>OX122889.2:28337514-30837514 GCA_944738655.2 Andrena hattorfiana
TACTACCTTCTTTTTCTAAATAATCTGGTCCCGCTAGTATTAGGTAGATTTAGAATTAATGTATTAACGTATAAATGTATTTAACTAACAATGAGTTGAAGAAACTTTTCTTTAGCTATACTTCATTCTTCTTATATCAATTATCACTTTGTAATATTGTTTTAATAATGCGTGCAATTTTTATGGTAAAGCTTTTTACGATATTCTTATCTATTTATCATTACATTAGTCAATCTGGGAATTTCTTCTTCCTCTTAATTTTGTTAGAATGTAACCTGCCATGTGTGATCGACATAGGCTTACGGAAGAGATTCCCCAATCCCTATATGTGTGTGTGTGTGTGTGTGTAGCGCCCAGAACTTTCGGCGCACCTTTTCCTCATAGCAGTTATATATAGCCTATCCTAGATATAGTGACTTAGGTGTGAAGTCCCTCAGCGGGGTCTTATCCGTCACCCTGCTGGGTATAGGCCGATAAACGTGCCCCCCTACTACCTCTTGCAGGAATGTATTTAGAGAAGACCAGGACAAAACTGGGGCCCTAACAGAAAATAAAACAGAAATTTCTGTTAGGGCCCCGGTTTTGTCCTGGTCTTCTCTAAATACATTCCTGCAAGAGGTAGTAGGGAGGGGCATGTTTAGCGGCCAGTACCCAGCAGGGTGATGGTTAAGACCCCGCTGAGGGACTTCACACCTAAGTCACTATACAGGGTCAGCGATTTATCCTGCAACCCGCGCTCGCGCGAACTTGTAAAATGGCAACAGCGCCTCACGAACGCATTCCACTACAACCATGCTCCGGACCAGCGGAGACCTGCCAGCGACCGCTGGACAGCAGTGATACCCGAGCTTCGAAAATTTTAGGATGGTCTCTTTCAAACTAACGTCGCAAAGAGCTATTGAAAATTTCCCGACCCAGGTAATCGAGCCGCGCGCTCCTCTTTTATGATCGGTTTACCACTCGCACCCCAGATTACTGTAATGAGGTTTGAAAATAATGTCGACTGATCTCGTACCCGTCTCAATTTCAAAAATTTTAGCTACGACAGGGTTGACCGCGGCGCTATACCCTTATACGGAGAGATTTTTCGCCACCTGCGTGTAAATGCCACAATAATGGCGCATCGTTCCAAAAAATGACATTAACGGAAGCCGGTATAGGCGTGGCGTTGAATAGCTAAAACATTCAGACACAAAAATTCTAGAAAAAAATTCAAACACCGCTACAATCAAAGACACGTCCCATTAGTTACCCCTTACGTCTGATCTAGGTATGCACTGCATTAAGGATAAAATCATAAAAAAGAAAATCAGAACAATAGATTTTGAGGTCTGCAGAAGTAACACATAATTGAATAAAAATTTAATTTCTCAATTTATGAAAGTAATGATACAGAAACAACTAGCCTATTGTTTATCAACACCACGAATTTTAAAAGCAGCATTAAATACAGTATCAAATAAACAATTTGCAAAAGCTTTTTACAACAATTATGGTTAAAAAATTGATAGAAGAAAAATTAAGTAAACGTAAAATATGTTAAATTATCCATCATTAAGAGGGCATAATTTTTCCTCATTTTTCGGCGCAAATTGCATTCCGATATCTTTTATAGTTCAAAAGTTATACGAAAAAGGCCCTAAATTTTTCAACCCGGGCCGGGAAATTCTGAATAGCTTTTTGCGAAGTTAATTTGAAAGAGACCATCCTAAAATTCTCGAAGCTTGGGCATCACTGCTGTCCAGCGGTCGCTGGCAGCTCTCCGACGCCGGGACAGTGCATGGTTGTAGTGGAAAGCGTCCGTGAGGCGCTGTTGCCATTTTACCTGTTCGCGCAAGTGCAAGTTGCAGGATAAAACGTTGACCCTGTATCTCGGATAGGCACGATACCTAGTCTTTGTGTTGATGTATACGCAACAGTAACGTTGCTGTCGCGTGCCTAAATCAGTTCTATATATATAATTCGTGTATTCGCTTATTGCGCTCATAGTAATAACTTTACTGATCTATTCGCTTCTGGACACTAATATTCTGTCAAATTTACGCCTATTAGCTTTTTAATAATTCAATCTTCTCTCTGCCCTTTTCCAAATCATCTTGTCTATCTGTTTATGTTATTCCCTTATTTTGCTCATGTAATAATAATAATAATGATAAACTTGAAGCATATAATAGTAATAATTATATACTCCTGGCACACAATAATAATAAAACTGTAATAAGAAAAAAACTGAACATTAAAAGTTTCATAGGTACTATATTCAAATACAAGTTAAGGTAGCAACCCTAACTCTTATAGACGTTGATGTACATTCTTAAAAGTAATTCTAATTTTATAAAAGTATTGAGTTACGTAAATGTTAAACAGTTCTGTTCAGGCTGGAATTTCACTTGCAGGTGTTAGGTAGTGCGATCGAGAAAATTTTGACAGCGCAAAGAGGGAGCGACACGACTGCGTCCAGCTCAACTGGTAAAACTTCAGTGTCCCCGAACAAATCGAGATCCAGCAAACCGCCAAGTTGGTTCTCGGGCAACAACCAGGACCAAGAACAAACCGAATCTTGCGAACCATCGATCTGTTCTTCCTTGAAAGACCTCTTTGTAAAGTAGTATGCGAACACGAGCGTGGCCTCGTTCCATTCATTAACGTTTCTTCGTTTAAGGATTTAATCAGAGCTGAACACGACCTAATACCTGATCTGCCGATAACTGATAATCCAACTTTAGTTACGTGCTATGTCAATGGCAGGCTGTAACTTGTAGTCTGCGACACTCTCTTCTAATTACTTCATTTAAACATCCTATCGTTTTCTGTTTAACGCAAATTCTTTATTACTTTCAGCAAAACCTACGTGTATGAAGATATTACACCATTACGTTAGTAATTATTTCAAGATAAACGTTATATCGTTAGGGCTATATGTATAGGGTATCTCTGAATAACGGTCGCCAGATGTACTTGATAAATGATAGTAGATACAAAGAAACGTAACGAGCCTTTCCCTCATCACTTTTCACGTAGATTGAAATTGTAACGGCGAAGAATTCTTTTTCTTGACTTTCAGAGTCATCCAGAAGTTACTTCGTGTCTTTTTAAGGGGGAAAGTCACTGTGACGGTCGAAAATAAAGGCTACTTTCGAGGCATTCTTTTATAGTGAAGTGTAAGTTTCTAGGTGAAATGTCTATTACCATTTGAAAATACATATATTTAACTAATATTCTACGCTCCTAGATTGAAAAAATGTTGAGTAGTATGGCCACAGCATACGAGAGGCTCTACAAAAAAAATTACAAAACGGGCGGTCGTGTAACTTTCCAACGTGTGCTCTGAATTGAAAAATTCGAACGTTTTCTTCAAGTATATTACTATAGCTTTAGTTAAGTGTACAGATTTATAAAAATATTAATGTTTTAAGAAATGCCGGACTTTGGAAGAAAAGGTATAAAAAAATCAACATGTTCTTTCAATGTTACGATTACTAGATGAATTATTCAATCAAAAAACCTGTAGTTACGCTTAAATGAAGATAATTTTATTACGAGCATTCCCTGAAAACTGCAAGTGAATCGCATAAAAATTGACAGAGTTATTAAACCGCCCAGTTTGAGAAATGCAGTTTCGAGGTAATCGTGTTTAAAGTTGTGACAGAAGTTATTTTCTGCAACTCAAAGATCGCAGATGTATACGGTCTCGCCGTTGCCAGTGACTCTCTACCTAATTCTAAACAATATATAAGCTCATAATCCCTCTTATTACATAAATTTGGATTCTTGGACATAAATTTTTCGGGTGATTGACTCCAAGTTACTTATGTGTGTACCAGAGTTGGGCAAAATTTTATTTAAATAAAATTTCGAATAAAGAATAAATGTTAAATAAATCGTCATTTATTCGTTAACCCGAGTTAACTTTCATTCCACACATGACGAATAATTTGTTTAACTTTTATTCGTTATTCGAAATTTTATTTAAATAAAAATTTTGCCCATTCCCGCCGTGTCTTCGGTTCTGAGCGCTGAACTACCTATACAAAACCTTCCGTAGGTCCCAAAAATTTTCGAGATCCACTTTGAAACTGTGCAGGTATATTTTTGAGACTCCAAACATAATGAAAATGCACCAAAAAAAGTCGGAAAAAATTTCACAGTGGCTTCCCCCCTTAATAGAATGAAATATTTTTTCTTACAGTATCATGAAGGTGCAAAAAGAAACAGAATCTTTGTAAAGAATGTTGAAAGAACGTCTTCTTACTTATCCCCGTACTTTCTACCATGTACCAAGTACCTATATCGTGCAGTATTTATTTAAAGATACTAGGGATTTTGATGAAATAGAAATAGGTTGTGGCCGATGTGAAATTAGGGAGGTTTAAATCATCATCTATCTGGTCTCGAATTTCTTTAAGAAATACAGTCCGTTAAAATTTGCATATTTTACCTATTTTTGGCGAAGGTAGGCTTTATAAATGAGCTTTTCATCGCTAAAACTATCAATCGCACAATATTTCTTCATCTTTTATTTTAATCCAGAAGGATTGGACTATTTGAACAAATTTGATTTTAAACCGCAAAATCGTTGTTGCAACAAGAGACTAACATATATTTCTTATTTGTTATACATGTTCTTGAAGAAGTCCTTATGAGGATCCTTTCTGACGTAACAGGAACTTCGCTAAGAATAATTTTTTGAGACACTGCTAATAAAAACTCAACTATTGCCTACAAGCTTCAAATTTCATTTTTAATTTTGCTACTTTATTCTACTCGAAAGAGATTAATTACTGCTATTAACATTTTTATCGTCTATCATCGTTGCATGGTCAAAGTATGAATGGGAAACAAATATGACAAATCAAATTGGATTTTGGTGAATAAAATGTGGAACTTGACTAACATCAGAATTAGATAGAACTTTGCGCGATTTTTGACGCAGAATTAGATATCAGCTAGCCCATAAGCGAATCCCTTTCTAGACCTGAACGGTTCAATGGATGTAGCTTTCAATACCTAAATGTGGAGAGCCGTTTCTTTAATCTCTACGTATGCTTAGCGCAAAGTGTCTAATTCCAATGGTGTAACCGAGCAACACTTCGAAACTGAAATCCTGACTTCGAAATATAACTAAACAATATTGTACAATAAATGTTATGTGGTGTTCTGTAAAGGAGAAACGCTTTTTTATGAGGAAAGGTTAAATCCAAATAGAAATATTACACAGTTCGACAAAATTTGAATTTTTTTCGGTCTTCTAACATGCAATAGCCGTTTCCTATAGGGTTTCGTGCGCTGAAAACGAATCCCCAAACCGTTTGTCGCCATCACCCTCAGTTTTTGAGAAATTCGATTTTGAGAAAAAATGCAAATTTTCAACTTTGAACATTTTTTGTGTCGAAACAGTAATAGTTATTCGGTTACTTATTCCGTCAAATTATTCTATGAACCCTCTCCAATACAACGGTATAAGTATTATAAGTTATTAATGGATTATGAACATTTAAATATGTTTAAACCACGATCAAAGGTAAAAGAACACCCGAAATGCACCCATTTTTGCAGATATCTTTCCATTTATTTCCAAAACTAAGGGTCTAGGAGAAAATCTGACTACTCCACGCGATGCAGCAGACATTTTTCCTTCGGAATGCATCAACAGAAGTGGTAAGTCACATTTTGTTTTCAATACAGAAGCGAAATAGTTTGGCAAAACGTATGCCGCCGACAGTGGTAGTCAAAAATGGGTGCATTTAGGGTGTTCTTTTCCCTTTGATCATTGTTTAAACATATTGAAATGTTCATAATGCATTAATAACTTATATCGTTGTATTCGGGAGGCTTCATAGAATAATTTGACGGAACTAGCAACCGAATAACTATTACTGTTTCGACACAAAAGATGTTCAAAGTTGAAAATTTACAGTTTTTTTTACAATCGAATTTTTCAAAAAATGAGGGTGATGGCGACAAAGGTTTACGGATTCGTTTTCAGCGCACAAAAACCTATCAGAAACAGCTATTGAATGTTACATGTCCAGATGCCTGTCGAACTGTGTTATCGAGTAATCTGAATGTTTTGAAATCAAACCGTTTCAACCCCATCCGTAGCGTGTTGTGTCTCGCACAAAATATAAAATTACAAAAAATCATTAACCAGAATCTCTAATCGCGATCGTAAGCCTAATTGCTTTTGTTCATAATTCGACTGGAGACTACGTGTAGAAGTGAGACAAATTAAATATACGCATTAAGGCTTTATTCACCCCCAAATGAATTTCTAGAAAATCTTTCAAAATGGAAATACTGCACAATGGAAGTCCAGTTTTAGTTTTATTTTAAACCCATTAAAAAAAAAATAAAAAATGTTAAAATTCTTTTTGGGTGGAATAGTATAATTTTGTATATTATTTTATCATTTTCAGCACTAGTTAATTAACAATTTTTTACGTTTACACGCTGCACATTTCTTTTTCGTTCATTTACGTACAATCGTCTTTTTTTATTGTCTTATTTGTTTGTACCCTTCGGAAATTCTACTACGAACATTTGAAAGAAAAATCCAATTAAGAGTCAAAATGAACCTTAAGTAGACATAACTCTAGTTTACTTTGAACATAATAAACAAAGGTATATTTTCATTAAAAAGGTGCGGATCTCTGTGACTACACAAATATTGGCTAAATATGTGATATAAACTTATAAGAATCTTAGTTTTCAAACATTAAAGTTTTTGGAATTGAAATTAGTAAACTTTATATGTTCATCTTCCTAGGTTGATAAGTTTGAGTCAGCTTTCCAATAACAATATTTGTATATTAATTTATTATAAACGGTAGTAGTAGTAGTTTATGTACGTTTCTTACATACCGGGTGTCTGAGCAGTTTCCATACAACCTCCGCCAACATGTTCTGTGGCCAAAATTGGTCGGTTTAACTTAACACTTTCAGGGAATATTTTCAAGATTTTGTACTTCAAGAAAGTATAAAAATCGATTTTTCGAAAATTTCTAGGTAGCCCCCCCCCCTTAATCAATTTCTTTCTCACTTGTCGTACATTATGTTGAACAGTCATCTATAGATATACAACTATAGTTGTATCCAGCCATTTGCATTTGCAGTTGTTTTTTAAAATGGTGATCGAACTGAATCATTATAAACTAAATAAACTAAGTAAAATCATTTACATTGCGCATTTTTTATGTCTTTTTAAGAAAATATTTATAGACCTACGTTTATATAACATTTTTGGTTTCTTTCCAGTTGTAGAACATGCTGACAAAGATTGTACGAAAACGTGTTAGACATACTGAGTGTATACATTAAGTTTCACGTAGAATTACCATAAATTAGTTAACTAGGTACATTCTCGCGATTAGAGGGTGACAATCCGTCATAATTGAATCCGTCAATTTAATGGGCTTTCTCGTATTTTCATACGCGTACAAATTGAACTTTCCGGGTATCAATATTGTTCCAGTTTTCGTGAAGAAACACTTAGGAGACATCACTCAAAACAGAAAAAAAAGGAAAATATAATGCGTGTATTTATTTGCCTTTGCTGGTCAAAGGCTCGTCAAAATAATTGTAATATATTATATGAATATTTATATATACTTGTCTGCATAAAAATCGACGTGTACTTTTAATAACAAAGCGGTGACTTCATTTGTATAGTAAAATATAGTGAAACATTGTGTAGATTCTTAAAACATAAATAATGTCTGTGTTGCGTCGATCGTTCATTGTTCGAAATACCCTTAGCATATTCAATGATATGCATAAATGAAAATAATTATGGCGATATCATCGATATACGTATGTTGGAAAGCAAAATGGATTTACTAAATATACATGTTTCATTAAATATATGACTGTTACGTAAATGTGTTGTTACTTGTAGGAAATAATATTCAAATGATCCTCATATTGCATAATAATTATGGTTCTACTTTTCGCAACATTAATAAAATCCACAAAGTCCTTATCACGTGTTCTTTAAACGTTATACTTTTGAAAATTAATATTTCCACGATAGATGATTCTACGTTTATCGTTTAAAATGGTACGATCAGTTAATTAATCTACTTTTCCTAAATACAACCTTTCTTCAAAAAACATTGCTCTCTGAAAAATAAAGTTTAGTAGTTTGAATTTTGTAAATCACTATGAAATTGTAAATCATCAATCCTTCACATATGATCTTGAAAATATAAGAACATGGTTAAATAACACTAAAGTAATATAATTAATTAATTACGCGTCAGAAATTGGAATGGTTTACGATCTACGATCCATCAACTTAATTAATAAAAAAACTATTAGAATCGTCCCTCGATTTATGCGGAGTATCCGTTCTGCCAGTACAAACAAAAATACATACATAGGAGAAAAGCCCGTGTATTGTAAAAATATTTATTTAACATATTTGCATAAAAAGAATAATAATGAAAGTTCAGAAAAATAAATTTAAATTTTATTCGCTGTCACTGTCGGTATACTGTACTCGAAAGCAGTCAACACTTTTTTTTTAACTAGTTCGAAGTTACTATCTTCCTCACTAAAAATATTTGGCATTTCTACTTCAGTTTCATTATCAGCGTGTCTCCTTTGGGACGAATTTTTTTTTCAAAATTGCGGAGCCGCAACCGCAAGTCTGACTTTCGGCAGCGGCAGTTGCCACATTCAGATCTCGAACAGAAATATATATATATTTTTTTTTTATTTTTATATGTATATAAATATATATATATTTTTACTTTTATATATATATATATATATATATATATATAAATATATATATTGCTGTACATTTTCTGACCGCGTAAAATTAAGGCCGCATATAAAAAGCACCGCCTAAATCGAAAAATGAGTGTAATACAACAAGAACATTTATCAATTTAAACTACAAATAATAGTTCTACAGACAGTTCTTAGTATCTGTCAAATAATTGAAGTAAAATGCATATATATAGTTTAGGAACCTAAAAGTTATTAGATGCTAGTCTTCCGTCGTTCCGCATATAAATAAACAAAAATAAACACATACTTGATATCATAATTATAATTATAATTGTACAAGAAAAAATATAAATCTCTATATGTATAGGTATATAAAATTGTTGTGTCACTCACTGATTCATCAACGCCCAGCCCAAGCTGCTGAAACTACTTAGAAATACGAAATTCGGAGAGTGTATGTAAATATTTCTTTTACAACGTAGGTCGTCGATAAGAAGTGATTTTTTTAAATTCCATCCCGAGGCAGTGAAGAAGGGTAAAATGTGTTTTCTCGGACTGCTTAATATCTCTTAGGCGTAATTATTTAAATATCAACTCGGTTTTTAGTAAAAACTTTTTACTTACAAAAGTTACCCACACAAATACCTAAAAATCAACATATACATATAGAAATGTTCGTTAAACAAAGGTCACTTTACAAAAATTACACAAAAAATTACATCAAAAAGCAGATATAAAAGTAATTCGCTTTAATTATTCTACCGAAACGAGGCACGGGTATTTTGCTAATATTACTATAAAATTATCTATTCGTTGAAAAATAATAATTTCACCGATAGAAATGCACTGGATGGTGGAAAACATATTATGTAAGCCACTATAATACAATTATCACTGTGCGTATTTCACAAAATATTTTGCCAAAACGTGATCAGCTACGGTTGAAAAGGGAAGTGAATTTCGTGAAAAAGCTGCAGTGTCTTATTCTCACGTTTCAAAAATAAAAACCGGCAGGACACCTTTTCCTCGGGTCGACGCGCACAAGGGAAATTTGTGCATCAACAAGTTTTATGCACTCAATCTTTGAAATTACAATCAATAAAGAAAGTAGTTACTAAGGTCACCAACCTTGTCAGATGATCAGGGACATCCTCGGTCACTCCGGGACTTATTTCTGTTAATTTATATGTAAACTGGTGGAAGACCAACATCGTACTTAAGCCACCTGCAGCGGTTTTCAGTAACGCGAACTGCATCATTAACAAAAGAATCAAACTTTGAAAATGCTTTGCAAATTAATAATTTTCATGTTTGTATTCTACTGGGAAGTTGGAAAGTGGAATTAGAGAATAATTTAAAAAAAAAAATAAAACCACTGCACTGGGATTTGAACTCCCCATTTCCTGATTGCAACTCATACGCTCGGGTCACAACAATGCGGATGTAGTGAACACGGTCGACAGCAACGCACACGGACAAGAGTAGGGATATGCTTCTATGCAGTGCGATGGAAGCAAAGTGGCGGACGGCGGTAAATCATGGTAGGGGCAAGCATTTGTCCCACGCAAGGTTGCCAGGAAAATCCCTGACGTCACATACATGTCAGGCCACTGCGATGAATTGTGGTACTAATCGGTACATAATAACGTCTGAAGTACGGGGGACTCTTATGTTTGAAAAATATAAGGTTCTCTACTTCCATGTTTCTATTAAAATGAACTGAATTAATATATGTAATACTGATGAGATCTAAAAGAAAACGCAACATAATAATGAAAATATTTATTTACGAATTTATTTTGCTCAAAAAATTCAAGTAATGTATCCTATTATAATATACTATGTATACGCGTAAGGTGATAAAACGTATTTCTCTATTTAGTATTTACAAATATACATAAATTATACATAATTTATGTTACAGAATATATACATAAAATATAAAACTTATAGTACAAAACTTAATATTATGGTTAAAGTATAATATAATGTACATATAAACAGGAACAAATGTGTATATATATATATACATATTAACAACTACAATATATATATTTATAAATATAATATTTTCTAATTGTCGCTAGTCTCGTTTTCACTTTCATCTGTATCATCCGGCAATAAAATCCCAGCAAGTTCTTCCGGTATACATTCTTTCCTATACATGTTGTTATTAAATAACTTTAGCATGGTATCAGTAATTTTGTAATCCAAGCTGTTTGTATTTTTATTGTCTAAATCTAATTTAATCCTGGTTAGCGCAGCTATCGTTTGTGGCTTCAATCTGTTTCTCTCTTTTGTTTTTATTTCTGTTACAGTGGAAAAAAGTCGTTCAACATCAGCGTTAGAATGGGGCAATGACAGGCACAACTGTGCTAGTTTTGATATGTTTTTAAATATATATTTCCCGAAAATATCGTTAGTGTTGCTAATTTGGTGCCAAAACTTAGGTATACTCAATACTTGCAAGTTCTCTTTTTCCTTGCGTGAAAAATAAAATGGTAATAAACGCCACTCATTTAATACATTGTTACAATTAAATTTTGACTTAAATTTGCTTAAAATACAATTTAATTTGTCATTCTGATGTTTAGTAATATCTAAAGCTATACGCGGGCTTAAAAATACTAGTGAATTTAAAAATGGCTCATTAAATGGCAATCTTTTGGCAATATTTTCGAAGGCAGATTGATAAAATTTCTTTATATTTGTATAAAATTCTATAAGCTGGTCAGCTTCTAAATTACTATTTGTAGTTTCATTAATTGTTGTCATAGATGCGGATCCAATAAAAATTTTTCGCATTGGCACTAAATTGGCTTCATTATACACATCTATTTCGTGTATATTGGGTGCCATAATATACTCAGACTTTATGAAATTGCCTCCCAATGTTCGTAACAATCTCAAGCATTCAGGGAGCAGGCAATGAAGAAGAACTTTCGGGCTCTGAAATAGAGCATTGATCTCAATAAACATGTTCAATACGTAATTTAAAAATTGCACATATGCTTTAGTATAGAGGCAATTAAAATTCCGAAATATTTTGCTTGCGACTTTGGACTTTCCTTCTGTTACTGCATCTGCAAAGACAGCATATAAAACTGACCACTGATTTAAAACTCTCTTCACACATTCAGATAGCTCTAGCCATCTAGTTCTTGACGGCTGTAGAAGTTTTTGGTTTGCAACGTTTATAAAATCTTGCATACCTTCCAAATGGCTCTGTTGTTTAGAATTTCGTGAGAAGTATGTATAAATCGAATGCAAAAATTCCTCTACGTGGGATGGCAAGTACTGGCACGCATGGGATGTAACCAAATTCATTGAATGGCATATGCACGGGAAGACAGAAATTTCTTCATTGTCTGCTAATAAACGAGAAATCAATGAATTCTGTCTTCCCAGCATTACATTTGAATTGTCGACGCATACACCAACGATATTGCTTACAAGTAAATTATATTTCTTTAAAGAATGTAGAACACACTTGTGTAAGTTTTCTGCTGTGCATTCCTTAATTCTAATTGAATCTAATAAATATGTGTGTATCTGTTCTTCGTGGACATACCGAATTAAAAACCATAAAAGTTTTGTATCTGATATATCCGTGGTTTCATCGATTAAAATAGAAAAGAATTTGCCATGCAATATGTCTGTAGTTTCTAAAATAACGGATTTATTTAGAACGTTTTGAATGATTGCCGAGATTTTACTTCTTTTTAGAGACATGCGGTTAACTATATTTGGGTCCTCCGGTGCTATTTGTGGCATTTGAATAAGCTGTTTGAATGAGTTAAAGGATCTATTGTGTTCTATTATGTTAATGCAGAATCTTATTTCTGACACCTTTACGCTATCCGTAAAATTTCTTATTGGTTCAAATGTTCTCAGTGGTCTTCCTTCTTTTCTATATTGCATGTTTATACTATGCTTTTTACGCTGTTGATGTTTTTGTAGCTCGCTTTTGCCCCCCACAACAGTTTTGCAGCAAACTATGCATTCTGCTTTGTACGGATCCTCGCATTGTCGAAGCCAGGGTTTAAAATCTGGGTCCTCCAGCCAAGCCTGGCGGAATGCTTGCTTCCTTGATTTCCTTGATTTCTTTGCCACAGGGGGGACGTTATCACTGCCTGTTCATAAAATACTAATTTTTATTCACACAATATAAAAAAGCAATTTCAAGAAAATAATCATTGGACAAAGAAACTATGTTCAGTTTATAAATCTATAATTGCAGAAACTCTTAAATTAAAGATATATCTTACTTGATTCATTCTCTACATCTGAGGTTTTAATAGCTATACAGCTAAGTCCAGCAACGCTGGTATCAATGCCTGCATAAAATATCCATTATTAGTACATTTCTAATATCATAACATACTAAAAAACTACAAAAGAATAAATATTAAAAGAAGAAACTAATGAACATAATGTTTAGCATATCCTTGTTAAAAAAGTTACTTTAATTTTTCAAGAATTGCTCATTTTTAAAATTATACTAATGTAAAAGTATTAAATATTTGGCTTACCTGATTCCTTACTCATTCTGCAACTTTAATAAATCACTGAGAAACTCTGATAAAGGGCACAGTTCACAAAAGTCTCGCGTGGCGTTTACAAAAGTTGACAAAAGTACGATTCGAAAGCGTGGCGTCACTTGCATTGGTAACTTCGCTTCGCTTTGGCATCACTTGGCGTGGTTTCAGGGTTGCCAGCAGGCAGCGATGCCAGGAATATCCCTGTCACCCGGGCGACATACGCGTAGTAGAGGAGGAACCAACCTTGGCGTCGATTGGTTTGGAGCCAGCACTTTCCTTGGCGTCGATTGGTTTAACGTCACAGCGTCATCTCGCGCATGCGTGACATCTTCCCCCTCCACTACGGTTAGGATCTTCCTGGCAAACCTGCTTTGCTTGGCGTTGGCGTCGGTTGGTATGACGTTCGGCGTCATCGCACACATATACACACATAGCCACTGCTGTAGGTGTTCCCTCTCCACTACGCGTAGGGAAAAGCCTGGCAACGCTGTCCACGTCCTACAATTCTAACCATAGTCTGGCAACAGGGTGAGATTTCGATCTCGGTAGAAACATAACTCAACTGGTGTGGCTGTCCGCGAGTTTAATGAATGTTTATTTGTGCAATTAATGAAAATAAAACGTGATATACTGTGCAATGTAGCGCAGATTTGTTACTTATTTTATTAATTATATTGATTTTTCTTCTATTTGTGTGTACCACAGTTGCTTAGTAGAGGCTACATTTCCTCTTTTCCATTTTAGTTTCTTACAATAAGATTTTCTAAATTACGAAAGCCACGGCCTTGCTGTGTTCCCGGTTGTAAGGGAAATTATGACAGCACTTTAAAATTGCACAATTATATATCCGTTTTTTTCCAATGAATAAAGAATTGCAGAAAAATGGGTAGCTTCTATTCAGCGAAAACATTGGAGACCTACAAAGTAATCTGCTGTTTGTAGTCTTCATTTTTCTGATAATGATATTCACAGATATGAAAAAGTTGCATCTTCATAGGGAACATTTTACTGAGGTGTCCAAAGCTTGTAGAGAATGCAGCACTTTTTGTTCAACTTTTTGTCACAAAGAAAAAACCCAACACGTAAAAAAGAAGTCATTCAAAATCTTGAACATTTAGTTAAAAAATTTCAAGACATAAATGTAATTGAAAATTTTTTAGATTTAATAAATAAGTATAAAGAGAAACTTGAAATTTCAGAATGATGGGATATTAAATTAACGAATTCTAGAATTTATTTTTATAAACTTAATTATGACAATGATCTTTTAGTGCTCAATATCCAAATTGTAATGAATGACCAAATGAAATTAAAGGATTTTCATAAAGGTAATGAAATTTCATTTAATGATTTAAAGTGGGTATTGTCTGTTAACATGAAATTGTCTAGGTGGTCTTAATTTCAAAATTTACTGATATGATATAAACTCGTGCTGCTTGATGTACCTGTTCAAATAGATTTGTATTTCTTTTACTAACATTAAAAATAAATTTCAGAATTGTGAGAACAGTAATGATTGTGACGATTTTTCAGTTGACGTAACTCGCTTTTTAGAAGTATTTAATAATGAATATTTATCTAAATATATTTTACACGATTCAATTAAAATTTATATATCCGGTTATGGGTCTTATCCTGTTCCAAAAAAATTAAATTGTAGTATCTGTAAGATATTGATTGTAGAGTATGAAGGAACTGTAGGAAATATATATTTTGGTCCTTTACAAAGAGGAGGCCTTTCTATTCCCACTGAAGAAGTAACAACCTTATTGATTCATATGTGTGCAATAATGGAGGCCATAATAAATGATAATAACTTGGATAGTAGAGGATGCCACATGCTTAAGACAATCTTAAGAATAAACAACGACTGAGAATACCGCCCATAGTTTTTGCAATCTGAGAATCACAAAAATATTTTATGTAGATTAAAATATCTTACAATTAGTATCAGATCAGATTCGGATTAGTTAGCATTTTTTTAAACGTACAATTCTAATATAGGTTACCGCAATATTTTGTTTAAAGCATTAGGTATCTGGTTTTTCAAACATTTTATTAAATGACTATATAAAAAATATAAGCAATAATCTATTAGATATGAATAAAAATGTTGCTTCTCTTAAACACAAATTAAAGACTTTTAGTTAGATTAATAGTAACAAGTTTAACTTATTAAATGTGTATTATCCAAAATGTGACTCATTTTTTAATATGTATATAGTTTGTTTATTTTATTTGATTAGTACCCTATTTGAAGATTTATCATTCTATTTTTTCCGTTCATTTCACAGTTTATTTCTGCCTTCTTTCATTCAGATCATATCAGTGTTATCTTTTGTTTTCATTTTTGATTACATCGTTGTTATTTTTATGTTTTTATTTTATTTTGTATAGTGGGATAATAGGGCTATTGGCGAACCGCCCACATGATTCAAACGGTAACTCGCCACGGTAATACCGCCGAGGTGGTGAGGAAATTTACCGTATTTTATAAATACTATGAAAATTTCTACTATGACTCACAAAGAAATTGTAGTGTTTATATATTACTTCGTACGTAATTATTAAAAAATTTTGTATATTTATATCAATTTCTCCATCAAGAGCGTTAATCAACGTCCATCAACAAACTCTACCGCAAGACCACGCAAGACTTGCCAAATTCTAAAGCAGGGATCAGTGATACCAGATCGGGGACGGGTTTTCTCGAGAATTTCCCCCACCTCGCATGCACACTATGCAGGAGTCGCGTATGTGATCTACACGCACGTGATTGGTGCATAGTGTGCATGCGAGGTGGGGGAAACTCTCGAGGGAACCCGTCCCCGATCTGGCATCACTGGCAGGGATCGGAGGACTCCGGCCGTTGCTGATGAGGGGGAACACCTACAGGAGCAGTGGTAGTGGTGCGTGAATTGACCCCAGCGCGAAGACAGCCAATTGGAGACAACGCGGAGCGAATGTGACGTCACAAATGTACCGATGCCAGCGCCAGGCCAAGCTACATGCGCCACGGCCGCGTACAGGTACTACTACTGTGCTTTTTTAGACGACACATGAGACGTTTGTAAATTGTGCCTTTTTTAGAATCTCACAGTGTTTTATTAAAGTTGCAGTATGAAAAAGGAATCAGGTAAGACAATGATATTTTTTATATATACTACGCATTATATTGATTTAGTATGTATCATTATATTAGAAATGTACTAATAATTGATATTTTATACATAGGCAGCGATACCAGCAGTGCTGGACCTAGCAGACGTATAAGCTCTGACGTAAAGACCTATTCAAGTAAGATACATCTTTTTAATACATCACTAATGTGTTTGAAATCATAGCATTATAAACGGAACTTTCTTTGTTCAATGATTATTTTCATGAAATTGCTTTTTAATATTGTGTAAATAAAAATTAGTATTTTATGAATAGGCAGTGATAGCATCTCCATTAGGCCCCTGGCAAAGAAAGTAAAGAGACAGACGCAGAGGCGCAGAGCATTTCGCCAAAGCTTGGTTGGAGGACCCAGCCTTTAAATGCTGGCTACGACAAGTCCAGGATGATCAGTACAAGGCAAAATGTACAATTTGCTGCAAATATATTACAGCGATTGAATGTAATTTACTGCATCACGCAAACAGTCGAGAGCATATCAACAACGTGAAATATGGAAAAGGATGGGTAATAAGCGAGGGTGAGGCGACAAAGAATTTTTCAGACCAGCTAAAGGTGGCTGAAATAAGAGTATGCATTAACGCAATAGAGAATAATAGATCCTTTTACTCGTTTGTACGTTTTACGAGAATGCTACAGAAGACACTGCCAGACCAACATTTACTCAAACACATGTCTCTAAATCCAAAGAAAATGGCAGGTATTACTAAAAATGTAATAAATAAGTCCATTATTACAAAAACTATAGAAAATGTACTGGGTAAATTTTTTTTTGGTTACGTTCAAAAGGGCAATTTTGATATGTACAGATTTATTAGATTTAATTAGGATTAAGGAATGTACAGCAAAAAACTTATATCAGTGTTTTCGACATTCTTTGAACAAGCATAATTTGCCTATAACCAACATGATTGGGGTGTGCGTGGACGAAGCAAACGGCACGGTAGGAGCACATAATTCATTGACTTATCGTTTAGTAGCAACCAATACCGAAATTTATATTTAACCATGCATTTGCCACTCGCTACATTTGGCTGCACGCCACGCGTGCGAATGCTTGCCGGAGCATGTTGAAAAGTTTCTGCAGTCTCTGTATTCATACTTCTCGCAAAGTCCTAAACGACTGAATATGTTGGAAGGTACGCAACAGTTCATGAAGGTTCCAAAGCGGAAAGTTTTACAGCCATTGCCAACTAGGTGGCTAGCACTAGCTGAATGTATAAAAAGAGTGTTAAATCAGTGGACAGTTTTATTTAGTGAGGTGGCAGAGGCATCAGAAAATGAATCTGTCGCAAACAAAATATTTTTAAGTATGAATTCTCCTTTTACCAAGGCATCTATGCAATTTATGGATTATTTTTTAAAAATATTTACTACTTTGAACAAATTATTTCAAAGCTCGGAAGTCTTAGTTCACCCTGAATGTAACAGATTGTTAATTAGTTTCATTGGGAATCAATTTCATAAAGCATGAAATGCTGAATGAACCAAATATACACAAAATTGACATCTATGATGAAGATAATTTACAACCACTGACACAACAATTTTTCCTGGGGCACAATGTAAGGATACACTAAGTCAAATAGCAAATGATGATTCGGAAGACAATGGAGACATGATACAATTTTATACAAAAATCAAGGAATGTTATCAAACTGACTACCAAAATATTGTCTATAGAGTACCATTTGATGACACATTTTTGAATACACTAGATTTTTTAAACCCGCAAACAACTGTAGACATAGCCAAACATGAGGATGGCCAATTACAGTGTATTTTAAAGAAATTTCATTCAAAATTTGGTCATGAGGTAGTAAATGAATGGTTTCAATTGCCGGTTGCTTATTGGGGGAAGTCAAAAGAAAAGCTAAAAGAAATGAGTTTACCTCAGTTCTGGCACGAAACGAGTATCATTGCCATTAATGTAGGCGAATATACTTATGCAAACATATCCGAACTAGCGCAGTTGTGCTTAACGTTGCCCCATTCAAATGCTGATATCGAAAGATATTTTTCCATTGTCACACAAATAAAAACTAGATGTAGGAATAGATTAAATCGAGAAACATTAGCTGCACTCATCAGAATAAAACTAGACATGGCAAATCAAAATGTATACTGTTATAATTATAAGATTACTGATGATATGATAAAATTATTTAATAACAGTATGTACTATAATGAGGAAATATTGGAGGAGCTATTGGGAATTATATTGGCGGATGAGGTGGATGAAAGCGCCAAGCATTAGAAAATATTGTATTCAGAAATGTATATAAATGTTTATGTTCCTTATTATGTATATTACATTATATTTTACCTGTAATATTAAGATTTATATTTTATGTATATATTTTCTAACATAATTTATGTATACTTTATGTACATTTTATATATACGAAATACAGAAATACGCTTTTTCACCTTACACGTGTAGTACATTATAACAGGGTACATTCCTTCAATTTACCATTATTAGTGCATAAATACATAATGTTTTCATTATTATTTTGTGTTTTCTGCTACCTGCCACCAATCTTACATATATTTCAATTCATTTTATTAGAAACGGAGACGTAAAGGACCTTATATTTTTGAATGTTACCGCCATAATTCATCGCAGTGTCACGTGATGGAGGGGGAACACCTACAGGAGCGGTGGTAATGTGTGCGTGAGACGCCACGATTGGAGACGAACCGACGCCGCGACCAACCAGCGTCGACAACATATGTCCCAGTGACGCTGGTTGGCCGTGGTGTCGGTTCGTCTCCCATCGTGGTGTCTCACGCACATATTACCACCGCTCCCTGTAGGTGTTTCCACCTGACCAATAGCAGCGGTGGACTCCAGCCAATCATCAGCTGGAGTCCGCCGAAGCTGACTGCCAGCAGCAGCAGGGAGTCCACGTATGACGTGCATGTGACGTCACATTCGCTTCGCGTTGTCGCCACTTGGCTGGCTTCGCGCTGGCGTCAATTCACGCACACATTACCACCGCTCCTGTAGGTACTCCCCCTCCATCAATACCGGCCGGAGTCCTCCAATCCCTGCTTGAGACCATCCCATACGTCATTATTTGCATAAAGGAAGCGAGAGTGACGCGATGAAAATGGATTTTGAAGGAGACATCGATATTAATATTGATATTAGCGATATTGATGATGATGATATAGCGGACAATAGAGTTCTTAAAAGATATATTCGTGACGTGCAAAATCATGTGCGATTCCACGAGATTAACCTACTTAACCTGGAAGTAGGTTTTCATTCATGTTTTTATTTCACAATTGAAATATTATTATGGTTATTACGTAATTGAATACCACTCCATTTTATAGCCCAGAGCTTTTAATTAAAAAAGTTAATTGTGACAGAAATAACAAGAAAACTTGGAATTTATTTACAATAATTGGGATGATACTTATTATAAAACCAGGCTGTACTTCCCAAAGGCACCGGTGGCCGATCGAGATGAAACTTGGTGGGTATTGCGAGGGGTGTGGAAAGATCTCAAATATAAAATTTTAGCTTCGGAAATTAATGCGTTCAAAAGATACAGGGGTAATTGTGCATAAAAGTGTACAATTTTTTTAATTATTATCTTTGTTGCAGATGGAATTTTTAGACATTGTTCCAGAGTGCACACGACAGCAGTATATTCCAAAATTCGGCATCGCCTTTTAAATTCATCTTCTTCATAATATGCAAAAGGATTTTGCACGTCACGAATATATCCTCTAATAACAATATTGTCCGCTACATTATTAGCATCATCAATGTCGTTAATATCAATATTAATATCGATGTATATCAAGTATATCAATTATGTACAAAATAAATTATAATTAAATGGAGTCTCTGTTATCTGAGGTGTTTTTATTTTTATATTATATCAGTTTAGTGGTTGAGTTTATATATTAGTTTATTATATAAATCAATTTTACAGCTTCATTGAAAAATCATTGTAAGGCAGCGCGAGGGGTTCCGAAGACTCCGATAAACTGTTTCCTCCGCATCGCTGAATAATATATGAGGCAGTTAGAGCGACAATGGACCAACCCACATTAAAAAAATTTTTTTTTCCTATTTTATATGATTAGTAGAGCTTATTGGAATACGTTATTGCTACTAACTCCATTTCGAAAAAAAGTGGGTTAGTCCGTTGTTGCTCTCACTATATAACCTCGAGTCCTCGACGCTCACACGTATTACTCACACATGTTCGAGCCCCTACTCCGTTGCCCATCAAGAAACGAACGGAATATCCTTCTATCATTGGTTGTTCTAACAGAATTATTCCGAAAGTTTCCGAACGTGAATGAGCAAATGCTTGAGTAAATGCTTTCTAAAGAAAATAAAAACGTCATATAAGATCATCTTGAGCAACGACTATGAATACCTGATGTCTTCAGGCAAACGAGATCGTCTTCTAGAAGATGATCTTAAGCATTTGCTCAAGACGCGACTGTGAATACCGCCCCAAATTTCGTTTCCAAGAGATCGACCACGAGTTCCAAATGTTACATCGATAGAGGAAACTCTCCCTTTGTTTGTGTTTCCCTGACGACGCCAGTAAAAGTCAGCCATCCCACTGAAATACTCCGATCATTTTGGGTTATGCCTTGATCACCTTTGACGGACGTACATGGGAGTCTCTCTTGGAGACCTGACCGCGAGGGTGACGCAACATTGGGAGGATGAGGGAAGTGTAGAGAGGTGAAATAGTAGTAGGAAGAAATAGTCTGTGAAGTGGGCTTACAGAGGAACGAAAATGACTACGAGGACTGCAGAAATGTGCAAGATGTGCAATCGAGGGGTGCACGCCTTCAATGTACCGTTTGAGGATTTAGAGAAAAAGGAGACGTACACATTCGTCAAGAGTCCAAGGGCAATTCTACACATTCAAAAGAAATACAGAAATCCACCCACGTAAGTTCCCGGTCAGCTAAATAACAAGTAAGAAATACTAATAAACTCGGAAGCGAAACGGCCAAACGATCGTGGGCAGGCGTCGAAGGTTGCAGTGGTAAATTGTAAATTGTAGCAAGAAGCGTGACAAGTCCGTGCCATAGATTTTCCACCTTTTCTTATCGGATCTTTAAGCTCCTCCCAACCGAGTAGCGATATCGTGCGACATAAAAACCGTAATAACTTTGCGAATAATGTCTGAGTGTAAGTTGAAACTGTACCGCTGCTATCGAGAGTCATCAGTTGGCCTCGCTATGAGCTTCCACCGAAGGTATAACTTTTAAAATCCCCAGCTATTATGGTTGAAAAAAACCTAAGGTAAAGTCTGCGTCCGGTCTTCGAATGAAGAAAAGCCGACGACATGTCTATTATTAAGTTCCGTTAATCAATTCCGAGTAAAGTGACGCCGCTTGGGGAGAATCTGGAAACTACAGGCAACTCTAAAACTAGGGATTCATGGATAATGTAATAAAAGTTTGCGGCGCGTAGATTACTCCGCCAAGCACGATGGGATTCACTGGCGATTCGATTCTTATCCCGTGCTGTTCGCGCTCATACGCCAGACCCCCCCTACGATGCCACCACCCGCGTCTCATACTTTCTTGCTACAAGGGCGCACCTTCCGCGGGTAAAAGAAGAAAACGCGTATGCTGGACTAGCTTATCTTTTCGCGCACGAACCGATAAGCTTGACAATTCTAAATCACGCGGCTTTCGCGGGAAACACACCTCCGCTTCAAGGACAGCCGCAGTATGCTAATAGCGGAAAGAACAGGTGTTGGAGGGCTCCTACGATTCCGCGAAATCGAAATGGAAATGGAAATTGAAACACTGGACAGGGTCGATGATCGAACGTACGAGCCGGCGTTATTAATCTCCGGGAAACGGAGGCCGAGATTCGAGCACGCGATTTAAAGGATGTGATTAGTCTGCCTTGGACGTCGGGGCCCGAGGCGCGGGGTGGCGAAGCGAGGCGACATAAGACATGAAACTATCGGTCAAACGTAACGTTTCACCTTGAAGGGGTTGGCAGAGGGGGTCGCGAGGTCCGGGACGAGCATGGAACGTGGACGGACGTACGTGGTCATAGTTACCACCGATTTCGAGCCCCTTCGGGCCATGACTTAGGCATGCGCAAAGTTGACGATGGTCAGCGTTATTGAGTGGCCGCTCGCGCGGTAAAAATACACGCGCACCCTGTCTGCGGTCTATGTCGGTCGATTCCTAAGGACATTGTCCAGTCTGTGAACTCGCTCGCACGGTTGCGAGCCGGTTAGTAATGCCGTGTACACCGTGCGCGAGCTCTCGTCGCCACGTCGCAAAACATCTCGATCTTTCCCGCAACCAGCAACCGGTGCTAGAACACACAACATTCTCACCCGCTGCTTTTCCACCTCTTCAAACGTACACGTTGTTCCGCCGTGTTTCTTGCTTCCGTATAGAATTATAAAGTTCCTCTACGATACATGCTGATGTCCTATGAAAAATAACGTTTTCCTGGGATCGATAGCGCGTCGGAATCCCGATCCCCCAACTCTGTACGACAACTGCAGGCATTATTCAGAATTCGTGACTCTGTTTCTAAATAATTGAGTGAATAATCGCGGGGACGGTTTCCGTACGGACGCGCTACTTGGCGGTCTAAGCGTAGACCGACCCGTTCCACTTGAGAAAGTCCGAGCGTCCGAGCGTCGCGATACGTTGCTACCTGACGCGTTCCAGCGCATCAGCTGCCTGGCAAGTTCGCGTCATTGAACTTACCCCAACGCGAACGTCGATCAAAGAAAATCCAGTGGATGTAGAAGGAAAGAGATTCTTACGATGAGCAAGATAAGAGGTTCCTCGGAAGATTGACGAAGAAGAGGACGACATGCCGGCTGGAATATCCACGTTGGCGTTGCCGCCAACGGCCAACGGCGGTCCATTCGATCGCGAGCTCAAGGGTCTCCCCGCTTTCACGATCCTCCAGAAGGATGGCCTGGACACCAATCTGCCGCTGCTTCACGTGAACGGCGACATGGAGGCGAATCGATTTGAAATCACTCGGCACGAGGACTCTAAGAACGGGCTGTACTATCGGAAGCGGCTCAGCAGATCGAACGATCACCTTGTTCAGGCGAGCCTGCAGTCCAGCCAGGTGAATCCCTTGAAGAAGAAAACGAGAAGCAGGAGCCAGGACAGCTTGCGGTCGCTGGACAAGGTGCCGGCGATCAAGCCAAGCATCACCCTGTCCACCGAGGACTTCAACGAGGTCCTGAACGCGAAACTGAAGAAGATCCAGGAGCAGGAGAAGGAGGAGCAGCGCAAGAGCGCGAAGAGGAACCAACTGTTCCGCAAGAAACCGTTCATTACCACCGTGAAGACGGGGGAGTTTCTGATGCCACCGCCGGAAGTGGCAGCCCTTCTCGGTATCGCTCCTATCGCGAACGATAACGAGGAAACCGACAGCTGTCCTCTGCGATCCAGATTCAAGTCCCTCGTGTCGTTGGCCAAGAAGCCAGAGGTACGTCACAGCAGCCATAATGCTAGGTGTCCAGCCGCTCTCAAGGCCACCGTCGATTTCACCCTCGGAATGATCAACGCCACGGCCATGGCTGCCTCGACCTTGGACGACCGACCTAAGATCGCCAGGAAGAACGATCCGACGTAAGTTCGTCGTCGACGAACTCTAAACTCTTACGAAAATATCCCCTCGCATATCGCATAAAAAAACAAGCCTCCTTTATCGAATGCAGTCGCGCGTGCTGCGAGATCGTACCTCAGCGTTACGCGATACACATATTGCGTGCAGAATTCCAAGCACCCGCTTGCAATTTGTCGACGCTTGCCCAACAGCGACGGCTCTCCATTGGAATATACACCAAGCAGAAAAATATATTTTACTCTGTTCACAGCGATCAACAGATTCCTTTCGGGAATATCATGTTTGACCGTCGCGTCGTTCGTGGAAGCACGTACGCCACCGCGCAAGTCCTTGTAAGTAAGAAAACGCCGAGGTTCGAATAAATAGGCGACGAAGGAAATGCCCGGTCCAAGTTTTAAGGTAAGTTCTATGGTTGATAGAGGAACGTCTGCATATTTGTCGCAGATCGATGGGGAACAATCGATAGCGGCGAGGCAGGCGGAGGCCAGGAGACGGCACTTGGCTCGGAAGCGGGCTCAAACGCAGGATACCAGCGCCCTGGTCGCCAGAGTAAGGTCACCGCCTCCTGTTGCTGGTCGCAAACACGAGCCAGTGCAGACGGATATCTTTCTCGAAGAGGTAGAGCGCCCTTCGATCCCAATGACTTACCATTCCCCTGTTATTCCCTGAAAATTCTATTCGACAGCTGTCCGAAAAACCGGACGAGGCGGACGTCGCTACGCAAACCGATTACTTCTTGGACAGGCCACCAACCCCGCAATATTGCCCCGACAAAGTCGGCGAGGATGTCAGCACGCAAATTGAACCTGGTGACGTAAGTTCTCCCCAATGCCGGACGATCCTGATTACGCGAGCAGGACGAAATCGTTCGAGGCACCGAAAGTTTAGCAGGCAAACTCTACTTGCAGCTGTTCGACTTCGATTTCGAGGTGCAGCCGATATTGGAGCTGCTCGTCGGGAAAACGATCGAGCAGGCGTTGATAGAGGTTCTCGAGGAGGAGGAAATCGCTGCCCTGAAAGAGCAGCAGAGGAAATTCTTAGAATTGCGCATGGCCGAGAAGGCCGAGGCGCGAAGACTCGAGGAGCAGGAAAGGAGATTAAGAGAGGAAAAGGTAGATACAGACAATTTTGAAACGGAGGTTTAACAGAGTCGCGTAAAGGGTAGACTTACGTTTGCAACGTCTTTCCGAAGGATCAACGATTGAGGCAGCACGAGAAGGCAATGACAACTCAAAAGGAATCGGAAGAACGCGTGGCAGCCGCCACCCTCCTGACGGGTTACATCGCGGAGCTTCTTCCGGCGGTTCTCGAAGGGCTAAAGATGTCCGGGTTCCTGCTGGACGAGATCAAGGCTGGTTCGTGAACTCGCAAGAACACTGCTACTTTTTGTGAATTAGTTAATCAGAAAGGTTTATTAATTTTTCTTTATGTACATACTAGATACATACGATAGCTAAGAGTATGATATCCGATCCGATAGCGACGCAAGCTCGCCCCCTCGCTTCTAATTCGTTTTTCAAACCTAGCCGGATCACGTGGAAACCCGTAACATTTGTTTTAACGCAGATGTCGAGGATGGCTTCATGCCGTGGCTGATGAAGGAGGTGAAGAAAGAAATGGGCAACATGATCGAGAGCAGGGAATTACTCACGGGTAAATGTTGTCCGTACGATGCAAACGTAATTCGTAATTCGAGCTCCCGGGTGGCACGTAGATGTTCAAAGGGACCCCATTATTGCACACGCCTCCGGTACTTTTCCGTCACGGAGAACTTGACTTCAGATTACAAAGGTGTCAGTAACACCGATGCAAAGCCTCTCTTTGTCCGCTGTCCGTGGCGCTAATAACATTTTTGTCTACGGAGGCTTTGTAGCGGCGCGCAGGGGGAAGAAGGGACTTTCGCGCCGTTCGTTATTAGCCCCGAGAAAGTACGGGGGCCTAAGACGGAACGGAAAGCTATAAGCTTCAGGTACATCGATCTGGTGCCACTATGTCGCGACATACCGATCCCTATTGTCGCTCCGGTCACCGAAACCTCATAAATAACACTTATTCGAACCTTCCGCGCTCGTTGTCGTTACGAAGTTTGCGGAACATTCGATACCCTGGCGCCTCCCTCGCCCTCCCTCGGATCTTCCCGTTCATCCCTTCGCGCAACCTTCTAGAGATCATCAGGGAGATTCTGGAGAATCGCGCGGAAACGTACAAAAAGCTCGGCGAAGAGTACGACGCCTTGAGAAGGAGGAAACCGTCGATGGACAACTTGGAGGACGGCGGCAGCGATCCGAATTTCGTGAATTACCAGCCACCCGTTATCCACGGCGCGGACGTCGTTTAGCGAGAGACATCAGCGGGACCAGCATCGTACGTAAATCAGAGGAATTATCTAAGCGATCGTCGCCTCCTCTTTTCCCTCGTTTGCCGAGGTTTTAACGCTCGTTGATCTTGGACGGAGAAACGAGCGTATGATAGTTAGCTTTCGGACTTAGGGACACCTTACCAGCAGCATCGGACCGATCCCCATCCCCGCTGGCTTCTACATTAAGCAGTGTACACAGCTGCGAAACAAATCCATCTCCTCCGCTCGTGCCCCAGTGACAGGTCTCCACCGCGTTTGCGATCCTCCCTACGGCAAACACGAACAGCCACCACCACCGTCGGCTTCCACAAAAATCCATCAGGAATTAATTATCGATCCTCCTACTCTCGACACCCAGCCCGCTTCCGCATAAGTTTGCCCAACGGATCCAGAACGAGGCGTTAATAAATGTCACGCGCTTCGAGCAACTCGTAACGCACCTTCACGGACTCGCCTCCAAGACGATTCCGTTCGTTATCTTTTGCAGGACCGTCTCGAGCCGAGGAACAACCATGGCTACAAGAAATCCAGAGGGAAATCTGTTCAAGCGGCAAGAGTGGTACGCGAACTATTCGCAGCGATAATAGCTTTACGACAGACATTTCAAACGATGCAAATAAATGAAATATTTAACATTCTTACGCACTGAGTTTTCACGTTTCCCTTCTACCCTTTTTTGCGCTGAGAGCTTACGGGTCATTTGACTTGCCCCGTGCAATTTGGAAGCGAACCGCTGTGGACAGAATTAAGATATTTGTGCCTAATGGTGGGTGGCTTATCTTCCTTGGATTATCTTTCGACGTTGCCCTACACGAAAGCGCAGCTGAAAAGACAGTCGTTAAGTCGAGAATACAAATCGGGAGTCGCTAAAACCGTCGAACTAAATTCTGCCTCCCCGCTTACTTGTTATTCCGGATTAGGAGCGAGAAATACGGGGACGACGCGGCCGCGACTCGACTTCGCTGGGTAAAACTTGGGAAACGCTCGCGATGCTAGAGGTTGTAAAAATCTGCTCGAAAGTGGCAAGGCCCTGGTCGTAAGCCGATCGCTCGAAACGATAGGCACAGGTAAATAAAAAAGAATAAGCTCCTGGATCGTAGATTACGAAGATTAGGTGACGGCGACGGGAAGTCTGGAGGACGGGCAGCTTCGGCGCCTACAACGCTTTCGGCACCTGCCCCCTGCGACTTGCCTTCGCGTTTATTAGATTACCTTAGACCTGTACGCACCAGCCCTATGGAAGGGTACGGGCGAAGTCGCCCCGAAACTGCCTGCAATTACAAAAAGGCGCCGTCGCAGTCTGCTGCGCGCGGATAATACCGTAATGCAACGCGATTCGGCAAACGAAAATTTCAACAGGTCACGTCTCGTTCTACGGATTACCGCGATCGATCCAAGTCGTAAACTTCGGGGCTTCTTTTTCCCTTCCTTTGTTTAACGAAATCGCGATTTCAGAGGAGAATAAACGAGAATCACACGGGGGAGGAGAATGCCAGGATAGAGAATATGTCTGAATTCGTTCTCCCCTCTGACACTAGATAAGACTCGTGGTCGGTGCACCGCGAAAGTAAAAAACCTGTCCGGGCCAATCAGGATTAGATCGATCATAATAGGATGAGGTTTCACGGTGAATCGAGATCGGCACAGTTTTAAAAAGCCACCCACCCTCTTTAGCGCACCCCTTCCGACGGTGAACGACAAGGTGAGGGGGTCCATATTGTATTGGATTAAATTAAGCGGCGGGGTTCGTCCCGATACCGCGCATTATATGCAGAAAACTTGTGTGCCAAGTGAATCGTGTTTTAGGGAGACTCAAGAAGGGAGGTTTTCGGGACAGGGGCAAGTAACCCCGTGCCACTGATCGGGCACAGGGGGTTCTGCGTTATTTCATCATGTGACCCGTGTCACCTGTATTTCCACGTGATATCCCCCGTTCCGCCAGGTCCGAGGACTCTCTCGCTACGAGCCTACCAAGTGAGATGCTTTTTGCTTCACCAGTTTCCCAATCGAGAGCTATAACAAGATGAGAAACGATTGCTTGGCCCTGAGATCGAGACAATGGCGGCTTCGTACTCTGCGTGTTTGCCTACGGTGGCCCGTCGAATGAATTGACTCTTAAAATCAAGTAAACAGTAGCTAATGGCTAAATAGGAAACCGAGAATGGGGTGCACCGTCCTCCGCGATCGCGCTGTAGGGCGGTGGACCGGCACGTGTCGAGTTACAGAACACTCGTCTCCACGAGACGCGGACAATATGTCGGTGGCACGTGACCGAAACAACTAAATTCTGACTTCGGCTGTGTCGGATGCGACCGAGAGATGACAACGTGCCTTTACGTAAGCTTCATTCATGGGATCTTTCGTTATCCAGTCTCTTTTAGACATTCCATGGCACTTAGGGTAAATCCGGGAGACGCGGTCGGGCCGGAAAGTTGGTCGAGTCGCTATATTTCATACTCTATACGTAGAAACGCGTTAAAGTGCAGACCAATTACTTCTCTAGAAGCCAAACAATTGAATGAATAGCGTCACTTCGGTTCCTTCTGTGTTTTTCTAGATTTACAGGCTATAAAAGGTAAACTGAGGTTACATTTAACCTCTTTTGTCAAACAACGGTATACAGAATCGTATTTAAAATATACTTCTAAGTTTATTTTCGTTTAATGTTTGGGAATAATGAGATAGTAGAGATATTGGGGGACAATGCAATCAAAGTATTTAGCCATATTAACTCTTCATCTCAAAACTAATGAGAAGACCATCTCTCGCTGCAGAAAGGAGAGATGGTCGTGTTATGATTTTTTATTTTTATTTATATTTTTATTTTTTATCATTATTTTATTATTATTATTGTTTACTTATTTGATTTATTCACTTTTGTATTCATTTGCCTTGCTAATCGCCGGTATGTAGTTCGTTTTATCTTTGATGTGTTCTTGTTTAGCGTAAACAAATTAAATATCAATGAATCTGTAGTTGTATTCACTCATAAATAATTTTGCTTTCTTCTTTGTTATTTTTCCATGAATAATTATGTGAGTGGTCTCTGCCAACGACGAAAACCATTTCTCCCGGCACCTCGGGGGAGGTGGTCAGATGTCGTGACTTCAGTTTTCAACCCGATTTACAGTAAATATTGTCTTAAAGCAAATATCGACCAGTTTTTCTGAATCAGCATAAAATTCTGAACATATTAGGTTTGTTCTGATAAAATAAGTAATATCTGTATTAGTTTTAATAGACATTTTATATTAGGTCGACCGCGTCTCTCGGATTTACCCTAAACGCCGTGTTAAAGCTAACTGTGGCCAAGAAAAGCTATTGCAAAAGCTAGCCCACTAGTTACTTGACCAGCACTCGCGACTACTCCTAGCGAATATTAACAACACATGAGCCCGTGCCTCGTTGGAAAAGCTATTAGGGACAGGCTTTTGACACTTGCAGGACCGAGACGAATCACCTTTATGATCACCTCCCCGCAAAGGCGACCATAATTCAGGCTTCGCCCCGCAGCATCCAGCGTGGTCGCGTTATATAGAATCTCGTAAAAGGGCGCCGAACAATAAGATTTGTTACGTCTCTGCGTGGCGAAGGGGTCCACGTCAACGATTTCGACGTCGCGCCGCGCTGTCTCGCTCCCGAAGCCGGAAGAGATCTACGCTTCTACCGAGCATCTAAATTTATGCACCAACAGACCGACACTGGACACAGACCCAACGACAGAGTGATATGCGGATCTCGAAACAACGCCTACCGTGTTTGAAATCGACTCTCAGATTCTACAACGATTTGCAACCGTGGCACGAAAGGGACGAGAGCGATGGATTGGTTTCGCGGTGCGATTGTTTTTGGGTCTAAGAGTTAGGAGAAATGATTGGTGAAAGTACTGGCAGCCGTCGCACAAGCCGAGCAGGGTGCTCCTCGCAGGCTTATTTTGAGCATCGTGCGGCGAGGGGCTGACGATAATACGTAGATGATAATCGCGATATTAATATCGCATTGGGAAGCGCGCACATGCGTGCAAGGGCCCATTGGTCACGGCGGAACACTTGCTCGCTCGCCTGCTCGCGCTTCTCTCAATGCACCCTGATTTTAGAAAGAGACAGCCAGAGGGTGCAACCCCAAGCGGGGATGCGGGCAAAAACTGAAATTTATCCAGCCGCTGCGGTAAGAAACAGGAATATCTCCGAGTGTATCCCTATCTAACACGATACGGCTCCTCCTTTGCTAAACTAAACACAGTCCGACGTTTGTCTTTCAATGTATAACATAAAACAAATTCGGTGCGCGCATGTTCTGTAGAAAATCGAGAGGGTATATATGGAAAGGGTTAAAAATGCCCCGAACTGACGATCTTGAAACTTTCGCTCGATCGTGGCTGGGCAAAGTACTTATCCGAGGGAAAGAATGTGGCTGGTAAATGACGAAGAATAAATTTGCAGGAGGCATGCACGCTTGTGTTTGCCACCGCCTAAGCGCGCGAGGGTCTCGAACACTTGCCGCAGCCCGTAGCTTGCTTTGGTCCGTACGTGGGGCAACAGAGAATGGTGAAACACTCGTGCTCGAGCGAGGGGTTGGTACTGGGGGGATGGTGCAGCTTGTGAACACTCGTGTCATTCCCTGGTCCGGCACCATTCACCCTGGATGAATCACGTCATCCGTGCAGGAGAACCACCAAGAAGACACCATACCCTCCTTCTGGTTCTCCTTCGGAGCGGAGATCGCTCGATCCTACCCCGAAATCGTTAAGCAGAAATGATGAAACCCTGTTCCGTACAATCCCGCTCAACCTCTACCCGAAACCCAACAGCCATAATAACGCTAAGTGTCTTTTAACCAGAACGAGATAAAGATCGACGTATTAAGCCCGAGCGTCGTAAGTTGCCGATCAGTCGGTACTAGCAATTAGCACGGAATACCTGTAGCTGCGTAATCGCGAGCACCGCCAACCAAACATTAAGTGGCTCGTTAGAGTGGCCTCCTTCGGCTATCCTAAGCTGCTCGTCAGAGGATGCGCGAGTCGAGGAGACGGTCACTGACGAACGAACGATGCGCCGAAATTCTCTACGCGTAGAGCGACGCGTGTGAATCGCCCGCTTCTTCTTCCAAACCGTGGAGCGGCAGGAACGGGACGCGCTTTGCGTCCTTTACAAGATACTTCATCGTCCGAGATAAAAGAATATCGGGGTACTCGGCTCATGGGCTGGCGCGCGGGGAGGACGTCCAGATCGACGAACGATTAGGCAAATCCAAGTGGTATCGCTGGATCGCGATCTACGCAAGCGTGCGAGAAGAATGAGCCACTTAATTTCCTAATCAAGCGTTGATTCAGATGCACCTTTCGGCTGGGTCCCTCGTCCTCGACGGGGATGCACGCTGGATTGCAGCTGAGCCAAACAATGTCCTTTCACATGAGGCTTTTATAGCCCCATCAAACATCCAGCGCTTGGCTCCTGGTGACGGAGCCAGGACCTGCGTGTCACGTCCGCGTGTACTTGTCTGCTTCGACAGAACGAAAATTCAATCACGCTCAAGTAAAACGTGTCGCTTTAATTCGTCAGCTTTTTTCCCCGTTGACGATTCCTTCCCCTGTCAACTTGCGAGGATGCTCGCCGCTGTCCGATACCACGCGTAATAATTGACAATTAAATATTGCCTTTATGGACGGTTTGCACGTACGAAGCTCGTCGTGCGAGCGTAAAGGAGGGAGAACCGGGTCGCAAGTAATGCTGGTAAAATCATAATGACACCTGAAGCCGACAAGCTAGTCGATCATAAAGGTCTGCAGGACTCATTAGACGGCAGCAAAACAATCGAAGGATATGGAAATGCAAAAGGGTTTAATAAAATTGGGATCGCGCGCACCTAGGTACCTGTGTCCCTTGGCGTCACGCTCCAGCGGTACCGAGAGCTCACGGGGCCCGTAGGTCCTACTAGCGGACTAGCCGGTCGAAAATGGGCCAGACAATCCGGCGCCAGTCGCGGCCGACTTTCAATGAGCACGAAAACCACCGGAACGGTACTTTTACAATGATCCCTATCCCTATCGCGTATACTACTCGGCTGGGTCACGCACCCGCGACCAACCCTCGACTTTCAAAATTTTAATTATTAAAGAGAAGTAGCTTGTAATTACTTTACAATGTTTTTTTTAATGTGTTATTTAATAGCGAGGAGTATAACCAATATTATTTTAAATTTTCTGTAGCTTTTGTTCTTTAAGCCTAAAATCGAACTATGGCTTGATAAATAGTTTTAATAATTGTATAATGCAAGAGTTGTTCTATGGGTTGGTAATTTTTTGAAAAATAAAAATCATGAACTTATGGGATCCATACCGCGTTTAACTTATTTTTTGTCATAATCGTAACTTCTTACAATTACCTACTTTTGCCAGCTCGCAATATTCCACTACCTTGCGTGTCTCGAGATTCGAGATCGAAACGTACGCGGGGTAGTAAAATAATTGAGTCGAGACGCCGTTCCGCGTGGCTGATTTTTCATCGTCACGGATGGACGACGACCGGTTAATTACTCAGCCTGCCGGTTTTCTTCTATAGATAATAAAAGGCAGCTTTACGCGCAAGCATGCGATCGTTTAAAATTACCCTCAAGCATAGATTACGGGAAATGTTGTGTGAATTATAGTTAACGATACCAAAATTCGTGATGATTTTATTCAGAATGCGATGCAGAAGAAGGATTTTCGCCAAAGGGTCTGTTCCCGGAGGTGGATTATTGGCCACGTCGTTCCAGGGGGTTTGAATCTAATGCAACGAGAGACCAATCCTGCGTCAAGACGCGCTGGGAGGGCGGGACGTACATCGAGCAGCGGTACAATACGGAAACGCCAACCTAAAGGAAGAATTTCTATGCGCAAAACAAGGGTGAGAGGTACGATTTTGAAATTTTTAAAAATTCCCTGTACTTGGTGATTAATTAAATTGAAATTCGATCTGATGATATTTTCAAACGCAGAAAAACATGTGATTTCATAAACTGTTAACAAAAAACAGGCCAAAAGATTTTTTTAAATTGAACGCATTGATGCACCTTGCACAGAGGACGTCGTAAAGCCCTGTACAACCCCCTCTCTACTAACCACAATACCCCACTCCACCCCCAATGATTGGCAGCGCATCAGGATTCGAGAATCAGAAACAGGAAGGGCCGAGTTACCCCCTGGCCAGCTCTTTAAATACAATTACACGTAGACGAAGAGCTGGGGCTAAACGAGCTGGAGGGGAGTAGGCGACTAGCCCCCTATAGTAGTCAATTCGGGGCACAAGCCCGCCGAATATAAGCCACGTGCGGAATACAGGTCGCACTCAGTTGACACCTCGACATCGCATCACGATCATCCAAAGCCCCTGCGAACTATTCGATCGCCGGCAGTGATTCTTTGCAGGATCCACCAACTACAACAGTGCTACCGTCTGTTCGAGTTTCATCGATTCGGATATCAGTACACCAGTGGTTATGATAGTGAGAATCTGATATCGGCTGCTGAGGGACGTTTCCGATATTCCAAGTAGCTATCTCTCAAGTGTGCGAATGGATTCGACGAGTGCGATCGTGTATCCCATCGTCACGGAGAACGCATTGATGATGAGCATTCAGGCACTCGAGAGAACATCTTTGTCCCAAGGGATCGTCGACAGACCAACGGTCAGGGCTGCTGGCGCCCTTGGCAGAGATTCATCCACGGAGACCATCGACGTGAACAGACTCTGCCAAAAGAGCACGTCGGTTATTCAATACGTAAGTGTGAAAAGTGCATTTTGTACGAAAAGATAGATCTAATCGTACTAACATCCTCCGATTTGATAAATCATCTGCAGGTGGAAGTTGCCGATTCGGAAGGCCGCCTCTACTGCGTGGACGGCCTGGTGAGCACACCGTGTTGGCTGAAAATAGTCACGTTCGCGAAGGATTGTCAGAGCTGCAACGTCCTACTGATGACCACCGACAAGGGAATAATACTGAAGACGATAAGAAGCATAACGCCCGGCGAGCCTCTGCTGATGTGGTTCACCGAGAATATTCTGGCCATGATGAACATGCCGTTCCTCACGCCGTGCAACATTCAAGGTAAAGCAGTGCTTCGATTAAAGATTAAAAGAACCTCGGAGACGGGGTTGCTCGCGGGAGCGTGGCTAAATTAGACGCTTATCGATTTTTCAGGTCAGAATCGCTACATCTGTCACATGTGCAACAACCTGTTCGAGTATCCAAATCCTTTGAAGATCCACTTGGCTCTAAAGTGCAATCGGCTGGACAGTAATCATCTCTGGTCCGTGTTGGCGGAAGAGTTCAGCCTGTCGCCGAGATCCAGCCTGTCTCTCAGCCTCTTCCCTCAGTCCACCTTCAAATTCGAGCTGACCAAATCGTCGCGACACTCGCCCGCTAGGATATCGCCTATCATGGTGGAGAGCATGGATTCCAGCGTCTCTCTGGCGAACAACAGTTCCTCGAGCTCCTCCAGTCAACCCTCTCCATCCTCCTCTACCCAGCACTCCCCCAATTCCTCATCCACGCAGGTCTCGCCCGACTCCATCACCCCCGTGTCTCCTGTGAGAAAGGACTTGGGCTTCAGGCACTCCGCCTTCAAGCCGTACATGGGCCAGAGCAACTTGTTCGCCGGTGTCGTGGCCCTGCCAACCGCGGAGGAGAATGCTCTGACACCGTACAATAGCCAGACGACAGTGTCGACGCCGATCACCGCCGACGCTGACGCCCACGCGGCTCAGATGGAGACGATTGTCAGCAATCTTGGGAAATCGAAGCAGGGACACCTGTGCATCTACTGCGGCAAGGTCTACTCGAGGAAGTACGGGCTCAAGATCCACATCAGGTAAGCTAACGTTTCTCGCTCTGCTCGCGTTACCACGCCACTTCCTTCTATTCGCCTATGACCCTATGTCTCGCTCTGAACTCATCCACGTCGTCTTTGCTCTGTACAGGACCCACACAGGCTACAAGCCCTTGAAATGCAAGTACTGCTTTCGACCGTTCGGAGATCCAAGTAATCTGAACAAACACGTCCGATTGCACGCCGACGGGGAAACACCGTACAGATGCGAGCTCTGCGGTAAAGTGTTGGTGAGGAGGAGAGACCTCGAGAGGCACATCAGATCGAGGCATCAAGAGAACGTGGAGCAGGCTTCGGACACGTCTTCCGACGGAATCGAAGTATGATAGGCGAAGCAGGAGAGGGCATAGAAAAGGTGCTAACGCGTAGCGAATTAATTGTACAGAGAAGCTTTCGTTCGGACTGAACAAGAACGCGAGGATGATCGTTAGCGATAGTGAAGAATGTTGACCGGTGAGGTCGAACGTTCTTTGTGCTGTAAATTAAGAAGAAAGGGAAGGGAGAGAATGAACGGGGAGCAACTGTTTGTGATCGAGATATTGAAACTATTTTTGTAAGGTGTATCATATTTGTAAAAAGAGGCTGTAAATATAGATTTAAGATTCTTAACTTCGGCGAAGACGATGGTCAGCAGTCAGGTCTTTTCGACATCCTCGTCGACCACAGAACCGAAGTAGCCTTAGTTACATAAAAATAAAAACAGAAAGCTGACCATCGATCGGATAATTATTCGTCATAGTACAAAACATTCACTTTTACGCTTTTAAACCTTAGGATTAAAGCCACTGTTATCTTAGTGTGTAGTCGAGATATTAAAATAAAACTGTTATTCTATATTTATTGACTGTTGAATTACTTTCCCTTCTAACTAACTGAAACACGTCCCAGGAATACCTGTGGTACGAGCAAAGAGCATCCTGCTCTACTAACGGCATACCGCAGAAACGTTTATTAAATTAGAGAATCACATCTTTCATTATCACTTAAATAATTAGAATAGATGCCGATGTTACGAAAACTACCATACCTGACTGGTTCGCTCGCCTTTCTCTTCATAATTCCCTTGCTGTTTCTTCGATGCGTTGAAACGTCATAGAATGCGACCGAACTGTTCCGAATGGGACTAGAAATTCAGCATAGTTGATAGGAACACACGATGTTGGTGGAGGTACGAAGCTAGAGGTTATGTAAGCCTGATACTTCTCGTTTAGAGGGCGGGAGCGCACGATCCGAGGAGGTGGCGATTAAAAAGAGAAGGCATGCTGTTTAGAGAGAGACGAAGATACGCAGAACAAGTAGATTCCTTCAATTTATAGAAATCGCCACTAGAGGGCTATTCCTGCTGTGATACGAGCGAGTTCGTGTTCCTCGCGTTTCAACTTGGTCCGATCTGTCTGCCGTCACCGACAGTCTCTACTTATATCTGATATTTCCTATAACTTAATCTCTGTACGATATAAGTAACTGAACGAACGGTAAGTTCACTGAACTCACAGCTAAAAACAGTAGACAATCTTTGCCTGCTCATTCATACATCGAGCTCGTTAGACGTGCCCGTGTATGAAAGACGAGTTATGCATGCATTTCGAACGTTGTGATGTAACCAGCTCTACCTATCCGACGAACTTAAATTTTCCTTCTCGTATCAATTCTTTCTAAGATTTCTCTTCCAGCCTGCAAAAATGGCCACACTCGCTCGTAATTTACGCCCTTACTTGAGATACCTTCGCAGTCAGAGGAGAACTTACGCCGAGGGACCTGCTCCCGTTAGCGACGAAATGAAGTTTACTCTTGCCGGAGCTAATCAGGTACACGTCAACTTTGTACAAGTATTCTGTAGAATCCGTGCTTTACAATTTGAATCCATGAATTTTCAATGATATCGTAGGTATTCTATGATCAAGCTGTGATCAAACAAGTAGACGTACCATCGTTTTCTGGCGCTTTTGGTATTTTACCGAAACACGTTCCTACGTTGGCTGTGTTGAAGCCTGGTGTAGTCACAGTGTACGAACAGGGTGGAAACACCAAAAAGGTTTTCGTGTCTTCCGGCACCGTTACCATAAACGAAAATAACAGTGTACAGGTACATCTTCGGTTTCTCGAACTAATATAAGCATAAACTGAAAGGATGCAAGGAATGTTTAGGTTTATTTTCGGTCGAAATGTTAGCTAATACATTCTTAAACGTTGCGCAGATTTTAGCGGAGGAAGCTCATCCTGTGGAAAATCTTGATAGTTCGGCAGCCAGGGATATTCTCAGCCAAGCTCAGCAGCAATTATCATCGGCGTCAGATGATAAGGCGAAAGCAGAGGCAGCTATCGCGATTGAAGTCGCAGAAGCTTTAGTACAAGCCGCGTCATAAACATCGCACGCGCATTGTGTAACTGTAAAAACATTCTCCGCTAAATAAAGCTTAGGGCACGTATTCACCACCACGATTTCTGTCATGCTACTATGTAACAGTGCAGTAACAATAAAAATATTATTAAGTTACGCACGTATTAACTTCATTTTTTTAGAAAAAAAAAGTAACACGTGCTGTAATATTATAATTTATTATGTGTTGGTCAAATTTTGCTGAATGGTAAAGCAACAAATTGATTCTTCGTTTAAAAAACTATTTAGGTACATTTGACTTTATCGCATTTAACAAGTACTCGTAACAACTATGAACAATTTCATGCTGAAATTATAGGATAATTCACTCTGCTGTTCTGATTTACATCCGTAAATATTTCGAACACTCGAGTACGTTCGATAACAAACAATGGCGTAGAAGAATAACGTGGTTCTAAACTATAATGTATAACATTATTTAACAATATTTCATGCCACGCTGCACGGAAGTTAAATCTCTTTAATTATTTGGCATATCGCAGTTCTCGTCTAAGTATTGTGCGTTAGAAGACAGTTCCTAAGCAATAAATATTTTCCTCTCGAGTTTCAATCACGGGTCTGCAGTATTTGGTACATAACACATATTATAAACTATGGTTCTTTTCATAAATACCATATAAACTAATGAATATCATTGATACGTGAAATTTTGTAACTTCAAACGCGTTTGATACCGTCATTACGCATAAAGTAGATGGTATGTACAATATATTTAACATACAGTGGCGGACGAAAGAAAGTTTACAACTTTTAAAATCGCATAACTTTTTTAAAATTGGTCCAAACGACATGAGTTTCTTTTAGAGTCTAGAAGGATTAGTTTGCTAAGTGACGTGTTTCGTCGTTTTGAAAAAAATGCAATTGGTTGGAATAGCAAAAAAATAGTACAGGTTGTTTTTAAATTTTTTTTTTGAGCCTATAATAAAAATTCAAAAAACCCGTTTGTAGATTGAAGCAAGTTGTGTACATGCTGAAAATTTCATTAAAATCGGTTAACGTTGCTCTGAGTTATAAACGCTTAAAAATCGCAGAATAAGGTCGAAAATAGCTGATTTCGGGAATTTCCGCGATTCTCGATCTTATTCTGTGATTTTTAAAGGTTTGCAGCTCAAAGCAACGTTAACCGATTTTAATGAAATTTTCAGCATGTATACAACTTGCTTCAATCTACAATCGGGATTTTTGAATTTTTATTACAAGCTCAAAAAAAAATTTAAAAAACAACCTTTACTGTTTTTTTTTGCTATTATGACCAATTTCATTTTTTTTTCAAAACGACGAAACACGTCACTTAGCAAACTAATCCTTCTAGATTCTAAAAAAAACTCACGTCGTTTGGACTAATTCTAAAAAAGTTATGCGATTGTAAAAGTTGTAAACTTTTTTTCGTCCGCCACTGTATAAGCATCAAAATAGGCACAACATTGATCAAGCATATCATATTTCCGACAGGGAGTTTGCATAATTTGTGCTTATGTGTCCGAACGTTATAAACAGAAATTTGGAATATCAACAATTTACTGCCCCTCGATACGTTAAGGCGGCAGCTTTTCCTTTCGATAAAATACGCCACAACAATGCCGTATGCTTAACAATTTTTAAGTAGAAAAACTACAAATATGTTTGGCACGCGATAAAACGTATTGTAACATCCTATATATTGCATCTATGTAACAAAGTCTCTTGAAATATAGTACAGGTATGTACATACAGTCCCATACTCTCAATTTGTCCTAGGTAACATTTCGTTAAAATTAAATATTTATGTGAAAAATTGCGTTTAAAGCTAAGCGAGCTAATCTATACATCACGATAAATAACAAATTCTTAATGAAAGATTTATGCGAAATACAGTTCCCCTGGCATGACTAGGTGCGTAATAAAACAGTTTGCTTCATTGGTTTCTAGTTAGCTGACATTTCATCAACGACGGCAACAACTTTTCCCTGCAACACGACACATTGCTGGTACTTTTGCAGCAATTTCTACTAAATACTTTTTGCAGCTGCTGTAATGTCTTCAAACAGATAACAACGCAACAAGAGCCACAACCACCCGACTCGTCGTCACACGAACATTCGCTTTGTAGACAAGATACAAAGTTATCTACTACTTTAGGAGGCGGCGGATCCTTTTTATTAACTTCCGTCGTCGCACTACTCGTGCAATTTTGGCAATTTTGCAGGTCGTCGCATTTGCAGTCGACACATTTGCATATATCCGCTTCAGCCGTGATCTCCTGTAAAACATTTCTGCCCTTTTTTACTTCTCTGCCATCTTCCCTTTGCCTGTCGTCGACATTCCCCTGGCAATGCGTGGTTTCGAGGCTCGTAGTTATGCCTTCCACGTCTACCAAATTAACGTTATCCAAGCGTTCTAGTGGCTGTAGCTGATCTTCTATCTGTAATGGGTAAGGCTCTGGTTCGACTAGATCGACTAGCGAATGAACCGCCGCTGGAAAAGCATTCAATTCCGACCAGGACAGCCTCCTTAAAGCAGACGGAGTAGCTAACTCCATAACGTCTATCCAGGGAGAGGGTATTTCTTCTTCAGATGCTATGGCTAATTCAATAGCTTCCGATTGCGTTGTCGCGACGCTAGAATCCAATGACTGTTCGACTTCGTTAAGAGATCCAGTTCGTAAAGTATCATTGATAAACGATAAGTTTTCCATCCCGCTATCGAAAAGCGGAAGTGGAGTCTCGCTAGATGAACTAATGATATTTGATACATGACTAGTAACAGTATCCGCGTTATACAACGTTGCGTTACTGTTGTTGACAGCTGCCTCCACACTCGACCCATTACCATACGTTTTCTCAGCGACGGATGCACGATCCTCGTACTGCTGCGCGCTCCGCGTGAAATCTGTCCCTTCCGATATGCGAGCGATTGTGTTCTGTAAACCATCCTGTATGATCTTCTGCTCCAAATTTATCGATTTAGATTTCTTTACATTAATCGACAGATCGTCCCGTGTCTCCGTCGAGGAGTCACTGGGATATCGCTGGTTTCGCTCCTGTTGTAAAGTCGAGTCATCCGTCTCGTTGAATATTTTAAATTTATCGTATCCTTCGTTATTATTAAAATTATTAATTGCATGCTTGTTGAAGTCGTTTAGAATAACACTTTCCGACGTAAGAAGTGCGACTTCGGGCGTTTTACTCGAGTCCTCCACAGTTTTAGTGGTAATGTTATAGTCGAGCTGTTCGTTGAGCCTGTTCCGGCTCAATATATCCAACATACTCGCGGATGGTGACTGGCCATTCGCACTTTCTGTGGCTAAGAAAGTTATACTTTCGTTACTTTGCGTACTATTACAGGATAATGGTATAATAGCATAAGATGGCACATTGGTGTTCTTAGACGTTGTTTCGTCAACGTCGATTTCTGGCTTCGATAAGTCGCTGTTTCTTTGGTTTCCGCTATCGTCTAGGTTTCCTTCCTGCTTCTGCAATAAAACAGTGTGGTACAATATATGGAGCTGCTAGTGTGTACTGTCTTTTACTGTCGCGGCACGTACCATTTCGTCATTATTAGCCGATCTCTTATGAGTCTTTAAATGACTCTTTAAACTGTGAGGTGTGGTAAATGACCGTTTACAGTTCTCGTAAGTACACACGTAAGGCCGTTCTCCTGTATGTGTCCTTTTGTGGGTCTTCAAATGATGAGACGCTGTGAAAGCTTTCCCACATCCTTTCTCTCGGCATCTGTAAGCATAATTTGTGTTACGTTAGATAACACCTACGGCGCACGGTATTAACGATGAAAAGTACCAAGAAACATACTTGTAAGGTCTTTCTTGAGTGTGAGTACGAATATGTTTCTTGAGATCGCTTAGAGTGGTAAAGAATTTAACACATCCAGTCTCTTCACAGTTGAATGTATTGCCACTGTGAAGTCTTTGGTGAGCTCTCAGTCTGTAAAGGGTATTGAACGCTTTCTCGCAGCCTTTCTGATGGCATTCGAACGGTTTTACTTTCGTGTGCACTCTAATGTGAATCTTTAGGCTGTACGACGTGAGAAAAGCCTTGCCACAACTTGGTTCTGCACATTTAAATCGATACTCGCCTGAAAGTTTTGAGAATTCCTTCCACATAAAAAGTTTGCTGGACTACCTATTGCTCGCAGTATCTGAAAGCCATGCAGGTCGAAGCGATCCCTTTATACCAGCAGTGATGACTTCATAATGAATAGAGTGTACATAAAAAGAAAACTTATAAAGCGCGAACACACTGTCTATGTTCTCAATTTGTTTCAAACATAAAGTGTGAATAATAATAATATTTCATAAACTTACCTTGTTCCCTTCAATCTTTGCGAGCACAAAAGGAACATATACGAATTAGTACAGCACGATAAAGACAGTTACATAAACATGCAAAGCACATACTATTACTTTCGGTTACACAAACGAAAGGAATAATTATCACAGACGGCAGGAAACGCTATTATTGACACTTTATATCGCTCGGAAGTACGATAAACTCTTACGCCGCTTGACTATGTATCGATCAATTCCTATTTTATAACAATGCAAAAGCGTTCAACGCTATCTAGACATTTAATAATAAAAACTTTACCTTTATGAGTTTTCATGTGCGTACGCAAATTTCCAACCGTGCTGTACGTTCTACTACAACCATCGTATTCACAGGTATAACGTCCAATATGCTTTTGACTCGCGTCCGCAACCGTGCTTTCGATCTTAATAGTTGCGCACGAAGACTCGTTCGGTAACAGATCGTCGTCGCCAGAATGAATTCGCATATAAATTTCGTGAGGGCTGACGACATGATGTATAGACCTGTGAAAAAAAATAAATGCAACGCTTAGAAAATCTGGTTCGTTGAAATAAAGGATTCGGTATTCTAACATATAACGTAAATACTAAGTTTGTCGGTAGAAATTTAATATATAATACCACGCATGAGTAACATCTGCTCGAATGTATTCTTATTTGTGACCACTCAGAAGCTAAATTTATAACACGCTAATGCTACATCATTTCTGTCTGTGTTAAAAGATTTTCTGTCAGGAAAACAGAATTACGGATCGACAAATACGTGTCGCCGGAATTTGTATAAAAAATTTCTCTGCGTGCACAAGTGGGGGAATTGTCCGAACGACAAATTGTACGACTTTATTTATCCTTTGGTTAATTAGGAGTACCTGATGGAAAATGGTAGTACTATAGTTTGCATTTATACAAAGTGACAGACTATAACATATGTGTTAAATAAATACTATTCTGCGAAGCGTATTTAAAAAAAGTCTTTAAGACACACGGATGTCTGGCAGCAATTCGGCAACGATGTTCATAACACAGAGCCAAGAATTAAGGGTCTAATTTCAAAATGCGTTATACCCTTATAAGGATGGGATACAAAATATCGCTTGCTGTGTAAATGAATAGTTTGCTGACGACGGTCAATCTTCCGTACTTTTCCAAGGAAGGATTAACGAGGAAAAGGTTCGTTTCGGTCAGAGACAGGAGGCGTTAAAAAATCGAGAGATCTTACCCCGTCGTGTTGTCATTATGTAGCCTTTCATCGATAGGAGTTTCGTCGTCCGAATAGTTTTCATAATCGAATACAGCACTCTGTTCGTAAACCTTGCTGAAATTCGTTAAGTCTAAACTATCGTCAAGGCAATCCTGAAGATCGTGCGTCACGAGAATATTATCAAAATTCTCCACAATATCGTCGGCATTCCCGATCTCCCGAAATTTTTCGCCTTCCCACGTCGCCATACTTTTCTGGCTGCACAAAACAAAATCACGAGGTAAAGCGAACATAGATGTGCCACTAACGTGTAATCGTGTATTCGTATTTACGGTATTTACCGAAGCTGCTCAATCGGTACATAGGGTAGATGTCCCAATTACCGTGCTTCGACGCCGAGTTGCTCACGACGGAATTAATTGCTGACTTCTCTCACTTTCATTTTGCTTGGTGAAAATTTATATTGGTATTTTCAACTTTTCTCTTTATTAACGCATTTTTTTCGGGTTGAAAATGTTAATTTTTCATATTTTGTTAATTGAAATAAAAATACATGTTTTTGTCCCGATTACCGTGCCCTTTTTTCATAGCGTTCCCGCGGTTAGGTTATGTCTTTAAACTTTGAACTGTTCAAAACATTGTTTTGCTCTACGAGAGATGTTTTTATGTCATTTTAATATGACATTTCCATTACAAAAGCAAAATATGCAAATATAAATTTCTGTTCACCCGTTCGGAGAAACGAAAGTAAGGTTAGGTTTAGCAGTTAAAGCGTTAAATTCCTGTTCCAATTACCGCATTCACTTTTAAAATACGAAAACGTTTCAAAAGTTCTCATTTTGTTATTTTTTCATAAAATTTGAACCTTTTATGATATAATAAACACTTTACATAAGTGCAAATCATGATAATTATCAATTTATTAACTTCTGTAAAGTACGCGTTCCTTACAGTTTCCGGTAAGGATTTAGGTAAATCCATCGAAATCTTCATATGCATTTTTGAAATTTTTTTTACTATGCTTTAGTTGTTTAAAAATGCAATCTTCTCGTTTGTAACACATACATTAACAGTTTAACTTAATTAAAAAAATTTCTTTCCTTATTTATTTATGCGAGTTTTTTGTACGGCTTTTTTAAGTACAAAGGCACGGTAATTAGGACATCTACCCTACAACGTGTATTCAGGGGCGTCCGGAGACTTTTTTCCAAGGGGTGGGGAGCAACATTGTGATGATGGTAAAGAAAAATATACCCCTCTTGCTTTTTTAACCCATCTTACAGTGCCAATTTACTTAAAAATTTAAAACCGAAATTTAAAAATATTCCCTTTTTTAGTATAAACTTAATAAAGATAAGTTTTGAAAGATAAACGATTTTTCTCAAAAGCCAAGGGGCAGCTGTGCCCCTTTTACCCCCCACCCCTGCGGACGCCCATGCGCGTATTCCATCTTATCAATCGTGCCATTTAACTCTTTTTAAAAATATGATAAGAACGAAACGCGCATTAATGAAATATTACCGCTCCTATCAAATACATTTCAAATGCATTCTCACGATTTTCCTGCCCAAAGAGATGTTTCCGTAAAGAAGTATTTTCGTTGTTAGAGAAAATACAGCTTGTTTCATAAGAGGAGACAGAAGTTCGATGCTACGCCGCCGAAGTAATATCTTGAGAGATATGGAAGGTGGTGGAGGGACGTGCTGCCCGATTTTGTAACAACCTGTATAAGAAGTTATATAATGGCGAGAAGTGGCACACAGGAAATAGTTCTCCAGTTTTCGGTGTATTCGACGGATGGTGAGTGGTGCGCGCGTACATACGTGCACCAGCTAATCGACATGAACTCCAAAAAGACACCACGAATCCTCTCGATACAAAGTCACGTAGTGTGCGGTTACGTTGGCAATAAAAGTGCAACATTTCCGTTGCAGGTAAACGATACGCCCGCGTTATTAAACTAAAAAACACTTTAACCTACGCAGTCAGACCATTCACGACGATACCACTGATATCAGCCCCTTATCATCTTCCATTACTTATATTCCGATGACATTCAAGAAATACTCTTATGATTTCGAACGCTAAGTTCTATATAACATACCTATTTACTTAGATGGTAAAGTAAAAGTTATTCTTATGTTTCTACATGAAAGAATGTGTTTGTTTAGTTACTGGGCTTCGAAGTAGATGCAATCAACTCTGTGCAATTGTCCAATCACACTGGCTACAAGGTCTTCAAAGGACAAGTATTAAATGACAGAGATTTAGGTAAGACAGATGTCTTTAAAAATTAGAGGGCAAAAAATGCGAGTTATTTCAAGAAACTTACTTCTGAAAGCTACTTTACTTTTAGAGGATCTAATGGATGGCCTGTCACAGAATGATTTGGATAATTACACTCATTTACTCACTGGATACGTAGGCTCTGCTTCTTTCTTAAAGAGGATAGCAGGAGTGGTTCGTGCATTGAAAGATAAAAATCCCGATCTTGTATATGGTAAATGAATATAAATATAAGATGTAACAATCGGAATAACTGATTTCATATTAATCGTGAATTTCTTGGTAAAAGTATGCGATCCTGTTATGGGAGACAATGGGATGATGTATGTTCCTGATGCACTTAAGGATATCTACAGGAACGAGATAGTACCACTGGCAGATATTTTAACGCCAAATCAATTTGAACTAGAGTATGTCAGAGAATTTTGTGCTTTTAAAGTGAATGAAGCAGAAGGAGTATTTAGAGTATTAATTGTTCCAGATTATTAACTGGTATAAAAATCGACACAATGTCTGAATTACAAAACGCTGTGAAAGAATTGCATAAAGCTGGTCCTCGGACAGTGGCTGTCTCATCGACAGAAATCGATAACAAACTAACAGCAATAGTCAGTACAGTAGAAGGTACCAAGACAGTGCAGCTAGTCTCTGAAACAAGATACAAACTTCTCTAAACGTACTGACTTTGATTTCAGATAACACGTTAATAAAAATCAACATTCCGAAATTACCAACTAATTTCACGGGCTCGGGAGACCTTTTCGCCGCTCTGTTTTTAGCCCACACATATTTGCAAGACAATATAAAAGACGCGATCGAGAAAACTGTGAATTCTCTACACATGGTTCTACGCGAAACTTACGAACATTCCCAAGGTAGTCCATTTAAATTATTTATTCCTATAGAAACGTAAAAGAATAATAATGTTCTGTTTCGATCCTCATTAGCCAGCGAAGATAAGGAATCGCAGCCTGCAAAGAGAATTGAATTACGATTAATACATAGCAAGAACTATATTGAAAATCCGGAGATGTATCTACAAGCAGAGCCGCTCGTATGAATGAATGAAACTTAGAATTGTTAATATATTACACACATATCGAGCTTCGCTCGAATGTAAACCGCGAGATGTACTTGTTAATACCTCGATACGTTACGATATCGTAACTATTTTCAAGGACCAATACTTCGATGTCTTCCAGTACAAAAGTACCTATAATTTACTTAATAAATAACGGTACGTATCAAACATACATACGGATTACTTTCCATTACTTTTATCCTGCTGTAACTTGTAAGGTGCCGTTTGAAATGTATAGAAATTATTCGCAATAGTTTTTTAATGTTAAACGTGGTACAATGTTCATAGACTGGAGTTCTTGGAACAGTAACTTACAAGCATAAGGCATAGAAATCGTAGAAACACACGAACTGGAGCGACAACTGTGGCACCAACCACTATACGCCATCAGACCACATTTATTACATACATCAACATCAAACGCATCACTGGATATCATGAGCCTCTCTATCAGCATCATGCTAGCGCCGTATCCGATCAAACAGTCCCTCTCCATCTCACCCAAACGTAAGCCCCCTTCTTTAGCGCGACCTTCGGTTGGTTGACGCGTTAACACAGCTCTTGGTCCTCGAGCACGAGCGTGCATTTTATCTTGTACCATGTGCTTTAGTTTCTGATAATAAACCTGTATCACGAAATGCATTTATAGAACGATAGAACTGGTAAACTTTAAAGAGAGTTTAACGTATCGCCAACTTACTGGTCCGGAATAAATATACGCCTGCAATGGCTCTCCCGTAATCCCGGAATAAAAGAAGTCTTTACCCAAATAGTTGTAACCGTGCTTTACTAATTCTTCGCAAACATCTTCCACCTTTGAACCACCAAAAGCTGAAAAACATACGGTATCGCTATGAATTACTGTTATCAAAGTTAGTAAGATTTATGACCGAGCATACCAGTGCCATAGTGAAACCGTCCTTTTACGACACCAGCTTTCCCAGCGAGCAGTTCTATCAATTTCCCGACTGTCATACGCGAAGGAAAACCATGCGGATTCATAATCATGTCGGGACATATACCATAATCATTAAATGGCATATCTTCTTGCTCCACGATCAAGCCTACGGATACATAATAGGTCAGACATGAAAAAATGTGTTTGAAAGTATAAATAATGAGAGGCTGACGAAAGTGCATACCAGTTACACCCTTCTGCCCGTGTCGACTACTGAATTTATCACCGATCTCAGGTCTCCGAGTTTGCCTTAACAATAATTTAATCAAGAACGCGTCTTCCGCGTTACTAGAGATCATGACCTTCTCGATATATGCAGGAACAGGACCTTTGAAGACAACTGGGACATCTTTGTACTCCGTTTGCGTTTGTACGTTACCGGAGTTCACTGGACCGATATTCGCAGAGGGCGACGATTTATTTACCATTACCTATCACAGAAAACGGAGAACGATTAGATCGATCGCATTAAAAGAACATCATTCATAGATATCGATCGGCAGAAATTACCTTTCTGTTTTCCACCATTTCACCGGGAGCAGCAATTCCATCGCTGTCGATGATATCGTGCTTCCAAACGGGCTTCTTATTATTCGAATCTATTAACGGACCCATTATTCGATCGTACGTTTGATTGGCGTATCTTTTTAACGTGCACTTTGCATTCCGATATATTAGACACCTTCCAAATCCTCTGTCAATCGATGCCTTGTTTAAGATGAGAGCGTCTTCGATGTCGTAACCGCTGTAGGACATAACGGCAACCGTTGCATTCTGGCCAGCGGGCAATTTATCGAAATTAATCAATTCTATGGTTCTGGACTTCACCATAGGCGCTTGTGGATACACTAAGTTGTACATCAACGTATCGATACGATTGCGCTGATTATAGCCGATAGTGCCCATTGCCTGTTTACCCATAGCGCACTGGTAAGTATTCCGTGGACTTTGATTATGATGGGGATACGGTACCAGTCCAGCGCAAACTCCAAGTAACGTAAACGGTTCGATCTCTAAATGCGTTGTCTTCTCGTGAATGTGCGATTCATTGAACGCGATGGAGCTGTCGTTTTCCTCGTTCACGTCCAAGTACTCGATCAAACCTTCTTGTAGAAAATCCTCGAAACTTCGTACACCTTGTTCCAGCAGCTTTATATTCTCCTCCTGTATAAGTGGTTGCCCGTGTTGCACAATAATATACGGTCTGCAGAGTCTTCCTCCATCAGAGCTGATCTGAATGCATCTGTGCTGATGTTGCGTGTATATCGAAACGAAACCATTTATAAGGCCTTTTCTACGGAGCAATCTAAAGACGTTTACCAGCCTCTGATAGTTCTTGACTATACCTAAAATATTACCATTCAGAAAAACCATGTAAACATTTTTGTTATTAATCTCTTCTCCGCCGAGGATATTAACATTTTCCACTCCTAAATTAAACGCTAATCTCACGATCGGCTCCTCCTCAATTTCAGTGGTAATATGTGTCATGAGAGCCAAGTTCTTCACTAAACCGCAACCTTCTCCTTCGGGAGTATCGCTCGGGCATAGCATTCCCCATTGCGATGGCTGCAACGAACGGGGACCGGACACCTTCCTCGTCTTTTCAAACTGAGAATTAACTCGCGTCATCATACCAAGCGCCGAAATATATGAGAGCCTAGACAGCACTTGCGTAACACCGTGGCGTTCCATTTTGAATCGTTTGATAGTCCAATTACCCGAAGATATAGCGAAAGCCAATCCATTGGTAATTTGATCCTGCCTCATATGTTTCACGATGTCGAACTGTGCTGCTTTAATTTTTGGTATATTCTTGTCAGCGATTTGTTTCAACTCCCAGTTGAATCTTTTAAACAAGTCTTCGAACATCAAAGATAGGAGAGAACCAGCCAATTCTAATCGTTTATTACCATAATAATCTCTATCGTCTACAAGGTTACCATCGGATTGAGCTTTCATTACTCGGCGAATCATCAAGGCGACGTAGGTTGCTTTCATTTTGAAATTAAAATCCACGACAGGAACATGAGATAGAACGTTGGTCGCTAGTATGTCTTTCATCTCGTCCGTGATGCTGGATTTTACTACTATATAACGCTTCTGCTTTCTCTTATTACCGAGGAATCTTAACGCTTGGTTCTGAGCGAAAACGTTCAAGACGTGGCATTCCTCTAAGCTGGGTGCAAATTTCTTCATGAACTCTTCTTCTGTACCGATCAGTTGCATAACTTCTTGATCGCTCACGATTCCCATCGCTTTGAATATTATGGCCACAGGTATATCGTCTTGGAAAATGTTGTGCCTCATGTAATACTTCCCGCTTTTACCCACAATATTGGTTTTGGTTTTCCTTTCGTGAGTGGAGCTGTTGCAAGAGGCAACGATACAGCCTTTACTATCTTCTTCTAAAATAATTCTATTTCTAAGCATTTGCTCCTGTATAAGAATCACTTTCTCTTGCCCGTTTATTATGAAATAACCACCGGGATCGTGCGGGCATTCGTTCATTTTCGCCAATTCGAAATGCGATTTCCCAGTCAACACACAGTTCGAACTTCTCAACATGATAGGCATTCTGAAAAGCGAGAACCAATTTACGTCGCCATAATTATTTCTTAATATTTATACATGTATTCGTCGAGCTTCTACCTTCCAATCAATAAGTTATTTCTAATTATTGGCTGATGGCCTCTGATGTACTCAATGTCCACCGTAATGGGAGCGGAGTAGTTTAGATCTCTTAAACGGCATTCGTGCGGAGTAGTAGAGCGAGTCACGTTAAATCCTTCTTCGACATTAGGCGAGCCAACGTGTACGTTTAAATATCTACGGTAAGAGGTACGACGGCTTAGTAAATGACAAAATCTACCACGGACTACCAGTAGACAAGGAAATTCAGCTTACTTTACATAAAACAAGGGATCGGCGTCGCTTAGCACTTTCTCATTCGCCTTCACGATCTTTTTGATCTCTACGTTTATAAAATAATTGAAGGAGTCAATGTGCTGTTTCACGAGACCTTTTCCCTTGAGAAAGGCCGGCACAAGTTTCCATTTATCCTGTAAAAGTGCGACATCTTATAATGTTACTAGAATAAAATATACGAAACCGTTAACCTCTCTCGTACCTGTATATGTTTCACTACTTTGTTATATTTCTGTTCGGACTTAATACCATCGTGACTGTTCATCTTCATCTCGCCCATTTTTCAGTGCACAAAGGGTATAAAGTTGTCGCGTCGAAAGTTAAAGAATATTTATTAGGAAAATTGTTTTGTCAACGCATTTTAACCTCTTGCCGATCTAACATTCTTCGGTAAGCATACACGATACATCGCATACTAACCTACAAACGTAAATCGTAGAACGTATTTAGGTGTATACAAAGGTCATCGAAGGAGTAAAATAAAATAACAGCAAATAGTACATGAATTGTAAAATGAAGAAAATATTTTCATATTTATTTTATTATAAAATAAAAATTACATTCAAAGTTATCGTTCGTGTATATAAGTGCATGTGTATATTAGAGCGTCAAGTATATCGATTTATTTAGATATGCAGTGGAATGGTAAATAGTTGATGACGTTACAGCAGAAATTATACATATAAACTTATTTCACCAACTATACTTGGCTACTCTTATCATGCTTATTTCTCAATCGTTCACGGGCTTATTCCTACAAGACTGTGAAAAGTACTCGGTAAAATACGGAATCCTAGAAATATGATACATCACGTTGGTAAAGTGGCGAGACCACTTGTTCAGAACTTCTCGAAAGCGAGCATTAAGTTCTGTGCAAGACAGTCTTCGCAGTATTACAAGATAGATGAAAATATCTCTGGATTAAACGATCAACAGAAGGAGGTTTGTAAATCTTCAACAATATTGAGTCATCGTAAAAAAGTCATTACACGCTCTATGCTTGCGCGCGCATGCGTTTCTTTCGCGATTGATCGAAGATCGTTGATCGATATCTTTTAAATTCAAATCTTGTTCCATTCTAAATATTCGAAATTCCATCCTCGATTCTTAAAAGTTTAAAAAAAAACTGCGTGATTTCTTACAGCTGCGACAATTGGTTTTCAATTTTGCGCAAAACGAGCTAGCCCCAAAAGCCAACGAGATCGACAGGGCGAACAATTTCGATGATCTCCGAGTAGGTGGAGAAGAAATAGAAAATGTGAGATCCGCGGATTCAAGGGTGTGCATTATCGAAACGTTATTTTGCAGGGATTCTGGAAGAAACTCGGCGAATTAGGTTTGCTAGGTATAACAGCAAAGGAAGAGTATGGAGGTACAGGAGGCACGTATTTGGACCACGTTATTATCATGGAAGAATTAAGCAGAGCTTCAGCGGCTATAGGGCTTAGCTACGGCGCGCACTCGAATTTGTGCATCAATCAGATACACAGAAATGGCACAGAAGAACAGAAGCACAAATATTTGCCGAAGGTAACGTACGCAATCTTATCTTCAATTTACTGATGCGAAATAAGGTAAATGTACCAGTGCCCGGCCATATCCCAGTACCTGAACAGTAATACGAATTTTATTTATTTTTAAGCTTAATTTTTAATGTAATTAAAAACAAAAAATAGTACCATAATGCACAAGTATTTAGCAATATTAATTAAAATCATTATTGTAGAAAATTAAAAATCGTTAGATAGAAATAATTATTTTGTAACACACTTCGTACGCATAGCAGATTTCGAGAAATTTCTTAAGCTTCTGTCAAGACACTTCTAACATTTACTAAGAAAATATTGACAGCATTTCTTATTTATATATTATAATAATACATTATTATAATAGTAAATAGATTTAAATTTAGTTTAAGATAGTTAAATTTGCAAGAAAATGAATGTTTTTTAAAACAAGTCTAAGTTTATTTACTGATACAAAATTTCGCGAATATAAGTAATTTAGACATGCATTTTTAGGTTGTCCGCTTACTGGGACGATACAATTTAGGTATTGGGACATGCAGTTTTAGGTTGTCCGGTTACTGGGACATTTGCATGTTTTTGTATTTTTATTAATAAATACGCCTATTATAATACATAAACTTTTTTTTCAATTTCCGATAGTATAATATGGTGTTATCTTCCACATTTCAATAACATTTTTTTATTTCATGATGGTTTTACAAATTAAATTAGGAGGCAAACTTTGCCGCTATTCCTTAAGCCCCTTAAGCGTCCGGGTATTGGTACATTTACCTTATCTACTTAAATTCGATGCAGCTATGTAGTGGAGAGCACATCGGCGCACTTGCTATGTCAGAGCCGGGATCTGGATCGGACGTGGTGTCGATGAAGCTACGAGCCGATAAAAAGGGCGACCATTACGTTTTGAACGGCAGCAAATTTTGGATCACGAATGGCCCCGATGCCGAGACTCTCATCGTCTATGCGAAAACGGACCCGAAAGCGGACAAGCCGCAGCACGCGGTCACGGCGTTCATCGTCGAGAAGGGATTCGAAGGCTTCAGTACGGCTCAAAAGTTAGATAAACTGGGCATGCGAGGTTCTAACACTGGCGAACTTGTCTTCGAAGACTGCAAAGTTCCAGCCGCAAATGTGCTTGGGCAAGTGAACAAAGGAATATACGTTCTCTTCAGCGGTCTAGATTTCGAGCGGCTAATACTAGCGGCTGGTCCTTTGGGGTAAGAACCCTTCCGATTTTCTCAATAGCAGGGGAGAGCGGGGACAAACGTAAAACTTTTTACATTTGGCATAGCTGTGAATTACCTCTTACAGATATAAAAACGAAAATTATGTCTTAAGATAGTGTGTTTCTTGGTCTATCATTTGACCACAAATGCAGCCTTCCGTGATAATTAGTCAAAGAGTTATGGCAATTTTCCGCAGTGACTGTCAGTGGTACTTTTGTCCTGCAGGGGTAGGACGAAAGTAACATACCATGGGGGCGAAAGTAACACTAATTATTTCGAGGAGAATTAAGTAAAAACACTTCTTTCAAAGCAAAATAGGATTTTTTTATTATCAGAAACAATAGAAACAAACATTTAAATAAATATATTTTAAGTAGCTAACGATAAAAAAGCAGCTTCAAACATTTATTTGATACTGTGTCTTTGATTTAATATGGAATCTCGTGTAACGGCCCCAAAAGTAACTAATACTTATGATTTTTTTTAAAAAACTATTGTTAATATTGGATTCAACTCTTTTTGAATATAGGGAGGCATCTTTAACCGGTTAACTAGCACGGCTTTTTTTACTATTCGTGCCCAAACTGGCAACATCGAAAAATTAAGTGAATCACACAAAATTTGGTATAGGGTAAATCCGGGAGACGCAGTCGACCTAATATAAAATTGCTATTAAAACTAATACATATATTATTTATTTTATCAGAACGAACCTAATATGTCCAGAATTTTATGCTGATTCAGAAAAACTGGTCGATATTTGCTTTAAGACAATATTTACTGTAAATCGGGTTGAAAACTGAAGTTACGACATCTGACCACCTCTCCCGAGGTGCCGGGAGAAATGGTTTTCGTCGTTGGCAGAGACCACTCTCATAATTATTCATGGAAAAATAACAAAGAAGAAAGCAAAATTATTTATGAATGAATACAACTACGGATTCATTGATATTTAATTTGTTTACGCTGAACAAGTAAAGAACACATGAAAGATAAAGCGAACTACCTACCGGCGATTAGCATGGCAAATGAATACAAAAGTGAATAAATAAAATAAATAAACAATAATAATAATAAAATAATGATAAAAAATAAAAATATAAATAAAAATAATAAAAAAATCATAACTCGACCATCTCTCCTTTCTGCAGCGAGAGATGGTCTTCTCGTCAGTTTTGAGAGGAAGAGTAAAAGAGGCTGCATTGTCCCTCAATATCTCTACTATCTTATTATTCCCAAACATTAAACTCCTATATACAATTTTTCTAAATCCCGATGATATTTGAATATTTGGCAGCCACTTTGAGTCGGCCATTTTGAGCCTGCCATATTAAATTTTACAATTCCAATGCCAAATTCAGATTCAGCGACCCCAAAAACCATTACATACCAAGTTTCATCCAAATCGTTTGAAAATCAAAAAAGTTATTCCATTTGATCATATATGATACATAAGCAGAATTGGCCAGATTTTTTTTGATCATATATGACACATTGCCAATTAACCGGTTAAACTTATAGAAACTTTCGTTCCCGCAGGGACGTGTTACTTTTGTCCCCAGCCATGTTTTTCAGCATAGAACTGTTATAACGTACAAACTGTACAAGACTTATCGAAATCAAGTACACGAACTTATAAAGATATTATGTAAGAACGCTCTAACAAATAATTGGATCAATGTCTATAGTTTAACTATGAATATTAACAAAAAAAAACCAACAGAGGAGACACATACCTGAATGATCGAAATAACGAAATCACCTTGCCCACGGTATACGAATCGTCGTATCGCTCAGTGTCACTCCGTGAAAGAAAAGAAACACTAAACACGCGTAACTATGTAAAGCAAACGTTTTGGAAACTTTTGTGGAAGACGGGAGAACGCGTGTTACTTTCATCACGCCGTTGCGTTTGTCCCCGCTCTCCCCTATACCTGACGGAATCTTTCGTAACGTTGTATTTTACTCAACCATTGAACGATAGAATTATCCAGGCGTGTTGCGACGTGGCATTCGACTACGCGCACACGAGGAAGCAATTTGGAAAACGCATCGCTGAGTTTCAACTGGTACAGGTATGATATCGTAGCATCGTTATCGCGTAATTCTCCAGGGCCTGCAGATAAAATAGCAATGATGTTTTAGGGAATGATAGCGAACATGTACACGAGTTTGAGTACTTGCAGGAGTTACTTGTACTCCGTTGCGAGGTCTTGCGATGCAGGGCATGCGAATCGGAAGGACTGTGCAGCGGTCATACTTTACATCGCCGAATGTGCTACAAAGGTAGCCTTAGACGCGATCCAAATACTCGGTAAATGAACTCAATTAAATCTTAGGTGAAAAATCATCGACCGAGACCGTGTCATCTGAATTTGTGCGTCGTGCGTTAGGTGGTAACGGCTATATAAATGACTACCCCACTGGAAGATTCTTAAGGGACGCGAAATTGTACGAAATTGGTGCTGGGACCAGCGAAGTTCGGCGAATGGTCATTAGCAGAGCAATCACTGAAGAATATTCATGAGAAGAAATGGCATTCCTATTTGCAAGATGTTGAAACACCATCGCGTGGAATATTCGCTACGCGTGATACATTTTGTAATCGATTTTGAACACCGCCTTTTACTAAGGTCGGAAATAAATATAGGGGAGAGTTGTCTATATTGGACAGGCTCCTAGATTGGACCATTTGTATATCTCGATTAACAAATATATTTGCAGTGTTTTTTTTGGATACACTGATTTAGGAAGTGGAGATGGAACGTGCGAGAACAGAGATTCGGTTATTCATTAGTTTGTCGTTCACCGTCGTCGAAATATAGAAACACGTGGTGCGCGATTATTTTTCGTGCTATTTCAAGTGACTTTCTGTCTACAACTTGTAAGTACCATAATTTTAAACGATACTAGTGTAAAGTGTGCTGTCTTAGATACAACTTCATGTCCTTACTTTCCCATATTCGTATAAGTGTAACAATGAAAACATATCTTTTTGATGTAACCAACGAGTTGCCTAATATCGGACCATCACTAGTTGCTTGAATTGCACCGGTCCATTCTAGGATACAATCTATGTTATGGTAGCGAATAGTTAAAAGCATATTAAAAAAATTTAAAAAACAATTAAAACCGACTTCAAAAAAATAAAATTGCAGTAAAAAGTAAAAAATAATTTTTTTTCTTATTTAATCTACGTCATATTTTTTAAGTCGGCGCCAGATTTACACAGTGCAAATGATGAGGCACCGACTTAAAAAATATGAGAGTACCGTAGATTAAATAAGGGAAAAAATTATTTTTTACTTTTTAGTGGAATTTTATTTTTTTGAAGTAGGTTTTAATTTTTTTATTTTTAACTTTTTAGTTTTATATATATTGACACAAAATGCTGATAATAAAATAATAATAATTAGGTGACAATAGTCTTTATTATTAACCAGAACTGGCAAAATATTGCGCCAATGTTGATGCAGTGTAGGATGGGACCACCGGGGCATCGCCCTCTTTCGAATAAATAAAGGATCATCAAAATCGGTCCATATTCTAGGGAGTTATGCGGATACAAATATAAAAAAAATATCAAAACAACGTACTATTGCACTACGTGCACCGTAAGATACTTGTTGCTTCCTGTTTCTATTTTTTTCCATGCCCTGATCAGTGTTTTTTAGATTGTATATTTAAATTCATTGATTTTTAGGAGCGCACAGTGGTTCGAGTATACTACATGCTAGCTGGACAAAATTATTTTTTCCGGGTTTTGGGTTTATATGGGGTTCAAATTGTTAGAAAACAAACCTGATTCGTATTACAGTTTATTATTTCACTAAAAATATCAATGAAATAAAAATTTGACTAATTCAATAAAGGAAAAAAGAACAAAACAGTATTGTACTTGAACTATAATTATCAGTTATAACATTATGTCTATTCCTGTAATTTCTGAGTTTTAAAGTTTAAAACCTGGTTTTTGAAATCAGTTTTCTCTCCATCGCTATTAAAATAGTATTTTACTATATGTTCCACGTCGTTCCACGCTAGAAGGGTTGAATATACAGAAAGTAGAGATTTCGTAGTTTTTTTTTAATCAAATAATCAATCTGCAAAATTTTGCAAAACTATGTTTTGTGAATTGTTTTCGAGCGCGACGCTCGGCAGGAGAGATTTTTAGTGACATAATAAACTGTGATATGAATCAGGTTTGTTTTCTAACAATTTGAACCCCATATAAACCCAATACCGCGAAAAAATAAGTTTGTCCAGCTAACATGTAATATACTCGAACCACTGACAAGGGAAGATCCCGAACCCGGAAATTCAAAAAATTCTGAAACTTTGTGAGTATGTAGGGGATTTCCTCCTGATTATAACACAACTTTTGTTGGCTGCCCAAATTCACTCGAGGGGGTGAAATTAACCCCTGAAAATTCGGCTATTTTCTGATTTTGTGTTATAACTCGCGAACTGTAAGAGATAGAGAAAAAATTTCAAGACAAAAGTTACTTCTTTTAATTAGATCTATTATTTAATGAAAAAAATATTTTCAAGTTCACGAGTTAAAGCTCAAAACCGGAAAATAACCGGATTTTCACGGGTCAATTATACTCCCTTAGAGTGAATTTGGGCAGCAAACAAAAATTGCGTTATAATCAGGACGAAGTTCCGTACATATTCACAAAGTTTCAGAATTTTTTGAATTTCCGGGTTCGGGATCTTCCCTTGTGAGAGGTGGCTACCGAGCGTCGCGCTCGAAAACAATTCACAAAACATAGTTTTGCAAATTTTTGCAGATTGATCATTTGATTAAAAAAAAACTAGAAAGTCTCTACTTTCGGTACATTCAACCCTTGTAGCGTGGAACGACGTGGAAAATATAGTAAAATACTATTTTAATAGCGATGGAGAGAAAACTGATTTCAAAAACCAGGTTTTAAACTTAAAAGCTCAGAAATTACAAGAATAGACATAATGTTATAACTGATAATTACCTATAGTTAAAGTGCAATACTGTTTTGCTCTTTTTCCTCTATTGGATTAGTCATATTTTTATTTTATTAATATTTTTAATGAAATAATAAACTGTAATACGAATCAGGTTTGTTTTCTAACAATTTGAACCCCATATAAACCCAAACCTGCGAAAAAATAATTTTGTCCAGCTAGCATGTAGTATACTTGAACCACTGTGGAGCGGTCCAACGTAGGAAAACGGTGGTCCAAATTACGAAACCGGTTGCCTGGAATGGACCGAAGTCATTAGCTTAATTTTTTTGAGATATTATTTTAATCACATATTTTATCAACACACTAAATACATGATAAAATCTACATAAAACGTAGATCTTTTTCCCGTATCTCTTTGCTTTCTGCAATGTGTTATGTCCGTGTAGGAGAGAAAAATAAAAAATTGGTCCAAAATAGGCAACCCTCCCCTACATTTGATATGAACCTGGAGAGATAATAATCACAAGCAAAGCTCGTCCCAGATAGGCTTTACTCCTCTTTTTACAAGCTTCACCCCACATCGTGGGTCCATTCTTAGCGGCTAACAATCCGTATCATCCGAATTAATGGGTCATTGGTATTGCCAATCTGCATATCAACCGACGCGGGCGACAGGGTACGCGTACACTTTCTTAGGATCGTGTAAATCGAGATAAATGAGTCACTAGAACGGTGCAGTCTCGAGACTATGATTGACTAACCTTTCGCGCTATAGGTTGCTAATTTAAGTCAAACTTACGTACGCTGTCCTCCTCTCGTTCCGTCGCAGGCCACTCTCTTTTGCTCTTCCTCTTTCTCTCCTGATCTAGTCTCATTAATCACAGTGCAGCCAAACTAATTAGACCGAAGCCACATAGGGGAGAGAAGCTTTCGGGCGCTCGCAGACGTCACTCGGTGAAAGCACGTCCGCGAGGGAAAAGGGAGAGCCGATCCGAGATAGTCGGAAGCGAGGGAAAATGGCCTTTAAGTTCTCCATAAGCAGTTTTTACGAAACCTACGTGAGTACGCGGGCAGTCCGAAAGAACCATCCATTCTCCTTGGTTCGACTCTCCTCTGTGATTCACGGTGAAGTTCTCTCGTAGACTGTCTCTCATCCTGCACCAATTCTTTCGAGATTACAGCTCTGTGTGGTCCACGGTCGCGCGTCTCTCCTCCGTTAATTTAAAAAGAAAACCCATTGTGAGTGTGCGAATGTGTCGATCGACTCACGCTCGGTGTCCCGAGAAACAATTCTTTACATTCGTCCTACGCCCGTCGACACTACCCGACACTCTGCAGACCTGTTACACACACAACGTAAGTTTGCGTGTTAAAATATCTAAAAGTGCAGTGCGTTTTCAAACGAGGGAGCGCGTTTTAAGAATTCCTCGGTAGGGTGACTGTACCTAATATCGCCAGGCAAAAGTTAAATCGCTGTCAATTGAATAATAATTGATATTTTCGCATGTAGTTCGTTTCAAAGCAAAGAGAAATTATTCGTCTTTCATGTAGCATAAGTTAGAATCGTTGAAACCTACAAATTTTTAATTAGGACTAAAAAAAGTAAGGCATGCAAAAATCGGGTCCTAAAAAAAGTGTACCTAATATCGCCAACTCAAGAAATATTGATTAATTCATGTATATATGAGTTTTTAAAGTCATTTTCACATGTGCTTTTATTATTTCTTGCACTATAAATGTATATTTACCCATCTTTGATTTTATTTTTATTAGAAAAATATAGAAATTTAAAAATATAGATTTTTAAAATATTTTATTTTTTATGTTCCGATGTACATATTGGACAAATAAAGTTTATTTCGGTTGCTCGGCACATTTCGTAATCCCACCTGTAACAAACATTGCATCGAAACCATTGTTTTCCGGTAGGCGGTATTAAGAACACCCATTCTGCTAAAAGAACAACACTGTTTTCATCACGGAAAATATTTGAATCGATTTCATTCCTTAAGTACATCATTAATTAGGTATTTCTAGTAGATATTCTTGCATTCACAGAATTATTAGACTTGCCTTCTCCGAATGGGATGTAAAATTGTGGCAGTCCAATAAATTTTTACACTATTAAGATTCTCTAAAATCCTTCCCTTTCTGTAATTGAGGGCTCGGATGCAATAAGGGGACTAGCGCTCGAAACTGGGAAAAATAATTGTCCAAACGCTAAGAAATATTGGAAAATTAAAAGTTGTTAAACTATATTTTAAAAAATATAGTGTTGTAGAGCTCGTCCAAAAAAGTAAAGCCACCAACAGTCAGCAGCCGCGTATAATGCGCTATTTAGCAGTTTTAGCACTCGCGTTGACTGTTGGTGGCGCGCGAGATTTATATATATCATCATATCTTCTACAATTATTTATTAATCAGTGTGAAAATTGGTGAAAATCTTCCTTGTATATTAAGGAAAAACTTTGTCGCTGCAAGTTATATGTACCTCAAAATTGCCTCGATACTTTTTAACGGCGAACGTTGAAAAACATGCGTTATGTCCAGCATTTCTTTTTAATTAAATATTATTACATTTTTTAACATAAGGCTTTTGTGCATCCATTTTACGGCTTCGCTAGAGTTTCCTGAAGTTATATTTTAAGTCTCATAACGACCCCTTAATATTTAGTCAAGTTATCGCAATTTATATTTAAAGAAATAATGATTTTGGATGATGAAAAATTTTTTGTTTCTAATTTTTAGCTCGAATAGTAATGATTCGATAAACAAACTGTAAATAGAAAAAATGTGTGTCGTGACAAGCTTTACAACACTATATTTTTTAAAATACAGTTTAACAACATTTAATTTTCCAATATTTCTTAGCGTTTGGACAATAATTTTCCCATTTTCGAGCACTAGTCCCTTTATTGCATCCGAGCCCTCAATTGTTGATCACATGACGCTGCAATTACAGTATGTCTTCCTACATATGTTTAGGTACTAATTCAGTCCATAACCGATCAATTTTAGTGCTTACTTTGCGAAATATAGCGAGTAGCGATATTAGGTACAGTCACCCTATACGTATCGGGCAAATTGTTTACGAATCTAGAGGCTCGAAATGTCTCGTGGCAGCGCGATTAGTCTTTAATCTGGGGGAAGCTCGTTAAGAGCGACGAATTAATTAATATCGGGTTTCGAACGAGACTGTCTGTCCCATGGTTAAACGCAGCAAAGTCAGGGAGGCCGCAAATGCCAGAGAAACGAGTGCAGGTCGGGCCAGAACAATACACGGGGTATGCCAATTCGAAATGGGGCCAGAATAGCAGAAGCGGCGGGCCGGCAGTTGGGTAACTAAGCTCGCAGAAGTAAAGCTTGTCAAAATGAAGCGGTGGTGCAGCCAGTAGTTCTCGTTTGCCAGTAAGGAGCGTAAGCACGGCTTACACGGCAGATATTTCCCCCGGCTGGTCGCCGAATCGTATATAGTCTTCGGATCCCTTTCGACAATTTCGCCGGGCCTGTCTAGCTCCTTTCTTCGTTTCGCTCTTTCTTTCATTCTCACTTTACCAACTCGCGGCACGCGTTGGGCTCTCCGCCTAGCAGCAGTCGGTTCTCGCGGTTTGTGACCGTTCTAAACACGCGATTGCGTTGTTGTGACAGACGGAGTAGAGCATGACGAGGAAACAAACGGTGATATTGAAGCTTAAGAGATCCAGCACCGGCAAACCCTGGGGAATACGTATCGCCGGAGGCGCTGACTTGGGCACACCGATCGTCGTCACCCGCGTGAGTTCTTTCTTTCCATTCCACTTCATCGAGTCAGCTCTGCTCGACGATACCTGCAGTAATAATCACACTGTCGCTCCGCGGACGCGGTTATTATTGGATGGCACCGCGAAAGCGCATGCAACGGGAGATCGAGATTATTTTCTAACCGTCGACAACCTCCTGCCAGTGCTACAATGTTAAACAGATACAAGCATTCTTTCTCTCTCGCCGCGCATAAATTCCTAAAGCAGACTTTCTTCTATTCGAAATCGCACCAAAGTCGTCTGCCCGCTGTGCTTCAAACGCGAGATCGATTAGCCGAGTATCAAAAGCTTTGCGCCACAAGCAAATTCCGGCCGATAGCATAATTTCAATTTAGAAGCTTCCCTCCGTTTAATGTATCGCTTACACATCCACCTGTCACGTGTGGCCCAATCTCGTGCATCTTCTTCATCGTCTCGGCTGCTTCTTTTTGGCACGATGATCGAAGGCAGAAGCGAGAGGCCATAAACACGCCTGGACACCGTCCAAACGTTTTTATCGTTGGGGTAAATCCGGGAGACGCGGTCGGCCCGGAGAGTTGGTCGAGTCGCTATATTTCAGACTCTATACGTAAAAACGCGTTAAAGTGCAGACCAATTACTTCTCTAGAAGCCAAACAATCGAACGAATAGCGTCATTTCGGTTCCTTCTGTGCTTTTCTAGATTTACAGGCTATAAAAGGTAAACTGAGGTTACATTTAACCTCTTTTGTCAAACAACGGTGTACAGAATCGTATTTAAAATATACTTCTAAGTTTATTTTCGTTTAATGTTTGGGAATAATAAGATAGTAGAGATATTGAGGGACAACGCAGTCTCTTTTATTCTTCCCCTCAAAACTGACGAGAAGACCATCTCTCGCTGCAGAAAGGAGAGATGGTCGAGTTATGATTTTTTTATTATTTTTATTTATATTTTTATTTTTTATCATTATTTTATTATTATTATTGTTTATTTATTTTCTTTATTCACTTTTGTATACATTTGCCTTGCTAATCGCCGGTAGGTAGTTCGCTTTATCTTTCATGTGTTCTTTACTTGTTTAGCGTAAACAAATTAAATATCGATGAATCTGTAGTTGTATTCACTCATAAATAATTTTGCTTTCTTCTTTGTTATTTTTCCATGAATAATTATGTGAGTGGTCTCTGCCAACGACGGAAACCATTTCTCCCGGCACCTCGGGAGAGGTGGTCAGATGTCGTGACTTCAGTTTTCAACCCGATTTACAGTAAATATTGTCTTACAGCAAATATTGACCAGTTTTTCTGAATCAGCATAAAATTCTGAACATATTAGGTTTGTTCTGATAAAATAAGTAATATCTGTATTAGTTATAATAGCCATTTTATATTAGGTCGACCGTGTCTCCCGGATCTACAGCATAATTCTATAATTCTGCGTTGCTGCATGTATCGAACCCCTTCCTTTATCTCTAATCAAACCTAGTGTTTGCCACGGACATACACCCTTATACATATTCTCTAATAGTTTACCCTTCTCGCGACTAATCTAATTAAATCGTAAGAGGCTCATTGGTTGTTGCTTTAGCGCGATAGCTGGGAGAGAATAGTGCTTAGCGTTGAAAGTTACACAGCGTGCGGCGGACGTTGAAATGATGGGAATCTGATTTTTGTGTTCGCAGTCGGAGAACGAGGCGCTCCAGAGGGGTGACGTGATCAGGAAAATCGACGATTACGACGCGCGAGACGTGAGGCACGTAGACGCCCAGAATCTCCTCCAAACCTCTGAATCTATAAAGCTTGTAGTCGAAAGGTCTGAGCCGTCGAGTGCATCACGTATCAACATTACCACCAAGTCACCTCCGATTATCGCGTCGCACATTGGCAACAGGGCTGCGGTCACTAGTCTGTCAGAAAGCAATTCCACCTTTAGTATTATGCGCTCCGTTTGTCGCATCGCTGCCGCTGCGCTACTGCCGCTAGATAACGTCACTATTAACCCTTCACATTAACATCTCTTCCCTTTCTATCTCTTCTTCCCTATGCATTAATCGAAGCGCCTAACGTACAAGCTCACCGCATCAACAAGCATCGTCGTTCTCTCGACAATCGCTTCCTCTCGCCGCGCATCTCCAACTGCAACGCTTTGGGTCTTTAATCTCGAGAAGCAAATGCAAAACTGCGCGGGGAACTTAAACCTGTTAGCTTTCAGCCAAGAAAAAACAAGCTAATACGCTTTTGTGTCTCTAACATCGAGGCTCTGTGTGACCTAATTAGGGATTGCAAATTTACCGACTTTTCCAATTACCGGTAATTCGGTAAAATTTTCATTCAAAACCGGTTTATCGGTAATTTACCGGTAATTTTTTAAGGTATTGAAAATATAAAAGTAAACATAACAAAAAAAAAATTTTTGATCTCTAATCGATTTGCATATATAAAAAATATATGCAAATAAAACTGTTCTAAACATAAAATATAAAATGATATAACACAAAATAGATATATTTGTATAACTATTGACATTACTTATTAATATGGATCTTCACCGCGAAAACAATGAAAAGAATCTTAACTTATATACATAATTCAATATTTTTTATTTAACAATTCTTTTTAATAAATAAGCACGCAAAAAACATCATTTGTCCAAACTTTGGTCTCCTGATAAAGCGCTCTTAGATTCTACACTTGTTCTTCGGGTAGTCATTAAGAAATCATATGTCATTTGTAGATATTTTCTTTTTACTTTTTCTACTTGAAAATACGTCTATTCTTTGGTGGCTTCAGATTTTTAGATTTCTTCTAGTTTAAAATTGGTTCTTCCTGAGATACTTCGGTTTTCGTTTCTATTATTAATCGAAGCTTTTTTCACCGATACCGGAGTAGATATCGACAGAATTAATGAATGCATATATGCGCTACATTGCTATACATAATTGATCGAATTCGGCAAATATTTCGCGAATTACCGGTAAAAATTTTAGGGTATTTCTCGCGATTTACCGGTAAATCGGTTTACCGGTATTGCAATCCCTAGACCTAATCCGCGAATCGCAATTTGCCTTGCACGATGCGAGCTCGAGGGAGTGTTTGTCGAGTACCACCGAGGCCCTCGTTGGAGGAAGGCCTCTTTACGCTGACTGGTTAGTAAGATGCTTTCCCATTTCGCCGCACAGAACCAGACAGCCGAAGGTACCGCCGCAATTGCCCAAGAGCCCTGTGCCACCGCCGACGTTCGAGGAATACAGCCGTCCTACGACTCCATCGGATTGCTTTACCTTGCCTCACGAGCACCTCGATGAGATTCGCGAGGAGAAAGCCTGTTTGTCGCAGGTACTTCGGTCAAATGCACTTTTCAGCTACGACGTTCGCGCGGCAGCGAGCAAACAGCAATAAATTGGCGCGGCCCGTAGGTATTCGCGGCTCGGCTTAGGACCTCACCAACCGCGGACGATTATCTTGTAAGATGATACCGGCGTCTTCGCTATTTGAAAATAGTTGCTCGCTGCTGCTTTACCGTCGTAAAGAAATCCGCTAAACCCGACGCTGACTTAGAGTGCCTTCGAAAACAACACCGATCTATCCCTATTCCCTAATTCTCGCGCGAGGCCTGCGGATGCATTTCGGCCGATCTCAATCGCCATTTATACTCTACGTCGCGTGCAGTTCTTGGAAGCGAATGGAGTATTTTATTCCTGAAATCGAATTTGTAAACGCGGCCCGGGGTTAGTTTAAACTTCCTGGGGAGTTCGTTGATCCGTAAATATCACGCCGAGTATCTACTATAGAAGTGACAAGGAAATTGGGCGATTCAACTGGAGTTATATTTTGTTAAATGGATTGAACGTTAAACATACGGTCTTGAATAATGGGCTGAAGCTGAACACTATTGAGCAGACCAACGGGAATTGACAACTTCTAATGAAATTATGCGGGCGAACGCCAAATCTACTCGCTAAGTATAGAGCAAGACTCTATACGTGCTATTTCAACCGATACGACATGGCCTGCTCTCCGTTGATCCCGGCCTATCTGCAAAGCCAACCATCCTACATCGTCGCGATTCTCCGATATTTTACGAAACTATCTATGTAGAATAAAAACAGGCTCTAGAAAATATCTAAACAGGCTCGATTCGAAATGGTAACGCTGTTGAACGATTCGATATAGGGTAACTCGGGGTAATATGCCACAGTTAACATTGAAATGCGATATTTCGCAAGTATATATAGATACAGGAAGAAAGATAAAACCATATGAAAGTGTAACTAATTCTGTGCATTGTCTAATAAGTAGAGATACGTAACCTTTATAGTTCAACGAGAAACGTACAAATACAAAAGTCCTCGAAAGTGGTATATTACCCAAGTGGTGGGTAAATATGCCACAACCTCTGAGGTAATATGCCACAAGCTATGAAGTGCGAACTAATCACTCAAATTTTTGAGAATCAACAATATTTTAAACTATTCAAGCTATTAGTAATTAAAAACAAATATTTGAACTCAATGAAACGTAAAATATATTTAAAAAAAATAGCTATTTCTTACAAACTATAAACAGTCCCCAATCTCTACGCAGTCTTCATGGACCCACCTTTTGCAACGAATAGTTTTTACCCAGTCACATTTAAGTCCTTTTTTATCGTAATAATATAGTCCACTTATCGCACAGTGGTTGTCATTTTCTGCATCAGTCGAATCGTCATAAGAAGTATCTACATTCTCAAAATTGGTTCTATATATTATAGTACAGGGTTGACCAACTGGCGACTCACGAGCCGCCGGGGGCCCCTCCGCCTTACTACCACGCTGAACGGCCCCCTCCATACCTACCAGACTCTGACGATCGCAGTCGAAAAGAGAAGGAAAGAAGCAGGAATCGACTGCGATCGTCAGAGTCTAGTCGATATGGAGGGGGGCCGCTCATCGTGGCAGCAAGGCGGAGAGGGCCCCGGCGGCTCTCGAGTCGCCAGTTAGTCAACCCTGTTATAGTACGAGCTTCCTTCACCATTCGAATGGCTTCCTTTAAACTTTCCGACCAAGCAGCACGGCTTGAAGTTCGTAAATACTTCTTAGGCACGGTTCTAATACGAAAAAAAAACAACTCGATGGAATTAAATAGAAAGAATTATAAAGACATGACTTTGTGGCATATTGTACCGACAAACATGTGGCATATTACTCCACACGGCCATAAGAAGAAGGATTGAAAATTTCTCCACAAAATACATAGTTTTAACGGAAGTGCGAGAGGTTTATAAAATTCGTTTGTTAGTATACTTTATCATAATCCATTGATTTTTTATAGAACTGTTCACACAAATGTATAATTTGCAGTCTAGTTACGGTGTGAAATTAGATCAAGATGATACTTCTATAACTTATCAGGATTAACTGAAAATAAAAGAAGGTAAAAGCCAAAGTCTATTGTCGTCTTAGCAGTTACACTAAATTGAACGGAATTAGTGCAAATGTAACGGCATCTGTGTATGATTTAAAAAATTATGGAGAAGCGGCATATTACCTGCGGTGGCATATTACCCCGAGTTACCCTAAAGTACGCAACGAGTCCGAGGCTGCTGTACAAGCAACGATGAATTATCGGGTTTCAAAGCGCGGAGCGCACCGCAGCTGGCAAATTGATCGCCGTTCCGAAATTACTCGCGCACTTTGAAATTCAATAACTCACGGTGGAATCACCGCGAGGGTGTAGGACGCGCAGGTTGACAGAATATTCGTCGAATTTAATTCCTTACTTCCGCGGTCTATTCCGAGCTGTCGGCAAACCGCGAGGATCCGCCCGAGTCGCGTTCCATTTCGATTATAAACGAAAGAATATAGGGAAAATTGCTGAGAAATCCCAGCTATCTGAAGATTAATGCTCCGACTTAATTATGTAAGTCGCGTCTAACGCAGAGCTCCCTGCGCAGTCGTTAAATTACGAGTTTAACTCTTGGTCGGAACAACCAGACTATTTGTTCATTCAACTCTGGCTTTCAGTGCGGCTGTTAATCCATCTGCCTGCGCGATTGTCTCTTGAACGCGTCACTTTGGCCCTCTCCCTGGATCAGTATCTCGGTTCGGTCTAAAAACCTGCCAGCACCGTGAAATCGAAGTAAATCTTAGCACCAGGAAGAACACACCGGCGTAGTTCCGCGATAAGTTCGGAAACGCCTTTATTCGCAGAACATCCGACGTGCGAATATATTTTTGTTGGCCCGCAGCGATGCCGGAAAGTCCGCGTAGAGGCAGTTGCCACGCTATAAATATCGCTTTTGCATCGAAACCACTGCTCCGATCCAATACTACGCGATCCAGGACGATTTCGGAACATCACTTCCATACCAAACTACGTCCCCAAGCGTTTATTCTTCCAGCAAATAAAATGAAAACGGAATGGCCTTCGTGATCTAGCGCGATGGTATCGCTTTCGTCCAATAATCGACAACTTCCAACTTTTCGAAGAATCTTCGAAACTCCAAGTTCCACTCGATTCGAGTAGATGAAGGGAGCGAAACCGAAAGAAGAAGACCATTGGAGATTTATCGGATGCTTGGCAATCTTGTACATACTCGTAAACGACTATCGTCGATTTTATCGTGGAAAGTGGTGCTGCCAAGAAAAACACTTTCCTCGGTGCTTCGAATCGACGATACTTGTCCAGGAACGAAGGACGCATTAGTGGCGAAGCTGTGCACTTAACATTCGATAGCGAGATCTGCGAAGATGGTCCGACGAGCGTGCAACGGACCCATTTTTATTTAAATTCGTACACTGAACGCCCTGCAAGATGAGTAACTGTAGAAGCAGCTGCCTTGAACGACGGTCCGTCCTTCGGGTTTAATATTCTCAGGCTTCGAAGATTTTGGTCGAAATCCAAGTGCGACGCACTCGATCAAAAATACGAACAAATGGGTTGGGAATAAAAACTAATTACCTAGGCGGGTGTGAACGTGGGACACGTCGGAAGGAGGATCACTTGGACGAAGGGAGAGCTCGGAGGGTGTCCCCGAGTAGCTGCGCAAAAGATTTGGAAGCGGGCGGTCGAGGGCAAAGAGATCGTATAGCCGATCAAGAGGGCAAAACGTAGGAGTGATCGAGATACGTCGGTAATACGGGAGAGGAGAAGAAAGAGCGCGAGAGGAGTCGCGTGGAAAAGACCAGAGTTAGTGCCGCCCGCGCAACGAGCCAGTGCGTTAGCGAATATTCGTTCAAGAGGGGCCCACGGGAGAAAAAGTGCCAGCTTCTCGGTGGAAACGAAGGAACAGAGGAGAGGCTGACCGACATCCTCGCACGCGTATCACTTCCAGGAAAACGAACCTCGGTTCGACCAGGAAACGATGCCGGCTTACACCGTCTACCGTCACACCGTCGAGCACCATCCGAAAGAGGAGGAGGCTGCTGTGTTCTGGGTACGAAACCGTAGAAACCTGAGTTAAACGAAACCAACCACACTGTTTCTTAGAATATCGATAATTCGTGCTCCAGCAATCGCCGGGCTGTTTGACAGAACTTAACGAACCACTGTTAGACTGTTCAATATTCCCTGGTCTGCTTAGCTGACTATGGCCTGGTTCTTATTTACTTAGTTCTTCTAAGACCCACGTGTATTCCCTTTTTACTAAAACCTTGCATCCCTTGAATCCTCGAATTATCGACGCTCTTGACATCTCACGAACGCCACTAACAGTAAACATAAGCACGGTTCTAGCTGGCATGTACGAATCAAACTATTTCATCCCTCAACTTGAAATAACGAGGTGTCGCAGGACACAATTGTTAGAATTCACAATCTAATTCTACTTTCCAATTCGATTTCGTTCTCTTTATTCCGTGGATATTTATCTCGGATCAGCCTCTTTCCTCGTTCGTGGATTATTTTTAAACTTCACAACGACACCAAACGTGTCAGGCTTGTGTTGTAACGATAAGAGGTTCCCATGCCTGGCCATGCGAAGGCTAAAACCAGAGGGGCTGTGACGAATATATTTTATACTCATCGCTGCGCCAAGGGTTTCGAAGTTGTTGCTCGATCGGGGAGACCGAGGGTACCGCAAGAGATGTAACATAAGACGATCTAGATCTCGAATTATGCCACGAGCCAACCTTGACACCATCTCTAGAACTGGGGCTAGGTCTCAAAGGCTGTCACATTGGCACAGAGGAAAGTACTCGAGGGAAATCTTCGCGAAATTTCCAACGTTACATGCGCCCCGGGTGGAAAAGCCAGCGAGAGGAGGAACGCCCGAGATGAAAGAAGAATTACACCGCGAGTACGGGCGACTAATAACACGATGCAATAAAACGCGCGTAAGCACGCTACGGGCCGTTCATTGGTATCTTATTCTATTTTCGTGAACGAGATCTGGGTTACTCAAACAGAAGAGGGTCGACACAACGACACACCCACACCCCGCCACCGTGGCTTTTCGAAAGCGTCGCTTCACCTAAAAATTCTTTTGTCAGCGTTAAAAAAGAACCGTCGTAAATTGTACGCGTAACACGGCGGAGCAAAACGCTCGTTTCCAGTGTATTTCTCAAACATACCACGGGTATCGAGAAAATAAATGATTAGAAAACAGCTGTTGCGTGACGCAACTCCTACGAGTACGAATTGGAGGAAGCGAAGCGATTCTAAATCCTTCCAAACCACCTACGCTGGTTTGGCTAAAAAATTGACGAAACATTGACAAGTGTATAAGCGACGAAGACAGATTTCATGGCTCACGGGATACACGTTATTTTTGCCGACTAGGGGCCTTCATCTATTTCGAGAAGAGTTACTGTTGCTCGCCCTGTGGAAATAATGCTCCCGACCTATTTACGATGGAATCCTTCAAACTACAATTCTTAACGCGAAGCCGATCGGTGTCCCCGTCCCATTGTGTTAAAATCACTGCTCGCTGGACACCATTTCGATCTTCTATTCTTGCGAGCAGGTTTTATAAATACGACGAGTAACTTTATCCTGCGGTTCGCGGCTCTTTCTAACCGTTCCACTTGACATTCTCGTTTCTGTAGTCTGCAGTGTTTCGGCAATGACGGCAGCCAATGGAGAGAGCGCTCGTCTTGTAGGTAAACAGGAATATGTTCCTGCAAGGTCAAATACTTCTCTCTCGGACACGGGCAAGAACGCGGCAGTCGCGTTTATAATAATTTCGTAATTCCCCACGAAGCGAACGGTAGGTGACATAACTGGGCAAAGTTGGCAGGCGCCTTGCCCGTAACGCTGCGGTTTTATGCAATTTTCTGTTGCACGTATTCGCGAGCCAAGCGGTCGAAATCTTAGCCCCTTTACACAGCTTTTGTTTCGGACCAGCAAACGATATAAGCATTACGTGGTAAGCGTGCGTTTCCGGATTTCACAGACCTGCCAAAATTATCGCGAGCTTCGCGGTTTCCACCGTCCACTAAAGAATTATTGACGCAAAACGACTACACGCAAATAGAACGGGAAAGTTCCCTGCATCTTTTGTTTAGAGAACTGAAACTCGCGTACAATCGTCTATTACTGCCAAATCGTTTCCCACTAATCGACTGCATACCGTTCGAATGGAAAATAGCCACAGTGTCTTCGAGTGATCAAGCGCTTATTTTCGGTACGGTTTATAGATGCTAGCCACGCTCTATTATCGCCACGGTGTCGACAATTAATGAGGCATCGTCGATCACTATGGCCTCTATTAAAGCTTATTTTAGATTTTGCTTCGACGGTAATTGACACCGTTCTGGCAGAGCATTCCACGCCTACCTATGTGATTAGCAACTTTCGGTTCAGGCATTCGTAGTTGGTTAAATATTCTAGTTCCACGAGATCGTAAAGCGTGATTACGTATAATGATGAATGAATTTGCAGCCGTACCGCACGACTCCTCTGGTCTTGCCGGGCGCAAAGATCAAGAAGGATGCTCCACTCGGAGAGTGCTACCTTCGCCATCATCCGAATCCGATGATCAGAGCGGCACCTCACCATTACGAGCAAGCTCATCCCGAAGTTGCTATGAAGCAGAAGGTGAGTGTTGGAAATCTCAATCGCGTGGAATGAGAAAAGAAGAGAATGCAGTCTGCGCGTAGAAACTTTACACCCGACCTCTTGAAACAGAGACGAATTGTCGTTGAAATTGCGGTGACGCCATTCTTTCTTTCGCTTCTGATATGCCTAAGTCCTAATAGAAGACTCTGAAGAAAATACGCGCGTTCGATGCACATACTGTTGGGTTTAATCTGCACATGTGTTTCATAAAACTTTCGACTAGGTGGCGGAATCGGTACTTCAACGTGTCTTGGGACCGAATGAAGTTCCAAAGGTTTGCACCATTTTATTCTCGAATCGCTTCCGCTTCCACAAACGACGCTTCCGCTCTCAGCGAGATCATGCGACGCATTCCCGCCCCAACGACTTCTACGTTCTAACGATCAAATATCTTGGAAATTTGTTGCGAGTGCCAGCGATAATATAGCATGCGATCGATATTTTGCCACTGATTAACCAGCCGAGCAGTCTCCTCGAAAAAGGAACGCCTTGGACTCGTTCGATTCCGAGGAATCACTTTTACAAATTCTCAACATATAAGAAACTAATGCGACACATTCAGAGGAAGAAAAACGAATACGACTATACCGTTGCGATTAATCTGCCGCTACATCGCAACCATTCCGTTTAATGGCCCGTTTAATTTCGCTCCGTAGGTAGTCCACAAGCAGTTCAATTCTCCGATCGGCCTGTACTCCGAGCAGAATATCGCCGACACCATTAAATGCCAGGCATCCGCCATACCGTAAGTACTGAAATCCGTACCATTTAAAAGAGAAATATTAAAATACTAGAGAACGGTCAATACATACACCGTGTAGCCTGCATCTGACAATTAGTAATAAAGTTCGCACCATTAATTAGCTTTCTACTGAATGCTGCCACTTATCAAACGATTAACTCAAAGAAACATAATCTTGACGCTAATTAACCACTGGACACTTGTAATACTGAAACTCGAAGTCCGAAGACTCCGATGCATGGAGCATCGAACCTCGACTTTCGATATATCCAGTACCGAACTTTAACTTTAACTTTAAACACTAATACTTTTAGCGAGAATATTTCAACTCAATCTCCGAATTGCTAGAGCTCTCTACGGGAGGTAAACGTGCGCCGCATTCATACCGGGGGACGTAATCGCGACGACGTAGAACGGGAGAGATAGCGCGGCTCGGTTGTTACACGACAGGTGTTTCTTCCGAATTCATTACACTCACGAGCGGTTTATTTGTTTTGCAGAATTTTCATAGACTTTTCCTTCGTGAAACAGAAACAAGAAATACAGGAGCAAGCGAGAATGTTGAAGGAGCAGGCCAAGGCCGCCTCCTCCAAGAACGTGTGGCCGCAATTCAATAAGCCCAATTAACAGATCTACTTAGCTCGATTCATCGCGTAGATTATTCACTGGTCACGATCACTGCCGTCCAATTCTATCTCTGTTCTTCTTATTTCCCCCCTCTCCCCGTGGGACGAGCGAACGTGGCCACTGAACGTCGATAGAGTTCTCGATAAGCGTGCGACGTGCAGCGTGTTTGAACTTTACTGTTTCAGTCTCTATCGTTTATGGATCGTACTTAGGATCGCGAAGTAACTATTGCAGTTTGTTGTAGTGCTCCCGATTAGTTACGGCGCAAAACGGCGGGAGGGTTAGAGAACAAACCTCCGAAGAGTTTGTTAAATAACAATCCTACATCGTTGCATGGTGTACAGTAGAAAGTAATCAATAATTAATCATAGTAAATAGACGTGGCATTAAGTAGACTTACTAATTTCGATGCTTACGTAACAACAGCAATTCTCGAGAATTACAAACCGTGATTTGGAACGATTCGCGATATGTACCTGCGGTTGATCGGGAAACGAGGAATGTACGGAAGCGAGCGAACGAATCAGTCCTGTTCGAAGTTACTCCCGATTAGTCATCGCGAGTCACGCCACGCGCGGCTGCTACCGGGCCCCGATACAAAAATAAAAGACAGTAACGGTTAGTACCTGGAAACAGGATTGAGTCAGGCGATCGAAGAGATACGGGGCGTGATCCTCGAGAAAAGGCACCAAGCATCGTGCTAGGACGTATGTGTGATTAGATTAACGAGACGGGCACGGAGGCGGTCCGATTGTCGCTCTCGAACAAGCAATTAGCGATATAACCCTGGCTGCTGCTAACAGATTTGACAGAATCGCGAAGCAAACGAATTAAAGGTAGTCCGTGTGTACACATGCGATACAACGGTACAGCCCGAAGAAACCGATGAAGTACGACCCAAGCAAGAGCGAGGCTTACAAGGCTCTGCAGGAAGAAGCACTCGGCGACACAGTGCAGGAAGTCAGACAACCGGCGCGCACCGGTGTGTTCTCGCCGCACAAAGTCAACCAAAATAGGGTATCTATCTGCCTTTTTTTAACTCGCGGTTACCAGCCTTTGAAATCCCGCGCGAAAGTTCCCTCACCCGAGCGCAAACTGATTTCAGGTATACCAAGCTCGACCGAAGAGTCCTGCTGGATCATACGTAAGTATACAAACGTGTAAATGTATCTTGCAGTGAAAGAGAAAAGTTATCCTATCCGGAAGTTCACCGTCGCGTGATCATGCTAGCATGCACTTGCACGAACCGCATGTAATGGATGCATAACTATCTTTCTTGAATATACGTATCACATTATGCACAAGTATCGGCCAGAGCCACCTTTACCAATGGGCTAAATGGGCTATAGCCCAGGGGCGCCCGTGATCCAAGGGCGTTTAAGAATCAAATATGTTGAAATGCTTTTTTCTCTTCAATTTTGGAGACAAAAATTTCGTTCGCGGGCATTGTTTTTGTTCGTGTTTGCCTTGGTGGAGACCTGGGGTTCTGACGTACTGCCTTGCACCGATTGCGAAGGAATTGCACCCTTGGGGGCTAGGGCGCCAAATTTGTTTAGCCCAGGGCGCTCAAATTTGTTAAGGCGGCCCTGGTATCGGCAACGTTTTTAATAGATCGATCGTACGTCTTTTTTCTTTCCTTCTACGCTCGACCTGTTAACATTTTTCTGTCAAAATGGCGACAAATTAATAGTTAACGTTTATTTGATAAAGGGTGGATTTCATAGACGTCCCTTCCCTCTCCCTTTTATAAAGGATCGCATCAACGACTACTAAAATTTACACCGACTTGTACGTGTAATTTGTGTATATGACACGCACGTGTCTGCTGCTTCCACGCACGAGACATTCTGCGCTGCTGCAGAAAGTCGCGTGTACCAATTCATCGTCCATAAACGAGTATAGATAATTATCAGATTCCTCGAATTAATATTGGGACCTACGAAATCATTCGAAGATCCACTATGATCGAATAAAATACTCGTAATGGAATGCATGAGGCATATCAAGCATGTTAGCTTACCGACGATCACGTTCGTTTCAAATGCTAGAGAATATTTCACGTCTTCCTTTTCTCTTTTTTAGGTCAACGTCCACGACGACGACGGTGAAAAGATCCACCAAAGTAATAGCTTCAAGAGGATTATGTACAGTGTGCTGGGACAAACTGATTATTAAATTCATTTCTGAACTGATGTTATAAATATATCATATTTATATTACATGCATATATATATATATTTTATTTATTGTATGGTGCAATAAACGATAAAAATGCCAATGAGCAACAATTAAACGAAATGAAATATTAAAATCAAGAAATTCTTAGAAAAAAAAAATGAATACGATACTCTGAACGTTATATCCAGTAGATGTTGAATTTTCAAAGTGTAACAATTCTTTCCTTTTAAGTTCATAAAACAGGTATCGTTTCGTTATTTATCCACCACACCGTCCACAACCAACTTAGGTGACTGTAAAAGAAAAGTAACATTAGGTATATATTTAGAAACATAAGAGCTTTGAATAAATATCAATATATGAACACAAATTTAATTCAATTATTAAGGTGCTACAATCCACATCGTACTAAATCAAATTTCAATTTCTTCTCATGAATAACTCCGACTTATCGATCTTTATTATTAAAGCATACATGCCTGTATCGTCGTTATTATGCATATAATAACAAGAAACGATGGGTGGAATAATAGTACCGCGTTTGGTACCGGGGCATATTGCATCTATGACAACCTAGCGGGTCTCGAAATATCGTAATACTATTGTTTTGTTATCCGAGTCGAACAGAAGGTGACAATTCCAATTTGAAATCGGGTGGAAATTCGATAGAATATTTGCCAATTAACGGCACAGTACAGGAAATATTCCATTTACAGAACCCATCCTTCAAACAATTCGCACGTAGAAGAATATAAATACTGTGCCCTCGCAGACTATGCAGTGACCAACGCGTTCTGTTGGCTTAGGTGTAATAATGTTAGAATTATCTTCTAAATATTCGCTAATACTAGTAATTTGTTTTTCTACTCTCATCACTCTTCTCAGAAAGGAGAAGTTGTTGAAACTTTTCGAAGAGCAACGTTACAACTCGATTTCGTCGATGCAGCATCCACCTATCTCGCTGAATTTCAGCGGGCCTAAATTTTTCGTACGTCTCGCGACCGAGTTTAACGCTACAGCTTGACCTCTCGTGTAATTCTGCCGTCCTGCCAATCATTTAATTTTTTATAAAAATAGAGCGACGATAAAAAAATTAAATTGATTGGCTGTCTTGCGCGACGGCATAAATAAACAGATAAAAAAAAAATCGCCGTATATACCCGTAGCTTGGCCCCGAAAAGTTTCGTTTAAAACTCCGTAGTTCGCGACTACCGGCACATTTACGCTCCGCGTAAAATGTTATATAAATTAAAAATAATACTTTCTCCTTAATCTTACTCGCCTCGTAATGTTACTTTATCGACATATTAACAAAAATATAATAGAGCGGTCGACGCGCGAACATTTTCAAGCGATGCGGCATTCGTTTGTGTAAGCTTCGCCGGCCAAGCAATGAGTAAAGCATGTCGAGAATTTTCGTACTAAGTAATGTAATTTTCCTATTTTCGATATATTTACATAATTAAGAGATCCCGGTAAACTCAAACATACGCCGTGCTCCACACTCAACTCACATACTAACATAAATATGTCACGTTCTTAAAGAAAAGAGGAAGAGAAAAAGATATATATATACAGATTCGCATTCAAACATTAAACGAGAACGAAGTGCATACGTTTACATGGATTACTCATTGCGATCAAGCGTCACCCTAACCCAGTATCTACAGCCACAAAGGAAAGAGCAATTTGTATATACCGGTATAACATGTCTCAGTTTCCACAGCTTTCATCCAATCGTACCCTTCTAATCTCACCAATCAACCACGACACCTGCAAAAAGAGTATTTCAAAAGCAAAGGGGTCAATTAATCGTAACTCACGACAGGAGTGAAGCACCACGGGGGAAATGTTCGCGCGTGTTGTAATTCTATAAATGAATCAGAAATGGAGAAATTATGTCAACTACCGGTTGATCTCTGGAACGGTGTATGTAGAGCAGGGCAAAAGGAATATAACAAATATATGCGAGGAAATAAATAAAATGTGTGTTCTACATAGTGCTACGGAGGGTAATTAAACGTTAAAAGAGTCGTCGATCAACTGTTTGAGTTCTTTGAGGTGCTGCATTTTGCTTCCTGTCGCTGGCGAGGCTCCCGTTGGGCGACCAATGTACCTGAAACAGAAAAGCAAATTCATTGATTAATCGAAACTACGAAAGACAAATTTCAATCCCGTTCTAATTGGATTTTAGCATCTACGTCTATTGAAGCGGGGACGTAAACGAAGAATAAACAGCTCATAAGAATTATCAACCACAACCGTCAAGTGACCTAATCAAATGCTGAGATCAACATTACCTCACTGTTCTTTCTTTCGCTTTATCTGTTTCTATAGACTGCGGCTCGGACACAGTTGGTGTCACTGGTTTAGTTGAAGAAAACAGACCACTAAACCACCCTCCGCTACCCTCACTCTTGCCTGGCGCACTTCCGCCGCTGTAACATGGCCCAATTTTTTACTTTGTTTAAAAAGAAAAAGAATCGCGCAAAAAACAGTTATTGATATTTTGAATTTGACGAACTTAGTGCGTAAGCATATTGCATATTCGTGATGTCGTTACATGTACCAAAATTATTCAATTTAAACGCAATACACAGTGACAAAGTGAAAAACGTGGGCCATGTGGACAGCTGAAGGTATGAAAAACAAATTGTGATAACATCGCATTTGATAGCGTACTTTCGGAAATAAAGTTTGACAAGAAATTTCACACTACACGACGTCAAATGAATACACGAGTTCACGTGTGCCATATTACAGAAAACGAAAATCCATATAAAGACGGTGATCGTTACGACTAATAGAAATCACAATACCTTATCATTAACTGTCTATACATACACAAAACGAAATTTTTTAAACTTTATGACAGATACTTACGATACGGAGCGGGTTCCGTTAAGGGCTGTCTGGAATCGAGGTTGGACGTATGTCCACGCGCCCTGATTCTTATGTTCTTCCTGGGCCCACACGAGATCTGCATTGGGATATTTGGCTGCTTCCTTCTTAACCAAATCGTATGGGAAAGGTGAAATCTGTAAAGAGAATAAACGAAGAAATATTTAATAAATCGAAGTTATTATTACCAACAGCTTCGTTCGATTATTTACCTGCTCAACTCTCGCAATAGCCACTTTATCGTCCATTTGTTTCTCCGTGCGTGCTTTCTTCAGGTCATAGTAGACTTTACCAGAACAAAACAGCACTCTTTTAACGCTACTGGGACTTTGAGAAGCTGCACCTTCTTCCGGTATCACTCTAAGGAACTCCGTGTCCTCCGTCATCAAGTCGAAACTGGATTTCGCTTCTGGATGACGAAGCAGCGACTTCGGGGTCATTATAATCAAAGGCTTTCTAAACGGCAACGCAATCTGTCTCCTCAAAATGTGGAACAAATTTGCTGGTGTGCTGCAATTAGCCACGATCCAGTTAATATCGTGCAGCTGGCGAACAGCGAATTCTTCGCTTTCAGGAGGGAAATAGTCGGGATCGTCAGCAGACATTTGGAGGAAACGTTCCAAGCGAGCGCTCGAATGTTCCGGACCCTAGAAAGAATATAAACTTATTGTTTCTCGTTTAGAAATATTCGGAAGCTTGTAAAGACTTTAATTAACTCACCATCCCTTCAAGCCCGTGAGGTTGCAACATAACGAGACCAGATTGACGCACCCATTTAGCTTGCCCGCTGCTGATAAACTGATCGATTATACACTGCGCAGTGTTGTTGAAGTCGCCGAACTGAGCTTCCCAGCAAACCAATGCGTTCGGATTCGTCATAGAATAACCCAATTCAAATCCTGAGAATTGAGAAAGATAGCCGCGTTAGTATTATTTATCGCGATACAATCGCGACACAAATACGACAATTTTCAGCGTGATTACCAAGTACACCAAACTCTGACAGAGAGCTGTTGCAGACGGTATACGGAGCCTGATCCGGGTAAAGGTAGCAGAGTGGTCTGTAAGTAGCCTTGTCCACGGTCTGATGGTGGAGCACGTGGTGCCTGTGGGAGAAGGTTCCTCGCTCTACATCTTGACCCGACAATCTAACGTGAATGCCCTCTTTGAGAAGGGAGCCGAAAGCCATCGCTTCGCCAAGAGCCCAATCAACCGTTCGAGCTTCGATCATTTCCATGCGAGACTTGAGAATTCGCTCGATACCTGTAAATCATTTAATAGTTCGCCGTTTAAAGTGATTTCGAGTTACTAAAACTAGGCCTCGGATCAGGTATACACCATCGAAACGACATTTACCCTTGTGAATTACAAACTCAGCAGCATTAGGAGGCGGCGACGAGAATTTCTTTCCGATGTGGACAAGCGTGTCTTCTTTGATGCCAGTAGGAGAGACCTTCAATGGGTCTTTGCCTTCGAAGAAACCAGACCACGGAGAATCTAACCAATCCTTGTACTTGATGTGCGTCTCTTGCCTGGCATTAGTATACGCTTCTTCGCAAATCTTTTCGTACTTATCCTTGACATCCTGTAAAGTAATGTTAACGTAAGAGATCTGCTCTGCGGATTTATCCAATTGAAGCGTTCTCCTATTACGGTACCTTAACTTCTTCCGAGGTGACAACGGTATCGTCGATCAGACTCTTCGCATACTTGTCCAGAACTGGCGGGGTGTTTTTGATTTTACGGTACATCAAAGGTTGCGTGAACATGGGTTCGTCTATTTCATTGTGACCGTTTCGCCTGTAAGACACGATGTCAATCACGACATCCTTGTGGAAAGTTGCCCTCCACTCGGCAGCGACTTTGCAGACATGCATCACCGCCTCCGGATCGTCCGAATTCACGTGGAAAATGGGCGCGTTGACAACTCTCGCAACATCTATCGCAGGACAACGTTGGTTTTAGTGGGATGGGTTTTAAAATTTAAGCATATCGATTTCTACGCTCGTGACAGATGCTCACCAGTACAATACGGCGAGGATCGCGAATGTCTAGGATCGGTTGTAAATCCAATCTGGTTGTTCACCACGATGTGCACGGTACCGTGAGTTGTATAATCAGGCAGATCTGACAAATGCATCGTTTCAAAAACGATACCTTGCCCGCAGAATGCAGCATCGCCGTGCAAAAGAATAGACATGACCTATTTTAAACAAGTTCGGTTAGGAGAAGGATCTTGAACGGACACTGAATGAGAATTCGTGAAGTGTGAAATATTTTCTGTACGCCGTACCTTCTTGCCTTCGCCATCACCTCGATAGAATTGTTCGGCGCGGGTTTTCCCTTGCACTATCGAGTCGACGGCTTCCAAGTGTGATGGGTTCGCAACAACGGCCAAACGTATATTCTTATTTGTTACGCGATTCAGGCGCTCGATGTATGTCCCCAAGTGATACTTTACATCGCCAGAGCCCTAATTTGTTGCCAACACGATTGCATAAAGTACACTGATGAATAACCAGGCAGAAGTTCATAGATAACTCATCGTTCGCTTACATCGTCGGCTGCTTCGAGGGCCGCGAACTGGGTGAATATCTGGCTCAAAGGTTTACGGCAAACGTTGGCGAGAACATTCAGGCGACCACGATGAGGCATACCCATGACAATGGACTCGACACCTAACTCGGTAGATTTATCGATCACTTGCTTCATAGCGGGGATCAGAATTTCGCATCCTTCCAATCCAAATCTCTTCTCGGACGACCATTTACGAGCAAGGAATGCCTCGAATCTGAAACGATAACAGAACGGTTAGGATTAAGCGCGCTGCTGCGCGAAGATCTAAACATTTGGAAGCTGTAATATTAAATACTTGGTTGCGCGAGTTAATCTAGCCAAAATAAGTCTCCTTTCGTCGTTCGTCATTTCCATAACACCTGGTGTCTCCATTTTCTGTCGAATCCAATTACACTGCTCCAGGGAGTTGATGAACATGAACTCCACACCAATGTGGCCACAATATGCAGACTCGAGCCTTTTCAAGATTTCACGAAGGGGCAACGACTTGTCTTTGCCCCCGATAAAAGTGGTGGACGGCAACTTGAAAATGCGATCCATGTCCGACTCCTCTGTAGAAATGATGAAACAATAAAATATTCGCTCGTTTTTTTTTTTAAGGAAAGTAAACACGAGGAATGCTATAGTTTCGTGTTTTCGCTGCAAAAAGTCACATACTTTTTGCTGCACTTTCGATAACTATGGCATTCGTTATACACCCCTAACATGATAGCATGTAATGTTACAATCATTTTGTACAATACATTTTATACAACACATTACTTATTTCTTGTATTACTTTCAGTTGATACATATTGTGTTCTTTAAGACTGATACTGAAAATGTATGTGAAGCAAAAGATCGATGTAAATTAGTTTTACTATTAGCTTCACATAATGTGAAAAACTCAAAGATGGTACTCGATGTATTTGTCTTATATGAATATGCAAATAATTCTTTTCGATAATGCTGCACGTGTACATATGCAAAATATCTGGCAAATGGTGCATACATGCACAATATTCTCAACAACTGCAAGGTCGCATGTATATAACAAACCTTCCATAGTACTTATAACTGTAGAAATTAATGGAAAACTGAAAAGAGAATTTGAGTAAAATGCAAGCTGTAAACTTCGACAAAGCGTTATTAGTAAAAACAACCATTAAAAAGAACTAAAGTAGCAATAAAGGAATGGAATAAATAACAACACACGAGTTCTCATATCTTCAGTCACACAAAGTTTAAAATAAATTACGAGAAAATATAAAGGGTCAAAGGATCGTGCTGGAAAAATTTCAATAAAACGAAAACAACATTTAACGTTAACGGAAAAGAAAAAAAATAGGAAGCCAAAGAGGAAGTTTAAATTAATTATGACCAAAACGATAATGCGTTATGAAAGTGTAACGTAATGTTTATTATACTATATTGCAGATTAATTGTTATGATAATGTTAATTATTCGCTAACGCCTCCTCTAATTCTTCCACGGGAAATGTTGAAAAGTTATTCCTGGCACAAACATTTTTACAGCAAAATATAGCACTCTCTAGATCAATATCTCTGCGAAGGACCCAAGCACCTTTAGAATTTGTCTACAGTACCAATTACTATGTAATCCCATAATGAACCAGCGCCTCCCAACGGTACTAACAACTCACAAAGAACTTGTAATAGAATTTCCATTTGGGTTGTGATTTTTACATACTTTTCATAAGTGCAGCTACTCGGTATTGTAGTTCCTGCGAGTAAGTAGTACGTGTTCTGTTTCCTGTGGACATTAGACTTGAACTGAATAAAAAAAAAATTAGCAAATGGTTGTGTGAGGTCTTCGTTTACACACTAAATTTGAAATTTAAACCTTCTGTAAAGTCCATCATTATAAAGCCGGAGAAATTTAGAATATCATTAGCACCGTACTTAAAATGCTGTACTTTGTGTCCAGGAAGAAAATATGATGGTGGAATATGAATGATGATAATAATAATCATAATAATAACGAGATTAAGTGTAACATTTCGATGAAAAAAATAACTGGTAAGTATGTTAAAGGAACGTTAAAGATAAATATTGCTTGTTACACACAGCTGAAGTCATCGATACCTTTCCGGTATATTTAAATCATTTGAAATGAGTCATATAATATCTTTATTCCTTTGATTTATGCAGAGACACGTTCATTTGGGCTTACCGAATGAATAATGATTATAGAGCAACTCTTGTGGGTGTCTATCATCAAGATCAGCGCTGTTGATGCCGAGTGGATCCAATTTAGCGATATGGTGCCCACGGATCTGTCGATTTAACGCCACATTCATACGAACCAAGTAGTTTTTGATTTGTTAAATTTATCAACTCATTACATATATTAAAATAAATTACTGTACATGATGTTTCGCTCTAACATAAGTAAATTATGGTAACAGGTACATGTTTATGGAAAAGAAAAAAAAAAGAAAAGAAAAATATACGTTACCTTGGAAAAACATCATGTCGCAGTAATTGCAAATGAACACATTGTAACGATAAGCATGTTGATATTACACGCATGCCTTTCATTATTAAACTTGTTAAGTGCTTAATTTTAATAGCCTTTGTCCCTATTATTCGCTACCCCGAAATTTGTTTAAGTACTAAACAGATCAGAGACAATAAAGTTCTAAAACACTTCCCAAAGAAAAGACGAAATGAATACAGCATGACATGAGTAAGTTAAATAGCACATTGTTCCAGAAATAAACATTCCAAACAATGAATCGCAAACATGTAAAAGCAAAGGTAAGACTAGCATCATTTACAAGCATGCGAAGCAAGAATTTCCAAGTATTTTTCCTTACCTTCGACACGTGTCTACACATATTTACGCTTTATTCTCCGATTGATATCACAAATACTAACACACACACTACAAAATAAGCGAAACTACAACTCCGTTTACAAGTATCCTTCGGTACGTATTGATGTACATATGTATTATGGATAATCCACAAAATATAAACCAATGAATCTCCTAATTCTTCCTAATAACAACATTTTCAGTATCAGTAAAAAACAATCATGAAACTACATCCACATAACACCTTCTCAACTCTTTTTAAGAGACACGGAACAACACCTCCATCATAGTTTATTATCAAGTTTTTATATAAAGTACGTAGCAAATGTCCAAACTATTGCGTAATTATTGAAGCCGTGTTTTAAATACTATAAAATCAGGAACTGTAAGTTCTTCCTTCAAAAGGGATATAATACAATTGCTAAGATGTATAAAGCAAGCTGCTTGGTCTTAAAAATGTGTCTAAAATAAGAAGTTTGCATATTATATGATACATAGAGCATCAGATCAGAAGAAGAAAGATGTGAAACCAGATAAGAAGGAGTTAATGTGTATGATAGAGACCACGATCTTTATGTACGTGAGATGAAATGTGATGTATACTATATTGGGTGAAGGTGTTTTAAAAGCTTTAAAAATTTGTTTGTTTTAACATTCACGCGAATTTGGACAAAGAACCACGGAAAGAAATATCAAAACTGATTATACAATGTCACATATTTCGATAGCAAACATTACATTATTGATACACCTTTACCTTATGATACACTTAATATGTGACTAAAATAATATTTTTAAGGAACCGGTGTGGGAAAAAGCCTTACCAAGCATGTATTGTCGTAGAACCTGTTCAGGAGACCCCTTGCGGGCTGCGTAATGTGTGTGTATCAGGTCTGTTTGCATGATACCCAGTGGGTCCAGATCAGCAACTAAGTGACCTCGAGCCTATATGCCAATGATTAATTCCAAAAGGACCCCAATGTATATAGTTCTTTCTACTCGTCAAATTTTACTATGTATCACTACCTTATATCGACGTGCGTTGCGAAAAATAGCACGTTTCAATTTTCTTAAAAGTAGCACGTTTGCCTTCGTTCTCACGAAAACTATCACGTTTCGGTTTTCGCTGCAAAAACTAGCACGTTTGAGCGGTTTGCCACGAAAAAAAGCATGCTCCGTCTTTCGCTGCGAAAACTAGCACGTTTCAGCGGTTTGCCACGTGATTAAAATTTTCATATGTGTTGTCTTTTGGAGATTAGATGTAATTATTATTTATTAAACAATACTTTCAACAGTTGAATTCTTTTAAACTGACCACGCGCTGAAACGTGATAGTTTCTGCAGTCTGCAGTATAATCCAAAACGTGCTATTCTTCGTGGCCAAACCGGATAATATGTTAGTTTTCACCGCAAATTCCCAAATGTGCTATTTTTCGCTGCAACAGTACGAAATGTGCTATTCTTCGTGGCGAAGTAGTCAAATGTGTTAATCTTCGCAGCGGAACACCCAACGTGCTAATATTCGTCAGAAACGATGGAACGTGCTTCTTTTCGTGGCAAACCGAAACGTGCTACTTTTCGTAAGAAAATTGAAACGTGCTCCTTTTCGTAAGAAAATTGAAACGTGCTCCTTTTCGTAAGAAAATTGAAACGTGCTACTTTTCGTAACGCACGTCGATATATAGTACACGTTGTAGAACTATTAAGAATACAGCCAATAACTATTTTATTTCCAAACTATGATCTCTAGTATCGTGTGTTAAAATTCTAGTCTTCAAATTTATAGAAGAAAAAAATGTTGAAATACTCGGAGAGAAAGCTAATCGTCCTTTTCCATGTAAAATATAAACATATTAAACATCTACATATATGAAACTTTTACTTATACTAATAAAAATTATCCTATTTTAGTCTATCACCTGCACATTAATTATTTTCTAATATGATTTTCCATTGTTTGTTCTTAATTACACCAATGTAAATGTTGCTTGTTTCATTGCTTACGAATAAGAAGAAATGCAAGAATCTTTGACCACTGATTAACAATGACCAAATGAACACGTAGCTCGCATTATAATCTGTGAAATTCTAACACTTAGATTGGAAAGTATTTAAACTGAGAACCATGCTCGAAGTAAAAGATGCAGTGAACACCTAATATCATTAGAATGAAATGGAGGCTATTATGCAATGTTTGAAAATGATTTTACACTCCTAAATTATGCTTCAAACCTTCAATATAAAATATTAATGATGGATTATTTTATCATACACATGATAGCCCCTAATGAAAGTGTTTCTATATCGATTCACAGTGTCCCAACTTTTGCATCCCCTTTTACAGTTATAAAACATAAGTTTCTTTCTCGGTTATACAATTGAAATGTCAATGTAAATCATGGATACAAGTAAATTGCTAATAAAACCAAAAGTTGGGCACAGCGATTGAAAAGAAACGTTTATTTAGTGATGCATGCATTATGATAGCGAAACTTCCCTTTAACATAAAACATATCCATACAATGTTTCTATATTACATGCTATACTGTTTCTAATGTTTTCAAATTTTAGTAGTACTTGTTCAAGAGAAAGAACATCAATTCGTTCACATAGCCGTGAAAACACTATCGTTCGAAAGTTATAATAGGAATTATTTAATTTTACCAGAAAAACGAAAGCTAAGTGGAACAACTATAAGCTTTGATATAACATGGAGCTACGAAAGTAATTTAGACGTCATTTGAACTTAACATTTCGTACAAAACACATTTACATAAAAAAAAGTATCGGCATATCAGACAGAAAATATAAACTTGTCCCTAAATATTCAATAAGCACAGTAACAAAGTAGAACGTATCGTTGAAAGCACCAGAGAAGTCGAGAACATAATACATCGTCGATATACGTAATTGTTCCTTTAACCCAGACTTAAAAACCAAGATTGTCATACCTGGTAAGAGCGAATAATAGCTTGTACAGCCAGATGGTCGTCAATGATCTTTTCATTGACAGGTATTTGGCCGAACTGTGATCCACCTCCAAGCGGCAATAGCGCTCCTAACGATATCTGGTTAGGACTCGGGGCAAGAGAAGGGGGAGCCTGATACGCTTGGCCCGGTCCAGCTCCAGCGGTACTGCTACGAAAAAATGAATCCCAGGACTATAGAAAAGAAATGGAAACGATTAGATTCGCGTAAGGATGTTATCGACGTTATGATTCTGTATACTTATACTTATTACTAACCACGTGTACGCTGTGGGGATCTTGCAGCCACGCGTTATACATTTCTTCTACGTAAGAACTGGAGCTGCCGTTGAGGAAAGGTTCCGTAGCTACACGGCTGTTATATTGCCTGATCGGTTCGGTGACCAAAACCTGAGTGGTCCTGGTCAGCGGGTGGCCCCGCACCAACCATGATGCGAACCTTTCTGGCCCGCACATACGCGGGGCCAGAGGGGCCAATGTACTAATTACTGTCCTTGCCTTATACATTTTTACCTGCGTCAAAAAAATTTTCAATGTTACAATACGTATACAGTCAACGCTCTTATAACGCGATTAATTCGTACCGCGTTATATGGAAACCGCATTATAAGAAACTCAGAATTACATAGTACAAATCAAATTAATTCGTACCGTGTTATATGGAAACCACATTATGAGAGTACCGTGTTATAGGACGACTGTCGCAATTTTTGCTCCGTGTTATATGGAAATCGCGTTACGAGATTACCGCGTTATAGGAGGGTTTACTGTACGCATTAAGTATAGAAAAAAAATGTTATACAATTATTATAGAAACACGAATGTAAGGTGATATTTACACGGCAAGCGTACTGCCTGAAATCACAGATAAACAAGAGTTCCTTATCGGCAAGATTAAGGTCTACAAAGATATCTATGTACTTTATCCATTCACAAAGTATTCACCGATTAACCTTCCACTTTTATCAATTCTGATTCCTAGAACTTATCTACGCCAAACCAAAATATACGAATGCTCTATTGCGCCATTTAACTTCTGAGCTTTGCTTCTTTGGCGCAAAGATCAGCAGGAAGTAACGATCGTTATCAATGTCGCGCTGCTATTGTAACAAATTGCATCATACTATTGTGTATAAAGTGCATTTTGCTTACGACGCTTCTCGGCTAGACTTTGATCTATTTCAGGGAAAATATTTTTAAATTTCCTTTTTTATTTTAATCGCAGCTCCTAATTGCACAATTACGTGCGCAGTGCCAAGTTTAAAACTCGACGTATGACGAAACCAATGACTCTCTACAGTGCGCATGATATTCAGAAAAAATCGCAGCGTATAGCATTGTAAAACTGCACGTATACGAGTATTTAATAGAAAGGAATATGCAAGTATATGTTGCAACGCAGTCTGGTAGGAGCAATGTAAACTAATCAATGGGAACGAGTGACTAATATTACCCAGATAAGGCAGCGGGAAAGTCATAACACGTCGCAGGAAAGTCATAACAAGTCGCAGGAAATCACGGCAGACTCTGTACTCTATGTTATTGTTATGACGTAAGATCCAGACGTACTTAGAAATCAATGATAAGAGAGATTACATCGGAATCCCTGATATCAAAACTTGTTTTAAATTTACGGTAATCGGATGCCGTAATTGAAATTAAAGACCATACCGCAGAAATCATCGTACTATTAATGGCATGTGTATACGATACGATAAGAAATTATCAATGTTTCAATGATCTATCAACATAATGTTCGCTAGGAGTACTTGAAATTTCGAATGAGACGTCGATAGTCAATGCTAACAGATAGGCGTGACGAGACATTGACCTAATTTGCCACTAACCTTTTCCTTTTCGCGATTTTCACAAAATCGCCGACAACCTCGGGCTTACTTTCTAAATCTGTGGAAATTTGTAGCTACCGTCTCTTGGATTCCGCGATTAACAATAAGGCCGGTCGACATATATTTTAAACGCTTAGAATAATCGAAGAAATACGGACAATCGGAAGCATTCCCTTCGCCAATGAGGCAGCGTCAGTGCCCATGTGACACTTGCCTCGAAAACGTGGTTAAACGTCAATCTCTCGAAATATATAAACTATACATTCGCAGCGTAAAACTGCGAAGAATATCTAAAAAAAGATTTGTTCGAACGAAAGTCACGAAAGAATAAACAGGATTAGTTATATCGTATGAAACACCTATAGCGATTACACAACTGCATTTCTACGTACGTACACGTAAACCCTAATTATTTTTGTAATATGTATTTTATAAGCTTGTTTAGGAAGCCCCGAAGACATGCTTTAACCGCGAAAAAGAATTCGAATTGCTTCCGATTATCGTTTATTATTCTAGAAATAAGGGAAAGGTAACCGCGTTCGTCGAGTCAGGTGACTATTTTCGTCTGATGCCACAATTTTACGTAACCGAAGAAAGATTTCAGTCACGCAAGGATTATGCATGCTCGCGGGTCTTGCATTTTTTACACGGTAATCAATGATTATTCGGGGGTATATAATCGTTTCAGTTTAATGAGAAAAATAAAAGATTAATCGTAGATAAAGCAGAAATTCAAGTACCTGATGTTAACGCAACCAACGATGACAGGCCGTCCACCATTTGCAACTCACAAGTAGACCGAACTACGTCTTCTTAAAATATATCCAGCGCGCAGACCACAGCGCTCCCAACGACCGAACATCCCAAGCTGGTGATTGCAGTAATTCGATTTGAACCACTGACCGGCTGCCGCGTCTTTCTTTAGATCATTCTCTGAGCTATTTATTCCACAGATGTTAAATTTATCACAAACTCGCTACGATTCACTACACGTATCCACATTGCGTTTCGTAAATCTCGAAATGTTAGCTATTAACGGTTGTAGCACAATTAACAGTCGATTAATTGATTGGTTTGCTAGAATAACTTCACTTTCTCAGCGTTTAGCTTGAAATTAAATACTCACTACATAGTTTACAAAAGCGTCTCTTAACTACGGAACTAATAAAAGTAATATTCATTACACTAACCTAAAAACTGTTAAAAACCGCGAAACCTCAAACTCACGTCCTACTCGCCCCGTGGCTGAAGCGCTACTGACAGACGCGCATAATCTGAGCTGGTGGCTGGGCGCGCGCATACACATCGCGCTCACTTTCGAACTACTGCCCGCCAAGCTTCTGTATTTCTATCACCTCGACAGAATTCCTGCTTCAATTTAGAAACAATTTAGTTGCATTATATCACTATGTGATTCTCGTAATTATATTGTAAATTACTAAAGGCACAATTTTTCTAATAAGTAACAGAAACCGAATAACGTATCAATTAATACGACTGTTAATAACGATTCGCAGAGCTATACAACGTATCTAAGAAATAGTTACTAACAAAGTGTTTGAAATTTTGACAAAGATCAAGTTTCGACAGAAGCGACTTTCTTTTGACGAAAGAAGAACGGATCGAAAACAAAAGATTTACGCACAAAAATGTAATCGATTAGCTGTAGAAGTGTAACCTGCGAATTCTGTTTCTGCGAATTTTTATAGATCCCTTTTACCTTTGTATTGTTACAAATTTCTTTTTACTTGTTATAACATCGCCGAGTTTTCTATATTGAACTTACTTACGGCGATTTATTTGATAGTTAAACTATGACATTTATTTAACTAGAAAAAAAAGAATATGGATGTCAGTAACGCAAAGAAATGCTTTACTGGTAATTACACATTCGTAATATCTTGATTTGTTATACCGTGTACTGGACAAAATGCAACTCTTAGAACACATTTTAAACATACATTGTATCTTCAATAAATGGTATAAAAATATCTAACAAATTTCGTGGGAATTCAATGCTAATTGCTTCATGTTTTCATTCGTTTAGATAAAAAAAAGTTGGAGGAATGGCTTTGCTACACGAGCACAAGGTGCGACTCCTTGCAGTCCCACATGGAGTACATGAAAATGTTGTGGCACGACATACAACCGGGAATCCCAGAAGCCAAGAAATCTTTTGATAGCCTTAACTGTGACGATTGTCAAATGACAGTTTCAAATAACGGCGAAGCTGCAATTTCCAAGCAGATGGATTACGAGAACTTTTTAGAAAACTTTTCCGACAACCAAGTTACATTTATAGATGACAATGGTGCTAAAGGATACTCAGCGATGGCCTTTGTTTAGTTTAAACTTGTTTAAAAATAACGCTTGTTTCAGACGACGCTGAAAAATGTAACTCGTGCGACCCAAGCCCAGTCCTGAAAAACATTTTACCGAAAATTAATGTGCACCACAAGGGAGAAAAGGTAGGAAATTCAAGTACACAGAAAGAAACGACATCCGAAGTAACTGCGCTTACACCTAGAACTTATAGCCATCCGCAAAGCAAGCGTGCTGTATCCAGGTCGTTATCGCCGCTTCATAAAGTCAAGGTAAATATTTGATCGTACTTGCGTGTACTTTAAAGCCGGATGTTCCCTCTAATTAATTGCTGAAATTTCATCGACAGTGTAAAGAGTACGGCGACAGTCGCAATGAAATTTTGCTCGAGGAGGTTTCCTCTGCGAGGGACGAGATTAAACTGAACGATTCCTGCAACGCAAAGACCGGACTTTTAGGAAGAAACAAAGTTGCGAAGAAGAAGGAAAAGGTAACATCTTCCACACTGTCGAGCAAGAAAGGTTCCTTGTGCAAGCTAGACGAAATTGTCTCGTTAAAATTGAAGAAACGAAGAAGAAAACTACATTGTTCTACTTCGAAAAGTACAGTGGCAACGAGAGACACGAATTTCTTAGGAAGAAAGGATACGAAGAAGCGAAAACAGAAAAGTATGATGTAGAATTATTCTTCTCGGACTTGAATACTGATATTTATGCACGTTTCAGATAATTATTCTCTTCAGAATTGAATACTGATATTTATATACGTTTCAGATAATTATTCTCTTCAGAATTGAATACCGATATCTATGCACGTTTCAGATAATGCGGCTAATCGCCATATATTAAAGCCTCTTCAGACTTCCAACGAAGTAGTTGAAATTTATCATAATAAGGCAGCAAAAAGTGGCAGCACTCCTGTTATTACTAGCAAACAATCGAAAATTGATCGCCCTATAAACTGTGTTAACAGATTATCTTCAGCTGCAAATAAACAGCACAACGTACCAGCGAAGGCAAAGTGTGAGACTAGTAATTACCAGCGTAATGTTAACGTCAGCGAAGATAATGGACCAGACAGCTCTCAGGGACAATATCAATTTAAAACGAAAGTAGAGTAAGTTGTAATAAGTGTGACTGCGAGGATAATAATTATAAGTATGATACGTATTCTCGTTTTAGAGGACAAAGTACGATTGCCTGTGACGCAAATTGCAATCTGGAAGTTGCAGCAAACCCAGCGTGCACATCGGAGAAATGCAATTCACCCGAATGCGAGCATTCAGTTACGCAGGCATCGTACTGCAACCAAATGAATATTCGTAATTACGAGATGCCGACTTTGGCTTCGAAGTTAAAAAGAGTAAACCGTTCGTACTTCAGTAGATTCAATTTTAGAAACATACCCTTCGTAGTGGGTACCTCTATAACTCCGAGTCACAATTTAGGTTTAAATATTCAGCAAGTACGTTGGTTGATGCGAAAATGTAAAATATTCACTATTATAGTCTTTTATTATTCAAAAGGTTTTAAGTATAATGAAAACAAGGCAACCCACAGCAAACGGAGTTCCTCTCCTCATTCGTAAAGTTAGCAGAGGCATAAAACCTGTATCAATTCTGATGAAGCAAATAAGCGATCAATGTAGTAAACTGTCTCATATGAACTCCCAAATGATGGCTACATCTGTACAAAAGGAATTGTCATTTACGAATGATCCCGAATATTTATGTGAAAACGGAAGCGGCTCTCTAAAAGGATTAGGTACTTTGAATTTAAATTTAACGCCAAGTTTAAAACAATACCAGAATCTACAGGGAACGATTAAAGATAACGAGGATAAAAACGAAAATTTCCACGAGAAAAAGGTTGGCTTTGAAAAGGAAGAAGGTTGCAAAACATTTATCGCGAGAAGTAGGTATTTCCGTTTGAAATATAAGACCCTGTTATTCGCAGAATATCAAGTCAGAGAATCAATTGAACAAGTGTAATACAGCGCAAATATCGGGCAGCACGGGCAATGCTACATTATTGAAATTATTTTCGTCCCAGCAAAATGTAAAGACGCAAATGGAAGTGCCAGAGATGCGAGCAAAATCCGAACAAGTAAAATCAATATAAGGCTGATAGAATTGTTGAGAATGTTAACAGAACATTTTTACAGGATAATGTACATAATACGGAGGTTCGCAACACCCAATCGATCAACCAATCTCAAAGCCCAAACGGGATACGAGAAGTGCTCGTTAATCTTCACGACCAATTTGAAGAAATGAACACGTGAGAGTTACTCCAACTAATACTAAAATACCAAAAATCCTAGCAATTCGATTATTTCCAATCGGTTACAGGAGATACGAAAAATTACAAGCAAAAGCAGAGAAGTCCAGCACCAAAGATTTAGAAGAGGAGATACAGAATTTGGAGAAGGACTTAAACACGAAAGAAGATGAGATAAATGCTGTTGTGAATTTGTATAAAGAGGTGAAACAATATTGTATCTTTAGATTACCATGCTACAGTGTCTACAATGCTACTTTTATTCTCGATCCTGATTTTTCCGTCAGGTAATGTCGTTGAAACAACAAATGAGAGTGCTGCAGGAGAGGAATAGTTTCGTCTGCATATCGACTGAAGTTCCACTGGAACCAAACAAAACTTACTCATCCATGCCATTTACGTTATCCAAATCTTATGGATCGAATCTCCAACAAAGATTTAACAATAGAGTAGGAAGTACCATTATCCCGACTAAACAGCCTACTTCTATTCGGCTGGCTGGACTTTTGCGGCAAATCCAAACGTTTCAGAAGCAACTGACGTCGTGACAAGAGTGCGTCAGATGTAAGCCGGTTTATTTATTACATGGTAACTATTTAAATCCTTCCCGCATGTGCGAAGACGAAGCGAACCTAAGACGGTTTACTGATCTAGGTCGCGGCGCCTGGTCTTCCGCAATGGAGGTGTTGTTCATTGTAATCGTCGCAAATGCAGATCTAAAATTTAATAGAAACTTAACATGTAAAGTACACGGTACAAGGTGAATAAAAAATTTATAGTATTCTCTCTTAAACAAATAATTCAGTTTTTGTAGCAAAGGGTTTGTCGCGTAACATTGTACATTATAGTATTTAAGTTTAAAAAGGGATTACTGGGACTTAGATTACAATGAGTCTGTTAACATTTAGCAGATCATACTTTCCTTTTATTTGATTCTGCGCGCTACTTCTTGTATAATATTCGTTCGTATGCGTGTATGGTTTTATGTATTTTGTGTATGCAACTGCTTTTATCTATACATACCATGTATATGTATATACATAATCACACGTTTATAATCGCCAAGGATAATTAATATTTTTCTAGACCTCATTCGCTCCTTGTATCCCTTTTTTTACTGTCAATGTGAACATACCTATTTCTAATACATGTATGTGTGTACGAACAAAAACTTACCGTAACGCTTCGATCTTTGTCTTTCAGCGTCAACGTTAATTTTCTGGATACGTCGCGTCGTGAAAAATCGTAATCGATCCGTCTCGGGAATCACGTCCGCTCGTTCCTAGCTTTAAATCGTTCCCAATGAATATTTGAGTTCCAATTTGATTTTTTCTTCGAGTGTCTCTCAAACAACTATATACACAGAATCAGGCGTTTTTATTGTTATACGCGCAAAGACACGTCGCTTCTACAATCTACAAAATGTACCTTAGATAACGTTAATATAAAATGTTATCGTACTTCTAATACGCCTTTTCCTCTGCTACCGTAAAAGGTCACTGTTCGAACACGCAGAATCTACTGTGAAATAAAATACCTCTGTGACGCTAAGCATAAAAGAAGTTTTCTTTTGCGACAGTTGTTGAAGAATACGAGTTGTTATAAGCACTAGAAATCGCGGAGAAGAATTGCATATTACAACGCTGCCCCTTTGAAAAGCAACTTCTTTAGTTTCGTGTGCAATTAACGTGTAAGTAACATTTGCCAAGCTCTATTAATTTACTCGAAGTTCGCAGTTTCTTTACAATTAAGTGCCCTGTATATAAAATCAATAGAAAACTAAGTTGTCGAGTTCTCCGCGTTCGTTTAATGTCATTTCAACTCGTTTTTCCACGAAAGAGTGCAGCGTTACTTATTTAAATACCATTTGCTTCGTGATCTCTTAAACAGATCATCGATCTCGATCACTTTCTACAAAGGAGGCTGCCAAGAAACGTTCACCTTAAGTTAAGAAATCGTTTTCATGACGAAAAAGACGAAAGAAAATTAAATCCTCACATACACTAGCTCCCCCCTATTAACAAAAGTAGTATATCTCTCATATTATATATCACAGACTAAAAAATGCTTTGGTCTAAAGAAGAATCGTTCACTTTATCTCTTTTGCTCCGCTTGTCCCGCCTCAGCAGGAGAAAATTTACGACAAATCTCGATTATCCGAAAGTGTCCGAAGAAATCAGTTTTCCGTGCGAGTGTGCGAAATGGATTAGCGTAAAGAAGGAAAACAGACGGGGTCGCTTTGATATTCACGTTCGAACTTAGCAGCTTCGTAATTTCTTCGAAATCGTTAAAAAAAAAAAAAAGGAAAGCGTACCCCATCAGCGCACTTCCACGTTAATCGAATTCGCAAAGCATTTCATTCGTTCATGTATTTGCCACGCTTTAAACTCAAGTTATTAGCACCCTCGTTTGAGATTTCGTCAAGTTGAATTTTAAGGCTGTCGCTTACAGAAATTCTAAAGTCCCGTTGCGTCCGGCTGATCGCCTTAAAATTTCACTTGCGCAAACAGATATAAAACGCAAAAATCAACGAGCTTTTAGTGAATATGTTTAATACGCTATAAGACTGTAACAGTTTATAGTACTCTACAATTATAACATGTGATATCTCTTACAAGGTACTTACATTACAAATAACCCCACAGATACGTTCTTTACTCCCGGTATTGCGTCTGATTGTAATTTTTATCTCCGAAGATAAAATAAACATGTTAATTTTAGATATACAATTCAAACACCTGTTTCCCCCATTAACGTCGCGCGTCTCGCGCATCGATGTCGAAGAAATACAAGTTTCAGTGTCACAATCGTTACACGAAAAGAGTTACAGCAACTCCTCGCTTTTATTATAAGAACAAGAAAAAGAGAATAAATGGAAAAAAGAAATATCCGAGATACTCGTTATATTTGCCACAATTATGAAAGCTGTTTCATAATACAAGTCCGTGGCTGGCATTGTCATTTTTCTCCATGCGTGTGGATGTCTCGTGAATGCGCTCTGAATCTCTTGAATCGTCGTAAGAAATGTATGCGCAATGCACCATACACCGTAGCAACGTTTTTCTGTTCCTCTGTTATTTCTGTTACTTGTTCAGCATTAGGATAAAACGTATATAAATGCGTGAACGTAGAAAAGTATAGAATAAATCATGTGTCCATGATACGATACAATGCAGGTATGCAACTGTTATAAAAACAGGAAGAAGTACACTTTTCAAACGTCTATTTTAAAATGATAGAAATGTTAGATGGCATTAGTAAAAGTACGTATAAAATTTCTGATGGCACAAGTCATTAGCATATCGCTTGCGCGTGTTCTTTCTTCTAATGAAATACTTCATAAAGCTAAGTTGCCTCTCGTACAATAATATCGAGACATTTTGCAATGACTTAATAGATATCGTGAAATAAGGATCCTTCTGCTGTAGTAAAATTGCCATATAATCACCATTAGTTTCTAACTATTAGTGCTTAGAGTTCAAAGAGCTAGTCTGATGGGATTCATTATCATTTACTATCGTATAATACCACGTTATGAGATTATGTGTATTCCAAGGAGTCCTCCAAGACGGGAGATTCATCGAAGCGATATCTTCGATTACAACAAACAATATCGTTCCTCCAAGTCCTTCGATCAAGAGAATCGACGTTGTATTCAGTAGCATTAAAGGCAAAAACAAGGGGATTAAAAAGTCGCAAATGTACTTGCATTTACACCTGTACGAAACTGTTCAAATTCGACTTTGCAAAGATGCTTAACCTTCGAGGAACGATATCGATTGCCATTACTACAGAGAATATCCTGCTTTCTTGGTTTCCCTATACCTTGAAATTATTACACATATTCTTCTTATTTCAATGCTGCTATTTTCAGATACTTTTGCTTCGCATTCCTATTGCACAGACATTTTTAAACTGCGTGAATGTAATGTGATTGATTGATTGTATAGCGACTACTACTGTGCACGTTTCACGTGTGTCACGATGCCCTGGGTTTCTATCGTTGCCCTGTAAGCAGCTGTCAAAGGGCCGATTAGATACTGCGTCAAGCGTTTTTAGCTATAAGAGCGTCGATCAATCGAAGTTTTGCTTTGGACTGCTTATACGACTCGTAAACGGTGATGACTTGCGGCCCACGATCTTCCCGCTGCATTCGGCGACCAGCACGAGCCTCGAACTGTGCTTCTAATTCTTTCAGAGCTCGGCGAAGACGTTTCTTCTCTTCCCTGGTTAATTTCTGCTGAACCAATAATTCTTCTCTGAAATCGAACGAATGGACTTTGTTAGCATGTCCGCGCGAGAAGTTATCAATGAATAAAATAAAAAAAAGAGACTCACTGTGGAAGCGCGTGAAGGATTTCATTATTGCTGCGACTTCCTTCGCTACTACTGTGCTGGCTATCGCTGTCGGTTTGCAATTGTTCTACCGGCTCGATGCAATCTAAAATACCTCTGTGCGACATATCCGGTTCGCTGGCTCTTCTCTCCGTGTCAGATGGATTGCTAGGTACATTGGACGACGTGAAGTCCATTGCCTCGTGCTCCAAAATGGTGGCCAATTCGGAAACACTATCTTTATTTGTACACTGCAAGCAGATACATCGTTCGAGATAAAACAATTATTCGTTATATTTCTTCATCAACTGTTACATCATAGATGTTACAAGACCTACCACTCCTGCTCTGATAAGTAGCCTTTTCAAGGTTCTGTATCTATCGTATAAAGGTCGGACAACAGCCCTATCTTCTTTCGAGACGGGTCTACCGAAGGAATTTTCAATATGAAGCAACGCTTTCTGAACAGCAGTTTTTTCATCTATCAGTTGCTCGTAAGTGAGTTCTTCCATATTGTCGGGTCTGTTATATTTTACTCGCTTCTCGCTAAGCTTCTTCTCTATCTCTCTTACCATTTCTTCCATCGACGTAGCTCTAGACTTCTCTTGACTGTTATTGTTATTGGTAGGGCTATTGCTCGACGTCCGCGTTTTGTTATTCGCAGTGGCTAGTAGCACGCCAACTGGATCCTCCTTCAAGAGCTTGTGTTCCTTCCGCAATTTATTCAACTCCGTGCATAATCTTTTTATATCTCTGTTGCTCATTTTATCCGAATGGCTGGGCCGATAACCAAAATTTTCTTCGAACTCATCCTCGTATTTCTTTATCTTTTTCTTCAATCCATTTATATGCTTCGTTAGATTCTTCAATCCGAGGTCCGCGATATTTGGCGTACTGGGCTGCACTTCGTTTTCGGAGTAAAATCGTCTGGGCAATAACAAAGAATTTCTTGGCGAGAGCATAGCTTCTACTCGAGCGTCCGCAGCTTCCCCCTAGAAGAACGCATAATAATCGTCGTGCTGTAGATTCTTACCATCTGTTTCAGAACAATCAAACTCAACGATGGTTACTTACATTTTCTTGCCGCTGAAAAGTCCAGTTCGTTAAACTAGGATTGTTTAAATCTTCGTGATCAACGGTTGGCGGGCGAGCTGGCGAGGGAGATCGGCTCGGGCCGCTGCTTAACATTTCCAAAAAGCTCTGAGCCGGAGACCCGTTTCGACTATGCGGACTGGACGACACGTAAATATTCTCAGCTTCATCTTCGTTTTCCTAATAAAAGAATGTCACGCGATTTATTCGGGAGTTTCGAACCCGAGAGGAATAAATCCGAAAAATTTTCGAGTCTTACCTTGCTGGAGCTCTCCGTGTCTACGACTTTGTGCACTCTTCTCCTCCGTGCCTGCCTTCTGCCCCTCGGTGTGATGCTCCTACTGAAACGTTCGCTGCTCCTCAGTATTTCGGCGTCGCATTCGAACTTCTCAGTCTCCAGGGTGGTTTCGCAGAGCGATGGAACTGGCGGCACTTTCCTCGATATCGGCGAAACGTTCGTTCGTTCGTGCAGAGGAAGACCTCCGCACCTCTGCGAATGAATCGCGCCGATCAGCTTTCAAACTGTTCCGGTAGCTTCGAGTAAACGCGTTACAGAATTAAACTCACCACACCGTGGCCCATCTCGGGTCCGAGCTGAGACAAGATATGCAGATGTTCCTCGCTATTGAAATCCTCGTGACTGCTCACGCGTCTAATCGTATCCGCGGTCTCGGAAGAGCTCTCAAGAACGCGCTCCTCGCTGCTGCTTCTGGAACCGTTCGATCGATTTCGTAAGGAACTGGAGAATCGAGACACGCGACAATGATTGATCGTCTTCGCTTGAATCGGAGCACGCACCTTATCAGCTTTCGTTCCTGGCAACAGGACTCGCGACGTTCTTTGCGCTTACGCGGTTTCAGCGCGCAAAGCAGAGACGCGCTGCTGCCTTCGCAATCCTTTGGTTCGTCCTTTGCGTCCTTGCAGATCTTACAGTCACTCGCAGGGATCACGCCGTTCACCGCGTTATCACGGATGCTGCGAACACAAACGAACGAGCGTACAGTTCCGGGATTCTCCGCTCTCCATTCTCACCACCTTCGTCTAGAACTCTAGAGCGACGCTCGCCCTCGAACTATTCATTTTGCGCGAGGTAATCATTAACCGAGAGACTTTCTGGGTATTATGTACGTGCGGCGCTTATGAACGCGGATAAAAGGATTACCCCCGGTGCTCCAAGCTCCACACGTTTGTGTCGCGAAACCAGCTCTATGTGGTAGTGAACGAACTGCAGAGCGTAAATGCTTTCGCGGTGAGTCACCGGTCCTCGCAATAGTATTTATTTCTACACAAAGCTGATCCTATCAAAACCGAGCCATTGGCGTACGTGCATTCATTTCACGGCAATTAACGCTACACGATCAGTATAGATATCTATATTCTGCTTCGGAACACTCGAAGGATGCAACGAATCGGGTAACATTGCCTTTTGGTTCCTCGAATGACCGGGACCTTCTTTCGCCACATGTTAACAGTTCCATTTTAACCTCTCGCTTGCTATAAGCAGTCGGAAAATTCCACTGCCACGCCACTGAGGACCGGTTCGATCGGAATCCATAGAAAAATTAACGAGGCGAACAACGTTGACGCCGATATCGGCCGGCCTCTTTAATCCAATTTGCGTTGCGGTAATTGGTTACGAAACACAGCCCAGGCGAAAGAAGACAGCGAGAGGTAGAAACGTGTCGAAAAGCCGGAGGGAAATGCCGAGGGATCCTACGGCGGAAATCGGATTTCAACGCAATGCGCCACGCCATTGATACCGCGCGTGAATTAACCCTGTCACCTGTAAATTTATGCCCGTAATTCGACACGATTCCACCAGTAAACAGACGCGTCCGGCGTAAATTATAAAACTGATCGAGCTCGACGTCGTTTGCAAAATGTCGCGGAGTTACGTCTCTATCACCTTTCGATTATACAAAGAGATAAGCGATCGGTTTTATCGACATCCCCGCGTCGATCATCCTTGCGATCATTCGCGAGAGTGAAATGCAGCATCTTCCTCCGATCGTGATTTTATATTTCCGTCGTATATTCTACTTTTAGTCTGAGCACCATTGGAAAGTTTTAGAATCACTGGGACGGATCGCGTTTTCCACGGGAGGAAAAGGGTAGCCACACTGGATCGATGGATTGGCATTGGGGGGAAACGGCTTGGAGGAACTCGAGCAGTGAGGTAGGTCACGTCGCTGCGCGGTTTATTGTGCTTTTCCGGTCAACTTCTTTTCCCCCTCGTCTCGTCGGAGAATAACTTTCAACGCTTGAGATAAATTAACAAATTCGAATGTTCTCTACTTCGTAACGAAACGGATTGAAAGGAGGAACTTGTCACGAGCTAGGCTGATTCGAGCAATATAGCCGTTCTATCTATTGATGGCGGAGTCAATAAGTGCCAGGAAAGTAACAAGTTGACAACCGTTCGATTAAAATACATAATTCAATCGAAGACCGACAGTAGCCGGCAAACTTTTTACCTTTGCGGATTGAGTTTGTCGATAAAGTTTCTTCGTAAGTGTACAAAGTATTAAAAGTTTTAAGATTAAAGATCGCTGCGCTTCCGTTGAACGCTAGTCGATAAAGACGAAGCTCTTGCGCATCTACGAATCTACGCGTAGATCCTGCCACGAACGATGTTACCCGATTTAACAGCTCGTGCAATGGATTTTCGGGTGTCTTTTGTGAAACAGAAGCCGGTTGCATCATTTAAGAGGGTTAGCCTCGAAAGTTCCGAGTCGGAACAAGCAGAATGTTCCATAGAACACACAGGGTGTCGAAAAAACACGCGTGCCCCCAGAAAGAAGACAAACTACATACGTCTTACAAACTGACCCACGTTCACCGAATGTTTCACCGGTGAAACAGTGAATGAGAATCGTCCGAAATGGTATGCATATACCGTTCGCTCAAGGTAGCTGGTCGCTGCATGAAAAATATGTGGCAAAGCTACTTACAGTACGCGAATCCCTTGCCCCGTAGCAGCCGTTCATGTAATCACGAACACCAACTTTCTTTTCCAATGGCGGACCACCGGCGCGAAGACGAGTCTCTCGGTGATTCGATGGAACATTTATGGACGCCTGCTCGTAGGACTAGGCAAGAGATTGTACTCGGTCGGCCGATATACACAATGGACACGGTTTTAGAACGGCCACGCGTTGTTCACACGAACGGACGATGATATTACATGTGCCGCATAACAGCCGTGTTGTAAACTCAGTCGGAACCGTGCGCCAGGGCCAAGGTGGACAACGATTTCGCAGAGTCTCGCGTTCGCGAGCGTGTCAGTTATATACCCCGTCCCGTTTCCAAGCTTATTATAAACCGACGAAACGCTTTTGAATGCCTACGTGCTGTGACGCTCGACCACCGCGACCGCGTCGGAAATCAGACTGCGGCAGCACCCGACCGATCCCCACCAAAAACCCGACGCTGCATCTGACACGCTGATTGGTGCGCGTCGGCTGCCGGCTGACGCCGCTACTTCTGTCGCTATGTATTCCGTGGACGCACGTGACAACCCCGATCTATCGAATGGAAACCCTTTCTTTATTCTGGCGCCTCTCCATTGCAAGGAAGCCGTAATTTCGGATAATTACTGCCGACGACCAATCCTCGTATTCGATTCTTATTGCGACTTTACAGAAAGCAAAGGATAACGCTAGCACGCTTTATGATTGCCCTCCGTTAAGGAAAACACCACTTATTACTCCCCGGCAGCTTACGTTTTCTCTCTTAAAACAGTAGTATTTTCTTTCCAAGAATCGATAGTGCCCATGAACCACGCGCATAATTTCCTATGGTGCATCAAGGAAAACAAAATCGCAGAACCGGTTCAGAACTTGTTCTTTGCCGGCAGTCTCACGGTTAAGTGCAGTAACTACCTTTATGCATTAAGCTGTACGTTTCAAGAAATGAAAGAATTGCGATACTAGTTCCTGGTAATTATTAGATAACACTGCTGGGCCTCGAGGATCTCCAGAATGTTTCGGTTAATACCAATTAGATCGTTCAGCCAGACCAGTAAGACCGGTGCGGTGGTTACTTAATATCTCCGAGCGACCATCTGTTTGCATGAAATATCGACCCACGGCGGATGGTTCGCATTACTCGACACTTAGGCACCTTGTGATCGGCACATTTGGCATCTTGACGTCAACGACGTTATTTCTGGTCGGCGATGTACATACATTTAGCGCGCAGCTACACTGTAAACTCTCTGGCGATAGGATTCGCGGGCGCACGTCGAGCGGAAACTGCATTTTCTAAAGTCTCGATTCAATAAATCCTAAGCTTTAAAAAATACTTAATGACCCTTCTCCGAGCGACAGCGCCTGCTGTAAGGTGCAGATCTAATCTCTAACGAAGCTCGTCGAACCGCGCAGCAATGATTGAGGTCGTAGCGAAGCCAAAGGTCGTACGTAGAGGAAGACACGTTAATCGTATCGAACATTCGATTTGTACGCCAAACGGGCAAGTTCCCCCGGCTGTATTCGTGAGACGGGAACGCGGTTGGGTCCTCGGACTATTTTCGTTGGCAGCGGCACCGCGCGGTTCCGCTGAAACCGGCTTGTACGTAAGTACATATGTATCGCCGAACGGCTCTTCCCTCGAATACGGACACAGAAAACACACTGCAACGATTCCGGGTATCCGTGCTTGAACACATGTATGTATATACATTGTAAGAGATCGACGGGAACTACGGTGGTCTATTAGGGAGGATTACGTCATTGCTGGATCAGTGCCTTGGACGACTGCATATACAGAATGCATGGGAGATGCTGCTAGACACGGCAACTCGTGACTGCTTTCGAATGCGTTACTTAGCGCGCGATATCGCGGCCAAATTGAGATCAAAGCGTGGCAAACAGCTGCGAACGTTTGCAATTGACCGCGCGTAAAGGCACACCTCCGAGACAGATATCGTATCGTATCGTATCATTTAATTCGCGCGATCGATAAATTTCGCGTAGAATCATAGCGGTCCGTGGCTACGCAAAGTTCTGCCCGGCGCCGGGAATTAAAACTCGTCGAGCGACTCGGCAAGTCGCGTGGTAAACATTCAAATTAATTCGCCGGCGAATGGTGACTCGCACCGGCCGGCGACGGGAAAGTAGCTCGAAGGTTAAGGGCTCTGGAATTTTCCTACGCTGCTGCTACACAGAGGAGAGATTTCTTTTGACTTTCTCCGATCGAGGGTGATCGTCGTGTTCAGGGTGAACAGGAACAGCTATGAATCTTGGGAACACTCAAGGTGCGCGAAAATACGCGCGTGACTCACGCGTCGGTGGAATCGTAATCTTTCGCGAGTCACCAATTCTGCATCAGCTGAATATCACCATCGCGTAGCCGCGAGTCAGAAAACTTTGGGTAACCGCGTAACCGCGCAGTTTGCCGGGGAAGTTAGCACGATTTTATTTAGAGCCGTCCGAGCATGGTTACGCCGTTACAGCGCGGCGTGTGATACTATATTAACCCAGAACTCTTCCTATGTCAAGGTCGTCGCATGCACCGATATACACTTTTGTTTTAAACTCGATATAAAAAAAAAAGGAAGGGACGTTTACGCCTCCGAGTTGAACGTGACGACGCGTTATAAAAATAACGTCGTTATCGTCGTGACTCATGACGAGAATAGACCCTTGTTAATACTTCTTTATCTCGGCAATGGCGGAGAAATGCCAGTTTTCCTTACCCAGGCTGTACCCATTAAGATATCGATGTATGCACAAGTGGAGAAAGCATCTCGATCGCCGACGGTGTGTTACTAATTCTAGCGTTTCCGCATGGATGAATGCAATCGACGGCAGGAGGGGGGGGGGCAGGTATCTGGTTTTAATCGTTAACTTTATCTTTGGGCGTATCGCGTGACAGCGGTGTCATCGATCAAATTGTCAGAAATCGGAGGCGACACGTCGCATTGTCTGTCGTTATTCCTATCCTAAGTACGCATATATATGTCGCAGACCATACGATGACGTCGCTCCGATGAGAAATTTGCGATTGAAATTCTTCGTTGGGTAAGCCGCAAATATCGCGTTACCCATGTATCGATACGCGAGCAAACCGATCGAATCCTGCCTTTACGCTCGCCGTCTGCGAGCAGGCGATGCGGGGCGACTTGTTTCTTAAAATCGTTGACCACTCGCCAAGTCGGATTCATCGATTAGAGTTTAGACAACCGGGCAAACATTCCCCGATCAATACCGCTCGCTACCGTGGCACAGAAGCAAACCGAGACGAGCTGAATAATTCTATCGATCGGTCGGTTTGCCCTTTTTCCATTATGAGAGGCACGTTACGAACACGCACCCGCGATATTGATATGCGAGTGCGCGTTACGTGTACCTTGGGCGTCGCGTCGATCGCGAAATATGTAAGCGCGGAACGAAATGAAGCGCATACGTGCATATCGACGGTTTTTCAAGAACGTCCATCAACTTTGAATTATTTAAACAAGGCCAAGGTCTAGCTGGCGCACGATTCTTAACAGGATGACGAGCGATATGATCAGGTGTAGACGTCGGTGGTGGGAATACTACCGAATGATCCTACAGACAGGTAAATTCCAGTAACTACCTTCAACGATTAGATGAGAATTCGATGCACGCACGTAGAAGCCGGTGAAAGTTTCCGCGAGCTAAAATTTCACCTCGCGATCATCAATTAAAATGAAAAGCGCGGCAAAATCGCCGGGCAGTCGGAAATTGCAAATCGATCGTTCGAAGTCGGCTTCGCGTGTTTCGAAAGTTTCGCCGCGCTAAAGTCGTGCCAGTTTGTGTAGATTGAATCGAGCGGTGCATGGGAGCCAGCGGGCGACCGAATTCGGAACAAACACCTTCAGCACGTGCTAACACGTGCGTGGGAGGCTCACCGATCGATTTAGCCTCGTTTACGGCTAACCGTGCGATAATAGTTGCTATCATAATCGCGTCGATAATTGTGTTGTACCTTTAAGCTCGCGATATTGCGCGTTCTATACGTTCCGCGCATAAATTATAAGCGTTTATTTTTTTTAAAAAGTATGTGCTCGCTCGAGGACGACGGGAATTAACGTGTACTGAGTGCTTTTGTGCAAAAGTCATCTATAAAAAGGCCTGTTGAGCAGAGAAGTATTCAGCCAGAAGCTCGACTTCCCTGCGGATGGAAAAGCGATTCCACGGTATATTTTGCTGTCGATCGTCAAATATACTTTCCTCCGCTGGCGAGGATATGCAGGGTAAATCCAGGAGACGCGGTCGGGCCGGAGAGTTGGTCGAGTCGCTATATTTCAGACTCTATACGTAAAAACGCGTTAAAGTGCAGACCAATTACTTCTCTAGAAGCCAAACAATTGAATGAATAGCGTCACTTCGGTTCCTTCTGTATTTTTTCTAGATTTACAGGCTATAAAAGGTAAACTGAGGTTACGTTTAACCTCTTTTGTCAAACAACGGTGTACAGAATCGTATTTAAAATATAGTTCTAAGTTTATTTTCGTTTAATGTTTGGGAAAAATAAGATAGTAGAGATATTGAGGGACAATGCAGCCAAAACTAACGAGAAGACCATCTCTCGCTGCGGAAAGGAGAGATGGTCGAGTTATGATTTTTTTACTATTTTTATTTATATTTTTATTTTTTATCATTATTTTATTATTATTATTGTTGATTTATTTTATTTATTCACTTTTGTATTCATTTGCCTTGCTAATCGCCGATAGGTAGTTCACTTTAATTTTTATGTGTTCTTTACTTGTTTAGCGTAAACAAATTAAATATCAATGAATCCGTAGTTGTATTCACTCATAAATAATTTTGCTTTCTTCTTTGTTATTTTTCCATGAATAATTATGCGAGTGGTCTCTGCCAACGACGAAAACCATTTCTCCCGGCACCTCGGGAGAGGTGGTCGGATGTCGTGACTTCAGTTTTCAACCCGACTTACAGTAAATATTGTCTTAAAGCAAATATCGACCAGTTTTTCTGAATCAGCATAAAATTCTGAACATATCAGGTTTGTTCTCATAAAATAAGTAATATCTGTATTAGTTTTAATAGCCATTTTATATTAGATCGACCGCGTCTCCCGGATTTACCCTATCGTATATACAGTTAGAAGCGCGCATATGCCGTTTCTTATGTAACAGCTAACGCGACTGATGCATATCTACGAGCAGTAATCGGATCCGACTTGCGCGTTGGTCAACAAAGACAGCTACTGCTGTCGTATCCGCCTCAAACAAGCTTTCCTTCCAGCGATTTAATAGATTTTACGCAACGCTAGCGTGCCGGGCCCTCGCGAGCCAATAACGTCATAGACTTCCGACGGTGGGATGGGAGTTGCGACGATTACGATTATCTTATCGGTGCGACTCACCAGTCAGGGAAGAGCACGGAAGCCTCGACCAGAATGTCCCGAAGTAGGATGGTGGCAGGTGGGACGTGAGGTAGAATCACGGGCGCGAACACGCCGCAAACGCCGGCGCTACGCCCGTGCCTGGCTTCGTACTTGCTCAAATAGATGGCCAAGTAGCCGAACAGGCGGTAGTGAGAGGGTGGCAGGGCCGAGAGGGCCTCCCTGGTCAAATTGATCCAGCACTCGTGCTCGTTGCCGTAATGCTCTGGAAACGAAAAGGTCCACGGTGCTCTATGAGCACAATGCCGATGATATGGATAACGAACTGAAAATGATTATTATGCAACGGATGCTCACGACTATGAACAGCCAGCAGCTTGGCGACGATAGTGGATGGTACAACAGGTTGCGGCAATTCTTTCAGGTATTGCCGAAGAAGTGTGGCCGCGGTGGGAGGGCAGGCGGCAGCCTCCAAATCGGCATCTCCTCTCCTCTCGAACGAAGCCCTCAACCTTTCGGCCAGCCTCGGGTTTCCGCCGGACAGCCGGAACACGGCGGCGCTTTGGAATCCATGAGCCTCGATGTAGCTGCAGAGTCGATGCACCACGAAAGGTACGCCGGTATCGAGGTACGACTCCACCGAGTCTAGCCGAGCGCCAAATATCTTGGACGATCCCGCGTTACGCCCCAGCAACGATATCGCCAGGACCCGTTTCACTTTTGCCAAACGGGACTCGTCCTTGCAAATTCACACAGCTAACTTAACTAAACCGTTGCGCGGCGGATTGTACCTACTTCGTGTAATGTATATGTCCTAATTAGATGTCGCACAGCGACAAAATCGTTGTCGTCCAACCGACCGATTTCAGTCGGTCGCACGACAATGCAACAGTGTCCATGTACGGCCGGCTGTAGAGTACTATTTGCAATTAATTTTTGCGGTTAGTTTACAAGATGTCTTTGTCGAAGTTGGAGTTGCTTTTCCTTAGTGAAAATAGTTATGTGAAACATATATTACAACGAACAAATACACGGAAGAGAAATCGTCATTGTATAGACCAGATATTTAAAGACAGGATAAATTTCGGAGAATTTCACCACCTTTACTGTCAGCTACGAGAAAACAACAATTTATTTTATCAGTATACTCGAATGACACAAAATACTTTTAATTATATTCTTGAAGCAATACGAGAAAAGTGTACCCACAAAACTACAAACTTTAAGAAGCCAATTTCAGCAGAAGAAAGACTAATTTTGACCTTAAGGTAAGAAGAAGAATGTTTTATTAAGAAAATGGTAACACGTGAAAAATGACATATTGTATAAATAATTAGAAATGTCAGTAGAATATTCGGTGGAAGATGTTCCACTTTTTCCCATTCCTTGTCCGGGAATTGAGAGCTTTGAGAGGAAGAGTTAATATGGCCAAATACTTTGGCTACATTGTCACTAAATATCTCTACTATCTTATTATCCCAAACATTAAACGAAAATAAATTTAGAAGTATATTTTAAATACGATTCTGTACACAGCTGTTTGACAAAAGAGGTTAAATGTAACCTCAATTTACTTTTTACAGCCTATAAATCCAGAGAAACACAGAAGGAAGCGAAATGACGCTATTCATTCTACTATTTGCGACAAATATAGCGAAATATAAATTTGCGAAATATAGCGACTTAACCAACTCTCCGGCCCGACCGCGTTTCCCGGATTTACCCTATGTCGGTCGTTTCGTTTGAATTTCAAACCAGTTTGTATTTTTTTGTCGTATCGCACGCACGACGTCCCAAAAAAGCAATGGATTTCGTGGAATTACTGATTTCTGAAGTCCAAAAAAGGCCTATTTTATGGAACAAATGGGCCGGAAACTATAAAAACCGTATATTAGCGGACAATGAATGGGAAAAAGTGGCAGTAGCATTAAGAAAAGAATATTATTAAGTAATATGAAGATAATTATTGTTGTAATTTAATTATGAAACACACGTTGGAAACACCCTTCCTCAAAGAGGGGGGACTCGCTCCCTGCGAATTCGGTGGCGAAGGAGGAACCTTCTCCCGCTTGACGAAATTGAGGAGAAAAACCTCACATCTGGTTGCCAAAAATTATTGTGTCTGATCGGCCAAAGTGCCTCGCCAGAGTCGCGGTACATACTATCCACCGACAGAGCAATACACGGATTAACTCATTGTGAGACTGAAGAATGCCTAAAATTATTAAAAACGGCACTACGTTCTTCACTGTCCTTTAGAAACGCTGGCAAATAGTACTCTACAGCCGGCCGTACATGGACACTGTTGCATTGTCGCACGACCGACTGAAATCGGTCGGTTGGACGACAACGATTTTATCGCTGCGCGACATCTAATTAGGACGACTTACAGTCGTATGTGTAGCCCCAGCCTAACAGCCGTGTACAACGTTCGGCAAGCAAAATAGATTGTACGAGGTGTCGGATTACCTTGTCGTGAATTTGACGAGAACGCGTGGGGCTCGCGGAAGATCCATGATGGTGGTGATGGTGGTGGTGATGATGGTGGCTGTGGTGGAGGTGGTGGTTGTTGTAGTGATGGTGATGATGGTGTTCTTGCTGAGGGCGTCTCATCCCACTTTGCCTACACCGCGACCCACCGCCGCACTGATCAAATCGACAAACACCAATGGTTTTCTCTATTCCCATTAAACAGGCTATCGTCTTACCTATATCGAGAGCGACGCGCTTGGAACGTTTGTATTATTCGATCGGCAAGCACGACCGCCGCCGTTACTTTCGGATTTACTCGCTCGATCGCGCCTCAGAATTGCAAGCCTAACATTCTAGCGGAGGATGCCACCGGTAGCGGCGCGGCGCAGCGTTACCGTCCACGATCAGTCAACGCCGTCCGCCGAACAATGGGTAGGTATCGGCAATTTAATATATTCTTTCAACAGCGGGTTCTCGATCGACAAACTGTTTTCCGTGCGACGGATTTCGTGCGACCGGGCGAACAACCACCGGTCCCTCTGGTCGGCGTAAAGAAAGTACGCGGGGGGTTGCGAGCGTGTAGACTTCAACGATCCATTGTCCGCCGTAAACGTTTACCGAGTTCGTCCAAAGCAATCGTTAGAAAGAGGAGGCTGACTCACAATGCACTCCCTCGCGACCCTCCACAGGTTGAAATAAATGGAGTTCAGTCTGGAAGCCAGCTCCGATTACGCCTTCCGCCGGTTACTTCTCCGCCCGTTGTCGTTCTCGTCGCCGTTACCGTTGCTCTTCACGCCGTCGTCCTCGACCTTGCCCCCCTCGTCCTCCGCCGAATCCTTCTCGTAGTCGTTGTCTTCGTCGTCGTCGTGGCGGTCGTGCCGTGCTCAATTCGGAAGGGTGTCTTGCGTATCTTGTCCAATGATGTTTCCTAGACAGTCTTTGCTGTTTTTCCCCTTCATACATCACCGAACATCACTTCCCCGAAGAGGATCAGGATTCCGGTAACGCGCTGGGATTCTCTCGCTGACAATGGGTCTCGCTGGTACCCCCGCCTGTCGTTTTCGTTTCGCGCGGGGACAGTTTACACGGGGGCTGCTCGAAGCTTAAACGCAGGGCAAGGAACGATGCGTGGGGCAAACGCGGGGAGATTGCGGGAAACAGAGGAGCGTGGTGGGGTACGAAATTCTCGAAAGAAAGAGCAGGCCGGCGAAGAAGAGCCCTTCGTCGACGTGCACGCGCGGAACTCCCTAAGAACGTAAGAAACTTTAAGCCGACGTCGGCAACGAATGCGATGTTAGAAACAGATCGTTTGACTCGATTAGTTTTGGGTTCATGTCCCTATCACGGCACATCGCATCGAGCCCTTTCCAGAAGGCGAAGGGCACTGCCTATGGCTGCTTCAAGAAGTGAGTCGACACCAGCCGTAGCGTAAGCATCGAGGGTCAGAGCCGAGGATGGGTTTTAGGTCACCACTTCGCTCCTCGGCCTGGCATGGTCCACGTCTCTCCTCGAGATTTCACTCCAGCTGCCTTCTGAAATCAGAGCGAACCTTCTCGTTAATACCTAGGTACCATAGTTTGCCCGGTTTGCCGTGCGCCATCGCGAAAACAAATATTCTTGATGACGCCACCAAAAGACACCGACTCGGTGCGATGAAATTTCAATTTCCTATGTTCAATAGCCGTTTCGAACAAAATCGTATGTACTTCTGCTCGCCAATGTACAGTCTTTTTCGCGTCTCGTGTGATTTCCCACTTCGCTATATGCACCCACGGCGAGGACTGTACCGCGTCACGTAAACGATCGATATTTTGCACAGAATGCAATGGAAGAAGCGTTCGATTCGATTCACGAGTTGAGGAGAGAATAATTTCGTCCTCGGGGAAGATTCATCGGCGGGTTGAGGCGATTGATTGTGACACGAGACGACGCACAACGCGATCGGGCTAACGATATTGTTTACTTTAGGTCAAATCCGAATCAGAACGGATATAGCAGAGATCGACCGATGCATCGCGTCGCGTCTCGAATAAACTCGGAGGCACTGCGTTTAGTTCGGGATAGTTAACGTGGGAACATTTATTACGCTAACTAAAAAGCACGTACAGAAACGGCGTCGTGCTGCATGGCGATCACCTCGCGACGTAAGGGCACCACAAAAACCAATAACAAGCGAGACGTAGATACAGTAAATCGCGTACTAAGTGTAAACAACCAAAGGACGAATGACACGAGCGCTCCGTTCGCTACACCTATGAATTCTCGGAAGATACTGGCCCGGTGTAGCACCACAAACCACGACGCAGTTGAAAAATGGGGTCCCTGAACACGTCGACTAATCTACAGGGAGTAACGAACAGTATACGTATGTACCGTGTACCTCGAGGAAACTACGGTGCTCATAACGATCGTATTAGGTCGTGCACTAGCTGACACACGGAGCGATATTGAATTCCCACGACTGCGATACTGTCTAGAATCTCCAGATTCTCCCTTCGTTCACCCCGTTCGTCACTATGTAACCGCGACAGCCCCTCCGCGTCTTCGTTGCTGGCCAACGCTACTCGACGATGCTCCCACCGTGTCCGCGTACCTATAATACCCCCTTGGCAGCAGATATCGCGAGGACGAGGGCGCATGCACTGCCTCCAAGAATCAATAGACCGTTCTGGTCATGTGAAGCAATCGTTTGGGGAAACAGAGACGGAAGGAGAGGCAGAGGGGGAGAGAGAGAAATATAGAGAGAGAGAGAGAGAGAGAGAGAGAGAGAGAGAGAGAGAGAGAAGGCAAGGAGGTTTGAACCTTCGGAGGAGGAAAAAAGAAAATGGGAAGCATCCAGGAAAGAGGAAAGGATGTAAAAGTGAAAGGACAAGAGAGGAGGAATCACCGAGGCGAACAAACACGAGGGACTACATATATATAACACGTCATAGTTGCACGGAGTTTTTAGAAGGGAATATGTAATCTTGAAAGTTCTTAAAGCCTCATTGAGCCGACGAGTTCCATGAATGGAACTGCAACTCTCCTCGGAATTTTACATTACACACAGACTTTCTGAACAATTATTCTACGCAATTCTTGCAATAGTATAACAAATGGGGAGCAAAATGAAGAAATGGGTCATTTGGAATTTAAAAGTATAAATCGTATATGTACTTCGAAATTGTTGTAACCAATTCTAGAGACACTTCAAGTGGAAATATTCCGACCATGGTAACACGTTACTCGAACGATCTGCATAACGCGATGCGTTTCTGTCCGCGATCTGCCGTATCAACAAGAATAGAGCATACGCGTGCAATGACCCCTTGTAGCAATGCACTTACACGACCATTAGATACTCGTGCGCATCAGACGTACATATCCATGTCCATCGCCTATCGCCATACATCTTTACATTGTAGTATAATACCGGCTTACATTTAGGTTAACGCTGACCACGATACAGATAAGATCTTTTACTTATACGTCGCTAAATAGTTTTCAAACTCCGATGAACGTAAGATTATGAAAAACCATTATCCTAAGCGTTTACGAAAATGTCACTATCCTCATTGGAATACGCGTATCTAACCTTCTGGTAGACCGAGTATTGTAATTATTCCGAGTGCAACGATATTTAGGGATAGATGGAAAACGCGCGAGGTTTGCGTACTTATATCGAACGAAGGAGGAATGCACGTAGCGTTTGGACGAAAAGAAAGAATAGCGACCAAGTTTAACATACTTACCACCTACTGCCGCCGAGATACGTTTTCAGGTTTCTGTTGCAGTCACTCGACGATCTTCCCTTCAAAACTTGTGAATTATCCACAGATAAAGAACGCCGATGAAAGCGAACTCCATTACTGGAAATTAACCTGTCACGGGAGAACTGCACAGTGCACAAACGAACAGAAAGCACGATAAATAAACCGTCCACCAATCGATGAAATTTATTTACGTTCGCGCCGCGAAATGTATGTAAACGCTCGAACACACAGTGAAAGCTTCGATATTCGGCTCCTATTTTACAAAATTAATTACAATAAATTCTTTAGACCTCGATTTAGGAAATGCTATCGAATTACTCGAGGAGTATCGTATCTGCGATACCGGCACTCAGGCAGACTACGCCATATTAGTTGCACTGTGCGATTAAAGGGAATCGATTGTACCGACGGCAATCTGCACTCTTGCGTCCATGCACATATATACGTAATACTCATCCACGCGTTTTGTTTAATAATATTGTAATAGATTCTATATCTAGCCGGCTATGTTTTTCGCTAATAAGTAATGCCGATATTAATAAGTAACCCTAGACCGTTAAAGTTTGACTTTAGTATTACAATGAAAAAGATCTCGATCGGAATCGTAGATAAATTTGAATCACGGAATTTCTACATCGTAATGGATTCAGGCGGCAACAGATGAATTTTTAAACACCCGTTTTATGTTTTTTTCCCAAACATTCATTAGACCGAATATTATATCCACCTAAAATCTAAATAAACATGAAAACTGCGCTATTACATAAAAAATTCTTCGATACAAATCATTTCCTAAAACTGTGCTATTACTTACATAAAAAATTCTTCGATACAAATCATTTCCTAACACGATAGAGGGAAAAACTTTATTGTTGTTACTGAAAGATACACAATTATTCAGTGAAATAATACATCGTGAAACTCTATAATGATATCAACATGTCTGTTATAGCAATTATTACCCAAAGCATAATATAAAGTTATTTCTTATAAGTAAGGCGATAAAGGGACGCGAATGTCTCTATACAAAAAACATGGGTGAATTTTCCATTTGCATGGTCATTTTCCTCAGTTGCTCCTCCTGTAGGTTGCTTATGTTTAAAGGAACACTGCACATATATAAAATCGTCGATATGTAGTAAAACACGTAGGTGAAATTAAATCAAATGAAATATGCAGGCATGTACGCAGAGTCGTAGTAAACTTACTTGTGTATCCATGCGCGAGCCCTAAACGCAGCTAAATGAGCGTAATAGGTGGGTGCAGGGTAGCTAACGGATCTCGTACAACGTGCAAACATGTGGCAAAGGTAATACGTCAGCTGTTCAATCTCATCCTCCGACAGCTGATTTTCGTTACATATGCACCTGTACTTTGTAGGCCTTGCTGTACCCTGCGAAAATTCGTTGTATATATTAATGAACTCATTCAAGTTACATGCACGTGAATACAGGAATACTTGAATGTCGGCGTACTTGAATACTAGCATGTGATACGAGATAGAAATCTACGTGAGTCGGATGCGTGATTTCCGTGTCGACAATGGTGCCCGCTTGAACGTTGAAGTTCTTATCGTCGGAATTCTTTGGATCCGTGGGGAAAAGACGTATATGATGTCTCTTTTGAACCACGAGGAACGTAATTGGAATTTTATGCTCGGTAGAGTTGTCCAACTTCGCGAGAGCTTTTTTTATAGCGGATAATTCGTAATGCATCACTTGTGGAAGTTGCCCTTCGCTCACGCCATCACTGTGCACGCGTGAAGCAAATATGTTTATCAAAGTGCGCGCCGTTAAAATCGTACGTGTTAAATAATATTTACCGATAAAAAATAATTTTGCAAGGCTTATGTCCTGTTTGCTTGTAGAAGTATATCAACTGTTTGCGCATAATGTTCTCAAGATCTTGGATCATTTCTTCTCTTGGCGACTGAAGTCTCAGTTCGATGTTGTATTTAAAAGCATTAGGATCGTGGCTGGCAGCAACCTGTATCACGAGAATGTTGGTTAACAAATATATGTGATATGTGAGAAATCTTGTGATAATTATAATTGAGGGCGATTGTTACAGCAGCGATCGAAGGTATATCTACGGCGTCGGGTGATGGATGAGTGACATCCGCACCAACTAACATGCACGGTACTTTTAAGCAAGGCGGCCTGAAACAGATTATATCTTATTTCCGTAGATAACAGTTCCAGTTACGTGTAAATAAGAATTCATTAAGTATTTGGTGGAAAAAGAAGAAATTACCGTTGGGCAAATGTATGATTAATACCGTTAAGTTTCGAGTTAATCTTCAATAAAATGTTTGTTATTGTGGCGTCGCTTAGTTTTCTTAAAGTCTGAGCCTTTAAGCATTGCGTTACCACGCCACCAGTTACTTTCAATTCCGAAATCTGTTTTACCAGACCTGCAAGTATAAAGCAACTGTACAGAACTATCTGTCCGGATATTAAACAAGTTATATGTAATTGTGTCCCTTACTGTATGCGGTGTCTAAAGGTGGAATTATTACCACTACCAATCTCAAGTTTTGCTTCTTTTTATCGTTAAAGTACTGTAAGACTTCATTAATATTCCTGTTTTGTATGTTTAAGGTTGTGAATGGCGTTATCGGTTTGCCAATTGACATTTTAACAAATGCACCTGAGGAATAACAGGGATAAATTTATACCTTAAATTAACGACACGACTCGAGTAGTCGCATCGAACAGAATTCTTATGTAATAACATAACATACTAACCACCGCGTTGTAATTTCTCCTGTAACTCGTATAAATTTCGATCCTGCACATATCTGTCTAAACACAAAATAGTCCAGGTATTCTCTGGTAAATCGCATGGGTTTAAAAATTTCTCTGCGCGCCATACTCCCTTGAACACGTTAACTCGCTTTTGATCGTATAGTAATGTAGGAGCCTGAAGGACTCTGGCGGGCACTTTTTCAAATTCGCCTTGTACGGAAAGATGAAATTCTTTCATCAGAGTCGGCTGCTCGTTTAACTTCATACTTGCGAACTATAAACATGTTAGCATTGTCGAGATATGTATGTACGTATAACATTTATAATGTTCAAGTAGATAAGATTCTTACGCCATTCATAATTTTCTGTTTACGTTTGTTAGTGTCCGTGGCAGCCTCTCGGATCATCTTAGAAGTTTGAACTTCGTCCATTTTCTTCTGTGTCACTTGCCCAGCTACGATTGTGCATAACTGTGGAAGACGAATAAAGGTCGATCAATCTTGTTTGCGATATTAACGCAAAGTGTAAATTTTCTTTATGTACTGTGTATACCTCTACGGGTAAGTGTATCTTCTTCTGATTAGTTCGGGACCCCACCCAAAGACACGGTAGGTCAGGAAATTGCAGCCTGTATTTCTTGGTTTGCGAGAAATAATCCTCCACCGTGGATAACGTGCCGTTGTCTAAAGAAAATTTATTCTTCCTTGGACAATCGACCAACTCGTTTACACGATACGTTCTTTTAGTATTAGGTTGCCCAGGTATTTCATACTGAATTTTCAGCCCTTTTAAGAACTTCATAATTTTAGCAGAATTATATTTCACTTCGTCTGGACTTAGACGTGATTCCGTACCACCTCCTCTCGGATTCTGGCAAAGTTCTCTCATTAAATTTATAACTGATTGTGGCGTTGGAAATCCTTTGTGCGCAACTAATTATAAAACAAATTAATTCACAACTGTAAGTTTATAAAACAAGTTTTACATTTGTACGTATTGGATGCGTAGTTAGTGGAAAAATATGTGAAGTTTCGAAAGATATTAATAAACATAAATGTGATTAGGTATTACCATCTATGTTCAAATAAGTTCTCCAGCCAACTACAGCGGATTGAAATACACCAACCCACAAGTCTAAACCATTTGACAGTGACACAACTCTGCCTGGTTCTGGCTGCTGGAAGAGTGATCTGCCAACCTGTTTACAGATTAGGAGTTAGTAAAATTACAACTTGTAATTAGTAATGCACACATAATAAATTAATAAATCGGAATATCAATTTATCAGGTGTTGCCATATCAAATTCTGATGTATGCATGTATTGCTTAAGCTTAACAGGACCTTTGAAGTTAGTTTACTCCGAAAATAATTAACACTGTAAAATAACTTACTGGAATAAAACGATGCGTGGAACCATGACGTAGGATAACATCCAAAGCTTGGATGCCTTTCTGTTCCCTATCAAACTCGATTGTATTAAACTGTGTTTTCATTAGCCATGATAAATCTAGAACTGCAGCCTTTTTCATATACATCTTGAAAGTTCTTTCTTGTTGACGTTCGACATCGAACACTTTCACATCAGCCTCTTGCTGTGCAAAAGAATACATTAAATGTAAATTATACAATTACGCTATTACACGCAATAGTTTTGCCTCAATAATCTAAGAACATAAAAGTTTTACTTTCTACCGCGAAAATAAAACAGAAATTTTGACAACAGATTATGAATAACATCGGATGTAATGATAAACTATAAAACGATCACTTACACTACGATCACCAAAAGGAAGATCTTGTCCACTGTACGCATTCTTTTTTCCATCGTATGCTGGGTACCTATTTGGAAAAAACATCTTCCTATATTCCTCAAAAACTGGCCTCATTAGGAACTTTGGTCTGTCTGGATCGATAACCACGTCGTAATGTACAATGTTCTTTTGAAACATTGAATCGAAATTGATCCTGAACATGTTGGTATCCACAGTGATTGGCCTTCCCGCTGTTCCTCCCACTCTGCCACTTCTTTTTGGTATTTGTTCTATGTACAACTGTTGCATAGCAGTTGACAAACTAATCTTACTACTTGTACCTTTTATGGTTACTGGGACCTCCTATGTTGAGAACATAAAGAGAGAGTAATATAAACGGAATATTGGTGTTGATACTTAAACAATCTCGATTTCCCAAATCTATATTACCTCTAATACTACTGGGGCTTTCGCAATCTGCTGTTTCTGCTGAGATGGAGCAGGTGATTGCTGTTTCTGCTGAGATGGAGCAGGTGGTTGCTGTTGCGGCTGCTGTGGACCGGGTGGTCGCTGTTGCTGCTGTGGAGCGGTTGGTCGCTGCCATGGTCCTTGTGGTTGCTGTTGCTGTGGAACGGGTGGTCGCTGCTGCTGCTGCTGTGGAACGGGTGGTCGCTGCTGCTGCTGCGGAGCAGGTGGTCGCTGTTGCTGCTGCTGTGGACCAGGTGGTCGCTGTTGCTGCTGCTGTGGACCAGGTGGTCGCTGTTGCTGCTGCTGTGGAGCGGTTGGTCGCTGCCATGGTCCTTGTGGTTGCTGTTGCTGCTGCTGTGGAACGGATGGTCGCTGCCATGGTCCTTGTGGTTGCTGTTGCTGCTGCTGTGGACCAGGTGGTCGCTGTTGCTGCTGCTGTGGACCAGGTGGTCGCTGTTGCTGCTGCCATGGTACTTGTGGTTGCTGTTGCTGCTGCTGTGGACCAGGTGGTCGCTGCTGCTGCTGTTGTGGACCACGTGGTCGCTGTTGCTGCTGTTGTGGGACAGGTGGTTGCTGTTGCTGCTGCTGTGGAACAGGTGGTCCTTGTTGCTGTGAACCAGACGGTTGCTGCTGCTGTGAACTAGACGGTTGTTGTTCCTGCTGTTGTGAAGTAGATGCCGCAGCATCTTGTTGGGCACCTTTCCCTTTCTTTCGATTTCCTGCATGCCAAAACGAATTTATTTGCTTAATATTAATACGTTCTACAATACGTTTAATAAATTTGGCAGAAACGAATATCTGCCCGAATCCGTTACACTAATGAAATACCTTTTTTCGTCATCTTGCTATGCCGTTAATCGTTCGCGAAAGATAGAGACAATCTCCTTTTAGGTATACAGATGTTGGAAGAAAACACTTCAATTCCTGAGAACCGTAGAACGTCGACTGATAGAATGCAAAGAATTCTCCGCTTATATACGTGCAATCGTAGCAGATATTGCAACACCCTCACTGCTATAAATGAGTCACGTTTCAGATAAAAGCCACAAAACTCAGGACATCACCGTGCGAATTACAATTACGTTGTAGCTACCAGCTTCAAGTTTGCCAACATATACGTTACAAATATTTTAGTGAAATGAAGCAAATCAATATACCTATTCGTTGTGAGAAATTACGAACGTATGTACATCTTGTGAAACACGCGTGTTCAACAGTGAAATGCAAGCATATTTAACGATTCAAGATGCTCAAGACTAATTGTATTTTTCAGAAGAAAATATGAGAATTTCAATATCGTTGAGTAAAGCATAACTGCCGGTAACTGTCATAATAACTCTTTCTAACTCTTTTATTGGCACGCCTGCCACACGTTGGCACATGGCTAATCTAGGAGCATTTGAAATTACTATTATATAACATCGTAGCTTCTATCAGGTTTTAATAAATATTTGTATGCGTAGCATGGATAAAAGCGTCATATTAAACATATACGTAACAAATATGTATATGTATTGGTCAAAAAACCGCCTCAAATATTTCATTAGTTTATGAATTTCAAGGTACCTTCTAATATACCAAGAGAGGGCGCCTGAACTGATTTCGTTCTCGCAAGTTCTCGCTAATCTGACAATCCCTAAATAGGAATTCCGTTCAGACGCCCTCTCGTGGTGTATTCAAAAGTATATACGCAGAATTCATAAACTGATCAAACATTTTGAAACGCTTTTAACCAATAAATAAACAATTGTGTTATCTAACCTACTTCTATAATGATTTCTAGGGCCGGTATTCATAGCCGCTACTTATTCTTAAGCAAATGCTTAAGCATGCGGCATCCTCTACTAACCTAGTAGTTAGTAAAGGATGCCGAATGCTTAAGCATTTGCTTAAGAGTAAGTAGCGGCTATGAATACCGGCCTAGAGCTTCTAGAGGAAGCCTAGAGCCTCACTATTGCAAATAAATACATGACTAAACAAATTAGTGCATTCCTGCACACAATCTCCTTACGCGAATTGTAACCAATCGTAACTATCACGGAAAATGAATGAATTATCAATTTTTCAAGAATAATTTGCGTATTCTTAGTTTCATCTCATTGTCAGAATAGAGGCCCCTGGTCAGTTTCCTAAATAATACGCATATGTGCGATAATTTTCACCATAATTTAGCAATTATTAAGACTATTGAGAGGCTAGATTTCTTTTCTATATTTCTGGAGATTTTCATAAATCTGGAAACGAAAACCACGGGCGTTGCGGGCGATTTGGGCGTAGGTGGAATTCGCCCATTGTAACTACGATTGTGTATCGATTGTGAGACAGATCTAGCGCGGTGTACATAAGTACTGTTATGATTAGGAAGTTGGGGTGAGTTAGAAGTAACGAAAAGCGTAGTATATATGTAAAAGTGGATGAAATTTGGCAACTGGCAGCTCGTTTGAATAGAACTACGCTTGACTCTGCAGGATTATTTTGAACTGGATCCCGGTTGGTTGAACCATCGAGTTGAATTGCGAATGTCTCAACTGGTCTCAAGTTCGGTAAAGAGAACCGCGGGCCGCGGACCGCGGAACACGGACCACGGTTCTCCGATGGTGGCAGTGGTTGTCGTGTTTCTTCGAACAATGATGGCAAGATGGCGACGTATTTGAAGCGAACGTCAAAATTGTTTGATATTTCTTTGTCACAAGCAACGGTGAACCTGAATCTTCGAGATTTAATATGTCCGGTGTGCCGTAGTATCTTGATTGAGCCTGTTACATTGCCGTGTACACACAACCTGTGTTTAAGATGCTTGAAAGGTACTTTCGAACATAATAGCTTGAGCTGTCCTCTCTGTAGAGTACGGGTCGGTTCTTGGCTACGTACAGCAACCAAGACCGAAACTTTAGTAAATAACGGCCTCTGGGATATAATCCGAACGAAATTCCCGAAAGAAGTCGAGAGCAAGTACAACGGTGACGACAAAGACATCGAATTGGATGCTGGTGAGTTTTCTACGAGACAGGATAAACAAACGTAACATAACCTCCGTGAAAAAGCACACACACGCACACACGCAACATGCACGCGCGGGCGCGCGTCATCAACATTACACATTACACATTTCTCATATTGCTATGTTTTTTTACATGCCTCTTATTCTGTATTATCTTTTATGCATCCTTAGTTTCTACTTACAATCTCGCTATGGAATCGAGAATTAAAGAATTAAATTGTCCATATTTTTCCACGTAGACCTCGCTACTGCTAATAAAATACTCAGTGCGGCTGGAGAGATTCGCCGGGAATATGAAGTGCAACTTCAAATGGCAGAGGAGGAAATGCGATCTCAAAGGAAGGCTGAGCAAATGGCCAGCGAGGCTCTGATTCGCAAGATTCAGGAAGAGGAGCAACAACAACAATTGGCTCAGTTTGCCCAAGATCAATTACTCGCCAAATCTCTAGTGAAGAAGCAACTTGTGGAGAAGCACAAAGAAGCGTCTACGTATTATAACGACTTTCCTAGTACATCTAATACCTCTTTTCAAGCGTCAAAATTTAATGCCGCCGCCATAACGGAAGCAAATCCGTATAGAGCCGAATCTCACAGCTCGGAATGCGAAAGGGACGCCGTCCTGGAGCATCAAGACGGCCCGAGATTAAGAAGATCGAACATGGCATTGATATCTAAAATTCGCGCCGAGAGATATGCCTCTAGTATGAAGAGTAACGAGCTGTCTAGTGAGTGTAACGAGTCTGTGGCGAAATTCTGTTGTCAGAAACCAGTGCCTGTATATAACGTTATCGCAAGGACTTTAAAGCACCAAACAACCACGAAAATGATGGAACCGCATAGTTCAAACTGTACCGTAGAGCCCGGAGCGTCTTCGTCAAAGATATACGGCACGCAAAGTAAAGAGGAATTACATGTACCGAACGACGTTGTGAACAGTAAAAAGAAAAGTTTAGGAGTGGAAGTGTGCATGACCCTGGGTGACGACGACGAAAGAATGGGAAGCGCCGAAAGCGCTGGCAGCCACGATAGTATCAATCAAGAGATTCATCATTTTAAGCCTATCAAAGCTATGCCAAGAACGCCATTAAAAATATCCACAGGTCGTATCGCATTATTCTCCTGTCCCGCGTCTTAAATTCTTTACGATTCTGACCGACAAATAACGATAACAACGTTGTATTACAGATGGAAGGCAAATAGATCCGAAATTAATTAGAGTTGTTCCTATTCTTAAAAGGATATCCAACGTCGTACCTAAACCTCCGTCTCAGGCACATTTAAAGCGAATTATCGGCTGTTCCTGGAGTGCATTCCGAGGTAGGAGAGTTCTACGATGATAAAGAAATTTATGGAGAACATTCATTATATCCAGCTCGAAGACGATTCGAGTATGTTTGAAAAAAGCGATGTTAAATCCGTGTTCTTGTTACAGGTAAAACGAAACAGAACTATAGGGGGAAGGAAGTATACAGGGACGGTATAGAAGGTGTCGAACAAAAGCCATCAACGTCCTACAATCAGCATCAAATTGCCCCTAGCAAGATGACGAAATCTCAAAGCCACGACGGTATACGCAAGCTCGAGTTCGTTCCCGAAGTGTCGTTCGACTCCAACAAGAACTACGCGAGGAACGCGAACAGAATAATAAATGGCACGAAGGTTAGTAAGAAATTGTCATTGGACGAGCACGGGGGCACCGAGAAGATACAGAAATCTTGGAAAGCGCACGTGAGGAACGGTATGGTGTGCAAATCTAAACGGCAAAGAAACTTGTGGATTAAGAAGGACGTTAGGACTGCGACGACCGCGAAGTACGGGCACGTAGACGAAACTGAGGCGAGAGATTCAACTTCATCCTCCGGGTCGATAAAAATCAGCTCGCCCTGCGACGAGGACTTGGCGGTCGAAAGAAAGGACGACGCGACGATGGAGAACATTGCGGAAAGGATAAAGAAGAGGAAGACAAACGCGGATAAGAAAGGTTCCAGTAGAATATCCTCCTTGAATCCGGACTCGGAGATGATCGTGAAAAGAAGCACGCGGAAAAGATTATGCAGAAAGGAGGATCTGGAATATAAGATCACGAACGACGTTCCAGCGATGGTGGAGAAAAGGAGTAGAACTAAGCTTACCAGAACCTCGTTGTCCAAGTCGGAACAGCGGCGAGTATGTCGAGCAAAACAGCTGAGTACGGAAAGTTCGGAGAAAAGCGACGTCTCCGTAGGTTCGAGTTGCAAGGCCGTCGGCTCTGGTTTAAGGCAAGCCGCGCGGAAGCTCAGACACGGGAACAGTTCTTCCATAAATAGCGATCAGGACGCGACGTACGAGAACGTGGACGGGAACAATTACAATTCGTCCGAGTCCTGCAGCGAAATGCAAGGGTGTATATCGGAGAACAATAACACCACGGAGTTGGGGGTGAGCATCGAGAAGAGTGGCCACTCGGACGAAGAGATCATTAAGGAGCAGGAGCGAATGGAGAGGTTGGTGATACAGGAGAAAGAAGATTTCGAGCTGGCGCGGAGATTGCAGGCCAAGTTCGACGAGATGGAGAGAATAGCTGGTCGGACCAGGCGATCGAAGAAGGCGTTCGAAAGCGAGACCATCGAGTTAGATCTGTACAAAATCGACGTAGGGAGAGATGTACAAAAAGCAATGGATTCACATACTGCCAAATCATCGATTCTCAATCATAACGTGAACACCGAGGCCAAGAAACGCGGCAGGCCTCCGAAGCGTGTGAAATAAACTCACCGTACCTACACACTCCGTCGCCGTTGCATCTCAAGTGCGAACCCTCCAAATGGATGTTCCTATAAAGTGTAGAAAAGAAAAAGGCTTCAACTGCTCCTTGTACAATACTTCACGTATCTTAAACGAATTATTTGTGTGGCATCAAACGCGTACCTGGATATATTAATGCGGCCGTGAAAAGGAATAAGAAGTATCGATACGTTATAGAGAAAATCTTATGTAACGAGCGTAATACGCGTGTACATAAGCAAGTTTCGCAATATTTCTCTCGGTTCCAGCCAGATTTCCGAACGTAGGTAATCAATGCACGCAGTAGTTGAATGATCGCGAAACGACAGACATTCTAGGCAGCGCAAGCTATTTCCGAGGACGAGCTTTTCTGCCAGCCAACACTTATTGCTTCAGCATTTTCTGTTCTTACGAAACCAAACAGCATCGACTGTTACGCAAAAAAAAAAAAAGGATACGATAATTCTTGAGATTAAAATTATAGCTTTAAAAAGTTACTATGTTTAAACACGAACAAAAAAATACAGCAGTATTTTACTATCGTGTGTCCCGATAAAGTTAAGAGGATACGACGACGCGACAAGGCGAATCTTGCGAAGAGTGGTTCGATCGTTACATGCTAATGCCCTTTGGGAATACTGTACTCCTTTCTTTTATAGACAAACGGAGAAACGTAGCTGCCGTGATTAGCGTGTTACCACCGAACGAATGTAACGAATGAATGAAAGAGAGAAAACAGTCGCGAACGGAAGCATACATTCAGAATTATCGGTAATATATCGTGCAATCGCTAATTTTCTATTTAATCTTAGAGACTCGTAACAGTTTCAATTTTCAATCGAACGTCATAGGCAAGTGTATTTTTTTATGGAGCAACCTCGCATTACGGACCTATGACGTTTTCAGTCTTCTTCGTATCTAATCTTTAAGCCCCCGCAAAAGACGAGAAGTAACGGATCTGAAATATTTCCGCAGGATTTAGCGAACGGTTAGAACGCATAAAAGAAAAGAAAGCCCCCTGGACACGTAATCTCCAGTCGGTGTTTAGTTTTTAGAGATTTCCTGCGAATGTCGCGGGCCACGTGCTAATCATGTTTCTTTGTTCTCATCTTTGTTTCGTTTTAGTTTTCTGTGTACAATACACCCCGTTGCATTTCGCGCGGACTCAGCGCCAGGGTATCATTCGATTTGGGACTTGCGCGTGGATGGTGACGGAAACAGATACGACCCGCCTTCGATCTTTACTGTTAGTCGGTCAGACGGTTTTAGAATATTTTACGAAACGCAAACTGCATCTCTCACTCGTGCGCTCTCGTAGGGGAACACCTGAAATTCTTCGATTGGGGATTTCCTCGTGCTACATCATTTAAACTATAGTTTAATGCTTTACGTTAGAATAATGCGGCGGCAGCGGTTCGTCTTGGTCTAACACTCTAACCGTTGGCGATACGACGAAACGGAAAGAGGCGAGAGAAACGAAACGCCACAGGCGCAAACTAAATTCTCGTTCGATTTGCAAGCTCGATGTGGAGTCTACTAATTGTTATTTAAATACATAGATTATACGTTTATAGTTGTGAACGTATGAGTAGCGTTGACGGAGTCTGCAGGTGATTATCTCTGACGAACGACGGAAATCCGAAGGTTGTGCGTTTTGCGTCGTGCCCCGGGAGCGCAGTCTCGCTCGCATTCTCTGCTGTCAGAGTGGAAAGGAATCCGCGAACGTGCGTAGGTGTCTGAATCGCCTAAAACGGTCGATAATAGCGTCAGATTTTACGGCTCGTTAGACTTACTACTTGCTCCGTCAATAGTCATAGTCTTTCACTTTTTTTATATGACTTGAATAGTAATTACGATTAGATATCCGCATATTAGTTGGATATGTACGTTTAAAAGGAACGTACGTTTGTAATATTTAAAATATATTCCGCGAAGAAAGTACAGTGACAGATATCGAGGTCGTTCCGAACGCGACTTGGACGAGCAACCGTACTGATAAAAAAAAAAAAGCGCGCGCACCGATGAGAATGCAGCGTAAACGGTCTATCAAGCGAAAGAGAAAAGGGAAAACAAGAAAGAGTATAAGTTGTATGAATGTATAGAGAAAAGAAAATTTACTTATAGACGGGCTATAAGGTAGCGTTGATTTAAACGTGCATCGTCGATGGGCGAGACAAGACATAATAGTTTTAAGTTCGAGAACGGAAGAGCGAATAGAGAAGTCTGTTAAAGACGCGCGACATGAATGTAAAAGAAAAAGTCATTTTTATATACGTTGCACGGTTCACGATATCGGGAGTGTATCGAGAGTAATCGGGGTGAATCTACGCGGGGGTGTCGATGCGACACTCTGCTCCATGGTACGTTTTACATGTAAAAATTAATAAACAAGTGTAATTATTCTACGAAACCTGTGCGATTTTATTCTCCTATCGGTAAAAATAATGCTCCCGTGCCTACGAAGCTTATTCAAATCCAATATAGGGTAAACCAACCAGTAATTGACCGCATACCAGTAAATGACCATTAGGCAAAGAAATGTAAATTATTAATTTAAAAATATTATGTGTTTATAAATGGAGTGTAGTTGCACTTTTAATATCCTATATTTTTAGCTGCGCGTATTAAGCAAACATTAATAAGTACAATTCTTATTAAAAGTATGCGGTCATTTACTGGGCTTCTACGCGTTTTGCATTTTATAATCGTTTTTTTAAAAATTACGATAAGAATTAGTAATTATTTTTATAGAAATTTCAAGAGAAATAAATTTAAATGCAATTTCAATAGTTGTTTTGTTGTTATACATATATTCAAGTATTAATCTCAAAGGTCCATAAATTCAACAATTCGGTCATTCACTGGTTGATTTAGCCTAAACATCCTAGAAACAAAATCTGGCTAAAAGGTAAAAGGGTAAACGTTCGATCGTGGATTTGGGCTCGCGATCGATGCGTCAGCGTTCAGAGTCAGCTACGTAGTACATATATTACGTTACATCACCGCTCCATGGCGCATCGCTAAAAAATGGTAATGCATATGCGCGCGAGAATTCGGTCAAGGGTATCGCGGAGGTAAATATCCTGATGTAAGGATCTTATATAACGATCTGCACAGGCATTTCTATTTTACCCGGGGGTCTTTAGAATTCCCGATTCCGTCGTTACGACGCAGGTGGAACGCACCGTCGAACTCTGGTCCCTGTTCGCAACAGTCGACAAGTTTATAATTGCGACACCATCGAGTACCTCGTCGCAAGTGTATATATAGTCTTGCAAAACGGTCAATTAATGGAGACAATGGTACTTTCTCCATCTGCTGGTTTTGCCACGGTTCTAACCTTTGCCGTCTTTGGTATCGGTGGATCGCACAATGTGATTCCACGCGACGACGCGACGATATCATAGATGTTTCTGATTCACTACTTCAAGTATAAACTGTACTTTCCACGGAGGAGCAAATTCCAAGCGGACGGAGAAGTAACATTTCTCCCGTTGACTTTATTCTCCGATGCAGATACGACGTAAACCCCACCTGTTTCCACATATGTGTAAATTTTATTAAAGGCACGGGAAGAACAGCACGGAAATAGAGTAAGGGAGAAAAGGTGCAAGGGTAAGAAGACAGGCGCATATGAGTGTAGGACAGAGGACACGGGACACGGGGACAGGAGCACGGCGGGTGCAACGTGACCAAAGAACCACGTGATCGAGTTGGCCAATTGGAAGGCACGCGGGTGCCGTGGTCACGTTGCACTCGGCGTGGCTCGGCCTCCCCCTTGCTCTTACACGCTGTCTCTCCTTCCCTATGCTTGGTTTTAACTTCTACGTTCGCATATGCGAGCAACCGTTCCTTCTGCGCGCCGCGTTTTCCATCGCGAATTCCAGCAGTGATTTTCCTCTCGGAAAGAATCGGATCGTCGCCCGGAATGAGCCCACCGCGCGAGCCGTGAGGAGACGCGTACTCTGTCCGATTCTGCATACGACAATGCGACCTGTACCGTGATCACTGTGAGCCGCGACGAGCACCAAGTGTCTGGCGAAGCGAGTTCGCGGAGCATCGAGTAGAGTGTGTGCCACTGTGGGTATTGTGTGGTGCATGCGCACACGTATATGCATGGACGTGCATCTGTGCCCGTCGCGTCGTGGCGCATCCGCGCGCGCGCGCGCGCGAGTAATTGCTTTCTCGAGTCACGATAAGCCTGTTCGGTGCATCGAGCAACTAAGGAACAGAGCGATATCGCGTTAAGATAGAATGCCCGCGCTTCCACGTGATTGTAAGTATTCGCTGGACACATACGCGTGACATTGGTTCGGCCGCAGGGCCGATCAGCTCGGCTGGGCAACTTCCGATGTATCGAGCACGATCATCGTGAAACCCGGGCCTCCGCTTTTCCCACAAATCTACAATAATCTCGACGACGAGAGCGAGCTTCAAAGTGCAAGCACTTTGCGATCGCGTCCTTGCCGATCTTGGTCGATGCGATCGCACGGAATTACGTAGGTATAGTGTGTTAGTAGTAATTGTTTCAATCGACGCGACGCGCGCAGTTTATCTTCGTCACTCTAGGCAATCTGTAACTCTGTTATTCATGCTGCCTACCTAACGCTACGAGCAAAAAGAAAAGGACAGTGGTAGCGCACGGCGTACGGGGCCTCGCCGCGAGAAACCCGACACGTAAGTTCTTGCGAAAAGGGTTATCTTTCGAGTATCCATTTGTATGTTCGCGCGTAGAATTATATTACGTCGCGTGGAATAATAGCAGGCAACGCGACTCAGGTGAAAGTAGCGTTCTTTCGTGAAACTTGCCTCTTCGATTCGTGCATGTTCAACGATCGAGAGCACATCGGTATGCAGTAATTTCGTTCGGATCTATCGAAAGAAAAGTAAAGATCAAGCGTCGCTTCTGCTTGCTTTTCCTAAAACTTTCTGCAACTAAGGCAACATTTCAAACGTCGCGTGCCGCCACTAAGCCCTAGCCTAGTTTGACAGCAATGCCTATCAGAGTGATTACAAAACGATTACCTCTGCAAACATCGCCGAATTGAACGAGCTCTCGCGTGGCCTTTGATTAGTCGTATCGAGATGAACGAAATGGACGCGTTAACACCAGCTTAGCCAATAAACTTACCCGCTTCGAAAACCTATTTCCCATTGCAACTCTAGCTTCCTTCTGGTGGTTGTGTCGCTCAGGGATGCGTCTTGTACGTACGACATATTGTTTGTGTTCGCACTAGTCGACTCCCGCGTACCCATCGACAGTTGTTCTTTTTTTTTCTGTTCATTTCCGTGAAGCCGCTCGTTCGAAACGCATATTCTCTGAATAATAACGAGCCTAACCATTATCGTCGCAATGAATCATGTTCGAGCTGCTCGACCTGTCCGAGCCAGTGAAGCGTGCATACTAGGTTAAGTAAACAAGAAGAGGCAAACTCGCGACGAGTAACAAACGAACATAACATGCCGCTGCAGCACTTGCGACCGAAAGTCAAGGGGAAAAAAGGAAAGCCTGAGGAATCGGAGGAGATAAGGAAACCGCGTGCGATGCGTTAAAAGCTGCGTGCTTCGACAGAGCAGTCGCATTCAGTGTCCCTTTCTCTTCTTCACGCAACGGCAGGAACTCTGCCAAGTTACGATTTCCGCGGCGCAGCTGAACGACGCTGCACGATCGAACGCGGGCGGCAAATACGAACGATGTTTCTTTTCGCTGATAATCGACGACCCGGTCGAAAGTACATATAAGGAGATAAACGTTACGTAATCGATGTTAGCGGGGAATTTCGCGTGTTGAGAAACGCAGGTATTATAATCATCTAATTATATAACACGCGTCTATATTCGGGCATAATAGGGAGCGAATGGTAGTTACGTGAATCGACCAGGAATTAATCTGCAGCTAACGAAGTTGGACAAAAATAAAAGTCGCGTCCGGCACCGCGTATTGTTCCTTTCCTATCGCATCGCTTGCGTTTCGTTCCACGATACATTCGCGCAAAGCCCCAACGACCTTTCCAAATAGTTTACAGGCCGGGAACTGAGTAGAATTACATAGGTACATAGAGATACTACCCTGGCTTGTGCGATTCATCGATGCCAATGGTTTATTGTTACAGTTTCAAGTTCAGTTACAAATACAACTCCCGCGCGATCGATATCGCCCAATCATTATTCCATCGCTTACCTGCTCCAGCTCCGCGCATACCAAATGCCGCTTTCCTCGCGTACAATCGTATCGATTATCTCCTTGGAATGCTGAATTTAAGAATAATCCATCGATCCTTTCTATCCCCACCACACCTTCCTTTCTTCGCAGTCCTTTCCCAGCAGTAAGCCATTCTTTCCCAATAAATTCTACATTCTCCGCGGGTTTCCTCGATTCTTGGATGCGCGCGGAGCTTGAGCTTCCATTTTTATGTGAACAGCGAAGGGATTCAATCAAGAGAAGAGGAGATCGATGTAGCTGGGTCTGACCTTGATGACCTAAAAAGCGACCTCGATCGGTAGAACCTGGTCCACCAGAAAATTCACCGAGGAGCGTGTTTCTCGAAAGAATTATCTCTCCCTCGGGAGAGAGAGAGAGAGAGGGGGGGGAGAGGGAGAGGGAAAGGCAAAAATGCGTTCCCCTAATTAAACAGGACGGACAGGATTATATCGAAAGAGGAGCGGGGAGACAGCGCGGTGGAGAGTGTGGGGTTAGCTGAGGAACGAAAGAACCTGAAGCGGAAGCTGAGGTGACCATGACGGGTAGCCGGAACAGCGAAATGAACCCGGAAGCGGCGATACGCGGGAATGGCGGGAAGCACACGGTTCATTGGTTTCGCAAAGGTCTTCGCTTGCACGACAATCCGTCGTTGAGGGAGGGTCTTGCCGGAGCCTCCACGTTCCGGTGCGTGTTCGTCTTGGACCCGTGGTTCGCTGGAAGCACAAACGTCGGCATTAACAAGTGGAGGTGAGCAACTCGGCTATTGATTAAGCATTGAGGAGAATTTCCTTTTCCACGAGCCAGAAGTCAGCGGAAGACGAGAGATCGTTTCCCGTCCAACCACCCCTATCCAAATTACCCGCGTCCCAGAGATAGGGTGACTATCTGAAAGAATGCCGGTGGGCGTTTTTGGCAGGTTCCTGCTGCAGTGCTTGGAGGACCTCGACTGTTCCCTGAGGAAATTGAATTCTAGACTGTTCGTGATACGGGGACAGCCGGCGGACGCTCTGCCGAAATTGTTCAAGGAATGGGGCACGACCAACCTCACGTTCGAGGAGGATCCAGAGCCGTTCGGCCGCGTCCGGGACCATAACATCTCGGCACTTTGTAAGGAGCTTGGTATCTCGGTGGTCCAAAGGGTCTCCCATACTCTCTACAAGTTGGACGAGTGAGTCCAAGCACCTTTGTCCAATCAACGTCCAATTTCGCTCCGGGCTTTGCTTCCTCTCGATCTTTGCGATTCGCTAGCTCTACCACCTTCGATCGTTTCCCGCACCGTCTCGCGTTCCAAAGCGTTCGAGCGCCAAGCAGATAGATCTTGATCGCTCCTCGTTTACAGGATCATCGAGAAGAACGGCGGGAAGCCACCGTTGACGTACCATCAGTTTCAGAATGTCGTTGCCAGCTTGGACTCACCGGAACCACCGGTGCCGACGGTCGCTTCCGCCTGCGTCGGCTCGGCTTACACCCCTTTGAAGGAAGACCACGACGATCATTACGGCGTCCCGACGCTCGAGGAACTTGGTAACTCCGCGCGATACCTAGGGTAAATCCGGGAGACGCGGTCGACCTAATATAAAGTGGCTATTAAAACTAATACAGATATTACTTATTTTATCGGAACAAACCTGATATCTTCAGAATTTTATGCTGATTCAGATAAACTGGTCGATATTTGCTTTAAGACAATATTTACTGCAAATCGGGTTGAAAACTGAAGTCACGACATCTGACCACCTCTCCCGAGGTGCCGGGAGAAATGGTTTTCGTCGTTGGCAGAGACCACTCACATAATTATTCATGGAAAAATAACAAAGAAGAAAGCAAAATTATTTATGAGTGAATACAACTATTTACAGATTTATTGACATTTAATTTGTTTACGCTAAACAAGTAAAGAACACGTGAAAGAAAAAGTGAACTAGGGTGAACCAACCAGTAATTAACCGCACACCAGTGAATGACCATTAGCCAAAGAAATGTCAATTATAAATTTAAAAAAATTTTATGTTTATAAATGGAATGTAGTTGCACTTTTAATAGCCCACATTTTTAGTTACGCGTATTAAGCAAACATAAATAAGTATAATTCTTATTAAAAGTATGCGGTCATTTACTGGGCTTCTACACGTTTTGCATTTTATAATCGTTTCAATTTTCAAGAAAAATAAATTTAAATGCAATTTCAACAGTTGTTTTGTTGCTATACATAAATATATTCAAGTATTAATCTCGAAGGTCCATAAATTCAACAATTCGGTCATTCACTGGTTGGTTTACCCTACCTACTGGCAGTGGCGCACTCAGGGGGGGGGGGGGGGGCAGGGGGCCTCGGCCCCCCCAAAGAAAAAGGGAAAAAAGGAAAAAGTTTCCTTAGGAGAAACCTAACTACTTTAAGAGAAATTAAAAAATTTCGTTAGGAACTCGACATCACGCAAAAACGGAGTATGAAGCGCTGGAAAAACGTAGCGAAACAATCATCGCGTCGCGCGTCGTCTGTCTCGTCTCGTACCTTCCTTCCGAAAAGAAAACTAGATTTTATACTTTAAATAAATGTTTATAACCGCCTAATGAATTTTATTGAATTTGTATTAAGAATATGTTTAGCCGTTCAACTCGGCCCCCCCCCAAAATTAAATCCTGAGTGCGCCACTGCCTACTGGCGATTAGCAAGGCAAATGAATACAAAAGTGAATAAATAAACTAAATAAATAAAAATAATAATAAAATAATAATAAAAAATAAAGAAATAAACAAAAATAATAAGAAAATCATATCTCGACCATCTCACCTTTCTGCAGCGAGAAGATGGTCTTCTCGTTAGCTTTGAGAGGAAGATTTAATATGGCCAAATTCTTTGGCTGCATTGTCACTCAATATCTCTACTATCTTATTATCCCAAACATTAAATAAAAATAAACTTAGAAGTATATTTTAAATACGATTCTGTACACCGCTGTTTGACAAAGGAGATTAAATGCAACCACAATTTTCCTTTTAAAGCCTATAAATCCAGAAAAACACAGAAGGAAGCGAAATTACGCTATTCGTTCAACTATTTGGCTTCTAGAGAAGTAATTGGTCTGCACTTTAATGCATTTTTACGTATAGACTCTGAAATACAGCGACTCAACCAAATCTCCGGCCCGACCGCGTCTCCCGGATTTACCCTGTACAAACTCCGCTGTTGATTTTCCAACTGTCTGATTAGCCGAGAGAAAGGAGTAAACGATACCCCGTGGATTATTCACAGGCTTCGACACGGAGGGGCTTCTACCACCGGTGTGGGTCGGCGGTGAGAGCGAAGCGTTGGCACGTCTGGAGCGGCACCTCGAGAGGAAAGCGTGGGTGGCTAGCTTCGGCAGGCCGAAAATGACCCCGCAGTCCTTGTTACCCAGCCAAACTGGTCTCTCGCCCTACCTTCGATTCGGATGCTTGAGCACCAGGCTGTTCTATTACCAGCTCACCGATCTCTACAAAAAGGTACAGCGCCACGTTCACCAAATTTTCGCTGCTTGTCGCTCACTGCCACGTAAATCGTAATCCCCGCCGCAGATCAAGAAAGCCGTGCCGCCGCTTTCGCTGCACGGGCAGCTTCTGTGGCGCGAATTCTTCTATTGCGCGGCCACGAAGAATCCGAACTTCGATCGGATGCAGGGCAACCCAATCTGCGTGCAGATCCCCTGGGATAAGAACGTCGAGGCGCTCGCCAAGTGGGCAAACGTGAGTGAATTTAAAATACTTGAGCCGCGCCGCTCGCGAAGGGACGGCGTTCACGGGTGGCGGTAACCAGTATGTAACGAGACACGAGAGATCGACGATCTCGAGTGGATGATGGGGAACGATAGGATGGAGACGAAAGGTGTTTGTTGAACAGGGCCAAACAGGATTCCCGTGGATCGACGCGATCATGACTCAGCTGCGGGAAGAAGGTTGGATCCATCACTTGGCTAGACACGCTGTCGCTTGTTTCTTAACCAGAGGCGACCTTTGGATCTCCTGGGAAGAGGGAATGAAGGTAAAATGTCACGTCGCGCACTGGCATTTCGATTAATGCTAAAAGGACTTAACGAGCCACCGCGATGTTCCCGAACAAAGCGATCCCTTCCTTCTTACTCCTTTCTTGTTCATTCTTCCTCTTCTTCGTCTCCCGCGAAATCGGCCGCTGACGCGAGTCACAGTTCTCGGACCACCCTGAAATTGTAAACTGTAACGCGGTTGATTGTTGTCAAGGTGTTCGACGAACTCCTATTGGACGCCGACTGGTCGGTGAACGCGGGGATGTGGATGTGGTTATCGTGCAGCTCCTTTTTTCAGCAATTCTTCCACTGCTACTGCCCGGTCAGATTCGGCAGGAAGGCCGACCCGAATGGCGACTACATCAGGTAACATTATTCGGCTAAGATTATAAGGGAAGCTGAACGCTTTATGAAAGCTTGCTGCTGCGAGTCGCGATTCATTCCCAACTCCATTGTTGATAAAAGCAGACGATCTGTGTTTCTTTCTCTGTATCCTATTTCGGCGCCAGGCGTTACTTGCCGGTTTTGAAAAATTTCCCCACGAGGTACATCCACGAGCCGTGGAACGCGCCGCTCAGCGTGCAACGGGCTGCCAAGTGCATCGTCGGCAAAGACTATTCGTTGCCGATGGTGAATCACAGCAAGAGCTCCAGGATCAACATCGAGAGAATGAAGCAGGTCTATCAGCAGTTGAACAAGTACCGCGGAAACGGTAAGCGACCGCGCGAATCTTTGCCTCGATCGATCAACGATACTTATCTCCGTTTACATTCGTTTCTCAAGAATACAAAACGCTCCTCGCGCGAAGAATACTGCGTCTAACACCGTTCCCTTTTATCGTTGCAGGAGCCTCCCTTAAAGGAGAGACAGTTGGTAAGTAACGTCGCTCTCCCCTCGCTTTCTTCGCGTCTAGTGTTTAATCAGCGTTCAATCAACGAGTCACTGTTGCGCAAGGTTTACTGAACGCGTTGCCACCGCCGCCGGTAAAGGAAGCCGAGGAGGAGCAGAAGGAGCAACCCTCGCCACCGCCGCTGGGTCAGCCCAAGATGGAAGCTCTTAATAAAACAACAGCACCCACGACAACACCAACATCGATAGCCGCAGCTGCAACGACGTCGTGGCCACGATAACGCGACGTTCCGAAGAAACCGATTCTCAATTACTTCGCGTGTCTGTGTACTCTAGGACTGTTTACTCGCGTCTCCCACGCCGAGAGATCGTTTCGAATCACCGGGTTCATCTGCGTTAATCGAGAACAGACCGCGGCGATGTCGGTAAACGTTGCGATCGCCTTGCTTCGAAGCCTCGTTTCAATACGTACGCGCGCAGATCGTCCGATCGATCGATCGTTGCGACACCGACGCACGAGAAAGTATTTTTTTGCGATGGAGACAGAACTGTTGCGAAGAAGAATGTAAACGTTTGCAGACGCGTGTGCCCCGTGACGGGAAATACGTCTATTTTCGGATAAAAGAGAGAGTAGCGGTGACGCGCTCTTTATATTCTTATCGCTGTACATAAAACACGTGCGTCAGAAATAAATTTTTCATGTAAAGCACGCCCGGCGATTATTTTTAATGTGGCCTGCGAAACACTGGCGCGCCCACGTTCATCCACGTTCGCTTGTGTCTGCGGGGAGGGATTACTCTAGCTACTTACCCCGTGAAACGCTCCGTGGTGCAATAGAGGTTACGATCGAACGTATCAGGCTGCATAAAACATTACGTCACTTGGGTTTTCTTTTATTTTTTCATGTCAACAAATGATATATTTTTAGTGCCTATAGTACTTATAGTTTTACAGTACATTTCTCGTTAGATTTAAACAATTACAAATGAACGTTCTCCAACACTCAAAGACGGAACTCTAATGTTTCTCTTTTGCAAGCTACCGTTTTCTCTCTTTCTCGCTTACTCACGCATACAAACACTCGCGCGTAATTCACACTCGTTTCTCTTTCGCTCTTATTTCATCTTTCATTATCACACACACTCTCTCTCTCTCCCTCGTTCACGCGCTCGCTCGCTCTTATATATTATAGATTTATTAATTCATTATTTTCTTGTTTCGCGTCTCGTGTGTGTCTGTATTATAAACGCTTAAATGTCTCGTGGTGCATCGTCCTTGCGACACAAGGATGAAAAGCCCGCGAGTGCTTCGGTGGTCGCGGCAACGAATCTCCGAAATCCGTAGCGGTAATCGAACGATCGTCAGCGAGAATTCCGTCGAAATCGAGTGTCCAGCGGGGAACCGAATCGTTCGCGAATTTGGGAATCGTACGATCAACAGCGCCGGCACGTTCCAGCCGATTCTCCGCGGCGATACGGCTCTCCGTAACGACGGCTAAACCGAAGGAAGCGAGAAGTCGACGAGAGTGTCGCGAGACAGACGATGCGAGCGTAAGTCTGAAACGCGAGGTGAAGATTCGTTGGGCGAGCTTTCGTTTTCGAGTGAGTCGAATTCTCAGAGTGCCTCGGGGTGCAGGAGGACGATCGGAATCGATCGTCTCGAAAGCAAAGGTCACCTATCAGGCTACACCGCGCGCATACGTTAAAGACACCCTATATTTGTATAATTGTATATTTATAGAGACACGACGCGACCGCGCTTGTCCACCCACAGTGGATGGCTGGCTCCTGTTTGTTCCCCTGGCTTGCGCCGCGAATACCGCGAATGCCAGGGCTGCCGCAAAACGTCCGGATTACCGTAAATGTCGTTCATAAATTCGCGAGCCGCTCGGATTCCTGGCTTCCTCCGAAACGAGCGTTCAAAGAGAAAAGCGATCACAAAGGTCGAAGGCGATTAGGCTGCCGCACACGAGATACCTACGATCCACATCGCGGTCAAAATTGACAATTGCGCGAGCTAGCTTTGATCCTTCGAAACTATAATATATCCGAGCTTTCGGAAATAAAACGACTACCCTCGACCGAAAGAATCAACGCCCTTTTTCTCCACGCGCTCTCACTCCTCTGTTCTAATCCGCGAAGCGAGGATCCAGCTTAATTTCGCCCGCTGTTACCGTCCGCTTATAAGTCTAACCGCGTATTACGTTTGCTATGCGAGATTCGAAAGCTGGAAGTTTGATTAAGTGGACTAACGAGGGCTAGGTTGAATGAGCCAGAGGGATCCGCGAAGAGACGGGGGAGGAAACTCCTCGAGGAGAAGAAAAGAAGGAAGGGGCTCGGGGTTGGATTCGGGGCAGCGCCAAGAGGGACTCGATGATTATAGATAAAAACGATATCGGCCGGTCGGGAGGGTAAGGGGAGGGTTTCGGAGTTGCTTGCTCGCGAGCCCGTTCATCCGACTCGCGAGTCCCGATGGAGGCTTTAATTTTCCGGTGAATCCAATTCCAGCTACGACAAACCTCTGCCTCTTTCATCGCGCTTCGCTCTTCCCCCTCTACGGATTCGGCCGATCTGTCGAGGAAGAACCGCGGAGGATAGAGCTGCCCCGCCGTCCAAGTGTCGCGCGCGAATCCAAGCAGATCGAGTCGGATCGACCGGAGCGAGAAAGGAGAGGAAGCTTGCGTACGTTCCGGCACGTGTCGTCGCGTGCACGCACGCGTGTCCCATGTATGATGTCACGTGCATAGAGGAGCCCTCGACGGGCGCAGCTCCTAGGAACGGGCGAGGCTGAAATCGGTCCGAGGTAGCGCCGATCGAATCGATAACCTAATTAATTAACAACCCCAAAGCCAGCTGCGTTTGTAAGTTCGATACGTAAGTGCCATGCCGCTCTCGGCGGAGGAGCAGCCGCTGTCATACCTGCCAATTACATATCGCGGCCTACGTTTCCACTCCGCGTTACCGCCCCAGCCAACTTTCCTTCGAAACTGTACTGGGAATTCGCGAGACGCTCCCGATGCCTAGGCTGATCCCGAATCCACGGCGAGTGGCGCACGGTGGAGAGAGAAGATTCCCGCTTCGTTCACCCTCCGCGGCCCCTTCGCGGGGGTTTCGCGGAGTTCGGTGGTACAGCGATTAAAGGCGAGCGAAAAGTTGGCTCGAGCGGGACGGCGACGGTGTCGGCGGCGCGCTATAAATTCTGAAGTTTACGGAAGTTTGCGGCAGGACGGATGGAAGAAGAAGGGGGAAAAGAAAAGGAAAGAGGGGGGATATAGGGCGTCAGCTTGCTCTCGCGACTTTCCGCGGAATCGTGGGAATTCCGGCGAGTATGCCGGTCTCCCTGGGGCCGCCGCGAATTTCGGAGAAACGCGTGTGTTCGACTGAAACGCGTGCACGCTGGTACGCTGGTTCGATCACAAAGTCCGCCTTCTCCGAAAGTAACTCAATGTCCGGCGCGAATGTGTCTGAAAGTTTTCTGTATTTCCATTATTATTATTATTCCTTTGTTGCGCGAAAGTCTTTAACGTTCGCACGCTGGCTTTACGTAACGACGCATCCGAGAGTGCGAGTGGTCGAGAAAATTTCGCTTCGCCTCTCTCTTTCTCTTTCTCTTTCTCTCTCTCTCACACACTCTATCTCTCTCTCTCTCTCTCTCTCTCTCTCTCTCTCTCTCTCTCTCTCTCTCTCTCTGTCTATTCTGCTTCCTCGACTAATTTCTTCGTTCGGCTAGCTCAGCTTAATTAGCCGTTAAACGTACACGTCACTGAACGAGACCTCGACGATTATTTTTATATAATTATATGTACTCCATTTGTCGGTACAATTAGTGCGGTTAACTAATCTATACTATTAACTATGTTCACAATGATCGCTACAATTTACTCATAGTTCATAGTATAAATGTCGACAGCTTACGGTACGTACGCTACGCTAACATCGGATTCAAAGTCGTAGTTTTAAGTGTGTGTGTGTGTATGTGTGTGTGTGTGTGTGTGTGTGTGTGTGTGTGTGTGTGTGTGTGTGTGTGTGTCTGTGGCGCGCCAACGAAGATCTCAATAATTCCCTCGATCAGACGGGTCGCGCCTGCCTTCGATCCCTTTAACGCTCCTCCCCTCCGATTCGATCACGAAGGATCGGCGCACCTGTCCCTTTAATCCGAGCACGTCTCTTCATATCTTCGTCTCGCGTTATTTTCGTAAGGCAAGAGCAGAAAACAAAGTCAAGGAGAGAAGTTGAAAAATTTCGCGAACACCGGCGCTCGCGGCAGAGGCGACTCTCTTTCGCGCTCTCTCTCTCTCTCTCTCTCTCTCTCTCTCTCTCTCTCTCTCTCTCTCTCTCTCTCTCTCTCTCTCTCTCTCTCTCTGTCCGTTCTTCGCCGTTGGATCCCCCACTCGCTCCGACCGCCCCGTCGCTCCTTTCCCGTGCCTCTGTTTTCCCCCGTGGTTCCTACACCTCTCTTCGTTTGCGATAAGCGACGTTTAAGTAATCCTACGTAAAACTCTACGCGTTAAGACGCCTACTTAATCGTGGGCACGAGGGGGTTAAGTATAATATTTTACGTTACGCGCTTAAATACAACGGCTAATTAGTTTTACAATACGTCAACATCTTTCCGCCAGCTGAACTCTCCTCTAAGTACCGTTATTCTTTTTTCTTTCATATTTTTTTTTCTTTAACAACAACAGACTTACTTAATTCTAATTATGTTTCTGGTTTGTTACTTTCTAAGGCCTTGTTTCTAGCGCGGATCCTGCTGTCGCTAAGGCAGTGGCTCTTTTAACTCTCTTTCTCTCTCTCTCTCTCTCTTCCCTTCTCCACGCATTCATGCACCCACACCTATGTACACACTGGTAACTGGTATCTGGTCTCTGTTCGCGCATGTTGTTTGCTTCGCGTAGAACCGCCGCTAACTTCCGGTTGATTTCCAACGAACCCCCCGGTCGGTTGAACATTCTGGAGGAACGCCAGGGCACCGTAGTCGGACGCTAGTAGGCAACGCGAACAAGTAGGTACGTATTCGCCTGCGTGGCCGGAAGAAATGGGAAGCGCAAGCGGGAAAGGCTATCGGACGAACGGAGGTCGCGCGTTCGATAGTCGAAACAAGGGTCTCCAACTCGCCACCCGTACGAGCTTACACGTCCCGAGGGGTTGTCTGGATCGTTTCCGCCGACTACACCTTGTAGGACGGGGCTTGAAAGAAGCTTCGCTTCCGGCGGACGACTCGCGCTCCCTTAAACGGAGCATTCATCGAGAAATCAATGTCGCCCCGTTCGCGCACGAAACCTTTCTATTAAGCGCGAGATTCCGCGGCAGCTCGCGACGAGCCAACGTTTCGCCGAAGCTCGCGCGGAAACGAGAATCGCGAGAGAGGCACCGCCCGTGAAATTGAATTTTAGCTTCCTTGGGCCTGCCTTCACCCCCTGCTCCCTCCGCCCTTCTTCTCGGCTCCGCCGTCAAAGAACCTGCCAGAATGCCGCCGCGAAATTTCCGTTTAATCGAGTCCCCGCGTAAAATCGGATCCCATTCCGCGAATTCTACGGCGCCGACCCTAACGCTTCGCGTAAAAATTAGTCTGGCGAACGTTCGAGAGCAACTTCTCTGTAATGCAAGGGGATGAGGGTGAGCTGACAAGTTCTGTATACCATAAACAGTGAGGCAGAGACAAAGACACAGAGACAGAGAGAGAGAGAGAGAGAGAGAGAGGGGTGGGCAGGAGGAAGAGAGGAGAGAGAAGAGAGAGTGTAGGACGCAACTGTTAAAACCTTTAAATACGCTGGAGAGCAGGGAGGAAGTCGAACGGAGCTATCTATCTACATAGAAACTATGGAAGAGAATATGTTCGACAGGTTCTCGTTGTACAGCGAAATTCTCGGGGATGGCAGGGGTCGAACGTTCCACCGTTGTTCCTCGTCCTAGCGTGATCGGTCGCTTGAAAATTGCATAGTTGGATATCGTACGCCGGGAAATTCGAAGGTTTCGCAGCCTCGAGCGTCCCGATAGGCCTTTCGAAGCCGTTCCAGGTACAGCAAGGATAGAGCCGAACTGGGAGTTTGTAAAAGAATGGATCGATTGACCATCGGTGGTAACAATGTCGACGGCGGCGTCTACGTCGACATCGACGTCGACGACGTTGGCCTGTTTTATGCGGACGCTGTATATACGTTGGGAGACTTGTGAGATCAATACGTAGCTGGTCTTCTCGTTCTCTCTCACTCTCTCTCTCGCTCGCTCTCTCTGTTCTCCTCTCTAGCAGGATTCTCACTCACTCCCTCTCACTCTCACCAGTTTCAGCCCCTAAGCGCACGGCTGCCTTCGCCGAACCCAAGCAACGGTTCAAGCTCGCCTACTCGAATCTTCCCCCTCAGCCGACAGCCCTGCTACCGTCCTCCGTCTCCTTTTCCTTTCCTCTGTTCCCTCCGGCATCTCGACCGCTTCCACGACCACCTATCCCGCATCGAACGCACCGCGAACCTGGCAGACACACGCGTCACCACCCTCGTAGACTCGGCTATCCGCGAGAAGCGGAGGAACGAGTAAAGAGGCAGGGCGGAGAGGCAAGCCGCGAGGTATACTGGCAGCTAGACAAAACCGCGTCGACTTGGTGGAGGCGACTGAACGTCTGATAGGACCCAATGCTCCTGCCATTCGAGGAAACCACGCGTGCTCCACTTGTCCTCAACCCTTGCTCTTTATCGCGCTCTTGCGCGTAATGCGTTTCACGGCAGGCTAGCGAATCCGAGACAGCTGGGCGTCCAGCCGTTGAGCATCGTTTACCTGCGCTAAAAAAAAGCTCCTCTCCAATAAGAAACGAGTGATTAACATTTACAGGGCGAAGCTGCGAAGCCTGAAGCGACTAGAGAGAGAAAGAGAGGCGGACAGTGGGGCGGGAGGGGCAAGTAGAAGCCAAAATGGGTTAGTTACGAAGGTTGCGTGGGATACCTTAATTCTGTTTTACGAGCAGCGTGCTCGAGTTGCGGGCACGGATTTCTGGGGTCGCCGCTACCGAATCGTCGGCCCGGTGGCGATGCGAGGAAAGAACAGAAGGGAACAGGGAGAAGGACGGCGCGAGAGACGCGGGTGGGGAGGGAAATTAATTTCCAGCAACAATCGTAAAAAGCGGGAGATCAAAGGAACGGGGCTGCCTCGGAGCGGCGGCCTTTTAACTCTGGCAACGATATTATCACGCTTAACCCGTCCCGGCGACCTTACTGTTTGCCTTCCTACTTGAAAATAATATCCGCGAGAAGTGCTCGCGCGACGTTTCCACGCGGGAAATGAATCTCCCTTCAAAGGGCAGTTTCGAGACGCTCCCGGCGAAAGAGGGAAACGAGAAGAAGGGAATACCTCCGCGGATTGTCTTCCCAGCTCGCGGGCGCGTTTCACGTCGCGATATCGCGAATGGGCGTGACGAGCGTTATTGATTCGCGATTGAGAATTCCGAGGGAAAGGACGACAGCCAGCAAACGCGCGCTATCGATTAGTTACATATCGAGTCGGCGAAACGCTGGTAAAAAAAAAAGGGGGGGAGGCTGACGAGTAAATAGGGAAGGTCGCAAGAGGAAGCTCGAAGGAGCGAGGGTATCGACAAAGAGGCGACGATCGAGTCACCGGAAGAAGCTATTAATCCTGAACCCGTGCTCGATCGCGGGCAACGTACCGAATGTTCCGTGAAATATTACTTGCTTCCTCGAGACGCGATCGTTCGCCCTACAAAATTTCTCCGCCGCCAGGATCACCAAGTCGAGCAGGATTCCTGACCGGCGTGCGACGTGATGCCCCCGAAGGCTCTGCTGCGAGCCGGAGAGTCGCGGGGACGTTTCGCAGCCGCCTCGCCTCGGCTACTTAGTTCGGAGCACTTACTTTAGCTAATGAGATTCTCGCTACATCCTCCGTCAGATCTGCTTTTTCTCTGGTTAATGGTCCAAGAACATTGCTTATCATTTTCTAGGCGAACGAACGAACAAGCGAAGCGATCCACGAGCACGATGAAGGTCGAGAGTTGACCGACGCAGTGGTTCGATCACAACCTTTCACCGCCCCGCGAAGATGCCACGGGACGGCGGAGCGTTCCTCGCGGCGACGCGAGAGAAGAAACCGACCGGAAGTCGAGCTGACCGGCCGACGAAGAAAACGAGAATACGCCCGAGCGGATAGGAGGAGAAGAGAAACGGCGGAAGGGACGGATCTGCCAAAGAGTCAGTCGTAAATTTGTTCGCCATCTAGTCGCCCTTCTAGGGCTTCCCCGAGAATGAATCTTTGACGAAGCCCTCTCGCGTTTCTCGCCTCTCGCGCTGAAATAAACGAAACCCGACGCTGAAACGGAAACCGTGAACGTCCATTCGTTTCCGTTTTCTTCGACCGCCCCGATTCTTGTTCCTCTCGACTCGTCGTACGCGTACGTGTACTACCGCTCGAAGCTGTAGAGAAAAAAAGAAGGAAACGCGATCTCGGAGCATCGAGCAGTAGCGTACGCACGGTATGCGCGATCAGGAATGCGAGTACGGGTGCAAGCGCGAGCGCAAGTCCGCGCACGCTTTCTAACCGTCCAGCGGAAACGATCTTCCCCTTTGTCTCCTTTCTCGACCGCCGCAGCTTTATTTTCCCTCGCGTGACAGCGCTTTCGAAGTCGGCGCATCGACGTTCCCCTGGAAGCAAAGTGGAAGTTCGTTTGATCGTTACGGACCACGCCAATCGTTTATTCTCCAAGCGTCGTTCATCGTAATTTCCTTCCGATTAACGATTCTACTCTATCCATGCACACACCCTCTCTTTCTTTCTCTCTTTCTCTCCCTTTCTCTCGTTGTTTCCGACGCACGCAACGATCATTCGCCTCGATACGACTGCAAAGATCGGGCAAGTGGAATGGACGACGTCGAGGACGTCCCATTGCCAGTCTCTCGACACACGCAAACACATCGCAACCACTACTTCGTGCCCCTCTACTTTACATACATACACAAGTAGGTATATGTACGCTTACGCGTGTGCGCGTATACATATATAAATACATATATTTACATATAATCGCGCGAACGTGCTTCTCGAGTCCGTTCGATTCGTGCTCCCCTCGTTTCCCCTCTCCTTCCGCATGCCAGTTTCCTTTACGATATTTATTTATTTATGTATTTATATATTTATAATATTTATATGGTTTCCATCCTCGAACCACCTGCTGGCCATGCTTCTCGCTCCTCCGGATTAATTTCAATCCTTCCCCGTTTACCAGTCTCTTTCTCAAGCACACGCATACACGCGCACTCTCCCCCTTCCTCTGCCATTTCTTTGTCTCCCCTGCTCGTCTTATAAATGTAAAGTAGTAACAATTATGTATTGGACAACGTTTAACAACGCGATTAATCCGCACGCGGTGCCTCGCGCCTTTCTTCCACCCCCCACCGCGTGCGCCCTCGCTCTCATCCTGCTGTACGTCTAACGTGTGTGTGTGTGCCCGTGCACGTGTCGCTTGTAACTCGGTGTGTGCGCGTATACGTGTGTACGTGTGTAGGACACGCCCTGCTTCCTCCCCCTGCATGATTTGCTGCAATTACGACGACGACGACGAAGACGTTTCTCTACCTCTCCCTTTTGCGTGTTCGCCACCTTCTCTGCGCGGTATCCTCGTGGCTTCGCTTCTCGTCGATACACTTTTCGTCTCGTCCCACCCTTCTCGGATGTTCCCAAGTCGGCCGTCTACTAATTCTCAGTCTACACTCCCCTTTTATGAAACGATCAACTGTCTAGCGCGGGAGGATTTTAGGAATTGCGAGTGGATAAGCGCGTACGGAGAAACGGGGTTGGGAGAAAGAGATGAGAACAGCAAGATTCTGAATGGAAAATTAAAATCTCTTGGATGTCGCGTCTATCTACAAAGAGCAAATAAATCGCGAAACGTTCTAGTTTTTCTCTTCCTCGATCCTCTGTCGTCCCTTTTCCCCTAGGAAATCTCGTCGCGAAAGCCGAAGCCACGCGGATCGCGGGGAGAAGACTAGCGGGGAAAAGAATTTTTCTATTTGTTTTACATCGCCATCCGCGCGATATTTCTTGGTAATATTTTCCTATAACAAAAAGGTCCGTCGGCTTCCTACGGTTTTCTTTCCCTTATACTCGACGCTTCCCCATTCGCCATCATATGTTTCACACTCTCTACGTTTCATTCGCTCCTCCACGCTCTCTTTCACACTGTTTCCTCTTTAGTTGATATCGTTACGTGTCTATGTTAATACAATAGTCATTTATTTATTGTAATGTCTAAACGAACACATATTATACCTCGATAACGTCGTGGTTATTTATTCGCGTGCCATTTCTGCAACCTGTGCTCGTGTCAATTCACTGCGCAACCCTCTTCCCGTGTAATCCACTTCCCTCCTACTTCTCCTCGGCCACCTCCACCTTCCTCTCTCGCACGACCGAAAGACTATGTACCTACGTCTTGTGTGTGTGTGTGTTTTTTTTCCTTTAATGTTGTCTCATTAATAATTAATGCCTTATACGTGAACGCGTGTGTCGTTTTTTGTCTCTCAACCACTTTATTCCTTTATCTGGTTTCATCTCGCTTTATCTCCCTCTCCCTCTCGTATATTCCCTCGTGTTCGCGTCGCTTACGTCTCCCTCATTCGTTCGTTCGTGCTGCTATTAATTTTCCTCCGGTATTAATTAATATCTCTGTGTAGCTTGTGTGCACGTTTTTGTGTGTTGTGTGTACGTACGTGTGTGTCGCGTCGAACGTATAATAATAGTTGTATCGTAATCATTCTATCGTTTACGTTTACATTACTTTATCGTTTTCTTCATCGTTACTTCATTACTTAATCGTTATTATTTATTTCATTATTCGTTATCATTATTATTCGGTAACTATTATTTATTCAATATACTTCAGCATCGCCATCCGTCAATCTCCCCGTTACCATCCCCTTCGTCATCCTGCTCATCATCCCCCTCGTCGTCATCATCATTACCATCGTTATTATTTTAATTTATTCATTATTATTGTATTATTGTAATCATTATTATTTGCAATAGACGTTGCGGTTCCTTCGTTTCGCGTCGTGTTATCGACTTCTCCGGATCGTTTCTATCATTTTCGATGTCGAGATTCCGTGCTCTCCCGTTGCGGCACTCTCAGTGCCCCTGCTTGCTCATTCGCGTCTACCACTTTCTCGTTCATCACCGACTTCTCTCCTCACCCAACACTTTCAAAGCTCTGCTTCCTCTTTCCGTTCTCTTTCAATTCCCTTTTCCCAATTCCTCCTACGGCTACGGTTACGACCGCGACGCGCCCGCCCCCTCTCTCCCCCCGCTCACCCCTTTTCACGAGGATCCAGAATCGTGGGAGGTGTAGCCAAAGTCCTTGTCGCCGGAGCTCTGGTTACCAATAGAAAAAACCTGCGTTTCACGCTGTCGCGCTTCACCTCTCGAAACTTCCTATGGCGGATCCTTCCTTGAGGATAACCTCAAGTATCGCCGCCTAGCCGGCGAGTGCCAGAAATCTTCCTCGAAAGCGCCCAGATCCCCTCTGTCTATTTCCTTTCGTCTGGTCATCCTTCTGCCTCGGCGTCGAAGCGCCCGAGGACGATCCCTTTTGCCGTGGGGACCGCTCTCAAGGACCAAGGCCGCCGCGTTCGATCTGCCGCGACGCGTTGCCTCCGCTCCCCTCGATCTCCACCATCGGTACAACCACCACCACCACCATCGCCACCGACACTTCACCGCGAACGAGCCAAAGTTTCGCGTCCAACGGCAGACTCGCGAGGACCAACAGCCACGGAACGAGTCGCGGAACTTGTTAGTCGGGCAGAAGAGGGTTTCGTTATCGCGAACTGCCGCGAGTAGGCGGGCCACCTCGCCGAGTCGGCGGCCAGGAATATTTCCACGCGCTCGCCAAGGTCGGAGTTTCCATCGTACACGACCGCTCGCCGATGTCCTCCGCCACCTCCACCTCCACCAGCACCACCACCCTCGTCGGCACCGGGGTTCGGCCATCACCCACTTCTCCAGCATCCAGTTCGCACCGTGACCGCCGGAGCAGCGGTGCAGCCAATCACTGGCAAGGTCCCCGGCCCGTCCCGCTCCTTCGGCCGTCGTAGAGAGCACGCCGAACAGCCCAACCGACAACTTCCACATCCAGAGCGCGCGGGCCGCGCGAACGTTGCCACCACCGCCGCCGAGCAAGCTCGCCAGGATCGAGCACAGCCAAGCGAGTTGCGCAACCATCGAAGCCGACGACCGATCCGAGGAAGACACGCTCGGCACAGCCCCGCTTCCGCACAAAGACGCACGCTGCTGTTGCTGCGGCGACGAGTTGTCTTCTTCCCCTTCCTCCAGGCTGCTGTCCGTCGACCCCGACAGCCCGTACTGTTCACCTGCTACAAACAACCAACGCAATCTTTCTGTCATTCTCATAAACAGCATCAGACCGCGCCTACGTCGGACGTTCTTTATAGAGGACAAGAGGGAAAGGAAAAGAGACGAAAACAGGGACCAGCCGTGCTGAATCAAGCTGTTCGTTTATAGAACACCAGGACGTCGACGCGAGTAGGTTTCAAGCCGCGGGATCAAACGGAATATGTAACGATCAGCCGCGTCAACCACCGATAGGGTAAATCCGGGAGACGCGGTCGACCTAATATAAAATGGCTATTAAAAATAATACAGATATTACTTATTTTATCAGAACAAACCTAATATGTTCAGAATTTTATGCTGATTCAGAAAAACTGTTCGATATTTGCTTTAAGACAATATTTACTGCAAATCGGGTTGAAAACTGAAGTCACGACATCGAGAAATGGTTTTCATCGTTGGCAGAGACCACTCGCATAATTATTTATGGAAAAATAACAAAGAAGAAAGCAAAATTATTTATGAGTGAATACAACTACAGATTCATTGATATTTAATTTGTTTAAAGATAAAGCGAACTACCTACGGGCGATTAGCAAGGCAAATGAATACAAAAGTAAATAAATAAAATAAATAAACAATAATAATAATAAAATAATGATAAAAAAGAAAAATATAAATAAAAATAATAAAAAAATCATAACTCGACCATCTCTTCTTTCTGTAGCGAGAGATGGTCTTCTCGTTAGCTTTGAGAGGAAGAGTTAATATGGTTAAATACTTTGGCCGCATTGTCCCTCGATATATCTACTATCTTATTATTCCCAAACATTAAACGAAAATAAATTTAGAAGTATATTTTAAATACGATTCTGTACACCGTTGTTTGACAAAAGAGGTTAAATGTAACCTCAGTTTACCTTTTATAGCCTGTAAATCTAGAAAAACACAGAAGAAGTGACGCTATTCGTTCAATTGTTTGGCTTCTAGAGAAGTAATTGCTCTGCAATTTAACGCGTTTCTACGTATAGAGTCTGAAATATAGCGACTCGACCAACTCTCCGGCCCGACCGCGTCTCCCGGATTTACCCTGCTTGAAATCGACCGCTTCGGGGACCACTTAGTATCGCGACGAATCATAACGAGACCGCTGGAAATCGACAGGAGAGAGCAACGAATCTACTACTTAGCAAACGTTTCAGTTAAAAGCGCGCGGCATGGGGTAATCGAAGAGGTCTCGTAAAACGAATCATTCCCATCGATCCGGACGCGTCTGGCCGTCTTCCCCGGCTGTCTGCTAAGAGAGTGAAATTTACGTGACACCTCGGATGAATGGAGGCTCGCTCCGGCTTTATGACTCTCGGAGATACCTCGACCCCAGAGGAATACTTGGACCGCTCTGTTTCTAATTACCCGAAGCCAGCGCGGCGCGCGGTTGGTGTTTCGAGTGAGAAGGTTGAGAAAATATCGCGGCGATGGGGAATGTAAATCCACGTATCGATCCCTATCCCGTATCGCATTAACCAGACGCAGGGGGTTGCTCCGGACGATTTGTAAGGAATTGGCGTTGAGAGATCGCAGCCGTCGCCGGCGCTCTCCTCGAGCTCAGACATTCTTGATTAGCGTTTTTGCCAGGCTAATCGGATCGTTAGAGTCTCGCGAGGGGATAGGATAGGGAGGGGACGTACCTGTGGAAGCCGGCTGAATAGGATTAATCTCGCAGTGGGGCGCCGTCGGTGGATCGTAGCTTCTGCCGCGTTTCCGTGGCTCGCGATCCGTGCAATTCGCGCAGATGCCCGATCCCGGCCTCTCCTCGGAGCACGCGTGGAAGCAACACTCGCCCTCCTCGCTGCTCTGCAACGCCCTCGTGGCCTGCTCTCCGGTCTCGGGGATTTTTGGATCTGAAATCATTCCGTTATCCAACCACTTCCTCCGTTGCGTCGTAAATTAAACGATCCTCCGTTCCCCCGTGTTGCGTCGAGAAGGTACGTAGGGCCGTGTCGCGTTCGCTTCGAATGGAAAACAGGCGAATTGGTGGAGCTCGGGCTCCAAAAAGAGCCTCTTTTCCACGGGATTGGACATTGACCGTGACATTGGCCGTTAATTACGCTTAAAAGGGTGCCAAAAACGTTTCTACCCTTGTTCGGTGACACGCGGCTGATAGACGCAACCACCGTAACACTGCGGACTGCAGAGGGATCAGTTACCTCTGCAAAGAAAGGTGGGCTCGCCGGCGTATTGCGTGGGATAGGCGGGCGCACGATCGCCCGGAAGTAAATAAGGACAACGTTGCTCCACGGATTGACAGAAGGACCGACAGGGCCTAAGCCTGCTTCCGGCCCAGCTGGTCTCCGATGTATCCAAGTCCTGCGGTCCCCCATGAGCAAAGTAAGGCACCAGGGAGCTGCACACCCATTTTCTATACGCCTCCTGCAATCAGAACAGATTTCCGGATTCGTTAGAACTGTCTACGTTCCTCGCCTTACTACTCGTCTCGTCTCGTCTCGTCTCAAGGTGGACAGGCGATACAGAAGGCATAAGATGCCGGGGACTCGTTGCCAGCCGTCTCGCCTTTACCTCGTTTTCGGACGTCTATTTAGAGCGATCTTGTCTGGCAATAGGGCGCAGGCAATAAGGCAATAAGGCGGGTCAGTGGCTGACCTATACATCCTTTAAATGTTACCCTTGCAGCGCGCCCTCTAAAAGCGCGTTATAATTACACTCCGGTTGCAGGAAGAACCTTTTATCCACCGAGGCAGGTTATCTTCGGCGGCCCCTTTCTCTGTGTGTTCTTTCTTTTTGCCTCCGGCTCGTTCGACGCGCTTTATTAAATTTTCCGTGTACAGAGGCGAATGGGACACGAGGAACAGGTCGGCGGAAAATGACACGGTCGCGCGTATTACGTTTCTCGCAGTGGTCTCGGCTAGCAATTTCATTAGGGCAGGCTCGCGTCCGCGGTCCCTGCTTCCGATGCTCTTTTCGGCAGAGGAGCGTTCGAATCGAGCCACCGAGAAATTTAATAACAGCTCGCGAGAGACTGCTCGACCGGTAAGCCTGTCGATTCTATCTTCTCGGCGGTGTTTCGCCAAGAATCTCCGACCACATCGACAGCTTCGTCCCTGTCCAACTATTTCGCCAATCGATCTACATGGTTAAGCAATATAGGTACGAACAATCCGAGGAAAGTGAACGGTGCAAAGGCCAGGCTGCATCGCCGTGCCTCGATTCGGCATCGGAGCCGAGGACAGCCGCATTCGTCAACCGCTCTCGTCCCAAATCTCGAGGGCACCTGAGAAACGAGCCAACCCGAGAACAGCTTTCGCCGATTGCATCAGCCGCTCGCCAACTATCCCTCGCGAATCTGTAACTGCCCTTAGCTGGAAAACGAACCCTCCTCTATCAACATTCGCCACCTCCTAATACCGACGCCGGCGCTTCGAAATACACAACACTGCGGAGCATTTTCAGTGACGCAGCTTTAGAAACCCTGAGTTAAGGCTTAAGGTCTAAACACACTTATCAGTTCCGTGTCAGTTCCGTTCCGGCGTGCTAGTGGTAAGAAGAAGAGGGGCGTAGGGAGTCTCTTCTTCTTACCACTGGTACGCCGGAACGGAACTGACACGGAACTGATAAGCGTGTTTAGACCTTCACGAGAATCCCTGCCGGTTAGAGTAAATCCGGGAGACGCGGTTGACCTAATATAAAATGGCTATTAAAACTGATGCAGATATTATTTATTTTATCAGAACAAACCTAATATGTTCAGAATTTTATGCTGATTCAGAAAAACTGGTCGATATTTGCTCTAAGACAATATTTACTGTAAATCGGGTTGAAAACTGAAGTCATGACATCTGACCACCTTCCCCGAGGTGCCGGGAGAAATGGTTTTCGTCGTTAGCAAAGACCACTCGCATAATTATTCGTGGAAAAATAACAAAGAAGAAAGCAAAATTATTTATGAGTGAATACAACTACAGATTCATTGATATTTAATTTGTTTACGCTAAACAAATAAAGAACATATCAAAGATAAAGCTAACTACCTATCGACGATTAGCAAGGCAAATGAATGCAAAAGTGAATAAATAATAAATGAAAAGAAAAAGTGAATAAATAAATAAAGAATAATAATAAAATAATGAGAAAAAATAAAAATATAAATAAAAATAATAAAACAATCATAACTCGACCATCTCTCCTTTCCACAGCGACAGATGGTCTTCTCGTTAGTTTTGAGATGAAGAGTTAATATCGGTAAATACTTTGGCTGCATTGTCCCTCAATATCTCCACTATCTTATTTTTCCCAAATATTAAACGATAATAAACTTAGAACTATATTTTAAATACGATTCTGTACACCGTTGTTTGACAAAAGAGGTTAAATGTAACCTCAGTTTACCTTTTATAGCCTGTAAATCTAGAAAAACACAGAAGGAACCGAAGTGACGCTATTCGTTCGATTGTTTGGCTTCTAGAGAAGTAATTGGTCTGCAATTTAACGCGTTTCTACGTATAGAGTCTGAAATATAGCGACTCGACCAACTCTCCGGCCCGACCGCGTCTCCCGGATTTACCCTACTACTTACTAGTGGATATGAGTCAAGGAAACGGAGCCGCGCTGATAGAAATGTTATGCTTCGCACGGTCCAGTTGCGCCTCATTGTTCCCTCTTTCTCATCTATCCCGTCCCAATATCGCCTCTACGTTTGTTCGACATGCTCTCTGGTCATCCATACATCCTATATCGTATGCAGATACCGTGGATGGAGAATTCGATCGCATCGGATATGGAAAATGGATGAAACGATTCATTGGAAGCTTGGCACGCCACACTCGAAGCTCCTCGATTATGCTCGGAGCGTCGCGAAGACAAATCGCGCTCGGTGAAAACGGGAAATAAGACGCGAGGGGTTGCAGAGGGTGGAGGGACACGTGAGCCGCATCTTGGACCACCGGCAAGCGAAAGTGATCACGTTCTTCTTCTCGACCCCAGGTGTTTTCAGGGTCGTTAAAAGCGGGGCGATTGCGAACAGTCGTTAGTAAGTAGTTACTATCTCGTCGCCATCCATCACCTCCGATAACGTTGCAATTCCAGCCTGTTGATCGAGCCGGTCTAGCCGAATCCCCCTCGAAGCTCCATGAAATTTGCGTGAAAGGAACGGAAGAAGCTGGTTTGGATCGGAATCCGAGGACCGGTGGCGGTTCGGAGTTCGGTTAACGAAGAAAGAAAGTGGATAGATCGTTGGAGAAGGACGCGAAAGGGTAGTAGGTTGGTGGATTGGTAGATAGGTAGCTACACCTGAAGTACACTCCAAGTTGGCTGACCCAATTCCCTCCAGCCTCCACCGAGTATCTGCGTTCGAGCTAGGCAGATGCGGCACCCTCCCCACCGGGGGTTACCTCGGCCCCAGCGTTTCTCCACCATCCCCTACCCCGTGCTCGTTCGTGATCCTTCTTCCGCGCTACTCTCCTCCGTCGCCTTCGACAACCCCCGCCCTCCTCGCACCGTCCCTTTACTTACATCGCTAGAACGGAGCGGAGGTCTCAAACAATACGTCATTTTACCATTTCTTCGTGTAATTTCGGCCGTCGTTAGTCCCGCCGCCCTTCCCTGTCCTTCGAAAATCGACAGCCTCCCGTCCTCCCTTAATCTTCAGCCCCGTTCCAAGTCGCCGGAGGTCCGATTCGAATCGTCCTTCGACACATCGACGCGGCAAGAAGCGATCGAGAAAATTATGGGGCGCGTCTCCCCCTCGCGTCCCCGATGACGGATGATCCTCCCTTGTTCTCTGTCGGCGACCGCTGTCGCGGCACAAAAGGCCGGAAAAACGGAAGAGCCGGATATCGGATACGTTTGGTGGAAATGGCGGTGTGTTCGGCCGCCGCGAGGCCAGCGGGCGAGGAGCGTTCGGCGTTTCATCCGAGTGATGGGCCGCGTTAATTTCTTTTCAGCCGGACTAATGCATATCGGCTCCGAATTCCCTTCTTCTCGCTCTACTTTCCTCCCCTCGATACGTACAGGCCGCGCCACGTACGTACGCGTATGTATCGACGTGCTCTTGCGCCGCCCGGCGCCCCGGTGTGCAGAACCGCGCGCATACTACCACTCGTAATTCGGCCTGTCATTGTTCACTCCGGATTCGTGACATTAATTTATCCCTCTTTCAGACTACGTCGGAGGTAATCCTTTGTCCGGGCCGGGTCGTCGAGATCAAAGGCGAGGGGTCTCGGAATTACTAATGCTCTCTACGCGAGCGATTCTTTTGTAGCGCGACGAGCGGCCTGCGTTTCGAGCAACCGCTGTTTGTAGTACGTAATTCGACAGTTTAACGGCCAGCGTTCCGCTAATTGCAAAATCTGCCGGCGCGACGCAACGACAGCTGTAGGTATAGCTAGGCTGCTTCGCGGGAACTCTTCCGCCGAATAAAAAAAAAGAAAAATAAAAACGGTGGATAGCATCGTAACGATAGTGTACGATGCGTGACGGATACCAACCTAGAGAATTCTTTGTAACGACCCCGGAACGGCGATACAGAGGTGACGGGGTGGCGAGGAATTAGTGGGGCGCACGTGCCAATTTCCCGGTGGGATTTTCAAACCGTGCTCACGGAGCCGGAAACCTGGGGCCTCGGTTCCGGTGCTCCTCGTTTACGTCGTGCTCAGGCCATAAACGTGCTTTCCAGGCCACGAGTGCCATACTTGGCGCGCGCGCCAGATTAATTACCTCCGTCAGTAGTGCCCTCCACCCTCCCCCCCCCCAGCAAGGGAGAACTCACTGGCTGGAGATAGCCAGGAGACGAGGAGATTTTTAGATTCTCAGATTCTCGAATCACAACGCGAGCAAATCGTCCCCCTTTTTACCGTCCCACCCAGCTTATCTGCTTAAGGCTTAAGCGAAACCGTTCGAGAATGTATAACGATGAGAGAGCGCAGGCTTCGGTCGTTTATACCGAGCTGCCTGGAACTTGTCTCGGCCCTCTGGGTGGAATTAATTAACGAGGCCCAAGAGCAAGCACGAGTATAATTAACCGAACGGAAAGTGGAAAGCTCGTGGCGCGGGGAAGGCGACGAGCGAGGCGCTCCGACGATCGCGTTCGCTTACACGGATCACGCGTCGATGGGGGTTGCTCGCGGTGGCTGGGTGCGATTCGATACTCCGCGTTAGCAAAACGCTGGTCAACAAGGGGCGACCGTTTGAACGAGGACTAGCGAGAGAGAGAGACTGCTATCGCGACCAAAGCACGCTTCGTTTTCAAATGATTCACGGGGGATTGCGAGGGGGTGAAAGACAACGCACGTGGGTGGATCGGGGGACGAAAGGGATGCGTGTAGGGATATAGACTCGCGTAGAAGCGAGTAGGTAGTTCTTATTAATACAGCCAGCTTTTACCCTTACGAGCTCTCTTTCCTCGAGAGATCGCGGGACTGAGCACGCTCTCGGCTTCTCTTTCATCCCCTTGCTCCTCCGCGGACTCTCGATCCACCCTCGCGCGTATTCATGCCACCTAGAAGCAGCGGGCGTTTTCTAAAGGCTCGCGTCTATTCCGCGCCGGCGCTTCAAATCTCCTGGTACCTATGCGAATCCAACGTTTCCGCGAACTAATCCGCGCGACGGACTGTTTAACCTAACAACTCGGTTGCCTAGTTAGGCAGCTCCCGACGATGATCTAATTCCTATTCGAATTCTATCTCGGCGAGGTCCGTTGGGAGCCTCTGAATACAGCGCCGCCCGTTCGGCATCTCGGGAATCACTCGGTAGAATTAAAGAAAGTACTACTCTTTGGGGAACGAAAAGACCAGCGGAAAAGACAGGGCTGGGGGGATGAAAGGAAGAGGAGCCCGGGTGAAAGGAGAGGCAGGCTGACAGAAACGCCGCGCCGGAGAACAAAGTGTAGTGTGCCTATTGGAGGTTCGCAGAGATGGAACTGTTGTTCGCCGTGACTCGTGCGTCGTATCGAGTGGCGGAGCGACGATGGAGGAGAAGTCGGGCTTCGAGGGATAGCTGGGTCGAAGGGTAGGGGTCCGAGCGGAGAAAGGGGAACGCGGGGGGAATGACGGGTCGGCGAAGGGAAAGGAAGGGAAGGTTAGAGCAGCCCGAACGGGGTGGCGCTGAGGGTAGCGGCGGTGGTTGGCGGTTGCAAAAGCAATGCCCTCAGTCACGGTGACCTGGTTACCTGGCCCATATCTGTTCCACCCTCCCGTGCCCACCAGCACTACCCCAAATCCTACCCCTCCGCGAGCCAGCTTCCACCTACACCTCCGCCTCCTTTAACCTCGTCGCGCTGGTCTTCTCCTCTTCTCGCTTTTCCTAATCCTGATTTCGCGCGACGAATCAAATCGTCGTCCTTCGACTGCAGCCTTTCTTTCCTCCCCCTCGCTCCCCGGCGCTGGTCCACGCTTATAAATTATACGTACGAACAACGGCGCATCGTCAGAGAATAATTTTATTTTCCATTACACCGTTCCGCGTCGATTACGCGCAGGATGCACGTGCCATTTCCAACGGCATTTCCCCGCGCGTGACACGACTTCGCGGTCGTTTCTTTTCCACGTGGAATCTAGTCGGAGACGGCGGAGGGGGTGCAGCGACCCCCTGGAAAACCTACAACGTAAAAACCAGATAGCCGGCTCAGCTCCTCCAGCTTACGTTTCTTTAAGCTCCCGTTTAATTTCGACCGTCCTACCGATCGCATAATGGGCAAACTTTCCTAATTTAAAGAGCGCCGTCCTCGACGCAAGTTACTCGACTCTCCAGGCTCGCCATCCACTGGCGACTGGTCTCGAGAGCCGGCTGCGTGCTCGAGCGTTCCCTAATCCCAGAAAATATCGATAACTAATCGCTGCGGGTGGGGTTGGCGCGTCTCGGCTGCGTGCGATCGATGATTTAACTCCGCCGAGAGAAAACAAGCGGCTAGGCGCGCCTTTGACGGACCAACGCAACGGAACGCCACGGCGAAGGGAGAATATTTTGCTACGTCCGGAGATAAATAGGGGATAGAGTCGCCTGACAATGCGGTTTCCGCGAGACGTAAAGGCACGCAGTCGGGCCCTTGCACCTCGATAGGCCACTAGTCGTTACAGAGACAATCGCTTGGAAGACAGCCGCTGGCGAGTGTCGCTTCTCTAGCCGCACAAAGGCTCGAATAACTCCGGACAATGCGCGGCGAAGTGTGCCTCGAGAGCACAATGTTCCCCCCTTTTTTCATACAATTCACATCCCGTTAGGGCGCAATTAACGAACAACCGTGACGGGGGAGGGCCTCGCGTAATCCCCGCTACATAAACGCAACGTACCAACAGCTCTTAAATCCTTGGAGAACCAATTTCGATTAACGCGCCATTCAGTTCCCAATCTTCCTTCGTGGATAAAAACGTTCGCGGGCTTCTGCGATTTTTAAAGAAATCCACCAACACGCGATACGTCTTCGAGTTCGGAGGGAAAAGGGTAACTACCGCGGTTAACAAGGAGATTCTGCCCGGGGGAAAAAAAATAGGGTTAATGTTATAAAGTACGGAAACTAGGCTACGAGAGCTGGAGTTTACGAGATACCGGTGGATTAGCGGATAAACGTCCGGCAGTGAACGAGCCATAATCAAAGAGGCGAAGTAGAGAAGCGGAGAGAGGAAAGAAAAGGTGGAGTGAATCGCGGTACACGCGATTCGTCTTGTACCAGGCGTGCGGTTCGTAGGTGTTCTAATGGAGGAAGGACAATCGGGGGTAATGGCTAAGAGCGTCGTAATTACGTTATCAATGTTTTCGCGAGTGTAATGGGCTTGGCGGGGGATTTCGGTTTCCTCGCGGCGGCTAGGCATTACATCGATTATTGGACGTCGCGAACCGGCACGACCAATCGAGCTCATTTCGGTCGCACCTATCCGGTCGGCTCTTAAAGCGTCGTCGGGGCTCTGCGGCTTCCTAATAAATATCCTAGAAGCTCTTTCCGGTTGCCCGATTCACGTCGGCTTTGCCAAATGATCAGAGATTTAACGGGAACGGTTTGACGAGACAGTTGACTTCGACTCGGATATCCTTGGAAACTTCAACTAAAATCACCTCTGTTAGACGATTGAATTTTATTCGCGCTGGACGGCTGAATCGCCCGCGGCACATATGCGCGTCACGGGCATTAAGTGAACGCGCGTTTATGTCAAACGATGTACATATGCAGGCCGTAAACGCGCCCGCTTATTAAACTTCTGTATTACCCTGTAAATACGAGCCGCGATGAATTTCACCGCTCGACAAAGGGGCTCGAGCATCTCCGATATCTGACTCGCGGGCGAGTATTAAAAGCGCGTTGCTCGCCGCAGAATTTCACAGCCTGGAAAGCGGCGAAATTGCCGGTGAAATTAACGAACGCGTGCATCGCCTGTCCTCGATAGCTGCCAGGAAAGAAGAGACTATCCATGCACTTGCTTCGCGCTTTTTGTGACATTTACCCCAGTGAAAATTACAGCTTCTATCGTCCACTGAAATGGCTAGCAGATCAGCCTGCGCACGCTTATAGATGGTTCGCGACAACGCCTTCTTGCTGGAGTTTCTCGTAAAAAGCATCCGAGGGAGAGGCGACCTTACAATCACCGAGAGTACTACTCGAATCCCACTCGCGACGTCTAACAATTGGATGGAAACGATTCCTTTCAGGCAGATAAACGCAGTAGGCATCTGGCCAAGAGCAGGGACACGTAAACGAGTAGAGAACTACTCTTGGGGAACGAACAGTAGTCCCGTGAAAGTGATCGCGCTATCGGCAAGTTTGCACAACGTTGCACGTTTCTTTTCTCGCGTCGACCGCGGCGCGAGGCGTCGATCGCCTCAATTGCTTCAGCCTCCATACAGCGGCATTAGCTTAGCTTCTCAACGGTCTAAACTCTAACGTAAAGCACGCTTACCAGCGTGCTCTTCTGCCTCCTCCCGATATACACCGTTCGCGAAGAAAGGGGAGCGAGAGGAGCCAGCCACTTGGATACCTCGATTAACCGCGTATTCGACGAAAGCCACTATGCAGCTTACGGTCTATCAATCCGCGTTAAAGAGGCTAGAACACGAAACCAGAATCGATAATCGAAAGAAGGATATGTACGGCAACGTGATCCCGCCACGTGACTAGCGCCTGGACGTCGACGTTGAGAAGATTTAACCACGTAGGGTGACCTGTCCAGTGAATGAACACTTAAGCTGCATGTCTGTTAAAATTAGTATTCAAAAGTCGTTATTTAATTCCCTGAATGTTATTTCAGCAAGCAAGCTGTTTTATTACGAAAGTCAGACATCCCGGAACACAATTCTAGCAATGTTTGATAGTTATAAATTTCATTAAAAGTGTGGCAGAGGATTATATAAAAAAATGGGTCAATGACCAGTGAATGAACATAAATTTCTAACGAATGAACAGGGGTACCCCAGCGAATGAACGGGATAATAACAGAGATTAGGTTTCCAATGTATTTAGACGATTTTTTGTGTAAATAATTTTTTATTCTCTAATTGCAATAATATTATTGATTTGATACTTTACTAGTCTTATAAGATCATAATCATGCACAGCTGAAATTTATTTTCTGCGGTGGGTTAACTTAATCTTCACACTGGCGGCGAAAGTGTCAACAGAAAAAAGGACAGGTTAAGTTGTTCATTCATTGGTAAAGTAAGAAATGTCCGCGTTTGCCAGTGAATGAACGGCCGCGGGGTCAACTGTTGAATAAACGGAATTAATGCCGTGCAAGTTAGAAGTAAAAAGAAAAACGCCTTTGCGAGACGTCTGTGGGTGTCCACTCTAAATTTCGGTGTAAGTTTCAACGTGAAATGCGCGCGATAGGCGTTAATTTTTCGTGTTACATAAGCAACGTTCGTTCAGTGGAGGGTGTTCATTCACTGGACAGGTCACCCTACACGACAGACGGAACGACACAGAGTTTACGGCGCAAATGAGAAGAAGCAAACCAGAGCGAAGACGGGTTGATTTGCGGACGAAGACACAGCTGCACGCGATGCGTACCATCTTTTACGATTACCCGTGATTAAGACCGCAGAATCGCCAAAAGGCGAGTGCAAGAGAAGACCGGATCAGTTATAAAAGGGTTGCAAAGGCGGGCGAAATTTATGATACACCACTTGATACTCGCGGATGCTAGTCATAACGCAAACGCGCGCATTATAAACTCCGCGATCCGTTCGTTTTACGAGGCTGCGCTAGAACACGGCCAACGATGAATTTTCTTCTCCGAGGAAGTTCCTCCGTTGCCCAGCCGGCTGTTTAGTATTCTCGCAGGTTTGCGCGCGGAATTGATCGCCACGCGTCTTCCTATCCGATCTTTTATTAGTTTTCGTTAGAGCGGGTAATCTCTCGGTATCGCGCACCATCTCTCCTCGCTTTACCAACATTCCCAGCGGCGGTAAACATTCTAGAACGCAGTCGTTCCATTTTCCCCGAGTCCAAGCAACGTTTAACGTGGTTCGACTTCAAAGCACCGAATCACCTTCCCTAGGATATTTCCGACTGGAAGTTTTCGAATATTTACGAAGAACCGAGCCTCTCGCCTGTATCAGAGATATCGCTGGGGAACAGAGGCCGACAGATATCGCGAGTTAAATATACCCGTAGCACTCGCTCGGATTCCTGCCACTTCCTCGCGTTTCTAGCTCGCAGCGAAAATATCCTCCTCGCCCCACTAAGGAACGAAGTGGCGACGCCTCGTATAGAGTTCGGTGAAATTTAATTTGCCGAAGGACGCGCGGAGCGAGGGAAGAAAGGGGGCAAGGAAAAAGTGGACGTCCCGGTGAAGATCTATGGCGCAGCGTCGATGTTGGACCAAGGAAAGTAACACCCTTGGACGAAGGCTGGTGGACGTGTAAGCTGCCATCGATCAAGCCGGATACGATGGTAACCACTGTACAGAAGCGAGCCGATGGAAGAACAACGAACTTTTCGACCCCGACCACGACCCGTCTCCTTCCCTTCGTCCCAACGACATTAGTGTCAACCTGCCGGACAAGTACCATCACGCCGCCGCATCGATTCCGCTCGATTACAATCAACGGACGGTTTGGAGGACGGTTCTTGCGCGAGGTCGCTGGGCCTTTGAATCGCTCCTACCGGAGGGAAGGAGTCTCGCCCGGACACGTTCCACGCTTTTCTGCGATTCGGAGAACGCCTAGGAAAAAGAGGAGAGATCCTTCGCCCGAGAAATAAGAGAGAAACGAAGGCGACAGGGAAGAACGTCGCAGGCGGTTCGCCGGCAGCCGAGGGAGAGAAAGTTTGTAATTTTTAGGAGGACGCGAGGGAGCAGCTATAGTCATACGGTCCAGCACTCCCCAGGCACCTCTTGTATCGTCGATCCTACAACCCGCCGCGGCCCGCACACCCTCTCCTACGCACCCCAGGAGAACCGTGTCACTGCTGACCCTCGTTTCCAACCTTTCCTCGGCGCGCCTCTCTTCTCGCTTTCGTGGCCAAGCAGCGAAAAAGATCCGCCGGCACCTTCGTCGCTGCGGGTTTTATACGAGCCCTGGATGTACGTAACTGGTAACGAGAAGGCTTTCTTTATTAACCCTTAGGCTGCCGCTATAGCCACTATATCCACTATAATCAATCCCTATGCATTAATTCACACATATGTATGACAGCGCGTATCGTCTTATTCGATCCGACTTAGAGTATAATTAGAGATACCATAAAGGTTATTCGTAAGTTTTAGAAACAAAAAGAATTTTTTGATTTTTCGTCCTCCCGTCTCCTGCCGCTATAGCCACTATATTGGCACGGTTCTACCCCCTCGACTCTGTGGGACCTATTGACTACTCATACATAAAAATTTTTGGAAAAAAAGGACCCCTATTTTTACGAAAAAATAGCGGCAGTCTAAGGGTTAATAGAACCGCTCGACTGAGGAGTAGTTAATTTGACGATAAACGTGGAAAGGATTCTGCCGATGCGAGGGAACGATGAACGTACGGGCGCGACAGATAGACACGGAGAGGGGAAAGAGGGCAAAGGATCCTCGGGTAAGGGTGAAAGGAGGCAGTTCGTGTATCGTATTAAAAGTTTCCCTCTTTCTGTACTTTGTCTTGGCGTATCGATCGGCAGCGCACGGTCGCGTGGGACGGGCAGATATTATTTACCAAGCATATCCGCGGATGTTACGCGCATTGGAATCTCGGCAAACATTTTGCTCGCTTTTACCTGGAAATATCTGCGAAAGAAGATTATCCAGCCTGCGAGGGAAACGTACCGCGGGTACGTCGATTCTTTACCGGCGAAGTCCCTTTGACGAAAGATTGCCAGGCTCTCCTCGCGATCGATCAATCGGGCACGCTATTAACGAAACGATGCTAGCGACTCGTCGTAGACAGAAACGCGCGAAACGAGCGATCTTGCGGAAAGAATTCCGCGCGTCTCCATGGCGACACTTTTCAATGGACGTCGCGGCTGGCTCTAGTTGGGAGAGTTTTTACACGGATACACAACGAAACCTCTCCTTTGCCCCATCGTTAAGCACCTGCACATTATCGCGAATCCGTCGCTGTAAACGTCCCTCGAAAGGGAAAAAGAAAGATTGTTCCGTGGAAGCATGCCAATCGTTACCGATTGCGGGGACAATGGGAGAAAGCCGATGCACGCTTCTCTGTATCCGAGAGTTCGATGCTGCTGTTGAAACGGGTGACGAGCGACCCTGAAGAGCTTGGAAGAACGGGAGAGACGTTGTGCGTATCGCGGGAGCAGCAGCCGTAGGAATTGAATCGTAAGAAACGGTGTTGCAGGTTCTAGGAGAAAGGCCTGTCTTTGGCGAATCGGTTCTTTCGGCGGGAATCGAAGGAGCCTAACCGAAGGATGCTTCAACCTCTGCGATATTGATCCGTATTCCATCCACATGGAACTAGTCCTCCTCCACCTTTCCTCTTTCCGCCCCCTTTCAATCTCTCTGCTACCCAGTACATACCCCTGATCTTTCGTTCGTCTTTCCTAACTGTTTTAAGGGCGTTTCTTTCTCTGGAAAATCTTGTCCGAGCGAGGTCTCCTTCCTGCGTCCTCTTCCCACTTTACGTCGCGTAGCAAGCCCTTGTCAGAGCAGAGGATGCTTCGAATCGATTGGGAGGAAGAAGACCGATGTGTCCACCTGTCGGTCCTCCCGTTTTCCCCGTTAAAATGATGGAGTGTTATCTCGCGGACCGGACGTGGCGAGTTTAGGCTTAGGATTGCAATACCGGTAAAGCGGTTTAAGGGTAAATCTCGAGAAATACCCTCAAATTTTTACCGGTAATTACGCGCACATATGCCTTTATTAATTCTGTCGACATCTACTGTGTTATCAGTGAAAAAAAAACCTAAATTACTAATAAAAACGAAAATCAAAGTATCTCGTGGAGAACCAACTCTGATCCAAAAGAAAAGTAAGAATCTGAATCAAGTCATCAGAAAAATAGACGCATTTTCAAGTAGAAAAAGTAAGAAGAAAGTATATACAAATAAATAATAAATAAAATACGCTTTATCCGTGGCTGGATTATTTTGTATAAAAATCAGGTCGCGATCAGGAAACCGAAGTTTAGACAAATTACATTTTTTGCGTGCTTATTTGTTAAAAAGAATTGTTAAATAAAGAATATTTAATTATGTATGTAATATAAGATTCTTTTCATTGTTTTCCTGGCGAAGATCCATATTAATAAATATTGTCAATAGTTATACAAATATACCTATTTTGTGTTATATAATTTTTTATTTTATGTTCAGAATAATGCTCGATTAGAGTTCAAAAAAGTTTTTTGTAATGTTTACTCTTATATTTTACGACATTTAATACCATAAAAAAAAATACCGGTAAACCGGTTTTGATTGAAAATTTTACCGAATTACCGGTAATCGAAGAAGTCGGTAAATTTGCAGTCTCTAGTTTAGGCGCACGCACGTGTGCACAATAAATAGTACGCACTCGCGGGTACGACAGAATTTAAATACGCCCACAGTTAATTACGGTTTTAATTATAACCCAGCCTGTTCGCAGCTGGTTCGCGCGCGATCGATTTATTATAGATCGATTGGGTGGCGCCGCGCGAGCGACATTTATATCGTGTTCTCACATTCTTGTTAACACAGGGCGTGTCTGAAATTCTATAGGCGCTCGATTGTTACACACGTGGCTACCGAATGGAAAGATTCCACTGTTTTAATGGCGCTGCGAAACCTCGAGAATAAGCATCTCCGTTGAACGATATTCCCCGCGTTTGTCTCCCGTAGCAACTTTATCCTACAATCAGAGAAATCTTATCCGATGATATCTGCCGTTTGCTGGCTACGGCCAATGTAACGTGGATAAAAGTCCTACAAGCACAGAAGCGTTGCAATTTCGACGGGAAAGATAAACGGCGGCGATAATATAGCCAGGCGTTCGAGACCCAGGGCGGATACCGAAATAAGGATGAAGAATTCATGGTATCTCAACACCTCCGGCCGCTACACGTTCCCCCAGGTGGCTACCTACGTTAAGTACACGCGGCCGTAAATTCGACGGTTAAGTGGCGGCACCGATTCACCCAGAAAGCCTGAGAGCAGTCTACGGACGGCCCATTTCGGTCTTACGTCCAGCTGGATTTCGTCAATGAGATCAATGGGATCAATGGAAACGTGAATGAGAGGCGAGGTAGCAAAGTGCCTACCAACTACGCTCCATAGAAGCCTGTCGCCAGCCCCACGACCTCTCGTTTCCTCACGTTTTTTTGCCACGTCCTTGTCCCGACGCTCGAAAGCTGTTTACTTTAACGCCTGGATGATTCGACCCATTTCCCTATATCTTCGCCGCTGACTGGCACGTGCGGCCAGTGGACGGGGAATAGCCAAGTCGACAAACCAGCCAGGCAAACAGACAAACAGCTTCCGAGCGCGGGGACAATGGTCCCTAAAAAAAACCTGGCAAAATAAACACACTCGAGGTTCGGTAAGTCGCGAGGAGTTGCGTCTCACTCGGCTGCCGTTAGTCCCATCGATGGATGCGCGTAAGCTTAAAGTGGCCCGCCGCGATCGATCAGTCTTACCGCCACCATCCAACTGCCCCACAGGCATTTCTCTAAATGCCCCGACGCGCGTTTACTCTAATACCAGCTTGGTCTCGTATATGACGCTCTGTGTTCGACGAAGAACGAAGCTTCTTTAAAGCAACTCCGAAAATAGCGTGCACCCCTGTACCAAGGTAGAATCTTTAATACCCTTATCTCGCGTGGTGATCTCTCCTGGTCTATAAAGGTTATTCGAATTTCCGAATTTCTTACACGTGTACGAAACGGCCAGGAATTCTTATTCCCCGGGCATCCCGGTGTGTATCCTGGGTACGTGCACCCACCGTAAACCTATATACCATATAGGTTTCCATATCGTTCGATAGTTTACGAGGGGGGAGGGAGGAGGGGCCAGGGCTATCGATTCGGCAACTTTTCGACTAGTAACGTACACGTGGCTCGGGCGATTACGAGGGAATATCTCGCGTGTAAAGTGCAGCTCGGTATTTTCTCGTTGTCGGTGCTTAAAGAATGGACAGCAGCCGGCGCGGGGAAGCTGGAAGGGAAAGGCGGGGGTGGAAAGGTGCGGAAGGAAAGAACGGGGGACGAGGAAGCGACTAGGAGTCGCATTCCACCAGCAGTTTGCAATATCACGGGGGTATATGGGTCAGCCGGGCCGGGCTGCTTTCCGGGAATTTTCAGCGTGTTCTTGTTCAATCGAAACCTCCAACGGCCCCAACGTCTGCTCGACGACAATGAAGAGCTCGATATTAGAAGCGAGTCGGACGTAACCGCCAACGAGGATCGCCTTCTTCGAACCGAACTGGCCTGGTATCGAGCTTTAATCCGCTTAGGCGGTGCAGCGGCGACGGCCAACGAGGACGCTCGCGACACGCGAGAGCAGGGGCAACTTTATAAAATATAAAGCAGAAGGTAGAAAGTATAATGTAGAGAAGCTGCGGTAAATAGGTGGGACGGGGTGGGATCCGCGGAGGAGGACTGAATTCCGGTGGTGCTTTCCAATTCCGGCCGGTATATGGGTCAGGACGGTTGTTTTCTTGGAGAATTTCCTTCGAGCCCGATGCCCTCGCCTCGTCCCCAACCACCCCGCCCTTCTTCGCTGCAATCTCATCGAATTATGAGAAGCAAAACCAACGTCCGACACCTGCTTCTTTCGGCGTCCACTTGGGTGGATGTACTTTCAATTGTTTCTCACGACAGGGTAAATCCGGGAGACGCGGTCGACCTAATATAAAATGACTATTACAACTAATACAGATATTACTTATTTTATCAGAACAAACCTAATATCTTCAGAATTTTATGCTGATTCAGATAAACTGGTCGATATTTGCTTTAAGACAATATTTACTGTAAATTAGGTTGAAACCTGAAGTCACGACATCTGACCACCTCTCCCGAGGTGCCGGGAGAAATGGTTTTCGTCGTTAGCAAAGACCACTCGCATAATTATTCATGGAAAAATAACAAAGAAGAAAGCAAAATTATTTATGAGTGAATACAACTACAGATTCATCGATATTTAATTTGTCTACGCTAAACAAGTAAAGAACACATGAAAGGTAAAGCGAACTACCTACCGGCGATTAGCAAGGCAAATGAATACAAAAGTGAATAAATAAAATAAATAAACAATAATAATAATAAAATAATGATAAAAAATAAAAATATAAATAAATATAATAAAACAATTATAACTCGACCATCTCTCCTTTCTGCAGCGAGAGATGGTCTTCTCGTTAGTTTTGAGATGAAGAGTTAATATCGCTAAATACTTTGGCTGCATTGTCCCTCGATATCTCTACTATCTTATTATTCCCAAACATTAAACGAAAATAAACTTAGAACTATATTTTAAATACGATTCTGTACACCGTTGTTTGACAAGAGGTTAAATGTAACCTCAGTTTACCTTTTATAGCCTGTAAATTTAGAAAAATACAGAAGGAACCGAAGTGACGCTATTCATTCGATTGTTTGGCTTCTAGAGAAGTAATTGGGCTGCACTTTAACGCGTTTTTACGTATAGAGTCTGAAATATAGCGACTCGGCCAACTCTCCGGCCCGACCGTGTCTCCCGGATTTTCCCTATAGAGCACGGGGGTGGTTTCCTCGTCCCCGAAACGGCTACGTAATTGTAAATACAGGGAGGTTCGGAGACACCGATTGCGTAACGTTAAGAAAGTTTACCGAATGCTCGGGCTTTTTCAAACTCCTCTCTCTCTAGTGTTTCTCGACAGAAGATGAATAGTTGGGAGGGGAAGGTGGGTCGAGGGACGGCAGAATGAAAAGTGGAAGAGAGGAAAAAGCGGCTGAGTCATGGGAAGGGAGGGGGGCGCAGGAAATTCGAAGCACTTTGCGAACTGGGGGGATGTTTCGCTTAAGTTCCACAAAATCTTGACACGGAAAGGAGCTGTGCAGCACAATTCTCGAGTACTCGTAACGGTGAAGTGGAGGGTAGAATAATAGGTACTCGGGGCCGGCCACCAAGTGGCAGCTAAGCCTGATTTTATACTAGAATTTCTTCTCAAACGTTCGCGATGCGGCAATCCAACGTAACGCGGTTAAAATCGGCAACGTACGTACTCGGCGCGGGCATGAAAATGGGGAGAAGACACTGGTGCTACGTGCAATGTAGGGTAAATTCGGGTGACGCGGTCGACCTAATATAAAATGGGTATTAAAACTAATACAGAAACTACTTATTTTATCAGAACAAACCTATATGTTCAGAATTTTATGCTGATTCAGAAAGACTGGTCGATATTTGCTTTTAGACAATATTTACTGTAAATCGGGTTGAAAACTGAAGTCCCGACATCTGACCACCTCTCCCGAGGTGCCGGGAGAAATGGTTTTCGCCGTTGGCAGAGACCACTCAAATAATTATTCATGGAAAATTAACAAAGGATAAAGCAAAATTATTTACGAGTGAATATAACTACAGATTTATTGATATTTAATTTGTTTCGCGCTAAACAAGTAAAGAACACATTAAAGAAAAAGTGAACTACCTACCGGCGATTAGCAAGGCAAATGAATACAAAAGTGAATAAATAAACTAAATAAACAAAAATAATAATAAAATAATAATACAAAATAAAAAATAAACAAAGATAATAAAAAAAATCATAACTCGACTATCTCTCCTTTCTGCAGCGAGAGATGATCTTCTCGTTAGCTTTGAGAGGAAGAGCTAATATGGCCAAATACTTTGGCTGCATTGTCCCTCGATATCTCTACTATCTTATTATCCCTAACATTAAACGAAAATAAACTTAGAAGTATATTTTAAATACGATTCTGTGCACCGCTGTTTGACAAAAGAGGTTAAACGTAACCTCAGTTTACCTTTTAAAGCCTATAAATCCAGAAAATCATAGAAGGAAGCAAAATGATGCTATTCATTCAACTGTTTGGCTTCTAGAGAAGTAATTGGTCTGCACTTTAACGCGTTTTTACGTATAGAGTCTGAAATATAGCGACTCGACCAACTCTCCGGTCCGACCGCGTCTCCCGCATTTACCCTACATATGTACCTAACTGTCTACCTATAGCTTTCACGTTCGCACGATCCCTCGACTGCCGTTTCGGCCGGAAATTCGCAACGATCGCCATAGAGCAGGGCCCAGCGTATTATCCGCATTGAAAGTGTAAATTGGTGGATGGACGGGTGAAAAAGTGTTGGAAGAGAGAGAGAGAGAGAGAGAGAGAGAGAGAGAGAGAGAGCGCTTATGCTCGGGATAGCACGGTTAAGCTGGAATCTGGTCCAGAGCAGTGAATCTGCAATCGTAACGGCTCTACGGTCATGTCTATAACGTTCCTCTATTGGCGTTGAGTAGCTACCGAGCGAGGGCAATCTCGCTATTGATTGCACCTTGCACCCTCCCACCCCTTTTGCCCTCCGACCGAGTCCCCTCTCCGCGGCCATCCTCCGTCCATCCCGCCGACAACCCCACCCTCAACCCCTTTCTTTTTCTCTTTCCCGCTCGCGCCGAATTCCCACACATCCTCCACCTTTTCGATTCCAACCCATGGCCATCTGGAACGCGTGCACCTCTCCTCGAATCGCATCAACCCTAATTACGCCTCCACGCCCGTGTATCGCTACTCCGCTTTCGTCGATCCCAATCGTCCGCCACACTCGCCCGAAGTCTCGCCACCGTCAATTATCTTTATTAATTCGCCCGGGTTAAAATAAACCGGCAAGTCGATTTAAGATCGCCGCCGACCTTTCGTCCCATCCGCCGGCAACCTCTCGTCCTTGCCTTTCCGGCCCAAATACCGCCGCTTATTTTTAACGGAATATCGAGGAACGCGTCGCGTCGGCGGCTCGCGCTCGTTGCGGTCCACGCTGACGTCAATTTTGTTAATTAATTCGCAGCCAGTTCGGACGACCGAGCCTTGGGTCGAGGCGTTGCACACGCCTCGCTACCGTCACCGCTCCTTCTAACTCACCCGACACTTATTGTTAGCCGACGCATGACCCTGTTCCGCACAGATGCATCAGAAAGTCCACAGAGAAGATGTGGCGCAAAGATAATCACTCTTTGTGCAAATCCACCACCGCCGAAATAAAGATAAGCTGGATACCTTATTCCGAATAGGGCACCTACGTGCTATACGATGTTTGCTCGCCGAAAACGGTATACCTACCCATCATCCTCCTCTTTGTAGTCCATCGACGCACATTTATGCACACGCGGTGTATCGCGGAACTTTACAAAACAAACGTATCGATACGTGCCGCGCGTGCACACGTATTCTGTACCCATCCGGTTTAGTCTGGCTTTTTTCGTATAATTGCATTCTACGCGGTGCACAGTCGCTTCGAAGAATATACACGCCCCGGACCACCCGCGAAGGTAAACGCGATTGCGTCAACTACAGGGCGCGAAGCTTTTACAGCGCGCTCGCAAATGATACGTTCGCGCGAAAGTTGAAACGACAGCGACAAAGGCACTGCTTTTTTTTTTCCCCCGCTGCACGACAACTGCATTCGGTGCCCGATGCATCACGTGCGATCGTAAAACCGTCAAGTTCCTTTCGCTACCTGGCGCGAGAACTGCGCCCGGCCCGTTTCATTACGACCCGCTCCTTAGTAAAATATTATTACTACGCGCATTATTACGCGAACGTGCCCGCCCAGGAAAGCTCTGAATCCCGAGATGAAAAGAGCGGATCCTGATAAACGTAGGGAAAAAGTCATTAACCAGCGGAATCGTAAAACGCCGAACTATCGAGAATATCATCGGGGGGGAACGATTCTACTGGCGTAGCAGCTCTTCAGTCCAACTTTGTCTTCGTCCGACGAAGAGAGGTAATTAGCGCGCAATTTGTCACGCCTGTAATCGTCCAAGTGTCGCGCGATTGTTCGCCAACCTGGCGCAATGTAAATCGTGGCAGATCTTCCTCGTCGAAACGAGCATGTAACGAGCGATCGAAGATCCCCGCGAAGGTGCTGTTCTTTTTTTTCTAATCGATCCGTTTCTATTCGCGGAATCCGGCAGCGATAAACGTCGCGACGCGGTAGTCGATCGTCGACGCTGTTCGAACGAATATCCGTCGCGGGGTAAATCCTCTCGGTGTAATTCAGATTTCCGGCTGGAGACGGCGGCCGTAATGGACACCGGGTCCAGGGAACGGTATCGGAATTACGGAGGGTCGCGGATCGCTATTGGAATTGAATGAAATTCCTTCGGATATGGGGCGAAATTTCGGTATCCACCGCGGCGACAACGTTACCGAAAGTGCCGCTATCCTTATCGTTTCGAGGCTAAGCAAAGCGTCGAGGAATCTCGTTTAGCGGCCGACCCTATTCGACGGAGTATCGCCCATCGAAATTCATCAGCCCATCGATTCAGCGAAAGACTGGCAACGAGCGGGAAACGTAGTCTGCGAAGTGGCGTTTAATTGGCCGACACAATAAAGGGGAAACGTTGGCGTTCGGAAAGCACGGGGAATTCCTGACAAAAGAGGAGCGTTAATAGCTGGCTCGGTATCGGAAACGAGACGCTCGCGGGAAACACCCAGTTCGTCGGGATAATAAAGAGTACGCTTGGCGGAGTCACAGCCAAGCGGTTAGTTTGTTGTCAATTATCCCAAGCGTCCACCTACGTCGGATTCTAGACGCGAAGCGAGACACCTACGCCCCGTCACACGCTGCATATTCTGTATGCACAGTACTCAAGTTGTCCTATACCTACACAGCTACGCGAGACGAAACGAGGAAGAGGAGTGGCCGTGTGCTGCATCGGACAGCCTGTAACTCTGTGTATTATGCATCGGTAATAACTGCGGCTTAAAAAAAGAAAGTTCAGCAACGATCGATGGCAGCCGTTCGATCGCCCTTGTTTCGAAGACTCGCGGAACGAAGGCAGCCGTTCGGCCAACTTCTCGCTGCTAATTTCATGGGGGCCAGGTTTCGGGGAAGGGTGTAATTCGAATTACGGGGTATCGGAAGCCAGTGCCGAGCCACTCTGCAAATTGGAATTGGACGCGCAAGTTCGCCTCCTCGCGACTTTCCGTGTCGCGGGTCACACGGCTGTACGTTCGACGAGGAAAAACCGTCGCTCGGAGGCTGCGTCGAGGCGAACTTTCCTCGATAACGGTAGACGTAATCTTAGCAAGGCGAATTGTACACTCGCTCTATCTTTTCCAGCCTCCTCCGCAGCTTCAAGTTTCCCCTAAGGGATATTCGACTAAATTATTCACTTTCCTCCCCTCGCCTCGCCTCGCCCTTTCTCTTTCGCCCAGCGCGAACAGACTCCCGCAAAACGTTTCTCCCCCCCCCCCCCCCGGTCTTTTTTCTTTCCATCGCTTTCTCGCGTTTAACTCCGGAGAACGTCGACGCCGCCTTTGATTTCCCAGGCAAATAGCCGAGTTCCCCGTGCATTCGAAACGCATTTGAAATAGAACGAGTTCCCTGTAAACTAGATTACTTTCTACCGTATCAAATATGACGGTCCCGCCGAGCGACTGGAGCCGAGCGGCAAAGGACGACCTTGCGCGTCGATTCTTCCCGTAAATTCGTGGCTGTTCGCAAGAGTTAACCCCGGTGGTGTTGCAAACAAGTAAGCAAACTGGCTGCCATAGGCGCCCAGCTTCACGGCGAAGCCTGACTATACTTGACGTTTAATCATTAAACCACTTTGCGCGCGTAAACGTGTTCACACGCGTGAAGCATGTGTGTGTGTGTAAATGCAGACACACACGTACGCAGGAGGGTGGATAAGTGACGCTTGTGCAGGAAATCGGCCGTCTCCCAAGCCTGACGGACTGCAGTCTGCGCGCACCCTTCCAATACCGATGGAAAATCCAAACGCTAGTAAACCAGTGAAACACTTCCAACCCAACGATCAATCGTCCAGTAAGTTTTCACCCGTCCAAAGGCGACGGGACGCAACATCTCCGCAGCAAAGGCTCGACAAACAAATGATTTGTCATTGGGGGAGGCAGCGGTTTCGAGAAAGGACGACGAGCCATTAACAAGGTTACGCGAGGATTTCCCTCTATCTATATCTGTCCCTCTGTCACGGTACGCACGTGTACGACAGCACACGCGCAACGAGCGACGTGTGCCAGCGTACACGTACGGATCCATAGGAAAGGGAAGTGACGACCGACTGGCCGCGACAGCCTCTGCAACTGCGTCTACCGCTGCAACCGAAACTGCGCCGGTCGTGCTATCCGGTGCAGCCGCACCGAGTTTCGTACGGGGCACGAGTACAACGGGGCGTGCGTACGTAAGTTGATAATCGCGTCGCTACAGTTTGCCATTCCTCCGGCTTGATTCACGATCCACCCCCGCGCAAACTTCTCCCCCCCTTCGTCGTCGTTTATCACGCATTCGCCCGACTAATCCCTCCAGCTCTCTCCCTTTTTATAACCCGACGCTCCTCAACGGGGTAAATAATTACCCCTCCACCTTCCAATTACTCCCGACGCAACTAAACCGGTATCTTGCCTGTACAGTTCTCGCCAACGACCTACGACACAGTCTCGCTCTCGTTTCGACGCTGCGCCCCGCGAGGGTGAATAAAGGTGAACCGCTTTCGGAATAGAATCGACCGTAGCGGATCCTCCGCCGCGAAGGGAAACGGGGGTGGACGAAACGATTCGACGCACTTTATTCGGGGAATCTGATTCCCCGCCGCCCTACGCAAACGACACCCTGCCAATCTCCATGAAAGAAAAAGTTCTCGCGTTACCGAAATCTTTCCCTGGGAATTTGTCTTATGAAATCGGAATGCTCGCTTCGGGGACCGATACGTCTCGCGTCGAGCAACGTGGATCCGGCTGACGATCGAAATTCCTATACAGCGGCTTCGTTTTATTCTATTTCTCAGGAGTACTCGATAGCAGGGATTGCAAATTTACCGACTTTTTCGATTACCGGCAATTCGGTTAAATTTTCATTCAAAACCGGTTTATCGGTAATTTACCGGTAATTTTTTTTAAGGTATTGAAAATATAAAAGTAAACATAACGGAAAACAAATTTTTGATCTCTAATCGAGCATTATAAAAAATATGTGCAAATAAAAGTGATCTAAACATAAAATATAAAATGGTATAACACAAAATAGATATATTTGTATAACTATTGACATTACGTATTAATAGGGATCTTCACCGCGAAAACAATGAAAAGAATCTTAACTTATATACATAATTAAATATTTTTTATTTAACAATTCTTTTTAATAAATAAGCATAATTTGTCCAAACGTTGGTCTCCTGATAAAGCGCTCTTAGATTCTACGCTTGTTCTTCGGGCAGTCATTAAGAAATCATATGTCATTTGTAGATATTTTCTTTTTACTTTTTCTACTTGAAAATACGTCTATTCTTTGGTGGCTTCAGAGTTTTAGTTTTCTTTTGGTTTAAAGTTGGTTCTTCCTGAGATACTTCGGTTTTCGTCTCTATTATTAATCGAAGCTTTTTTCACCGATACCGGAGTAGATATCGACAGAATTAATGAATGCATATATGCGCCACATTGTTATACATAATGTATCGAATTACCGGTAAATATTTGGCGAATTACCGCTAAAAATTTGAGGGTATTTCTCGCGATTTACCGGTAAACCGATTTATCGGTTAATCGCGAGAAATACCCTTAAATTTTTAGCGGTAATTCGCCAAATATTTACCGGTAAACCGATTTACCGGTTAATCGCGAGAAATACCCTTAAATTTTTAGCGGTAATTCGCCAAATATTTACCGGTAAACCGATTTACCGGTTAATCGCGAGAAATACCCTTAAATTTTTAGCGGTAATTCGCCAAATATTTACCGGTAAACCGATTTACCGGTTAATCGCGAGAAATACCCTTAAATTTTTAGCGGTAATTCGCCAAATATTTACCGGTAAACCGATTTACCGGTTAATCGCGAGAAATACCCTCAAATTTTTAGCGGTAATTCGCCAAATATTTACCGGTAATTCGATAAATTATGTATAGCAATGTAGCGCATATATGCATTCGTTAATTCCGTCGATATCTACTCTGATATCAGTGAAAAAAGCTTCGATTGATAATAGAGACGAAATCGGTTTACCGGTATTGCAATCTCTACTCGATAGACATTGACGACAGCGGCCTTCTGCCGCGTCAATAAAATAAACATCGCTGTGCTCGCCGAAGATGCTCGATACGCGTGCTGACGTTCTCTCTGTCTGAGGCTTCGCAATCCTCGGGATGTGCTGCCCGTAGAAGCAGCGGGGACGATGGGCGACGAGCAGCGCGCGTTAAATGAAAGATAGGATAGATCGAGTTCGACGATACCGCGCTACCGATTGTCTCGTAAAGTACATTTCCCGCGCGTAGCAATGGACAGAGACGATTCCGATCGTGAAAGGAGAACGAGGCGACGCGCGACGGTAACGAAGAGATGCCGCGAACGATAACATTCGAGCGAACCCTTTCCCTTTCTGGCGCAGGACGCCGCAGTAAAATCCCGAGCCGTGAACTTCCATTCGATTGCGCGTGGTATACGCCGGAAACGAAAAAGTCCCGATAAAACCGATGGCCGTCGAACGACGCGTGACTGATAACGGTTGTAGCCGGCGTTCATCGCGCTGGAATATCAGCCCGTCTCGTTTTCCATGCAATCGTCAGGAATTTCGTTCGAATCTGGCCCTATTTAAGCGCGTAACCATCGATGACGGTATTTCGGGAATCGGTGGTGCGTGGCGCGCGCGCACGCCGACCGTTGAGCGACCAAATTTCGGGTTAAATGATTTTGCGCTTTGGCCCATTAACGATCCCCGAAGATTAGAGATCCCGACGTGCGGTTTCATGGCAAACGGAATCGCTTGTAAATCCGTGGTACTCGTGAAAATGCGCGCGGCGAAGGAATTTGCTCGATTAAGCGGTTAACCCCTGGCGCATCGAGCGAGTCGATACGGCGACAAACAGAATTCGAGGAAACGAAAGATAATTTGCTGGGTCTGTCCGTTCCGATTGCTGTCAAGATCATCGGTACGTTATCCTTGTGTGTCGCATCGGTTCTAACCGGATCGAGCAATTGGAGGTACACTGTAGTAAACACAGTCGCCTCCGTGTTCCTTGATTGGGTACAGAGATTAATGAACCCGTGCGCTTCGATCCGTCCACCTTTGATTTTACGTTAACCGTCTGTTAGAGCTGTTCGATTACTCGGAAAAAGCGAGCCGAACCTGACTCGGTTCGAAGAACCGAACCGAGCCAAGTACTCGAAAAAAGCGAGCGGCTCGAAAGAACCGAGCAACTCGAATAGAACCGAGCGGCTCGAAGAGAACCGGGCAACTCGAATATAACCGAGAACTCGAATTTTTTCGAACGGCTCGAAGTAAACCGAGCGGGCCGAAAGTACCGAGTGAGCCGAAAGTACCGAACAATCCAGTGTGTCGAGTAATTTGAAGCTTGAATGTCTCGAATATTTTAGAATAGGGTAAAGGACCCAATTACTGACACCTAATTAATTACTGTCACCTTAAGCTATTTTACTTAAAATAACGAATGAATAAACTATAGTATATAATCTATAGTATAGATTATAGGTTGAATTACATAATTCTTTTCGTATATGACTTTACAACGTTTATTTATTCGTTATTTGAAGTAATATAGCTTAAGGTGACAGTAATTGGTTAGGTATCAGAAATTGAGTCCTTTACCCTATGTTTATATACTGTATAATTATTATTATTTCGACTTTATTACTCGTTAAACAGAAAATATAGTACATAAGGAGAAAGTAAGATACGAGTAAAGGCGAAAAATTATTTTCAATAGTTCGAGAATATTTTCATTTGCAATTTACATTTTAATTACTCGCATTATTACTGCGGCCTCGCCCTTACTCGTATCTTACTTTCTCCTTATGTACTATATTTTCTGTTTAACGAGTAATAAAGTCGAAGTAATAATAATAATAACTACGAACCATTATCCAGTATATAAACATATTCTAAAATATTCGAAACATTCAAGCTTCAAACTACTCGACACACCGGATTGCTCGGTACTTTCGGTCCACTCGGTACTTTCGGCCCGCTCGGTTTACTTCGAGCCGCTCGAAAAAATTCGAGTTGCTCGGTTCAATTCAAGCTACTCGGTTCTATTCAAGCCGCTCGGTTCCATTCGAGTTGCTCGATTCAATTCAAGTAACTCGGTTCTATTCGAGCCGCTCGCTTTTTTCGAGTACTCGACTCGACTCGGAAACCGAGTCTCCGCTCGGTCCGAATTTCAAGCTACTCGAATATTCGAGTACTCGAACAGCCCTACCGTCTGTATCAAGACACGAAGCACGAATTGGCGGTGTTGAGCGCAGACTGAAAATGTGCAGGCTCAAACTTGCGGAGACACGAGCGATAGAAGAACGATAGATGGCCTTGTGGAACGAACGAACGAGAGAGAGAGAGAGAGAGAGAGAGAGAGAGAGAGAGAGATTACACCAATTTTCTAATGGCTGAATATCGGATTCACCCTAAACTGCGTTCCATATAAGACCATACCGACGCCTCTACCGATTTGCGACGCATCTGCGCAGCTCCCACGGATCTGACACACGCGATTGGTCGTAGCACTTTCCCTGCCGGTTTACTACCAACCAACAGTGCAACCCTGCGCGAAAGAAGTATGCTCTAATGTGGAACGCAATGTAGCATCGGTGGAGCCGATAACTGCGCAAAAATGACTGTCACGCTTCGAATACAGTCGAAACGAACTTAAGGGAGTATACCCGTTTGAACCCTCGGGAAGTGTGTACATTTTGTGGACTTTTTTTTACAAGTCAACGGCTTGATGAAGATTTCCCGTTTTTTTACTATCTTTACATAGTATTATGAACTACTTAGAAAAAAAGTTTCAGTTAAAAAACTATTGTTTTTCGGAAGTTATGGATACATATCCGAAAGTCTCTCGATTTTAGACGGCTAAACGGTGGCCCTGAAAAAAGCTGTATGTCGTGTCTGAAATCAAAAACAGTAAAATTTTCTTATAAAATATGTTAATAGCTATCGTCCTACGGGGCCGATTTTGAAAATATTGAAAAATAAAGAAATGGTGAAAAATCAAAGGAAAAGTTAGATTTTTCTAATAGAAAACTCCACCTTTTTTCCTTATAAATAATAAACAGGGAATCGAAATGAAAAAAGCCCTCGTAGGACGATGTGGAATCTTATTACGATTCTGCACGCAAAATTTGAAGTGAATTGCTTGAACATAGCGCGAGTTTTTAGGGCCACCGTAATGAAAAATGTAGTTCCGCTGCGATCGGTCGAGCCGCCGCGCCGCGCCGCCCCGTGCTACCTGGGATGTTTCACTCAAATGCCTATAACTTTGTCAATTTCTGAATTTTTACATCAGACTTGTTTTACACTATTTCTAAAACATCAATCTATGAAAATATGTAAAACAGGCCACCGTAATGAAAAATGTAGTTCCGTTGCGATTGGTCGAGTTGCCGCGCCTCGCCGCCCTGTGCTACCTGGGTGGTTCCACTCAAATGCTTATAACTTTGTTAGTCTTCCGAATTTTTACATCGGACTTGATTTATAATATTCCTAAAACATCAATCTGTGGAAATATGTAAAAAGAAAAAATCCGATTTTTGACACTTTCAAACGGTTATACCTCCTTAAGAAGATTCGATACTTCACTTGCGGGGCAGGCGGCGAGAGGGGTAAACCTATGCTTATACATGGGAACTCTGCAGTAATACCAATCTTAGATAAAAAAAAATTATGTACACAAAAATGTTATTTACATGTCTATTCTTAATAAAATTATTACTACACAGTTTGTTTTGGAATTGAATTAAAGAAAAAGTATGTTTAATGCAACTAGAAACATAATATTCTCATTAAAAGTAGCGTAAAATATGTGAGTGAAATGCGGCAACGTTGCTTTGCGTCCACCTCTTTCGCTCTTTCCATCTCACACTTGTGGTGTCCTTTTGCGCGTTCGTATCGGTTCGCAATAAATTACTAAACACATGTTTACAGCTTGGTAGTGTTTTTACCAATTTTTACTCTATGCTTTGTAAAAGTATACATTGTATAGATAACTACGCGGCGTACAGCGTTGCCACGTTTGAAACAGTTTCTTCAGCCAGCTCCAAAAATACGAGCACATTGCTGCATATTTATTCAATTACCAAATAAACTGTACGGTACATGACCGATTTTCTTTTTTTGAATTTCATAGGAATACTTAAGCTTTTCATTGCAACATTTTTTAGGACTTTCTCACTATTTTTAAGGACTCTGTCTAACAATTTATAGAAATTTTATCGCTTCTCCCATAACAGCCAGTGTATAAGAGCGCAACTTTGATTTCAATTTTTTCAAAAACAGTGCGGTCAATCGATTTGAAATTTTGACACAATACGGGCTACACTTTGAACATTATACTAAAACACTTTTCAAAGATTTCTCATTATTTTTTCTCCGGTATCGAACCTCCTTAAATGCTAAAGAGGAAGCAGTTGCCTCGGTAACGATCGTGGCAGCGATCAAAGTAACGCCTACCATCGCTAATCGACCAAGGCCGAGATTCGTGCGAATCCTCCGCCTGTTCCTCCAATCATCGAATGCCTCCACGACTCGTGCGCCAATATTTGCCGGGCGGAGGGTAAAGCCGAAATTTCCAACGAATTCCGGTGAAAGTCTCGTTTATCTTTGGTTTTTTCTCGCTCATCGACGGCTGACCTCAGCCGACTTCACGGTAGGAAGAAAGAGGCACGGGAGAAGAAACGCTTCGTTAAACGAACTGCCGACTCCTTCCCATTTCGAACAGAGTAAATGGATGGCTCGGCAGTCTTGTAACTTGAACAATCAACGGTGGTATTCTTGCCGTTGGAATGTAAACGGAAGTCGGAGGAAGAGTAAGCTAGGAGGAAGCCGGGCCAGCTTGCAGTGCACGGTACATCCGTTGCCAATCACAAATACACACGGCGCACCCGTGTACAGCAGAATTCAACACGCAGGTCGTATCGAAGGAAATTCTATCGAGTATCTTGTTAAATGGGCGCCGACTGTCACCTACGATAGAGGTGAAGCCTCTCCCCGCTAGGAAAATACTTTCGATCCTCCGGCACTCAAGTCCCTTCGCAATTTAAAAGCCAGCCAATGAATTTAATCGGCACGTTAAAACAACGTTCTTCTCTACGATCGGAGGTGGCAATTTGCAACGTCGCGAAAGCTAATCCATCGACTTTTACTCCCTTAATATCTGGGTCAACGATCCTCCAAATTTCATCGGACGCGTACAGAATTAATTAGTTTGTCCCCTTTTCCGGCGGATCAAATGTTCCGCTCGGTGAAAAGTCTAGCACGCATTCCACCGATATTCATTATTATATTCCGTGGTCAACATTTTTAAAGTAAGTAGGTACCTACACATGTTAGGCGGACTCGTTCAACACGGGTGGATTTGCGGGTCTCGGGGAAGCTCGACGGATATATTGCACAAATGGCCCGCCAACGGGCGTAATCTGCTCGGTGAAGGGGAAATGCCTATGGAATTCATTTGATCTCCGATACGCGCACCTACGTCTATCGTAGGTAAGTGGAAGACCCGTAGATATTCGAGCCGAGCTGCACCCGGTTCCTAACGTCTCGACGATCAACTGCTAGATCCCTTAGATCCGTTAGATCCTCGGAGAGACAGGAGATTGGTGGCCGAGGTGAAATTGCTCGGCGAATAGGAAAAGAATGGAGATTCAGATTAAGACAGTTAATCGTTGGGAATTTCGCGTCTGCGCCGGGCGGAAGATCGGGCTAACGAACGGGAGAACGAATCGCTGGTCCGTGTACTGGATAAAACGCAAGATCTGAATTTGGCATTAACTCTCGAGCCGCAAATGGGGCGAACGGATGGCTGTGCTAATCGTTTAAATCGATATCCCGCTCGAGTTGGCATCGGCGTCGCTCTAGCGGCTCTTCTTCCACAAATTTCTGTCCGCGCGATCAGCTCGAAAACCCTTAACACTCGGAGCCTCGCGCCGATAATACGGCCATCTGAAACGAGCTGCCACGGGGGATTTCCGCGGGCATTTTCTGCCAAATTAAGGATCTCGCCGATTACGAAGATACCCGGGCAGGAATAGATTGTCCGACGAAACGGATTAAGGGTTCAATCGTGCTTGGAGAAAAGAGACGTCGCGCTGTGCGTAGACGCCGCAAATATTAATTGGATAATACCAATATTAAGCTTCCCGAACTCGCGCCTTGGTCTCACAGACCGGCGAATAATGATTTTCGCAAAGCCTTCGACTCAATAAGTCATTCTGTTTTAATTGTCAAGTTAAAAGTCTTCGGGAATCACTGGTTGCGTGATCTCGTGGCTAACTAGTTTTTTATCGGACGGGATACAAATTGCTAACTTTAAAAGCTCTTATTCGAGAGAGATCAAAGCTACTTCAGGGGTCTCACAAGGTGCTCATTTGGGTCCACTACTTTTTATATTATTTATCAATGATATCTCTGAAGTTTTCCTCTTTTCTAAATTTAACTTGTATGCGAATGATCTCAAAGTTTATCACAGTATTAGTAGTCCGCAATGTGCCAATTTAATTCAGAATGACCTGAATAGACTTCATGATTGGTGTATTTCCAATAAGTTATCTCTCGATCTAACTAAATGTCATATTGTCAGGTTTAGTCGTAAGAAAAATAATCTAGTTTTTAACTGCGCCATAAATGGGATACCGCTCTCTACGCTTAACAATGTTAAAGATCTAGGTATTACTTTTTCGTCAGACTTATCTTTCTCGGCACGTTACAGAAATATTATTTCTTGTAGTCTTAAGTCTTTGGGACTTATTCATAGGGTCTCGAGATTCCTTAAAAATACCAACACTCTCAAAATACTCTACTGCCAACTAACCAGGCCTATTTTGGAATATGGTAGTATAATATGGTCCCCATACTGGAAATCATATATCAACAAGATTGAGAGTGTTCGACACAAATTTTTAAGACTCGCTGCCAAACATAGCGGTCAACCCATGCCATTCGATTGTCACAACTATGATGAAATTCATAGGAAATTAAATCTTCAGACATTAAGTAATAGAAGAACAATGTTTGATATTATGTTTGTAAGCAAAATTGTAAAAGGTGTTATACCTTGTTCTGCCATAATTCAATTGTTCTCTCTAAATGTACCTTCAAGGGGCTTAAGAAATTACTCTCTGTTACATACCGAACTGCATCGCACAGTATACGGTTATTATACCTGTTTAAATCGAATGTCTAACCACGCTAACACTGTCCATGAGAGTATTGATTTATTTGGGCAATCCCTTGCATCTTTAAGATGCTCTCTTGAAGATATTCTATAATTAATCATTTATTCTGTAATTTCTAATCTTTGCTCACTTGTAAATTTTTATATCTTCTGTTCTTCTCGTTCTCATCGAAATGTATATTTGTCATATGTGTGTCATGTCTCCCCGCATTATATCTCTTTGTACCAAAGGGTTTATTCCCGTGAATTGTAATAAATAAAATAAAAATACAAAATACGCTCGTTTTTCAGAAATCATGAATAGCCTCGGTCCCCCGTGCCTTGTACCTTCCTGAATCGCTCTTAGGATGACAACAGTAGCTTTCCGCACACTTTTGTACGTTACACCCTTTTAATATGATATTCCATAGAATATCAATACGATATACGATAGAATATGATATGCCAGGATTGCTCTGTTTCGGTGTTCGAAAACAATTAGTTCCTATATTTATAATATCATACTTATTATATTTTATTTTTTGTTAACATTTTTTTAGTTTATGAAGGGAAAGTTGATTTTTTATAATACACCCGCGGAATGTAGTTTTATGTTCAAATTATTGAAGACTGTTTCGGAAGACTACTAAAGAAAGAAATACATGGTTTCCAAATTAGTTTGTGCATTTTTTTATTGTATTATACTGCCCTCTTTAGTTAAAATGTCCTATCTAGCATTTAGAAACAACCGAGAAAATTGAAGTTCTATCATTTACTTTGTACCATCCTTATTTTCCTTTATTCAAATTAAAAAATGTTGTCATTATTTTGTAATAGCCTAATATAATTTTTTGTAATAGGCGTACCGGTAGGGAATGTATTATTAACGTACCAATCAATTGATTGTTTTAGATAAGATACTTGAACCATTTTGAAAGAAGTTAGGTTAAATACACTAGACTGTTTATAAATCTTTACGAAGCACGTAGAGTTTTCTAACTTTACTTAAAAGGTAAAAGACGCGTGGAACTTCAAATATTTCAACATATCTCAGAAAATGAAAAAAATGCTAAATAGGACTGTTTAATTAAGGACGGCAGTACAACCCTGAATAAATATTAAAAATTAATTTTATGGAACTATACAGAATAAATATATCTTCAACGCATAAAATACAGATCGACGCGAGTCATTATGCAATGAAAAATCACGCGAGTTCAGGAAGGTTAAACGTCACTACACGAGCAATTGCCCAAAGGCGACTACTTAAGTAAATCCCTTAATCGAATTTTTAGTAGGCCGATGAAAGTTGCCGACAAATTATCAAGTAACGAGACTGGACTAATTCCGACTATCCGGTTGGTTCGATAACCGATAGACAGGACCGCCACCCGGTATATCGCTTACAGGTAATATTATCTCGTAGCTATCCCAATAGCCTGTCTACGTCATAATTTCCTCACGTTTTAAGGTGGCGGGCGGCGCGATAAAATCGGCTTATAATAGGATTTCTGCTCGGAGCAACGATAGCAGGCCTCTCCATATAGTTGCAGCCTTTATCCTGAACTTGCCGCGAAATGAGATGCCAGGGAAAAACGAAAGTTCTACTCCCGTTCTACTCTCGAAGGAACTTGATGGCCTTTTGTGCCGAACACACAAAAATATCCCGCGGGATTGAAATTTTCAAGAGCAAAAAGTAACCCCGTAAAGTAGTAAAAGCTTTAACCCCGTTGGTTAGCTATCAAAGACCCGGTGAGATTTAATGAACGGTGAAACCGAGCGACGCTTCACCCTTGGACACGGCAACGCAAACAAACCTCCCTTTTGCGGACGTTGCCGTTGCAAACGTAAGAAGGGGCCAAGTTTTACGGCGCGCAAAGCATAGGACGAATCTCGGGTCGAATCGGAGAATTCCGTGTTCTAAAGTGAAGACCTCTTTGCCAGAAGTCTGCTGGTAAAAAGCTGGGGGGAGTTTAGTAGAATATAAGGCGGGAAGAAAAGGGGAGTGGGGCGAGGACAAATTGAATCCGCTCTTAATTGCAGGGTTTTCTGGCCGAAACGCTTATTAGCGCTGATTGCTGAAGAGGTCGTTTGCCGCGTGGCGCCGAGCCGAGGGCGCATCCTGCACGCGGCGCGGCGTGGCGCTAAGTTGCTACGCTTGCCAAGTGCAATGCGACAAGATCTCGAAACAAAGGAGTTGATTCCCATTCTAACCCGCTTGCCAAATCGTTCCCACTCTCTGCCGCTCCTCTGATTCCCTCGGAATTCTTTCCGCGACGCCGACGGCTCTGCTTTACGCGCCACGCGACCTGCGGATTTCATTCCTCGAGAAACAATAGCTCGTTTCCCAGAATTTCCCCACCAATCGACACTGTAATCGAATGAAACGGTTTCGTTGATCGAGCAACGACTGAATAACTAGAAAACTCCAAGGGAAAAAGAGAAGATCTCGAGTGAACTGTTATCGATCCGACGAACGACAGACGCTTATTAATTCTTAATTACACCAGCTACAACTTACTGGAATGCGTCTCAGAATCAATTGAGAGTAGATGATATCTACGTGATTCCAGAGCAGGAAATCGAGAGTCTCTCGGATTTCCCCCTCTCGCGACGACAAGCAGAAACGACCACCGAATCACACAGCGCGCGATACGAATAAGGATAAGCGAGAGAAATAATAATACGACCTCCGTAAAGCCGGAGGGCATTATTATCCATTGCTTATCGATACGCTGAATCGCATCCCGGTTTCCACAGGCTTCTCGCGCTACCGACTAAAGTCTACTACTCCTACGGTCCGACTGCAGTCTAAAGGAAAGGGTACGAAGAGAGGAGAAAAAGGTTACCTTGCAATGGGTGCAGTTGAAGATGACCGAGTAGGGTTGTCCGCAGTCGTATCGCGCCAGCACTTCCTCGAACTCACAATGTAACCTCGCGGCTAATGCGTCGACGAGCAACAGCTTGTCCAGGGCATCGGCGCACTTCCAGCCACCATTTAGCACGTTCTCGAGCGGACCACCCTTGCCGGGTGCCAGGGCGTTGACCACCGCGTGCTCGCAGCAGTGCCGCAGACGCAACCCGCTCATGAACCAATATCGATTCTCCCTCGGGGTTAAAAAACTTTGCGTACTGGTCCGGCCAAAATCATCCCGGCAGATGTCCCTCTTATGCGACTCCTCGAGATAAAAAAGGCACTGTTCCGGAGCCATCCGTGCGCTTCCCTCCTTCCTGCCGGCGTCGTCCCGCCGCGACGCGGGTTGCGGCAACTTCTCTTTGGGCGACCAGGGGCTCCTCTCGGTCACCTTCACCTTCCCGATCACCTCGAGGAACTCGACGTCGGCGTCCGCGGCCGCGCAGGCGGCCGGGCAGTTCTTCGGAACTTCCGGTGGACCGCAACTACCCTGAAGATCGGCCGGCGCTGGGCCCGCCAGGTCGCAGGCCGATAGCCAAGGATTTATTTGGTTCACCTCCCAGCTGTATTCGTTGTAAGGATGTACCACCGTCTCGTACCCGAGGACGGCCAGGTGACCTTCGTACGACGACGACTCTTCCGCCCCTCTTTCGGCGCGTTGCTCCTGTTGCATCTCGCGTCGACCACGACGATCCCCGTTCCTCTCGTACGCTCCGTACTCGACGTGCTGCTCTCGCGCGCGACGCTGCTTCTCCACTTGGCGACGATGCTGCTGCTGCTGTCTGGCGATGCTCGACGACAACGACAGCAAGGACGAAATCTGCGTGGCGTTCTGCTGGGAGAGATTCTCGGCGGGACCGAGGGATGGACTTTGGGCGATGTCCGAGGGAAACTGGCCAGAGGGATTCGTGGAGCAGACCAGCGGCCACGACAGTAGATACAAGATGAACAGCAACCCGTATTTCCTGCCGTGGGAATTGGACACCTTGGTTGGCCCGGCGATGGCGAGTTTCTCGTCGCAGTAGCGGCTCCCATTGGTAATCGGCTGCTGGAACCGGGCAGTGTAGTCGCTCGCGCGCCCCCCGCTCGCGCCGGCGACGCGCGTACTCTTACGCCGAGGACCTCGGCAACAACCGGCCCAGAACTCTGGAGATACTTTGCTCCCGCCAGCGAGCCACGGCACTTCGTCACCGCGAACACTCGCGATCTCCCCCGCCTCTCGCCGAGTCCCCGGTTTCTCCGCGGACTTCTCCTCTCGGGTATCGCGACGGCCCTTGTTCTCGACGGCGCGATGGTTGTAGGCAGTGTGAGCGAATGCATCGACGGAGAGAGCGTCCGCGGCATCCGCGTTAAGAATTCGGGAGGGATCGACGGGTTCTCGCGCTCTCGCTCTCGCCTTCTCGCTTCCGCTGCGAGTAGGTCGCGACGTCGATGAAAAATGATCGGAAATACGGACGTGGCCGCCTGCGCTGTCGTCCCCGGCACCGCCGTCGGTCCCATGCTGCGCGTCCTGGTGGTTGCAACGACGGGATCGCGACACTCGCCGTCTTCTCCCGGAAATATTAGGGAGCGCGCGGTGAACACACGTACGCACCTCGCTACAAGAAACAGAACTGTAAGAGAAGTGAAAGGCAGTGGCGTTTCTGGTTTCAGGCCCTTCCTGAGCCGAGTCGAACCAATAACAGGCGGATTTGGCGATGGCGGTGGTGGTAGTGGGAACGTCGGCGTAATCGCGATGGTGGGGCCAGTAATGACGCGGCGGCGGCGACGGCGGCGGCGGTAGTGGCGGCGGTAGTGGCGGCGGTGGCGGTGGCGTTGGAGTTTCCCCAGACCATTGTTCCTGGAGTTTCTGGGAATTTGGGAAAAGCTGGAAAGGGACTCGAGAGGCAAGGCGACCGCGCCGAAGAAGCCCGAAAGGGAAACGCGAGGACGAACGATCGTCGTTCCCGTTGCTCTGGTCGTTCGATGTAGGTGGTCCCGTGAATCCAGGCGGCTCGAGCCGCATGGGCACGAGGTCGGGAACGCTAGCGTCCCCGATTCGTCCTGGTGGTCGTCCTGCTCGACGATCCACGTCGTAGAGCCACGACGTGGCCCAGTTGCCTCTCTTCTCGTCTCCGGTGAGCTGTTCCGCCGGCACCGATGCCCAACACGATCCGGGCTCGCGGTCTTGAACTCGCGCCACTGATCCCTGCTGTGATCGCGTGCGTGGTCGTCGTCCGGTTGCAAAAGGTTCCGCATCGCTGACAGCAAAGCTCGAGGCAGCTTTTCGCCCCGCGCCTGATTCTCGCGATTCTCCTTCTTCTCGTTCCTCTTCTCGTTTCCTTTTCCGTCTTCCTTCCCGCTCCCGGCGTTGCTCCTTTGGCCGGAGCGTTCTCGAGGATGTCGACGGTGCCCGAGCGGTTAGCGCGTACGTCGGGGCCGGTAACCTCGCACCCGGCGCACTGAACGCGCTCGAGCAGTTCTGTCTCGCGGGTGTTCTCCGCGGGCAACTTCGGTGGCCTCGGTTCCAGCGGGAAATCGGGCCGGGAGGTTCTCGATTGGTTCGGTTGAAAGACGGGCAGCGATCGTAGTCGGTGGTAGAGCGCGATAGGTCGCTCGGCTTCCTCCTGCCGAGGATCGAGAGGATGATGGTTCGGAGACGGCTCGTGAATGGTGTCAGCCCCGCTCGTAGGTATCCCGGAGCCGATAGCCAGGTGACAGCTGTCCGAGCGGCCCGGGTCGGCGGGGCCCTTAGAAGTCCCCCTGGACCAGGCGGTCCCCACGACGATGTCCTCGACGGTCTCGTCGCCGATACCGAGGATCGGAGAGCAACGGGACGGGGACGGGGACGGGGACGGTAACGAGCCGCAACTTTTCCCACCGCCTCTGCCTCTGCCTCCGCCGACGATCCACCGCTTTCGCCTCTTCCTTCGGCCGCGCCACTTGCACCACCAACTCCTCGTGCCGCGCGCCCTTGCTCCCCTCTCGATCTCGGCTCCGGCCGCGAACCCGATCCCGATTCTGATCTGGATCCCGATACTGGCCCTGATCCCGGCCCGCGTTCCGTTCCCTCTCGCTGCTGCTCCCTCGCCGACTCCGCTCGCTCTCCAGCCAGGTGGCCGCCACTTCCGACACCGTTGCGGCACCGCGACCACCCCAGCAAAGGCAGCTCTCGGCCAGAACGACCAGTAGGACGGTGAGGATCGTGAGGATCGCGAGGACCGCGAGGATCCCGAGGATCGCGAGCACCAGGGCAGCTGCTGCTGCCGCTGCTGTTGCGCCGCCGGCGACGGCGACCACGCCGGCGACACTGCCCGTGCCGAGGACAACGGAGACCTGCAACCTCTCGACCGGCGAAAGCACCTGGACACCGTAGTCCCCCTTCCGAGGCTCACCAGCTCCCGATACAGGGCACCGAGGATCATGCTGCATCCTAAGCGCCCTCCTCTTCTCCCTTTCCCTCGCACCCTCTGCTCCTCGTCGTCGATGATCACGCTTGCCACCGGCACGGCAACGCTGACAGTGACGGACTACGGGGCGCCGGCCACGGCGACGATTCCCTCGCTCGTTGCCATCGCGAGGACTTCATGGACACACCCCCTAGTAGGTAGGCACGGGTGGCCGTCAGCCGTCAGCCGTGCAGCCACCTTCCTCGTTCCGTTTCAATCGGAACGAGTAACAGTGTCTGTATACTCCTTTACTCCAGCAACGCTAGCGTAAACCTTTCCGTTCCCTCGTTCCCACCGTTGCTGTGGCCGTCGAAAAATCCGCGCACTCTCTCTCTCTCTCTCTCTCACGCACACACACACGCGCACATCCACATGCACAGGACACGATGGGCTCCTAGCTCCGCAGCGAAAGTGAGGTTATCCTCGCGCTATCCTCGCGATGATACCGCGCACCAGGATCCGCGCGGGAGAGCACGCGCGCGCCCTCGGACTCGCGCGCGCACGGCTCCTCTTCTGCGTGACGGTGACTCTCTGGACGATAGACGGTGACAGGACCGTTGGATCCCTCTCTTTCCCTCCTTCTCTCTTTCTCCCGTTCCTTCCAATGGTGGAGCAATTGGACGTTGGTTTCCCGCAGCTCGGCTAACCTCGCGGCGCGAGCATTTGTCCCTGGACCCCGAACCGTTTGCGAGGTCTCTGCCAACAGTGCCAACCACCACCACCACCACCCACGAAACTCGACGATTCCACTCGGGCCGTTTCGTTTCGATACGCGGCACTTGACCAGACACCGAACGGAAGAATGACGCATCCGATCGGTCCTGTCGCGACCACTTGTCACCAACCTTTCGCCACGGTCGATGCTAGGAGTCGAGTAGTCGGGTTAGTCGAGTACGCGATCTCGAAAAGGAAGCTGATCGTAGCCAGTCTCCCAGTTTGCCAGTCTCCCGATGGGCTCGTCGGGTGCTCCTCGTGGCACCGTTCTCTCCCGACGGTGGCGCACCTTCGGGATTCTCGTCGGCTTGCGCCGCGTCCACTCGCTTTCTCGCGTCGCGGAAAAAGGATTGCACGCGCGTGGTGGTCTCGTCCCGCGCGAGCCAACCGCAAAACCCAGCGGCAACCTTTTTGGTGTACGCGCGCGCGTTTTCTCACTGTAGCCGTGGTAAGCGCAGCGTCCTGCGTGAAATCCTGCGTGGACCAGCCACCGAGAGGAGTCCCCGCATCGGAGACAGTACCCACGAGGAAACAAGGAGAGGGACAGGGCGGCGTTCGCGAATCGCGACGTTCCAGACGTACGCGACGTTCGCTGACAGGCCCGACGAATCCACTTTTCACGGACTCGGAGCCAAGCAACGTCCAACCACGGCGAGTCCAAGTCGCTTCTCCATTTATCCTATCCTCATCTTCTCATTCTCTATTTCTCCTGCCCCCGTGTCCGCATTTCTCTGCCCCCGTTTAGCCTAATGCTAAATCCCGCGTTTATCATCCCACGAGCCGCGGGCAGTCGATCCACGCACGCACGCACGCACGCACGCACGCACATACACACTGGTTTTTTGGGGTCGCGCGCGTCGCACCAAGAAACACCGACCCCGTAGCCGCGCACCAGCAACTGCGCGCGGATCGTTTAGCGAACGCACCGAGAGTCCCTCGCCGAGGGACGACGGAAACTTTGCTGCACCTTCGCTCTCTCGGCCTTTCTGTCTTTCCAACTCGTGCGCGGGCACTAGCGCGCGCGCGCGCGCGCGCACCCACACGCACTCACACGCCGAAATTCTCCTTCCGTCTATTCCCCTCCCTAGCTACCAGCCAACCCCCCACTTTTTCTCTCTTTCGCTCCCTTCCTCCAACCTAGTACCCCGATCTCTCCCTAACCCACCGCGCGTGTATATACCTTTTCCTCTCGGATTCGGATTTCTATCCGTCTCCGTTGCGTGTTTTCGCGGCAGTCGGAATCTCTTTTGCAGCGAGAATCCTGCGCTACCCTATACCTGCCCCCCTGTTTTTCATTCTCGTCTTCCTTCTTTCAAAGAGCAGCGATACGCAGCAGGATGGGCACCCTCTCTCTCTCCACCCGCTAACAGCGTCCACAGATTTTACTCGTTTGCTCGCGAGCCATGGAGGTTTGAACGTTCGCAGGACACGCCAAGGAGGTCGCATAAAGCGTAACGAAATGCCGCTGGGCTAAGATAGAAAAGTGTCGCGGAAACCGCCATCTTCCTTTTTGCCGTTCTGTCCAGGGAGCTTGAACAACCTCTGCCCGCTTCCCTTCGCTCTCTGTAATCTGTACCCCTACCCCGTGGTCGACCCTCGATGCCCTTGCCACCGCTCCGACCCTCCTCTCTCTCTCTCTCGAACCCCGAGACCTCTGCCTCTCCTCTCTCCGTCAAGCTTTCTCCTAGCTGCCCTGGCCCTCTCTCTCGCTCGATCCCACCCACGATTCCCTTCTACAGATTTTCCCATCCCCTCGCCCCACGGGCTGTCCTCCCCGCCTTTCCGTCTCTCGGCTAAAAACAACGGTACACACGTTGCCAGTTGCCTTCTGCCCCTCGCGCAGCGCCGCTCTGCCATCCTCCGCGGCTGTCGACTCTCCTGTCACCTCCTCTCTCTTTCGCCCCGCTGCCCCGAAACCCCACCCCGATCTACTACTACCCTCGAATGCTTCCCACCGTGCTCGCCACGATCCTCGCGCAACACACTTTTGTCACAGCCGTCCTCCTGCCTTGGTTCGCCGCGCTGCTCCTCCGCTCTCTTCGTCCCGCGGCCTATTGTCGCTGAAAGAGAAGAAATTCGGCCACCGGAACAGGATTCTCCACGGAGTCGCCACGGATATGGATTCCCGCTGGCTCCACGATTCAAACATTCCCGAACGACCCGAATATCGCCGTGCCGGTGGCTTTGCCCACGCGACACCTACCGTCCACTTTGATCGACCTCGGCGCGCGAGGTCGAGAGGCTGAGGAAGAAGAAAGAAGGAAGACGCAGCGAGATCGAGACACCCCCTCCGGCTCCGTGCCCCGGTCCTTTATCTGTCTACTTAATATAGTCAAGATCCAGTGGACAAAGTAGTCATGATTGCGTTCCCCCATGTCGCTGCGTTACCTTCCACTCCATTTGCCTCCGCTAAGCTACGCGCCACATACCTGTTTCAGGCTAATTCCTACCGAAATGACTGCCAGTTAATTAGAAGGCGGATTAAATTAATTAGGAGTTGGCTGCACCGGGGAGAACCATTCGTATACCCACCGTTAAAGCCAACCATGCCGCATCGCGTAGGCGCATAGGGCACTCTAGAACTACATACCCGGGCTGCGTAGCGGAAACTACAGCTGAAAGGGCGGGAGGAGAATCGGAGAGGGTGGACCGAGATTTAAACGCTTTCCTGCGCGCGTTCTACAGAGTTTTATTATTACTCGCAGCTCCGCCATTCATTCAAGTACCTACAGCTCGATCTCCTTTAAAATTCATTCGGGCGTACGTTGCTTTCTAATAATAAAAGCAATACCTCCGATTCATCCACTGCGAAATTCAAGCGTATGGTCAGCTGAACGGGTATAACGAAACGGGTATAAAGAAGGTCGTGGACAAGCGGCTGGAACAAAGAAGATAGAATGATTGGTATAGTCGGATCGAGATTCGCTGTACCTGCCGATGATGCGACATTAAGAGCATGGATCGAATGTACCGCGTGAGCTTTCCCGCAAACACGTTTCCTTGCGCACAGATGTACGCACACGCGCGAAGGCGTATCCTGTACCAAGGACGTTTCGTTGCGTGCTCCCTGGCTCTCTCACCGGTGCCGGTGGTCTGGCGGGTCGAGAGCGTTGCCGCGCGCGCGCACATGTCCATGGACGAAGGGAAATTTTCGCGAATCGATAATTCGCGAGCAGCTGCAGCAGCGGTAACGGGTTAGTCACGCGGACGACTAGCCTATTTGATTGTTACTCGGTCAAGCCGCGCTGCTGAACCCCCCGAATCACCCACACCGCTTTTCCTGCCGTTCCTTCCATCCCCAGGATCCTGCACGCTGCACGCCCTCGTCCTTCGACACCCACTGGCAGCCCGTTCCGGGATTTTTTCCCCAACTTCCTGAGACCTACGTTTACCGCAGCCAGTCGCGGTATGCATGTGCACACGCGTACACGCGAATACGCACGCCTGCACTTGCGGTACCAAAGTTTAATCGCTACGTTTATACATTGTACATACACAGATTCGGATACGTAGCAATCGCATAGTTGGCTGAGATTCAGAGAAACCTGCTAACAGAAAAAACAGAGTAAAGATACGATGCACGGTAAACAAAATCCAAAGAATAAATTCCCCGTTTACTTCGCGCGAGTCACGCGCGATATGTATCTGAGAATTAGGTCGCCCGCGGTTCAATTTGTTTTTCTACGCAACCCGTTACATTAATTGTATAGAAAATCTGAATTCTACGAGTACAAGCGCTCGTTAATCACGCCTCAGGGCGACACACATGCATATACCGAATACCGTTCGCGAGAGTTGACGCTGCTACTTTGTTGTTCAATCACGCCGCCGCGTCTATAGCACACCTCCGCAAGATCTTACGTAACGTGCATTAATTGTTATGCGTTTATCGGCAAACTCGTTTTTAATGTGGCGCACTTACGCAACACTTGTTTCACATTCTTTATTATGCGAAGACGGGTACATGTGCGGGCGCGTGTCCCTTGTCTAGCGACTTAGTCCGCGTTATTTGGCAGATCGTTACTCAGAGAACGAGTAATGGGAGGCGAGCGAAAGTCTCGAGCTGCCCCGGTTTCCGCCACCTTCGCGATGCACGAGTTTTCTCAAATGGTAGGCGCTGCAATTATCCTAATGTCGCGAAGCACACGTGTACGCTTATGTGCGGCAAAGTCGCATACGTGGCGCACTTGACTAGAAGTCGACTCGGTCGCGTCGAACGTGCCTGATTTCGTGGCTCGGTTCTGTGAAAAGCATGCGGGCGACGATGCGGAGAAAGACACGTCGAACATGAGATTCGAAGGGCAGGACGGGGAAGGGAAGAGGGGAGGAGATATGAAGAGGATGAGTAAGAAGGATCCGAAGGTGGAGGAAAGAATCGGGGTTGCTGCGATAGCGAAGGTGGAGAGGGCGAGGCTGCTCGGAGGTTTGGAGAGGCCGATGCTACGAGGGCCGAGGCACGATCTTTCCTCGGCATCGCGGCCGTCTCTGAGCGATTTTCCGCAACAAGGAGTCGAATTCAAACGGCATTGTGTCGTCACGTGCGGCCACTCTCGTTCTCTCTCGACGGAAACGCCGTTAGACCCTCTTTCCTCTATGCAACCACAGAACTTTCTTACCCTCTTCCTCTCGCTCCCCTACTTACTCTTATTCTCTTTAGGTCGAGCTAATCACATCACTACAAAATCCTGCTTTCCTTTCTGGCGCCTCATCGGCACGCGTATAGTACGTGCCAAGAATTCCTTTCACGGTCCTTCCACTACGCTTCTTCGCACTCCAAAGTACATACGTACCGAGCGAGGCGTCACTATCAATTATTCTTCGTTAATAGAATCCTTCTTCTATTTATACTTTTTTTTTTCTCTAGCTGCAAATTCTCTGGAACGATCGGTGGCAGAAGGTCAATCCTATTGTTCCTTTGCACTTGGTTCCGTCAACGACCAAGATAATCGTTAGAAAATTCCACTTTTCTTTCGACGCAACGAAGAAAAGCAGGAAAAATAGCTACTTAACCGCGATAAGAGATAACAGCTGTAAGGTCGACACAGTCATGCCACAGCCGATGCAATCCATTTCCACTGTTGTCACACCGATCGACGCTAACCATTCCGGAACAGTTTGCTTCTCCTCTCATTCACGCATTGTCTCCGAGGACTGTAGCACCCCTATTGATAAAGGATAGCAGAAGCATAATGTAAAATACAAAATATAAATATCTTTTATTTTTATTTGGACAGTACATCTAACGGTAAACAATAAGACAATATGTATCAAGTCTACCTGTCGACTCGGGCATCATAATAATTGAGTAAAAATTAAATCTTTGATATTATACAATATACATACATATATATACACATACATAACAAAGTCTCTCATACCGACTATTTACACAGTTTTATACAACCTTCCTCACACGTTCCTTTAATCAGAACGGTCCGTCCGTTTTAACAGCGACCAAAGTAACAGCACGGTAAAACGCCATCTCCTAATTTGCATACATCTACTCTGCCGTATTGTCCTCGACGAGAATACATACGTCGTGTGCTCCCCATTCAGAGGGCGCGTAGTATAGTCTCTACCTTTGGATATTTGGTAATTTCGCACTTTGGAAATGGCAGTAAATTCTAATAATAACTATACACATAAATGTACAGGATTCGCGTAGAAGACGATGGATACGGTGTACGAAATATGGTAACGTTGTATTTTCTATCTCTTAATCGCGTAAAAGCTGATAACAACGGCGATTCGGTAAAGTATCGCCGGACCTTGACTGACACACGAACGATTACGCAGCTCTTACGAGATATACTATTCAATTTTATTACATATCCATCTTTTTTTTTTAAGTTTCTTCTTCATTTTTCACTTTTTTTTTGTCGAAATGCCTGTGTATTTAAATCAGTTGACAGCGTCGCTTACATCGAACAGGTCACTCTTTCGAACTTAATTCTATAAACTCAACGGAATTAACAAAAGTTAAGTCTTATACGTCCTGCATTAAAAGGAATTCTATTTTTGGTCTTCCAAGTTATATATGTATGTATGTATATATAGTAACAAACAATATTTACAAACACATATCGCGGACCACATCGATCATGGTATATCTCAGATATTTTACCACGTTATATGTATCACCAGTGATCGTCATTTGTAATTAACAGAGTAGCTGAAAATATATGCATTCGTATACCAAGGGAAAAAAGGTGTATTTATATGTTCTGGTAACTGAAACGGTGAGGAAAGCAAATTGTTTCTGAACCAATAATTGGATAATTACGTGGAAACATGATAGACACATGGGCCACTCGTAGCTGTAATTATAGAAACGGTGTAAAACGATATCTAAAAAAGTGTACCTACTTGCTGTAATGCCAATTTCGATTAGATTACCCAGACTTTAGCCGAAAAGATAATTTGCAGTCTCTACTGGCGACTATATATTCTCGTGCGTCTAAAGTAACTTTTAACTAAAGAAGCGCTAATAAGAATAACGATGCTATTTATTTATTAGCAGTAGAATAGTAAAGTAACGGCAGATCATTTTCAATAATCAAACTTGATTCACTTTTATGTAAGACACGGGACGTAAAAAAAATGCTCAAGCAGGCGGCGGACGTTGCGGCGAAAAGAGAGATTGTACGCGCAAACGAAATGTACGTCCAACATTTTCTTTTTATCGAATAAAAAAGAAAAGATGAGACCTGTAAAGTGTTTAAAAAATGCTCTGTTCGTTCCACGATCGTGGATTTCCAGCATTTCTAAGCCGAGCTTCGCGTAATACCATACAAGAGTGTAGCAATCTTATTCGAGATGCATAATGAACGTATCCCGCGAGGGGTTGTTAAAATATAAATATTTAATTGAACCTTACGTAGTAATATCGTTCCTTTCGGAATCCGTGGTTTCACTTGCAGCTGGAACGGTAAACCCACCCGAATTCGATGGATGAGAATTGGCTACGACACACGTATTACGGCCAGTGGCAACGTGAAAGAAAGGGGCTGGAAACTCCTGAGCATCCGTATATAAATTCACTGTATGCGGTTTGGTACTGCTCCCAGAACATTCCAGTTCCGGTAGTTCGCCTAATATTCAATCGTTAATATCGCAGACTATTCCTTTCTCACTAGCGTTTCTCCTTTCTCATCGAAGAATATTAACCCTTTCCCTGCCAACAACTACGATCTCGCCAAACCAACCATGTAAGAATTAACGATGTAGAAACGCAGATGGTACGCAGAGAATAAATAGTTTATTCCTCAATGGACGAATCATTATATATTTTAGGAATACCATCTTGCCTAACGCTTTCGTATTCCGTGGCCTATAAGCTTTCAGAACTTTGACTTTACGGCGATCAGCTTCTACCAGACGCCAGAGACGGCAGAACAGCGTGCGTTACTTGTCCGCGTTAGACTTTTGATCCCAGTAATGAAAGAAAGGTTTAGTCACAGTCATATTTGCAGTGCAGTGAAAGGGTTAAAGGAAATAAGAAGAATGTCTTACCATTGATGCTGTGAGCGTTTAATACCATAAAAACATTCCCCGTAGATGGTTCTCCGGCGCTCCTACCGAGCTCAGCATCGGGCGTGGGAATCTCGTCCTCGGAATCGGAGCTGCTACTCGAATTACTCGTATCCTGCCTAGTTTGCGATCTCCTAGCACGACTGAATGGATTCTCCCTCTGTCGCACGAACGTTCCGCCCTGAGTGCCTAACAAAACATTCACGTTCGCTTTCGTAGAGAGCAACACTGTTAGGGAACTTATCAATGCTTTCTCGTACCTTGATGACCGTCGCGGATCAGAGGTGTCGTATCATCGGCATCCGAATCACTCTCCTCGCTAATCACCTCTTCGTCTGCTGCAAAAACTCTTCGCTTACAAACCGGACAAACCCTGCGACTCTTTGTCAGCCACGGGTCAATACATTTCGTATGGTAAGCTGAAAATAATCGACGCGCCGGAGGTCAGTGGATCGGTATGCTTATAAATACGCTGCAAAGTATAAGTTTCGCGATGTATCATTATTACTGCTACGTACTAACCGTGGGCGCAGGGCAGAACCCTTAATTTTTCACCTTCAACGTAATCGTCTAAACAAATGGCACACGTCTCGTACGGATCACCTTTTGTATATTTGTGCGTGGGAATCTTCTTCAAGCTCGAGTTTGGTAACCTGTATCTCCGTTGCCTTCTTCTATCTTTGATACATCTAACAATCTATAATTCCGAAATGTATGTATCAACAAGTGCTCGTCAAAAAAAAAAAAAGAACGGAACAATGTTTACGTTTCTCCATTATTTTTGGGCCTCACCATAAAAATAACTATGACTAGAAAGCATATCCCAACAACAATAGCAAAAGGCAAGAGCAAATGTGTGATGTTGAATGGGATATTATCATTAATTAGTACAAAATACAACTGGTCGTACAAATAATTTTTTTTAATAATCAATCCTGTGAGTTCGCTGACAAATACAGATGGTATTAATATTCCTACTGGGTCTTTTGCAGACATTGGTACTGTAACAAAATATACGTTGGCACAATTATCGCAAGTAACTTGAATAACGGTAGCGATTGAATTTACAATCGTACAATTTCATAATGAGAATATTTACCTAATTCGTTACTGTTCACATTATGTATAATCGCAGCGTCGTATCCAGCTTTCTGTGCCATTCGAATCTTTCTCTCGAAACTACAGTTGTAGCGAGCGATTAAAGCTATCCAATTACCGTTGTAATTGGTAGTGTTATTCGGAGGACCCTGTATTTCATGGCACGCCATTGATGGTTCTGCGTATACCACCATACCCTAATAAAATTTCCCACAACTCGTAACATTTATGCGCCGATTAATGCATACGCGTACTTTTTAATATAGACTCACCAGTTTTTTTTTATTTATTTAATTTAACGCGATTCGTCGGACGTAATAATGAATAATAAAGATAAAAGGGCTTTGTAAAAACCATATAGATTCGATAAATACCTTGATTCCGTCAAACGGTATCAAGCCTCCGAATTTGGCAGGTGAATCTCTGAATTCTTCTTCGATTTGATGCCTCGCCGCTGCAGAAAATACCAAAATATCTGCCCTGTTGCACATCACACAAAAGACGAGGAACGTAAGCCATAACTGGAGTTGGTGGTTTAAGCAACACTGTGTCATCTTTTAAAATATCGGAAGTATCCGCCGTCCTGTCAACTTTAATATTCTGTTCGAAAGCCTGCCGAGCGATTCATTATACGTTTTGTTTAATCCACAGATGTGTCCATCTTAGAAAATAAGATAACGCTGTCCTGCAAAGGTAAACGCAATGGCTCGTTTAAACTCAAGCTTGCTTTCTTTCTTATTACACAAAGCGTAACTACGAAACACCACGATCGATTCTCTAACAATCGTCAATCGCAGGGACGGTCGATAAAAGATATTAAGATTTTACAAGCAAGACGTTTACGATGAGCCTAAATGCCATCCGCAGACTGTGGAGATAAATCATCGAATAGTTTTGTAATCAGTTTTGTCAGTTATTACATACTTGTCGATAAGAATCTGCAAATTTTGCCGAAAATTAAAGGTATCCCCCATATTCGGAGAAGCCGAAAACTACATGCTCGATTTCGCTGTTTCCGACATGATACGTTCGATTCGTTCGACGTTCATAACCTGTGCGGCAAATTTCTGATTCAGTACAGCTAAGGAATGAATCAGACGAAGAAATTTTGCTCGTAATGTCTGCCATAAGCGACGTAAAAACACTGTGTCAATTATAGTTGCTTCTAAACGATTCGTAAGCAGAAGGTACAGGTACGTGTGTGTGCTGTACCTGCGCTATATGTATCAGTGATCGGAAAAAAGCTCGTCAACTCGATGTGCCAAGTGCATTCGTAGTTGCGGTTTGACCCACCGACGAATGAATACACGGCGATAATGGATCTTCCGGCGTGTATTAATCACATGAATAAAACTGACGTACCCACACGTAGGGGCATTGGCACTCACACACAAACAGATACACGACGACGACAACCAATAGAAAGACGGAGAGGATGGGTGAGTGAGAGAGAGAGAGGTAGAGAGATATATATATATATATTCGCGTAGATTTAACCCTGGAAATTTCCCTGTCAACAGTAACGTTCAACGCGAGTAGATAAATAATTTGGATACCTACTGATATTCCTTTCCCTGCTTTCATGCAGAAAATATGCTGCATACGAGACACAGGAAGCGTTCAGCGCTCGTACAACGCGTACATGTATAAATGCAAACACATACACCTACGCGCGCGTTAATTTCGCATGTAATTAGTGTGCAACGAGATGCACACCGTTTAGCCGTTTACACGTCGCATGTCATCTGCGCTTCTTCTGCCGAGCCTTCCCTCGATTTTGAGGTTATGAGGACGTCCCCGAGTGGTTAGTTTCTCGTGCTGACAAAAGTGTCGAACTGTTGCGACGCATAAGACCGACTGCGACGTTGATTAATCCATCGAATAAAGTTCACCGAGGAAACGTCAAACATTCGCCACCGCGGAAGGGTGCCACATTCACTACTACCGATGCGAAAACAGTCGAAGCATTCGTTACACACGTAACGATTACTAGAACGATCACTACGGGGCTCTTTCGATTGAAAACGGGGTTTTTTCGTAATTTGATCACCGAAGTCACGCGGATGTCACGCACACTTTTTCCTCTATTTTCTCGCGGAACTATCTGACAGAGCCATGCCGGACGTGCTGGTTCGCGCGCTGCGTAACCGCTAAATTTAAATTCAATTAAATCTCAGCATCCAACGCAGCGATCTTCAGATTACAGAATCTGTGCTCCGAAATCGTAAGTGAAACTTTGTCGGATCAGATTCTTAAAATTCTGTACTTGAATTATTTCCGTTTCTCGATTCTCGAGAGAATATAGTCAAAAGCCGAAAAGTAAGAGAACTTTTCGTTCGGCTCGTGGAACGAATTCATTATGATATATATACGTAATGGTTACCGTAAAAAATATATTTCAAGCTCATGTGATGCATAATTGGTTACATTAGAAAAGTTTATCCGATTGAAACACTATTTGATAATCACAGGTAAGGTTGAGGCTGCAGTAGAGAAACAGAAAATGAAAAGCGTATTTCAGTTGCAAAGTTTATAGAATGTATGTCTTTTATATACCTACTTATGGTATTACGTATGGATTACAATGTTTTATGGTACAATAAATGAATATTACACGTATATATATATACATCACAGGCATAAAGAACGATAATTTATGAAATATATACGGTTCGATACGTGTAATTCACATACACAATACAGTTTCAAATCGGTATGATTCACAGTAAAGTCAGTAAAAAAAAAAGGTCGCGTGTAATGCAGTTCTTTACACATATTTAATGTACAATCAAAGTCATACTCTAATGTACCATGTATCCCTAGCGGAAATAGATGTCTCTTAAAAGATAATATTTTACAATATTGATGTTTATGATATTTATAATAATGATCAATCGACAAACAACTCTAACCAAGCATTGAACGAGCGGGAGAAGTTAACTTGAGAAACACAAGGGAATATGAATACGTCGTGAAAGTAAATCGGATTACGTTTGCAGTCCAAAGGCACTCATTATCAATATCGTTTACAATGAGCCAAATTACAAATGTACATTGCATAAAACTGATTATCCTTGTAAAAGTTTCCTAATTTCTTCTGCATTCATTAGATCTTTCCGTGGGAAAACCTTTCGTCGAGGTACTGCGCTTTACTTATAATAGCATTCTTTTGTGCCTGATCGAAACGATTCACCTGTAAATCAATGTCTCTGTCGAATGGTCTCCTAACGGCGGTCTGCCCACTTAATTTAGCTTTCTCCTCTTCTTTCTGAAATACAATACATATTTTATTGGTGATTAGTCAAGCAAAGTGTGCAAAACCCGAAACTCTTCCATACTCGACAGATAAATACCTTTTTTTTCTTTCGACATTTACTCTGATGTATCTCCAGGAGCGATTTGTCGCGCTTTCTGCCCTTCCCAGATTCGGTTTCGTAACTTTCTTTAGGCGGGTCCGCGGTCGATGTTGTGAAAGTGTAAAACTTTTCTTCTTCCTGCACGGGTAAAGCATAACTCGAAACGTTACTTCGTAGCTTGATGATTCTAAATCGGGCGAAGAAAAATTTCACTACGCTCACCCGTTGCTTCTGCTTCTCTGCCTTCTTCGCCGGAGTATCTGTCCAGCATGACCTGTCGGACATATCCGGACCTTCCCTAACACGAAACTTTCGTGGAGCTAGCCCGAGATTGCCTATCTGCGCTGCGGGTAATTCTGTCATCCATTCCTCTCGCCGAGTCAAAGCATTGTCGTCCTAAAATATTATTCATCGTCACTCCCCTTTTCCAATCTTTCTCGCAGAACCGAACAGACAACTTTCTAAATGTCCGTTGTGAAAATACGATTCATTTTACCTCGTCCTTTTGTTCATTTCTGATTTGTTGCGCTCTGTGCTCCAATTGTCTGTACACATAATTACTTTTTAATGCTGGATGGTTGGCTGGCAAAGGGCCGATCGCATCTTTGTCATCCGAATCTGCTTCTTCCGCTACTTTCGCTTCTTCTGCTCCAATCTCGTCGTTGTCGGAAGATTTTGCGATACTTGGGAGGCCGGGGCCTATGATTTTCGTTTCAGTTTTATTACTGCATTTCTTCCCTAACAAATGCGGTGGTAACACTGGCCCGAAGAGCATGTCCGAATCTACGCCAGATTCCCCTTGGCTTGTAATATTTTCATTACTAGGATTTGTCGCATCACCTTCCAATATTTCAGTTCCAATATCTCGGGCCTCGTTTCCCGGTAAACAAGGCCCTATGAATGGTGCACTTTTTACTGGTTTTATGTCATTGGAAGAATCGGGTATTAATTGCGGCGGTAAGACCGGTCCATAGGTGGAGTTATTTTCAGCAGTAGAAACGTCTGTTGCTCCTGGGGAATTTTCACCATCGGCAACAACGTCATCGCCGTCGCCACCGCCACCGCCATCATCGCCATCATCGTTATCACAAATACTAAGACGCAAGGAAGTTCTTCCGATAGAACTCATACTTTCTTCCTGACTATTCACATCAACCGTATTTTCTGTCGATCCGCGATCACATCTCTGACCAACATTGTCTCTACTATCTTCTGTGATTTCCGTCAATACAGGTGACGCGGAATCTGAAATGGTACCAGAATCATTAATACTGGAACCATACAACAGATCACTCTTCCCTGCATTTACCTTTGGCGAGCCTTCCGAACATTCGCTCTCAATCGCTTGCTTTCTCGTTAAACTGTCACATTCGTTGCTCGCGTTTTGCTTTTTCGTCTTCGTCTTGTGCAGTCGTGAAAACGAACAAGGGGGGTTTATATCGGAGCCATCGGACAAATTTTCGTCCGTCTCTGATAGAACATCAAATTCAGACAAGTCTAAATCCTTACATTCCGGGCTTTCTACCGACAAATCTTTCTTCGTTAGCGATTCGGTGTCGCTACGACTTTGCTCCACGTTCTTGGGCGAAGAGAATTCCTGCACGTGCTGCTCCGCATCCTCCTTCGCCGATGCCCTTTTATGCGAATCGTGTCTCTCAGATTCTCCCCGAGATCTGCTATGATCCGACAATCTTGTCTTGTGCGACTGATAGCCTCTGTCGCGACTCTTCTCGCGAGAATGGTGCTTGTATTTTTCGTGGAGCTTGTTCTTGTGCTTGTCGTTCTGGGACCTGTCGTCCTCGTTTCTGCTGTGGGACCGCTCCTGAGACCTGTGCTTGCAATGCTCGCTCCGATCTCGAGTCCTATGCCGCTTCGTGTCACTTGTTTTGCGTTTCGAAGGTAAAGAAGAACTTTTCGAATCTACGCCAACATCCCTCGCGTTTCTATAGTCTTTGCTGTCCTCGCGTCTCGAGCTCCTTGACTCGCTAATGTGTTTCGAATATTTCGCAGAGTACTTCAGATCTCTGTTATCTACGTCCCGTTCCTTCGAACATCTATGCTCTCTTCTACTGCTGTCGTGCTTGGATTTTTCTTTCCTATCTTTGTACTCTACATCATTGTAGGAAGATTTGTAGTCTGACTTCGACCTCGAGAGTTTCCCGAGTTTTGGTTCCGGCTGCACGTTATCTTTCCGGGTGGCTTCGAAGCGAAATCGTCGCCCGTCGTCGCTGTCCTGACTCTCGGAATCAGAATCCATCGTCGTCATGATTTAGATACTCGCTGAAACTACCAGAAATTTCATTTTTCATAGAGATTAATTGCAGTATATACGTATATAATGATATTTAATTTTTCAACACTAATCCTTCTAGGCAGCGAAATAAGCAGCGATACTTGTGAACAAACTTAGAAATATCACATTGTGTTTTGTAAAAGTACTTTACAGTGCCAAGGCAATAAACAATACCTAGGAAAAACAGTTTGTTATAATTTGGCTACACGACTTTATTGAAAACACAGCTGTATTCGAACATTATACACATGACAGAATTAAAGTACGACTAAACGGGATAGAAATTCTAGTCTACGCGCTTTTCTGTATCCTTCGGCTGCGTTCGGTTCTTCACACTTTCAACTAATCTATCGACTTTACTAGGATTCGGCTTTAATTTCGGAACGGATTCTGTCCGCGGACTTGCTTGTAACATCTTCATTACTTTCGCCGCGCTATACTTGACGGATTTCACAAGCCCAGCAGTAATGATTCCCTTCAAACTTTGCGTAACGCTTGATTTCCATACAATTTCTTTCAAGCACTCCTCTAGTATCTCGCCTAAATCCGGATCGTACGCAACCGCGCGTAGGCAATCCTCCGTGTCCTTGGATCTCGGGCCCTGCGACCATGCTCTGACGAGCTTAATCTGTGGCGTTCTAGGCAACTGATTCAAATGATGTATCATTGTCGCAGGACTCGTATCTTGATGGCACATGACAACCGTTTCGTTGGACTTTGGGATATCCACGTAATTTTCCAGATGTTTCAAAATTGGACTGTACAATTCCCTGAACTGCGTTAGCTGAGGTAGAACGATGTTGTTAACTTTATCTTTATTCTCGCCGAAAGTCATTCGGAAGTCGCCGTTGTAGGATAAGCCAGCTATAGTTTTGTAAAAGTCAGTTTCTGTAAAGTGTTGCGGAAGCAACAATAGGGCTGTATGAACAGCTGAATGTAAATTTTGTACTAGAGCTGTGGGTAGCACGGAATGCTCGTCCGGCTCCACCAATACTTTAACGGGTTTGTGTAATCTTCCTGCCAGATATAAATCACTCCAGTCTAACAAGTCCTCGACCAACGAAACTTCCGAAATTACTCCGTATTTAACGGTATAGCCTCCTGTCATTTTAACCAACGTATTGTAATACACCTTGGCACCCCATTTCTCTTGCACGTTGGCAATCGCCCTGGGTCCAAGAAATCTCAACGGCTGGGCGTAATGATTGGCATTGAATCTCAAATTCTCCGCGTGCCAGTGGTTTACGTTACGAACGACAAAAATAAGATCCAACATGTTGTTGGACCGATTGTTCGTTTGCTCGAACGCAGCAGACCCGTATGCGAAGCAAAATTTCATATTCCTCGGGAAATGTTTCAAGATCTCTTTCAACTGCTGAACTCCTATGACCTTTTCCATCATTGCGAAATGTTAATGGTACAAGCAAAATCCTCTGCGTCGAAACGAAACCAGCCACCTTTAATTCTGCATAATAGGTTTCTCTCGTACGTAGATTTAATTAGGGTACAGTTGATTTCATGTTTTATACCATCGAATATTGCGGATACATTGGAAAGTCAGAAAAGCGTGACAGTGCTGAGGAGCATAATAAAAAACCGGCACCTGACGCGGGACAAGTATTTTCGCTTTGAAATCTTCCAACAGCTTCTGGACAATTACAATCAACTGCGCCCTTTACGAACGGAGATCCATTCCCATCTAACCTAGAAATGTTTTGCGTGAATCGTATAACCGTTACATGTACTTACTCCAAATCAATACAGTATTTTATAACGGTGATTTAATTAGTTACGCTGCGAGTCGAATGATACGTTTAAACTTTACGGTGAAACAAAGAAAACTGATATAACGTGAAATTGTACATCGTACATATGTAATACCGTACCGTTTATCGGGCTTGGAAACGCATGATTGCCTCGAGTAATCTGTTTCGCATGGACCAGTATAAGGTCCATGAATTTTCGCTTTAGTAATGTTATTTGACTCGACCTGTCAACTATACTCGATATATCAAGTCTTTTCACTGGCAGTGATGACTTTTCGCGTCAAAAATCTCCATCCGCTACTTGGCATTGGCGTGTTTTCACACCGCTGCGACGACAGAGAAACTATTGACCCGCACATCGCATCTAGGAACATTTCAGATCATTCGATAATTGCAACGGATCCATTCTACTTGCTTATTAATACAATTTTAAGAGCTTCGGGCTTCTGATTAGAAAGAGGTATGACGATATAACGGAGAATACTATTTTCCCTGCAGTAGCGAATGCGTGAAAAGGCCTACCAGCTGGTTCAACCAGGCTCCAATCGATATTTCCATTCTCAAACGCAAGTTATAAACAGTTAAACTTGTTCCAATTGAATATTTTACCTAATTGTATTATATTCGTTTTGCTATAAATATGATACTTGAGTTATGTAGATTTAAGTAAGTTTATGTCGGTAATATTTAGGGATTTTCTTCTAGTGAGATATTTCAAGCAACTGTTGATAAAACTTTATTAAACATTTATTATAGGGGTATTAAAATTCTGGAGTTCAATAACAATGTTTACAGATGAATAACAAAGGAAACAAACAAAATGAACCTTAGCAACTAAAATATTTACAAATGAAAAGTGAAAATCTAAATACTTGAATACAAACTTCGCGGGTTAAATAGGATCGTGCGTATTCCTTAAGGTGCAATTTCATGCTGCGCTCGACACTCGTTTTGAGCGTCAAACGGCCGATTTCTTCACCTTCAGTAATCTTCCAGTTAAAGTTATCTTCCCCACATAACTGTCACATGATGAAAGAGAAGATATAATACTTAAGAAGCATTAAATTGTTGGCATTTAAATTAGTTGTCTATTCGAGCGGGATATTCAGATCGACTAAATGTACCTTATCGCAGTTGGCTGATTATTGCCGAAGTTTACTGATCAGTGCCGAATGGGCATTTAAATTGGTTGTCTAGTGATTTCCCTAGTTTATTTTTGTCCTTGTCGAGTGACGCCTCTTATTATGGCCGGTATTCATAGTCGCTACTTATTCTTAAGCAAATGCTTAAGCATGCGGCATCCTATACTAACCTAGTAGCTAGTAAAGGATGCCGAATGCTTAAGCATTTGCTTAAGAATTTTTTTGTATTTATTGTTTTTCCTGTTAAACAGGAATGGCGTTTCAAGCTTTATCCGCTTATATTGCCCAACGAACTATAGTCTCATCTTTTTTCTCTCCTCTCTCTCCTTCGGGTCCCAGCAGCAGCGGCGCACCGGGAGAAACATGGTCTCCCATCTTTCCCCAGTACCCGCCCCGTGATGCTTAACCCGGCGTTGGTCAGGTGGGGTCTCATGGACCCCAGATTTTAAATTGAGTATAACTTCTTAACAACGCGTGGCAGTGTTATTTAGTTTGCTTATTATATAAGCTATTTAGGAAGTATATTTTTGTTGAAAATTAAAGATGTTTAATTAGTTAAGTATTCTTGGGTAATAAAAATTTAATTAAAGATATGAATTTCTATAAAACACTAAATTAATTGCGGGGTCTGTGGGACCCACGTTACTACTCTTGTTACATTTCCCCACGTTACCAACGCCGGGTTAACTTCGGTGATCTAACGAGAACCGGTGTTTTCCATCTACTTAAGAATAAGTAGCGACTACGAATACCGGCCTTTATCTCCTCTTTGCTTCGTCCCTATATTCTATTGTACAACCATCGGTTCACCATAAACCAAAGGAGCGCGAAATTTAAACAGAATGCTGTATCCTGTTACCTCGCCATGATGCGAACATAGCCTTTTCATTCGGAGGGAAATTTGAATTAAAGAAAGGGCTCATGAAGTTGTTGGTTTTTCTTATGCAATTAAGCATAGTCATGGCCAGGTAATCAAATGCTCGTTAACATTGTAACTTTTATTAATCATCACCGAAATTATGTAAACGCTCGTTAGAAAACAAATGTAGTTAATTATTTATGTTAACAATGAAAAACTGAAGATCATTCATTCCATTTCGAGAGTCGACTCTGTAAAGACGTATTTTGTCAAACCCTACAAAATATATATATATATACGTTCAACATTGAATATAAGGTTACCTTTTAATCCTTCTAATTCTCGAATTCCAAACCCGAACGCATCCTCCGAGCAGAGTGCTTCTGCATTCCACGGGCATCGGCCCCACTCCCTGGAATTGGACGCAAGTTCCCGAAGATCCACGCAACAATTCCTACATTCATGGTCTGAAGTGTGATGCCAGATCGGGGACGGGTTCCCTCGAGAATTTCCCCCCACCTCGCGCATGCAACGCCGGAGCAGCGTATCCGTGAGCTCGGCGCTTCGGAGGCCAACTCACGGACACGCAACTCCGGCGTAGTGTGCGCGAAGTGGGGGAAATTCTCGAGGGAACCCGTCCCCGATCTGGCATCACAGGTCTGAAGTCGCTTCCTAGTAGCGTAGATAGTGGTAGGTAGCGTCGCTTGGTGTCGCTGCAGCAGTTTTGAGCAGTTTCAAATATTTGGGTGGCATCGAACAGTGGTGAATAACGTAACAATTGGAAATGGCCAAAAAATTATTAGTCGCATTAGCATTATTAGAATCTAGTAGTAGCACTGACGACGAAATTGAAGAATTAGTATTAGCACATCTAATGATGGAAAGTTCCGAAGATGAAGTATGTAATTTTATTTGATAAATTAATTTCTCTATATTATAAATATAATAATTACATATAATATTATATTTAACACGAGTTTAACTTTTTTCACAAGACCAGGATACATAAATCAACAAAAAGGAGAGGTGTTCGATATTCAGCGTATAAACGTAACGCTTTCATGACTGCAGTTCGTCAAGGAAAAATAGACAGAGTCAGAGAGATAATTAGTTCTCGCGGTCCGTGTTACGCGGAAGAATGGAAAGATGGATATTCCTTACTTTGTACCGCTCTTGAGAAGAAACATACAGAAGTTGCTAAACTACTATTATCGAGTGGTTCCAAAGTTAACAGCAGACACAAAAATCCTTGTAACACTTCACTGCATTTTGCTGTTCTAAATGGTGACATTGAAATTGTTCAGATGCTTCTGGACAGAGGTGCTAATATCGGTGCCAAAAACGCACAGGGTAATACTCCTCTTCACAACGCAGTTCAAAGCAAGCAAACGAAAATTATTGGCATGCTTTTAAATCTCGGAGCGAATGTTAACGCTGCCGACAAAAACGGTGTAACTCCTCTGCACCTTGCCATTGGAACCAATAGCAAAGAAATTACAACCCTTCTTCTAAGTAGGGGGGCTAATGTCGACGGTAAAGGAAACAATGCTGGAAATTCTCGTATTGCGGTGGACACAGGGTATTTATAAATTGTTTAGCATCTTTTAATATACACAGCCTATGTTAATTCCGTCTGCCTCTATATTTAGGAATTCTGGTACACCACTGCAGCTTGCTGTTATTAGCGGTGACGAAGAAGTTACCGAATTGCTTTTAAGCAAAGGTGCTGATGTAAACGCTTCAAGCAGTGGCGACTTAACTTCTCTTCATCTTGCAACGCTCGTAGGAGATTTGAAAATCGTTGAGCTTCTTTTAAAATATGGAGCCAATGTTTATTCTGCATCTGAGAACGGCCGAACACCACTGTACCTTGCTGTTGCAAACGGACGTAGTAAAATTGTTAAGCTACTTTTAGAACGCGGAGCTTACGTTGATGCTAAAGATAAGAATGATAAAACTATACTACACTCTGCTGTTGAACATGGAAATGCAATAATCGTCAAGCGTATTTTAAAGCATTGTCCTGATCTGAATAACCAAAGCAACAGCGGCGTTCTTAATGCTGCGGTGCAGGGCTGTGGAACGCGGTATCGCAAGATCGTTAAAAACCTGCTCGAATATGGTTTTACTGTCAACCCTGAAGACGGTTATAATTTAATGCACCCTGCTGTCGAGAAAGGATACGTGGAACTTGTTGAAGAACTCTTAGAACAGGGTGCTGATGTTACTATGTTATCCGACTCGACAATCGGAAAAGATTCTATACCTTTACATGTTGCAACCAAAAACGGACACGAGAAAGTAGCCGAATTATTGATAAGCCATGGAGCTGATGTAAATGCGCAAGATGAAACTGGCAAACCAGCAATAGTTTATGCTACTCAGAATGCCGATTTGAAAATTACTGAACTACTTTTAACTAATAAAGCTAATGTAAAGCATCATCCTGAACTACTGAGGATTGCTGTTAACAAGGGTTGCGGAGAGATCGTTGAAGCTCTTTTGCAGCATGGCGCTGATATCAACGCTACTGATAAATCTGGAAGAATGCCAGTCGAGGAACCAAGAGGTTTTGGAGTTCCTCTTCCTGGTGCTAAGGGAGAAGTGATTTTTAGTAGGGGAGCTAAAGCAAACACTAGAGATAAAAATTGTCTGACGGTGCTTCAAGCTGCTATTGACGGAGGATTTGTGAAAGTCGTTAAGGCTCTTTTGAAATATAACGCAGATGTTAATGCCACGTATAAAGGTGACATGACAACGCTCCATCTTTCTGCCAAACGAGGTAACAAAGTAATTACCAAAATGCTTTTGGAGAAAGGAGCTAATATAAATGCCGAGGACCACGATGGAATGACTGCTCTTCATTTTGCAACTAAAAGCGGCCATGGAGAGGTTGTAGAAGTCTTGTTAAAATGCGGTGCCAATGTTAATGCTACGACGAAATGCGACTTGATAACACCACTCCACATTGCAGCTGAATCTTCTAAACGTGGTTGCGAAAAAATTGTCAAGCGTCTCTTAAAATCTGGTGCCAAAGTTAATCCTACGCTTGGCCGCCACGCATTTACACCACTCCACAAAGCTGCTGTAACCGGTGCCGTAGAAGTTGTCGAGCCCCTCTTAGAATTTGGTGCCAGCGTTAATGCTACCGACGAATATGGCACAACAGCGCTTCACTTTGCTTCCAAAAGAGGCCACGAAGAAGTTGTAATAGCTCTCCTAGAACATGGTGCTGATATTACTACGAAGAGTAAAGGTTGTTACACGGCGCTTCATTTTGTTATGGATGGTATGGATTTAATTCGCGATAATAATTACGGTTTCGACTATGATTTTACTTTTGATTTTGATTACGATTATGATCATCAAACCTCTACTTATATAAACATTGCTGAGATCCTTAAAAGCCACGTGGTTAAGATGAGAGCTGCGAATTTATTCGCAGCAAACGACGATCTACTATCAATTAGTAGCAATGATGACGGACCAAATGATTCTGAAGATGCCTATTCTGACATTCCTGACGACATATTCTTCAATTCTATACTGGTCTATAGGAGAGATTGTAAGGGATATAGGTTGACCAGAAGTAGGCTTCAATGCAAATGCGAGAAAGAAATAGCAAGCATGAAGAGTGAGAAGTTTGTTAATACTTATGTCACGTTTTACGATATCTTGATAAAAGATATAAGTCAATTAGCAATGTACGCAAGAAACGAAAGTATAGTAGAGGCCTTCAGATCAGGCGATTATAGAAAAAAATTTCCGATATATGGTAGTATGATAAGTATTAATTTTAGAAAGGGTGAAAGAAGGAAAGAGTTTCTGGAGCAAGGAAACAAAATTCTCGATCGTCTCTTTAACGATTTCTCTGAGTTACCACGTGGCTGTACCGAAAGAATACTTAGTTACTTAAATGATGACGATTTTAGAGATTTAATAGAGGCTAGCAAGCCTTACGCTTAAGTTCAGGAGAAATGTTCAAACAGGCGGGAAGAGTCAGTTTTTATCGGGTTTTAAATGATTTTACTTTAATGTTACGAAAGAAGATATTTTATTCTTTTTTAAATAGACCGCCAACGTGCGAACCAATGTTGGGACTTGCCTCGCCTGCCTCGTTCTGCTCAACGTACAAGAATAGTATTATTGTTACCAATACAGTATTATCTGCAAAATGCAGTTAACTTTTATAATTTTTTATCGTAATAAAATATATATTATATAAAGTAAGTCTACTTTGAATTTGAAAATGCACCTGAGCCCGTGGACTCGTTATTACGAGTCAAAAATTTGTTTTTTTTAGACTTTATAGTCTAATTCAAATTTAAATTAAACGCTTATTTTAATTCGCCCTTTCATAATTATTAAGGTGCAATTTCATGCTGACGCTTGACGCTCGTTTCGAGCGTCAAAAAACAGTCACGTGATCGGTCCACGTGACTTGCAGCATCAAGCGGAAAAGCTAAATTCGGTTCAAAGTCTCGTGGACCGATCACGTGACTGGTTTTTTGACGCTCGAAACGAGCATCGAGCGTCAGCATGAAATCGCACCTTTATAGCACATTCGGCAACCTGCACAATACGCCTCGGTTTTTTTTAAATATTGGGAGTATACGGGCGGCAACTATTTAAGATTCAAATGTAAAATATGCATTTTGTAATTTGTTGTTTAACTAATTTCGAACATTTAACACTTCCGCTAATTTCACTCTTATTCCTTTCCCTACTATATTCAACCATATCATACATTCGATTAATCATCCCACTTTTAAAAAAAGGGACCGCGAGGCGGCGCTCTCCGCGGTACTTACCTAGCGTATAGTACGCACCACGGTGTAGAACACCTGTCTATTACACCGTGGTACGCACTGAGTGCGAACTTTTTCGGTGCGACACCGTGCCGCACGTTGGTATAGGAATATAGAAACACGAACGTTTTGTATGCCAGCGAAGTATAGATTTAAGCATAAGGAGCAGATGAAATGTCACTTTAATCTTGTTAAAGTGAAAACGACTCTGCCTCACATCGCCTAGAAATCGGTGTTAACGAACCCAATGGTACGTACTTTGACATTCTCGATCACTTTTTTACACATTTGAACGCGACTGTTATACAGTGAATACCGAAACTGCTGAGCTGCAGTAAGTTTCGGGAGAAGCGTGTCAGCTTACATCCGTTGAAACATAATACTACGATATTCTTTACATGATCTTATGCACTATTAATATCTATAAATTTAGAGCAAATACACTTGGCTGGTTTGACAGATCTACTTGTGCGCGCATGTGCAGTTACGGGTAGTATACGAATGCGCAACCCGCGCGCCCTTGCGATAAATTTCTTATTTCAAGATGCGCAGATTTTTGGGCGAAAATTATAACGAATTTATGCGAATCTAAACGAAATGTAATAAGAAAGAAACGGCTGTTTCAATGGAACGTAAATTAGACGTTAAAGTAAGTAAGCTAAATACTAATTTCGTATTTAACTTGCTAGTTCACTATATGGGAATATTTAGGATTCAGCTCAATCATTGGGTCTTTTTAATTTTTATTACAATAATGTAAAAAATAATACATGTACTGTTTTAATATTGACCTTAACTATATTGTACAGAATTTTATTGGGCTAAGGTATATGGAATAACAGCAGATGCTGTCTAAACCAGAGTTGGGCAAAATGTAATCTACACCCGTCCCTCAATTTACGCGGCACTTTTTTTACACGAGTATTTGTTTTACGCGGCAAATTTACCTCAATGTACGCGAACTTTTTATACGCGGAATTGATTTTACGCGATCTTTTTTTACGCATCCGACCAAATTTACATTCACAATGAACATGAAGACGAACTTCCAAATATTTCAAGCGATGAAGATGTGTTTATGCCAATTAAAAAGAAAAGGCTTATTGTTTTGAATTACAGTAGCGATAGTGACATCGAATAGAAATTACATAGTACTTCTGTTTTCTGTAATGTCTTACTTATTTTTTTGTTAAGTTCTATGGAATAAATATGTACACACGTATTTCTAAAACTTTTACTAGCTTTTATTTCCAATGTTTTTCCTTTTATACTGACCGATTCAATTTACACGATTTTTATTCGCGTAAATGAAATCCACGTGGAACCGGATATTCACGTAAATTGAGGGACGAGTGTAATTACAACTTACAAATTACGATTAAACTGTAATTGTGTAGTTAATTACACATTATTTTCTGTAATCATTAATGTAGGTGGTTGACCACAATTTTATCAACTACCTAAATTAACGATTACCCAAAATAATGTGTAATCAACTGCACAATTATAGTTTAATTGTAATTTGTAAGTTGTAATTAGATTACATTTTGCTCAACTCTAGTCTAAACATCAGATAAGCATACAGTTCCATATACTTTGCCGATGTTACTAGTATTAAAGTTGTAACAATTAATGTCTTATACACATACTTAAATCTTAGATCAATCATTCCATTGGCATACATAACAGTCAAAATATAAAATACATCCTCGGAAAATCTATTTCTCCAGCATAGCGATCCTTATTTGTTTGAAATAACTTGCTCGATATGACTTTTCAATGTTTCTAATTGTCGCATGGTTTCTGGATCTAAAGTTGGAATGCTAGACATACGTAATCCATCGTTGGGTAACAAGGATATAACGTTGCCATTGCGTAAAGGCACGTTAATGTTGGCGGTATCATCCTGGATCACGGCGGAAACCAACAGAGGACTACCTTGCATACTAAGGACCATTTCCCCTTGCCGTGGACGCCTCAGTACATTTAACGGTGTATTGGGCTTAATTTTCGGGGTCACGAGACCGTATTCATGCCTCGAAGGCTTCAGAAGCGCAGGGGTCTTAAACGTATCAGCTTTCATTGATTCTTTACCGCGTTCCCTCTTGTTTTTCTTCACGGTCAGCAGACTAATCTCCGTTAGCTTCATCCTGCTGTTCCTGGAGGTACTACGCGTTCTTCTGTTCGTGGTGGGTTCGACAATTTTTTTCGAAGTTCTCGAGGGACGCGTGCCGGCAACTCCCTCGGTCACGTATCCATCATCGGACGCAGCTGTGATTCTTTTCGCATTCTTCTTCCCTTTTAGCGTCGCCGAAGCCAACGGTAGGAAACAGTCGTCGACGGACGACGAAACATGGTTGCAGTTCTCTTTCTGGTTGTCGTCCTCGTAGCTTAGTATCTCGCCGAGGGTCATCTGCCGTATCTCGAGCGGCAGCCGTGCCAAAGTAACGTCAACGAATGTTTCCAAACTCTTTACCGCCATTTTTGCTTCTGCTTCCATTTTTAATATTCGCAAATGCGCCTGTCGCTCGAAATCTTTTACTAATAAATCACTTTCCTCCGTGGACTTTTGTTCCTGTTTCGATTTCCGAACAATTTTCGTTCGCGGCATGTTGGGTACAGCGTGAAATAACAAGTCGATCCGATTTCTTCGCTAGTAGTTTTATTCGACGTCTCAAAGGAATTTCCTGGGCTCTAATCGGCTCTAATGTTCAAAAGTTTCTTTCTCCGACAACTTACATCGACACCAAAGCGATGTTTTCGATTCTGTTTACCGCCGTTAAAAGTTTATAGTTTCATGCCTGCGATCACGCGAAGGATAGAACGGCAAAAAGTGGCGCGAAAAGATGAGCAAGTTTCAAAGGACTGCCGTGTCAAGCTTCGAGTGTTCAAAAATGCATTCAAACTAGTGATCCTCGTGGGTTAAAGGGACAGCGTGTATATACTTACGTTAAGTGGAAAGTAAATTGTTATTTGTTGTTATACGCGTAGTTTTTTACCTCTCCGTCGCTTATATATGTTAAATAAGTGCGCGCAACAGGGATTCTAAAATTTCATGGTCCTAGTGTATTTTTTATAGCGTTTTCGGACGGTCGCACTGGTGCGCACTGAGTGCGAATTTTATAGCGTTTTCGGACGGTCGCACTGGTGCGCACTGAGTGCGAATTTTATAGCGAATTCGGACGATCGCACTGGTGCGCACTGAGTGCGAATTTTATAGCGAATTCGGACGGTCGCACTAGTGCGCACTGAGTGCGAATTTTATAGCGAATTCGGATGGTCGCACTGGTGCGCACTGAGTGCGAATTTTATAGCGAATTCGGACAGTCGCACTAGTGCGCACTGAGTGCGAATTTTATAGCGAATTCGGACGGTCGCACTGGTGCGCACTGAGTGCGAATTTTATAGCAAATTCTGACGGTCGCACTGGTGCGCACTGAGTGCGACTTTTAGCCAGTTGGAAGCGAGAAAACTCGCACTCAGTGCGCACTAGTACAGCCCTAGTTGCCGAATCCGCTATTAGCCAATCGGAAGGTAGGAATGTGAACTTTTTCGCTTCCGATTGGCAAAAATTCGCGCTCAGTGCGCCCCAGTACGACCGTTGTTGCGGGGCCGGCTGGGAATTCTGATGGCTTGAGGGAATTTCTGTGTGGTCCGGTGTCCGCGGAGCCTTGAAGAACTCTGCTCGCGAAACGCGTGAAGCTAACAAATGAATTGTCTTGTAACGAATAACTTAGAACTCAATAAAACTTATTAAACTGAACTGAATTAAATTGCCAAACGATTTAAAACTATTTAGGAACAAGAAACAGAACGAAGATGTTTTAAGATTGATCAAAGCTGGATTTTATTACAACACATCTGAGCTTTAACAACATCGATGATCAAAAGCGAGACAAAGAAACAGGCTTCTTCGTACGTTCCTTTTTAATAAATACAATGGTTTCGAGCGATAAGGAAGGAGGCAACGACAAATTTCTAATATTGCAAAATTCATTCCTAACTCTGTTCAAACTTCGCGCTATAAGAGCTTGAGTTAAACGCCGCTAGAGTGAGGATTGTAACTCGCAATGTTGCGAGGCCGGCTGGGAATTCTTCTGGCTTAAAGGAGTTCTGTGAGGTCCGGCGTCCGTGGAGCCCTGAAGAGCTCTGCTCGCGAACGCGTGAATTTAAAACGAACGAAATGTTTTGTAGTAAACACTTAGAACACAATAAAACTTATAGAACTGAACTGAAATGAATTAATTAGATTATAGAATGATTTAGAAGTAATATAAACGAGAAACAAGACGACAAGGATATTTGGAGAATGATTGGGATAAGATTTATTGCGATACGTCTATATCGTAACAACGTCGGAAATCAAAATGCGAGGAGAAGAAACAGGCTTCTTCTTACGTTCGTTCCTCTTTTCTTTATCAATACATTGTTTTTCGAGCGATAAGGAAGGAGGCGAAGATAGATTTCTAATGTGATAGAGTTCATCCTTAACTCTATCCTGTTTAAACTTCGCGCTTTAGAAGCTTGCGCTGAACGCCGCTAGAGCGAGGATCGCAACCATAGCCATATATAGACGGAGCCTAAGCTGAGGGGGGTTGCAAGGTTCGCGGTAAGGGGAGCGATACAGGTAAATCGGGTAAATCGGGTAACTCAGTGGTTCGACACGCCGAATGCACCCGAAGCTGACCCGACGTGCCTGTATCTGAACCTCTGTCTTTTCCCCTCCAAGCTTACGTTCCTCTCGCTAATAGTCTCAGCTTTCGCTCCGTCTATATATGTCTATGATCGCAACAGCAACAATGGCTGACTGTCGATGACTGTGTAGTTCGTTTGTGACCAAGTTATCCCATCTACAGATGCGTAGCATAGTTTATCGCAAATGTAGCGTAAATTTGAGGTTTGAGGGCAGTTGAGGGTATTGTGGGTATTGCGTTGTATCAAGTAACGGAAAGGCATAGTGCATAATGATTACAAGCTAGAATGCTTTTCATTGATCAGCTGTTATTTGATGTGACGTACTATAGCATCCGAACATAAAAGGATTCGGTTTAGTTTACTACATCGATATTCTTCGCAAGGTATTGCGTCGACGTTAGCCAACAAAGCTGCGTGTGTTTCGTAAAATACGAACGAACTGAAAGCAGTTAAACAGCATGGAGGTTGACGAAAACAACCCATCGGCTCCGACCGAGACCCCAATGGAAGTCGACGAGGACAATACTGGAAAAAATCCTACCACATCGGCGAATCCTCCCAGTGCTATCAAAGTGATGGCATCCTCCGGTACTGTCGGGTCTGTTTCGATTAGCCTTCACCCGCTTGTCATAATGAATGTCAGCGAACATTGGACTAGACTTCGCGCTCAAGAAGGAACAGAGCAATTAGGTGCATCTTCCAACCACTTTTTATTCTTTTTCGCAGCTTCAAAGTTGAGTCGTTCAAATTACTTAAACGCGCGGTATACGTGTACACTAAATCAAGGCACGCGTCGTTGTAGTCGACTCAACTATCGAGCCTCCTTCGAAGTTTTCGTTACAACAAAAACACTTGTTCTACGTATATTAACATTCTATTCGTTGTCGCAGTGTATGGAGCGTTAATTGGTAAACAGAAAGGTCGCAACATAGAAATAATGAATTCCTTCGAACTGCTGTTTACCTGTATCGGAGATGATGTTATAATCGACAGAGATTATTATACTACCAAGGAAGAACAGTTCAAACAGGTGTTCAGTGAAATGGATTTCTTGGGCTGGTATACGACGGGGGATATGCCCAACGAAAGGGATATCCGAGTACACAAGCAACTTTGCGAGATCAACGAAAGTCCCGTGTTACTGAAGCTCGACCCGAAGCCAAAGAATACCGACGTATGTATTCGTGCGATCGATACTTGTATACATTGACTTCGTAATAGAACCTTTTGTTCTTCGTAGCAACTGTCCGTTTCCATGTACGAGTCCGTGATCGATTTGGTTAACGGAGAAGCGACGATGTTGTTCGTTCCGTTGACCTATACACTGGCAACAGAAGAGGCGGAAAGGATCGGGGTCGATCACGTCGCCAGAATGTGTACCAACGATCAAGGGGAGAGTTCGTTGGGTAATATGATACCTGTTTATCTGATTTTCAATTCAGCGAACAAGCGATAACGAAAATGTCCTTTCCACGAACAATCGACAGTCGCGGAGCACCTAACGGCACAGCACAGCGCCATAAAAATGTTGCATTCGAGAGTGAAATTGGTATTGGAATACGTGCAAGCGGTCCAGAGCGGCGAACTAAAAGGAAACCATGAAGTGTTGCGAGCAGCCTGCTCTTTGGGACACAGATTGCCAGTTCTGAATAATCCCAAGTTTAAAGCAGACTTTTATAATGTAAGTACGCTCCGCGGAGAGTTTCGGGTAATATTCTGCTTGTACGATGACGATATGAATTCTTTCAGCAATGTAATGACTTTGGTTTGATGACTTATCTCGGTATCATAACGAAAGGTTGCAACAACATTAATCAGTTTGTTAACAAATTCAATATTTTGTACGATAGGCAAGGTGTGGGTCGTCGTTTGCGAAGTCTTTTCTTGTGATAAGTGAATAGAATGTGTTGACTTTTATACCTGTCTTTTTTTACTCCTTAAATTATAGTAAATATTCTTGGACCTTGAGAAATTGAAAGCAGTAAATTTCGCTGGTGAGTAAACGGAATGCTAGCATATTGTACCTCTTATAAAATAAAGTTAAAAGGGATTATAAACTTCCGTTCCGTCCTCGTTATACAAATTTATTGATACGTGCTCTATATTTATACGTTTCTCAGTACGCAGCATACATACAAAGAATTTCCGGACACGTTCTATACGTAATATTGCTGGAAACGAAACGTACACCGAGAGTATATCAGTATACATACAAGTAGTACATACACGCTTGCACGTTGTTCTTAGTGGAAGACGTCTTATAGTCGATACGTTTCTTCGTACAAACCCTTATACTTTCAGAGGCCACGTTATCTTCTCTTTACATACTTCGTTTTTATTATTTACAGAATTTATTTCGTATAAATTATACTTGATATAAAAAAGCGACCTATAAAATATGACTAAAAGTCTTCTCCTAAAAATCTATTCAGTTATTACATACGCTTCGACCCGATATATATATATAACGATTTACAAATATTATACTGTATAAAATATAGTCTAGTAATATATTGTGCCTCATTACTTATTGCAGGTAACTGGATCATGTTACGTATTTTATATAGACATAAATCAGAATTGACTCATCGTGTGGCTAGACTATTGAACCTGTATAAATTCCATAACGACCAACCTTTCGATTAATAGTTTGATCAGGAAATCGTAACGCAGTTATACGCGACCATATCGCTAAAAGGTATTAAAATTTTCATCCACCATTTCACAGTATTCGTTTGTACGCCGAGTTGTGCGGTTCCATTTGATATTACATTGATATGAAACATTCAAACCACAGAGATCGATATTCCTACAACTAATTCGTACGAAACTTGCAAGATTTTTGTAATTCTTACCTTTCTCTCATTGCGGCATTTTTCACAGACAATTTTCTAAATCAGATTTTACTTTCGCCGATTGCAAAAGATCCACAACCACGCGGTTCGTGCCTCCACGGCATATTGGTTTTGCGATTTTACATAGTCAGCTGGCTGTCCTCGATCATGGTAGCAAGAACATCTACTAGAACAGACAGCATCGAGTCGGGCTAAGGACTTGGTTTCTCCATTCCAATTATCTCCTCGAACAGAGTGTTTCTTCCCTCTATTCTTTCCTCCATGGTTTGTAGGGCAAATCTTAACGTTGCCGCAGCCAAATCACCGACCGACCAATGCCTATCTATGAGAACTCTAGTCACAGTATCTAGCTGGAAAGTGATTGTGGAATCAGTGGAGACTTTATCTTAAAAGTCTTTCATTTCATTTCTATAATAGATATCGTGTTCGCTACCTTGGTCAAGTTTGGATTTCCCGTAGTATAATATATCAACTTTGGTACCCCGGCCAAAGAAGCGGCAAGCCATTGAATGACAAGCTTCAATTGCGGGTCCCCTTTTAACCGAGATCCGCAGCCCCAGTTGCCGGTAGCGACTGGTAATAATCCACCCGCCTGAGGACTACTATCTCTTGGTATCTAAAACGTTGCGTTAGTAAATTTCAGATGCTATAGACGTAGAAAAGATGTGACGATGCAAACTATAGGTATAATTGAGAATACACTTTGGCGTCTATGTGAAATCGGTGAATCTCGAACAATGTTATTGTGGAAAGTATGAAAAGTTATATTAATGCAAGTTAAAAATCGATTATGAAGTGTACAGGTAAAAGACATTATCAGATAGAATGAGAGACAAATCATTAGTCATTAGAAGTACGACTACAACGGTTTCAAATCAAAAGCACATCTTTGTTATCTGTTCATGCAACGAGTCGTTAAAATTTATGAACCTTCGACACTCGATGGTTTCTAGCAATTTTAGCTGCTGCAACAGTACTTAATAAACAATCACGAAGACACGTAATTTATTTATGATATCAGTTCCATGCAATTACATTTACGAAACAGAATCGACAGATGTGTAAGACAAGTTTGCTCACGTTAAACGTAACATGCGATTCGATTTCTTGCACAAGTTTATCCATTACGGTTCCAGGTGCGCTTAAAGAAACGGGATTAGATAGACACACGGTAGTTTCGTCATCGACCAATGTTTGAAAAACTTCCGATGTAAATGTTACCGTCCTAAGCTTTCTACGTTGGATATCCTTTACCTCTTTTGATATCGCACGATTACTTAAAGCGTCTTCGTAATATTCTACACCTTCAGACTCTGAGACCTGCGTATCGTAATGATCTGATGAGACATGGCTATGTACAAAAGATTATCTGCGGTAGTATTAGATTTTAGTTTGTCTCTCATTCTTCATTGATACAATACAAGTGATATCGTACAAACGGAGTATAAAACTATAAACCATGTGATCGTTTCTGATCCAATATAGTACAGTTTTCTCTCTTTTTTCTTTATTCTTTTTTAAGTTTGATAATGTTATTATTCCGTTCAAAGATCAAAGTAATTTCGATTTAAAAAAAGAAGCAACTTGTTTCTTACTGATTGCTGTCTCCTATTTTTCTGACGGGCCAGCTCTAAACTCAAACTTCTCACGGCCAAAGCTAATTTGTGCCTTTGATTTACGTCGACGGAATCAATGAAGGGCTGAGGTTCGCCCTCTTGAACCGGAACGCCAGCAAACGATTCGCTGAGGGCTCTCTTTAACAACGAGCCCGCGAATCGAACCACGGCCCTGTCTCGTGCATCTAATTCACGAGACTCGTCCGCCACTATAGGATCCTCTAACCACTTCGCTAGCTGCTCGTAAACTTCCTCGAGCTCTGAACAAAAATCTAAACGTACGAAAACAAGCGTCGGTTCGCTTATTATAATTAGAAACTGACGAAAGATCCTCTCTATAAAGCTCTTTTGTGATACTTGCCAGAATTGTATTCGGTGCTGAAACTGTATCTACTACTAGCGCCCGTGTCTTTCCTTTGAAGAGTAGGTTGATGCTGCCGAAACCTACCCAGCCATTTCTGTTCGGCCTCCAAGGACTCCTTGAGAAATTCTTCGTCCACCGTTTCGTCACGCAAAACAAAACCTCTCGACCCTCCTCTTTTCACCCTGCAATATTTTGTACCGAGCAAATATTGGCTTGGTCGATCTATTTACAAAACTATCTTTATGCAAGCTCTCTTACTTGATGTCTTGATCATAAACGTGACTTCCAGAAACGCTTATCCCCACCGCGTAACTACTCTCGCCGGAGGAAGTATTCGACAAAGTTGCTCCCGTGGCTGTGCTCTCTCGCTTCAAGGCATCCCTTAACCGTTGGGCAAATGTCCCTCTCCGCTCCGGGGTGTCTAATTGCGCGCTGTACCTCTTACTTAATTTCTGTTCTTCGTCCTCTAGAAAATACCACGCGGAGCACCATTAAAGTCGTCGCCCACTAGGCCGAAGCGCCGCGAAGCGAAGCGCGGCGACCACGCATCGCTCATATGACAGAATAGCAGCGACCACGCATCGCTCATATGACAGAATAGCAGCGACCACGCATCGCTCATATGACAGAATAGCAGCGACCACGCCTCGCCTATATCGCAGAACAGCGCCGACAAACATTTCGCTTTAGTCGCCGCGTTTCGCTTCGACGAAATGGGCGACAGCCTTAACAGATACCGCAGAATATACCCTACATAGCTCGATGTCGAAAGTATCGCGTACCTAATTCTTCGTCTATGGTATCTTTCGCGCTGTGGAAGCTGTCCGTGCTCTGGCTGTTGCAGCTGCTGTAAACCGACATCTGACCGAGCGATTTTCGCGTAACTGGCAAAACTTCTCCACTAGAACCAAGAACGATAAACCGACTTCTCCTGCTCGCGCAACTCGTGTCCTTGCTGATCTTCTGAGGGCTCGGTGGTCTTACGGATTTGCCGTTTGGTCTGGTACGAACTTCCGTTGAAATATCGTGTTTATTATGCTCGAGCGATACCGATTTCGCTAAAAAGACAGAAAGGAAATGACAGCATTACGGCTATCGGTTAGAGACGACGGAACAGTCACGGTACCTTCTTTCGCACCGTCGTTCGTAGACACCGCCTTATAATCTCCTTCCGTTTCCGGAGGAGTGCTGCTGAAGCTCTCCCCGATCGGCGACAACCTTCGAGAACTCACAGCCCCGTCTGGCTCCAGCTCGGATCTTACCGGATCGGTCGGGCTGCTCGGTACGTGTCTCTGCCGAAAGCCAAGCAGAGATTTGTTCATTTCCCGCAGTATGTTGTCCTCCTCGAACTGCGTCAAGGGTAGTCTTGAGTAATCGTCAGGATCGATGCAGCATACGGTCACCTGCGACGCGTGTCCGAGTAAAGAATGTATTATTCGCGAGTATAAAAACTAGGGGATGCGTAGAATTTATCAATCACGGAGAAAATACACTCACGACATTTGGCTTTGACAGAGGTTCGAAGGTAGCTCTGTTGCGAGGATCGTGGATTCTAGACACGTGCCTAACGCCCTCGACTATCAAGACCTCGTTGTCTTCCAACGCCTCGACCGACAGTATCGCCGCGAGCATTTCCGGATGCGTCACTATCTAGAAATCAAATAAATTACTGCAACTTTTCGCCGATTGCCACCAGGAACCGGCGCGGTGTCTCGAGCATTCGCTTGGACTCCTTTCTCTTTGAATCGACTTGAATTATCTCGCAGATCGAAGAGTTTTACGTTTCTCACGCGCTTCAGTTATTTACATGTACAGTTTCTTGCGTAACATCACCGTCAAGCACGCCGCCGCCAAACTTCGCGCTCGCGAAGCATACGCGCAATACTTTGGTCTCGGGCTCCACGCGTTCCAGGCGACCCTCGTGGCGTATCATCAGCGGGCACAGAGCAACGTTGCTCTCCAACCAGTCCTCGATGGTTAACCACTGCTTGGACGCCATCACCTGTAAAATCGTAGCCGTTCGTGACACGCTGCCCGGCGAATACGACGTAGCCACGCGAGGCAGTACCTGTCTTGAGATTACTAGCTTCCCGTGCAGCGCGTTCTCAGTGTCGAGGTAATCGTAGTAGTGAAGTATACTTTTCAGCTTCGCCTTCTGCCCGTTACTGAAACACACCGCGGAATTTCCATTTGGAATAACTTTCGTACTTTTGCAGCCCTGGTCCTCTTACTTGCACAGATGCTTGAAGAAATTCGTGAAGTTAAAGTCGCGCAAGGTCGGATGGGTCTTGGCGGTCCTCTTCGGAAACGTGGAGAAGAACGCGTTCGCGATCAAAGACGACGCGAACGCGTAGCTGTATTCGACGCAATCGCCTGCGGGTACAGACACGATTATCATCCTCGTTGGTATCTAAGACGAGTATAATTAGTTCGAGTTACCTTGCTGTTGAAGGCTGAAGTGTAAGCCGTGCGGAGGCTTGCAAGACCTCAGAGCTTTCGCCCTCTCCACCAGCCGCGGTATCGTCTTGGAGAACACCTGCTCTCGTTCCGCGGCCTCGAGATCGGCGTTCAGGAACGTGGCCAATCCGGAGAACAGTTCTGGATCTTGAACGTCCTCCTCGGGATCGAGGCTTATACTGGAAAATGCGGATGCGTTACAGAAGGAAACAGGTGATTTATTTAAACGAAATACACGGGGCTAGTGTTTGTACAGAAGGTGTGTGTTGCATATTATTATTGCGAGCATTCGGGTACATTGTTTATGGACATTTAGAGATACTTTTTTAACAGATACCTTTTCAGTACGCACTGTTCCTCGTATCTTTACAACAGCATGTAGCAGAAAAATCGAGGTCGTTAATACGTGAATACGCGGGACAAGAGCGCCGTAGTTCGAAGTCGAAGCTCGTGTTACGTGTAAGTATGGTAAGTGACGCTTAAGAAGAAACGATTCTTCGGTGGTCGCACTTACTTGCACATGTCGTGCAGTCGTTGCATCGCTTCCAAGAGGTCCTCGGAGTTTCTGGCAGCAGCCGCGCGATCCAGCTGCTTCACCACGGCCGGCCACCATGGTAGATCGCACGGCAACATCACCAGAGCCATTCTGGTATCGCCTCTGATCTATGGATCGAAAGGAAATAAATAGTTACGGTGCCCTTAAAACTTCCGATCCCAAGTAGCCTTGTCCGTTCCTCGTTCACGCTGAATCGTGTGTAGAGAACGTGTTACTAGAACGGTGCTCGCGATGTTTAACATGAACCGAGCGCGGGCACTAGCGTGACTTGCGTTGCGCGCGAGAAAATAGATCGCCAGTCGGTGAACCGAATTTCGAAGAGGAAATCCATTTTGGCGATAGGCCCACAATCAGTTTCCCTGAAACTATCTCTATACATACGCGAGATACGCGCGAAGCCTGTAGAGTAGGCGGGGACCAATGTGCGTACGCCAGCCAACGTCTCTGGACACTTGTTGTACGAATCCTCTTCATCAAACGCGATCCCGATATTTACTAAATGCTCCTCAATTTTCTACGTTAAAAGATTCGATTATTTGAACAAACAGTTTTTCTCGGTTTCTTTTTTTTTTTTTTTTTAAATAGAATCATCGAATTTTTACTTAACACGTTGACTGCCACGCGAGTTTGTAAGAAAATCTCCGTCAGGCCACGCGCGATGCTATACCGCGCGCACTTAAGACTGAAGTTCGAACGGTATAATATCGGCAAGCTTCTTAAGATTATTATTATTATTATCGCAAGCGCTCGAATAAGCGACGGCAAAAATCTTGATTAGGCCGCGTCACCCGAATACGGGTGACACGGCGGTCAACCTGTTAAAGGATGGAGATGTAGTCAGGGGAGAAAAGAAAGTGGAAGCGGTTTAGCGATAGCGCAAGTAGTGCGAGTTTAAAACAGCTGCCGCGCGAGGTCTAACGAATCTTCAACAGGGCGTATGTACTTTTACGCGCGAATTGCCGCGTAAAAATAAATATTCCATAGATACTAGATGAAACGAGGTCTCACGGGCCGTGTAACTCGATACTCTTTGTCCCTCGCGTAAAAATACATGCTGTACTCGGGGGAATAAGTGATATCTTTGTATATAAGAAGCTTTCGATCCTGTGAAATTAAAATGCAACATCCACGTCTGGAAAACCGATCCCATTGTTTCTGAATTTTCTCAATTCTCTTTGCTCCTCGCGTCATTCGTCGAATAAGAATAACCGGAATATATTTTTCTGAATGGATGCTCTCTGCTTTTGAGTTAAAGAATAGAGAGTAATCGAGGTAAAGAAAGGTTTGCCGATATCTGACACAGGTGTGAAGGAATGGATCTGGGGTCCCCACGCGTATGGGACCTCGATACTGCTCGTGCGTTTAGCACGAGAGGTTGCCCGCTCTGGTTAGTAACCTCTTGACACGAGGAGAGTATAATTAGTTGCTCCCTAACGAGCCGGCTATGAAAGAATATAGTCGACAAGCGTGATGGTAGGCGGCCGAAAAAATAGTTGGCGCCGGCCACCGTCACGGCTACGCGAACGTGAATTTACATAATCACCTAATTCACTCGATACACGTTGTCGATCAGCTGATGTGATCGAAACGAACCAACAAGTCACATCTTAAACTGTGCCATTGCCTGGAAGAGCACGCTACGCATCGTTCGCGGATCAGGCGTGTAATTTTAGCGTCCTCGAGATGTAGAAAACACCGGCATAGAGTCCAATCGGATGGCGAGCTTTCCCTTATCTTGCGATGATTCGATACGACACGGTCCGAGGGTTTCAGCCACGGCACATTGGACGCGCGCGAACTCGTCCAATTGATCGGCATACGATGCTTAGAGAAGCAACCGAATACACATATACGAGTAGGTGGCACAAGGCAGGCGGTGAAAAACTATCGCCGTCAACTGCAAACTCGTCGTGCGCACTCGCTTGCTGGCTTTCCTCTTACTTTGTCCACGAGCCGCAACCCGCGGCTGGCGTTGTATGCGCTATTTATAGAGCGGCGCCGGCGCTTTGCCAAACCCTATATAGAATTTTTGACAGCGAGCCTGTCTCGAACGCTTTGTCCAATATCACGAACCTGGGGATTCATTGTTCATCATTCCATTGTCTGAGAATACGAAACCCGTTTCTGAGTCGTGCTCGTGCTCAGGATGGTTTATGCAACCGAAAACCTGCTTGCAACTTTGGTTGCATACTCGGGGGAAGGCGCAGGTTGGATTGTAAGTTTGTTATGTTTCCGTGTGTAGGTAAAAAGCGATTGTCATCGTGTTTAGTTTCAATTCCAACCGCTGGTAGTATCGCGATCGAATTCCACTCTGAATCGATAACGTTGCCTGCGTCACAAAAATGATAAGAGATCTGTGTGACGATTTACATTGGATGTAAAGTCTATTTAAACTCTGGTCCGTGGTACTCCCATGTGTATAATACACAAAAGATTTCTGGTAATTCGAATCGATGTATATGCATTTGCAGATTTTTTAAATGATACCTCCGACTATCTCTCTTCTCAGAGATACATAAATACGGTGGGATATAGTATCGTAAAGGGCAATCAATCAACTCGTTGAGAGGCGCGTTCAACGTGGGTTGAAATTTTGTGCGTTAAGGAAGTGGGGACTTCGATGCATGGTGGACAATCGATGCGACGGGGGATTCAAATCTCGTTAAAGTCACTGTCATGTGTATCGCTTCTTACATATACTGTTACATCACGTACATTGGGAAGGTCTCGCGAATATTTATCTAAACACATTAGATATGGATTTGTTCAATAGTTTTATTTCTTTTCTAATAGATTGAATTTAAAAACAATTTTAACGTATATTCTTCTTTCATCGATTCACTTGCAAAATTAAGAAATTTTGTTGTTTACGATGAACGTATCGATACACGCGATGCATACATACGTAATTCATGTTTTTCTCACTGCTTTGCATATGCTACCTGTCGGCTACGAATCCGACAGGTGCCACCACCTTGCGGATTAATTTGCATGTTTCTTTCTGAACTGTAACTGAATTCAGGAAAGTATGCAAGTGAAGCGAATGGGGCGTTCATTGGAAGGGCCACGTTGCATAAAAATAATTAACCTGTGTGGCTGTACAAACCGGTAGTGACAACACATTGGAATAAATGATTAATGTTTGTCGATACTTTTTACGAGGTATAACAATTGATTGAGACAAATTGTCGAATAAATCAAAAGACGTAAATACAGCAGCACCCCTGTATAGATTATATAATCCCGAGATCCTTCTGGCTGTCTTATGGCCATGCCTTTCGGGTGATTTAAGATTTTCAGCCAGATGTTTAAGTCCCTTCTCAAGGACGTTTATTAACCCTTTGGAGAGCCCCACGTTCCGTAAATAAACGCGGATCGCAGGTCCAGCCAAAGAGATAATCAAACATCACTCGTTTACATTGGTAATGGTGAATTGTCAGTGAAAAGGGAGGGGCCCAATAACAGGTAGGCACGGGAGCCTATTGGTTACGATCGTGTTCCATGGGTCTGCGAAGCGATCGCCATGAGGCGCTGGAGAGGGGGATTTTCACGTCGGTTCAGTGAGCTCACGCACTTCGAACGACGCTCGTCGACAACGGCGCGATCCGGAAACCTCCGACGTCCAAAAATGGCGTTTCTCGTGTAGCTTACCGCAACATCAGAGTGTCGTGGCTTCGTCAACCAGTGAAGCAGGCTTCATCGAGAGGGAAATCGCGCGAAACACGTGGAGCAGGAGGATTCCGTGTTCGAGGGGCACCTCTGCAGGACGATCGTCGTAAATATCAGCTCACATGCCAAACATTCTTTCATCCCCGGCCCCGTGAGTGAACGTACAACATAGTTTGCGTTCAAAACATTCATCCCGGCGAACTCGAACATCGGTCTTTTCCGTTAGATATTCTGTAATATCTTGTTGCGTATATTCTTTAAACAGATCCACCCCAAATCGCGCTCTTTCGATAAACATCCCGATTGGTCGGTTCGTCGACCGTCCACCAATCGACGACGGTTCCCGTCAAAACTCTCGTCGCTATTCTTCTTCCAAAAACCAACGAAATCTTGCCGAGAATTTGATCGATCGTCAAATCTTTCCTCGTTCTCGAATTATTCAAGATCGGTTTGAAAATTCGAGTGGATATCGATGGATTTTTGCTAATTTCTGCCAAGAGTGGAGCACGAACGAAAGGGCGAGTGACAGGTTAAATATCGAAAAGGGAAATATACGGTGAAAGTGCAAGCGGAGGAGCTAAAGTTCGTGCGTGCAAGTGTGTGTAATAGCGATAGCTATTAAGTTCTATCAAAGTTTCCCACGATACGTTCTGCAAGAGGGACGTGTTTCGTCTTTTGTGTTACCGTAATTGGACGTGTTCTTCGCGATACGTCGCCGTAACATCTCTCCTTGCTCCATTTGCGTTGTAATCACGAACTCACCTAATCGTTTCGCTTATCGGAAAAGTGCCGCGCTCGAGGGTTGTACCGATAGCTATGCATGTTAGTCGCGTGGTAGAAAATAGCCGAGACACTTGCTCGGCCGTATTGCTCGGTAAGTTTCGATCACGCCTGATTCCTTACGTCGCAATGATTATCCGCAGGCGTCATCTGTCAACGTTGTACGATCCCAGTATAAATTTTTTACGCACTTACGCAAGCTTCGCCGGCCGGACAAGGTTTTCAGGCGACAGTGATGTCATAGGATAGCGTAGCGTGGCCAAGCAATGCCTTTAGCACGTGTAGTTGATGTCACGTTAACGTATCGCGTCAGAAATTATCGTACGCGATCACGTTGCCTTTCCATAATTGGAATTATTATCCATCAGATGTCGTGCGTCTAACAATACCATCTTTTTTTTCTCAACTATTTCAGCGCTTAGAGTTTCTATCGCGTTGAACATTGGTAAAAGTAGGATGCGAATTCGAGATTCCAAAGTTTTAGGACTTTGTTTACTCCTACCGTCGCTTCTTCATTCACTGATATCTACTCGTTAGAGGAGTGTAAAGGAACTATGGATATCGTTTCTACGCTTTCTTGTTTCCTTTCTCCGAGTTCTAACTGTAAAACATTTAATGAATTCGCATGAAATGTCGGATTTCCATTTGTGAAGGATGCGAAACGTAAGATGCACCGATGATTAGGGGGAGACGTAGCAACAGGTGTTTGTCCGTGCAGCACTTTCACCGTGTGAAATTTTTTCACCAACTAATCTTCCCGGGCAACCACAGTATCGCGACTAACAAGACTTGCTAGCCGCTTCGAAGAGAAAATCAGCAGTTACACTATATGCATTATCGAGATGATCTGCACGTATTTCTCATTGGCTTTAGCCTCGCGCGTTTCTCGCTTCTTTCATCCAGCCACTTGACCTTACAGTTCGAGTCCAATTGTCTCGATAGATCGACCAATTTCGTTTCACGGTGGCTCCGTTAGCAGCCATTCGCGCACGTACACACAACACATCGTTGCACTTTGGTGCATCTGCTTTCCACCGCCAGTGCCGTCGCAGAGAATAAGTTGTCAATGTGTATTGTGGTAATTTCTCGGTGGAAAAGGAACAAAGATGGATTCGACCGAACAATTACGACCCGAGGAACTGGTGGGCCTAGTGGCACGATCCGCGGAAGGTACGGCGGCTAAAGGGATGCCGATCAAAGGGCACGAGGACCTTTGGGTCGAGATTCAAGCAAACACATTTAGAAACTGGGTGAACGAGCACCTGAAGCACGCCGTCGACGTCGCGGACGGTCCCGTAATCGATCTTGCGGAGGATTTCCGGGACGGCACGCGACTCTGTGCTCTCGTCGAGATTCTCACCAAACGGCGGTTACCTCGGTGGAACTCTCGACCGGCTAATCAGCACCATCACTTGGAGAACGTGTCGACGGCCCTCCAAGCCATCGAAGCTGACGGCGTCAAGCTCGTGAATATCGGTGAGTCGAGCGTTAACTCTACGTTCAATCGATAGACAAGATGAAGAATTTAATTGAATGACCGCCAATCATTCGGCAGAGAATAATCGTGCTTAGATCTCTACGGATTCTTTCAATGACTTTACCGATCGTCAAGTCGTTGCCGTTATATTTCGCAATTTTATTCATAACGCCTTCTTGATAATCGAGTCGCAGATAACCCACATGCTCGAGGAGCTTTGTTTATTGGCCAAGCATGTTGCGCCCGCGAGCAGAAAGGATACGCGACGCGTACGAAACGTTTAATCGTTGATGACGATAGAAAAAAATCTACGGTATTCTTTGTCCCGGGGATTTGAAGGAATTTAATCAGTCGCAGATGTCTGTGTATTCTCCAATTTCTAATTGGTGAACGGGGCGCCTCGGCTAGCCGGTATGATCGAAAATATAGTTATTACGTCATGGTTTGCAAATCATACTTCGAGGTCGTTGCCTTTCCTGCACCGTATCGGCGCCTACGAGGCTCTCAGAACGCCATTACATACAAGTGTACTCGTGTACCCACCGGCTAATTTAATTTCCAACCTGCGATGCATCGGCGATAAACGCATCTCTACCGCGTGTCGGATGGAAGCTCGGACAGAGAGCAAGAATGCGTTAATGCCGTCTTAACGGGCGTAGGCACGTTAATTAATTGGAATGATTGCGAGGCTTGTTTTGTAAGACTTTTCAGATGCACTCGATTTTAACGATTTGCATGCCACGTGAATAGTATATTGCCTCGAAGCGGACTCATCCCATCTACGAACGCGTCTTTTTACTTTTTACGCTTTACCCCGTTGATCGTTTGGTGAATAGCTTCTCACGCGTCGCCTTGTTCCCACGTGAAGGAGTGCGTTGCAATTTAGGTCAGCTTAAAGATGGATCGATCTCAAGTATTCTTATCGACACGAGCTTTTTTCTTTTTTTTCTTTTGCTTCTTCTTTCTTTGTTTTTTAAAATTAAAGTTTGTGTTTGTTCGCAGGTAACGTAGACATCGTGAATGGAAATTTGAAGCTGATCCTCGGCCTGATATGGTCGCTCATTGTAAGGTACCAAATAGGCAAGTCCAAGTTCCCTCCAAGGAAACTCATGCTCGCATGGCTCAAGGTCAGTATACGTAATTGCACGGGCGACCTTGCCGCATCGCGAGCATAATCTCACCGTACAAGTACATAGAATAAAATAACTCTGGAACTGGACGGAGTAAAGAGAGAGGAAGTTGGTCAGTCATTCTGTTATCGTGCCGTTTCGATTGGTTCACAGGCAGTCCTGCCAGAATGCAGGGTGAATAATTTCACCACGGACTGGAACTCCGGCGTGTATCTGAGCGCGTTACTCGATTATTGCCAACCCGGTCTGTTCCCCCACTGGCGTCAGCTGGATCCTAACGATAGGTACCGTAAAATTGGACCTACAAATCCAAAGTTTCTTCTTTACGCGTCAGAAAAAGTGATCGGAAAAAAAACTGTACGCTTTTAAATTTGCAGCGTGTACAATTGCCGAAAGTCTATGGAGATATCGAAACGTGAATTCGACATACCGATGGTGTTGGAACCAGAGTACCTTGCGTCTCCATATTTGGACGAACTATCGGGAATGACCTACTTGTCGTACTTCATGAAGGAAGGCTCGCCGGGTTTCCATGCAACGTTGCGGTGGGTTAACTCGCAATTACCTCATCACCCGGTACAGAACTTCACGGTGAGTCCGCCTTTTTCTCTGTGAAACGATCGTGCCACGAACGTTCTTCTTCTTTTTTTTAAGAGGAAATCGATTCTTGTAGACCGATTGGAACGACGGCAGGGTGTTGTGCAGCATCGTGAGGAATTTGGGCGGTCCGGCTCCGGCTTACGATAAAATCAGCACCGATCCGTCTGCATGGGAGCACAATATACAGATCGGTAAGCATCCGAGGAATGGTCAGCTTTATCCATGCTTTTATCGCGCGTGATGTAACGCCGGCTTCGTAATCTTCCGGAAGGTATCGACGGAGGGAAGAAACTAGGCGTGGAGCCTATTCTCAAGGCGAAAGACATGGCAGATCAGAACGTGGAACATTTAGGCGTGATGGCGTACGCGACATACTTCCAGTGGGTGAAGCCTCGCCCTCAAGCGAGCAAACAGATCGTCGTCCACATCGACAGCACTTCCGCCAGGGTGCAACAGCCGGTTAGTCGGCTAGGTTAATAAAAGCGCGGGCGAGGTACACGCTCTCTCGGGAAGTCATTAAAATCGTACGCTCGTTATCTGCAGGCTCATTTCAAGTTGGAGATACTTACCAAAGAAGTAAATACGAGGGAAGTACGCGGCGAAGTGACAAGTCCCGGCGGACGAATCGAATGCAGGCTTGCGTGGAACGGAGTTCACGGGAAAGGAACCTTTACACCAACGGAAGTCGGAATGCACAAGGTTTCGCTTTATGATTATAACGCGTTGTTTAGCACGCGTTCGAGTTAAACGTTAGATCGACACGCGATATCCTCTGCTCTTTACGTTGCAGTTAACGGTGTACAACGACGGAGAGCTGGTAGATGGTTGCCCCTACTATTTTAGAGTCTTACCTTCTCTGACCAAAATCAAATCGCCCGGTATGGATCCATGCGCTATAGGATCTATCGTCGAGGTTCTAGTCAACAGTTACGGTGAGTGGTATCTACGCCCGAGCAAAGTGAATCACTGGAGGAATCGAGCTGAGCGTGTAAAATTATTTTCAGGAACTAGTCATGATGGCATTGATGTGACCGCGTGGTCCCCGACTGAGAGATCTCTGTCGTGTCCCGTGAAAGAGAACGCTGGCGTGCACACCGCGTCCTTTCAGCCGGACGAGACAGGGGAGTGGAGTATCGCGATAACTCACAAGGGGAATCATATACAGGGCGGACCATTCACGTGTTTCGTATTCGATCCTAACGGAATAAAGGTAATTTATCGAGGTCCATTGATTTAGTAAAGTATCCTTCGCCTCGAGCATCGTCCGTGCCTATAATATTCGATCGATATCATTTGCAGCTGCTAGACACGGATGGTGCTATGCCTGGGCAACCGTTCTCGTTCATTGTAGACGCAACAGGAACCGGAGGCCTCGGCGACGTGATAATAGATTTAGTTCACGACAAGCACTCCGTACCATTTCGCATGGAGGACTTCGGGCACATGCAATACAGAGTTTCGTTCGTCCCGGAGGACTCCGGGAAGTACAGGGTTTACGTGTACTTTAATGGTTCGGACGTTCGAGGTTCCCCATTCTCTATTCGAGTGGGCACGCAGAAGGGATCGAGAAGATCGAAAGAATCGACGTCCAGTCTAGAGAGATCGAAGTTATCGTCGCTGGAAAGGCGAATGAACGGCCTGAACGTTCTAGGAGGGGCTGAACGACGGTCGAGTCCTGTTCAGAAGGTGTATTCCTCGTCGGCGTACAAGTCGTCGAGCCCGACGCGACACGTTCGCGACTATTCTCCCGTGCGCCAGGCTACCTCCGCTTACAAAGCGTCGAGTAACTATTCGGTGGAGAACCCCGGTTCAACCTACCACGCGTCCACCTCGTACAATCATGCTCGATCTCCGAACCATAGTCACAGCCCAGTCTCGCGAAACCTTCATAGCCCGTCCATGGTGAAAGAGACGAAGGAAATTTATTCCAGTTCAACGTACAATCAGTCGAGATCGCCGACCGTGCAAAGTCCCAGCCTCGTGAAAGAGTCGAAGGATATTTACACGTCCACCTCTGTGAACAGATCTCGCTCTCCGAATCCGAGTCCAACTGCTCACGGCTCTAGATATTCCCCAATCATCAAGGAGTCCCGGGAGATTTACAATTCTGGATCGTTGAAGAGATCTCGATCGCCAAATCGCAGTCCGATGGCGTATCGCAGTGCGACGCAGAGTCCCGTTAATAGAAGCTTCAGTCCAAGAAGCAACGATAAAGACCACGGTTTCAATAGGAGAGGCTCCACGGACAACGGAGCGGTCGACACGAGCAGCAACGTTAGGGTGTCGTCGATGGTCGGCGGAAATTCCAGGCGGGACTCCTGGGATGCCATAGAGAAAACAAAATCGTTACTGTCTTACGGCAGCTTGGAGTCCCTCGCTAATCTCGCCAATAATTCCCCCAACGCCGAGAATACAAGCAACCAAAGCCTCTTGAATAACAACTACAAGAATACTCAGAATTATATTTCGAGGAATACGTCGCACACTCAAACCAGCTCGTCCAACTACACCTCCAGTCAGAAACTCAAGAGTTCTGACTACAACGTGTCTCAGAAATATAACAGCGACAACCACAACGCCCGAACGCAAACCCATGGCATTCTTAAGAATAAAAACAACAATTATTATAAAAATGCGGACACCACGGATGCGGTGCACGATCGATACGTTAATAACGGGACTTTCGGTTACTCGGCGGCACCAGCCAAGAGTTCCGGGCCCGCGACTGGAAGTGCCCTGGAAATGCTACCAATTCACAGGCCGACTAGCTTCACTATCGATCCGAGTATAGATCCAAGTAAAGTTGCCGTCACCGTGTCTGGTGAGTTCCCTTGCCGTTCCGCTCGACAGGCGTTGGAAAATCAACTTTATTGCAACAGTTGCTCGATTCCAGGTCCGAGTGGGAAAGTAATTCCCGTTCAGAAGTCAACTCTTCGGGGTTTAACGTACACGATAATCGCCGAAGAAGTTGGCGAATACACCATTCAGATTCTAGCAAGCGGCCAGCATATTCAGGGATCTCCCTTCAGGTTCGTGATTAATAGAATTTTTACGAAACATGTAAGCGCTTTGGATTTTCGATATTATCGTTCGCAATTTCAGATCGCAGGCATACAATGCGCGCGCCATCCAAATTGGGAGCATCCCGAACGGCGTTGTTAACGAGCCAGTAGAATTTGAAAGTACGTAAGCAAATTTATCGAGAACGCTGTTACAACTCGAAACGCAAAGGACAGTGTTTTATACACTTCTGTATTTTCAGTCGATGGATCTGCAGCCGGATCTGGAAATCTAGAGATCCTCGTGAACGGCGGTCACGTGACTAGTTTTGTCAGAGCGTTAGGTAGCCAACGATTTCTGGCGTCGTTCGTGCCTCACGAAGCTGTCGTACACCTGGTAGAAATGACATTCAACGGAGAAGTTGTCCCCGGTAAGTTCTTCCATATTATATCTACGATGTCTTGCTTCGTTCACCTTCGAACACTACTACCTGAACCAAGCGATAGCTAAACACCTTTCGTATTTAAATGCTACTTCCGTGCCTGAAAATAATGCAGTAGGTATCTAAAGTCCGGAGTATTAGAATCGCGCATTTATTACGCATAAATACGCGCCGAGCTTCGAATTCTTTCCGCAGCGCAAACGTTCCACTAGAGTCATTGAGAAAATGCAAAAGAGTGCGAATACGAAGGTGTCAGCGTTACTGCTTCAGGAATTCGAAGTATTTATGAATCGATCGGTTTGAATGGAAATATCCTAGTTGCGTATGCAACAATCGCAGCCGCTCAGCCGCTTTCCTTCCAACCTGTCACAGTAGATTATCATAAAGTAGGAAAAAAGTTTCCCGGTGAAAGTTACTCGGCTGCTGCGTGCAGTTTCATAAACGAGATGCCCGCGTAATAGCAGCTTTTGAAAAAAATACATCCAACATTGAGAAGCGCAAGCAAGCCGGTACATTTGTTTTCTATTTGCAATTCATTCTAAAATCGCGCTCGATCGTTTATGGTTGTGCGTACTTACCGGTTGAATTTGGCCGTGTTCTCAAGCGCCAGTATCCGCCGGCGGCTTTGAGTCAACAGGTCATTAGTCAGGTCATTGACTTGCGATTTCACGCATCCACGTAATGTTCCACTGACACACATAGGCAACGGCATCATCGTTTTCCTCGGCTTGCTGAAATTTTTCCTTTCGTTTACCCAACGAAGCACAATGCGCGCTCTGCTGTTCGAGCAATTCCATTATGCATTTTTAGGCTGAAAGAACCGCTTGGACTTTACTAAAACAAATACGGAGCGGAAGTAATCGAAGCAAAACGGAAGGAAGCGTTACCCCGAAGTAGAGCATTCCTTTTTCTTCAGCGCCGAGGTAGTTTCGGTGGGCACGGTCATTCACAACACCGCGTTCATCCACGGTGTACCGTGAAAGTAAAATTTTTAACGGAACCGCGCCGCGCCACGCCACTGCGCGTGCACAAAGAATATTATTTAGATACCATGTAGAGACGCGCATTCTGCAATCGTGACCGCACGCTTGCACGTGGCCTACAATACCGTAAAGACGTTCGTTGGAGCCCCATTCCGATCTTAAATTGCCCCCTGGTATCAGCGTCGGAGCGCTCCTCCGACTCCGTTACGATCTCTTACATTTCTTACGACGAACCGCGCGCATTCCCTGCTTTAACGCCAGCCACGGTCAAGGTTGATCTACGGAAGCCACGGCTGAAAGTTTATTGGCACACATCCGATTTCGAGGTGCCGGTCTCGGCGTTAGATCGTATTTTTTTTACGCAAGTTCTTTCATCCGTGTACACTGTCCGATGTCGGTCACGGACGTTGGACGTAACGTTTAGACACGTTAACGTTTTTACATAGCGGTATTTAACGGCCACGGTTCGCCTTTAGCTCGTACATTATCAGCTGAAAAGGAGTATCGTAGAAACCGTAGGTGTGGCCACCGCGTTAAAGTCGCTGTACGCTCATAGACGTATTTGGTTGCGAATGAGGATAGTCGGGCCCCTGCCTACGTGGGCATAAACGTAATCCGCGCAACTACACGTGCTTCGGACCCTCCTCGAGTGATTTCCACAATCCCGGCGCCCGATATCAATCGCTCGGAACGGTGTAAATAAAAATTACCGTTACGTTAGAGAAGCAGCATTTGGCACGAAACGGTTCGCACTTACACCGCTTCCGAGGCCTCTCGGATAATTTAGGCCTCGGGAGCGCGTGAAACTCATTCTTACGCGCTTTAACGTTTTTAAAATGCCGAACGTGTCGCCGCTGCCCAGTTTCTCTATTCTCCATTTGCTTCCAAAGTGCTTTACAACTTTGGTAGAATCCACGTAGGTACATGGATGAAACGCGCAAGTGTGCGAGGAAGAAAGCTGCCGCTCAATCGCCGACGCGCAAATCACCGGAACGTTAGATAAGGATACGCATCAACTGTAAATGTCCCGATTATGTGCTAATTACGCGAGCACCGGATAAACGCGCGCGCTTACAAAGTAAGGAATAGCATTCTGCTCTTGCATAACTTGGTCGCGTTTGGTGACTTGAACGCCACGAAGCTGCAACGGCGATGCTAATCTCTCTATCGCGATTTTCTAGAATTATATTACGCAACGTTATTAGAGCCATCGATAGGAGGCGATGCTTTTGGAATGGAATGTGCTGTCAGAATTGTGACGCGCGCATCGGAGTCAATTGGTCCCAATTTGATCTCGCTTAAACGGTATCTGGTTCGTTACGATTTATCGCGCGGATGAATATTATCCGCGTCTCCCAAGTGGAATCTTCCATTAGTCCCGTTTCAAGTAAGGAGCAGCGCATTGGGTAATGCATCGGGAAGAGCTTTTCGAAAATTTTGAAACGAGTTCCCTTCCGTGTGACCCGTTATGTCGGGGAATGCAGCGTCTCACGAGCCGCCACACTTCCTTCAGGGTAACTCCTGTCGTTAAGAATGTGGCGCAAAGCGATTCGGAATGAAAAGAAAAAAAAAATACCGTCTAGATGACATCAGTGGCGTGGACTACTATGCTGTAGTTCTTAATACTGTGATCATTTCAAATGATAATTTCCCATTTTTTTTACAAAACGAAAGATTCGCTGCGGCAGCGTAGAAAACGCAAGTTTGCTAGCCCGAAACGTATGTAGGCCTTGGTTTAAAAGCGATCGAGAGATCGTCCTTGCATCGGTTGCATCAAATTCGTGGGAAATTAGGGGAAGACTGCCATAACGATTCAGAAACTCCTTCTCGATATTACAAAACCAATACCATACCGAGGGAAATGCAGTGAGGTTTGCACTTTGCAGTTTGAGCGACAGGTTGCATGCGTCGGTAGATCAGCTTTTTAATTACTTTATAATTAAAGAGCCACGTTCCCGGTGGTCAGTGCGAGCAATATCCATGGTCATAGCGAGCTGTGTGTTTTGGTGAAATTCATTTCGAGGGGAATTACGATGCACGAACGTCGCGGTTGGAACTGTAACGCGCAGGAGACACGTTTCTCGTATTTTCTAAACAGAGTCGCGTTGCATACGCTCACGGTTTCCCGTTTTGACATTCGTTTCGCGTAGTGGATCGTACGCATAGAAACTCGATTATTAAGTGGAATCGCGATGCATAGAAGATTGCGCTTCTGTTCCCCCCGATACGTTGACGTTGTCGTTGGCTATCAATCATTGGTCGCTCTTGATCGTAGGTCGTTGAGGTTCGCGCTTCTTCTTCCTTCACTGGCTCAAAAGTGGAACCGCGTTGAATGCAAACAGTGAGGTTTCTATTTGCGGCCGACCTTAAGGTATCGAAATACGCAGATCAGGTATCCTGTAAACGTATAGGTATAGACTGTAGCCGGTCGAACGGGGCAAGAAACGAATGGGAGGGCATAGCCGTATCGTGGCCCGTCGATGCCCCGCTCAGAACTCGCACCGTCGAACGAACTTGCGATCAAATTTAAATATCAAACGGAACGAACGCATCTACTTGCTTCTCGAATGTTTCTTTGCCTTACAACTCGCTTCGAGGGATTTCTAGTCTGATCAGGATCTTGTAACGTAGGCCAGAAAATGTGCATGATGGATCCTAAATAGATCCTCGGTGATTTCTGGACTTTTAAATAAATCGATTAATCCTTTAGTAACTGTTTCAATTATGTTTTAATCGCTTATCGTAGTAGCGAACGAGAATAGTATTTTGTTTTAATATGAAGTTTAAAGATGAAATAAAATTGCTGGACGTGTACCAAGAAATGGACGGCCCTGGTTTTGGGCCTGAGCGGCAATCCAGTGGCAGCCACACTCGTCCCGTCACTCGACTCGTTCGAGTCTGTAGTGAATCGCGATCTGCTGACGTTTCTTCGCCGAGAAACCGAAGCTACACAATCCTTCAGTTCTTCTCGATCGTTCGCAATCGTTCGACGGTCGGTGGTGTTCTCCGAAATTCCTCTCGTTGCGCTTTCGTAAATCCTGCTAGAATGGATCTACAGAGGAATCGTACGCGTTCAGCGTTCAGCGAACAGCGTGAAACGATCAGAGTCGGATTGGTTCGCGTGCAACTGTGAAAACTCGATACCTGTTCGTACTTATGGCCGAGATTAAAGTGTAATCTGTGATCGAGCTCTGTTAGCGACCGACAGATTCGACTCGTGTGTTTTACTAGTACTACTATCAACGTCTGATTCCCCCGTAATTTAATTAAGCGTTACTATACATTCCTTTTCGTTCAAGGTTTTCAGCATTTTTTAGGTTTCTCAGCCCGAGAACCAAAGGCGCTCGAGGTAATTTCGCTTTTTCGAATGCTCGCGCGGCCGCGACAACGTCACCTTTTCCCTCCGATGGGTTTATTTAAACTTTGTTTCGGGAAACTTCCCGCGATGGCTGCGAACCGTGAACCCTATTTTCTTATGCGATTCACGCGTGCCCTTATGTTTGCTGTAAAGGTTAGGAGGATTTTGATTGGAGTCACGTTGCACTTCCGGGAAATTGAAACTCGATTCAAAGTGTCACGGTCGCGAGTCGAGAGAGATTACTTTTGTTGTCTTGGGGAAATCGAGGATCCACAATGACTACGATGAAATAACTACTAATTATTACGAGACTATTTCGATTTATTGAAATACATGAAACATACATTCATAATACAATGTATATATATATACATGTAAACATTACAAAGGTTAAGAATGTGATAAGTGAATTTTAAATAAACAGGATCCCCTTGGCGAGTAGGCATCATGCCAGCCCCAAAAATGTCAGTAATCGGGGACTCCGTAAGATTGGTCCCTGCCGGTAGTCCAGCACTGTTCGAGTTGTCCGCTCTTGGCTTTAGCAGCAACGAAATTGACGTCCAGATTATAAGTAAGCATACGGCGTTGAATATATGCCGTACGTAAAACGACGCTCGCAGCTGGGAATCTTCTATTATAAAATATAATTGTTTTCAGCGCCTTCCAAGAAACACATTCCAGCAAGAATCGACGAAGAGCTAGGTCGTCCTGGAGAGTTTCGCGTCGAGTTTACTCCGACGGAAGTGGGCAGCCACCTGGTAGAAGTAAGCATCGCGGGACAGAAGCTACCGGCGGGACCTCTCGTCGCCAAAGTGTACAACAGCAGTTTAATTCAAGTTACTGACGTGCCCAGTGCTGTCGTTGGACATGCCTGCCAGTTCAGAGGTAACTAAGGACAACTGATTAAGGGAAGCGCCAATCTATCCTGGAATCTTTCCTTCGCTTTTACAGTCGATGCTAGCGCCGCTGGTGAGGGGCAGCTAGAAATCTCGATAAACGAAGGAGAAGTACCCAACCACGTTCAAGTCGTAGGCGGTGGACGTTGCCTTGTTTCTTTTACCCCTGAAATCGCTAAATCGCACTACATTGATATAAAATTCAACGGAGAGGCGGTGAAAGGATGCCCTTTCGTTTGTAACGTATCCGATACGAGCAGAGTAACGCTGAGCTTAAATCATCTGGAATTAATCCCAGTCGACCAGCCTGCTAATTTCCATATGGGAGTCGACGGTAGCGGCAGTGCAGAACTCGCGGTTTCTGTAAGAGGTTGGTGGTAACGGTCAGCGAAATTCTATAGGCAAGAAGCGTCGCGATAATAAGAGCGTACTTTTTTGTTTTAGGACCGAACAGTGAATTACCCGTTAAGGTAACGGGTGATATAAAGAGTGGCTTCACGGCGGAATTTATACCAAGAGATGTCGGTGTCCATTCGATCAGCGTCGAGTATAATGGACACCCTGTAAATGGCACGCCGTTCTTAGCTAAAGCGTTTAATGCGGATAAAGTGTTAATCGGCCCTGTGGCTAGGGGCAGTGTTGGTCAGCCAACGCACTTCACCGGTAGGAGATTTGAGCATCGCTTTTGAAATAATTTTCCAATGTACGTTGAAACAGTCCGTTTAAAAATGTCGTTGCTCTTTGGCAGTTGATGCGAGCCAAGCAGGCGAGGGGAATTTAGAAATCACGATATCAGCTCGTAGTCAGAATATACCTACTCAAGTGACGCCGCAAGGGAATGCTCGATTCTCGGTTAGCTTTGTACCATTCGAGGCGTGCGAACATATTATTAATATAGCTTTCAATAAACGAACTGTGCCAGGCTGCCCGATCGTAACTCGGGTGGGTGGTGATAGCCATGTAACAGTGAGTGGGCAGGCATTAAGCAGTGCTGGATTAGGACGACAAAGCTATCTTACCGTCAGTAACGTTGCCGGTAGCTTGGAAGATTTAGAAGTTAACGTTGAAGGTAATAGTCTATTTCTCTTTTCACTCTTACTGGCATTCTTCGTTCGAGTTGTGCGTTGCGTTGGCGCGTACGTACCGCATGTATATCCTCCAGTTCAAAGACGTATTATCTCTGTGTTATCGCACACAAATCACCATCTTTCACAGCGGCATCGTACACTTTGTGATATTGATATTCCTTCAAATCTAACGTCTCGATCCAGTGTCACCAGATTTTTTGCAACTGACACACACACACACAATGGTTTCGCCGACGACCGAAAGTTTATACAAGCACCCTTTCATGTTTCATTTGTCACTGTTTTATTACATTCTGGAACTTTCGTTCGGTTCGTTTGTAATAATTCGATAGACCTTTCTGTTGATTATGGTGGAAACTTGCACGAAATTGTGCCTTTGTGTTCGACTGTCTTGTTAATCTCCAGCTTGAGAGCAATTCTCTCTCTGTTGCAGGTCGGCCAGCTTTCAGACTACGACATTACTAGACTTCTCAAACAAAACTAATCTCATTTTTGCCTAAATAGTGGAATATAACAAGTAAATTTGGTGGTGGGTTTTTTAACTTGATCTTCTAAAAATCTTGGCATAAGAATAATTTCTCATGCTCTTCTCGTGCCTTTTTTTTTTATCGTTGGTTACCATATTAGAGTATTATACGGGCTTTGGTTTCACCATTGCAGATAATTATTGAAAACGATGACTAACATTTTTCAATTCTCGTTCCAATTGTCGGAGCAAGTTCATATTTATACGCGTGTGTGTATTTCACACGCGACAGCCATTTTCGTGGTGCTATACGTACAATTACTTTTAATTCCATTGCTACTGTTAAGCATCACGGCACAACGGTACAGATAGTAAATGTAAAACGTAGAGTAGTGCTTCAACCAATGTGCCAATATTATTTCAATACTACTTCAACATTTATTTTAATACTACGTACAGTTAGTGAAACGAATCGACAATGCTTATATCAAGCTCTTCTTAATGGTTTCTTTTCACTGTCGTCGGAACGTTTAAACATTTCGCTTGAATTGTTTCTTCCGCCTACTCACTTTTTTGCAATAACATGCAATAGTAGGTACGCCATTAACCAAGCATCAAGTTAAATTAATTACCAGGCAATACAAGCAGACTAATATTTTAACGAACTTGCCTTTACATTTTTGCATCTGCAGCTATCGTTCGAATCATAACAATTTATACATTGCTTTCTTAATGAGATATAGCCTGCTGCGATTAAAAATCTTAACATTAAGAACGAAGTCATTGGACGCGCGTAAACCCCCATCGACGACTTTTGGTGTCCTCCTGATTCACCCTAGTAGTTGGCCAACTAAATTATATTAAACAACTAACCGGCGGACTTGATAGGACCCAATGGACAGGCCGTACCCGCTCAAGTCACTGACAACAAAGACACCACGTGCAGCGTAGCATTTACACCAAGAATAGTTGGAGAGCATAGAATTTCGGTAAGCCATCGGAATGTCCCCGTGGTTGGCAGTCCATTTAGCTGCAAAGTTTACGACGTTACTGCCATCAAAGTAAAGGATGCTAAACACGGCGTTATCGGGATGCCAGTAACTTTCTTAGGTAAGCGTCCTCGTTTTCTGCACCACCTAGAGTCACGCCTTAAACACGTGTCCACGTATAGATAACTTGCCGTGTTTTAGTTGAAACTAGTCAAGCAGGACCAGGAAACTTGGAAGTGACGGTGAATGGCGGTCGCGTACCTACGTCTGCTCAAGCTCAAGGTCCGCATACGTACGCGATATCTTTCACACCTCGGGAGGCAATTGTACATACCGTGGATTTAAGATTTAATGGGGAGGATGTACCTGGTAGTCCGTTTAGCTGTCAGGTATTACATCATTGGTCATCATTTTTTCTAATTATTAAAGCGGCCTCTGCCGATCACGCGAAACGTTTTCTCAGGTGAGCGACACGGCAAAAGTAATAATAACCGAGGGACTCGAGAAAGTGTCCGTAAATCGCCCGACGACATTCACGATAGAAGCAGACGCTTCGCTGGGAACACCTCTCGTGGAAGTTCTTTCACCCAGTAGAGAGAGCTTACCAGTCCATGTTAAACAGAGCGGGCAGGGGTGTTACGCTGCAGGATTTACTCCGAAGGACGTTGGTACGTGAACGAAGGAACACGAGTAAATGCTCCTGAGAATATTTTATAAAACGCAGAAAATTTGCAGGCGATCACAGCGTCGAAGTGAAATTAAGCGGATCGCACGTGGAAGGCAGCCCATTTTTAGTAAAAGCTTATAACGCGGACAAAGTGAAGGTAACAGATATAAACAGCGGTGTTGTTGGCAAGCCAGTCTTCTTCAGCAGTAAGTTACGGACTCCTTGTTTAAGGGGTCTCCCTATCTTGACGGGCAAAAAATGATATGCGAACTTGAGGAATTTTTTAAAACAAAACCGTTAAATATATTTACTTCCAACTTTGTGGCTTCATTTGTCAATCTTTAGAGAATATTTTAAAAAAATTGTATGCTAAAATAGTGGTTATATCCAGAGTTATAGTGCTCCAAATAGAGCGCCTTACAAAAATCATACGCGCATTGTTGGCATAAAATCAGCCGCTGTGGTTCTCTGAAATAGAAAATTTTAAAATTTGTGTAATCTGTATGAGTGTGGCCATCTATCTAGATTAAGGGGCAGCCCTATTTAGGACGCTAGGAATAAGGTGATTATTGGGATTTTTTTCTAAGAAACTGTTACGCGGATCTTTTCCAAACTTTCGGGGTATTTTAGTTCACATTCAAACAATAAAAATCCATTTTTTCATTACAAATTGTTCGGTAGAAATGAAGATATATGAACGCGTTCGTTAGGACTCACACGCCGGAGTTGCAAATTGGCGATTGTAATGGTGGCCCCATTTCTTCCCTGAAATAAAAAAACAAGGATTTTCTTATTTCTAATATAATTACATTGTCGATGAACCTAACAAACGAAAAAAAAAGTTAAAAGTTGGCAAATTGGTGGGACTTGAAAGAAAAAGTTACGATTCTGCTCAAAGATATTTCGTACTATTTATGGAAAAAGAGTTGTTCAATTCAATTTATTGATCAATGTCTTAGGTTCATCAACAATGTAATTATACTAGAAATAAGAAAATCCTTGGTTTTTTTATTTCAGAGAAGAAATGGGGCCACCATACAATCGCCAATTTGCAACTCCGGCGCGCGAGTCTTAACGAACTTGTTCATATATCTTCATTTCTACCGAACACTTTGTAACGTAAAAGTTAATATTTATCGTTTGAATGTGAACTAAAATACCCTGAAAGTATAGAAAAGATCCGCTTAAAAGTTTCTTAGAAAAAAATTCCCAAGAATCACCTTATTCCTAACGTCCTAAATAGGGCTCCCCCTTAAATGAGAAACAAAAAAGAATCGCAACGTCTAAAACAGACATCGATTTCTGCAAAAAAATTCACTGGTTTTTTTAAGTCGCAAAGGTCAAATTTTGCAAAAAACCGACTTGATTTTAGTAGCGGCGAGAATAGGACATTTACCGAAGATATATGCCAAGTTTGAAGTAAATCGTGTAATTGGTTTTTGAGATATGCTAACAAATTCGAAAAACATCGTTTTCAGAAAAACACGTTTAAAGTTTCAGGTATCGTTTTTTTTTAAATTAATTTTTTTTAAATGTTACCTCAATATGTACAAATATAGGCATAAAGTTTTCAATGAATATAATTTGAGGGGTTCTCTTTAAAAACTCCCAAATATCGCGCTCCTTGTTAGGTCGTCAAAGTAAGGAGACCGCTCAAGTATTTAATTCACCCGTGATGCAATACGTTCATATATTTCTCCATTTCAGTTAATGCTAGTCAAGCAGGAGCTGGTAATCTCGAAATTATTGTTGCCGTGAATGGTAAAAATGTACCAAACTATGTACAAAGCGAAGGAAATGCAAAGTTCAGAGTTAATTTCAAGCCGCAGGAAGCTGCTGTGCACAGTCTCAGCGTTCGTTTTAACGGAGAACCTGTTCCAGGTGCGTAACGTGTACAAGTTTCGAATATAATTGAGGCATTTGATGGAAAAAGGGCACATACGCCAAAATGCCATTTCAAGAAAATCGATTTGAAAGTTTTCATTACAGTATAACTTAATACAATGTAATGCAATTAAAACAATTTTTTTAAGGATGTAGTTACCATGTCTTGCAAACGTTTCGAAAACAGAAGTCACGGTTTGAAAATGATATGTGTCTTTATTTATAAATTTTAAGCAAGTGGTTTATGTGCCCTTTTTCCGTAAATGTGGTAAATTCGTAACAAAATTGCTTCTGTGTTTAGTTATTTACATATAATTTTGTTTACTTACTTCGTCGCCCATTTTTTATACATCGCTTAAATAAAAAATACAAAATGAAGCGCAAAAATAAATAAAAAATGTTACGTTTTCAGTAAGTATTAATTTCTTCGATTTTTTGCAGCAAAAGCTGTCTTACAAATCAATTTTTTCTTTCCTAAAGTAGCTTCTTTCCTTGCGGATTCGATACTCGCCTGACTTTCCATATTTTTTCGCTTACATAAAATCCTCTATGAAACAAAAGTACTTATTGCACGACAGCACGGTAGCGCGATACCGCTCAGCGATTATGTAGCTGCGTGTCGATCACGCTACGTAATAAAGCAGCATTTAGCTAATCTGAACGCGAGAGGAGTAATGTCCTTGATATATTATATATATAACATATACCTGAGTCGATTTAAACGATGTAAGGAAAAAGGGCACGTAGGCCTATGTGCCCTTTTCCCATCAAATGCCTCAATTTCTTCTAACGCGCACCGTATCGTTTCAATCGTAGGTTCGCCGTTCAGCTGTAAAGTGATCGGCGCAGGTCAAGCTATAATTACGGGTCACAGTTTAAAAATGGGAGCTGTAAAGCAGCTAATGTCCTTCGCCGTAGATCCACAGGCCCCTTCAACGAATTGCGACGTGATCGTAACACCGCCATCAAACATATCCCTCCCTATTACGATAGAACCTGTAGATGGAAAATATAATATTAGCTTTGTACCGATGGAAGTGGGCAGACATAATATCAGCGTGCTAGTGGACACAGAGCACGTGAAGGGTTCTCCGTTTGCCTGCAATATTTACGACGTTACGAAGGTAAAATTTTCATGCAACGCACCCGAGGGCTTGAGAAGTTTCTAGCAACGCGGCTTGCTAATGAAAATTTGTACAGGTTCACGTGTCGGGTCTTACAGAAGCATTGTTAGGTCAGGCAACTACGTTTACCGTTGACGCTGCGGAGGCTGGCGAGGGAACATTGGAGTTGGTAGTAAGCACGGAGAACAATACCGTGAAAGCCGAAGTGGTTGCTTGTGCTCGTGGATTGTACGATGTAACGTTTGTCCCACAAACTACCAGTACACATTACGTTAACATCAGTTTCAATGATGACAACGTACCAGGTCCGTCGACTTAATATTTCTTCTTCGTATCGAATATTCAGTTGTGCTTAGAAAAGTAAAGTCTGCAACATTTTAATTACCGATTAGGGAGTCCGTTTAAGTGTCCAGTAGTTAGCACCATGCTAGATGGCCCATCTATGATTCGAATTGGCAATACAGCGTACATGGATTTGGAAATGCCGGGCTTAGAAGGCCCGGTGTCTGCCGAAGTTACAGGTACACTTACGTTTAAACTGTCGCCTTTGTCGTATAATTTGTCTTTTAGCGGTTATACTTTAATCGCACATTGTTTACAACTCAGGGCCCGATGGTATCATCATCCCGTGCACGTTGACGAAACTGTCGTCTAATTTATATCGCGTAGAAATTCGAACGCGACAAGTGGGAACTTACAACGTGATTTTTAGCGACGGCCACAAGATGATCAGCTCTCAAACGCTTCAAGCTTTCGATCCTGGCAAAGTAACGATCAAGGAAGTGTCGGACGTGGTTTGTCACCGACCTGGGATGGTCATAGGTACGAGACACAGACTAAAGTCGAAGAAACTTTCAGAATAACGGATTGAAATTATTTCGCAGTGGTTGCGTCGAAAGAAGCCGGCCCTGGAAAATTGACTGTCAATGTACGAGCCGCTGGATCTGACGTTGACAATGTGGTCCGAGAAAGGGAAAATGGTTTTTATGAAATAGTATTTCATCCTACACGAGCAGCTCCTCATAAGATTCACATAAAATATAACGAAGTTCACATTTCGGGTAAGATATTCACTTGACTGTTCGTGGACGCCTTCGTATTTCTTTATCCATTTTATACCACGATCTTATTTTAGGAAGTCCATTAGATGTAACTGTCCGTAGTCCTACTGGCGGACGCGAAGTAACCGCGACAGGTCTAGGATTGTACCAGTCGTGCGTCGGCAAAGTAACCTCGTTCACAATCGAGACGTTAGGACGCTCTGGGAAGGAATTTGATGTTGTAATTAGTGGACCGCAAGGTAACGCGGTTCCAGTTCGGTGTTACCAACATCGAGATGGAAATTTGCTCGCTGAATTCACAACGAATACTGTTGGTCAGTTACTTAGTAATTTAAGAATAAGCAGCGTGTTCAGAATTATATAATAACGAAAAGTGATTTCTTTCATCAGGAACATACAAGATCGATGTTCTGCAAGGTGCGAAACCAGTTTTGGGTTCGCCCTTCTTCTGTCAGGCTTTCGACGTTTCCAAAGTGAAACTGCAAGAGCTAGGTCCCATGACGGTGTCTGTACACGATCATATTGCGTTTAAAAGTATGTGGACTGTCCAGCATCTGTGCATAAAGCAACGAAGCAAGGTTGACTACAACGATGAACTTTTACAGTAATGAAGACGGATGCTGGGATGGCGGATTTAGATGTGGCAGCAACGAGTCCACTGGGTCAAGAGCTTCCGTTACAAGTTACTCCGCTTAACGATGGCGCCGAGATGGTCGAGTTTTCTCCTAGCGTGCCTGGCACTTATATGATTAACATCACCTATGGTAAGACTAACGTACGCATTGTCTCGAAGGGTGTAGCTACACAAGCATTATAAATCTAATCGTGCACGTAGGAGGGTGCCCTATACCCGGTAGTCCAGTAGTATGCACGGTGGACTCGGCTGGGCAGGCTCGCGCAAAAGGGGAAGGCTTATTAAGTGGTCACGTAGATAAAGCGGCGCATTTTATCGTTACTGGTACACGAAGTCCTCCGGCAGTTCAGGTACTTGGAAAAGAAACGCCGAACATTTGCGTTTACTTAACTTTGCTGCATCGGCACTTGTGTTCAGATACGATTCGTTTATGTTCGTTCGTAGGTAGATGGTCCGGACAGTGTTTCGAAAGCCGTCGTCGAAGCGGGAGCTAATCCAGGCACTTGGAACGTGTCTTACGTTCCAACCGAAGTTGGAGTGTTCGATATCAGAGTCGTCTCTGCCGGGCTACAGCTTCCTGGATCTCCCTGGCATCCGAAAATCATAGATAGTCGAAATCTACGCGTAATCGGTATGTAATCGTTGAAAGAATCAGGGGTATTAGATCTTAGGAACAATAATTCTTGTGATCTGTAAGGTGGTTGGCCTGCTGTGTGCGACGAACTTGGGCGGTTGAAGCTACATCCATCGAATAAAATTAGTTTCGACACTGCTGAAGCTGGGCCTGGTGAACTCTCCGGAACAATAGGCGATCAAACTTTGTCGTTTGAAATGTCTTCGAGTAATCGACTGAAGCTCATTCCGCCGCAAATAAATGGCGGGGAGCACCGTTTAGAAATATTATTTAACGCAACACCGTTCCCAGGAGCCCCGAAACTAGCAGTAGTTCAGGATTTAGAGGTACTTGGCGGAAACAGCATTGGTACGTGTTAGAATCCCATGATTTTGGTTTAACTTTTCATTTCTAGCCACCTATGCAGGATACGAGTCGAGTGTTGTTAAGAGGGAGAGGTTTAACGTCCGCCAAATGCGGCGAAGAAGTTAGTTTCACAATAGACGGTTCTCAAGCTGGTAGCGGTACACCAAAAGTTCAACTCTTTTCACCGACAAACGAACTGAACGTAATGTTACAACACTTAGGTAAATCCCTGCCAAAAATCGCAACTACAATGGCGGACGAAAGAAAGTTTACAGCTTTTAAAATTGCATAATTCTTTTAGAATTCGTCCAAATGACATGAGCTTTTTTTTAGAAGCTAGAAGGATTAGTTTGCTAAGCAACGTGTTTCGTCGTTTTGAAAAAAAATGCAATTGATCGGAATAGCAAAAAAAATAGTAAATGAAAATTCAAAAAAGCCGTTTGTAGATTGAAGGAAGTTGTATATAAGCCTAAAATTTCATCAACTCGGTTAACGTTGCCCTTGAGCTAAAATTGCGGAATTCCCGAAATCAGCAATTTTCGAGCTTATCCCACGATCTTTAAGCATTTATAGCTCAGAGCCACGTTAACCGATTTTCACGAAATTTTAGGCACGTACACTATTTCCTTCAATCTACAAACGAGTTTTTTGAATTTTCATTACATGCTCGCAAAAAAAGTTTAAAAAACATTTACTATTTTTTTTTGCTATTCCAACCAATTGCATTTTTTTCAAAACGACGAAACACGTCACTTGGCAAACTAATCCTTCCAGTTTCTAAAAAAAAAACTCATGCCGTTTGAACCAATTCTAAAAAAATTATGCGATTTTAAGAGTTGTAAACTTTCTTTCCGCCACTGTATTTCTCCCACCTTACACTCTGTTCCTTAAACGATGTCATTGCTTTCACATCCAGGGGATAGTGTATATCGCGCAAGTTACATACCGCCAACTCCTGATCCCCTTTTAATGACCGTCTCGTGGAACGGAAGGCAATTAAAAGGATGTCCATTGCAAATCAACGTAACGAGCGCGGCTGATGCGTCGCGAGTTATTTGCTCCGGAGATGGACTGAAGCACGGTATAGTCGGGCAAGAGATCAGAAGTTTCATCGATACGAGGCGCGCGGGACCTGGTAGATTCCTTGCATTTGAAATTACATGTTCGTTAGTCGACACTGTGTTCTAAGCTAATATTTCTCCATTCTCAGGCGAGTTAACGGCGCATTGCGTCGGCCCTCACAAAGTGGCATACTGCGAACTGTACGATCACGGGGACGCAACGTTCACGTTGAACGTAAAGCCTCAAGAGGCTGGGCGTCATGCATTAACGATCAAATATGCTGGAGAACACGTACCTGGCTCACCTTTTACGTTGCGCGTTTCCGGTGCTCCAGATGCTTCGAAAGTAATTGCGAGTTCATTAAGTTCTTAGTTACTAAATCAGACATCGAAACAGTGACGTATTTAATAACAGGTTCGAGTGTACGGGTCAGGAATCGAGCATGGGGTATTGGCGTCGTTTCAATCGGGCTTCATTTGCGACACTCGAGGTGCCGGCGCTGGCCAGCTTACGGTGAGAGTTCGTGGCCCCAAAGGAGCGTTTCGAGTGGAAATGCAGAGAGAAACTCAGAAGGATCGCATAATCCTCTGTCGATACGATCCAACGGAGCCAGGCGATTACAGAGTCGAAGTTCGTTGGGCAGGCGTTCTCGTTCCCGGCTCTCCGTTTCCTGTAAAGATCGTCGATACGCAGGATGAATTGTTAATGTTAACGCAGGTGAAGGGCTAAACTGTATAAAAACAATTCAATCGGGCCAAGGATAAAAGGTATATTTATACTACTTGATATTTCAGGGTGGAGACAATTATTCAACGGGACACCATACGATCGCGTCATGGCGTGGGTCGCAAGCTATATTGTAAGAACATTGCATATAAAGTTGTTATTATTTTGTACGGACTAATAATATATTTTGATAATATATATATAATTATATTATAACTTATCGAAATGTTTACAATAAAACCGATATTTTAGCAATTTTTGTTACTTGCAAACGGTGTAGAAATGCTATGTAGCTACTGTACATTGGGGTAAGAACAATTTTGTTACATTACGCTATTTATTGAACAATATAAAAACATAATGCACTTTATCCAGGACGAATATGTACATTAATATCATCGCTGCTTTTTCTTTTCCAGTTTACTAAGCTCCCTAAATACATGCTTCTTCAGCTCCTTCTGCCTCTTGAACTTTCGCGCCTCCTCCGCGGCAATCTGTGCTTGGTGCGCTTCGACCCTTCGCTTGGTGGCTTCTTTCAGTTGTTGCTGTTTGTGCGCGTAATTGGTTTTGATCATTTTCATGACGTGGGCCACATGCTGCTCCTTTGGTTCGCGCACTACAGCCACTCTGCCGTCCTTGAACTTGGGTATGCGTTTACCAGGAGTTGGCTTGAATTTCGGCTTATCCTGATACGGAAGCTCTCTCTGCAAACGTCGCGGAATGGACAAAGAATGGAACACCTTCGGCTCTCTTTCGATAGGCGTGTACATAGAGTCTGTATTCGCTGGCATACGAATCCTATTTTCTCTCTTTAGCTGGCCAGTCGTCTTCATCCCTTGCCAGCGACTCTTCTCTTCGGGTGGTAGCAGAAGCGACGTTACCGGATTGTAGAACTTGGAGACGTCAACCTTGTACCAAGTTCGACAGAAAACAATGTCGCTCAGAAGTATTTTATCCTCGAACGTGGCGCGGAAGCAGCCTTCCGGCTTCGATACGGCCTTCTTTATTTGACCGCGTATGCCGGACACAGTTTTGACCTTGGCACCCTCGAACTTCGCTACTTCCAGGGCCGAGTTGAACATGTCCTTGATGAAAGCTGTTTTCTTATATATCTTCATAGGAACGCCGGTAAGCTTGAGCTTTTTCACGATCTGCGTGCTCTTGTCCATCTCGACGATGGAGCCGGTCGCCGCTATCCTGAATCCAGGTACTCTGGACGCGACGTCTTGCACAGCCAGTACTCCTGTACCTTGAGGGGTCACGGGACCCCAGAAATGTGCCATACAAGCCACGTGCTGCGGTGTGTATTTCAACATTCTGCTCCTCAAATTGTCCTCTAACTTGGAGAAAATCGGGAGCGTCTGGAATCGTCTCCATCCGACGGAGAGTATCAGTGGATCTTTGCTCTTTAGAATCTTCGGGTACCATCGATGCTTCTTGATTCTAGTATGCACGTATCCTATGTTCTCTTCGCCGTGTAAAAGTCCGCCGATAACCAGCGGGTACGTGGGGTCTAAGTGCGTGATAAGTTCGCAAGGGACAGTGTCTATCTCAACGCGCACGTACATGCCTGGACGATAGCCCTCCAGTTGCACCCGGACCTCGTCGTCCACTCCCTCGAATTCAGACTTGTTCAGATTCGCTTGTTTCTCCACTTCCAGCTTCAGTTCGTCGTAATAAGTTTTGCTCTCGCCGTTATCGTACTCCAAATTAAATTGTTCCTTCAGTTTCTGCTTCTTCTCCAAAAGCCTCTTTCTCTCTTCCATCTCGTCCACCTGCAACTCCTTTGGCGCTTCCCCTTCGCGTTTCTCCCCGGTTTCCAAATCTTCAAAGTCTCCGTACAATTCCTCGTCGTTCAGATCGTCCAACTTTAAAAGCTCCTCGGCGTCTTCCGATTCTTTCCACTTACCTGTTACGAAACGGTTCGCCACGAGCGCTTTGTTCTCTTCCTTCAACCAATCTCGCGGCGTTCCCGTATGGAATATACATTCCTCTTGATTCTGTAGCTCCCGTTCTTGTATCTTATGCTTCTGTTGCTCTTGAATTACGTGGAAGATACCACCTATTTCGTCCTCGTCCTCTTCGACCTCCCCTCCTTTCTGATCCTCCTTTTCTTGCCTAAGATTTCGCTTGTCGAATACTCCGTACACCATTTTCATCAGATTTTTATTACTTCGTTGACGATGTTCGAAAGCCTCTTTAGCCCGCTCGGCCAAATTCGACTTCCATTTTAGTTCATCTTCGACGTCGTCTTCGCTCTCGGATCCCTCGTCATCTCTATCCATAGGCTCGTTATCATCCCCGTCATTTTCATTGTCTTCTTCTCCCGAAGACTCGCGCTGAAAGTCTGTATTCTCTTCCGCATCGTCCATTTCTAATCCAGCTCGCGAGTCTTCGTCGCTAAGTTCGTCGAAGCTCTCGCTCTCGCTACCTGACTTTACGTTCTTTTCACTCGAATTCAGTAAACTAAGCGCCTCTGATATCTTATTTTTTATTAAAATATCAGATTCCTTGCTCGTAGAATGATAAACTTCCGTATTGTTTGATGTTTCTGAGGTACTGCGATTCGTGGAAGTAGCAGACTTCTCTACAGTCATATCTACGTCACTGTTGTCCGACTCTGGTTTACTCAACGAATTTTTCTTCTTTTTTGGTACGATACTTCCCAATTGAGAGCTCTTATTCTTTCTTTTGATACCCTTCTTTCTGTCAACTGTTTCCTCGGCATCGTTCATAGTCTGCTCGTCATTATCATCCGGTGCACGTTCAGCTCTTCCTTCCTCCTTATCCATTCCCCGAGTATCGTCTTTATTTTCTCCTTCTTGCTCCTCTTCCTCAAATTCGTCGTTGCCATTATCGTCTGCACTGTCGCTATCCGACGCATCGTCAAACGGCTTCGTCGACTCTTCGGAATCAGGGAACACAACCTTTCTTCTGATTCTTCCATTGTCAACTACGGTTTCTCCCACGAAATCACCAAAATTTTCGTTCACATCCTGCGATTTTATCGGAGCGGCATTACTAAACAACCGCAGTTGGCTGTGTTGCAGTTTCTGATCGAGCGTTTCTTGGGTGTCCATCAAAGCTCCGACCAGACCCGTCTCTTCCTCCTTGTGCGAATGACTGCCACCCAATTCCACGTAAACGGCGTCCTTGTCGTAAACTATTCCGCCGACGCCGGAGAAAGGCGCATAGATTAGTCGCTCTTTCTCTACTAACGCACGCTTTTTCAACGTCTCTGGTAAAGGGCACGGATCCGGCAAGAAGCTAACATCTTTGATCTTTAAATCCCCACACCCAGGAATATGTATAGATGTCTCTTTGTTCAGAGGAACTCCTCTTACGTACCTGTAAACGCCGAGACAAAATTATTATTCGACTATCGCGTAAAATGTACGTACACACTCGATATACAAACTTTACCTACCCATACAAACTTATAGTTCTATCGATTTTAGGATTCTGTCTAATTAATTCTGGATTCGTTAAGTCTTCCACTCTGTCCGCGAGGACGTAAGGATGCATGCTGCGCCAGGTCAAAGGTCTAAACTTCATCACAGATATAAATCTAGCTAGGTTCTTGACTTCTGTGCGCAGATATTCTCCGTGGAGCAATCCAGACAGATAAAACAACTTGGCCCCAGCGTACACTTCTGTCCAGAAGCGCTGCTTCAAAGTTTTCTTAGTCCTCTTCAATTGCTTCGCGTTCTTTATCAAGTCCAAGTGAGTCAAGACACCCATGATTCTTGGCATACCGTGAACCTGGCATATGTTTAAGAACTCGAAGATTTCCATCTCGAAGCCGAAAGACGCGTCTATAAGCAGCAGTACCAAGTCCGCCACTTTTGCGATGTCTATCATACTGTTTATATCGTTGTTACACTCCATAAAAGTAATCCTTCTCTTTTTGCCAGAGATAAGGGTAACTGGACCAAGTATATTGGTCAACGGTTGTTTCAAGTAACTCTTGACGAGACATTGAATTACCAGAGATTTGCCCACCTTTGGGGGACCGACAACCGCGACTAAAACTGGCGGTGGTTCGAGGGGCGTTCTGTCAACCAGCGGTATATGCTGCTTCTTAGTTTCGATATCTTGTCGCCGCCGGAATTGTCTTTCCGCCTTGATCGCAGAATTAAACGTAAACGCCTTCGGGTTTCTCTGCTTGCTGGATAACTCCTGAACATGCTCCTTCTTTGCTTTCTTCTTCTCCGCTTTGCGCCCGGCGTTGCGCTCTCGGTGATTCTTGTGAGTTACCCTGTCCTCGTCGTTCGCCATTTCGAATGCCACAATTATTACAAAGCGCGAGGTATTTGCGGATACTTGTTAATTGCAACAGTTGGAAATTTCATTGTAGGAGCAACGTTACGAACGTAAACACATGGCGATTCGATGCTTAACACCACGTGCGACCATTAAGTTCAGTGTTGCCAACCCAGATTTTTAAAAATCCGTAGGGAAAAGTTCAAGATTCCGTATAATTCCGTAGATCCCCCTTTGAAAAATCCGTTGATCTACGGATTTTCTTCGTAAGTGTTAATTATTACATGTATGAAAGAAGCTAATTCCCTTGCTTATGGAAATCGTCTTTTCCGAAATCCTTTCTAGAAATCTTATATTTCGACCCTCCCCTAACATCCTCAAAAAAATTCTTGTCACAACAAAAATTCACAAATTACGAAAAAAACTCACGTGCAAAAGTTGTGAAATCGACTTTTACTAATTCCACTTCAGTACAAGAGCTTTTCTCAAAAACAATGTTTCCCCGAAAGTCGTTTTCGCCAAAGACTTTCGTCCCAACGTAAATTCACGGAAAGGAATTAAAAAAGTTTACATGCAAAGGTTCTGAAATCAACTTCGCTAATTCCTATTGTATTCGTTCAAAATGCAGGGTAGTAGAACTAGAAAATAATAGCTTCAATTCCAGCGATTAAGCGTGATGAAAAGCTCTTGTTGCGAAGTGAAATTTAGCGACCCGCAGTAAATCGGCGGTTTGGATCGTAAAATAAATGGGTCAAATTAAACAGTAACACTAACACATGAAAAAGGTAAAAAAATCCGTAGATTTCAGTTTACAATCCGTAGATCCGTAAATAAAGTAAAAAATCCGTAGATCTACGGAAAAATCCGTAGGATTGGTAACACTGATTAAATTATAACTCGGCCAGTGTCCCGCGAGATGGAGCTAGGTTAGCCATTTTGTAGGTACCGCAGGTTGTTTAAATAATGTTGCTAATGAAGAGAATGAACATATTAACGAGTTTGTCGATATTTAAGTTTGTTATCTTTGAGGAGTAGAATTATTTGACTACTAACGAAATGATTTTTGGTTCTCTCAAGGTGATACGTGGGTCAGATATATGGCCCAACTGGTTGATCCATTTTTGCCTATAGTAGAATTATTTGTGTCCTCAAGGCGGTACGTAGGTCGTACATAACCCAACTAACGAAATGATTTTTGGTTCTCTCAAGGCGATACGTGGGTCAGATATATGGCCCAACTGGCTGATCCATTTTTGCCTATAGTAGCTTGTATGCAGTTAAATTGATATCCCTTTTCGATTGGGGGTAGAGAGTTTGAATCGAAGTTGGTAGGAACTTGTGTACGATCGACAATCTCGCGAATCCCCCTCACAATCAGACACCGATTGGAAAGTCATCGATCATACGTATCCTAATTCGCACAATGCCTCGTGATATTGTAAAATTTGATCCCGTGATCGATGGTTTTTTCACTGTCAGAGGACAGGCGTGCAGAGTGGTTAATCAAACCTGCGCCTTTACGATACGCTGCAAATCCTCGCACGGCTGAAATAGTTAAAACTACAAACGCAGTGCTGCAAAATAAAGAGCCAGTGTCTTTTTGTTGGTGGCTATTGTAGAAGTCGCGAGTCAGTGAAAGGACAAGCGGGGAGGTTAGATTAATTTATTGAACCGTGTTTCGGTAGATTCCCTCGGTTCGTATCGGCGAGCTGCACGCTTCCACTGCTGTGTTCCGGTCTGTCAAGTCGGCATGACAGCTGTCACCTTTTAAAATCACGCCCAAAAAAATTGTTTAATATACGGCCGCGGTACCGTGGCTATTTGTACGGCACTTGTTCTCGGCCGAGTCGCCTCGAACCGCGGCGAATCGCTACGACGACTGGGGTGATTTTTAAATGGGGACATAATTTTGGGGTGCGGACATTCCCATTCGACTTCGCGAACGTATACATTCATTTAAATCCGACCTCTCTTTAAACGATCACTCTCCCGTAACCACATCCTCGCAAAAAAGTGAAAGCTTTTCAGCGAGGAAGGTTAGAAATAATCGACAGCTCTGCCTAGGTCGACCCCGTAAATCACGTTTGCCACGTTTACGCGAGCGATCAAATTCAGACCGTCTATCGTTCCCAGCTCGTCGAATTTAAAGTTGGATAATTAAGTAAAGTTGATTACCGCTCGGCTGATCTCTGAAATGGGAATATGGGAATACTCCGCGAGTCTCTTGAGCCGGGAAGCGCAACGAAATCACGCGTGCATTTTGCTTTCTGGTGAGTCTGCGAACGATACGCTTGTAATTCGAGTTCGACAGCAGTTAACCGGAGTTAATGCTTTTATCCAATCGTGTGCGACGTGGGCGCGCAGATTAATTGGAAAGGGCACAGTTCTCTGTGGCACAGATGGTGCGGGAAACTGTGACTGGCCGGATTTCTAAACGCCCGAGTTCATAGAAATCTCTAAAGAAAAAGAAAAATAGAAACAGGAGAAGGGACGGAACCGAATGAGAAGCTTACCAGAAAGCTACCGTATTAAATTCAACGATCCCTTTGCATCGAAGTGATTCGAAAACTACTCGAAGAAAAAGGAAGAATCAAACGATTCCGCAGATTTACGAGGGCAAATATGGGCAGTGCGCACAATACGATGACCGCTATTATCGTTCCGGACTGACCATCGTAACACGATCGGTGATAAATTCATATCTTCGAGGGTCCAGCGGCTCGGATCGGTTGCTGTCCAGTTCCATAAGCGTAACGCGATCGCCGATAAATCCATATTTCCGATAGTGCGGATGACGAGCAACAAATCGTAAAGCAAAGTTGGGGGACGTCGGTGGACGTCGGCGGACAGCAGAGGTGTGCTCGGTGCGTGGAAGGCGCGTGCATATGCGCCTTCCAGCGGAATCAAGTGTCCGAACAATATCTGCCAATTATCGGACGATTGTGCCTCGGTGCCAACTGTCAGCGTTGGTCAAGTTGTCGATCGGAGGAGGGAGTGACCGCAGGCCAAATCGATAGACAATGTCTATCCGCCGTCTATAAACGTCCACCCTACCCGATCGACCCCGACCTCTGTTTTCGCAAGAAAGACATCTCGCGAGCCACGATTGCGACTAGCGGCGGAACGCGTAATTTTATGCGTGTTTACTTTGCACCAGGGGGCTCTGAGTGTATGTGTATATTATATATTACACGCGCGCGGAGCTGGACAGAGCTTCTCTCCCTGCTGCTCGCTGTTTGTCCAGAAGATGGGCTGACCACCAGGCAAATCCACTCGACGCTCTCGCGTCGATCGAGTCGAAATTATGAATAAATATTTGTCGGTCGAACGAACTCTGGCGCGGGGGTGGCCGTCGCAACCGCCGCTGTTCTCCACGATAACCGATAACGGTAGGAAAAATCGCATCGATCTCTCGCGTATATCTGGCTGCGGACGCTGAGGGCTGCTCGCGAGCAACGCTGCGGAGAAACGAAGGGAGGTAGAACGCGGAAGTGACGTCGCCGTGTTTCCGAGTAGAATACGACGCGCGTGCACTTTGATACGCGCGCGAGTGCCACGCGACTTCACGTGCTGGAGTCGCGTGCAGACCGGAAGTAGTAGCCGGATACTTTAGCCCGAGTCATGGTCCCGCGGTACCAAACGATATGCATAACTACTTAGTCGATATTCCGACCCGCGCAAACTTTAATAGCCCCGTGACTCATGGAAACCTGGTTTCCTCCTTTTCTCCCTGCAAAAGGGAGATTTTAGAAGCAAAGAATAAGACTGGTGAATCTACTTCGCAGTGAAAAAAAAAAAAACGTAGGCTCGCGTGCACCAGCAGATGCAAGATCTCGCGCAGATGCGAAACTGAATCGGCCTTGCGCTCGAAAATAGTTTCCCTTGTTAATTCGCGGGGAGGACCTTCGACGGGGGTACCTGTGGGAACGCGATCCCTTGGCGGCTACGCGACAGCGATTGAAAGGTAGAGAGAAGGGTGTAGTGTGGGTATACATATGCGGAGAGATATAATACGCGTTTGGCGCAAGGGTGACGTGAATTCGGACCACACCGGGCGAACAAGAATGCCGTGGCGTCGCGGCGACGACACGCACGGCCACGCGATCCACTTTTTCTTCCCTACCACGCTCCCGATCCTTGGACGTCTGACGTGTGCAAGGCGTGTGCGGATTTTTGGGAGACACGCAGCCTTGCTACCCGCTGAGTACACGGTCCTTCTCTTTTTCTCGTCGTTCAAAGAAGAGGGTAGGCCTGGAGTGACCTCTCGCACCTCGCTCTAATCAACCCTCTCCCTTCCCCAGTTGACTCTACCTGTCGGAACGTACCTGCCACCCGTCCTTCGCTAATTTTAACAGTCAGCAAAAGAAGGAGTCAAACGCTGCCCGCCGCGGACAATGATCGAGCGAATAACGAGGATCCGGAAGGTGCAGGAAGCGGCATTAATCGCGGCTGGTCGGCGTGCAGTGAAAAGTTAACGATACGATTAGTCAGCTTGGTTGCCAGTTCCCAGGCACACGGGGCCGATAATCGTGCGAGCGCGTGCTACGTACGATTCCTGTGTGAACTCTATCGTGATCGCACCCTCCCTCGTAGACGCCCACCCTCCTCCACCCTACGTCGCCGACTATACGAGTCCTGGATAGCGAGGGGCACCCAAGTGATTTCATGGTGGCGCACGTATCAATTTGTGGGATCAAGGGAAAACGTGGGACCGCGCGGATTCATTTCTATCCGTCGGGCTCTAAAGTCTCTTGCCCCGACTTTTTTTTTAATCATACTATTAGCTACTGTTATGTATCTAGGAAACATTCGAGACTCGAGACATTATATTTAGGGTAAATCCGGGAGACGCGGTCGACCTAATATAAAATGGCTATTAAAACTAATACAGATATTACTTATTTTGTCAGAACAAACATAATATGTTCAGAATTTTATGCTGATTCGGAAAAACTGGTCGATATTTGCTTTAAGACAATATTTACTGTAAATCGGCTTGAAAACTGAAGTCAAGACATCTGACCACCTCCCCCGAGGTGCCGGGAGAAATGGTTTTCGTCGTTGGCAGAGACCACTCAAATAATTATTCATGGAAAATTAACAAAGAAGAAAGCAAAATTATTTATGAGTGAATACAACTACAGATTCATTGATATTTAATTTGTTTACGCTAAACAAGTAAAGAACACATGAAAGATAAAGCGAACTACCTACCGGCGATTAGCAAGGCAAATGAATACAAAAGTAAATAAATAAAATAAATAAACAATAATAATAATAAAATAATGATAAAAAATATAAATAAAAAAAATAAAAAAATCATAACTCGACCATTTCTCCTTCCTGTACCGAGAGATGGTCTTCTCGTTAGTTTTGAGAGGAAGAGTTAATATGGCTAAATACTTTGGCTGCATTATCCCTCGATATCTCTACTATCTTATTATTCCCAATCATTACACGAAAATAAACTTAGAAGTATATTTTAAATACGATTCTATACACCGTTGTTTGACAAAAGAAGTTAAATGTAACCTCAGTTCACCTTTTATAGCCTGTAAATCTAGAAAAACACAGAAGGAACCGAAGTGACGCTATTCGTTCAATTGTTTCGCTTCTAGAGAAGTAATTGGTCTGCACTTTAACGCGTTTTTACGTATAGAGTCTGAAATATAGCGACTCGACCAACTCTCCGGCCCGACCGCGTCTCCCGGATTTACCCTATATACCAGTCGATTCTATAATTTTATTCCATCGTTGCCATTGCGCCAACTCTTCGGAACTAAACGCTGACCATTCGCGAACGATGCGCGGTGCGACGCGGTCGGATTACGATGATATTCCATTGTATTTATATATACAGTCATGGGTGTTACTGATAACAGAGCGTTTTCTTGATAATTGATTAGCCAACGAGGTAGATTTCACGGAACCGTGATGGAGGAGAGCACAAGAGCCAGAGACGTTCCCACGAAAATCGCCCCCTTCGATCGCCCCTTCGCTCCCCTTCTTCGCCGGAGTCTCTCTCTCCCTCTTTCACTCCGCTGGAAGCGTGGGGTTCCGCTGAAGAGAGGTTGCCGCTTTTTACCTTGGATCCGGGAGTAGAAGAGAGAAATTTGCCCCCACCCGACGGTGGCGCACCTAGCCCCCACCACCGGCGAAGCCGCTACTCGGGAACGGGAACAGGAACAGGGATGGGGACGGGAGCACGCGGTCGTGTGTCGTCCCCGGGTCCTCCCGCACACGACATACGTCGGCCGCCACGCGACCAGTGCGTACGCATGCGAGTGGATTTCGCAGCGACAGCACGCCCAGCGTCAGCCGCGTGCACCAAGCCACGCTAAACCGCGACTTGTCCGCGATCCAGTCCCGCCGTAGTCGCTGCTTCGCGCGCGCACGCGACCGCGAACGTCGCCAGGAAGCCGCGGCACGTGAGCCCGATCAACTTCCTCGCGTAACAAGTGCCAGCAAGGATTGCTCCTTTCGACGCCACGAGATCGCTTCGCTCCGCCTCCGGATTTACGCGACGATTCGCCGAAACTACGACGAAGCTTGTGACTGTGTTTCGAAGTTTTCAAACTTTCCAAATGACACTTGGTCGCTCGCGTACCTCGTCCACGATTATTTGATCGCTATCCGTTTCTCCGGTGGAGAAACCTCTTAAATCCTCGGCTGTAGTAATTACGCTCGTCGAGCATAATGTGGAGAGTGGTTGTTGCTCGGTCAGACGAGAACAGCACCCTGCTGTCGTCGGAGATCGCCTCTGGCCCGGTCGGACCGAGCCACATCTCCAGTCTGCCGGGACCACCTTCTGGTCACCATTGGGGCTATCCGCCGCCACCGCATCCCTCTTATCAGCCTCAGCATCCGGACATGCGTCATCACCACGACATGCGTCCACCTCACGAGCTGAGACACCCAACGGGCGCCGATCTTAGGCCTCAGGAGCTCAGACACGAGATGCACAGGCCGGATCTCAGGCATCAAGAGCTGCACAGGCCCGAAATGGCTAGACACCAGGATATCAGACATCAAGACATGACGGGGATGAGGACAGACATGGGCCCGGAGATGAGATCTAGTCACGAGTTTTCCGACCTGAAGATCGACGTCACGGATATGAGGAATCAGGAGAGCGGACAGCAACAGCAGCAGCAACAGCAACAGCAGCAACAACCACCGCCACAGCAGGCACAAGCTCATCAACAGAGAAATCTAAAGAGAGCTATGAGCGATTCTGACTGCGACGATGTGTTCTCCGAGGAGAGCGGCAAAGAGCCGTAAGTGAGAAGAAAATATTAAAATTTCTGCAACGAGGCAGGCGACGTTTGAATCCGAGTTGATTAACGCGTAGAATCGTTGTAGAAGAATAACTGCGTCGTGGCAAATGTGGTATTTTCAAAAGATTCTATCGGTGCGTTTAATATCCCGGTAACATATGTCTAGCCTGTAGACAATGACGCGATAATTAAACTCCGATTGTTCTCCGGCTTGAAAAGATTAAAGCGTCGCCACGCTATCGGGCTCGGGTGGGCATTCGGTGGGTGGTGATACGCAAAAAGGAGTCGAACGATCGTTCGACCGTCGGAAATATAACCGGCGTACATATATCTGTCTCCGCGCTGCGACTAACCCCTCTTTGTCTCATTTCTCTCGATATAGTTGCAACTCGCCGGGAGGCGATTCTTGTCAACACGCGTCGCGGAAGCGCAGGAGGGGAATGATCGAGAAGAAGCGCCGCGACAGAATAAACGCGTCCCTTGGCGAGCTGCGGAGATTGGTACCCGCAGCGGCGAGGGATCCTCACAGCGGCAAATTGGAAAAGGCGGAAATTCTGCAGCTCACCGTCGAGCATCTGCGAACGCTTCGGAACAAAGGTAAGCTGAACGCTGCAGCTCGACAAAACTTGTTGCAAGGTTCTTCGACGCGGTGGAGACGTTAATGAAGCGTTCACGGATGTTTGCGGCAACGCGGACCTGTTGTTTCCTGATTCCATTATACACGATCGTCCCGCTCGCTCGTCGATCGGCGGTGCCGGCCCGCTTTGCGACAGGAAGACACCTGTTGACCGTAGGGCTCCCGCCGAACCTTCACCGTAATTGTAACTCGACAACCGAAATAACCATCTGTCGTCCGCAAGCAAACGTGCGTTTACCATTCGTGCCATTTACGATCGTTAAAGAAATCGAACCATTTCGCGTCTTACTCTCTTTCTCTAGGCGAAATCGCTGACTTATCGCGTTTTACAATATGGGAAGGTTCTCGCGATAACGTAAGCGTTTACATTGACGTCGAATCGAAGAAAATTTTATTAGAAAAGGTGGCCGAGATCCGCTCCTCCGAGCAGGTGCTGTACCCGAAACGTAGATCCTGTGGGAAGCACGGGAAGTCAACGACTCTTCCGAAGTGGTGTTCCCACGATTGGTGGCGAGCTGGGTAGTGGGGTGTCCCGCGTGGCACCCTTCGTGAAGGAGGCACCGAGTTGCCCACGGCCCACGGCCCGGACAGATGTCGAACCCTGTGGGAAACCAACTCCCGTGTTATATCTACACTCGTAGTATGCGTGCACACGTACGCGCCCTTGTGTACCTATCTCCGTGTATCGAAGGCCGATTGTGCGCTCTCGCTGTTTGTAAATGCGGGGCGGCCGAGTCATAAACGCGCGAGGGGTGTAATGTCCAGCGATATTGAATTTAATATCCTTAATCAACACACCTCCCCCGCCCGAACGTGTCTCCTCGAGAAGCGTGCTTGTCCTCGAGATTTCTCAGACTAGCACAAAGGGGATGTAAAGGGATAAAGTTGGCATTTGCGTGATCATTTCCTCGACTGCGCAGCCGAGGCGTTCGCACAGGATCTAGTGATCGTAAAAAGGTCTCGCGTATAGGGTAAATCCGGGAGACGCGGTCGACCTAATATAAAGTGGCTATTAAAACTAATACAGATATTATTTATTTTATCAGAAAAAATCTAATATGTTCAGAATTTTATGCTGATTCAGAAAAACTGGTTGATATTTGCTTTAAGACAGTATTTACTGTAAATCGGGTTGAAAACTGAAGTCATGGCATCTGACCACCTTTCCCGAGGTGCCGGGAGAAATGGTTTTCGTCGTTGGCAGAGACCACTCTCATAATTATTCATGGAAAAATAACAAAGAAGAAAGCAAAATTATTTATGAATGAATACAACTACGGATTCATTGATATTTAATTTGTTTACGCTGAACAAGTAAAGAACACATGAAAGATAAGGCGAACTACCTACCGCCGATTAGTAAGGTAAATGAATACAAAAGCGAATAAATAAAATAAATAAACAATAATAATAATAAAATAATGATAAGAAATAAAAGTATAAATAAAAATAGTAAAAAAATCATAACTCGACCATCTCTCCTTTCTGCGGTGAGAGATGATCTTCTCGTTAGTTTTGAGAGGAAGAGTTAATATGGCTAAATACTTTGGCTGCACTGTCCCTCAATATCTCTACTATCTTATTATTCCCAAACATGAAACGAAAACAAACTTAGAAGTATATTTTAAATACGATTCTGTGCACCGTTGTTTGACAAAAGAGGTAAAATGTAACCACAGTTTACCTTTTATAGCCTGTAAATCTAGAAAAACACAGAAGGAACCGAAGTGACGCTCTTCATTCAATTGTTTGGCTTCTAGAGAAGTAATTGGTCTGCACTTTAACGCGTTTTTACATATAGAGTCTGAAATATAGCGCCTCGACCAACTCTCCGGCCCGACCGCATTTCCCGGATTCACCCTATAGCGACTCGACCAATTCTCCGGCCCGACCGCGTCTCCCGGATTTACCCTATCGTGGGATAGCGGTGTTGGCTTGCGAGCGCTGCACTACTGCGAGATCCAGAGACAGAGACAGTGCGTGCAGCCTGCATGTGTCCCGGTCTACGGGGGTCTAAACGGTTCCCACGCTACCTGTCCCATTCCTTCGGCACACAATGTGCTGCCGGCTGCCGAAGCGGAGCCACCCATCTCGCCTTTTTCTCGCTCGCCGCACGGCTCATTTCTCAGCCGAGCCGACATACCCTCGTTCGTTTCACTAACATCCCCCTCGATCGAGCTTAGCGCCGAGATTTGTCAATCTCTCCTCACGGAATGTACAATTGCAGGACCCGAGGGATACGACAGCACGAAGCTGGCGATGGACTATCACGCGGTGGGCTGGGGCGAGTGCGCGGCCGAAGTCGGTCGCTATCTGGTCACGATGGAGGGCCTCGACGAGCGGGATCCTCTGAGGCTACGACTGCTCTCTCATCTGCAAAGCTTCCACCGCGAGCATCCCCCGTCCGCGGTGCCAGCCACCGTTCCCTCGGCACCGACCACCTTGACGTCCACCTCGTCGACGAGCAGCTACGAGCCAGCGAGCACCGTTTCCAGCGGAATGCCAGCTGGAGCCGGTGGCATGCCACCCCTCCTAGGCGGAGGCGCCCTCGGATGGGGCCAGTACCCAGGACAGTATCCTCAGCAGCAACACGGCAAGCCTTACAGGCCGTGGGGCGCCGAACTGGCCTACTGAGGGAGGACATCAGCTGTGCACGTCTCGGTTGAATTTGTCGGAGCGTCTTAAGATACATTCGTAGACCAGCGCGCAGTGGTGTCCACCTATCTATGCATAAATGAGCTTGTCTCAGGGACGCGGACGCGAATGGAAACGCGTCCACGTGTTTTTTCCGATGTGTGATACGATATTAGTCATGCCAGTACCTAGTAACGAACGAGAAAGATATTATTTATTATGTTAGCTTAGCTCGAGAAGCTTTAAGTGAAAGCGACGCTGTACAGTGTACATATTGTAAATAACTTGATATTTTTTCTATTTATCGATCCTTTGGTAACGGGAAAACTCAGTCGAATGGATTTCTAGAGAAGAATTAGGAGAGCTGAAAAAATGGGCAATGGAACGCGCGAAGAGAAGTGCCATTACACATATTGAGGTATACGTGTGGGAAACGCTCAAATATTTTGCAATAAGACTTTGTAATAAAACAACGCAGAAAATTGACATCGTCTTCATTATCGTACCCAGCCTCTCTCTCTCTCTGTCTCTCTCTCTCTCTCTCTCTCTCTCTCTTTCTCTCTCTGTCTGTCTCACCCTCTCTCTCTCACCCTCTCTCTCTCTCTCTCTGTCTCACCTTCTGTTTCGATTACTCGGAACAAGATTCACCGGGTACTCTGAAACACCGTGTATTCTTATGCAAAATTCACGTTGCAGCTTGCAGAGGGACGCTACTCGTTGCCGTGCAAGAACGAAATAAGCGTTTCAGGGTGCTCTTCGCACCGTGAGGTAGGAACCAGTTTTGCGACTCGTTACACCATTCATAAAAATAGTGCTTTCGCAAAACAGGGCATCCGCGCGACCCGTAATGATCAGTGGGAACAATTAGCCAGCGTAGGTTTTTACGGATATTCAGAAACCACGGGGGAGCAAAACTAATATTCGAAGAGTAGTAGGAGAAGAACCAATGCTCCGCCACGTGGCCATTGTTCGCTTCTCGCCGCCGAATTAGCCCTCGCTCTTTGCGCTTAATTTTCATTGGAAAGGGGTCCAGACGCACGCTCGCTACGTGGTAATTACGCGAACGGCTGTTCTATACTTCATTTACATTCATTCCCCTTGTCTACGCTCGCGCGAAACAAATATTTCTTTTTTTTTTAAGGATCAAAGCTCCAGCTACAACGGAATCAATTGCGAGGAGAGCCCCGCCGCGCGAAAGCGACACGTCGGATGGAAAGTTCCGGTGACAGGGGTCATGGAAAACACAGGAATCGTCGATGGAACTATTTTATTTATGACATTTACATCCATTAGAAAGTCACAGCCTCGTCGGACATATTTACGACAAAATATCGAGAGACGCATCCACATACATCTATGTACAACGCGCGCATTTCGCCAGCCATTTGCATCCACATTCACGTATTTATGTACATATAAATTCTGCGCAACTAGCGTGGTAATCGCTCGAGTGTCTCTCGTTTGCCGGCGCGAATTTACAGAAACGATATAAGTCTTCGCGCTGCGATAGCGCCTAATAGCTAACATCGATTGTGCCGTGTAATTTGGAAAGGAACGCGCGCCGCGATTGGCGAAGTACGGGAACGAGCATCCTAACCGTTCGTTTCATAATCCCGCGGCAGAACGCGTCCGCTCGCAGCGAGCTCTTCAGCAATTATGAAGCGAGAAGCTAACGCAACGGCACAAATCTGTGCTCTTCTATTCTACGATTGCTCTCGGACGTGTACGTAAAACGCGCATCGAGAATCACGCCGATCTAGAGAGTCTACAATATTCTAGAGCTGGACCGTTTCATTGGACGTGCTCCGTTTTCGTTAACATGTTCGTTGGACGATCGACACTCAACCGACGAGCCATACCCTCGCTCGCAAAATAACGACATCCGTACTGTCGCACTCTACGCGCGTATTGCATCTGAATCTCGTCACATCGACGGGTGCGAGACAACGTATCGCTTCCGCGTTCGCTCCGCTAAGTTCGTGGGTGATAATTGATAAAGAGAAATTCTAGGAACAAGCGATCGATACAACCTAATATGCGTTACGTGCTTCTACCTTTGTACCATGTGTCGCCTATCCGTTTCTCTATTTACAATGAGGGAAGAAGCTACAAATCAGTGGACGCGTATTCGCTACCGCCAAGCAATTAGCACCTATCTAAATGAGATCGAAATAAATACTTGGGAAAAATACCTATCGGCTAATCTACCAACTACTTAGGCGTTCTTCGGAAGACCGATCTTTACGCGAGAAGCAACGCGTGGATAGGTACTTTCCGTCTTCGATGTTTACAAGAGTATTTTGCAATTCCGAATGACCGCGCTAGAATATACAGCTACGTAGGCGTACGCTGTTTAAAGGAAACTGACTCCGTCGCCCGCCCGCGTAATATTACAGATCACTAATATTTACGCTATGGTACAATTATCGTGAAAACACGAATCGAAAAATAATGGAATTTACGAACAGCCTATGGAACGGATTATAATAGAAGACCTCCAGGTATCCTGTAAGCGATCTCTCTATTTCTGGCCCGGTATCTCCCGACCATCCTCCTCCTGTTTGCAGATCTCGCGCGACAGGTGTATGACGGATCGACTCGCTCTTTCGCCGGGTTGTCCCCCGATCGAAGAGGCATATCCGTAGCGGCGAACGCAGCCACGGATATGTCCATAGCAACGGCGGGCCCGTTAGATGATCATCTCGTTCTCGATATTCTCGTTCCTCTGATTCTCCTCGTACTCGTCGCAGTAGCAGCACATCGAGTCGCAGTCCTCCGAGTTCTCAGCCACGTACGTCATGTACGTGTCGATGCTTTTGGTGTCCAGGGACGGCAGGGACCACGACAAAGAGGTCGCCTCGAGGTCCGGTATGGCCGAGTGCCAGGAGGTCAAGTTTTCCGACCTTTTCGCCTTGCGGCTCCTCGTCGACAGTTTCTTGATGGCCTGCGAATCGAAGCAACAGCGGCGCAAGGTATAGTAATTGCTCGCTTTACCTACGTACATAGTTTCTTCCTATTAACTTAAAGCGAGGGCGTTCGATAGCAATCGCGCGGTTGGAAACGATCGATCCAACAACGCTTGGCGATAGGCGCACGACGCCGTCAACTTTGGCGGTTTATTCGTACTTAGCGATTCCACTAAAATTCCAGGGGATATTTCAAGAATCTTATTCGGGAAGATCACGATCGCGGGGCCTCGCGATCGCGTGCAAATACGATCGTCCCGATTCGGGTATTGTGAGTTTGGTATTAAGACTTGGAAGTCCATAGCGTTTGATGTTGAGAAGTAACTACGGCAGTAGTTTGTTGGATGCGAAGCGTGTCTACTCGCGGTGGAGTAGAGTGGAATCGAGTGGAGTAGCAGTTAAGCTTAAGCGAATCAATGTAAAGCGAGGTCACGCCGATCAAAATTACCCGCTCGTGAATATTTGATGAAATTTAAATTATTCTCGATAGACGCGCCGTGCTCGGAGATGGTATTAGCTTGGTACCCTTGGCGACTTGGTAGCTTCCCGATCTGGAATATTCATTGATTACGGTGAAATATTTCTCTATATATATATATTCTCTCCGTGGAAAAGCGGGCTGATCGAAAGCGATGGGTTTTCTCGGGTGATCGTGAATGGGCAGAACGACGAGTGGCGAGGTAGGTAGAGCGGAGAGATTATGATTCGCAGCGGCCAGCGGTGGCAGGCTACCGATGCAATACGCGAGACTAAGGAATTGGGTCGGCCGCGATGCGCCAGAAACGTGCGTGCGTGCAACAGCCGAGGAGGATAATTAGCAGCGTCTTACCCTGAGAAGCCTGCGTCCGGACTTGCTGAGCAATTTCCTCCACATATCGGTAGGCAGCCCGACCGTGTCGGTATGTGCACGATACACGAGGAGCTTTTCCTCGGCTGGCAATGGGATTGTACGTGGCGCGGGATTGATTTTCGAGCGACGCGAGAATTCTCCTCCGTACGAGACTCGGATCGATGCGCACTGGTCGGCGTCACGCGACCAAATACCGCTCCGGAGCACTGCGCTGCCCTATTTATTACCTCGGCTGGCCCGGTCTTATCGCGCCGCGTCGCGCCGTGCCGCGTCGCGCGATCCTAGCTTCCCTCGCCCTTTCAACTTTTATTAACTGCCGCGGCGCGTATGCACTACTTACAAGTCGGAATGCGGTCGTATCTATAGGGCGCCTCTTAAACCACCCGAGCCGGCGACCAGCCCACCCCCTCAACGATCGCTACTTTTTAGTCTGCGAGTGTTTCGATCCCGCGATTCTTTGGATGGATGGAGCAATGAGGATCAGAGGGACGTAACTGGTACTCTGAATTCGAGGACTGTGGGAATATGTAGTTTCCGGCGTGGCTGTGTCTGGGACCGATAGATTGGAGTGGCGAAAAGTTGCTGCACCCGCTGGCCCATGGGAATATAAGGGGTGGAAGGTCGAATCGAGTTAATGCGCGAGTGATCGATGAAAATTTACGAGTGGACGATTGCCTCTGGATGACACGGTAGGAACGGAGATCATGGGTGTTTGTAGGGGGGGGGGGGGGGGCAAAAGGGGCAGTTACCTCCCTGGCTTTTGAGAAAAAAAAGCTTATTTTTCAAAAGTGATCTTTATTAAGTTTATACTAAAAAGGGGAATTATTTAAATTTTTAATTAAATTGGCACTATAAAATGGGTTAAAAAAGCGAGAGGGGTATATTTTTCTTTATCATCATCCCAAAGTTGACCCCCCCTCGCTAGAAAAAAGTCTTCAGACGCTCTGACGGAGATATATGTAATTGGATTTCGGCTGTTACCTATTGAAAATCTCTGTAAATTGATGTAAGTAGTGTTAAAAACGTTTTATAGAGTAAAGGCACCAATAGTCGACCACTTTCAGAAAAACATGAAAAATAAGGTTTTTAGAAGTGACAATCTTTTGAACAAAGTGCAGCTAGAGTGCAATTAAAGAACTGCACTTTGTTAAAAAAAATCGTCACTTCTAAAAACCTTATTTTTCATGTTTTTCTGAAAGTGGTCGACTACTGATACATGGTCGACTACTGGTGCCTTTACCCTACTAATGGTTAATAATACTCCGTTCTTTCTCTCTTCTTTGGTTGTCAGAAGAAAAAAAACGAGTCTTTTGATCGTGCCTCTTAAAGGTATCCTTTCGCATAATCCAGGTTGAAATCAATTAAAATCCAAAGACGAAATTGAAGCGCGTTCATTGAAAAATCGGAGCGTGTCAGTCGCGTGTCGCGATCTCGCATGCGCATACGCGCCAGTACGAAGTAGTACGCGGTAGTATGCGATAGTACGCAGCACGCACGTGCGCTGCATAACGCGTGTGAGAGCGAAGCTGTTCTCACGCGACGGCACACGGCCTGCACTCCCTTCTCTCCCTTGTCAGCTTGAATGAATGCGCGTCGCCACGTGCCAGCTCGCTGCGCCCACGGAAAACTCATAATTGTCATAACATTCGAGCTGCCCGCTCGGCCGAGGAAACAGCAATACCCGCTACTCGATTTCGGAGAGCACTCTCCCTCGTTAAGCCGACACGTCCACCGCAGTTAATGCCCTCTCCCTCCACGCTCTACTCGTTTGTCTGGGCTCTAGGCTTTCGCCTTCGATACAACACCGACGCAACCTCGCGGTCACACACAAATTCTGATTTTCCCACAAATTCCAGATTTCTAAATGGCCCGAGAGCCGAAGGCAAAAATTCGGCCTCGCAACTACTCTGGCTGGGTGCAGCGCGAAATATAAGGAAAATTGGGGGGGGAATTTTGGGGAAAAGAAGGTGTTTGGAAATAGTGTGAAAGTAGTTACTTTGATATATTGGTGGGTAAAGCGCAGAGAAATGTTTCAGCAAAGGTTGAAAAACATGCGCGAAGGGAGTTGAAAGATTTCATATTTCAAATTTCATAAACGTCCAGCTTATGGAATGTGTTAAAAAATATGTTGGAAGGGTGAATATGTAGAAAATGTGAAGAATGCGTAAACGGCAGAATATATATCAGAAACGCGAGGAATGTAGAAAATTTCGAAGCTGTAGAATGTCTGTTTATTGTGGGGAATGCTGAATACGTAAGATGAGTAAAAAATGTAATATATTTGGGATGTATGGGATGCGTGAAATACATATACGGGACGTGTGGAGTACGCGAGGCATGCTCGCATGTCTCAACATCGTGGGGATATGGAATGTCTAGAATTCTAGAATCTAGAATATGGGATATATGATGAGGTATAGGTATACGCGAGTCGGATGCGCATGCGCAAAGGATTATCTTTGGTGATGGCGTCCGCGGTGTGCACCAGACACGCTCGGGAATAGAACGATATGGTGATTCAACATTGTTGAAACGTGGAAAATATGAAAGGATAAACGATACCGTGTGGGGTGTGGGGAAATATTTGAAACAATGGACGCGATCCAGAGGCAACCGAAAGATATACGCAGAGGGGCTATAACCTAGTCTGTAGTGCAACCTAATCATTTTTAGGGGAAACAATTGCCGATGGCGATGGAATAACGAGGGACGCGTGCCGTGTCACGTGCCCGCAAATGCTCGCCGCTCACACATTATGTATGAGGCGGCTGCGCGCAAAAATAAGTCCCGTCTAATTGCAGCGGCCCGGCCGTTCCATTAGAGATTAAACTTCAAACGAGACTCGGTCAAATTCGCTGGGATAATTAACGCGAAACTCATCGAACTGTGATATGCGATACGTGATACCAGCTTCTCAGCCTTCCAGCCGCGCATGTGGTGTATACTGACGTACATTCGTCGAAGACGCAATGATTCTTCAATATCTTGTTTAGCCTCCACTCTGTGTACTAATAGTTTAACGTTAAACGTGTACAAAACGGGGTACAATTAGACCCCACGCGTTTTCAGTCCCAAATGTACAAAAAAAACTGTAGCTGCGTAAGTATTTATGAAGTTTTATTAATTTTTAAGAAGAAGTGTACTAAAAATTAAACCATTTAATTTATAATACAAAAATTAAAAAGTTGTATATAAATAATAAAAAATAAGTCTAAGATGCATCGTCAGAATCGGCGTGCATTATTTTTTCATCGGGAATTTTGGTGTTGATGCATTTGTCGCAAGTATTGTTACTATGGTTTTTACATGTTGATTTTTTACAAATGTAGAAGTTGAAGCTGGTCTTGATGTCACTAGACCGATGGCACAGATAGCATCTGCGTTGAGATCTCTTACTTCTCTTACTGGCGCTGGGTTCGGTGGAAACAAAATAAATAATCACTCTCTGAACATATGTTATTGTACTAATTAGCATCACCTTTACAAGAAAGAAACACTATAATTGTGGAATCAGGAACCCCCATCGTCAGAGAGTGCACGAAATAACCTAAGATCTGGGGAGTTGGCGGTAGCCGAGGTGGCTAAGGCAGCTGGCCACCCGTGCAACGAATCTGGAGATCGCTGGTTCGAGTCCCGTCTGAGGGACTTTTTCCCCTTTTTCCGTGATCCCCTACATAATTTACCCAACACTTAACACTAATTCAATAAAAAAAACCTATCTTTGAAACGTTAAGCAAAGAACGAATTGAAACTGCATCAAACCATTATAGAGATTAACCTTTTAGTGCCCAGTGTGACGTATACGTCCCATCATTTTCAGATGTATAAAAAAATCGATAGCCGATCATTTTGGGTCCCAAAACGGTTCAGTTCTCTAAATGACTCCGGGAATCGGGATGCAAGCCACTCATGATGCGTTTACCGCTGTAAATAATGTTTACTGTAACCACGGAAACGTTTCTGTCGAATGCACGTTAGACATTTTTCAATAACTTGAAACGTGGCTCTTGTTTTCTTTAAACAGTTGAGAGTAAATTACTTTTTTTTTTTTACATTTTTTTGTAGATAGATGTAAATTAATTGTTATACTAAAAGAATAATGCTTGTAAAGTTTGACTTATGAAAAAAAATCGCTTTTTTAATCCGTACACGCCCAGTTTGACGTATACGTTACATCGAGAAAATCATATTTCGACTGGCTTTTTTGGGAAAACAACGATGAAGTGCATGTATTGGGAGCATTTTTCAGTTAACTAATCGCAAGTAATCATTTTTTTCCGCGGAGAAAAATGTCTGGGCCTTAAAGGGTTAATAACTATTGGGATGCAATGGACCCCTGTACACGGTTAAGCGCCCTCAGGTGTCTTTGAAGGCTACTACTGCATTCAAATTCAGCGATTTCAAGGAAACTTTTATCAAATTCTGTGTGAAAAATATCAGAGATAGCATTCCTAAAAGATGCTTTGGAATGTTTCCATTCGTTAACATTTTATTTACGTTTTTGTTAGCTTGGGGTCTGTACCCCTGTCCACAGAGTGAAGGTTAGTGACCCGTTGTGAATATGATGCACCTCTAGTTCAAGTTGGTCCACGTGGAAAATATTCCTTTAGTCTGGTAGTTATTCGCACGAAGGCGTAGATGAGGCGTATTGGGAACAATAGGGACAGGAGAGAATGGAGAATCTATTTGTCCGCTCGCGAAGGGTCAGATGTCGCGGTAATAAGGTCGCTTGACCAACAGTAACGTTTCCCTGGATTCGACAAACTAATCTCCAGCCGTTCTTTACACCGTCACGTATTGCACAAGTGCCGCGTTACGTCAATTAAACGTCCGCATCTATCGCAAATATTTATAAAACCGTAATCGTGATCCCCGTCACGCGTCCAATTGTTTCTCGACTGTGACGGAAATAGTCGCCCGAGTCTCTTCAAAACATAGTTATTTATCCAAGAGTGCGTTTTTTACCAAGTCAAATAAAACAGTCAACAGATTAAGAACGGAAACACCTGCATTCGGGTCGAGTTACACGCGGATGAGAGTCTCTGTGTTGTATGCATGCATAAAGAAGCGAAGCGAATCGGCGCGGTGTTAACCTTTAGAGAATCGGCTTTAAAAAAAATAGCTGTGTTCAGTTTCCAAAAAGTTATATATATATATATACACAACATGGAGGGGTAAAGAGTACAGTGGTTGGCCACTTGACAGTGATTGGCCTTATTTTGAGAAATAAATGAATATAAAGAAATACCAATGTCATGCCTTTTTTTAACGAACATATTCATATTCCTTGTACTTTCTTGCTTCGGATGTAATCAATATTTCTCCACTCATTATATACTGTGATTATATATAAAAGCAAATAGGATGACTCGGCTTTGAAGCTTGGAAATTACAGCCATTTAATAAAAACACCATAAGAGTACAGTTGAAAGTTTGCGAATAGTTTAATGTATTTATGATATGTAATATCTCTTATATTCGGTATATATCGATAAATAAAAGTTGAAACTTTATAAAAGAATTATTTATTTATTAAAATTATACATATATTATGAAAAAACAGGGGGGCCAACAACTGTCATATAAATAATGTTGAATGATAGTAATTGGCCGGGCGGCCAGTGACCGGTTTTTAACCATGTTAATGGTGAAACAGTAATTAGCCCCCTGTTCAAAACAGAAACAAACACGACAAATACATACTAAATAAAATATATCCATTTTTATTGAATAATTTTAATCTTATTTCTATCGCCAAATTAGGTAACAGTTTCTTTCAGGTTATATTATGTATCAAATAGCGGCCAATCACTGTCGAACCGATTGGACAATTACTGTCTTGACCATGCCAATAACTATATTTCTTCGTAGGAAACATATTTTTTGTATATTCTTATACATTCCTGATTTTTTTTTATAAACTCTATTTATTTTTAGATTATTAAGGGTTTCTCGTACTTATTTATATTGATTTCCATTTCAAATTTACTAAATTCACATTTATAATTCATTATTTATGTGACACTCTTACTTAAGTGGCCAACTATTGTACTCTTTACCCTATGATGTGCATTGCAATTCTGCAACATGCAGAATTAGAGGACTAGTGATCCTCCAGGGAGTGATCGGTATAACCGCAGCCATTTGGGGCAAAACCGGAAATAACATAACCTAAACATTCATTAAATCGTCTGCTTTCCAAGCCCATTGTTTATCTATCTCTTTCTATCCGTATTTCTGTCTCTTTCTTTCTTATAGGTTCTGTCTGTGTCTACTTCCGCTTTTGCCACAAATGGCGGCAACCAATCAGCGACGATACAGCTTGTTCCGATCACTCCTTGGAGGATCACTATAGAGGACTTGCACAGAGCGCCAAAAGTGGCTCTGCCGGTCCAGAACGGTAATAAAATTTTTAACATTTTTTAATTTCAAAAATACAGTATGTCTGGGGGGTTTTGATACTGCTGATTACCCTAAAGGTTAATTCGCATCCGAAATCGCGCACGTATCATTCAGTCACCTGGGAATGGATGTTTACAAACGACACAAGTATATTTTATCAAAATATAGTTATACTTTTATTAAAATTTCCTGTAGAATCGGCGCAGATAACAGCGACTTCCTAGTCTCTGTAAGTTATAAATAACATTCTTATTAAACAATGAACGGAACACGCTGTGTTGATTTCATAAACGTATTTCAGTACGCTTACGATTAGTGAGAAACGCGTGCTTTAACTTATTCTACAGACGCGATTCTCTTCTATCGAATCGCTGTTAACCGCTAAAGCGTGGATAGCAGTTGAACGGTTACGAGCGAAGAAGAGGTTCGTTTAATTTATCCTTTTCATAAGGGATGTTTCTCTTATTCCCCGGCAACAGCATTGGCACCACCTTGGCGCGTATCTGGTACGGGAAGAATTCGTGGCAGAAAGTATAAAATTCAAATCGTGTACGAATAATACCTAGCCGCGCCATTTCCATTATCAGCGCGTGCAGCTCGGCCTTATAACTTCTGTAAGATTTCTGCTTGACAATAAAGCTCATTACATTCGACAACTGCTGAACAAACTTTTCAGAGACCACTCTGGTCTGTAGTGTGTACTTTGGTTCCAACTGCTTCCACAGATACTTGTAGAGACGGTTCGTGACCCAATACTTTGGACGAGGAAGACGGGGAACCTTGTACACCTGTCCATTTACTAAGAACGCTTTGTCAATCGGTTTCGCAGGACGTTGTTTCTGCGTTGCTTTCGCATTTTTCACCGAGTTGCTCGGGTTCTTTTGCTGCAGAGGCAACTTGCCTTTGCGGGTGTTCTCGCTGAGCTTCATATCATCCATTGCTTGTTTCTTTACCTTCTCTAGCTCCCTCTTAAATTTCTCCGCTTTCTCTTTATCGGCGAATAATTGCGACGCCGGGATAGCCTCGCGCACGATCAGAAAGTCGTCGATATTCCTTTGACTCCTCGATGAGTCTTTACCCCGGTTCGTAGACGGCCTTGTAAATCCCACTGAACCTTTAGCTTTACCCAACGCAACGCTCCGATTCTTTCCAACGTTTCGCCCCGTGTCGTTTCGCGAAACCTCTTTCGCTTTCTTTGCATTCTTACTACTTATGTTCAAAAGATCTTCGTCTTCTCTGTCTTTAGTAACATTTGGATTAAATGCGATCCGCTGCTCTGATCTGCGCGTAGCACTAAAGCTCTGGGCTCCTGCATCTATACCTCCTTCGTCTTCTGCCTCTTCTTCTTCTTCTTCTTCTTCTTCTTGAACTCTGTGCATATTAGATTCGCCTGTGTTCGGTACAGTCAATTGAGATTCGCCGCGGGCAGGAGAAACAGATGGTTCTCGCGACATAAAGTTCCTACTGTGCTTCTGTCGACTAATATCAACTTCTTTTGTCTCAGGCATGTTCACAATGCGCACAGTTGATTGTCTTTCCACTCTACTGATACCTTTGCTCTGCCTCTTTGCCCCGCCGTCAATTTCACATGATTCTATCTGGTTCGCAGCAGAGGAAATATCATTTGGTAAGTTACTTAGAACTTTGCTCCGTCTTCCCGGAGTGTTGGGATCTTCTGCCTCAAACTCTTTTATAGTATTCGAAGTTGACCGCTTTTGCGCTTTACTAATACTATTACTTTCTCTTGTTTTCCGAGTCGACTGAATCTCTTCCACTTCATCCTCGCTCACAATGCGTGAACTTAACAACTTCTGCGACTTACTTAAACCTCGCCTTTTCGTTGTTTCTTGAACATCTTCCGTTTCAGACTCGCTCGTAACGAGTGAACTTAACAAATTCCGCGACTTACTTAAACTTTTGCTTTGTCTTTTCGAAGTTGCTTCAACCTCTTCCGCTTCATCCTCGCTGAAAACGCGTGAGCGTAACAACTTTTGCGACTTACTTAAACCTTGCTTTTTCGTTGTTTCTTGAACATCTTCCGTTTCAGACTCGCTCATAACGCGTGAACTTAACCAATTCTGCGACTTACTTAAACTTTTGCTTTGTCTTTTCGAAGTTGCTTGAACCTCTTCCACTTCATCCTCGCTCATAACGTGTGAGCTTAACAACTTCTGCGACTTACTTAAACCTTGCCTTTTCGTTGTTTCTTGAACATCTTCCGTTTCAGACTCGCTCGTAACGAGTGAACTTAACCAATTCCGCGACTTACTTAAACTTTTGCTTTGTCTTTTCGAAGTTGCTTCAACCTCTTCCGCTTCATCCTCGCTGATAACGCGCGAGCGTAACAACTTTGGCGACTTACTTGAAATTCTGCTTTGCCTTTTCGAAGTTGCTTGAACCTCTTCCGCTTCATCCTCACTGATAACTCGCGAGCTTAACAATTTCTGCGACACACTTGAATTTCTGCTTTGCCTTTTCGAAGTTGCTTGAACCTCTTCCACTTCATCCTCGCTGATAACGCGCGAGCTTAACACCTTCTGCGAATTACTTAAACTTTTGCTTTGCCTTTTCGGAGTTTCTTGAACATCTTCCGCTTCATCCTCGCTCATAACGCGTGAGCTTAACACCTTCTGTGAATTACTTAAAATTTTGCTTTGCCTTTTCGGAGTTTCTTGAACATCTTCCGCTTCATCCTCGCTCATAACGCGTGAGCTTAACAACTTCTGCGACTTGCTTAAACTTCTGGTTTGCCGTTTCGTTGTTTCTTGAACATCTTCCTTTTCAGGCTCGCCCATAACGCGTGAGCTTAACACCTTCTGCGACTTACTTAAACTTCTGGTTTGCCTTCTCGTTGTTTCTGGAACATCTTCCGCTTCATCCTCGCTCATAACGCGTGAGCTTAACACCTTTTGCGACTTGCTTAAACTTCTACTTTGCCTCTTCGGAGGTACTTGAAACTCTTCCGCTTCATCCTCGCTGATAACGCGCGAGCGTAACAACTTTTGCGACTTACTTGAAATTCTGCTTTGCCTTTTCGAAGTTGCTTGAACCTCTTCCGCTTCATCCTCACTGATATCTCGCGAGCTTAACAATTTCTGCGACACACTTGAATTTCTGCTTTGCCTTTTCGAAGTTGCTTGAACCTCTTCCACTTCATCCTCGCTGATAACGCGCGAGCTTAACACCTTCTGCGAATTACTTAAACTTTTGCTTTGCCTTTTCGGAGTTTTTTGAACATCTTCCGCTTCATCCTCGCTCATAACGCGCGAGCTTAACACCTTCTGCGACTTACTTAAACTTCTGGTTTGCCGTTTCGTTGTTTCTTGAACATCTTCCTTTTCAGGCTCGCTCATAACGCGTGAGCTTAACAACTTCTGCGACTTACTTAAACTTCTGCTTTGCCTTTTTGTTGTGTCTTGAACATCTTCCGTTTCAGACTCGCTCATAATGCGAAAGCTTAACCATGTATGTGATTTAGTTAAACTTCCGCTTTGCTTTTTCGAAGTTGCTTGAACCTCTTCCGCTTCATCCTCACTGACAACTTGCGAGGTTAACAATTTCTGCGACATACTTGAATTTCTACTTTGCCTTTTCGAAGTTGCTTGAACCTCTTCCGCTTCATCCTCACTGACAACTTGCGAGGTTAACAATTTCTGCGACATACTTGAATTTCTACTTTGCCTTTTCGAAGTTGCTTGAACCTCTTCCGCTTCATCCTCGCTGATAACGCGCGAGCGTAACAACTTTTGCGACTTACTTGAAATTCTGCTTTGCCTTTTCGAAGTTGCTTGAACCTCTTCCGCTTCATCCTCACTGATATCTCGCGAGCTTAACAATTTCTGCGACACACTTGAATTTCTGCTTTGCCTTTTCGGAGTTTCTTGAACATCTTCCGCTTCATCCTCGCTCATAACGCGCGAGCTTAACACCTTCTGCGACATACTTGAATTTCTACTTTGCCTTTTCGAAGTTGCTTGAACCTCTTCCGCTTCATCCTCGCTGATAACCCGCGAGGTTAACAACTTTTGCGACTCGTTTAACGTTTTACTTTGCCTTTTCGCAGTTTCTTGAACATCTTCCACTTCAACCTCGCTGATAACGCGGAAGCTTAACAATTTATGCGACTTACTTAAATTTTTGCTTTGCCTCTGTGGAGTACTAAGAACCGGTTCTAGATCGGTGTCTCTGCGAGTAACTACGGGTGACTGTCTTATCGATGTTCTTAACTTCTTACTGGGCCTGCTCGGTGTGCTCCGCAGGTCGTCCGGCTCATAGTCATCCACGGTAGAACGAAACGATGCTTTCCCCAATTTACTTGTACCTTTCCTTCGTGTTCTTTCAATAACTTTAGATTCCTGGTCAGAATCATCCGATGTGTCGATAGATAATTGTGCGTACAACTTATGAGATGGTCCTTTGTTCTCCTCTTTGTTCTTCTCACGCGAATGTGATTTAGTATGATTACCTTCCTCGTGTTTCGATGCAACAGACACATCGACGTCACTCGCAGATTCTCGATGCCTTACGTTCCACGGTCCGCCTCCTCCACTTATATTTACTTCGTTAATGATCCGTGGTAGACTAGCAGTTCTTCGATTCGAGGTTTCTGGGATCACTGGGGAAACGTGTAAAGCCGAACGATGTTCTCGTTTTTCCTTTGGTTCTGAACTGTGTTCAGAAATTTCTATGTCACTGTAAGTATTCTTGTACAATTCCGATGTTTCCTTGGCATTATTTCCATCTGGCCAAGCAATATCTTCCTCTGAGGAACGTGCTAGTTGTAGATATAACTCCTCCGAACTAGTGTTGCTCTCTTGGTCAGTAGTTCCACGTCTTCTCGTTTCACGTGCCACTGTAGCTTGATTCTTCATCACAAGATCTTCTTTTGTGCGATCAGTAAGAGCGTCGGATCTAGATCGTCTAAGCGCATCGACGTTGTCATCTTCCTCGAGTATCTCTTGAAAGATATTCCTCTCTGGACGTTTACGCGAGCTCTTTAGGAACGTTGATCTCGGTTTTAAAAAAATGTTATGATCTTGACTCCTGTCGGAGGTATCGCTTGACGCAATAGAAGCCTGAGCTGACGCATTAGGTTCAACAGATCCTTTAGGATCCTGCGCTGATGGAGTAATAACCTCGGTTGATCTTGCCCTCTTTATTGCTTTCGCGTCACCAGTCCTAATCTCATTTACGGCATTACTTGCTGTAGATTGCGAGCCTCGAAACGAACCACTCGCCTGTCCCACCGAACATGTCTTCGAAGCTTCAGCATTCGCATCGATACCCTTCTCTTTCCACTTACTTATTTCTACGTCGTTATGAGTTTCCTCCTCCGCAAATATATCGGCAAACACATTTTTATCCGCGCCTCTCTTACGACGTTTTAGGAATGTCGATTTCGGTTTCAGTACGCGAGCTTCCATCTCGCTCTTATCCTTATTACTACCGTGCGTAGACGAAGAACTTTCAAGTAACGTGCTCTGCGCTTCTGGGTTGGGAAGACGCGAAAGGTCGTGGTCATTCTCGAAGGATAATACAAGTTCTCTCGTCCCACCCCGTTTCACAATTGGAGATTCGGTTATCGCAGGAATTTTATTCTCCATCAACGTTCCAGTCTTACTATGCGACGATAGTTTTAACGATTTTCTTTTCTTCGGAGTCAACAACTCATTCTCTTTTAATACATCGTCAAATACATTTCGCTGCCGATCCTTGCGCCTTCTTTTAAAAAGTGTCGGCTTCAATTTCAAAACGACATCCGTGCTATGGCTTTGACCTGAACTACTTTCTGAAACTCTGTTTGCCCGTTTGGAACTGGTAGCACCCTTATCGATCGACCCAGATTTATTCGTTGGACTTTCCTCTGTACTTTTTTCGTCCGACGTCTCAGACTCATAAATATTCATGAAAGGATTACCCCGTGATTTCCTTGCAGCCGCGCGCAAGGTAACTTTCCTTTTTATAATTCTAGGTTCTTCGTCGGACTCCAATGTTGTAACTGTGTTACTATCTGCATCTAATAAGACATTATAGTTGACACAAAGTAGGTAGCCAACGTTTACCTCGAGGCGTAAAGAATATACCTGGTTTCCTAGTAGGCATTGTCGGTTTGGCGTCATCCGCGATATCTGTCGTTTCTAATACTTTCCACCATCCGTCTCGCAGCTGGCCTGAATCGACTTGCGAATTAGGATCCAAGATAGGACTTGTTTGATTTGGCGTATTGCAAGACATGGACGGTCGCATTACGGTATTGTTCTCCAGATTCTTCCACCAATATGGTTGTTCTGAAACGGGGCGACTATAATCCATATCCATCAACGATACAAATATTTAAGCTAGAATGGATTATATTTTTTTTCACTTACCATCGCCCAAATTTTCTGTGTCAGGATCCAGAAAAGCAGAACCAGTACTGTTTCTGCTGTATCTCGATAAACGTCTATTTAAACTTTTGCGTCTCGCCATAATAATTTGACAATTGATCCAACAGTGTCAACGATTTTCGGCAACTGTAGTTTTTCAAATTATACCTACCACAGTATATACAAGATACAAAAACGACGCAGAGAACTGAGTGTTGACGTGTATGTACCAGATTAAAGGACAGTTCAATGTACAGAGAAAATAGGCTATTTGTGGTAGGGGCCCGTCAACGCATTATACACTCATTTTTAATAATAACATTATTTATTTATTGCTTTGAAACTCTTAATCGTAAGAAGTTTGTTTAACGGAAAAAAGTGCGAACTAAAATGGACAAAATATGCGTCGCTACTGTTTACATCGATCTGTAGATAATGCAGGTTACGCGTATAGCGTTGATAAGTAGGAGATCGATACGTTAAGAAATTTAATAATCGTTTTAGTTTATAGAATTTACTGCTACGCACCGCTAGGCATTTTTGCGTTGTACCATCGACGAGGCATAGGATGTAAGGTCTATTTTAGAATTGTGTCGTCTGTGGTTTTAACTTATTTTATTGCGTAATACGAACTGTTCGTAGAGCGATTTTTAAACATGCCATTCCCTACTCTCCAACCCTAATCTTAAGATCCCCTTATGGCGATCACGCAAAATATGGTAAGTATTCAGGTAAGTTTTTGTGCGCCCCGCGAAATCGCAACAAAGTTGCAAAGGACAAATTTTTTTTCCAACATTGTTGCAAATGAATTGGAGTGTTCGAGAAATAAAATCCTGGTTTGCAACTTTGTGCGTTCTCGCGAGCAGCTAAACAAAGTTGCAAACCGAGATTTGGCTTCTCGCGAGAATGCACAAAGTTGCAAACTGGGATTTTATTTCTCGAACCCCCCAATTTCATTTGCAACAATGTTGAAAAAATTGTTGTCTTTTGCAACTTTGTTTAGCTGCTCGCGAGAACGCACAAAGTTGCAAGAGACAAAAAATTTTCCAACATTGTTGCAAATGAAAACTGGGTGTTCAGGAAATAAAATCCCGGTTTGCAACTTTGTACGTTCTCGCGAGAAGCCAAATCTCGGTTTGCAACTTTGTTGCAGGTGCAAGAATCGTGCAATGGAATTCGGAAGAGGCTATTTTTTAATTGCTGCACTTGCAAAAACTCAAAATTTCAGCCCCGCAGCTTCTCTTGCAGGTGCAGCGCGAAAATCTGCTTCTCTTGCAGGTGCGGCACTTCAGAAACCCCTTGTTCCGAAATTCATTGCACGATTCTTGCACCTGCAAGAGAGGCAGATTTTCGCGCTGCACCTGCAAGAGAAGTTGCGGCCGAAATTTTGCTTTATGTGGGAAAAAGTCAGATAGGTATATGTAAAAGGTATTTTTGAATAATAATTCCGTTTTTTTATAAGTTTTTTCCACTTTATTTGAATAAAAGGCCTTTACAGTGTTACAATAAAGTATAAAATATATGATTTCAGTTTGTTAGTTATATAAAACCACTATTTTCTTGTCTTCATTGTTGAGGTTTTCGTCATTTGGCTCACATAAACTTCCTGTCCACGGAGCAAGATTCCCGAGTTTCATGTTCACCTGTAACAAAAAGAAAGATATTTTTAATAACCTGTCTATTATACAAAATGCGACAAATGTTATAACACAATTTAATGTAAATCGATACGTATAACAAATTACAACAGGCAAAAATATTTGAGTTATGTAGGTTATTTAAATGATTATCATTTGTTTCAAGGCACAATGATTTCGTTGTCAATGAGATCTCGCATCTTATGGAAATTCCTGTGACAAAAGTTTGAGATACCGACTTAGCGAAGAACGTCAGGTTCTATTGCGCCCTCTGCATTCAGGAGTGGTGGTTTTGGAAATCACATCCAACCACTATAAAATCGGTAACGTCGCTCGTCAGTGAATTCGTACGCAGCTCCTAACCAAGGAAAAAACATATTTAACCCGTTACGACGTTAGCCATAACGAAGAAAAAACAGTTGAAGAACAATTGGACATTTATCACTATGTATAATAATTTATCTTTCAAGAATTATCGAATTAGTAACCGATTAATTTATACTTTTTCCTGTAAGTTTAGCATATGTAGTGTAAAAAAAAGGATGTTTCTACGAAAACCTATTAGTGAATGGAATTATGCAACATGTTGATTGAAAAACAATTTTAAAAAAATTAAAACCGATTTCAAAAAAATAAAATTGCATTAAAAAGTAAAAAATAATATTTTCCCTTATTTAATCTACGACTCTCATATTTTTCAAGTCGGGGCCAGATTTACACAGTGCAAATGATAAGACACCGACTTAAAAAATATGAGAGTCGTAGATTAATTAAGGGAAAAAATTATTTTTCGCTTTTTAGTGCATTTTTTTAAAATTTTTTTATTTTTCACTTTTTAGTTTTATATATATTGACACAACATGCTGATGAGATATGCGCGTACGTACATAAAAAAAATAATGATTAGGTGACAATAGTTTTTATTATTAACCAGAACTGGCAAAATATTGCGCCAATGTTGGTGCAGCGTAGGATGGAACCATCGGGGCATCACCCTCTTTCGAATAAAAAAAAAGATCATCAAAATCGGTCCATATGCTGAAGAGTTATGCGGGGACAAACATAAAAAAAAATACAAACGAGTCAAATCTATAACCTCCTCCTTTTTGAAGTCGGTTAATTACCGCCGATTTCTTCACCTTCAGTAATCTTCCAGTTAGAGTTATGTTCCACATAACTGCCACATGATGGCATCCAACTGGTCGAGGAGTGCCACACGATAGCATCTAATTGGTCGTTCACTAACCGAAACTTTAGTCGGAGGTGAAGAAATCGGGCATTAGTCGTAACATTCAGACAGTCTTATATTTGAAATGTTTTCGAGAAGATTTAATTTTAATTCCTACCACTCGTAGCACTGTAATCTTATTTTAGACTGAATCGAAAACGTTGGGCGTGTGATACAAAATTACATTAGATGATCTTTCACCTGATCTGTGTTTATACAGATAGCGTTGATACGTAAAATAGGAAATGAACATTTCATATACACATATATTATAATACACACACACATCATACACACAGAATTTCAAACATTTCTTCATCCATGAGAGCAAGTTCTAGCTACAGTTGGAATGAAAGCGAAATATACTATTGGAGAATGGCGCGATAATTTATATTTAGAAAGAATGTTAAAATAGTGGAAGTTATTACGAATAACAGCTAACAAATCCTATTCGCGATACATGTATACAATTGCATAGAGATGAATGAAATCAAATGTAGAATCAGACTTAGACAAATTTCGTAGTTTAATAGTGTCTACTTTGCTTTCGCGGATGAACGAGACCTGAGGTTCTTCTTAGTTGCCTGATCGACTTCTGGCAAATCGTCATCTTCGGATGCGGCAGATTTCTTTCCTGCAACAACAGATTATACGTTTGAAGTTCAGGTGTAACGTAAAAAAAGTAGCATAGGAGCAGCACCAAGAACTTTTCTCACCTTCCTTCTTCTTCGACTTTTGCTTCGACTTTACCGCCACCTGTACAGGGATCGCATTTTCACGAGCGCGCTTAATCTGTCTCTTGATAAATACATAAGACAGATAGGCTTGGAAGACCACGGTAATAGTTAAAGCCGAGAATCGTATCGCTGGAATATTAAAGTTCCCAGTAGCGTAATCAAATTCGCTTTCAACTTGGCTTAGACCGTACAGGAAGATTAAAGATGCAATAGCAACTGTTGCGACTCGTACAAAGACATACGCAGAGTTGGAAACCAGAAATGCCACTGCAAGAAAATAATTTTCAAACATTCCCATCGGATCTATTTCTTTTATATAAAATAGTATGTATAATCCAGATGATACCTACGTTTCGTTAACTTCTCTTTCTTACTGACAAAGTGTATAATTCTGGCTCCATGGAGCATAGCGTCTCCTGTATAGTGCAAAACTAACAGCAGAATTCCTACCTGTTGGAAGCTGTAAGAAGCATGGAAATTTTAGAGGATGGAACAAGCAACAACAAATGTTTTGCGATATTTCCAACATACTTAAACACATAAGCTGCGAGGGTAAAGAGCAATCCAATGGTCGCTTGCACCACGCGGGGTGAAATGTCTTCTTTTTTCACCCTTTGGAAATATAATTCAGGATAGCAATGCAACCAATAAGCCAGCTGACCAACGAAGAATAATTTCGAGGAAAAGGCTAACGACACAGGATATTCTTTCCACAACAAGGATATATTCAACAGCAGATCTTCCCTGAAAAGATGGCAATTTTAATATCAACTTACACCCAAATACGTATTACACGTATCTCAATATTGCTTACCTAATAATTATATCTATGCCCCACATTACGGACAAAGCATAGAACAGAACGAGTTGACTAGATTCGTTGAATTTAGCAAGCTTCACCTTGCTAAGGTGGAGACGCTTGGAAATTTTCTGAAACAATTGTACGAAAGATAGTTATTTGCGGCGCTGTTCGAACGCGCGAGAGGGAGCTGTAATAATCGTAATAACTCACATCAAAGATGTATTCTTGAAACACGGCGTGCATTACAATTGTTATTAAGAAATAGAAAAATACAGCGCACGCGTCTTTCCAACCAGTGGTGTATTTCATTGGCACAGTAGGATCTTCTACGTCGGAAGTTACATTGTGATGAATGGTAATGAATGTATATGCCCATGGTGATGTTGCCTGAAAAGTAATTTTTACGATGTATAAAAAAAAAGAAAGGGAAAAAGGGAAAAAACGAATGATCTGGCGAAGGAACGCCGGTTGTGACGAGTAACATATGGTTATTCGATCGACGGTAACTAAAAAGTCCCGTGTCCGTATTCACTCGTTTGAGCGAAGTCTTTTACGTTAAACGAGAAGAACAGGCGGCGAAGCGTAAACAGATGCACGCATAAGATAAAGACGCGACAGACGTGGAAAAAGTTGAATACTGACCTGCATCATTAGGCCAGTTACGAAAATCATAGCCACACAAGAAACGATATCTCCATGGTTTTGAATGACAAACTCGTGACTGAATATAGGAGGGTTTTTGTTCGAACTTTTGCGACCCTTTATCGCGACCATTTTTCCAGCAAAACTACCGTTTCCTCGGTTACAAAACTGCCTCACGGTCCACTGCTGTCCACCGTCCAACGAACACAACGAATAAGCCCGTAGCTCGCAGTAGCGCAGTGGCACCGATAGGCTCGACTAACACGTTGACAGAGAAACGTACGTACGTGTTTCATTTGTACGCTTTACTACGGGCGAGTACGGGCCACATCGGACACTGTGGCGCTTTCTACCTTTGCTTGTTGGCACCACGTAAATCACAATAACGTCGCAACACTTTTTTCTGGGTATTCATGTTTGTTTATTGTTTAAACCTGTATGGTGTTAATTAAAAGAATTATTCTTCTTTTATATGAAACTAGTCATTTCAATAAACGAAGCTTCGCATACGATCTTACGGATGTTCTGTTGTTGCCAAGTGCGCCGAGAACTGTAGCGCGTGATTAGTGGCGGCAACGTTCAAATTCTTGTCAGCGACAACGTATACGTTATATGTGTATATTAGGGTGGCTCTTGTATTCGACTTTTGAATTTTCTTTGGCTATCGTCGAGAATAGTTCCAAATAATTAAAAAAAATCTGTGTAAAGTTTGAGCTCGATTGGATAACGAGAAAAGAGGCCCTTGAATATTTAAATAATTATAAAACAGCTCATAATGTAGATTTTATATAATATCCTCCAAGTTATTGATTAAATAAAAAAATATGTCAAACAAAAATTGTAGATCCGGACAAGGAGCATATTTTATGTTGTATTACTTTTTCGTGTGCGACAAATGGTTTTTGAAAAAAGTTGGAAACACTAAAAAAACTTTTGTTTTTCTCAAATTTTGAAAGTTTAAATGCTTCTCGAATATTTTTTACTTAAAAAGGCGTACAGGAAAATGGGATTTTTATTTTCGAGGACTATTTTTTAAAAATTTAAGGGGGACATATACCGAAATATGCGGAAATGATAAAAAAAATTGTTTTTCTTATTTTCAGTGTTTGATATGTCGTGAATGTTTCCAGAAAATTTGGGATCGAAATCATAGTCTATATCCTCGATATTTTTGCGAATTTCGGTCCTAAATTTTCAGGAAACATTCATGACATATCAAACACTGAAAATAAGGAAGAAATTTTTTTTATCTTTTTCGCATATTTCGGTATATCCCTCCCCCTTAAATGTTTAAAATATAGTCCTCGAAAATAAAAATTTCATTTTTTTGTCCGCCTTCATAAGTAAAAATTGTTTGAGAAGCATTTAAACTTTCAAAATTTGAGGGAAAAAGTTTTTCTTTTAATTTTTCGGACTTTTTTCGAAAATCGTTTGTCGCACGAGAAAAAGTAATACAACATAAAAGATGCTCCTTGTCCGGATCTACAACTTTTGTTTGACATACTTTTTTATTTAATCAATAACTTGGAGGATATTATATAAAATCGACTTTGTGAGCCGTTTTACAATTACTTAAATGTTCAGGGGCCCGCCTAGGCCCCTTTTTCCCGTTATCCGATCGAGCTCAAACTTCACAAATTTTTTTTAATTATTTGGAATTATTCTGGAGGATTCCCTGAAGAAAATCTTGAAAAATTTTTTAGAGTAAATACGATCCACCCTAATGTATATATTATTATACAATTACACACGCATGTACGCGATGCGCGAGTATGCGAATTTGGCGAATCGATGCGTAATTTCATCGTCGATTGACACATTTACAAAGTACATAGTTGTGAACAGAACGATATTAAATCTCGTGGAGGTGGGGGGCAATAAATATCTGTAAGATACATTTTATTGATAGCATTATTTAGGTACATTCTCACTGGTCACGGTGTGTACATACGTAGAGACTCATTTGTTCCTCTAAACTTATGCAATTAGCACAGGTAACTCGTAAAACTTTCAACTACCGACGAATAAATAGAGTAATAGTTATGCAACGGTAAAGCGAAAATACATGTTCAACAATTCGATGTCAGAAGAAAATAATTTCTGTACGCTATGTGTTATGTGAGAGATAAACTGTAAATTCATTGATCAACAATGAGTCGAAAATATATATATATCTGTAATCACAAAAATAATATATATATTCTTTCAACGTTATATCTTCATTATGCTATCGGTTAATCGCGTTACTTGTGTGATATCGACGCACGTGTGTTTGTACATTATTGCTTCTTTGTTTTATGTTTTACCATATACAGCGTGATTAACGACGGAGCACTCGACATTCATTCGTACGTGCTTCAGTGAGTGAACACAGATAATACCTATCCTATACGATGAAATTCGGGATTTGCACAGAACAGAGGTGTACTTACAATGTACATAGGGTGTACTGTAATTTTATATTTACGAATAGAGGCGGCGGATTTATAGACGAATCACACAGCGCTCGCTCTCTCATAGTCTCATTAGCTTTCTTTTCACCTCTTCTTTTCACCATCCCTATTCTTACGATTTGACGATATACTACCCGCCTCCGATTTAAGTACACTCCGATATCTATTCGTAGCGTAATTAGGCCAGAGATGAATTTCTCCTCTAGCCTTCTCCTTCCTCGATATTTTCGCGGATGCACGTTTAAACATTTCATTGTACAGCACTTGTATGCCTTGAACAGTTACTATAGTTTCACTCACATGCTTCCCAATAACATCTATTGTCTTTTTATCTTTCTAAACGTGTCGCGACTTTCACGATTTGCGCAGCACATTCTTTAAATAGATATACATCTTCGTTATTAACCTACTTTAGGACTCAATGACAACAACTCAACTATTACATGCTGCGTGCAGTGTTGTATAACATGCTTGGAGGAAATTGCTTCGAGATACAAATAAACGTTTAACGCTTTATCGACTATTACTGATTTACGTGATAGAATTATCACGCTTCAGCAATTGAAACAACGTATCTTCTTTTTTATCAAACGTGGACGTGTGTTGCGAGTCATTAGAAACATTTTTTTTGTTAACGTCAATCTTGCGTCGATGACATTAGTCGAGCTTGCAAATACATATACAGGAATAAATTTGTGAAAGGTCATAACGGTTCGTAGTGTAACATCGTGTGCATGATTCTAGAATTTCATAGGGATAGTACAACTACTTTACGTATTCGAGAAAACAATTACGAGTTTAATAGGTATCCGTACGACTCGTCGAGATAAATATACGAGAAACACACGAGTACAATAATAACACGAATTAAATCTAAATACTCTTGTGGTCACAAGCCTTAAATCTTAGCAAAATCTTTTAACGTTACGCACAACCAGTACGACTTAGGGCCCTGTCCCGCACCTAAACGTCGCCTGAGGTTGCAAATTATGTTTTGAGGTAGACAAGTATATTCTTCAAATAGCTTCCCACAGCTATCGGTAAAGCTGAACCAAAGGATAAGTTCTCGTCAAAAAGAAAAATGCCACGTTATGTTTAATTTTATATCTTAGTTAGACCACAAATATAGCCTAGTACATTTATCCGCGAAATAGTGTTCCATGAATGGTGTAAAATGTACTTCGTGTAGCAACTGAAATCGCCTCGATCTCTGTTTAATACGATAGCGTTCTAAAACCATTACCGTCTCAATGTCAATAAAATTCTTGCCGCAAGGTGTGCGAAGAAATTAAGCGCCGACAATGTCATTCATTCGCCCTTAAAGTCTCACAACTGAATACAGCTGTGTAACAGAATCGTGGGCTGTTAACATTCGAGATCGATGAGCGTAAGAACATTCGCGAGACCGGTAAGCGCTCAAAATGGAAGTGTAAATTTGAGTCTGCTTTCGAGAGAGAATGATTATCATCTTTGGTTGTGATCATCTTTGTGTAATCGTATTCAGTTATTACCTTATGACTTTACCTTCCCCGATGCCTCCTGATTATAATATAGGATTCGGATGGATATCATCATACTTGCATACGTTAACGTTGCTTTTTCGTTCTCTATCTTCGCCTCTCCTATTCTCCGAACGATATATGTACATACTATATGTACTCATTAATGGCAATAAATATTTAACGCCACACGTTGTAACAATATATATAGGCGTATTTCATCGTTACTAATGAATACGCCACCAGAATTTCCTACCCACTCGTTTTAGTTTCTTTAGTTTCTTATGCTATTATCAAGATACACCAGCTTACCTTCGCGTCTCAGGTACTCTCTTTGTACCCGCTTCTCACCTGAGTTTAAACCGCATTTAAAATATAGACATTCTATTCGACGTTCCAAACAAAATATTAATCTGCATTCTTAACCATGGCAATAGTATGTGCAATAATCTGGCGTTTATTTAAATTCTTCACATTTAGGATTTTTAGCGCGCGCGCCTCGTTATTAAGTATCATATTCAACATACATTGCGACTTCGCATGAATCGATAAAATACTTATATTAAATCTCGCAGAACATTTATATCCTACGATTGTACGTCTAAAATTTGATCGTTCTTCTCGTGAATAACAACGGAACATGATTATTATAATGCCATACAATACTGTAATACTCTTCGATGAAATCTACATTTCACGATTAATAGTGTACATGTTACGGAACTTTACCTTATATCGCATAACGTGACGTGTAAAACGCGTGGCTTAGACAAGAGGTGGGTCATTCTCGAGATCCATTTCCTCCACGGTTATATAGAGTCCCTCTTCCTCGTACATCGACTCGTGTTTTGCTAGAACCTTGAGCAACGGTCGCAACTTCATCCACCATTGGTACTTTGGAATGCGATGCCTGCGGATATCATTGAGCATTTACTCGCGAACGTCAGATGGAAGAAAGTTTCGACGTTTAGAATGTTCCTTACTCGAAATCTGTAACCTCGACAAGGTCTGTGAACGGTGTAAATCTATACTGTCTTCGAACTATACCGATCATAACCGCGGTATCAGCATCCATAGTTAGAGTTTTGCCATCGTCGTTAGTATGCTTCTTCAATTGCTCGGTGAACCACTCCACCGATTTCGAGCCCATTTTCGTGCCCAAGTTGCGGTCGAACGGTGTCGGTGAGCCACCTTGTTGCATGTGACCTATAAGAATTTTATAGTTTCACATACGAGAACACTTTCACAGAAGTAATTACGAAGTGGAAGATAAATGATGAAACGCATACCAATGATATTCATTCTACAGCTGAACAGACCCTTTCCCTCCTCGCTGAAAAGTCTCTGCACGAAATCTGTATTGTACATCAAATTGGCATTTTCGTTTCTCAAAATTAGACCTCTTTGTACACCTTCGGACATCTTGGCAGCCATCGCAATGACATCTTGATTCAGGTCTTGGATATTAAACTTTTCCTCGAAGATGTAGGCCGCGTCAGCTCCGCCAGCTAAGCCAGCAACAGTCGCGAGGTAACCGCAATACCCACCCATAGTTTCGATAATGAACACCCTACGCTTTGTACCCTGGGCCGACTGACGAATTCGATCACATATCTGAAGACAATACAGACCCACTTAAACGCCTCCTAGCATTCTAGTATATTTACGATTAAGGGGTCATGCCTAGTTGGCAGACGAAAAAGAACGTCATTTTCGGGAATTTCTTGTGAAAAATGTGATGTATGTTTGTTACAACTATTTCCTTATTTTAGAAGTACATATATTCAGCAACACTCAGGAATTTTGTTATAGGAAAATATTAAATAATGAAGAAATAACAGCCACTCTCGCGGAAGCTGTTTTTATAATGGTGCTGCGCGGTGAGTACGATTTCTCCAAGTCGGATCATCTGAAATCAGAAAGTGAAGAAGATTCTGTTAATATACGAGTTTATCTGGTTCGTGAACGAAGGATTTTTCAAAAAAATGATTTCACACAAAATGGCGGCCGTTTAACGCGAAATCATTATTTTTCGATGTCTGAATTGTTCATTTTTCGTGAATTAGAAATAAAGGTTTCATCAAAAACAAAAATTCTTCGTTCACGAACTAGATAAACTCATATACTAACAGAATCTTCTTCACTGTTCGATTTCAGATGATCCGGCTCGGAGAAATCGTGCTCACCATTAAAAAAATATCTTCCAGAAGAGTGGCTGTTATGCGTTCACTTTTTAATATTTTCCTGTAACAAAATAACTGAGAGTTGCTGAATATATGTACTTTTAAAATAAGCAAATAGTTGTAAAAAATATACATTAGATTTTCCACAAAAAATTCCTGAATATCACGTTTTTTCGCCTGCCAATTATGCATGACCCCTTAATACTATATCGAGATAAAATAATTATGTTTACCTCGGTAATTTCGTTGAGAGCAGTGTCGCAACCCAACGAAAATTCGGTTCCCGGAACATTATTGCTGATAGTTGCGGGAATCATAGCAATAGGAATTCGGAATTCCTCGAATTTGTCCCTAGCTTTGTAGAAGGTAAGTCCCGTTTGATAGCCCTTCGAGAATGAAACAACAATGCTTATATATACTCGGAAACCGCTATCAAATAAATGAAATATCCGCAACTCTTACCTCAAATCCCCCTATGATAAGCAAAGCTTGGATTCCATATTCCTTCAGCTTCTGAGCAATCTGCGGTAACTGATCTTCTTTAGGCGGAGCACGTTTTGTTCCTAAATAAGCACCACCCTGCGCCACCCAACCAGTCACAGAGGGCCAGTCCAGTAATTTGAACTTTCCAGCCATAAGTCCCATGATTCCATCGCACACACCATAGACCTGCAAGAATGCGCTGTTAGATCTGTGTGATGAAACCGTTAAGGGGAGGTTCCGGTCTAAAAGTCGATTTTTTTTAATTTCATTCTTCGAATGTTCAACCATTGAGGAATACGTGTTTAAAAGGATTTGTTGAAATTAGTAAAATTCCCCAAGTTATAGGCATTTGAACAACCAGCCACTTGGCGCTCACGTAAAATTTTAAACGCGTTTTTCTCGAAACAGTGCTCTCAAAACGGTGGGACTCGTATATCAAAAAGTTATTATCCGATTCGACTAAAACTTTTTTTATTTTGAAGAATATACTTCTAGCTAGGGGAAACCCAGAAAAAAATACAAAAAATTTAAAAATTATAATTTTCAAAGGCGTTGAAAGGACGAGAAATATAGGGGAAAAGTGATTTCAAACTTCAAGTGTCGTTATTTTCTAAAAAAAATGTCATTTTGTGATTTTTCGGGTTCCCCTTCTAGCCAGAAGTATATTCTTCAAAATAAAAAAAATTTCAGTCGAATCGGATGATAACTTTTGGAAATACAGATCCCACCGATTTGAATGAATTTTTTGAAGCCTTAATTTTAACGACTCCCCAGTGCCGTCTGCAATGATTAATTATAAAACAAAAAATATATTTCTATAGTTGAAGACGTCCTTAATACAATGCAAAAAGTCTCATTAAATTATATATAGTAGTTTTCCTTTAATTAATTCCTAAAGATCACCTATTTTTGAGGACTCTAGACCGGAACCTCCCCTTAAGAAACCGCCCGCTACAAGATTATACCTTGTCACCACGATAGATACAGTTTCTAACGAAGGAACGCACTGCTGCGTTCATACCACAAGACGGCGATCCAATGTGCATCACACCTAACGTATAGTGGTCCTGCAACAAAATTCTATCGTAACATAGTGCAAGAATTCGACACTGATCCATGCAACGTGCACACAAAAAAACGAACACATTTTGTGGGTCGACTTAATGTTCGATATTAAGTACTGCACGATGCATAGGCTCACATAGGTACACGAAAACACAGTGACAAACTGATGATTTAAAAGTTGATTAACTCACTTGCCCACATAACGTGAACTGCTAATGGTGGAAAGAAAAGAAGAGAAATGTTAGAACGCTTGTGTCGTAAACACGTCAGATTATTCTTATTTAGCAGAAAGGTGTACACTTATATTTCTTTTTTAAGCAATTTACCTTGGTTAATGTGGGGCCATTACTTCCCTGAAGCAGCATTAAATAGTACATGTAATAAAGGTAATTCTGCATTTAAAACTAAAAACCTTCCGACCACTTCTTTCATATAACGTTTACCATCATCATTTAGCATTTAATAGTTTGGCATTTAACGATCATTCGTTCCAGGCACCCGCCGGAAGGCTTTAAGTTCGTAGTAGTAATTTTAATATTACAGACACGACGATAGCATACCTTATTGGGATCATGATCCACGGGCGCTTTTAGACGAGTCAACATCTTGTATGTTTGCAAGTTACGGGCAAATCCTCTAAAAATATTGTGCACGATACAGAACGCAATATACAACAACTTGAAAAGAATAACGCCTTTAGCTCCTCCTTACTTTCCCCGAAGTTGAACAGCAAGATCCCAATTCTTATCGGCCAAAGCTTGGGCCACTGCTTTAGTCCGACGAACGCACTCCATAAGCGGTAATATAACAGCTTGGTTTCCGTCCAGTGTAACGACACTCGCCTCAGTTTCCGGCGTTGCTTCCATTAAAGCCATCACGGCTTCAGCACCCATTCGGCAACCCTAGAACATTGTTATCGTTAAATTACCACGATTGATTTTTCCTCCGAATCGATCACAATGAAACATGCACCTATCGCGTCGAACGCGATGAAAGAAAAAAAACTAACCAGAACTCTATCAAAAGCTGACGGATTACCGCCTCTTTGAACGTGGCCAAGAACAGTGATTCTAGTATCTTGTTGCAGCTTGTCCACAACAACGTTACGAACTTCTTCGGCAGTAATTGGGTGGCCGTTCCTGTCAATCGCACCTTCCGCTACGATAATAATATTAAGTCGTTGTCCGCTAAGTCTTTCCTGAAAAATACCATTTCCTATCTGAAAATCTCTACAGAAGGGCGAAGCAGTCAGTCACGATACAGCCAAAAGCATTAAAGCCGCCTGCAGAGTAACTTGAGCTAAATAAAAAGGATTAGATTAGAAAATAATACGCTAATTCCAATGCACATCTCACAACCACGTGAAAAACTTGTTACCATTTGTTACAAAAAAGCAAAGCATGCCACATATAATAAGCTTACCACGCGAAACTAAGGGACTAAATGAAAAATAAGAAAAATACTGTTTCCACCTTTGTCCCTAAGTGAATGGGTAATGCGTGATCTTGTGAAATAAATTCTATTTTAGTTTGTGACTTTAGCAGGGGCTGTGATATACGTGTGCGATATACAATCTTATTTGACCGTATAAAAAATTACAAAAAAAAATTGCGAACCTGTAACAACTTTTTGCACAGCTTGCTTGGCCAATCCTGTTCAGGTGGCCATTCTGGGATGAACACAAAGTCAGCTTCGGAACATATGGCTGCCACTAGAGCCAGGTAACTGTAATAGTATGTTACAGAAGCTAGGCTAAAGATATTAGATGATGTAAAAAAAAAATTAATAATTATGGTAAAGGATAAATGATCTTCCTTTTGCTTTTCAAGGCCCAGGCTTTTATGCGGAATATATATATATATATCGTGATTTATGTATGTGATCAATAACTAGCACTACTTCGATAAAGGAGCAGGCACACTTTCGATATTGAAGATGAGACATGAAAATGTCTGGCTAATAGACGATATTTCATTATACATATAAATGGAAGTACGTCTGAATAACAACAATATGTATAAATGATCGATCAATAACGTGCCTGTTGCACAGCTTTGCATAGCTCCTGGACCCAATCACCTGCCGGCGGTGCCTCAGGTATAAAGGAGTAACATGCCTCTACGGATAAACTTGAAGCTAACGTCAAATACCTGAAATCCCTTGGTTCAATTATCTTCGTTTCACTAAATTAGCTTAAAATGTACTTGTATCTTGTAACGACCGTTCGCCGCTTTTCGATCATTTCATTCTACATATCCAAGTGTAATTAAAAAAAATGAGTAAATGTAACATGAAGTAACGCTTTCATTATTAGAATTAATAACACAAGTAAACAATCGAAAAATACACGAAAAAAAAAATAAAAATCACTGAATTCGTTAAGTTCAGTTAGTGGAAGGCGACAATGCGACAAGAAATTGGGAAGATTCCTAAACAACATGCCTGCTCCAATTTTTTACATAGTCTATCAGGCCAGTCAATGGGAGGTGGTGCTTCTGGGCAGAAAACAAAGTCTGCTTCTGCAGCTAAAGCACCCACAATTGCCAGATACCTATCCAATAAGTAAAGTTCACCAGACACGTAAATAATATTACACGACTAAATCTTATTTAGATTGTAAGAATCTACGCTTTTTTTTTCTATCGCTGAAAACGTAATTAGGATTCATTTATCGTATAAAGCGTACAGTTACCCTCTCCCTCTTCGCCCATAATTAGCAACGCACGATTGCGAACTTACCCGCAATGACGACCCATCACTTCCATGATGAATGTTCGTTGATGAGAATACGCGGTACTGGCGATAGCGTCGATACTTTCGATAATACGATGCAACGCAGAATCGGTACCGATGGTCATGTCGGTTCCGCAAAAGTCATTGTCAATAGAACCCACCATTCCAACGATATGCAAGTGTTCATATTTATCCGCTTGTTCCGACGTTATATCCCCTAATGAATCAAGAGAATACGACCAATTGTCGTTCGGTATATACCAAGCAATTGCAATTTTTCGCCTTACCTGACTGAACTAAGGCTTTCAATAAATCGGGCCATTCCTCTTTGAAAAGATTCGCACCCGTAAGGGAACCATCACCACCAATTACAACTAAATTAGTTATACCGCGAGACAATAAATTCTTGGCTGCTTTCAGGCGACCAGCGCGTTCCCTGAAGTCTGTACAACGAGCAGAACCTATTACCGTGCCACCCTAGAAAATATATACATAATTATTCACAGCCACAGGCGGTACATTATTAGATAGAATCTACGTCCGAATACATACCTTGTGGATGATGCACGACACAGAAGACCAAGTCGCTTCTACAATGTTTTCCCCACCGTCCACCATACCCTGATATCCTTCTTTAATGAAGTAAACTTTACACCCCAAGTAAATACCCATTCTAACTACTGCTCGAACTGTAGCGTTCATCCCTGATAAATATATAACAATAAAAATGTAATTAAACGGTCTATGCGATTACACCCGTCCCTCAATTTACGCGGCACTTTTTTTACACGAGTATTCGTTTTACGCGGCAAATTTACCTCAATGTGCGCGAACTTTTTATACGCGGAATTGATTTTACGCGATCTTTTTTTACGCATCCGACCAAATTTACATTCACGATGAACACGAAGACGAACTTCTAAATATTTCAAGCGATGAGGATGACGTGTTTATGCCAATTAAAAAGAAAAGGCTTATTGTTTTGAATTACAGTAGCGATAGTGACATCGAATAGAAATTACATAGTACTTCTGTTTTCTGTTGTGTCTTACTTATTTTTTTGTTAAGTTCTATGGAATAAATATGTACACACGTATTTCTAAAACTTTTACTAGCTTTTATTTCCAATGTTTTTCCTTTTATACTGACAGATTCAATTTGCACGATTTATTATTCGCGTAAATGAAATCCACGTGGAACCGGATATTCGCGTAAATTGAGGGACGAGTGTATATCATATTCGAGTAATGTTTCTTCTTACCTTGTGAATCACCTCCACTGGTGAAGACCGCGAGGCCTTTACCTTTATGACTACCAGGTTTTATAAACCTCGCTGCTGTGTCTTCTGCCATCTCTTCTTCCTGCGATAAAAGAAATCTTAATTACCGTTGCATCAGCAAACACTTTGCTCGTTCTTGTACTTTAGGAAGTAAAAAGTATTTCCACATCTGACTTCTACTTAGTATCGCAAGTATATAATTTGACATCGTATGTTGGATACATGTCTCGAACGTAAAATATGCAAGAAATTTAATATACCCAAAGGAAGATTTATTATAAACTCTACGGAATATAATTTAAATAAAAAAGTTGAAAGCCATCTATTGGCGCTGGAAATATATTTTACTATAATATGTGAACATTTACATTTGGGCCGAGACAACTATACAACTGTAGCAAGTATATTTATAAGGTGCGTCCAAAATTCTCTGAAATTCTCTTGTCATTTCTAAAAGTTTAGGTTACGTTAGAAAATAAATAACAATATCATGTTATTCATATGTTTACTTAATATGTATTTTTGCATAAATCACGCGAAACAAAAAGCTTTCTCCAGTAAAAAATTTAGAAACAAAAGAGAACAGGGGTACGTGTCCCTATTTCTTTGTAAAATTAGGAGCTTTTATGATATAATTTGCACTGTACGCAAGTGCAAATCATGATAATTATCAATTTATTCGCTTCTGTAAAGTAAGCGTTTCTTACTGTTTTCGATAAGGATTCGTATGCATTTTTGAATTTTTTATTATACTTTAATTGTTTCAAAATGCAACCTTCTCCTTTATAGCACATACATTAGTAGTTTAACTTGATTAAAAAAAATTCTTTCCTTATTTATTTATGCTAGTTTTTCGTACAGCTTCTTTAAGTAGAAAAACGTGTCCAAGTAGAATGCAAGAAAATGAAAAAGCAGCCACTTTTAAATAAGACAAAGCAGATGGAATCGACCCGATCACATGAACGTGCTCAGTGGAAGAATCTCATTTGGAGCGATGAGAAACAATTTAATTTAGACGGGCCGGAGAGTTGGAAATTTTACTGGCATGATATTTGAAAAGAAGAACTTATATTTTCAAAACGCTGTGGGGCGGGTTGCGCGGGTCAGCTAAGGCAGATTTGGCTTTCATTTCCGGACGAATGAAAGCTAGGGACTATCAAATTATGCTGGAGAACAATTTGTTACCATTTTTAGATGAACTTAACGTGACTCGACTTACAAAATCTGGTCAACTCAATGCCAAATAGAGTATATAAGCGTATCCTAAAAGCATATAAGGACGCACCTTGTATTAATTTCTGGTTCCCATGCACAAGGTATTTAAGATACAGGTTAAAATGCAATTTAAATCAATAATTTCCCATGAATAATGATACGGCTTTAACATTGCGTAATAATAAATTCAGTAGCGATAAAATACGTAACGTAAGATCGTAAAACGCGCTGTCGTTAACGGAAATTGTTGCATCTGTTAGGCATTGCAAATAGAGGAAAACTCGTGAATTACATAGCATGTATTATTTTCTCAAAGGGCATTGCAACACAAAAGTTCTTCAGGCAGTCCTTCGTATTTTAAAATAAGTAGCGTATGTGCAAAGAATCAATGGAATCTGGCGCAGTGTCAAAGTGTCGTGCATCAAAACATGAGAACGACGATACGCGCATCATAGATCATTGGAATATCATACTGTTCTGCTAACCGGATCTACTTCGTGCGTGAAATCTCGCGTCCGTTGATTTAGTTCGATAAATAAGAAAAACACAAGTACCGTGTCGTCAGTAACATTAAACGAGCTTTACGAAAGGCAATCGAGAATGATTGATCATCTGAAAGTGTATACAACGTAACGTCATACTGTCTGTCACTGTCACTTAATCGGTCAACAGACGATACATTGTCGCGGCGAATTACTTCGAAAATGATAGATATCTGTTCAACTTACCGAACGATAATATATCCAGTTACAATTGAAATTGTACGAGGGATGATATCCTCTCTGCCTGTTACAGTTACAGAATCTGATCTGCGGTATGCCAAGCAAAATGTCAGATTCTGCGACCACGTCTCGTGCTCGACTGAGACTGAAGGTGACCTTTATGTGTGCTTCTGCACGAAACCCCCACCAGCATCGTCGATCACCACTCGTCCCCCCACCCCACGTAGAATCACATTTAGGAAACGTCCGTAGATGGTGTTAGTTACACACACGTCCGCCAATAAGCAGCCTCTACAGCTCACGCTACTTTTCCGGAAACTATTTTAAATCTTGCCTACTAAAAAATTCAATACTACACTGTTTGAAGCTTCGAATTTTTATGCGTTTCATCGTGGTAATTCTTTTCCACGCAGTCTTTAAAAAGGGTTCAATAATAGTTGGTGAATCGTTCTTTGAGGGACTCGTTTAAAAACAAAAGCAAATACTTTTAAAGGAGCAAACGGTTTCCGTTGAACTTATCTAAATATGTACTTTGACTCGATGCGAAATCATTTTGATAACCGATGTCGATGTCACCGCAATGAATGCGGCTTGTTGACTAAAAACGATTCCGATCTATAAGCGATGAAAATAAAACAACAGTTACCGAAATTAATTATCATCGACAAGGTACGCATCGACGTCAGAGATTGACGATCTAGTTACGGCTTACGGCAGGAAGAGCAGTATATGTAGCTCTAAGAATCAATGATTAGGACGATAAAGACGAGGATAGTCACACGGCAATTAAAATGCCAGTAAAATGTCCAATAATAACGTGAAATTCTTATGACATTGGAACATTTTTGGGCCCACACGTATGCATATTGTCGGAAATCACATACTATAATCTGTACTTATATTGTTAGATTACTGGTTCCGCCGATTCCATAAGTTCTTCTTCGTTTCGATAGAGTTGATGATCCTTTTATATAGATCGCATTAGTGTCACGGACAAGAAATGGAACAACGGAAAATACGAGTTCGCTTTCTACAACGACTCCCGACTTCATCTCCGATCCACTTTGTACGCGTTCTGTCCTCTTTATTTAACGTAATTCTGACAATTACCGACCCTACAGCGTCCATAGCCCGATGACACCGCAAAGCAAGACAGCCAAAGTTACAGTTTTTCCTCAGACATTTTATCAGAATTTATTATTTCGTGTAAACGTTTATAATAATTATAATTTACAATTACGATGGTAGATGATAAATACAAATAGAACAACGTAAGAGAGGAATAGGAAACTATGGAGATTTCGCGGATTTATAGGTTCGGAAGTAGTGTTGTAGTGGCTAGATTCTTTAACGCGAATAGCGGTGGGGTAGAATGAGAGAAGAGGGAGAGGGAGACAAGGAGGGAGAGAGAGAGCGCTGACGATTCGAGAAACACGTAACTGGAATGACGGGCAACGTTTCATCATTCGCAAATGTATAACGTAAAGCGCAAAAATCAAATTATAATTATAAACGCTCGATACGATTAAAGAAAAGAACGAGTGGGAGAAGACTGGCAAAGGGAGTGGACGCAGGAAGAGATTGAAACAAGCAAATTGTAGAAACGACAGATCTTTGTTACCTGCTTCGATCTTTTCGTACTTATCGCGTATACATCTCATGGTAATTATTTAAGAAAACAAGAGAAAAAATAAGGAGGAAAAAGAGAACGGAAATAAAACCAACACTTACTTGGAATGAATCGTGATGTCCGCGTATCGAAAGAAACGCAAAACGATGAGATTTCTATCATGGAATATGTGAAATTGACATTATCCAGAAAGGGACAGGCGGTGATCGGACGTTGACGGCCTAGGAATTTCAGTACACACGTTAGGGGAAGATTCTGAATATGGCTCGAGGGGAGAGATGGTTGAATAGCACAAACATATGTAACGTTTGGACCTGCTGAGCTCAAAACGAGATCGGTTTCAGGTTACTACCGGTTCAGGAATTAAACGAACGACAACTTGTTACCACTGGAACGATCGGTGTCGTTTCCTGAACTATCAACTATCTCGTTCCGATCAGCTGGTCCACCTTCAACTGCCATTCAAAAAGACCCTTTCGTGGTTTCTGCAACCCCTCGGGGAGGGGGAATTCATTCTCACTTTTTAGTCTCTCTTGCATCGGTAACCAAGATTCCTCGGTGAACGCAACATGTAAAGCGCGTGGCTGAAATCAGTCGATTTCTCAATGCATATAACGATCGCGCGAAAGCTGCCCGTCGAGACGGATCTTACGGCTACCTTTGCAAAATTGACTCATTCTCCATTCCCGGATCGTTCGTTCACCTTTTCGCCTTGTTTGTTCCGTTCGATACGACAGAACACGGACACATCGAAAAATACATGTTAGGAATACGTTTACCCACACACACGTTGTAATATCGGAAATCGTTACTTGTTTTTCCAGGTAAGTACACATTTACATTGCAGCGTGTTTTAGGCTATGGATGGGTAGGCGCGCGCGTGTGTACATTACATGCACTTAGTAGTATACATGCCACACGAGACGAGAAATGCGACATTATTTTTTTTCCTCTCTAGCACCGATGCGACGACGGGATGAAACGTGGACCGAACCAGAGGCGGATGATGGTGGACTCTCGAGGGCACCAGCCAATTAGAAAATAAAAAGCGTACGAGTAATAAGAAACCAAAGCGAACAAGTATTTGATATTTATTTATTTTGTATATCGTAAAAAAGTTGACTGGTTTAACATATAGAAACAAATGGATCGATTTTTTTTCTCTTTCATCTAACCGGAGGAAACTGAAATTTCTTATTCGGGATTTAAGTAAAAAGCTTGACTTTTTTGTCCATGGCCTCCAACGGATTTGAAGTTATATAGTCGGTACGTATATACATATGAAATCCGCCCCTGGACCAAACGTATCTGTAACATTTGGACTTGCCGATTTCTGTTTATCCCTGGATTCCTTTCGTCCATTTTTCAAATGGCGACGTATATGGCTCGTTCGTTTTCCGAGATTTCGGTCGAGGGGATCGGACCTTCTTACGCGCGTCTCTGACAGGCCTTTCGGATCCGTCACTTCGCGAAACCAGCAAGAATCCATTTTTTCAATTTTTTTTCGTCGGCGATTCAATCAAGTTCGATTCTAGTTGCTTTCTTCGAATTAAAAGGAATAATCGTGTGAACTTTTTTTTTTCGCTTCTTCTACAGGACTGAATTCAAAAGCGTTGTTTCTACGCGATAGGTATTCCGTGAAACGATTATATAATTGATGGAATATTGCGGGAAACAACGAATGATCTTCGAACATTTGACAATTTCCACGAGATCGATCGTGTCTATAAACTGAATATATATACATACATCTTAAAGAGAACATCGGGTCAATATAAATTTTTTCATACGCGTACACAGTTTCTTCTCGTTTTCTTCCTTTCTTTCATCGCGGCAGGAGTAGTTTATCAATTTGTCGGTAAATATTTGTTGTATATATATATATATTATTGTGTATAATATATCTATGTATATATATATATAACACGTACGGACTGAGGAGGGAGGGAGGGAAACAGAAAGAGAGAAAGGGCAGGTGATAGACAAGGTGCAAGAGCGTAATCCAGAGTGCGGAAATCAGGGGTAGGGTTGAAAATCTCTCGGAGATAATCGCGTACAAATCGGTCGTCCGAAAAATAAAAATTAGAGCCTCTTTGCTCTGGAACGTTCGTGGATTCACAATGTACCGTTATGGTGGATGGGCGTATGTGTGTGTTTGTGAAAAAAATATTTCAAAGGCCTTGCTCTGCTCGACAACGATACGTAGCCGAATAACGATTGCGCATAAAGACTATAAATTTCTAAATTAACGCGAATGATAGTTCGTTGAGTGTTCCGAGTATTTCTAAAATAGAAAAAGGAAATTCATGTTCCACGAATGTCGATTTTGCGTGTGTGTGTGTGTGTGTGTATGTGTGTGCATAAGGGCGTTTTAAATATTGGGTAACACGTGGTACGCAAAAGAATATCGAATGTAAAAGTAAGTCACCAGCGATGTTGTTTTGGAACTTAATAACTTAATGTATTTTTACTCTCCTTTCTCCTCCTGCGTTCTTCCCTTCGTATAATAATATCGTACTTGCTAGACAATGTGAAATTTAATTTAATGACAACTGGATATAATGTAGTTAGATTCATGCGTGCTTTTTTTTCCTTTGTCTTCGTTTCTTCTCGAATCTCTGTTTCTTTTAGCGATATTTTAGATGGTAAATAGTGAACAGATCTGGGAGTGACAGTGTTTCACGGTTAATTCTTCGCAACCCGCGTCTCGCGTCGACGGCGATGACCGTCCGTTTCGCATCTTTGCTTACCTCGCAAAGACCAGACTTTTTCATCTCTCTTACATGCTTCGGCAACGTTCCTTACATATCGTGCCTCCGTATTTCCTTGTCTCTTTCCGTATTTCCGTGCCCTTATTTGCTCGACTACCACCCCTCAACCTCGTCGCACGACGAGACAGGGTTTGCGAAACGGGAGTCTTCCTATCCTTTCCTCTGTTCACCCACAATTTGCTTCTTCCTCTGTTTTCTTCCATACAAACGTCAGTGGGTATAATACGTTCTTCTCGGACAAATTTCGTGCCGCAGACCGAGCGACTCCCGCGACTAGACCGTTTCCTTTCGTCGAGGACCGCGCGGCGCGTGCAAGGCACGCATCGCACAGGCGACGCGATATCCTCTCTCCTTCCTTCCTACACCGGTAGCTGCTCTATCGTACCGATTCCCTAACTCTTTTCTCTTCCTCCTTTCCCGTCTCTCTTTCTCTCAACCCATTCCCTCTCCCTCCAATCGACAAGAATGAAATTGTTGACGAGAGACCATGGCGAGAAGCACGAACACAGCAACAAATCGGTCCTCCAAGAGAGGATACGGTCAGGAGCGGCGGAATTCTCGTGTTCGAACTTTCGAACCGGGCGTAACAGCTGTGGGCGGTTGGCATCGTCATCTTCATCGTCGTCGTCGTCGTCGTCGTCGTCGTCGTCAGCATTGGCAGCAATGTGCGGTCCCGTTAGGACAGAGAGTTCAATTCTCGAGGAGGAGATTGAGGAAACAAGGATTTTCGGAAGGTGACGGTGTTGCAATTGTGAAAAGAGGAAAGGAAAAAGAAGGGGGGGGGGGGGGCGGGAAGAAGGAAGGAACCGAGTCAGGAAGATGGTTATGTAGACAGTTAGGTGTAGATTGGAGAAAGGCGGGGGACAGGAGGAAATGTTGGAGAGAGTAGAGGGCGGAGGGAAGAAAGGAAGGAAGAAGGAAACGCGGTACGCGAGGGACGAAAGGACAGGTGAATGGACAAATCGATCTCGAGTGGATGGATGGGTGAGCACTTGAAGGAACCGGGGGGGGGAGAGGGCGGGGAAGGGGTGGGGGGCGATAGAGAATAGGATGTTCTTATTAGGTTAGAAAGGACTTAAGCTTAGGAAGGTTAGTTGTCGCCGCCCTCCTGTTGTTCGTCCGGCTCACCCTGTGTGTCACTGGTCCAAAGGGTGAGGTTGTCGCGCAGAAGCTGCATAATGAGCGTGGAATCTTTGTAGCTGTCCTCATTAAGTGTGTCCAACTCCGCGATCGCGTCGTCGAACGCCTGAAATGTTTACCAAAGAATTTGTATCGTGTTCCTGTTAACGATGTATAGACCGATCATTAAAACGTCGATAATTTACAAAGCTATTCGTGCTGCCTCTTTAACGCGAATTAATTTCGTGCGAAAGTAGCTAGAAAAGTTTGTATTAGAAATAGTGGAAATATTACGCATGTGTACGCGTGCGAGTGTTAATCGAAAATGCGAGCGAGCGGCGAATGGTTATTGACACAGTGGAGACACATTATTGGAATCATAGCATCAACCAGTACCGTGACTTGTTCTCCATTTTCTTTGCTGGGTTAGTAAACACTCAAAAAGGTTGCATTTACTGTACAAACTACAGGACACACCGGGCATTGCGATTAGAAGTCACTACGTCTATCTATGCCTCTCGATGAGTTTGCACGCGAAATATAGACCAAGCATCGAGAATCCTCGTGCTAATCCCTAACCTGTTTGGCCAGGTGGCAGGCCCTAGCCGGAGAATTAATAATTTCGTAATAAAAAACGGAGAAGTTCAGGGCGAGACCGAGCCTGATGGGATGCGTAGGCTGCATTTTCGATTTTGCTATGTCGAACGCCTCTTGGTACGCCTTCTGCGAATCCTCCACTACCGCTGCAATCCAAACCGATAAATCCAAATTAAAATTTCTGCAGATTTATATTCAGTACGCAACGTCTTCTCCATCGATTAACAAAGGGATGAAAAGGAAGGAGAGAACGCGACGATACACGCCCTGCGCTACCTGCCAGTAACAGAGGCACCCAACGCTCGTCGGTCAGACGGAAAAAGCATGTCTCTCTCCTATTGCCTACGCGCCCTATAATACCCGTAGGACAAAGCGAAACAATTACATATTAATTTTGCCTCCACTGCACCACCACCCACCATCCTTGCGCATCCTCTCACGATCGCTCTGGTAAATTATCGACGTCAACCTCGCTTTTGTAAATTATACCTGTTTGGCCAGCTGGCAGGCCTTCTCTGGTGAGTTGAGGATCTCGTAATAGAAAACGGAGAAGTTGAGGGCGAGACCTAGCCTGATCGGATGGGTAGGCTGCATCTTTGACTTGCTGATTTCAAACGCATCCTGGTATGCGTTCTGGCTGTCGTCTACCACGGCTGGATATATATATATGTATATACGTGTATATATTACGCGTGAAATTATTAGCCAGAGGCTTTCGGAATTCCATTATCTGCGTGTCTCGCGCGATACATCAAACGAGCTACTTGATTCTTTAATTAAGCCGTACGAAAAGAAAAAGTCTCCGCGTAATTGTACGAGCGAATCGATGGCAAAAGGGTCCAGAGATTGTCTTATAACGCGTAAGAAAATTTAGTAGCGTATAAATGCATTCGTTCAAATGTCACCGAAGGCATTCGCGCGTTGTAACGGGGCGTCACGGAATTTCTCAAATCCATCCAAATCCAACAATGTGCGCGCGCCAGCGTACACCAAGACGGAACATCTGCCGCTGCAGCTGTGCTTCCTCTTTTATACAGTGTACGCAAGTATGGCCGTGTATTTATTGGTGCACCTTTCCGTTCAAAGAAAGAAGCGCATCGGCCGCGTGGAAATATTTCCAACTCTACAGGTAAACGTATGTATCTCTCCAGGTATGTACACAGCGATGTTTATATCGGGCTTTAAAACGTTTCGATGATATAATCAACTCCAGCAGGAATAAAACGAGACGGAAGGAACGATAGAATAGAAGAACCGATTAGCCGAAATTGGGGGAGTTAGTAATGGATGCGAAGGTATAGGAACGTACCGTTTCTGGTTTCTCCGGTGGCGACTTCTGCGAGATACCTGTAGTAGTCGCCCTTCATCTTGAGGTAGAATACTTTACTCTCGGCATTGCTAGCCTTGGGGATCAGGTACTTGTCGAGGAGTCCCTACAACATCAACGATAAAACTATTTAGTCTAATTTCGCTTCCCGGGACAGCCACACTTTGGCATTCGAGGCCAGGTTTATCTGTAAGAGAACGTATGCAACTGTTTTTTCATCGAAATCGTTCGCCATCTACGGGCAACCGTTCGACAAATAATACACAACTGTGCAAATAGGAATGACGTGAATTGAATTAGCATTCTTTGGGGAAGATCTGGCCGTCGCGGAATCCAACGCCCGACTATTTCCGGTAGCGAAGGTACAACCGACTCTACTCGATCGGGCGTGTCGCTTCCTCTTCCGTTTCCTCTTATATTTCCGGATATTTGCAACATCGGTCAAGCTATGCCAGCAGCAGCGCGCGCTTGTTACTTCACGATCGTCGCGATCGAAGCAACTCCGAATTCCAAATGGTCGTAAGGTCTTTGTTACCCTGGCTGGATGACGAAGAGGGATCGTAAGACGAGCCAGTCGAGAGACGTCGTAATTGATCCGCGTGAAATTCAAACCGACGGGCGATCTTCACCTTCTTCAGCTTCTAGCTCTTCTTGGGAATACATGGACCGGGCGCGTTATAGTAAGACGATCCGAACACCGAGAGCCCAGGTATTCCTTTGCAAGCGAGTTCCAAAGAGTAGAGGGCGCATGCTCCCGTTTTCATTCTGATTTCGTCGCCCCTCGTCCTCGCACTTCGGCCAACGTAAGTTTCGCTAAATCAAATTCCAAACCCAGAAGCCCCGTTGCTTCTTATCCGATCTTCCGTAGCGATAATAATAATAAAGGGCGTCCAGATATTTCCCCCCCTGTAGTCGTAATTAACTCTTTGGAGTTTAGAGTCTCGAGCTTGGAGAATAAAATAGCAGAGGGAGGATGAAAAAATGGAGGTAGACACACGCATAGACGGAGAAGTTCTTACCAATACGTCGTAACAGATCTCGCGCAGTTCTTTCTCGACCTTTTCCCGGTATTCCTTGGCCATCTGCTGTTTGCGCTCGGAACCTTCGGTCTTTTGCTCGATGGAGGAAATTACTCGCCACGAGCTACGCCTCGCACCGACGACATTCTTGTACGCTACCGACAGCAGGTTCCTCTCTTCGTTCGACAACTCCACTCCCGTCTCGGTGACCGCCTTCATGGTAGCTGCCATGTCGTCGTACCTCTCCGCCTGCTCGGCGAGCTTCGCGCGCTGTACCAATTCCTCCTTGTCCAGGGACATTGTGTTGGCTGGAAGTACAAAGTCACCGCAGTGCGCAATTAGTTAGCGCGTCGCGCTTTCAAAACAGTCGGCAATCACAGAAGTGCCGGGACGCAAAACCCACCCTGCACCCCCGCGAGAGAGAGAGAGAGAGAGACAGAGACCAGGCAAACGCGTGCGTGTATCAGGTGCAAAGTAGCGTGTGCGTAAAGGGAGCAGCAGGGTAGCTAGGCGCGCAGCTTCAATGTCGCCAAGTATCTTTTGTCGTTCGTGTCCGGCAGTCCCGTGCGCACGAGTCGTGCGCGAGAATAGATTTCACCGACGCGTTTAGAACAGAATGACGTATCCCAACGGTCGTGTTCAACGTATCTGGCCTCCTTACGATACCTTCGATACACCAACATTTCGAAACAGAAACCTTATCTCGAGTCACTGGCCCTTTTCTTCAAAAGGCCAAGACGCGCAAAAGGTGATCCTAGCAACGGAGCATCTCTACCTGGGAGAAAAGCCGCCGAGCTTCTTTCCGCGACCTTGCACGCAGCCGTAGAACATTTGAAAAAGGGATTCTACAACCTTTTGAATTCCCAACACTCCGACCTAAGCCAGAGCCCACCCGGCACGCGGTTCACGACCATTTCGATTCTTTCTAAATTCCAAATTTTGACACGGTTTCACGGATGCTGACTCGCCAAACAAAAGTCGTCCACCATCTGTCGATCAGCCCCCGAGATCCTCAACGTTCTATGTGTAAAGAAATTTGCTAGTACTCAACAACGCGATCGTATCTCTCTACCTAACCGCATTAAAAACAGATATATCTTCAGAAATTCCTTGAGCGTACCTGCACCGAAAACCGCATTCAAACGTACGAGTGAAACTGAAAATCAGGAATGCCGTTTAAACGCGAGGGAACGAATATGTGAGCAGAGTCACGTTTCGGTTCAATTACCGAGGGCAGCGCGCCACCTTGCCTCATAACTATCCACCTGATGCGATAATAGCGAGGCAAGGCAAGGCACGGCCAGGCGAGACGGGGTGGGGCGAAACGAACATCCCCCCACATTTTTATCGTAGCTCGATCGACCCAGAATCGATTGTTTTACTTTTCTTCGCGCTCGTTCCGCTGGAATTTCTGTAAAAACGCGACGAGGCGTCTTCCGGGAATATCGGTTATGGCAGGGACCCAATAAAATGCCGCTAGCAGAACCAGCGTCTTCCGATCGCCATGCCAGGTTGTCGAACCCAGCCGACTGTTTCTAGACGCGTCTGCACACGGTCAGGACACCGCCCATAAATCACTTTTACTTGCAGAATTTTGAATGTCTCGGATTGTGCTCGCCCTAATCGGGAAAGAGATTCCAAGAACGACCAGAATACGCGCATGGATGGGGACGAGAGTGAACGCAACGATCTCTAGCGTGGGTACGATCGTGCGACAGCGACGATGAGTCACTCCATCGGACTGCATTACGGCGGTGAAATGTAGGCAACGTCTAAGCATCTTGACCACTGCCGTGTGTCACTTTATTTGGCGCTCGCTGTCTCTCTCCCTCGAGATTTACTTTTACTTGGACCCGGACGGAGTAGGCGAAAACGAGTAAGCGGTAGTAGAACAAAATTCGTTGGTCTGAAACGACAGGAGAGACTCCTCGCTGGATAGACTGAAACGAAAGTGGCCGATTCTCTCGCGATGAGTCAGAAACCTCTGGACGGTAATGCGCTATACGCGTGGAGCGCCTCGCAAGGGAAATACGCGCACGGCTGCGGTCGCGATCGCGACTCGAGTCAAGCCGAGTCGAGTCGTCTGTCTTGCTCAACCAAATAATTACGCTCAAGGATGAAACGTATCTAACGTAATTGCACCGGAAGCGCGATGCTGTCACCTTACACGGCGTGTACACGGACGCGTAACGTTTCATTCAACTCTCTGGGCCGTGCTCTTTCCCATCTGTTCGCAATTCCTTCAGTTCGGAAGGTACGCGCAAGCTCGACTACTTCAACGTCTCTCTAACTCGGACGCGATCCTCATTGGCCGCCGTCGATAACTTACTAGTTAATTTTTCGTAACAGGTAATACCTATCTACCGCTCGCACGCTATCGCAGTTATCGAATCAACGTGCGTTTAACGCGGTAGGTTTCTAAAATTATCTTCAGCGAACAACCACAAGGGGGTTGCTGCGTCGTTACATCGTGCGACGTAACACAACAACGACAAAGTTTTTAATAGTTAATTAGATAAAGAGGGGCGTGATCAAGATAATGGTTTTACGTGACGCGTTACCGAGCATTTCCTCCGATTTCAACGTACACCGTCGAGCTGACGCGCGACTTCACGAGTATGTTCGAAGTTTTCTTTCGAAAACTGCTACGCGCTATCGAAAGAGTGCATCGCGTGTAGTTACTGCGCCACTAATAGTTTACGTATGCACGTATTTTACGAATTTAAATTTGAACAAGCTGTACGGGAGTATAGATAGCAGTGGTAGGCGAAGGAAATCGAAATGATATCGACGTTATCGTTGCGACACACGTGCCGCCCGTCTGTTCCATGAGACAAGCATTAAAAATGGTGTCAGCAAGCTTGCAGAATTACCGAGAAGCATGTACCAAAGTACGACGAAGTCTCTCGACTGGTTCGAGAGAAGAAAAAAGGCAGGATCGCGTTACATTTATACGCTTCCGGTCGATGACATTCACCGTTCTCGAGAGAGACACGCGTACGCGCACGCGACAGCTGGATAGGATGAGCGCATACCAGAGAGAGAGAACTATTTCAAGAATATTTCTTGGGTCGAGTATCCCACACCGTAACGTGTGCCGCTTCTAGGCGGGGACGCATCTGAATGCAAAAGAACCAAAAATTAATCTCGAATCAAGGGCAAATCTTTATCCAGGGCGAAACGCGATCGATCGCGAGTGGTGGATGGGAATCGCACCGAGTTACGCCGGCCGTTCCAGGTTGAATGGACGCGTTCGATAAAATACCAAGGGATCGTGGCCTAGTTTAACCGAAGAAACTCGATTGGAATTATCAGGTAGCGATGGCATAGGCGTCGGTGCTGAATTCGAATCGCGCGACAACGACTACGACTACGACCGCGACTACACGTTTGCTCGATCCGATTGCGCAGCTCCATTATGACTCTCGCGCGTCCAGCTATTGTTGCGAAACCATTCGAAGCGCACTGTACGCGACAATATGGCAGATGGAAGGTCAAGCAGTTAGAGATTCCTATGCTCGAAGAAACCCGGACAGAAATATTAAGCTGGTAGGTGTATTCGACGTCCTATATTTAATCGCGCGCAATCACCTGGCTTTGGGTTAGCAGAGGCTCGGTGACAGTGTTGCCGGATCTACAAGAGAAGCGATGAGAAACCCCACGTTGCCAGTGAAATATTTCCGGCGCAGAGACTTTCCGAGCGGATCGCGAATGGAACGTGACGAAAGAAGTCGAGAGAGCCAGCCGATTTGCTTTCCACGTACAACTCTACCCACACCTCCTCCCACCATGCACGAAAACCACTTATCTTTCTGTTTCTCTCTAATAAATAATAATAAAAAAAAAATCATGAAAGCATACTTGGATTTCCGAAAACTATACTTGTCGATTTTCTACGCCATTCCTAATTCTTATTACCGCTTGCGCGAAATCTCCGACCATAGACTTTATAATACGGATGTCCGTGATTCAACGTTTTCTTAGGAATCTCAAGTTGGATCGCCTGCCAAGTTCACCGACAGGCAACTCGTTCACGCTCCAAGAACCTAATATTTCATTCGAGTAATTCGCCGATCGTAACGATCGAAGACCAAGACATCAAACGGTATCCCTCTCGCGCCGATAAAAATACGGACTTTATCGAACCACTTCCGTTTATCTAGATCAGTATATTGCGCGATACGGTTTGCGCCTGTCGATAAACCTTGGCCGCGCTTCAAAGCGACGCACTCGCATAATCTTTAACAGCTACTTTTCGCGTTTCATCGAGCGATCACGACAACTCAATGTTTCGCCGAGGGGGCACGGAAAGTAGAGCTACAGAAATCTCCTAAAATTTTTATGAACGTGTAGGAATGAATGACGAGCGACAGCGATAATTTTCGTCCAAGCATGCACGCGCGTTTATACCTTTGGTCGTACGCGAGTCGCGAAAAGGCAGAAGGCATTTAATTTATACGCGCAAAGTGGAAGCTTCCGTGGGAGGTGTGGAGAGAACCAAGCTCTCGCTGTAACGTCGAAGGTCGCGGCGCGAGCAAGAAAAAAAAAAGAAGTCGTTATACGTCGCTTATCGCTGTACGGCGTACGTACGCAATGGTTTGAGGTTATGGTCGACGAAGTTGTAACCGTGGGCGACTGAAGAGGGAGCCAAACGAAGCGCCACGGCGCTACTTTACGAAGCGAGAGCGAAATTCCTCGATCACGCACTCTCTCTTGGTCGACACAGCCCCATTCTCGAGCGACTCGCGATTCGCACCGCGCGATATGCACGCCGAGGAACCGACCAACGAGGACAAAGAAACCGACACGCCAAATCGCTTGCTAGCTTCCGGCGAAACGCGATCGGCGTCATTGCGGAGATCGACCGTACCGTGCCGTTCCGCTTCTTCTGCGTCGCAGCGCGGTGCCGCAGAGATCGATAGCTCGCTTTTTCGACTTTGAATTCACAGAGGCACGACGGAAAGCAAGCACATTTCTAGCACATTCTCGAGAAGTCTGGCTCGGATATAGGGTGAAGAAAGCGACTGTTCGCGGAGCGGTGCGATAGAACGGAACAGAACCGAGGGTCCCCGGTCCGGGTCTCTGCCCAATGCAGGAACGATGCAAAAAGGGGCACGCCGAGGTGGGCACCAGTAAGGAGAAAAGCGCAAGGAAGATGGATTAAACGGTAGACAAAGCCAGACAGAGAAGAGAAGAGAAGTAAAGTAGTAACGTGGCAATCTTACCTATAGTTAAAGTCTTTTGTACAATAAATACTTAAATAAATACAGGATCAGCGTGTTCCGTAGTCTCACGCGGAAACAGGAGGGGGCCGAAAAATTGACTAGACTCTCGGTGCTGCTAGTTCCTTTTGTCCGGGGGGGTAAAGAGCGAGAGCGTATTACGCGGAGAAACTACGCCGGGTCTTTTTCCTCAGTCACACTCAGTTACGATATCACACATCCCTCAGTGACCACTCCCGCACAACGACTGAGCCGGCAACGCTGTTCGTCGTGGGGACTCGGCGCGCCTCGTGCCGGGAGTCGGCACCACTCGACTGTTTCCGGTTGCAGCCGCTTTCGCTCGGGTTGCCTCGTGCCCGAGCCGAAGTATTGATCGGCTCGCCCAGCATGGCCGGCTCGACGTGCGGTTGGGTGGGGCAGCAGCGCACGGCTGCCCCGGGATCCCAGACATGGGACGCTACACGCGCCGTTCAACACCGCGCCACCGTACAGCGCTGGATTGCGCAGCGCTGCACTCAACTACAAGATACATGCTATCACCATATGGCTTATACCAGTCCACACCACCCCCTTCCTTCCTTTCTTTCTTTTTCTTCCCTGTATTCTTCACTCGTTAGTTTCTTTCCACTTGATATTAAACTTCAATGAGCGCGCAATAGAGGCATCTAATTCATCTTGGAAGCCACAGAAGACGCGCACGTTTTTCCCTATTGACCAAATCTACAATAGAGCTACTCGCTCATAGCCCGGAAAAGCACGTTCGCAACGTTTGAATGCCTTAAACGTGACATTCCAGACACTTCCGAATCATTTGTCATAGCCGCGTTCGACGAAACGTTTGCTAATTGCCGTCATTTACTGAAATTAGCGGTAACTGTGGATAACATGCCTTGAAATCTGTCGACGCTATCGTGCGGCGTGCTTCGTATCGCAAAAATTTCTCGCTAGACGCCCGACTATCCGCATTTTTGCGGCCGCTGATCCCAAGGGGAAACGTGCCGCGACGTATTTCCTCTGGAACCGGTAGGATTCGTGAGTCAGAGAAATTCGACTAATCGTAAGAGCCAGCAGTCTCGCGGTTTCACAAAGATTTCTTACGTCTGGAAGCTTGCGGAGCCTTTGCTACCTGCTGTCTTCGGTCAAACGAATGGACTGCGAGTGTCCGGCTATTTAAAGGGATAGCGGATTGTATTTGGTATTGATAAAAGGTGCGCGCGAACAATGAACACCAATCGAACGCGCAAAATCGAATCGTCAACGTGACGCGCGAGAGCACGTGTTTCGACACGTGATATCCGGCTGGTGCCGGCGGATCAATTTGGAAATAAATGGCGTGGTCCGGACGTCGACCGACTCGATACAGAACTATATAACTTTCTCGATCGATTCCCGGTCGTGTCTAGGGGAAAGCCGCTGTCACCGTGGAGCAGTAGTGCCCTTCTACCACTCCCCGTTCAAACGTTAAAGAAATCAACCCCTCGATCGTAGCGAAACCATCAATTCAGCTGAAAGTTGAGAGAAAATTTAGAACTGTTCTCCGCGCAGCGACGGTGCATCCGTAGCAACGGCTACGAACAATCGCCCAAAAATCTAATTCTAGACGCGCAAATGAGAAACTAATCGCGTTACCGAACAACCGGACAATAACTCTACAGCCCACGCTCGTTGTTTGTTCATTGCGTGGCTTTTATGGATCCGGTGATTTGTCAGTTTCCACGTACCCAGGCGTGCGTCACGAAGTGAAATATTCATCTTGCCGTTGTCCGATAGACCCGCGATCAATTTCAGCGGCGAAGGAACAAGGGGCGGGGGCTACTATCGCGGCTACATCGACGCAGAAGGGAAAAGTTAAAGCGGAAGTTGCTAATCGCGGAAAGGTCTGATAACACGTCGAAGAGAAACGAATAGATAGAAAAGGAGATAATTGCGCAGGGCGCGATAGTGGAATCGAGAGGACGAGCGCAGAAATAGGGGTTAGCTGGTGAGGCTGAAATGAAATATTGATCTGCGGCGGCGCGCGCAACCCCTGCAGCCGACCCGAGCCGAACCGACCCGCCCTTCCTTCTTCCTTGCCCACCGTTTACACCCAACTCCCAACCCACCTCCTTCCCATCATTTTCCTTTCCTTTCCATTCCATTCTTTTTCCTGCCCTTCCCTTGCCATCTCTTCTCTCCCCTTCGCGGCAATCATTGCCGGAACACCTTATTCCTTCTCCGACAATCCTTTTTATCCCTCCGGTGCGTCATCGAATCTGAAATTCCCCCCCTAATCGCACGCTTTTCTCCATTGCCCGGGCAATTTTTTAATCGTTTCGGCCCGCTCGCTACAGTGCCAACAAGCTATTCGTCGAATTCAATTAAGAAACGACGAAGGCCATTTGAGCGAAATTACTTTAACCCCCTTTCATTTACCTCTTCTCGATACTTCGGCTGTTAGGAACACTGTGGAACGAGATACCGAACTTTGTCCGAGTGTTCAGCTCACCGTGGGAATTTCATACGAGGCTATCGTAAATCGATATAAAACACTGTAGCCCAGCGACCTTGTGGAGGTGTCCGTTCGTCGAAGAGATACACTCAGCTGGACTATTCTTTCGATTTAACAACACACCCCCTTTGGCGATCTCAGCTCATAGTTTTACGTTTCAGAATTGCGATTACAGTGATCGTTTTCCAGGGGAAAAATGTTCTCCCCATGCCAGGGGCAAGCATTACAATACGGAACAGAGGCTGTACAGCGAACGGGGTGTAGTGGCTTGATTTCGTCCCATCGGTTTCATTCCGTGCGCAGCTTTTGAATTTCTGCTACAGGCTCGTCGGCAAGCAACGATAATATATTTACCGCTCTATAGATGGCTACATTGGCATCGACTACCGCCAATTGCGCGAATATTAAGCAACCATACACCACAACACCACTTTCGCCTCAATATTTTTGTCCGACTAATGCGATCTGGTTAATAACAATTATTGTTGGCGACTCGAAACATAGGTGCATGCATATTCATTCCGTGACCGTTCCACCGCAGGGCATGGGAAGTTTCCTTTGTAACTCTACGGAAAATTCTATCGCTCGTTGAGTGTTCTGAAAAGTTATTTCTTGATAGGCAATGTGCAAGAGGGATTTAGATGAGAAAATTCATCTTGTTGGGGATAACCCTGTGGAAAAAAAGAGTCCTAGGAGCTCGAGAACCGTTGGCCAAAGTAGAGGGTTAGCGTCGCGTCACGCCGTGTAGCGTGGTCGCGACGCGAAGCCCAGCGTCGCGCCACGCCGTGTAATGGAAATCGATAAAGTCGGTTTTACGAACCAATTTCCGTACTCGCAATACGTTATCTCCTCGGACGGTTTGCTCGCAACCGAGTCAGCCGTAAAAGGAGGCTGGAGAGGTGCTATTATTATTAGAGAGTCAGATTTCTGGGCGAATCGAAGAAACGTCCAGCTAGCGAAGGAGGAAAGGAGCCGTTCAATCGTTCGGTTGCCGATGACACACGCCCGAGGCTGACACGTTCACGTCCCATTTTCCACGCGCATTTATGCCAGCGCGATTCACCGACCGTTGTAATTTTGCGAGGAGGGTGACCGTCGTTCGTCGTTCGCCGTCCGTCCGGCAACCTTTAACGCTCCACTCGGAAACAAGCACGTACGCTAGGTTAGTAACGCGTAGATCAATATTAGCTCGCGGTACGCGCGTGACAGCCCGCTCCGCTCCACTCCGCTCTGGGTTAGGTCTGGGCCGCGTACGCGACAGCTTATTTTCATTTTCTAGTCCGCGAGTAGGTTGCGAGCTATAAAAGGCAACCACCCACCGTCAAAGCGACGCGTGTCTGCAACCGTACCGGTCGATCATTCTCCCACCGAATAATTCCAACATCCGAAAATGCCAATCGACCGCCTCCAATAACAGTCTCGGAGATATGCCTACGTATGTAATGCTAACAGAGAAAAGATCGCGGCGAAAGTCGACTCAGCAATTTCCTTCGAGCCGAACGAATCCCGGTGCAGGATCGATAAATGACCCGAAAGAATATTTTTCGTCGAGTCCCGGTGGCAACCGATAAGGCGAACTCGTTCGATCGCCGGTCGACCGTGACCGGGCCCCTCGTTTCGCCCCAACAATCAACTTGAATGCGCCTTTCCGAGAACCGGCGAATACACGTCTAAATAAACAGGATTAAATAGAAACATAAAGAGCGCATATAGGCGAGCCAGCGACGAGGAAGCGCAGCTGTTACGACACTGACCTTCCTCTACCCTTCCCTACTCTCACACACCAGTTCACCTAAAGTTCACCTAAATAGCAATGTCCGCGGCATGCCGAAGCTTCGTATTTCAGTATTTCTGTGTCCGTGGATGGGTTACCTATAGAGCGGAATGCAATTCGCAAAAAAAGTTAAAACCTCGGCGTGTAGTCAAGGAGACAGAGGAAATAGCGGCGCGCGGATGAGCTACGTAGGAAACGTCCTCGGCGAAGCGCCTCGTCGATTCGCCCGCCGGGACCAATCCTCGAGCCAGGACCGTCCGGCGACGTCTCGCGTACCGAATATCGATCGACGGAAGTTGGATGCCTGCGTGCATATCGGCGGCCTTGTCTCCGCGTGGACAGGCATCCTGTGTCCGTTTAACAAAGGATCGCAAAATATGTGAAACGCGTTAGGTCCAACGCTAGATTGAATATCGACAAGTATATAACAGAGCCACGCGCTCTCGCGTTAATCTGCCTAAAGTCTAACAGACTAGCAAATTTTTTTCAGGTTCTTTAGCTTCTCCGCTCCAGCAACTACTAGCTAGATCTTTCAACTAACGACAAAGGGACGAAGCGGAATGGGAGCAGAGTTCTCGGTAAAACTGTAACGATCGAGGGGGCATCCACGAATTGTAGGCAGAAGCGGAGGGTTTATGAAAGCGGGCGAGCCACAGGTGGCTGTGTAGAGGTGTCGCGTGGGTGTGCCTCGGCCCTTGTCCCCAACAAGGGTTTTCTCCCTCTAAAGAGGCCACTTCCGATAAACCAGTCCAGGAGGAACACTTCCTTTGTTACTCCTATGTGCCACCCAGCCGCGCGAATGTGCGCTCCTATTTCTCCCCGCGAATACATTAGCCACATGCCATTTTCGCCGTTTAACTATGTTAGGGCGGAGAAACGTTGCGGCTGGGAGGCTGCATTGTCCCTCCAGGCGAGCAAAAGAATACATAGTTGCGCCATATTGTTGCTCGTGTAATCTCGGATTACCGAGCCAACGAGCGATTCCTTTGCTAAATTCCATGGCCCTTGGCGCCTTATATCTTCTTCCCGCTGCTCCACGCTCAAAAGTAACTAAGATCTGAGATATTTGCCGTGCGGTCCTGATAAAAACGCCACGTCAGCTACGTCGGTTACTTGCGCAATCGGCGCAGCAAGTGCAAGCAAGCACGTATGAACGAACGCACGGGACGCCTTTGCCCTTGCCATTCACTCGCTGCCGTTAATACGCTCCGCCGTTACACCTCGATGTTTCATTCACCTACGACCAAATCCTACACCAGTCACGGATTTACCGAGCGTCTTTTGCTCGCGCGAGTGGGGAGAAACTTGGCTGGCCCGTGGTGTCCTTCCTGTCGCCGAATGGCGAGCGTATCCGTGTCGCGTCGCGCGACAGACGGCTATGGATGCAACCAAGTCGGGGCCAAATCGCCGACAGCCATTGTCGCGCGAAATATCATAAAGGAACATGTCTTCTCTGTATTTCACAGGTGCAGCCCCCACGGCGCGGCGAACGGACCGGCAAGAATCACGCGCAACTGGCATAGGTTTGCGCGCGTACTTGTTCGATCAGCTCGAGCTTGTGCGTCAGTCGGCTTGGAATAGCGTCTGATGTCAAGCTCGTCGCGCGTTCGTAGGTGTGCGCGCCGGCCAAACACACGCACGCACACCTAAAAATTCACGAGCGAGGATGCTCGACGCCACTGGCGCAAAGTAGGGCCGATTCGTCGTGACTTCGAGATATCCAAAGCTCGCGGAACATCAGGATCGCGATGAAATCGATAAGGAAAGCGGGGGAAGAAATACCGACAGAATCGTGTCGCCGCTCCACTAAAGTCCGACTAAACCGCGACTCGTCCAGGTCACGCGAAAACGGGACCAGGTTTTTGGGTCGAAAAACACGAGAGAGAGGGGGAGAGAGATAGAGAGAGAGGAACAATAAGTAACTACGTCCTGGCGGAACGTCGAAAAGCAGCCACAGAGACGAGCAGCGAGAGAAATTTTTACACGAGCCAAGAATCGGATTGGTCCCAGCCATTCGGGCTGCTGTGCTTCCGTGTCAGTAGATCGAACACCATGTGGCGCGCGCGGGTGCTAGCGTCACGGCAACTTTATTGCGCGATGCCACAGATACCTATCTCGATTCCGTCTAGCGAGAAAACCGCGCGAAAGCTATGCCACCGCGACGTCACGATTTTTCTTACGATAAGTTGATATCGATATTACGATAACAAGCTGCTGCACAGACGACAGATCGTTGTCCAATTTATCATACGTAAAATAGTAAGGTCTACGGTAGCGCTTTTACGCGCGCGGCGAATACCAGCCGAAGGACGCCCACGGTATTATTAGTATCGCAGGTTCTTTCACTTTTCTTCGTATAAACGTTACACACGTACGCGGAATGACGGAGACCGAGTTCCTCGCAATTATGAAATGTGCGTGCCAGCTCTCACTGAAATAAATCTTCTGGGCCAACATCGCAGACTCCTCCGTAGGATCGTCGACCTCGCCGACCTCCCCAACCTCGTCCACCTCGTCGATCTGGTTTCCGAAACTAACAATTCCGCGTTCAAGACTCGAACGCGACAGGAGGTAACGAAAGAGTGGAAGCCGAAAAGAAGAAAAGTCAGTAGTCGTTTTACGCTCCTAGCTGTAAAAGCTCGTGTCGTTCCAAGAGTTACATCGTTCTGGAATTAACCAGCCGGCCGCGGCCAACCAACGGCCGACCAACGCTGTGCGCGCGCTCTAAAATACGAGGACCTCTCCTCCTTGAAGACGAAAAGGGCAGGGCTAGGTTAATTTCGTAAAGGAACGGAGGAAATACGAAGCGCAGCGAATCACGGGGTATTCGGAGAAAACGCGGCTAACGGGAGAGCGGCAACTGCCGCCAGAGACAATTCACCGAGGCATCCTATGTTCCCTGCGCAACACACCTTATTATCGACGAAAATTCAATTTCCGAATGCGAGCGCGGCTACCTACGCTTCGACGCGAGCGAAACGAAAAGCTTCTGCGAATTCCGATCACGAATGGCAACAGGTTTTGGTTGAAGCGTTCCCGACCCATTGTTCGCTCGCGCAAATAGAAATACAGGGTCGTTCGCGTCTCTAACTGCGTGTTTACGTCACTCGAAACGTGTCGAATTACTAACCAACTCTGTGCGAACACTCACTAATTTATTCTCGGACTTTTCAACAACGCAAATTTGCCAATGTTCCGAAATCTACAATGAGCAAAGATATTCGTATCTTGAGGTCATGGCGACGCTCGATGACTAAGTACCCGCAAATTCGCATGGGCGCGCAAGTTGCGTCTACCGACGCCCGCCCACCTCCCCAGCAACGTCGACACGGTCACCGTCACCGTCCTTCGCGATACAGCGAAGTCGACCCTCTCGCGGAGGCTCGAATCGAACGGCCCCATGGGAAAACGGACTTCGTTTAGCTCTAGCCCTTCCCTCGTCTTGCCCCACAGGAAGGGCTTCTGTGATCGCACTACGCACAGTACCATTTCTCTCTGAAGCACAGCCAAGTAGAGATCACTCAACCACTCTGCAAGAACTGGGTCGGCATAATATGCCTAATTGCTGGCGGATCCGGCAAGAACAAAAGGCGGTACAATTAAAATTTCAATTACTTTCTATGCAAGATTTTACACCAGCGGGGAAACATGCACTTGGAACGCTTGCTTTATTCAACGATCTGGCCGATACGTTAGAATTTATAGCGTTTGGCGGCAGTCGTTATCTATGAGAAAGCGCGACGAACCCTCCGATAAGGTTGTTTACGAAAAAATTAATTTAGTAAATTGTCCTTGGTGATGTTACGCAACCTCTTTTGCATCCATCGAGATCGTTTCCTTCGGAATCATCGGTTCTTACGTAAATCGTAACATCGCCCCTCGTTTGCTCGCGACCTTGCTGCCGCCGACCTTAAAATTTCCAATACATTTTGCGACGAAACGACTCGTAAAGAATTAATTACAGGCTCGAATAATCAGGTCGACGTTCGAGCGCCAGAAGAGCGCTAAATTTCAGTAGGATAGGTCAAAGATTGTCGCCTTTCTCTATTCTCTAGGCGTCCTAGGCACATAGAGCTTGGCTGTGCACGGCAACTAAGAGAAAAACCGTTTCGCGATCGTATGTGTGACCAAACGTGTTCGCCACCATTTGCGAATGTAAATTTCTCCATAAATATGATTTCGATCACGAACATTCAGCTTTAATTTCAACGACGCCCGGTCACCACGAGTCAGAAACGATGATAACGCTTCGTACGGGGCTGTGCCTTTTCGAGATTGGGCAAATAAATTGAAGGAAGGCGGCACGGTAAATTAAAGAAAGCCGCTTGGATATCGAGCACTCGGCGAGTTGAGAGATTGACATGAATCGATACAGTTACGTCATCGACGTTTCTACCTTTCCAGGACAAATTTAGAAGCGAAACGGAAAACATTGTCGACGAGGTCGACTTTCTTCGGAAGGAGAAAAAATAGATAATCTGCCACTTTTGACTAATACGTAAATGACATCTCCTTTCGAGTGTGCTCTGCGCAGCTTAACTGTAGGATCGAACAGAAAACCGGTACATTCCACGCGGGTGTAGTCATTGACACACAGCTTTCCGGATGAATGGCGAGAAGTGCCGCCAGCAACTTACGCGAGAGCGAATCGCGAGAAAGTATATGTCGACCTCTGCGCGACGAAGGCGGATCTTCTTCGTTCATTAGACACATAAGCACCGGAACAGAGAATAACTTCGAAGACGCCATAGACCTAACGCAAAGAAACGCAAAGAATCGATCGGACGATCGATCAACCAGTCGAGCGAACGAGCGAACAAGCGAAAGAATGACGGAGGAGGGCTGTTCGTCGGCCTTGGCGAAAAGAGTAGGTCTCGCCGTCGGTTGGAGTTGCTCGATGACCGAGAAAGAGTAGGGGACCCGAGGCAAGAAAGAGAGTTCACGGTCCCCCACTACGAACAAATGCCTGCCTTCCGCTAAACTCGCCGATTAACGTTATCCCTGCCACTGGCCACGATTACGTCGCGAGTCGCGAATAATCGTGAGTGAAAACAGCAGCATCGCCGAGTCCCCGTGGCGTGTGGACCGAATCCTACAGATTTTCACGCTATCTCTGTTAAACAGAGCGCGAATCGGATAGGCGGATGATCTAACAGACCCGAGAAAGATTAGCTAAGGGCAATTCTACGATCCGAGACTCTCGCTAAAGGCCAACAAACTTTCCTTTCAATTCGGTAGACCACGTTCACCGTCGAACCGCTGTCACTTTTTTTCTGGTACTGCGACATTCCTACTTATCGACGTTCGATAAAGCTGCACGCCCTGCAGAAGTCGACCAAGATTGATCCGTTCGACGCGTCGGTCAATAACGAAATGTTACATGTAGGATGTAGAATAAGAATTAGTACATTCTTGCATCACCTAACACCAACTTGAATAAAATTGAATGCAACTATGGAGTATGGACGAGCTATGTCTGAAACGGTCCGGTGTGGACGATGTTTACCACCAAAGACCTGTCGGCTGCATCATATCGAAAGCACGGCGATAATCGGTTCACTTGTCAAAGGGCGTGAGCTCGTCGCAGCGCGTGCACGCTGCTGCGAAGAACCAAGCCGCGTGCTTATGCTTTATCGCGATTTCAAGCGTAAGCAGGTCGGATATCGTGCGCGTGAGAACGTACAAAAACTTCCACGCAATGTATCTCCGATTTCTCCGTACCATATAAGGAGTCAAATATCGGGAGAAAAAAAATCAGTCGCCGAAACATCCACCTGGTATTCGAACCGTTGGTTATGGTTATGCAAATCTATGGGGAATACGTGGACATTTAGAAACGCGTTAAACGCTGGGCAACGATGCATAAGGGGAAAGATAGTAATTCCGAGCATTCCCAAGGAACGAAAGGCGACAATTTCGTCGCCGGCTATGTAACGAAGATGGCGGCGAATCGGCGATCAAATGGTAAGTTTAGGGCTGGTGCGTCGCGTGCGTCGCATGCATTCGTGCGAGCGGCAAGCAACTGCCTTCAAACGGTCCCGTATCGTGCACTACGACCTAACGAGCTCTACCAAAATGATGATTCTTCTGAGAAACGACTGACGCGTGCATCGGGCACGTAATAATGTCGAATCCGACGAGTTCGACTGGAAAAATCCGAGGAAACGAACCAGTCGTATAGGTTATTTCGAGCGATTCGAGAAAAGGATCGGCGGATTGCACAGCTACGGGGTTCACACGACCCGCTGTCGAGTACGTTTCGCATTATTTGCGGCTGATATTTTTAGAGACATTCCATTCCGTCCAACAGCTTTGCCCAACTCTCGCGATCGTATACGATTATATCGGGAAAAGGACTCACCTTTGGAGTGTTGTAACGGCCTAGAAAGTCGAGGCTTCGGCGTATTCAACGGCTCCCGTCCACTACGATCTCACAGAGTGCACTGGCGCAACGAGCGGAAGCTGCCATCTTGAACTACGTTCACTTCGTGCTTTCCGTTTATACGAAATACACGTTTGCGTTCCCGCCAATTCTTAAAACTAGCTACACGAAACTTATTCACCTATAACAGCATTTAACACTTTTCACACCTTTCAATACGAATCATTTCACACTACTACGTGTGTCTCTGCTTTCATTAGTGTATATTCTATACACTTTGTCAAATATATGTACACTAATAATATATAATAATTATGTAATATATAATAATAATGTATGAATTGAAATACATGTCTCATCACTATCATTGTCTAAAATATTGTCACACTTCCTTTACATCGCATAATTGAATCTTTCAGAATTTTATTATTAACTAAATATATACTATAAAATTTCATTATAACATTAAATGAAGTAATTGTACTGATTTCTTTATTTATCCAATTAGATTCCGAGTATCAAGGTCTCCTATAAACACATTGTAACAAATCATACGACTATATTCGCCAACAATATTGTCAATTCATTAAACGAGTGTTAAAAATTTTTTCGATACACGAAACCAGAGGCCTTATAGTCATCTAGCGCTGCAACTATGAACTACTAACCCCACGCAATAACTTCGTCTCTTTCTGAATAACCTATCCGCTTACTCCACAAACTTTGCTGTTTAAACGGGTGTTTTACCGACACTTGGTACATGTAGAACACTATCGGCTGCAATTGCGCGTAATTATAAAAAGTCGCGAGGAGATGCGATCGGGCACAAGGAAAATGTTTCTCAAAAACACCTCTTAATAATGATATATTACCGTGAAATCTAGTAAAGTAGCCTCCAATATCATCGAGTAATTGATATACAAACCGAGAAATCGCGACCTACAATTCCCCGTGACAAGTAAACTCTCTGATGCGTTCGCTCGCAGCCGCGGTTGAGAACTGACTAAGCGTTCGCGTTGTGTTTCAATGTTTTCACATTGACGAAGGTTGTTACTGTGTTCGAATCTTCCTAATACAAGTTACAATACGCCTGGACCTTCAAATATATTCTATGTGTCAATCCAGGTTACAACACTCCGACTATTGCGAATTCAAAATGTTACTAAAAAATTTGAGTCACGATTAAAGCAAAGGTTAATTACGTAATTGTTGAGAACCGGTCCGCTACAAAGAAAAGTTACGAATTTAAGTATTATCCCTAAAACTAGCCAAACGATTTTGTATCTATATATAATTCTATATGACGTGTGGCGCCATTTTCATTGAACGTGGTTACCGTAGCCGCATAGCCGCGGCACGTGGTTACTTTGTTGATATCGTATTTGGCGGATGTGTTTCTCCTTTAATCTACAGTTTATCCTTACAACAAGATGCCCAAGTCTAAGAGGGACAAGAAAAGTAAGATTTTTACAGTTGCAACCTTTAATCATCCCGTTGATATCGATTACTGATAAATACAAATAATTCCGCGACTAACCTAACAGTATAACGTTCACTTCGAAGTGCAACGAAAGCTTGAAAACTTTCATACGTCAGCAAACAATCGATAAACTCTTATTTTACAGTATCCCTCACTAAAACAAACAAGAAGGGGCTTGTATTAAAACAACAGATCGTGGAAGATGTTCGAAAGTGCGTGGAAAAATACGACAGGATATTCCTCATATCCGTACACAATATGCGTAACAATAAATTTAAAGACTTGAGGGCGGATTGGAAAGACAGTCGGTTTGTCTTTGGTAAAAACAAGGTGATAGCTTTGGCCCTGGGCAAAACGCCGGAGAACGAAGTTGCCGAAGGGTTGCATAATTTATCCGCAGCATTGAAGGGCCAGTGCGGTTTGCTTTTTACAAACAGAAGTAAAGAACAGGTAGAAACCCGTTTGCCAAAGGTTTAGAAATCGTTTATAAATACCTGCATTAATTGTACACGTTTACTTTCGTTCAGGTACTAAAATGGATGGAGGAGTACGAACAAATAGAATATGCTAGATCTGGTTTTGTCACGGACGAGTCTGTAACGCTACCCGAAGGGCCTATGCCGGAGTTTCCGCATAGTATAGAGCCTCATTTGAGACAGCTGGGTATGCCTACGGCTTTGCAGAAAGGCATAGTAGTGTTACTCAAAGAATATGCTGTGTGTAAAAAAGGGCAAACATTGACTCCGGAACAAGCAAGAATTTTGGTAAATATAATGCCTCGTGTCTCCTGAAATAACAGAATAGCGAATTTAAACGAGCATTCGTTCTAGAAATTGCTCGATAGACCGCTGGCTACGTTCAAATTGACACCATTGGGAGTGTTCTCTAAGAAAAATGGGTACAAGCAACTTGCTTCGGAAGATAACACTAAGGAGAATGTAAAAGAGCAGATGGAAGTGGAAGAAGCAGAAGAAATGGATAATACGTGAAACTGGTGCTACTACGCGAAAGCAATATGATATTGTATATACATATGTGCATACTTTGTACATCATATATAAGAATAAATGTCTCACTGTATAAATCGCGTTTGAGGAAAGACTTGAAGTTACCAGTTTTATCCATATTTTATCAAACAACTGACACGATCTGCATGAAAAATTGGAACTCTAGCTTATCAAGGCATCAAAATTATGTAACATTCCGTTTATGACAAGCGCAGCTTTTTTGAAGAAAATTTTCCGTGCATATAGCAATGATGCTACCGATATATTTTACGATATTTTGGGTAATCGGTATTTTATGGGTAAGTTGTGAAATTCGTCCATCAACTTGTATAGTAAATGTATGAAATATTCGATAAGTTTTAAAGATATTATATTTAAATTGCGTCACGACTCGCGAAGACCATGTACTACTATTGGTGTCTGGAAAAATCACGGACTAATAGCCGGAAGTTAGAATTTAATGGGAATCCCAAGAAAAGAGGTAGTACGACGTCCGTCGACTCTTTGCACATGTCCGAGAACGAAAGGAATATAAAATGTAATAGACAAAAGCTGATAAGCGAGGCAAGTATCGATACAAATCACGTTGAAAATAATTAACAGAATCTATCGACGCGTGTAGTTTTATCAACGAAAAGGAATCGCGTAAAATCGATTTCGTTGCAGACCAAGACACGTTGGCCAAGTAAAACATCAGTGGATGCTGTGGAGTAACTGAATAAGAGAATCCAGCGTTTCATTTGACGCTGAGAAATATTCCAGCGCGAAAAAAATAAAGCGACATTGCCGCGGGAGTCCGGGACTTTTTAATCGGACGGAGTTTTCCGCTAATTTCTGATTTATTGTTTGAAACGCTACAAGGTATGCGATTACTACACTTAGGAGCTTAGTTATACGATAGTAGACAATATCATAGGAAATAAGCGGGAACATGAAAATTACCAAATATTGTATCACATCACAGAACGTCCAATCTTAACATTTCAAATCCTACGTACATTCAAATAGAATGGAAAGTATCGAAATTATAAAAATACAATGTAGGTACTGTTGCACTGGCACAGGCTTAGCAGTTGAGTCCTTTCCATTAATCAGACCAAAGGAATGATCGGTAACCAAATCTCAGACGTAAAAGCTAGAAAATTATGTTGTACTAAACATTAAATCAATGTGCTCAAGAAATGGAAATATACTGTATAAAATTTGCTCGCTACACAGAAACACGATTTCACGATTTTAGCGTAAAAATTACGTTTAGTTTATAAATATTTTGTATCTAATTAAGCGGGCACAGGTTTTTCGTAAAACAGCCACTCGAAATCTTATGCTGCGATTGATGTTAGTTGTTAGAAAATGCTTTGACACGTCGAAACTTGATGTCGTCGGAAGTGTTAATAGTACTCGACAGAAATTCTGGTGATTCGTAATGTTTTCGAAGTTTTATCAACACAAACGCGTGTAAAATACCCACGAGAGATCTGCAAACGAAAATATAAATACATTTAAATTTATTTGTACTAAATATAGAGTGGTAAACAAAAGGAATAAAATAATACTAAAAATTAAACATTTAACAGCTTACAAAATACCCCGTTTTATGATAATAATTCTATAAACTCTCGGCAAAATGTTAATTAACATATTTTGAACCCGAGGCCGGTACATCGTACATACATGTTACAGAAAAACATCACGGTCACCTTTCCATCGTTTCCTTCGTTACTATCTTCCCTTTTCTCCCCTGACAAAGTTTAATCGTTCGCAGTCTGCTAAACAATATTCCCGTGTTAAGCGAAACGTATTCGGAGTATGTGCCGTGCCATTAAGCAGGTGCATCTAGCACTAACATTTCTATCTGAATGTTTAGTGTCGGAATATCGAGGCTCCTTCGTACAACGGCCTACTTCGAGTAATAAAAACTGCTCGCTTCTTCTACGCTTCTTTGGTGGAATATAATTGTATCTTTGCACGTTTAACGATACGAGTTGACAGATATTACATTAGTGTTGCGGTAATTTTGTAACAGGAAATACACAAACAACCTCTATTCTGTTTCATTAAGACGTACCGATAGGTGAATGCATCCTGACAGACACACGCGTGGAGCGCGTCGTGAAACTCTATCAATTGCTCTCTATAGAAAAAGAAAGGAGTACCGAGTACGTAACTCTAAATACGCAGGTAGACTAAAGAAACTAGTAGTATCTTCTCCTCAGTGCGAATCACGATTCGTCTTTGTACACTATGGTCGTCCTGACTCGTATGACAAGCGCTAATTTCATCGAAATATCACAATACACAAACGATTACGTTCTAAGGATATGGCAATCTCACAGCACGCTAATTCAACAGAGATCTCGTATAAAAATAAATAAGGATTTCTTTAACAAAGTATTCGATAAAAATAAACTAAACAGATATTTAAATTATATTACAATACCATTCGATTATCGTGTGCTAGAACGGCTAGTTACGATTAAAAGGTTCATCGGAGTTCCAAGCTTCGACTAAAACGGTACGAAATCCGGTCAAGGAACTAGAGTACTTATTGTTGGTACGCTAGCAGAGCGAACGTGTTAATTGCATTTATCTGCTTACTAATGAGCAATAGCCTCCAGCACGACGAATCATTTCAGACGCAAGCTTATCGCCATAGACATTTCGATTACTTATCTATATCGAGAATGTTTGGAACATCGATCGACGACATATAGAGATAGAGTATCCTATGGTAAAATCTGCGCATTACCTCGATACAGCATATAGCGTATAAGCGATTCACTTCGATCATGTTTCGCGTGTAATTGTCTGTCGGTTGTTTCTTTGAATTAAGGAGCACGCATCGTGCTCGCTGACTGGTGCGATAGAATCGCTACAAATTATACATTCGTGTATGTATAATAAATTTGGCGTTGTTAGTCGATAATAAACGTGTCTCTATTCTAACAGAATTGGAATGTACTTAAACTGAATCGCAGTTGATCGATTACACTCGTACTGCATCCGTAAATTCATAATACGATTAGATCAATGGCAAGAACTTTTACGCATACTTATCCTCGTCCTTGTCCTTGTCTGGTGCATCTGGCCGAGTGATAGGCGAGCGAATGCCCCAAGCCTATGAGATCGCGTTGCCAGCCATTAGACAACAGCACCAGTCAAGAACACCACGACCAATAATGCACATAGTATAAAAAGTAGCTAAATCATCCTTTTTGTATTATGAACAAAGTACCATATTGCTTTGGCGCAAAACACATTTCCGTTCTTAGGTAGCCTAACTTTGGGCGTAAAGTTTGTCGAATGACGGTAGTTCCGGTATCGGGTCCCGCCAATACACGAAATTGCTGAATTCGTCCACGGCATGCTCTCTGCAGGCTGGGAAGAGGTGGTCGACTAAGAAGCTCATGTTCGAATACCTGAAAAGAACAATGAAGCAGATATTTTACTCGCTGTGTTCACCGTACTACTGCGTTCGCTGATGAAGGTCGAAGAACACTGAGAAAGGATTAAACGTCGAATGTTGCAAACGTTAAGAAACGGGGAATTATGCGTATGGCGTTATTTAATATATGGGGGAGGAGGGAGCAGATTTTTAACGAGATACATTGCTTTTATCGTCTCATTGTTGATGGGATTGAAGTTTCGAACCTTAGAAGAATGCTATCGGTTAATCGATGAGTGATTTTCTGTTTAACTAAAACTTCCATGCAAAGAGCGAAGCATCAGACTTCTGAAACTATGTACACATGTAGCTGCATATCTGAATTTAGAAAAAAGCCCAACAGCAAGTCTTCTCATTGTTTACTAAAACTTAAACTTCACAGTAAGACACGATGCATCGATGGGCAATATGTTCGAAGTACTTGGTTGAAAAAGTTCGTGCAGAGTTAAAAAAATAAAGAAAATATAAATCGGCAACACACGTGAAACGCTTGATTCGGAACAGTTTAATGCGCGCGCGCCTAAAGTTGATCAATTTTTCAAGGCGGTGAAAACAGTAGGGTTTGCTGAAGATGAACGGACTTGTGAACATGGAAACGATAAAAAAGCAACTGCGTAACAACAAGTGCTTACCCTATAAATTATAAGAAGATAGGTAGGAGTTCTCGCACAACCAAATACCTCAAAACATAGTAATCACGCTAAGCTAGTGAAAGAATTTGATTTTAATTTCTCCCAATTGGAATTGGAGGAGTTACTTTTATCTGACCGTCGTACACGTACTATTATTCTTGCTAGTCGAGTCTCGAGTGCAGGTGTACGAAATACGTATATTACCGATCGCAATGTCTCAAGTTCCTATAAGTCTTACTAATATTAAAAAAATACGTATGTAGTACGGAATAATATCCCATTAATGAGGTAGGAAGTCGGTACGTATGAAACTAGAATCTAGTAGCAATGATATAAATACACTAATTTGCTAGCATTCTTATCGAAACTATCAATTGGGCTAATAAAATGAAACAGCTATTATGGTTGTGCCGCCATCAGTAGGTGTTTCGCATGGGTAGTGGCGGGAACAACTCATTGACGATATCGCACTGACATGCGTAACTGCAATCACAGAAATATCCGATCTATAAGTATCCTTTTCTTAACGACCTGCGCAAAGTTCCTTCTCGTCGATCTATTGGTACCTTCAATATTATAGAGCACAGGTACATAGCGACACGTATAAGTCACAATTCCCTCTGAATTACCATGTCAACGTATCATTGTAAATAACAACAATTACAACTACAGCTTCGAAGGCATACGGCATAGGGTAAACCAACCAGTGAATGACCGAATTGTTGAATTTATGGACCTTTGAGATTAATACTTGAATATATTTATGTATAACAACAAAACAACTGTTGAAATTGCATTTAAATTTATTTTTCTTGAAATTTCTATAAAAATAATTACTTATTCTTATCGTAATTTTTATAAAAAAAAAACGATTATAAAATGCAAAACGCGTAGAAGCCCAGTAAATGACCGCATACTTTGAGTAAGAATTGTACTTATTTATGTTTGCTTAATACGCGTAACTAAAAATGTGGGCTATTAAAAGTGCAACTACATTCCATTTATAAACATACGATATTTTTAAATTTATAATTGACATTTCTTTGGCTAATGGTCATTCACTGGTATGCGGTCAATTACTGGTTGGTTTACCCTAGTAAAGTAAAACTGAACATTAACGCACGGGCAAATACATATCAAACTGAACATAGCGTATGCACGCCTGACTATACGATACCAAAGCACAAGTAGTAGTGACAATCGTAAGAAATAGCATAAATACATATGTGTTGTATAGTTATAATATAGTTACTTACGAGGATTGGAATGTCTGCGTTAACTCGTGCTTCAATTCACCCCTGTGATTTATAGTGAATATCCGCATAGTGGGAATTCCTACCGCTCGATACGCCCAGACATCCTGAAGCAGAAGGAGAAGCAAATAATTGATAGCGGGAGCCGCGGAAGTAAGTTCAGCGAATGTACAAACTGAAAGATCGAGAAGAGCGTTTACATTAATTCGGTTGCCGTAACCAGCGTAAAAAGGCTTCGAGCCGTCCGGGAATAGCGCCTGAATGTCGGTAAGACAGGATATCTTGAATTCCTCGGGTTTCTTCTCTATGACTTCGCGATGGAATGCTGAAATTAAGCTGGTTGGATTCAAGAGCAATGGCCCCTCGGGAAGCGACAAGTCTCCCTGCTTGATGCTCTTCAGGTATTCTCTGGTCACTTTAGCTTGTCCGATCGCTCTCGCGGAAAGGTACAGCAGCTTGTAGCCGTTGTTCTTGATCTTTGTGAAGAGCTGAGCAACGCCTGATTGGGCCCAGTCTTTGCCGACGATAGGTAAAATATGACCCAACACGTCAGACTTTGTAATGGTTCCGTCGATGTCAGAGATAACGATCTTGTCGTCCCATCTCCATTTGTAAATGTGACATTTACAACGGGTCGTGCCTTGATAAGCCGTCGTCACGCTAAAAACCACTTCGTTGGCTCCATCTTTCAAATTCAGACTAGCCTGTAAATAAGAATGAACACGAAATGAAGGCCAACGGCATGATTCAGGAAGCGCATTGTACGCGCTTTCCGGTGTACATGTATGTATACCCATTTGAAAATACATACTATTTGAGCAGATGATAGCCTCAAGGTTTTACGGTACTTCTCAGTGGATTCGTAATACGATCTTCTTTCCTTTGGTATCTTAACTCCTTGTAATTCGTTTTGATTGCTATCGGAATCTTCGCTGCCGCTATAACCTTCACCCTCCCTTTCACGGTTTGTCTTTGCCTTGGTCAATTCTTTCTTCAATTTTACGCACTGTGCTACACCTTCAGGCACGAGCGTAGAATCAATATTCTCGTCGATGGTCGTTTCCGTGTCTGGCCCTTCGTCGATAGGAGTGCTTTCCTTGGTGTCGACCGACTGCTCCGGGGATTGTATGCTGCCTCCATCGGCTACAGGACGACATTTAGAACGATGGTTTGAAATCTAATATACTTATGTATCTGTGCAGGGCCGCCTTTACCAATGGGCGCCCGTGATCCAAGGGCGCTTAACCACTTGCGCTGGCAAAAAATTCACTGACGCGTGTACCAGAACGGTCCAGTGTAACTCGCTGGGAGGCGTCACGCAGTGTTCTATTTGTCGAATTAATATCGTTAACTTCACTTTTGCTTTCCATTTTAGAATATGAGTTAAATATCGATAACTGTACGCTATGCAGTGCAATGATAATCTGTGCTCTGGCAAACAATCCCACCCGACGTGCCATGCGCGTCGTTTTTGTTTCTGTGGCAATCGCACGACGACGTACATACCACGTCGTTGGCGATTCTGTGATAAAAGCATTACGACGTGCATGGCACGTCTTTCCAGCGCAAGTGTTTAAGAATCAAATATGTTGAAATGCTTTTTTTCTCTTCAATTTTGGAGACAAAAATTTCGTTTGCAAGCATTGTTTTTGTTCGTGTTCGCCTTGGTGTAGACCCAAGATTGTGATGTACTGTTTTGTATCGATTACGAAGAAATTGCACCCTTGGGGGCTAGGGCGTAAAAATTTTTTTAACCCAGGCCGCTCAAATTTGTTAAGACGGCCCTGTATCTATGTACACACTTGGAAACTGTAATAGTAAATCAAACTAAAAGCATCTTACTTTGACTAAGTTCTTGAGATTTCTTTGGCGGCTGCGCAGAACGTCTCCACGAGAACCATGAACTGTAACCACCGCGGCTCTCGGGCTTCCCACTATTTTCCTGTTTCTTTTCTTCGTGCATTGGCAACGACATACATTGCGCATACAGATTTTCTATCGTATTTTGCGGCAAATGTCTTTGAAAAGTAGCATAAGTCATTACGATCGGGCAAGCGGTAGCCCAGTTATAAAATTTTCCGTTAATTTTCACGACTAAATTTGGATTCTCGTATAATTTTGGATCTGAGCAAATATCCTCGAACTGGAGCAAATTTTGATGAAAAGCTTCTTTGGATGGGCCGTTTTCGGAATCCAAGCCACCGCATAGGGATAAACTAATGTCCATATTACTATCAAATATAGAATGTTTCGGTTCTTCAAAATCACTGTCCAAGGATTTTGGCCCGCCAATAGCTCCCTCCACGCTATTCGGACTTAGAGGTAAACTTGGTCCATTACCTGATTCGGTATCTTCCTCATCCACTGCCTTTGCATCTAGAAAAAGTGTTAAATCCTTTCGGTTATATGTACATACACGCGTTTATATGTATTATAAAGTGTATGTTTTATATTAAATATCAAACAAAACTAAGTAATTACGAAAATAATAGTCAGGCGAAACAATTTCCATTTTTTATGTTTCAAAGTGGTGCGTTAGAGACTGCTAGAGATAATGTATGGTGATAATGTGTGAGCATTCATTTTGAACTTTAAACAAAGCAAAATAAGCGGTTAAAGATCCGTTAGTCAGTTGCACATATACCGAAGCTAAACCGAATCCTCCGTACCTTTGGCTGACGATGGGCCTCTGTGAGAAGAAGGGAAATAGAGAGCCGCAACTTCCGGATCCAGTTCGTCGGCGTTAATATCGCTGAGGTATATTCCTTCGGATTCCGGATTATGTCTTACCCGAGATGTCTTCTTCATAAACGAGAACATACCACTGAGCATAGAACGATGCGCCTCGGCTACCATTGAAAAAGCAACCTGTTAGTCTAAAGCGTGTATCACGATGCTTTTCGCAAAGAAAAGAATCAACGATGGGATGTTACTATAACTTATACGATCAGTGTATAATACATAATAAAGAAGCACCTTGGTTAGTACTTGAGAATGTATAAAATGGAAATTGAAAATGTTTCTTTAAACTTTAAACTCGAAAGTGAACCAAGTTTGAAGATTTTCACCGGATAATAAGAAGCGGATACGCAAAAGACTACTAACTGTTGTTCGGCTGGTTATCGTTGGCTGAAGAATTCAAGGAATTTCTGTGAGATGGGTGCGACAGTTCTGGCGGTAAATTTGGTAGTTCGCCCCATTTCCAGCTTTGCTGATGGCTTTTATCTTCCTCGCAGCCTGACCCTTCTTGAGTGATTTTACGCATTTCAAACTCTGTATCAGACTGAACAGGTGAACATGGCCTAGAATCCTGATTCCTATTAAAGACGATGACAAGAGGAGAGTGCAGACATTAATTTCACGTGTAACTACATTCCGTGTGCGTGTTTTTGACAACATATGTACAGGATAGGAGAGGAAGTAACACTTACTTTGTAACTTCGGTGTCACTGAAGAAATGGAAATCTGTTTCCGGACGTTTCTCTACCGTTTCTTGCATGGAGACTACAAGTTCGTCAGAAGTATTCTTCTTCTCTAACTCGGCAACTGGACTCGGTCCCTTCAACATCTTTAAATAACATACATATGTATTAATAAACGATCATAAAAGAATGTTGACATTCAAATGCTCGCAACTTACAGACTCGCTGAGAGACTCGTCCGGAACGGACGCATCGTTCTCGCTGATTTCCGTCTGGCTGCTACTACCGTTACTAGTTTTCCTCTGAGATCCCTTTTTCTTCATAATGCTCTTCCTCTTTCGTTTCCTCTTCGTCAAACTGTTATTCTTGCTCTCTTCTTTGCCTTCGTCTTTCAAAGTTTTCTTAGACAACGACGTGTTCGACTCGTCGCTCGACTTTTCCTTCGCGTTAATTTTAACATCCGTCACGATAGGTCTAAAGTCATTCTTCACCACGCTGATTTTACGAATTCTCTCTGTCGAAGTTTCGGCTCTAAAAGATTTGGGGGTTGACGCAGCTGGACGCGGTTCGTCGTCGTTTATACCATCCATGTCGAAGATTTCTCCCTCCATCTTCAAAGTATCAGCTTTCTCTTCTTCTTTCTCTTTCCAATCGCTTAATAAGGCTTTCTCGAAGTTTTGCCTCTGCTCTACGGGCAATTCCGGGAAGTTTTCCTTGAACAACTTCTCTTTTTCCTCGCTTCTTAGAGCCGAGTATTGCTGACGAATCATTTGCTGCTTCTGCAGCGTGGACATGTTGCCGAAGTTCTCCTTCAGCATGTCGTCTCTCTCTTCCTCCGTTAGAGATGCTATCTGAAGCCACTTCTCGCGACGTTCCGCTGGAAGATCTGAAAATTCCTCGATTAGAAACTTCTCCCGTTGATCCGCCGGTAGAGCGGACATCTGCTCCCATTTCTCCCTCTCGATAGACAGGACAGATTCTATAAGAATTTTGTCCCTCTGCTGTCTAGAAAGATCGGAGATGTCGGTGAATCTGGGTGGCGGGAAACAACTGTCGTCGGGGATAGGCGAACAAGCCAGATGAGGCGGAATCTCTGCATCTGCCGGCGAACCGTCGGATCCAACTTCTTCGACGAAAAAGGCTTCTCCCGAATCTCCCAGTTTCATGTGAATCTGTCTTGGATCTCCATTTATTTCTATATCGACCTAAGGAACAAGATTTATCAAGCCGATCGTTATATACAAAACACGACCGTGTTACATCGAACGGACTACAAGCTCGCAAACTACGCTAAACAGTAAGAAGGCTCGAACAATCGTCACGTTACGAGAGTTACACGAGTCGGTTGAGTTTCGAGAATTTTCGGTGAAATTTTTTTGGGAACGTAAAATCGTAGGGCGAGAGACGGAAAAAAGAAAGAAACTTACCACTTTCTCTCTGGAACGAAGCACGCCCAATTTCCCGAAACGAACGTGAAAAGGCGAACAAGTGAACGATCCGCCTGGCTGTTGGACGACGACGACATCGATGGCACCGGTGAGCGTCGCCGCATTGATCTCGTTGTAGAAGTCACGGAAATTGCTTATGAACTTGCCAATGTAGTTCATACTGTACATCTTGGGGCAGTTTATCGTCCAACCACTTGGAAAATCTATTCCGAACGGAAGATTTCACCGCGTCGCCCGTAGCAAACGGTTCCGGTCTCCCGAGCTACTTCAAAGTTGCCGCGACGAGTCTCCAACTCTCTCTATCTCTCTTCAGACGTCCAACGAGATTGAAAACACCGAGCACTCTCCGCTATATATTTCGCTCGAAAATTTAGCTAACCATGTTAGGACACTTGGCCTCTCGGTGACATCCGGAATGCCGGAGAAACGCGTTACCTCTGGTCGGAGCGGAGCGAACGCCACGATCCACGGTTGCAAGTAGAATTGAACGGTTAGAGATAGCTGCGCGAGCGAACCGTCAGTGACCCGAGACAGTTCCGTTCGGAACTGTCAAGGATTCGAAGCCGGGCAAATACCGCAAAACGAGCGCTCGACGCAACTTTGTCACGCACAATATTCACCGAAACTCGCAATAGCCGAGCACACGTCCAAGGTCGAAGGACAGATTGATCCCCCGAGGAGGGCGAATTCCCAACGCGGACCGCAAACGCGAATTCTTTGTTCTTGGATGGTTCGGTGCGAATTCAGCTCTCGAGTACCAGCAGACGGTAGTCGAAGTTGACGTTACAACAGGTCACGTGTCCCTCTCGACCAATCAGAGCTCCGACACGCATCGGTCAATAAGACTCGACGCCACGTGACGCTATCGCTGTTTACCGCGTTCTTTGAATTCCACCAGCGGCAGCGCTGTAACAAAAAGTCATCGCAAACGTTAACCACTCTAACTAATTTTACTCAGACAAACACTTTATTCTACGCGCGATAATTTAACACACTTAGCTCTTCTAGGTAATATTCAACGCGAATTCCATTTCAGCGAGTGTGTTGCGCGTCGCGTCGAGTCACCGTGGTCGAAACGAAACCGTACAAGCGCAAAATTAAAATGGAAACTTAGCGGTGTTACATAACCGCGCGCGGACAATCGAAAGCAGCCAAATCGGTTTGTTTCATCGCGCTCAATCGCGCTCTGCTATCCAAAACAGTCGTTGAGAATAACACTGCAAAAAGGGGTACATATCGCTTTCCTGAAGGTTACGCAAGAGAGAAGGTTGCGCACGAATCTCGGGGACTCGTTATTCGGCGAAGCGTTCGCGAACCTTTTCCAAATATTTACAGCGTGTCTCATTTCAACCATAACGCGACTATTACACAGCACACGCATACAGTAAAGAAAAATACATGCATGTACTACCTAAATATATATACCTACGAGTATAGCTCGTCAAACTTGCAACTCATATCGTCACCGTACGACCGTGCTTTATCGCGGCACATCGATACGATAATTTTTTACATCTTGCGCGACAAGGCAGTGGATTATTCTTACGAACGCTTGTGGGTTTTCCTGTTCTCCCGAAATTCCATGAACCGCGGGAATTATCCGTGTCAAGGGCCGAATGAGGCGATCACTGCTCGCTGACCAGCAACGTTCGCCGTGAATGCCGTGATCGATTGCACCACACATCGCGCACCAACGTCTCTTTGTGTGCGGCCACTTTCAAGAAAATTGCGTCGTGTGGCGTACCGTCACGCTCAACTTGGACTCATCTCATTAATTTAACGCACACGATAGAATTTATGGAAATTAGACCCGTTCAAAGTCAACGATCGTCCTTTGATCGCCGCGCTATGGAAGAATGGTAATAGTCCAGGGCACGGAGGTAGAGCGAGGAGAGAGTGGCGGTCGAGGAGAATGAGAAACAGCTGTTTCCGGGAAGAAACGAGGTCTCTTTGTACGTAGAACCCCGACCGTTCCGTAGCACGGAATCACGAGTCGATGATTATACGTCCAGCGGGTTCGTTAGTTACGCGATGTATTTCGAAGAATTCTTCGGTATTCGGCGAGTCGCCAAAATTCAGAGACGCCGAAGCCAAAGTGAATCGCTTTGTGAAATCTTTCCCGTCAAAACATTCTCACCTTTCTTTTTTCTTTTCCTTCTCGGTGTCCTGCTTGATTATGCGATATTCAAACAACACACAATTTGCAATTAGTGTCTGCATGGTAATTCGTGCCCGACCTCCTATCACGATTGCAACTTGCTAGTCCGCTTCTAATTGTAAGCTTATCTCCACGCTTATGCAATCGAGACCGAATCGATACTACTTGTAATTGCAGTAGGTATCCAACGAATCCGACACATTACCGGTTGATTACTAGTTACGCATAGGTAGCCACTGCACCTTTCGGAAGCTTACAGGCTTCCGTTCGAGGCCTTTCCAAAAAGCCTTTCGAACTGCAACCGAGCGCGTACACTTACCATTGAGGTATTTGATGGAAAAAGGGCATATAGGGTAAATCCGGGAGACGCGGTCCGGCCGGAGAGTTGGTCGAGTCGCTATATTTCAGACTCTATACGTAAAAACGCGTTAAAGTGCAGACCAATTACTTCTCTAGAAGCCAAACAATTGAATGAATAGCGTCACTTCGGTTCCTTCTGTGCTTTTCTAGATTTACAGGCTATAAAAGGTAAACTGAGGTTACATTTAACCTCTTTTATCAAACAACGGTGTACAGAATCGTATTTAAAATATACTTCTAAGTTTATTTTCGTTTAATGTTTGGGAATAATAAGATAGTAGATATATTGAGGGACAATGCAGCCAAAGTATTTAGCCATATTAACTCTTCCTCTCCAAACTAACGAGAAGACCATCCCTCGCTGCAGAAAGGAGAGATGGTCGAGTTATGATTTTTTTATTATTTTTATTTTTATTTTTATTTTTTATCATTATTTTATTATTATTATTGTTTATTTATTTGATTTATTTACTTTTGTATTCATTTGCCTTACTAATCGCCGGTAGGTAGTTCGCTTTATTTTTGATGTGTCCTTTACTTATTTAGCGTAGACAAATTAAATATCGATGAATCTGTAGTTGTATTCACTCATAAATAATTTTGCTTTCTTCTTTGTTATTTTTCCATGAATAATTACGTGAATGGTCTCTGCCAACGACGAAAACCATTTCTCCCGGCACCTCGGGAGACGTGGTCAAATGTCGTGACTTTAGTTTTCAACACGATTTATAGTAAATATTGTCTTAAAGCAAATATCGACCAGTTTTTCTGAATCAGCATAAAATTCTGAACACATTAGGTTTTTTTCTGATAAAATAAGTAATATCTGTATTAGTTTTAATAGCCATTTTATATTAGGTCGACCGCGTCTCCCGGATTTACCCTAGGCATTTTTCTTTAAATTGTTTAAATCGACTCAGGTATATTATATACTGCTCTCTTTAGTTAAAATGTCCTATCTAGCATTTTGAAACAACCGAGAAAACTGAAGTTTTATGATTTACTTTGTACCGTGCTTATTTCTCTTCATTCAAATTAGAACATGTCATTATTTCGTAACAGCTTACTATAATTTTTTGTAATAGGTATACCGGTAGGTAATGTATTATTAACGTACCAATTAATTAATTGTTTTAGACAGAATATTTTAACCATTTGGAAAAAAGTTAGTTTAAATACATTACACTGTTTATAAATCTCTAGGAAGCACGTAGAGTTTTCTAATTTTACTTAAAAGGTAAAAGACGTGTGGAACTTCGAATATTTTTGCATATCTCAAAAACTGAAAAAATGCTAGATAGGACAGTTTAACTAAGGAGGGCAGTATATATAATATGTTAAGGACATTACTTCTCTCCGTTCAGATTAGCTAAATGCTGCTTTATTACGTAGCGTGGTCGACACGCAGCTACATAGTCGCTGAGCGGTCGCGCTACCGTGCTGTCGTGCAATAAGTATTTTTGTTTCGTAGAGGATTTTCTGTAAGCGAGAAAATATGGAAAGTGAGGCGAGTATCGAATCCGCAAGGAAAGAAGCTACTTTAGGAAAGAAAAAATTGATTTGTAAGACAGCTTTTGCTGCAAAAAATCGAAGAAATTAATACTTACTTAAAACATAACATTTTTTATTTATTTTGTATTTTTTATTTAAGCGATGTATAAAAAATGGGCAACGAAGTAAGTAAACAAAATTATATGTAAATAACTAAACGAAGAAGCAATTTTGTTACGAATTTACCACTTTTACGGAAAAAGGGCACATAAACCGGTTGCTTAAAACTTATAAATAAAGACACATATCATTTTCAAATCATGATTTCTGTTTTCAGAATGTTTGGAGGACACGGTAACTACATCCTTAAAAAAAATTGGTTTTAATTGCATTACATTGTATCAAGTTATACTATAATGAAAACTTTGAAATCGATTTTACTTGAAATGGCATTTTGGCGTATGTGCCCTTTTTCCATCAAATGCCTCAATTAGGAAAATGCGACACGGTAAGCGGTCCTCGGTTTACTCGGAGGCTCGTAGGAAACGTTTGTCTTTAAATTGACACGCAATGACGAAACGAGGTATGCTGGATGCGTGAAATAATCACGGCTGCTTTTCATCGAGCGCCCGCGTGATTTCGTACGATGGCCAACCTTTGCCCGTTCCGTTACGTTACGTTGCGTCGTGTTGCGTTACGACGATACGGGTTTGCTTGCGCAATACTGGTTTGGTTTCAGGTTTAATCGCATACCGAATCGAGTGACCGCTTAAACGTTTACCGCGGGGCATGTAAAAGTCACGAGCGAAAGTAATCCGTTTCTGAACGCAAGCTGTATTTACCCGCTCTCGCTGCTCCAGCCTAGTATCGTTCCTTTTCACATGGAACTACTTACTTACGTGCATATGCTCCACCGTTACGTTCGGTTCGTGACGCAGAGAAGGGGGTCGCGTCGACGCGGTAGCCAATTAGAAATAGAACCTGCACGAGGAAGCAGGTAAATGCCGTTGTCGTTTCGACTAGGGACGAATCGTGAGGCGGCAAACATGTACTATTTCTTAAAGCAGAACGGTGCTTCCCTTTTCGCGCGGATCGCTTTGGTTCAGAAAGAGAAAGGACCGTGGATCGTTTATTATGCTGCTGCGTTCACATTCCTAAAACCAGCAGGCTTAAGAGAAACATCCGTTTACCTCTGCTAACCGCTGTAGCAGCTAAAACGAGCTCTCAAACACAGCGGCCAAAAGTTTCGTTTACTTGGACGCGTCGCGCCGTACATATGAGCCATTCTAATTCCGTAAGTATTACGGCTCACAGTGTGGGAAAACGGATGACTCACGGCCACGTCAAGTAAGTCGAGTTTAGAGCTACATAGGTACACTGATTCCACCACGGTTCCCGTCTTCCGGTGTTTACGTTATTATGTACCTCTTCAGATAACAATATCTATGTGGGCTGATTAATCGAAACTCGGCAGGCGATTCGCAGACGGCGATAACCAGCTGTTTTCGCAAGTCGATTCGTCATCGTGCGTGACGAGGAAGGATGTGAAATGAAGTTCACAGCCAGGAAACTTTCATCGAGAAACCTTCGTTGGACATCGCTGTCGCGAATCCAATTTTGGGACAGAGACTCACTGTTCTTTCGATAGGTCTGTTTCTCGTTAAATGGCGTTCGTCGCACACATCCGGATTCTCGAAAGTTGGCCCCTGCCCAGTTAAATTGGTCGACCATGGACTTGACATTGAACTCGGCGAATGGCACAGAGGCGTCGCGCGAACGTTTCTTTGCCCCGCACGGTTATCGGCTGGTAGAAAAATTCTCGGGGCTGTATTATTTCGACGGAAGACGATGTAGAATTAGGGCTGTCATCCGTAAAATCATTAATCTAGGACAGACAGCATTAAAACCTCGGACATTTCTACTTGAAACCCGGACACTTTTAACTATTTCTTCTATGAGACAGTGAGAGTAATAACGGACTCACATTTTTTTGTCAAAATTAGGTTAGTAGCAATAACGTATTCGAATAGGCTCTACTAATCATATAAAATAGGAAAAAAATTTAATGTGGGTTGTTTCGTTGTCGCTCTCCCTGCCTCATATTAGGTACGATATCTTAAGGGACATTCCACGCGAAATCGGACACTTTTCGGATGTTGCTGAAATTTGAATATGTTGTATTCTTTAGCGATATTTAAACGTACCTCAAAGGATTTTTTAAAATTTTGAAAAACGTCGATTTTACGGCTGTTTGAAGTTAAGTGCTAACTATTTTTCAATACATTATAGCTATGGAAGTAGTAAACGGATGGAGATGAGGTTTACGGTGCTTATAGAGAAGACATTGAAGTTTCGAGAAAAAATTATTTCAGTTTAAAAAAAATAAAATTTCAACCATTTTTGTGCAATTATTTTAAACAAATGCAGGTTTTTAACATCGGGCGCGATTTTAAAAATCTGAAAAAAAGAAGAATATAGTTCTATCCTTCCCCTTGATGGACAAATTTTCAAAAATATGGACATTTTAAAATTGGCCCTGTAAAAATTGCCGAAATTTGATGCTGCGTCAAATCACACCGGCTCGACTGGCTGAGCCGTGCGGTACTCGCAGCGGCCAAGCGGCTATATCTGCTATTCTTATACAGTGTTCTCGAATATGCTAAGTATTTGTAAAAAAACTGAAGAAGGAAAACTTTTACTGTTTTTTATACACAACATAATAGGGTAACTCAATTTTTGGTGTTCGCAATATTTTCCTTGAAACGAAAGTGACCCTCAGTTTTTTAAATGGGATGCTATATATTTGATTATCCAATATGAAAGCGACTGTCAAAACAAATTCAAGCATATGATATACTATGGCTTTCAATGCTACACATGGTTAAGAATGAAATAAATATATCGAACTACCTATCTAGTAGATTGAATTTCATCTTTCATTCCTAACCATGTGTAGTCTTGAAGGTCATAGTATACCACATGGCTAAATTTGTCTTGACAGTCGCTTTCATAATGAATAATCAAATATATAGCATTCCATTTAAAAATCTGAGGGTCACCTTCGTTTCAAGGAAAATATTGCGATCACCAAAAATTGAGTTACCATATTATATTGTGTATAAAAAACAGTAAAAGTTTTCCTTCTTCAGTTTTTTTTTACAAATACTTACCATATTCGAGAACACTGTAGAAGAATAGCAGATATAGCCGCTTGGCCGCTGCGAGTACCGCACGGCTCAGCCAGTCGAGCCGGTGTGACTTGACGCAGCGTCAACTTTCCGCAATTTTTACAGGGCCAATTTTAGAATGTCCATACTTTTGAAAATTCGTCCATCAAGGGGAAGGATAGAACTATATTCTTCTTTTTTTCAGATTTTTAAAATCGTGCCCGATGTTAAAAACCTGCATTTGTTTAAAATAATTGCACAAAAATGGTTGAAATTTTATTTTTTTTAAACTGAAATAATTTTTTCTCGAAACTTCAATGTCTTCTCTATAAGCACCGTAAACCTCATTTCCGTCTGTTTACTACTTCCATAGCTATAATGTATTGAAAAATAGTTAGCACTTAACTTCAAACAGCTGTAAAAATCGACGATTTTCAAAATTTTGAAAAATCCTTTGAGGTACGTTTAAATACCACTAAAGAATACAACATATTCAAATTTCAGCAACATCCGAAAAGTGTCCGATTTCACGTGGAATGTCCCTCAAGACAAAAATTTCTGTAAATTATAGACTATAACCGCAATCAAGAAATAAAGATAAAATATTTATGACTTTTTGGGTGAGCAGCATCGAAAAACCCGGATCACTACAGGAAATCCCCCCGAACGCCCTAAAAAAAAAGAGGAAAATCCAGGGAAACCCGGACGGATGGCAGCCCTACCTACAATGAACGTCTGCGTATTTCATTGGAGGGAAGGTAACAAATGAAATATAGGTAACACGGTCGGAAGGTTCGCCGGTAGCAGGTACACACGAGAAACGCGCAACGGCCTTGAGCTTCGCTCCCGAGTTGGCGCTTCCGAGGAAAATAAGATTAACGAGAGAAAACATAGACGTCTAGATGAATCTTACAAAACTAGTGCCAACCAGTCTAAATTTTGCCACTCCTCCTTCTGGTTTCCATCTGTAAATCGTAAGTTCTCGAGTATCCACGAAACAGCACATTCGGTGACTTTAAAACTATGTAAAACCTATCACGAATTGCTCACCGCGTCACCCACGTCATTGCGTACAATATAATTAATGAGGATGACTTTTCAGATTTCTCCGCTACGCTGCAGAGTCCAAGTCATCCGTGTATCATACACCTTCTATCGTTCTGTTCCGTTCTGCTTGTTTTCCAAGCCTATCCCTCGACCGAATGATTTCTTTTGTAAAGCCGTATTGCCTTGGAAACTGGAGGAAAGATGGGAACCGATCAACAGTTGCCGGAAATTATCTATCGTCTCGTGGAACTCGTCGACTGCAGAGATCTCGAGACGCGATACGTGATATACACATATTTACATATGTACGTGTGCCGACGGACAAGGACAAAGAAAGAGAGACAGAGAGATAGAGAAAGAGCAGACGTACGGACGTGATTCTCGCTCTGGCATTTTCATTCATAAACGCAGCCTTCATTCATGCGCGAATCAACGATCGAGGGAGAGAGTCGAAGCGCATTCACGGGCTACGCACAGGCAGAGCTACTTACCGAATTGAAATGCCGAAGAAACTTTGGCCGTCGGGAGGAAAGCGCGTACGAGCAGCGGAGCGAACGCTGCAGTACTTATACGTATTCCCTCGACGCTCGATGAAAACAAAGCTCGCGAGGACCGAGAAAGACTGCTAATCGAGAGTGAAGCACCGAGATGTTTGCTTTCCTCGACACTATCGAACAATGTCCCAATGAGTGGCGACGGACTAAGAGACTCGCGTAGGTGCGTGACGCGCTCGATGCCACGGTTTATCGTGCTCACCAACCACTCTCCGAATATAGGCGCGCTCCCGCTTCTCGCGTGTCAACGGAGGACACGCGATCGTGCATAAGTGGAAGCTTTATTAGTAAACACGAAGCTGCGGCGCAGAAAACAGGCTTGTACGTTTCTTACCAGTCCTACGAGGGGCAAACAAGGGCAACCGACGGCTCCGATTGGCCGACGGAGCTCGAACCAGGCGGCGAGCCTCCTTCTATCTTCTGCCCTCTACCTTTTGTCTTCAGCTTTCCGCTTTGCGCGGAGAAAGGAAAGGAACGCGTCGGATCGTTGACCTAGATTTCCTGTCGACTCGCGAGCGTGGCTTACCGCGATAATCACATGTCCCCGAAAAACACATTTCGTTCGACCTCACGCCATCGAGGCCTCGAATCAAACTCTTCCGCCACCAACTCTTCCTTCCCACCCTTTTACCCCCCCCCCCCCCCCGTTCTCTTCCGTTTTCACGCGCCACTCGCGCAAGGACACGAGGGATACGGGACGGAACCGTTGTAATTTGATTATTATATCGTGCCTCCAAACTTTCCCCGATTATTGTCTGCTGCGTGCATACGTAATCAGCGTGACGTATGCATGTGCGTCGTTTGGTAATGGCATGCATATGTAAATCGGCTTCAGCTGTGCCTCGGCCCTCGAATCACTGTGATGCGAAAGGCATAAAGGCATACCACTCGGCCGCGGTTACTTTTTCTGTAGAATCTCGTTATTCCGCAAGCGGTCATTGCGCTTTTTCTATTCATCCAATAATAACGATTGCAGCAATCAACGCTCGACCGAGAGACAAGGAACAACAACAGTGACGCGGACCATTATTTATCGTTTGCCCCACCGTCACGTACCTACCGCTCAAGTGTTTACGATCTCGCGCAGCCAAGTTGGCCTGGCCTATGCGGACGCGCGTTCTTTGAAAAACAAAGTTTCGCAACGGAGGCATAATAGAGTAATAACGTAACAGCGTAAACCGCCGTGACGCGTTCTACTACACCCACCGATTCCAGCTACATATTCTATTCAACAACCATAATCCAGTCCAGAGGATCGAGGTATAATACGAGATCGTTTATCGGAGGCTTTGGCATCGTTGATGCTGCGCGACTCTGCCAAGATATTATTATTATTATTATTATTAACGGGTATAACCCTGTAAATACGTTATTGGAAACATAAGATGAAATAAGAAAAACTTACTACTAGGTTACAAGTCAAAGTGTTGCACTTAACGTTTATTGCGCTTACAAATATAGGGGAGAGTCGTGCAGTACCGACCGCTCTAAGTTTTTTTGTTATATCTTGGGGTAGAGTCGATAAAAATCAGAAATTCAAAAACGTGTATGTAGTATAGTTGGAACTTAGTAAGAGGAGGGAAATTATTTTTGTTAAATTTAATAATAAGAATTGATAATTTGCAAAAGTAAAAAAGTTGTAATTTCTAGGAAACGAAAAATTGTCGTCCTGTACCGACCAACTATTAAATTAGTAGATTTTTAGGTCTAAATGATTAAAAATGTTAATAAAGACATTTAATTAGTACAATACAAGATTTTTTCAAATTTTTTTTGTACAAACTCGCAAGTAAAATAATTAATATTCTCATGATCTGTGCATTCGACATGTGCCCAACCGTCACATTTGGTACACTGCACCTATTCTTTGTCAAATGATTCCTTGCAAACAAAGATGGGAAAATTTTTTATTTAAATAAAATTTCGAATAACGGATAAAAAATTAACTTTATTCGTGGAATAAAAAAATTATCTTTGTTTGTCGAATAAATTCTGATTGAATAAAAGAATTAACTTTATTCGTCGAATAATCTAAAGTTAAAGTAACTTTCATCCTTATTTACATAATTTTTTGTTTAGTTAATGCCCAACTCTGCTTGCAAATAACACACTGGATGACTTCATCATTAAATCCTAGCTTCCTGTTTGTTGGGTTATCATACCTATCCGTATTTACTTTATTTTTCTGCGGGAAAAGGTAGAAGGAAGGTTAAATGAACATCTTATAAATTAATCTGAGTTGCTAACAGATTGAACTCACAGATAAGAAAAATTTGGTCTCTACTGGTTGACAGAGTCTGTTGGTCGGTACTGCACGACAGTTGGGTGGTCGGTACTGTACGACAAACACGGGGAAACATTTTAGATCATGGTATATTATGCACAAAAAATATTGCAAAACTAGGACGTTTTATTAAACTTAATAGACTAGAGATAGTATACATAATAGAACAAAATCAGTTACTTACACGAGAAACAAAAGATCAGCTTTAAAAAATAACTTTTAACCCACTGAATGTCAACGTATACGTTTAATTCCTCAGAACATCGAGAGCAATGGAGTAAACAATACGGCCCCGAAATAGGTTATAGAGAATTGTGATTTTCATTGGTTATTTCAAATAAAGTGGTAATATCTGGTCGAAGAAGTGAGAACTAGCTTTGGTCGGTACTGTACGCTGGTCGGTACTGCACGACTCTCCCCTACACATATATACAAAGTGTACAAAGTAGTGTCACCCCTGACCGCTTTCAAGACACCTAAACACTGATGTTCTGAAGGATTTCAGGGATCCAGAGAAAAGGTCAAGAGAGTGAGAGGCGCCATTAAGTTTGTCGAAGCAATTACAACTCCGAGTAACTAAATCCCGATGACCAATATTGGTCCTGTACCGTCTAGCATAGAATAGAGGGCTCCGACGAAGAGCTCTACCCGCGACATAAAAATTCACGCCTGCTAGCAGTCTACCTGCATACCGTCCTTAATTAAACTGTCCTATCTAACATTTTTTCATTTTTTGAGTTATGTTGAAATATTTGAAGTTCCACGCGTCTTTTACCTTTTAAGTAAAGTTAGAAAACTCTACGTGCTTCGTAAAGATTTATAAACAGTCTAATGTATTTAACCTAACTTCTTTCAAAATGGTTCAAATATCTTATCTAAAACAATTAATTAATTGGTACGTTAATAATACATTCCCTACCGGTACACCTATTACAAAAAATTATATTAGGCTGTTACAAAATAATGACTACATTTTTTAATTTGAATAAAGGAAAATAAGGATGCTACAAAGTAAATGATGAAACTTCAATTTTCTCGGTTGTTTCAAAATGCTAGATAGGACATTTTAACTAAAGAGGGCAGACAAGATCGCTGGTTGTCCTGCGAACTTCCAGTGTCGCCACGTTCAATTGATAGCGCTTTCGGACGGTCGCACTGAGTGCGAATTTTAGCCAACCGGAAGCGAGGAGTGTGAACTTTTTCGCTTCCGATTGGCTAATCTTCGCACTAAGTAAGTGCGCCCCAGTGCGACCGTCAGAAAGCGCTATGAGTTTCTATAGCGGTATAGTCATGCGACAAAAAACTCAGAGGTTTCCCCAACTGGTAAGACGCAAATCGTAAAAAAGTATGCTGAATTTTTTCAACCATATACTTCGGATTAACAGTTCTCGGGGACCATATCTGCGACGCATAGCTGAGCTCTAACTAAAGAAAAGTATAGGGTTTTCAACGTTAACGGGTTCCTGAAGTGTATTGCAAAACGCTTCAGAAACCCAAGTGTTTTTCTTGCAGAGTTACAAATATGGCTAATGTGTTCATTAAAATCGAAATAGCTATTAAAATGAACCCCGAGATCGCATATGGTGTCGACGGCTGGAAGAACAGAACCCATAAGTGAATATGGAAAGAATATCACTCTAGATATAACCAAATATGTAACCGCGAATCCGATAGGGAGCATGGGAAAACACCGAGGAACGTTGCGTAGATGGTTTCTTTGCCTGTCAATGCGTCTTTAATCACGACATTGACGCGCTTGTTTTTATCTCGTCCACAGTTGTTCGTATCTTTGACGAACACACGTCGAAACGATAACCCTTGTTTCGCCGTTATCTAACACCCCAGTTCTAGTCTATCCTCGCTAGCTTCCAGTGGCAGGCAGAATTGTAAGTTCACCTTACCAAAGATCGAGACCGAGACAGAACCAAAACAAATGCGTTGAAGTAAACGGTGCAACAACTCGTGGACGAGCGAAGTATATTTCGAAACTGTCGATAAGATGCCCTTGGAAAAGGCGCTTGATCCGCGTGCCGAAGAAACGAACAAAAGGCAATAATGAGAACTGCGGTGAAGGAAAACAATCATTAGCGCGCTTCCTTCTGTTTAATTAACGACGCGGAGATAGTGTCCTCACAATAGCATAAAAACAATCGTGTAGTTGAGAGCTGTCCATCGTTGGAAAGATATAGTGGCTTGTTATTGTAAACAACGACCACGTTGCTGTCGGACACGTTCTCCCCTATTTCTCTAGTCGCGAGCACGAGGCACGAGCTAGGGGCCACGTCGTAAAGCTACGTCGCAGCACCTGTGACGCGCGAAAACAAACAGAAGCGTATAAATAACCAACACTTTATTAGAGTGGCTCGATACGCGTGTGCGGCGCACGCGACGCGATACACTTTCTACGTGATTATTTTTAATTATCACGATGCCTAAGACAAAGGTCAGGCTGATCAAACTTTCCTACGAGCAGCGAGGGATGCACGACAACAGACTTCGCTGGCCACCACATCCGTGTTCCGTTACTATCCTAGATAAACCTTTCCCTCTTCCAGAATGCATCTGTTACAAGGTACAAAGAAACGGCATTCAATTAACCGTGAGCTAATTTGCAAGGCTCCGAGCATTCGAGTACACAGTATTGTCTCCCGATGGGCTCGGTTTGGTGCACACGATGTGGGCTTTCCGCTATTCCCACCATTTCTATCTCACTCTTGTCTAGCGAAGGCGAGAGCGAGATGGAACGAAAGCGAGCGAGACACGGTCGCGCACGCCCGCCGCGCACGCAAAGCGTTCCATCTCGCTCCCCTTCGGCCAGAAAGAAGGGAGAACGAACATTCGGAATTAAGGCTCTGCTCACGATATAGGCTCAACGCCGGTCCCAACCAGCGAGCCCTTAGGGAGACAATACTGTACTCTGTACTCTACTTTATCGGTTAATGTTGGTAAGGTAGAACTGCGATGTTCGTTAGCCTCCGCGAGGGCAGCACTCGACAAACGATGCTCGATAAAGTCCGCGTCGATAAAGCCTGTACAAAGTTGGTTCGAGTCCACGCTCTCGTTTCGCATACATATTCAAATTGTAAGTTTCACCGACAACGATTATCAGAGACCATAGGATGCGCAGATAAGAATGCTAATTACGGTTGATAAAACCTCGATTAGCCGATATGTCGGCTGGCGAAAATCGCGACCTACTGGAAACGGTGACCGAGCCGAGTCAGTCTAATAATAAAACATCGTGCCAAGCCAGTCGAGGGGGAAAGAAAAATCCTACCTCAAGTAAAAGAATTGTTCGTGTGATAGGAGAAGGAAAACTTCTTGTCAGTTTGCGGCTCTGTCGGAAACCAGCGGCACTGAAATGCGCGCAAAGCAATTGTTTGTGAGCTGCTGCGTAATCGCGGTTGCGGTTGCTGTGGGGCAGGATGGTGAATTCGACAGAGAGCTTTTGGTCTATGAGGGGCAAAGTTTCGAGGAAAGGGAAGAACCAGGTGAATGGCTTCGGGCAGATCTCACCGAATTTCTGCATCATTTATTTCCTCTGCTATCCGAGTTTATGCGCAACAACGATTTGGACCCACTGACCATTCGGGACATTCGTCGAAGCTTTTGGATGGTAGGTAAACGGAGTCAGGAGTCCTGGGTTTGTCTGAAAACCACGGGGCAGCCCGTTGGCGATAGCTTTGCGTCAAGGGAAAGCTAAGTTTTCAGGTAGAAATCGAGATTGAAGGCCAGTCGGTCGTGGCGCGAAAGCGAAAGCGAAAGTGAACCTTCGAACCGACGAAAGCGAAATTAACAGGCGTTGAACCTTGAACGAAAACGACAGTGAACCGGCGACGATCGCGCGACCTCGGTCGTTCAACTTCTTTCGCCGAGAATCTGCGCGAAATCAACACCTCCAGAAACATTCTCCAATGTATACACGTAGGGTAGACCAGGGCGAATCGGATCACTTTGTGTTTGACGGTAAAAAAATAATAGTTAAACATTAAAAAACTAAGTTTTTATAATATATTCGTAACCAGTACTCCTTTGGCTTCAACTTGAATATATAAAAATTGAAACTAAACATAAAAATCTTTCATTTATAAACAAAAGACGAAAAAATGAGAAATATCCGATTCGCCCCGAAACTTGGGGCGAATCGGACCACCCAGAAATTTCTGAAAAAACTGAAATTTTTATAACAAAATCTTTAGAATCCACTTAAATAAATCTAATTTAATGACAGTGAAGTCAAGTGACACTACTTAGCACACTGATCGGAAGGATATTGCCGTTTTTTGCCGCCTCTATCAGCACAATTCTCGTAGCACCACTCTTCTCAGACAATCTTCTGAAAATGGATGAATTAATTTTTCACCGCAGTAAATACAATCTCATCTTCTTAAAACCATTAATTTATTTATTTTTTCGTCATTTTCTTAGATTTAATTTTTATCACAGCTTCCTTTATTTTTTTTTTTTGACACCATGATCCCTGATTGCGCTTTTTTATGTACCTACGAACCATCTGTATATAAACAATTATCATATTTATAATCATAAAAATACTCAAATGAAAAAAAGAGTGATCCGATTCGCCCCACATAACGTGATCCGATTAGCCCCATATATAAGTATTTCAAAGATTGTAGATTACAAAAACATATCACGATATAATACTCTAAAATACAACAAATACTAATCTTAGACACCTTGCGAACTAATAACAATAAGCACATTTGAATTTTCAAGCTTACTTTTTATTTTAAATACGAAATTGCAGATTACGTAGGTTAGAAACGACCAAAATTGTAACGCTCGCACGTAACCATCTCGCTGAAAACGTATGCCAGCTCTAAACAATGACTTAAAACAATTGACGAACTATTGCAGTAGGTGCGGGGGAGAGGGCTGAGATACTACGAACGATTGGAATGATCATTTCTATCGCGATATAAGAAATATGGACTAAATTCTTGTTTTGATCCGATTCGCCCTGTGATCCGATTCGCCCTGGTCTACCCTACAATATAGCAAATATGAGATTCTTGATGGAAGAAAGTCGCGACTCGGTCTTGAACTACGATAGGTAGAGGCCAACAGATCTCGTTCCACTCTTAACGCACTCTCCATCGTCGATTCGAGGCAACGAATGCCAGATTTGAACTGGACCGAGGGTGAAAACCATCGGCTATAGACGTTTCTGTCGACTTTGATCGCTGGAAGATCCCAGACAATCCATTTCATCGTATCGTTTCAATCAATCTTGAAAACAGACACAAATCTTTAACGGAGATAATGTCTTACCTTTGCAACGTAAGATATGCATAATAATAAACATTAAAAAATAAGAAAGCAAATGCTCAGTACCGATAACAGATAGCATTTGGATATTATCATCTCAATGTTAATAATAATAATCTCTGCGCACCTGAGTGAAGGCATTGTAAGACATTTGTTGTTGGGATTGACAATTTCATCTGCTAAAATTGTTCGATGTTGAAAAGTAGCGAAGAAAACTAGGTGAAGCTGTCATTCGAAACGAAAGCAAAGATAGGGTGACCGTACCTAATATCGCCACTCGCTATATCTCTCAAAGTAAGCACTAAAATTTATCGGTTATGCACTGAATTAGTACCTAAACATATGTAGGAAGACATACTGTAATTGTAGCGTCATGTGATCGACAATTACAGAAAGGGAAGGATTTTAGAGAATCTTAATAGTGTAAAAATTTATTGGACTGCCACAATTTTACATCACTTTCGGAGAAGGTAAGTCTAATAATTCCGTGATTGCAAGAATATCTATTAGAAATACCTAATTAATGATGTACTTAAGGAATGAAATCGATTCAAATATTTATCGTAATGAAAACAGTGAACAATGGTTTCGATGTAGGGTAAAGGCAGGTAATATGGAACATCTGATTTCAAAAACTTGTCAAAAGTAGGGGAATTTGTTTTCTTTAATAAAACTGACATGAGGGGACAAAGGAACTAATGCATAATTATATTTACATAGTCAAATGTAAAAAAATCCAATTGTTGTGCTATTATAGTAAAAAAACTGAAAAGAGTGAAAATCGGCCGTTCGAAAAAATGGGTCCAAATATGGAACATCTAGGAAATTTGTAAAAAAAACTAAAAAATCTTTATTTTTTTTTTACTAAAAATGAAGATTTATTAAGTAGAAGGTACAAATAAATAAATATACATCATTTTTGGAATTTATTTCTGCTTTCTGCGTCTCCTACGCGTTGGGCACGCGAATAATACGTCGGAAGTCCCACATTCTTCGTGTGCCCACTATCATTGTTATTATTTTTATAATTACCATCGCAAAATAAGCATTCGACATCATCGTCGTCATCATCATTATCAACTTCAACTACGTTACTCGGTACGTTCCATATTACGTACACACATGTTCCGACAAGAAATTAAGAATTATACTAAGAAGAAAGTAACTTTATTGGTAAACTATTGTTGAATAAAAAAAAAACAAATTATATCAAAATAATACTTTGTAACATATCTTCACTTGTCACGCACTATATTTTTTTCGACACCTGCATGAAAGGTGTTTTTGAAAAGCCTGCTGAGCGATTCGCAAAAAAATATGCATTTTCGATTGCTCATTTATTCTGTCGAAATTTATAAATACGTGTATTCTCGTCATTACTCATTTTATCTTTTAATTGTATCTTTAATAAGAAAGGGTGCTGTGACAGTTGTAATATACGATAAAACACACATGATCGATAACGATTAGTCGAACACCTGCATCTTCATACCACAGGGTAACGCCAAACTCCAGTTTTCTTGGGAGCAAAGTAAAAAATTGCGAATACGCATGCGCGTAAAGTCTTTTTCCCTTGAGAGAAAAGTATAACCGTGGATACGTCTGAAATTGGTCATTTTGCTCCCGCTCAGCAAGTGTAAAAAAAACACACATTTTCATGCAGGTGTTGAAAAAATATATAAACGTTTCTCTTTCAATGATGGATGCCCGGCTGATGCTCAATTATCAGTATCATCGTCTATTGTGTCTAGGGATCTAGTATACACCATTGCCCGAAGAGTTCGTTATTTCGTTATCTAATGTTTGTTACAGATGGGGTCACGAAATGTGCGGAGCAATCGAAATAAACTTTATTTGTCCAAAATGTACATCGGAATGTAAAAAATAAAATATTTTAAAAATCTATATTTTTAAATTTCTATATTTTTCTAATAAAAATTAAATCAAAGGTGGATAAGAAAACATTTATAGAGCAAGAAATAATAAAAGTACACGTGAAAATGACTTTAAAACTCATAAATATAAATCAATCAATATTTCTTGAATAGACGATATTAGGTACACTTTTTTCAGGCCCGAATTTTTGCATGTCTTGCGTTTTTCTTATTTTATTTTCTTATTGCGTTTTTCTAATTCCTAATTCAAATTTTATAGGTTTCAACGATTCTAACTTATACTACACGAAAGATGAATAATTTCTCTTTACTTTGAAGCAAATTGCATGCAAAAATATCAATTATTATTGAATTGACAGCGATTTAACTTTTACTAGGCGATATTAGGTACAGTCACCCTACGTTTCGGAGCATTATGCCCAGAAAATGAGTCTTCGTAAGCACGATTATGTTGCAATGCCACTCGTCGCGTTACCAAATAAACCACTTTTACGCAACTAATAAAAAATACGATCTTGACTTAGAATTAGATAAAAAATATTCACCACGGATAATCAAATGTTTTCCCGTGTATTTTTTTTCCAGCTATTCCTAGTTGTGCCTGGAACGTGCTTCGAGTTAACGTATTCCTTTTCTTCGGGATTGGTGTACTATCTTTCCGAATTAGAACGCAACGATACCCTTATCGTCACTTACAGCGATAAAGCGTTAAACATTGATGCGAGCATTGCACTTGACAGCGTTCTGGTAACTATGGGACACACCATTTTCCTACGATCGGAAAGATATATGTAGAGGCAGTTAGGCGTGCGACAATAAACTGGAAACTTTCTGCTCTCCCAGCTCTCTTGCGACTACTTCGTAAAGCTGTTGTTCCTGCGACAGTATGGAATAGTACGAGCGGAGGCAACTTCGCTTTGGCTGAAAATTCGCGTGGTTTTCGACATGGTTCACGGCAGATTCGCGCTAGAGGATCTCAAGATGAATAAAATCGAGTACGTGATCACACTATCGCGACTTGCTGGGGGTCGTCCTTAAATTACGTAACGGTAATTTTGGCGAATTCTTACCCCCTCCCTCCCCCAGTATAAGAATTCGTAAGATTTGATATTCCAACCCTCTCCTTACGTAATATTTTTTACATTTAATTTTTTTCAGTTATTAAAATTCTTTTAAAAGATTATATAATTCATTTAACTTGGTTTCGAGAAATTTGAACTAAAACTACTTTTCTGGAACATTAATGATAGAATTTGTATTTATTGAAAATTAGGTTAAAATTTTTAGGAAATTTTAAGGAAATTCGCGACCCCCTCCCCCCTTAAAAGGACTTACGTAATTTAAGGACAACCCCCTGTGTCGTTTGCCACAGAGATCGGTATCTTCATCCAACGATCTTTTGCGCAGGTCCATCAAAGTCTCCATGCTCAGCGGTAACTTGATGGGGCGATTCACCACACTTGTTACCAATATCGCGATCTCCACGGTTAAAAAGACGCTGATCGAAACAGTTGAGAAAGAAGCGGCGATCATTGTTCGAGAGCACCTCGAGTGGATAAACGGTAACATGTTCCTGTGGAACGTTCTTCGGTTATTTATAACGATCTAACACCACTCGATTAAGTAGCTTTCTTTCGATTACCATTAAATCAGTAATTGAACTGTAATCTATGTAATACACTTTGCGAGACACTCGCCAGCATCGCACTTGTATCTGATTCTCGCATTATCTCTCTGATCATTGTAATTTGTATTGTAGTACCATCAATTTTGACAATAAAACTGATAACGTCGATACGACTTGATAATTCGATAAGATGCATCGAGATAATAGGACGGCGCGACAATAAAAAGTAGATGAAATGGCCAGGCGGACCAGTGGCGCAGATCGCTCGCGCTTGACTTTTAACTCCCATCCACCGCACCGCGCCTCGCCATGGCCGCTAAGATTCAACTTTCCTTCTTCTGTTTTCTTTCCCTTGTCATTACCTCGGGCGTAGCGTTTCCTACGCATGACAAGTAAGTTTCTCGTCTATCGCCAAACAACTGTGCAATGCCAACAATGTTTTATCTATTTAGAATAGCACTTTGTGTGACGCAAGCTACGACCTACAATTAGAAATACCAACGTACTTACATATACATACGTAGCTTTTCTTTCAAACGCTCGCTTTTACTAAACAGTCAACTTTGCATTTCACATGCCCATTGCCCGTATTGTCCATATGCTAATTACAAAACCTAATCATCTTTATTTCCTTTTCTTGTATCGCAGAGCAAACGATGTCGATGTGGCACCTTACCGAATAACATCGGCTAAGATTAACAAGCTATTCGACACATTGCTACCCAACATTCGGAACGTTCTGCTCAAGTTGGAATTGGACCCATTGGAACTAAAGAATATGGTCCAGCCGCTGGTATTTATCGCTATACATTCGGCAAGTTTTTTCTTAAAATCTAATACTTTTACCGCCGCAGGAAGGAATGCTCGACCGAGATGGGGTCCTCGAGATGACAGACGGCTGGTTACAAGGAATGTCGGACCTTACACGCGCGGGAGACATCGTTTTAGCTTACTCCGACAAAATTCTTAATGTAGACATGGAGTTGGGATTCGACGTTCTCGACGTAAGATTAGACAGTCACCTATGCGTTCAACTAGTGCATATATATAGAACGCATTGATCAAATAAAACCAACGTGTCTTATACCGAAATCCCCAGATTAACTACGAATACTTCTTCAAATACGGGTTGATTAGGAGAACGGGAGATTTCCATGGCCGTTTCACCCGTGTCAAATTGCAAGTGGCAGTAACGGTGGATATGACAATTAAAAAGGTTACGCTCGACTCTCTGAAAATTGTCGATATGGGGTAAGTAACATTACGATTATAATATAGGGGAGACCGGGGCTAGGTGATACAGGAGCAGGTTGATACAGGCGAATTATCTGGATATCGTATATATGAAGCTACATTTCAGCGATATATGCGAAGTTTATTTGTTCGATTCGTTGCAAAAATTCGGCAAAAAATTATGAAACTTCGTTTCCTACGCGTCATCTTGATAAAAGAGTATCCTAATGGATGAAAAAAATTGAGTCTTTGATTCAAAAACTAGAGACTTCGAGCGTTAAAATGCTTTTATTAAATATTTTTTGCGATCATTTTCCGCAGAGATACTGCCATTTGAAAATGGCCAAAATTTTTGGGAAATTATAGTGTTCCTTTAATATTGACGCGGAGTGTATTAGAAAGGAAGGACCAAAATATATTTTGGCATATTTGTTATCAACTAATTAATTCAAATAAGAATGAAAAAAATTGAAAACAGGGTAATGTATCAAGTAGCCCTGCAGTGGGGTATATTGATACATTTTGTCTTCGTCCAAATAACATTTTTTTATTCTTTTTGTGTGTATTTTCTCAAGTTTTTGTTTACTATATATTAAAGAGGAAGGACCAAAGTTTATTTTGGCATATTTGTTATCAAGTAATTAATTAAAATAAGAAGGAAAAAAATTGAAAACAGGGTAATGTATCAAGTAGCCCTGCAGTGGGGTATATTGATACATTTTGTCTTCGTCCAAATAACATTTTTTTATTCTTTTTGTGTGTATTTTCTCAAGTTTTTGTTTACTATATATTAAAGAGGAAGGACCAAAGTTTATTTTGGCATATTTGTTATCAAGTAATTAATTCAAATAAGAAGGAAAAAAATTGAAAACAGGGTAACGTATCAAGTAGCCCCGCAGTGTGGTAAATTGATACATTTTGCCTTCGTCTAAATAACATTTTTTTATTCTTTTTGTGTGTATTTTCTCAAGTTTTCGCTTACTATATATTAAAGAGGAAGGACCAAAGTGTATTTTGGCATATTTGTTATCAAGTAATTAATTCAAATAAGAATGAAAAAAATTGAAAACAGGGTAACGTATCAAGTAGCCCCGCAGTGTGGTAAATTGATACATTTTGCCTTCGTCCAAATAACATTTTTTTATTCTTTTTGTGTGTATTTTCTCAAGTTTTCGCTTACTATATATTAAAGAGGAAGCACCAAAGCGTATTTTGTCATATTTGTTATCAAGTAATTAATTCAAATAAAAATAAAAAAAATTGAAAACAGAGTAACGTATCAACTAGCCCCGCAGTGGGGTAAATTGATACATTTTGCCTTCGTCCAAATAACATTTTTTCATTCATTTTGTATGTATTTTCTCAAGTTTTCACTTACTATATTTTAAAGAGGAAGGATCAAAGTATATTTTGGCATATTTGTTATCAAGTAATTAATTCAAATAAGAATGAAAAAAATTGAAAACAGGGTAATGTATCAAGTAGCCCTGCAGTGGGGTATATTGATACATTTTGCCTTCGTCCAAATAACATTTTTTTATTCTTTTTGTGTGTATTTTCTCAAGTTTTCACTTACTATATTTTAAAGAGGAAGGATCAAAGTATATTTTGGTATATTTGTTATCAAGTAATTAATTCAAATAAAAATGAAAAAAAAAATTGAAAACAGAGTAACGTATCAACTAGCCCATGTCTCCCCTACATATACTTTCCCAGCAATCTTGCGTTATGCAACGATTAAATTATTTGTTCGTAACGATCCGACGACACATTCATGCTCATTCCGTTTGCAGTAAGCTGGACATTAAGCTCGAGGGCCATGTACTTGATCCATTGCTGAACATTGCGATCAAAGGCTTTACAACTATATTCCGAGAATGTGTGATGGACTTCGTAGAGGAACGATTCGTCATCGTCTTCAAAAACCTGCTGGAGGAACTCAACGAGATGATTCAACACTTCGGCGATCTCGACAAGCAGATTCCAATGTTGAACCAATTCAACATGATTCCAACGTTGGACAAACTCAACATGATTCCAATGTTCGACCAACTCAACAAGATTCCAATGTTGAAAAAATTCAACAAGATTCAAATTTTGGACGAGCTCCAGGACAGCTACGACTCCACTCTGAACGACGCGGAAATCACGTTTGCATTTTATCTAGTCTAAAGTTTCAATATCCACTCGGTAATACGAAACACGTGACTTTTGTAACGCGAGGAGATTACAATTCTTGCGATAACGTTCATTCAATTATCATCGATAACCGAATGCAACTGTTGCATGTAAATGAAAGTAATAAAGGACTGTTCTGTGGATCTGGAATCTACATAGTTTAGGCTTGAATATATATTGAATAGTAATATGCATGCGATGGTAGTGTCTACATACGCCACGATCTCCTACTTTAAATGATCCATGCATAGATACCCGCAATTCCCCAACGATCGCGAAACTTTAATTGTGCTGAATCCCAAACGCTCTCATCTAACTTTTCGATTATACTACGTAATTAAGGCAACATCGTTGTGAAAAGACCGATGCTTGGTGTCGCGTTCGAAAATCGTAACGCGCGACTCAAAATAAACTCGTTTTGCGATTACATCCGATATAGCTAAATTACGTTTCGCATACTGCTTACATAGAAACCTAATACGCTAAGCGAACCGCTATTGTTTCTCTTCGTGCAATTGCTGTCTGTACTCATCCGCTATCGATCCGCAACTGATACCAACACGACTAAGAATTATTCGTTTCTCTTTCAATATTTCTCAATATAAAAACGGCACGAAGCCCGAAGGCGGTTTCGCTTGGTACGGAAGTTTGCTCTTCTAAGGTGTAACGTTTACACGGCACTCGTAAATTCTTATAAGCTGATGAAAAGGAGGATCTCAGCTGAGGAATTTGGAAGAAGAAGAAGCAGGTGAAGGTGTATTTATGAGAAATAGAGGACGACCGGTGACAAGTCGCGCGCAATAGGTAGTTGAATCTCGGTGATGTCGAACCGAGCGAAGCCGAGACTGGTCGATTCAAGTCGAGATAGGACCGAGCAGGGCCGAGCCGAGCGGAGCGATGCGCGTAGAGAGCAAGCTGGACGAGACGAAAGCAGCGTAGCGGCGGCGCTACGAAGCCGACGCGAGTGGAGCCGAGCCGAGCCGAGCCGCATCGAGCTGTGCCGAGAACGCTCGAGTTGAGAGCGCAGGCGGCAGGACGGCGCTTACACAGTAGCAAATGCATGTTCACGAACGAACAGCAACTGTCAAACAGCCTTCCGGTTTTGCATCGATCCAGAAAAAAGCAACCGTCACAATGTTATACCGTATTTAACGTACGGCGGGAATCGACCAAATTGCGCAGATTTCTCGGCGCGATGCCAGACATGTGTAGAAAGCTCGGATCGAAACATTAGGGGCAATGTAGTAGTCGGTAAGAAACACTGTTGTACGATAAATGGAAAAGGACGAGAGGGAAAGCGAATAGCGATGAACTATGCGTATAGTAGGCAGAATAGAGTTGTTCAGAGTCGGCGAGTCGAAGGGAAGTGGGACTTGTAAGGAGAGCGGTACTTGGAACTAGTGGAAAGGGGAGAAAGGACGCGTGTTTTAGTTTCGAAGTGAGTTTGGCGAAGAGGATGGAGTTAAGTGGAGTCAAAGTCAAAGTCAAAGTCGAGTTGGAGTTGATTCCAGTGAGAATCGCACGCGGTGACGAGCGGTGGCGCGCGAGGCGAGGCAAGGCGAGGCGACGCCGAGTCGAGTCGGGCCGGGCCGGGCCGAGCCGAGCGGATCCGAGCGCAAGCTCGAGCGAGGCCGTAGCCGAAGCTGAAACCGTGGGCAAAAGCGAAGGCGAAGGCGAAGGAAGGTTCGGGTTCGGGTTCGGGCTCGTGCTCGGCGCGGCAGCGCAGGCTAGCGTGCAGGCGGGCAGCGCGTCGTGTACAAGGGAGCGAGAACGCGCGCGTGTCTAGTAACTATTAAATCGAAGCGAAGCGGAGCAAAGCGACGCGACGCCGCGCCGCGCCACGCCACGCAAAGCGACGCTACGCGACGCGGCGACTGTCAAGACAGCGTTATATCGCTCGGATCGAGCAAGGTTCATCGCGAGCTGGTTGGTTGAAGCGGGTGCGCGTTCTTCTCGGCTGGACGCGCGCGTGTACCGGCCGTGTATGGACGGCGGCACGCGTGCACGAGTCGAGGAGGAAAAAGCCCTGGATTCGTCTCGCCTGCGATCCTCCGCTCGGCTCGGCTTCGCGAGCTCCTCCTCGGCCGGCAATCCTCGTATCGCCAGGCGCAAGAGGAAGAAGAGGAGACGGCAGCAACGGCAAAATAGTAACGTCGACGTCGAGGTCGACGACGAGGACGAGCTCGGTGGTAGCGGCGGCGTAGCCTCCGCTAGCGAAACCACCGATACGATACTCCCGGCCCCGATCAAGGAAGAACAACACCGACAGCCGGCAGGATCGACGAGTCCCAGCGAGGAACATCCGAGCAAACAGCCAAAGAGTCGCTCCTTGCCACCAACAACAAACACCAACGAATCTCAACGAAACGTAACCAGAGGAGGAAGCGGCTCGCGCGCGGCTGCCTCCTCCCTCAGCGCCGGCATCACGCTTCTCAACCGTCGAGCCGCCAACAAGCGATCGTCCAGGAGATGCAACGCGAGCGCCCGTAGGAACGCGATGACGATGGATCTCCAGAGACTGATCACCGAGGTACACGCCAGGCCCGCGATCTGGGACCAGAAGAACGTCAACTATCACAATCGCGACGTCATCCTCAAGATGTGGCGGGAGATCGCGAGGGCTTGCGAGGTCTCCAGTGAGTATACGCCTCGCTCTCCTCCCTCTCCTCCCACTCTAGCTCGACTCTCTCTCTTCTTTCCATCTCTTCCATTCGCGCCTGCGTCGTTCCCCACCCCACCCTCTAGCCTTCTCTTTCCATCACACGCTTTTCACTACTCTAACCCCTTCCATCCCGCTAGCTGCGCCTTACTCCCCGCTTCAATTTCGTTCTGCGATCGATCGGTTCGCGAGTTCACGTATGCTACCGATTTCATTCGTTGCTCATTGTCGGAGAAGATCGAAAGTTGCGAAGGGTCACACCCGTTGCGTACCAATCTCGTTATGTACGAGGACAAAAGACTACGTTGTTCGACATCGATAGCGCGTACGATTAGTGGCTCATCCGACCTAAACGTTCGACAAACAGCGGGGCATCCTTATCCTCTGTTATCAATTCGAACGAGAAAAATACGATCCCGCGCGAAATACATATTACGCGCATGCTGAAATCGATACTTTTCGCTAACATTTACCGACTCCCGATTCCGAAGCAGTATAGATAACGAGGCATTTTCGTTTCTAGCGGACGTCGCTAAATCAAAATGGAAACACTTGCGAGACAATTTCCGCAACGAACTGAAGAAGACTTATCGGGGGAAATGCGATGGTGGCGGAAACGAGCACGACTCCAAGTGGGTTTGGTTCAAGAGCCTGTTCTTCCTGCGGGATCAAATGAACTCCCGGGTGATCGGGTGTACTCTTTCCCAGAATTGCTCCGCAGCGCTTCGCTCTTCGCCGGACGGGACGCAAATCGAGCCACAGATCGACATTCTCGAAGGGCACGAGGAAACTCAATTCGACGATTTGGATGGCGACTCTTGCCAGTCCCTACTCTCCAATGACGATGCTCTGCATCAAGTTATGCCTCCGCCTAAAATGAACAAGATCGGCCGAAAGAGGACTCTAATGGACGCGATGGACAACGATTACTCCGAGGTGGATCGAAAACGATTCGAGTCCCTGCAAAAGAGATTGATCGCGTCTCAGGAGGAGGAGGACGACACTTACCACTTCCTCATGAGCGTGAGAAATCCGCTCAAGAGTTTACCACTCGACAGGCAAATGTTTGTCAGGCTCAAGATTCAGGAGCTCGTTTATAACGAAATAAACTCGCAGAACCAGCAGAATCGGACGTACGATGGTTCGCAGGACGTGAAACCCCCGCGGGCGGTAAACGTTAGCGGGTCAATCGGATGTGGAAATACAGGCGAAGCTGTTAGCGGAGGCGGGACAGGTAGCGGTACGGGGCAAAGTATCGGCGACACCACTAACTCAACACCGTTACTCCACAATTGTACGGCAGAGGGCTCCAGCGACGATGCCTTCTTCGGTTAATTTAATTTACGTCCTAAGACGTAAGGATTATAATTTTATTAATAGAAAATAAACGACGGTATTTTTTCAGTAACGTGTCCGTTGACAACCCATTCTTTCCCATTTCCTTAATAACTGAAAGGAATAAGAGAAAGCACTTTCTAGTGATCGAAAACGTCTCGAGATAAATTGCAACGGTGCGATTCACCCGCGAAAAGTGTATACAGTTATCTTTCTTGAGGGAAATGAAGGCGTGTTTAATTAAGAGACCACCTACCCCGTGATTATTATCATTATTCGTGACACGTACCACTACGCACGGGCCACAAGTGCGTACATTACGCGATGCAATTATTTCACGTGCTAATTGGTTCAACGTCACCCCTCAAAAGCACATTTCAGGCCACGCTTTTTTCGTCTCGTCGTGATTAAAGAGCGAATCGAGCATGCAGCAAAGCCGCGGTTCGCATTATGTAGGTATGACCTGATTTAAGTTAACCCGAGTTCCCGCTGTACAGACTCGAGCTATCGTATGTACGTTAATTTTAAATTTAGGCAAAGTAGGTATACAGTGGCGGACGAAAGAAAGTTTACAACTTTTAAAATCACATAACTTTTTTAGAATTGGTCCAAACGGCATGAGTTTTTTTTAGGAGCTAGAAGGATTAGTTTGCTAAGTGACGTGTTTCGTTGTTTTGAAAAAATGCAATTGGTCGGAATAAATAAAAAAAAAATAGGGAAGGTAGTTTTTCAATTTTTTTTTGTGAGCCTGTAATGAAAATTCAAAAAACCCGTTTGTAGATTCAAGTCAGTTGTATACAATCGCGAAAATTCACGAAATCTGCGATTTTCGACCTGATTCTGCGGTCTTTAGGCGTTTATAGCTCAGAGCAACGTTAACCGATTTTGATGAAATTTTAGGCATGTATACAACTTTCTTCAATCTACAAATGGGGTTTTTGAATTTTTATTACAGGGTCACAAAAAAACAGTTTAAAAAAAGACCTTTACTATTTTTTTTTTGCTATTCCGACCAATTGCATTTTATTTCAAAATGACGAAACACGTCACTTAGCAAATTAATCCTTCTAGCTTCTAAAAAAAACTCATGTCGTTTGGACCAGTTCTAAACAAGTTATGCGATTTTAAAAGTTGTAAATTTTCTTTCGTCCGCCACTGTATATTTCCACTGGAATACTCACGTATTTTTAACACAGTATATTCGACGTAACTGTAATATATTCGACAACTCGATGTAGGAAATATGGGCCAGGGTCTTTGGAATTTTCTATTTTAAATTGGGAAAGGCGCTAACTGGACGCAGTAGAATCCTAAAATCATAAGCTTTAAACTTTAAAGCAGAGATGGGCAAGAAATTATTTGAAATAAAAATTTGTGTACGAAATTTTTATTTTATTTAATTTTTATTTAAAAAATTATTTGAAATAAAAATTTGTGTACGAAATTTTTATTTAAAATAATTTCTTGCCCATCTCTGCTTTAAAGTAAACAAATTCCAGGCGCCGAATAATGGGCCTAAAAATGTAGGAAAATAAGGAGTGACGTTGAGTGGAGGCTCGCTTAGGGTCGTAATGGATTGAGCATCTCACTTCTTCATTCACGTTTCCCCTGATCCCGTTTAAGAGGACATTCTACTCTGTCGGCCGAAAAATCGGCTACTTTTCGGTGATAGTTTTTACATTCAAATAAACACTTACCGTTTTTGAATTTCTGGGGGTATATTCTACTACTTTTGAAATACAAAAAAATCTTTGTTTATTTCATTTGTTTACATAAATATTTCGCAGTGAAGTTGGCGGCTTCAGAAGTGCTCGCGGTTGAAAATTCGGACGACTGGATCGTCGGAAATAAAAAAAACCAAACATATTTCTAATTCGCAGGAGTATGGTTATCTCGCTTTCCACGAAAGAACAATTTTGGACCAAAATTATTAAAATGACAGTAGATCAAAGTTGAAAGTACCGAGAGTGGCACTTCTTTTCTATATTTAATTGATATAAAATGTGGGAAAATATTAAAAATCTCAAGATATTTGTGGTTAGCGAGATAGCCATACTCCTGCAAATTAACAATATGTTTGGTTTTTTTATTTCCGATGATCCAGTCGTCCGAAATTTCAACCGCCAACAATTTTGAAGCCGCCAACTTCATTGCGAAATATTTATATAAACAAATGAAATAAACAAACAACAAAGGTTTTTTCATTTATTTCAAGAGTGGTAGAATATACCCCCAGAAATTTGAAAACGTTAAGTGTTTATTTCATTATAAAAACTATCACCGAAAAGTGGCCGATTTTTCGGCCAACAGAGTAGAATGTCCCCTTAAGGGGGTATAGGATTATTGAACGACTAAAATCGACGGTTTCTTGTCGGTTGGATCGCTTAAATACCAAATAATCACCATACCGACACTTTTCACAGTTTTTTATGTACGCTTTTACAAGTAATGTAAAATAAAAAAATTGTCAGAATGTTGAAAATTATTCAAGTTATTTGACGCTAAAGATGGTCCTGCCTAGCGCGCAGTTGTAATCGGTGTACATAGTCCCAGGTGAACCAATCATCTAAAAGCAAAATGCTTTGGAGTGAGTAATTTCTACACTAATAGTTATCATGTAAAATTTTGCTGGGCGAATTTAAACAAAAATTCTAAAAGTTACACACGAATCAATTTTTTCCCACATTTAAATGGAAAAAAATCGTCTTTAATCAGTTGTAAAATGTTTTACAAACATCCAATGTTGATGCAGAAAATTCACACAATAGAGAAAGGAATTCTACAGGTCCAGTTAAAATTTTCAGTGAAAATATTCATTCGTTCAAGAGTTATGACGTACACCGTGTTTGAAAGTGTAGTTTTGAGATAAACGGCTTCAAAGTTAAGTCACATACGCCAATACCGCTCTGCGAGGCTGTTACTCTGAATTGCGTTCAGTGCTACAATTTCCGTAATTATTCGAATTTCCTCACGATACATTGTTATAAATGTTCACAAAGCATGGCACTTTCAGAATTAATAATAACAAAGAAATCAATTTTTCGAGATTTCAATAGTCCTATACCCCCTTAACCCGGGAGTAGGCGCGCCAAATAACTTACGTTAGCAGGCGCGCTATGGTCGAAAAGACCAACGCGTACCAATGTATGTTTTAAAACCTACACGAGTGCATTAATAATAAGTGTCGCTCCACAACATAAACAAGTCGAGACTTCCTTCAAATGAAAATCGCTTCACGAAAAAAGTAAACTCGGCGGGGGCACTGCCGTGCCCCCAGAACAGTCGAACGCTATGGATCATGTTTCAAAACATACGAAATCATCGGTCGAAAAGACCAACAATGCGCCTACTCCCGGGTTAAGAGTCCACGAAACGGTGAAACAGGACACCCTTCTTCACGATGATCTTTCTGCCTGAATCGCCGCGGCCCCTCCACTGACAACTAACTTACAAATTCACGAGTCTCCAGATCTTACCTAGCAAATATACGATGAGTGCATGGGGTATAGACTGTGAGTATAGGCTACACGCAACGGCAGCCTATCGACTCTCCGTCCACGATTGCATCACGATTCTCCCTTGCAACTCTATTTTATTATGCAAGTTTCCTTGATAGTTACAGGCGTCGTGCATTCACCGCTACCTCCAAACAATCCAAGTATTTTACTCTCCTTTAATCAAAGGAGGACATGGTCGGACGTTTTAATTAAGACGATAATTATTAACACGTGGCAAGATTCGATCGAAGCAAACGAATTGTCTCGCATTCCCTGTATACCGTGTACCGCCTGGCCTACACAATAGAAGGATCTACCCTAACGTGTGCTATACATATAACTGTCACGATGCATACTCGGCCGACGTATGCGAACGACAGAATACAGAATGGCAGAGTAGAGAATACGTTGCCTGTATGGTACACGGTGTGTAGGACTACGGTATTGTACCTTCCCCGACGAGATAAACTCGGTGGAATCGAGTTTGCACTAGTTCTCCGGCTATTCACCGGCCGTTCGTGTGTCGCGGTTATTGGAGATCGAAGGAACGACTAGCGGGCCGTTTTGAATATAATTAAACCAGGTTATTAGGTAGGCTGTAGGCTGTCAGGCAAGCGCCTACTGGCGCCTCAGCATCCAATCGCTTCCCTGCGCTTCGATTCATCGCTGATCCGACCATTTATTTTACACACCATAGTTAACGATTTTAGTCTACATTTCTGAGCGATGGTGCGAGGATAATAGATCGATACTCGATATGAGAAAATGTTTTTGCATGAGATCATCTATTAGGTCGTCAAGGATGAAATTTGTAGAAAAAAAGGCGAAGTTGGTTGATAACTTACAAATATAAGGAATTATTTTATTCATCAAAGTATGGACCCATATTGTCTATACACTTTTGCCATTTATGCGGCAGGTTGTTCAGGCCGGTGGTATAAAACCCTGGCGGACGAGAGTCAATGAAGTCCTGGAAGGCCAGTTTTACAGCATTGTCGGAATTAAATTGTTTTCCTATTAAAAAGTTGTCCAAATTGCGGAAGAAGTGGTAGTCAGTGGGGGCTAGGTCTGGTGAATATGGAGGATGATGAAGAAGTTCTAACTCCAATTCTTGTAGTTTTGCCACAGTCATTTTTGCAGTGTGTGGTCTAGCGTTATCATGCAATAAGATAGGAGTCGATCTGTCGAACAATCTAGGCTGTTTTTCTTTAAGTTTTTGCATCATTTCGTCCAGTTGGTTGCAGTATATTTCTGCAGTGATCGTTGAGCCGAGTTTCATGAAATCATAATGGATTACACCTGCGCTAGACCACCAAACAGTCACCATCAGCTTCTTTTGATGAATATTGCGCTTTGGAGTGTGTTTTGGTGATTCATCCTTGTCCAACCACTGTGCTGAACGTTCGCGATTGTCATATTGGATCCATTTCTCATCACAAGTGACAATTCGATTAAAAAATGGACCAGATTTGTGACGAGAAAGCAACATCAAGCAAGCTTCCAAACGTTTTTGTTTCTGTTTTTCATTCAGTTCGTGTGGAACCCACTTATCCAACTTTTTCACTTTACCGATTTGAGCTAAATGAGTTAATATTGTTTGTTTGCTAACACCAAACTTCAACGATAATTCATAGGCACTCTGAGATGGGTCAGACTCAACGGTGACCATTAGTTCGTCATTATTGACCTTTGATTCTGGGCGACCGCGTGGCTCTTTGGTGAGGTCAAAGTTACCTCTACGAAATTTGGCGAACCAATTTGATACTGTCTGCTGCGTAGTAACAGTAGAGCCAAATACACTGTTAATGTTGCTCGCGGTCTGCGATGCCGTAGTTCCACGTAAGAACTCATACTTCATAATAGTGCGAATTTTCTTCCGTTCCATTTTCAACAACCTTAATTTTTAAAAACCGTTTTTAATATTTTTTAGAGCTTACAATGATTTCTTTAAACAGGCGAGATATGTAACTTTCCAACAAAAAAAACAGAACGGTAAAATATTAAGCCAATGTCAAATAATAAGCTGTTAAATTTGGCAATATTCTTAACTACAAATTTCATCCTTGCCAACCTGATAAAACTCCTGTATCCATTTAAAAGAATCCTCTCCACTCGCCAAAAACTCCTTGTCTCTCAGTTACTTGTCCTTTCTTTATTTGACTATGCCGATATTGTTTATTTCCCATGTGTCGATAAGTCGACACTTCGTCGCATACAGTACGTCCAGAACTCTTGCCTTCGCTTTTCGTTTAATACTCGGAAGTTTGACCATATCACCCCGCTATTCGCCCAAACAGGCTGGCTCGATATGTCCCAAAGATGGATTCTTCATCTCTGCTGCTTAGTATGCAAAGTCCTCTCTACGCAAACACCTCCTTACCTTCGTGACCTAATCCCTTACGACGCCGAGTTCCACTCCACCAACTCCTGTCATACGAGAGGGGAATACAGTCTTTCCACTCCTTCTTTCCGTTCCGCCAAATTCTTCGGCTCATTTTCCTTTGCAGCTTCCCATTTCTATAATCTTCTTCCCGATGCTATCTGCTCACTTCCCACTCTACACTCCTGCAAAAATGCTACCAAAGCATTTCTTTTTAATCATCCACACATAGCATAGTCTCAACTCGGCTGATGTGATCTACCGTTGAGTCCTTATAATGTCTTATTCTTAGAATGTCTGATTTTTATATTTTACCCCTCGTCATTCTTGTTCTCTCTTCTTTTCAGACTCTATCCTGGGTTAGGCGTAATAACAGCTTCGCTGAGCCTCGCCCATTCTGTATCTGCGGGTTAATAATTTCTACTGTGTTTGTATCTTATGTTATGATAGAATAAAGACGATTTATTATTATTATTATCATCATCGCGTGCCAACAATTTGATCGAAGTTCGAGTATAAGTTGCGTAATGAAGTGGAGGAGATTACTGACCTCGGTGTCACCTTTATGAAATGCCTTAATTTTAGTAAACACCACGAGTTTTGTATTCAGATTTGCGAAACATTTTAAGAATAGGGACTCATTCGGGCTCCTCTAAGGTAAATGTACCAGTGCCCGGCCATGTCCCAGTACCTGAACAGTAATGCGAATTTTATTTATTTTTAAGCTTAATTTTTAATGTAATTAAAAACAAAAAATAGTACCATAATGCACAAGTATTTAGCAATATTAATTAAAATCATTATTGTAGAAAATTAAAAATCGTTAGATAGAAATAATTATTTTGTAACACACTTCGTGCGCATAGCAGATTTCGAGAAATTTCTTAAGCTTCTGTCAAGACACTTCTAACATTTACTAAGAAAATATTGACAGCATTTCTTATTTATATATTATAATAATACATTATTATAATAGTAAATAGATTTAAATTTAGTTTAAGATAGTTAAATTTGCAAGAAAATGAATGCTTTTTAAAACAAGTCTAAGTTTATTTACTGATACAAAATTTCGCGAATATAAGTAATTTAGACATGCATTTTTAGGTTGTCCGCTTACTGGGACGATACAATTCAGGCATTGGGACATGCAGTTTTAGGTTGTCCGGTTACTGGGACATTTGCATGTTTTTGTATTTTTATTAATAAATACGTCTATTATAATACATAAACTTTTTTTTTCAATTTCCGATAGTATAATATGGTGTTATCTTCCACATTTCAACAACATTTTTTTATTTCATGACGGTTTTACAAATTAAATTAGGAGGCAAACTTTGCCGCTATTCCTTAAGCCCCTTAAGCGTCCGGGTATTGGTACATTTACCTTATATCAACCTTTTTGAGAGAATTCAGCATAAGTTCCTGAGGTCGGCTGCCTGGGTGTTGGGTAATCCGATGGCGTTCTCTGATCAGGATTATGGTCCGATTCTCCGCGAGTTCAATCTTATGTCGTTGTCTCAGAGAAGACTCGTGGCTGATATGCTGTTTCTGTATAAAGTTTTCCATAACCGAATAGATTGTGCTGACTTGCTAAGCAGGTTAAACTTCTATGCCCCGTGCAGATATCTCCGCACTCGGCCTGTGTTTGATTCCAGATTGCCATCGTATGCTCACCATACGGCTGATCCTATCAATCGTGCAATGCGTGAATTCAATGATCACTTCCTGAATATTGATTTGTTCTCATGTTCATTTGGTAACTTTCTTGTATTGCTGCAGAGGGATGTGATGGATGTACGCGCAGGTGTGACTGTGTGATAGACAGACTCTGTTTTTGTTATGTTTACTTTTGTTATGTGAAAAGGGTTTACCCCGTTTACTGTGAATAATAATAATAATAATAATAATAATAATAATAATTTCGCGATCGTCGACGAACGAAAGGCTGATTTCATAGCAATTCTTACTCCCTCCGCGACTGCTTACGCGACCCGACGGTTCGCCTTTTCCTCGGCTATAGTGTTGTACCGTGCCTTCCATGGGAATTCGCGAAATAACGAGGTAACTTTTCGCTCGGATAGAAAAGCCGCGTCGTCTAGACGGGATGCACTATATTTGCACGGTATATTGCACCGGTTGAATAGCTTATTCGGAAGTCTGCCTCGTAGTCTGCTCAACGGACCACTCGGTTTTTCCATACAAAGAGGATTAGCATCGTCCTCTTTGTCCTTCGTCTGGTCCTTCGCTCTGCCTCCCCTCAGCCTATGCGTTCTTTCCCCCTTGATTCATTCCTCTTCGTCTTCTTCTTTGTCAACCTTTGCGACTCGACGTCGCGTAAACCCACAACCTCTGCCCTTCTTTGGCTTCTTCGCATCGCCTGCATCGCTCGCATTGTTTCCGCTATGCGTTACACCCCCTGTCACACGTCGATAACGTAACCATTCGGGCTCGTATGATACACGATTCGTAATACTCCAAGGCACAGCTACAATAGCAGAAAGATTTGCTCGCGGTCGATGTCTAGATCTGGATTCGCGTGCTGTGCGCCAGTTACAATCCATTTCCCATCAACGAGACGGGCAAAGAGCACAATTAGGGACTGCAATCGCGCCTGTAAATCGCGAGAAATACCCTCGAATTTTTACCGGTAATTCGCGAAATATTTGCCGGTAATTCGATAAATTATGTATAGCAATGTAGCGCATATATGCATTCATTAATTCTGTCGATATCTACTCCGGTATCGGTGAAAAAAGCTTCGATTAATAATAGAGACGAAAACCGAAGTATCTCAGGAAGAACCAACTTTAAACCAAAAGAAAACTAAAAATCTGAAGCCACCAAAGAATAAACGTATTTTCAAGTAGAAAAAGTAAAAAGAAAATATCTACAAATGGCATATGATTTCTTAATGACTACCCGAAGAACAAATGTAGAATCTAAGAGCGCTTTATCAGGAAACCAAAGTTTCGACAAATTATTTTTTTGCGTGCTTATTTGTTAAAAATAATTGTTAAATAAAAAATATTTAATTATGTATATAAGTTAAAATTCTTTTCATTTATTTCGCGGTGAAGATCCATATTAACAAGTAATGTCAATAGTTATACAAATATATCTATTTTGTGTTATATCATTTTATATTTTATGTTTAGAACAGTTTTATTTACATATATTTTTTATAATGCTCGATTAGAGTCCAAAACATTTTTTTGTAATGTTTATTTTTATATTTTAAATACCTTAAAGAATTACCGGTAAATTACCGATAAACCGGTTTTGAACGAAAATTTTACCGAATTACCGGTAATTGAAAAATTCGGTAAATTTGCAATCCCTAAGCACAATTCCCAACCGTATGTACCTATGTACGTTCTTAGTCAAGGGATACTATGACCCTGGTAATTACCAGTCGGGAATTCTATGCAATTTCATTTGTCATTTCTAAATGCCTCGTCCTCTAATTATTCTCTGATCTCTAAACACTCGATGAGGTCCTTTATAAGAATCTGTAGGCCCACCTGTAGCTGCGATCAATCGAAACTGATTCCTGGATAATCCAATTGCATGGAAAATAATTGTCCCGTAATTGAAGGCGAGTAGGGAACGTGTTTTACAGGCAGTCTGAAGCGGTTCTTGGCAACCGGGCACCGAACGAATCGCAGAGACAACCGGCAGAGACCTTCTTTGATCACAAAGGGAAACGCAATCGCTTCCCCTTCTCCGCCATCAGCATGTCTCTTCTCTTTGCGCTATGAAAGAGTTCATCCTCTATAACCCGAGGCTTTACGTTCGATATCGTTTGCATTTTGCATACCGGGTGCCACGGAAAACCAGGTGCACAGGTTTTCCATTCGACATCGGTGCAACGACGCTCGAGTCTTTTCCCTTTAAATAAATAACTAACGCTCCGTCGGTACGGAAAAAACTTGGCGCGTCGAATATCGGAAAGAACTGGTCTCGGGGTGAAACCTGATCAATGTTTATTTGTCCTCGATCCTCTCGATCCTCTCGATCCTTAGTGACTTAGAGAATGAGATAGAAAAGGTACATACAGTGGCTCACAGCCATAATCGTACACTCTTTAAAATCGCATAACATTTTTAAAATTGGTCCAAACGACTTGAGTTTTTTTGAGAAGTTGGAAGGATTAGTTTACTAAGTGACGTGTTTCGTCGTTTTAAAAAAATTGCAATTGTCGGAATAGTGAAAAAAAAATAGTAAAGGTCGTTTTTTAAACTTTTTTTTGTGAGCCTGTAATGAAAATTCAAAAAAACCGGTGGTAGAATGAAGTAAGTTATATGCATGCCTAAAATTTCATCAAAATCGGTTAACGTTGCTCTGAGCTAAAAACGTTTAAAGATCGCAGAATAAGGTCGAGAATCGCTGACTTCGAGAATTTCCGCGATTGGATACAATTTATTTCAATCTACAAACGGGTTTTTTGAATTTTCATTACAGGCTCACAAAAAATGTTTAAAAAACGACCTTTCCTATTTTGTTCACTATTCCGACCAATTGCAATTTTTTTTAAAACGACGAAACACGTTACTTAGCAAACTAATCATTCCAGCTTCTCAAAAAAGCTCAAGTCGTTTGGACCAATTTTAAAAATGTTATGCGATTTTAAGAAATGTACGAGTATGGCTGTAAGCCACTGTAATGTACGTAAGACACGTAGCAGAGAAAGAGTGATTTTGGAACTGAATTTTGCGCCAAATGATAGCTTATTATGAGACATCAATCACAACGAATTTTCAAGTTGAGGTGACAATTAGTTTCTGAGATATGGGAGGTGAAAGAAGTGAAAATTCATTAACGCGTCAGCCCACACGCTTCGATGTATGGACTTTTATGTCAGTCCGATAATTTAAAGAATTGTTCCCACTGGTTTTGCTGACTGCTAACAACGAATTTGAACTTAGATTTTCAAAATTCACAAAAAAATCAAATCAAAACATATAAATGTCCATGTAGTGGGTGCTTTTTTTTTAATATATCGTCCACCATGTTGAATCGACCATTGTGAATTTTGAAGATCTAAGTTCAAATTCGTTATTAGCAGTCATCAAAGCTCACAATGGCCGATTCAATATGCTGGACGATAAATTAAAAAAAAAAAAAAAAAAAAACTACACAGTCATTCATATTTCTTGATTTTTATTTTTTTTTCGTGAATTTTGAAAATCTAAGTTCAAATTCGTTGTTAGCAGTCAGCAAAACCCCTGGAAATAATCGTCTGAATTATCGGATTGACATAAAAGTCCGTACATCGAAGCGTATGGGCTGACGCGTTAACGAGTTTTCACTTCATTGACCTCCCATATCTCAGAAACTAATTGTCACCTCAACTTGAAAATTTGTTCTGATTAATGTCTCATCATAAGCTATCATTTGGCATAAAATTCAGTTCCAAAATCGTGGGCCCAAAAAGAGGCTCTATAAAAAATATCAGCAGCGTGAAAAGCGTCGTTTATCAGATGAGTAAAAAAAACCTCATAAAAAAAATGTCAAAACCTGACATTAAGTACAGTATAACAATTCCTTATTCTAGTTTTCAAATTGTACCTACATTTATTGAGACGCTCGGAAGGCAGGGAGGCTCGGGAAGCAGAGAGGCAGGGAGGCTCGGAAGCCACCGAGCCACCGAGCAACCGAGCAAACAAATAAACAAATAAATAAATAAACAAATATATAAATACATACATATAAATATATACATTGACCGTTTGTTCAATTATTTTCCTTCTCGTATATGCGCACAATTAATCTTAATAAAAGGCCTCATTTTTAGGTCACTCTTTCGCCAACGAACACCAACATTGTCGTTCCCAATGTTCCAACTGAAAGGCAAACGTTGGGAAGGAAAGCTTGCCACGGTGTATACTCAGAACAAGGAACACTGTGGACGCGGGAAAGCGAGCGAATGGCAAACGGAGAGAGGCAGCCTCTCCTCAGTAAGATTCTCGTTGGTGTCGGAAGCGGTGCATTCGATTTGCACATGCACCCGACATTCCGCCTTTCCTCCAAATATACACATTTTGCGAGTGCAACTTCCACAGGATTGGAATAGCGCTTGTAGATTCACACTACGCAGGGCGCAAGATGAGTGGCTTCGGCACCACGAAGTAAGTGCTCCAACAAAGTTAACAGCATCAGCTTCCGATCGTTCCTTGCGTCGCGTTGCGACTCGTCGATTCGTGCAGCGAATTCAGACGGCTGGACTCGGCGCTAATGGTAATTAACTCGACCGACCTCGCGACAGACGTAACCGACACGTCCCACTCGATCGATCGAGACAATTACGGTCTCGAAACGAAGTTTAATACCGTCACCGTTCCAAAGTCGATCGCAAGAATGATCGCGAGCTTTCATGCTGATAACGCTTCGACACATTCCTACTACATTTACTCCCGACACGAAGGATTGCTTCGTTGATCTTTCACATATTTTCGGCTTGCCTCTGGTGCAAGGTTTGTAAACGGAACGTGCGTAGCGGCGAGGAGACTCACCAAGTAGAGATTGCAAATTTACCGACTTTTTCAATTACCGGTAATTCGGTAAAATTTTCATTCAAAACCGGTTTATCGGTAATTTACCGGTAATTATTTAAGGTATTGAAAATATAAAAGTAAACATTACAAAAAAATTTTCTTGAACTCTAATCGAGCATTATGAAAAATATATGCAAATAAAACTGTTCTAAACATAAAATATAAAATGGTGTAACACAAAATAGATATATTTGTATAACTATTGACATTACTTATTAATATGCATCTTCACCGCGAAAACAATGACAAGAGTCTTAACTTATATACATAATTAAATATTTTTTATTTAACAATTCTTTTTAATAAATAAGCACGCAAAAAACATAATTTGTCCAAACTTTGGTCTCCTGATAAACCGCTCTTAGATTCTACATTTGTTGTTCGGGTATTCATTAAGAAATCATATGCCATTTGTAGATATTTTCTTTTTACTTTTTCTACTTGAAAATACGTCTATTCTTTGGTGGCTTGATTCAGATTTTTAGTTTTCTTTTGGTTTAAAGTTGGTTCTTTCTGAGATACTTCGGTTTTCGTCTTTATTATTAATTGAAGCTTTTTCATTGATAACGGAGTAGATATCGACGGAATTAATGAATGTATATATGCGCTACATTGCTATACATAATTTATCGAATTACCGGTAAATATTTGGCGAATTACCGGTAAAAATTTGATTAAATAAATTATTAAATTATTCAAAATGAAATTAAATTTTAAAATTACAATTTTTTTAGATAATCCATTGATAATAAATTAAATTTACAGTTTATCCCATAAATTTTTAATATTTAACAAAAACATAAAATAATTGTATTAATCTATTAAATATATGAATTAAATTCATTTAAAAAAAAACTAGATATCAATAAAATCGAATAACATTTCACTTCCACTTATAAATTAATAATCATTATGCTACACAAAAAATAATTTATAAGTAACTCCTCTAAATCGGTTTACCGGTATTGCAATCCCTATCGCCAAGACTCGCGTTATCGTTTATATTGTTCCTGCGAAGGGAAGCGAGAGCACGAGGACCGTAGAGAACATCTGGCATCGCGGAACTTGCTTGATAACGGGAGCGATACCGCTATCGAATTAGCCTCCTATCTGCCAAGTTATCGCGGAATAACGAATCGAGATCGGAAAGAATCTCTGTGAGTGCAATACGCGCATTATGTACCGCGTGTCACGACCGTCACTGGCTCACATGGATTTTGCAACTAGTAAGTATTGGTTTCTCATTGCCTTAGGTAGCCACCGAGAGGATTGAACGAGCACCACCTTTGATCCTCACAGAGGCCGAGCTTTTACCCCTTCTCGTCCTCTCGTAAATTCTCTAATTAGCGCGTGGGCTTTCGTACTACGTACTCTGCGTGGTCGCATGGGCGCGTGGGAAAATTACATTGAGCTAACAAAAAAAAAACGTGCATCAATCGTTCAAAAGTCGCGAGAATAAAAAAAAACGTTTTGAAGAGAAACATAACTAGAGCTAGAGTTGCTACGCTCTTCAGGTCCCCGTTGTACTCATCGCGTTTCAGAGATACAGATCTAATCTCCAGAATTTGTACGCTGACGAATAATTATTGTGAGCGGGTCGATTTCTTTGCGCGGAATGTACACGTCTTTAGGTCTGATCTGCTTAGAGTTCTGGATAGAATGGTACAAAGATTGTGTGAATGGGTACGCGGTCAGTCGAGGAGTTATTTTCTTATTTTTCCCAATTTGTTGGGATGTGATGGGTGATTTTTTCGTGAGCGGTAATGTGGTTTCTGTGTGTTTTTTTTGTTAAGTCCTTTTGTAAATAATGGGGTCTTCCCGTAAGAAAGAAATAAATAAATAAATAACGTAAAACAGGTGATCGTTCAATTTTTCAGGACATATCGCATGTTTGACCATCGAGGACATACGGAAAAAAATCTGATCGGTCCGGCCCTTTGCACAGTGTTTAAGGATAGTTTTAACTCGCAAAAAACAGGGACACTTGAATGATTCCACGATTTTTCTCGAAGTGGCATCATGTTTTCTAAAAAATGGTAAATATGCAATTTTTGGGGTCATTTTAAAATGGATTTAATACGATTAAAAAAAATCTCATTAAATTGGCAACTAAAGGTTCTGAAAGGAAACTTTCTTAGCTTTCCAAAACAATCGTGAAAATTTATCTACGATCATGAGTTCGCACGTTATAGGTGTTCATAGGGAAAAGTACCTTTTTTGCTTTGATCGCGAATAACTCGGTGAATAAAAATCATACGACAAAACCAAAGAAGCGAAATTACAGAGAAATGTTTGCTCTATAAGAGCTCTTCGTTGGATTCACCGGAAAAAAATTCTTTTGGCCCGTGCATACGTTCAAACTAGTCAAAAATTTCTGAAACTTCGAAACTTTCCTGCGCTTCATCTTAATAAAACAGTATCATAATTGAAGAAAAAATCGAGTCCTTGATTAAAAAACTGGGAATTTTAAGCGTTAAAATGCGTTTTTCAAATATTTTTTCGACTATTTTTTGCAGAGATACAGCCATTTGAAAATGGCCAAAATTTTCGGGAAATTAGAATGTTCCTTTAATTTTGACGCGGAGTATATTTTCTACATGCAAATGTAAATATAAATAGACAAAAAGCATAGGAGGAGGAGGAGGAAGAGAATGGACAGCAGGGACCTAAATTTTCTCACACCTGCATGTGTCAAACCGAATACGCGAAGTCGGTTAAAAAACTGCTCGTAGCAACAGGTAACACTGGATTAGAAACTGTATTTACGAGTATACTACGCATCGAGTCACCATTTTCAGTTCGCAGTAGCTCCCCTGTACGTCGAGATAGCTTTAAACTTTAAAGTATGGCCGCATAAACGCGTACTGCACGTATGTAGGTATATACGTGCGAATATACATATTCACGTACACACGTATACGCAGAGCTGCATGGCAATCTCTCGGCTATCGCCTCACGGTTTGCCAGCACTTTCCACTGGTCCTTTCGTTAATCCCAGTGGACTCGTGTTTCTGTTCGCAATACGTCGACCCCTTATGGCTTATGTAATGGCACTTAGCGAGTACCTGCGCGATACAACCTATCTTCATTGCCCTATACTCTACGCCACATTTTCCACACAACTTTATGAGATTTGAGTAGCCGCAAGAGGACAGTATACACGCTGTGACGGATACAATTTTATTGTGCTCGACAGAATCTTCTGTTCTACTATCTTCCAAACACTATCCTGTATCGATTCCTCGCGGCGCGGCGCGTCATATCAAAAGCCGTCTTACTCCTACTTATGAGAATGAAAGAAACGAGAAAGAACGAGAAGTAATCACGGGACCGTGGCTCGTGGATAGGGAATACAATCCCGGGATACGGTATTCCGGGATCCCGCGATCCCGGCTGTTTTTTGGATTCCAAAAATCCCGGGATTTGATGTAAATAATCCCGAGAATTTCGGGATTTTTTAAAAATGTGAATTACTTTATGACCACCTGAAAAATATAAAAATAAACAGAATAAATAAACATAGTCCTTTTATAATAGTAAGGACAATAATAATAATGATTTATTTAAATATTAATATTAAGTCGCATATAACTAACTAAACTATATTTATTATTACAATGATATTCTCACTTTTCGCTATTTCGAAATCGCGGGAGTTGTAAATCGCAACTTGTCTAAACGCGTAAAGTCCAATGTACTTTAGGTGCTTTGCTGTTTCTTCGTTCACATTTCCAAAAATCTTCATAATGATTTATTGATATTATCTACTTATTGAGACTTTATTATTCTTCATTGTTCTACTGTTTTTATTGTTAAAAATGATTTTAGGTTATGTTTCAGACTAATGGTAGAAAGTTTCTTCACCTTAAGAAAAGATTTAGAATTTTAACACATAATAAATCATTTTAATTATTGAAATTTTCTATTTCCCAATCCCGGGATTAATCCCGGAATCCCGAGATAGACTTTAAAAAATCCCGCAATCCCGGGATAGTAAATAATGACCAAGATTGTATTCCCAACTCGTAGACCGCCACGGTAGATTAACTGCGAAAAGATGGGAGAATTAAGGTGGCGAAGAAGCCCTCCTAACGAAACTCGACGAGGTTATCGCGATCGAGAGAAACGCTGGTGCTGGCGCCAGCGAACTTGTACGTGGCGCCTACCAGCACCTTTCCCCAACCAGCACTCCAATTGAATTTACTTTCGTGGACGCTCGCCTCGACCTGCGAGCGAATGTAGGGAAATAAAACTGGCCAATAGTAGATATCCCGTCAAATCAATCCAAATTCTGTAACAAATATAATACTATCTCGCTAGGTGGTAAAAGTTGAAAAAGATCGTGCCATTAATTATTATAATTCTAGTAGTAATTCATTTATTTTTTTCTACACTTAAAAGGATCAAATAATCCCCTTGGTACAAATAGAAATAAATATAAAATTCCATTCCATCTATACTTCACATTAAAAGATATTTTAGGATTTATATGAAAAAGGTCGAAAGAGATCAAGGACAGCAGGGATTCGACCCAGAACGAATCGGTCCTTGGGAGCGATCGGGATTTTCGAGTGACTTGTGTGTCCCGGCGACATCCTGCGAATCGTACGCTTCGTGGCAAACGAATTCGCTGGAATATAAGTACCATAGTACCTTATAAGGCGCGGAGGTTGGCGCGATCGCGGGCTATCTCGCGGCGATCGGGTCTCCGTCCCGTTCCTTGATTACTCTCGCAAAACCGGCTGAGCCTCCGGAACGCGATCACCGCGTCGCGTCTCGCCCCGATATTTCGTAACAAATTCAAGCAACGTACACCGAACTACTAAGCGACACCGAGAAGCTCGCAAAAAGTTATCTGCAATTTTGCGCGTAATCACGGGTCTGGCGATAAAGAAGGAGCTGTTTACTTATTAGAGACCGGCCACGAGATTACGCTCGAGACTGCCAGCGGAACGTGAGGCTACGTCCAATGGATGGGCGTTTCGGCGCGATGCGTCACGTGGCGTCGCGTCGTGTCACCTCAAAAGATGACGTACCGAGTAGAAAGCTCGTCGAATTCTTCGTCGACTACGTACTCGACTCGAGACCACGATTCGACGCCGCCGCGACCACACCTGAGACCGGGCTCGACTTAATCGTTAGACTTTCGTTAAGAATTAATCCGTACGAAGAAGCAAGGAAAGCACGAGTGGCGCGTCGAGGCGTGGCAGTGCATAAACTGTCGCTCTTCGATCCCCGAAACGTGTTTGCGCGGTCACGTTGGCCAACACTCGCCAAGAAATAAACTACGAGGTGTTTGCGCAAACTCGCTATCAAATACGAAGGCTTCTGAACATCTGGGGACAATGAAATTTCGAGGTTCCACGGACACTGGGAGAACATAGCCGTATGCGCAATGCGCATACTCGGCCGGCAGAACGAAATAACCCGCCAACCATCGTCAACCATCGTCAAACATCGTCAACAATCGTGAGACTTGGATCGTTCGATGCTGACTGCACTTACTATACCCTAGTCCAATTGTACGTACGACGTACGCTCCGAGCGAATACCGCCACGTTCTTTTGTCGCCGCGGAACGAGCAACTTTGAGCAAACGCGGTGGAAAATCGGTTCGTTCGAGTCGAAGGAGAAGCCAACAGTCATCGCGATAGATAGAGCGTCGAGACTGGCGACCTCCCGGCGACGTCGCTTGCGCAATCACGGACAAACTTGGCCCGGAGCGAGAGCGATCTGGCAACGTGGTTTGAGCAAACGCGTAGGTACGGCAACCGGCGACCGACGACGATCGTCGTTCGAGAAGCGGCTCGTGAACTTGTGGACTCGTGGGCTCGTCAGTCGGCTCCTACACGGTCGGTCGGTGTGCGTGGCAATCCACGCTCCGCCATTTCTACTTGCCTCTATCGGTCCACGCTTCGCCGAGATCGATCGCGAGTCTGGCAATCGGCAAGGTTGCCTCGATCCCAAAGGCATCAGGGATCGAAGGAACCTCACGGCTGCAACATGTCCAACTCCGACTTGGTTGGATACACGCACGATTTCCTCACGGAGTTCATTCAACTGTATCGAAGTTACCCCTGCTTGTGGCAGGTCAGGTACAAAGGGTACAAGGACAGGTTGCTCAGGAACCGTGCGTACGATACTCTCGTGCAGAAACTTAGGGAGGTGAACCCGATCGCGGACAGAGAGACCGTCATACGAAAGATCAACACTCTCAGGACAGCGTTCAGGCGAGAGTACAAGAAGGTGCGCAGCTCCCAGAGGATGGTCAAGAATCCTCGACAACGATACAAGTCTTCGCTGTGGTACTACGACATTCTAAAGTTTGTCGCCGAACAAAACGAGGGGACTAGCCTCGACGAGGACAGAGACGTTAAGAATCCTGCGTTCCCGGCGGATGTCTGTCAAGAGGAGATGGTACGATATCGTACGACTTTTAGTCAAATCACTGGAAATCCAAAGATAGAAACTCGCGTATACTTGGTGAAACGTTCACAATAATCAACTGGACGCAATGCGACGCGACGCGACGAGACGAGACAAGAGAAGACAAGTCGAGATAAAACGAGACAAGACGAAACGATACACTCTGAAATCGCGAGGTTACGCGGCTCGCATGCAACGTATCTCCGATACGGCCGAGCAGAGCCGAGCCGAGCCTCTTTCCGTCTCTTCCTTTCGCTCCTACTCCCACCACCCCATTCGTCTCTTTCTCTGTCTCCCATCCTCGCTCCGGCCACGTCTCTTTCTCTCTGCAGACCTTTATCGATCCGAAAACTCGGCGAGCCTTTACGACGCAGGAAATTACATGTAAATCAGAAACAAAACTGAAACGCTTGCTCGCCTCGGCATTCGGAATACGGATGCGCGAATCACATATCCGTTAAACTCGAGCCTTACTTCGGTGGTTTACAACGACAAGAGAAAATGGGATTTGACGCGACGCGATGCGAGACCGACGTGACACGACGCCACACGACGCGACACGACGCGACACGACGCGACACAATATGGTGTCACACGTAGCAAGCTGGCGGTTACTAAAAACGCTACCAACGCTCGGCTCGTCCCTTTGCGTTGGTTTGAACAGTCAATTTCAAACCTCACTCCATGTACAGTTACGAACTGCATTTGTTTTTAGTTCGTTCAAACCGATGTAGACAAGATCGAGCCACCTTCACCGGTACCATCTCCGGAAGTTAGCCCTGATCCAACTTTCCAACCCGTGATCCTGGAAACCGAAGGATCCTACGCTAGAAGGATCTCTTGCTCTGTCTCGGCCATCGATCCTCTCAGGAGAAAGTACCAGCCAGAGAGCTTCCAGGAACGTCAAGCTAAGGAACAGGCTCGCGACCTCTCGCCAAGACAATTCGCCACCTGCGTGACCGACGACGATTTCGAGACTTTTGGCCGTTACGTGGCCAACAAATTGCGGAAATCGATGCCCCGCCAGAGCATCATCGCCGAGAAAATAATAGCCGATGTTCTTTTAAGAGCTAACCTCGGTACCTTGGAGGAAACTACTTGTCTCACGGAAAAAGTACCGTCGCGGTGCTTCTTAGTTATGGGCGATCGTTGACAGCCTACGCCTACACCTACGCCTACGACGCAATTCCCTTTCAACCAAATTTACTCGCATTTTCTTTCACTTTACCACAACCCCTATCTCAACCTTTGTTGAAGGTAATTTTCACCTATAGTCGCGTAGCTAGAGACGAAACGAGAAGAAAGGAGCGAAGAAGAAAAAAGCGACCTCTAAAAATTTCTGCACGTCTATAGCGGACGGGTCGCATTGCGGACAAATAGGAACTGGCGAGCAGCCAATGGAAACGAGTCTTCAGCTGCGTAACTGGAAAAATAGTCGGGGACCAAACTTATTTTTCCAATAGAGTAGCATACATGGTTCTCTCTGTATTTTTTTCAATCCATGCAAATTGGGCATATGTATATACAACACGTTAGACTAATACCTATGACTCATCTGATACTTGCTGTATTATTTCTGTTTTTCCACCTTCCAGGAAACTTACGCGCAGATTTAACAGAACCAGCTCCTTCCCTCGACTTCGCTCATAAATCACTCAAACTTTTGCAATAAAGGTTTCGGGATAATCAACCGGTCGGTTACCGCATTTAAACGAGTTGAATACATTGCCCGTTCCGTTAACGTTAACCGGTCGTTAGTTCCAGTTTCTGCAAATTGCCTCCTAAAAAGTTTAGTCCCTTGTCAGGTTAGGCGGTACGTTTCACGTCTTATTAGGTATCTGATTAAGCATCACCCTATTTATATTCGAGAATTATTATATTGTCCAAGTGATATATTATTAATAAACGGCTACAATCGTGTTACGGATATGTGTGCTCCTTATTCCCCATAACCATAACTCATTCGAGCAGATACGCTCCTCTTTTTCTAGACGAAAAAACTGTTCATCGCGATGACGTACATTCTGAATTATGTTTGCGTTTCTATTTTAAATAGCTAACTTTTCGTATACGATGAATAATTATGAATAACTTGCCGAGCAACGATTTCTTCTAGAAATTTCGACTGCGACATGTTCTGCAAATTGAAATGAAAAATCACGCGAAGACGAGGTGGCCGAGTGGTTAAGGCGTTGGACTGCTAATCCAATGTGCTCTGCACGCGTGGGTTCGAATCCCATCCTCGTCGGGATGTAAAATTATTTTTTTTACTTTTTTTTCTTTGCATATTGTCTGCTCAACTTGGTCGTTTAAACAAAAACCCAATCTATTTTTTTGCAACGATGTTGATTAAAAGAATAAACCTGATAATTGAAGTATTCTAATCGTGAATTTGAATTGCCACCCCAGTGCTCGTATATCAGAAAAGTGTAAGGTTATGTTGCGACTGCCAAACTCGTATTGCTAAAAACATATGTATTTCGAGTGCGTTATTTGGAAGAAATCAAAATTTTTGTCTAACGGCTGGAAAGTTGGTTGAATTGTTTATATTCAAAAAATAGAAAGAGCAAAAAGAAGATGTCCTCCCCGGCGGGGAATCGAACCCCGGTCTTCCGCGTGACAGGCGGAGATACTGACCACTATACTACCGAGGACCAGTTGGTATTCAGTTGCAGTTTAATCGTAGACCACTATATTTATTTAAATACCATTTAACTTTTCCTTATATCACAAAAATACATGATTTTTTAATAGATAAATAAATAAACAAATGGCTGTACTACGGTATGACCCAAACACCGTAATGGACCGAAATTTGGATGGATTGGGCGGGAGGAGGAGAGAACCTCTAATATAAAATTTTAGCTTCGGGTATTTGTTAGTTTCTGAGATATTAATGAAAACTTTCAACGTAATACATTGAAATCTGCCTATACAAACGTTACTAACACAATCATATTGTCGCCGTCTACTGTTTCGACTGTTTCACAGCCGACGCACAGTGTGCGATTTTTGGCAAAAATCGCTCGGCAGCGCAAATTTTGACCGATTTCAATAAATTTTTTTTTTTAAATACTCGTAAAGGACTCAGCAATAACAGAGCACTGCAGTAAAACCTGCACCAGCTGGTTTAATCTATAAACAACATTATTTAGCATAACATAACATAAAAACGTAAACTTTGGAGATTAAAGATATTAAAAATTAATTTTTTGTGAATTTATCGTTAGCTATAAAATAAAAAATTTACTGCAATATTGATGTTTTAAATAAATTGTGAGTATTGCTGATTTAAATCTTATATTTTTAAATGATATTTCAATTTTATTAGTTTTAATTTTATTTCTAATATATATATATATTTTTTTTAATTAATCATAATTAGAATAGAATTTTTTGTGATAACTAATTTTATAATCATTTGTTTATATGAATTACATGTGATATGTTACATGCATTGAAATGTTATGCAGGAAATATTACATGCATTGTGGTTTATTTTATAATAACATTTTTTCAGATTCAACCGTTAAGGTTAGTCATTTGCCTGCCGCACATTCTGCTATATTTAGCTCGGGCTTTACGAAAAATTTTATTACTTCCGTCTTGTGGCTCTTCTGATAACCAGCCAAACGGTAAATCAAATGATTTGATAATGTCACTTCCATAAAGCGACATATAATTTATATAAACAAATTATTGCAAATTGGGTTAATAAAATTAGTTACCACAAAAAAATTCTATCCTAATTACAATTACGTAAAAAAATGTATATTAGAAATAAAATCACAACTAATAAAATTGAAATATCATTTAAAAATATAAGATTTAAATCAGCAATACTCACAATTTATTTAAAACATAAATATTGCAAATTTGAAGTAAATTTTTTATTTATAAAATAAAATTGCATTAGCTATAAGCTAACGATAAATTTACAAAAAATTAATTTTTAATATCTTTAATCTCCAAAGTTTACGTTTTTATGTTATATTATGCTAAATAATGTTTTTTTATAGATTCTACCAACTAATACAGGCTTTACTGCAGTGCTCCGTTATTGCTGAGTCCTTTACAAGTATTTAAAAAAAAATTTATTGAAATCGGTCAAAATTTGCGCTGCCGAGCGATTTTTGTCCAAAATCGCACACTGTGCGACGGTATTAGTATTGGTTGGGGCTAGATTAGTGCGGGGGGCGCGTAAAGCATGGTACCGACCTGATGTGAGTTTGAGAAGACTAAAAATGAGACTGCAGTTACAAGAATCGCGCGATGAGGTCAATATAGCTATTTTATCGTTGGCTGTGAAACAGTTGACGGTGATGAGAAGATGATTGCGTTACTAACGTCTGTATAGGCAGATTTTGAAGTATTATGCCGAAAGTTTTTTATTAATATCTCAGAAACTAATAAATACCTGAAGCTAAAATTTTGTAATAGGGGTCCTGTTCCCCTTTCTTCTACCTCCTCAAAATTTTAGTTCATTATGATAGTTGGGTCATATGTAGTATATCCAAACAAATATATGTGTATGTGTATACTATGTACATATAAAATAATCTTTAAAAGGGAATTATTTAGAATCGCAAAATTACCCAGAATCTTGAACGGCGAGCGCTAATAGAAATTAAAGACGTTACAGATTTATGTATTCGTGTACATACATATACGTGTACTAATCCATTGCAGGCCTTCAACATTGTAGAGTGTGTGTAGTATTTCCTAGAAACTCTCCAAGGCGCGGATCGAAAGTCGTGGAATATATACTTTGAAAACACACAACGCTCGGAGTCGCTTTGCATTTCGCCGGCCAGCAACCTTTCGCTATTGCCGCAGTCGCGTCTCTCGTGAATCATCTACATTGAAATTTTTAAGTTCTATCCATTTTGTTTAATTGTCATGAGAGTATTGATGATAGATTCACGAGATTCCCCTGATGAAAATAAGTCTAAATTCGACACCATCCGGGCTATTTTTAATTCTACGTGATGTAAAAATTATTCGATCTACGGAATCCACGAATATCTTGAATTACGAATAACACTAAGTAGTTTACAAAATAAGAAAAAATTGCGCAATAAATGCCACTATTTTTTTTTCTTATGTAAAATGGCCCGCTGATTCCGAAAATAAGGTCTACAATTTTTTCCATGGATACGTTCTCGAGATATCGAGAGGTGAACTCTTTACCTGTCTGTCAAAAAGGTGGTCCAACTTAATTGCGAATATCTCGTGGTGCGAATGATCGATATGGTCGAAAATTATGTCAAATTAAAGATAACTGAATCACCAACAAATCTACCTTACAACAGTTTCAAATCGGTTCAGTAGTTCGAGTAAAATCGGTGGAAATATGTGAAAAACGTCACGGAACGAGTTGCCGATCCTAGCATCAACTTTAGTCTGCATCTACGGTAGTTTAAAAAAAATTTTTTTTAGAAAAAGCACTTTGGCGGAAATGTACACTGTAACGAAAGGGTTAATGCGAACGAAGTGCTTTCTAACAACACATTCGTTTCGACGTTTTCTTCTGTATTAAAGTGAATCATATCCTATTATGAAATATTTATCGTGCCCCACGATTTTATTTAAAGTGAATTATTTAAAGTGATATTATCACCATCAAAATTGTAGTACAAGAAAATAATTATTTTTTAGTTTGTAGTGAATTTTTTAATACAATCATTGAACATAATTTTTTTTTATATATTTTTTTATTTTCTAGTTTTTAGTGTTTGTGAATTTACATTTCACAGCTCAGACTTCTTTACAAATATCTTTCATTGCTTTATACAGTTTAACAGTTTGCTTAAACGCTATAGTGCTAAAGTCATTAAAAAATAATTATTTTTCTTGAACTACAATATCGATGGTGATTAGGGAATACAATCCCGGGATATGGTATTCCGGGATCCCGCGAACCCGGCTGTTTTTTGAGTTCCAAAAATCCCGGGATTTAATATAAATAAATCCGAGAATTTGGGGATTTTTTTAAAAATGTGAATTACTTTATGAACACCTGAAAAATATAAAAATAAACAGAATAGATAAACATAGTCCTTTCATAATAGTAAGGACAATAATAATAATGATTTATTTAAATATTAATATTAAGTCGCATATAACTAACTAAACTATATTTATTATTACAATGAGATTCTCACTTTTCGCTATTTCGAAATCGCGGAGTTGCAAATCACAACTTGTCTAAATACGTAAAGTCCTATGTACTTTAGGTGCTTTGCTGTTTCTTCGTTCACATTTCCAAAAATCTTCATAATGATTTATTAATATTATCTACGTATTGAGACTTTATTATTCTTCATTGTTCTACTGTTTTTATTGTTAAAAATGATTTTAGGTTATGTTTCAGACTAATGGTAGAAAGTTTGTTCACTTTAAGTAAAGATTTAGGATCTTAACACATAATAAATCATTTTAAGGGTAAACTTTTCCTCTGGGAAACCTTTTTTTTCACGGGAAATTTATATGGATCGAAAGCACATGTCAAATAACACGCAAAAATAACAATTTTGAGTTTATGAATCTATTCAGTGAAAAGTTATTAAGTAAAACGAACTGTGAAATTTTGACGTATATTCTAACCCCTAATGTGAACAACTATTATGCTTCAATTTCAATGGATACTTTTTTTTTAACCAATATTATACAACGTATGGCACGGGCACGGGTACCCAAAACGCACCCTCTTCCTACTTGATCTGGGAAAAAAATTATTTTAGGTTATGCCCAAATTCACATCGGTTCGCTACTATGCTTTACGCGCCCGCTAGCGAGCGCGCGCCCCCCGCGCTAATCTAGCCCAAACCAATACTAATACCCTGGACAAGTTAGAAAGTAGAATCCGTTGTTTCGGAATAAGTCAACGGAAATACTGTACAGAGGGGAGGAAGTGCAGTATTTAAATATATAACATAAAAAGACAATTTCTCCATAGAAAATCCATAATAGAACATATAACTTATATATAAAATACAAACTAAATACTAAACACATATGTATGTACTCTCCTTAAACCCTCTTTTTTAGAAACACCCTAAGTATAAATCCCTCAATGTAACCGTTTCAAAAAAACAAAAAAACTACATACCTCTACCCCTCCAACCTCCTACAACGAATCATATGTAGACAACCACTGTAACTGTCACAATAAAGGTGAGAAAATATGTCAAAATTTTGCAACTTTTTCGCCTCATAACTTTTCAACAAATAGATTCCTAAACTCAAAATTGTTATTGTTGCATGTTATTTGATACGTGCTTTCGATCCATATAAATCTCCGGTGAAAAAAAAATGTTTCCCACAGGAAAAGTTCACATCATTTTAATTATTGAAATTTTCTATTTCCCAATCCCGAGATTAATCCCAAAATCCCGAGATAGACTTTAAAAAATCCCGCAATCCCGGGATAGAAAATAATGACCGGGATTGTATTCCTTAATGGTGATATACTACGAACGCCTGGAAAGTTTTAGTTTTACTATTTGTACATACGATGAATTGTGTATTTTCGGTAATCGCGATGCGACTAGCGTCCCGAAGCCCGAACGTAGCGGCTTTTTTTCGTTTCGCAAAAAACGCGAGTGACTGATTTCAAGTCGTTTGGATTTGTGGTTATGGGTTATATTCATTGATAACTGAGTATTTTGTTCACCCCGGGGTTATTTTTTTTAAATATTGTATTGTCGTCCAAACTATGCACACCTACAAAGTTTCAAGACAATTGAATAGTTGGAAGTTGGTTAAATTTGAGTTGCCAAATTTGAACCATACATATACATGTTCTTTTACGTTCTTTTTCGATACACGTGCTATTGGTTACTAACGGTACTCGAATAATAATCATACGACATTGCGTGCGTGTTTGTGTGTGTGTGTGCAAAGCTCATTGGTGTAAACAATTGAAAAATGTAATATCAATCAATCACCGCCAAGAAAACTGACGCCAAGCAGATAACCGCTTCCAATTCCTTATTTCGTTGCACGATGTTTCATCCTACTTGTCTGCTTCATCTATTTCCTTCGTCATTACCACTTTCTCACTCACTTTTGTTTCTTATAATTTCTGATATTATTCAATATAAGGTAGGTACATACCACAGAGATTCGTAAGATTAGGATCGCACGTGATATCGTTCAAAGTTAAAGAAGCTTTCGCACGAATCACGAGAGATTTTATAAATTTGTCGCAAGTGTAAATCACCACGCATCCGCACGGTTTCACGGTCACACGAAACTGCTACAAGCTTTCGACCGTGAAAGATTTACGAGCGAGCGTTCTGTTTAGCGAAACATCTACCCAGTGCACGCCGAAGGGCCGAACGCCTCTGCTATGTTTACCCTTATCCGACCCCTACTTGACTATCGTATTTCTTCGCTTTCTAAACGTCTCTGGAGAATCGTCTTTCCAATCCATCTGTTCGATAGCTTTAGCACTAATCGATCTAATCGTAAAAAGTAGAACACGATCCGAATCGACTGTACTTGCGTGTAATGTTCTTTTACCAAGAGAACTATCTTCGTTCATCATCTACATACATACACGTTGTTCAAGTGTTATCCGCTTCTTGAATAAAGTACTCGTGTATTTCATTTTTCACTAGCCCTGTAGCATTTTCGTCGCTAGCTCACCTCTGCGATTAAGACTTGCCTTTTGAGTTACCGTGTCGTGACGATTACCAATACTCTAAGAAATGTTTGTCTTGCGATGGACAACAAACACACGCAGGATACACTATCGATATCACACTAGACTGTATTTTATAATTGTACAATAGCGAGTCGTACAAAAGGCGCGGAAGGCTTCCGAAATGGCGACCAGCGTGCCCCAAAGTCAGACAAGAGTGATGCCTCCTGGCGGCCAAAGCATAGCGTCGTTTCCGTGACGCTTCTTTTTGGCCTGGGTTTTTCCCAAGTTCTCCCGCGCAAACGGTCCCAGCCGGTGCGTTCAGGCTTCCGGGCGGTAGACTGCGGTTCCAAGGCGCCATTTGAATGTGCGTTCATCGGATTTTCTTACAATACTTTAGAGCTCCCACAGACCACCGCGAATATTCGCGGCGCGGAGCGGGTCCGACGCGGATCAGATAAGGCTGCCCATAAGCCGCCACGTATAAAAAAAACTGCTGAACCGCGGCGGATCCGCTGCCGCCACGAATATTCGCGTTGGTTTGGGGGAGCCTTTATATCACACATTCCGCAGAATTGTAAGCGAATATGGAATTTCGCCTCTCTCTCGATGTGTTTCCAAGCGAACGATTAGCTGTCGTCGAGGAGGGATTTGGAAAAGAGAAACCGCGATCGACACTTGGGGTATTCTAAACGAGGCCTTTCCAGGGACTGCAACGCAGCCTAAACAAGAAAGCCTCGTGGCTTCGGGCGAGCGGCGAACGGCGAGCGGCGACAGTGTTGCCGAGGGGCATTCTTCAGTGTAGCGTTGTCGACAACGCATCGTCGCTACGTCGTGAAATATATGGTTTAAAAAGATATATTCGCATTCTAATCATTTCTAACCGTAAACTTTCTTACTGTGTGGTGAAACAGTGTTTAATTCATTTCATATAATTTATACCACCACAGCCCCATCCAGCAGGTTATTCGCTTAAGTTGGTCGCTTGAACAAAAAGCCTCGTAAGATACGCAGATGGCCTTAAAAGTTTGCAGAGTGTACGTCGGGATATGCCACTATAAAAACCAAGTTGAAGGCATGGGACGCTTATTATACGACAGTCATCTTCTCCTATGCAAGTCCTAAGGAGGTTGTTCGCGACAGGACATGCGTGGCGGGTAATATTGTGTTTAAGTGCACTAGATGCTAGCCCCGCTCTTACCTAGTAGGTTATGTTAAACATCCGCGATTGTAGAAGCACGGAATAAATTTGTAAATATTCTTCTTCTAATCTATCAGTCGCCCGATAGAAACGTTTCGTTTCACGTACACGTTTGCAACGGATCGCGATCAACTGACAACCGAGAATTCATTCACGAAGCACCATTATGAAAAGGTAAAGACTTGTCCCAAAGCTTTTCCGGGCGCTGTTTCCGATGCAACTGTGGTCAAACTAGGGATGAACCGATCCAAGTAAATATGAGTAAATACTCGATACTTTCATTTCGATACCATCTAATTTTAGTATCGATACCTACGGTTGCGATACATACTTGGCATCGGAAAAAGGTACTCGTATCAAAAGATTTATTTTTTGATCGATTTATATGTCAAATAAATGTTTGTTAAGTGGAGAGACCACTGTAATGGTCTGAAAAGTAAGGGTGTTTTCGGGATTTTTTTTTCATGCAAACAACGCAAGTAAATCAATGTATTGCTTACAAGGGAAGATCCCGAACCCGGAAATTCAAAAAATTTTGAAATTTTGTGGATATGTAGGGAATTTCTTCCTGATTATAACGCATTTTTTTGCTGTTCAAAATCACTCTAAAGGGGCGAAATTAACCCCTGAAAATTCGGCTATTTTCGGATTTTATTTTCTAACTCGCAATCTGCAAGAGATAGACAAAAATCTCAAGACGAAAGTTACTTCTTTTAATTAGATCTATCAAATAGTAAAAGTTTAATCAATTATTTAAACAATTAGAAAAAAGTTATAAACAAAAATATCAATAATGTATTCTAAAATTCGTTTTTTTTTCGCTTGAAATCAGAACTGAATGATTAAATAATTATGAATCAGCATAATCCATATTTTTTCCATACAATTTCAACTTTTGTTGTATCGCTGTGTCCGTGTTCCTCGACAATTTCCCGACCTTGTATTATTGTTTAATTACGATGTGCAGCTAAATGCAAGGAATAATGTCATCAAATTACAGCCTCTTATTCATAATCAACTTTTGTATTTTATATTTTTTTTTAGTTTTTAGTGCATTTTTAATAAAATCGTTTAACATAAATTTTTTTTTATATATTTATTTTGAATTTCCGGGTTCAGAATCTTTCCTTGTTAGTCTAATGAATATGTGTATATTGAAGGGTAAGAAATTTTTTCAAACAAATTCATAAATCCGTTTTCGGTGTACTCGTCGTCAAAATGTGCGCTGCGGCCAAATCGTGCCTGTAGCGTTGACAGTGGCCTAGCAATATAGTTAATCTGAATTTAAAAAGACAAAAATATTCAAGAAAAGTCAATATCGCAAAAAATATCAAAATGGCGGACCACTGAAAAAAGATCGTTGTATATACTTTCGAATGGCCCCAGTGGCTGATCGACACGAGGTTTGAGGAGAGGGGTGGGGAGGGTATGTGGACCCAAAATCTAAAATATTGTAGCTTCGGATATTTATTAGTTTCCGAAGTATTAATAAAAAATGATTGTTAATTTTGTTTTACAAATTATTTTTTTGAACTGTGTACACGTAACCCTAATGGGAGTCGATCCTGACCCCCCAGTTCTACGGACAGTTGGACGCGTTCGCATTACCTCCGCGTGCCCCTCAAGCGTCTAAATGGTATTGCGTATTTAGCTGAAATTCTGTTAGGAAATCCGACACCGCTCAACGAATGTTTACCGAAAGGCGAGCATGGCGACGTCAGGCCCGTCATAAATTAGATAGGTAGGGCCTGAAGGAATCTTCGACAGCGTCAACGCAAAGACTCCCCGAACAGAAACGGTCAGTCTTGCAGAGGCATTGACTCGTGACACGCTGAACAAAACTGCACCGTCGAAGTATAACAATATTCAAACTCATTCCGTTCCCTAAAACGAAGTGCGATATTAAAAAATTCTATTGTATATTTTCGTCTTATTTTGGCCTGTAGAATCACTCCCCCCCCCTCCCCTCCTCCAGAGTATTGACTATCAATAGAGTAATAGATATCCACTCTGTATAATAGGGTGAATCTTATCCGCAAGATTCTGATTCAAATCATTAAACTCACAGCGGTTCGTTACCATGCTTTACGCGCCCGCCGGCGGGCGCGCGCCTTCCGCGCTCATCTAACCCCAACCAATACTAATATCCAGAACAACTTGGAAAGTAGAATGCGTTGTGTCGGAAGAAGTAAACAGAAATATTAAAAGTTTTTATTAATATCTCGGGAACCAATAAATTCTTGAAGCAACAATTTTGGATTTAGGGTCCACACACCTTCCCCACCCTTCCCCTCAAACCTCGTGTCCATCGGTCACTGTGGTCATTCGGAAGTACAGCCAAATCATTTTTTGGGAGTAAAAAGTTGGGGAAATGTTAATAAAAAAAAAGTAAGAGGCAGTTAATTAAAAAAAAAAAACTGATAATCACGCAATAGAAACGGGTTTTTCGTACAATAAATGGCCTTGCTCATGTCAATTGGACGTACAGTTTTCTCTATATACTGTCATCGCAGTTGAAAAATGTTATTCTGAGAAAAACGCTTTCAAAGTTCCGCTCGACTCGGTCGCGCGCTTGATACCGCTTCACGGAAAATACTATATCTCCGTCAATTTTACAAATTCCTTCATAAAATGTGGAGAGAGTATTTCTGACACGTATGTCTTTCGGAAAGTGTGTAAAAGAAAAAATCGATTTTTCCGATTTTTACAGTGCTATATCCCCTTTAATAAAATACTATTTTTCCTTTCTCTTTTTTGCATTCTTTTAGTATGTTAAACATACCACATCTGTATATATCATTTTATCATTTATTTATTTATCTTATTATATGTTCTACTTCTCTTGTTTCCATGCCGCGAAACGACTGTATATTTATTTCTTCTTCCGTTATGTAGATTATTTATTATAGACTGCCTCGTACTTACTTATATATTTCGTTGTAACTAAACAGGGATTGAAAACAATTATGATATCGGTTTCGGTTCTCGAAACAGTTATGAGAACCGAAATAATCTCGGAACAGTTACGAGTGAAAACGGTTCTGGCCTATATCGGTTCCGGTTCTACAGAACCGATATTATATCGGTTCCGTAACGGTTATATATCGGTTTTACAGTAAACTCTCGCTATGGGACTGGGCTCGCCTCAACCATACGTAAGCGCCTTTTAAATTATGATTAAATAATAAATCTGTGAAGAATAAACTGATTCTCAAAAGTAGTTTGAAATCAATATTTTTTTAAGTTACGTTTAAGTTAAACCCTTATTAAAAATTTAAACAAAGTAAATTATATACCGAAATTGTTGCAGAGCAACTTCCAACTATACATCGCATTTTTATGCTGCCATCGCACGTTTCAAAATACTTACGAACAATGTCGCATTTCTTTCGGCCCATTATGTCGATATGTTTTTAAATATCACTAATAACTATCATACACTACGACTAATATTAATTTGACAATTAATTTAAAGTATTGCTAACAATAACAGCAATAACTTTCCTAATATCTACAAACTTACTATCTACTAATTTTATATTAATTATGAAGATTATTGACTATTTTTTTTTTTAATAAATACAGTGTCTCGAGGACGACAATGTGTCTTGTTGGAAAATATGAAACTTTTTGTATTAAATTCAATGTGCTCGCAACTAGCTCAGGAATACAAGTGACTCTGGCTCATTGGCCTTAAACCCTCCGACCCAGAGAATCGCTCTTCGCGTCTGTTTATAAGATCCTTTATCGCTGAGCTTCACTATCTAGAATCTCTCTTTCCAGTACTTAAATTACAGATGCTGTCTTTCATTTCGGCTTTTCCTGCATTGATGGAGTTTTAAAAAGAGAGACACCAGATAGAGAGGCCCAGCGATAAAAAGACTTATAAACAAATCGAATTTCCATTAAAATAATTGACATTGATCGTAAATATTTTGGAACGTGCTATGCATACCCGATGCGTAACCGATAGGATACATTACTGTTATAAAACCGATATATAACCATTACGGAACCGATATAATATCGGTTCTGCGGAACCGTAACCGAAATCGATATAGTCAGAAATTTCGGTTCCTTATAACAGTTATTCAGAATATCGGTTCTTTCATAACTGTTTCAGTCAGAACCGATATATAACAGTTTGAAACAGTTATTTTCGGAACCGTTTCAACCCCTGTAACTAAAGGCTACACCCCGTTAAATAATAGTAAAATAAAACACGTCTTCGGTAATAAAATATATTAATAAAAAAAATCTGTACTAATTTTCGTTCGATACAAATAGGTATCGATACTTTTGATTCGATACTGAGTAGATATCGTTACTTTTTTCGATACAAGTTATGAGGAAAAGTGTCGATACCTTGGCGGTATCGGTTCATTACTAGGTCAAACTAGGTTTTTCGCGATCCTGTTTTATTTGCATGCATCATTGCCCCCCTCCCCCATTCGAGAATCACGCGGAGAGAAACAAACGACTGCCTGACTAGCTCAGTCGGTAGAGCATGAGACTCTTAATCTCAGGGTCGTGGGTTCGAGCCCCACGTTGGGCGGCAATCTTCTTTTTTCTTTCCCTTTTGTTTACATACTTCACCCGAAGTACAAACTTTTTACGTCATCAAATTAAGCTTCTACGTTATATCCTCCTTTCTATTTTGGATACAACGTGCCACGAATTACAACAAAAACGTAGGAAAATGGTAACGAAAATGAAAACGTAGGAAATTTGGGGGGAAATTGGAAAGAGCTTTTCTGCTAATGTCTCTACCGCTTAAATCTTTTTTCCGTTATTTGCATACATAGGGTAAAATGGAAAAAGGGCATATAGGGTAAATCCGGGAGACGCGGTCCGGCCGGAGAGTCGGTCGAGTCGCTATATTTCAGACTCTATACGTAAAAACGCGTTAAAGTGCAGACCAATTACTTCTCTAGAAACCAAACAATTGAATGAATAGCGTCACTTCGGTTCCTTCTGTGTTTTTCTAGATTTACAGGCTATAAAAGGTAAACTGAGGTTACATTTAACCTCTTTTGTCAAACAACGGTGTACAGAATCGTATTTAAAATATACTTCTAAGTTTATTTTCGTTTAATGTTTGGGAATAATAAGATAGTAGAGATATTGAGGGACAATGCAGCCAAAGTATTTAGCCATATTAACTCTTCCTCTCAAAACTAACGAGAAGACCATCTCTCGCTGCAGAAAGGAGAGACGGTCGAGTTATGATTTTTTTTATTTTTATTTATATTTTTATTTTTTATCATTATTTAATTATTATTATTGTTTATTTACTTTATTTATTTACTTTTGTATTCATTTGCCTTGCTAATCGCCGGTAGGTAGTTCGCTTTATCTTTGATGTGTCCTTTACTTGTTTAGCGTAGACAAATTAAATATCAATGAATCTGTAGTTGTATTCATTTATAAATAATTTTGCTTTCTTCTTTGTTATTTTTCCATGAATAATTATGTGAGTGGTCTCTGACAACGACGAAAACCATTTCTCCCGGTACCTTGGGAGACGTGGTCAGATGTCGTGACTTCAGTTTTCAACCCAATTTACAGTAAATATTGTTTTAAAGCAAATAAGGTAAATGTCCCAGTACTTAAATATGGCCCAGTAATTAAAAATCGAGAAGAAATTTTATTAATAATAACAGTTTTACTAATTTGCAACGTTTAAACTATTCGAAATATAATTGCAAATTGTATTAGCATTATATAGATACAATTATAAGCTTACATAACTGAATAGTTATATCATACAAAAATATTATTGTGCAGTAAAGCTTCAACAGTTTCAATCTCGTTTCTTACCTAATGGGCTCAAGCAAGCGAGAAAATATTTTTGTTAAGGTTGTAATTAATTATTATTTTATAATTTTTGAAATAGTACAGTTGTTGTGGATTTATAATATATTGAAGAATTGAAAATTAATTGGATCTCTTAATTATCTTTTGTTTTTAATATTGAAATTGTTGTGTTTATCCAATAGTACACGATAACATGTCACGGACTAGTTATTAAACGCGTGTTAAATGGTTATATACAGTGACTCACAGCCATAATCGTACACTCTTTAAAATCGCATAACATTTTTAAAATTGGTCCAAACGACTTGAGTTTATTTGAGAAGCTAGAAGGATTAGTTTGCTAAGTGACGTGTTTCGTCGTTTTTAAAAAAAATGCAATTGATCGGAATAGTGAAAAAAATTAGGGAAGGTAGTTTTTCAACTTTTTTTTGTGAGCCTGTAATGAAAATTCAAAAAACCCGTTTGTAGATTCAAGTAAGTTGTATACAATCGTGAAAATTCCCGAAATCAGCGATTCTCGACCTTATTTTGCGATCTTTAAACGTTTGTAGCTCAGAGCAACGTTAACCGATTTTGATGAAATTTTAGGCATGTATATAACTTACTTCAATCTACAAACGGGTTTTTTGAATTTTCATTACAGGCTCACAAAAAAAAGTTTAAAAAACGACCTTTACTATTTTTTTCACCATTCCGATCAATTGCATTTTTTTTAAAAACGACGAAACACGTCACTTAGCAAACTAATCCTTCTAGCTTCTCAAATAAACTCAAGTCTTTTCAAGATTTTAAAGAGTGTACGATTATGGCTGTGAGTCACTGTAAACACTGGTACAGAAGTCAGTATTCAGTGAAGTTTTAAAATTATTAACATTTATTGTACCGGAGTATTGTTTTGTATCCTATATATTTACGTTAATAATAACTAGACAAAAATATAATACTGTTTAAGAATCATTAGGATAATTAATCTTAAACTCGTCATAATATTAGCATAACCTAAAATTTTATAATATACTTTTAATCATTTTCAGACATGAAGTCATGCCGAAGATTTAACACAAATGTATTATAAATAAAATGTTTTTATTACCCCAAAGTATTACCATATTGATTTCTTTTCATTAACTGATAGAAATAGTTAAATTAAATATATATTCAATAATTGGGACACTGATAATTAATGACTGGGACACGCTATGAATTTCATTTAATTACTGGGCCATATGAACAGTTTCATGTTTTAATTAATTTAAAACTTTTCCTTTAACAAATGTAGATTCTTGTTACGTTATCTGAAACTAGAAATTTCACGCTTTCGAATAATTATATATAGTTATAATTTTATACTATTTAAATATAAAAGAAATTGCAATTATCTCAACTGCTTCCTTAACTGTTTCACCACTGGGCCATTTACCTTATCGACCAGTTTTTCTGAATCAGCATATAATTCTGAACATATTAGGTTTGTTCCGATAAAATAAGTAATATCTGTATTAGTTTTAATAGCCATTTTATATATATTAAGTCGACCGCGTCTCCCGGATTTACCCTACATAGGCCGGTATTCATAGTCGCTACTTATTCTTAAGCAAATGCTTAAGCATTCGGCATCCTTTACTAGCTACTAGGTTAGTAGAGGATTCCGCATGCTTAAGCATTTGCTTATGAATAAGTAGCGACTATGAATACCGGCCATAGAATCCAAAAGAATAAGAATGTTTCATTTTCCCCGCGGTAGAAAGCAGTGTTGCGAACATGCGAACCCCATGGGATCTACACGTTGCAGTTGGCCGAGCGACGAGGGACGGGTTCGGGTGGGCGGGTGACGTTCAAGGGTGTGTTGAGTGCAGGGAATCTATAACGTCGTATTTAAAGTACTTGCATGGCGTTAGGCGACTCTCAATCGAGAATAAAAGCTTTCCTGACAAAAGAAAATCTCCGCCCCCGGGTGGGCTCGAACCACCAACCTTTCGGTTAACAGCCGAACGCGCTAGCCGATTGCGCCACGGAGGCGAGTTGTTCACTTGTTCTTTATGCAAAGTGTAATTTTTCTCGTTCCAATATTCTGGCGCAAACAAGTGATTTCGACAGCGAGTGGGCGCAAACAGAAAAAATTCGCTCAATAATGAATGAGATAGATTTTTCTCGATGCCGTGTCGTTGGTGAAGGAGTCAATTAACGTTTATTCGTGTGGAATAGTTTTAACATTTTATGGAACATGCAGTCGCGTCGTGCGTATGCTAATTCCAAGGTCTTACAAAACAGCGTCGCATTATCGTGCTCGACACTGATAAGACGTTGTCAATGATCCCGTTCGCGCGTCGAACATTCTTTACACTACGTTTGAGATCAAGGAAACCGTTCGTGGAATGAAAGAAAGTCTTTCCGGAAACGATCGAGACACTACAATGAATATTGATCTAGATTCTAAATAGAGGCCAATCGTTTCGTTTCTAAGGAAACTTCAGGAAATCCCAATCGTACATAGAATATCGTTATATATCCCCAATTGTCGCCACGTGGCACGCGACATCCTTGCCACTGGAAAAAAAATCTGATTAATTGAATGGTACTTGGTAGTAGGGGCGGCACGACCTTAATGCACACTTGAATTGCAACCGCGCGGAAAGACGGCACGAGTCGTCTTCGCAACTTTCACGGGGAATTACACCGCGATGCTCGTTTAAACGAATTGGACTGGTTGCGTGGATGCAGTACGGTGCACACGTTCTACCTAAGTACCTACTACCTACATACATGGAAGCAACGAATCCACGCATGACTACTCGAAAGAAAAACAAAGAACGGTCGGTGACTGAATTCGGCTGTACGAATCTCGAGACCCGTTCAACAGTGTCGGCATTGTCAGTGGGTAGGTAAAGGGTGTTCCGTAATGAACTCGTTACACCTTTTGTCTCGGCACTGCCAGCGAAAAGACCCGAATCCTTTTCCACAAGTAATTACTACAAGTAATTTCCGAGAGTCAACGAACGATAGTCGGAGGATAATCGTTATTCATTGGTCCGTGAGAACTCGTCCAAACATGTCGAACATTATTGCGGTAAATATGGCAACGGGTACAAGTATGTACGTAAGAGGGTAGCCCGACCATCGCGTCGTGGGTTCGACCAACCGCGACAAAACGCATACGGAAATCGGTTTTACGGCGCGTTAACGAGCCATGAAACGAACCATATATTGTTCCGACAAGCGAGCACCGTTTGCGCCTGTAACACACCATACCGCACGATTCGTCGCTACACTATACCTATGTATTAGTAAATACTTCCAAACCGGTCGCCGAAACAGAAGAAGAAAGACGAAGGACAGAATCGAGAGTTAATTGACCGTGAAATGCGCCGAGTTCCTTTAAACTGCGCGAAGATAACGCGACGACCACTAATTAGACGACGAATCTTTTGAAAAGAGTGGATGCGTGTCAAACGTGATCGTTGGTCTTTCGAGCTGGGAACAGGATATTATTCTTGCGACCAGTTTCATACAATTAGCTTGTTTGGTTGAGCGCTGACGCGACGATATTATTTCTCTATTTAAGTCTCTCCTCTTTCTTCTTCTTCTTACAATTTACTTTGTAATCGATCAGCGTAGGTCGCAGGGAGAACGCGACGCCGACGACTCAGAAATCACGAAGGCCTGGTCGAAGGTTGGCGATCTAGGTTTGAAAGCCGGACAGGTCCGTGATAGAATTGCGAGACGAAATAAAAATGATACGTGGACGTGATAAAATTGATATTTATCCTGGCAGATATCCAGAGTTGAAGCGATGCCAACTCAGCTACGGATAATACCGAGCCCACGCCAGCAGATACATACCTACGTAATTATCGTCTCCACGGTGTCGCGTTTTTTTCCCATCAATTTCCTTTCTTTCACCAGCGTCGAAAGATTAAAGAAGGCTCGCGAGGCCAGGTCGAGAGAGACAGATGAACCGAAATTGACACGGCGTCGAAAGCGGGACACTCGAATCTAGCAGAATGAAAAAGTCGAGCATGCAAATGCGAAAAAGCCAGGAGGCATTGGTTCGGGCGGTGGATAAGTTTTGGAAAGATACTCCGGCCAGATACTCATTTGGAAGCGCAAAGGCCGAAGGCTCGGATATCTTTATACGTTTCGGTCGTCGAATATCAAAAGCCCCGAACAAAAACACCGCTCGAGAGGAATGCCGAGTATATACAGTTAGTAAAAAAAGTATTTGGACACTTTTTAAAATCGCATAACTTTTTTAGAATTGGTCTTAACGACTTGATTTTTTTTGAGGACCTAGAAGGATTAGTTTTCTAAGTGACGTGTTTCGTCGTTTTCGAAGAAATTGCAATTGGTCGGAATAGCGAAGAAAATAGTAAAGGTCGTTTTTTAAACTTTTTTTTGTGAGCTTGTAATGAAAATTCAAAAAACCTATTTGTAGATTGAAGTAAGTTGTATACATGCTAAAAATTTCATTACAATCGGTTGACGTTGCTCTGAGTTATAAACGCTTAAGCATCGCAGAATAAGGTCGAAAATCGCTGATTTCGGGAATTTCGCGATTTTCGACCTTATTCCGCGATCTTTAAGCGTTTATAGCTCAGAGCAACGTTAACCGATTTGGATGAAATTTTAGGCATGTATATAACTTACTTCAATCTACAAATGGGTTTTTTGAATTTTCATTACAAGCTCACAAAAAAAAGTTTTAAAAACGACCTTTACTATTTTCTTCGCTATTCCGACCAACTGCTATTTTTTCGAAAACGACGAAACACGTCACTTAGAAAACTAATCCTTCTAGGTCCTCAAAAAAAATCAAGTCGTTAAGACCAATTCTAAAAAAGTTATGCGATTTTAAAAAGTGTCCAAATACTTTTTTTTACTAACTGTACGTACGCCTAAACGGCTAACGGGCGCATCCACGGTCATTGGTCTCGTAGAGTTAGCGAGAAATTTTGCGCTAATATTCTCCGACCACCAAATTTCGAAGTGGCAAAAACACGCGCGGAGATCAGGTATTGCGCGAGGTCAGCGTAGCCACCTTACCTTATCACCGATTAGCCTACGAAAATACAGTATTATAAGATCGAAAGAGCTTGTCCTTTTCCACGACTGCGCTCAGCCAAGAGGAAGCAAGTTCTCTAAAGTCTCCTCGATTGGCTCTATGCACCCTACGTTGTCGAAGGGTGTCCCCGTTTAGCTACCCCCGTTAAGCTCTACGTTCGGATCGTTACAGTCACCATCGTTTACCGGCACCGGCATCAACAGCATTCGGGTGTTTTAAATATCTAAAATCTAAGCGGTAGGATGCATTAAACGCGAAACAATAACGGCGCCAATGTTTCAACTTGACAATAATTAATATCGGTCGCCGGTTCGGACGACAACACGTTTAAATCAGATTGGCCGTTCGTCGTTCTCGATGAGCAATGGAAAAGCATTTAACGTGTGTCGGAAGCCTCCGTTGTGTCGTTCGAACGAGAGGGTAAAAATACAATAATTCGAAGCAAGCTAAATAGTCGTTGGCCGATGGGCACGGCCGTTCCTGTCGATATTCTCTCGGGACACGTCGTATCGGTCGGAAAGAGAAGAGGAAAAAGGAGAAACGAAGGGTACGGAAGAGAAACGGCGAAAAAAAGAAGAGAAAAGAAGAGGACGACGAGTGGCGCAAAGGGAGGAAAAGGAATGAGGTGGGTAGCAGGGGAAGCACCCCATTGGGCTACGGCCCTGCAACGTGTCCGCCCAATAGGGGTGCGTAGTCGAGAGCACTCAGTCGCGGTCGAGCCGCCGATCAAGTCGGATCGTTTGTTTACCTTCTGCGCCGCGTCGTGCTTCGGCTATCGCATCGCTTCGCGCCGCCTCGCGTCGCGTCGTGCCGCGTCGTGACGTGCATTGCCGGCTACAGTGTTTTCGTAGTGTCTTGTTTCGAACGGTTCGCCACTTCGGTCCAGCTGCTCTCTACGCGAATCGGTGTGATAGTTCAGACAGAAATCTACCAGTGAGGTGTGTCGTGCCCGAGACCCGCGAGTTCCATCCTCCGCGAGGAGAGCACGAAGCTGATGGGGGATGACGTTCGATGGAAAACCAGGTATGTACTTACATCCTTACCAAATGACCATTTCTTTCGCGACCGTGTCTTCATCTTTTCTCTCTTCCGTCTCGCCGATCGTTCTGCTTTTCAATCAAACAGATTTGTTCGCCGTCAGGATCGTTTAACCGCGTCTTTGATCCTAATTTCTATCGGTCATCGTTCACGCGCAATCGTTTCTCAATCCGGTCCACTTAGGTAAGTATGTCTGTAGGTTCTTACCGATGCGCCCGCGCTTACACTCGCGTCATCTATCATTCTAAACTCGAAAAAGTATGTAAATACAGCAGCAGATGGCATCCCTCGAGGACACGAGCTAACAATAACTTTAAAAGGAGAGAGACAACGCTACTTCGAACCGAGTATATTGAAGTAGAGGATAATTAGTACAAGTATTTAGCATAACTACTTAGTATAATTATCTCGATGATTCTCATGTGGAGGATTCTCCTTGTGCCACGAAACGAATCGGTAAAACCTGTCAAGTGCGAAACTGCGAATCGGGGCACCTTGACACGTTTCTATCTTTCACCACCTTTAAGGGTTAGGTATCTTCGTAGAAAGTGGAGAGGCTTGCTTTATTCTGGTATTTCATCTTTTCCACTTGACTACGCGTTAAGTAAGTACTTATGTATATACCCTGCAGCTATCGGCTCACGGTGCTCGTTGGTTCGTGGAAAGAAAACGAACGTTACCGAGAATAGTTATTTAGTGCTCGTTCGATCGAAAACTTGAGAAGTAGTCTCGACTACTTACATACATATATCGTAATAGATGCAACGAACGAGCTTTATCCGTGGCGAGGCGTAGAAAATCGTTTGTCCGCGGAAATATCGTACGGCTGGGGACTGGGGTGGCGTCTGTGCGAACAGAAGCGAACAACACGAACAGGGGAAAGGGCGAAGGGAGATTAATCGTCCTAACCTACTTGGAACTCCTCTCGAGAAGAGTTAAACGGCGCGCGGCGTGGTGTATCGCATCTCGCACTCGCGGCCTTATCCTTCGGTCCGTCCTTGCTATTTCAGACATGCCGGGTCCACATGCATCTTGTCTAAATTAATCGATTTTGGAAAGAAGGTCGCGACGCGTTAGGAAACGCACTCTATTTCTGGAGTTTGCTGTTGGCGATACTAAGGAAGGGAAGCGGGTTAGGTCGGATGAAACCCCCGCGGCCCGGCCGTTGTGTCTATATCTATGATCTATATAGGTAGTTCTCGCCGCTTGCTTTGTTCCGAGGACAGGTCCTGGCTGTGAACAGCTCGGAGGAAGAGAAATAGAAACTAAAGCGAGAGCTTTCCACGAATTCTCGCCACGATCGCGACTGCCTACGTTGACGGAAACGTTTGTCTTCTCGTCCTTTCTCCCTTTGCCTGCGTCTTCTCCTTGGTCGTTGCTATTATGTAGGTATATGTATACCTACCTTCGTACATGCCCGTAAAGTAGTCGATAGAGTGCAAGTTGTAGTTCGCGTTAGCGTACGCGCGACTAAGTTCGTCGTCGCCGACAGGGAGGCAGCTTGCCTGTGTTTCTGAGCAGCGAATTTTCATTCCACGGGAAAGCCTATGCATTGCAGCCGTGAATTCTCACGGTACACACAACGTCGTCGATACTTTCGTCGATGGAACATCTTGTGGCCGAACGAATACCTAGCAACCCACGCTATCCGATTTTCACGTTACACCCGAATTTCGAGAATTTAACCGACTTGTTGATCAAAGTCCAAACGACTGTACATACTTGTACTAATGTAGAAGTGCAGAGGGGGGAATATAGAGACGGGTAGGGAAGGGGGAGAAGTAGGAGGAATGCAAGGAATCGTTCGATAAGGCGATTCTCGTGAAAGCTAATGATTCGGCGAACGAGAGTCGTGCGTACGCGGAAATCGAAGCTGGCTCTCGCCGAGCAAGCCAAGAAAGAATGTTGCAAGCCGTCGTACTGGCACAACACGACCCGCCTACTCGTTCATTCCCGGGATCGATATCGCGATTACGATTGCAAATGACCCTACTCGAATTCTACTCGTGGATCCGCCAGAAATCTTGCTCCGAAGACTCTCGTCGAACCGAAGGTGCTTTGTTGATGTAAACGAGTCCGTCCACCTCTAGATGCTTCTCTTGAACGGCCTACGAACGCGGGCCGGTCCACTACGCGGTTGGTGACGATGGGCGAAAGGTGCGTGAAACGATCTGGCGAGTGGCCACCGATTGGAAGACTTGGCGCATTTCGAATACTCGCGAGAATGTTCGAGTCGGGTCGGCCGCGGAATCTCCGCGTAGACTTGGCGCGAGATTCATTGGCGAAACTTTTTTAATTTCACCCCCTCGAGGAACCGAGGTCGATGGTAATAATCGCAGCTACGCCTTCCCCTTGCTTTGGGAACGGGTTTAAAGAGGCATTTGAATGTTTGACGAGGTGCAACGCGCTTGAATGGCGCAGAAGCTTTTGCTAGGGAAAACGATAGGACTCGGTTGTATTTAGGGACGAAACGGTGTCGAGGACGAGATCGTTGCAGCTAATTACTCGTCGACTACGCGACGTACATCGTACACACCTACTTCTTCGAATACTGGCGACAACAGAAGAGTCGAGGACGCTGGGCGAATCTTAAAGGATTCCCCAACCAACGCGAATATCGCGGCGCGGAGCGGATCCGCCGCGGATCAGATAAGGCTGCCCATAAAGGTCTAAACACACTTATCAGTTCCGTGTCAGTTCCGTTCCGGCGTGCCAGTGGTAAGAAGAAGGGGGGCATAGAGGGTCTCTTCTTCTTACCACTGGTACGGCGGAACGGAACTGACACCAACAATTCTAAAAATCAAAATATATTTTGATAAACACAAAGAGTTTAAATAAAAAATTATCAAAAAACGCAATATCCCATAGGTACTAAATTTCCATAAAATTGAGGCCAAAACCATTGACCCAAAAACAGGAGCTTCAACATGAGCCTTTAATAATCACCCATGAAATATATATATATAGGAATCTTTAATAAAAATCCTATACACATATATAAATATAAAAACCAATTAATAGATAAATTTAACCCCTCTAAAGTTATTATTATTGAACTCCTATAATCATAAATTAATCACAAAATAAAAACTAATAAAGGCAGAGAAAAAAATAAAGTATAAAATATAAAATAATACCTAGAAATTAAACGTATAACACCCAACCCTCACTTTAAAATAATAACATAAACAATAATTAAACTAATCTCAAAAAAAAATAAAATATCAAAAATCTTAATGAACAAAAGGTCAAGAATAAAATTCCAGTCAATAATAAATTTAAACTAATACAAAAAAATTCTTTATAATCAACAGCACATAAAATAATTCCCATTATAAAAAAAAACTAATATAACCAAATAATAAGAATGCAAGTTTAACCCTAAATTATAGCTAATAAAATATCAATCAACTATCCCTATACCACATTTCAACAAAAAATAAATAACAAATAGAAAAAAAAATTACTTAAAAAATATTTATAAAAAAATCTTAAATAAAACAAAATTAATCCAACCATTATAAATAAAATAATTATCATAATAAATTTACTGTGCTTACATTTTGATTATTCATATAAAAAATCATATTAATTATAATAGATATCCCCAAAACGCTATCACAAACTGAAAAAATTAAATAATATAAAGAAACCCATTCATTCAAATTATTTACTTCAATAAAAAAAGTGCACCTTAAAACTACCAATACTAAGAGGGGCGTAGAGGGTCTCTTCTTCTTACCACTGGTACGGCGGAACGGAACTGACACGGTTCTGATAAAGATCTAAACCCACTTATCAGTTCCGTGTCAGTTCCGTGTCAGTTCCGTGTCAGTTCCGTTCCGGCATACCAGTGGTAAGAAGAAGAGACCCTCTACGCCCCTCTTCTTCTTACCACTGGCACGCCGGAACGGATATGTGTGTTTAGACCTTAAGTGTGTTTAGACCTATAGCCGACACGTATAAAAAACTGCTGATCCGCGACAGATCCGCTCCGCGCTGCGATATTCGCGTTGGTTTGGGGAAGCCTTAAGATAGAAACGTGGCTAAAAAATCGTAGATTTCTCTATACAAGCGACCGACTCATCCATTACCTATCGACGTGGGAGACTTGTCCCAGAGGGTCGTTTCTTGAATCACACATTTGCACATAAATTCACTGCACGTTCGCCCCTTACGTTTCCTTAGATACGGGTAGGCGAAATGCCTCGTCAGTTGGAGTTGAACGAAACGATCTTCGGTGGGTTTTTCCTCGGGCCCTGCCCGGTGTTTCGAAGCGGAAATTACTTCTGCCGGAAGTGCTGGAAAAGCAGGCTATTCGTGCCAGATGAAGGACCTCGGGACGGAATTCGTTATCGCACAACCGACAGCTGACCAAACTACCAGCAAATCATGTGTCTTCTGTCCTGTAACGCGATAACGTCGTTGGTTTCGTCGGTCCACTCGGTCCAGTCGCTTCAACGACTGCTCCACGATTACCAGGCAAACTCCGGCCGTGTCGCTACAGAGAAGTTCTATCGCGAATCGATTTTCCCCCGTAAAGCGTACTAGCAGTTGCGAATCACCTTGACGTTTCGCCGGTATTGTCGATTAAAAGTGGAAAGTCACCGCGCCAACAGATAACTATTCATTGAAGACGATTTGCTTTGGTGTGCTCGCGATACCGTGCACAACGGACCACTATTGTACAAGAATCCGCCGTATTTCGCAGACGATTTATCACTCCGTCACTGTTATGCACATCGACGTTGCTGAACTTGTATCGGGAGAAATCCACTGGCAAAAAAAAAATAGTAGGTATTCTGGAAACTGAGAAAAAGAAGCAACCGAGTCGAAGACGAAACGCGGAGGCGGACGCGATCATTCGTGAGCTGAAGCTGATCGAACCGGCCCAATTAATTAAGGTCGCTGCACCCGTGGCCGCATACCGTCAAATTACGGAATTCTGGCCGTCGTCCAGAATGAAGAAGACGCGTGCACGCGTTGCTACTCTCTGTCGCTGTTGCTCTAATTCTTGCTCTTGCTCCCTGTGCCTCGGAGTCAGGGACGCGAGCGTTTACGAGGCTTCTATTTGCATATACATTCTACGTGCATACATATGTTGCGCCTCGCTGAAGACTGCGACATTCAAATCGCACTGGATTACGGTTTCTAAATCGATTCGATAAACCGCTTCATCGTGTGCGAAAGCTTCGGGAAACTTTGATGTCCATTTTCATCGAGCGACAGACGACTTTTAATTAGTTAGTTGAGGCAGTCGCGCGGCTGCAAACACTTGTCGTAGAATGGCCACGTTCGGCTGGTCGATCAGCAGCCGGCTATCGCAATTACCGCGTAAGCGTAAATAAGCCGAGCGAAACGAGGGGTCGAAACCGGCCGACCGGTCTATCCGAATTGCATCGCATCGTTAGAATTCTTCGTTGCTCGCACGTGTCGCGAAATCTGGTCCTTATTATCGCGGGCCATCGATCGAAACGGGCGACGACTGCCGCTGCCGCGCCGGTTCCAAAGAAAGCTTTCAGGTTCAACCGGTTAAGTTAAATCATCCGGACGACTCTTCTTTTAGCGGGGTTGCTCGGGAAATGTTTGTAAGAAACGTGAGAGAGAGAGAGAGAGAGAATGTATTATACATGGAAGGGTGAAGAAGAGCCCCATGGGAGAGGGAATGGGCCGAAGGAAGTTGCGTGTCTGGACGCGGGATCCTGCAAGCTGCGAGTGGTTTGCTAGCTCGGGAATGATCGAAGATAGAGGCAATGGCTATACGGTGCAGCGATCTTTGCATTCGCGTTCGCATTTCGCATTTTACATCGACCGATTCACCCCGTAGATCCCAGGGTTGCCTAGGGGCGAGAGCTCGGAGAGTTGCCATGACAACCACCGATGCCCCGCCACGGCCAACCAGGGGTGCTCAATCGAACCCTTTTCTCACCCCCTCGACCCCACCTCGGCAACCTTTCTCTCCCTTACAGTCGTGCCGCACCCACCCCCTCCGCCACGATTATTCCTCCGCCCAGCCTTGCTTCTGTTCCGAGTCCGTGGCCGAGACCGAGGCTCAAGCCTCCGACCTCTTTGGCAAACCTACGACGAGAGGGCATTTTCCCTCCTAACAATAACAGGCATCGCCTTAACGAGTCGCGAGACAATTTTTGCCAAATCTTTACCAGATACCAGTTTCAGAGAACGAACATCTTCACCACCCTGACTGTTTTGCGTTCCCTTTGCATTATCGATTTTGCGCACGCTACTATTAATTACCGCCCTTCCGGAGACCTTTGGCAAACGGAATGCCCTTCCTCAAACCCCGCCCCTGCCTCCACCTCCTCTTCTCCGAATAACTGGAATTCGAAATTTCCGCTTCCGACGACGGGGAGAGTAACGAAATTTCCCTATCGCGGGACATTTTACAGCGGCGGATAGGGTGAGAATGACGTTGCAGACGGAAAAGGGAGACGGAAAGCAAGAATTCTTTAAAGCCTGAAGAATGTCGCATCGAGTGTAAATATGTACAGTGAGTAACGAAGATATTCGGACACTTTTTAAAATCGCATAACTTTTTAAACTTAATCCAAACGACTTGAGTTTTTTTGAGAAGCTAGAAGGATTAGTTTTCTAAGCACGTGATTCGTCGTTTTGAAAAAAAATGCCATTGGTCGGAATAGCGAAAAAAATAGTGAAGGCCGTTTTTTTTCTCAACTTTTTTGTCTAAGCCAGTAATGAAAATTTAAAAGTCCCGTTTGTAGATTTAAGTAAATTGTATACATGCCTAAAGTTTCATCAAAATCGGTTAACGTTGCTCTGAGCTTAAACGCTTAAATGATTTCGCGATTTCCGACCTTATTCCGCGATCTTTAAGCGTTTATAGCTCAGAGCAACGTTAACCGATTTTCATGAAATTTTAAGCATGTATACAATTTACTTGAATCTACAAACGAGTTTTTTGAATTTTCATTACAGGCTCACAAAAAAGTTTAAAAATGACTTTTATTATTTTTTTTTGCTATTCCGACCAATTGCATTTTTTTCAAAACGACGAAACACGTCACTTACAAGGGAAGATCCCGAACCCAGAAATTCAAAAAAATCTGAAACATTGTAAATATGTAGGGCATTTCCTCCTGATTACAACACAATTTTTTTGCTGCCCAAATTCACGCTAAGAGGGGGGGGGGCAATTTTAACTCCTGAAAATTCGGTTATTTTCCGATTTTATTTCGTAACTCGCTATCAGTAAGAGATGGAGAAAAGGTTTCCAGACAAAAATTACTTCTTTTAATTAGGACTATCATTTGGTAACTTGCAGTTCTTACAGTTCGTGAGTTATAACACACAGTCGGAAAATAGCCGGAATCTAAGGGGTCAATTTCATCCCCTTAGAGTGAATTTGGGCAGCAAACAAAAATTGCACTGTAATCAGAAGGAAATCCCCTACGTACCCACAAAGTTTCAGAAGTTTTTGAATTTCCGGATTCGGGATCTTCCCTTGTTAGCAAACTAATCCTTCTAGCTTCTCAAAAAAATCTCATGTCTCAAATCTCTTTGGACCAATTCTAAAAAAGCTACGCGATTTTAAACAGTGTCCGAATATTTTCGTTATTCACTGTAATTACAGTGGCTCACAGCCATAATCGTACACTCTTTAAAATCGCATAACATTTTCAAAATTGGTCCAAACGACTTGAGCTTTTTGGGGAAGCTAGAAGGATTAGTTTGCTAAGTGACGTGTTTCGTCGTTTTTAAAAAAATTGCAATTGGTCGGAATAGTGAAAAAAATAGTAAAGGCCCTTTTTAAACTTCTTTTTGTGAGCCTGTAATGAAAATTCCAAAAACCCGTTTGTAGATTGAAGTAAATTATATACATGCCTAAAATTTCATCGCTGATTTCAGGAATTTCCGCGATTCTCGACCTTATTCTGCAATCTTTAAACGTTTGTAGCTCAGAGCAACGTTAACCGAATTTGATGAAATTTTAGGCATGTATATAACTTACTTCAATCTGCAAACGGGTTTTTTGAATTTTCATTACAGGCTCACAAAAAGAAGTTTAAAAAAGAACCTTTACTATTTTCTTCACTATTCCGACCAATTGCATTTTTTTTAAAAACGACGAAACACGTCACTTAGCAAACTAATCCTTCTAGCTTCTCAAAAAAACTCAAGTCCTTTGGACCAATTTTAAAAATGTTATGCGATTTTAAAGAGTAAAGTACGATTATGGCTGTGAGCCACTGTATATCGGGGCTTAGCGCGAGTAGATTAACGAGAATAAACGTGGCCGATCAGTTCCGCTGGGCAATTTAATTGCAGGTTAATCGAATAGTAATAGGGGCCTTTTCTTCAGCCTGCCGTTCCCAGAAATCGGTAGGTACCTATCTGAAAGCTGAACATACGCTCGTACGCTGGTTAACCGTTCGCCGATCGTAGTTTGTGCTTTGCGCTCGGCAAATTTCGTTTCCTCCTTAATTAAGTTCCTCGCTGGATGCGAAAGGATAGAGGGCCAAAGCCAGGCGCGCGGTTTTTCCATTATCCGCATTATCGCAGACGCGCGATAACACCATCATATTTATTAATTGCGCCGTTCGCGGAATCGAGTTCAATGTCGCTCTTTGTCGATACCTCGAGTCGCCCGGCGCTTTGTCCGAGCGAGGACTTTTTCCAGAAATCGAAACGATACTAAACATTGCTGTGCTATCAGTGACGATGGGGAAGAAGAGTGTGGAGAGACGAAGGCAGGGCGAGGTTAAACGGTTAAACGATCGAGTTTTCGTCACGCGCGAATAAACGGCGACTGGTCGATGCGATTTCCAATACGAGGGTTCGCGACCCAGCGACTTTGATCATCCTTCGAACGAAATTGAAAGCAGTCCACCCCGCAAAAAGTGGGAACTATAAACTGAAAAGAAAGCTACACTCGACACCGCGCCACGTCACAGCCAGTTCATTGTCTCCGTCGTTGGAAAATAGCGCCGCGAAAAGTACCTCCGATATAGGTAGCTATCGCTGTTGTCTCCTTTTCATCTTTTCTTACCCTTTTTCTTTCCCTTTCCCCCGTTTTGTCGCCTGCCCGTACCTCCGCGTACACAACGGAGCACAATTGGAAGGTGGCGCGGCGATGGAGGCGCAAGAATGAGGTAGCCTCGGTCTCGTTTTCTTTCGTTTCGACGATTTTTTAGCGATTGCGACGAATCTCTGTTTGGACAGCGATGTGCTGGTCGGAGCAGCAACCTAACCGCTAAACCTTTCCCATACCATATCTCTTGCACCCGACCCGGCGGGACGCGATGGCACGCGACGACGCGAACATGTTTCCCTGGGTGGGAGTGGGTCGGGTCTCGGGAGAGATGTGAAACGAAACACGCAGTGTCCCATCCTTTCCGGTTATTTCGCGCGTTTACAAATATATAGGTAAGGTGAATGTCCCAATTTCTACTCATTTAAGAGGTTACTCGTCATAAAGAAAGAGTAAAAAATTTGTTTGTGATCAAAATTTGAAGAGTAATTGATTAATTCTTGAATAATAAATCAATCGATTCAAAAACTATTTAAGAAAGATATTTTAAGATGTTTAACTATTAGTAATTTGTAATTAAATACAATGCTCTAAATGTCCGTATTTCTACTCACCATTTGTACCAATTTCTGCTCACATAACATGTTGCCTTTTCAGATTAAAATAAGTTACATCTTGTATGGGGAGGTTTTCTAACACAATAGTAAAGCATAAAATAATGATAAATAAAAAATAAAATGCCTTCGAATAGAAATAGAGGTTACAGCGTACATTAAATTGTGGGGGTTAGTCTTGGGGGTTATGTTACTAAAAGTGTGGTGAGTAGAAATGCGGATATGACGGTGGTTCACTTGACCCTAAACCTACTCACCTGTTTTCTACTTAAAAAAATTGAAAATAGTAAAAAAAACTCTAAATCCAGAGCACAATACGGCATCTGTTTTTGTTTCTAAATAAGAACTTTCACTGCAAAGACTATTTTCTGCCCGATTATCGAATACCAATAGTGTCGCTGTTCCTTAGCACAAACAGCTAGAACACGATCGAAAAATCGTGGGTCTATCGTTTTAAAAGTTTTTCATTATTTATGCTGCACTTTGTTCAACCCCAAGCTCGTGCAAAACTCGCGTAAATGTTCAAATAATTTAGAATTATTTCGTTACTACTATAGTCCAAATGTACCACTTATAATAATAATAAGAAAAATAGAAAATTAGTAGAAATCGGTACATGAGTAGAAATGGAGACTTTTACCTTATATGCGGTTCTTTTCCACCTGGAATTTCGAGGGGACAGGTGTGGAGGCTCCGACCAACGTGGCAGCCTACTACCAGGCATCCAATCAGATTTTGTGCAATTTTCAGGGCCAGACCGATAACTTTGTGTCTGAACGATTAAAAAGCTGAATGGAGATGTTAGTGGTCGGCACGGTGTCGATTCGATCGGCAGGCATCCCGCGGGAGCGCGTTCCCGGAAATAAAGGTGCCAATCTCCTTCCGTTGCCCTTGAGGGACTACATACTATTTGCATTTTAACATAGGTAGTTGTACATAGTGTCGCGTCCAGCTGCGCTCCATTTGCAAGCTTGCTAATGGCAATTTCTCGCGTTGCCGCAATCAAAAGCAGCGAGGGAGTAGCTACCGCGACTCGTTGCAGCAACGCGGTTACCTATATGCAGCTAATCGCAAGAATCAACGGAAGGCAATTTTTCACCGTCTTTCTCGGCGAAGAAGCGAGAAATCGTCTCCAAAGATAGGCGAGCATGAGCGAGCGAAGCGGGCCGCGGCTATTGCTCGAGTGTTGAGTGTGATAACGAATCGCGTGGGCTCTTTTGTTTCAGAAACGTTGCCGCGCGACGCCGAAGAATGGGGCGAAGAGGAGCGACTTGTCGGTTTTTTACGCTAACCGGCCAGAGCGCGACGACGTAAATCCTCCGATCGACGGTTGTGCGCGGGATCGGATGGACGCGTGGTGATCTCGCGAAAGGGTAGTTAGTACTATCGCGGTGAAATTTAAGTACCGTCTGGACGCATCATGGACGCATAGGCGCGTGGCGGAGGCTTTAACCCGATCGAGCATTTCCCAAGTGGCCGGCGCTCCGTCGCCGTTGGCCGAATCGCGTGCAACATGTTTGGGACGAAACTGCGCACGTGGATGGAAGCGCATATCGTCCGATCGAAGAAGAAAAAGGACAGGAAGAAAGGGGACAAGGGGATCGACTCGAATTGCAACTCGCCAAGGAATCACAGCGCCAACAGATCTCCCGCCTTGCACCAAGTAAGTACGAAATTGCCGGTCCCTCGCCCTTCCACTTACACTCGCACTCGGGTGTCCGTCAACGTCGCGTCGACGCCTTCTAGGGTCCGTTTTCGTCTCTCGGCGAGGAAGGAAGAGACAGGTGAGACGAGCCCCGGAGAATTGGTCGCGTTTCGCAGCCGTCGAAAGGTCCCGCGCGCGGCTATCCAATTAGGCGACATTGCCTTAGCACCTTGGCTCTTTCACACCTTTTGTCTCTCTCACCTCGACCAAGTAGTTTCGACTTGGCTTCGGTCTCTCCTTCCACGTTCTCGAGCCGTTGTTCGGTATAGCAAGCGTTCGATTTGCAGATACACCCAGTAGACTCGCCGTCGAAGACCGTGGACGGGATTCGGTTGCACGGGCGAGGTAGCTACGGTGGCTCTGTGACTGCCGCATCCGCGAGCACGACCACGTCGTCTGGTACTGTCGCTGGTACCGGTAGCGTCAATCTATCCTCCCCGGAAAGCGCCTACAGCACCGGATACTCGACGGATGGTACCTCGCCCGGGACCAGCTTCCCACCGGAGTATTACATCAACATCAGGACTGGCACCCACTACTTTCAGAGCAACGGTAACAACGGTAGACCGAAGAGGCCCAGCGACTCGCCTGTCACGCTTACAGATCTATCGACCGCTGCTACTCTGCTATCGGGACATGGAAATCACGACTCCGCCGCTTCCCTCGCGAACATGACCAGGGACAACGAACTGCCGCGAGATATCCGCAGCAACACCCCCAATAAGGCACGTACGATCCTCCTTTATCATTACCATTATTGCGTGCTCGCAAGTTTCTTGCGCCGTCGGTCTTGAAGTTCTACTCTACAATCACCGTTGGCTTTGTCAATTAAACAGATCAGCGAGCGGCTAGGGAGCGAAGGTTCGAAGCAACAGTCGCCCCAAGTACAGGCACACGCGTACGCGCAGCAGGAGAGGTACTATCGACGCACCGAGTCGTTCTCCGCCGATTCATCGAGGAGTAACCTTGCCGCTCCCGTCACCGCTACCGTTCCCTCCTCGATACCGCCGCCGTTGCTCTCGCCCACGGTCCAATCGCCCCGAGAACGATCTCGCATTCGAACGAATCCATGGCTGTCGGCCAACTCGTCCGGCTCCAGCAACGCTGGCTTCAAGTCCAGGCTCAACCTGGACGACACCAGCAGCAGCTCCGGCCTCAAGCTCACGGAGTCCTCCGGAAGTGCCAGCGACTTGAACGCTAACACTGGTCGGGAAGGAAGGGCCAGGCGAGAATTCAAGCAGGAAAGCCTCAGCGCCGGAAGAAGCCCGTTAGTACCGCATTTCCAAATCTTTTCTACGTTTTGGGTCCTTTTTTTTTCTCCATTTCTCTAGCAATCCGGGGCAATATCGAAGCAACGATGTTGCTCGGGGCCTCGTTAAAATTTCACGCTCAAAACTTACTCTCAAACTTATCCGTAACGAGCGAGAACACGCGGAGGGGAAAATTCATTCAACAGCTCGTTGTAGATTCCGTAGAATCTTCTGTTCGGTAGGGAAGTTATAATCACGAGGCAGGTAGCTCGTTATTGGCTAGGGCCGTTGTTGGCTGGTCCGGTCTGTTCCTTCGAGCGGCGAATCTCGCTCGAGTTTTACTCTCGAGGCTCGCCTGGCGTCCAGTCTGACCAACTTTTCTCGCATAGAATTAATCAGAATTGGAGAATCGCCTCGGGTCTGGAGATTCGGCCAAAGATGACTTTGTCCGTGCAACGTCGTAACAGCACTAGCAGCAGCAGCAGCAGCGACACCAGCAGCACTAGCAGCAGCAGCAACGTGAGTCGCGGCAGTGGTTGCAGCAACGGAAACGGGAATCGGGACGCGAATGGGAATGGAAACGGAAAGCACACCGGCGACGGTATCGGCAACGGCAATGGTTCGTCTGGATCCTCTGTGACCCGAAGCGTCGGATCGTCCGAGGACGATATCACTCTCAACGAGATGATGGGAAAGTTCGACGAAAGTTACGTCTACGAAAAAGAAACGGACATCCTGTCCGACAGCGACCCGACCGATTGCGAGGACTACATAGACTCGCTGTCAGACCTGGACGGCCCCCGGGGCGGCTGCGACGAGAACGATACCCTGGGAAACGAGGATTTGGATTACATCGACAACGGCTCGCTCCTCGATCTGGACAACCTCGATTGTTCCGGGCGTTTCCCCAACACCGGCCACTGCACCTATTTCGCGTTCACCGGTGAACTCGCCCGTCGAGGCACCAAGTTGCGGGAATCGTTGGTGAAACGTAGGAACAAGGAAGACCCGACCATGCTCCAGAGGTAATACACGGCGCTATCAAGCTCCCGTCGTTTTTAGAGAGGCGCGACGCGTCGCGGAGAAACAGCTACGGCAATTGTATCATCGCGGTCGCTTCGTCTCTGTTCGCAGAACTGCCAACGCGAAGAACGCCGGCAAGAGGCAGAGCGCGCGGCACAAGAAACCGGACGAGAAACAGCAGACTGAGAAGCGCAAGAAGCGGATCTCGCTGCGTCGAAAGCCGAATCTGGACAAGTGCGACGACGAGACGGCCAATTTGAACCGCGCGCTGGTCGAGAGGATGCTGCTGAAGAACTCGGGCTTCAATCAGGGCAGCAGGAGCGTGGGCGGCACACCCATATGTCTGCGTCGAAAGAAACACGACGTGAACAAGAATCTGTCGCCGATGAGGTTGACCGACGATCGGCTGGCCGCCCAGTCCGCCACCGTCGACACCGAAGTCCTCAAGAGACGGTCTAATTCGGTAAGGAACTTGTTTGCTCTCTCTCCTCCTTTATGCGCGCGAAAGGCCTTTGATCGGCTTATTTCACCCCCATCTAACCCGTCGACACTCTAATAAACTTTCCCTCCCTGTCGAAGTAGTCGAGGTAACGAACGATTTATCGTTTTCTGGTTGTAAGGTGAGCTACGTGAACGGCAACGTCGTGAGGCGGCTAGTGACGGGCAACACCTACATGACCACGTTCGCGTCGGAGATCGCTTTGATCGAGGCGGACAAAGAGGCCGATAAAAAGTATCGCGAGCTCATCCTAGAGGCGGAGAATATTTTGGTGAACATGCAGAAGAGTGAACACAGCGCGATGCCTATCGTGCCGTCTCCCTCTCGCAAGTTTCACAACGGCCTGGCAAACAAGCGCGTGGAGCTTATTAAAAACACCGAGCTGAACATCGAGCTCGCCCTCTCCAGGAGCAGAAACTCGCAGCCAGAGTTGCAGAGCGGCAGCATCCGAGACCTCGAGCACACAAGTCCCAAGAGGCAGTTCGCGCAGGCCTGCTCTCCGATTCGTCGGTTTATGGAGAGAAACGGGCCGGCGACGACCGGGTTTCTCCCAAAGGAGAACTCGTACAAGCAAGAAACAACGGCGATCAAGTACTCGGCCGACTCGCCGATCGCGTCGAGGCGAACACCGCCACAGTACTCGCCGAATAGGAGCGCCTTTCCTTCGCCTTCTCCATCTCCCTCTTCTTCTCCTTCTCCCTCTCCGCGTCTGAGAGCCGCTTGCGCTTCGGACACCATCGAGCGCAACGGACCGCGAGCGACACCCTCCTGCTGCAACGGTGCTATCCTACCCTCTTCGGACCTCAACGACTCCCGAGGCACGGTTCGCTCTCAGATTTGGTTCCAAAACAGAACTCGCGATATCGCCTTGTCGCAAAGGGATTCTCCCTGCGACATCAGGCAAGAGTCGTGCGTTTCGAGGCCGTTGACCAAGGAGGAAGGGGTCACGTCCAGCTCGTCGGATTCGGAGGACAGGTGTGACGCGAGGAGAAGAGCACCGCTAATGACTTTCAGGTCTGTGTCTCGACCGCGTCTTACGTTACTTGCCCACTCAGGGAAGCTGTTTCGGCCACTTTTCGTTCCGTTTACGTTGTCCGTAGGTCGGTGGACATGGGTCCCATCAAAGAAGGCTCTTCGTATTGTCCGCAAAGCGAGCCGGTCAAGAGGAAGGTGTACGCGGGTAGCGCGACTTACGGCAGAATACAGAAAACCCTGGGAGAGCACGTGACTTTGAGGAATTCGGACGGCGACGCCACCACCGCCACCGGCACCGACGATGCCGGTAAGTAAACAGGCTCAACCCCGGAGCTTTTGTTAGATCTCTAACCGGCAAAGTTTTCCTTACGCAGATGATTCGAGAAGATGTTTGAAGGAGAAGGTGGCGCGCCTTCGCCGAGAACGATTAGCCGCAGAGGCAAATGCGAACTTGAACGCGAACCCGAGTGCCCAAGATTCGCAGAGCTTCCAACACCAGCTTTCGCAGTTACGGCGACAGATGCTGGTGCAGACGTTGCAAGGTCTGAAGCGAAGCCTCGAGGACCAGTCCGCGACTTTGAAGCAAATTTGCTTGGAACCGGTGTTGACCGAACAATTACCCTGAAACGAGCACGGGAAGACGCGGAGTCTCTCGCCGGCATCGATCGCGATCGACGAATCTACGGGGGTGACGTAGAGCGGGAACAGAGGGAAGGCGCTTTCGATCTATGTACCTACGAGCTTACATACTCGTGTACCGAATTATCGTGTGCTGATGCTCTTAAATCTTGAGACACCGGGAATCGGCGGTGCGCGCGCAGTGTAGCCGAATGTCTACCTAATTCATTAGAATGGAAACGATATATTTTTCTGCCAGTCTATACGGTAAGAGAATCAAAATTAAGAGTGTTACATATTTTCTGGGCATTGTTCTCGTGTTGTTCGTTCGACGCGTAAGAAGAATAACATTCTCTGAAACCGAACCGGAGGCGGGGGTGGTTGTCAGCGTTCATAGCTCCGGACGCGTCGAACGATCGCGCGTCGCATCCGTGTACTCGTGTATGCGGTTCATTGGAGTGATTTCGGGACGGAGGAAGAAGAGGCAGGCAACTGGGAAATTCCTAAAAAAAAAAAAACTCGGATCCTTTCGACCCGGTCTTGTCGCAGCGATCGCGCGTCATTTAACACAGCGATCGTTTCAACCAAATATGTAGTTGCTCCGCGATCCGTTCGTTTCTCTATCTCGACTATCGCGTAGCAAGTGACTTGTTTCAGATTCGAGAAACCGAATCGCAGACCTAAGTAGTTAAACTCGTCGGGGAAAAGAAAGAAGAGGAAGAGAAGAACGGTACGAGAAACGGTGGAAGGTAACGAATATACACGAGCTAGTAGTAACAGGATTGCACAGGGTGTAGTATACATGCGTAGGTCTCGCCTACCTAGCCTACAACGTTTAGCTTCTCTTACTAGGAATTATTCTCGATCGAGAACGGTGAAGCGCAATGTTCGTTACGCTGCAACTGGAAAAGCTTTCTTGGCGATAGAACCACGCTGGCGCGTAATTTTCCTTCCCCGTTGCCGCGAAAGCTTTACTTCCTTCGTGTAAAAAGTACGCCCGCTACGCGAGAGTTAACACATGTTACACGTAATGTTCCTATTTCTACGTAATTCGTGTTTACGAAGGAGAAGAGTCAGAGTAACGGGCTAGAGGCGATTATGTCCTCGGTTCTGTCGGCGGAACGAGCATCATCTCCCCCCATTGTTAGTATACCAAAGATAATAGTCTAGCACGGTAGTGTATAGAACCGTTTAGTTGATCTAGGGCGCCAAGTAGGCATTTGTAACAGTAGAAAACTACTACTACTATTATTACTACTACTACTATTGCTACTACTACTACTATTGCTATTACTACTACTACTACTAGGACTACTGCTAGAATCTTTTCCTCTGCGTTTCATAGAAGGCGATGCCGTTCTACCAGAGAATTCACCGCGCTTGCTCGCTTGTCAGAGTCGATTCGGTAGCCAACGATAATCCTTGCGACAGATTGCTAAGCACAGCCAAAAGTTCCCTTTTCGATATAAACTGCGTTCCATATAAGAGCATACCGACACCGCGACCGATTTGCGCAGCTCCCACGGATCAGAAACACGCGATTGGTCGTAGCACTTTCCCTGCCGGTTTACTATCAATCAACAGTGTATCCCTGCGCGAAACAAGTGTGCTCTAATGTGGAACGCAGTGTATGTATTTTTCCCTCTTGCCATGATCAACACTTTTGGAAGTTTTCGATTCTGACGGCGTGGACGGTGTAGGCGGCACAAACGGTATAGCCAGCGTAGACAGCGTAGGAATTCTTTCAGTCACAGTGATATTTTTGCGAGAATAGACTGATAGCGTTATCGATTCAATTATCGTTAAACTCGAGTCTTCGGTAATGATTATTTACATGTGATTTATACGTTAACAGTTCTGTGAGAACGACGAATCGTAATGCGCACACGATATTTATTTGTGTTAGATGTTAGAGGCCATAGTAATGGAAATATTAGGGAAGAAATAGTGGTAGAGAGTATTAGTGACGCTAGCTAGCCGATTAACTAAAAGGTTTCGTGAAATCGTTCTCGTTTCTCCGAATCGCCCCCCTCGTGATCGATTTAGTGTATTTCCGCGTTTCGTTGAAAACTGTGATTAAAACTTGTTCAGCCAGTTCTACAGTTATTGCCACAACAGGACCGAAACGTGTTCCGTTTCCACGCGGCAGCATGGCTCAGGTGATTTTTATTCAGGATTTTTATACTCGATACGTGTATATGTATATATGCTCAGTTTGGAATTTCAAGAAACAGATGGAAGTTTTATTCGCGTATGAAAACAGATATTATAATTATGGTTTCAATTCTGTTAGCGAATTAAGTATTGTAAATCGAGACATTCCGCAGGCGTAGACGAAAGGATGAAAAACCACCATGTCCGAAATCTTCGATGACTCGTCGAATAGTTAACAAATTGAGATTTCCACTTCTCTTCCCTGCTGAGAAGCGATGCTAGTCATCTGGTGATTTGTGCGGGGTAAGATCGGCACATTGCAATGGAGTCAGAAAGACGCGAAATTATTGTTGCAAATTTTTCCGTGTACTAAACCATTTATGAGATTATATAAATGGCCTTTTTTTATATGATTATGAATAAATTATATTGCGTCGTTGGAAACGTGCCTATTCATTTGCTTATTTCCCGCAGGCGCTAGCCATACTTATATAGAGTTACATTAGAGTTTTCTCTTGCGATTAGAGAACAACTAGCATGGTTGGTTGGACGAGTTATTAGCATTTAGCTTTTATGTAAGTCTCTCTGTTACAACTGCTCCAAATGTTTGCGAGCATGCACACGAGAGTAGTAACTATATGCGTAACTCGGATTAAAATGCTTATACATATGGAGAATCGTGTAGAGTACAGGTCCACTGGTAGAAAAAAGATGCTTACGCCGCAACTGTATATATCTGAAGTCAGTTTCTTTAATCGAGCAGCTCGGGATAATTTTAATGACCTATGGTACAATGGATGCCTGGTGTTGAGCTATAAACCTCTTACTTAACTCTCTCAAATCTGTGCTCGATGTCGTAAATTCCAACAGGCTGTTTAATCTTGTCGCAGTAATCTGCCCATTCTCCTTCGGTCAAGTCGATCTCTGTAAATTCCTTTCCATCATCAACAGCTTTGGCAATCCATCCGTCCCTTGCGGAGAAGTCGGTGGGTTCGAAGCCTCGGCAATCGAATACCACTATCGTCTGAAATCTGCTCTGATCGGTCGCGACGAACGACTTCAACGAATCCTCCAAGATAGTCATCGAGTTCTCCCGGGAGCAAAGCTTGCATTTGCTCAGGAAATGAGTGATCGCGGATCCTCTCTGGGCTGGCGCAGATTCGCTCAGAGATACGTAATTCCACTTATCCGATACCTCGCCGCAGTTAGAACAGGTGAACTTTAAGTACCATCGAAATTCGGCCCCCGCTGGCCTCAGTTTTTCTATGTTTTCCAACGTGGCCTTTATTTGCAACGCTATCTTCACCATACTGTCCAGTGTTCCTTTTACTGTCTGCAAATTTAATTCTTTCCTTTCGTCTTTCTGGATATTTCAAGCCTTACGCTTGTTTACGGGAACAACTCGTAGTGATTTGAGGTTATGTTGTCTCTGGCTCGCAGCTGATGCTCTATTTTCTTTCCATTTTACGCATTCGCCATACGAATCAACAAACGTCGATGTCGATAGTTTTCCGTGAAGATTATTCTTTCGAATCACGGGTAAAATTCTTATATAGATTCAATTCTGAACGAATCCTCCACGTAAAGCGTAAAGTGTAAACGGAGCACGCAAGATTTGAATCGCTGTGTAGATACTATTTATTACCGAATACCGATAACTTCAATATCCATACTCATCTGCATCCCGAGGATCTAAATCTTAGAACATATATACATGGAGGTCTCATTGAAAGCTTGAACTGTCGCCAACATAGTGCGAGAGAGAAAAACATGTGCGAGCGAGAAAAGTATAGAGGTCCCAATAGACCATAATACGCATGCACTAAATATCGTGCGAGAGAGAAAGACATGTGCGAACTGGTGCGAGCGAGAGAAGTATAGATTCCTAATCGACCGTAATCGATATCTCGCACGATTGATTGGGACCCATGGACTTACAGGACGGTGCATAAACTAGACTTATTGACGCAGGGGGTGAAGATCTCCGCGGGGAGGGAAGGAATACTTTCAGCCATCTTGTACCGGTCAACTAGTGTTGCCCTCTATATCATGCAGTGGCAAAATTTAAAACTGTGCAATTGAATTTCATACATTTTAAGTATGAAAAAGATATATTTCATACATTTCATACAGTTTGATATGGAGGATGTTGACTGATGTCGCTGATGAACGCTGAATGACGCCAAATAACATCTAGCCACACCAACGCCAAGCCACGCCAAGCTACGCTAATGTCGCTAATAGTACTAATAAGTAATCATGCCCACAGAGTGCAGCACAAGTTGACCGGTACAAGATGGCTGAAAGCTTTCCTTCCCTCCCCGCGGAGATCTTCACCCCCCCCCCCGCAACTATGCACCGTCCTTTAGGTCTATGGGACCTCTATACTTCTCTCTCTCGCACCAGTTCGCACATGTCTTTCTCCCTCGCGTGATGTTCGCGGCAGTTTCAAGGCAGTCAACCTTAGGCAATGAGACCTCTAGTAGCATATGCTCTAAGATCTAAATAGGCATTTTACGGAGCAACTGTCTCTCGTTACGCAAAACTCTAATCAATTTGTTGCTTTTAAAAGTATACACATATTCTCGTAACATTTTCTGCATTTTTGCAGTAGCAATTAAAAATATAGAGCTCTGACTACTTTACCATACGATATTTGTCATTATTTTAAGAGTGGTTGATTAGTTATTAACAATTTTATGGATACGTTAGTTTTCTTTTCCGTTGCTTCCCATATTCCGATCATTCGGTAATTTATTAACGTTCCGATGCGTCTTTCAATATCACATAATGCCACTAAAGTGCCCAGATGGAAGCTGAAATTCAACTGAGGTAACAGGAATACAGGATATTAGTGGAGGTCGTCTAATAGCAGATTCGGCAATCTGCACCAGTGCGCACTGAGTGCGAGTTTTCTCGCTTCTAATTGGCTAAAAGTCGCACTCAGTGCGCACCAGTGCGACCGTTCGAATTCGCTATAATACAGCCATTTTCCCGATTTGCTGTGGCCATCCGACGTACCACTAATGGCGCTTTCGGACGGTCGCACTGGGGCACACCGAGTCAAAGAGGAGATATAATAAGAGGCGTCACTCCGAGCGGAACCTTTGAAGTCCTTACTTGACTTTGGCATTTAAATTGGTTGTCTATTTGAGCGGGATATTCAAATCGACTAAATATACCTTACCGCAGTTGGCTGCTTATTGCCGAAGCTTACCGATCATTGCCGAATGGGCATTTAAATTGGTTGTCTAGTGATTTCCCTACTTTATTTCTGTCCTTGTCGAGTGACGCCTCTTATTGTATCTCCTCTTTGACCGAGTGCGTATTTTAGCGAATCGCATGCGAAAAAGTTCACACTCCTCGCTTCCGATTGGCTAAAATTCGCACTCAGTGTGACCGTCCGAAAGCGCCATAACTTCGGTTATGCGACTTCTGCTTTATGTATTTAGTTCACATCTGTCAGCGCTAGGTGGTTAAATAGAAGTTTCTTATTCCAGAACGGCATAACCTGAAATTTTTCGAGGAAAAGAAGCATGAAACGAACGTTCGTTCTTTATTTACTTTGCTCGTTCGTATTTTCAGCGTACTGTAACGCTGAAGATATTTTAGGCTGCGGTGGATTTCTAAAAAGTCATGCCGATATCGACTTCGCGAACGTTCAGATAAAATTGTAAGTATCACGATCGGGGAATTCTTGGCGAGTCACGTCTGCACGCAGCAATTAATCTGCTAAATGATGACTTAAACTTGTGATCGGTTCAGGTATACGAAAGCTGGGAGTCTAAAGGATTACACAGAGTGTGCTCCTAATAATGGATATTACTTCCTTCCTCTCTACGATAAGGGGGAATATGTGCTGAAGGTAACGTGATTCTACAAAACGGAGTCTCATTCGCGCTCTTAGTTACTCTACTCATTATACCACATAATTAAACCTGCCAGGTGGATCCGCCTAGAGGATGGAGCTTCGAACCCACAGAAGTTTCGCTGAACGTCGATGGACAAAACGACGCGTGTAGCCAAGGCAAAGATATTAACTTTACCTTCAAAGGTTTCGGTATAACAGGCAAGGTAAACTGTAGAACTATAAGGGAATACAATCCCGGCCATTATTTACCATCCTGGGATTGCGGGATTTTTTAAAGTCTATCTCGGGATAACAGGACTAATCCTGGGATTGGGTAATAGAGAATTTCAGTAATTAAAATGATTTATTATGTGCCAAAATTCTAAATCTTTAATGTAAACAAGCTTACTTTCTAACGATAGTCTGAAACATAAACTAAAATCATTTTTCACAATAAAAACAGTAATGAAGAATAATAATGTCTTAATAAGTACGAACGAAGAAACAACAAAGCATTTAACCTTCAGAGGGCCGGGTTGGTCACTATAGTGGCCACCTAAGAATTTGGATACTTTGCCGGCCATTTTTACCCGACTGCGGCAAGCAAAGGAGGGTATTATGTTTATCAGGCTGTTTCTATGTCCATGTTACGCTTTAGAGCCTGTACGGATACACCGATTTGGACAAATGAGGTGTCTTTAGAATTGTCTTGACGTTCCGAATGTTATAGGACATATAATTTTCAAAAAAGTAGAAAATAAAAAAATTAAAAAATTTAAAAACCCGTCTGCTTAAAAAGCGAACTAAAATGAGAAAAATAATAATAAGATGACGATTTAAATTAACTCAATTGCCTGCAGTTGGAGGCCTTAAATCTTTTGATGCTCTTCTATCCCAAGCATGTACCGCAATGACTATAGAAAGTGCTTCAAGCTGGTAACAAAAAGAGGTGGACAACATCGATGCAAATTCAAGCTTATATAGTGACACTTCAACTTCAGCGGATTTTGTAACTTATACGTTTCTCTCTTTGTCCGTGTGGGAAATACTGTTAGTATCGTTAATAGCCCATCAAATCTAATTAGGGCGAACAGCGATACACAATATTTTTTAAGACAATATGTAATTTTCTATTTCGAAATAAATGTTCGAATGTAATTACATCAAATCATTTGCATCAAAAGATTTAAGGCCTCCGATTGCAGGCAATTGAGTTAATTTAAATCGTCATCTTATTATTATTTTTGTCATTTTAGTTCGCTTTTTAAGCAGTCAGGTTTTTTAAATTTTTTATGGTGGTATATATGCATAAATTTTATGTAAATAAAATTTACAATTTCAATGAAAAAATCCTGGCCCTCGGAAGGTTAAAGTACGTACATATCTAATTGTAAGTACAATGTTTCAACTTTACGTGTTCAAACAAGTTGCGATCTGCAACTCGCGCGATTTCGAAATAGCGGAAAGTGAGAATAGCATTGTAAAAATAAATATGGTTCAGTTAATTGTATACGATTTAATATTATTATTTAAGTAAATCATTATTATTATAATTATTGTCCTTATTATTATGAAATGACTATGTTTATTTATTCTGTTTATTTTTATATTTTTCGAGTGTTCCTAAAGTAATTCACATTTTTAAATAATCCCGAAATTCTCGGGATTAGTTATACCAAATCCCAGGATTTTTAGAATCCAAAAAACAGCCAGGATCGCGGGATCCCGTATACCGGGATTGAATTCCCTAAGACCTATAAACCCTTCATCCACTTTGATACATTCCAGGCATATACATTTAAGACGATTCGAATGTGTTAAAGGTTACCAGTTTAGGATCGGATTTAGGTCCGAAAGGAATCACAGTCACATTATACAATGAAAGTAACAAGCAGGTTCCTGTCGGAACCACTGTTACCGCCGAAGGTGGTACATTTTACTTTACCCCGATACAACCTGGCCAATACGTACTCGTCGCATCCCATCCTGTGTGAGTCTCAGAAACTCTGCTGCCTTACTATGCTTTATACAAAATAATAATCCTCTTTGCGCTTTCCAGATGGGCAATGGAGAAGGACACCGTGAAAGTAACGGTGCGAGAGGGCAACACGGAGCTTGCCGACAATAGCTTAGTAGTTTTCGGGTATGACGTGAGTGGGCGAGTTAGCAGCGAAGAAGAGGCAGTCAGCGGCGTGACCTTCGTTCTCTTTGGGGTAGGAACTTGCGATCTCTGTATTTAATTATTCGTCGAAAGCATCAGGCGTTAACCGGAATTATTTTCCGATTTACCGTATTTGCACAGAACGGCGTGGCCAAGAATTGCGCGGCAACGGACATAAGTAAAGATCTGGTATCCAAAAAGCCGCTTTGTCACGTTGTTTCGGACAAAACTGGTAAATTCGTGTTTCCGAGTTTGTCCCCTGGGGAGTACAAACTCGTCCCGTATTACGCTGGCGCTCAAACCAAGTTCGACGTTCAACCACCCGAGCTGTCGTTCAAAGTGAATCACAACAGCGTGGTGTTGCGTCAAGGATTTCGAGTAACTGGTTTTACGGTGAGCGGTGTCGTCCGTACCGCGATTAACGGAGATCCTCTGCCAGGAGCGAGGATTTTCTTGTCCCAGAAAGAGGTTGCAATTACGGACGCAAACGGGAAATACGTATTGGATAATATGAAAGCTGGCCAGTATTCTGTGAAGGCAGAGAGTAGTACGTATACTTTAGTTCGCTCGTTCTCGCGTTAGAGACGATCGAACAGAGATATTGATTCTCGTGTGATTGTTTGCGCGATAGAGGATGTCCTGTTCGATGAGAGATCGGTCAAGATCTCGCCGAGTTCCCCGGAACTTCCGCTGCTGGTACCATCGGCGTACAAAGTTTGCGGAAAAGTGACGTTGTCGGCAAAGGGAACGTTGCACTACCGGAAGGTTTCTGTGCAGAATACAGCTGCCACGTTTAACAAAGAGATCGAAGCAGACCCGAAGAGCGGAGAATTTTGTTTGTACCTTGGCTCCGGCAGATATCAATTGAGCGTGGTTGTGAGCGCGGAAGAAAGAGCTAAAGGCTTGCAGTAAGTCGATGGTTATTTGAACCGGTTCGGTTGTTCGATGTGATCCACTGATGGAAAACTTTTTCAGATTCTTCCCGCTTCAGCAAACGATCGACGTATCCTCTCGCCCGGTGTATAACTTGAACTTTTTGCAATTGAAAGCAACGTTAACGGGTACAGTGAAGTGCTTACCGGGAATCGATTGCAGCCAAGCTTCCGTCACATTAAAAATACTCGACGGGATTACTATAAAGACCATTCAGTCGAAAGGTAAGATTTTCCGAACATTGTAGCTGTTGCGTACTAGTTGCCTGTCACAGCTGCGATAACGAGGATACCTTATGTTAGAGTACGTTCGGCCGAACTGCATATTCGTAGGATTCTTAGGTTTTCATTTGTTCGGTCTATTAAGGGGTCATTCTGGTAATCACGCCGCAAAATTCAGGTTTTTTTCTCGGTGAATGCAATGAATAACAATGTCAAGCTTTTTTTCATTTATTAGGTTACTTATAATGTATACGAAACAATTTTTTAAATACACTTTAAATTGTGTTTTTCAATGTTATCTGGAGTTAAAAATCGCGCCTTTGAAAAGACGGCGAGAGTGATTTCAAGTCACAGACTCGTCTGAAATAAAAAAACCTAACTGATTCTTAATCATTATGAGTACCGCTATCGCAGGTGCCAGAATTAGCCACGTAAGTCAAAATTTAACAAAATTGCGCGCATTTAAACTGCAAGTATCGAAATTTTCCATTTTACTTGAAGGTTAAATGCGCGCAATTTTGTTAAATATTGACTTACGTGGCTAATTCTGGCACCTGCGATAGCGGTACTCATAATGATTAAGAATCAGTTAGGTTTTTTTATTTCAGACGACTCTGTGAGCTGAAATCACTCCCGCCGTCTTTTCAAAGGCGCGATTTTTAACTGCAGATAACATTGAAAAACACAATTTAAAGTGTATTTAAAAAATTGTTCCGTATACATTATAAGTAACCTAATAAATGAAAAAAAGCTTGACATTGTTATTCATTGCATTCACTGAGAAGAAAAACCTGAATTTTGCGACGTGATTACCAGAATGACCCCTCAACTTAAACCTAATGCATTCTCGTTGCCGCGGTAATGCCGCAGTCGATCCGTTCGGTACTATTCTTGTCGTCTGTGAAGTTGTGTTTGATCGCGCAGATGGCCACTATCAGTTCTCGGACGTATTACCCGGTCACTACGAGGTGCTAATAGACAACGATGTCTTTTGCTGGGAGAATCCTAGTTACAGGGTGTCGGTGACCTCCGAACACGCCGAGGTACCTCCGTTCGAGCAGACCGGTTTCTCGGTTGCTTTCATCTCCTCCCACGACACAACGGTCGTATATTCGGAGCCCAACGAGCCGAAGAGACTAACTTTAGCTCTGAACAAAGGCAGTACGAAGCATTGCGTACCAAAGCCCGGAGTATACACTTTCACTCCAACCAGTTGTCACGTATACGACCGAGCGTCCTACACGTGGGACACCAGTAATCTTTCTCCCATTTTATTGCATTCAACCGAGCACAGTCACAAGGGTAGCATCCAAACTCGCAGCGCTTTGGACGGGGTGAAAGTGAGGATCGAGAATGCCGTTGACACGATCACGTAAGTAGGCGCGCGTGTCGCGTTTCACGCTGCATTCGCGTCTTCTCGTAACTCTAGCCGTGTGTGTCTGTTAACAGGCTTGGCCCACTGAAGTTCCAGCAACACGACAACTTGTACAAGTACGAGTTCGAGTTCAAAGCAAAGACGGACAACGTTTACACGATAACACCGCTGTCGGACGTGCTTCTGTTCAGCCCCCCGTCGTTGAAGGTGCTGGGCGTGAACGATTGTCAGAACGAAATCGCCACGTTCGTGGGCGATCTTGGAAAGGTAACCGAACACGCGAACGATTCGTCGTAACGTAGAGCAATGCGATTTATTACGTGTGATCGCGTGCTATGAACGCAGATCATCGCGGGTAGTATCAGTCCACCGTTGGAAGGCGTGACCGTACAAATTTTTGGAAGCGACAAAAACTCGCCCACGCACACTTTAGTCACGCAGAAGGATGGAACGTACGCCGTCGGACCTCTCGATGGAAAAGTAGAGTACAGGTATGCGCGCCTATCTTTGCTCCCTTATCCGTCGCATCAGTACACGTTCTCGTCTCTTCTATTCTCTGGCTAGCGTGCTTGCAGAGAAAGACGGTTTCCAAATTACAGGACCTGATGCCGAGGGAGTATTCTTAGCTCACAAGTTGGCCGAAATTATCGTGCAAGTGTCCGATCAGGCCGACAATGTTTCGTTGCAGGTAAAAGCCTTTGAAAACAGAACTGGTTAGAGTTAATGTCGCATTCTGTCTCGTTCTCTCCATTCTACAGGGTGTTCTCCTCTCGCTGTCCGGTGGGCAAAGTTATCGAAAGAACAGCGTAACTGGCGAGGACGGAAAACTGATGTTCAACTCGCTCTCTCCCGGCGAGTATTATCTGAGACCGATGATGAAGGAGTATCGTTTCGATCCTCCGTCGAAGATGATCAATGTCGTAGAAGGTGCGACCGTGAAAGTGAACTTATTCGGCAAGAGAGTGGCGTTTAGCGCGTACGGCTCCGCAACGTCCCTGAACGGGAAGCCTGAAGCCGGATTGTTGGTCGAAGTGCAGGGACAAGGAGAGTGCAGTAGTCTCCAGGAAGAGGCGACGACCGAAGAGAATGGGAATTTCCGTATCAGAGGGCTTCGACCAACGGTAAGCGATCCTAAAAGTTGCTTCCTCTTGGAACATTCCACGCGAAATCGGACACTTTTCGGAGTAACATTTCGGATGTAGCTGAAATTTGAATATGTTGTAGTCTTTAGTGATATTTAAACGCACCTCAAAGGATTTTTTAAAATTTTGAAAAACGTCGATTTTATAGCTGTTTGAAGTTAAGTGCTAACTTTTTTTCAATACATTATAGTTATGGAAGTAGTAAACGGATGGAGATGAGGTTTACGGTGCTTATAGAGATGACATTGAAGTTTTAAGAAAAAATTATTTCAGTTTAAAAAATAAAAAATTTGAACCATTTTTGTGCAATTATTTTAAACAAATGCAGGTTTTTAACGTCGAGCGCGATTTTAAAAATCTGAAAAAAAAGAAGAATATAGTTCTATCCTTCCCCTTGATGGACAAATTTTAAAAAATATGGACATTTGAAAATTGGCCCTGTAAAAATTACCGAAAGTTGACGCTGCGTCAAATCACACCGGCTCGACTGGCTGAGCCGTGCGGTACTCGCAGCGGCCAAGCGGCCGTATCTGCTATTCTGATACAGTGTTCTCGAATATGGTAAGTATTTGTAAAAAACTGAAGAAGGAAAATTTTTACTGTTTTTTATACACAACATAATAGGGTAACTCAATTTTTGGTGTTCGCAATATTTTCCTTGAAACGAAGGTGACCCTCAGTTTTTTAAATGGAATGCTATATATTTGATTATCCAATATGAAAGCGACTGTCAAGACAAATTCAACCATATGGTATACAATGGCCTTCAAGGCTACACATGGTTAGGAATTAAATAAATATATCGAACTATCTATCTAGTAGATTGAATTTCATCTTTCATTCATCCGTTTATTACTTCCATAGCTATAATGTATTGAAAAAAAATTAGCCCTTCAAACAGCTGTAAAATCGACATTTTTAAAAATTTTGAAAAATCCCTTGAGGTACGTTTAAACATCACTAAAGACTACAACATATTCAACAACATCCGAAATGTTACTCCTAAAAGTGTCCGATTTCGCGTGGAATGTTCCTCTTAGTACACACTGTGTAATTTCTGTAAAGCAGCATTCGCTTTGCTCGTTTCGCAGTGCACATACGCGTTTCGCTTGAAGCCGAACGCCGAGGTGAACGCGCACATTGAACGTACGAGCCCCGAGACTGTAGTGGTGAAAACCTCGAAGGATGTTCGCGGCCTTCGGTTGGTCGCGTTCCGTCCGATCTCCCGTACCGACGTCTCCGTGCACGTCGTAGCCGCCCAACCGGAGCACTATCGTACGTTAAAGGTAAAGTTATGCAAGGAGGATATGCCCGATTCTCCGCTACATTCGTCGAAATTGGAGGGTCAGCAGTTGAACAAGATCGGCAGCAATTACAACGCCGGCTTTCTCGTCCATCTGCCACCGCTACAAGCAGACGGCAAGAAGTACTTTGTACAGTTGGAGTCTTCTCTCTCCCAAACGTTGCACAAGTACAAAACCATACCGTTCTACTTCGAAGCAAACTCATCCTTCAAGTACGTCAAGTTGGCGTTCAACGCGGAACGGAAGGTCGATCAGAGCGACATGAATCAAACGTCCGTGGTCGCGTTACCGTTCATCATGCTCGTTGCGTTCGCGTTTCTCAATCGCGAGAAGCTGTGGACGTGGCTGAACGCGTCGGTGGAGAGATGGTCGAAACCGGCCCCGACCTCGAGAACTCCGATACAAGCGGTGCCTATCGACCCGAGAGCGGACGACATCATCGTCGAGCAAATAATGAACATCAACAAGAGGAAGACCAAGCCGCGTAAAACGTAATCCGCATTTTCCTGTAGAGAGGACTGCAGGGAGTGATACGCTTACAGTTTCGAGATCAATCATTTTCTCGAGAACACGATAAAACTTTACTTAATCCACATCTGTGTAATATAATCCGCCGTTGTAATGTTTCTAATTGATCGTTAATTAAACCATTTTCACCTAGATGCCGGCAACCTTATCTACTCCTTCGTCGAGCTGAGGCATACACGTTCTAGTCATCCAACCACGTCCTGTCGCGATCGCGTCGCTCGTGTTGCTCCCGTCATTCCTGTTACTCGCTCATGGAGCCATGAAGAACTAGCGACGAAAAAACGTGAAATCGTTTGGTTAAAGGGCAACTCGAGTTCCTAAAGAATCATTGAACGGTACGTATCACTGATTTCGACTCACCATGGGATTCACTTGGTACATGCACTTCATGAAACCAAAGGCTTTCTCGCACAAGTTGCTCGAAGCTACAAAAGAAAAAGATCGATAATCCTCGGTAACCGTAAGAATGTCGAAGACGCGAGAGTCGTTGCGATACTCACTCACGTCCGTACAAGAGTCGATCATTTCGTAGCCCATTTGTTTGTAAGGTTCCGGTATAACCTTTTTCAATAGATTGTACCTTATCTTGCCATTCTTATCCATCTGTTGAACAGAAAGCAGACCACCGGCTTTACGAATGTCAATGAACGCGTTTTCAACCATTACTCTAATGTCTGTGAACGGAAGGCGAGTTACCATGCTCAATTTCGTGAGGGTGCATTTAAAGTAGCACTTTAGTCGATCGTCCTCCGGGAACTCTCCATATTCCGTATCCTCGACAGCCTCTGCAAAAGAGAGTCCTTGCTGCCTTTGATCCCTTTGAACGACCGCGACAGGAGACACGGGAAAAAGTTTCGCAAGCATATTTTATACAACTTACGCAATGTCGTTCCGGTTTCCGCGATGCATGCCTTCCTCGCGCCGGCGGATAGTTTGCGAATATCATCGGGATCAGCCTGGCTCGCAACGCATCGAGATCACATTATATTAAAGGGAAAGGCCGTGCGACGGGGTGGAAGCCTCGAGAGGCGTCAGATAAGATAACACTTACCGAACCACTCTGAACGTAAACGAGCTTCAAGAGAAGAAAGCCCACCGAGATCAAACAGAATTCTGCGGCTTTCATTTTTCGAAAGATAAGGCTCTTTTATATGAAGACTCAGGGAGGCCTATTCCCATAGAAAAGCAAAGGATAAAGCCGAGGAGAGACTGCGCCGTGTCCACGACCAGGCGGAATATATATTTGGATACTCTGGCGCAAGGTGGAAAATAATAATCGGTTGGGGAAACTGTAATCGGTAAGGTGCGCGGCCGTTTGATGTAGATACGTATAGCCGCAAAAGTTGCGACGGAAAAGTAGCTATCGAATCCAGGAACGATGGAATATTAGCCACAAAAGAACACGAACTCTCCTAACGTTCAATTAACTTCCGTGCTACATCCGAAGTTTTTGAGGAAACAATGTAATTACCCGACTAATTTACCCGTACTGAATGTATCATACGTTGGATTCGGCACTCGAAGCACCGAACGTCGCGTCGTTTTGACCATAATTACTCTATTGCATCTTGTATCGGATACAGTTGAAATTACAGGGAAACTCGACTCTGGCGAGCGAATTGTTTCTTAATTGCAGGTGGGCACCGTTTATGCAACATTACGAATAAACGTTTAACACCGTATCTGTGGGGGGGGGGGGGGGGCGAGACGTTCAAAGCTGAGGAACGACAAGTTTCGTTTCGGGTTCAGTTCGAATCCAACGTGCCGACGATCGTACCGGTTATCGAAGCTTCGACAAAGCAACCGTCCTGGACCTGGCCAGCGAAACGTTAATCCTGCTATGTTACAATACTCTCTTTCTATCGTAATCGTATTGGGCTTGATCGTCCTATGGAAATCGAGCCGCGGGCAACAGGGGTAATCGGTACATTCGACCTTTGGCTACTTGACGCGAGCAGACTGGTGATTAATCAATCAACGAAACGCTACATGCATAGCCCACTCCGCTCGTTCTATTTCCAACGCTATCCCGCGTTCGGACACGACCTCGATTAACAATTTCAGCACTCCAGCGTCGGAAGTTGCGACAATCCATCACCTTCCCCCTTTATCCTTTTTCCCGTCATCTTGCACACGAATCTTTGGCATTATCGTTATATTCATCGAGCTTCTTTTCTCGCGCATCGTTAATGGATCGTTCGAACGGGTATCGGGTATCAGGCATCGCCCAGGTAATACATCGCGTGGACGGTCTAGAGATACCGACAATATTAGAATAATACAAACGACAGGTGGTTGATACGTTTTTTTTCTTTTATTGATGTCTCGAACGGAGAGCCGCTTACATCGAAACGGATAGGTTTCCGTTACATGGTAAAGTGAAAAATGACTGGACGCAAGCTCGAACGCGCGTGGCAAAGTAGTCTCTCGAACGCTGTTCCTCCTCTTTGGTTTTCATTCTTTGGTCTCGTGTTACGTGTCGCATCGCACCGCGTACGATCCATTAAAACAGGTAGTACGTCTGAAATAGAAACGAAATCCGTCGCCTGATCCGACGTCGAGCAGCGGAATATCGGTGGAAGACGGTTACTCACCCGCGGAGACAATTCCGCGTAGCATTTGTTGAAGGTGTACGCGTACTCGCAGTCGTCGCCTTTTGCTTGAGGAAACGATCGTTACGGATTATTACACCAAAGTACCGCGTTCGACCCGATTGATCGCGTGTAATCGAAAACGAAAGGAACGAAATAGAAGTTGAAATATAAAAAACGCGGTGGTTTGCAACTTATTCGGAATAATTTACATAGGCGGAAGGGAGTCGAAGGAAATTGGACTTCGAGAACACCCAATCGGTCGACGGGACGAGGCATAAAAGAATAAAATATACACGGTAGATACCCAAATATTTACCGATCCCCTTGCACTCGGTGATCGCTTTTTGAACCTCTGCCCGGTAGGCCGGTATTCTTTGGAAGAACGTCAGCATACCGTTCAAGCTGAGCTCCCTCTTGTCGTCGACCAGCCCGAATTGTTCCCACAGGCAGTACATGTAACACTGCACCGTAGAAACAACAGGCAATTTGTTTTATCTCGCTCGGAAAGATACGCGAAACACAGGCCGACATTTACCTTTAACTGCCGCGTCTCGGGCCACTCATCGTTCCTCACCGCTTCTATGTCCACTGAAACCAGAAACGATTATCGTTAACGCCCGCAGCCTGCTAATTTTCTCTGCGAACTCGCCGACACCGCGGAGTGCCGCCATCGTACCTGTGGCTACTCCTGTCTGCGTCTGACAAGCGTTCACCACGCTGGCCGCGGTCGCGATCATCTCGTCCGAGACGAAGCTCGGTCGTGTCTAGAAAACGTCGGGTTCTTTTTACTCGAGATCAAATTCTATTCGATCGGACAGCGCGTCCGACTAAAATCAATCATGCTCGAGAGGAATCCGCGACCGGTATCAAGCGTGTCTTGTTCGCAGACCATTCTTTCTGGGCTTGTAGTTGAATTTCCAAAGGAAAAAGAGAAACACCGCTTGGTTGCAGAAAGGAAAGACAAGGAGAAACAATTTTTCAAAATGGTTTCTCAGAGAACCTCCTAGAAATGTTACATACCCCGCAACGAACAGTCGACGACTGAAGCAAGCAAAGAGTCAGCAAAGGTACGAGTACCGAGAACCTCATGATTCGCGGTCTATTTTCCTTCCGATTAGTGGTACTCGGGGGTTTGCCGTTGTGGTTGCGATTGCGACTCCCGGCCAGAAGTTGCTGTCTCTTGGGGAATCAGCGAGGATTTAGCGGGAATATCGAGTGACACTACTGTCCGGGATGCGGCCGGTGCGACTCGGGGCGGAAAGTTGCCGTAGCACTGAACTGCACGGCGCGCGATGTCGGCAAGCGCGAGGGCGTGACTGAACCTTTACGCGCGCTCCATCGACCGACCAACGACCAGATCTTTTCGTCTAGCACGCATCGCGCTTACGGTTAATTAAATCCACCGGGATATTATAAGAAATTCCAGCCCAAAGCTCCATCATCGAATTGCCAATCGCTCGGGGAAAGTATACACGACCGATCGGTCGCCTTTCCAGTCCCTTTTCAATTTATAGTCAACGTAGTAAACGCACAGGACGTATCGATGAAATTACGATGTGCATGCTAGCGTTACCGCGACAATGGCAATGTATCCAATGATTATTGTCTTCTATTCGTTGATCGCGGATCGCATTCGTACGAAGAGAATCTTTCCAAAGGGGATCTGGGAATGGATTAAAACACCTTGAAAGACGTCTGTCGCAGGGTAGACGAACCTTTGGATTCTAGGCCAGGGTGTAGTACGCATAAACGCGGGTTTGATTGGCGGATGTTACTAGTTTACGATCCGCCGACCCTATGAAATCTCTCCTATCTCCTACATACCCGGCCAATTCAAATGCCTCGCTCCGCTGCTACTAATTCAGCGTTTACAAATCACTTGAAGAACGAGGCTCGTTCGTAACGTTAGCAGTTATGAAAACTGCATAAATTCAAAATTACTCTTGCACGCGTAATGTTACGCGCATACACGCTTCTACGCGCTTGAATGGAATTAAAATGCCCAAGACGCGAACGAGAAGCTCGAGCCTCGAGGGAGATAATTTTGTAGGTCAATAGAATTCCGACGGAGCTGGGCGAGCATGTCGGTGCTAACCCTAGCATCGTATCGAGTACATGTATTAGTTGCCCGTCAAAATAATTGACTACCGTCCAGTGGAACGAATAAAAATTTATGCCGATACCCTGTAAATCGGTCAGTGTCTATGTCGAATTCCGCGGACAAGCGACATCATTTCGACGAAATCTTTCTATCGCTCTACGACATTTCGTCGTAACTTATCGTTACGCGATACATTTCTCGTTCGACATAACCTGACTGTACTTTTCCCGTCTACAGTCTGCTGAGTTTCTAGCGTCGTCTCGACGATCCCCTATTAATGAGACAATCTTTTATACACCGCGGAAATTCGCTAGAAACTCGTATCACGCTGTTTCTCTCAATTCTGAAATCTTCGAAGCGTGCCGAAATTGTTCGACGCTAAATACCTATATACAAGGGCAAAGCGATTTCGAGTGACTGTACGGTACGGTCGATGGCACAGTACAGTCTACCGAATTATAATTGACGATGCTGCCACGTTCACGCGTTCTCGCAACAGCCACTAAACCAGAAACATTTCGAGTCCTGGGGAACCGTCCCTGCCATTCGATGGCATATTTTTGGAATGTTCCCCGGTGAAAGAAAAGTGACTCGGAAACGATGTTTGGATGGGAATTGCAAGCTGGCGAGATGCGACGCGGGGACAAAAGAATTTCCACGGACTGTACAGCCGATGTTGTATTGACTGCAGTGTTTTCTTCGAGCGAGTGCATCTCGTCGAAAACGAGACGCGCAAGGATTATCCACGGTGTAGGGAGAAGGTGTCATCGACGTGCTACAACCTCCGTCGAACGATATCTGTGAAAAGATAGTCGAAAGAGGTAGATTCCTGGAGCGAGATCGAGCTCGGTAAACAACGCGATTGCGTTCCGTGGACGTTACGATCTCGAGCCGCTTCGCTGGCACTAGGTAGTACGGTACGAGATGCCAAAGACGAGGAAGAAAGAATATCCTCCGAAGAGTGCCTGCGGTGGATGTTGGTTTGCGAAATAGGATGGCACGGTGGTTCTTCGAATTTCCAAGATCGCGCGACAGACGGAAACTACTTGCGATCGCTCGAGTTTAATTAAAATTTTGAAAAAGCTTCTGATAGAGCACTACCATTGTCACGTGGTCCACTCTACTCTTACGTCACTTTTCGCGTAAAATTTAAAATTTCTCGTACACCGACTTACGAAGAGAACAGAATGGGGAAAACCAGAGGAGTGCACGAAACAACGCCGGAATTAAGAAACCGAATGGTGGGCATGTACGAAGCCGGTTTAGGCCTGCGAGAAATCGCGGCAGCCGTGAATTGCTCGGTAAGTATGCCTGGGAGGCAGCGTATAAAACAAAAATACAGAATTTACCCGCTTACGCGTAATTAACGTCGCCATCAACGCCACAGTTGTTTCTCAAGTCTTCGCACCCGTCGGTCGTGCTTATCGCAACCTATTCTTTCAGCAACGCACAGTGAAAAGATGGTTAAATAGATTCGACAAAGAAGGTACGGTGGAAACGCGAGAGCGATGCGGACGTAAGCGAGCTACGACAGTCGAACAAGACGAAGCGATCATACGACTGGCTACGCAAACACCGATATCAGCGGCGAAAGCTGTTCTTCCTGCTTTGGGGCTGACTTGCTCCGTCGACACTATTAGAGAAAGGCTCCATAAAGCTGGAATCCACAATTGGAGTCCGTCGCGCAAGTACATGCAGAGAATTCCTCTTGGGTTGGTTCTTTAAGAGTTTAAAAATTTAAAACTTTGCTCGCTCGTACCATTCAATTTCAAATACCTTTTGTCATTCGACGGTACCCTTTGCTCATAGCGACACGGATGGCGCTGCGATACAACAGCCTGTATGGAGGCCTACTGGGACGCAGTTAGGTAAAAAGAAGTCTTCCAAAGATTCTAGTAAAAACGATAGAAATCCTAGCGCCGGTAAGAAGAGAAACCCCTCGCGAAAAATTAGGGCCAAAGACGCGTACGTTGGCGACGGCGCGCCAGTCGAGAACGCGAAACAATCCAACGAGCAGCAAGAATATATGTTTCCGCAACAGAATGCCCTGCAACCTCACGATCGAACCAACGAAATGAAAGCACCGTCGCAACCTGTACCTCAGAGCCAAACAGAATTCAGTAACGCGTTGAGTTTAGCCCAACAGACGCAATCGATTTATCAACATCCTGATTTAAGTATCTCCCAAAATTGGCCACTGGACTTGGTGCAAGGAAACCATCATTATCCACAAGTTCGTACGCTTTGGTCTACTCTGCTCAAATGTTCGTCCCGCTTTTCGACTCTACCTTTTGTCGGATTTTAGGGCCAACCGAATCCGTTAGCTCACGAACAGCCTTTACCGCAACATCTTCAAGAATTACGCACTCAGCAAGAGCAAGAGCAACAAGAGCAACACCACCACCAGCATCATCACCACCACCATCACACGCAACAAGTACGACAGGCGATTCCAGATCAAACTCATAATCTTGAACAGCAGCAACAGGAACAGGAGCGGGAGCAGGAACAGCAATCGCACGTCCGAGCGAAACGCCGAGGGCCATTCCAGCATCATCAGCAACAGCATCAGGAACATTTGCATTCGCAACTACCTAGTCCACCAATCAATCCAAACTTAAATTCCGATAGCTCTAATTCATGTGGTTCTCAAGATAATAATCAGTCTTCTAGCGGAGAACTTGAACAGAACAAAGATACATCGAAAGAAGGTCGTGAAAGAAACGTGTCGCAGAGAAAGAAAAAAAAGGGTGGCAAAGCGAAAGGGACGTTGGAGACCAGCGTCGAAATTCGAAATCGCATGATCGGCATGTCCGAAGCAGGCTTGTCCACACTGTCTATCGCGCTCGCAATCGACAGATCGGTAAGAAGAACCATGTTCGTCTCGATGGATTCACGTAATTAAAAGCATCTTGGAGATAGCCCCGTATACGCAATGCTCGTTATTAAATAGGAACGTACCGTTAAAAGATGGTTAGAACGTTGGCACAAAGAAGGCAACGTACAAACGAAGGAGAGAAAAGGCCGTCGGCGAATCACGACTAAAGAAGAGGACGATGCCATCGTTGCTATGGCCACTCAGCAGCCACTCACTGCCGCAAAGCACGTGGCGCCTGCTCTAGGGTTAAAGTGTAGCGTAGACACGATCAGGGAAAGGCTTCATAAAGCTGGTATCCATAGTTGGAAGTTGGGAAAGAAGCAAGGGTTAGTATAAAGAATACAGATACAGTACGTGCCACAAGAGTTTGGACGCGATATTTCCGTGTAAATAATTATTTTTTGTAAAATTTTTTATATAAATCGATCTAAAAAGCTAATACGCACTTAACTAGTGGTGTGTCCAATTAACCGTCGCTTAAAGGAAAATAATGCTGCATGGCGGAGTGCAATCTCAAAGCCATTGCGTTGAACAAAGCACGTCGAGAAACCACGGGCGTGGGCACACGAAAACGTGAGGCAATGTTGTTTTCAGCGACGAGGCATCTTTTCGGGCTTGGAGTTCTATCAAACGAGCCTGGTCTGCCCGTGGAAATCTAGTTATCCAAAGGAGTATTAAACATCCAATGAAAGTCCATGTTTGGGTTTTTTTTAACGTTCGGGGTTTCGGGATATTATGAGTCTTTACGGATAATTTAAATGCCCCAAAAAGTGATCAGATTATATATAACAGGTTTCTCCTAACATTAGCGAAACGTTGGTTTGATGCACTTCGAGACGATAATGATCCGAAACACCGAAGCCGCCTTTGCACGGAATGGAAAACGAGTAACGGTATCAACGTGTTGGATTGACCATCTCAATCCCCTGATGCTAATCCAATAGAAAATGTTTGGTCTATTATGAAGTACAAACTCCGAGGAAAGCGTATTTTAAAATTAAAAGCCCTAGTAGAAGTCTCTTCCTGCCTCATACGCCGAAAAATTGGTCGAAAGTATGCCCAAACGCTGTCAAGCAATAATCGCAAATGGCAGAGATTGGACACACTACTAATTAAGTGCGTATTAGTGTTTTAGATGTACTATCGATTTATATAAAAACTCTTACAAAAAACAATTATTTACACGGAAATATCGCGTCGACGCTCTTGTGGTACACACTGTATCGATCGAAATATACATACAAATATATATGTATTGGTATTTAGCCGTAAGAAGCGATCAGTAACTAAGCTTTCAACTGGTTTAGAGAAGGGAACGCAGTACATACAGTGCACCTTTGGCAACCCAGCGGAAATCGACCAAATAAATCGAAAGTATCCGGTGAAAAGAAGAAGAGATCAAGCGGCAATAGAAAACGCAACCACGGCTCGAGCAATACTCAAAAACGATTACCCAGTAATTGTAAGAAAAAGAAAATCGAGTCCAGTCCGGTGAAAATGACGGTGCTTCCGCCGGTTCCGCCGCCGGAAAACATAATATCAGAACAGTCCGCTACTTTAACGTTTCACAATCCGGGACCGAGTAAGTTGACCCGTACTTCAAATACCTTCTATAGCAGTGGTGAGCAACCCTTTGCCCGAAGTAGACCACAAGTGGAAACCTACTACTCCTACGTAAGCCGCAATATTAAATACATAAATATAACTAATCCTATGTCTTTTACTGTTCAAAAGTTATATGCCAATGTTCAGACGGGCCGCGGGTTGCTCATCACCGTTCTATAGTATCGTCCTTCGTGTTTCATGGTGGAAAAGCTGATGGATAATTTTGTGTATCACTTTCTGCCATTTCTCAGTGGCGAACTATGTTTCAGGTCCTAACGTAATGCAACCTGTTCACAATATTCCCGCAGTTCCTCCTACGCTTGTCCAACCTCAGCCACCTCCTCCAGTTCCGCAGCCAGCGCCACAGCCGATGCAGCCGATAGGTCCCCTGATGCAGCAGAGGTCTGATTGTCGATTAGCATCGGCTATCATACCACCGGTATCGGGGCAGGGAAATAGTGGAGTCGCTTATCCATCGTGCATGGTTGGAAGTAGTAGTCACGCGGGACACAGCATGGAACAACCGGATCCCTTAAACTACGAACCGTACATATGGAGCTTTTAAACACGGAGCATCCAATACTTGGGCATCGTTAAATCGTAAAAACCCCTTCAATTTTTACACCTTTTGCCGTACCATAAGAAATTCTCTCTTGATGCACATGCGTGTCGCATGGTACGCGCTCTCAAGTATTTTAATACTGTTCAGTATGCTTTTAAAGCTTGCTTACAGCTTAAAGGAAGAACAAAGGTCTGAAAATAGGTACGACTAGTACAAATGTTATGAAAACTACTAATGGATTGCAGACGTCTCGTAACGTTTTCCACACGGAATCAAAACGGTAATGCTACTTGACGCTATATTACATTCCTCCCTATCTTCAGTGAAGACAGCAATATGTATTTATAGTCATTCGTAAAATTTTTTTACCTATTGATGGATAATTCTTGCTATATATCCAGAAATACGACTCGAATATTACTTTAAGGAATGAAGGTATGCCGTTATCGTTTCGGTCAATCAATTATGTCGACTCAACAAATTTACGTGTTCCGTGCGAGATTGGTTGAGCCAATTTATGTAAGCGTGAGAGAGAAGCACGTTAATATGATGTACATATATAGATACACATACATATAAGTATACGTAGTGAACAAAGTACATATATATCGACGGAAATAGGAGGAAAGGTATAACGTTTATTTTGCTATAAATGTATTTTGTCTTTGGATCGTCATTCATGATACAGTGATGTCGATAGTAATGCAATAATATAATAGAAATGAAGGATGTAAAAAATGAGAGATTTGTATGACATTTCTATTAAGTTTGTATTTGTAAAAGTTTCAGAAGAAAGTAAGGAAATATGAATTGAGGAATATATCGATTGTACGATTAATATACATAAATATGAGAACCTGAATGGTACGTAGTCCGTAATTCGTAATCATCACGGTCATTTTTATACTTCTGTTAACAGTCGCATATGCGTAATATATTTTTTTAATCCCGTTCCAGTTTAGGAGTCTCCTCGAATTGCATTGTATCAGTGTTTAAACCTACTAATATACATCCTATCACGTAAGTTCCCATACATGCGAGACATTTTTTAATACGTCATTAGGACTGTTTTTATAGAACATAAAGAATCCTTGTATTTGCGCTGGGCTAACATTTCTCTTTTGCGACATCACCTCCTTTGCGAATTGTGCCGCAATTTCGTTCGCACTGTCTCCAGCGTTTTTATAAAATCTTAAAAACATTTGTTCTACTTGTTTCGCGCTGCACCAACCTGCAACGAGACATGTCAATGAAACATCTGGAATAGGGTGGAACGAAATATGGGGGCAAAATACTTTTTTATTATTCGTGATTTCTAATCGTGGGCAAAAGTTGCCTTTTATAATGGTTTTTAAGCTGGCAAAGTTTGAACGCGATCAAGAAAGAGTGACCCAAGAAATAGCCTCTTTTTGGTCCCACGATTTTGCAACTGAATTTTATGCGAAACGATACCTTATGATGAGACATCAATCACACGAAATTTTCAAGTTGAGGTGACAATTAGTTTCTAAGATATGGGAGGTGAAACAAGTGAAAACTCGTTAACGCGTCAGCCCATACGCTTCGATGTACTTACTTTTATGTCAGTCCGATAATTTAAACAATTATTTCCAGGGGTTTTGCTGACTGCTAACAACGAATTTGAACTTAGATTTTCAAAATTCACAATGGCCGATTCAACATGATGGACGATATATTAAAAAATCACCCACTACACAGACATTTATATTTCTTGATTTTGATTTTTTCGTGAGTTTTGAAAATATAAGTTCAAATTCGTTGTTAACAGTCACCAAACCCCCTGCAAATAATTGTTTAAATTATCGGACTAACATAGAAGTTCGTACATCAAAGCGTATGGGCTGACGCGTTAACGAATTTTCACTTCTTTGACCTCCCATATCTAAGAAACTAATAATTGTCACCTCAACTTAAAAATTTGTTGTGATTTATATCTCATCATAAAGTATCATTTGGCACAAATTTCAGTTGCAAAATCGTGGGACCAAAAAGAGGCTAAAAAAAGCCTTATTTTTGGGTCACTCTTTTTTAATATTTTTAATATTTTAACCCTCTATGGGCCGAATTTTTGTTTTAACTCCAAAAAAATTGTGGGAACGAAAAATCAGAAATTATAAACCTATATATGCAAATGAAAACAAATTTTTGCGTTTAAACAATTTTATTGCGATATATTCACTATGTGACTTTCAAGTCACACCGGCCTATAAAGTTTGCACTTCTGTGTATAATAACTCATACGTGGAATTCCATAAAACAATTTGCATTTGGTGTTAAGCATAAATGTACATTACACTTTGAACATTTTATTTTCGGAACTTTTTTTTTTTTTTTTTATGAGCCTAGCAATGGTCATGAATACTAGTATTGGTTGTGTTGGCAACGTCATAGAGTTAAGATTTGTGCGCCATCTTATGAAAAAAGCTATAATTATTTTGTAAAATGTCGATAAATTAAAATGTGACCTGAAAGTTACACGAGCCCATAAAGGGTTAATATTATATTAATATTTACAGAAATAATAAATTTTGAAAGACTTGTGGCATCTCAAAAAATTTGTTGATCACGTTCAAACTTTGCCAGCTTAAATACCATTATAAAAGGCAACTTTTGCCCACTACTGGAAGTCATGAATAATAAAAATATATTTTGCCTCTATATTTCGTTCCACCATAATCTCGAACGCTTCGCGTGAATCCATTTGAAGCGTGCCGGTCTTAAGATTCGTACGATTTATACGCATACCTATGTATTCCTTTACATCCACTCTGCCTGGTCGAACTAATGCGGGATCTAATCTCTCCAAGTAATTGGTCGTCATAAACAGAATCCTTGCTTCGGTAGAGGCAACGCCGTCCAAGCAATTTAGTAAACCGCTAAACGTGACTCTGTTCAAGCCGTCGTACGCACCTTTGACTGCAACAAATACTCTCTTATTAAAAATCGAAGTGTATCTAACTGCAAGGACGACTCCCGCGTCATTCTAACATTTCGAACGCACCATCTTTACTGTCTTCTCTACTACTGAACGCGGCGTCGATATCTTCCAAAAGGACGATAGTTTGCTGAGGAGCCATAGCTAATAAATGATTCAATCTGTCGTCCGTTAATCCTCGCTCCGACAGATTTAGAACGCATATGCCCCGTTCTAATTCACCGGCCAGCGCAGTAATAAAGGAAGATTTACCGCAACCCGGAGGTCCGTGCAATAAATATCCTCGACGATATGGTATTCCTGTATAATCGACCGATTATAATTGAACGGATTTCTATCTTTCTGTCGCGGTTGCTTTTGTATTACTATTTATGCACATACCGCGATCGCTGTACCACGCAGGAGTGTTTATAAATTCACGACAATCGTTTATTATTCTCTCCGCGATATCCGTGTCTAGGACAACTGACTCTAAAGGCCTTCGTTTTCTGGGATGCCCAAATTGTCGCCATTCGCTTCCCATCGCTGTATACATTATCGTTTTGCCTTCGTGCTCTTTTAAAGCCATTTGTCTAGCTATAGACAGACGTACGTATATCTATACTTTCCCGTCGATTCGTTTCGCATCAGTGGTTGTACGTAAAGTTTTACCCTCTTCCAAAATGTTGAAGTATATATTTCTGTTTCTCCCGAACGCTGTGAGCTGCACCGTTTCCCACGGTATACCCATCTGTATGTCCAACGTTTGCTGCTCCCTGGTGCGCTCCACTCTTATCCAATTCCCCTGGTATCTGTTAAGTTCAAACCATTTACATAATCCACATTTATCGCGTAATCTCTTACCTCCGTTAATGTAACGGTTATTACAGTCTTGGGATAACTACGCGATAGTCTCGTACTTGTCATTGTAAGCTGATGTATCGGAGCAATAAGTACAGTTATTTCTAACCTAATGATATGCGTTCCAATACTTGGTATGAAATCATATCTAGTTTTTATGTGACCTGTATCCCTTTGCTCGAAACTCGTTTCGACCGAAAGATGCTGCGTCTCCTTTGCCCCCTTATACGTAATCCACTGCAAGACCCATTGGTAGCTTTTGTCGCGGCACGGAACTTCCAAAGTGATCATGTAATGTCGCCTGAAAAAAACATTCTTTGGCGTACAATGCTCGGAGCGCAGATACAGCGTCGGGTAAGATACGAGCGCCAGACGAATACCTGAACATTATCATTCCTATTTGCATTCCTTTTCGTAACAGAGCTGCTCCAGCCCCCAGTCCGAAGAGACCGAAGCCAGCTCCAAAATAAGGATTATCAGATAACGTCTGTAGATAATCAGTTATAGTCATTGTACTAAACTTTGTTTCTCTCAAATCACGGTATGCGTTAAATTAAGACGGTTCTATCTCGTTCTTTGGCATTTGTAAAATTCGAGAACTTATTTTACATCACGCGTATACTTCATCCTCGCGCTTATCAGTTCTTACATAAAAAGTGATAAAAACTAACGTCGCGCGTCTTGAATCGAACTCTTCGACACTCTTGAGCACTCTCGTGAGTCGTGAGTGCTCTCGAAGATGGGAAGCGACGCGAAGCAAAGTCGTAACGGAGGAAAATATTCTTTTACATTTCTATTACCCAAGAGATTCTAGGAAATTTTATGAACCTGTTTGGAAATTGCGTTGGCAATCCTAGACTAAAACCCGCACAGCGCACAATGTGCGATATACTTATGCTTTGAAACTTATCTTTAACGCACGAATAAATAGTAGGTCTATTATTTTGATTGCGATCAAAAGATTGTGCTCGCTGTGGATAATATGCGAAGTACGTGAGTCTTGATTGCGCGTGTGGTAAATCCGTTCTACCTGCGTTATGTTATAGTCTACAGACTCTGATCAGCGATCTTCCGATAGACTCGTCGCGTCGAGCTCGAGGCGTCGAATTCTTCCGCCAGTGCAGTATTTACCGGCACGTGCACCGCATGGATTGGCTAGTGTCCTCGTTCGATTTTTCGTCGTCAATATGACTCTTATTGTAAATTTAAAGGTACGTGGATTCTGTAAAATAACAACTATTTTACGTACCATCTGCTTTTCATACAAAGCACAAGCTTTTCGTATACAACACTTTATCGGGGATACAAATATTCGCGGTTCCGTGTAAAATCTGTTGACATTATTCAGACTTCTCGAGCCACTAAAACGCAACAATAGTCTCGCATAAATCTATTGCCGAGCGTGACAAATGTGTTAACACATAAGTACATCTTTCGGATTCTTATTTTCATTTGTTATCGTTAAGTATTTTCGTGTTATTCACAGATGTGGCCAATTGTACTTTCCTGTTTGCTATTCCTGTGTACAGCGAATCTTTACGCGGATAAAAGAGTCAATAAGTACGTGACTACTCTAATAGACGCAAAGTGGAAAGAAACACCCTTGGCCCTTGAAGCGGCCGAATATCTAAACGATGAAAATTCAAATTATTTCTGGAAATTTGTCGACACTTTCGCCGACAACGATTTCACAGATGGTAATTTTAAACCGACCGAAACGCGCACTCTGCGCTCTACAATCCTGCATTGTTGTCCTCTTTCCTTTTCTAGCCACGGAAAAAGAGAATTACAATGCCGTCGTCGAGTTTACCGAGAAATATTTATCTGCTTCGGAAGTAGCGTTGCTTAAATTAGGATTGTCTTTACGTATTTATTCGGCGCGCGTGGAGATGTTCACCGAAATGGCAGAAAATAAAAATATCTCTGCCCTTGGCTGTTACAACGTGGTGGACGTTGGCGGGAAGTTTACTTGCTCCTTAGAAGAATTAGAAGAGTTGGTCAGCCAAGTGAGTAGTATATGAAAAAATCTATAGGCTTTACGCAGACGTTTAATCATTTGTCTGTTCTGCAGGGGACTTGGTTAAATCCTGATACTTACAGCATAGATCATCGTTATCATATGTCTCCGCAGTCGGAGAAAGTTGTTATATTATACGGTCAGATCGGGACACCGAAATTCTCAGATTTCCATGAGAAATTGAAAAATCTCGCAGAAACCAAAGGAATTAACTATATTCTACGACATTATTTAAAGGTACCATAAGTATCGACAATCTTGATTTCTGTATAGCAGGTAGACTAATGCGTTTGCAATAAACATTCATCGAACATTTATTTCTTACACGATTCGTAGGATAGAACGGATAAAAACGTACGCTTATCGGGCTACGGTGTAGAATTACAAATGAAATCTACAGAATATAAAGCGACGGATGATTCTGATATTAAAGACAGCGCCGGCAACGATTCGGAAACATTGAGCGATAAAATGGAAGAAACAGATGGAATTAACTTTATGACTTTAAAGTAAGGTGGTTAAATTCCTGCTATGTGTTGCGACGCAGTCACCTGTTTCGAATGTTAACGTTACACGGCATTATCGTTACAGAACTTTATATCCCGACAAGCAAGCGGAGCTGGACAAGCTGCAGATTCACTTGCTGGACACTAGTCATGAAATTGGAGCTTTAAAAGTGTGGCAATTTCAAGAATTAAGTCATCAGGCTGCGGAAAGAATAATGAACTCCCCGACAAACGAGGCCATTAACATTTTGACAGACATTTCCCAGAACTTTCCGATGCAAGTAAATATTCCTCTAGGCTATTTACAGACTGTCCGCCCGTAAATTTCCTTGCATTTATTCCAGGGAACAATGATTTTTAAATTTTTGCAGGCAAAATCCCTAATTAGAACAAAAGTAAACAGCGAAATGAAGAAGGAAATGAAACTGAATCAAGCAATATTCTCATCGAGTATAAACATACAGCCGACGGATACTGCGCTATTCGTTAATGGATTATTTTTCGATTTGGAGGCTGTGGATGTGCTCAGCCTGTTAGAATCGCTGAGAAGCGAACTGAGAGTAATGGAATCCCTTCGTAAAATTGGTAAGGTGGACGCTAGATTGGTAGTAACATAGGATTGCGAAAAGATAGGAGGTGGATAGAAGAGGAATTTAATGTTTCGTTCGCAGGATTTAGTAATAAGAAGATGGGTAAATTATTGGCGTTAGATTTATCCACCAATATGGATAAGCAAGAATTTGCAATGGACATAAGAGATTCGGCTATAATTTGGGTGAACGATATAGAACAAGATTCGATTTACGCGAGATGGTCGACATCGTTAACCGAATTACTGAGGCCAACGTTTCCTGGAATGTTGAGAAACATTAGGAGAAATTTATACAATCTGGTTTGTAAACGTCCATCGATCACCTCAAGTAATTATAATACCACGTTAAGAAATCCTCCAGTACAGGTTTATCGTGAATTTTCTGTTTCTATAGGTTCTAATTATCGATCCTTTGAGCGGAGAATCCACGTCCCTGATATCTTTAGCGCAATCCTTGTATTTGCATTCGGCACCGTTACGAGTGGGCTTTATTTTTCTAACGAATTCCGACACTTCCGTAACTGGCCAAACCGATGCCAGCGTTGCGGTGAACAACGTGTACCATTACTTTGCGGAGACCAAAGGCTCGGACCACGCTTTACAGTTTCTAATAGACGTAAGACCTTATGGTATACGACTCGTTATCCCGTATTTACTTGTTGCTGCATCAACTGGCGAAAAGCTTTGTGACGCCGAGTATCTGGTTTTAGTTGGGAAACTATATCGGCCCGGAAGGAGCAGACGTAGAGGACGTGAAGAAAGCTGTAAGGGCACAAGACTCGACAGCCAATATAAATTATATTCTTGGCGAGGAGTCCGAGTACGACGTAGGTCGTCATTTAGCTAGCGATTTTGTAAAGCGATCTGGTTTTAAGAAATTCCCGCAAGCTTTACTAAACGGTATACCATTGTCCTCCGATCAATTGAACGCCAATTCGTTCGAAGAAGCGGTTCTGTCCACCATTATGTCGCAAACGCCTGCATTGCAGAAAGCGGTTTACCGGGGAGAGATAACCGAAGGAGACGATGTGGTCGATTATATTATGAATCAGCCGAACGTTATGCCGCGGTACGACGTACACACGGTTTCGTGTATTTAATACTCTTCACGCGTATTAATTCATAATTCATATCGCTTTTCATTTTATACTGTAGTTTAAACGAACGAGTATTAAAGACAGAGAAACACACATGGCTGAACTTAATCGGCACTGCGCCCGATGACGAGGACTACGTTAAATGGAGTCCCCAGGATTTCTCAACGTGGCTTATGAATAGAATGCATTATATGTTTGCACCTCGTCGAACCAACGTGCATCATTTATACAGCTTTTGGGTAGTGACAAACTTGAGGGATGCAAACGGCCGGAAGTTGTTACGCGAGGCTCTTGATTACATAGTAAGTGTTGAATTATCCGATAACTCGATCGCACAGACAGGTGGCAGAGAAACAAAATCTCTTACTGTGATTTAGGAATCGAATGCTGATGTTAGGGTTGCCGTAATCGTTAATCCATTAACCGATGCAACATCCGACATCGCCGGTTCGGCTGATATCAATCGAATAGCGCTGGCCGCTTTAGACAGCCTGCCCGCAGACAAGGCTCTGCGTTTCATTCGTCACATAATTACCGAGGACATTGCCGACGTCATTGCTAACGGTAACTTTGATATAGAGGTAACTATAATTGGGTTCGGTGGATGACCGCCGATTTTCAAATAACGTCGAGCAATCCAACTAATCGCTGAAACTGTTGAAACGCTAGGAGGAAGTCGTTAGGGAAAGCCTGAAGGCAGCAGCTGACAAATTGCCCCTGCATCGGCATTACGTAAAAACAGTATTGAACCTAGAGAAAGGTGCCAGAGCGATCGTTTGTAACGGGAGATTAATCGGCCCGCTAGATAACGACGAAGAATTTACGAGCGACGATTTTTCGGTGTTGGAAAGGTTCAGCCAGAGCAGCTATGGCGACAAGTTGTTTAAAAAGTTAATAAAAGGACATTTACTAGAGGACGATGACGACGAATACGGTACGAAAAGTATTCATCTCTTTTAAAACGGAATTCTACCATCCTTACATTTTCTTCTTTTTTTTAAGCAGAACAGAACGAAATCACAGATGACATGATCATGAAAATTACGTCTTTGCTAGTCTCGCATCCTCAAACTCGAAGACGATTCGATGTTCCTTTCCACGGCGACGACCACAGGTGAGCCAGCCATCTAAGCGATTCGAAATCATGTTAATCTCTGCCATCGCGCAGCTTTCGCGAATCGAGCACGAACTCGTCTTAATCCTCGCGATACGTATGCGCAGCGCTATAAAGATCCCAGCAGCAAGTCCCGAAGAAGTGGCGTTCACTTTGGTCGCTATTGTCGATCCCGTATCCCGCGGCGCTCAAAAACTGGGCCCGATTTTAAAGACGTTGCAACACTCTCTCAACTGCAACATCAAAGTGTTTCTCAACTGCTTGGACAAGAATAGTGACATGCCGCTCAAGAGGTATACTACGCGTTTCCTTTTATCCCTTCGTTTACTCCACGCGTCCGTGTCGCACATTGTTCCAGCTTCTATCGATTCGTATTCGAGCCTCAATTACAATTCTCCGCCGATGGTCATATCAACGGAGCCATGGCGAAATTCATGAAACTACCGACTTCCTCCCTCTTGACGCAGTATATTCACGCACCGGAGAATTGGCTGGTAGAAGTGGTGAGAAGCGTTTACGATTTAGATAATATTAAACTGGACAACGTCGCGATCGGAGTACACAGGTAAGTGCCAACGGAAGCGGAAGCGCAAGCGTATGCACCGAAATATGTACAATGTTGTGGATCGTATTTAATGTTGTAGCGAATTCGAGCTGGAACATTTGCTGCTCGAGGGTCACTGTTTCGAAGCGGTGATGGGAAATCCACCTCGAGGATTACAATTCACTCTAGGCACGGAAAGGCAACCGTTGATGGTGGACACTATAGTGATGGCGAATTTGGGATACTTTCAGCTGAAAGCGAATCCGGGCGAGTGGTTGCTGCGTCTTAGGCAGGGACGATCAGCGGAAATCTATGATTTTGCAACGGTCGGCGGACAGGACGTTATACAAGAGGGTAACGACGTTAAGGTCGTTATAAGTTCGTTAAGAAGTCACGTGTTGAAAGTAAAAGTGTCGAAAAAGCCGGACAAGGTCGGAGTGGACCTGTTGTCCGAAGACGATAAAAGCTCCGGCTTGTGGAATTCTATATCTAGGTAGGGAAAATTCTCTTCCCACTATTCCATCGACCGCGCGCATTACGCTGAATCGTAGTTTCGAGTGTTTTAACATTATTTAGTGAAAGTATGCAGTGTCTTTCTTTAGAAGATTCTTCACTTATCCTCGAACTTTAATTTTCATTTGTTCTCTGTTTTTTAGCTTTGCCAAATTTTGGTAAGCTTCTCAACGAATTACGACTACGTATGTGTAATAATAACGATCGTTGTTCCTTCCACTGTCCATCGCGAGATCCCGATGAATTTTACTGCGTTTAAGAGAGCGCGACTTTATTCACCATCCGCGGTTTCTAACATGTTTTTCCTGAAAAAATTAGGACCTTTACGGCAACGGACGATAGCGAGGATCAGGATGAGAAGCTAAACATCTTTTCTCTAGCCTCCGGTCATTTATACGAAAGATTTCTCAAGATTATGATGTTAAGCGTTATAAAGCACACCAACAGTCCCGTGAAATTTTGGTTCCTGAAGAATTACCTTTCGCCGACGTTAAAAGTAAGCGAGGATACTATACGCGGGAGAAGTAAGCGAAAAGGGGGTGATTATTAACGCAGAATTAACGAGAAAACGGACATGTCGATAGGATTTCTTGCCGCATATGGCAAAGGAGTACGGTTTCGAGTACGAGCTGGTACAATACAAATGGCCCCGATGGCTTCATCAGCAAACTGAGAAGCAGAGGACCATATGGGGTTACAAGATCTTGTTCCTGGACGTACTTTTTCCCCTGAACGTGAAAAAGATAATATTCGTCGATGCCGATCAGGTATATTAACTCTAACACTATACAGAGTAATAGCTAAGGTTCGATGACGTGACATGGCGTATCGTTTAGGTGGTAAGAGCGGATTTGAAGGAGCTGGCAGGCATGGACCTCGGCGGCGCGCCGTACGCGTACACGCCGTTCTGCGATAGCAGGAAAGAAATGGATGGATTCAGGTTCTGGAAGCAAGGATACTGGCGGAATCATTTGCAGGGCCGCGCTTATCACATCAGCGCCTTGTACGTGGTGGACTTGAAACGATTTCGGCGTATCGCGGCTGGAGACAGGCTGAGGGGGCAGTATCAAGCGCTCAGTCAAGATCCCAATAGCTTGGCGAATCTCGATCAAGTCCGTACGATAATCAAATCGCGTATCGCTTAATCAGCACTCAGCCGTAACATCTGTAACACTGTACAAACAACGCTTCGTTATTTTAGGACCTTCCTAACAACATGATTCATCAAGTGGCTATAAAGACTTTGCCGCAGGAGTGGTTATGGTGCGAAACATGGTGCGATAACGCATCCAAGGGTTACGCTAAAACCATCGATCTGGTAAATATGGCTTACAATTTACCGATACATCCGTACGTATGTAATCCTGAGACGCAACCTTTTTAAACGACAGTGTAACAATCCGATGACCAAGGAAGCGAAGCTGCAAGCCGCCGTGCGTATTTTGCCGGAATGGGTGGGATACGACGAGGAAATGAAAGCTTTGCAACAGAAGGTGGATAACGAAAACAGGCAAATGGAAAAGGAAGAGAACGGTACACTAATCCAGTATAGAAAACCGATACGCGCGTATCGCGACAACGCTTCTCAAACGGGCGTATAATTATTCTGGCTTCTCCTGTTATTCTTTGTAGATACGTTCGAGGAAATCACGGACGATTTCGCGAAACACCAAGAGCTGTAAAGCTAAGCAACGAGCCCGAAGAAATCCATCCTGCTGAAGATTAAGGTAATAGAATGTTTTTGCAAACTCTGAACGGGATGAGCTAATCATCTTCAACGTGCGCGACTGCATCTTTACGGCGTGCCCACTCTCGATACCACCAGCGACTCTCGAACAGAGATGTGTACCTTACCTATACGTATGTACGTTGGAACTTTTCTTATCCACGAATGTGCATCGCTGCACAGTCGGCACAGTACCTCTCCTCCGTTTTTTTTTTACGGAATTCTTTCCGCAACGTGGAAAGGGGCGAGACTCGTTGAAACGAAAAGAACGCGAGGAACGCGTGTTTACTCTTGCGTAATAAATATTTCGAATGATTATCGGTTATCGATTGTGTGAAGACGTTGAGTCTTTGATCGCCGTATTGTAGTTAATCGTAGACACGGAACCATGTTCATTCGTATTGTCAGCGCGATTGTGATTTTGTATCGTCTATTTCATAGTTGTAAGAAATAAACTTGTAACGTTTCTAAACTACCTTTTACAGAGACACGCTCCCTTATTCTACGAAGCTGGCCGAAAGCTTCGCGTTGATAACGTACGTGCTTAACTTTCGAACCGCTTATCAGGGTTTTTGCGGTTCCCGCAACATTTGCCCCGGTGTACTATCCCTCTTCCGATCACAATGTAATGTCCCGCGATGTTAAATATTTGCGTGCCCCGGCCGAGAAACGTCGAAAAAAGATCTGCTCGCGTATCGGTCGTCTCGTTACGTAGATAGATATGTAAACTTACAACGGTTCCAAAAGAGGAATGTTTGGCGTTGCCAGTCATGACATCTTCAGTCGATGCTGTTGTCCCGTGATTCGTGATTCGTTGGGCGCGTGAGCGTGGAGACAAGCTCTTCCACGTTCGTCGTTTAACGCTTTCGTTGTTGTGATCGTGCGTCGCGTTCGCGCCCGCGTTCGTGCTCACGCTCGCAAAACAAGGACAGTTTCGAAATTGGTATCGCGTTACGTGCCAGAAAGAGGACCTGCGTATTATTCAGTTTGCGAGAATGGACGAAGCTACTCGAGACAAGCACATATCGTACGTAAATTCAAAGTGTTCATCCCCCTAACCGTACTTAATTTGGAACTACGTAAACGCGGCGCGTAACATCGAAGCGAGTAGCTGTTTTCTCTCAGTTGAAATTCTGCGGGCTGAAATTCTTCTGGGAATTTTTAAAGGTGGGACGAATCGATCGGACACCAAAGAGTGTCAACTGTTTTAGCGTTAATCTGAAACGTCGCGTCGCACGTCATACAATTCCATAGAATGCATAAGTACGTAAATAGAGAATTCTGAGATATCTAGTAAAAACGAAGACGTTTATCTTGACGTGCGATTCAGGAAGAGAACCCGCGCGCCTGTTGCACTATGGTTGCACACGTTACGTTTTTACAAAAACCGGGGGTTCGGCGAGATCAAGAGAATGGGAGAGAAATAGATGTAGGTATTTGCGTTAGTGAGGAATTCGGACGTGTGTATTTGGAGCAGGAGCAACAGTAATATTCCCGAGCTCGTGACTGTTGAACAACACTATCTAGAATTTTTTTCTTTATCTACGCCAAAGTCTATCATCGCGTTACACGATGAACGTATATACAAGTCTGTACAAGTATGTACAAGTCAATACTTGTGTCATACAAGAAGGACGCGGAGATCGTTCAATTACAAGGCGAATGAAAATAATGTTTAAATGTATGCCGATTTCCGGCCAGATATCGGTAGGATTCGTTAACTCGTTTAAACGTTTGGTCGCGTACGGCCGGAGATCCTCGTGTCGAGGGTACAGTTCGGCCAAACGGGTCCGAGTTGGACCTGGTATCGAGGGGAATAGGTAGAGAGAGAAAAAACATTCATGACTGATCGACGGCGTTGATGCTTAAACGCAAACATTTGTGGGAATACGAAGAATTTTAGAAAATAACGGAAGCAGGAAAGCGCGATACATCTGGGCCCCCGGAGGCTATCTTTCTCGAGGCGTAACAACGACAGAGTAAACGACACCGTCGCGTCGCTCAGGACAGATAGGAAGTTCGAAAGGCAGAAACAGATAGAGGAAGTAGGTGGAGCAGGGGGCGATCAACGTTGCTGAGGAGGGAGCTGTGAGTCGTGAGTGGAATCGAGAGAGGCCCGCACAGATAGAGCGAGAGAATAAGAAGTGCAGCGTTTGCGGAGGCGGGGGATAGAGTGTGGCGAAGGCGAGAAAGAGAGACGGGGCAGGAGAAACTCGTCGAGAGTTAAGCTATCTGGTAAAACAAACGGACTATGCCGGACAGAGGGTTTTCTACTAAAAGGCGGCATGCAGCGGCAGACGCGCATCGTTGTTTATGTAACTAGTGACGCGTGCACAGTCGATCCGTGTCTTTTAGTCGGCGGTCGGCCGAGGACTTAACGGCGGAATCGTTGCACCGATTTCGTTTGCTGCTCTTCGTTCTACCGTCGCGCCCCCTTCTTTTCATCTTCGTCTTCGTCTTCGTCTTCGCCATCGCCGTTCGACCTCCTCTGTCGCTTTTCTTTTCCGTATATTCGATCGATCCATCGCGGTGAACCTCACGATCGGCGCTGTCTACAACGCATCTCCGCCAGGACTATGGACGACGAGAAGATCAAACTGTGAGTTGCAAATATCCTTCCTGATCCGATGGAATCGGATCGCCCGATCGGCTTCTCTCGCCATCTCTCCACCTTCTCCCCCCACCAACGAAATTCACGTTCCGTCGCATCACGTTGGCCTGAGTGTGTTGGTATTTACACGATTCACGCTCGACGAATTTCACGCAGGAAACCGAGAGAAAGGGACAATGAGGGAACGGAGGAGCGTGACCAGGCCGATGCCTTTTCGGCCCACTATCGTGTAAAAGAATTTGAACTTTGCCGATGTACTTAACACAGTCGTGTGTTTTCGTGGTAAACCGACTGCTCGTTAACTCGATAACCGATAAATCGGTAAACGTGTTTGCGAGCTGGCTCAATGGAGTCAGAATACTTTCCCATCACTTTTCCTCTCTTCTCCTCTCCGTAAGCAAATATATCGTAGCTCGTTTCCAAGTTTGCGCCGCAATCTTCACTGCGAGATATTCGAAACTCAAGTACGATTGTTCACGATTTAGTTGCACGTACCATGTTGTATTCGATATCCTACTGCAAGAAAATCGCTCGTCATTCAACCGTAATGCACAAACAATCGTTTGTTGCTCAATTTCGATCCGCTTGAAATCCGACTCGCAACAGAGATCGCAACATCTATCGATCGCCTTTCCACGGTAATTCCTTTGAAATCGATACGCGTACGCGACGTTGAGGAATTTGGCAAGGCTGATCGGAGAAGGATTATCGATTCGCGCATGGATCCCCGCGGACCGCCGCGCGGTAGCGATCAGCGCCTGCGTCGTCGGCATGGGCGTCCGGAGAGGGGTGCAAAAGGGGCAGGTGCCCCCCTGGCTTTTGAAAAAATCGCTTATTTTTCAAAACTTATCTTTATTAAGTTTATATTAAAAAGGGAATATTTTTAAATTTCAGTTTTAAATTTTTAATTAAATTGAAACTATAAAATGGCTTTAAAAAATCAAGAGGAATATATTTTTCTTTACCATCATCCCAAAGTTGCCCCCAGCTGGAAAAAAGTCTGCGGACGCCCTTGGTCGTCGGCCGTCGCTTCTTCTATTTAGGTAGCGCTCATGCGAATAGTTTTGCTTGATGCTCGATGTTTAATCGTATTTCGGCCGATCGGCCACAGCAGGAAGAGACGAATGATACATAGTAGATAGGACGCGCGCGGGCCCATATCGCATAACAAAGGAAGGAGGCGAAATGTGGTATGCAATTGATTTTACGGCCAAACGAAACAACGTTACACGTGTATTATACGTATAGGTATTTTGAGCCGCTCAGCCCATACGTTTGCCAGACGTAATCCTGTTGTTATCGAAAGATTCCGTTCTGGAACTCGGTAAAGCAAAAGAATAAGCTTGGTGGTGGTGGCATCGCGACGATTCAGTAACGATTCAATGATCCGGATATACAGTTAGTAAAAAAGTATTTGGACACTTTTTAAAATCGCATAACTTTTTTAGAATTGGTCTTAACGACTTGATTTTTTTTTGAGGACCTAGAAGGATTAGTTTTCTAAGTGACGTGTTTCGTCGTTTTTGAAAAAATAGCAATTGGTTGGAATAGCGAAGAAAATAGTAAAGGTCGTTTTTTAAACTTTTCTTTGTGACCTTGTAATGAAAATTCAAAAAACCCATTTGTAGATTGAAGTAAGTTGTATACATGCTGAAAATTTCATTAAAATCGGTTAACGTTGCTCTGAGTTATAAACGCTTAAGCATCGCAGAATAAGGTCGAAAATCGCTGATTTCGGGAATTTCGCGATTTTACTTCAATCTTCGAACTTACTCCAATCTACAAATGGGTTTTTTGAATTTTCATTACAAGCTCACAAAAAAAAGTTTAAAAAACGACCTTTACTATTTTCCTCGCTATTCCGGCCAATTGCAATTTTTTCGAAAACGACGAAACAAGTCACTTAGAAAACTAATCCTTCTAGGTCCTCAAAAAAAATCAAGTCGTTAAGACTAATTCTAAAAAAGTTATGCAATTTTAAAAAGTGTCCAAATACTTTTTTTACTAACTGTAGGTACATACTAGGGTGACTCTTATTTTCGATTTTTGAATTTCCTTCGGGGCACCCGCCAGAATAGTTCCAAATAATAAAAAAAAATCTCTGTAAAGTTTGAGCCCGATCGGATGACGAGAAAAGGTGCCCCTGGGCTCTTAAACATTTAAATCATTATTTAATAGCACATAAAGTTGATTTTATATAATATCCTCTAAGTTATTGATTAAATAAAAAAATATGTCAAACAAAAGTTATAGATCCGGACAAGGAGCATCTTTTATATTCTATTACTTTTTCTCGTGCAACAAACGGTTTTCGAAAAAAATCCGAAAAACTAAAAAAAACTTTTGTTTTTCTCAAATTTTGAAAGTTTAAATGCTTCTCGAACACTTTTTATTTATGAAGACATTTAAAAAAATGGAATTTTTATTTTCGAGAACTATTTTTTAAATATTTAAGGGGGGGGGCATATACAGAAATATGCGAGAAAGATAAAAATGTTTTTTCCCTTATTTTCAGTGTTTGATATGTCATGAATGTTTCTAGAAAATTTCGGTCCTAAATTTGAGTTTATATTTTCGATATTTTTGCGAATTTCGGTCCCAAATTTTCAGGAAACATTCATTACATATCAAACATCGAAATTAAGGAAATTTTTTTTATCATTTTCGCATATTTCGGTATATGCCGAGGGGGGGGGGGGGCATAAACGTTTAAAAAATAGTCCTCGAAAATAAAAATTCCATTTTTTTGTCAGCCTTCATAAGTAAAAAGTGTTCGACAAGCATTTAAACTTTCAAAATTTGAGAAAACAAAAGTTTTTGTTTAGTTTTTCGGAATTTTTTGAAAACTGTCGCACGAGTAACAGTAATACAACACAAAAGATGCTCCATGTCCGGATCTACAACTTTTGTTTGGCATATTTTTTTATTTAATCAACAACTTGGAGGATATTATATAAAATCAACTTTGTGAGCTGTTTTACAATTATTTCAATGTTCAAGGGCCCGCCTAAGCACCTTTTCCCGTTATCCGATCGAGCTCAAACTTTACACAGATTTTTTTTTTAATTATTTGCACCTATTCTAAAGGGTCTCCCGAAGAAAATCTTTAAAAAAAATTTGCCAAGAGTAAATAAGAGTGACTCTAGTACATACCTATACTTCGATTTTGCACACGGCATTGATGGTCGATAATCGATCGGGAAACGGAGGAAACTCTCTCTCTACGGATAACCATTTTACGAATGCCCGTTTGCACACGGCATCCTTGATATCTTGTTGTCAGATAGCGAGCTACGTGGCTACGATAACGATCGACCGTACAGTTAAGCTCGGCCTCGATCGCCCGTCTCGCAACCATATCTCTTCCTACCATGTCTACGAATGTCGAATTTGTTTTTTCGTGCCTGTTAACTGCCTCTCGTTTGCCCGCCTCGTTTGGGCGCGGTTCCATTACGAGCTTGCGCGTTTCTCGCGCGGCAACTTTGGAAAAACTCGAGGGAAAGTGGGGGAGCTGCCGATCACGTGTAACGTTTAATACCGTAATCTAAAGCTGAAACGTGATTTCTTTTGCGATATTCCGATTGCTGCCTAATCATCTGTCCGATAATTCCGTTAGAGAGGGTTATAAAATTTGTCGTCACTTCCAAGAAGCATCCGAGTCGGCGATCGGCAACTTTCTCGTTGGTTGGTAGCGAATCGTGGGAAATGCGAATGAACTCGGAAAAGAACATCGATCGCGTGAACGAAGAATCGTAACATGAACGGTCCCACGTCCGACGATGTACCGCGGTGCGTGGAACACGCGCGTATATTGAGCCGTACGATACTATGGAGTGCATAAATAAAATAGCTTCTCGTTGGTCCGTAGATTCGAGGACAAGGCTGTGTACGGATACGGGACGAGCATTCCACCGAACAACAACCAAGACGAGGACAACGTAGTATCACCGAGGAAAGTGATCTTCTGCGTGCACGGGAAGCTCTCGGGATGCTGTACTGTAGTGAGGGGCACGTCGGTCGACGAAAGCCCAGCCGGTGATTATCAACAAAATTCTTCCAGTAAGAGTTTACTACCTGCTTTAACTTTTAACAGACGAATAAAACCCGTTCGTTGCACCGTAAGGTCTAACTAACTTCATCTCTTTCCTCTGTTTTCATAGCCGTGCTGGAAGATCATTGCCACAGAGAAAGAGACGAGGAGATCGATAAAAAGGCAAGAAAGAAATTACTGCTTGCTAGTACGCTGTGCGTAATATTTATGATAGCAGAAATCGTAGGTAATACGCCACGTGGAAACGTACGAGGAGTACGAGCGAGGGAACGAAGGTGAAAGATATGTCAGAGGATCGTTTCCCTTCTTTCAGGCGGAGTACTGTCCAATAGTTTGGCCATCGCGACGGACGCTGCGCACCTGTTGACCGATTTCGCCTCGTTTATGATCTCTCTGTTCTCGATATGGGTAGCCAGTCGGCCAGCCACCAGGAAAATGCCGTTCGGCTGGTACAGAGCGGAAGTATGAGTCGTTGCCAGTTTCTCTCGACAGAGGAGGCGTCTGCGAGCCGGGCGTCTCTTCGCGCCCTTTCCGACTGTAACACGATAAAATCGTTACAGGTAATAGGTGCTTTAACGTCGGTTTTACTGATATGGGTAGTTACTGGAATCTTGTTTTACCTGGCGGTCGAGAGAATAATTCACAAGGACTTCGAACTGGATGCCACCGTGATGCTGATCACATCTGCCGTTGGCGTTGCGGTAAATCTAGTGTTAGTGACGCTAACAACATTATATTTGTCAATTTAGAAAGCCGCCCCGAATCGTGCGCTCCTTCGGATCGCACGCCTCGCACCTAATCAGTCGGATTTCTCAGAATTCTCGCAATCGTTGAATGTCGCAGGATGGGTGTGTCGCTGCACGAACACGGTCACGGACACGGGCACAGTCACGGGCATGTTTCGCACAAAACGAGTCGCATGGAAAACGAGGGAAACGACGAGGAAGACCTCTCCCAAGATAGAAAAAATATCAACGTGCGTGCCGCTTTTATCCACGTTGTGGGCGACTTCATTCAAAGCATAGGAGTTTTCATCGCGGCCCTCGTTATTTATTTCAAGGTAAACCCGTTGTTTCTCGGAGCCGACCCAACCGAACCGACGTAACAAAACATTTTCAGCCAAGTTGGAGCATAGTCGATCCAATTTGCACCTTTCTATTCTCCCTCCTGGTGATATTGACTACCGTCGCGATCATCAAAGACGTGATGAACGTTCTGATGGAGGGGATACCGAAAGGATTCGAATATTCTCAAGTGGAGAGTACGTTCATGCAAATCGAAGGAGTCGTCAAGGTGCACAATCTCCGTATCTGGGCGCTTTCCTTAGATAAGACTGCACTGTCCGCGCACATCGCGATAAGTAAGCTACAATCGAGTATTATAATATTCAATCTTTTATCCACCTCATCTGTCATCTTGTCTTTCTGTCGAAGAGCCTGGAGCAAGTCCGCACGACATACTGCGCACCGCAACGAGAAACATCCACAACAAGTACAAATTTTTCGAAATGACGCTACAAATAGAGGAATTCAACGAACGAATGGAAAATTGCAGGCAGTGCAAAGCGTTGTCGCAATAGTTGATCGAGAGCTCGCGAAAGCTGATGATAGAGCAAACGGTTGCGAGTCACGAGCCAATGACGAGCAACATTCAGTTACCCCGTTTAATTACCAAACCGCGGTCGAGCGTTTCTTTGATCGCTACGCTTCCATCTTGATTAGTTTCAAACTTTCAATATCAATATATCAATCTTGTCGTTATTATCGTTATTTATTTTAAAAGTGACTTTCAACGAAGCGATCCAATGAAAATTGTACAGTCACGGAACGATATATCGAATGCCCGCTTCACTTTTATGAAAGTGAATATTTTGGATATGTCCAGTCGTTATCGAGAAGTAAAGTGTTCGAATAAGGAAAATAAAGAATATATTGAACGAGTATCCACTAATTTATTTATATTCCTGCGTGTATCGCATTTCTCGATCGAAACACAAGCCGTGGTTTGTGGCCAAGCAGAATTCGGAGGGCCGAAGCTGCACTGATGGAAGAGGAAACACCTACAGGAGCGGTGGTAATGTGTAAGTGAACTGACGCCAGCGCCAAACCAGCCAAGTGGCCCCAACGCGAAGCCAATGTGACGTCACATGCTTGTACGTCACTGCGATGTATTGTGGCGGTAATATTCAAAAATATAAGGTCCTTTACGTTCCTGTTTCTAACAAAATGAATTGAAATATATGTAATATTGGTGGCATGCAAAAGAAAACACAAAATAATAATCGAAATATTATGTATTTATGCACTAATAATGGTAAATTGAAGGAATAACTAGAAAAAATATAACAAACTATAAAAATGTTTCCGATTCACTGCGTCTCGCGTGGCGTCTAGAATTCTGAATCCCCCCCCATAAACATGACTCATGTATGAAAGAAGCTAATTCCCTTTAATTCACGAAAAAAATTCTCACGCAAAGATTGTGAAATCAACTTTGCTAATTCCAATTATATTCTCGTTCTCTGTTCGAACACTGATTCCTCTGTCACTTTTTATACTTGACATTCCTTCATTGGCCACAAATCAATTCAGTGCTCAGATTTTCAGCTTCGGTTTTAAGGAATTAGCGGGCGTTGTATAAGAAAAAAAACTATGAAGTCGACTTAAAACAAAATCTCTCGCCCGCTAATTCCTTAAAACCGAAGCTGAAAATCTGAGCACTGAATTGATTTATGGCCAATGAAGGAATGTCAAGTATAAAAAGTGACAGAGGAATCAGTATTCGAGCGGAGAACGAGAATACAATTGGAATTAGCAAAGTTGATTTCACAATCTTTGCGTGAGAACTTTTTTCGTGAATTAAAGGCAATTAGCTTCTTTCATACATGAGTCATGTTTATGGGGGGGGGGGATTCTAGAAACTACAAAACCAAAAGACAAAAGCATAGTGGCGTTATTTCACATTTGATTTAACTTGGCGGCCTTGGCGCTGACATCGGTACCTCCATGACGTCTCATTGGCTTCGCGTTGGGTCCACTTGGCTAGCTTGGCGCTGGCGTCAGTTCACGCACACATTACCACCGCTCCTGTAGGTATTTCCCCCTCCATCAGTGCAGCTTCGGCCCTCCGAACTCTGTTCAACTTTGTTGCCAACTTCGTGGCGAGCATTTCGAACGTCCTAACTCTTAAAGGCTGTCGTTCCAATGCGCGGCTGGCGACACTAGTGCAAGGGAGAAACAGATTCATACTTCTCCCTTGCACTACTGGCAGCGTTGCCAGCCGCGCATTGGAACGGCAGCCTTAACCTTACCACACGTACGCGAACGTAAGTGGCAGTTGGCGTCAATTTTGCTTCGACGGATCTCTGTCTGCATTCTGTGAATTGTCAAACCGGTATGTCGGAAGAGAAGTCGAGCATAGGAAACGATGGGAAAGATACTACGTCGCTGTCGGAATTGTTCGACAAAGCGTTCGAGCTATTTAATCAGATCAATAAAACTGATGCACCTACAAACAGCTCGAAAGTTCAGGTAATACATACCTATCGAGTGGCATTTTTTAAAGATCTTCGCGTAATCTAAATAGAGCTATTAGTAATAACTTTCTTCAGTATTATCCTTCTTGCATGCATTAATGCGCGTCCTTCTATTTTTCTTATTCTACGTCAGTCCGACGTCAGACGGGCTATGAGCATGCTAGAAGACGCGACAAGACTCGTCTCCGTAGTCGATATGTTTAGCGAGAATGAAAGCTTCGAAGAGGTGCCCACGGAAAACATTAAATATTTCTTACTACCGGCCTTCCTTGGAACACTCGCGACAAAACTTTGCAATATAAACGATCGAATGCACGTCATTAACGTCGCCGAGATTTATTTCCTGGACTTCTTGAAACGCGTTAAAGCTTATGGTTTGACCGACATCCACGTACCAGAAATGACATCGGAACCCGAGACGGAAAGCGTTTCCGTCAGGACCCGATCAAATACGGAATTAATTACAGAAATGGTATGTGTATACTTCCAAGGTGTCTATTTGAGAGCTACTCCGAAATTAAGTATTATTAATATTTTATGTGTCGTAGGTATGTCGCAGGAATACAAAATTGCAAAGATACAGGGAGCAAAAGGAATTAGAATCGCAATTGGAGACTCTCAGGACGAATTTGTCCAACGTAAACATAGATGACGAGGTCAAGAGGGAATATTTCGTAACGCTCATAAAGTTGTACATAAACCTGACGATAGAGGACCTGAGCTCTTTGGCCGCGGAGAAGCCGATTCTGGAGCATATGATGAAGGAAGGAAAAAACGAAACTATGACCTCTCGTGCTGTGGATAAACATAAACCGTCCATTCCTAAGTTGCAACCAATTATTATTACTCGAGATGAAGTGCAGAAGAAAGTGTACGGCGCTGGCTATCCTAGTCTACCTGTTCTTACTGTTCAAGAATTTTATGACCAGCGGGTAAAAGATGGGGAGTAAGTAGACGTATTTATATTTAGAATAATAATAATCCTCCGTATCATTAACATAATCCTGTTCGTATCCTTTCAAGCTGGCCTGATCCTTCGCAACGAAATCAGGTAAATTCAAAGTCTTTGCAAAACATGGGCAACAGTGGTAACAACAGCGAGGAGGAAGAAGATGTTGAAAAAGAAAAGAGAGTCGAATTGGATGATCCGGAGATGCTGGGGCAATTACGTGCTATGGACGAATACAAGGACACGCATAGGCGAGGCTGGGGCAATCGTGCCAATAGAAGTTAAATGTGTAAATATTAAAGAATTTTATAAGCATTGTAACCGCATAGCCCTGTATGTAACATATGTATCCTATGAATACCCTTTCGAAACAAGTATTTGTAACTTGTGGATATTTCCCCAAATTCATGTGTCATTCTCTCGAAAATCCTATTATAAACGTTGACACATCGATTCCAAATAGCACACGTACATTTTTACAGAAAACTGTTTTTTTCTCATTTCTTTAACCCTTCACGCTCGACACATCCCAGATACATCTGAAACTTCACAGATCGAGGCTTTACAAAAGTGTAGCAAAATTACAAAGCGAAATTAAGCACCACGCGAAAACGCAACAAGTTGCAAAGGACACAATTATTCGACATTGTTGCCAATAAAATCGGGCTGTTCGAGAAACCAAATTCCCATTTACTGCTTTGTGCGTTTCCGTGTGGAGCGTAACTGCATTTCAAACTCTATTGGGTCTTGTTGGAAAACAATACCGTTGCGTTTTGGGATCTGGATTATCGACTCGGTATCGAGCGCCCCGCGAAAACGTAACAAAGCTGTAAAGGACACCGCAAGGTCGGCTTTAACATATTGGCAGCCCGGGCATCATTATCATGGCGCCTCTCCGAGGGCACGAAAATCAATTAGCAGCTTTCTGTTTAACGAATCTCAACGGATATAAATGAATGAACGCATACAGCCCCAATGAGGGGTTAACTTTTCGGGGGTCTTCTAAAGCCTCCAGTCCGTGTGACAAAAATTTACATCAGATGTAAGATCTGGCAAGGTCTATTCTATATCTTGTCTGTGGTTTTAATCTTTACTGTTTGTTTCGCATGGTTTTGTACTGTTAATAGAGCGATTATTAATCGTGTGTATTTCTGTTTACATTTAGGCTTTGAAGTCCTTTCGAAAACTCTGCCCCTCTCTATTAAATAGTTCTCCGCCGTCGAGTCTCTCTCTCTCCGATGACAATACCTTGCACCACCTCTTTCGACGTCATGTTATCCTGTTACGAAGCTCAATTAAAAATTTTAACGAAATCAATTAAAATCAAGTTAATTTGAACGAAATTTAGTAAAATTTAAGTCCTTCAACCAAAAAATTTAACGAAATCATTTAAAATCAAGTCAATTTCAACGAAATTTAATCAAATTTAGCACTTGCAAATAAAATTTTTAACGTAAGCGATTAAAATCAAGTTAATTTCAACGAAATTTACTAAGATTTAGCTCCTCCAACCAAAAATTCTATCGAAATCAATTAAAATCACGTTAATTTCAACGCCGGCGGAAGGGGGTCATCTTTAAATTACGTAAGGCTTTCGGGGAGGAGGGGTCGCGAATTTGTTACGTTTTCTTACAAAGGGGAGTCAGGTAGCTTAACGTAATATTTTTTTAACCTAATTTTCAATAAATACAAATTCTACCATTAATGTTCCAGAAAAGTAGTTTTAGTTTAAATTTCCGGAAACCGAATTAAAAGAATTTTAATAACTAAAAAAATTAAGTGTAGAAAATATTACGTAAGGAGGGAGTTGGAATGTCAAATCTTACGAATTCTTATACTGGGAGAGAGAGGGGGGTAAGAATTCGCCAAAATTACCCTTACGTAATTTAAGGACAGCCTCAAGGTACCGGCGACCGCTTGGGGCGTCAATTCCCGAGGGCGCTTTAATAAAAAAATCTTTGTTTAATTTAGTTATTTTCCTGTTTTATTTTTATAATATTTCTGTTATTATTCAAATAAAAAGCAATGAATTACGAAAGCAACCATAGCAACTTATATTATACGTCGTTTTTTGAAAAACTATTAGCTACAGTAAATTGTCGTTCTAAGATCTCCAGATTTAGTTCGTTGTACGATCATGTACGATCAATGTATGATCATCATTCGCCGTCACGAAAAAGAAATGAAGCGCTATAATGTTGCGACGTTGCGAGGGCCTCGTCGCCACGTCGATGAGACGGACTCCTCCGTCGTCCTTTCTTTTTTAAGAAACACGCTTTTGTATAATACAGTAATTCGTCGTTAAAGTCCCGACGAACGGGGCTAGCGGCGGGACAATAACGCGATGCGGACACTATTCCCTTAGAGTAGTACTTATATGCTCTAAGCCTATTCCGTGCGGCCGATGCCGCGAGTGAGAAAACCCAAGAGCCGAGCGAGAGGGAACGAAACAGTTGACACGAAGTTGCCGTCGTCTCTTTCGTTCTCTCACTCTCGACCGAAGGATTCCAAGAAATGGTGGAGATAGTGAGCGGGACTATTACGCACGGTAAAAACAGGACAATAACGACGAATTACTGTATAGGGCACTTCAGCGTATCATATTTCCGAGAATAGAGCGTACCGATACGGACAATGTTACTCGTGGACTCTGAGAAATATTTTATCCTTACATATATTTATACGTATTCGCAGTTTTAAGTTTTAAACGTAAATGTCTATTAAGGTGGGCCGAAAAATTCAAATTTTTGAAACTCGAAACAGCCTAGTGTGGGGAAGTTGCGTCTGGGGAAGAAAAATACAGGCAAAAAAATTTTTTGAAATCGGTCAATATTTCACCGGGCCCAAGCGGGGTAAAAATTTTTAGTTTTTGACCAAGTTTGGCGACTTCTGTATATTTTCATAAAATTTTCATATTTCACTGTTGAGCATCAGCAAATATTATTTAAACACATAACACGTGAAATAGTGTCATGTATATATATATTGTGGCGAAGCGGAGTACAGGGTTATCCACTGAAGACTGGCAGCGCTCGCGCGAGTACAAATGAGAACGGCAACAATGTAACACGCATACTTACTTCACAATCATATGTCGATATATCCGCCATCTATGGGCTGTTGCTAAAAGTATAGGTTTGTATAGGTCACCTACACAAACTTATACACCCTCTGTTTCCGAGAAATTCGATTTTGAAAAAAAAATGAAAATTTTCAACTTTGAACATTGAGTTCAAACAGTAATCCTGTTAAACGGCCTCCCGCATGGTCCAGTAATCGATGAAATTGATGCACGAATTGAGAAATCACGAAATAATATGCATTATCACACGCACACACTTCACTGAACACTAAACCGATGAATTTCTCAGGGCTAGACAAAATTTTTTTCATAATGCGGGTTTGAAAATAGTCTCCCGCCCGAAAATGGCGGCTTTGAAAGTCACACGTATACAAGCACCCACACACCTTTCAGCATTTCACCACTTCAAAGTAGTTGCTGAGTTGGATGCTGTGCATGAACAGAGGCCGCTAAATTCAGTTCTCAAATTATGGGTCGGTAACACAGTTTGGGCGACGCCACGAACATCCGTAATGTGTTAGGTCTATCCTATACCTCGTCTGGATGCTAGGCCTCTCCTATACTTCGTCGATGATTATATAAATATGTATTTACCATTCCGTCGATAAATTATCTGGTTTGTAATTGCATCGATCGATTAAAACTAGGTGACAGCGAAGCTTGAGGGGTGGGAAATATTAAACGGAATAGATGGCATGCATTATGCAAGCCGAAAGAAAGAATGGGACGGACAGGCGTGGGTTGAAAAACTACGAATATCGTGCATCCCATAACCCATTCGTTATTCTTGTGCACCGTGGAGGCACAGGTGATCTGAGGTGATCACAGGCGATAGTCATCACATGCGTCAGCAGTGAGCAGAGCAACAGGTTGTTGTGTCGTGGGAACACATTCGCACCCTTTTCGTTTTCAATAACGTAACGTAACTTATGTAGTAACGTATATAAGTGAAGCCGAAAGAAGCGGGAGTTATGCACAGCCGCGAACTTGTCTGTCGAACTTTGTTATGTCGAATTTAGGTCGACGAATCGACCGTCTCGCTCCTGATGGGTGCGATTCGAAGGCGCGCACGGAATATATTAGTTCTCGGAAATAGTAGATAGCCTCGAAATATTGTTCGCGCGTAACCCGTCTACCTCGGGGAAAAATCGTATCACGCCGTCGGACATCGAGAAGCTGCCTTTCCTCTTTACGCGCAGACAATAAGTTTCGTGCAACGTTGACCGTCGCCCGTCGCCAATTTACAATTTCTTTTGGGAATAAAATGATTGTGCTGATTATGAAGGCGTTGGTATGTCACTGACGGAACAATCATCTTCTCAAACGCACGTATGTACTTCATTTACGAATCACTAGTTTTGCTGCCATGGTAAACGGTTTAGTACGAAGAGGTTATATATACGCACATACTTATTAAATGCTTACTATATATCGCCACACATAAGTTTACATCGCCATTCATCGTTTGAAGGTGTCGACAACGGCGCTATTCAAGTTTCCTCAAGGCAACATGTTTCTTAATTCGATTTGCGTCCCACTTATGAAAACACACTATTAATCCCTTCAGAGGTTATTCTATCCTGTATTATATTTTTTTCGTCCATCAACATTATCAAACGTCACATTCGCGTGGTCTTTCATCCAGATAATCTCTTTTAATCTGCTTGACCACGTAAGTGTATGTATAATGATGATTTCTTGGCTTCCTAAACTGTGGTAGATCGATCGTAACCGTAAGGGTACCGTTTCTTCTTTCAGACAACAGCGAGAGCCACTTTAAAATTATAAAGGAACAAAAATAGAGATTGCCTGGCTATTTACTAGAAAGAAATTTTGAAACAATGGAGAGGCCACAAGGAAGCGTGTACGTGGGAGGTGACAATCATCTTTTAGATTATTGGGAGGAGTATGAAAAAATGATGGAAGAGACCAAGCTGTTGGACGATTACTTGGAAGAGGAGTGTCCACGTAACTACGATGGTAAGATTCTCGAGTGGACGCTGACTTTGAAAGAACAAGAGATAAGTTGCTAGCGGGAGCAATATGGTTATTCGTAGACGGAGAAGAAGAAGCCGAATGGTTACGCACAGCTGGTTTAGGACAGTTAACGGAAGCATGGAAAGCTGGAAGGGAAGTACAGCCGGACGAATTGGGGGCAGCCCTGCGTCCACTGTCTAGAGCGCAAGCAGAGGCAGTGAAACGTCGCGTGAAATCCCTAAATCACACGGTGAAACAGCGTTTTAATCAACGTCAACGCGTTCGCAAGCCAGACATTAGAGACGTATTCAAAGACGTGGAGGTATAGATTGAGCGCTGTAAGATTAAACGGAAAGTAGTTTTGGTTATTTGCCATTGAAATTTCAGGCATCGAGCACTGGAACGAGATCACGTAGCGCCACGCCCGATTCTTTAGATTCTGTAGCAGGTACGACGCCGGAGAATGCGTCGCCTCCGTCGCCGCCAGCGGTTACCGCTATCGCTGAGCATCACGCGAAGTAAGTATCGCTACAACGAGGGTCGCTTAGTCGACACTGGTTAATCGTCGTTGTTCTTCCCAAGTGCCAACGTTCCGAACTTCGTTTCGGTGTTTCAACGATCGTCAGGCGAAAGCAAAGAAACTGTACGCAGAACTCCGAGCGCCCCATCGACGACGGTGCAAACGGCGCAAACGACGCAAGGTCTACCGCAAGCTTCATTGCCCGTTCAAGAAATCTTTAGACGCGCTGGTAATTGGTTACGAGGAGACGTCGCGAACGATTCAGGTGTGTATAGGAGGCTCTACTAAGTAGGGACCTGGAACGAAATATTTTTTCGTTTTGTTTCGGTTCAGCTCCGATAATAATAATTTCGTTTTAGTTAATATCGTTCCTGCTGAAAAATATTTCGTTTCCATCAGAACGGAAAAACAAATTTTGTTCCGAACCGGTTATTTCATTTATAAAAAAAACTCGTATAAACTTATTTTAACAATTTTATTGCCTTTGGTACTTATATTATAAAATATTACACTTTATAGTTTGTGTACTATAGAATATTATATATTATGTCTTATGAAAAAAATTCAGAGTTTTGATGCTTTCGGTTGCAAGCCGTGCCCACGAGGGTAAGACTCTCAACGCCTCTCCTAGCACCGCAGCCAGGCCTATCAGGGGTCTGAACCGACACGAAATATGATGAAAATAAGGGGCGCGCTGAATTTGAATTTTTTAACCTGAAGTGTGCAGAACGTTATTAGTCGGAATTTTTATTTCGGTTATATCATTTTCACTCCTGCAACAGAGTTAAGAATTTTGTATCGTTTCTGTTTCTGTTCCGGAAAAATATTTTCGTTCTTTTCGTTTATCGTTTTCGTTTCTGTTCCGTTCCGGGTCCCTGCTACTAAGCTCTGCCATATCAGTTCGATCGTACGCTAGACGTAACGATGTGACGTTGAATTACAGAAGGTATTCAGCTGACGGGATACCACAGATTAGGCACCATACACGTTTCTAGACCCACCATACAAAGACGCAGTGGAAGCGATCCTAGCGAAGTAGCGAATACGACGGGCTTGGACAACGAGTCTATCGAAAAGTTAAACATTTCCAAGGATTCGACATTAAGGTAACGATAAATGTTAAAAGAGTTTTACAATCTGCACCGCGATGATTCTGATCGGGCGAATTCGTAGGAGAAACTCGGGCGGTCATGCCACGGTGACTCGAAGCCACAGTAGCCTGTACGGACTAACGAGACCGGCGGATGAAAGCTTGATAACGCATCCTTTGAATCGAACCTCGTCTCACGGTCACTTGAGCTTCGAAGACATGTGCAGAGCGAACGAAGTAAAGCAGCAGCCATGGAACGCCGATACGCTCGTGTCCGACGACATACAGAATCGGCTAGGAGTGGAAATGTTATCGCAACGAGACCTCACCAGGTTACAGCCGCTTCTGTGGCTCGAATTGACTGCAGTATTCGACAGGTATAACGTGCCACTGAAGAAACGTAAACCGAACAAACGCCGGACGAAAGGTTCGCATCGATGATCGGCCATCACCGACAGATGGTTCTCTATTCTTACCATTGGATACCGATAACTGTTTAACGTTATTACTATGTCCGTAGCTGGAAACTTATTCGGCGTGTCGTTAGCCACTCTGTTGCTTCGCGATAGCCAATTGACATCCGAGGAAAACAATATTCCGTTAGTGTTCCAAAAGCTTGTTAACGAATTGACGAAACGGGGCGTGAAAGAGGAGGGAATCCTTCGCGTCGGCGGACATAAGCAGAAAGTACATACAACCAGATGTTAATCGTACAGATTAAGCCTCCCCAGCTTTTCTGCCATTTGCGTAAAGTATAATCGTGAATCGTGATCGTGTTCAGGTCGAGTCTATATGCATGCAACTGGAAACGGATTTCTATTATAAACCGAGAGAGATGGACAAGTTGTTGAAACGCATGTCGTGTCACGACTTGTCGGCGGTTTTGAAAAAGCTGCTAAGAGATCTGCCGCAACCGCTGCTCACCGTCGAGCTAATCGACGCTTTCTATCAAAGTCACGGTAAGTGAACGATTAATTTTCTTTCAAATGGATTCATCTATGTACGTAGAAAGGAATGGAAGAGCCTCGCTTGGCTAAGCATACTGGCGTACGCGCCCGCGTCCCAGATCTTTCTTTGACTGATTTCTATTGTTAGCTCCGAATTATTTTGTTACAGTGTTTCTTTCTTTTTATTTTTTTTTTTGTTTATTAATATATGTACACATTTGTTTGTTCCGTGCGTTCAGGGGTGAAGAGTCGGCAAGAGTTGTCGTACTCTTTGAATTTGCTGGTGCTACTATTACCGATAGAACATCGGTGTACCCTGAAAGCGTTAGTAACGTTCTTGAAATTGATCGTGACGAATCAGGCGTCGAATAAAATGTCGATCCATAACGTGGCGATGATCGTGGCACCGTCTTTGTTCCCACCGCGATACGTTCACCCTCGAGATCGCACAGACTTGACCGCTCAGGTTAACATGGCTGCCATATGCTGCCAGGTGACGGAAGCTCTTCTCAGCAATGCCGATACACTGTGGTACGTACCGAACGACCTTATAAATCAGCTGCATAGACAATCCGAGGAAGAAAGGTATCGAAAGTACAAGAAAAAGTATTACTAACAAATAACGATAAGTTGTTTCGTAAGCAACGAAGTTGGCAAGAGTCGCGTGCCTTTTTTGCGATTAGTTTTATATCGATTTTACCCAGTCTCGAGGTGCAATACGTTTAATAAAGTTGTAAGTACTAGCCCGTATGTTTGACCGTTTCGCAATGGGCTTGCATGTTGCAAAAATTCTCCGAACATGTTCGAACATGCTTCTTCGCGTTCGGTAATAAATAGTCTGTTCACGTCAATTTTGAACGGCGTGTATTCGGCGAAAACGCGTGCACGTGCAACGAAAGCCATTAATTCCGTTCAACCGTCCTAACCTCGTTCGTATCGTTTAGTCGGTCCGCGTCGCGTCAAATAGAAGAACCGCAACGTCAGGCCTAAACGATCAAATCGCGCAGAATGCATACTCTTTATTCGCCGATTCTCACGTAACACAGGAGTCTAGGCAAGTGGCATTTCAAACATTACACTTCTATCTGGTATATAAGATATAATAAGTATTCTAATTTATTACTAATATTTTGCATAATTCAGCGTGGAGTCTCCGCAAATATCCCGTAGATGTACATATCCGTCGTTTATCTTTAACCCTTCTCTTTCTTTCCTTCCTTTGATTTTTTTTTGAACATTTTTTATCTGGTTGCAAATTGGTATTCCATTGTAACCGTGTTCAACGTTACCCGGAGTTAACGAGAAGAACGAGCGATCGAAATGCCAACTCCATGTTTCCATCCACGTTCTTGTCGTCTTCTCTGATTCGCCATATTATTCTAAGCAATTGTACATACTGTATTTCGTAATGTTCATACACTTGCGTGAAATAAAGTGCCAAAGAAAATAAAAGACGATCCTGCTTCCTTAATTTTGGGGGACATTGGGGTTTTTTTTTTATCCATAGGTTCGACGAAGAGCAGGGTGTGTGCGTGTGTGCATCTGTGCGTGACAAAAGCGGTGATAGTGGGGTACTGTCGGCGGGACGCAGAGGGGTGGGGAGTGTTTGAGTGAGAGTGAGAGTGATGAGTCCAGGTTGAAAAAGAAGCTTTTGGAAGTTGCATCGCAGCAAAGGGAAGCGGTAGGTAAATTTTCTAGTACTTACGTATACAATTGTAAGCACATGTTTGATACCGTGCATACGGTTACACGATGAAACGCAAAATCGCTTCGAAGCAATAGAATGTTGCGAGTGAAAGAAGCGTGCAGGCGGACTGGTCCGAATTGAAAGCGATCAGGTGGATCCGATTGCGAAAGATAGCTACCTTACCGTGATCCATGGTTAGATTCCTCCAAGAGTTTATCGCCAAGTTGTCTCGAGTCATCGCACAGACGCGATCACTCTCTCGAGATCTACGTCTCCTATGATAGGCGCGAAGAGATCGCCGGCCAATTCTCGAGGACAGCAAGCGGTCAAAATCGGGAGGACGAGCATGATCTTAACGAGCCTGGCGGATCGCTCGGCCCGGCTGCGACCGTCTAAATGTCGAACGAGAGTTTCCACCGCGGTATCCATTGCTCGCGACATCACACGGAAGGCGTTCTTGGTTGAGGCGATCTCTAGATTTCCAAGAGAAAAGAAGGAGAAAAAGAGAGAAAGAGAGTTCGATCGCCTCTCGTATTCGCGTGATTCGTAAAAGGTTTACCGGGTCGACAGAGAGCCAGGGTCTCTAGAATCGAGATCTCGACGCGATCAAGGCGCAACTCTGAGATGGTGGAGCGCGCCGCTGTCAAAGCGTCGTCCGCGGCGATCACGGCCAAGTTGCTCGTGCGATCTGTCTTTCGAAAATTCGACAGGTCGATCGGCCAGATGGCGGCTCGTAAGATAAACGCCGCTGTCCATCCTCTCCGAAGCATCCTGTTCTGCTCGTCCACCACGAGCATCGAAAACTCTGGATGCTGCCGTGCGGCGCGCACGGTCGCGAGAAATATCTGAGCCGCGATTTCGTATCGTATCGTAGGTCCTGGAAACAGTGGCGTTTAGTCGTCGCTTTTCATCGCCCTTGCCCTGCCTTTGGAACGGGCCGCGATTCGACGGTTCCGAGATTTCGTTACCCGATGTGGCGATCCTCGTTGCTCGGGGATGTTGGTATATCGGGGTGAAGATGATTCCAGCGGGATCGCTTGCCGCGCGGTACATTGGCGACTCTACCGAAAAGATCGATGCCGCGATCTCTGGTTCGCGGGGAAGTATGACCGGGGGTCGGGACGGAAAAGAAGAAGAAGAAGAAGTTGGCGTAAGTCGATCGGCCAGGTTCCACGCGACGGCGATCTTGCTGCGAACTCGCGGTCCTCGCTCTTCTTGAACAGCTACGAAAAGTGGAAAAGTGGATTTTCTTCTAGAGGACCCTGTGCGAGTCAAAATAATCGGTCGGTCGAGTTATTAGTCATTGTTTGCATCTGGTTTCGCACGCTACTTCAGAGGCGCGGAACGCGTAGGTATCGTTGATCAGCGGCAACGCGGTCATAGCTGGACGATTGGCGAGTGGCCGAGTACGTAACTAAGTAGTTACCTACCTACAGTCATTCCCCTGCCATTTCATTTGATTTGTTGCGAAGCTTGAAATAGGATATGTAGATACCTACCTGATGTGTTCATGCCGACGGTGAAGCACTTGTTGAGGCGGCAGTGCGGACACCAATTGCGTCTCGCTTTGTCCACGGAGCATGTTCCCGTGCCGGCTAGAACGAAATTTGGCCAGGAACTAGTTTCGCCAAAATCCATTGGTCGATTTGTGGAGGTACAGAGAAGGGAGTTCGAACCTATGCAGGTGAAGAGAGCTCCGCGGCGCACGGATCGCTTGAAAAAGCACGAGCAACCGTCGCAGCAGTAGACTCCGTAGTGTTTCCCGTAGGAACGGTCGCCGCAAACCTTGCAGGCCACCGGGCTGGGCAGCGTCCTTCCTGTTGCGATAGAAAGCACGTTCGCGGGAAATGATCGAGAGCCTATCGGCTGCTCTATCAGCTGGGTATCGGACGCGAACGACTTACCCATTCGGTCGGATTCGGAGGTCGCAGCTCTAGCCGAAATATAGCAGCGAACGATGCGCGGCCGGACAGGGCCGAGGCTGAGGATCGACTGGTCGCCAATCTATCGCGGAGACCAAGGAGAACCGGTGTTTGACACGCGGTCGCGAGGGTAGTTCAGTTTATCGACGACCAAGCCGACCACCGCATGGTCAACACTGGCGAAAAGGAGACGGTGCTGGTCGAGCAGGGGTTGGGTTTGACGCGACTAGTTGTCACTTGGCTCGTCACACCGCGAAAGGATAATATTTGCCGAGCACTGACGAGCCGCGGGCGATCGTTAGGTCGTGTGCGAGGAATCGCTGGACAGCTCGAGTGGAGCTCGGAGGGTCGGAAGGGATTGAACAGTGCGCGAGTCCTCGCCGACGAAAGCTTTAGGTCGAAAGCTGTTTTCTTTATTGCGCGTCGCAAAACTAATTATACAGGAACTGTACAGAGAGCCGGTCGATTCGAACGATTCGTCGCCGATCAACGTACATACGTATCTACACCTAGATATGTCCTTAGGTACGTATGCGCGTAGTATAGAACGAGGCGAAACGAAGCAGGTCGATAAATCGTTACACCGACGCGACGCCACGCCACGCGTCTTTTCGCGTCCTCGTCGTCGACGTGTTCGCACGTCTGGAAAGGAGGAATCTCCGAGACGAATCCTGCGGCGCGGCGCATTGATCGTCGACTCTACTACTTACAATTAGGGGAACCGAGACGCGAGCCTCGGCAGAACCGTCGAACGACCGAAGCGTCGAATTCGTTACCGTTTCTCCGCCGATACAAACGAGCTGTTGCTAGATAACGAACTCGTCCTTCGGTCCCCGGACACTCTGGTCGAATTACGTCGATATACCGCGGGCCGATACAATTATTTACAGCTAATTGTACGTATCATACGTTTTCGTGCGCAGACGAGCGAGTACAATGTCGCGAGAATGCGCAAGAACGAGCGTAAGGAAACTACTAAGAGTAGGTATGTATCGCGGGAATCGCGTCGACGAAGCGGTTCGGGTAAAGAGATCTCCACTCTTTTCTTCCCGATCGCGCCCCCTTTCCTCCTTCTCTACTTCCATTTCGTTGGATTTCCTCCGTCTTCCATCGCGCTCCACTCGATGTCGAACGTAGCCCACTCGTCAGTATACATAAGCGCGCCACCGCGCACCGTCGTCGGTACGTACCTAAGTAAGTAGTATTGGTTTCTGGCGGGATGGATATCGAGTTAGGAAGATGCGAGCAATTTGGCAGCAGCGGTCACGTGATGCTGATGATGATAAGGCGCCTCTTGGCTTCCGTAATAAGCTTGCTGCTGGTGCTCGCTATTCGCTACGCCGAGCTGATGGGGATGCTGGTAATAGGAGGAATAAGGCTGACCAACGATTCCATCGCAACTTCGCGGTTCCGTCTTGACGGTAGCTACGCTTCCGGTTGCCAACAGCGACGTGTGTCCGAGATAAACTGGTCTGTCCGCCGAGCTGGACGCGCCTCCGGATGATGCCTTTGATGCTTCGATTTGATGCTGTTGTTGTTGCTGTTGTTGCTGTTGCTGTTGGTTGCCCTTGAGTTCTGTGAATTGCGCGAAACAGGTCCGTGTCTGATTCGTGAAAGCCGAACGGAAAAGGCAGGGGTGTCGAACTCGAAAAACAGAGCGGAAAGGAACGGCGAAATCGATCGGTCTTCGCCGCGACTCACCTGTGGACGGAGAGGAGGCAGTGGAAACGGTGGTCGGCTCGTGTTCTCCGGCGGACGGCCTGGCATTAGATTCGGGCGTCTTCTTCGGCTTCCGTTTCCGCGTCTGAATACCGTCCTTCCGCATGGCCAGCGGCCTGTTGACGCCGTGAAGCTTAAAGTAAAGGCCGCACGCGTTGCAGACCGGCTCGCCTTCATTGTTGCGCCTCCAGAGAGTGGTGGTTCGTGTACCGCAATTGGTGCAGCAGAGTCCCAGTCGCCTGGTCGCCGTCTGAAATTCCGACATCCGTTCCATACGCAGATCGATCCGCGTTTCTTCATTGAATTGCACCGTGGACTCTGGCTGCCATGCCGACGACCAACTTACCAGCCGTTTAGAAGGCTTGATCAGGGGTCTGTTCATTCCATTCATCTTGTGGTACAGTCCGCACGCGTTGCACAAGTAATGCCCGGTCCCGTCTCTCCTCCAAAGCGGCGTCGATATAGCACCGCAATTCACGCACTCGCGGCCCTCGCCAAATTGAAAGTCCATCGCGGTATCTAAAAGAATGGAGAAACAGAGTCGAGGGGGTCTGTCTCCTCTGACCCATCTACCGAGGGAGCCGAGGTCGGCGCGAACGCGTGGCCATCAGGGCCTGCTCTAGAGCCTAGAAGGCTCGAACAGTGGGAAAAGAAACGCGGCGCACGATGCACGGCAAACCACTCGACCGCGAGAGCTCTTTTCAAAGAAGCCGCTATCGTTCATCCGTTGCAGATGGCCCACTGCGCGATGCGGCGCGCCGCGGTGCGTTCGTCGACCAGGAAAGGAGCTTTTTTTTTTATCGTTCAACCATCAAGCTCGCTTTTCCTCCGCGCTTTAGTCTGGTTAATATCTCGCCGCGAACCGTTCCATTTCCCTGGCCCTATTTCTCCCGAAATCCCGCCGATCGAAAGATAGGCAAAACAGAAGTCCCCTGCCGTCCAGAGTTTCGTCACCTCGAGGAAGCAATTTATCGAGGTGAGCGACTGCTCGTGGTGTATTTCGCGGTGGAGAGACGAGTTCGTAAAATGATAGTAGATAGTGTAAGTACGAACCGTATGGCGAGGCTCGTTGAAATCCAGCTCCATCGTAAGCACGCCAGGAGGACATCATGGCGACGTTCTGGGCGTAAAAGGGTGCTGCCGCGGCTGCGGCGAGGCTCGAGTGAGGATGTGCGGTGTGCGGATGAGCCGCGTGCGGATGCGCGTGGCCAGAGTGCGGTCCCATCGCGGCGACGGCAGCCGCGGAACCGCTGGCGTGACCCGCGAGCGCGTGGTGCGCCGCATACGATTCCACCCCATGCTGCCACGAGGCCGCAGTCTTCTCCCTTTCGTTTCATTTCGTTTTAAGGATCTTTGCGCTACTGGGTGCCGAAGTCCGAGTCGGCTAGCGTCGCTTACCGTCGACGCGACGGAGCGCCCGACATTCTAACTTACCAAGCAGGTGATCCGGAACCGGGGAACGAGTGGTACTGGGCTGCCGCTGCGGCCGCCGCGGCCGCTGCCGCCGTCGCTGCCGATGGAATGGTCGGCCTCGAGGAGGGCACGTATACGGGTGCCTGAAGCTGCTGTCCGTGCTGTTGCTGTTGCTGCTGCGACTGCTGCTGATAGTCGGAACTCGCGCCGTAGCCACCGCTTCCACCCCCGTGGAACATCCTCCCCGAGAACTAGAATCACGGCATCTGTTCGACAGAAGGAAAACGTTCGCGTTACCGCGACGCGACGCGACGGACGCCGTTCTCCCTCCGGCCTTATCGTTAGAGTGTCGCCCTTGTTACGGAGAACGCCGCTCCCGCGAATCGACGAGCGACCAAGGACGCGCCGCGCCGCGCCGCCAGACTACTCGCAAACGAGATCGCGCGGAGTTGCTGCTGCGGAGCAAAATCGCGAGGATGGAGGGCCAGAGATGCCAAAGAGACGAGATCGAGCTGTTGGTCGGGTGGTTCCTTGGGAGAGAGGCGCGCAGTCGCCGGCGTGGCGGGCCTAGAGGGTCGTTGACGACGAGAATGCCGGTGGGGAAGAGAGATGAGGAACCGAACGGACGGAGATGGAGGAAGAGCGAGACAGAGCGCGCAGACGCGTCTCCACCTTCGAGGCGCGACTCCGCTCCGAGCGTAGAGTCCAAGATACGGGATAGCGGCCATCGCGGCCACGAATAAGATCCGTGTAGGCGGGACCAAAGCTCTGTCGCTCGCGCGCCGCGGCGCTGCACCCTCACCGCCACCGCAACCGCGACCGAGACCGCCACCACGACCGCAACCACAGCCATCACAGGGGTCGATCGCAAGCTACTTAGGTAGCAGAGGCATAATTCAACTGTAAACTGTTTCTTATTTGTCGTTAATTGATCGTCAGGAAACGACGGTGGTCGACACCTGTTCTTCCTATTTGCCAGCGGGCCTCCTCTCCTCGTTTCTCTGTCTTCACCCTCCTTGGATTCTACCGGACGAAACCGTTTACGGATCCGATCGAACAAAGCAGTCTCGTGGAAATCGAGCCGGAAAAACGGGGTGCTCGAAGCTGGGGAATCACATTCCCATCTTTGATCGATATCGAAAACGCGACACGTGTCACAAGCCATATCGACGAAATCGTTTGTCGATTGCTAAGGATCGTCGGTCCCGTTGTAGGACGGCTAGATTTTCCGTTTGGTCCCGTCGCGATCTAAAGCCGGGTTAACAGATCTGAGCGACAGAGAAGAGAAGGTCTTTAATGGGAACCGGTTAGAAGAGTATATAATCGTGTTTCGGCGTTGGAACGGCCGCGGCGCGGCGCCGGAACGAAGGGGCATCTGGCGCCAGCTAGACCTCCGCGTTTGGATCGCGCATCCGTGGCTGACGCCGCCGTCGCCACCACCACCCGCGTACACCTCCTATCCTTGCCACTGTTCATCTGTTGAAAGTAGACGGGTCACGGGAAAGCGATCAAGGAATGGCCTAAATAGAGCTTGGCTATCCTCGAAGCAGCGTTCTCGAGTGATTCGTCTAAAGGAGGAGGGTCGGACCCGCTAAATCGGTTTATCGACAGGTCGCGAAAGTACTTACACAGCCGAGATCGCGTATACCTCTCTTCGATACGGATCCGACTAATGGACACAACGTTCCCCGTCCAATGTCTAAGAGTTTTTTTTCTTCGGCTCTACCCAGTCCCGGCTCGACTATATAAGTATAATCGCTGTCCCACACAGGTTCAGCTGCCCTCGAACGCCGAGTCGAAACTAGACGAGACGAGTGGAGTGGAGAGGAGTGTAGGTTTGAGGGGAGGTGAGGCGAGACGAGAGAGGAAACGAAACAAGAGTACCGATTCTCTACGAGCCTAATTAATTGCTTCGGACGTCTACCGGTTCTGTTTGAAACTGGCCCGGTCCAGTTCCTTTCAGTCTTTTACGAGGCGCTTCCCGTCCTGGTAGGCATCTACTTTGAGGAGTTTCCGCTTCGAGGGCAATCGTCGGCGTCCTTTCGATACGTCCTGCGATACTACCTCCGGACGGAAAGGGATCGAAATCGACGCGACGCGAGAGTGTCGATCGAAAGTCAAAGTCCGGTGGCGATGGTGTGAGCCGTTTCCCCTCGGCTCTGTCGCTCGTTCGGCTCGATTCCGAGGCGCCACGGCGCCGACCGCGTAGAAGGGTTTCCTTGTAGGTCTGCCACAGCCACGACACGCACACACCTACACCCCCTCCTCCTCCCTCTCTTCGCATCCCTCGATTCTAACAGCGATTTTGTCCCTTCGCACGCGAGCGCACTCTCGCTCATCTTTCCTGTGATGCATTCGAAAGGAAAACGCCACGCCGAGCCGAGCCGAGCTGCGCTACGCGTTATCCGCTTACTTCCGGCCAATGTGGGTTTTATGCATTACCATATAAAAACGTAAATGAAGGTTCGTTCGCGGGTGCGCTGTTCCTATCGGCGCGCGCGCGATACTTCGTGACACGTTATCTCTGCACAGGCTGCGCTGGAAATCGCGTGACGCGACTCTATACGTCGGGCTCGGTTCCGCGTTAAACGAGTTCCGGTCTTGTTGTCCACGGGTCAGCTCGCGCGCCAAATCGCTCCAACTCGCCCCAAGTCGCGTAGCAAATGTGTCAGGCTACATACACCTATGCCGAGGCATTAGCTAATTTTTCTCCGATTCAGCTTTCTTCTGGAATTCCTCGTTTCCCCCGAGTTTGTCTATACCGGTCCTACCTGGTCGGGAACTACCGGCCAGCAGCCACAGGCCGCGTTATGCTAATTACGAGCGCTCGTAAAGAAGAATGATACCTACGCGCGTCATCCTCGGAACCGCGAAAACGGGCTAGAGTTCCTCGCGGCCAAGGTAATCGTGTCGCGCGTTTCTTGTCTCCTCTCCGTATCTTCTGCCCTCCCCTCCCTCTCGCTGCCCCATACAAAATAGGTAGGTACAGATACAAACTAACCGGCTATACCTATCGCATTGGTTTGTTTTTTTTTTCTTTAACCCAACATTCACGGGAGAACGGGGAAGGAACTGAGGGAGGACGTCACTTGCGATCAGAGAACGACTGAACGGTGGACGGGAAAGGGCCTCGTATTCGTATTCGTATCGGTGTGGATGATCCTTTCTTTTGGTAACCCGATACCGAAGATGCAAACGGGAGATAAGATTCCTCGGCAATTGCGCCCCGGTCGAGTTTCGGCACGCGCCTTTCGTGCCCCTTCTACCGCTACCCGTTGACAGCCACGCGAGCTTATCTGCTTCTCGGATCTCGGCTGGATCCGTAGGCCACGCTCTTTTCTTTTTTTTTTCGTCCTTCGTCCAATTCGTAGCTACCGTTTCGCCTCAGCTTTCATTCGCGACTCGATAGACGAATCGTCGCGTCGAATTACGAATAGACAGGATCAGACGGGGCTGAATTTCCGCGCGAGCTGTGAGAAATCCTCTGTTCCAAGCGGCGTGATAGCCCGACCGGCCAGCCGGCCGTTCCTGGTAGATGTTGGACGGTGCGGTTTAACGTCCACGACGTTACGTACGACTCGAGTGGGTCGATGCAGCGCCGATCCGGTCGTTGGCATAAATCCTCGCGAATTAAATTTATTCGCGCTTATGCCGCAGCGAGCGTGACGCCTGAACGAAGCGTAGGTACACGGGGAACGGTGAAGGAGCGATAGAAAAGGCGGGAGAATGTGTGTGTGTGTGTGTGAGAGAGAGAGAGAAGATTGAGCGAACGAGGATGCGGGAGAACGGAAAAGACCGCGAAGAAAGAAGAGAGAAAGGAGGACGGGCTCGTACCTGCGTGGCAAGAATTTCTGCTATATAGTACTTGGATCCTCAGCTGCCATGTGGAAATACCGGGGAGTTCGGGTCGATTTTACAAATTAATGGAAGCCAATCTGGCTCCCTACGTGGTGAAGAGCTTTGCCCCGGTATCGGCGTGGCGCGACGCGGCGCGTACACAATAGCACCGAACGGTTCGCAACTACTACTCGGTTTATCGGCGCCTCTTGCTTTTTATTGTCCGACAAGGGACATCGCCGCGTTGCAAGACAAAATGAATCTGGTAATAAATTTGCGTGGCGAGCGCCGAGTGGAATGGCGGACAGATAGCCGCATCCGGGGCATCATCGTAAGCGCGAGCCATTAAGCGGACTTGCAAAAATCCCTGACGCGACGACCCATTTTTTTTTCAACGTTCACTGTTCCTTCGTAAACGCTGCTCGCACTGCCTCTACTGCTTGTGTAGCTATAAGTATACCTAAGAAGTCGAAGACATGGTTCCGTGATTCTTAATTGAAAATTTAAAAGGATAGCCGTTCGGCGGTTCAGTGACGAACGAGCCGACAGAGAGAGCGCGAGAAAGAGAGAGAGAGAGTGCTTAGGAAATTCCACGAATAGTTTCCGTGTGTCGACCACGGAAAGGTGCAGCTCAAAGGTGACCGGTCTCGGCCAGCATTCGACACCGCGACCGCGAAATTTCTTTGTAGAATTTCCAGCGGTCGGGAAATACGGTGGAAATGAATGAAACCTGTACGGTGGGCAGAGAGAATACCTACCGGGATTTTAGCAGTAGGTATGCGTGTGGGTTGTCGAGCGCATTTATTTCCCAGAGTAGCCCGTTGCTTTTACGTCCAAGCTCCGACTACACTCGACATCTTACTGCCCAATTATTATTCAGCGTTACCAGGTTTCTCGAGTTCGGTGGGTAGGTACTCTATCGGGTAAGGGTTAACGTTTAAGCTTGAAACCAGTCCGCAAAATTCTTACGGGATTCGGAGAGGAGTCGCCGCTAACGCTTCTGAGTTTCCGCGCGTCCGAGGTAAACGAGATCTCAATCGCGCATACGGAATAACGAGGCGAGCTCGTAAGTATCGCAACTGACGACCGTGCGCGCATCTATAGGTAGGTATGTATGCACAGTTCCTTACGGTCGTGCGCGCGCTCATGCACGGCATACGACTCTCTTTCTGTTCTGTTCGGTTCTGTTCTTTGCTCGCGACACGAAGCGAGTCGAGTCGAGGCGAGTCGAGGCGAGTCGACTCCAATCCAGCTCTCTTCTCTCTTGGCGTCTCGCGCGCATCGCCCTCCCGCTCTTTGCGTTCTCACGCCGACTCGTTGCAATTACTTTTCCTCCCTCGACCGTACGACCGCGAGACGTTTCCCAGCCTTCGCCTTCGCGACCAAGCCTCCACTGCTTTCGCACTATCGCTACTTTTTCTTTAACGTTGGTTCGCGCGAAACGAAAGCAAACGAAATGAAATAAACAAAAAAAAAAAAAAAAAAATAAGGAGAGAACGAATGAGAAACGAGCGTGATCCGTGACACCCGGTTTGCCTACTTACGCCTACTTTAAACGACGGGAACGGTCGCTCGTATCCGAGAGCCACGTTTCAAGTAAAAACCAACCAAGTGAACCGTCTTGTCGCGTACCATCTCGCAAACAGACGATTCTGTCCTACCTACCGGTCGCGTCAAGTTCCGTGATCCGTTCCTACCGGATCGATACGTCGTGGTCGTTGCCCGTGCAAAGCTGATAATGACAATTGACAATAGGTACGCAATCACGACCGCGGACGCGGAAAGCAACCTTAAACTCTGCGCAGGTAACGCGGCTATGCGGGTATCCTCGATAACAGATAACAGCGGCTCTCTGTAGCGATTTAAATATTTATGAATCATAGAGCGGCTACTCTTGTAGATTCAGTAATTTTTGCCAGCGACTTTGCACCGGGAACCGGCTAACTTCTTCTTCCTGTATTCCTCGCTATTCACTCGACTCTAAAGGTGATTTATGCATCCAGCCTCGGGAGCGTCCGGAGCGTCGCGTCGCGTCGTCGCTAGAAAAGCACCCGCTTGCAATTACACTCGCAAAGAGGTACTCGCGTCGTTCACGGAGCTGTGTATTATAACGCAGGCACATTCAGCAATCGACCCAGCAGATAGCTAAAGCTAACTGAACCATAGGAATCCGCTAGAACGCGTAGGTTCTCGGTCGACTCTGTAGGGTAAATCCGGGAGACGCGGTCGACCTAATATAAAATGGCTATTAAAACTAATACAGATATTACTTATTTTATGAGAACGAACCTAATATGTTCAGAATTTTATGCTGATTCAGAAAAACTGGTCGATATTTGCTTTAAGACAATATTTACTGTAAATCGGCTTGAAAACTGAAGTCACGACATCTGACCACCTCTCCCGAGGTGCCGGGAGAAATGATTTTCGTCATTGGCAGAGAACACTCGCATAATTATTCATGGAGAAATAACAAAGAAAAAAGCAAAATTATTTATGAGTGAATACAACTACAGATTCATTGATATTTAATTTGTTTATGCTAAACAAGTAAAGAACACATCAAAGATAAAGTGAACCTACCGGCGATTAGCAAGGCAAATGGATACAAAAGTGAATAAATAAAATAAATAAAGAATAATAATAATAAAATAATGATAAAAAATAAAAATATAAATAAAAATAATAAAAAAATCATAACTCGACCATCTCTCCTTTCTGCGGAGAGAGATGGTCTCCTCGTTAGTTTTGAGAGGAACAGTTAATATCGCTAAATACTTTGGCTGCATTGTACCTCAATATCTCTACTATCTTATTATTCCAAAACATTAAACGAAAATAAACTTAGAACTATGTTTTAAATAGGATTTTGTACACCGTTGTTTGACAAAAGAGGTTAAATGTCACCTCAGTTTACCTTTTATAGCCTGTAAATCTAGAAAAACGCAGAAGGAACCGAAGTGACGCTATTCATTCAATTGTTTGGCTTCTAGAGAAGTAATTGGTCTGCACTTTAACGCATTTTTACGTAGAGAGTCTGGAATATAGCGACTCGACCAACTCTCCGGCCCGACCGCGTCTCCCGGATTTACCCTAACTGAACTGCCTACTCCCTACTCACTACTGCAAAGCAATTGGCCGCGAATTCGACGACGTTTTAATTTCGGAGTTTAGGTAAACAGGTCGCACTCGTTCGGATCGTCGTACGGACTGTCTGCACACCGTACGCCGCACGGCTCTCGGCTCGACTTCCGGTTTTAGCGTGGAACACGACTTTCCAATAAGGTTGTCGCCGGCTGCCGACATCTTCGGCCCCGTTTACCTCCGTAGCGAGACACCGTCGCGGTCGTTCAGGTACGAGGACGTTCAGCTTTCGTCGCGTCGCCCCGCATCCTACACCCCTTATCTCCACCTTTATCTCTATCTTTATCTTGATCGTCATCGTCGCTCTCCTCGTCGGCCATACCTACGGCTGGACGATCTACAATTATCGCAGACTTTCGCGGTGAACGCTAAACCTGCTACCGTACATTTCCATAACGCAACATTGCCCTGGAACATTGTAATCCCGCTGGTAGGTACGAGCGCCATTTTACGCACAACCACCACCATCGCGGTTGCTCCCTTCATCCCCGAATCTATTAAGTACATTGGGCCGCGCCGGCAGGATGGCCGGATGGTCGGATAGCCGGCCGACTATAACAGTCCATTATAGCGAGCCCTCCTGTCATTAGTTCCCCCATCAACTCGATTCCCATCGATAGCAGGGGGTCCTCGGTTTATGGCCTTTCAACGCCACCATCCTTTCTCCCCGGTATCCCCTGGTCCCTTGGCGCGGCGCCTCTCGCTCCACGATTCGTTCCGTCGCGTCGGCGATCGCGCGACCCGCACTCTTCTTTTCTCTTAGCTGCTCCTAGCCTAAGTAGGTACGTGGACGCGATACGCTGTCCTCTTCTCTATATAGCACGCACGCTCGTATCACTAAGCAGTGGCAAACGATGGGAATCAGGATCGAAGTCGAAAATCGGCGTAGGTAATTATAATATAAAAGTTGCTGCAGCTTGTCGCCTCTCGTGTCCCTCCGCGATTCCTTTTTCTGTCGGCTTCCCTCGGGAACAAGGTTTCCGCTGGTCGCGGAGCAGCCGTTCCCAACTCTCTGCCGCGCGCATTCTCCGTCTCCTCCAGCGAGTAGGAATCGAGGATCGACGGCGCGGAGCGAACGTCGTCGCGCTCCTGGTCCCGTGGACCACGACTATCCCGAAATGAAACGCGACTATTATTCCCGATCGTCCCCCTGCGTTGAAACGGAGAAGTTGAAACGGAACGTTGGAAACGTGTCGGTTGAGAAGCACGGTCGGTGTATCGGCAGGCCGTTGTCTCTATACTCCTCGAGGGCGCTCGATCAGCACCAACACGCTCCAACGATTCGATCCGATCCACGGTAAGCGCGTTCACGCACGAGAAACCTACACAGAGGCACGCGGGACCAGCCGCTCGACCGGCCAGCCGGCCGGGCCGGGCCGGCCGACCAGCAGACCTGCAGACCACTCAGCCAGAAAGCCAGAAAGCCAGAAAAGCCAGACAGCCAGAAAGCCGCATAATGCATGCGCCATAATAAGCGCGCGGCATTAGAGCTCCTTTAAGAGCGGCTAAAAAGTTTGAGACCGTGGCCCTGCCATTTTTTTCCATCCCATACCACTGGGTTGCTGTTGCAGGCTGTAACCGTGTAGCCAAAGCAGTCGACCGACCGTCGTCACTGTTCCCGATCCACTTGGTATTTTCTGCTCGCACGTTTCGCGATATCGCTCGAAACGAAACACTCGGGACTCTGTCCACCTACCTCGCCGGACTCGAATCGAAACCGTTCCATATCCTTGTCGGTGCACGCATACGTTTGCGCGATTCGTTCCACTAGCGGTAAAGTGAACAGTGATCCACTCCTCGCGGGGAAGAACGAATCACCGGTCAATCTCTCGTGGGTACCTGTTTCTCGTTCTTACGCCAACTTTTACCATCCAACTGTACGAAAGTCCGTTGCCGTTCAGTTAAATAGTGGCGGTCGGTCGACACGTGTTGCGCGCGCATTCTGCTAGTCGACCACGAGTTGCCGCGACCCGCTAATAGAATCTTTCACCCGGTAATACTACCCCTAAAAGTATCTCGATCAATTGGCAATTATGCTCGTTTCTTAGCTATTTTGGTAGATGAATGACTAAACACGTGGTAGTTCTCGAGGTTGAGCGACGAAAGGAGGAGGAGGAGAAATAGGTGAAGAGGGTCGGCGTCGGTGTCGGTGTCGGTATCGGTATCGGTTGAACGAGTAAAACGGGCGGACGGCCGAGCGAGACCGGTAGCGAGCAAGCTACGGGACATACGCGCGATCCAATTATCCGGTCGGTCTCCGAGCAGATCGCGGCCGCGGTTATCATAAATCAAGATTAACGGTCAGGAAGATTTTCGCCGTCCAACCGGTCGTGAGTTTCGATTTTTAAAACCCGAATATCCGCGTCCAGTTGGTCTCGGTTGAAAGTTGTGTTGGGTGCGCGTGCACAAGAGGAAGAAGAAGAACACACACGCGCGCGCGCGCGCGGACACGCTCGCGCGCACAGCGGGAGGGAGAAGAGAGGAGAAGAAAGGGGTGGAGAGCAAAAGAAAATGATCGATTAACGTCGATGCGTTAACGGGTTAAACGTATTCGCGATTACGCGATAATTCTCGATTTTTTCCAAGCCGCAAACTGGTTTGGTTCTCGCGGGAAAAGAGCGGCTTCCTGCTCCGAGACGGAACGCGAGCAGATTCGCGAGTATCGAAGATTTTCGATCGTCGATCAGACCGCGCGCGCATCGCCGACCGATCTCGAGTATAAACCGGTCACCGACCGGGCTCGAACGAGTTACGATAAATCGTGAGTAACGGCCGACTGGAAAGATTCGCTGCCGGGTTCGCGTTAATTTTCTGTTTGTTTTCTAATTAACTTTGAGAACGCACCTTTCTGCCAGCACGGCTCGCGATCGCACCCGTATTCGTTCCTGCGTTACCTACTCTCCGTTCCTCCGTTCGTTCATTCGTTCGTTCATTCGCTCGTTCGCCCACTCGCGCGTAACCGTATTGCCACGAGTTTCTCGGGTTTATAATTCCTGCTCGTTTCGCGGATTGGATTGCAGTTCAGTAAATTCAGTAATTAAGATACTAGCAGGATTGAGAGGATAATATAGCGTGGCGATTTGACGCGCCCGATCCTATTCGCGTGTACCTACGTATTAGAGGCCCGCGAGGGGATTCTACCGTTCGAACGAAACTGAAAAATCGATCACCTTTGTGTCGTGCTCCTATGGTCTGCCACGCGGTATCGCAGTCCGTCTCTACGGTCATCCTAAAGGATATCGCCAGTGCGCCGGGGCTTGTTTGTAATTTCCGCGAACCGTTTAAAGGGCGAGCAGGATACCGATGATTTTTCCACGCTCGAATCTAGACCGAAACCGGTCAAGCGTTGGATCGCGGCGTATACCACGTACACGGCGCGGCGCGGCGAATAAATCGTCGGTATGGCGCGAGCGGGTAAGATTCTCGCGGATAGTAGGCACGACGATACCTTTACCTTTATCGTCCAATTAACGATAAAGATTCGTCGCATTTATACGAACCAGATCGGGAATTGCCTCTCCCGGACCGAGACATTACGATTATTGTCCTGGCTAGATGCGGCCGCGATTTTATCGCTCTTCCACCACGTCCTGCGGCCAAGTTAATCCTCCGGCGCGGCGCGGCGTACCACTCGTACTGCCGATCACCGCACCATCTCGTCCCACGCCTCCGCTTTTTCCATTTTCTTCGCGCCTCGGTCAAAGCATGGAAATATGTACCTATACGCGTAAGAATTTTACGCAGCCTGCCATAGCGATGCTGCGCCCCCCAAAGTTTTTCCACATTCGCGATCGTTCGCGAGCAACTTTGTGCTTCGTAGGTACGTGCATACGGGTGCGTCGCCTCGCGTCGCGTGTGTCGCTGCCTTCGGCTTGATCGTTGGCGCGAGGAGCGCTCTGCCGGCTACGGTCGATTTTACCGTTAATCGAGTTACGCAATCGCGATATATCGAAGCTAGCCACGCGAAGCGCGTGCCTCGGCGCATAGCTCCGCGATATACCTGGATATACCGCAGAAACTGACAATGAAAGACAGCTCGTCTCGTTGATTCTGCTGTTGGACACGTCGCGTCGCGTCGCCGTCATCATCTCCGACGACGGAATGTTTCAACGCAAGTAGGTAAACGTTTTCGCAGTATAGGGTAAATCCGGGAGACGCGGTCGGGACGGAGAGTTGGTCGAGTCGCTATATTTCAGACTCTATACGTAGAAACGCGTTAAAGTGCAGACCAATTACTTCTCTAGAAGCCAAACAATTGAATGAATAGCGTCACTTCGGTTCCTTCTGTGTTTTTCTAGATTTACAGGCTATAACAGGTAAACTGAGGTCACATTTAACCTCTTTTGTCAAACAACGGTGTATAAAATCGTATTTAAAATATAGTTCTAAGTTTATTTTCGTTTAATGTTTGGGAATAATAAGATAGTAGAGATACTGAGGGACAATGCAGCCAAAGTATTTAGCCATATTAACTCTTCGTCTCAAAACTAACGAGAAGGCCATCTCTCGCTGCAGAAAGGAGAGATGGTCGAGTTATGATTTTTTTATTATTTTTATTTATATTTTTATTTTTTATCATTATTTTATTATTATTATTGTTTATTTATTTTATTTATCCCCTTTTGTATTCATTTGCCTTGTTAATCGTCGGTAGGTACTTCGCTTTATCTTTCATGTGTTCTTTACTTGTTTAGCGTAAACAAATTAAATATCGATGAATCTGTAGTGGTATTCATTCATAAATAATTTTGCTTTCTTCTTTGTTATTTTTCCACGAATAATTATGTGAGTGGTCTCTGCCAACGACGAAAACCATTTCTCCCGGCACCTCGGGAGAGGTGGTCAGGTGTCGTGACTTCAGTTTTCAAGCCGATTTACAGTAAATATTGTCTTAAAGCAAATATCGACCAGGTTTTCTGAATCAGCATAAAATTCTGAACATATTAGGTTTGTTTTGATAAAATAAGTAATATCTGTATTAGTTTTAATAGCCATTTTATATTAGGTCGACCGCGTCTCCTGGATTTACTCTACACGAGCAAGGAATACTATCGAAATTTTCGACGGAAGTTGGGCCGTTCATCGCGCCGCTGAAATTGTACGTCGATGGACCGACGACCGCGACGTGCATACCGGCGCGATATAAACGTCGACTTTACCGGCAAATGCGCATCGCGTTCGTTGGCGTGTTCGCGATATCGCTGGTATGCCACCCGATACGCGTTTTATCGAATCGTAATTCCTATGCTCCGATTTAAACTATCGGGGGTCTCGAGGGAAAGAGAAATAGATGCGACCGAAAGACACTTCCGGTTCTATGCCTCCCCCAACCTAACTCCGTCTTTGTCCGCCGTTTCGATTTCATTTCCCGTTCGTGTAGCGTCCTTGTTCTCGCTGCTCGAGGACGAATGCGCGCCAGTGCGCTCGCAGATTTGCTCGGCACCGAGTAAAAAGGCGAGCGCAGCATCGATCCTCGAGCCGACCAATTTCTCGTTACGTTGGTTCGCGAGACGGTTTAATCGCGCGCGCAATCGGTCGGAGAAATGCCGCGCGTCTCTCGCGCTCCGACAGCCCGAGAAGAAGAGCGCAATTAGCGGCTGGCTATAATTTAAGCCGGTTCAATTAATGCATCTGCCGCGACGGCGAGGTCGGCACGTTCGCTCGCTCGCTCGCTCGCTCGTTCGCGCGTCCCTCGCCTATCTGGGAGCACCGAGCGTTCTCTGACCGTGGCGCGCATTTGGTCTGAGCCCTCGTCGGTAATTAACGCCGCGATACGTCGTCGGTAGGTTCGTTAAACCGAGCTCGCCTCGGCTCCTCCTGGCTTTTTAATTTGTCCCACCGTTTCGCTGCCGTGAAAGACACCCCGACGCGGCTGGGTCCTTGACGATAGGCCAGACCTACGCCGTTCGTGACGCGTCTTGCTTCCATCGTGGACTTTTCTCCGCAGATAGCCCCGTGCTCTCGAGATCCCCGCGATGCTCACTTATCGTTCCGCGTGCAACGCGTTGCTGTCGCGGTGAGCGTCGAGGGAACGGTGCGCTCGGCAAATTTGATTAATCATTAGGAAACATTCGCAGCAGCTAGAACCCATCGCAGCTGGGCTTCTCGGTGGTGAGCGTAGTTGGACGGTGCCTCGCCTCCCGCGGCCCGGAATCGGGTGGCTCGTTATATCGTACGAGGTATTCCTTTTTTCACCACTTCTACAGAGTCCTGCGAATCCGCTTCGCTCGTTTCCTCGCTGGAATTTCATCCTTCCCTGACCATGCGGCCCATGTAGCACCCCGACAAACCGTTGCCAGGGATATCCCCAAGCACGCATTTCCCGCCGTTCGACTATTCCAAGCATGTAAATACATACATACTTAGGTATTTGGTGTCGCTAGACGTTGGCCCCGCGTCACGAGAGACCGCCTAGCGACAGATTCGCGTTCGCTCAGTTCGCTGGTCGAGAGCGGGCTGGTGGATCGACTTAAAGTCACGGCAGCCACGCTGTACAGTTATATCCTGGATCCAGGATGGAATGGTTCGCGCGCGAGCAACTCGAGACGGCGGCGGCGGCGGCGGCGGCGGCTGCGGTGGCGGCTTGGCGCGGCAGAGAGGTGGAGAAGCAGGAGGCAAAGGATCGCGCATCCCAGGAGTCGTGTAACTGACGCGCAACGCGACTGTGTTAGGTGGAGGCCGATCCGCTTCGCTCCGCAGTCCGCGGCTGTGCGTGCGTGTCAGCGAGTACGCGAGCGCAAAGAAGGTGTTTGCATTGGCCTAGTGGCGAGGCGTTCTCGCTGCTTAAATTAATTACCTCGTCCTCCGACGTAACGGGTCTTTGGCCGACGACGCGCGCAAACTTACTCGCCCGGCCGTTTCGATCGCTCGATACGATTTTATCGGATTTTAGCCCGAGTTTACGCTCGCTTACCGATCGGGATTATCTTGGACGATCGGCCAGATCGTAAACCCAACTAATCGCTTCTCGCGGCACACCCTAGCCTTCCTAGCCTCCGCAACAACGAGCCGCCAACCACCATCCGCGATCTACAATCTTCAATCTACAATCTACCCGTCCCTTCTTCTCCAACTCCAGCTCGAACTTTGCCACTCGCGGCCAAAACCGCCTGCAATCATATTTCTCTGGGCGTCGATGCCCAAAACTCTTCCCTCGCGGATCGAATCCAGATCTATTTACATAGAATCATTCACATATATCTATGTTATATTCACGATTAGATACTATAAAGTACAGGTACAGCGAACCAGGCAACCGTCTAATGTTCCGCGAAGCCACGCTCTCGACGATATTATCGTCGAGCCGTTTTTCTCCTTTGCTCTACCTTTGCTTCGTCCTTAAATTGCTGCCCCTCGTTTGTCCTCCCCTTCTCCCTCTTCCACTGAATCTCTGAATCTCTGAATGCGTGTTGGACCGAGCCGCGAGCGCGTTAGTTACGAGCCTATGATCATTATTTAAGAAGGCGCTTCGAAACGATCCCGCAAATGACTCGCCGCCTTATAACGCGCTTGACGCGAGCTCGCGCGCGCCTTCCGCCGACCGTTTGCTATTTAGCGAGATTGCGCCAGAACACCGGCATACGAATACTCGTAAGTTTCCTCGCACCGCACGATACATCTCGACTCAGCAGCTTGTCCTACAGCTGCATCGCTGGTGTTGCGCACCTATTCCACGCAACTGCATCCCGTACCCGCGTTCCTCGCGATGCGCATTTCCTTGGAAACGCGACCAAAGCTTTGGGTAGATTGTCTACCGAGGCAGTTTACTGATATCTTCGGCGGGAGGGACAGAAATGCTGGACGACTGATCGCGGATGAAAAGAAAGAGGATGCGTATTATTGTAGGTGGAAAGCTCGGGAAAGGTTGCATCGTCGCGCGTCTGTAGTACCTAGAAGAGTAGAGAGTGGAGGAGTCGCGATCGGCGGTACCAGTCCGGAGGTACCCGAATACGCGCGTGATAAATTACGAGACTCCTCCTATTTGTGATCTCGAACGAGCCGAGAGATCGTTTCAGATCTTATCGATCCGACGGCAGACAGCGTGGCAACGTCATTATTACAAGAACCCGTGGCGATCGTTATCGATTCGTAAAAGCATTAACGATCGTTTTACGATGCCCGATAAACACGACATTCGATAAACGCGTATCGTACCGAAAGTGAGCGCCAATAAAAATATCTATTCGATATGCGAAATCGCTATTACGGTAAATTACCAACGCACTGGCTTCCCGCTGTAAAGCGGGCGTAAACCTACATAGAGTCGACCGGGGATCATTGTTACCCGTCGTTACCTGCCGTTGCTACGTTTCCATCGTCCCGTCGTCAACGAACTTTGCTCTCGTACCTCTACCGTTCAACCGCCGAGCAGTAATTTACGTACGATAGCGCGCAATTCGTATTGTCGCCGTACACTTCGCTCAGCCGTCCAAGTCGACCGCGGATAGATGTCTGCTTGAATATCGAAAGGGGTGGGGTGAGAAAAGAGACGAAGCACCGTGGTATAGGTAACCGGGAGACGTCTACTTTCTCCCAGAAGAAGACGAGGCGCCGCGGCCGCGTCCGCGCCAGGCGACAACCAATTAGGCCTAAAAACCGGACGAGTGTCCTTGTAGGTTGATTCTGTCGCAGCCGTAGCCGCAGACGGCGCCGCGCCGTCGCTTCAATGGAAAACCTCTTGAGAACCGATCCCCTTGCGTCACAAGGGTGCTACGACTCTCCCTCGGAAACGAACGCGTCTACTTTACGCCACTTGGCGTCTGGTCATTGTAAATGTAAACGATCCGACGCCGCTTTGAAAAGCCTACTCGCTCGCCGCGCAAGTCCGGAAGACCCATTCGTATCGGCCGCGATACGTTATCGCCTGGCCAACCGATTGTTTGTTACCGCTTGCTTCGCATCCGCTTTAAACTGGCCTTCCCTATATTTACAACCAGCCACGCTTTCTAAATAAATGTCACTCTATCCGACGCGACGCCGCGCACCGTGTACCTAATATTGTGCATTACCTAGCTACTAAAACCCTCGAAACAGCACATGCACAGTTCCTGCTATCATTTAGACTGTAAACGCCGCGTCGTTGTTCTACGATTCTACGGGAAGTGGCAATTTAGATAAACTGGTTACAGAAAGAATGGCGGTGCCGGCATGTTTCGATCTATCGCGATAGTAGCACCTATTTAAGTAGTACGATTTATCGTTCACCATTTAACGAGTCACAGGGTGGATTTTGTCAATGTTTTCGCCTTTCCGTAAGATCGCGATTCCGTGGCTTCGACAATTAATATCTATCTGCTCGCGGAACCGCCGTCATTCAGCCTATTCTCTAAATCCCAACTCTCCCAATGCGCATTTCTTGACAAACGATGCACGCCCCGTTGCTTCACTCGCCATCATTTCACCGGGGCGAATTCGGATACAACGAACGCACGATCGGAAGCTCGTTAGAGAAGTAGTTAAACTCGATTAAATAGAAGGATACCGCGCGACTTGACGCGTTTCGCACCAGCTACCTCCATCGTTGTGAACGTTATCGTTAATTCGCACCGATACCCGAGCAGCCGAAAGATAACAGCCCGTATCCTTCCGACGCGACGCAGCCGCGGACCTGACCACTAGCTCGTACCTAATCGTGACATTTCGCCCATAATTGACCGATGCGGTGCGTTATCGCAGCCACGTACTTGGATACGTAAACTTTCGTTTCTCCCTGTCTAAAGTTGATTCGCCATGAGGGCCAAGAATAGAGCTGACCATGTACTTACGTGTGATCAGTCACCGAAGCTCCACATAATAACGATTTAGAGCTGGCTCGACGTGTCTCCGTTCGGTTCCGTTCCGTTACGAAACGTCCGCACAGTCCGCCGACGTGAACGGTTGCTTCGCTCTGTTGATTTAGAGAAGAATCAGGGAATCCAGCTCGCTTTCGCTCCACCTTCCTTCTGCTTGTCACTGTTCCTCTTAAATTTCGCTTCCTTTACGCCCAGCGAGGTACGACTCGTGGAACTGCGTCACCGTTCCACGCGAATCCTTTCCACTCGAGTTCGATCATCGGATCGGACGAAGCTGCCAACTCGCGGGACGCGCACTCGTTCCTGAGATCGCGGCCAAGTTCGCGACGCATCAACACCGTCGTCGTCGTCGTCGTCGGCAAACAGCTTTTCTGCCGTCTGACATTCTCAGGAACTTTTCCCGCAACACTTTCCTTCCCGGGACGCACTCGTTTCCGTCACTTCTGCCAGGCCACCTGCTTAACGGACGTTGGTTCGCACAAGCGCAGACGATGGTATTCCCTTGACGAAGATCGCGGTGCGAAGGGTCGGCGGCGGCGATCAAGCTTCGCTCCAAGCGACGATTAAAAGATTAGGAGGGCGGACGGCGAAGAGGGCTAGGATTAAAAGCTGCTACGTATTTGGTACAGTAGAGAGAAGGGAATGCGGAGGGAGCCGTATAGTAGGGGCGCGACACTATCTACAGTCTATACCTATAGCATAGGCTGGTGAAACCGAGCGCGGGACTACTTCCAGAACGCGGTGCAACCGGTGACTGAGGCTTCGAAACTGCCCTGGACAGTCACCTCTTGCGAAGCAGTGGTCCGCTCGGCACGCGGAGAGAGGGTCGATGGAGTCGCGACTCGGATGCGAAGGCAGAGGCGCGAGCTCAGTCGGAGGGCGGTGGTGGAGGCGGTGGCAAAGGCGGAGGCGAAGGCGGAGGCTGAGGCGGAGGCGAAGCAGCCGAACCTCGGCGCGAAGGGCTAACCAGACCAAAAGAATCTCTATCGGCTGGGCTCCTCGCGCGGAATCACCGGAGGAAAAATACCCGGAACGAGTTAGGAACGAGGTAGGAACGACACAGCAGCGAGACCAAGAGCCAAAGGTAGGGATAGAAATCGCGCGGTCGAAGCTGCGGAGCGAAAGGCGGTTCGAGGCGGTGCGACGCACGAGCACCCGGAGGCGGGGCTTCGACGCCCACAGCTTCGAAGGGCGCCAAACCACCGAGCCAACGATACCTGGAACCCCTCAAACACGATTCGCTTCACCGGCAATTTTCATAAAATCTTTTTTACTCCACCCCGCAAGCCAGCAACTCGGATCTCCCTACTCTACCCTACCGCATTGTCGAACCCTGTAATGTTCGCGCCAGATCGAGCACGGATAAGCTGCGTCCGAGGGCGGCTCGCTGAATCCTACTTCTTCGATATACCTATCTTGGAAAAATCCGCCTTCCCCTGCGTGACTAACTTATGTACGAACCTACGTAAGTACCTACCTACGGTCATACACGTCTCGCCCCCTTTTCTCTCGTTGGACGCTTTATACTTTATAGCTACACCCTGCACAGCTCTATCCTGCCCTCGCCAGTCGCGTCCTCCTTCCGCATCCGTCTTCCAAGGGTGCCTGGCTGCGCGTTGGCTGACGCGCGGCGTGGCGCTTCGAATCGATCGCTTCTCGATGGCTTCGCGATCCCATCGAATCTCTCTCATGGTTTTAGAGTTTCGCGACCTGAGAACTCGAACAATCGAGCGCATGACCACCCGTGTCTTCTGCGTTCCAAGCGAGGCGGAACGCGACGGAGCACGCGCGCATTTTGCGCCACTTAACTCTAATACAATACGATCCCCACTATCGGCAAGCCGGACGTAGCGTGTCAGGTAGGGACCCCTGCGAACCGATAGTTATCGCAACACCGGAAGTTGCTAGGTATTCAGGGGGAACCCGGGCTAGACCCCCATGCCCTTTCTCGCACGCACCCGCGTTTTCCGCCCGAAATACCCAGTTTTTCCATTTTCAACATTGCTCAAACTGTCATATATATCGCTTCTTACTTTAACTACCTACCTAAGATCCGGCCGAATCGTTTGATCTGTATCGGTTTCGGGGTCTCGTGGCCACTCTCACCTCGCACTTTTCTCTCTCGCCACCCTCCGTTCGGCGATTTCACGAATGAGGCGATAGATAGATAGATAGAGTATGGACGAGCAAAGTCTGAAAAGACCAAGAAACCTATACGACTAAGGGTTGAGGCTACCTATGAGGAGGAGGAAAAGTTTCTGCGTGGAATGCGATTGTAGTCGCGAATAAGCGGGAGAAACGGGAGAAAAGGCCGAGCATATTTCTACCCCTTCGAAACCACTAAGAAGTAAATACTTAAGGTAGGTATGTGGAGAAACGCGTCCGCTGTTGATCTATAGGGATCGAGGTAGATTCGAAAGTCGATCCAACGATCGGGCTGCCAGGGCACTGCAGGCAGCGAGAAAAGATAAGGGGAGCGAGCGGTGGCGGCGATCGGGTCGTTGCGGGGCGGACAGGAGGACTGAGAAAGGGGGAGGAGGGTGGTTAGTGTCTCCGAGAAGCTCCGAGAAGCTCCGAGAAGCCAAGCCAGTCTATAGAGCATAGCCGGCGCGGTGGAGGACTGAGGAGTCCCCCCGCGGCTGGCGCGGGGACCGAAATTATCTCGGCGAACGAGCGAGCAACTGCTTCCAGGAAAGAACGACGCCTGTGTTGGTCACCCTGTAACATGCATTAGAGTCGGTCGCGTCCACTTTTGTTTCCCGATTTTTTTTTCCCCCCTCTTCCCACCGCCACCTTCCTCGCGGTGCATTTCTGTCGTCGACGAGTCGCAACGGGCCACCGGATCGTCGCAGGCCAATTAACTCGCGCCACGCCTTGTCTCGCTTCGCTTCGTTTCGTTTTGCTTTGATCGAGAAAGCTTGTCGAGAGAACTCATCGCGAACCTTTTCCGCGGCGCGGCGATTCGTTGGAACGCGGCCCGGTTGCTGGGAATTCGCCCCTTGGGAATCCGCGACGTGCCGCGCAACCCTTCGCCGGTTCTTTGCCTCCGTCGGCGTGGCGTAGTTCGACGTGATTCGATCGACTGACCCTCCCCTACGTAGACTCGAGGAGTGAATAGCGCTCTGCCTCCTCTTTCTCCACCGACGAAGGCTAAAGACCGCTTTTATCGGCTCGATTCGCTCGAAATTTACGACTACCCCGCTGAAACCTTTTAGCGAGAAGTTTGCGGTACGTAACGTCTTCGAGGCCCACGAGCCGGCGCGGCGGCGACGAATAACAGCCGAGTTGAAATACGTCGACACTCGGCGAGGATACTCCAAGCATGCTCACTTCCTGTACCATGTCCGCGCGCGGGTCACAAAAGATTCGAGGGCGCGAGCGCGATTTTCCGCGGTGGGATTGCCGCAGCGGACCGAGTAGCCGAAATGCTTGGTAACGGCTCTAACGGAGGACCGATTATCTCGCCCGGATGGTTGACTCGGGTAAAATATGGCTGGTGCAGTTTGTCGTTAAGTAACGGCGAAGATAGGCGTGGCGCCGCGCCGATCAGAAAATTGGAGGGTGTAGCAGCTCTAGGTATGTATGTTGGGCGACCGTGCTCTCGACGCTTGACGAAAGGACGAGCTGTCTACTGTAGGGCCTGGTAGCGCGGAAAGCCGTTGTATCGTAGTTGTAGCGCAACTTTTTCACAGCTTTCGCAGCTGTGTCCATTTGTTTTCCGCAAACACTTCTCAGTGCCATTTCACCCCTGCAATTAGAATCGCGATGCGGTCCTCTCGGAATGATTCCGAGAGATTTGAACTTGAGATTTGAACATTGATGATTTGAACCTCCGAAGGATTCGCGTGCCTCGAACCAACAAAGTTGTAGCCTCCGCGGCAGGCTGTGCCTTTCACTGGCGCAACCGCGATCGCGCGACAATAAATCAACCGACACGCATTAAGCATTAACGCATTTACATATCGACGTTCTACCGCGTGCCGTACCACGCACTAAATCACGCTCGATTTGAAAATAAAGCATCCTACGAATTAGGTAGGTACCTATCTTTCGCAAACTTTGGTTCGCTGTTGGCGGTAATGGGTCTGCGCGAGGGGCCCGGCCGGCTTACTCTCCGTGCCTCGGGCACTCCTTTGCACTCGCTGGCCTAGCGGCTAGCCGCTTCCGGCTGCCGGCTCGCGATAGATCTACCATCCGAAGTATACCAGTATCGGCAATAACCTCGCGATCGTTGCCGCGCCGCGGCCCGGCCGACGGATTCGCACTCGAATCGGCGAAGTCCCTTCTTCGATTTAACCCAAGGCCCGCGGCGCGGCGTTCAGCGTTTTCTCCTCTTCCTCGATTCTCCCGTTCCTCCTGTTCCTCCTCTTGCTCCGCTCGCCCCGGTTCCGAGGCCGGTTCGTCTCAGTCGCTCTGTCGCCGTCTTCCTGGAAACCGGGTCGTCTGTACGCGGTTGTTTTCACGCGTGTAGGTACACGTGTACTCACGTACACGCACGCGTCCGTGGGTGCTCAGGATCGACCGTAGGTTCTGTAATAGCCCTGTGGGCGAACGAGTCGCGTCATCGAAAAAAAAAAAGAAGAAAATTCGAGTGGTTCGCGACGCGACGTATCGTTCGATTCTTCGTCCGTATCGTACGGGGTCGTCCGAAGAATAAGAGAGAAGAAACTAACAATAAGTAGGGTCAGGGAGGGAGACGGACCAACTGACAAAGGCCTGCGGGGAGTAATGGTATTGGCAGAGCCGCAGGGATGAGACGCGAAATACATAAAGCGCGTGGCCGCCAAACTGCAGACCGATAAATTCGCCGTTCGTGTAGGTACCTATTCAAGTACGCGCGTCGTGTAACAGCGTCGAACGGAAGGCCCGCGGGACGCGTCTCGCCCCAACAACGGCCAGGCCAGCACGAATAACACAACGAGGACAAAAGATCAACAAGGAAATGGAGGAGGAGAAGAAGAAGGGGGAGGAGAAGGAAGAGAAAAGAATCGGCCAGTGTAGAATTGTCGAGTGGAACGAGAAAATACGGCGTGGAAGAGAAGAGGAGGGAAGGGAGGAGAATGGTGAAACAAGGCGAGGAGAGGCGCGGCTCGTGGACGGCTTAACTTACGTTCGTGCCTGGCCCGCGTGAAATATCGCGAGCGTAGCGTCGCGCCATACCTCGCCGCACCGCGCCACACCGCGACCAGACTAAGCGATGTTTCGTGCGGGATCGCGCGATCTAATTTGTTGCGCTTCGAGCTTATTTATGGCCGCGCGAATGCTCGTGCCTCCTCCTGCGCTTCCTGCAACTTCCAAGCTGCCGCTCAGATACGAAACTGGGAGAAACGCAGTACTTTCTCGCGATCCTCGAGAACCTCGCTTAGTGAACCGACGACGCACCAACCGATAGAGTACTTACCTACCTATCGACTTACAGTACAGACTATGGAAGTATCGACGATTACTTATCGGCCCTTTCATACACCGGACTGCTCGTGGCATTATGGAGGATGACAAAAAGTAGGCGCACGCGCTCTGGCTATCGACACCTTATCGTGCAACATCTGAAAAAAAAATGCTTCAACTCGTCTCTCGATGTGGACGAAAATTGAAAAGGCACTTGCCGACGCGACGCCTCGCCGACGGAAAGTCCCGATGAGAGAAGCATTTAAGCCATTTAAGGAGCCGGGTGGAACTTCTGTAGAAGAAAGAATTCCTTAAGGAAAGAACTCCAAGTAACGGTGTTCTGCTCGCGATAAGGTTTCACCGGTTGGCGCCACCACGATAGAGAACGTCGGGCATCCCTCAAATTCCAAGCGATCCGAACGCAAAACACGTATATGGCTACATACCTACTAACTTGCTGTCCCATCACGCTCTAACCAACAATAGGGTGGATGTACCAGTAAATGAACACGTGCCAGTGAATGGCCATTTCTCATTAAAACGAGTTAAATAAATTATTAAAATAAGCAACTAATTAATTAGAGACTTCTTTTAATTTCTTGCTTCGTATCCAAACAATTTTTGCAGCACGTGGAATCAATCGCGCTGCAAACACAATTTTATAATAGTGTTCATTCATTAGCTTTAAGTGTTCATTTATTGGTGCGTTTACCCTATCATCCGGTCGTGACTTTTCACCAACTGTGTCTCGTATCCTAGCTTATCCTCGCGCATCGCGCCTTGCACACTCACCTTGCGATCGATCGACTGCATATTTACGGGGTTACTGCCACTTAAATAAGTAATTATTTTAGTTGGACCGCTCCTGCCCATCGCTCGAGTAACCATCAACAATGTCCTGGAGAGAATAACATGTCTTAATAGACACCATCCAACTAAGACATCTCGTTTGTCGTTACAGGATTAAGCTTGACAGCGAGCAAGTCGAAAATAAAATTCCTTTTCCAGGATCGTCTACCGATAGTTTGCCAGACATTGCTAGAGTTTCGCATCGAACGGCACGCTCCGACCAACCACGAGGAACAAGTCGTCACAAGTCGACGTAGAAATGGATAAAAAAAAACGAGCGGGTCGATAATACGCGAAAACAATAGAACGCGAAGAACAGAGGAAAAGTGAGAAAGAGAGAAAAGGGCGAAGGAAAGAAAGCGTCGTCGCGAGTGCCTGTGCGCGGCGACACGCCGGCGAAGCTTTCAGAATCTCCCCGTGCGAGAAGGGATCCCGAGGGCGGCGCCACGTTTGCGCCGTACAAAAAGTCCGGGAGGGGAATAAAGAGGAGGAAAAAAAGGAGATCGCCGAGAGCGGCTAACATGGAATAGCCCTTAGCCAGCACGATAGCCACTCTTTAGCCTGATGGACTCACGGTTCTTTCTCTCTCATTCTATCGCTCTCGCCCTCTCTTCCTCTTTCTCATTCTCTCTTTCTCTCTCTCTCTCGCTCGCTCGCAGGCTCACCCGCTCTCCCATTTCTGCGGCCGGCCGCTCGGACCCACTCGTTTTACTCTTCTTGCCGGTCCGCGCGTTTCGCCCGGTTCGTTCCCGTCTCTCGTGCCTTTCTCGCTCGCATCGCCGTGAATCCGTGTTTTCAAGGTTTTTCGATTTTCCTTCACTACCGCGTACAACGCCGTTCCGAAAGATATTGGCTACCAAATCATCTGGGCGTTCCAGGAAAATACACCCGACTCGAATGCTTTGTACATGTGTAGTTTTGAACGAGCGAGTCGACTCGTTTTATTAAAACCTTAGAACAGACGCGTACAAAATACGTTTGATGCGTAAAGGGGTCGTATCGTTTGAATCGCTTCGGATGACGGATACAGACAGTTGCTTTCGTCGATCAACGAACGCGTATTATTCAGTATTATTACCCATTCATGTACAATTTACACACACGCTTCGAGGAATGCTCGACTATTACCTATTCTATGAACAAACGCGAACGCGTTTTCCAAGAAAGCTACGAATAAATATTTTTATCCCCCGATAGACGCGGAGGATGTTTGCGAGGGGAGAAAACACTCGTTGCGATTTCGTTTCACGCGCAAACATGCTCGCAATAGTATAATTACTATTCTTCCGGGGAACTCGATTCGCTACAACACCTACGCGTGCTCGTGTCTCTTTCAGCACATTGCACGCGCACCTTACACACGACGAACATTTCTATACTTATTCCCGCCCAACGTATCCATAAATCTATAAATGTGTGTAAGAGGAGTCAGGTTCAAAGAGTTGGGCACATATTTACAAGACCTACGCAGAATTAAGTACTGTGGAAAAAAAGGAAAGTAGCTGTCGCGCTTAACTTGCCACGAGAGAAAGCATAAATAGCATTAGCAGCGATCGGGGAAGTGGCAGTTGAGTCGACATACGTGCTACAGAGGGCGAACTCTCTCGGCCAAGCCGCAACTTATCCGTCGATACGGTCGAGCGCGATCGATAAAGAGGAAGGAAGCCTCGGAGCGCAGTGCGATTATTTAGAGAAGCTTTCTCATCAACTTCAGTGGCAATCGAAACGGTTCAACTTTCACCGATCCGCGATACTGTCAATAAATAGGGAGAAGGATGAGGAGACGATGAAATCACTAGACGGTTTCTTCGTCTGTAGGAAAATGCAGGAGTCGCTTCTTTTAGCGGTGAAGCGGTAGCTCGACGGTCGGTAAAAATCGGCCGCGCGACGGATTCCGAGTTCACGCTCGATGCGATGGCGCGTGTGTTGCGAAATACAGTAACCGCTTGGAAACGAGACGCGCTCGGTAAGGTTTCGTCCCCCCAAAGGCACAAAGCATACTCTTGTGCTTGCTGTTTCGCTTCTTCTCCTACCTCCGGCTTTCACCTCTGCGTCAGAAAACCTCTTCCCCTAGATTTTAGATACTTAGAATGTTAAATCCTCTCAGCGTGGACGGCCGTCGTAGAAGTTATAACTGAAATTAGGTCGCCGCTGGATTGACTAGCGATTGGCTCTAGTGGTGGCACGCTGTAAAAGATTCGTCGTGCTAGCGTTAACGGGCTATTCAGACTGATTTGCAAACGCTGACACTTACGTAAGGGTGGTTTGACGATTTAGGACGGCGGCGGTAGGTAAGGCGAGGGGCGAGTGCGCGTGCCCTAATTGCACCGTAGTCGACGTACCTACAGGTGGACGACCCTCATCTGACCCTCTATCCCCTCCCTCGTTACTGCTACCACTTCCGTTCTCGTTCGCAGCCCCGACCTCAGTTCCAGCCCCAGCCACAGACCCGCCCCCGTTACCGCTGCCACCGCTCCCGTACACGTTCAACTGCAGCGAGTCCACTGGAATATTAAAAAAAAAAAAACCGATCGGTCACTTATGGCTTGTACCCCTTTCCTCCATCAACCATCCTCTCCTCTCACGATTCATCCGCACTTTTCTTTATAGTCCTTCCCTTCTTTTATACCCTTCTATTCGACGATAGATGCGGCTTTGTCTCGCGGTGTGTTATGGTGCGGTGCAGTGCAGTGCGGTGCGGTGCGGCAAGTCGAGGCGTGGCGAGGCGAGGCGCGAACGCGCAATCTCGCTCGCTATACACTAGGGTGGCTCTTATTTTCGACGTTTCAATTTTCTTCGCGGCACCTTCCAGAATATTTTCAGATAATAAAAAAAATCTGTGTAATGTTTGAGCCCGATCGGATAACGGGAAAAGGTGCCCCTGGGCCCTTAAACATTTAAATCATTATTTAACAGCTTGAGAAGGAGATTTTATATAATAGCCTCCAAGTTATTGATTAAATCAAAAAGTATGTCAAACAAAAGTTGTAGATCCGGACAAGGAGCATCTTTTATGGTGTATTACTTTTTCTCGTGCGACAAACGGTTTTCGAAAAAAGTCTGAACAACTAAAAAAATTTTTATTTTTCAAATTTTTAGTGTTTAAATCCTTTTCGAACTCTTTTTATTTTAAAGGCGAAGAAAAAAATTATAACTTTTATTTTCGAGGACTATATTTTATACATATAAGACAGGGCATATACCGAGATATGCTAAAAGGATAAAAAGATTTTTTCCTTATTTTCAGTGTGTGATATGTCATGAATGTTTCTTGAAAATTGGGGACCGAAATTTGTAAAAATATCGAAGATATAGACATTGGAAGTGAGGTATTCAAATGCATTTTTCTCGAAATCATGATGTCTATATCTTCGACATTTTTGCGAATTTTGGTCCCAAATTTTCAGGCAAAAAATCATGACATATCAAGTACTGAAAATATGAATTTTTTTAAATCCTTTTTGCATATTTCGGTATGTGCCCGCCCCCCTAAAATGTTAAAAAAATAGTCCCCGAAAATAAAAATACAATTTTTTGTTCGGTTTCATGCATAAAAAATGTTCGAGAAGCATTTTCAAAGCACTTTCAAAATTTGAGAAAAACAAAAGTTTTTTTTCATTTTTCGGACTTTTCCGAAAACCGTTTGTCGCACTAGAAAAAATAATACAACATAAAAGATACTCCTTGTCCGGATCTACAACTTTTGTTTGACATATTTTTTTATTTAATCAATAACTTGGAGGATATTATATCAAATCGACTTTGTGAGCTGTTAAATAATGATTTAAATGTTTAAGGGCCCAGGGACACCTTTTCCCGTTATCCGATCGGACTTAAACATTGCACAGATTTTTTTATTATTTGGAACTATTCTGGAGGGTGCCCCGAAGAAAATGTTGAAAAAAAATTTTACGAAGAGTAAATAAGAGCCACCCTACTATACACGTATAATCAGTGTTCCAGTTCGTTTCGGCGACAACTTGCCGCTCACAGTGCAAAGCAAACTCTTATCTATATCTGGCATCTAACACGCTCGAATCGTCAACCTTTATTTGCTTTCTTCTTCGCTTCGGACTTTGGTCCCGGCCCGCGTCTCTAATTTCGAATCGTCCAAGGACGGATCGATGCTCGAGATTCAACACGTCGATACGACTCGTCTGGCGTTGGCGCGTCTCATACATATTATACCTAGCCGCGGAAGGTGGGAAAAACTGAAAGAGCGGTGGGAAGCAACGTTCTCGATTTCACGTTTTCCCGCGTTTTTCTCATAATCAGCCGACTTGAATATCTTTCGCTACTCAACGAGAATGGCAGATGACTCGTAAGTGTGTTCGACTTGTAGGTACAGCTGACCGAGCGGACAAGTACGACGCGACGCGACTCACGGTTCAAAGTTGTGGAACAAACAGAAAACTGAATAGCAAGCTTGCTCACCGAAGACTCACCGAGTAAGCTAGACTTAATCTCGGTCTTGTGCATGCCGCTGGGCCCCGCTAGACTTCCACTCATTCCCGAATGATTCTTCGGCTTTCTTTTCCTTGTCTGTATCCCTTCCTTCTTCATGCTGAGTGGCCTGTTTACCTGTTTCCGGGAGAGATCAAATTTAATTAGATTTGCCGAAACGCGATAAAACCCATCCACTCGTTACATTCTCTTATCGTGGCTTTCGATCGCCGGAAAGATCATCGATTTCGTTACTCATTCGCAATCGATCGGTCCGGGAATTTTCGACGGAATAAAGGCGATTGCAAGTTGCCGATGCGACGGTCCATCGATTAATACACTAATACATAATTTTACATAGGTATCGTAAACTGGGGGAACATTGACATGTATTTAACACGTATTAAAGAAGGAAAAGGACAACAATTTTATGCATTTTCACACTTGTAGTGCATTCACAAAAACTGCAATATTATGATAAGATACTTAAAGGAAATGTAAAAATGTTAATTTTTATATTATAGGGTAAATCCGGGAGACGCGGCCGGAGAGTTAGTCGAGTCGCTATATTTCAAACTCTATACGTAAAAACGCGTTAAAGTGCAGCTTAATTACTTCTCTAGAAGCCAAACAATCGAATGAATAGCGTCACTTCGGTTCCTTCTGTGTTTTTTTAGATTTACAGGCTATAAAAGTTAAACTGAGGTTACATTTAACCTCTTTTGTCAAACAACGGTGTACAGAATCGTATTTAAAATATACTTCTGAATTTATTTTCGTTTCATGTTTGGAAATAATAAGATAGTAGAGATATTGAGGGACAATGCAGCCAAAGTATTTATCTATATTAACTCTTCCTCTCAAAACTAACGAGAAGACCATCTCTCGCTGCAGAAAGGAGAGATGGTGGAATTATGATTTTTTTATTATTTTTATTTATATTTTTATTTTTGATCATTATTTTATTATTATTTATGTTTATTTATTTAATTTATTCACTTTTGTATTCATTTGTCTTGCTAATCGCCGGTAGGTAGTTCGCTTTATCTTTGATGTGTTCTTTACTTGTTCAGCGTAAACAAATTAAATATCAACGAATCTGTAGTTGTATTCACTCATAAATAATTTTGCTTTCTTCTTTGTTATTTTTCCATGAATAATTATGTGAGTGGTCTCTGCCAACGACGAAAACCATTTCTCCCGGCACCTCGGGAGAGGTGGTCAGATGTCATGACTTCAGTTTTCAACCCGATTTACAGTAAATATTGTCTTAAAGCAAATATCGACCACTTTTTCTGAATCAGCATAAAATTCTGAACATATTAGGTTTGTTCTGATAAAATAAGTAATATCTGTATTAGTTTTAATAGCCATTTTATATTAGGTCGACCGCGTCTCCCGGATTTACCCTATAGGAAAATGTTGAAAAAACATGCCAGTTTACGGTATCTAGGTATAATAATCTTGTCTCCTCTATCAAATACCTACTTTCTTATTCAGCTATGTTCAAATGAATTGGTGGTTTCGAAAGAAGCCGTGGCGCGATATCTACGTCCGTTGCATCGTACCTAGGTATTGAGACCTGTTCCGCTTGCGAGATACTTTCGGGACGGTTATCGGATTCCACCTCGAAATCGGCCACGAATAAGATACGGCACAGGGAAAATTGCGTAAGAAAAGTAATAACCAAGAGACGATTGTAGTGATGTTTCGTTCCCGGAGCTTTCTTTGTCCCGTGTATACGCGATGGTCGCCTGTTGATCCCGGCGTCGACGCGACCGGACGCGACCCGACACAACGAGCGAGCAACTGAAACACCGCAGCTCCATTGTTTGTCCTCCGCACGGCGCGGCGGGCGAATTTTCCGTCGTCCCTTGTACGCATACTCAGCAGCATGCAGAGAACCACGAAGAAAGGAAGAAAGAATAAGAGTAAAAGGTCGAGACGTTGAAAGATTCCCGGAACATAGGCATTGCCTCGCGAAAGCACCACAAGACTCGATTCCAGTTCGGTTGTGTCTCGTGGTCTTGCGGTTCATCCGTAGATATTTTCTGACTCGACGGTCGCTCTAACCATTCGTCTGAATCGCATGGGAATATTTAAAAGTCGGACTTACGTTATGCAGCTTAAAGTAGAGTCCGCAGGCATTGCAGACCGGCTCCCCGTTGTTGTTTCGCCGCCAAAGTGTCGTGTTGCTCGTTCTACAATTGGCGCACTGCACACCCGTTCTTCTCACACTGGTCTGAAAAATCGAACGGTACGTGCAGGTTTCGCGAGCATTCTATTAAATACTTAGGTAAATTGTTCGGAAGCTAGAGAGCGCAAGCTCTCGGTAGCAATTTACCGGTGCGACGGGTTGCTTCGGCTTGCCGCATCTCATGGGCGGCCTGTTTACTCCGTTCATTTTGTTGTAAAGGCAGCCGTGGCAATAGTAATGGCCGGTTTCATCCCTCCTCCAAATGGTGGTTAGCGCTGCGCAACCAGAGCACTCTTTCGGTTCCGTGGTGACGATGGTTCCGTCGAAGCTCTCCTCTGGCCCGGAAAGTGGCAGGCCGGCCCACGGCGAGCCTGGTCCCGCGCTACCGGTGGAAACGGTGTACGCGCCGCCGGAATACAGCTGCATGTTGGCCGGATCGGTGACAGAGATCGCTGTCACGCCCTGGTAGCCCTGAACGCAATCGAACGTAGGCGGTGACGGAGTACCGGCTGTTGACCAATATTCCCCGGTGGCCGATGGCTTGCCATACGAGTAGGAGCCGGTACCGCCGCCGTAGAGAGTCACCTGACCGCTCGGAGAGCCTGGCTGCTCGTAGTGGAGCGGCACGCTACGCGGTGCTCCCAGGGACGAAGCCAGAGTCGGGTCCCCTTTGATGTAAGCGCTTCCAGGAGACTCCATCTGTCGATTGTACGCTTCTGATCACCACTCGTACCACCGAGTCGCGACGACACCGAAACTCCAAAGTTACTTACCCCGCCGACGCGAGTACCCAGCTGAGCGGGCGACGGATACGTCAGGATCAGTTGATCCCCGGACTTGGCGTAGGTGTAGGTCGGACCCTGCTGAAACGTCTCGCCGCCGGATATGTACTGCGCGTATTGCACGGCCTGCGACGGTGGAATCGCCACTGTCTCCAGAGTCGTGTAGGTGCTCGACACTTTGATGTTTTCACTGGCTACGCCGGCCGCGGCAACGAAACGTTCCGCGGCTGCGGCCGCAGTCGCTGCCTCCGTGTCGTACTTGATGCTAGCACCACTTGCATCCGCGTATCCACCGACCAGGTGGTGTTGGTGTTGCTGTTGCACTGATTGCTGCTGGTTACCGGTTACGCGGATACCGTCACTGATCGGTGGGGAATAGGGTGGCGCGGGTGAACCGAGCTGAGCAGTCGCGCTCACGCTCGTTGCAGCGGACACGGACGCTGACGAGGGCGCAGCGACGGCAATCGCCGATGACGTCGCCGTTGACGTTGACGACGACGACGCATTTGTTTGAGAGACCATCGGAGCAGTCTCGTACTCCTCGCTGGTCGCAACCAGAACAGGCGAACCTTGATGATACGGCCTGCTGTTGCTGGTGCCGTTTCCGCCGCTCGATTGGCCGCTTTCCCGCGGACTGTATCTCTGCTGGCCACCCGGAGGCTGTCCTCGTCTGTCTTGCACCTGAACCGCGATTCCGAGGTTGTCTCTTCGCAACTGCTGCTGCTGTTGCTGCCCCTCCGACGACGAGTAGCCGTACATACGCTCCACGTCCGTCCTATCCGAGCCGGTAGTCTCGTATCTTCGCCGAAAATTGAACGCTTTTACACCCTGTTAACGCGGTGAAACCACCATACACTTACCTCGCTGGCTCTTTGATGGCGAGACTGGTCGAGTTGACGTTTTCCGGTACCTCGACCTGCACTTCCTGGCCATTGCTCGTCAGATAAACAACACGCTGCTCGCCGGCACGATGCTGCTGTTGCTGCTGAACCTCCGCGTCCGACTGCGAGATTTGCACGAAATGCTGCGACGATTGCTGGCCTCCCTGCTCCTGTTGCTCTTCCTCTTGATAAATACGTGGTCGCGGTTGCTGGTCGACCGGCTGATGGTGGAACTGGTGGTGTTGGTGGTGTTGATGATGGTGATGCTGGTGCTGATGCTGATGCGGATGTTGTTGTTGCTGCTGCGGCGGCGGCTGAAGGTGGACGGCACTAGGCATGGCATTGGTGTCTGGCGAGTCTGGCTCGGGTTTCAGGACAGTTTCTGTAATGTGACCAGCCGTGGTGATGGTGCGCACGTGTCTTCTAGCCGTGATCACTGTCCGAGAACTTTCCACCGGTTGCTCCTCGCTCACAGCGATCCGGATCGGCGAACCTTGCTCCTGTTGGCCTTCCTCCCACTCCTGCTTCACCTCGTGCTTCACCAGGGAGTCCTTCATCGTGTCCTGAAAATATAGGTCGACCACTCGAAATGGCTGTCCGTATAGCGCAGTGCCCTCGGAGAACTGCATTCGATCCACCGGGGCGAGCAAGCGGGCGGACTGGCGAACGAACTAACAGGCGAACGGAACTACTTAAACCGTTCTCGGTCACAATTCCAACGGCGCACAAGAGAAGCCGAGAAACGGCACGGTCGCTGATGAAACTGTTCACGCCGTCGCGAGTAGAACGCCTGGCACGCGACTCGATGGTTTTCCGAACGGCGCGGCGCGACTGCGAAACGGGAACGGAAAACGGAAGGGAGGAGGGAGGGTGGGGAGACGAGGGAGAGATTGCTCTGGCAGGAAGAAGTGCGGGGAAGGGAGCGACGGCGCACCTCGTCCGTCTCGAGAAAAAATGAGCGAAGCACTGTTTACCCTAGCTCGCGTCACACTTCCCTTCGACAATGTCAAGTTTCGACTTCCGGAGCGAGCACGCGACGACTCTTTCTTTGCCGGAGCACGGTCTCCGCGCGACACATCCGGCGTGGCGCGGGTTGCGCGCCTCTCGTCAGCTCCAATCCTTTCTCGACGTTCGCGAAGTCTTTCGCAAAGTCGTTGACTCGGCGTTGAACCGCCCGCGCCGCGGTTGCTTCGCGAGAATTCGAGGAATTCCTCCTCTTCCGACTACTCAGTCCGACGCACCTAACGTCCAGCATCCATGGGACAGATAGTGTCAGCTTTTATGAGGTCCAACAGACGCGCTAAACCTCAGAGTCTCCTCTATAGTAGCATTTGAGCTTGGCAAGCTGGAGCGAGCTTTTGATCACCTCCAAGTTCACCACTGTGCAGGCCACAGGGGGCGGAACAGTCAAGGGAAACAAAGACCACGCTTGACAGTTTGCTGAACACCGTAAGGAATCTTTCTCTGCGATCGGATTTCAGGTCACGAACTACAAATCGTTCGCGATCGACACCACCGTTCGAACATCCATGGGACAGCGCGAAGCACGTTTTAGAGCACAAACAGGAGCACGAGCACGGCTCTAAATCAGACCTCCAAGCTGCTGCCGAGTGACGCTTCGCCGTCGAGAGTCTGGCTACAAACTGACGAAAGCGAGAGAGGTGGCGGTGCATCGACCGACCGTACCTAGGTATATGCGGAATCGCGGCAAAGTAGAAGGTGGAAGGTGGAAGGCGGACGATAAGCACGACCAAACAAACGGTGCACGTTCACCCGATTCGCGTCTTTCTAACACCTAATGAGAATGTAAATAGTGTAAATACTTAAGCAAGTAGATCGACACGTCCCCGACTTGAACGACCGCTCCACGCAATCGAAGAAAATGGCGGCCTCTCCTCTCGACTTGACCCCTCCTCGCTGAAGCGCGCCCTAGATAAATCAGGCGATACCCCCGGTTGATTGGAAAGCCACCGAGCGTTCGAGCGATCTTATTATTCTCCAGAAGAAGCGCATCGACGCACCGCCCGCGCCACCGAGTCGGGTGTCTTCCTGTCCCTGTTTTCACGGGAAACTGGCGAAAGAGAGGAGGAAGCCTCGGCGAGCCGAGAATCCCTGGCGATCGAGTGGAAAAGAGGCGACAGAGGGGTCCGTCTGTTTGTTCGTCGATAACGAGCGGCCGCTCGCTAGCGACGGCCGAGATAACACCGTCGCATCGCGACGAGCGAGGGGTGCGCGAGGGGATAACGAGGGGGATAACGCGGGGATAACGCGGGGAGGTGCGACGGGGGGGGGGGGGGGGGGGGTTACAGTACACGTTCTCCGCGCCCTTCTCCGCGACAGCCATCGCCATTGGCAACGCCATTTTGTGGCAACGGCCACCGGTTCGTTGCAGCGCTTACAGCAGCGGTAGTTTGCCACGGCGAATGATTCACACGGGGGTCGCGCGATTATCGGCGGCGGTCCTAAAAATTCCCCCGTGTTTCTCGCCGTTGGAATCGAGGGGTTGGTTTCACTCTGGCCCGACAGTGGCTCGGCCGCTACGCCGCCACCGCCGTCTCGTTATCGCTCAATGTCCACCCCGACACCCGCGTACAAGTACGCACGTATACGGACCCAGACTCGGACTTGCTTCTTTGTCTCTTTGCACATCTTCTGCTTCTGCTACTGCTCCCTCTCGCCGTCGTGTCTCGGGCTTTTCTACTCGTTAAACTCGCCAGTCATCCTTCGCAGATAGGTGGGTACCTAAATAATGACCGTAGGCGGTTCTTGCGTCACCGCAGGTCGCTCTGATTCACCTTTGCAAACGAAACGTCACCGGGACGGCAAGGTGACGCCGACGGTGAGATTCTTCAAAAGCCGACCAATATAGACCACGCGGCCTTCTCCCATCGTGCGCCGCGTGGTCGGGGCACAACCGCGAACCTTGATCGCAGCGTTGGAATCTCCGCGAGGCGTACGTGACACGAGGAGAACCTCCGCGATTCGCCATCTCCTCGGATTAACTAACGATTGCGATACAACTGAACTCTGTAAATAGGCGCGCGTCGAATTCGCGTACCTAAGTAAGCAGTTGCCACGAGTCCAGGAGCGACTGGAACGCGCGCTCTTCTTACTCGGGTAGCTATGACTATCTGTAACAGCCACGTCCAGACGGCTGGCGTTAATAATTCGTGAAATACGCGGGTATATCGTTGCTCTTTGAATTGCTGCTACACGCATACTTCTATCTTTGAATTTCGCCCGCGACGCGGATAAAGGCGAGTAACTCGCTAAGTAAAACCAAGATTTCTCGATACACCTATCTAGGATGGAATCGAAAAATGAATTGTTTATCGGGGAGCGAAGGAAATACAGATTGCTTCGCGCTGCGCCGTTGATAACGAACGATAAGGAATCGATAGAGTCACGTTATCCACTCGTTTTTGATCGAGAAAAAAAACCTGGATCCGAGCTTGCCGTTGTCAAGGCGAATAGCGGCGAGAGGGGAAGAGACTGACAATGAAAGTATCTACTTAAGCGGTGCCTGTTAACCATGCCGAATACCTATGCTCCCAAATTTATTTAGCTGACGATTGCAATTCGTGCGTCTCTTCATTTGCCGATCGAGTCGACGCGCGGAAGGAGTGCGTGATGCGAATACAGTGGTGAGAATGGATAACGGGGACGTATCGGTCGAATCGTGGCGATGTAGCTAATCGAGCGATCGTGCGATCGAGCGACATCGTGGCTACCGATGGCGAGGCCGGCCGAGCTGGCTCGCGAGAGGCACGCCGTTGTCAAAATAAACGGCACTATCGCGATTTATCTCGTTTCCCATGATAATAAGAGATAAAATTGCATCCTTACATTAGCTAGTATATCAGCTAAAATGATAATTTCAGTCGTCGGGTCCGCCAGGAACGCGTAGGGCCGCTTCTCTTGTTCCGCGGCCGAGTCTCGTTCACCGAACGAGAATCGGTTACCCCGTTTTTGTTTCACCTCTGGCATCTACAACAGTCCCGGCGTTATTCGCGGAATCTTCGTTCCTTTGGATTCTCACGAACACGCCGGACAACGTAACGTACAACGCCGCAACTTCCAACTGCAAGTTCGCCGTTGGTGAACCGTCGTTCGTCGCCGAGCATTCATCGATCGCCCGTCACCGCCAATTATACCGGACCTAAGCCAACTATCGGTGAAGCGAATTCACGCGACGGTTCGTCGAACCAGTGATTCTTCTGACGGAGAAGGAAACTCCAGGCAAAAATGGAAACTCCAAGATGGCAACTGCCCGAACGAGAATGAATGAGAAAATACAGGAAAGTGAGTACGAGCGACGGCTGGATTAACTTTACCGGATAATAATCTCCGATCCTTCTCTCAAAACGGCCCTCCTTCGTTCGATCGGAGACGATTCTATTTTTTCGGGAATCGTCTCGGCTCAAGAGGATTGCGTCACGGCTGGAATTGCGAACACGACGAGGCCATTTTCTTTATCAGTCGAGTAGGAAATCCTTATCGGCGTAAATGAAAATCCCCCGTGTCGGCGTGTGCGTGCTCGTGCGCGCGCACGCTGCTATCGAAGTCGGATCGCGGAGAAAACGAAATTTTTTTTTATTCCCTTTTGGTGGCGATTGCGGGCGGGGCCGGGGTTCTCGTTCACGTATCAGCCGAAGTAAAGCCGCGGGTTCGATCGAGAGTCCGTGATAGGGGATGCGTCGCGACTCTTCGTTGCGCTCGGTACACAGCTCTTCTTTTCTTCGAATCGAGCTTCATGTGCGTACGTGCAGTAATTTTCCGCCTCCCAACCGTTACCAATCTCGTCGTTGAAAGTTCTACGGCGACTATTATACCAATCTACTACTTAATAACTGCTTTCGGCGACAAACTCGAGTTGGTCTGTTGGCTCCCCGGTACGCGACGACTAAAGCTCTTTACGATCCGATCCGCGCACTCCCTTGATAACGCCATTCGCGACCGAATCTCTTTCTCACTCCCGCACGTCCAAGCTCACACTTTACAACGTAATTGCCGTAATTTACAACGACCGAAACGTCTGCCGGTTTTAACGTTGACACGTTTCGCGCGGCGCACGCTCGTACGAACAAACAAAAACCTCCCGCGATTGTCTTGGCCCGTAAAGCACGCGGAGAAGAGAAGAGAGAAGAAAGAAACGAGCGAAGGGAAAGAGGAGGAAGACTCTGCAGCCGCGTCGTTCGGATTCCTAGCGCCAGCCGAGATGCTAGACGGTGGAGATTGGTGCGCGTTCGACCAATTATACGAATCACCAGCCGAATAATTGAGCCACGCGTGGCAAACAGTATTATCGTGGTTTGCCCGATATTATTTCATTATCTTACAGCGACTATGTGCTTAACGATTAATGAAATATCTGTGCTCAGGGGTATCTCGCCTCGATATCGGATAGTTTCGCGGCAGACGTCGCCGAGACCGTCGATTTGCTTGCTACGCGACGTTTGCAGTGCGGTGTCCTCTCTGCGGATAAGTAGAATCGTGCCAGAGCGGGCCGGAGCGAGGTCGCAGTTGAGCAAATCGAAATCCGGTGTCGCGCTCTTTTTGCAGCGCAGCGTAGGAGACGAAGATCGCGATCGTCTTGGAGCAAGCCTGCGTCGATTTCGGGTCGAGCCGAACGGTAGAAGAGCGCGAGCGCGGACCATTCACAAAACCACAGGTGTCGTCAACCGATTCGAGCGTAAAACACAAGTGTTCCGTTCCGAATTCCGTGCGCACGCTACCGCTACCGGACGAGCGAGTTACGTCTTTTCAAATATTACTCCATCCATCTTGCCTCCTCTCGCTTCGTCCCGTCTTGGTCTCCTTTCCATTCGCGGCTCTCTTCTGCTCGTTTGCTCGCAAAGTCGCAGTAGGTACGCACTACTTGGCGCGTCGCGTTATATTTCCCAGCGGTGCCCTTCGATTCTTCCATTTACCCCCACATTCTCCCTCGTGTTCGCGCTTATGTTCGTTCTCGCTGCGTAATCGTCTGCCCACAACCCGGTGCGAGTGGTCCGAGTCGCAGAGGCGGACACGCGAAAAGAAGGAAAAGCGTAGCTGGCGCGCATCTCGATGGAGAAATGGACTTTGAGAGAGAAATTATTATGTAAAGTCGAGACTTACCGCAGCTAGGGAGTCGAGAGGAATGTTGGGCGGGAGCGAGGCTCCCTCGTTGATATCGGTGACCGACGGTGATCCGTGTCGCGTCGACAGTCGACGGCCGACTCGCGAGGCTGACGCGGTTACGTTACGACGCGAGAGAGTGAAGGTGGCAAGAGCGCGCTACGCGGCTTGACACAGGTGCGCTGCCAAGGTGCGTCGCGGCGCGCCGCGCGCGTCCCGTCCCGTCCCGTCGTTTCGACGATTCGGGACGGCTGCCGCCTGGTAGCGTCGCACCGAAGCTTCGATTCCAGCCAAGAGATCGCGTTAAATATTGACCGACTACGATCGGGACGCGCAGCGGCAAGCAAGCTTTCGCCTTCCTCTTTGCTGGTCGCCATTTTGGTCCCGCCAACCAACCTCTCCGACTCCGTTTATCCTATTCGCCCTCTCTCCTCGCCATTTCCATCCCTTTCGACTGCTCCGCTCGCGTCTCCACTTCCGCTGGTGATTCTTCCAAGGGAAACCAAGGGCTCGACAGGCGAGAGATGTTGGATTTATTGCTGGCCCGAGGGACGGTATTTTTGTGGTCGGTCGAAAGGGATTGGTTTACTTTTCGCCGAGGTGAGCGAGATATAGTAGGTACCTATAGAGCGCGTGCGTCGCGTTATCGTGGAAAACAGTGGGAGAGGAGGCGAACTCGGCTCGAGAGCGGAGGGTGTCGTCATACTTACAGAGCACACACGGTATTCCTCCGATAAGACGGTCAGGTGAGACACGCGGTCGTAAGTCGTTAACGCATGGAACATGGAATGCCCCGGTTCGTCGCAACCCTACGTGTGTCTACCTTACCTTTCCATCTGTTCAGGATGCGACGCGACTCGAGTCGTCCGAGATCTAAACGCGGCATGGTCACGAGCTTGCTCCCAACCTTTAACCGAGATTAGCCGAGATATCGCGTTATCGCCGAAAATACACAGGGTTCAAGCTTTCCTGCTTCGTCGGTCAACACCGACCTGACTTACCTCGGGCCCCCAAGTATTCAGGCTTCGATTTCTTCGCCTTCTCCCCGTGTAAAAAAAAAAGAAACTCCCTCGCAGCGACTGCCATTCTCACAATTCGCTTTAAAATTTAAACGTCCCTTTTTATTTAAATCCAACCGAATCGATACAGCATACTCTAAGAAATCCACCAACCTCTCGACTTTCCGCGCAGCCCTGCCTCCAATACCTACGCGCACCTATGTATATTCTATCTATCATATTTTACCCGTTGCTGGAGATGACGGTAATCGGTTTAACCTTCGTACCGGACGTGCTTCGTCCGCGTCGTCTTTCGTTTTCTCTTTAAGGACAACCGGCGATTAGAGCTGACCACATCGTGGTTTAGTAGTCCATTTTAGCTTTGAGTCGTGCCATACATTGCAGCAGCCAGATCGGCAAATTTAATAAAACTTATACGTCTCCAAGTACTTTAAACTTAGCCTACTAAGAGATAAGATTAGGTAAGGTATCCTTCACGCTGCATAGTTAGCTTACTGTCTATTTACAAGAGACGACGACCGCGCATCGGCATCGGTTCGATTTTGTTGCTCGTCGATCATCGCGATGCCTCCGTTGGTTCGCGGCGATGTCAACCACGAGTTTCAACATCTCCGATTGGAAGTAGATACCTACTTTTACAATGATACTTTGCACACGGGTCCCCTCACACAATTATTTACAACCAGCCGCTTCTACGACTTGCTCACAATTTATTCGCCGCGACTTATGAGAAGATGGGTGGATCGAGTAGTAAGAAGCTTTGTTTCTTTAATCTTCACCAACGCTTACCCACTGCTTCGTTGCGTTTCTTCTTCCACTTATTCAGTAACTTCAGTAGATATCTCAAAAGAGCCTCTACTTTCGAATCCATCGCTACCCTACCCTTTCGGTTCGCTCTCGTTGAAATGCGCGTTAGGTGACAGTCGAAGGGAAGCAGAGTGGCGAACAACGCGACAAAACGGGGAAGATGGCGACTACAGGCGACGAATACCGATAAGAGAAACTGACTATGCGCAGGTGTCAATATTATTTACAAAATTGGCTGAAAAATAATCGAGATTGCAGAATATTTAGATATGTATTCTGGTGATAGAAGAGGAATTAGGATATTAAATGACCGCAACATTGAAAGAAAAAATAGACACTCCTGCGCGTCATCATCCTTCAATGGCATCAGTTGAATCAATTGGATCAATGTCTATCAACTACGAACGAGACATGAAATACCCTATATATTCCACAGAATTTTTCTATTCTTTCAATGTCCCTGGACTCCGAAGTTGCAAAGTTGTTTACATTAACCGCCGCGCTGGATGAATTCCCCGTTACCCTGCTAATTAGGATTGTATGGAGCCCATAGCTTACAATATCTCTCGTTCAGTTTATCCTCCAATTGATCCCGCCGATAGACGGCCGTACGCGGCTCGCTTTACTACTTCACCGTACCTCAACCACCCATCGACCGGTCGCTGCTTCTTACAATTAGTCATCATTCCGTTCTATCTTTGGTTCACGAGTTTATTCAACGGATCGATCTGAATCACGGCGCGGAGGAAATCGGGACGCGAGAGTAACGACGCGGAAAAAAAATTTCTTCCGCTTCGCCTAAACGTGGGTGTTCCTCCTCTCCGCCCATACTTCCATCTACGATCTAGGTAAGGAAAGCGTCCAACTGTATGCAGGTGTGTATGTGGTTACGTAGGTATGGACGGTCCGAAGCGCGAAGAAGAAAGCAAGCGTCGCGTTCTTTTTTTTTTTCTCGCGCACTGTATGCGAACATCATGTTCGCCAGTGGTTGCGAATGTTGTTATTCGCGCGTCCCGCGGCTCTCGGTGATTCCAATCGCCCTAGGATGATATTGAGACGACCGTGGGTCTGTCTAGGTGACCGTTATCCAAGATAATTTTAGTGGCCGCCGTGTTGGGCGAGGAGTTGCCGAGAGTGACGATGTGAGGGGAAGCAAGTTGATGGTGATCGGGCGAATGGCCAGCGGAGATCATTACGGGAGACCGGTTGGCGCATGGCGGTGACGGGCACTCGATTTTCGGTGAATGCGTCTCGAGCATTTGTTGGTGATGCTGGTGTTGGTGTTGATGTTGGTGGTGGTGGTGTTGCTGTTGCTGTTGCTGCTGCGAAGCGATCATATCGTAATACATCCCGGACGTGGCCGACTGATAGGAGACTATCCGACTGGATGACTGGGGGTTACCATAAAACGTGCCGCCGTAAGTTCCGTGGGGTACGCCGGCGTGGCTCATCATCTTGAACTCGCCACAGGCAACTGTTAACGTTCGAGGTATCGTTAAAGTCATCGGCCCTTTGGATTTCTAATATCTAATTACATCCTAATACACATGAATTCCCGAGACCCACGTACCTGCCTCCACCTTCAAGCTGTCGTTATTGTTGTTAGTTGCGTTGTTGTTATTGTTATTGTTGTTGTTGTTGTTGTTGGCGGCGTTGGCGGTGTTGTTGTTCGCGCAGGGGGCAACATTCCCAGCGATCGGCGTGTCGGTAGACTTCATGCCGCCCTTCGGTTTCCTCTTTCGCGTCTGAATGCTGTCCTTTTTCATAGTGTGAGGTCTGTTCACACTGTGCAACTTGTAGTAAAGGCCGCAGGCGTTGCAGACCGGCTCGCCCATGGCGTTACGACGCCACAGCGATGTCATCGTCGTTTGACAATTGCTGCAAGAGGTGCCTACTCGCCTCGAAGCGGACTGTGGAAACACGAAATCGTTTCACAATAGGTACATCTTCTTTACGCTTTTTTTTTTTTTTTTTTGTTTTCTTTCGGCTACGAGAAATAGACAGAAGAATTAAAGTAAGAGCGAACGAGCGAGCGATTGCGGAGGAAGCGTGGGTGGTCGGGGCGGTGGATGGGAGGAAGGGTGACGGTGAGCAGGTAGGTAGAAGAAGAGCTTACGTCTATTTTAACCTAAGTAGGCTTAAGCTCGATACGCTAGCTCGCGCGAGTAACATTCGTAAGGCGTGTCCACGAATTTTGTCGTGCGAGACAACGTAACGAGAGGTAACCCTCCGTCCGCGGAAAATCAGGCGAATCTGGGGGAACGTGGCCGAGGTATGAGCGCAACCGACAGAGAGCACCGTACTCCCGTAACGCGACGCATAGGTACGCTATCGTCCAAACAGCCAGACGCGAACATGCCTCGGCCGAACGTTTCTCCAGGCTACGCAAGATTTCGGAAAGGAGAGCCCGATATCGCATCATGGGTATAGTGGCACCTCGAAGCTATCAAAGATTTTCTACCACAAGTTGCCGCTACGGCTAGTTAACGGCACTAAAAGGAACGTCGTTCGCTTTCTTCGGATTTTCAAGGGAATCGCGTTCGGGTAAGAACGAGGGCTAGAAAAGGGAACGGGAAATCAGCTGGAAGAGGGTGAATAGAAGCATAGAAATTGCACGATTAAGGACGAGAGTGCGTGTAAACTAGAAAGAGAGAAAAAGGGAGGGAAAGGGGATAGAGTCGGGGAGAGTTAAAGAGAGTCAGAGAGAGAGAGAGAGCCAGACAGAGAGAGCGTTGGGGGGATAACACCTACCAAACGGCGGCTCGATTTCTCCTCGAAGGCGCGACGGGCGCCACTATACCCACAGAAGCCTTTGTAGAAATCGCCCTGGTCCGCCACTGAAACAGAGACAGGATGCCAAACGTTAGGGGGTGGTTCTCTTTCAGCGCACATACGACGCACGCGTGGATTTTTCGATGCTTGGCTGCAGAGTGTGCAGACGCGTCTTACGCGAGTCGCATTTGTAACGGGCCGAAACTATTACGCCCGCCGTCCCGATCCCGGTAGCGTTGTCCGCCGAACGTCATAGTAGGTATCGTACGAATGCTTAAAAATGGCACGGTCCACGGGCGAATTTCCACACAGGCTCCTGTCCTATATGCCCGCATTCCTCGCTCTCTTCGGGCCGCTTTCTCTCCCTCCCGCGGCTTTGCGCGTTCGCGGCTCCATCTCGATCAGGAGGGAAAAAACGTTCCGAAGAGGGAAGAGAGAGAGAGAGAGAGAGTGTGATATGGGCTCGGAATACGTTGGCCCGCGCGCGCGAGCGGGACCGATTACCAAATCGGCATCGCGCACGCACGCTTCCTTTCTTACCAGTCGCCGCGGCTGCTTGACCAAAGGCCGATTCATTCCATTCATCTTGTGGTAGAGACCGCATGCGTTGCAGAGGTAGTGGCCGGTACCGTCTCGCCGCCACAACGGGGTGGAAATTGCGCCGCAGTTCACGCACTCGCGGCCCTCCGTAAAGTATTCCGCCTCGATGTTGTGCACTGTGCGTTTTCGTACATTTTCAAATAGGCATTTTGCTCTCGCGCGAGGACAAACAAACGGCGAGCGGCTACCTATTCTCGAATGTCGACTCCGGGTCTCTAGGCGCGCGGCTCTAAAGCCGTGACGCGGAGCAACGGGAAACGGGACGGATAGGTAGGGTCGCAAGTTCCGCGAACACGGAACCGATGCCTTCGAATTCCGACGCCGTTTCTCGGCATCTCTTTGCGCCTTGCGACAGCGTAATCGTTAGCGTGACGCAGGGCGAAGCAGGGCGAAGAAGCAGGGCGAAACAGGGCGAAAGAATGCGAAACAGGCCAAAGATAAGAAAACTCGCGACGCCTCGAGCAAACCGATTCTACCTACTTTAGAAGCATTCGATTCGAAAGCACTGACGCGCAGGCTATATCAAGTATGGCCGACGCGAGGCGACAGTTGAGTAAGGGGCCAGAGGGGTGCGGGGGGTAAGGCAATTAAATGGCATTTTCCGTATTTTTCCATAGCCTCCGGTCAAATGATTCTCCACTGTATCGGTTGCAACGGTTCGTTCGTCTTCGAGTTTCGACGGCTCGTACGGAGGGGTAAGAATGTCCAACAGCCACGGTAGCCCTTTCGAGCGAGACGAAGCCACGAAATGCAGACACGGGCCTAAAGGCGTACAAGGTCTGCGAGGAACGCGTTACTATGGAGAGAAGGAAGGATACAGGAAACGCAACAACGCGCGACAGAGGATGTAGATGGACACGACGTTATCAGAATTTCCGGCGTTTCTCGATAATAATAACTAAGTAAGTAGCAACTAGCAACCGCTACTATGTATGTAGCGGCGTACCGTGCCGAGGTTACTATTTTTCTGCCACGTAGAGCCTCGTAAATGTACCTTCCGGCGCACAGTGGGACAATCTGCTCCGTTTTGTGTCAACATTGTGGAACTTTTCATAGGAATTGGATAGAGGGATGAATCTTTCTCGAGGTTAAAGCTGAGATGTTGAAGAATAAGGGAAAAATATTGAAGATGTGTGGCAAACAAGTTTTGACCTTGAAAATCTACGTCAAAGAGATGAGACGAGTCTTGCTTAAATAATTGAAAGCTGTTTAATCTTTATGTAAATAATTATTTGAATATGGTTTTAAGAAAACATTTTATTAATGGAAACTGCTAAAATGGACTTGAAATTCGGTAATAGAGGTTTTATTTGTTTGCAAAACAGATATAACGCGTAAAGTATTTATATGTATGAAACTTCAGTTTAAGGGTTGGTAACTTGAAAAATATGGATTTTTTGAAAATTATTTTTACGCGGTTTTGTAGATATAAGAAAGCGATGTACCTTCCTTTTAAACTTCTCTTCGACATCTCTCACCGTTCTCGAGATATTCTACGGAAAATAAAATTCTGCATACTTTTCTGGGGGTAATTTCACCCCCAAAAATTGCATTATAGCACCGTGAAAAAATAGGGTTGCGTTACGGATGAACTACTCTACTTGCACACCGAGTTTCGTAATTTTCTGAATTTCCGGCTTGCCGAACGTCCCTTGCGAGCGAAACCCCTTAAATCGCATTTTTCTTCGAATCCTGAAGGGCTAGACAATTTCTACGAACAGATTTGAATTCAGCGCGTCAAAATCTATAGGAAATGATGTATAACTTCAAACCACAAGTTATAACGGAAGAACCAAAATTTTCTTCGGAAATGTCAACTTTGACGATAATTTTCAAGGTAAAAACTTGTTCGCCGTACATTTCTAATATTTTTCCCTTATTCTGCAATATTTTAGCTCTAACCTCGAAAAAGATTCACCCCTCTATCTTATTCCTATGAAAAGTTCTACGATTTTGACACAAGAAGGAGCAATTTGTCCCACTGTGCGGTCTCATAAAAGGTGGAAAGATCCAACTGTTGACTGTTCCCGACGCTCCCGGCGTCCACACCGATGAGAAATATGCGCGCGTCCGTCTCGCGTTACTATATCGCACTAATAGAGCCGGGTCGAAAGAGAGGACAAAGAGGTCAGCGTACAGCAGTTGCGCATCCGGCAGAAATGAGACTGGGAAGCAATTGGATATCGTATACATATAGGTAAGCAACGAGTCGCCAACGTCAGCCACGTCAGCGACGGTGCTACGGACCCCGTTCGTCTTCGTTGAACAGTGCTAAACAGCGTTAAACTGAGAGCGAGAGGCAGAGGAGACACTGACGGTAGATCCGTATAGGGTAAATCCGGGAGAGGCAGTCGACCTAATATAAAATGGCTATTAAAACTAATACAGATATTATTTATTTCATCAGAACAAACCTAATATGTTCAGAATTTTATGCAGATTGAGAAAACCTGGTCGATATTTGCTTTAAGACAATATTTACTTTAAATCGGCTTGAAAACTGAAGTCACGACATCCGACCACCTCTCCCGAGGTGCCGGGAGAAATGGTTTTCGTCGTTGGCAGAGACCACTCACATAATTATTCATGGAAAAATAACAAAGAAGAAAGCAAAATTATTTATGAGTGAATACAACTACAGATTCACTGATATTTAATTTGTTTACGCTAAACAAGTAAAGAACGCATCAAAGATAAAGCGAACTACCTGCCGGCGATTAGCAAGGCAAATGAATACAAAAGTGGATAAATAAAATAAATAAACAATAATAATAATAAAATAATGATAAAAAATAAAAATATAAATAAAAATAATAAAAAAATCATAACTCGACCATCTCTCCTTTCTGCAGCGGGAGATGGTCTTCTCGTTAGTTTTGAGAGGAAGAGTTAATATGGCTAAATACTTTGTCTGCATTGTCCCTCAATATCTCTACTATCTTATTATTCCCAAACATTAAACGAAAATAAACTTAGAAGTATATTTTAAATAGTATTCTGTACATCGTTGTTTGACAAAAGAGGTTAAATGTAACCTCAGTTTACCTTTTATAGACTGTAAATCTAGAAAAACACAGAAGAAGCCGAAGTGACGCTATTCATTCAATTGTTTGGCTTCTAGAGAAGTAATTGGTCTGCACTTTAATCCGTTTTTACGTATAGAGTCTGAAATATAGCGACTCGACCGGATTTACCCTACATACATATACCTATCCCGAGCCGCATTCTTCGATACCTCGAAGAAGCACCACCCTTCGCCTACAGTCGCGCACCAACCGCGTGCACGCCTTCACTACCACATCCTTTACGCATGGGGGACCCCGAGGGGGGTCCCGTCGCGTCGCTTCGCGTTGCCGGTTTCTCCGTAAGAACAGCGCAATTTGCGCAACGAATCGACCACGTTTTCTTTTAAATAACAATGGAGCATCACGTCCAAAGAAAAAGGGGTGAAAAGTGAATAATACTCGCGCGAGCAGTCAAGTACGTATCTAAGTATCCGGAGAATGCCCCGCGACCGAATCCCAGTGACGGAGGAACCGTGTCGCGTGCTTGCGCTAACAGCGACGCGACCAGACACGATGTTAGCTACCGCTAACAGGTGTTTCACGCCACGTACACGCGTAGAAAAGGTGTACTTTTTCATGCGTGACCGTTGCCTGACTGGTCAACACTTGAGGTTAAATTAAGCTAGACCACGTGCGGGCTCGACGAGTCGAGGATCAAGGAGAGCACTGCATGAGGGTAAGCGCAGGGATCGCGACCGAGGACACGCGTCTGGTGATCGGCACTTTGACGTCGTTTTCGTTTTCGTCTTGGTGGTCGTGCACCCTGTGCCACTCGAAATCGCGCGGTATGTTAAAAGCCGCATTCCCCGTTGCCCTTAGCTTTCGGATACAGCCGCGACACATGGAAACAGCAGACACTACTTAGCACTTCAAAGCTTTCGAATTTCTTCTCCATATCCGCCGGGCGCCTGGAACCGCGCACCCCTGCGCGTACGTACTCCTAAATGCATAAACGCCAGACCCAGCGCTTCTCTGTTTCTTTCTCGGAGGAACGCGGAACGAAAGGGGATGTCACGCGATCAGGCGTGACGATCGACGATCTTCGAGCCTAAGTAGTAACCTATCTAGGAGCGACGCGACTCGCGATGCCAGAAAATTAGGGTGCAGAAGGTAAACGAAGCACGTATGGTGAATTGGTCAGCCGACTTGCCAACCGCTGCCACGATACGATACGGCGCCGTCAATCAGACGTATACAAGATACTGGATTATGTACGCGCGCCGAGGTGCGCGTTATGCGCCTCGCCACCCGCAAGATAGGTCGAAATTATCTTATATTCGCGGTCCCGGGGCAGCTAGATATACAGGCCTATTATCATCCGTTTGGTATCGCGCGTAGACAAAACTAGATTACAAGTGCGTGCGTTGTCTAGGTCAGGGTCGGTGTGTATCAATGCCTCCTTCGATACCGTGTGATCGCGTGGCACGCGCCTTCCGCGATCGCTCCGCGAAAGTTACTAACATCCAGACACCGTCCTCGCGATCGCGCGCATGTGATCCATCTCTTTCACGCGCCTCTCGGCTCAACTTCTCGTAGTTTATTCAACCCCGGATTTTAACGCGAAACGACGGTACAGGAGAGACGATATCGATAATTCAATGCGACTCATTAAAATTTTATTTCCAATCTCTTTTAAGAGATGATCGACGCGGCATATTTTCGGCTACGGTGCCACTCGAGACGTTTGAAAAGGAACGCAGCCGCACCACCTTCTCGTCCCTCTCCCTCTTGCTCTCGATGTCGATGGGGACGCCAAGGGTGTCAGAACCAGAGAAGCTGTAACGCGATATTCTTTTTTTTTTTGTCGAGTGGAGGTTGACTCGCGTGATCTGGGACAGAAACGAATAGGGGTATTTGTCACTACTGCTCGCCGTGGATTTCTACGTGGCCCGTGCAAGATCGTGCTCGGCTGTCCGACAAATCTCAGGGGAACCGTGGCCGACATATCGAATCCTTTTCCCGTTATTTACAGTTCTCTCGAAAGGCAAGTGGTTAATCGAGTCGAGTTGTTCTTTCGCCCGATTGAGTCGAAGAACAATAACTACAGGCATACCTAATATAGGTAATTTAATGCAATGTAATGTAATATAGTATATTCTAATGTAACCGCAGAGATACTCACTGGCACTAAGGCTGGCGGTGGCAGTGAGTTGGTGCTGCGTAGGCGTTGACGCCGGATTGACAGCTTGTCGTCTGGATGGCGTGGCGTATTGAGTCGCCAGGGAATCGTTGGAAGACGAAGCGTAGCTCCAGGACGAAGCGTCGACCGCTGCCCCGACCCCCGTGCTTGTCTGTTGCGTCGGATACGACGGGCTGTATCCTCGAAAGCTGGGCCTGCCGCAGAACGGTTGCGAGAATCCTGGTAGGGCTTGGTGAGCCACCGTGCCGGACGACTTGCCGCTGCCGGCGTAGTCCTCCGAAATCGCGGCAAGACCTGTGCCCAGACCTGCGTCGTTACGGACGATGCGGAAAATGTGGAGAGCGCGACTGAACGCGACCAGCTAATTACCTTGAGAGTTCCAAAGCTGCTGGGGCGAGCTGGTCAATTCCGTGGAACTGGCAGTCATGTACGGAAGCGCGTACGAGCCTCCGGTTCCTGTTGCGCTTGCGGCCGTCATCGAGCCAACGCCGCTCATCGTGCGGTACAACGAACTGAAACAAACATTTATACGCTCGTACATTCCGGGTAAAACTAGCGTGAAAAAAGAAGTGTCCGACCCGTTGCAGCGAGCCTTTTCGCCTTAGCTACAAGATAGAATACACGCCCATACCCATGGGATTTCGTGTAACGCACGCTAATACTCGTCAACTGTCTGCCCGTCGCTGATTCGATCCGGCTGGAAAGCCAGGCCGGAAACGAGAACCGTTTTCTCCGTTCTCCGATCCATCGAGCCGTAAATGCGGGCGCGTGCCGAAACAGGACGTTTTCCTATGTTCCCTTTCGACCAGCAACTCCCGAGAACATAACTACTCCATTATCATTACCACTAACCATTACCGTCGCTATTAACATTACCGTTACCATTAGCATCGACCTCTGTCTATACCTGAAACTCGGTGACGTAAACCGTTCGACTCCTCTAGAGCCCGGTGGTGTTTGCCTCGAGCCCAAGTAACTCGGGTAGGTACAGCGAAGACCGAGCAACGCTGAAACGCGGAACACGGCGCCACGTGCGAGCTCCGATCAGCATCGAGGAAAAATTACCGCCGCGCCGGCACCATTCGTTGCGCAATTAAACAGCATGGACGGTGTTTGACGACACGTTTTCCGGGTTTCGCTCGCGAAAGCGACCGATGCTTCGGCAGCAGCGGCGCATCTGGTTATCGCGGAAAGAACGCGGTAAAAATCGGCCGTGCAACACACACGAAAGCGAAGAACGCGCGACCTTGGCGTTTCTCGCGACTCCGGGACTCCGCGACTCCGCGACACGTACAGTTCGATCGGTACGTGCTCCGCGGACACTTTGCAGACTCTCCTGAAACAATTCCAAACCGAGGTAGCTTAGGGAACTGCGTTCCGTTCCGCGTAAAAGAAACATCGATAACGGCCCGTGCAACGTCGACCTTCGCCAAAAAAAAAAAAGAAAAAAATGTAAAACGCGAGGAAACGCGACGATAAAACACGGTCGATGACGTTAACTCGGTAACGTAAGAGTCTCTCGACTCCTCTCGGACTCGGAAATAAAGACGCTGAATGCTCATGTAGCTACACGTTGCGTTGGGTGTATGCATCGGGTGTACCGTGTATATAGTATGCAGGTTTCGGCCACGCATGGCTGATCGAGCGCTCCTCCCCCCACGGAACTGGTTAGAGTTAGAACCACTCGACTTCGATAGAGATACCTCCAGCACCAGGTGCTGCCTGCTAATCAGCTTCCTCGTAAACCACTAACCTAACCAAAGGCGCAGGCAGTACGTAGAAAAGCCAGACAGCACGTGCTGTACGTCTGCAACACGAATTTCTACGATAGAACGACCCGCAGTAACGGTGGTAAGCCGTGCGCACCGATGCGAGCACGTCAGTTTCTCGACTCGTGCTTCCACTCACCGACACGTCCTTTAGCGTGCTCGATAACTTTCAATCTCACCGACGCGACGTCATTCACCGCCCTCCAAACTATCCTGCGAATCTCCGTGCTCGGCCGGATGTCAGCAAAATAACATAACCGACCAATGACGCGCCGCGCCGCGCCGGTAACCGGAAATCATCGAGCCCACTTTGTTCCTTCGCGCGTGTATAGTGTGTGTATATGTACCCGATACTTCTCCCTTTCGTCGCGGCCGTGTCTATTTACGTACACGCAAGTCTATACGCAACACGACGCAGTCATACTCAAAGGAACTCACTCAGTAACCAAAGGCTCGCTCGAGTTTCTTCCAAGAACCTTTTCCAGACGCTCTCGAACGTCCGTTCGAAGGATCGCTGGCAATCTCCATTTCTTCACCGATCCTCTTTCTCTCGTTAGACCCACTCCCTTCGTGATTACTTTCGCCACCCCTGACGACCCCCCTCGGCCTCTGTCACTCTTCCCTCTTCTCAGGCCGAAGCAGCAAAAGAGAAGAAGAGAACAAGGAAACAAGGAAGAGAAAAGGAAGGGTAAATGTTTCATTGGGTCCGCAAAGAATGCAGACTTGGTGAAATACGATCTAGAAGGACGATGGCGACGAATGGGGTTATAGCCCTTGCTACCGGACCGCTATCTGAATCCGTCGAGCCGATAAGACTCTTCTCACGATAGCGGATCACAGACGAACACCGGACCGCGATCCAATGATGAAACGTAGCAAACGCATCCCTGGGCCATCTACGCCTTACAGCTTTTACTACTCCATTCAATTCGCGTCTCCCGTTTCGAAATCCTTCAAATGTGTTTCCTTTGCGCTAGCAGCTTCACGCCGTTTTCCGTTCCAAGCCACCCCACCTCCGCCCACCAGCGGTCGAACCTTCTCGTTTATTTACGAGCACCGTTGTCGCGACCGCTATCGGCTTTCCCATTTACTTTGTTTTCGGCCGCAACAAAGCACAGATAAAGTAGGAACATTACTCGCGTGAATGCAAATCCGTGGAAGGGAAGGGTGGAGGAAAACGGAGTATGGCGGACTACTTGGGCGTCGAGTGCCAACGGAATCGAACGGAATAACGTAGAATAGGGTGGGCTGTGTATACCCACAGGTAGGACCAAAGGAAACTAGCCTAAACCGACTAACCGCTACATGCCAAGTAGGTATGTATCTACAGCAGCAAAAGGGCAGAAATAAGGCGGTTCGTGTGTGAAAATCAACATGTGGTGGCGTTTCTTGGCATTCGCCTCTATTTCTCGAGAAAAAACAAATCATTTGGCAAAGAAAGAAAGCAATGACAAAAAACACTCACTGCATGCTCGCGGACGTGATGCTCTGGACAATCATGAATTCTTGGCCCTCTTTCCCCTCCTCCGTTTCTCTTGCTGCGTTCGGTTTCAGTCCACGGCCGTGACCATAAGAGGAACAATAAACTGAACGGACGCGAGAAGGTCCAACGTAACGAAAGAAAACGGTTGTTATTCGTTGGACGATGGTGACAGATCAGACGCGAACCGGGCGGAATATAATCCGACAGTGTGCTCGAAACTTTCAAGCGATTGGCGTTGAAGAACCTCGAACGTGGTCAGGACTTCCCCTTCCGCCAACCCTTTCTCCATTCCTCCCTTCCATCGTCTCGTCTCGTCTCGTCTCGTCTCTTCTCGTCTCCTCTCCTCTCGTCGCCTCTCCTCTCCGCTCCCCTCCACTCCCCTCCTCTCGTCTGATTTCAGTTCGCTGAGTGTCCCCTCTCGCGATACCTACTTGCTCCCACCCCCGGCTAACTCTATTCAACGTGTAACGTGAGTCCCCACCAGGTTGCCTCGATCTACCACCCAACCTGGCTATGCACCACTGCCGCATGCCGCCACGATCAACGTATGTTACGCGGCTCCTCTTCCTCTTGCTCTTGCCTTTACTTTTCAATTCTACAACTATATAATTGCAGTTGCGTTCCTGGCCACCATCGCGGTTTCCTTCGAATCGAGTCGTTACTAGCGATTACCTACTTCCAATCGCCACACACTCAAGTGAAGGAAAAGTAGCGGGAAGAACGCTTGAAGCTACACTGCTTAAAGTGCAAGTCTGTTGTTTCGAAACCAGCGCAGTCGTTGCAATTCCAAAGCGAAACAACTGGTGGCCCATCTCTGCGATTAATCGTAAGTTAAGTACTTAAGTAGGTACCTACGTTCAAGCTTCGCGCATCTTTATAAGACAGGCTCCGGTGTGTTGGAAGGAAGGGCTGTTGGGTATAGTCTGGAGTTGAAACGCTGTGAAAGATTTGTGGGTGAAAGGAATAGGGGCACCTCGACCGGGGCCGCGGGGAAAGCGTTCGGAGTTGTGCTCGATGTAACGTCACACGATACCGAAAGGTTTCTCGGAACGCGATGGGTACGACTCTCCCGGACTGTAAACCCTCGGATGATTCACGACGGACTTGGCGTCAGAGAGCAGCGATTACGATTTACGCGCTCTCCGGTTTCGTTCTTGACAAACAATACGCCAAACGATTACGCAGAGACGAATCATCGGCAGAGTTCGCGCGGAAAAACACGAAAGGGAAGAGAATGGAATTGAACTTTCCAGCGAAAGCAAGGCGATAAATAACGTGCGTGTCTAATTAAAAGTAAGGGAAAAAGCAGACGCGCGGCGGGCGATGGACGGCGACGGCGACGCTTTGCGTCACCGGACTGTGCGCTAATCTCGATAGAGCGATACGCCGCAAAAAGAGAAACGAAAAACAGAGCGTCCTCTGCACCCGAACTTTAGATATCAAAATTCGAAGGTCGTGGCCCGTGCACGTGCACGCCGCATGAGGAAATCGACAAACATGAAACATGAAGGACGACCGCGGCCGTACGATGACGAAAACATGCGCCTCGCCAACGCTTCGATTCAGTGCTCGCTTCCTCTTCTTCTTCGCGATCCTTAACTCTCGTTTCCTCTTACTACCTAAGTACCCTTTCGCTCTGTTTTAGGCCAATCACGGCAATCGTACGCGACACGAGCTACTTCCAACGCCTCGTGCCCAATCGAACGCAAAATATATCAAGCGTAAATGACACAGCTGATAACACCCCGTTCTCTCCAAGCGGGACGGATAGCGCGATCGAAGAATCGTTTCTATCGGTCAATAAACTCTTATCGCAACCGCGTACCAACCAACGAACCAATGAACCAATAAACCAATAAACCAACATACGAACGAACGAATAATCCAGCTCGAGTGGAAATCCATCCATATTCTTGATCGCAGTGAAATCGTGAAAATGTTTGGAGAGCGCGCAAAAAAAAAATAACGCGATGGACGTGACCTATTATCAAAGCGTCGGAGAGCGCGCAGGATAGCAAAAGTTGGATAGTGGAAATCCAAGGGACGCGAGACTCGTGCCTGGGACGAATCGGTAAACACTCAGAGACATTGTTCGTTTTCACTGTTAGCATAGGGCCGAGGAGGCGTCACACTGTTTTCCATCGACGGTTTAGCTTTATTTTCGGCCTTGTATCGCCTATGCCTACGCCTACGTATACAACTATGGGAACAGAGCATTCTCTAAGCCTTCGTGTAAACATTTTCGCGTATGGTAAACATTCGTGCAGCCGCTATGTAGCATCGGCATGGGCAACGGGGCAAGGGGAACGGGAACGCGGCGTGCTCTCGCTTGAGCGCAATAGATATCGATCGCGTGTTTGTAAAAAGCGCGCGGGTAGAAGGAACGGTTTGCGAACAGATTGAAAGGGGCACCAACCTGGAGAGCGAACCACTGGGCGAATGCGGAGTCGACGGTGCCTGTTCCTGATGGTGATGGTGGTGATGAGGTGTTGCGGCTGCGTGGTGAGCGTAAATCGATTCCATGTACAGCTGATCGGAGACTCGGTCGGCTTCCTGAGCTAGACCGTGATTAGTCTGTACCGAGGACGGAGGCTGCATAGCTGTCAGGTGAGCGTACGATTGCCTTCCTTGCTCGGTCGGGCTGTATCCGCCGTCCGTTTGTCCTTGCCGATGTGGCGACGCGAGTCCTTGATCATCGCGAGGACTATGGCTCGAACTGGGCGAGCTACCGGTTCGAAGCGTAGGTGATCCTACACCGCCGCCGCTCACATCGCCACCACCGCCTCCACTTCCACCGTTTCCACTGACACTGCCGCCACTGCCTCCGCTTCCGCCTCCACCGCGACCACTACCAGCTCCACCTCCACTTCCACTACCACCACCTCCGCCTCCTCCTCCGCCACCACCTCCTCCTCCTCCTGCGCGTATCTGATGCTGAAGATACGCTTCGTCCGATAAAACTTCCTCCAACTGGTGGTGATGATGATGCTGCTGGTGTTGATGCGGATGCTGCTCGTGCGACAGATGAGGATCATTTGGCCCGACTTCGTTGCCGGGGTTGGTTGCACCGGCGGTGTCGAGGTTCGGGAAAAGCACTCCGAGGGTAAAGTCCCTTGCGCCTCTCATGGCTGCCGTTATTCCGCTGACTCTTTCCACGTCCTCGTGATCGACCTCTTGACTTTGTTGGTGCGCCGATTGCTCTTGGGACTGGCACAACGACTGCGACTCGGACGAAGACTCTTGCTCGTCCAAGCGGCGATGACTCGCCGAAGAGAGCTCCGTGTGCTGGGACGTGTCCGACTGCAAGTGGTGGTGGTGTTGGTGGTGGTGGTGCTGCTGCTGTTGCTGCTGTTGGTGATGATGGTGTTGATGGTGGTTACGGTGATGGTGGTGCTGCTGATGGTGGGGGTTATGATGATCGGTTACGGTCGGTGAGAGCGTCTCAGTAGCGTAACGATGCATCGTGGAGCGAGGCGCGTGACTGCCGAGACGATTTCCCTCCGACAATGCCGAGGCCTCGCCAGCCCGCCGACTATCCCCTCCCTCGGGAGTCGACAGCTCTCTCGCCCTCAATTGAACGTATTGCGGTTGGTGGTGGTGCGACTGCCGCTGTTGCTTCTGCTGCTTCTGCCGTTGCTGTTGTTGCCGTCGCTGTTGCTCCTCCTTCCCCGGGTCGCCGCCCTCGGCGAAATCGCTCGAATCCTGTTCGAGATAACCCCTTCGCAAGCGACGCGATAGTTCGTTAAAAGTTCACAAGGCAAAATTCTGCGTTCAACAACTCGCTGTAGCCTAACTGTTCCGAAATCTCCCCCACGCGGCAATTACACCTATAGCTATCTACCGGCGTGGCGATATTGGTTGGATTCGGCCGACGTCGATAACCGTGGCCCATTATACGAAGGGAAAAAGCAAGATTGCGAAACACTCGAGTTTGCGCCTTACCTTTGGACAGAGGTTCGATGAAGGTAATCGAGTGGATGTAGGTCGTAGGTAGAGCTGGCATCGTTTTCGTGATCGACAGAGGCCGTGATAGCCAGCGATTCGGCCGCGGCGACGGTACCTGGCTCCACGATCCCGCCATTTTCAGTTTCCTGCTGGCCCGCCTCCAGCACGCCCACGTCGTCCACGCCTTCTACGCTTCCGCGCCTTTCGTGCGCTAGCTGCCGCCGTTGTTGCCGTTGTTGCCGTTGTTGCCGTTGTTGCTGCTCCCGTTCCCGAATAAGCTTTCCACCCGTCACGACCTCCGCTCGAATCGGCGTCCTTGCTCCTCCTCGCTGCTCCTTGTTGTCCTGCACGGCATCGGCAATCTCCACCACCCTGCCCCTTTCGCTTCTGTACTCGACCGGCCCATACTCGATCAACGCTGCGAACACATCGCGGCCCGTGTCAATTTATTCGTATGCGGGACCATTGCAAGCGGAACGTAGGTATGTGTGAGTATGTATGCACGACGACCAACGACCGTTTTGCAGATAGGTATACCACGTATCCTACCGATGCTTCTCACTTCCTCGGCAAACAGCTACTCGGCATCGTCAGATCCTGCAAAGATGATCCGAACGATACGGGAAGCTTTTACTATCCGCTAGCGGCTAGTCGGTCGATTAGATTGAAACTCTCTATGTGCTCGGCCAGTGCCCACGACACGGACAAACTGTTGCTAGCCGGTACGTTACAAAAATAACTGGCCGCCGTTATCTATTGCTCGTTAGCGACCGCGCGCACTCGTACGTTCTCCGCGTTCGCGGTCGTGTGTTTGCGCACACGCATCGAATCGCGTAATACCTACGTAAGTAGCTACCTACTACATATGTAAGTATGTATGCATGTCGTTTTGCATTTGCATTTGCATTTGCGTTTACATTTGCGCTTACGTTTGCCCTCGCATCACAAAGCGGCTGAACGCTGCGAACAGAAGACAAAACAAAGGTCGAGGGTGGAAGAACTATAGAGAGAGGGGGGGAAGATGACGAGGAAGAGGAGGGGCAAGAGCAAGAGAAGCGAAGAAACATTTCGCGAGCAGTGTTTCAAGCTTCAAGATAAAGAGTATTATTTTTAATTCTCAAAGGTCAATCGATGGCAACCGTAGCGAACATAAGTGACGAGAAAGCTATTCGACAGCTAAATATGATTCCTATCGTGGGGGGAAACTCTGAAACGGAATCGTGCGCATGGTGCTTGACGATTCTCGATTGCCTCTCCACTGATCATCGATCGATTATCGCACGATTGCGAAATCCACCTATCTAAGATCGTTGTACTCGCAATGACGAAGACAAAGATAGCGATAGAGACGGAGGATAAAACGAAAGCGAAAGCCGAAGAGGAAAAGAGGGTGCTAAAACTGAAGCCTAAAGTAGAAGGAAGAAGGGAGAATGAAAGTAGCTGTATAGAAACAGGTAGAGTACATAGCGAAATTCCGAAAGGAGACTCCGAGTCGGTGGCTGACATTGGATTCGACGAGGATTTTTAAGAGCCCCGTCGGCGAAGTTGGCCGACGAGTAGACGATATCTTCCCTCGAAGACGGTACGTATCAATCGTTTAACATTCAACCGACCTTATTGTCGTTACCTAATCGAATTGGAAAGGTCAGGCTCGCCGGATTATCTGACGGTTCGTTTCGCGGCGAATTCTATTAAAAAACATATTTTTTCGCGAAAGGTCTAAGTACGAATCCAGCCCCTCTGCGCCGCGCCGCGCCGCGTCGTTCGGTCGGCTCGGCCGTCTCTTCGGCTTATCGAAGACGAAGCTCCATTGTTGCTCGGTCGAATCGAATCCGTAGCGAGACGCGGAGTCGCGGTGGCGTAGTGCCGTGACCCCGATTAATCACTCGGGCGAAGAAAATACTCGATCGATGCCGCACCGAAGAATCTTCTCCTCGGCCTTATTGCGAAACTAGGCTGCGCCGTTCCAACACGGACAGATTCCCGCGACCCCTCTCGCGGACCGATCACAGTCGGCGTAGTTCTTATCGGATGTAACGCGCCTTTCGAAAATCAAAGTGAAAATATTTTGGTCAGTCTGGTCTCTCGTGTCCGATTCCGATTAGCAGCCGCTGTACACGTATGTAATTCTCTCTCTCTCTCTCTCTCTCTCTGGAGAGGGGAGAAGACTCTCGCCTTCTCTGTATCAGAAGCGAGGCAGCGCGAACAATACGCTTGTACTTTGGCTGGCGAGTTGTCGACAATTCTGGGGCCGCGTATCGTTCTATGGATTTCGTAAGCTACCATTATGGGAGGAACGGCTCTAAATATTGTTCGTAGAAACGGTAGCGAGAGAGAAGAGACTCCGAGTCGCTGACGGAGCGGAAGACGTTTTATACATCGGGGGCAGAGGTTGCCCCCTTATCTTCTTGGCCCCATAAAAACGCTCTCTGTTATCCGCAATGTAAGCGGCCAAGACGGTATATATCGATGCGGTTTATAACGAGATTTTCAGAGATTGAATAGCTTCTTTATCTCGACCGGCTGGAACCTCCTCCTCTCCTCCTCCTCCTACTCGAAGGGATCCAACAAGCCTCCTCGCTTATTCTTTCATTCCCGTCTGTGTACAAAGGTGTACACATCTACATATTTCGCCACATTTCTATAATTTTTCCAGCTGAGAGGAATGCTTGCTGCGATATTTCGTGGATCGTGTTTTTGTGATCTCGTCTGCATTCCACGAGATTCCACGAGATCTCGGAGGAAAGAATTCCGGACGATCGAGCCGATTAGGTAAGTACCTACTAACGATAAGATGTAACTCTGAAACGGCGCTCTTCAGTTATTCACTGTTCCTGTCGAACCGCTCCGCAAACGGACAAAGAAGCCATTGTAAAAAGATCGCCCTCTCTTTCTATGTCGAGTCGAGAACAAGACGCTGTCGTCGCTTCCGAAAAACGGAAATTCTCCAGTTGACGTTGTCCAAATTTCGCCGCAGTTGATCTCTGTCACTGCAACGGAGCGAGCGTCGAAGAAGGGAAACGAGTGTTCTCTTGGTGTCGCTTCTCGATTGGATAATGGATATTGAGGCAAGCGCGTCCGCGGCCGCGGCCGCGACCACGTCACGTACACGTATCCTCGCTTGATAGAAGGTGATAACGCTGATAAGGTGATACGAACCGGCACGCGACCAAGATAGGCGGTTCCGACAGTGCAGTAAGTAGTTGCAGACCAACTGCTTTCGCACTATTGGCAACCACTGTGCGAAACCATCCATCTCATTCGTCGCGATTTCGGCGAATCAACAATTCCACGCTTATTGGACAAAGCGCGTATCTGGCATATTATTAGGGTAAATCCGGGAGACGCGGTCGACCTAATATAAAATGGCTATTAAACCTAATACAGATACTACTTATTTTATGAGAACAAACCTAACATGTTCAGAATTTTATGCTGATTCAGAAAAACTGGTCGATATTTGCTTTAAGACAATGTTTACTGTAAATCGGGTTGAAAACTGAAGTCACGACATCTGACCGCCTCTCCCGAGGTGCCGGGAGAAATGGTTTTCGTCGTTGGCAGAGACCACTCGCATAATTATTCATGGAAAAATAACAAAGAAGAAAGCAAAATTATTTATGAGTGAATACAACTACAGATTCGTAATTTGTTTACGCTAAACAAGTAAAGAACACATGAAAGATAAAGCGAACTACCTACCGGCGATTAGCAAGGCAAATGAATACAAAAGCGAATAAATAAAATAAATAAACAATAATAATAATAAAATAATGATAAAAAATACAAATATAAACAAAAATAATAAAAAAAATCATAACTCGACCATCTCTCCTTTCTGCAGCGAGAGATGGTCTTCTCGTTAGTTTTGAGAGGAAGAGTTAATATCGCTAAATACTTTGGCTGCATTGTCCCTCAATATCTCTACTATCTTATTATTCCCAAACATTAAACGAAAATAAACTTAGAACTATATTTTAAATACGATTCTGTACACCGTTGTTTGACAAAAGAGGTTAAATGTAACCTCAGTTTACCTTTTATAGCCTGTAAATCTAGAAAAACACAGAAGGAACCGAAGTGACGCTATTCATTCGATTGTTTGGCTTCTAGAGAAGTAATTAAGCTGCACTTTAACGCGTTTTTACGTATAGAGTCTGAAATATAGCGACTCGACCAACTCTCCGGCCCGACCGCGTCTCCCGGATTTACCCTATATTAGATTAACGCGTTATCCTTGCAAGCTACACGATTCTATTACGAGACGCGCTTCGCATAGACACGATTCCATTTCAAGTATGTAGGTATACATATACTATATAGTACCTATATACACACATACACGGATGTTCTCGGTCCACGTCCGAGGAGCGAAGAGATACATAAGTATTAAGTAGGTACTGTGTTCACGTTCACGATGGGGGGTGAACAGGGGAAGGGTCGGTAACCCGCGTTTATCTTTGTGACTGTTGGTGGCTTTATCGTTGACGTTCACGTCGCCGTCGTCGTCCAAAATGAAATCTCGAAACCATGACTGTGTAGACCGTTGCACGTCCCATTTATCCATTTATCCATTTATGTAGTAGGTACTCGGGCGGGGCGGTCAAGTCTCGCCAATCTTCCAAACTTCGCGCTTGCGAAACGAACAACAAGTGATCGATCTCAACGATTCGGTAAACGTTTGTTTGGCGACACATACCACCTACCTAGAACCACGATCAGAAAGCGGGAGTGTGGATGCTCGTGCGGCAACGCGCGAAGGAAGGAAAGAAAGTAAATATTAAATCGGCCTGCTTGCAAACGGAAAACGAGAAAAGAAAGCCCGCGGTTGGATCATTAGCGAAGCCTCGAGGAGGGAAAGGTGGTGAGGTGGTGAGGTGGTAAGGTGACCAGGTGAGAGGAAGAAAGGTGATGGGTACTCCGTGAGCCATAAACCGTGCCGGAAGCGGGCGAGTGCGACGCCAAAACCCAAAACTATCCGGCCCCCAACGTTCGTAGGTAGAGGAAGTGCAGTATATTTGCAATACCAGTTTGTTTAAGACGAATGAAAAATTACGGCAGAGGATGGGAAGAAATACAACTGCATAATGTCATAGGGAAACTACTTAATAAACTTTTATATTTCAAACTCTCAGTAATAATAAAAAAAATAGCTGAAACTTTGGTCTAAATGAAAAATGACAGCAAGTATCGATTTCGTTTAGGTGTAGATAATTTTTCCAAATTATATTCCTATCGGTATTCTAATTTACCTTCAATTTATAGACTTAAAAAATACCTGTAGACAATAAAATTATTATCTTTTATTATGTAATCAGGCTGAGAAATCACGATACAGGGATAATCTTAGGTCAATATAAATGGGCAGCGCTGGCCGAAACCCACGCGCGGTGGTAGCCGTTACGCGTGAAAGCATCGCTAAGCTTTGGAATATTCCAAATTACCGTCACCTTCGATATTCCAAATTAGCAGCATGGCATTGAAACCTAAAATTTCATGGCACGCTTTGTATTCTCGGAATTATCGCGAAACTCACACGGACACCATAGAAGGAACATGCAAGTGAGTAGATTAAGTGTTTAACTCTACAGTTTCGACATATTTTAACCATGACTGGAACGATTGAATACTTGCTGAAAAAGTTTTGGAGATTGACGTCTTTTTATTCCGCAGATTAAGTCGAAAATGTGAAAATGGCGGTTGATGCACAAATGTGATTAGTGAACAGGTCATTAGCCCCTATTGTCTACGATATTACAAATTAGATAACATTAGTAGTTTATTAGGTACTTCGGTATTTCAAATTACTAACAGTATTCCAAATATACTGCACTTCCTCTACGTGTACCTACTTTTATCGGGGGTAAGCGTCGTTTAAAGCTGCGCGATACACCAGTGCTTTACTAACCACGGACTAAATCCACTCGGCTACGAGAAGAGATCGTATCAGGTTTCGGTCATGTTTTTTACCAAACGTGGTCGAGCATCGTACAACCCCTAAATAGTCCCGGATTCGTTTGGCCCCATTAACTTCCCGACCCGCCTGTGACCGTGTCTTGAGAAAAGAAAAATGGGCCATGAATCTCGACAACTGCCAATTATCGATCCTTTACTTAAGAGCGCGAGAAAAAGTAGCTTTAATAGCTGTATGTCTCGCGAGGCCTATGTACATACAGAGCTACGTAAGGGAAACTCGGACAAAACCAGGTACCTGAGTAAAACCGGGACGTGCTATTATTTTTTAAACTGTCTAAAATTTTCCCGCGTCGTTGCAGCGACATATTGTAGGGATGTCCATTATTTCATCAACAAAAGGTAATCGTGTTACAAGCGTACTTACTAAGGTTATACCGTCTTGTGTGTTTTTGAAGGTTCTGATCTAATTTTCGATCATTAAGAAACTTCAAACACTTTTGACAGTATTCAGGTAGATACTTTTTAGCGTGAATTATGTTAATTGTTGCATATTAAAGTATGAATAATTAAAACGTTTGTTTTTACTTTGCAATGGTATTGTTGATAATTCGTAATATTTACAAAATTGTATGCTGGGGCAAAACCGTCAGGGGTAAAACCGGGTATCCGGTTTTGCACAAAATGTGTATAACAAAGAAACGAAAAGAAGGACGTTATCAAAATTAAAATTAAATCTTAATAAAGGACTACAAGTAAAGAGAAAGAAAACCGCAAAATTAAACAAAGTACCGAAGGATAATGATAACAGTGGTGATAAAAATGGTGAAGATATTTGCATTTATGTTCAAGAATCGTATGGTTCATTGAATTTGAATGAAGGTTGGGTGCAGTTTACAGCTTGTTCTAACTGATTGGGAGACTGAAGAATTGGACGAGTTTAGTTGTTATACGTGCTAGGACCAGTATCTAGTATGATACCCGGTTTTATCCATGCTATATGGGATAAAACCGTAAAAACGGATCATATATTTAATCGTTATTTTTTTGTATTTGTAGTAAATAATATAAATAAAGAGTTTATGCTAACGAATCCTAATTGCAATTTCTTTTTTACATTAATAATGCCAAGATTCTGAGCCTTTATCCTTAACGTCCCGATTTTGCTCCGGTTTCCCCTACCTACCTAACAAGGGAAGATCGCGAACCCGGAAATTCAAAAAATTCTGAAACGTTGTGAATATGAAGGAAATTTCCTCCTGATTATAACGCAATTTTTGTTTGCTGCCCAAATTCACTCTAAGGAGGTGTAATTGACCCCTGAAAGTCCGGTTATTTTTCGATTTTGTGTTATAACTCGCGAACTGTAAAATAATTTTTTTACCAAATGATAGATCTAATTAAACGAAGTAATTTTTGTCCTGAAACATTTTTTTCTATCTCTTCCAGTTCGCGAGTTATAAGATAAAATCGGAAAATAGCCGAATTTTCAGGGGTTAATTTCGCCCCCTCCAAGTGAATTTGGGTAGCAAACAAACGTTGCGTTGTAATCAGAAGGAAATCCCCTACATATTCCCAAAGTTTCAGAATTTTTTGAATTTTTGTATTAGGGATCTTCCCTTGTATGTACGAACGACATCGTCCATTGTAGGTAGGTACTTGCTTGCACGATCATCGAATCATCGAATCTTAGAAATGACGAGAAACTTCGTTTCTCGCGTAGCAAGTAGCAAGTGCTGTAGCACTTTCCTCAGAGAGAACTTTCACGATCGTCAACATGCGACTGCAACGTCTCCGCGCATGTAACCTGCGACCTGCAGAGCGTTGCGCATTAATCTTTAGACTGTTCCAAGTCTGTGGAAAGACAGCCTATAACGACAGATATAGAGCAGAAGCTCCAGCTGAGATTTCTCCGTCGGGTAGTTGGTGAAGAAATTACTTAGGTTCGTTTCTGCGACTCTCTCGAGGAATGTCAGCCGTCACAAGCCGCGAAACAACAAAACACAGACTGCGTGGCGTAACACGAGAAGGGAACTATATAATCACGCTACAGGGCATATACTTCTCTCTCTCTCTCTCTCTCTCTCTCCCCTCTCTCTCTCCCCTCGTCTCCTTTTCTGTCCTTCTTTAGTCCTTTCAACCTTGGCCACTACGCGCTCATCCCAGGCTTTTTTTCTTCTCAAGTTCCAAACATGGTTAAGCGCCACCCTCGAGAGCCGGGGCGGCGCGGCGTTTCAAACCATTAGGCATTAGGCATTTTACGACAGTCCACCGGTCATGGTGCGATATAATATAGACTTATATTTAAATGCATAAGTAGGTATGCATAGGTAAGGACTTACCTACCTATCCGTAGGTAACGGGAGAGTATGCTGAACGTAATGATCGACAATCGCATAGGAATGGATGCTGCCCTCCACAAACATCCCTGTCCCTATACTATTTATCGGACCGTAAGCTGACCTCGGCACGAGTAATATCTAGGTACGATAGGGTGAAAGGGGCTAATGGCAGTCGCTTAAGCTGTAATTGTAATAAAACCAAGATATCAGGTGAAATATTTCTTGAAAATGATTTTTTAAATTGAAGCTTAACCTATCAACCTATTTGTAGGATACGAAAATAATTCGTATTATATTGATTTATTCAGTTAAGTTATGAAATACACAAGAGATGTGTTTGATCGCTATTGTCCGCACCTTCGGGCAATCGCGGTCTAGAGGCTGCTACATTTTTCGCACGTGTAACTATTGGTTGAGTTTCATCCACAAAATTCAGAATGGGCCCGGAGGCAACAAGAGATGCATCGAAACCACATTTCATTAGGTATCATGTCCAAACTGATAGCAAATAATACACTTGTACACTGCTTTTTAGAGCTTCGGAAGCACAATTGGGTTTTCCAGTTGTCCTAGGGCGTATTTTATAGTCATCTATAGAATAAAATTCTTCTAATGGAGACACTTATGTTTATTCTACACTGGAGAATAATGGTAATCACGTTGCGGGTACTAACAATCAAGCGACCATCATTATCCGCACACGTTTTCATTGATAAAATTGAAGATTGCATATATAAATTAAATACAGTGGCGGACGAAAGAAAGTTTGCAGCTCTTAAAATCGTATAACTTTTTAAGAATTGGCCCAAACGACTTGAGTTTTTTTTAGAAGCTAAAAGGATAAGTTTGTTAAGTGACGTGTTTCGTCGTTTTGAAAAAATGCAATTGGTCGAAATAGCAAAAAAAAAATAATAAATGTCGTTCTTTAAACTTTTTCGTGAGCCTGTAATGAAAATTGAAAAAAAAACCGTTTGTAGATTGAAGTAAGTTGTATACATGCCTAAGATTTCATGAAAATCTGTCAACGTTGCTCTGAGCTATAAACGCATAAAGATCGCAGAATAATGTCGAAAATTCCCGAAATCCGGGTTACCCATCTTCGGTAATTTGCTCGTGATTCGGTTTACCGAGCTACATATAGGTCTGGGCGCGAATTTGTGGGGAAGAATGATCGAGAGGGAGCGAGAAAGAGAGGGACAGAGAGATCGAGGCGTAAACGTAGCAGAGGGGGAACGAAGCAGCAATAAATCAGTCGTCAAGAGGTCGAAGGTCGTGAGCGGTGCCTCGCTATATTCACATCGAGGGCGTAATGGGGTATTAAGTCGAGAGGGTTTTCGAGTTAATTTTCTAGCCTCGAGTCGCAGCTGCAGATGAGAGACGGTTATTAAGTATTTTAGAGCCGATACAAGTCGCAGTCGTCGCGGTCATTTCCTCGTAGCTTCTCGCCTACGATCGCCGAGGTTGAAGCAGCAGAGGCCTCGAATTTTCCACTGCGACGATCGATCGATATTAAGATTATCAAGAGATTCACATAGCGCCCGCGCATCTCTGGCAATCCCCGAAGCCGCCGAACTGCTTTTAAAGTCACGGTTGGCTTGCAGTTGTTGTTATTGGCTATTCAGCGTTCGTCGCCTGACTCATCACCCGCTAGAGTAAACAAATAAACGGCTTTCACGGGTTTGCGGTTCTCTTGACCCAGAAAGCTGAGAAATAGGCGCAACCGCGTGAAACAGTTCTGGAAAGAATAGGTACTCGCCCTTTTGTTTCTCTACAAACGAGGTCTCGTGTTTACAACACAGCGGAAAGATTAACGTGGCGGGCTACGAACGTGTGTCATCGGTCACGGTATCCCATGCAAATACGTAGGTATGTTGGAAATTCTTTCGGCAGAGAAAGTATTCCGATATTCCGTGGTAAAAAAAAAAAGTTGTCGGTGACGAAAGGCGGGGAAAGATGGTCTCTGCATTTGCTCGCCTACGTGGACTCGGAAACGATGGCGAGGGGTAGAGTGGAGTAGAATTGTTTGCGTTGCAAGCAAACAGGCAGGCAAAGCAGGCAAAGCAGGCAGGCAGGGCAAGGCAGGCAAGCAGCGAGCGAGCAGGTTTACGGTACTCGATGGTCTGCCGGCGAACAGCAGTTCTGACGTCACATCCTGCGTGGGCGGACATCCGGTTTCGTTGCCGGACTCCTGTCCCAGAGCGATAACAAAATCTACGTTTGTTATGCGAGGAGAAAGAAAGCGCGGGAGACAGAGGGAATAGTTGCCGCTACCACCCTATTCCTCCCGAGTTGTCCCAAGTTGACGGCTCTCCACCACTTTCCTTCGTCTCCGCTCTAATTTGCTCCGCGACTACGTAGGTAGGTACCTGTGTAACGCCTAAAGGAGCGTCCGCAACGATCGAAATAAAGAGCGCTGCGCCGCGCCGCGCCGGGAACAAATCGACCGTTGGAAATCCCACTGGGATTAACCGATGGACGGGACACGCTCTTTCCTCTTCCCTCCCGATTCTCTTGTCCGTCCTGGGAGAGGCAACGCCAGCGATGAGCGTAGCAGCCGCAGCGGTAGGAAGGTAGGTAGGTACGTAGGTACGTGGTCACGCGTATTGTACCACTTTTCAGCCAACGACCAGCCAGCCGTTTCAAAAGGGGCGACTACAAATATTTGCCTCGTTATTATTTTATGGCGGTGTTTCGTTCCATTGGATCATCCGTTTACGATCCACCTTTCAACGCTCTCCCGAAAAACAAAAATCTACGACACGCAATCCTAAAGGAATTGGAAATCCTTTGAGTAGATATTTTCTGATTCGCGTGGCGTTGTGGGGCCCACACTCCGCGAGTCAGCTTGCGAACTCTCTAACTCGAGTCGTTCAATCTGCCAGTCACAGATGGCATTAGCTCGCAGAACTTTAGTATCGCGATACAGCTGGATAATTGCTCGTTATGATCAGTTTCGCGGTCGAAGGAGAAGGAATGCGGCGCGGTCTATCTAAAAAAAACAATTAGGTATAGGATGCTTGAAACGTTCACGAACAATAGACAAGCCTTGAGCTTTGGGGCAAAAATCTTTGGGAAACCTGAGTAGGAACTTAATAAATCATTTAGCTGGGCGAACGAAACGGAAGGACTCGGCAAACATCAGCAACACAGATCCGATCGTCCTGCAGTAACGATTCTCGCCAGACGTTTTGTCGATGGAATGATCGCGTCTGGTGCGCGCAGATAGCCGGTCGCGTAACGGGGGCGTTTTAGGGGCGGTTTCCGTCCCTAAGGGACTCTCCGCGCGGCTCGACGCTCGCTCCTTCTCGTTCCTTCCATCGAGTAAATATCACCGACAAACAATACAACAAGCCACGATCTCCCTCGGAGACGACCGTAGCTCGTTCCGGGGCACTGTTGGGCGCGACGCGACGCGACGCCGCCGATAACGCCCGCATATACATAGTACATATGTACGAGGCCGAGCGGCAAACCGTACGAAACCACACCGAACCGTTCGTTCCGACTTTTCGTCGCAACTCGGTTTCCGTTCTCGAACTCGCATGGGAAACTAAGCCGGTTAGCTTGCTTCTCTTCTCTTATCACCGACCACCCTCGACCCAGCACAACTACGAATGTAGGTACGAACGTACGGCCACCGGTGCTCCGTGCGGATTGTTCAGCTGTCCCCTCCTCCAAGGTGACAAGAAAAAAAAAAAAAACGGCGTTTGTAAAGGACGTGAGTCCGCGCACCCTCATAAACGTGGCCGCAGGTGGTCGAAACACGTTCAACCGCATCAGAAAAGGAGGAAACTTTCCTGCGTCCTAGCGTGGCCTAGCCTAGCCTCGTTAAACCGTTCGAGCCGTGGCAAGCGCGAGATCTTGGCTAGCTTTGCTCGTGGCTCGTGCGACGCGCGTATGCCCTGAAAAGGGCCAAGCTTGCTGCTTGCGCATCCGCGAGCTAGAAGCAACTAAAGGACCAAGAAGAAATGCCGAGTGTAGCTGAGAAAGGAATGTTAGCAATGTCGCAGTTTATCTGCACGTCCTTGGCTAATCTCTGCCCGTAACAGATTACCCTATCACCGGGAGTTACGCTACGCCTCTGCCACTCGGCTATACGGTGGGCGTTTCTATCATCTCTATCGTCTATATCGCTTCTATTGTCTCCCTCTCCCCCCGTGACCAGCCCCTAAAACCTCCTCCTCTTTTCATTCGCTTCATTCTCTGCCACTCACTCCTTGCACCAAGCGGTGGAACACTCGAGTAGTCGACTAAAAACAGCAAAACGAGGGAAAATAGATAATCTCTGATAGCGTGCAAAGGCGGGCGAGATTTGTAAAATCGGATTTGAAATTCTCAAGTTATAGCTTCACGAGTCAGCTGTGCGCAGCGCGAAGCAGGACAAGGAAAGGCGATGGAAGGTAATAAGTATGTAATGAGAGACGAAAGTGGACGAGAACGGACAAGGCAAGTGGGAGCGAGGCAAAGCGGGACGATGCGTTACGTTGGGTCATGCTGCGAAGCGTTATCGCGGACCGGCCGCCAGCCGATACCTTATCTGGAGTAGTTGCACACCGACAGTGGTTCCCAACTTGCACGTATCGCGATTCTTCCTCACAATCAACCGTTTCGGGGAACACAAGCGCGCGACGCTTCGACCTCGACCTCCACCTCGGCATTCACGTTCTAAAAGGCTTGCAGACCCAGCCGCAAGTCGCCGGGCAAATAGAGCTGGGCGAAAATCGAGAAAGGCTCCTATGAAAACGCAAGGTAGCTCGGTGTTGTTCGCTAACGGTGTCGTTCAAGGTTACGTACGAGCGCGTTGCGTAAAAATGTTGTCGAGTACGAAGAAAGTCGGCAAAGAGTTATGCTCGCGAGCATCGGATCAGCAATGCCTGGGTGCTTATGCGTCGCGCCATCCGGATGCGTTCGCTTGACAGCGGCGCGCCGCGGCGGAGAAACTTCTCCTCAACTACGGAACGTGCCGAACGGCGAATCTCAACTAGACTAAACTGGAAGAAGTCTGCTGGTAGGAAAGAGCTAAAAGTTTCTTGGCCGAACGCCGGTGTATCGCGAGATAACTGGTATCGCGGTGGCTGGTACACCGGCCGATAGAACACCACCCACCATTTCGCACTACACGCTGACGCGACGCGACGGACGCGTGTGTCGGATATCGTATCGACGCCACTAGCCTGCATTATACTATCATTCGGTATTTCGCGAAATCAGTCGTCGCGAGAATCGCTTTCAATTCGGTCGGCATCGGTGCAGTCTACTGGGTTCGTTAGAGCTTACGGTGCACCCTGCTCTATCCTTTCGTCGGGGTGTCGTCCGCGCGGCGCGGCCCGGCGCGGACCCGAGCTATTCGAATCTCACGTGCTTCGGTGGATCCCGCGTTCAAGCAACAGCCGCATCCACGCTGGGAACAGTGGGAGGGGGAGTGAGAGTACGAGTGAGAAAGAGTGGGAGTTTGTTCATCGACGAAATATCTGTGTGTGAACAGTGAAAAGATTTTCACGATTTCGCCAGCAACAGATCGGAAGAAACGGGACGAGAAAAAGCAAGGCTTACGAGGCGGCGGTTGGCACGATTCGAACTTGCCCAACTACATACTTAGGGGAAGGTTGCCTATGTTGAACCACTTTTTTATTTTTCTCTCCTACACGGACATAACACATTGAAGAAAGCAAACAGAAGCGGGAAAAAGATCTACATTTTATGTAGATTTTATCATGTATTTAGTGTGTTGGTAAAATATGTGATTAAAATAATATCTCAAAAAACTAAACTAATGACTTCGGTCCATTCCAGGCAACCTGTTTCGTAATTTGCACCACCGGTTTCCTACTTTGGAAAGCTCCTAAAAATCAATGAGTTTAAATATACAATCTAAAAAACACAGATCAGGGCATTGAAAAAAAATAGAAACAGGAAGCAACAAGCATCTTACGGTGCACGTAGTGCAATAGTACGTTGTGTTGATGGTTTTTTTATATTTGTCCGCACATAATTGTCCCCAGAATATGGGCCAATTTTGATAATCCTTTTTTTATTCGAAAGAGGGCGATGTGCCAGTTTTGGTTAATAATAAAGACTATTGTCACCTAATTATTATTATTTTATGTACGTACGCATATATCTCCTCAGCATGTTGTGTCAATATATATAAAACTAAAAAGTTAAAAATAAAAAAATTAAAACTGACTTCGAAAAAATAAAATTGCACTAAAAAGTAAAAAATAATTTTTTCCCTTATTTAACTTACGGTATTCTCATATTTTTTAAGTCGGTGCCTCATCATTTACACTATGTAAATCTGGCGCCGACTTAAAAAATATGAGAGTCGTAGATTAAATAAGGGAAAAAATTATTTTTTACTTTTTAGTGCAATTTTATTTTTTTATGTCGGTTTTAATTGTTTTTTAAATTTTTTAGTACGATTTTAACTATTCGCTACCATAACATAGATTGTATCCTAAAATGGACCGGTCCAATTTAAGCAACTAGTGATGGTCCAATATTAGGCAACTGGTTGGTTGCATAAAAAAGATATGTTTTCATTGTTATACTTATACGAATATGGAGAAGTAAGGGCATGAAGTTGTAGCTAAGACAACACACTTTACACTAGTATCATTTAAAATTATAGTACCTACAAGTTGTAGAAAGAAATTCACTTGAAATAGCACGAAAAATAATGATCGCGCACCACGTGTTTCTATATGTCGACGACGGTGAACGACAAACTAATGAATAACCGTACTGCTTTTCTCGCAAGTTCCATCTCCACTTCCTAAATCAATGTAGCCAAAAAAAAAACGCTGCAAATATATTTGTTTATCGAGATATACAAATGGTCCAATCTAGGAGCCGGTCCAATATAGGCAATTCTCCTCTACTCTATTACCTATTTACCACGAACGAAGAACAAACTAACGCATTTCTAAACATTTGCCGCTTTGCTGATCGAGCCTCCCTCCCTCGCTACCTCCTATAGGGGAGACCGGGGCAGATTGTAACAAAAAAGTTTTCAGAGCTTTTACTCGAAAGTGTTTTCCTCAATCAGGACACAATTTGCGTGACTTACTATTTACATATATGGTGAACTCATTGAGTGTAAGTACATGACAAAATCTTGGACACTTAGACATCTAGCTTCTTCATCTTAACCCTTCGGTGGGCGCGCCCGCGGCAGTTAGCCGCAAATTTTATATTTTGTATTGTACCATATGTAGTGTTCAGACTGGATCCATGTCCAGTCAAAGATTCTTCCAGCGGACATTTTTGCATCATGCTACGTACTTGTCAGGTTCAAATTCAGTTTGGAAGTGTCTCTAATTGAATGAAAACGAAAGTATACCGCGTATCCTGCCGGCGAGCGCCCGTGTACTCACAAAGAGTTTCCCAGGTGTCTGCCTCTGATTGCTTTGATTTTTGGATAAGTTTTATAGCACCGAAAACTAAGATATACGTGGTTTTTTATAGCAACCCGTTTTCATATTTAGGGGTGAAACCATCCGTCAAAGATATAAGGTTTTCAGGTGTTCGTCTCCGATTGCTTTTCATTACTTTTGTCGCTGTCGCATTAGGCAACTAAGGTCGGTATCAGATATATTGGCCGGTGAGTTTCGTGAGGGGTATTCTCCCACCACACAATTAGCCTGCCTCGGTGCTCCTTTTCTCAACTTTTTCTGATTCGTTCTCGTTCCATCTCGCTCGCGCTTTCGCAGAACAAGAGTGAAGTGGTGGGGATAGTGCCAAGCTTCTGGCGTGTAGGGCAAACCGAGTTCCTAACGTAGAAATATATATATATAGGGTAAACCAACCAGTGAATGACCGAATTGTCGAATTTATGGACCTTTGAGATTAATACTTGAATATATTTATATATAACAACAAAACAACTGTTGAAATTGCATTTAAATTTATTTTGCTTGAAATTTCTATAAAATTAATTACTTATTCTTATCGTAATTTAAAAAAAAACGATTGTAAAATACAAAACGTGTAGAAGCCCTGAAAATGACCGCCTACTTTTAATAAGAATTGTACTTATTTATGTTTGCTTAATACGCGTAACTAAAAATATGGGATATTAAAAGTACAACTACACTCCATTTATAAACATATAATATTTTTAAATTAATAATTGACATTTCTTTGCCTAATGGTCATTCACTGATAGGGTAAAGAGTACAATGGTTGGCCATTTAAGTAAGAGTGTCACATAAATAATGAATTATAAATTTGAATTTAGTAAATTTGAAATGGAAATCAATATAAATAAGTACGAAAAACTCCTAATAATCTAAAAATAAATAGAGTGTATAAAAAAAAATGAAGAATGTATAAAAATATACAAAAAATATGTTTCCTACAAAGAAATATATTTATTGGCATGGTCAAGACAGTAATTGTCCAATCGGTACGACAGTGATTGGCCGCTATTTGATACATAATATAACCTGAAAGAAAATGTTACCTGATTTGGCGATAGAAATAAGATTAAAATTATTCAATAAAAATCGATATATTTTATTTAGTATGTATTTGTCTTGTTTGTTTCTGTTTTGAACAGGGGGCTAATTACTGTTTAACATGGTTAAAAACCGGTCACTGGCCGTCCGGCCAATTACTATCATTCAACATTATTCATATGACAGTTGTTGGCCCCCCTGTATTTTCATAATATATGTATAATTTTAACAAATAAATAATTCTTTTATAAAGTTTCAACTTTTATTTATCGATATATACCGAATATAAGAGATATACATATCATAAATACATTAAACTATTCGCAAACTTTCAACTGTACTCTTATGGTTTTTTGATTAAATGCCTGTAATTTCCAAGCTTCAAAGCCGAGTCATCCTATTTGCTTTTATATATAATCACAGTATATAATGAGTGGAGAAATATTGATTAAATCCGAAGCAAGAAAGTACAAGGAATATGAATATGTTCGTTAAAAAAAGGCATGACATTGGTATTTCTTTATATTCATTTATTTCTCAAAATAAGGCCAATCACTGTCAAGTGGCCAACCACTGTACTCTTTACCCCTATGCGGTCAATTACTGGTTGGTTTACCCTATCAGAATAGGTGTGCGTTAGTAACGAAAAAATTCAGAAGTTTTATTGCTCAGCAGATTGATTCTTTCTCGATAGCTTCATCTCGTATTGGTTTACGCATATCTTCGTAACGCACACAATTATTACGCTAAGAATAAAAAATAACAGCCATACAGCTACGTTCAGGCGGAGCCGAGCAGCGTTCCCGTTACTCCACCATACCCTTCGGAGACCGCGCAACTCCAATTGACAAATCCACGATCATCAGATGGTGGTGGCTGATTTCTCCTTGATCGCTGCTTGCGAAAACGAACTCACCAGCCAATATATCTGATACCGACCTTAGGCCCTTATGTGTTTGAGAATAATGTTACTTTCCACGTTTTTAGTTATCTTTGTCTATGCTTTCCTGTGTCTTCCCATTCTCCCCTTCGTCTTTGAGCCATCGAAATACTGAGAATCAATTAATTTTCTTCGACTGCGCGGGCAGAATTGGGTACAGTACGCACTCGTTATAGCCCGGTTTCTACCATGCGTTGTACGCCCGGCGACTATCCCCACCATTTCTTCGAATCACTCGGTCGCGAGTGAGAGAACCCGAGAACGTGTGAGAGGAAACGAAAGAGTCGACACGAAGTTGCCGTCGGCTATGTCCTATGTTCATTGAATAAAATATTATTAAGCAACGAATGTAATTTCGATTTTCTTTTGTGAGACCTAAAATTGTCTAAATTTAGAGGTAAAACAACGAGGACTTCGATTGCAGTATAAAAGCCGCAACGCGCCCACTGATGCAAGTCTGAAGAGCGCACCCACCGAAGGGTTAAACAATTCTGAACCTTTGTTACAATGTGCCCCAGTCCCGGGAAAATTGTAACATATCGGTTTTACTTATTTAAATACAAATATGAACACAAATAAACATTTCTAAAAAATATAAATGAAAACACAGATCATTATTAAATATTTTATATACATGAGTTAAGGGGTCATTCTGGTAATCAAGCCGCAAAACTCGGCGGCAAGGTTTTTTTTCTGAGTGAATACAATGAATAACAATGTCAAACTTTTTTTCATTTATTAAGCTATTTATAATGTATACGGAATAATTTTTTAAATTCACGACGGCGGGAATGATTTCAGCTCACAAACTCACCTGAAACAAAAAGACCAAACTGATTCTTAATCATTGCGAATACCGCTACCGCAGGTGCCAGAATTAACCACCTAAGTAAAAATTTAACAAAACTTTTGTGCATTCAAACTTCAAGTAAAAATGGAAAACTTCGAGACTTGAAGTTTGAATGCGCGCAATTTTGTTAAATTTTGACTTACGCGGCTAATTCTGGCATCTGCGATAGCGGTACTCATAATGATTATGAATCAGTTTGGTTTTTTGTTTCAGATGAGTCTGTAAACTTGAATCACTCCCGCCAGATGGATATTTCTGTTCAAAGTCGCGATTTTTAACTCCAGGCAACATTGAAAAAAAAACACAATTAAAAGTGTCTTAAAAAATTGTTCCGTATACGTTATAAGTAGCTTAATAAATGAAAAGAAAGTTTGAATTTGTTATTCATTGTATTCACTGAAAAAAAAAACACTGAATGTTGCCGAATTTTACGGCGTGATTACCAGAATGACCCCTTAAGCAATCACTGCTTATTTATCAAAATCTTCTTCTGCGCTTTCTTTACTTTTGCCTTCATACTTCATTTTCTACTTTTTGGATTCTCGATTGTTCTGTTGTTCGTCTAGACCATCCTTTTCCGGTGTCAGCAAGTAGCATGTTTGCTTTATCACCATTTAGAGCGGAGTAAGTAGTAACATGTTACAATTTACCCCGAGCTTGAATTTTTGCGTTTTATCTCAACAAACGAGAAACTAAATATCAAATTACTAAAATGCGTACACATTATAACAAACCAATGTGTAGTGATTCGTTTGCGACAAAGAAGCAAAAATTCAAACAGTTTCTAACGACGGTTAATTGAAATAAAAGTTCTAAGACAAAATTGACTTACGTGCTCTAAGGGAGAGTAGAATAAAATGGAACGCTTAACTTTGGTGGGTGATAACTTAAAATCGGAAAGAAAAGAGGACACGGGACTTCAATAGGAATGGACCTTAGACTATAAGAAAATCAAAAAATTTGTTAAGAAAAATATTTGGCAACAAAGGAAAATGAGATTTACCGGAGGTATTGAAATCTTCGCCTCGCCCAAGTGGTAGGGTAAAGTGGAACACCCACTTGAAGACCACGTAAACGTATAGAATCTTTATTTTTATGATTTAAAAAGTATTCATTTATGTAAAAAGCTAGAAATATATGTTTTAGGTATAACTATTACAAATAAAATATAACAAAAATATATATTATACACGTAAGAAAAAATATTTTACCAGATAACATCAAATTTACTGAAAATAATCAAATACACATGGATTTTTAGATGAATAATGAATATCAACACGTGCATGAAGAATTTTTTAGTGCATTTGAAAAAAAATCGTGTAACTTAAAAAAATGTTTTTGAATATTTTTTTAATATTTACTTTTTAGTGTTTTTAGTTTTAATTTGATTTGTGGTTACAGGCTGATTTCAAGTCGTTTGGATTTGTGGTTATGGGTTGTATTTATTGATGACGGGGTAATTTTTTCACCCTACCCATTTTTGCATAATTTTGTATTGTCATCATAACTACGCACGCCTGCAAATTTTCAAGACAATTGGATTGGTGGAAGTGGGTTAAATAAGTGTTCCGTTTTACCTCGCGCAAAGTGTTCCGCTTTGCCCCACATGCAGTAATTTAGTAAACATTTAATATTTACACTTCAACGTGAGGTAAAGAACTGAGTAAAGCGTCAAAATGTAGCTCAAAGACAATAGAAACCAACGGTGTTCTTGCCGTTATAAATTTTCTAAATCCAAGTAGAAGAAAGAAAAAAGAAAAATGGTCGAAAGTACAACACAATATCGAAACTTCGATACCCGAAATGTTTACAACACTGTTAATCGAAAAGTAACGTGTGCAGGGGTCTATGGTCTGTCACGAAATGTTGCGAGGACCGCTTGGCCCCATGTCACGTGATACCAACTCATTCGCAGCTCTCACCTAATGCCGCGTTTACACGAAGGCGAACACGAACAAAAACATTGTTCGCGAACGTTTTCGTCTGTTCTTGTCGTGTCCACACCGCCGCAAATAGAACAAAACGTTCACATACGATTCGTACACTGAGTTTTGTTCATGTTTGCGGCGGTGCGGACACGGCAAGAACAGACGAAACCGTTCGCGAACAATGTTTATATTCGTGTTCGCCTTCGTGTAAACGCGGCATAAAAGAGACATTGATGTTCCGTTTTACCCACCCGTTCCGCTTTACCCTACTCTCCCCTACATACTAAAATTCTGGGCTATAACCACGAACTGAATACATAACGCTCGTTTGTGTCACTGAAACCGACGGTGCTAATATCGTCAAGCAGTTCTCGCATGCTGTGGGTTACCAGATTTTTCGTTCAAAAGATTTTACTTATGTTACAATTTACCCCGTGTTACAACCTACCCCGGTCTCCCCTACCTATATATATGTATGATGTTACTTATTGTTAGTGCCTAATGCACGTGAAAGAAACACGCAAGCAAAGCGAAGGAAAGGGCGAGCTTGCGAACGGCGATGATATCGAAAAGACGGCTGATCGTCGCCTCGTGGTTCAAGCGAATCTCGCGTTCGAGTAGAGTATTATGGATAGGGATGAAGTGCAAAATCACTAACAGTGATTTATCACCGTGATCGTAGAATCACGATCACGGGCGTGATTTAACTTAAATCACGCCCGTGATTTTTTTACCTCAAGAGAATTTGCTCATTGTGAATACTGTAATCGTAATTCTTGCTGATGATTGAATTATTTTTTATAAAATACTTCAATATATCTTGTGTTACAAATAAAACGTGCTAATTCAGCGAATATAATATATACATTCATAAATAGTCAATGTATGCACGCACTGATTTGATTGGCTGAAATATTCACATATACATTATACTTTTTAACTAAAGTGAAGAAATATTCGCTAATTTAAATAGATCAAGAACGATTACATTGGTTCAAAATATACAACTGACATTCTATAAGCACAGTGAGGACTTGAGAATGTTTCGAGAGAAATTAGAAATTGGGTTTATGTGGCGCGTGCAAAGAGCAGTTATGCTTTCCACCAATCAGATCACAAAAATTGCGAATCACTGTTCTGCCTGCACCAATCAGAAGCGATCACGAAAATCACGGATCACTGTGAAAAATCACCGTGATTGGGAACGAACGTGATCGGATCACTCGTTCAAATCACGGTTCTAGCCAACACTAATTGTGGGGCAACAGTGCGCACTTAACTTTTAGAGGGCCGGACTGGCCACTATAGTGGCCACCTAAGAATTTGGATACTTTGCCGGCCATTTTGGTGGTATATATGCATAAATTTTAAATAAATCAAATTTACAATTTCAATGAAAAAAATCCCAGCCCTCTAAAGGTTAAAGTTTCGACTTCCCTAAAATCCTTGGTATTACACTAATAGCACATATCATTGTGTAAGAAATAACTATTATCCCTTATTATTCGATAGGCAGTGATTTGATGTAAATTTACCTGTCACAGCTTATATAAAATAAATATTTCCAAAAACTGTGAAATGCGAACTTTTATCCGATATATGGGACAAAAGTTCGCATGTTATGGGGTAAAAGAACACAACCAGAAATTTTCACAAAAGTCTGTTATTTGCCTACATACAATAATTGCAGTAATATAACGGAACGACTAATAGTTTACAATTTTTTTTAATCAAGATAACAGTAATAACACGTAACATTACCCCCACCTTCGTAGTCTGCGCAGGCATCAGTCTTCTGGAGGATCAGTATCTTCTGTGTTCTTCTTCACACGCAGGATAAATTATTTTTTCCATAGCCGATGATGGTTGGGGCTATTCTCTTTTCGGAACCGATTTATTTTGTTCCTTTCAAAACTTTTCACAAGTAGATGTTATTTTTTTTATTTTTTTTTTGCTCTTCCAATTATTTATTTGCAGGTTCGCATTCAGATTTTCTTCTCATTGCCTCATTTACCTACTTCAAGGTGATTTTTAAATGGGGAGTTTTCAGTCGCACTTTTGCCACCACAACTACTGTTCCATTGTTTAATCAATCCTGTAATCTGTGAAGAGAACTGAAAACTTCTATTAGCACTTTTGAATAGAAGAATTTCAGATCTTTCAGACGACATTCTAATTAAAATATTTACTGATCAATTTCTAGGAATAATATTGATTTCTAAAAATAAGAATATTACATCAGAGCTAACGAATTCAGTACTTACCGCGTTGTACGATAACAAAACGCACCACAGCCACGCAATTCGACACTGGTGACTCTACCTTGATTGACAATTGCCTGCCAATCACCATTGGCAACTGCCACAACTCAAACAATGAAATTCGCACGGTGCGAACTTTTACCTACGTCTACTCTATATTTTACAGTCGCTTGGCTTGTGAGTTGCAGCTAGCGGTAACGCGCCTCGAACAACTCGAAAACAATGGGTACCTATGCGAAGCGTAAACGACTGAAAGGTAGTCAAAGGTACGCGACGCGGTACGCTCGATTCTCCGCCGCTACGACTTCCTCTCGCTCTGCCGACACGAAGAAAAAAAAGGACCGTGATTGACCGCGAATCACGCGCTGCCACCAATAAACAATCCAGTTTACATTGGAGAGCAGAGTGGAAAAGATATGGGAGGAGGTACCTATCGCTTTCGCATGTATTTACACCGTTTGGGCAACTCGGAACTTGATAAGCGGAGGTGCATGAATTTCTGCCGATCACAGCACAAGGACTTGGCGGTCGATATCGGCATCGCGAGTTCTCCGACCGCTGCTGATTCGTCTATTCCTCCAATCAAGGTCTTCTCTCCAAACACGGTCGTTCGCACGACAGATAGGTAACCCCCAGCGAGATTCAACGATTTCAACGACCATCTTCCAAGGGTCGCTACAGCAAATTTAACCAGGAAGGCGGAGCGAGTCAGGAGAAAGGAATTCTTTCCATCGCGACGAGCCATTCGCGTTTCAGCGTAGCGGCCATTTTCGAGCATCCATGATACTGCGCATCCTCCTCTCTCTCTCTCTCTCCCTCCCTCCCTCCCTCCACCTCTTTCCAGCACTATTTACCTGTAAACTTCAGAAAAAATCGACAGAAGACATGCCTATTCGACTTTCCGACCCCACTCGACTTGACCTTTTCTCTCGCGAGAGCAACGGTTTCGTCGGTAGGTAACAGGAAAAACACTCGGACACTACAGGAAAGACACTGGCATCGCAACCAGCCCCACGAAAAATCCTAATACTTGAACGCAACATCGCCAATAGCGCGCTATTGTTGCGTACATTGACCCGTGACGATGTAAAACGGTAAAACCGCCGGATAGCAGAAAAACTCCGATAACGAATGGACTTGGACCCTCGGTTAGCTGGAACTTGGTGTTCATTTATACACGTACATATGTATAGTCAGCGTTCGCCTCAACTTCCGAAACTCCATCTTCTCATGACAATTCCTCGGTGCACTGATCCGAAAACCGTTAGAAAAAAAATCGATCAACAATAGCCACGGAAAGAATAGTGACGGGGAACGAACGAGCAAGAATAGAGGTGACCGTGACGGTGGCGGCGAGGGAGAAGGAACGTATGTGTATATATATATATACATATAGCAGACGGGCCAAAAGAGAAACGCAACAAACGCATCGCCGATGGAACACTGTGAATCATGCCTATCGCACAGCTCACCGAGCAAAATCCGATAATCTTATTGCTACTTAGGTCGCTCGAAACCGCTCGTCAATGGGAATTTAACTAAGTAATCCGGCGAACGAAGCGTGTAGCTCGTGAGACGAAGAGATACGAGAGTTGGCTATTGAAAGACGAAGAAAAGGGTCAGCGCGGATAAAAGTGTTGGAGTCGCGGCCGTGGAAGCTGCAGTCGATTCAGGACTGTAATTATCGTCGATCGATTCGTGATCGACGGCGACGCACCGCGTTTGTCCCCGAAGCAACGGCAACAACTACGAGTAGACACGTTATCGCGACTAGCAGCAGAATTATCACTCTGATATCCAACGTATATACACCCCCCACGATTGGCCCCCGCTCTCCAGTGACTCGCGAACCACCGGCACCGAGCAGCAGTCCAGTGGTTGTTCAAGACCTGAAAACCGATCGGCGGTTTTACTGTCTCTTCTTGTCCCGTCCATCATTCAATCGCGTGGAAAACCCTTGCCACCCCAGTGCTCTCTCTTCTCCGTACACGTATTTCCGACTTGTCGATGATATACCTACGCTCTTCTTACCTCTGTGATTCAACTACGAAACCATTGAAAAACCGCTCACCGTACTCCGGCTCTTCATGTTTTCTTATATCTTGGTGGGCTTGGCTGGTGTTGCTTCTTCGTTCCATTCCCTCGTTCGTCTCCTGATACGTGCCCGCCTTGTCGTAGACCCTTGGATTCATAGGCAAACTTTTTCCCCCCGATCGCGATCTCAGCCTCTCTCTCTCTCTCAGCGTCCCCTCCGTTGCACAGCCAACCGACAAAATTCCAATTCTTCGTCAACCGTAGTGATTACTTTCTTATCTTGCTGCTTCTTTCCTCCTTTCTCTGTGCACGTGGTGCACTCTGTTTTGCCACGCTTCTCGGTATCGATACTCCCGTCCACCGAATATGGCGAACAACAACTAGGGACACACTGAAAACACTTTATGCCTGCGAGACGGTATAAATTAGCCTGCGATTTGCCAAATTCCGTTCGCTGGTTAGAGAAGTGTTCGCGTTCGCCACTGTTCTATGATTGCAAGCGAGGCTGGTGTGTATTATGTACATAGAGGAGGAGAACCAGCAAGCAAAGTGGAACCAACAGAAAGAGAACAGTCGGTAGAGACAGAGCAAGAGGGAGCCGTTGATAAAAAGAGAGCGACAGGCAGGGAGAAGGGAGAAGAGAGGAATGAGCGAGTGAGTGCGCCCCTCTCCCCCTCCCTCTCCCTCTCCCCCATCTGTGCGTGTGTGTGCGAGAGAGAAATCGCTCTCCGGATAGTCGAGTCGCAAACCGAGCTCCACTTTCAAATAAATTTTCTGAAAGAGTAAAAAAGGAAACGTTGAGCTTCTCGGAGGGCACCTACCTATAGCCTGTTGGTTAAACGGGGGAGCCTCGGTGGCCATGCATTTGCTCGTGCTTGGTGCAAGTATATCGCGAATAACGTTAGGGAATATTATGCGCAGCACGAGCTGGATCGCGTCGGCGTCGACGTACACGCCAATTCTCTCTGTTTATCTTTATCGCGAAAATCACATGCGCCACTTCTTTCTCTTTCCATCGCGCTCTTCTTATCGGCCAGCCGGGAAAATGAATTTGCCACTACCTCCGCCGCCACCTCCTTCCTCCTTCACCTTCTCTTGCTTCGTCATTCCTACCTTCCTCGCTCTGTCCTCCAACCGGCAACCGATCAGTTCTTTTTCCTCCTCCTCTTCCATTCTTCTCTGTCCTCGTTCGTCGCAACACTCGCAACTGCCGCCGATACCGGCCGCGCTGCAGCCTTCACCTCTTCGTTTATGCTCACATTCATTTTACTTCCTCCGCCGAAATTACTAGCTGGATCCTTGTACGCATCATTCTTCCCCTTCGCGACAGTATGTAGTTACACCGACGTACCCACGATGTCGCATAATGCGTGCAGCGTACTTAGTGCTTTAAACTTAAACGTTTACCAGCTGTTGAACAAAAGGGTCTAAGCTGCAACGTTCTTCCGCCTACCGCCAAGCGAACAATAAGAAACGAGACAAATCCAGACTTGCCATTCCTCCAACTTTTCCCTCGCATTAGGTACCTACTTCTCTCAATTGTCTACCACAGAAACGCATATTTCTAGACTCTAGATTTCTACGCAAGTAGGTATGCTTTTACGTGCAAATACTACAAATTATTTTTCATTTTCAGATTTCAAAGGCTCGTGAACCCAAAGACTCGTTCCAACGACGTGCCGAACCGTGCCATACCGAGTTCCTCTGGTATGAATCCTCCCAATGACTCACGAGTCTCTTCCTCTTTCCACTAGTTCGCGCGGCACGTAAACAAATTACCTGCGACCGTCGCGTCGCGTCGCTGTCCCGTCGATGGTAACCCCGGTAAAGAACCCATAAAATGTCCATGGGTGCCGATGGAAAACAATAGATGTACGGACAGAGGGCAAAATTGAATTTACTGCAGATACAAATTCTAGAGTGGTGACAGTACGATGGGATGATTCATTCAACATTTCTGTAGTTTCTATGCAGTCTTATCGACTTGCGTTATCTACTGTCTATGAAAATGCTCATTTACTTTGCCTGGAATAATTCGCGCATCCATACCACGGTGCATGCCTGCCCTGTCCAAGTATTGGATTCTGGTCATCTGCTGGCGGAGTCTCCTGCTCGACAATATCCGTGTTTAACAATGTCCATTCACTACGACCTTCGACGCGATCAGCCGATCGATCGAATGACGAATACGCGTCTTCCAGCGTCTTCATTCATCCGACTATAGGCTCATTGTACAGTCTATACTGTACGTGGCGATTACTTCCCCGTTCGAAATATTTCTATCGAATGTTAGCATTTCGTATCGACGAAACTAAATAATACCTACTCATAGCCTGTGTAAAGCAAACCGTATTTTCAAAATCAAGCAACGACGGTCACCCATAGGAAACCATAAAGAATTGCCGCTTATGCTTCTGGTCAAGTTGTTGTCCAACGTCTCTTTACGACTTCTCTGCTAATCGCTCATTGTTTCCTCTGCCAAGTAGGTAGCCAGCGGCAGCGTCTCGCCAGCATACCTCCGGCATACCTAGGTACTTGATTGATTAACTGTACAACAGATTTTTACGCAACAACCAGACCTTCTCGTTCATCCAATATCGCAATGGAAGAGTAGAAATTGATAGTCGTCTAATCAGAAAAATCCTGTCAAATCGTACAAATTTCCGTACCCTCGCGATCAAGAAAAACTCTGGTCCCTAACGCATCACTAGTCTATGTAAAGTGAATTACTAATAACGCGGAGCAAACACTACGTACACTATGTACGAACATGTGAATTTTTGTTCAGGTGTTATGAGTTTCTCACGCGTTTCATTCAATGTTACACGAACATCGTAAGACGCCATAGGTGGCAAAGCGCAACGACAAAGTTAACGAAACCTGTATTTCTACTTGCCAAGCAACGTGCAAGCACAACGGCGTCACCGCGTCACGTTATTATAACCAAGTAGTGGATTTCGGCTGGGGGGAGAAGGGAATGAAAAGTTTCTTTCTAAAAACCACTTCGTAACGGCAACTTTATTCTAGTTCCACGTGATCTCGTTCGATTTTAGCCCGATTCTTTATTAGATACGTTGCTTTGCATTTTCACTATTTCAACACGAATCTCAGGAAAACGAGCACTACGAACAAGTGTTTTAAGTTCCTTCCAGTTAATCACACTGCTCTTCGCTTCTCCTCCGTACAATACATATGTATACATACACAAGGTGTTAAAAAAAAAAAAAAAAAGAAACAGTCGAGAACTGTAGAGTCTTATAGTACTCACTTGATCAGCATGGCTGCTAAAAACCAAAGCTTTCGGTGCAAAATGTATTCTTGTGTCTATGAACGTCCGCTGTTTGCACACACACATATTGAATGTAAACAGAAGATGAATGAGAAGAATTTTAAGAGACAGTCAGTCCTTCTACCGAACAGAATCACAGCTGCAAGTACACAGGAGAGATTCTAAATGTGGTTAGATCCTAAACGATGGGGGAGCATTTTCGGTAGAAGGTGGATTGGGCGAGGATGCCCAGTAGAATGGTCTTCCCTCGTTCTCTCCATCACCTCGCGCGAATCCTCTGTGTTTCTTATAACATAAAAGACGTATAAGGCAACATTTGAACGTGAATGTGAGAAGCAACCTTTGTATCTTACGAGCGGATTACCGATAGGATGGATTTCACTCCTCTCAGTGACTACTATAAGCCCCTCGAGTCTTGGATCCTTCTTTTTTTAATACCCTGTATATGCGTATTGTAGCGTGCTTAGCTTAACTTTTGTGAAAGCGACAGTTTAGTTTAACCGCAAAATGCAACAGTTCAACGCGTTGGCTCGCGATCGACCAACCGTACATAAAAGGGCAGAACAAACCACGCATGCCACAGAGTAAACTGTAAATGAACATGCACAGCGATAAGGCCCTATTGGTACGGTGTTTCTTTAATAAAAAGTAAACAAACAAAACGATCGTGTACTCAGAAGGATGAGCTAATGAGGTAATCAACAAAGAGATGGGAATTAGGTGGATATTGTACATCGATACTAATTAAACCGGTCTCGTTGAGCGGTGTGCACAGAAATCGAAACACTCCCGTCGTCGCTTTCCTTCCAATCGTTTGGTTAGATCACCTACGCGACCAATATCGGCCTACGCGTTATCTTTAACCAATTATGAATCCGCAGCCCAGTCTAAATTGTTGTTTACTATGATTCATCATGCCACTTAACGCGAACGAAAATGGCAACGGTTGTAATTTCTTCTCCAACACAGCACCGACCGTCCAGTTTGTGTCGACGCTTCCTATAGTAAAAAAAAAACAACAACAACGTTACAACTTGATTCATCTCAACACCACAAATACCATAAATATCGTACAGATTATAGAGTTTAGAAAAGTAGACGGGGATATACCTCTGAACACTAAATCGGCTTTGGGTAAATCGATTTGATAAGCAATCGTTCCAGTGGACTCCTGTATTCTGGAATTAATTTCTAACTCTACGCCGACTTGCAATTGCTGACTAGCTTTTTGATGAAAACACAGGTGGCAACCCGTTAATCCTAAGAGAGAAACAACTCGTTACCAACAGTTCCCCAGGAAAACAAACACCCGATATTCTCGTCTGCCCACCTAGACTTCCGCTGATCGTGGAGTCTCCGTTCGTGTACCTTCCGGCGGCCGAGACGACAGCCACTTGACCTCCCGGCACCCCAGGACCCCGCTGGTAAGCGAGTTCTCCGCCCAGCGCGAGAGACGCTGTTACGCTTTGAAGATAATGCATCACGAACACACCTGGGAGCAATTAGTTCCAAACAATGGTCGTTCGTAATATTTGGTATGGTCGATCTTTACCTCGCACGCTTACCAGAACCGTTAAGTATATCTGGATTACCCAGAGTCAAAGAGACGGTATAAGCGTCGCCGCGATAATCAGTTGTCATTTGCACCGCTGCAAATTTACTCTTCTGCACTTGGGTCGCTAATTTCCCCCTTAATCTCTGCCCGAATTGATGAATGATGTTGGTATTCAGGTTTCCTCTTGGATCGATATCGCCTAGTAACACAGGATAAGCTTCCGAAGGTACAAGCTGTTTTGTACCCACGTACGTTGCGCCGAACCTGAGCGGAATGTAACGATAAGACGGATCGAATTGCTTTCCAACAAACTTGGCTTTTCATAAGTAAAGACTTAAAAAAGTAAGGTAAGAAAGTAGTTTACCTGTATCCAGACGATGTGAAGGAGCTCATATTTATCGTGTGGGAGATTTGAAAGTGATTACTCAGGCCTCTGTTGAACATAAGCTTCGCGCCTTCGAAATTGACGGGGAACACATCTGCCGTGACATTAAGATTTGAGATTATTTATGTCAACACATGATTTTATTAATTGCGGATATGCCGCTGTTTCGGTAACAGGTGCAATACGAAGCAAAAGGGATCAGGTGACGAGAAGACGACGATACCTTTGCATTTCTTGTGCAGGTCCTCGATCGTGCCTGGATTTTCTAGACGATCCGTGACCACTTCGCTGGACGCGTACAAGCCCGCGGGAGAATCCTGTTTTCCTAAATTCGGTAGAAAGCCTGGGGCTGGAACTGGAGCTGGAGCTGGCCCTGGAGCCGGGGTCGGAGCCGGAGCTAGAGTCGGAGCTGGAGGCGGAGGAAGCGCAGAGGCTGCTAGTACGTTCCCCATTTTACTCGATTTTGCTATCAAGCTATTTTAAATAATTTCGATTCTCGTGGTGCATATAGTAGAACTGTTCGACAGTTTCACCGCTCTTGGACCCTTGCTGTGTCACGCGTTTTATTTACACAAAACTCGCCGATACAAAACCTCGTGGTTAAACGAGTCGGCGTGTCTCTCCGTAAGCCGCCATTTGTAAAAGATAACCACTGCCGCCTAGACCCTAGACCACGCGAGACCACACGAGTGAACACGGTGAACACTCAATCAACGACTAATCAATCCTTTCATTCCGCGCGCTAAGCAGTCGAAACCAACACCTCCATTTCCATATCGACAGGCGATTTTAACGCAATTCGCTGCTTCTGATAAAAAAGTCTTGCCTCCATAATCTTTTTTCACGCATATGTTGTACATACTACTTATATGAAGTGTACCTACTGTTTCTTCTTCTTCTTCTTCTTCACATAATTTATGATCTAAGGTGCCTTATGCGCCGCCTCTTTTTGTAGAGGCACTACAAAAAATCATTTTCAATAAGGTCAGTGTTCATTTATTTATTGCTCTATGGAAGGGGGTTTTAAATACACAGTTTATGGATAACCGTGTTGTGGTGGGGGTGAGAGGAAACAGTGTTCACGGGAAATGTCTTCCCGGAGTCCGGACTCACATCGTAGCGACGTGATTGGTTGGCTTGACTTGACAGTGGCGCCGTTTCGTTTCCCATCTTGGCCTCGATTGGTTTGACGTCTCGCGCGCATGCGTTCTCCTTCCGGACTCTGGGAAGACATTTCCCGTGAACACTGGTCGAGAATTGACGAGTGGTATCAGATGGTAACATCAAAGAGGAGATATAATAAGAGGCGTCACTCCGGGCGGAACCTTTGAAGTCTTTACTTGACCTTGGCATTTAAATTAGAAGCCTACTCGAGCGGGATATTCAAATCGACTAAATGTACCTTACCGCAGTTGGTTGATTATTGCCGAAGTTTACCGATCATTGCCGAATGGGCATTTAAATTGGTTGTCTAGTGATTTCCCTAGTTTATTTCTGTCCTTGTCGAGTGACGCCTCTTATTTAGCCGGTATTCATAGTCGCTACTTATTCTTAAGCAAATGCTTAAGCATGCGGCATCCTCTACTAACCTAGTAACTAGTAAAGGATGCCGAATGCTTGAGCATTTGCTTAAGAATAAGTAGCGACTATGAATACCGGCCATTGTATCTCCTTTTTGGTAATGTGGTATGTAGGATAAAACGGAAGAAATAGTGAGAACTTGCGAGAGAATGCGATCAGTTCAGTTGCCCTCTTGCGGGCATGGGTATCGCTACAATACGCAAATGGTAGCGGCGCGTAACGGTAAAATGTATCAACTAGAATGGACGTGAAAGCACGTCGATGCCAGTCTTATAAATATGTTGTAAGCGTAAATTTGCTCACATCTGGTATAACCTGGCGTTGGCGTGTTTTCACTAAATAATGAATTTTCTAGAAATAATTTATGCAGCTTTCCAGTTCGAACTATCATACAATATGCTATTTCTTATTCATACGAGCATTTTAAATTAATCACACAAACTTTGTGGCAATAGCTAACAATTTTGTGTAATCTGCACCTTTGCTGTGCGTCTTCTCTTTCATTATCGTTCGCAGAATATGTGGAATTGGAACATGGATTCTAGTACCTAAAGGTGTTCCATTGTCATCTATCAGAACTAAATTATTGCTGTCAAACTTTGGAACTTTTGTATTTTGGCGTTGTTTCAGACCAACCAATATGCCTTTCTTCTTCTCACCTTTTATGGCAACCAGCACCCTGTCCCCTAGGTGCATTGAAAAGACACGATAGAACACAGCCATCAAAATTATTCACTCTTTAACTTACCTATGTATCCTACACCTTTTTTATTATATACGTGTATACAACGTGGTGGTTTTCCTTCCATCATAGCCTGCTTCCCAATTTCACTATTATCCACAACTCTCAATCGCGTTAGTTTGATTATTTGATTGGATATCGTTGATGTGGAAAAACTCCTAGATAGAATATTCAATGCCATACCAGAAACGGACATTATCGTTGCGTTCTCTGGAAAATGCAACGCTGATGTTAACACATATTAACAACAAATAGACAAGTTACGCATTTAATGTCGAACGATAATAATTACAGAATTTACATGATTCTTGTGGGACGTTTTGAAATCGTGCAAGATTTTTCATAAAACTTTCGAACGATCTTTTAGTGAATTCTTGATTTTTAACAATTTTGAGGTTTGAAAAAGTTTGATGTGGAAGAGATGGCAAATGTCAGAACATAACCCTTAATTGGCTTAACGCACGTGAGTACTGCCGCGTGAGTTGTGACTGGTTGTGGCGTCGTGACTAGGTATCATGGACAAGATACTACAGTACGGAAGAATAAAATTACGCTTCACTTATAAATTCCGAACGAGCTTGACGTTCGCACGAAATTTCAACACGGCGAACACGTTGAATGAAAACGTAACGAGTACAGAGGGTCAAAGTAGCGACGATGTTCCAAAAATTAAACTAGGCGGTTTCGCGCAAGCCTTTGAGAAATTTTCCATCGCTAACGAAGCTAAAGATGCTTCGATGGAATCGAAATCTCGTACCTTCCCTTCGCTTCTGCGGCATTCAAAGTTTATAGACGTAAATATCCTGCACTCTGTCACGCTATAGAGATCAAGTATTATTTACGTGTGACCGTTTTATCAATGGATCGCGAAGGAATTATTATTTATATTTGTAATAGCATTCGATGTATTTTAGCTGGGAGATCCTGAAGGAAAGGTGGTGATAGGAGAAATTTTTCACGTCGTTGGCGACGATTTATATATAGACTTTGGATGGAAGTTTCATTGTGTATGTCCAAAGCCTAAAAAGAATTCCAGGTGAGCATTCTATTTAATTAGAAGTATAGTTTAACCAAATTTCATTCACAATTTCTACTTTTTCAGTAAATATGTCAGAGGCTCTAAAGTCAGCTTAAAAATAAAAGAGTTGGAACTGTCCACGAGATTCTTGGGAGCAATCAGTGACTTGACTATTCTAGAAGCAGATTGCATTCTTCTTAATCTAATATCGTCCCCTTCCAAAGCTGCATAAATTTTAGATAAAAATTTGTATGTACTGTATATAATAAACTCTCAGATTGTGTATACTTTGTTCTTTTGTCGTTTCTTGAACTTACAATGCGCAGAGATACACATGGAAATGCATCTAATTGTCTGAAACAGACATTCCTCGATAATACTGTCTGGCATTTCTCACAACAGTATAAAATTTCACTAGCACGGTAGTGTTATTTTACTTCGATAGTCTATAGTTCATACAGTATATAGATAGATATAAAATCGCTTAAATTTTTTAAACCCATTTCGCACAGAGTTTAAGGATAGTTTTAACTCGCAAAAAACGTGGACACTTTAATGATTCCATGATTTTCTTCGAAGTGGCACTATGTTTTCTAAAAAATAGTAAATATGCAATTTTTGGGACCATTTTAAAATGGACTTAATACGATTGAACAAAAACTCATTAAATTGGCAACTGAAAGTTCTCAAAGGAAATTTCCTTAGCTTTCCAAAACACTCATGAAAATTTATCTACGAATGATCGTAGTTCATGAGTTCGAAAGTTATTGGTGTTCAAAGTGAAAAGTTCCTTTTTTCCTTTGATCGCGAATAACTCGGTCAATAAAAATCATACAACAAAACCAAAAAAAGGAAATTAAAGAGAAATGTTTGCTTCATAAGAGTTCTTCATTAAATTTACCGGAATTTTTTTTTGCCCGTGCATACGTTTAAACTAGGCAAAATTTTTTGTAAGTTCGTTTCCTACGCTTCATCTTGATAAAACAGTATCATAATGGATGAAAAAATCTAGTCTTTGGTTCAAAAACTAGAGACTTCAAGCGTTAAAATGCTTTTTTTGAATATTTTTTGCGTCCATTTTTCGCGGAGATACAGCCATTCGAAAATGACCAATATTTTCAGGAAATTATAGTGTTTCTTTAATTTTTACGCGAAGTGTATATGTATTACTTGGAAAAGGCAGGAAACGAGTTGAGTTGTGTATTATGCCACTGTATACATGCAGTGGCTACACCCAATTATCGTACACTCTTTAAAATCGCATAATATTTTTAAAATTGGTCCAAACGGCTTGAGTTTTTTTGAGAACCTAGAAGGATTAGTTTGGTACGTGACGTGTTACATCGTTTTGAAAAAAAATTGCAATTGGTGGGAATAGCAAAAAAAATAGTAAAGGTCATTTTTTCCAACTTTTTCTTCTGAGCCTGTAATGAAAATTCAAAAAAACCCGTTTGTAGATAAGGTACATAAGATCGCGGAATAAGGTCGAAAATCGCTGATTTCGGGAATTTCGCGATTTTCAACCTTATTCTGCGATCTTTAAACGTTTGTAGCTCAGAGCAACGTTAACCGATTGCGATGAAATTTTCATCATGTATACAACTTACTTAAATCTACAAACAGGTTTTTTGAATTTTCATTACTCTTTTTTTTACTATTCCGACCAATTGCAATCTTTTTCAAAGTGACGAAACACGTCACTTACAAGGGAAAATCCCGAACCCGAAAATTCGAAAAATTCCGAATCTTTGTAAACATGTAGGGAATTTCCTCCTGATTACAGCGCAATTTTTGTTTGCTGCCCAAATTTACTCTGAGGAGCTATAATCGACCCTTGAAAATCCGGTTATTTTCCGATTTCGGGTTATAACTCGTGAAGTGTAAAATAATTTTTTTACCAAATTATATATCTAATTAAAAGAAGTAACTTTTGTCTTGAAACTTTTCTTCTGTCTCTTACAGTTCGCGAGTTATAACATAAAATCGGAAAATAGCCAAATTCTCAGGGGTTAATTTCACCCCCTCCGAGTGCATTTGAGCAGCAAACAAAAATTGCGTTGTAATCTGGAGAAAATCCCCTACATATTCACAAAATTTCAGAATCTTTTGAATTTTCAGGTTCGGGATCTTCCCTTGTTAGCAAACTATAGTGACTCATAGCCATAATCGTACACTCTTTAAAATAGCATAACATTTTTAAAATTGGTCCAAACGACTTGAGTTTTTTTGAGAAGCTAGAAGGATTAGTTTGCTAAGTGATGTGTTTCGTCGTTTTTAAAAAAAAATGCAATTGGTCGGAATAGTGAAAAAAATAGTAAAGGTCGTTTTTTAAACTTTTTTTTGTGAGCCTGTAATGAAAATTCAAAAAACCCGTTTGTAGATTGAAATAAGTTATATACATGAGTAGAATTTCATCAAAATCGTTTAAGAATCGCTGATTTCGGGAATTTCCGCGATTCTCGACCTTATTCTGCGATCTTTAAACGTTTGTAGCTCAGAGCAACGTTAACCGATTTTGATGAAATTTTAGGCATGTATATAACTTACTTCAATCTACAAACGGGTTTTTTGAATTTTCATTACAGGCTCACAAAAAAAAGTTTAAAAAACGACCTTTACTATTTTTTTCACTATTCCGACCAATTGCATTTTTTTTAAAAACGACGAAACACGTCACTTAGCAAACTAATCCTTCTAGCTTCTCAAAAAACTCAAGTCGTTTGGACCAATTTTAAAAATGTTAAACGATTTTAAAGAGTGCACGATTATGGGTGTGAGCCACTGTATATGGAATTGTAATTAGGCAACCGCGTATACGTCAGGTCATCAGTATATGTAAATAAATAATTATCTTATCTGCTTGTTCGTGATATATGCGGTTAACCTTTTCATGATGGTTACCAACGATTACTTGCATTGCACGTATTTGTCTTCTTTGTTACTTACCCTAGATAGAAGGAGTTGTAAAAACAAAGTGAAGGCTAAGAGCTGAGATGGTAAATGCTATTCCTTATTGAAATGTTCTGTAAGCACACTTAAGAGCATGTATCCATTCAAAAGGACACAATTTTCGATTGTACGGTAAGTAAAGTGAAAAGATTTCGGTGGAAATCTGTGGAAAAACAACAAATTGTTACGCTTTTATTTATGTTTAGGTGCGGCATGTTGATTTCAAGTACACGACACTTGCATAGCTCAAGGATATCGACAGTAAGATTTAAGAAAGTAAGCACTGATTATTCGAGTACGCTTTTTTTTCTACGTAACTCCGAGCTTTTAACTGTTATCGCTGTTCTTTAATGCATAATAGATTCTGATTGCAAATAGGGGGGAAATAGCATGCCGTATTGCGAGAACTGCCAAGAAGCTGGGGATACAAACTGTAGCTATATACAGCAACGTGGACAGAGACTCTGTCCACGTAGAACAAGCGAACGAAGCGTATTGCATCGGCCCTGCACCTTCTACCCAAAGTTACTTGAGACAAGATAAAATTATATCCATAGCGAAAAGATCAAAGTGCCAAGCGATACACCCTGGGTACGGATTCCTTTCGGAAAATGCAGAATTCGCCGAGCTCTGTCAGAAGGAGAATATTACATTTATCGGACCATCGTCGAGTGCGATTAAAAATATGGGAATAAAGAGCACCTCGAAAGCTATAATGGTCGAAGCTGGAGTTCCGATCGTTCCAGGTGAGCTCCGTTTCTTGCAAAGTACTCGACGCTGCGCGTAGAAGTATTACCGATGTTCGATAATTGCCATCAAATGTAGGATATCACGGAGACGACCAGTCCGATGAAACTTTGCTATCGGAAGGGAAGAAAATAGGTTTCCCCTTAATGATCAAGGCTATACGCGGAGGTGGAGGAAAAGGAATGCGAATCGTTTTAGGAGAGTCTGAGTTCGTGGAGGCTTTAGAAGCTGCGAGAACTGAATCCGAAAAAGCATTCGGTGATTCTGCTGTTCTGCTTGAAAGATACATCGGCGAACCAAGGCACGTCGAAGTACAAATTTTCGCGGACAAGCACGGAAATGTTGTTCACTTGTTCGAAAGGGATTGTTCCGTTCAAAGGAGACATCAGAAGATTATCGAAGAAGCTCCCGCCGTATGTATATCTGATTATTCGCGACGAGCGTGGATTGCTTCGATTTGATGTAACGATCCTGATATATCATAGCCTGGAATTACACCGGATTTAAGATCGGAGTTGGGCGAGACAGCAATTCGAGTGGCGAAAGCAGTAGGATACGTTGGTGCGGGCACCGTCGAGTTCATTATGGACCGTAACCGAAAGGATTTTCATTTCATGGAGATGAACACGCGTCTTCAAGTGGAACATCCCATCACAGAGGCAATCACGGGGTTGGATTTAGTTGAATGGCAATTACGAGTTGCTGCGGGAGAAACACTTCCATTGAGGCAAGAACAAATCAATTTGCACGGACACGCGTTTGAGGCGAGAATCTATGCTGAGGTAAAGAATAAAATTGCCCTTCCAGAAGTCGTTGCAGGTTCGCCGTTCGATTGTTCCGCCGCGGATTACGCCGCGACATGAATTTGCTTTTCTTTTACAAGCGATTGGTCGTTGCCCCGTTTCTTTGCCCATACACGTTTGCTCGTAACATCTTGCTTTCCCCTCGCTTAAGATTGTTTGTGCTGTTGCAATAAACCTCAGAATCCAAGGAACGATTTCCTACCAGGAGCTGGACAACTGTCGTACCTGAGACTTCCGGATTGCACGTCGGAGAATGTCAGAGTCGAAACCGGGGTTCGCGAGAACGACCAAGTATCGGTACACTACGATCCGATGATTGCAAAATTGATTGTCTGGGGAAAGAATAGGGGAGAAGCGCTGGCCATGCTTGGGTGGAAACTAAGCGAATTCAACGTGAGTAGAATTGCAATGAAAATTTCATGTTTCGAGACAGTTGGTCTTGTTGTTGGTCAGTCCATTTGTCAGCCCGTAGATATCGTTAAAGTGTGGGACGTGCATTTGCAGGTAGCCGGACTCGACACCAATATAGAGTTCATCAAGGATTTATGTTGTCATCCTAGTTTCCAGCAGGGGCAAGTGCACACGGGGTTCATAAAAGAACATTACCAAGAATTATTTCCAACTATACACGTGTCAAGCGAAATCGCGATACAAGCTGCTCTTGCCTCGATACTCGACGAAGAAATGCGATCGTTGCGATTTTCTCTTACAACTACTGATCCATTTAGTCCTTTCGCAACGGAAACTGGATTAAGATTAAATCACACTTTAACGCGAACTTTTCGCTTTACCGTTTGCTTTACCACTGACGACGTCGAGGTTGAAGCAAGGTATATCGAGCCGGAGGTCTATTCTATGAGAGTGAATAGGATTGGTCCTTGGAGAAAGGTGACTGGCACATTAAGAAAAGGAAAGATGTCATTGGAATTATCTACTGAAATCGACGGAATGATAACCAAAGCGTCAATAATCAAGATTCGCAATAAACTACACTTGTTTACGAAGGCTAGTACCTATCTCTTCTAATTAATTAATATGTCCCACTTATAATTAGAGGTACATTAGGGTGGACCTTAGTCACCCTAGTAGTTTGAGAGAAAAAATAATGAGTGCAAAATTTGAAATCGATCGGAGAACGGGAAACCGTGCCTCGTCGCATTTGAAATTTTTTTATTTTTGTAACTCGTTTTTCTCCATTGTAGTATATCGTTAATATACATTTTTATATATCGTTGAATTTGTATTTTTACGCGCTGTAATAATATAGAATGAAAGTATAAGATCGCTTTAAAAAAACATCATGAACTTGAAATTTAAAAAATTAACCATCAAAAAATACTTTTTTTCGTTGGCATTATATTTACGTTGTCAAACAGTATAATTTTCGTCTTATTTTTTCATATAATTATAAATAACAGATTAAAGGGAAAAGTACACCCGAACTGCACCAATTTTTGCAGATATTTTTCAATTTATTTTAAAAGCTAGGGCTCTAGAAGAAAATCTGACTACTCCACGCGATGCAGCAGACATTTTTCCCTCGGAAAATATCAACAAAAGTGGTAAGTCACGTTTTGTTTTCAATACAAAAGACAATAGCGGCGGGCGTATCCATTGCCGCTCAGCGACAAAATCGCTTAAACGCGTGCGACTACCATTGTCGGCGCCGTACGTTTTGCCAAACTATTTCGCTCTGGTATTGAAAACGAAACGTGACTTACCACTTTTATTGATGTTTTCCGGAGGAAAAATGTCTGCTGCATCGCGTGGAGTAGTCAGATTTTCTTCTAGACCCTTAGTTTTTAAAATAAATTGAAAGATGTTTGCAAAAATTGGTGTGATTCGGGTGCATTTTCCCTTTGATCGTTGTTTAAATATATTTAAATGGTAATAATGCAATAATAATTTATATCGTTGTATTCCTGAGGGTTGATAGAATACTTCGACGCAACAAGCAACCGAATAATTATTACTATTTCGACACACAAGACGTTCAAAGTTGAAAATTAGCATTTTTTTTTAAAAACAAATTTTTTGAAAACTGAGGGTGGTGGCAAAAACGGTTTGTGAATTCGTATTCAGCGCACAAAAATCTATAAAAAAACGGGTATTGAATGGTACAAGTCCAGATGGCTGTTGAATAATTACAATTAAACTGTTGCATGAGTTTGATTGCTCGTTCGGCCGAATTTACTGCTAAATTATTTACTATATTTAAGCGAATATTATAATTAGGATCATTTTCCCATTCTAGAGAATCCATATTTATAAAATCTGTTGGAACACTGTACTCTTAATGAAAGTATCGGTTATTTCATTAAAATTTTGAAATCTGTTATTTATAAATATATCAAAAGTTTCTTAGACAAAAGTTGTACTGTTTGATAAGGTAAAAATAATGCCAAAAAAAGTTTTTTCCGATGGTAAATTTGAGGTTTCAAGGTCATAATTTTTTTTTAATTAATCTTATACTTTGATTCTATATTGTTACAGAGCGTAAAAAAGACAAATTCAACGATATATAAACATGTATATTAACGATATATTACAATGGAGAAAAACGAGTTACAAAAACAAAAAAAATTCAAATGCGATGAGGCACGGTTTCCTGTCCGCCGATCGATTTCAAATTTTGCACACATTATTTCTTCCCCCAATGACACAATCCTGGGGGTGTCCCGAAAAAATTTGAAATTCGAAAAATAAATTTCACCCTAAGGTACTTATGTACATATTACTTGATAATAGGTAAAATTCCTTACGTTCATTTCGATTCCCCTTACAGGACCGCGAGTGGCAGTTTAATGCACCTCCAATGAAATTTCTTTCGAATCTTGCAACCAACGATTCCGAAATGGATCCATGCAACGCTGTGAGTCCCATGCCAGGTTTTGTAGAAAAATTATTCGTCGCAAAAGGAGATGTTGTGAAGATAGGTGATGCCTTATTTGTCATTAACGCCATGAAGATGGAAGTACGGTCATGTCGTTATTAATAATATTCATCAAATTTTTAAATACATTTATGTTTAAGAATTTATCTTCTACTTGTTTATAGCATACCATGAAATCCACCATAAACGGAACTGTTGAAAACGTGTTGTGCTCGATAGGGGATAATGTGCCAAAAAATAAGCTTCTCGTTAAATTAGTGAAATCTGTGTGATAAAATTGAAAATACGAAAGCCAAACAATTATTTTATACGATGTACATAATTAATTATTCTTCATTCACCCACCCCGCTCCCCTTCCCCTGAACCTTTTGCGCAGTATGTACATATTAGGACTGGGACTATTCGAATAATTTAATATTCGAATATTTTAAATATTTTAAATATTCGAATGCTACGAATAAACTTTGAATATTTGAATATTCGACTGTTATTATTTGAATATTTAAGTATTCGAATGCTATGAATAAACTTTGAATATTTGAGTATTCGACTGTGATTATTCGAATATTTAAGTATTCGAATACTACTCAAATATTTCAATATTCGAATACTATTCGGTACTGATGTATTCGAATAGTATGGTGTGAATTAAATCAAATGAAACTAAATAAAAGCTTGTAAAAAGATGAACCTAAAGAACCTGATTTATAATTCACACCATACTATTCGAATACATCAGTATTTGAGTACTTAAATATTCGAATAGTATTCGAATACTTGGATATTCGAATTATATTCGACAAATAATTGAACAACTGAAGTATTCGAATATTCGAATACCGAAAAATTCGACAAATAGTCCCAGCCCTAGTACATATCGACGTGCGTTACGAAAAGTAGCACGTTTCAATTTTCCTACGAAAACTAGCACGTTTCGGTTTGCCACGAAAAGAAGCACGTTCCATCGTTTCTGACGAATATTAGCACGTTTGGTCTTCCGCCGCGAAGACTAACACGTTTGACTGCTTCGCCACGAAGAATAGCACATTTCGTACTGTTGCGGCGAAAACTAGCACGTTATACTGTTTCGCCACGAAAAATAGCACATTTGGGAATTTGCGGCGGTAACTAGTACTTTATCTGGTTTGGCCACGAAGAATAGCACGTTTTGGATTATACTGCAGACTGTAGAAACTATCACGTTTCAGCACGTGGTCAGATTAAAAGAATTCAACTGTTGAAAATATCGTTTAATAAATAATAATTCCATCTAATATCCAAAAGACAACACGTATGGAAATTTTGATCTCGTGGCAAACCGCTCAAATGTGCTAGTTTTCGCAGCGAAAGACAAAACATGCTATTTTTCGTGGCAAACCGCTCACACGTGCTAGTTTTCGCGGCAAAAGGCGAAACATGCTATTTTTCGTGAGAACGAAGGCCAACATGCTAGTTTTCGTAAGAAAATTGAAACGTGCTACTTTTCGTAACGCACATCGATATATGCGTACATATTTAAATAAGTACATAGGTAAATGTATATTAAAGATATTTGAAGATTCGCGCGTACGCGCGTAAGATACAAAATTTTCAGTTAGTTGTTAAGGTGCGATTTCATGCTGACGTTCGACGCTCGTTTCGAGCGTCAAAACCACTCACGTGATCGGTCCACGAAACTTTAAGCGTCCACGCTCGTTTCGAGCGTCAAAACCAATCACGTGACCGACGCTCACCAACGAACGAGCAAGTCAGAATGAACGAGCATCAAGCGGAAAAGCTAAACCGAGTTTATTCTCCCGGTCATTTTAGAAGGAACTCATTTCGCGCATGTAGAATGAGCTCATTGGCTCCGAGGGAGAGTTTGTTTGGGGTATAGCCAATAGTATCTTGTTTCGGCACCAATGAGCGCCAACATGCGCAGAACAGATCTGAATTTGTCTGTCAGTGGGTTCCTTCTAAAATGATCCCGAGAATAGCTTTCCCGCTTGATGCTGAAAGTCCCGTGGACCGATCACGTGAGTTGTTTTGACGCTCAAAACGAGCGTCGAGCGTCAGCACCAAATCGCACCTTTAGGTATCTCGGTGCCAGTTCACTGCAGTTCACAACCGCTCACAACAGAACTGTTCGGAAATTGGAACTATTCAAATTGTTCACAGCTTCGGTTACGTTTGGCCGGATGAAATACCTATTTACACACGATCTAGGCATTTGAATTTGATTTTTCATGACTGATGATGGCGGCGGGAGGTGGGAAAGCATGGGAAAGGAACGCGCACGCCGCACGCCGCAAACTATTACATACTTATTAAATAGTAAATACAAATCCAACTGTTTATTTCTAACAAGACACGATGTACTAAATGCCGGTGAAACTCTTCGTCAACGATTAGTAGAGTAAATTAGTAAAAAATGAGTAGTTTTCATTCTCCGATGCGATGTATATCGCCCAATGCCAGGTAAATTAGTGAGGTTGAAAAAATGTTTCAAGGTTAGAAACGTGAGTTATTTGAATTTCGTATGATCGTTAAATAATTTTATTCGCAGAGTTCTGACTGCTAAACCGCAAGTAGAACAAACACTTGACATAAGACAGACACAGTATAAAGCGAGGAGCAGCATCACGTGGTTTTTTGTCAATACGACTCTACTCGGGATCATAGTATTCGACATGTGAGTAACTTCTTTCCGTTCGTTAACCGTTTTAGTGCCAGGGGTTTTTAAAAATCCGTGTCGGATCGTGCCATGAAGCGCGATAGCGCTTTTGTTAAAAATAAACCTTGGGACTCGATGTGCTAAAGAAAGACAGCTAATTATGCAGGTTGTTTACGATTATTTGAAAGAAAATTTGTAATTACGAGAGGAAACTCTGACAGACTCGCGACAAGATACATTCCGAACCGAGCGTAATCGAATTGACGTTCGTGACCAAAAAAAGCGACACGGTTCACCACAGTTCGCGAACAGCGCGATCGCGCTGCGTGGCACTAAAACGGTTAAGAAACAATCACACAGGTTGCACACAGCGTGTTTACCTATATTTTATTATAGATTATACGGAGGTGCGGCGTATAAGCCATTTTGTTGGATCGAATGGTGTTTAGCTTCGATATTTGCACTGAACGCCGCTTACCACATATCGCAATATGCATGGGCAAGTTTCACTGTACGATCTGTAACCCTAAGTCCCGCGCAAAGACGGCTATTGGGGGTGACAGAGGATGATCCCATTTTTAAGAATCAAGCTCCAACACCCCAGAAAGCATCCGAGCCAATTTCCCCTTTGAATTTGTCGTGCATAAGTCTGAATAGGCGGCTAACTTCTCTTGGTTCTCCGGGATTAAGCGAATCCAGTAAGAAAAACTTCTTTTCGTACATCGCATAGCGCGACGCCGTTGGAAAAGTTGTATATAAACTTCTTTTCTAGAGAATTTTTCTCCGTCAAGTCCATTCTTCAAGTACGGCAGTCCCGCGTCTGAAAAATCAACACCCAGCCCGAATGGCTCGCTCAACAAGTCTCTTAACGCTTCGGCAAATGGAAATCTAACCAGTGAAGATTTGATTCAGAATGAAAGGGAACTACAAACTTACTTGGAAGAAGCTCGACAGAGAAAGCATATTCTGTCTGCCGATATCGATCAGCCTTCGAACTTACTTAGCTCGTTTTGGTCGCACCCTGCGATTCCGAGTCCTGGAGAAGTTTCTCCTTTGCTGAGAAGATGCACGTACCAACTAGCGCCTATGATTGGTAATGCTATGCACGAGCTCTCTCTGATTATTAATTGGCTCCGATTATTAAACTAAGTCGGGGTACATGTGTTCTTTCTGCAGATAAATCAAAATCAACTAGTCCTGGCACGGAAGAGAGAAACTCACCGAGAGGTATGTTTGGTGCGTCCGATGTTTGGAGAAAATACAGAATCGATCCGAAGAAAGTGAACGAGTGGACAGCTAATCTCCGTATGGTGTGTAAAAGAAAGAATCTTTTAAGCGAATTATCCAACAAATGAAAGTTCGTTGTTAACAAGAGATTACAACTATTCCAGTGGATCAGTAAAACGGTCGTCGAACGAGTAGCTAATGAAATTGACAATGTCTGCTCGGCCCTCGTTCGTCACGGATTGAGCGATTCTCAACCGGGTTGCGTTGGACTGGACAGATTGAGGAAACTTGCCCAGGCACCGTTTTTAGTATCCGCCATTCCCACTCTACCAACTTTGGTGCCCTTTCTCGAGCTTTCCAACAATCAAGATTATTTGGTTAAAAGGATCCAAGTTCTCGCCAAGGGAGGTTCTATGAGCGAATTCAAATGGAATAGCGGGGGATCTCATAATAATAAAGAATGGGATACCAGTTTACCGACTGATTCAGCGGTAATCTCAATTCTGCCAAGCAAATCATTTTACCAAGAATATCACCATTAGAACCGTTTCCACGTATGCCGTATGATTTCTATAGATAATCATGCACTTGGTATCGACGTACATGGACACGCAGTTGGAAGCACCATTGGATCAACCAGATGCACGACCGTTTACGTCTAGATACATGGCCAGATCTGGGGTCGCTTTGCCGCGTAGCAAGGGACCCGTGATAGTATGCCAGTCTATAAATCCGCCGCATTACAGTCTAGCACATTCCGGAGATTCCTCACCTAACGATTACGAAGAAATACAGCGGGTAAATGTCCATTTAATAATGTAATTTCGTGTTACTTGATTACTCGGCCGCCAAATTTCAATATGCCTTTTTCTCTTTTAATTTTCAGGGTAGGAATAGTTTGTTTCATACGATTCTCTTGTTCCTGTACATCGTTAAAACCAGAGATCAGGGTATGTTAGGTCGCGTCAATTTGGGTACGTCAGGTATAAACGTTCTTTGGGTAATCGATAATTGATAATTCAACACCCCAGCCCCCTTCAACTACGAGCATCACAAGTCACAACCCAAAATCTTCGAAATATGTATGTATGTATGTATCATGTATGGATGTATGTAAGTACGTGGCATTCACCCGACGGTGATACATTTCTAGAACAGTGTGTTTATTTTTAACGGTTTGCTTGGTTACAATGGTTTTCTGTAGAAGAACGTAGGCATATATTTAAACTAGGCTTGGGAATTAGGTGAACACAGCGGCCGATTTTCAGAGGCAACGCCTTCTTTCTCTCGCCGTGCGTCTCGGCACCACGTGAACCGCGCGTGGCGTATTAGGGCGACATTGTTTCAATAGGATTCCACATCGTCCCAGAGAGTACGATTGTCGAATGCGTTTTTGTCTTGTCAACGCATAATGCGCGGTTCACGTGGTACAGGCCTGAGGCGCTCCAAGCTGCTCGGCCGCCGCGGGAGCCAAGACGCGCGGCGGGAGAAACGAGGTGTTGTCTCTGAAAATCGGCCGCTGCGTTCATTTAATTCCCAAGCCCGATCCATATCATTGCCACTCCCGAGATCCATAGATCGCACATACTCAGCTTTCTCTAATAGAGCTGAAAACAAATGTATAAAATTCTCCTATATTCCACGAAAAAAGGAAAAGCAGAATAGTTGACCTCTTCACTATTAGATGCTTTCGACTGAAAGACCAACTTTTCTAACACGATTATTGAGATAACATCAAGACTTAATAGAATACGACTAATTTCTTCAAAAGTACCCAAACTTTTTCTTCCTTTCGTATTTTATTTAAATTTCCTTTAATCCCAGATACTTACGTAGCATCGTCGTAGCTAATCCATTGGTTGCCATTGTAAGCGTAAGGCACGCGTTGTTCCTCGTCACGAGCGATGTGCCATCCACCGTCCCGAATGTCCACGCACATTTCATTGTAACCAATCGTGCCTGCTTCAGCGGTTTAGGGTGCAGCTTTTCCTGGCCCAGAAGCTTTAGCGTACAACCCGTGCTGGTTAGCATTCTTCAAAGTAAAACTGGCTCCGCAGAATGGTAGACCTACGATCACCTTGCTACGTGGTGCACCGTGGGAGAGCCAGTAGTGAACAGACGAGTTCTGAAATTTGGGCGTCGGGATTAAAAATCGTCGCCCTTTCCGCATAATTCGTACTGGGTGTCTCAGAGTTGTAGGCAAAACCTTAGCTGGCTGATAGAAATCGTACAATGAAACAAATAAATCTTAATAGACATGGGTCCTAGGACCAATCAACACTGAGCCATTCAATGGCTCTCGCGAAAACTAATTTAAAGTGACGTTTCTTTTCGTTAGCGCTACTAGCCAGTTGCATTCTACTCATAATTCTGAAACACCCGTCTAATAGAGAACAGACACGTACGATGTTCAATGTCCTCTGGAAAGAGTCGTCCTTGGAGGAATGGTACAGCGGAGGGTTGATGCCGGTATAGTCGTTCCAAGATCCGTTGAAATTGTACGTCATATTAATAAAGTCCAAGTACTTGGCGATTTGCGAGATGATGTAGGACTCGGAGGCTGAGGACGCCTCCGCGCCTACCGCGGCGCTCAGGCTGAGCCTCTTGCCAGCGAACGCCTGTTTCAGTTCCTTCAGGAGGAGAACGTAGTTTTGCTGGTCGGACTTGCGCCCGCCGTTCTGGTTCAGGTACTCCCAGTCGATGTCAACGCCGTCGAAGTGGTACTTCTCCAGGAAGGCGACCACGTTCTTCACGAATCGGTTGCGAAAACTAGAATCGCTGACCACGGTGGAGAACTTCTTGGACCCTTCGCTGGCACCGCCGATGGAGAGCAGAACCTTCACGCCATTGTGCTTCTTGACGAAGCTGGTGAACTCGGTAAGGTTCGAAGCGTCGTCCAGCAGCTTCACGCAGCCATCGGTCTTGATGCCGGCGAAACTGTAGAGCACGTGCGTGCACAATTCCGCGTTGATGCTGTTGATGTTGTACTGGCCGACCCCTGAACGGTACTTTGCCCAGCTCTCATAGCAGCAGATCACCTTTTCTGATTTAGCAATTGCGTTGGAAGTGCTTAGTGACTAAGTAGGCATACAGTGCCCCATATCTTGGTTGAAATAAGTGGAATACCAACTACTTTGTCAAACATGGAGTTACGAAGATTTGCAATAGATATTTCCAGTACTGTGTGCGTTAAGGCGAATTTTCACTCTGGTTGTGCATCTCGGATGATTCGTCCACAGTGAAAGGTGTAAAGATTGTTTTCGTCTGCATTTCATCAAAGGTGACCATCCAAAGTGACCAGTGAACAAAAGTAGAGCCAGTCTCTACTTTTGATGAATTCATATTCATTGTGGATAAATCATCCGCGATGCACATCCAAAGCATACAATCTAAATAAATTCGCCTATGCAGTAGTCGATACTGATTAACACAGAAAAAGGAACAAAAGATAGCTTCCGTCACTTCGTTCTCGTTTATTAGTTTACAATTTCTCTTTATCTCTCTCAATAACAGCGACTACCTGGAATAATATAACTCAAATATTCACTAGTTGTGCTCTTTTACCAAAGGGCGTCCGCAGACTTTTTTCCGGGGGGTGGGGCAACTTTGAGTAACGTTCAAATTGACAGGTGAAGATTGGCTGCTTGTTTGAACCCAATTTAATTAAAGATTTCAAACTGAAATTTAAAAATATTCACTTTTTTTAGTATAAACTTAATAAAGATTAGTTTTTAAAAATAAGCGATTTATCTCAAACCAGGGGGACAAGTAGCCCCTTGCCCCCCGCTGTGAACACCCATGCCTCTTATATATGTAGATTCAGATACCTTCTAGCGATTTTTTACTTGAAATGTGGGTCTGAGTTTTTATATTACATTCGTTACATTCGTCGTTACATTCTGAAGACTTCAGTGCGTGGAAATAACGTATCCATCGAGTTGAATGTACCATTTCAATTATTCACATTTGTTTATTCAATATCTATAATCTATATGATACACGATTCTGATAACAATCTGCCTGCAGTCTGCCAGCAGATGGACAGCAGGCTCTGACAAGGCAGATAGACGGCAGATCCACAGCAGACCCTGCCTTCAACTAGATGGCGTCAGACAGCAGGATCTGCTGCGGATCTGCCGTTCATCTGCCGGCAGACGAACGACAGACCCTGATAAGGCAGGGTCTGCCGGCAGAACCGTAGCTGAATGCGGACATAGACTGCACCGGATCTGCCGGCAGACCTGGTTATCAGGGATTCCTTATACCTAAAGGTAGGTGTCCACTTGGGAGTAAAACTCGTGCGAGCTCTCGAGAGTATTTCTCGCAAGTGGACACTAGGTCCGAGAGTGACTGTCGGAGAGCGACGTTCAACTCTCAGACAGCGGACGCGTTAAAACTTGCTGTCGAGTGTATACATAGTAATATTACTGTCCGACAGTTGCTTTCGAAATACGAACCAGGTTCGTATTCTGCGAGTGCTGTCGCGAAAGGAGGTCTTCTGGGTTATACAGTAGGCTCGCGTCGCGGCAGACACGGTGTTGCCAGATAAGCGTTGCGAGGCACGGCGTTGCCAGAAAAGTGTTGCTAGGCGGTTAGCCGGGAGAACTGCGCGGCCGAGTCAGTCTGCGTCGAGCCGAGTAGCGAGACATATTTTATGTACGCTGAATCCATGGCCTGACCCAGCAATTTCTCTTTCTACGTTGCTTCTTTCTCTTTTTTAAAATATTATAAGCAATAATCAAAGCACTAAGTGTTTGCACATCCATAAGGGGGTATTCTGGTCTGACGGGTAAAAAAAAAATTTTTTTGCATTTTCTACTGGTACATTATATGGGTAATACGTGTGCAAAAGAGTTTTTTTCCAATATGTAACATTTGCAGAGCTACAGGGTGCAGAATAGGTAGGTATCTATACGGCGCGCTCACTGAGCGGGATGGGCGACACATAACAGTTTTGTTCCTGCAAGTGTATTTCGGCAAAGTTTCGGCGGACTGTTCTTTCCGGAGGGTAGGGGAGGGGGTTGTACATTTTTGTGCTTTTTAGAATACAAAAATCGACCATTTAGTTACAAAGAGACCGTTAGTCTCCTAGGTCACAACTTAGTTTGGCTTCGAATGTTGAGTAAACTTTAAACGCGATTTTCTCGAAACCATGTTTTTCGAATCGGTGACCATGATATTTCAAGATCGACTGGACCAACTCAGTCCAAGTTTTGCATATATTATCAGCACACGTGTGGCTATCGTCCCTACCAGAATTATGATAATATATTTTGTTTTTAAACTTTCACAGACCTTTAAAGTTAAAAAATGTGCGAAAATCAAAACTTAATTTTCAAACCGACGCCATTTGCTTAATTTTCAATATTTTTTTATCATTCTGGTAGGGACGATAGCCAGAGACATACAAATAAAGAATCTCTTTACATTTTTTTTTCTGATCACTAGAACAAGGCCAATCATGGTCACCGTTACCCCATGCTTTTTTCCACCATTACTTTAAAGCAGTCAACTGCGTTCGGTTTTAATTTTTTTCTATTGACAAAATTTGCATGTAGCAATAAACTAAATAATAATAAAATTCTCTTTGTAAGAAATTCCGAAATAACGCGACGAAAATGCCTCGTCAGACCAGAATACCCCCTTAAAAGACCAATTTCTAGTGGACACTGTTCTGAGAGTTCTATCGGATAGTAAGCTCTCGGCGAGTTTTCTATCGCCTACCTGAGAGTAAAAATTTTCGAAATTGCTCTCAAGTGGACACCTACCTTAACACGATTTAGCTAGAGTTTTGTAGGAATCTCATTCACACATATCCTTTCGGTATTAAATTGAAACTATGTTATGGTCCCAAGTAATAGAGGACGTAATTATTCCGTTCAAATGGGTGGAGATCCAAGCATTCCAAACAAATCTTATTACACAGTCCAACAAAATGAAACTTTTTTTCTGTTCCGCAATATCCACTGGGTGATTCTTGTAGAGTTTTTCGCCCTGAATCACCCTCAGTTTTTGAGAAATTCGATTTTGAGAAAAACTGCAAATTTTCGACTTCGAACATCTTTTATGCCGAAACGGTAATAGTTATTCGGTTGCTTGTTGCGTCAAATTATTTTATGAACCCTCCCGAATACAACGATATAAGTTATTATTGCATTATGAACATTTAAATATGTTTAAACATCGATCAAAGGGAATAGAACATCCGAAATGCACCCATTTTGGCAGATATCTTTCAATTTATTTCCAAAACTAAGGGTCTGGGAGAAAATCTGACCATTCCACGCGATGCAGCAGACAGTTTTCCTTCGCAAAAGCGTCAACAGAAGTGGTAAGTCTCGTTTTGTTTTCAATACAGAAGCGAAAGAGTTTGGCAAAACGCGCGGTGCCGATAGTGGTAGTCACGCGCCTTAAGCGCAGTGAATGGAGGGAGAACCACCTACAGGAGCGGTGGTACAGTGCATGAACTGCGCCTGCGTCAGTCACGTACGCATTACCACTGCTCCTGTAGGTGTTCCCCCCCCCCCCCCCCATTCTCTGAGCTTAATCGCTCTTCACCCTGCATGGTCCAGGCCTGAGCAGTGATGCCAGAATCGTGGGACGCGGGACCAAACGCTTACCCCCACTATGACCTACCATCGTCTCCTACTATGGCCTACCGTCGTCCCCCACTTTCTTCCCATCGCACTACACACAAGCATATCCCTACCTCTGTCCGTGTGCTCGATAGCCCAACAGGCAGCTCACACGGACAGGAGTAAAAATATGCTTGGTGCACTGCGATGGGAAGAAAGTGGGGGACGACAGTAGGCCATGGTGGGAGACGACGGTAGGTCATAGTGGGGGTAACCGTTTGGTCCCGCGTCCCACGATTCTGGCCAGTGATGCCAGAACGGTGGGTTTTCGCCCACGGGCGCTACCACCACTCCACGACCAAGCGTACCCCCTCCTAGCGCCTGTACCGCACCACTGAAGCATACCCGTCCCTCCATCCGTGTGCCGTACGCGCTGCCTGGCCGGCGCTCTCCGGCGAAAATTCGTTTTCCCGACATCGAAGCGCTTGGGTCGCAAGCAAAAAGTCAAGAGTTCAAATCCCGGTGCGGGATATTCTACTTTTATTTTTATTTATTCTCTCATTTCTCTTTCTATATTCTCAGAAGACTAAAGGCTTGAAAACTATTAATTTATAAAACATTTTCGAAGCTTGAATTGCTGCTAAAGATGTGATCTCCTTCTGACTTGTACCGCACCACTACAAGCGTACCCTAACTTCTGTCCGTGTGCCTTACGCGCTGCCTGGCCGGCGCTCTCCATCGAGAATTCATTTCACCGAGGTTCAAACCCCGATCCGAAGATTCTACTTTTTTCATTATCTTTCTCTTTCTATGACTCTATATGTACTATGACTGTCGACGATAGGCATCTTGCTCTTATGTCGGGAGATCATTTGTATGAAAGTTTGTCCAATCCCCAACAATTTAAACAACTCACCCTCCGTGCATGTTGGAACATGTAGCGACAGCTTCATCGTCACATTTTACCAAACTCTTTCTTGTACAGTATCACCTACCTTGGCGTGTACATATATAATTTACGAAACAGTTACAGTAGTATTGTATTAGTGCTATCACAGCTTCTACGCCTATCTCACTTTCCCGAACCTTTCTATCCGTGGAGTAGAGGTTTCGCCCGCTACGTCCATCATTCGCACCGCTCCTATCCATTCTATCCATCTCGACCTATCCTTATCCTCTCCTGATGGAAGAAGCCTACCACCTTCTCGTGGTTTCCATCGAGCAATGTCACAATTTTCGTAAATAATCAACAAGCAAATAAGCAGATACGTATAAACCTGATTAACACGAAAAGAGTGTCATTGGCCAAGAGTGGGTTAGTAAAACTCTTCTGTAGGTATAAATGACATCATTGCGACGGGTACGAGACCAGTTGATATTGTTTTCAAACCTCATTACAATAATCCGGGGTGGGAGTGGTAAGCCGACCGTAATAGCGGAGCGGGCGGCTCGCTTACCTGAAACGGAAATCACCGATTCTGTAACTATTCATTGTGACGTGAATTTTAAAGAGTCCATCCTAGAAAGGAGCTTATTTTGTAAGTAGCATTTCAAGGAATTATTTCTGTTTATGTATACAAAAGGCAGAAGACCAACATCGTACATTAGCCAGCTGCGAAAATGCTTTGTAAATTAATAGTTTTCAAGTTTTTATTCTACTGAGAATATAGAAAGAGAAGTTAGAGAATAATTAATGAAAAAAGTAGAATCTTCGGATCGGGGTTTGAACCTCGATGAAATGAATTCTCGATGGAGAGCGCCGGCCAGGCAGCGCGTAAGGCACACGGACAGAAGTTAGGGTACGCTTGTAGTGGTGCGGTACAAGTCAGAAGGAGATCACATCTTTAGCAGCAATTCAAGCTTCGAAAATGTTTTATAAATTAATAGTTTTCAAGCCTTTAGTCTTCTGAGAATATAGAAAGAGAAATGAGAGAATAAATAAAAATAAAAGTAGAATATCCCGCACCGGGATTTGAACTCTTGACTTTTTGCTTGCGACCCAAGCGCTTCGATGTCAGGAAAACGAATTTTCGCCGGAGAGCGCCGGCCAGGCAGCGCGTACGGCACACGGATGGAGGGACGGGTATGCTTCAGTGGTGCGGTACAGGCGCTAGGAGGGGGTACGCTTGGTCGTGGAGTGGTGGTAGCGCCCGTGGGCGAAAACCCACCGTTCTGGCATCACTGATTCTGGCATTCAAGCTGCGCGGCTGCCGCGGGGGCCAAGACGAGCGGCGGAAGAAAGGACGCGTTGCCTCTGAAAATCGGCCGCTGCGTTCACTTAATTCCCAAGCCTGATTAAACCGCTAAATACCAGACATGTATCTGTCCCAAACTAATGCTCATGCAACTAAGTAAATTCTGTCTGTCGTTCTTCCTTTCTGAACTCCGCGTGGGCCGCCACAACAATGGCCGTTCTGTTATCATCTAACCAAAGTCAAACAAGAAGAGGTGCCAAATCATTTCGATACTACGAATATTTTATTCACAGTACTTAAGTCTATGTACAAATAAATCATAAAACACGATCCGCGTCTACTGAAGGTAAACTCTCACTTGTTTCACATACTGCCAATACAAGTCTCGCTTTCGTTCCCTTTCTTGTATTCTGCACGCTTTAAAATATACTTATCGTAGGCGCATTGACGCGTACGCGCACAGGAAATAACAATACCTACGGAATGCTCCGCAGGATTTTTGCAAGTGGAACAAGTTGATCGAATAAATGCGTAGATGTAACGGATCGCAAACAGCTGCATCCCTGTTGATTGCACTCTTATCGTACCACGCAGGCGATGCATTTATTTCTAGCGTTATCGTCAGTGTTAGTACATTCTTTTGTACAATTTTACATTTCATCTTTATCATAGTCCAACGTTCGAAAGACATGTTTCGTAAAAAATTATGTTGCACTATCCGTGCTATTTATAATACAATCTTTGGATAACGGGTCTCGCGGATTTAAAAATCAACCTTTATGTACACCAAAGTTATGCATCGTGGTAAAATTATAATAATGGCCTATTCGACGTATGACATGTGTGTGGGGGGAGGTAAGAAGAAGCAGAAGATAGATTCGTTCGTAAGAAAATCTAGATTCCTCTTTTTTTGCATCTGAAACAAGCCATAATTTCTCAGACAAACGCGGCACTCGGGGATGTATATATACTAGGGTGGCCCTAATTTGTACGTGTCGAAATTTTTTTGTAATTCTTTGCTCTCACCCCCTAGAACGGTGCCATTTGATAAAAAAATAGTCTCTGACACAGTTTATTGCAATCGGACAACAGGAAAGGGTGCCGGCCAGACCTTAAAGTTTAGAATTCATCAATACTTTGTATTTAAAAAATTTCTCAAAAATGGTAAGCCCTATCGAAATTTTGTTAAAATAATATTAAAAGAGCATTCAATTTTCTGCAATTACTGTATATATAATTTTCTCGTGCTCCCACCCATTTCTTAGATAATAGCGTTTCAACATAGAGGGGTCCGTACTACGCGCGTATAGACAATACGTCACGCAGTACAGGTGGGACGCGCGACGTGCGGACATTCAAACACTATTATCTAAAAAATGGTTGGAAGCACGAAAAAAATTAGATATACAGTAATTGTAGAAAATTGAATGCTCTTTTAATATTATTTGAACAAAATTTCGATAAGGTTTACCATTTTTTAGAAATTGATAAATTCTAAATTTTAAGGCCCGGTCGGCACCCTTTCCTGTTGTCCGATTGCAATAATATTTTTCAGGGACCATTTTTCTATGAAATGGAACCATATTAGGGGGTGAGAGCAAAAGAAATCGCAGGTTGAAAATAAGGGCCACCCTAATGTACACCAATCGGAGAGCTGGTATTTTTCTATTAGTACATCACTGGATGAATGTGTATTGAGAACGAAGAAATAGAGATTATTGTCACTGAACGCGTTACGTTTGAATTATCAATGACGAAAAATCGCGACGCATGATTTAACAGTTGTTGAACAGTTAAATCATGTTTCAATTAAAAGACAGCAAAAGACGGAAGAGAAATGGAAGTAAGGTAGGTTCCTACAAAAATCTTATACAACCTTCTTCGACACCTACTGTTTAAGCATTCGTATACGCATGTACATACATATGCATTTATATACATATATCCGTGTGTTCCTTTGATTAAGGATAATAAATGTTGATAGGGAAGTGACAAGCAACCGAGGCGAAACGCGTCGAGGAACAGACAGGACCTGTTCTTGTCGAGTAGTTGCTGAAAGACGTGGTCGAATGTTGCATTCGGTAAACTTAACATTTCATTTGAAACACATGAATGAAAAAGCAAAAGAAAGATAACAAGTTTCCGCTGTCCGTCTTTTTACGTGCTTCCTTGCGACTACTTTACCCCATTCATCCCTACCTCTATACGTTCTACGACTTTGCCTATTTAAATTTAAATATGAACAGAGATATACATACAACGTATAATACAAAATCAAAAGACACTGTTAAGCGTGCTTTTAGACTTCGCAGTTGTCCTTCTCCTCCCGTTTTAATGATCGAGAGTGAGTGAGTGAGTGAGTAAGCGAGAAAAAGGACTCTGGAGTAGATCGAAATCAGATCTTTACGCGACGCACGAGAGGTCCCGTGAGAAGAGCTTACAACCACACAAGCACAACCAGAACCAGAACCACAACCAGATTCTAGAAAAATATGCGAATTTAGGATGTTGTGAATAGCTTAGCTCCCTCCGGTAAGATAACTTCTTCGCTGATATCAGCAACAGTAACGGTAAGGGGAAAGATCAAGGGCATCAGTATCTCCTGATGTTGCGTAACTTGTTGGGTGGTAATGGTCGGTTCGGCTTGCCTAGTGATAGTGATAGTTTTAATATTCTGCGCTTTAACCACTTGCCCTTGCCCGAGAGCGGCCTGCTGCAATACCCTCTGCTGTTGACTTTGAGGCAGTTGCTGCACTTGCGTCAACGCTTGGCCGCGATTCTGATTCTGAACAAAATTCTGTTTACACCTTTTACTATGAGCATACCGGCTTCCATTATTGTTGAAGCGTCGATCACAGGTTGGACAAGCGTACGGTCTCTGGCCAGTGTGGATGAAAACGTGCTCCTTGAGAGATTTCAGGCGACGGAAGTTCTTCGGGCAGTACTTGCAGTGATACTTGGCCTCGCCGGTGTGCGAGGTCAAGTGATTAGCAAGCGTGTCGGCTCTAGCGAACGCGCGCGAACAATACTGGCAGATGTATGGCCGTTCTTGAGTGTGTGTCCTCATGTGCATCTTCAGGTAAGCGTTCGTTGTAAAAGGCCGAGAACAGACTTCGCAAACGTACGGTTTTATACCATTGTGAGCTCTAAGATGCGCGATCAGTGTTGTCGATTGGGTAAAGCTCTTGGAACAGATCTCGCAAAGGAATCTCTTCGAGCTGTCCGTTTCTTTGTTCTTCTTAAACGTTCGGTCGTGCTTCGACAAATGATTCATCAGCTGTTCCTCTTTTATGAAACGCTTCGTGCAGCGTGTACATTTATACGGTTTGATCATATTATGCTTCGCCACGTGTATCTTCAAATGCTCCCTCCTGTAGAATTTCTTCGGGCATATATCGCAAAGGTACTTTTTGCCCTCGTGAACTTGAATGTGACGCAGAAGCCCCTTTCTCGAAGTGTACTGCTTATTACACTCCGTACATTCTAAACCTACGATATCGGTCCTCCTTTTTCTGCCGATTTTCTCCCCCGGCTTTTTCTCCTCGGGTCGCGGCTCGATATCTCTCAGATCTTCCTCCGTGAGGATACCTTCGGTCACGTGCTTCGACCTATGCTCCCGCAAGATCTCGTTATTTTCAAAGCTATCCCCGCAGATGTTGCACTTCCTCACTTGGTCGGGATTCTTCTCCGAGCACTTGTCGTAGTGTGCTTTCAGCTTGTCTTTACGATAGAACTTGACGTTGCAAATGTCGCACTCGAAGTTTGGCTCTTCGTGCAACAACTGATGCCGTAACAACGACTTTTTCGTACTATACCTTTTCTTGCACTTCAGACACTCGTGATTGTCCATTGGCCAATCCAAACCGCTCTCAAAATCCGAATCGTAATCGTCGTCGTCTTTGATCCCATCATTATCCATCCGCTCGTTCGCGCAGCCCCTCTGCCGCTCCTTCTTCTCCGCCGCTTGTCTTTGCTTGTCCGCTTGCTTCACCGTCTTCTCGTCGGTCACGTGTTGCTGCTCCATGTGCTTCATTAGCGATTGCCTCGAACTACACTTCCTATTGCAACTCAGGCATTCCAGATCCTTCTTGCAATTCTGCTTCCTCTGCGACGAAATCTCTCGTCTACCCCGGCCGTAATTTCCATCCGCAGCATTTGTACGATCGATCTTATCCTCCTCATCCTCCTCGTCGTAATCTTCTAAACCGTATTCCGTTTTAATCTTGTCGATAATCTTTTGCGCTGCTTTCGCAGCGACTCGCTTCATACGTTTGTTAGGATCGTACTCTTGCCCGTGAATGAAAGTTTTGTGATTAGTAGCTATAAGATGATTTCGTAAAGTAAGTTCGTTACCGAACGATTTATTGCATTGTGTACATTTATAGGATTTAACACGCTCGTGTTGCTCCATGTGCCTCTGTAACAGATCCTTTCTGGCAAATTGCTGGCAACACATCTTGCAATTGTAGTCCATCCCGGAGTGCGTGCTCACCGTGTGTCTAAATTAAAAACAGTACACATTTTGTCAGAACATTTCGTCGGCCATAAACGATATTCAACTGTTCAACTAAAATACTTGGAAACCTTGCTTTTCTACCGAGTACATACCTGACGTTCTTCTTTACCACTTTCTCTCTCCCCGACAGCTCTGCCTCTTCCCTCGCCTCCTCTTCGCCCCTTTCTATCTTTTCCCTAGCTTTAGTTTCATAATCATCCGCCGTCCCCTTCTTCACCGAGCGTTCCGTATCCATCTCCAGGTCTTGTTCGGTCAATACACCTTCCACCACATGCTTCGCCCGATGATTCCTCAGTCCCTCCAGTGAGTCGAACTCTTCTTCGCATATGCTGCATTTAAGGGTGACGTGCGAAATCGCGTGTTTTCGTAAACCACGTTTCGTATAAAACCTTTCCGAGCACTTATCGCATACGAATGTTCCTGTGCGACATCCGCGTTCTTCTTTTATCTTAAGCTTATCGTCTCGTTCATCTTCTCTTCCCGGTTCTCCTTCCTTCTCTTCATATCCCTTCATCTCATGCAAAATTTCCTGCTCTTGCCCCTGTCCCTGCTCCGGCTCTACCTGATCTACCACTTCCTCTCCTTCCGCTGCTTCGTTCTCATGTTCCTCCTCCTCCTCCTCCTCTTCCTCCTCCTCCGGCTGCACCACCTCCTCCTTCTCCGCCGCCTCCACTTCCTCTTCCCCCTCAACGTCAGACAGCTCTACCTGATCCATCTTCGCATTATCGATAGCTTCTTTTCTCCTAGCTCTTTTACGATACACCGAGTCAAAGTGGCGCTTAGCTTCATAATCGTCGAGATCCAAGCTATGATCGTCTTCGTGAAATGAAATTTCTAACGGCATCAGTTCCTCCTTCGTCTCTTCTTTCTCCCGTTCGTGTTTCTTTAGATGCTTGCTGAACGAGATTATATATATGTATTGTTTGCCGCAATACGGGCATTTGTTCGATCTTTTGCCAGACGGCGGCAATTTCGCGATATTGCAGACGCTCTTTTGCGGTTTCTCAATTGTTCTTTTCAAAGACAACGCTTTTCTTACTTCCTCGTGAGAATGCATGTGCTCCTTCAAGACGTTTTTCGATAAAAACTCCTTGTCGCAGAGGTAGCACATGAAAAAGACCTTCTCCGATTTGTCCGAGGTTTGAGTCCTCCTCAGCCGTGAGCTTAGATTTAAATTCTCAAAATAATTCTCTTCGTCGGAGTCTGGCTTCACTTCAGGATTTCGTCGAACCAGCTTACGTTTGCTCCTTCGCGTTTCATTCGAAGACTGAGAATCCAATTCCATCTTGACGTCCGCTTTCATAGCATCCGATCCATCCGCATCGTTTTCATTTTCGTTTTCGTCTTCATTCTCGTTGATGATATTTTCACCATCGTTTTCATCCTCGTTTTCCCGGTTCGTCACACCGACTGCTTTCACTAACAAATTCACATATTCTTCCGAAGTAAGCTGATGTTGTTGCTGTTGTTGTTGGCTCTCACTTTCCAATATGCATTCCTGCTGCAATATGTAATCGTGCTCCACCGATGGGATACTATCGACGCAGTTGTCGTCGCGGCTTTCGTGCTTCAGTGCCACTTCGTCCTTCAGCGTGTCGGTAATAACTTTAACGTTTCCTTCCCTCTGGTGTAGACAGTCTTCCGGTACCTGGCCCGCGGTCATCGCTCTGTCAATCGCTTCTTCCAACATCGGACTATTGTCCTGCTCTAAACCCAAAATAACATTAACCACCAGACGCGTAAGCGTAACTTTGCCGACAGATCTTTATTTACCTCTCATAGTTTGTTCTTGCTCCACCAACTTTTCCACCTGCAATAACGCTAACTGATCCTTCAAAAGAGATGGTTTCTCTTCTCGAGATATCGACTCGAGGGCTTCGGTGGTAGCTGCGTACTGATTTTCCATCTGCATCTCGCCCATACTCTCGTTTGGCTCGTCCGCCTCGAGATGTACTTCGACCTCGTTGAAGAACAGTTCTTCCTTCATGCTCATGGTAACAAATCTTTCTCTGAGGACGGTATCTGCCTGCTCCACTTGCAGTTTAAACTCGTACGCAGATTCCAGTTTGTCCGCGCACATGCAGCATACGCGCGTTGGTAAACCATCTCCAGGTAACATCTGAAATAACCAAACGGCACGATTAATTCATGTTGGAGAAGTTTGTTAGAAACATAACTTACGAGAAACAGGCAAATTAAGAGATTTAAAAAAAAACTAAGCTAACACTCAAAATCCCGCAATTAGAAAGGATAAAGCGATTTATTTTCAATTTTCTATATGTGTAAGTTCCCTATGTGAAAGACCGTAGAATGCATACGATCCCACAGCGATATCGCGAACAGCAGTTTCATGATTTTCGATATATGTACATACAACGTAACCTCTAAGTTACGTTACGTGTCTAACCTTAACATTGGCGAAACTCATGGCCTTTGCTGAAAGAGAAGCAACCTCGTTCTCTAGAAAGAGCTCTCGCATCACTAGATTATCGAGAAGGCAAACACGGCATATTTCCACCGTAGGCACGATGCCTTCTTCGTTTTGCGGTGAATCGGACGTATTTATTTCGACGGCGTCCATGTTTTGTTTAGTGGAGTGGCTGGTCCGTGTCTGTTTGTCGTAGCTCCTAGCCTGCAGCCAAGTACGCTCGCTGCCCTTCTATTCTTTTCAGGCTGAGATATATACCCGACCGTCACCACTGTCCTGCCACGCTAAAACAATCTGTCAAACGTAAAACCATTGGCACGTCCGTTAAACGTTAAACGTTAAAACGTTAAACATTATGCACCCCGTTCTTTATAACTCCGTCCGCACTGCTCTCACTGATATCAACTCAATCACTGCACGTACACGCACACGTAGCAACACATGAACACCAAATCGCGTTTCACCTCGCCTGGAAGTACGTATGTACGTACGTGCATACATACACCGTCTTTGTCATACCGTATGCACATATACATAGAAAGAACGTTACACGACGGCAGTACGGCATACACTTTATTACATTTCACGCTACATTGACTTACATCGTGTCATCAAAGTTCAACTCGCATCTCAAAATATATACTACACCATAGAGCAGGTATAGGATAGACTCATCATCCAATGTAATTTTCTGTCGCACGCTCGTGGGTAGGGATGGAGTGCAAAATCACTAACAGTGATTTATCACCGTGATCGCAGGATCACGATCACGGGCGTGATTTAAGTTAAATCACGTCCGTGATTATTTTACCTCAAGTGAATTTGCTCACTGTGAATACTGTAATCATAATTCTTGCTCATGATTGAATTATATTTTGTAAAATACTTCAATATATCTTGTGTTACAAATAAAACGCGCTAATTCAGCGAATATATAATATATACATTCATAAATAGTCAATATATGCACGCACTGATTTGATTGGCTAACGTATTCACATATACATTATACTTTTTAACTAAAATGAAGAAATATTCACTAATTTAAATAGATCAAGAACGATTACATTGGTTCAAAATATACAACTGATATTCTATAAGTACAGTGAGGACTTGAGAATGTTTCGAGAGAAATTAGAAATTGGGGTTATGTGGCGCGTGCAAAGAGCAGTTACGCTTTCCACCAATCAGATCACAAAAATCGGGAATCACTGTTCTACTTGCACCAATCAGAAGCGATCACGAAAATCACGGATCACTGTGAAAAATCACCGTTATTGGGAACGAACGTGATCGGATCACTCGTGATTCACAAATCACGGTTCTAGCCAACACTACTCGTGGGCCTCGCGGGCCCTCTTACCATTTTCGTGTCACACCCAACGTTATCAACTCAGTTTAAAACAAGATTACAATGCTAGGGTAAAGAGTACACTTGTTGTCCATTTAAGTAAGAGTATCACATACTTAAATAGCGAATTATAAATGTGAATTTAGTAAATTTGAAATGAAAATTAATAATCAATAACACTTCTGATGTTTATTATCTTTGATATTTTTGTGAATTTCAGCCCCTAATTTTCAAGAAACATTCATGACGTATCAAACACTGAAAATAAGGAAAAAAAATTTTATCTTTTTGACATATCTCGGTATATGCTCCGTCTTAAATGTTTAAAATACATATACAGTATTGTCTCCCGATGGGCTCGGTTTGGTGCACAGTGTGCACTGCACACGATGTGGGCTTTTCGTTATCCCCACCATTTCTATCTCACTCTTGTCCGGCGAAGGCGAGAGCGAGATGGAACGAAAGCGAGCGAGACACGGTCGCGCACACCCGCCGCGCACGCAAAGCGTTCCATCTCGCTCCCCCCTTCGGCCAGAAAGAAGGGAGAAACGAACACTCGGAATTAGGGCTCTGCTCACGATACGGGCTCGACGCCGGTCTCGACCAGCGAGCCCTCAGGGAGACAATACTGTAGTCCTCAAAAACAAAAGTTAAAATTTCTTTCTTTGCTTTCAGAAATAAAAAGTGTTTGAGAAGGATTTAAATTTTTAAAATTTGAACGATAAACATTTTTTTTTAGTTTTTCGGATTTTTTATGAAAACCGTTTCTCGCACGAGAAATATCCTTCTCTGGATATACAACTTTTGTTTGACATATTTTTTTATGTAATCAATAACTTGGAGAATATTATATTCGTCGATGATAAAATCGACATTGTGAGCTGTTAAATAATTATTTAAATGTCCAAGGGCCCAGGGGGGCCTTTTCCCGTTATCCGATCGGGATCAAAGTTTACACAGATTTTTCTTTTATTATTTTGGACTATTCTGGGGGGTGCCGCGAAGAAAATTCAAAAGTTGAAAATAAGAGCCATAGTATACAAGCACGCAACTCCCTCCAACATTTCAACACATTTCAGAGTAGTTTCTGAGTTGGACGCTGCTCATGCACAGAGCCCGCTGAATTCAATCCTCGAGTTATGGGTCGGTAACACAGTTTGGGTGGTGACACCATCGACGAAGTATAGAATAGACCTATCACCTTATGGGACTTCGTGTCACCACCCAAACTGTATTACCGACCCATAACTCGAGGACTGAATTTAGCGGCCTCTGCTCATGAACAGCGTCCAACTTAGGAACTACTCTGAAATGAGGTGAAATGCTGAAAGGTGTGCGTGATTGTATACGTGTGACTTGTTTAGAGTGACAGTTTGACAGAGGACAGGCTTTTGTTACGCTACGCTTTGGCTCGGTTTGTCAGCGACTCACGAGGATTCGCGTGGGTTTTTCTCCGAAAATCTATTTCGGCGATCTCTTCTTGAAAGCTTATACAAGCTATAAATTGCAAAATGACATTGATTGTTAGTACATTACGTGTAGTGGAACACTTAACTAACATTTTCGCGAGTCGTATGTTGAAAAATATTAAAAATTGACGCTGTTACTGACATTCCCACAAATCTCTGCACTCCGCGCATGTCTAAATAGACGGTGCCCATCCTACGACACGTATAAATCATTGAGAACAAGGAATCCAAACGTTTTTTTTAAATTTATATTCGTAGTTTTCGGCACCCGAGGACATTTTGCAATAGTTTATTTATTACTTGGGAACGATAGATTAGTAGTTAAAACTCTACTTTTCGTTACAAATTGATTGGCCCTTTCCTTATTAACTATTGTATGGGTTTAAAAATTGTAAAGAACATCTCCGATGTAAGTACCCGAGCGTATCGCTTGCGTTAAGGTCTGTTTTCATTATTCCTAGATATGTACATATGAGAAAACAGTTATGGTATTTTTTAAAGCACAAGTAAAAAAAAAGGTCCTGTTTTACAGACGTCGCGACTTGCGTGTGAGATAAAATGGGAGGGAAACGGCACGGAGGTCCTTTACGCGACAAACGATCATTCTGGCAGCGGCAACAAAGTATAATACTACATTGTCTTCTTGCATTGTCCGTGCGTCTGATTTTCGCATGTCGATGTCGGTCCACGGACAAGCTAGGCTTCTAGATTTTACTTTCTTCTACAAATTCTGCAAAAGCCGTAATCAGTAGCTAAAAGCGGAAAACATGTATGTACACATGCTAAGCTAATCATAAGGTGAAATTTTTACATTCTCTGTTTCGGCTCGATTCGAGCATTTACGGCATATTAGTGAGATTTTTTTAATAAAAGGAAAATCAAATACGACGTGATTCGGGCAAGTAGGTATGTACATATGTAGAGTTGCTATACGTCCTGTATATACGGGACTGTCCCGTATTTCACTGTTACCGTGAAATATTTTACAGAGTAAAATAAACCATTACCTACCCACTTTTTTCATGTTTTATTTAATTAGCATTTAAATGTTCCGTATCAAAGCTTGACAATTATGGCAACCCTAAAAATAAATCACTACCTACCCACTTTTTTCATATTTTACTTGTTTAGCATTTAAACAAAATAAAAAATGGTAAAGATTCGTTAAGAGCAAACGCCTGATTTAGCGAGCTCTGCTTGCAAGACATTTCAAGTCGCATTGATTTTTGCCTTCAGGTGTATCGCGTTTCTGGGAACGGCGTCTGTTTAAAAAAAAAGACGAACTTTTCGATGGTCTTGACCTCAACAATCGATGAGAAAAAGGCCGCACATCTACTGAACGTTCGCTATCGTATTATTTTCTGGATTTTAAAAAAATATGTTATTATTTTTCCTCTTTCTGTACCAATTTTTTGCCGTACCTTCCTCATACCAAACTGCGTCGTAATTGGTTTCATTTTAGTAGACAAATCTGACATACAATACAGATGTTTGCATAATGATAAAAATATTGAAAAATTATTTTTCCATTAGAGGATACTGCATATTAATGGCCCTGTATTCCTTCCAAGCGCCGACCAACATGTTGTTATAAAGAGTCGGTAGCTTCTGAACAATTTTAGAAATCTATGTAAACCTGATATCTATGTTTTCATATTTAGAAGAGTGATAGGAACTAGAGGAAATGCTGTATTGCGTTGTCTCAAGCGTAAATGTTGTAAAACGTTTATAAGACCGACTCGAAAAATCCGATCTTACCATATTTTATGGAAGAAAGAAAGTCAGAAAAGCATGTATTTAGCCGCGTAATATAACATTTTTAATAGTTTTCTTAGCAGGTTAGTCAATTGAATGTCAGGGTGGCGTAAAGTAATTATTTAAACATTTAAAGAAGTTCTTCGAAATATAAAAGAAATAATTACGGCTACAGTCCCTAGTAATAATCCCACTAAATATAAAGAATTTAATGAAATTTAATGAACTTTTTTCCCGCTTGGGACCGCAAGTCAAATTTTCCGCGTACCCAAGCTCAGAAATATCGTTCCAACTACCACTAATGTAGGGTGGGGAAAGTTCCCCTTTCATGCGGCCGGGGCCGCCCAGGCTAGGGAAAATGCGCAGGCTGGATGCGCGTGATTATTATGTAGTCCCCTCCTCGAAGTGACAGAAAATATAACCTATATGCTATATGACAATAAATGTTTATTGGCTATTTCGTTCCTTTACGCTACATTTGTGAACTTTTTATAACTTAACATCCTTCCAAAATATCGTTGTTACGCCGCAACGATATATTTATGAAATTGGGTATAGCATATAGGTTATAATTTCTGTCACTTTGAGGTAGAGGTGTGACTATCGAAATGTTATCGATATTTCGATATATCGATAATATGGTTAAGATATCGTTGACGCGAATAGACCCAGATAGCACACGACTTATAGACGACGTGTGCTATCTGGGAAAGCAGCTCAGGTATACACGAAAAAAGGTCAGCAGCGTAGAAAGCGTTGCTGGGCCCATACACGGCACTATCCAGCACCGAAAAACACCGTTGTGAATGGACGAAAATATCAGTGCTGAGCCCATTCAGTGTTTTTCAGTGCTGGACAGCGCCGTGAATTCAAATACAAACAAATAGATTCTGATTGACTTTATTATACAATTAATGCGTTGCATTCTAAGCGGAAGAAGGTCTGTACCGTTGGCAACGGTGCTCGAAAAGTGAGCACCGTAAAAACCGGTGCTGGGCCCATTCACGGCGCTATCCAGCACCGAAGAACACCGTTGTGAATGGGCGAAAACATCGGTGCTGAGCCGCTGAGTATCGAAAGCGATATCTTTAAAAGTATGAATATGTATCGTTGCTTTACAATGTCTTTAAAATTGTTATTTGCATCGTTGCTGCAACAAAGTGTGTTATATTCTAGAAGCCTCTTCTAGAAGAGGCGAATAGATCTATTCGTCTTAACGATATCTTAACGATATTGTCGATATATTGTTAAATATCAATAAGATATCGATAATCTATCAATAATCGATAGTCACACCTCTAATCAAGCATAGAAATCTGTAAACATGAGTCTAATAAAAGGCATGAATTTGGCAAACATAAATAAATTAAGCTAAAACTTATTATTTCGATGAAATGTACTAAAAAAATGACGTTATGAATAGGAAATTTTGATTTCTTAACCACGAATAATTACACTCATCGACTTCATAAATATATCGTTGAGGCGTAATAATAATATTTTGGAAGGATGTTAAGTCATAAAAAGTTCACAAATGTAGCCCAAAAGAACGAAATATCCAATAAACATTTATTATCCTGTAGCATATAGGTTAAGTATATTTTCTGTCACTTCGAGGACAGAAAATCCACTCTTCGAAGTGACCGAAAATATAACCTAACTAAGAGACTGTATAAATGTTTATTACGCGGTTGTATTTATATAATATTTATGATCGAAATTTATGGAAATAAGTGCAAATTATGCTTCTATCAAAATGTATTAGTAACCGGAATTATGCAACATGTTTCTTGAAATTAGTCTTAACGTTCATGCCGTTTTAGATTTTAAACGTTTCCGATAAAATTTAATTTCAATTCCTACCACTCGTAGCATTGTAATCTTATTTTAGACTGAATCGATAACGTTGGATGTGACACGAAAATGGTAAGGGGGCTCGCGAGCCCCCCGAGCGTGTGACACAAAATTACATTCCGTGATAGGTCTATTCTATACCTGGTCTGTGGTGACACAAAGTCCAATAAGGTGACAGGTCTATCCTCTGCTTCGTCGATGACTATACATTCTTCAAAGTGTGTCTCGCACCTTTTCGTGCATGTATGAAAAATATATCTGTCGCGTTCCCTTTAATCGTTAACACATACTAATTGTTGATTACAACAATAGATTTGTCGCTATAAAGCCGCTACACACTCATTAAACAATCGTCTTTAGTAACAATATCCTACATTTATTGCTTGCAAAAGCGTTTGATAATTTGTTCAGGTTAGAGAACAAATGTCCGATAGGCGATAGCCATCTGTTGGCGCCATCTATTCAACTTCAACAGTCACTTACAGCTTACAGCCTTACGACTTACAGTTTGTTTACAATTTACAGTGAACCACTCGATCTATATATCACTGTATAACTATCTTCCTCTTTTTTTAAATACTAAGTAATTCCTCCCTTGTCTCGTGTCACACACACACACACACAACCCCTCTTTCTCTACCGCCGCCCGCTGGCCCGCCCTTTTTATAATCTCCACCGATAATCTGTGTCCTTGTTAACGCAGGAGAATTTCTACTCTTTTTCAAAAAGTTTACTCACATTATACATATGTACTTGCAATCATTTGCATGAAATATGCGTAGAAAGTATGTATTATTGCTGAAGAGCATTCCTCAACAATACTTGGTCGTTATAAATTGCTTGCTTCGACTGAATTTTACTGGAAGCGTGAAATCTCTGAATGGGAGCTAGTATAAATACCAAGTCCATAAATACAACGTATGCGCACGTGTAGTACTTTAGCAAGTAAAGCGCCTTTAATTAACGGCGGTTCTGTCTCTGTAGTCTATAGTAACATTGTATGGAGTGTCACCGTGTCAGAGTCGGAATAGGGAAAGTAACGGAAAGCAACGTAGGATGAATCATCGTGGGATGGGATGCGCGCGCAGTAGGGACGACGGTACATCGTTTTCTACGCGTTGCATGCTTCGCGTTCAACTGCTCTCAATGGAATATACAAATGTTGACAAATAGTTTAAAGTAAAGACAACAAACATTACCTCGTGAAATTTACATTGCGGAGGCAACATTCTTGTAACTCTCTGAATGCACGATAAATCGAATAACTTGAGAAGAATAGCGAGTTCTGTTCATACATGTTCGGTGAGTTCTCTATAAATAGAAAGGTTTTCGGGAATATCAGTGACGAAACAAAATTGTGATACTATAGTAATATAGTCGCGATATCTGCAACCCGCACAGTTTCAGTTCTGAGAGTGTATATTTCTTTGAAATTCTTTGAAATTATGCCCTGCTTATGTCCGCGAGTGTGCCGTCTACATTGATTCCATGCGTAGATCAGATGTACTTATGTATATAGACGAAACGATGTTTTAACTAAAACTGTCTGTTTGTGTACCGTGCACACTTGGTTGGTGTGCGTATTTTATAAGCTCCTTTTTATCCATAAAACAACAGACAGAAACGCTAACAATAAGTGTACAGTTTCGTATTGTGTCGTGTCGTAGTGTACGTGCATGTAGTATCCGCGCCGAGCGGCACATTAAACCTTGACTAGTTGCGTTGTGGGAGGTCCTTTCGAAAAAAATTGGGATCAATGCGACCGAACGGAACGGACAGAAAGTCATGCTTGAAATTGTAGGAGTGAACAGAGAAGGACTCGGTACGGATATCTTTCAGCCGAGAGGGATTATTTTTAGCCAAAGTTAGCCACACGATAGGAGATTGTAATTCTCAAGATTCTGCTCATCTTCTTGTTCTATGAATTTCCAACTACTTGGTATAGTATTAGGTAAATCACGCATATGTATATATTTCTCGTCAACAGGATAATGGAGAATGAACAGCGACATTACGAATTACGAAGCGGAAGTAGATCACGTTCTATAACTCCTTTGGTCCAGAGCCACGTTTCGGTCGAACCAGAGATGGTGGAACACCATTATGATTTACGTAATCAAAGTAGGGAGAGATCGCATACTCCTGGAGAAACTGCGAATAGCAGGAGGTCAAGCTTCAAGACTTTGTAAGTATCGAATGCAGCGGTAATTTTGGTAAATTTGGTTGTACATTTGGAATTTTAACCACGCTTCAGACCCACCAGTAGCGGTAAAACGCAGTATCAAAGTATGGACACTATACTAGAAACGAAAGAAGAAGATATTGCTCCGAAAGATTTGTCGGAGCATCGGCATAGGAAACTTGAAAATTCTATCGCTACGAAGAAAGTGGAGCGTCGATCGGAACGGCAAAAGCCAAGGAGAGAAATATTCACGAATGGTCAAAATGAGATTAAAGAAGATTTAGCCAGCCGAAAAGAGGACGAGGAATGTCAGAGCACATTTTCGTGCAGAACATTCGGTGGCGATTATTCTTCGGAGGAAGGAGAACGAGAGGATTCATCCAATAAACAAAATTCTGCTCATGAAATTTACAAACGAGCCGGTGACTGGTGGAAGTATGTACCCTATAGCGTTAGAAACTTCTCTTTGCATGTTTTGGAAAATTCTGTTAGTTAGCTGCTCGTAGCGGATCGCAAATAGATCGTGTCTTATCCCTCAGACTTGTCGATTAAGATTTAAATTGCTCGCGATATGTTCATTAATAAAACTGTTATAGAATTGAGTTTTCAAAAGAAAGATACGTTTTGTTCATTATCAGCTGTTAGTTTAACCAGTTACTCCGACGTTCTATCTTTTCATTACATTTCTATTTATTTGCCAATCGTTTCAGCGTGTTTCCGAAAACAGATTACACTTATTCCGAGAAATCTCAGTGCCGCTATGAAATAGCGCCGGGTGTACTAGCAATGCCTAACATGTCACGACGCTCTATACATTCGGATTCGGGAAATTTTACTTCGTTATCGCAGAGTCTGCCGGACAGCGGTGTATATGAGACAGCGGGAAATGAAAGAAACGCAGAAAAATTTACAGTAAGAATAATACCTATGTGAATAAAGTTTTCGTGTATGTACTTATATATATACCAGATGTTAATGTTAATATTTTCTTTCTGGCTTAGTCATTGGAAGAATTTCACGAGTTGCAGCCAGAATTGCATACTTCAAATTCCGATGGAAAATCTACGATTCAGTACAAAAGAACGCACGTAGAACAGTATCGTGGTCAGAGAGAAGTAATTTACGCAAGTCCTATAAATTCGACCAATTCCCGTTCAAGGTCTGTGAGCTATTTAAACGCGGGCACCAAAAAGACTACCAAACTATCTTAATTGCTTGTCTGATTGTCAGATACCCATTGAAAGTTATGGGCAGTTGGAAACGCGGTGCCGCCTCTTCTGCTGACTCTGACACGGAATTTGACGAGGCAGTGTCAGCATCGAGCAAGTCGAAAGGGAAAAGAAAGCTTACGCAACAGCTGATGAGTTCTGCCACGATAATTGTATTGTGGTTTAGCAAACTACTGGAATTTCTAAAGCTGAAGACAGTTAGAAGAAGAGAGTATTATGCTTCTGACGAGTATGAAAGACGCGGTACATATCGTTGGATTATGATTATCGACATAACGCGGAATGAGAACATTCTATTGATCTGTCGATGCGAATATTTTTAATTACAGAATCTAAATGGTATAATGTGTGGCATCATGCTGATCGCTGCTTGCACCGTGTTTACCTCTTTATGGTTAAAGTGTTCTTCTTTGATTCGTGGTTGTTGAGCCGAGTTTCCAACATCAGAAGATGGATCCAGCAGCAGAAAAGCCCCAAGATGCTTTGGATCGCTCTACTACCATTGCTTATTCTAACTGGTAAATTTTCACGGCCGTCAAGTTATTACTTTAATATTAAAACTCGTATCCATACTTTCTTATCGGTCGTATTCACCAACAAGATTGAGAAATTGAATATTTGCTGTGGCATCTTCGGGGAGACCGGCAAAACCTATCCTGGCGTTTGTTTTTCTTTTTGTTTCAGGAGCTTACATCGTGAAAAAACAGTCTGTTATTCATCTGGATTCACTGCACAATGTTCCCTATGATATCGCTGAGACGATCTATCGCGTCTTTAACGATATTATCAATTTAACGTGTTTCAGAAACCACTCATTTGCCGAATATATAAAGAAACTTAAGAATTTACTAATATATCTTGTATCCAGTGTGAACGTGTCTTTACCCGAGATGCCTAGCATTGATTGGAATTTGGTCTGGTGATTAGCCCACAAGTTCTTTTGTCCTTGAGCTTCTTCTCTGCTAACCTTCTTTTTCTCCTTTCCTATTTATCTGTGTAATTCATAGCAATTATCGCTTAGAATGCAATCAGCTGATTAGAGTCGTTTCGATGCATTGCTTTAGATTTAAAAGTTTTACTTTACCTTGCGGTATTTATTATAACGATGTCGTTTATTAACATTATATTTCTCATTTCGCGTATTTTACTAACCAGTCCTGATAACAAAAAAAAGCCTACACCTTATACAGTTCCATAAATGCCATAGCAGATACAAAGGGCGTACTATTGCATTACATATATTTCGTATAGATTTTGTAGACGGTGTTTTGCAGTCGCTCGAGATACATACGTATCTCTTATCAGAATTGTTGGGTGGCTGCTGTGTTATGGTGTCTGTAAAAACACGTTCATACATGATTTAACGCGGTTGGTAGAGACACTTGCAATTACTATTACGTACCCACTTGTATGATATTTGAAACATCTTATTGTTAGTGTCATATGTATAAAGCGAAGACTTGTCGTAATGATTCAAGACTAACGAACGGATAAATTAAAAGACGGGAGAAGGATAGAGGAAGTAGGATTGCTTGACTGGCGATGGTAAAGTTGGAGTATTTGCGCTTCATGGGGAACATGTCATCGGAATGGTGAGTCCCTTCGTCTATCCTTCTCTCGATAGTTGTATTTACGTATATTGTAAAACACCGACAGAGTCTAACAGTAAACGTTAAATATTTACATTTCAGGTTGCTGGTGCTTGCCGTACCTTTCAACGTTCTTTCTTTCTACCAAAGTTCTAACGCGACAGATCAGAGGTGCGTCGGATCTGCTAACCAGCGACGAACGGTTACTCTCGATGGAGGGAGGATTTGGGAAAGCGGCCAACCACTTTAACTTGATAACTGAAAGATTAGACAGCAGAATCAACAGCTTGGAGGATCGAACTCTCCAGCAACATGTAAGAGACATAGACTTTACGCGGACTTTTATACATAATTAGCTATATTAAACTATAATGTTAAACTACGTTAAACGTTGAATGTGCTCAGAATCGTCTTTCAAACATCAGCGAAGTGCTTCAACAGCTAAAGGATAGTGATTTCGTTTGGTCGAAAAATAACGTAAGTGTAAACAAGAATAATAAAATTCTCGATCGCTTCGATAAACCTAATACATAAGTACTCGAGTACGTGCAATGATTCATGATTCCCCGATTCCTTTCAGAATAAAATGTTACTATTGGAAAAGAGGTTGGAAGAACATGACTTGGTTAACACATACGCTCGTGAGATCGAAACGATTAAACTGCAATTTAGAACATTGAAGGAGCTTTATTCAGAGTTAAAATCGTGTTGTTACACCCATACGAGAGCCGTCAGCAACGAAGACCTAGAGAAACGCATCGAAATGATTTTGGTGGATTATTTTGGCGCCCCGCTACCGAAAAAGGACTTGGTCAATGTTATACGAAATTTGGCGGTCGCGGGCGACGAGAAAGATTCCCCAATACGTAATATTACTCTCCGAAATTTAAAATTAACAGGCCGGGAAAATGGGAAGGACGTAGGTTAAAAAGAAATTTCTTCGCAGTTCCGGACAAAGTATCCACGACTAGTAGCAGTACCCTAACGGACAATCGGGTACGGGAAATAGTTCGAGAAGCTTTGAAAGTATACGATGCGGATAAAACGGGACGTGTCGACTACGCTTTAGAATCAGCTGGTAAGTAAAATGACAATCGGTTTCTGTTATTGCATATGATTTTTGCGCGTTACTCGTAGGCGGCCAAATTATTAGTACGCGATGTACTCAACGGTACGACATAAAAACCAGGGTATTCAAGCTGCTGGCATTCACGCTTTACCATGAAAATAATAATCCACGGACAGTGATACAGGGAAATCCAATACAGCCGGGTGCTTGTTGGGCCTTTCAAGGATTTCCAGGATATTTGTTAATTAAACTCCGTAGTTTCATTTACGTTACTGGATTCACGGTCGAACATGCACCCAAATCGATTCTACCAAACGGAGAAATGACAAGTGCTCCTAGAAAGTTTAATGCCTGGGTAAGCCACTCGGTTTTATTCTTTTCAATTCACCTTTTCTTCTCTCTCTCTCTCTCTCGCCCTCTCATCCTCCCTTTCTGTTTTATATTACTATTTAACTAATCGCTGGCACAGGGTTTCGTCGATGAAAATGATCCGGTACCTGTAATGTTTGGCGATTATGAATTCGCGGCTTCGGAGGAAAGTTTACAATATTTTCCCGTTCAAGTAAGTCCTACTATTTTCAATACAACAACGCGACAATTACTTCTCCCTTGCACCCTTCTTCACCGTTTCATGTACCTTTTATTTTCACGTTGTAGAACAGTGCAATCGTCACACCTTACGAATACATCGAATTAAGGGTACATAGCAACCACGGACAACTCGACTATACATGTTTGTACAGATTTCGTGTCCACGGGAGGCCGGCATAAATCGTACTAGACCAAACGTGCGGAAATACGTTTCTTTCTCGTGTTGCTATTTATGGTGTAGCAGTAACAACAGGAATGAATTTCTAAACGAAGCGAGTGGGAGTGAGTGAGTGAGCAAAGAGCGCGCAAATGTGTGTGTGTGTGTGTGTGCGCGCGTGCACATAATGGGTGAGTGAGAGAGAGAGAGAGAGAGAGAGAGAGGGAGCGCCTTGCATATCGATATATGCCTTCAATTACTCTTCAATGTACTGATTTATTCTGAAACACGTTGCAGTACGCGAGGCAGGTAAATGAAGTTACCGTTACCAATTCTGGACGATACAAGATTTTGAAATCGTGCCAAGACGGAGCCGATTACTTTATTTCGCTCTTCACGCGCGTGTTTCCTTTCTATTTCTTAATTATATTGTTAGGCACGAAAATACTAATCGATCTCGATGGCAATACTGGGCGCTGAAAGTTTCTTACCAAATCTATTCAGCTAAAACTTGAGAAAGAACTCGGTGTTCCAAATATTATCCAAAGTTAAGTATCATTAAAGTGTTAAAGTTAATGCAACAGTACAAATTGTAAGAAAGAACAAGTTGTTTATAGCTTAAGGTGATTTTGCTGTTTCTACGATTACTTTGATTACAATATCGTGTTTTTGTAGAAGTTTCACGCATACTATATAGGCTTATGGTATGTGCATGTACGTTTTTATTGTAATTACACACATATATATATATATATATATATATATAAAAGTGAGGAGAAATATTTTGCAATTGTAAAGTGCATCTACTGATTGTCATTAAATTACATACACAGAGGTAATTGTTGCTTTCTTCCATTTTCTCCATTTCCATTGTCGTTCAACAGTATTTTCCACCGATATATGCCACCGTACTTGAATCGGAATCGTTGCGGCCACTATTTAGCTGTCGAATCAAATTAATCTCGCACGATGTCGATTCACGTGTAAGTTTAGATTGGTAAGTCGATAGAATTCACTGTATACAAATACATACACACATACTACGTCTTTTCTCTACTTTAACGTTCGCCTATGTCTACACTGTGGAGTGTGTGTATCGTGGATTTCACAATTTCGTAATCGTATTGAATTCGATCGATGCTGTTCTTTCGGTTTCACCCGGGAATTATTTATGATGTTTCCAAAATAAAAAAGGGGAACCGAAGAAATAAATAGCCTATAATTTAATCTAGAACGCATGTAAGGGGTCGTCCTTAAATTACGTAAGGGTAATTTTGGCGAATTCTTACCCCCTTTCTCTCCCAGTATAAAAATTCGTAAGATTTGATATTCCAATTCACTCCTTACGTAATATTTTTTACATTTAATTTTTTCAGTTATAATTCTTTTAAAGGTTTATATAATTCATTTAACTCGGTTTCGGGAAGTTTAAACTAAAACTACTTTTCTGGAACATTAATAATAGAATTTGTATTTATTGAAAATTGGGCTAAAAAATAAGATTAACTTCATCTTCTAAGTAAGACGCTACCTGACCCCGCCCCCTCTTGTAAGAAAACGTAAGAAATTCGCGGCCACCTTCCCCATTAAAAGGCCTTACGTAATTTAAGGACAACCCCTAATGCAGTGGTGAGCAACCTTTTGTCCAAAGTGGGCCACAAGTGGAAACCTACTACTCTACGCGGGCCGCAATATTAAATACATAAATATAACTAATCCTATATCTTTTACAGTTCAAAAGATATATGCCAATGTTCAGGCGGGCCGCGGGTTGCTCATCACTGCCCTAATGTATATTTAAATTTTCATTGAAATCCGTTTAGCCGTTTATGCGTGAAAGAACGTTTTGTTTTTATATATTAGTAGGGATACAGATGTACATACTTACCTATGTATACTAGGGCAGACCTTAGCTACTCTTGGTGAAAATTTTTTTGCAAGATTTTTTCACGCCGCCCTCTAAAATTGTTCGATTGGGTAAAAAAATAATTCCGGTAGAAGATGAAGTTAATCGTATAAGAGGAAGACCTGGCGCATTCGCGTTAAACTTGCAATAAATGTTAGATTTTGTATGAACCGAAAGGTATGAAGAACAAATTTATAACGATGGTTAAACTTTCTTTTTGTGAATAAATATTTACGATAATAGTGCTACAGCACGATTCTTCCAACATAATAACTGATTAATATTTATATCTTTTTAATTAAATTACATGATTATGTATATTAAATTTTTTCGTGTTTTATTGAAAGTGACCATTCTTTTAATTTCTTTCTTATATCATTTGCAAGTTAATGACAATATTAATTTTAAAAATGGAGGAATTTTCGTCATTGATATTTTATATTTAAGAAGATAATATTTTTAATATGAAATGATGAATATGATAATATTATAAATAGGTGAAGAAAAGAAAATATGGTTATTAAATTTACATTACAAGCTTTTGAATACTCGCATTTAAAAACAATTCACAAATTGTTCATTAACGTAGTTTTTTTGTGTCTGGATAGCGTTTTCGGTAATCAGATACTATTTGCATTATAATTTGTTTCTCCTCTTCATTTCGCGCGAGTACATTATTAAACTGTTGCATAAATTTGATTTCTCGTTCGGCTGAATCGTTAACTACTCTTAAGTCATTTATTATTTGTAATCCAACATTGTAATTGGGATAATTTTCCTATTCTAAGGGATGCTTACTTATAAAGTCTGTAGGAATTGAAAATCTTTTAAAAACCGTCAAAGTTTTTTGCAGCAACTGCAGCTTGGATCCATGATTTCAAATGTAATTTAGTGACAATAATAAAAATGTCACGGTTTCCATTTTCTTCGTGCTTTGTTAAAACGAATTGGTTTCGAAATAGAAATATTTTCAAAGAATATGTGGCCTTAGCCATGTTCCTGGTACGCGGAAAGAAAACTTGGAAACTGTTCCATAATTCAAGAAATTCGCGATATTCTTCTCGTGGTTGCTTAAATTCTAAATTAGGTATATGAGGCTTTATTATTTATGCTACATTGTCGATTCAAAATTTAATTTATTCATTTGAGACCAGGCTCTTTGAAAACGTTTAAATAAGTGGAAAATTGGGTCCAGTAGATGCAGACAGTGTTTCCTCAAAATCGCCGGTAAAGCTGTCTCGTAAATGAAGAGATACGGTAGTGTCTCGCGCCAAGTTCACGCGTAGCGCGAGACACAGAGTGCCTCTATTACGCCAGACACCGCTTTCAAGAACACTTCGATTATCGGATCTCAATAATGGTTGATCCGATTAATTTTTTAATGGTCTCAATGGATAGCCTGGGTTTGATTTGCATTACAAAAGTTTTTTCGTTTTGTTCTTACGTGCCTTATGGGCGGAGATTCGATTGAGATAATCCGTTTTCGTCATCGTCAAGTGTGGGCAAGAGGGAAGCGTGGCATAGGCGTTCGCAAGGGGGGGGGGGGGGGCAAAAGGGGCAGTTGCCTTCCCCCCTGGCTTTTGAGGAAAAATCGCTTATTTTTCAAAACTGATCTTTATTAGGGTTAGGATAAATCCGGGAGACGCGGTCGACCTAATATGTATAAAATGGCTATTAAAACTAATACAGATATTACTTATTTTATCAGAACAAACCTAATATGTTCAGAATTTTATGCTGATTCAGAAAAACTAGTCGATATTTGCTTTAAGACAATATTTACAGTAAATCGGATTGAATACTGAAGTCACGACATCTGATCACCTCTTCCGAGGTGCCGGGAGAAATGGTTTTCGTCGCTGGCAGAGACCACTCGCATAATTATTCATGGAAAAATAACAAAGAAGAAAGCAAAATTATTTATGAGTGAATACAACTACAGATTCATTGATATTTAATTTGTTTACGCTAAACAAGTAAAGAACACATCATAGATAAAGCGAACTACCTACCGGCGATTAGCAAGGCAAATGAATACAAAAGTGAATATATAAAATAAATAAACAATAATAATAATAAAATAATGATCAAAAATAAAAATATAAGTAAAAATAATAAAAAAATCATAACTCGACCATCTCTCCTTTCTGCAGCGAGAGACGGTCTTCTCGTTAGTTTTGAGAGGAAGAGTTAATATGGCTAAATACTTTGGCTGCATTGTCCCTCAATATCTCTACTATCTTATTATTCCCAAACATTAAACGAAAATAAACTTAGAAGTATATTTTAAATACGATTACGTACATCGTTGTTTGACAAAAGAGGTTAAATGTAACCTCAGTTTACCTTTTATAACCTGTAAATCTAGAAAAACACAGAAGGAACCGAAGTGACGCTATTCATTCGATTGTTTGGCTTCTAGAGAAGTAATTGGTCTGAACTTTAACGCGTTTTTACGTATAGAGTCTGAAATATAGCGACTCGACCAACTCTCCGGCCCGGCCGCGTCTCCCGGATTTACCCTATACTAAAAAAGGGAATATTTTTACATTTCGGTTTTAAATTTTTAATTACATTGGCACTATAAAATGGGTTAAAAAAGCAAGAGGGTTATATTTTTCTTTACCATCATCCCAAAGTTGCCACCACTCCTCTGGAAAAAAGTCTCCGGACGCCCCTGGAGTGTGGTAAGGGCGAAGAAATGTACCGCCAATTCACGCAGCACGAAAAAAGTCGCTGCGTTCACAATTATTTATATTTAGGAATGATTCGTTACGTACGAATAGAAAAAAAATAAAAAAACATTAAAGGCGTTCTCAAACAGAAAAGGATCACTTTCGGCAGCATAAAAGATTGCAATGAAAAAATGTATAATTTAGAGGACGACAAAATTTGTTGGGACATAGTATTATATTAATTAAACGATTTTATTAGACGATTCAGCTTCGATCCTCTGTTTGCTTCTTGTAGGTATGTTCGGTTCATATCTGAAAACTCAAATTTAAACCAATTCCACCAATCGAATTGGCTTGAATCTTTGCAGGCGTGCGTAGTTTGGATGACAATACAATATTTAAAAAAAAAAATAACCCCGAGGGAGTGAAAAAATTATCCAGTTATCAATAAACACTACAAAATGTGTGAAATCACCACAAAATTACCTTTTTGAAAAAAGGGTACATAAAAGTGCGTCAAGTATACGCGCGCAAAGAACCGTAAACTAATAATCCCATCAAAAAGAATCCCATTTGAAAACATTGTCGTAAATTAATATCTTTACAAAACTAATGATATACAAAAATTGCGCCAATTATAACAATGACTATTTATACAAACAATCGGATTTATTTAAATTAAATAAAAGAATCATCGTTGGAAGAAACAAAGAAGATAATAATATTAACTAGATATACTTTTATACAAATAAATATTTCAATACCAATAAATATTTTATTCAAAATACTTGGCGCTGCGAAGCCAGAAAAATGTTAATTGCCTTGGTATAAAACAAGACAATTCACTACTGTGACAAGAAAGAAAGAAGAAGATCAATGCAATTTATACATATTTATTCGGTTTAGCAACACCAATTCGGGTCGCAGCGCCAAGTATTCTAAATAAAATATTGATTGATATTGAAATATTTAATTATATAAATATATATTCTGCTTAATATTATTATCTCCTTTGTTTCTTCCAATGATGAATCTTTAACCATAACAATTGTAGGCCCAACATTGAATATTCGTTGGAAAACTGTCGTAACATTTTTGCCGTAGGCCCTATGTTAGGAATTTGTAGGCAAAAAAACACTAACTACATCCCAACTAATTCCCAACTGTTGGCTACTGTTGGCCAACCAAAAATGTTATTAAAGTTATCTCGTACAAATGAAACTTGGATTTTAATGCACGTATGAACAAAACAATACCGAATAAGTAAAATATTTCATTGAAATGTTCCGAAACGCGCCACTCTTTACGCTTAGCGCGCCGGTGCTTCTATTTCAAAACTTCGCATGCGACGCGCCACGTCTTCCCGACGTTCAATCGATCTCAAATTTTGCGCAAATTATTTTTTCATAAAATAGAAAAAAAATTAGGGTGCAGCGTACAAAAAATTGTATGCTCGAAAAATAAGATCGAGGAGCTTCAGCTAACTGCGGTAAAGCGGCTGAGAGACCGGATAGAAATGATTCAGACGCTGATCTTTTAATCACCAGTTTATTCACGCGGAACAAGAATACAGTGAAATATCTGTATCGATAATCATACGCGTACCCATATGTAGCTATGGTACGCGAAGCGCGTATACGCATTCTTAGTGGCATATACGAGCATTTATACAATACACTCAATGCATGTGCGTGCGTGCGCGCGTGTGTGTGTGTGTAGTACCTATATAAACAGATATATATATATATACATACACACATGCATACATACATATCTATGCGCACGCATATTCATTATACATATATTTAAAGCGCGGGCGAGCGCGTAATGTAATATACATTATATATAAAGTTGTACAAGAATCAAATCGAATAATATACGCATTCTTAGCCGTTTCTCATTTCGTTTCTACTCACGCACCTGAAACTTTATAGACTAATACTATGTACGTAGCGAATATAAATAAAAAAAAAAAAAGAAAAACAGACGAAATAAAGAAAATGGTTTTCCTCTTACGACAAGCTTCGACAGAATTCGTTGCGATTTACGTTCGATCTGATAATGAGAAGAGGGAGGAGAGCGCAGGAGAAACGGAATGAATACTTGTTTCGGCAAAGATTTCGGAACGATGACGAAGTCGGAATGGTATCAATACTGATTTTGGAATGGTTCGTAGTTCCCTGAAATGGGAATGCATGGAAGCGTTAAATGGTAGGGGCATGGGTGTAGGTGTTCGGTAACGTCGAGGAATCATCTCGACAGCGTTTAATTGCCAGCGATTCCGGCACGTCAATAAAAATCGGAGATCATCTATTGGAGCGTACAAACATACGTCATACACGAGAACGAGAGATGTCGGTCACACTTTTCCTTACTCGATAAACATTTGGAAGAACGCTGGTGTACGTATGTATAAGTTTCATGACCGCTTTGACGATCGCCTTCTTCAAAATTTAAGAACATGAACAAATAAATAAATACTATGCGTCTACTGCGTGCGAACAACTCTGTTTACCAAATCTCTGACTCGTTCGCGCACGAAAGATCGTTCGCGCAATGGCTGGGTATCTTTTCGTTTCCCTCTGTTTGAAATTGCCGAAAGTGAAATCGGAGTTGTCGCACTGATATCATAGAAATCATAACAAAAACTATGCTACGAACTAACAATATAATAATAACAATAATAATAATAATAATAATAATAATTACCTATATCTTTATCATCACTATTATTTACTATTAATGAAGAATATTAATGATAGTAACAGATGTGATATCAATAGTCTACTCGGATCGGAAGTAGTAGTAGCAGTAGTAGTAACAGTTATGGCAAGGATAGTATTACTTAGTTGCAGCTGTAATAGGGGGATCGGTAACAATACGTAGCAACAGCTGCAGCAGAAGAATGTAATGGTTGTTGCAGTGACGAGAAAAATTAGAATAATGAAATCAGCAGCAGCGACAGTGGTAATAAAATAATAGAGATTATATCGTTTTCGGTACTTACGATGATAATATGGCTTGTCAATCGTTCAAGATTCTTTAAGCGCCTTTCGTTTGCCAATCGGAGAACTGCTTCTACACTTGATAAAACTCTGTTACGACTAAATTGCTGCAGGATTCTGACTTTCGTGTTTTACGTGGCTACAAGTATTTTAGCAAAACTATAGAGACTCCGTCTACCTATTTTAATGATTGAAAGCATATGCTGCCTAAGTAACGTATACGATCATTAATTTTCACTAGGGGATTGTATCGATATAAAAGAAAATAAAAAATAATAATCGCCGAAATAACGACGATGCTCAACATAAATAATTAATATAATTACTTGGATAAAAATATGGCGCAATACGCGAGCGCAAATATTCTGTCGACTAGATTCGTATGGGTTCATCGCACGTACGATTCGTTCATACCGGTTCGTGTTCATAGCGGGACGTAGGATATAGAATAACCGTTCCAGAGGACCAAAACGACAAAGACGATGATGACAATAGCAACGTTAATGTGTACCACCAGCCATGTATACATAGAGGAAGTGCAACATATTTGGAATACTGTCGGCAATTTGGTATACCGAAGTATGTAGAAAACTACTAACGCTATCTAATTTTGTAATTCCGTAGATAATAGGGGCTAATTCACTAATAATTCACTAATCACATTCGTGGATCAACCGTCATTTTCACATCCTCGACTTAATCTGCAGAATAAAAAGACGTCAATCTGTAAAACTTTTTCAGCAAGTATTCAATCGTTCCAATCATGGTTAAAATATATCTAAACAGTAGAGTTAAACGCTTAATCTACTCATTTGCATGTTCCTTCTATGGTGTCCGCGCGAGTTTGACGATAATTCCGAGAATACAAAGCGAGCCATGAAATTTTAGGTTTCAATGCCATGTCGATAATTTGGAATACCGAAGGTGAAGGTAATTTGGAATATTCCAAAGTTTAGCGATGCTTTTGTTTCACGCGTACCGGCTATCGCCGCGCTGCATCGGTTTGGGCCATCGTTGTCTATTTATATTTACTTATATTGTGACTTTTCATCCTGATTAGATCAGAAAAGAAATAATTTTATTATCTGCATGTTTTTCTGTAAGTTTATAAAGCGAAGGTAAATTGGTATACCGATATTCCAAAATACCTGCACCTGAACGAAATCGATACTTGCTGTGGTTTTTCATTCAGACCAAAGTTTCAGCTACTTTTTGTTTTTTATTATTACCGAGAGTCTGAAATATAAAAGTTTATTAGCTTCCCTACGATATTATGCAGTTTTATGAATTTCATTTGTTCCCATCCTCTGCTCTAATTTTCTATTTGTTTTAAACAAACTGGTATTCCAAACATACTCCACTTCCTCTACATACGTCGTACATACATACACACATGCATACATAGATTCGCATTGATTTTATTGGGTCGTTTAACTTTGCAATCTTTTCACGGCGATACTGTCAGGAGCGCATTACTCGACGGTAACCCTTTCGCATAATAGTTTGAGAGATATTTAATAATGTATTTAGTGGGTTGGAAATTCAATTAGACCCCTGCGATTTCGCCCTTTATCGTTATCGGTTAAAATCGGTACCGAATGGCGCATTGCCCGCACTGCCTTTGTCGCCACGTACGATCGTTCCGAAAGAGAAAAGAGGAGGTATATTTGTTGTGCGTAGCGTGCTCCGAATCCCCAGTTGCGAAGTGCGTCCGATGGTGTTCTTTTTCAGACGACGCGACGCGAAGCGAGTGGAGTAAACGAATTTCTAGATTTGCGGTACATACATCATTTGGGATAGTGACGCTCGATTTCCGGAGATGGATAGATCCTCGACTTTACCCTCGTTCTTCATCTGTTTCGTTCGAATCGGGCACCGTGTATAAATTCGTCGCAAACGAACCCCTTGCGACGAAACCGCGTCCATCTTCCATTCCTCTTATTTCTTGCGGCCTAGGTACTCGACCATCTCCTCGAACTTCTCCTTCTCGTCCTCGAGCAGCAACGCTTGAATACAGCTGGTAAAGTATTGCGTACCAAAGCAGCCTTGCCTGTAGTGGAAATAACACGCGGGAAAGCGTGAAACAATTAATTGGATGGTATCTACGCGCATCAGTATTATCGGTGGCAACTTGCAACTTGCAACTGGCAACTGGCAACTTACAAGCTAACCGGGGAGATTCGTTCGTTGAACGAGTTCAACTCATTTTAATATTTCGACTATTCGGGTGACCACTTCGGTCGGTACATGTGCGCCAACAAATCTGTCTGTTAGCAAAAACAAACGAATCCACCCGCTGGTCAACTATCAAAATTAGCGGCATTAGCGCATTCCCTAGTAGCATTTCTGGTTGGCCAACGGTAGCCAACAGTTGGGAATTAGTTGGGATATAGTTAGTGTTTTTGCCTACAACTTCCCAACATAGAGCCTACGGCAAAAAAGTTACGACAGTGTACCAACGAATATTCAATGTTGGACCTACAATTATTATGGTTGGTTAATTAACAAAAAGTTACAACAGTGTGCCTACGAATATTCAATGTTGGGCCTACAATTACTATGGTTGGTTAATTAACAAAAATTTACAACGGTGATTAAATGTCGTCTTATAAGTGTCAGAAAATTTGCTACATCCAAAAACCTGTTATTATATTCCAAGTTGTGATTTTTCTTTTCTTATTTATAAATACGTAATGAGGACGTCTGTCTTGAGGCGAATGTGAAATTTTAAGGAATGAATTTGAAGGTCGAATGATATTTTGTAGAATATTTCGCGTCACTGCACAGTTTTTATAAACAATTGGTACTAGGTATGTAACTAGAAATCAGAAGTGTCTACAATTAAATGTGTTGGGTAAGTGCGAACAGCGATTGCTTTGTAAGCGGAAAGTTTGGGTTCGATTCTCCTCACCCGCGATTTTTTTTTCCTAAACCAGGCCTGAAAAAGACGTGTTTTCAACGTCTTTTGAAGTTCTTTAAGACACCTTCTGGACGTCTTTAAGACGTCTTTTGAAAAGAATATAAATAATAGGGCAAAGGTAGGAAGGCCTACCTTGGCCATCAGTTGTTAGCCCAACCTGAAAAAAATGTGCCAAATCTAACTGTTGGCCAACTAATATTATGTGCGTGGCCCAACTGTATGCCAACAACAAATGCTACTAGGGTTACTGCAACCAGCCTATTCGACCGGTTGTATTAAAAAAGGGGAGACAAGCAAAATGCCTGATCAGAATTTGCTATTTCAGAGATGCAGCGCTACAGCAAAAATTGTACGAGCAGCGATAAAAAAGGAAAGAGAAAAAGAAAAAGAGTATAGCTGCTGTCTCTGGTAAGGACCTGTAAAAAATTTTCATCGGTGTAAAAAATATATTTTGTCCGTATCATTTTCCTCCTCGCAGTATTCCCGACGAGATATCCCTGATGGCTCTTTGGCTTTCTGAAAATTCTTGATATCGAGTATCGACGAGGCACAACAAACACGCACCATAAAAATATCTCGCACAAAAACACTGAAAACTTTGTGGCTTGTTGCATCTGTGAGAAATGTGCTCAAAAAGCTGGTACATATGTACCATATACCTGTGCACAGAAGATCAGAAGAGGTGGTCGCGAGGAAAGGGTTCCGCAGGGACAAGTGTAGGTACTATGTTTAGGATGTATCGGACGTACATTAGACAAAAATTTCTGAAATTTGAAATACTTGAATATCTACGTCTTACGCATAGTAAATCTAGATGTAAGGAATTCGAACGACAGTTGGAGTCTTATTTTTACTCCTAGGAAGGTACTCTCCACTTTACAAATGCTTTCTCAAGCATTATTTGCTAAACTTTTGGCAGTGAAAATGCCCAGAATTCACTATTTTCTCAAGTTATAATTTATTTCTTTAAAACGGTGTAGTGAAAACAATTGAAACTCGGCAGTTATTTTCATCTACTCAAATACTACATGTAAAAAAAAATTGAAAACTTTGGTACCATTTCTTCAACATTTTTTCAGCTGTTTTATCTGTCAAGATCGTCTCTTTCCATAAGAGTACTTGCAAAATCAGTGAAAATTAAAATCGTTATAACTGAGCAACCGTTTAGTGAATTCAGTTAAAATTTTTGGAGCACACCAGGAAAATTAGAAAGAACAATCTCACAATTTTTCGTCAACTTGGTACCATTTTGAAAATAGGTCCAACACATCCTTAACTAATTGTAAGACTATGTTACATACATGTGTCCAACGAATTTGCGCATACTGTAGTATTGTACATAAGTGTTATGATTGCCAAGTCTGCTGGAAATTACCTAAAGTCATGTACAGCATGCGCGAATGTCGTATTTCATCGTGTGTATCACGTGCGTCATCGTGTCGTGGTTTGCAAATTCTGGGGACGACGGCAACATGAATCGTTTGCGTGATATTGGAAGAGCAGCCAAGTCGATCGGAGGAACGGGAGAATATCGTCGACGAGCAACGAAAACAGACATTCAACGAAATAGAAAAATAGGGATAGGTGTACAATGGAGGAGAAGATTGAAATTAGAAGGGTGGAGAGAATTTTCATGAGTTTTAAACATGGATTCTTGCTATCCGCCCAGGTGTCTAGCCGTTTAAGGGGAAATATTAATTTAAAACATAACGGCGATTATTTAAAGTTGAAGTCCTGACTTTTTTGTGCAAAAATCATGGGAAAAAATCAGGTAAATTAATATTTCGAAAATTCCCTCCGTTAATCAGAGGATATATTAATATACTAACGAAATCTTTCTTGTTTTTTTGATTTTAGATAATCTGGTTCCGGATGACAGAGCTCACCGCAAAAGCAAATTTTTAAAAAGGCTTCGTGAATGTCGGTTGTTACTTTATTATAAACGTAAATATTTTTCTACGAAAAAATTACCAAATGTTCTCCAAATGTTGCTCTTTTAAGTGCAAAAAGTTGTGTAAAAATATATGCTTCCGATTTTTCAAAAAAAATTCACAAACATTCGCCTCGTTTTAGCCGCCTATAACCCTTTAAGGAGACTAGGCAGTCGAAAAATCGATTTTTTATTGCATTTGCCGATAGTACTATCTTTTCTGAATAAAATGCCGCTTGGTTTATAGTAAAATTCGCAAAATTGTAAATTTGGCAGCTAAAAACGTCAAGCGGCAACCTATAGCGTCGCCTTTGCCCAGAAACTTCAAACTCGTTTTTCTCGAAACTTTTTTTTCTCTTGGTTTTGCTCTAATTGCGAATGAACGGAGGTTCAGATCGACTTGAAAAAATTACAGCATATGTAAAACATGTGTCATTCCCCGCGAAACCTCTGATGTGGTCCGTAAAAAATCGAAATTTTCATCAAAAAATTAAAAAGTCGCGGATTTTTAGTAGAGCGAGGATTATTCTTGAAAAATCGCCGTTTGTCAGCCACCAATCTAATAATTCTGTTTTAATTTTAGTTTTTACTGATTTCGCGAGAAACTACGGATGTAATAAACAAGAATCACAGCTTGAAATTGAATTACATCATATTTTAAGACCAATATTACAGTAAAACGACAGAAGAACGTTAAAGTGTTTACCAGTTAACACCACCATTTTTAAATCACATGTATATTTCATACCAACTTGTTTTCAATCTCTATGATACTAATAAGCATTGGGTAAAATGATACATCAGGATATGCTTTAATTTTTTCACAAATACGTTAAAAAGAAAGTGTTTTTTTCGCGGAAAACGACTGCCTAGTCTCCTTAAAATATGTAAGTATTTAGTAAGTCTAACTTTTAAACGAACCGGTGGCAGGCAACTATCCGTGGAAATATCCTTGAATCGGTTTCTTTTGGAACGGGTGGAAGTGTGACGGGGATCAGTCTGCAGGTGAATAAACGAACAGTAAGAATAAGAATGAATGTTAAATCGAATTGAATCCTGTACGAAGGGCTGGAATAAATAGTTGAAAATGGGCAAGGGGCGATGCGAGACTAGGTCATACAAGGAGAGAAGACATAAAAGGAGGAAAAGAACAGCGAATGCGAGAATTAATATTACGAGCGGAAATGGAGAAGGAAAAAGTAACATGTAGAAAAGAAATCATAAACGTAAAAGAAAAGAAGCTACCTAAACCCCGGGTTCCGCTCCGTGAAGTTGCTTGATCCATGTTTGGATCTTCTCTACTTCGTCCTGTAGCAATAGCACGTCTAAACATCCCTTGAAGTAGTCTGACGTGAAGCAGTTTTTCCTGAAAAAAAATGTCAAAATATAAACGCTAGAGGTAGATCCCTGAATTTGCGACTTGACGTTATCTTGCCATTCACCCCAGACCCAGTCGCTGAAAATATAAAAAAACATTTCCGATCGAATGCACCGGTTGGCCAATTTTCGTTCACGGCACAACTAAAGGCACGGTTTTCGGGATTCACCGTCAACAAATCCCAAGTTTCTTCATCGGACAAATCATTGTCTTTTAAAATCCTGCTTAACACTCGTAGGTATGCACTTGGAATTTATAATTTGTCGCAATGTTACAACATGCGGCTTGTCGCGTCATTCGCGGCAACGTTACAGGGTATTACGTCACGCACCTACTTTCGATTAGGTCCGCAGCCTAGGAAATCAGGTGCGGGCCGTTCGGTTATCAGTAGATAGTCTCTCGTCGATCCCAACTTTACGCTATAACGCGGAAACGTTTGAAAAATAGGTGAATAGGGTAAAGGACCCAATTACTGACACCTAACCAATTACTGTCACCTTAAGCTATTTTACTTCAAATAACGAATAAATAAACTATAGTATATAATCTACAGTACAGATTACAGGTTGAATTACATAATTCTTTTCGTATATGACTTTACAAAGTTTATTTATTCGTTATTTGAAGTAAAATAGCTTAAGGTGACAGTAATTGGTTAGGTGTCAGTAATTGGGTCCTTTACCCTAGCGACACGAAACTAAAAGACTGGAGATGACTCTTTCTATAAAACTGTTAGCTAAAGATTTAGAATCTCCCAACGGGAATCTTTCAAACGAAATAGTGTTGTCACCACTTGCTTCATTCTTAGTCCGCCCCCCGAAGGCCGTGCATCAGTGTTTTTAAAACTTAAACATCGCATATTGTATCCAGCGACATATCGTACAAATCCGTGCGCATATACACGTACTACGTGGAGAATTACCTGCACAGTTGATGCAACTGAGGTTCTCGAAACAGGTTGTAGCAATCCTCGCAGATACGATCCAGCCGGGCGAAGATGCTCTTGTCGTATATGCCCTTGCATTGGATATCGATAAAGGACCGCTTACCCAAAGGGTGACCGTTCAGTATTCCAGCATCCGTCAGACCGATACACGACGAGACTAGTAACAGCGTCACAGACCAAGCTAACACGGAAGCGAGTCTTGGACAAGGTATCGATACGGGCGACGTGATCGGCGATTCGTTTGGTAACACGGATAGCCTCGGGCAGGTCTGCTGCACACTCCCGGAATACGGTGATATATTCGACGTTGACCATGGCGACGTCGATGACGGCAAGATGCTGGTCAAAAGCGATGACGATAACGACGACGATAACGACGACGGCGACAACGACGGCAACGGTGACGTTGACGTCAGTGTCGGCGGCTGTATCGGTATCGGTGTCGGTGCCGGTGTCAGTATCGGTGTCGGTGTCGGTGTCAGTGTCGATATCGGTGTCGGTGTCGATGTCCGTGTCCGCGTTCGTGTCCGTGCCGGTGTCGGTGTCAGTGACGACGTCGACAACAGCGATACGGTCGACACGGACAACCGAGACGTCCAGAACGGCAACGACGACAACGATGAAGGAGACGATGATGACGATCGAAACCTCTGTTGTCGATGCATAGTCTGGAAGGAAACAGAAAAAAAAGAATTGTTTTACAGCTGATGACACAACGACGATGAGAAAGAATCGCAACGAAACATGAAATCGATTGAAGTTTCAAGTAAAAAAAAAAAAATACATAAGTACAGGTCGAATCTATAACCTGCTCCTTTTTGACGTCGGTTAAAAAGAAACAGTCGATTTGTTCGGGCCCGTGGTAGGTACCGTGTGATCGGGGACCTTATTGAATCGCAGAAAGGAAAGAAAGTGGGCATGTAGCTACGCGTTCCTAATCGAGGGCAGAGTGTGGAGATAACGAGCCTAATTATAAAATGTAGAATTCTATCAAATCCATCACCAATGCGAAACAAACGTAGGCGTGGGGTCGTTTCGGGACAATAAAACTCACCCACCTCTCTTCTGATATATTCATATGTGTACTTGTGTGTGTCATTGTCCCGGCATCTCCACTTCCAAATCTCCTTTCTCGTAAGTACGCAGGCCATTTCGCTACGCTTCGAATGACAATCGTCCACCCACTACTCTCTGATGACAGTAACAAACAATTATAACAACGACAAGAATGACGACGACGATGGCGGTGATAACGACGTCGACCGGTTCTACTCGAGTGGACGGTTTTTCGAGGATCCGTGGACTCGGAGTGGTTTAAGAGGTAAAAGTAAAGATGTAAAGCACTCCTAACCAGTCCCGAAGCAGTCGCTGTGAATGGACCACACACAGGTAGGCCCCACCTGTAAACGTCCTGAACCGACAACTTCATTAAGCGGAGCCGAAGCGCGGAGAGAAGAGGGGAGGAGAGGAGGGAGAGGAGTGGAGTGGAGTGGAGTGGAGTGGAGTGGAGTGGAGTGGAGTGGAGTGGAGTGGAGCGGAGCAGAGTGGAGCGGCACGGCACGGCACGGTACTGCATAGCAATGCGCGGGACGAGGGGGACCTTCTTATATGAGCTGATGCGGGGCATCGCGAGATTCTCCAACACACGATGGCATGGCTTCTCCTTCGTCCTTTTTTATTCCTCTCATCGGCGGCACCTGCACACGCTGAGGAGAGCGTTTCGCCCAGTTCTCTTTTTTCGGAACATAATCACCGCTCCCGGGTGGGATCTTATTTTTAGCCACGACCGATTCTCGGAACTCTCGAACCGCTCCACTCTGTATCGGACCCCCACCTGGTAATTGCCTGCAGCCCGATAATTTGCCTCTAAAGTTGCTCAGTCTCGATCGTTAAACGCCGCGCCGCCTTTACACATTTCCAGGCTCTAGTTACTAGTACGATCGCCGATAGCCAACCGTCAACCGTCAATCGTCAACTTGCCAGCATGTAACGATCTCGTCATTGAGTAGATAGGTACCCTTAGCATTCCAATTCTCTCTTTTAATAGCCCTGGGCTCTCGAAAGAATAGTACGCGCCAACGTATACACTTGGTCGGGTAAAACGAAATCGGCTTACGCAAATATCAGCCACTTTGCGTACGTTGGACGCATAGTCTTTCCCTGAATCCGCTGCGTTTTGGTTGCGCGATAGAAAGGACGAGAAACATATTACATACATCCTCGTGTACTTTTCTACGATATTTACAAGTAATCCCGCAAGTAATGGCTTCTTTTTTCTGCCACTTTTTTACCTAGTTCTTTTCTTTACATCCTACGTCTACCTAAAAGTAGCGTGGTGCATTCTGTCTTTGACGCTTTAACAATCCACGTTACTATGAAGAATGTTTTAGTTTATTCCCAACCCAAATGTCGCACTTTGTTCAATTACAACTACGACGTTACAACCTAATATCAATTTGATGAAACGACTACGATGAAATTCGTTATTGTTCTTTTCTATACTGCTCGGAGAGGAAAGCTGCATCTCTTACGCTGCATATGAGATGCAGAACTATTTATAGTCCGATACATATTTACGTGTTGTATGTGGATAGCTGAAAGTTGAATCCTTTATCTAATCTCGCGCAATATATGAGAATATATTCTCATGTAAGCGAAACACGGGCAATCGTTCGCCTTCTGGTATTTGCGCTCGCGCTTCGCGACGTTTCCTCGTGCAGTAGCAAACAGCAAGTACGTGGTTATCGTGATGGGAGGAGATGAACAGAAAACTGCTGTCACCACAATGTTGTGTATTACATTGGGATCTGGGTCATCTGGGTTAACTGACTATGATATACATTATATAGCGTGGTAAAACGAAGGGTGAAGATTCAGGGCAGCTAACGCCGGGAAGGCATACGGACGAGAGAGGGCAGAGGACGAAGGGTGAAGAACAGAAAGTGGAGTGCGCGATGTGCGTGGAGTTGAGAGCAGAGAGCAAAGTGAGTGTACGTAAAGGAAGAAAAAGTCAATGGAGACCGGTTGCTCGACAGGTGAGGTCTTTCCTCGGCCGAACTGTACACAGGTATACAATCTGCAAATCCTCTTTGGTAAAAAAAAAATATTATAATCTTGATCATCGGTCTACGGAACTGTCGCACGTTGCTGTTGTGCTGTCGAGTCACTGTGGCCAACAACGAGAAACGTAAGATGATTGGAAAGACAGTAGAAGAGAATGTAGAAGCGAAGATAGAAGGGAGAAAGAAAAGAGTGTCCAGGCAGGGGAGTTTAGTCGAATTATAGCCGGTCGACAGGCAGAAGAGTGAGAAGAGGAAGGAGTCACGAGGGGCGAAACAGTCCGCTACATACATACACACATGCACGCATATATCGTTAGATACATCGTTGGCTCTCCTCGCCAGGTGGTCCTTTTCCCGTGCCGGATGACTCAATCGTGAGAAGGAGTTGCTCGACGAGCTCACGAGGGGCCTGGCTAGGACCCGACCGCGTGCACTTCACGGCTTGGTCTGTGTTTGCCTCTGTGTTTGCCTGCGTTTACTTGCGTTTCTCAGTCTTCCAGTGCACCAACACCAACTACACGCGCATACCTATGTACTCTATGTACGTGCGCGACTTTATGCAGACTTGTCGACCACCTCGAGCTCTTCGGCAAGAGAACGCTCTGATATTCGTGCGCTGGTAATGGTGACCCGCGCGCGCGCGCTTCTTCCGAATAGGATTCTGCTTTTTATCCGTCATCGTACTCGTGTACGTGTGCTTTCGTGTAACAAGGAGGCCGGCAAAAAGGGTTAAAGCTAAACACACAGAGCCTGAGTCGGAGTCGGAGAGTAAAAAGAGGAAGGAAAAGAGCACCAAAGAAACATATGAAGAGTTGGCAAAACGAAGCTAAGGAAAAGAATAATACACCGAGCTCTCCAATTAGGCATTTGGCCCCGACCGATATCCTTTTCTACATACGCAACGCACGCTGTGCTGTACACAGTACACACGTCACACCATATTATATGTGTACAGTATGTGAAGAAATAAATAGTGAGAGAGGGGCAGAGACACGAGAAGGAGGAAGGGGAGATGTAGAAGGAGGAGTTGACGGAGGAGGAAGGGAAAAGAAGAATTGAGCGGTGAATCAACAACTACAAAGGAGAGTCGTAAATCAAGTGACAACGAGGCGGTATAGCCAAACGAGAAGAACTGCTGTTTTAATCGATCCAGTTTACTTGCAACGTTATGTACGCAGTTCAACTCTAATTACTAATACACGTTTAATCAATCATTTATCTCCCCATGTCCTCTTCTTTTCTCTGTGTCTGGACGCTTCTTTATTCAAACATCATAGTGTAAAGTGAAGCGTGAAAGTAAACAAATGAAAATCATTAGGACCAACGACAATCGATGTCGTATCATAGACGAAGTTTCTGCGAAAGGAGTTTGTGTAATTCGTGTATGTAACACTGAAATATCTAAACAGAAGTAAATAATAAGAAGGCGAATTTGCAGTCGGGGAAGATTGGAGAAGTTTCTGGTAGGCTTACGTACGTACATACGTAGCTAGAGATACTTTGAAAGTGCCGCGAAAGTGCTGGTTATCTGGTCACGATCGAAGATCAAAGTAGTGGGATAGGAAAGGGAGGGAATGAGGGGAGTGCGGGGGGGGCGAGGAGCGAGGAGAAGGGCGCGGAGGAGCCGAAGAACTCGAGAAGAAGGAGAGATAGGCGGGTTGAACGGACGCGGCGGCGGATCGAGGCGTCCGGCGTCCTCGATCGCGGGATCTTGGAGCAAAACTAACGATCTCCCGCTCGCTTGCAAGATCAACACGACGATAATTTAATACACGAGATCACCACCCAGGTGTGCTCTGACGTGTACAGATGCTGTTTGTAACCTCGACGAGAAGGGAAAGGCTGAGTCGACAGAAGCGGGAGCCTGTGTGCGCTTCCAAATGCGAACCCAACCTTCTTCTCCTTTTTCTTCCCCTCTTTCTCTCTCTCTCTCTCTTTCTTTTTCTCTTTCTCTTTCCCTTTCTCCTTCTCTCTTTCCTCGTTCCTCTTTATAGATCTTCTAAGTAGACAAGTGTTGTTCGTGTTCCTTTCCGTCCGTTTGTCCTATCCATCGATACAAAATGTAGCATTTTCGAAGGCTACTTAATGGTCATTTTCCGCTCGGCGCATGCACACGTATTTACGTATATACATAGGTATATGGTGCACAGAAATGCCACGAGGCAACCGCAACTTTGATCAGCTTACAGCAGGAACACGAATCTTGTCACGTCACGATACTCAGCAATGTACTAACGCGATGCCAAATTAATCGTTCTCGACACTGATCTATTGCCGTAATCGCATCAAATTCGTAGAAAATTATTGGCGTCATACGTTTTCGTGGAAACCACTCTATATATCTACTATGTGGGTAGGTATACCTACGTCGGAATGAATAGCGATTTAGATAAAAAAAAGCTACCAATAAAACGCACCCGACGCGGTTCGTCGGTTCTCGAAGAGAGACTACATAAATAGAAGAGCCAATGACGTCAATCGTTCGTGTTAATTACATAAGAACAGTCCTATTAACCTATGCCGATAGCGAATTACAATTAAACGTTTAGCGATTTTAATAAACTGCGTGCCACTGATTTATCCATCAAACTATGCGTTTTCTTTCATTAGTCTTTTCACTTGCATTCTTCGCACCTACATTGTACTAAATGTATGTCCATGTATATTAGGGTGGACCTTATTTTTCGACCATAAAATTTCTAGCACGCCGTCCTCTAAAGTTGTTCCACTTCATAAAAAAATAATTTGTATAAAATTTAAGATCGTTTGGACGTCGGGAAGACGGGACACATCGAATGCGAAGTTTTGAAATAGGAGTAACTGCATGTTAAATGTAAAAAGAGTAGTGTTTCTGAAAATTTAAGTAGGGAATATTAAAATTCCTTACTTATTTAATATTAAGTTTTGTCCATATGTACATTGAAACTCAAGTTTAATTTGTACAAAATAAGACTATTGCACTATAACTGGCCCGTAACAGCACCGAAATATCACATACAACTTTCGACACCGATTAAACTACCAGACGATGTATATTATAGAGTTTGGATGATGTCATGTCGGTATGAATCAGTTAATATAAATGCGAGCTCGATGCAGTTACAATCCATTGGGACGGAAAACTATTACCAATTTTAAAAGGAACAGGAAGGGTCGAAAGACTACCAGTGGTGATCAGTTGCAGAGGTGTGGAAAAATTACTGGGAATTCCAATGATTTCGTCTAGCAGTGGAGAGCCTGCGTTCTTTTTTAACAAAAATTAGACAGGGAAATTTTAGATTTCCCCTGCAGACACCATATATACGAAATTATTTTACAAAGTGTCTTTAAAGAAAAAATATGTCAGTCTTCCGGTTCAAATGTTTCACTATTTAAAAAAATTCAAAATCCTTGGACAACAATCAACAATTTCAATTTGGTACCCGGAATTGAAATCTAATGTGTCCGTCAAACAATTGAAGATACAGCCGTTCAAGAAACAATCCAATTTTCAATAGACGTTTTATAAAGAGAACAGCAACGTAGAGAAGATGACAAAGAATTTTTGCAGTTAATGATTCTTTTCCTGGGTGGGACTCCACCAAAAAAATTAAAGTTTTCGAGCCTCGGGAGCTTTCCACCACGCTCGATGGATGTGGAAAGCTTTATATTGCTTGAAAATATATTTAGAAGAAACTGGAATTCGTGTTATCTGTGTTTTTCTCGCCAGTGTTTATATAAAACCGAGGATTCGAGTTACAATGGCAGCGGAAGCTCCACGCCAAGACTTAGAGCTTTTGAGTCTATGCGCACCGCAATGTCGATAAAACAATAAGCCTTATAGCTGTGAAAAATATTGCAATCGTTTATGATATTTGTCGACACAAACGGTAGCGTTAGCATTTTTTGATAAAGCTATGGGAAAGAGCACTGAATTACGAATGGTGAAAGCAATTAATATTGAAGCCGACAAATCTTGCAACAAATTTGCAATTACTTCAAACTAGGAAACGTAGAAAACTATATTGAAAGAGGAATTGAACATTTTAGATATTTCTCAAGGTTCAAAAAAAAATTTGAAAGATTCTCAATTTCCATTGAATTTTTTTAAAAAAGGATCCTGATTTAGGGGACGAGGAAGACGATTTTAAATACGGACTGAACATCGTTCATGGATTGAAAATGGTTAATGACACTGCTGAGCATGGTGTTAAACTTATGGAGAAATATAATCAGCTATTCACAAAAAACGAGGAGGAAAAACCAATATATAGGTATTACACATTGTTTCCGAACATAGGAAATAGTTTCCGGATGTAAAAAAGCAGTTACTATTAAAAGACGTATAAAGTATTTCAACGAAAAAATACTTTCATTTTTTACTCCTCTAAATATTCCTTTTCAGTTCTAAACCTACTTTAAACCTACACTAAAAATTATAATATATTTATTATATCTAGTGGATTGTTTAAAAAGAAAAATCAAACTATCTTCGTCATTTGCTAAGATATGAAAAAATTTCTCAGACGACAGTTGTACTGTTTGACGAGGTAAATATAATGCCAGGGGAATTTTTGTCTTCTGAAGGTTAATTTTTGAGTTTTGGAGGTCATGAATTTGTTTTTTAAGTGATCTTATATTTTGATTCTATATTGTCACAGAGCGTAAGAAGACAAATCCAACGATATAAAAAACAGGATATATTAACGATATACTACAATGGAGAGAAACGAGTTACAAAAATAAAAAATTTTCAAGTTCAATGTGTCACGTCTTCAGCTTATCCCATCACCTTCATCTTTTACAGGAATTATTTTCTTACCCAATGAAACAATTTTAGGAGGCGGCGTGAAAATAATCTCGCAAAAAAATTTTCACCAAGATTAGCTAAGGTCCGCCCTAATCTACATACATAACTGGCTTTCGTCCGTCTCTGCGTAGGTACTTATGATACGAGCACAGAACGATGACTGGTGTAGTTGAAGAAGCGCAAGCTTAACGGCGACTGACCTTGAACCATTTATAAAAATAGAATTTCACCAAGAAACAGGCAAATTAAATGCCGTGCATCATCATGCTAGCTGAAGTACGTTGGTAAACCTACGTTCATATACGTTAGAAAATCGCGTTCCCTGTCTGTGTGATCTACAATGGAGGTTTCATTAATGAGGCTTGCGACTAGCCGCAATAGCGCTAAACGATTACGAATAGGTACGCATCTTTCACTTTGGAAGCATGTAGACAAATCAAGATCCGAATGGAATGTCGAAAGGAAAAGAAGAAAAAGAAGAAGAAGAAGTAGGGAAAGGAGAAGACAATCGAGGAGACTTATTTCCATGGAATTCGTTGAGTAGATGAGATTTCTCGTGACGAGCTCGGTTCCAAGGCAGGCCAAGCACAGCTGCGTCCCCATACAACTTGGTACGCAATGCACGTAGCCGACGCGCGGGTATTTGCAAAGGAATGTCCAACAGGTGTGTCGCTCGGATTGAGCTTTATACGCGTGAACACGTCTTCCCTTTCGCCCTTCCATCACCACCTTTCTGATGCTTTTGGATCATTTATATCGATTAGGACGCAAACGCGAATCCATCAAAGAGAGATTAGTGGAGCTTGCATTGACGAAAGCGATGAAAACGATGGGAATGTCGACGAATCGGTTGGGAAAAATATGTATAAGAATACACGCCGTAATCGACAGAGAGACTACTGTTTCTTCAGACCTTACCGACGTTAGTGCCGATGCGTGTCTTTCCTGGTATGCCTGGAATGGTTCTCCAACTCGGAGGTTAAGAGGAAACCACGAGGGGAGAATCGCGCGATTTATTTACGCGATCCGGCTGGTCAGGCTGCCGCATGCCGGTTAGTCTCGAGAAGTGCAAGAGCGTATGTACATGCTATCTCGCTTATGTAGGACAAAGCCTGCTCTGTGAAGCTTACTTTTACTGCCAGTTCTGGCCATCGTTCCGACGTTTCTCTCAGCTATAATTGTATTCCTTGCATGGCGGTGTTTCACGCTTCGCCCATCTTACATACATACATACACACATCTATATCGCTCTTACTGGCCATCTTCGTTATCGTCGCTATCGTTGCTGTTGCCATTTCACCGTCCATCTTGCTATCGGTGTTCCCTACCGTAATAGTTAATACCTATGTACGTGCATAACGGAACAGGCGACTGCAGTAACGGAAACTTAAAGACCAAAGGTAAGGGACAGGGCGGACTGAAACGTAGCAATTGAAAGAACGACAAAATCATAGGTACGGAAGTACAAGTGCGATTACAAGTACAATAAATGGGGAAGGAAGAATTTTAGGTAGAGGAGCAGAGGGAAAAGTAGAAAGAAATACAGGAACGCCAGTGTATGTACAAGGAACGACAGGAGTAGTCACCGCTGCCAGCAACTCGCGATTGGACATTAGCGTCGCACACTGTAGTGGGGCAAAGCAGCCTTCCGGCAGACAGCTTGGCGTCCTATGGTTCGCATTACGACAACCTATAGCCTTTCTCCGTCTTTCGCTCCTCTCGTTTCGCTTCACCGCATTCTGCGTTGCGCGTTGCACGCTGCACGTTTCGCGTTTCGCCGTATTTTCCTCCGACCCTCGAACACGGCAATTCCTCTCTCCTCTTCTCATCGACAAAAACACTCTTGCAAGGTTTTTTTAAAACTTGGCACAACGGGCAAAATATTCTACAAACTTTACGAAGGATAAGATAAACCTGTTAACCCAAAATGAACTTGTGTAGGTAAATAAGGACGATACCTAAGTAGTAGCGACATTTCTTAACGCGAACGTACGTAGGATTCTAGGTACGAAAGACGTGATTATCGAAAAATGAACGTTGCAGTGGAATTTCCAATCCGATCTAACGTAGCGATTAATCGTTCTAACACGCCTGCAGTGGTAAATGCATTCCGTTCCCTTTAAATAGTTTCACAGGAATCTACGAGCTCTACGTAGTCAATATTCCTTGATCTAATCGGAAGAAACGATTGCCACGGTGTTTACGAATTCGTGAGAAGCATTTTCGAAACCGTTTCACACAGTGAACATGACGCAACTTTCACGCGCACTTTCCAACCATAGAGATTACCAACCCGTACACACGCGAGACAGCTAGATACCAAATCTTTTCTAGCTTGCATTTCACGGATCCCTAATAGATACCAGATACCCATAAGATTCTAAAGAATCTTTAGATGAAACGATACCAGCAGCTTCAGCCAAACGTGGAAGACACGTATGTATAGATATACATAAGTTTGCAAGCCACGTTATAAGCTTGCGAGAAAACACACGCGCGTACATAATATGTACATACCTACTCGTGCGGTCGCTGTACGAGTTTCTCGAGAGGCATGTCGCTACGAGCTACAGGTGGCCGTTGCTCCTTCCACCTACTCTACCTATCCTATCTACAATGTCTCTTCCGTGGCCTCCCTTATCTTCGATATTTTTGTCCTCTTCTCCTGACACCTGCGATTCCTAAATAAGTGGGTGATCGCGATCACGTTTGCACAGTAAACTTTCTTCTTTTCGCCAATTGGCAATAAACCGAGAAAGCTTTCCGCGTCAACTTTCAACAAGCGCAACAAGTATAGCATATGTACCTACACCTATGCAGGTAGTATGTATTCACATACTACAGTGTACCCCCTTTATTACGTAGGTATGTAACATACGTAATGCATCACTCGGTTTTTCCAATGGTTTCGCTCGGTGTATCGGCCGGTGTTCTACACTTCAGAAGAGGTGAACGAAAATGCAATTAATTCGTGGAATAGATTTTTCCTTCCTTTTCTTTTTATCCCTACCTGTTCTAGTACACTTCATTCCGTTTCATTCTGATCGTGATTCGACTCGGATCGGATCGAGTCGTATCAGATCGGATCGCATCGGATTCGATCGGATCGTATCGGATCTGAGCAAGAACTCCATACATCTATTCTACATATACATATACCTCTCGACGAACATTTCTCAATACCCCTACTGTCCTCCACATTTTCGTATGTTGGTCTTCCAAGCATGAGTCAATTTATGTTCGGCCCTCGCTCGGCCCCGAGTAGCAGCAGTTTCTCTGAATGAAATTCTAAAGATAGAGTTCCCCTGTACCCATGTTTCGTTCTCCATCTTCTTTCCTCCTTTTCATTTGATCCTCGTGTAACTCCCCCTCACTGCCCCCTGCCGCCCCCACCCCCTGCCCACTACCACCTCTCCTACAATTCTCTTTCTCTCGCCCTTTCTCTGTTCCATTGCTCCTTTCGAGGCTCTTCCCTCTCTTACTCGATAACCTTCTCGACTGCATGGTCGAATTCAATTTGACCACGACCGATCCCGTTTAAATATTTCAAAGCAACCGCCTCGTAGTATAGTCCATCGCGTAAAATATATTTAACCATCGTGAAAGTTGTAGAAAAAATTGAAAGATACGAATTACTTAAGAGACGAAAAGAAAGTATGGATGCGCGGAACAAATGCAGCACGATGGATGTAAAGTTCGTCATACGTGGATAAAAAAAACCAAGTACGATTTCTGATTCCATTTGAAAATCAGCAGCTTCGATCGCGTGGCTTCTCAGAAGTCGCGTCTGTCTTGGAAATAGTAAAGCTACTTAAGCGGAAATGATTGAAACGGCAGCAATATATCGCGAATATCGGATCCGTTCCTTCTGTTCATACACCGCGCAGGAATTAAGTGTAAAATGAGCTTATATCGAACAAGGGGACGCATATACCTATATAAGAAATGAAACTCGACACTGGTCTGCTTGCGGAGTACAAGTAATAGGATTATAAAACTCACATTTAACTTTAGTTGCTTTTCGTCTCCTTGCGTTTTCCCCTTTCGTCCACTCTTTCCACTCTTTCCCTGCGCCCCAAATTCTTTCGGCCCTCTTCTTCCTTCTTCGCTCCTATTTTCTTCTTCTCTCCTCTAATCCTGCCCACTTTGTATTCGCTGGTAGTCCTTCCGACTTTCGCATTCAACCCAATGTTTTTCTTTATCAGCCGTTTACAGAAACGGCCTCTTTCCTCTTTTCGTCTTTCTTCCCGTTTCTCCACTACCTTGCACCCCTTTCTCTATCTGCCTCTCCCTGACCTTCCCACCCTCAACCCCCGCCCCCGTCACCGGTCGCCCGCCCCCACCCCCACCCCCTTTAACTCTACCGCCTCCCTTCGGGTTCACGCTCACTCTCACTCTCTCTCTTTCTCTCTCTCTCTCTCTCTCTCTCTCTCTCTCTCTCTCTCTCTCTCTCTCTCTCTCTCTCTCTCTTGCTATTAGATTTCGAGCCGATGCGATGGCAGGATTTTAAGCGGTCTCAGGAGGAAATTGCCTTCCGTTGGTTAATCGTTTGTCAGTAAAATTGTGAAAACCGATTGTCACTTGATTATATTACGGACACGTTATCGTCATAACTTCTTTCATTACTAGTTCTCTTGAAAAGTGCATCTTTTCATTTTGTTGCCTATCACTCAACACTTGTTTTTTCGAACGAGTTCCTGAAGCCGAAGCGTCACGGAAGGAAACACGCGAGACAAGTACCACCGCGGAACTGTGGTATCGCGATCTCGAGAAAGGCGCGCGCGCGGCTGAATGCACGCCCGCCTCCTCGACCACCCACCCCCTTACGGCACCGACACCGTGCGGCCGCGGCCGCGGCCGCGGCGCGGCGGGACCGAACGACGCGAGATACATCGAAGGACAACCGTTCTCCGACGCGATCCACCGCGCACAGGTGGGCCGTGCGTCGTCCGTCGTCTGTCGTGCACCGTCCACCGTTCGCCCTGCGCCGTGCCAGACAATCTCAACAACCGATCGCATTGGCCTGGGTTAAACCACGAGAGAAATTCTCTTCTCGCCTCCTTTCTTCTTTCTTCGCGTTTATTTCTCCAATTTTCCCACCTATCCATCCAGTCAGCCGTTTCCGTGTAGGTATTTATAGGTACCTACCCCACGCCCTTTTCAGTTTTCACAGTTCACAGCGTATTTCTAATACCGCGGGAACGTTGAACAGTGACAAAGAGAGATGCGCTACTCGGGAATCGGGATGCGAACGTTCGGGCTTGTGTTAACTATGTAGTGCAGACTGTAGTCACTTGTAATATGGCTGAGTCGTTGACCAATCGGAATACCGCGTTCTCGTAAACTCCCCTCTTCGTTTTCTGCCACCTCCGCCGCCATTGCCGCGGCCACCACCTTCGCTGTCTCGTAATAAATCTACAACCTTCATCAACCCTCCCAACCCTACCAACCCCTCTTCGCTTAACTCTCTTCATTTTTAATATCTACCATCACAGCTAAAACATCTTTTCGCTTCGAAACACTCGGTCACCTTCTTTTCTCCACTTCTTTTCCATTTGCACTAAGGAAACTATTGCTTTTACATACTTGGCATTTATCTAAATACTTGCAAGACTTGCTGTAAAAAGTAAAAACTGTCTTGTAGCAATTCGCGTAAACTGGCGTTACGGTTGCCTCAGCCAACAACACAATTCCTGTGATTGCGTCACTACTTACTTGGGTACATACATGGGTATCGAATTCAAACTTGGCCAACACGAAGCCGGCAGGAACTACACGTGTGCTCTATACACGTATAGTTCTGCTTCGTTTACAAAGTAAAAAGTGCGTACCTATGTACATAAGAGAAAACGGTGCAAGACAGTCGAGGCGAAAGTGTCGGAGAGAATAAGTGTACCTAAAGTGATAGGATGTTTCGCTTTTTCATTCATTCTTTCTGTTTGAGTACAGAGAAAAACGCGATGGTAAAATAATCCGTTGCATAATACTAGTTTACCACCATTTTGCGCAGCAGATGCCACTATTTTTTTCTTATGTAAAATGGCCCGCTGATTCCGAAAATAAGGTGCAAAAAAAAATTCTATGGATACGTTTTCGAAATATTGACAGGTGAGCTTTTTACCTGTCTGTCAAGAAGGTGGTCCCGCTTAATTTCGAATATCTCGTGTTGTGAATGCCCGTTTTAATTGAAAATTATATCAAATTAAAGATTATTGAATCACCAACAAATCTGCCTTACAAAATTTTCAAATCGATTCAGTAGTTCGGGTGAAATCGTTGGAAATATATGAAAAAGTCATTTTTTCCCACCGAAATTGAGGTCGACAATTCATTTAATCATCTGGGAAAAATCGAAATCGTAACAATGGGCCGAGTTTCTCATTTCCTACGTTGAGTCTGCTGTTTTACGAAGAAAACAAGCTGCTACTGAAGAAAATCTATGGATAAATACCGAAGCTAGAGACAATTGTGTGAAAACACTACAATTTCATTTTTTCTCGGTTTTTGTGTTTTTTTTTCAATTTTATTGTGTTATTTCAATTTTAATTCATTTGTATTTGTTGTATTTGTGTGTGTTTTAGAAATAATAAAAATGCACTAAAAACTAAAAAATAATTCTTTTCTTGTACTACAATTTCGATGGTGTTTTTTCGCTTTAAATAAAATCATGGAGCATTTTTAATAAAATCGTTTAACCTAAAATTTTTTTTATATATTTCTACTCGCAGTTTATTTTCTATTATATGGCTTTCTTCTTTTCTTTTATTTTTCCAACAGGCGTAAATGTGTCCCTGAAGATCCATTTCTGTTATTCTCACTTGAATTTTTTCCCGGAAAATCTTAGTGACGTAAGTAAATGACTAACACGGAAAGAGATTCCATCAGAATATGAAGGGTATTGAGGGGCGATATCATGGATTTTGGGATGAGACAATGATGAGAGATTATATTTGGATCCTCATAAGAGAAACGAATCCCAATATACGAACAAAAGACAAAAAAAGAACCAGAACTATTTCTAAAACACACATAATTATATTAACAAAATACTTGAACAGATGTACAGAATAAATTAAAATTGAAATAACACAATAAAATTGGGACAAAACACAAAAACCGAGAAAAAATGAAATTTTAGTGTTTTCACACAATTGTCTCTAGCTTCGGTATTAATCCATAGATTTTCTTCAGTAGCAGCTTGTTTTCTTCGTAAAACTGCAGACTCAACGTAAGAAATGAGAAACTGGACCCATTTTTGCGATTTCGATTTTTCTCAGATAATTAAATAAATTGTCGATGTCAATTTCGATCGAAAAAAATGACTTTTTTCACATATTTCCATCGATTTTACCCGAACTACTGAACCGATAGAAACTGTTATAAGGTAGATTTGTTGGTGATTCAGTTATCTTTAATTTGACACAATTTTCGACCATATCTGTCATTCGCAACACGAGATATTCGCAATTAAGTGGGACCACCTTTTTGACAGACAGGTAAAAAGCTCACCTGTCAATATCTCGAAAACATATCCATAGTATTTTTTTTTTACCTTATTTTCAGAATCTGCGGGCCATTGTACTTAAGAAAAAAAAAATAGTGGCATCTGCTGCACATTTTCTTTTTTATTTTCTAAACTAGTGTAATTATTCGTCATATGACGAATTGATTAAGCTCTTCTCTTGACCCGATTCATTATATAGAGTATATAGACGATTTGTTAGAACGCGTGATACCCAGCCACGTACCTATGTAGGTACCTATACATATATCACTGAATGAGAAAACAAATAATTGTAAGTAATAATGCGCTTGATTGCGTATGGATTGTCAAGGCACATTTAATTTAGGTGGCTGTAGAATCTAGAAACCAACCGACGACGGAACTGTTTGTAGATTATTCGTTAGAACAGGATATGTTTGAAAATCGGTCGCCACATTGACCGTTTTATACATACTCGTGGCGTGGCGTCGCGCCGGCTCGTTTCTTTCACTTTTCCACGAACGAGTCGTCGCCGCGCCGCGCCGCGCCGGTCGGTTTCTCGCTCGGGCTAGGTTCGCGCGAGCATTCACTCTCGAGACTCACGTAGCGGATCGCAAAGTTGACACGGCTTCTCGTAGCGCGACGTCGGTCGTTGTCCCCCATGGTGGATTGTACGCGCCGGCAGCTTCATCTCCCCCGAGATGAACACCGTGTCGGATCGAAATCGGTTCCACTGATCTGTCAGAAGCTCAACGTTGTAACTTGACAATCGAGATTCACTAGAAAATAGGAGTTCGCTCGACGGTTCGGCGCGGCGCGGCGATTCACTGCAGGACGTAGGTCGTAGCACATAAACGTAACAATGACGACGATCACTTCGATACGTGCGCTGTCTCGCTTCGTCTCCCCTTTTTCAATCTCTTCCGATCTCACTATTCTCTATCACTCGTCACTTTTCCAAACAACTCTTCGTTTCGGTTTACTATCGTTTTAGTTGCACAACACCAAAGTTTCCGAACGGCTCGAGGCTTGTCAACAGGCGAGGAGTGCTGCTGATAGGTTTAATGTCCGTATCCGTACCAGTCAGTGCATACACGCTCTGCAACCAATTTTCTCACGCGCTCGAGCTTAACTTGCACTAAATACCTAGCCGAGTCTCCTCGTGCCTGAATCGCCGAACAATTCAATCGTTTTAACACGCAGTTGGGTATATATTAGGTATACATATCGGTATATCTTTTCTCCTTTTCCATCCGCTTTCCTCGCAACACTAACATATTCGCGATTCTGCTTTCATCTTAAACTATTTCTCCTTTAATTCTTCTCTTCTTCGTTATTCTCCCCTGGCTCCTGCCGCCCCCCTACCCCCGCCCTCGCCCCCTACCCTTCCTCTGCTCCTCCACCTTTTCCTTTCAGTCCTTCTCTTACAGTCTTATTTCCCCTCCTTATTCTTTCGCCGTTGGTTGGAACTTGAACAGGTTATCTTAGATGCTGGTGGCTTAAAAATTGCTTTCACAGCAGTCAACAAACGCACGCGGCAGGGTTTGTTGGTTCTTCCTCTTCGCTGCTTTCCCTCGATTGCCGATCCAACGATTTAACGTGAACGGTAAATTGTGATAAATGGGACAAGTAGCAGACAAGCGAGTAGAAGGAGAAGATGAATACGCGGCACCGATTTATCAGCTTCAGAGTAAAGGGCAAAGCAGTCAAAGCACGGATGATAGAGTAGTCTCGGTAGACAATCACGGTGAATACTGACTGGAACTGGTCGCATAGGGTTGCGAAGCACGCACACGCTTCACCATCCTACTCTGTTACGGCCGAGCCCCACTGTACGTAGGTACGACTGCCACTTAACGCGAATGGACGGTTAAAAGACCCTCCCGTGTACGAGTCAAGCGGCCGGCCACTCGAAACGACTACGATCAGCCTAGGTTCCTCTTACGCGCAACCGTTCATTGCTACCCCCTCCCTCGATAGCTACTTCCCTCTCCCCGCCAGCGTCACCCTTTCCGTTGTATGTATGTATGTATGTACCTTCGCACGCGCGTCTTCCCTCGTGGTGAGAGCAGCCGTATCGAGTAACAGTTTACATATAGCTTTATAGCACTTTTTTTACAGTGTTTATACCATACAATACAACATGTCGGAAATTTTCCATGTATGCACGCGTGTATTCTACCCAACTAACGGTTCATAGAACGTCTGGCAATTGTTTTCGAGTCAAGTTACAAGTGTTTGGTCAATCCCAAGGATGCCCACTTCCATTTGGTAACCGTCCCTGTACATATATCTTCAGTTGCAATGCCAGTGAACGATCTGCAGGGTATAACGGCCGGACTAAAGATTCGACGGAGCGAAATGATTTAAGTAGAGAAAGACGCGGGAGAAAGAAACCATGTCCTTTTCCAACAGACGTACCGGGGTAGTACGCTATAAATAATTCAACAACTTCTCTGAAAACGGAAAGTAGTTCGCCTTCAAGTTCCGTAGCAAATTCCCAGAATAGCTTTCTGGATCGGTGTTCGCCCGTTCGCCCGTCTCTACTCACGATTATTGCACGAATGTTATTTAGAGTGTTCGCGAATACTGCGCCTATCCACCATTCGATCAAACCTCTTCTGCTCCTCTAGACTAAAATTCCTCTGTGTGAAATTCGACGAATGAAATTTATCCGTTCCTCCTGTTCTTACTTACCTATCTCATTTTCAACCGCTTTATTCTCTGTTGATTTAACTGTCGATAGAATTACGGCCAGGTCTCATCATCGACGTTGTTAACGTCGACCTTTATCACTGGGTCAAGATCGCGAGCATTCTATATCTTGGTGTTCTATCCAAGGTCAGTCACGCGTAAGTATCAACGAGCACGGCATTTAAAAGTTGCTTTACTGTAAAAAAGACTTTGGATTCGATCGAACCATAAGCAGGGGAAAGAAACGACTACAAAATAAACACGAGCGTTAAACACGAAGTTTGCAATCTCTCGAAATTGAAGAGTGGCTAATCGAGTCCAAGTCCAGTTGAAATGTTGACAATATGTTTCGTCGGCTATGCTTGCGATATCGTTCTCGCGCCACTGTGGAGTGTAGATACAGTCGCAGACTCGGATGCAATTGACATAAATTAAAGTAACGATTAGAGGAAGCGACAGAACTCTATATATACTGTTCGCGACATAGCGCGTCGAGCAAGCAAGCTGGATGTACACGCCGAAATGGAACGCGACATGGAAACAACCGAACGAATGGCCAAGACGGAGGAAAATGATCTGAAGAGGAACGGTGAAGAGCAAGGCTAGGTGGAGTCGCGCAATTTTATTTTCTTCTTGGATCGCGTAAGACGCCGACGCCGATGCCGACGCCGAACCGTATCTCACTTAGGGTAAATCCGGGAGACGCGGTCGGGCCGGAGAGTTGGTCGAGTCGCTATATTTCAGACTCTATACGCAAGACCGCGTTAAAGAAAAAAGGAGAGACGGTCGAGTTATGATTGAGATAGATTTTAAATTGTGGTTGAGAGATGACTCACTTTCGAAATTTTTATTCTGTCAACTGAAATTTCACTAACTTTACAATATTTTGCGGGGGAATATAAAGGAATATATATATGAAATTGAAATCGAAATTGAAATCAAATACCCCTGATAATCACAATTTCTTTGGAACCACTGATCCAATGACCATGAAATTTGGTAGGTAGGTGTCTCTTAGCCCCTAGGTGTTCGCTAAGAAATCTTTTTAAAAGACTCCCTCCCCTTCACCGAAAAACCATATATAATATAATGTGTATACAGGTTATGCACGTTATTGCGACAAACCGGAGCACGGTTCTCGCCTCGACCGCGGGGCGGCCACAAGCGCCGCGAGCATACTCGCAGGTGAAGATTTGACGGGACTATGTTATTAAGGGAATGAAAAGAGGGAAAATATATTTTCACGAATTCTTCAAAATCTTTTAAGCCCGATTAGATATCACCTTGGTTTTTTACATAAATGCCTCAAAACCAATTTTAGGATTCGCCCTTATCAGCCTCTAAGGGGGAGGTGAAAAGGGCTGACATGTGTTTTCATGGAGTCCTTAATATCTTTTAGGCCCGAAGTGAAGCGCGGGTATATTTTGTTAATTACAAATAAATTGAATTCATAATGAACATGCTAGATACATTAAATTTTTCTTGTTGCCCACAACATCTATCAAGATATATTGTACATGATTCATGCATCCATTAATTGAGGGCTCGGATGCAATAAGGGGACTAGCGCCCGAAAATGGGAAAAATTATTGTCCAAACGCTAAGAAATATTGGAAAATTAAATGTTGTTAAATTGTATTTTAAAAAATATAGTTTTGTAAAGCTCGTCACGACACAAATTTGTTTTATTTACAGTTTGTTTATCGAATCATTACTATTCGAGCTAAAAATTATAAACAAAAAAGTTTTCATCGTCCAAAATCATTATTTCTTTAAACATAAATTGCGATAACTTTAGTAAATATTAAGGGATCGTTATGAGACTTAAAACCTAACTTCAGAAAACTCTAGCGAAGTCGTAAAATGTATGCACAAAACCCTTATGTTAAAAAATGTAATAATATTTAATTAAAAAGAAATACTGGACATAACCCATGTTTTTCAACTTTCGCCGTTAAAAAGTATCGAGGCAATTTTGAGTTACATATAACTTGCAGCGACAAAGTTTTTTCTTAATATACAAGGAAGATTTTCACCAATTTTCACACTGATTAATATATAATTGTAGAAGATATGATGATATGTATAAATCTTGCGCGCTACCAACAGTCAGCAGCCGCGTATAATGCGCTATTTAGCAGTTTCAGCACTCGCGTTAACTGTTGGTGGCGCGCGAGATTTATATATATCATCATATCTTCTACAATTATTTATTAATCAGTGTGAAAATTGGTGAAAATCTTCCTTGTATATTAAGGAAAAACTTTATCGCTGCAAGTTAAATGTACCTCAAAATTGCCTCGATACTTTTTAACGGCGAACGTTGAAAAACCTGGGTTATGTCCAGTATTTCTTTTTAATTAAATATTATTGCATTTTTTAACATAGGGGCTTTGGGCATACATTTTACGGCTTCGCTAGAGTTTTCTGAAGTTATGTTTTAAGTCTCATAAGGATCCCTTAAGATTTACTCAAGTTATCGCAATTTATGTTTAAAGAAATAATGATTTTGGACAATGAAAAATTTATCGTTAAACAACATTTACTTTTCCAATATTTCTTAACGTTTGGACAATAATTTTTCCCATTTTCGAGCACTAGTCCCCTTATTGCATCCGAGCCCTCAATTACTAATTCTTAATAATAATAACAACAACAACAATAATAATAATATTATTATTACTATATTATTATTATTTATTATTATTATTATTTTTCTGAAATATTAAAATAAGTTTTTGTTCATTTATTTTACTTCCTCACTTTTGTATTCATTTGCTTTGCTAATCGCCAGTAGGTAGTTTACTTTTCGTTTGATGTGTTCTTTCTAAAACGCGACCACTTCTCCTAACGACGAAAACCATTTCTCCCGGCACACAGTGGTCGGAATAGGGGTAATAGGGCACATTCGTGTATAACTTTTAAACTATAAAAGATATCAGAATGAGATTTGCGCCAAAAAACACAGGAAAAAATTACCCCCTTCTATTGATGAATAATTTATTATTTTTTACATGTATTTATTTATTTTTCAATTTTTTTAACTTATTTGTTATAAAAAAAAATTAATTCTGTTTGTTTGGTACCTTATTTCATGCTCTTTAAATGATTTGAATCGCATGTTGGGGAAATTGTTCGTTTCCGAGTTATAAGGTAAAGTCAAATATGTAGTAGAGTAGGGTCGGGCTAAAAATCCGGCGGGTAAAAAGTCCCGAATTCAAAATCTCTATTCCTAAACAATGTATTGAGTTTTACAGTATACTATGTGAAAGACGAGAAGGAACGGGGGTGACCACAGAGTCGCCAATCGCTCCTGGACGTTCGTGCGAATTACACGACGCCTTCGTTATTAACCGACTTTAAAAAAATTTTAAAAAAAGTAAACCCGACTTCAAAAAAATAAAAATGCGCTAAAAAATAAAAAACAATTTTGTTCCTTATTTAATCTACGACTCTCAATTGTTTTAAGTCGGCGCCAGATTTACACAGTGCAAATGATAAGGCGCGGACATAATTTCTGGTGAAAAATACTATCTTTAAAATTACCAACTTTAAGTGTTCGTCCCAATTACAATTTTTATTAAATTTTATTAATATTTTCACTGTCGGGACTGTTGGACATTTAGGAAGTAGTATACATTCAGTAGATTTCGATAGAAGAAAGTTCATTTTTGGACCGAATGTCCCCTACTACCCCTAACGTATTCCGACCACTGTGCGGCAGCTCGGGAGAGGTGGTCAGATCCTATGACTTAAGTTTTCAACCCGATTTTCAACAAATATTGTCGTAAAGCAACTATCGGCCAGGTTTTCTGAATCAGCATAAAATTTTCAAAATATTAGTTTCATTCTGACAAAATAAATAATATCAGTATTAGTTTAATAGCCATTTTAAGTTAGGTCGACCGGGTCTCCCGGATTTACCCTATATAAGTACCTACATCAAAAGACACTGGTGGTTGCTTTGCGTCTCTTCGTTTTCTGGCAGTTTCCAAAACACTTGTCGTTGGAAATTCTATTCGAGTGTTTCCCGTGATTTGGATTCCAATGGAATCAGGGAGAGAGAGGGGGGGAGCAAACGTATCGTTGAATTAACAAAACGATACCTTTTTGCATCTTCTCACGGTTTAATTTTTTGAAGAAAAATTTCAAATCGAATCGAATCCATCTTGATACCTACATAAGTACCTATCTACTTAGTCACCTTTCGTCCGATGTCTGCACTCCATTCTCTAACGACACTCAACACTCGACATCTGACACTCAGGCACTCAACACTCAACACAGTGGACGAATTCGAACCTTAAAGACAACGACAATTTTATAACCCGCAGTAAAATCTGTCTCAAAAGCAAAACTCTGGCGTCGATCGAGATAACAAAAAAGTACAAAGTATCTTCCAGGCCGTATCTCGAAAGACATACCTCGATATGCTCTTCCTTCAATAGCAGCAACGGCACCACGAACGGAATCCTTCTGATCTAAGCGTCGCGGAGTACCGCGTCTAATATACACCTCTCGGCGGGTGTTCCGTGCGCGCGTCCTTTTCTTTTAGAGAGAACCCCTTTCTGTGCCACCCCCTCAAGTTGTCGAGAAAATTGTCGTGTTATCGCAACTCCCCCTGCCCCTGCCAGGTCACTCCGCTACGAGTTTCCTCCCCCGGCACCATCAGTTGTCCGCCTAATTGCGAGCAGGCAGAAATAGAGCTTGCAATCTTCTTCCTTGCAAATAACGAATAGCTAACATCTTATTCGTTTGCCACTCCCTTTTCCCCCATTCCCCCATTATTTCTCCACTTTTTTTCTCACGTTTCATCTTTACCCTTTCCTTCGCTTCTTTACCTCGCCTTTCCTCCCCGTCCAATTGCCCCATTTCTTCGTAGAGGTAGATATGTCATCCATCGCATTCATCGTTTCAGTCCTCCACTCCCATCTTCCATTTGACGAAGGGAAGCGACGAAAATGTGGGCGTTGGGGAAACAACAAAAGATGGTTAATCAACGACAATTTCAGGATACACGTGGAATACGACTTGTAGGAAAGACCTACAATATCGAGTACCCTCATACACGTGTCGTCGTGTCTCGTTCAAACGAGGATGTCCAAGGTGCGGAGAACGCTCAACGGTATATACAGATATCGTAAAAATCTAATTAAGATTTAATATAATCCAAGATTAATTTCTCTTGTCATTTACTGCCCATCTTTTTTTATATTCAATTGTAAATTCGCACACACCAAAGGAAAACTGAAAAGACAGCAGACCAAGTCTAAAAAACTTATGAAAGACACAGTGAAAATCCAACAAGTTCTATTTATATTTACGAAACAAACAACTGCCAGCATATATTCAAGTACCTAATTGTAAGTACCAAAATGACCATCGTTCAAAATGACCCGGAAACCTTTCGGAAATGCTCTTGTCATTTACACTCTGGCCCGAGGAATCGTCGGCAATTTATTTACAGCGATGGAATGCCTAATTCCGATAGGCGCGACTGCTTTCCCTTGTTGCGAGCTTGTGAGGGCGGCGCGGTACACTTGATCGATAACCGGTAACCGGAAACCGATCTGTTCCCCCTACTGGCCAAACTTTCTCTGCCTCGTTCGAGTTCTACATCCGATGTGTACTCGCATCTTTCAGCTGACGATCATCATCAGACCATCGTTGAAGGTTAATGGAGATGCTTCGGAGGAGAGTCACGCGAGATGATCCTCGATCTTTGGCCTCTACGGTTCTCTCTTTTACTCGACGGAATCGCACATCAATGAAATCGATACGCGCATACATAGGGTAAATCCGGGAGACGCGGTCGACCTAATATAAAATGGCTATTAAAACTAATACAGATATTACTTATTTTATCAGAACAAACCTAATATGTTCAGAATTTTATGCTGATTCAGAAAAAACTGGTCGATATTTGCTTTAAGACAATATTTACTGTAAATCGGGTTGAAAACTGAAGTCACGACATCTGACCACCTCTCCCGAGGTGCCGGGAGAAATGGTTTTCGTCGTTGGCAGAGACCAGTCACATAATTATTCATGGAAAAATAACAAAGAAGAAAGCAAAATTATTTATGAGTGAATACAACTACAGATTCATTGATATTCAATTTGTTTACGTTAAACAATTAAAGAACACATGAAAGATAAAGCGAACTACCTATCGGCGATTAGCAAGGCAAATGAATACAAATGTGAATAAATTAAAGAAATAAACATAAATAATAATAAAATAATGATAAAAAAGAAAAATATAAATAAAAATAATAAAAAAAAACATAATTCCACCATATCTCCTTTCTGCAGCGAGAGATGGTCTTCTCGTTAGTTTTGAGAGGAAGAGTTAATATGGATAAATACTTTGGCTGCATTGTCCCTCAATATCTCTACTATCTTATTATTTCCAAACATTAAACGAAAATAAACTCAGAAGTATATTTTAAATACGACTCTGTACACCGTTGTTTGACAAAAGAGGTTAAATGTAACCTCAGTTTAACTTTTATAGCCTGTAAATCTAGAAAAACGCAGAAGGAACCGAAGTGACGCTATTGATTCGATTGTTTGGCTTCTAGAGAAGTAATTAGAGTCTGAAATATAGCGACTCGACCAACTCTTCGGCCCGACCGCGTCTCCCGGATTGACCCTATGCGTATGTATGTAGAGTAAAGGTAGATAAAAGTTCGCAGCGGCTATGAGTTCGCACCATGCGAATTTCATGGTTTGAGTTATGGCAGTTGCCAATGGTGATCGACAGTCAATTGTCAATCAAGGTAGAGTCGCAATGTCGAATTCTGTAGCTGTGCTTCGGTTTTGTTATCGTACAGTGCAGTAAATTCTGAATTCGTTAGTTCTGATGTAATATTCGCATTTTTAGGAATCAATATTATTCCTATAAATTGATCAGTAAATATTTCAATTCATATGTCGTTTGAAAGAGCTGAAATTCTCCTATTCAAAAGTGCTAATAGAAGTGTTCAATTCTCCTCACAGATAGCAGGATTGATTAAACAATGGAAAAGTAGCTGTGGGGGCAAAAGTTCGCACAATGCAGTGGGGCAAGAGTTCGATTGCGAACATGCAAACTTTTGCCCCAAAATAATTTAACGCGTATTATAAATTCATTAATTAAACTCATTTTACTTCTAGTGTTTGCTAAATTAGTAACGAAAACTGATTAAACCGACTATAAAAAATAAATTTGAAATTAATTATCAATTACAACATGAAAATAAACTTTGAGTTTATGATAATTGAGCCACGCTGATATCAGCTTTTGTTTTTTTTATTATTTTTAATCCGCAATATTTTTCCAAAATACGTTTTTTATTAACTTTTATGCCTGTTCAAATTACTAAGGTCGGGGTAATTTTATTTGCGGCTATTGTTAACTTCACCTAAAAAAATTAATTACAAACTATTAGGCGTTTTACTGTATTACCCCAACTACATACCTATGCAGGAAAATAAAACACTTCTTTGGATATTTCTCGTTGCATTCTTTTACCCCATAACATCCGAACTTTTGCCCCACATATCGGGTAAAAGTTCGCATTTGACACTTTTTGGAAATATTTTTTTTATATAAATTGACAGGTAAATTTACATGAAGTCACTGCCTATCGAATAATAAGGGATAGTAGTTATTTCTCACAAAATGATATGACTATCAGTGTAATACCAAAGATTTGAGAGAAGTCTAAACTTTAAGTGCGCACTCTTGCCCCACAATACTCTACACGCCTTTCCGTTTTCCTACTCGATTGGTGTAGTACTACGATATCTATTGGATATGTTTTTGTACCTACATATATCTACACCTATCCTTGAAAGAAGCATCGCGTTAGTTGGTAAGATGCGGGCCAAATTGAGGCACCGGTGTCCTATTCGAACAACAAACAGCAACTGCTACAACTATCTCTCTCCTGCATTTAAGCCCCCCTCGATGAAAGCTTTTAAGCTAATCGCCGATCTTACGCGTTGTAAAAGTGAAACTCATGACACGACAAAGAAAAAAGAATGTTTGAATTAACCAGTTATCGGCTCGGTTATCGGGTCTCGAGATCTCTTTGTAAAAAGACACCTACACCGCTGGAGGTTATTTCGGTTTATTAACGGTAATGACGATAAAAATTAAGAATGTAGGGAGATCGTCGCGTACAAGGCGACATCAGTGTGGCGCCAATCATTGCAAGGGACAAAACACTGACCTTCTTTCATTGACGAAGAAATAACTGAGTCTAAATTGGGCCAATTGATCGTTAGGGGTAGAATCGACGTTTCGTCAGGCAGCGAATGTCGAACGAATGTCGTGGTCACGCCTCCACAGCCATCCTCTTACCTCTTACCTCTCTCGGAGAGAAGGCAATTCCCTGCCTTTTTTCCGACTCCTTTCAATCGAGCCTAATGAGCCTCTGTTGTTATACAACTACAAATTATGTAGGTACAAAAATACTACTTGGTCGAGTCAACGGGATTCCACGTGACACTTGACGCGTGCAAATAACCCTCCCGTGGATCAAGAGCATCGTAACGCAAGAGCATCAGATGTATAGTTTCGCACGTCCCTAGCTTTTCAATACAAGTATGTATATGTGCACAAGTGCATATGTATGTATTACATTTACTTTTTAACCGACTTCAAAAGAAGGAGGTTATGGATTCGACCTGTTTGAATTTTTTTTGTTTGTTCCCGCATAACTCCTTACAAGTAAACATTCACTTATAGGGAATGGAGTTTCCTGATTTGGAATATATAGTTTTAAAGTACTTATAGTAACTAAGAAATCCTGAAAATTATATCTGCAATGGACCTATTTTACTCGTGTTATCAACGACATTCAATAAATCCTCAAGGCGTATGCGAAAAACGGCAAAATCCTCTTATTTAAGAATAATTGACTAAAACCTGCCATCTGTATGTTTTTTGTGGTGCTAAATCCAAGTATGACGTTATTGGTTGTGTAAAAAAAATTCCTAAGGTACCGTAAACTGGGGTGACTTTGCCCGCCCTGGGTGACAATGCCCACTTTTCGGAAAGACTTCATTTTATTTTATTGTGAAGTAATTAGAACATATGGTGTTTTGTAATCGATAGCAATAATTTCTCCAAGGTTAAATGAAAAAAAAATAGCGAATTCAATCATATGGTAATTTTCAGTCAGAGTAAAAAAGTGGGTAATGTCACCCTGGCGGGCAAAGTCACCCCAGTTTACGGTAGTTCTCTTAATAGAAAATCGGGTTTTTGGAGATAACTCAAAAAGGAAAGGCCGAAAATTTTTTTAAATAGTTTTTCCGGATTCCTCGCACCAATTTACTTCAAAATCCATGTTAAACTCGCATTGACTGCTCTACCGCGTTCGAATAAAATTGTAAATGTTTTCGTCGTGTTTCCCCGTGTTAACTTTGAAGTCGTCTATGTAAAAAAATCTCCGGCCTTTCCTTTTTGAGTTATCTTAAAAAAAAAACGATTTTTTATAAAGAGAACTACCTTAGGAATTTTTTTACACAAAAAATAACATCATATTCGGATTCAGCACCTAAAAAACATACAGATACCAGGTTTTAGCCAATTATTCTTAAATAAGAGGATTTTGCCGTTTGTCGCATACGTCTTAAGGCTATATTGAATGTTATTGATAACATGAGTAAAATAGGTCCATTGCAGATATAATTTTCAGGATTTCTTACTTACTATGAGTACCTTAAAAATGTATATACCAAATCGGGAAACTCCATTCCCTATAAGTGAATGTTTACTTGTTAGCATATCGATCGATTTTGATCTTTTTTTATTCGAAAGAGGGCGAGAGCCCGGTGGTCCCAACCTACACTGCATCAACATTGGCCCAATATTTTGTCACTTATGGTTAATAATAAAGACTATTGTCACCTAATTATTATTATTTTACGTACGTACGCGCATATCTCCTCAGCATGTTGTGTCAATATATATAAAACTAAAAAGTTAAAAATAAAAAGATTTAAAAAAAAATTAAATCCAACTTCAAAAAAAAAATTAAATTGCACTAAAAAGTAAAAAATAATGTTTTCCCTTATTTAATCTACGACTCTCATATTTTTTAAGTCGGTGCCTCATCATTTACACTGTGTACATCTGGCGCCAACTTAAAAAATATGAAAGTCATAGATTAAATAAGGGAAAAAATTATATTTTACTTTTTAGTGCAATTTTATTTTTTTGAAGTCGGTTTCAATTTTTTTTCAATTTTTTTATGCATTGATCGTGATTGTCCCTTTAAGTTTGATATAGTTCGAAAGGCAATGTAAAGTAGCTGCAGTTAGTAATCGAGTGGTATCAAATATGTATGTATGTATGCACATCGAACCATATGCCTCAAACTAATTGTTGCGCGCAAACCGATGCCAATGATGCGAGCGATCGTTCGCAACGCGACAGAATCACAGAATCAGTCTACAGTATACGTATCAGTTAGTTCAAGCTACATATAGTTTAATCCAATTGCTTCTCAATTAATTAGCGGCTTTCAATGCAATAAATACAATTTTATCCATATAAATTTGGCTTGGCTTTTCCAAAAGTCTCACATTCAACATCAGTCTTATACAAATTCAGTCGATAGCTGTAAAAGAATGTACATACAGAGAAGGGAACAGATCATCAGACAAGGATTGTCCGAACACGCAATATGCTTTATTCTCTTCATTCCTTCCACCTCTACCTCCAAGAAAAAGGAAACAAGGATGAATATCTACATTCGCACGCTAAGGGTCCTCCAAACGCCGATGCATGTTGCAGTGAAACACTGAAAACATGCATCATAATACAAGTTTCATGACTCTTGCATCTTGCTCACGCGCCTAGCTGATGAGCAAGATGCCAGTTCCGCTTTTGATGCTCAAACAGGAACACCGATCTACAGGCGTAGCAACATGTATCATGAAACCTGCATCGTGATGACCTGCATCAGTGTTTCACTGCAACATGCATCAGCGTATGGAGGACCCCTTGCATTCGCTTCTCCCAGGAAAAGGTTTCCCTTCTCACCATTCTGGGTATCATCCAAACAGGGATTTTAAGAAACCTGTCCTATCCGTTGCAGATTCATTCTTCTTTTTATTTCTAATCTCAGCATCTGTGTCCCTTTGTTTTATCATAGGCGGCACGAAAATACTTTTCCCAACTTGTTGCTGCTTCTGACGCAGCTTCCTACTTCTGTCGACATTCTCCGAGAAGAAACTGGCTTCTCGTTTAGCCTGTGCGATTTCTGTTCTGAGCCTCTGTTTGCGCACTGCCCTTTCGTAAGCTAAACGTTCGCTCAAGTGGATCCATTTGAATCTGACAAAGGAACGATAATCAGACACGCCCTCCGAACATGTCAGCCTGAAAACATTAAAGTCCCCAACGATTCCTTACCTCGGCAGATACTTTATATTCCATATGACATCGTAAAATTTACTCTTTTTCCTAGTCGAGATTTGAGTATTATTCAACGACGACGCGACATACTTCGCTACCCTTTTACTTTCAAATTCAATCCAACCTTCGGTAAAGGATTTCGCACAGACTTTCTTTCGTTTCTTTGTCTTTCCGTCGTGACCCAGTTCTGAAGACATAACAAACATAGCGTTGCAGTAACGGATCAACGGCTGTTATTACATCATAGATACTAATTACATTGCTAATCATATTTTCAAACTCGACTGTCGCGTTTCAATAGGGTTTTAAAAATTTTAAAAATTCAAATTTAGGCATCTCGTGTGGGCTATTTATGTAATATGAAAGAAGGTTATGTCTTCTACGATTACCGCATTTCATCCGTTCCCGACAACTAACCATTTTCCGCTAGTTGTAAGTATACTCTTCCAATCTTTCCGTACACTGAAAATAATTCACGTATTTTCGTGATATTCATATACTTCGGGATGCTAGATAAATATACAATTCCTCGCTTTCGCTTCTTTGTGTTCGGTCCATTTTCACTTTCTATGGATTCTACGTTTTCGACGGTTTCCATTGGCTCTGAATTTTTATCCATTATGGGATTTCTCTTTGTCTTCTAAGTTTTCGTTCGTCTTCTAAAAAAAAACGCGTTTGCCTGCTCCGTATTTGATTGAATTCGTAATTTGCACGGCATCCGCATCCTTTTAACGAACGCCACGTGACGCAAAAGCACACTCAACTGAATATGTATGTGTGTATCAATGTATGTACATACTACATACTTGGGTAGTAGCACATACATACATAACTCGAGTATGCATGTACAATACGCCGCGCGCGATGATGACCGATGCAATTATTGTGCGATACACCACGAATCACGATAGAGTGTACCTACGCTTCGTTTCATCTTAACACGGCCTCCTGTATATCATGTATATGCAGTCCCCCCTGGCTTTTGAGAAAAAAAACGCTTATTTTTCAAAACTAATCTTTATTAAGTTTATACTAAAAAAGGGAATATTTTTAAATTTCGGTTTTAAATTGTTAACTAAATTGGCATTATAAAATGGATTAAAAAAGCAAGAGGGGTATATTTTTCTTTACCATCATCCCAAAGTTGTCCCCCCCCCCCCCCCCTGGAAAAAGTCTCCGGACGCCCCTGCACTTGTGTACGCATATGTTTTTTCTTGCAACTTTACCATGCTTGCGTAAGCTAGTCATCACTTTTATTCTATTCGGATGCTAAGTCTCGTTGGACAAAACATATCGAGACGTAACGCGGAAGAAAAACGAAAGGTAATTGGTACTTAATTGGTTATCTATTTACATATGTATAGCGATGAAAGTGACAAAATTAAGAATTCGAGATAATTCTCGAGGGACATGGAAGAATACATCAACTATAGAAGCGAGTGAACCCTCATGATTAAATGAAATCGAAGATGATGACACGCATTTTGCAAAGATCGCTAACCGCCCGGCCGCGGCCGCGCCGGTTATGAGAGTTGACGCGTTCGGCGTTCACGCGTTCACGCGTTTAGCGCGTTGCAGGGCCTGCCGCCTTGCTTGCTGTTCTTGCTGTTGCGCAACGAGAAGCGCGCAGCGTCTCAGTGTATGCACGACGGTACAAGTGCATTCGTAACGCGATGTATCGCTGAAGCAAGTTGAACTTTTCCGCGAGGCACGTTGTTTTCACCAAGATTCCGCGGAAGAAGTTTTATAAGCACAATTCTCCGCTCGAATAACTTTATTACAACGAAAACAACGACGGGTGAGCAAAAACTTTCCGGGGAACCTTACTTGGTTGACTCAAACAAAATGGCGACTATTCCTCATCTTGGCGGTACTGTTTACTTGACCGTGAACGTTATGTTTTTCACAAAGTGTGGCATAAAAGGTGTTGTGTATTTAACCTTCTTTCTATCGATTGATATCAATTTAATATCGGGGCGTTAGTCGCGTGGCAAATTCAGGCCTTTCAAAAGAGTCGCGATCGCGTATCCATAAAGCAGAGGTAATATGTAATGCGACAAATGTGAACGACACGACTCGTCACCGCACGACACGACACGTTTTCCCGTCTCATCCTGAAGTGCGCACGTTCTCGTTTCTCGCGGGTTTTCCAGAATCTTTCAACTAACGTAACGTTTACCTTGTTCCCGATGATGCCCGACCCGGCTGCTACCGACACGAGTACAATGTTTAAGTTCCATGTAACCAAGAACGTGTCTACTTAACGGAGCTTTTCTGCTATCTCTTACGCTTACGGTATGCTCGATGATTTTTCGAATGTCACTACAACTCGGTATTCTTTTCCAAGGGCAGTCGTAATTTTTCCTTCTTCCGAATATATTTGACTCGATACACGGGGATGCTAACATTCTTACGTTATTACATACTTTACGCGATGGCCCGATTAAACGCGTGTACTATAATCTTTACTTTAGGCTGAGAAAAATGTCCAGTTCTTATGTGATCGAACCACAAGACAGCGGATCAGAGAGGAAGGACGACACGTTGATTATCGTTGTCAACGATGACGGTACGATATCCGTCGATCAAGAAACACTGCAAAGTTTGATCAGTAAGTTGTACTTGGCGCTGAATTAACCGTACGACGTCCAGCATGTTGGTCAATCATATTGATTTCCAGTGAATCAGTCCAATGCAAATGTCAGCGTTGTCAGGTTAGGACAGGCGGAGACTGACACCGAAAATGGGGATATCACTCTAACCGTAGATCCTCCAACTTTCACGTCGACTACAGTAAGTTCTGGAAGCACCGCAGCCGACGCGAGCAGTTTGGTCGATCCTTTTATGGAGATGGACCCAGAACAGTTGGAACGATTAGAGACGGCTTTGCAAAGCGAAGAAGCGAAACAAATTCTTGGGGAAAACGTTACCGCGATGCTTGGTACTAATATCCCTCTTTTCCATCTTGAAAATAACGTCGGCCAACTTGTCCCTTTTACTCTTCACTCGTTGCTATTATATCCCGCAGATATGTTAACAGTGGAGGAGCAACAAAACTCTATTAGGCATAGCATCGAGTTGGATCATTGCTATACCAGTAGAACATCTCCCTCCGATCCGAAACCAAGAGATCCACTGCCTAGTACCGATTCACCCACATCCGGCGAGCCTTTGCTCTACCCGCGTCAACTTTCGCCTGCCCCTCGGGGATCCACCGTCCCATCATCGCCCATCGGCGGCGAGTCTGAGGCTACGGTTGCAGCGAAGTTAAAGGGTATCGGAAAAGCGGTGAGCCCACTTCGTGAATAATTAGCAGATTTAGCGACAGAATTAGGACACTAAATTCACGACATATATTTCTTTCGTTTGTTTCAGGGTAAACCGGTTGGTCGTCCGCGGAAGAATCTTCTACCAGCTGCTGTAGCCGCGTGCAACAACTCGAGGACGCCTGTGAATGTAACGACTACACCTAAATCCATCGGGCAGCACCCGGTGTCGAGGAATTTAACTGGAGCGATACATCAGGCGATTGGAAAACGTAATTATAACGTGTATCGTAATTAACTACGATATATTCGGGTTGTGGTTCAGCAATCGTATTACAGTTTGCTCGAAGAGTAATTGGTAATTGGTACTTTTCTTCCTTTCATCAGACCAAGGGAGGTCCAATGACGAGGACGACGAAGAAGAACCGACATCGTCGTCTACAGAGTCGTCCGACTCCGAGCCACCGTCTGACAACGATTCCGATTTTGGTCCGCGAGGCCCTAGAAGGGGCGGTATAAGAGCTAGGGGAGGTAGAAAGGGTCTTACCACCCGGGGAGGGAGTATGGCGGCTACCCGTAGGAGAGGTTCTAACAAGCAAATGGACATGGAGCAAGTTCGTCGATTAGACATGGAAATGGCAGCAGCCGTGAATGCTATGAAAAGTCCGGAGAAAGATGAAAAATCGGGTAACAGCAGTATATTCCAATTATTAATTCATGTACATTTCCGCGATATATTAAACGCCTTTTCTCTTTCGTTTCATTAGGAGGCTTCAGTCTGGCCAAAGGCAAAAGACAGTTCAAGACCGCTGTCGGAAGAAAAAAAGAAGAATCGCAACGTAACGAATCGTCTGTAGTCGTGAACGAAGACGCTTCAGCTGTATTCGACAAACCGCTACAAACGACGAATCAGGTTAAAGCGAATTTGATTAATGCAAACATGATCAAAGGCGATATGATCCTTACAAAGCCCGGGCAAGGGAAAGGCAATCCGAAAGTGACTTTTGTGCAAAAGCAAGTGCTTATGAAGTCGAATGATCTGAAAAGTATTGGCCCGAAGAAGCAAGTGATGCTTCCCAAGGGGAAGTTTCTCGGTCAAACGGAAACCAAGTTTTTTACAACCAAAGACGGCAAATTGGTTCAAGTGCCGATGACTGCCAAAACCATAACGCCCAACGTACCAGTCACTCAAATCAAAGGAACGATGCCGCAAGTGTCTTCAACGCAACAGTCTGCTTCGAGTCAGAATCAAACTTTACAGTTGCAGCAACCTCAGCAACAACAGCAGCAACCGCAGCCGCCGCCGCCGCCTCCTCCGCAGCCGCAGCAGCAGCAGTTGATAAAAGTCTCTCCGCCCGTTGCTATATCGAAATTGAAATCTTGCGATATCAAAAAGGAGAAACGAAAATCCGATGGTTTAGAGCTTATTGTGAAAACTGAGATCGATTCTTTGAAAGCAACAGAGAACAAAGTGCTGGATGGTTAGTTGAGATTACGAACGATTATGAGCGCTTACCACGCTCGTTCGGTTAAATACTCTCGACTAAATCTTTTTCTTTTCCCTTCGTCTTAGGCGCGAAGAGGCATCCGAAGAAAGAAAGTCGCAAATCACCCGGATACACGGTGGACACTCTAGGTCCCGCTCTTTTCTCGACTCCAGACATTATACGCCGCGTTGGTTCGAATGGTGATTCGAAAATTCAAGAGAACGTAGTGACGTCTCTGATTTCTACAACGCCGCCTACAAATGCTGGCTCTTCGAGTAGCGGAGGTTCTCTGACGAAAGTAGCGCCGTCGTTGCCATCGTTGTCATCGCCAACATCGTCGAGTAGTCGCTCAGGTACGTTCAGCATTTTCATACACCTGTGCACATTTTAACGTTACCGTGGACCGCAATTCATTGTCGAATATCGCGGCAAAAGGTGGTATTGTCGTTGTTTCCACGCCTTCCGACCGCGGCACGCATGCAGAATCTCACACGACTACGGAGAATCGAGAAAGCACTGGATCCTTGGTACAAAACAGTGAAAATGAAACCAAGACGGACATAAAAATTAACGTTCCAGAGGAGTTACAGCCTGCTCTAGATTCAGGTGAGTTCTAAAATGAAATCGTCGTACTTTCTTGTTCCTCTGTTGGTAATTTCCTTGCACGATTTGTATCTATTAATCGTAAACGCACACGCGTCACGCAGGTGGTATAGAAGGCGAGGAACATTTGCTAGCTACATTGGAAATGGAAGCTAGCAAACACGAGGAGGAGCTACTCGCAGAAGCATTGTTGTTACAAGAGGAACTCGGAGTAGACTTGGCTGAACACGTATGAAAATCTTTCTTTTTCAACTTGTGTTCTTCAGCTTTAAAATTGCGTTCGATCTTACAATTTCTTAACTGGTTTCGGTGCTGTGTGCTTTAATATCGCAGGGCCCACTCGTCGAACAAGGGGGAGGTGTAACGCCCGAATCGTTGACTTCGAATAATATGCTTATTCCTTCTTTGTTGACGCCCGGGCAAGAAGCAACCAAATCATTGGCCACTGCCGCGGTAACAGCAATGGTAACAACGACCAATACGAGCACAGCAACGGTTGTGTCAGCCATACCCGCGATAACTGCGAGCGTATCTAGGGAACCTGTGAAAAAGTTTACGAAAGACGAGAGGGAGCCTATCCAAATTATTCGTGGTGGGCGAATAATTACGTTGCCTCCCATCGAGGCACCAGCTACTAGGAGTAAACGGTTGCAAGCAAAGGTCGAGTCCGCTCAAAAAACGTTCGAACCAGTAACCAAACGGCCACAGAAATTTATTAGGTGAGTGTCTACGACGAGACGAATCTTTGGGCGAGCATTGATTCGCGTGTATTCGGGACGTAACTTGAGAAAATTCTGCTTGTCCTCTGTTCTCACATTCGCAGCGTGCAACCCGTGCAGCAAAGATTGTCGCAATCCACTAAGAATGAAGCACGCTCGAGTATAAACCACGACGGGGAGAACGAAATCGAGGATGAAATCGAGGCGGATGACGAAGTGGAGGACGAAGAGGAGGCGGAGGCGCCGGAGGAGGAAGAGGAGGCGGAGGAGGAGGGAGAACAGAAACAACAAGAGGGAAGGGGGGAGGAAGTAGACGAGGAAGACGAAGAGGAGGACGAAGAGGAGGATGAGGATAATTCGGATTCAGAGGATGATCCTGACAGGCTTTGGTGTATCTGTAAACGCCCGCACAATAACCGCTTCATGATTTGTTGCGACGTATGCGAGGATTGGTTCCATGGGAAATGCGTGCATGTTAGCAAAGCAATGGGTAAGAAGATATGCGCGCGAATGTGCCATATCGTGCGCCACTGGTGTGTAGCGTCGCTAACGTAGATTGTGTATTATTTTTTTATTTATTTTTTTCGTTATTATTAATCTTCTTTCTTCTAAAGGGCAACAGATGGAAGAAAAGGAAATAGAATGGGTTTGTCCGAATTGTTTGAAGAAGAAAAGTGAAGAAGTAATGTCTAAGACAAACGTTCAAGGTATGTCTGGAAAGCAACGGGCTCAACCGGATACCCTAACCGGGGATAATTCAGTTGCTCCGAAGAATCTTACCTCTCCTAGTCAAACATCAGTTGCTGGAGAGACGTCGTCTTTAACGCCTCCCGATTCCGATTACGGCGGTGGTGTGCCGTATTCGAGCAGCATGCAGTGCGTTGTCTGTAAAAAAGAAGCAAGGAACTCTAGCATTTATTGTTCCGATACGTGTATACTCGCGCACGCCCAAGAAACCCTGACCAAAGATAAGCCAGTGCCTGGCAGTGCAACGGCAGGTTCGAAAGGAGCGAGATCGTCGCCGTTCGATAGTACCAGCAGGCTAAAACCTGAAGCTAGAATCATAGTTTTTGAGAGAAAAACAGGAAGGGTTTTGACTGGTGAGTCAATAATGTCCATTAATTACAGTTACAGCCGGTGTTCCTGTAGTAGTTTACCAAAGACAGGTTTCTTCACATCCTCTTTCTAAAATTGCTTAAAGTTTACGCTAGAAATTGCACGAGTATCTCTCACATTCCAGGCGCTGATGCTCCGACCAGGTCAAATCTACGTACATGGTTAAAGGAGAATCCTACATTCGAAGTGGTGGGGGCGAATAATCTTGGCACGATGCAAATAGGAAAAACAATTACGACTATTCAGACGCAGGTTCCCGGACGAACAGTAAGTGTACATATACTAGTTTTTCTCGTCGGCGATACGTACGCTTCTCATATTCGGATAAACTCGCCTTGTTACGTACATTAAACAATGCAAAAATGTGATTTAAGGGAAAACCTACGCTTATGTCGCCTGGAAGAGGACAAAATCTTCCTAAAATGACGTACACAAGAGTACCAGGTTCGAAGCAAATGATTTTAACTGCAGGAAATAAAAAGTTTACGCTAATAACTGGCGGGCAGCAGCAGCAACCGCCGCAGCCGCCGCAACAGCAGCAACAACTACAACAACCTCAACCTCAACCTCAACCGTCGAACATAAAGGTGTTACAGATGAAGCAAACGCTGCTCACTCAGCCAGGCAAGAATCCTTTGATACTAAAGGCTGCAACGCCAAAATCAATTGCTCAGACACAATCGAAGCAACAAGGTGTAGCGTCGCCGAAACAAGCGGCGACTGTAAAGAGGCAAGTGGAAAAACAGCCAACTTCACAGTCGAAACAACAGATAAAGCCAAGTCCGACTAAAAGACCCGAAACCGAACCTATCAGATTAAACATACGAAAAACTTTGACCGAATTATTGTCGAGCCGTATAAAAGAGACTGAGGATTTGAAGTTGACCGACGACGAAATTGCCGATCTGGCTTTTAATATCGAGTTGGAACTGTATAAATATTTCAAAGATACCGGCGCAAAATATAAGGCTAAGTACAGAAGTCTCGTGTTCAACATAAAGGATACGAAGAATTTAACGCTGTTTAGAAAAATTGCCGATAGATCGTTGACACCCGACGCGGTGGTAAGGCTAAGTCCCGACGAAATGGCGAGCCAAGAACTGGCCGAATGGCGAGAGAAGGAGACGAAGCATCAGTTGGAGATGATCAAGAAAAATGAGCTGGATTTAATGGCGCAGGCCAAGTCTATCGTCGTGAAAACCCACAAAGGTGAACAAATTATCGAGAACGACGGTGGCATCGATCACGTTGATCCGAAAACTCCTGTCCAGGATATCGTGACAGCATTGAACAGTGCCGACAGCATAACCTTGGCCGCGGATGTTATGGAAAAGGACGCGGAAAGAATAAACGACGACGACGAGGAGAGGTGGTCGTCGAGAGCGAGGGAAGACTCGAAGAGATTAAAGATTATCGACGAGAAGAGGAGAAGAGATGGTAAAGAAAGGGACAGGGACAAGGACGACAGGATGAGGGATAAAGAGAAAGAGAGGGGCAGGGAGAGGGAGAGCAGTCGTTTAAAAGGAAACGGTAGACGCGACAAAAGCGACAGCAGAGGTAGACATAAGCACGACAGAGACGATAGGGAACACAGTAAGACCAGAGAGAAGAGCAGGGAAAGGAAGCTGCGAGATAAGGAAAGCAAGCGTGAAAGAGAACGGGATCGTGAGAAGGAGAAAGAACGGGATCGAGAGAGAGACCGGGAACGATCAAGGACCAGAGATCGGGAAAAATTAAAGGCGCGAGAAAGGGGGGCTAATAAAGAGAAGACCAAGCAGAAGGAGAAGGAAAGGGAACGAGAGCGGCACAGGAGCAGCGAGAATAGTTTGAGGAATCGCGGCGGCTTTGTTTATTGCGAATCAAAGGACGTTGATAAAAAAGACGAGGAAAGAAAGAGAGAGGAATCGACAGTAGGAGGAGGGGGTACGGCGCCGGCGGGGGTATCGGCCGAGAAACCGATCGAGGATCGGCTTTGGCGGCACATCGAGGACGAAGCGACTACCAACACCATCGACGGGAACGATTCCGATGTGTCCGACAGAGAGCCCACTTCGACGGTTACCATCAAAACGCCGGACATCAACGACGAAGTGGATCGGGAAAGGGAACAGGAACAGCTTGCCACTGTCGAGAGGGGCGGAGGGGGGGACATTCCGAAAGTAGGAGGATGGCAAACGGTTTGGCGGGGTTTCGTCAATATGGTAGACGTTGCGAAATTTTTCATCACCGCGCAAGAGGTCAGTGGACACGCAAAAGATCTGATGGACGATCTGCCCGACACGGTGGACGTTGTGGGCAGAATCAGTCACGAGACTGTTTGGGACTACATCTCCAAGATGAAGAAAACTGGTTCGAAGGAGATTCTAGTGATCCGCCTTACCGCCGCGAACGACGAAGAGAAGATTCCGTACATCACTTTGTATAGTTATCTGAATAGCAGAAGTCGCCTTGGGGTGGTCGGCAATGTTTCAAAGAATATCAAAGACTTTTATATAATGCCATTTTCAAGTCAAAGCACAATACCCCAGGTTCTCTTGCCTTTGAATGGTCCTGGTTTCGAGGAGCACCGGCCTCACCTACTTCTCGGAATAATCGTTCGTAACAAAAGAAAACGTTTCGCCGGTGTATCCTCCTCCTCCTCCTCGACTGTGCCGATGAAAGTGACGAAAAAGGATACAGATCGGAGCTACACCCCACCGTTGATGGCCGCTTCGAAAGATAAAGGTAGCAGCACCAATGCCACGATGGGCACTGTAGCTACGACCACAACGATAGCCACACCAACGATCGCTGCTCCTTCATCTTTGTCGTCGTCGTCATCGTCGTCGTCTTCCTCCTCTTCTTCGGCCGCCAACCCGTATCACAAACCCGCCGGAAGCGTCTGCACCACCGACTCCCTAAACGAGAAGCTACATCCTGTGACGCAAACAACTCTGGACAGCTTGAACAGAGCTCACATAGGAATGTCGAGGGGGGCGTTGTTCGATACGGCGACTATATGCAAAATCGTTCCAGAACTATCTTCCAAGATCGACCTCACCTCTTCGCCTGGCAAAGCACCCATCGACGACGAGGACGAGGATGACAACGACGACGACGACGGTGACAATGCTGACGACAACAACGACGAAGATGGTGACGATGGTGACGATGGTGACGAACCCTACAGTCCCGGTCAGATGGACGAGGAACAAATAAATCTCGACTTGCGAACTTTCTCCACTTGCACCGCAGTCGCGACGATACCGCCGACATCATCGTCGATGTCCATGCACGATGTCGACGACGCGACGATTGATAACGGTATTGATTCTTCCAGTAAGAATTCCAGCGAACTCCAACGGAAGATGGACGAGTTAAATAGACAAATCGAAGAACAGAAGCAACAAATACAAAGCATTAGTTCGTCGTTTCTCGGTGAATCAACGCCTACTTTACCGGTGAGAATTTTAACAAGATTTATCTTCCACAAAATCGACTGTTATTGTTTCTCCTATTGTCCTATTGTAAATAAAATTGATTTCTATTTATCCATGGTATCCTATTCCTATCCTCGAGCTGCTCAGATTTTTACTTCTCGCGTAAAGTTTTCTTCATTCCTATGACGTACCTGTACGAATATGAGCATCCCTGGCTGAATCGTTGAATCTTGTTTCGTAATTCGAGATGAACGCTAAAATGAACGCGCCGTGGCTCTCTCGTTTCGAATCTCTACGTGTTGTGACAATTGGAAACACACACACAAGTATCGAGTATGTACCTCAGCCGGGATAATCGCGTGCACAATCATCATCATCATCGTCGCCGTCATAATTTTACGAAGCAAAGAAAACGAGAGCGTAAAGCGTGTGAAACGCGTCGAAGGTTCAACGCGAGGTAGAGATCTGTTGGTAGCTCCGTTCCTTTCCATTCTCGCGAGGATTCTCTTCTTCCGTTCCCATTGAAACTGGTGTCGCTCGCTCGATTCGCTTATTGAATGCAAAACAATAAAGGGGCGGCGGGGAAGAAGCGAGGGATGAGGGAGTCGGTGGGGGAGGCCCCCCCCCCCCCACCCCGAGAGTTAGGGGATGAAAGGGTGACAGTTGATTAGAAATTAATGCTTACTCGCGAAAGGTTGGGAGATTATGCACCAGATTCGAGTATCAATTCCTTTCAAATAGCGAATCGTGTGCGCGTGGTAAGGTAAAAGCCAGCAAGGTACGAAGAAAAGGAGAAGGAATGACACTTGTGTCTATATATATATATTTATTTGTAACGCATAGAAGCTGTGCTGCAAAGACACTCATTATCGTTCCTTCGTTTGTTCTTTCTATTGATTTCAGGGCTTAGGGCTGGACCCACCGGTCGGCGATGAATGCGACGAGGCGTACAGTCCTCCAGACACCAGATCATTTACGCCGCCACCACCCCCGGGTATTTCAAAACTTACGCAGCCGATTCTCGACAAAGTATCAAATATAACGATACCGCCGAATTTGCAAGAGATCCTGGCGAACGTCAAGCGGCAAGAGAGCTCGAAAGTAGATCCGTATTTACCGTCGAAACCCAGTGCCACGTTTTTAACCACTGTCAACTCTTCAATTTACCAGAATTCGGAAAAGTATTCTACGCAATCTTCCGCGAAACTTTCAGTTAGTGGATCGACCAAGTCGAATTCCGAGAAACCCGCACTGGAAACAACCCATCAACCAGAGATTTGTTCAAAGGAGAAGGAAAGCAAGGGTACGTTGAGTTCGTTGAGCGACTTGGACTTGATTCGGAAAGCGGAGGAAGAATTGGCCGCTGTCGCGGCCGCGTCAGCTGCAACATCAGCAGCCATAGCGACCGAAAATCCTACTCAACCAGCTGCTCCACCCGCAACTCCAATTCTTCCAACGATAGTAGGAACGCCCTCTTCGATGATGATACCACCACTGTCCACGAATCATTCAGGTTTAGCTTCGCCAACGGATTCCTCCTCCGAGGGCACGTCCTACAAGAGTCCCTTCCCAGAACCATTCAAGCGGCACTTGGCCTCCGAGCAACCGAAACCCCCCGGCCTCGAAGACGAGGACTTTTCCCCCACCTTCCCATCTACGCCGCCAAATTTTGACTATAATGCGGCGAACGCGGTATCGTCGTCTCGGTCCAAGTTCGTTCCAAAAAGCGGCATCATATTGAGCGTGAAACGAAAGGTGAACGACGATGGCAGCTCGCCTTGCGCCCCAAATAAAACACCAAGGGTAAAGTCACGCTGGGGTCAGGGACCGTCGGACTCGGTCGATTAGCTTTTCCCCAACGAGAAACGCGAATGTTTATTCGCCAACGACCAAAGCATGCACGTTACATGCGCGCCTTTGTCTCTTGAACGCTGCGATTGAATTCTCCCGAACTCAGCACAGATGCGTTCAATGCCCGTTTTGTCTAACAAAGAATTTGGCGGCTAAACGATCGGAAAGGGAAGAAAAGGAAAGAAGGAAATTGGTCGTTTTCACGCGTTGATAAAGAATTCATACCAAATCCGGAGAAAGTTTGGTGTTTCGCGTTCAGTGCTGCTAACGCGCAAGAATCCATCGGCTCTGTGGTGCGTCCGTGTTCCGGCAGCGTTCAAATTCGCCGACATAACTTGTAAATACCAAAGAGACGGAAATGAACGCTCTTCACCGAGCCCCCTCCCCTCCCCCCCCCCCCCCCGCCCCGCGTGTATATAGCCTTATCGAAAATCCTGTAAGATATTGTTTAAATTTACTCGGGTGGTTAACAATATTATGTAATACGGTGTATACATGTCGCGTCGCGTACGCAACCATTGGTGCGTGTACGCACGTGCGTTGGCGCCTGCACGCGTCCACACACGCATACACACACAAAAAGAGGTAAAGTTAGATATAAGGATACATCTCAACCGACCAGTGTCGACGAGACGATGGTTTATTCGCTGTTCCAACCATAATAACACGTTTCTACACGTTGATTGTTCGTACGGTGATAATTCGCAAACACCGGCGTTTCTTCCAACGATCTGTGAACGTCATGCGATACCCCCTGGCATTGTACGTTGTTCGTTTAGAAGATTAAACTTTATGCAACGGTGTAATCGTACATTCTTCGACACGCAAAACTGTTTTATCGTACATAAATGTATCACGAGATCTACCACGATAATACGAGGCATGTTCATTTTTTAATAACGACGAAAAGCTAACCAAAATATGGATTTCAATTTTTGTTTCTTTACGAGTAACTTTTTTTTTTTTTTTTATTTGTACGACGTACCCGTGGATTTACGTGCGTATGTATGCACATACATATGTCATCTTGATTTTCTTACTGAACGCGTGGCCGTTTACCGCTACATATTACCTTTCCGAACCGAATTCCCGCGGCCTATTCCTGCTCTGTTTCGTCTCTGATAACAATAAGACACGATAAATGACCCTGTCGAGATTGCAAACGAAAGAAAGTCTCGATAAACGATCAGAATTCGTTGGATATTACAGCGATGATCGTATACATCAAGTAATACGGTGTGCATGTTTTGTAATACATAGGTGTATGCGTACGTCACTGGAGCGGTACGGCTCGATCGGAAGTTTTGCAGTAATTGATACTGGCTTGTACGAACAGTGCATGCATATATTCGAAGGAGAAAAAAAAAACATTTCGATCCAAGGGTATGTAACCTTGCGCGATTTTCCATTACTCATAGTTATACCTTAATTATTACACAGACGACGCGCTCTATTTGTAAACATAATCCTCTATACCTTTAGAATCTATTTTATACGAATCAATTATCGTTACATTTACTTTTTGTACACGTTCCCGAATAGCGTGACACAATAGCAATTCATTGTATGTATAACGGTATTATCAACTTTGTTAGTGTTGTATCTACTACTACATATATTAGCTCTGTACTATATTACTGCAAAATATAGTATAGCTATATATACAGATCGCGCATTATAACTTTGCCTCCGAGTAGGCCACGAGTCAGCCGTGCGTGCGAGAGAGTCCGACCGTTGGCGTTCTTTTAATTTGAATCGAAAAACATACGATCGCACACGATGAGTATCACGCTACTCTGTTACACTTTGTACGATACACATCGTGTGCGATCGCATGTTTTTCGAAACGAATTAAAAGAACGCCGACGGTTAGACTCTCGCACGCACGGCCTACTCAGTGTCCGCTCGTTGGCAAAGTTACAATGCGGGATTTGTACTATTTGTTATTCTCCTCGTCATCGTGACGTTGCCATCACTTTATAGTTCCAACGTCACCATCGTCCTTGATATTAATATTATTAATTTCAACGATAAAAGGGATTATGTACAATTTGCTATTTTCATTGCTTTTTCTCCTCGTTACATAATATACAAGGTATATTTTATGCAAAGTGCTATATCCCCCTGAGTCTCGAACGATATCGGTACGGCGATCTTCACTCACGATGACGATAGACACTCTACCTTTGTGCCGCATTAATTCCAACGAATTTGAAAGGATAGCTAGGGTCACGCTATAAACTACTCTACGTTTATGGGTTGCGAGTGAATGCGTTGATACAACGTTTTTGGTTATGTAAATGATAAAGTCGGGAATCCACCGGGAAGCTAAGCTGTGCTATGCGATGCTATGCTATGCTACGTTTTAAAAAAATTAGCTTTAATACAGTCTTATGGAACCGTTTCCACCAAAAGCTAAGTTGAAACATATATAGCATCGCATAGCTTAGTTTAAGTGCCCGGTGGATTCCCGGCTTAATAGAAGATTAGATAATCTCTTAGTTATTGTACTTGGCGTTTTAAACAACAAACGAATACCCCAATCGACCATATGAACCATGATACCCGTAATAAAAATTATATAAACCGAATTTTCATATCGCATATATGTTGGTACATACTACATATAGTAGATACATACATATGTATGTATTTACGTCGTGTATCGCAACGTAAACTTGGAATTTCTTTGGCTCCGTACTAGTACGCGTTTCTGTTTCGATCGTAAGACAGAATCTGCAGATGTGAACGTTTCTACGCTACTAGTACACTGATCAATACTGATAATACCAGATAATACTGATACGCATTCGTTCAGTCATTAACAAGGTATAGGATAGACTTTACATCTTACAGGAGTTCCTAGTTCTTCGTTCCTGCTCCACTTGGCCCACGAACGGAAAAATATATGCATGTACATACATGGGTGCGTTCCGATTCGCGCATTTAGCGCATGAAATTGGTGGCATCGTACGATTCCCTAGAATTTCTCTCACTTCCGGTGCATGCGGCGCGCAGGAACTGTTGCAACTAGTGATCCTCCAGGGAGTGACCGGAACAACCTTTATCGTCGCTGATTGGTTGCCGCCATTTGTGGTAAAAGCGGAAGTAGCAGAGAAACAAACTGTAAAAAAGAAAGAGACAGAAATACGGGTAGAAAGAGATAGATAAACAGCAGCTTGGAAAGCAGACGATTTAATGAATGTTTAGGTTATGTTATTTCCGGTTTTGCCTCAAAATGACTGCGGTTATACCGATCACTCCCTAGAGGATCACTAACTAGAAACTGTTGCGACTCCCTCCTAGCGGCGTGGAGCATAGAAGCGCGAAATTTGAATCGGATCACACGAATGTAATAGAAAAGGGAAACAAGATTCTTTTGGAGATTCTTTTAATAAATAAACTTTAGGATTATAAATTAATCAATACCTACTTGGAAACGGATGTTTGAATAAATGAGCTCCACTTTTATCCCTTCTCCTAAGTGTGTAAAGTCAGCGCAATGTTGTTAAACACTTGCTATTTTAAAAATCAATAACCGAAGGGGAAATGCATTGACGAATAGGAATTTAGCTAAATTATAAATAAACTTGTGTTTGGCTCTATGCAACTTCTTACGCATCATGTGCTACATGCGCGAATCGGAACGCACCCTGAGTGACCATGTCTCCATACAGGAATACTAGCGAAATGGGTGTACCGGCGGTTCTGCTCTGCGTGGCCAGGCATCAGGCATGGAACAAGCAGTGTTACTAGAGCGCTAAAGAGGTGAGTATGTGCATCCGCCATATTGGGTCCATGATTGGGTCAAAGAGGAGATACAATAAGAGGCATCATTCGACAAGGACAGAAATAAACTAGGGAAATCACTAGACAACCAATTTAATTGCCAAGGTCAAGTAAGGACTTCAAAGGTTCCGCCCGGAGTGACGCCTCTTATTATATCTCCTCTTTGATTGGGTCCTCTGGAGAGAGAAGATTATTGAGTACCCGCCTTTATGGCCGGTATTCATAGTCGCTACTTATTTTTAAGCAAATGCTTAAGCATTCGGCATCCTTTACTAGCTACTAAGTTAGTAGAGGATGCCGCATACTTAAGCATTTGCTTAAGAATAAGTAGCGACTATGAATACCGGCCTATGAGTATTGTCAAATTCGCTTTATAAACCAAATATAAACTTAAATGTAATAAAATACTCTAATAATGTGTCATGCTGCCATGTATCAATATCAGCAACCCATATTTTCTTTATAAAGTGAATCTGACAATACTCAAAAAGGCGGGTACTCAGTAATCTTCTCTCGAGGGAGGACTCAATATGGCGGATGTGCATCTCACCTCCTTAGTGCTCTAACATTACCACCACTCCTGTAGGTGTTCCCCCACCCAAATCAAGTGGCAACATAAAATGTTTCATCGCATCCCTGAGCGTAGGTCTCGAAGTTCGAGACTCGACTCCGAGCTGAACCGTCACAGCGTACAGGTGCAAGGCAGAACAAGGAATTCAAAGTGATTGTACCACGTGTTGTACGGAGAAGTTTACGAAGGATTGCAACATCTTCTAAACAACAAGAAGAGATACGTAATTATGAACAATTATAATTTCAAATTATCTTGACTTTTGTCGCGCGAACATTTCTGTCGTGTAAGACTAATAAAAGAATAAAACGCAGGAGATAACGTTTAAAATGTTATATTACTTCAATAAAGTATAACGATGCGTTGTCGTCGTCGTCAACGCGATACATTCACGAATGCTTCACGGCATCGTAGTTGTTCAGAGCCTGTCTTGTTCAGGCCACAACGCAGTTCTCGGAAAGACTTGGTTTATAACATCCTCAAGTGTCGATTTTTCAATGCCTAAGTTGACGACCGCTAAATGACCGTTTGGGAACTCGCTCGTCTGTCTCGGACCTAAGGGTGTCCCGTAATTTCTATCCTATCTTGTTGAAAATTGTACCAATGGATTGGTGAAGTTTTCCCGACGGAAATAACCCGAAACACGACGTACATCGCACTAGTTTTAATAGTAACCAATTTGAATATATATTATCCTGAATAATGATCGGAGTAAGACGTACGAATTAAGATATTGTTAAAACTAGCCCCATTTGCCGTATTTTGGCTCATTATTGGTATTATTTCCAAAAAGATGGAACGAAAATCATAGAAATTGAAATTTTCATGATTGGATGATACTAAATACATCTCGCTACCCGATATCGCCCGTTTAACGCTTTTGACGAGAAATCTCGCGACCCAGTACCGGCCGTCCGATCATGTAAACGAAATATATTTTGCGTCGTGTCTCTTGTCGTCCGAGACCTGTTTCTTCATAATGTATTTCTATACGTTCTTCAGTCGGGTACAACAAGTTGTCTGTTGATAAATATTGAAGTCATAATCATTGGTGGATTTAAGGAAAGTGGCACAGGTGGTAAACGTTATGAGAGGCAAAATTTTTATTTGAATAAACATTTCGAGTAACGAACAAAAATTAACAAAATTATTCGTCATGTGTTTTATAAACTTTTAAACGACGCATGCGATTAGATAAGTTCTACTCTATTTATGATTACAACAATACTTACTTGATGGAATAAAATCTTCTTTTGTAAAGTGTAACGAGCATACCCTCATAGATGATGATACACTCTTGCCCATTTTTAGAATTTTCACCGATGCACTGAAGCGATCAATAATTTCCTCTTGATTTAATTTATTTTTTAATTTCACGAAGTTTTTTTGATGGGGAAAGTGATAAAACATGCCCGACTGTTACAACCGTATGAATACACAGCAATATATTTTACTTTTATTTTTTCTGGGAGAAAACTCCATTGTGTAAATTTGTATAACTCCTTAATATCACATGTTACACTGATTAATATTTAAAATTAAAAGTTTAGTGTTCAAACAAATTTAAAAACACTCGTTTTTTACAACATGTCAATTTAAACACTGATAATCATATGGAGTTCAACGGATTTTGACCTACTCACAGTAGTTCAATTTTCTGTCACTAGTTAGCGTATCGAAATTTTTAGTTTCCCAATACGTTTCTGAGATATTGACAGGTGAACTTATTACCTGTCTCTCAAAAACGTGGTCCCACTTAATTGCGAATATCTCGTGTTGCGAATGACTGATATGGTCGAAAAGTATCTCAAATTAAAGATAATTGAATCGCCAATAAATCTACCTGACAAAATTTTCAAATTGGTTCAGTAGTTCTGGTGAAATCGATGGAAATATGTGAAAAAGTAATATTTTCCCACCGAAATTGAGATCGACAATTCATTTAATCATCTGGGAAAAATCGAAATCGTAACAATGGGCCAAGTTTCTCATTTCTTACGTTGAGTCTGCACTTTTACGAAGAAAACAAGATGCTACTGAAGACAATCTATGGATAAATATCAAAGCTAGAGACAATTGTGTGAAAACACTAAAATTTCATTTTTTTTTCGGTTTTTGTGTTTTTTCCATTTTTTTGCGTTATTTCAATTTTTAGTTCTGTTTTTTTGTCTTTTGTTCATTTTGGGATTCGTTTCTCTTATGACGAACCAAATATAATCTGCCATCATTGTCTCATCCCAAAATCCATGATACCGCCGCTCAGTACCCTTCATATTCTGATGGAATCTCTCATCGTGTTCGTCATTTACGACGTAAATTTTACGTCACAAAGATTTTGCGGGAAATAAATCGTCCAAAGTCTCGCCCTATTAACTGTGGTCATCGACACGTTTTGTAACTTCACTCCCGAACCTCTCTATCTTTCATTATTGCTATCCTCTTTTACGTTCAGCGAGGCTCTGACGCTAAACGAGTTCTCGTGCCATATTTCTCCAAGACTTCTCGATAGAAAGAGAGAACTGCTGTGTAGCAACAGCGCGGCAGAGACAGAGAGAACAGAAGATGTGACAACTATTTTTACAGACATCTTAAAATGCCTTGATTCGTGATATAACGACGTTTCTAGACATATTACAGGTGTCTTGAACGTCTGGTTTAAGATGTCTTTCAGATGTCTGTGTGCTGTCTGGGTTTACATTTTTATTACTGTAATAATGGGTTCTGTAGTTCCTTTTCCCCCTTTTTGTTTATTTCTTGTTTCACCTCCCTCTTGCCATCTCATCATTTCTTTGCTTCCATCGTTCTCTTGGTCTAGGTTGTTGCCGCCCCGCGCGGCTGTTCCTCTCGCCCGGTGCTTCCTGCCTATTTGTTCGGGTGATTTAGGTACCTTATTCCCCCTCTTTCGTCCACAGCCCTGCCAGACTTGGTTATTTCAATACATGTAAAGTAAGTGAGTTGAGGTTGGGTTGTTTTAGGTAAATAAAGCTTAAAATCTGGTCGGATCACGTTGTACAGTATCTTTATTGCTGTGTTATACATGGTGTGTGTGAGACTGATGCTTGATGTCGTCGTGTTCGTTAGTGGGTGCTGCCTGGTTTTCTGGGATCTTCTGGCTGCTGCTCTTCCTACTTCCTTTCTCTCATTGACACGTGGAAGAACCCTCCTCCGATTGTCGCCCGCATTTCGTTCCTCTCCATCCTCTCCATCCATTCCTCTCCTCCGAGGAACACTGTACAGAAGTCCCCGGGTTCGAAAATCCCCGGCCAGTTATACATTTCTTTTACTATTCTTATTTTTTTTTTAAATCTTCCATCTTCATAAAAGCATAATAGATATGTTTAAGTAGTTTGGAACAATCAACCCAAATCCGATGCTCCGTTCCGGAGATCAGTAACATAATGGTTTATGATGAGGCAATATAGTAAAAATTTGGGAATTCCAGCAATAAAAACGTTTCCGGAACGTCGTACAAACGCATAAAACACGGGATAGACACGACACATTGGACTTATTAACTATAAGCTTGTAGTGAAGCTAGCATATGCTAATCTAGATTGATGGAGGAAGATGAAAATTAATGGAAATAATGTGTGAGGAACTACGTACAATACATCTATTATAGGATAGAAGTATACAACTGGAACGTCTTCTCGATCCTTATCGATCCTTCGCACGCCTAATCAGGGCCGCCCGCCACAGTGGGTCGGATTTAAAATTTGCCGCCTTTTGGGTCTTTTTAAAAATTATTCCTAAAAAAATTATTCCTTTCTAATAATGTATAATTTAATATTTTTTACATTCACTTATTTTTAAATTTTTTTAACTCATTTGTGATAAAAAAATTTAATTCTGTTTATTTGCTATCCTATTTGATGCCCTTTATAGTGGTTTAAGTAAAATGTTTGGGAAATGTTTCATTTCCAAGTTATGGGGAGAAGTCGAATAATAAAGCAAAGTAGCAACAAATCGGTTTATTTAAATTAAAGACCAGGCTTTTGCGATAAATATCTTCTTTTATTAGTAACTAATATAAACAGTACATTAAAAAATAATTTTATATGCAGTAACGAAAACAGCGACATTTTTGAAAGACAAAGAATATCTTCAAAATGCCAAAAAAATCCATTTTCGGACCAATTGCAATATTTTCAGCACACCCTCTAAATAATCACGCACCGATCATTTCCCCCCTGTCCCACTGTTCAAATTATTAATGTTTAAAGTTATGAACGTTCGGTCGGTCCGTAGGGTAAAGGTGGGATAGTTGAGCAGAAGGGATACATGATCACAGAGGTGTTATTATTAATATATTTGCAATAAGCGCCTATTGTCGCGTTATGGTGCTAATGTTTGCAATATGACTTATTAATTCCTCAGCATCGAGGTCTAAATTTTTAATTTTTTTAGTACATGATTTCATTCGCATACTAGATACATAAGGAGACGTATACACGATATCCCATTTGAAATTTCGCAGCGGGTACCCCGGGCCCCAAAAATCTTAATCCGGGCCTGATATCCTGGCTGAATAATCAATCCAGCTACCCAGATAGCACACAGACGTCTAAAGATGGCCAAAAGACGTCCTAAAGCCGTTCAGACCTAAAACGGACGTACAATTGACGTTTGTGATATGTGGATAACAACTCCTACATAGCATAGACGTCTTAAAGACGTCAATTGTACGTCCGTTTTAGGTCTGGGTGGCTATAGGATATCTTTTGGGCGTTTTTAGACGTCTGTGTGCTATCTGGGACTCACCCACTGATCTCTATATACTACTGGATAGCGTATTCCGTATTAAAACCATGTACCGACTTGAAGATACCGGCGCCATTTTAATCTGAGTAAGATTCGCACTTTACAGCGGTAAATTTGAATGATAATAAAGGGAGATATATGTAACGAATGAGTCCATGTATGAAAATTGGAAATTATTATTTTAAATAAAAGATGTAATAAAAAATAAACGTACATAAAACAAAAGGAAATGTATAGATGGCCCAAAAGAAGAAAATAGATAATGTACTGATTAAGTTAAAGATAAAAACACATTAAATATAAATATGAAAATATTTTTATTAAAGCAATAAAGGTACACATATATTAAGATATTGTCCAAAAATGGTAGGAATGCTTCCATGGAGAAGACAACCTTTCCCAGTGCCTTCTTGGAAACATTTTTTTCGAAATGACTAGAACATAACATGGCGTTCTTTGGTGGCACAAAATTGGAGCCCAAATCCATGTTGTGTAGCCATTCTGTAGCCATCAACGGAAAACTATATGAAACAAACAAAAATCTTTTTTATTTCCTTAGGAATATTTATTATGAGTAAGAAGTTCCACTTAACCTACAAGTAGCATATAAATGTTATTTTTACCTACCCGTGATATGTCAAAACGTCCCCCAATTTTTCTGCGCCACAAAACATGCACGCCCTAACCATTTTTATTGTACGTATTAATTTATGCAAGTAATTAATACGTCGTAATCAGGCACCAACTATTATTGATACTTGCGATTGCTTGCTTGCTTTGGCCAGCTTTGACTTGCACCCTTCGCGCCGCTGTGTGACGTCACACTTGAGAATCTTACTCAGATCAAAATGGCTTCTATTCGGTACAAGCCGCCTATCCTCGTTCACTATCCAGTAGTATATACAGATCAGTGGACTCACCCCATTAAGGTTCAATCTTTAGACTTTGGAGGTCGCTTCAGTCCCCGGACAACGTTTTGTAAAGCCGGATGTTTCGCGGAGACTAGGGCTGCCATCCGTAAAATCATTAATCTAGGACAGAGAGCATTAAAACCTCGGACATTTCCACTTGAAACCCGGACACTTTGAACTATTTCTTATATGAGACAGTGAGAGCAATAACGGACTAACCCACATTTTTTATTAAATGGAGTTAGTAGCAATAACGTATTCCAATAGACTGTACTAATCATATAAAATAGGAAAAAAATTTGTAATGTGGGTTTTTCCGTTGTCACTTTTCCTGCCTCATATTAGGTACGATATCCCAAAACAAAAAATTCTGTAAATTATAGACTGTAACCGCAATCAAGAAATAAAGATACAATATTTATGACTTTTTGAGCGAACAGCATCGAAAAACCCGGATCACTACAGAAAATCCCCCCGCACGTCCCAGGACGCCCTAAAAAAAGAGGACAAATCCGGGGAAACCCGGACGGATGGCAGCCCTGGCGGAAACGGGAGACGGGAGACAAATCGACGCTACGGTCAATCAGCGTCGCCGGGAAATATGTTGTCGACGCTGGTTGGCTGTAGCGTCACTCGCTTGGCGCTGGCGCCGGCTCGTCTCGAATCGTGGCGTCTCACGCACACATTTCCACCCCTCCTGTAAGTGTTCCCTCTCCGTGAAACACTCGGCTCTGCAAAATGTTGTCCGGGGACCCTGGCTGCAGTTAGCTGCATTTTTGGGGAAGTGAGCGCGTGTGTGAGGCGTTTCCTGCTTAATGTTTACAAATAATACTCATAATTTAATTCTTATGATTTTATTTACTGGTTATTCTGTTCATTGCTCGTCATTTATCTGCGTGATAACGAGGTAATTTCTTTTACATCAATTCGGTATAAAGTACAAACCTATTCAAATTTTGCGTTTGGCTAAACAAGTAGGGAATTCTTTGATACGTAATATAATCTATCTCTGCTACGTTGTAGGGATGAAACGGCATACATCGAGGAATCCGCATCGTGATGCAAAACCTAAGTCCTCGCGTAACGAAGATAGTGATACGGTTCTACGTGCAAGAACGGAAGAGGAGAGGCAACGGCGTAGACGCGACTGGATGATCGAACAAGAAAAAATAGACAGGCATAATAGACAGAAAAGAAAAATGGCTATGGAGTATGAGATACGACGCGCTCGTAACATGGGCTTAGTTCTTCCCGAAGGAAGATGCAACAGACTTCGTAGGAGTAGAAGCGAATCTCCACTTAGTCGATGTAGAAGAACTTCTACGCATCATACACCTGACGATACTGTACTTTTTAAAAAGTAAGTATAAAGTGTCTTTAATTATTAACTGTTGAAGTAGACACAGTATCCCATTCTGGAGGATTTCATAGACAAAGAAGAATTTTAACATTTCATCGTCGGGTCGTGGAATTTTCTGCCTTATCTTTAGACGAATACATTCAAATTATATATGTTTTTGGCTGTATCCAGAAAAGTACACTGATGAAGTGTTAACTTATATTTGTATAAAATATCAAATTTAGTTGATATAATTTTTCAATACAGTTGTATACTATAAAACAATATGCTTGAAGAAACGATCAAAATATTAAATTGTAGTAAGTTTTAAGTACAAATCTATTAAATCATATACAGATAATATTATTCTTCACTTTAGGTTTGAAACACCAAGTGGTAAAATGCCCTTGTTTAAAGGATCTGAAGGCACAAAAATTAATCCAATAGAACTTTGCAGAATCAAAGTAGATATTCGTAGAAACATTCCTGGAAGAGTAGCTACCAATGAACTCCAGCGGGATATACCCAACAAGGAAGATGTGATGCTTAAAAGAAGAGAGGGTAACGTGTTGTTTCTTTACTGTAATTTCTTAAGAATTTTCAATCATTCAGTGAACGAGTACCACAGAGGAAAATGAGCTCAACGCGGAAGATGATTCTGAGGTTTTCTAGAAATCACGATCAGCAAATTGAAGCTTGAGAACATTGCTTTGTAATGTAAAAGTGTCTCTTCTCTGTGAGACATTACTCTCCACTTTTTAGAATTCATTCAGTTACTGTTTAAATGTATTATCGAAATCTAGATAAATATTTCCACGTTTTCACTTTATCAAGTGCTACATTCGAAGAATGGGATCCTTGTCACTGATTTCTACAGTCATAAAGATCCTGGACTTTACGGTCATACTGCGTCCCCTGTAATATTCAAGAATTTTCTCAACTTTATTCATCAAATTAATAACGTGTTTTTTGATTCACCCAGGATATAGCAAATTTGGAATACAACGTTGGATCACTGTATTGATCGCATAATGTGCAATATGTAAGCACAATTTTTTTTTACTTTGTTTTAAGATTGCTGTATTTAACGTATCTCTTGCTTGTTGCTTTATGTACAGTATTTCTTTTTTCTTACGAGCTTGCACAAAGAATTATGCTTCAGCTTTATTAACTGCTATAATGAATATAATATATTTTAGTAGAAATTAATTTCCCCCCCAAAAACGTAGTTCAAACACGTTTTGTGCATTCTCCTTGTGTCCTGGTTTTGGGAATGTATGCATGTCCAAATATGTGGATTTTTTTTCAACTGGAAGATTTTCGCGTCTTGGAAGATGTTTTAAATTGTATCGACATTCGACAACTGAAGACGCATGATGAAACATTAAACATTAGGCTCCAACACTGAAAGAAACGAAATCGGAAATTAAATCTTAGAATTCTTTAAAATTTTTGCATAGTGTGGTTTCTTATTCTTATTCATCTGTTATTTTATTGCATTTAATAAATAACTACAATTGGGAAACAGGTACTTTCCTTTTGAAAGTACGAGTACTCGTGGACTTAGTTTAGTTGGTTTGAAAAATATGCGTTTCAAAGCATTACATATAGAGTGAATATCGTGGAAGCTTGAAAATGCGATTCAACGAAGTGGAAGATTACTTAATCGTCCTAGAAAATATGAACCATCTCGGAAGATTTTATTGTGGAATCATGAATCCTCTACACACAAATTAAACTACTTTATTTGAATTATATTGAATGTCGTATCGATATGTTTATATTTTTGTAATCAATTCGTAATAGACAATGAGTAACATTCCATGAATTTAGCTACATTCTTTTGAAAAATTATTTAATGCGATTTGCATGCGCTATTTGAAAAAGAAAAGAAAATATTACATTATAAATTGAAAATTTTTCAGTTGCTACAGAATATTTAGAGTTAGAGTTTTATTAAAATAATGTCATCAAAATAATTAAATTTATAAAAAAGAAATTTCTCTTAATATATCTGGCACTCAAGAAAGTTGTAAGCCATTTTTAATTATATAAAATACTCTTTATTTATGAGGAAGAAAAATAAATTTATACATACTTTTAGTATATAAAATCATATAAATTAACAACAATTTATTTATCTAATTCGAAATTGACAATACGAAAGGACTTGGCTTACAATTGTTCAAAGCGAGTCAGTTTATCCGAGTAGCGAGGTTGATATCTTCAAGATCTCTCACAGCTGGTAGTATTGCTTAATGCTTCCCCGATTTTTACATACGATTACTTTTCTATTATTAAATTTACTAAACTTAACTGCAGGAGAGGGATCCAAGCCGATATTTGATAGAGAAGAAATAAAGAGAGCAATAGGTGAAACAGAAGAAGTTGAGGAACATCGTTCTGTCGTAACTGTGAATTTGGAAAATTCGGGTATGTTTATTATTTCAAATTGCCAGGATTTATTACAACTTCTGTTTCGCAAATATGGACACTTTAATTTTTAGAAAACAAGTTGAAAACGTTGAAAAGGCATTCGGCGTCCTTGAGTCCTGCAAGAACCCGAAATCACAGTCCTAGACGCACGTGGTCCTGTCACCCCAGGTTCGTGCCTGAATTTTACACAGAGTATTGCAATATAAATATAAGTTAAACATAAATGTAAATCATGTGCAAAGAACTTACTATTTTGAATGTGTTAATGTATAATCTGAAATTCTTTAGGAAATTAAATTTTTTACTAATTTGTTTATCCTTTTTCAGGTGTGACGATTCTAAGCATGAAGTTAAAGGAAGTTACAGAAGTGATAGGTAAAAGCTATTATTACACTTTCATGTATCTACGTTCATTACATTTCTTTCAATTGTATTTCACCAGACTATTACATTATTTACATAGGGAGAAAGATCATAGTAGAGAGCGGAAAGATGGTGAGCGATCTTACCGAGACTATCGAGAGCGGCCCAGAAAACATTCTCGAGACAGGAGGCAAACAGATATATCCAGAGAAAGAGATAGGCCTAGAGAACAAAGAGTTCCCCGAGAGCATTACATTCAACCAATTCCTATTGCTATTTATTATGGAGTAAGTACTTTATTTACATAAAAATACGATAATTTAGCCATGATATAAAACTCATTCATTTCTTTGCTCAGAATTTTCAGCCGGGACCATTAATGGTTCAACCTTGGAGCCCAATTCGGGGACCTCTTGGAGGTAATATACATCCTCCTATGATGAGACCTTCAAGAACATTTCCATCACAATCAATAGGAATACCTCCAGATATGTATGGATTTCGTCCACCTCTAAATCCTAGCAAGTGTGAATTATACATGTACGATATAGTAGCTTCAGTTTTAGGGAGCAGAGAGTGCGAATGACACAAGGAGCGTTCAAGATAATGAAGAGGAACGAAATGCAGACGACTGGAGGGTTGTCAATTCATACCAAACAATTGCATCGTAAACTTCGAAATGAGAAATCAGATTTTGACCGCTCTCCAAACCACTGTGCGTACGGGCGTAAAATCTGATGGCTAAAGACCAGAGACGGGCAAAATCTTTATTTAAATAAAAATTTCAAGTACCGAATGAAAAATAAAAAATTTTTTCGTCATGCGTCCAATAAGAATAAGACGAATTATCTTTATTTGATGCGCAACGGATGAATGGATTTATTCGTTGAGAATTTAATCGTCGAATATAAAGATACATTCTTATTCGTCGAGCGTTCGATGTTCATCTTTATTTGTATCTCTAACGGGTCGTTTATCCGACGTCGAATAATTTTCTAGCTCGCGTTCGAGACGCCGAGCGCCGAGTCGACCGGGGACCTGTGACTGGCACGTATGCAGCAAACGCCGAAACTTAGGGTTTGTTCCGATTCCGGCATTGAGTGCATAGACTGCAGTGAAAACCGTTCCGTTTCAGTGTATTGGTGGCATTGGTGGCGCATAGGATTCTCTAGAATTCTCCCACTTCTAGCCAGAGTTGGGCTAAATGTAATTTAATTACAACTTACAGATTACGATTAAACTAATTGCGTAGTTGATTACACATTATTTTCTGTAATCGTTAATGTAGGTGATTGACCACAATTTTATCAACTACCTAAATTAACGATTACAGAAAATAATGGCTAATCAACTACACAATTAGAGTTTAATCATAATTTGTAAGTTGTAATTAGATTACATTTTGCCCAACTCTGCTTCTAGCACATGAAACCTGCAGTTCATGCGCGCATGCGTATTTGTCTCTTTACCTATGCTTTGAAAAACATACTTATTTTCTGTCACTTCGAAGAGGGGACCACATAATAGGGTTGCCGATCTGAGATCGATCTTTTGCCCCATAATTTTCGATTTTTTAATTTTCGATCATATGAAATCGATCCTCGGGGAACAGAAATCGTGATCTAATTCTTTATTATTTATAGGTATATACTTTTTCCGAGTATTTCAGCTGAACAGTTTAACAGTGTTCCCACTTCTTTTATAAAGAAAAATCATAGCCGGAATTACCCCACGTTAATTCCGTAATTCCAGTCAAATGGACATTTTTGTGTTATTGCTTCCAACTTAGTTACAACGTAAATTTATGCTTTCTTGGTCATACGAGTAAAAACTAGACACATCAAACTATCAATTCATATAAAAAAAGTAGCAAATGTGTAAGTTGCTAAAAAAAACGCTATAAAATTGTTTTATAGCGTTTCTTGCTTATGTAGCCGGAATTATCCTGCTTTCCCCTGTTTGCAGTATTCGAATTCGAAATACAGAAGCACACGTAAAACGACAAATACGCTGGAGACCGGAGTTTTTACCCTTATAGGACATCGGCAATTATTGAACGGAAGGACAGAATTTTAAGTGATTTTACGAGACGAGCCGCTGCCCGCTCAACGAAACTTGGTACGCAGATGTGCTGGAAAAAGTTAAGCTATTTACTATCTTTGCTTGGCCTAACTGTAGTTTTGGAAGCTATTTAATGCAATCCCTGGCTCTCGTACGCATTCTGAGTTCAGGTATCTGCTACTAGTATTGAAAGGACACGTTCGAAAAGCTAGCAAGGAGAACCCTCGAGAAACACAACGCTCTCTACGTGTTTATGACTCTTGGCAATAAGCTCTTTCTCGTCCTCCGTTTCAAATTTCCTTCCTACGTACTCTACATATCGATTATATACAATTCCCAAACTACGTTCAAGCGATAGCGTAATACAACGTATGAATCGGTACAGAACCTATACCACGGAGAAGGTATAGTGATCCTCTAGGTAGTGATCGGAAAATATGAGAACAAGTAAATCTGCGTAATTTTTCCTATTGGGCGAAGCAATAACATCTACCAATTGGATTCCACAACATTGAGCGAAAAGTGGGATCAGCAGCAAACTTCATTTAATACTGAAGTGCCGGCCGATTTGTGATTTCTGCTTTAGGACAAAATGGTGTCAAATGGATTTAGGACAAAATCATTTTCCGATCGCTACCTAGGCCGATTTCTTCACCTTCAGTTATCTTAACCCCTCAGTTATGTTCCAATTAACTGCTACATTGTAGCATCCAACTGGTCGACGAATGCCACATGATAGCATGCAATTGGTCGTTCACTGACTGGGACTATAGTCGGAGGTGAAAAAATCGGACACTAGAGGATCACTAAGAAGGTATACTAAGGGACGACACTCCGAGCGGTATCTTTGAAGTTGTTACGTATTTTTATGGGAAAATTGCGATGAGAACGCGGATTGGTGCCCGTGGAGCGCTGAACCGCTCTGCTCGTCGGAGTGCGGGAGTTTCAAATAAAACACAATAGTACTAGAAATTATTGCTAAGTTAAACTTTGGACTTTTATTTGAAACTGTTCGGGAAGCTGGTTAAAAACAGAATAATAAAAAATGTAACGTTTCAAAGTATCCTCCGAGGTCCTCGCTGAAGTCGTTGGCCAAATTCTCCTAGTCCTCCCATAGATCCTCGTAGTCCAATCAGGATGAAGGATGCATCAGCTCCAAGCGGTAGGCCGTCCTTCGGGTGTCCGTACGCCCCCGCGAATCGGCGTCCATCTTTCCCTCCGTCTTCGGGGTGGTGGAAACTCGTTGAAAGCGCGCTTTTCCGTTACACAGCGGGGTGCCCACGTGGGAAGAGAAAGTAGGCTCTACTCCGAGGATCGAGAAAACAACCCTTGAAGGAAATTTATGACTTCCTCAGCGTCGCCAACACTTCTGGAGTCAATCGACACTCCTAAAGACTAACAAAGGACAAGGCCTTCTCAAAAGATTACGTGACTTAGAAGAAACTCGCGATTCGTTTCGGGGTCTGTTAATTGGTGTCCTCTTCCTGTTTTCGAGCTCTCCCCAAGATCTTTCCCACGTATGCCACCCGCATCGCACATCCTTAATAATACTTTCTCAATCACGCGCATACATCTGTTTTCAAATTTCGCTCCTGATTTAACTATCAATTATATATATTTCCGTGGCTACGTTCAAGTGATAACGTAACAAAGTTCTTCGTTGGCTTGTCCCTTTAAATTGGTTGTATTGGGAAATTCTGCGAGAGCGCCATCTACTAAAGTAAGCTCTGTAATCGGGTCAATTACATTACAGGACTAGTGTCACACAAGCATTGAAATAGTGCAATAATGTTTTTGTTATTAAATAAATAGTCTGTTAAATTTTACAAAATCGATCATCAAACAGTCGAAATTCACAATACTCCCAATTACACGTGACAGCTAACCCGATTTGACTGCTTTAATTTTCGCCACCAGATTGCGTAGCGGAAATAAGAAAATGCCAATAGGCAGCTGAATATCTTCGTCTTACTATCGCCTCTTGTTAATCCCTCCTCTTTCCAACTACCGAATGGACATTTAAATTGGTTGTGTATTTCGTCTCTCTCTAAAACTGGTTTCTTCGTCAGAGTGTCGCCTCTTAGTATACCTGGTCTGTGCCTGAATATACTTTGTCGAGTTGCCAACGGTTGGCAACCGTCGCCAACTGTGCATACTTCCGGAGTCGGAGCGAAGGACCATCTATTTTTCTGTACACGCGCAATGGACGAGGAGCCATTTTGTTCGGAGCAGCAACGTGGCAGCCGGCGTGCCCGGTACTATCGTCACCATGAATATCCGTGAGTATCTTTCGGTCATACATATTTTTCCATTTTTATACACATAGATATATATAAAATGCATATTACGCCTTATAACGTCTACCGTCTCCTATACGGTGTTGGTATAAACGGAATAACGTGTCCACATATACCCGTGTATAGCCTTATATCTTCTTCCACTTAATCGTGCAAAATCGTTATTCGTGATTCCGCTATGCCATTCCCTTTTCTCCTTTCGTCGGACATTCTCTCTCATAACTCAGCGATATACGTATACATGTACGTAAATTACAACTTTAGTCTACGGCACGTGGTACTTGTCGATCTTATAATCTCACAGTTCTTTGCCAAACAGATTTAGTATTAACTGAAGTTTTTCAACGGTTCCTTTCCTACCCTCGCAATATTGTGTTTTCATAAGTAGAAATGATTGCTTTGTAATCAAAGATGAATTCTTCCGCAGGGTTGCAGTTCTTAATCGCGCTCGCGTGCGTAACAATATACCTTTCATCCTGCGAAACGCTGCAGTCAACCAATTCCTATTTAACAGCGGCTGATAAAGCTCATTTCAAGAAAATCCTTGAACCCGGTGCGATATCGAGCGATGTATCCCTTATATTCTACGCCGTTCATGGATACAGATTTCTCGGAGAAATTTTACCGAACCAACAGGTGAGATGAAACTTAACAGTTCTTTTAAATTTTATATATATATATCTTAATATAGTCGTATATTGATATATGATGAAAAATGCAAACACTTGAAACTGAAATGATTCTTTGATTAGTCTTTCTGACAAAAATTCTTAGTCGGTTAACACGTTTCGAGAGATTTCTTAGACAAATATTTTAATCGGTTTCGTATCCTTTCAGGGGATTTGCGAACATTTAGCTAAGGTTGCAACAGAGGTCGACAATGTTACAACCGAGAATGCATTTTACATCGCATCCAGCTGGCAAACCATTGGGAACTGTCAAGGGGACCCTAAAGCGATTCTCTCAAAGGTAGCGACTGGAATTTGATAAAGAAAATTAACATTTTAACCACAAACGATGCACTTTCAACCCTTTCGCTGCTGCGCGTCAAGTCACTTAATTTGTTGTATTATACAACTCGCAATTTGTGGCATTGAAAATTGAAATATTTAAGCGGGCATGTTGCGCCGTTCGTTCATACATACGAAGTAGCGAAACGGTTAACAATAATGATGTGTAAAAACTTTCGTTCTACTGCACTTGAACTGTGAAGAATTCTGTATTTTCTGAATGAGAACTGTAACGTAAACTCGATGAGACTAATCTAGCAATTGCATATTAAGGGAGACTTTCTGTCCGAATAGGTGTTCACGAGCGCTATAGAGAAGGATACTTCCAACATGTTGGAATTGTATCACGCAGTGGGCGGGTTGAACGCTTTATCTGAAAAATTGTCGCGCGAGAAGGTCGATAAAGTAACAAAGGCCGTACAGAATGCGCTACGAAAAGATGACAATTTATGGAAGTACGTGCTATTTTATCGATAGTTTAAGCTTGTAACGTTGTAAATAGGAATATGCCTAACGCCGATGGGATGGGCGATACGCGCCACGTGTTCTAATTTTTCTCGATCGAATGTTTCACGAGTAGCTTGGCGTACACGTTCCACATCGCATCGTATTTAGGAACAAGCGGTGCATTCGCTTTCGACCGCATCGAGGATGCCATTGTCCAAGCTGACGAAATAGGCGGACAGTATTTGCAGTTCGAGGGTGGTCTTTCTGTGACTAGTAGGTATACATTTTCTTTCAGCAATCTAACCCAGATCTACCTACCTACTTACCTACGTAGAAAATTTTTAACAATCATGTAACTCGTTGTTGGTTTTGGTTTTTCAGGCTTTCTAGCGACTAGTATTCTAAAACTCTCCAGCACATTAAACAAGAAACCGCCATTAACGTCCCAACAAATCGTTAAGTTGGTTAATTATCTCCTGCATCGACGGTCCGTGCAGACACCGAAAGGTGTAATGAATCTACTCTCCGCGTTGACTGCTTTAGCAAACAACGAGTTTGAGAAACCAATTTGCATTACATTGGCCAACGAAGGAACCAGTATTTCCGTTCAGCAGCCAATGGTCGAGGTGAAAGTTTGCGATATCTTGGGCAACGCGCTGACCGGCGTGCCGAAAGTGATGGCGAATTCAGCGACCAGAGTCGGGGACGATGCAGTGATTTTGAGCAAGCAAACTTTGCAACCTTCGCAGACGGACAAGTGAGAGAGCGCGCGCGTCACGCCTTTGTTGATTCTTCTCCCCAATACTTTACCGACTCGGCGTTTACTATTTTTCCAAGTCGGTTATACCTTGGGGTATATAGTATTCGTTGACAAACAACCCTTTGATCTTTTATTTGGATTACGAGAAAGGTCTAGAAAAGTCAACGTACACGTATATTTTTGTACTTTTCGTTTAATCTCACTCGAGCTCGCTCTCAGCGGGTGTGTGATATTCTCGTGTATCTAATATTCTCGATTATACGCGCGTTTCAGAACTTTGTTTACGCTGAATCTTATGGAGACCAAGCCGGAACGCGGGTTTTACAAGGTATCCGTCACGGCGGGGCCCGTGACGAATACCGTTATGGTAAAAGTTCTTTGCCAAGTAGCGGTTGATTATTTGGAAATTGGTACCGGCGATGCTGATCAGACCACGCAGCCAAAACTTACACGGTAATTTAACCGAGGACGCGTGTTCTCCTCGCGTTCGCGGTAGGAAAGTTTCTTTACTTATATATTTCCCTTGCAATTATAGAGTGGTTTATCCCGAGAAACTCGCGCACAAGATAGAGGCTGATTCCCAACAAAAATTGGTCATGCGATTTTTACTGAGAGACGGAGGCACTAAGAAGCCTATGCGCACGCATCAAGCATTCGTACGGCTTTCTTCCGCATCCGCTTCCAAGGGCGATGAGAAAGGCCGCGAGATCCTTTTCGTGGCCGAACCAGACACATTTAATGTCTACAAGTTCGATATGGTAATTGATTATTTGAACCCCCCGCCGGAGTAAAACTACTCGCGTAGTTACGTGAAAGCTATTGATTCCGGTTTGTGAATTCATGTTTCAGCCGGTTGGGTCCGCGGCAGCGAATTTCGATTATCAAAGCGGCGACTACAACGTGGAATTGATCGTTGGTGACGCCATATTAAGTAATCCTTTCCAATGGACAGTGGCAACCGTCAGTTTAAAATTCCCCGAATCAACGTCCGTCGAGCGAACCGACAAACCCGTTTCTCACAAGCATAAATTCAACGTCTACATGACAAAACCAGAGATAAAGGTAATAATAACTCCCGATGTTTATTGCGCGCCAACAACGCGGAAACAAAGACCAATGCTCGTTAGTGTCAGCAATGCGTTCGAAATTCTGTCACCTCCTTAACATTGGGAGAAAAATGTGTCGCCGTCCTATGTGTCGGAACTATTTCCCAAGTCACTGTGGCTTGACTGGAATATTTCTGTGCGATTACTACTTGGACGGACATTCTCTTTCTTTCAAGGCACAATGGAACGAATTCATTTCGTTAATCTGTTTGTCGTTAACCACCGGTATTCGTATATTTCAGCACATGTTCCGCGAGCCCGAGAAAAGGCCGCCCGCCTTTGTTTCCAACCTATTCACCGGCTTGTGTTTGGCACCGGTATTGTTATTGCTGGTTTTGTGGGCTAAACTCGGCGTCAACATATCAAACTTTCCACTCTCGGTCAGCGCTGTTACATTCCACCTTGGTCTCGGAAGTAAGTGCATTCCTCCTAGCTTATTTTAAATACAATCATTTCTACCGATCCTGGCGGAATTAGTCACGCGAGAAGCGTGCCCGATATAGGCAACGAATCACGGTGTTTCTATCGAATTTGTTCGTTATTCGGGCACAGAGGAAAAGTGAAGTTTTCGCAAATGCAATTGTGATCGAGTTGCGTTTGTAGCCCAATGTTCACGACATTATTAACGACATTATTAAATTAAGTGTCATTAATTTAATTGTGCTTTTTTTTTGCTTCTTTTAGGTATCTTTGCTCTTTTCGGGATATTCTGGTTGAAGCTGAACATGTTCGTCACGCTTCGATATCTACTCGGCCTTGGTGTAGTCACATTTCTCGCTGGCAACAAAATGTTATCGCGCATAGCGTATAAACACAAATCCCGTTAAGTTGCTGGGGAAAGTGTGCATGGATAAAGCTTGAATTTTCAACACGCGCAACTTGAATGATCCGACAGAGGCGAATAATACACACAATGAAGAAATAAAAGACTGAGGTTATCGAGTCAGACAAATTCGCCCGGCGAAGAGGCGAAAGAAGAGTAGTAGTAATCACCGACATTATTTACCCTTCATAGTTTGTACCAGTAAAAGCAATGGCATTTACTACGGGGTTGCGTCCTACACTCGACCAAATCAGATTTGTCAGTTTTATTTTCATTAAAACCCGAGTACTCTTTAAGGTCGATTTATATAATCCTGATTTATTAAGAAGGTGCGTAAACTCGCGCGATGCAGCGTGTTAATAATTGAAAAAGAGAAAGTAAATAAGAAAATTGCAATCGGTCACGCGAAAGATTTATTCCCAATTTTGTAGGTAAAATAAGTAACAACTGGTGATCGCTCACTGCTAAAACGGAACATGTGCACCACGATCCGCTGGACTTTGGTGCGCGTGGCATCGATTATATGCACATGTACACGTCATCGATGCCATTGCCGCCGCGTAGCATCGATAATTGACATTTCTATAAGTCTTGTCCGCGTTAGAAACTTTTAGAAAACGTTCGACGTTGTTGATCATCATCGTCGTCATCGTTTCGAGAGAGAAATGTGTGATTAGCCCTTGACCAGGCACCGTCTCCATCTTGCGCATTCACATTCCCGGTTCAATAAAGTGGCTCCTAATCAGATCATGTACGTCGTCTCATTTGCAAAGCAACGTTGTACGTATTTTCGTAAATCAGTTGCTTGCATTAGTAAACGATCTCTTTCCATACGTAATTCTGCGGCAATTAATTGAACAAAACCTAGACGATGCCAGAAGCTAATTAAGTGTTCAGAGTCTTCTGCAACCTAAAAAGAACATGCGCATCGAGTTATTTCGTTGCAGAACGTCGTGGAAACCAGGAAAGAAAGAACGAAGAAAGACTTTTAACAGTTCTAACTAGATCAAATAATGATAATCCAGTAGTATTATGCGTTGCAGCTCGCCGTGTTTCAAGCATCTCGTGATCGATGACCGGTGGAAGTATCTTCTCATCTTGCGTTTCATATTTCCGACACATCTCCATATACAAAAGCATACGTTCAGCCTTTATCGTCAATCGCTTTAAACGTTTCACACTATTGGCGTATTCCCTAGACATTATCATTTTTCTGTTGTTATCTGTCTTTCGACCTGGTGAATTATTCGCCATTTATCGTTAATCGTTCTTCTCATTTAAGGGGGAAATTTACCGAAAGTAAAACATCCGTTCGCTTCTCGATAGGCATCGAGAATGAAATTCGATTGCTGCGTCATTTCATGCAATTCATTCTCAGCATCGATCCTACAGGAATGAATCTTTTCTCGAAATTTTGCTACGTCTTCCAGGAGATAGGCGATCTGTAAACCGTGTCGGAGTATCGATGCCCGATCAAGCGCGTCTTTCCGTTGAATCATCGCGTAAACTTTTCGTCGGTCTTCCGTGCCTGTCGGAGTAAAATAAATGAAGAATTTAAGGGGACTCGATCGGTCACCAGCTGTCTGTTTATACATACTACGCACTTTTACGATAATTGGAGAAAATATTTCGCAAATTATCCCAACTGTCCTCTAGTTGTTTCTGAAGCTGTGTCGCGATTAATCTTCTCTCGTTTTCACCGTCCTCCACGAATGCGTTAATCGTACCTTGGAATTTGCGTTTTCTTTCAAGTATAAAACGCGTATAGGTAATTCCATTGACGACGGTCGGTCGTCGGTTGCATTATCCGATAGATTGTTCGCCAACAATAAAGATTAGTCTACTTTTATCTTACTTATCGTAGTACTCCTTGCGACATAAGCCGCATTTTCGTTTCGATGATTCACGAGCAAATTGATCTTTCGTAAATCATTCTCTCGCTTGTTTCGGTGGTAATTAATATCTTCGAATTCATGGGCTTTATCAACTAGCGCCGTTTCGACGTTTCGATAGAAAAGCGTATCAATGACTTTTAACCGTGCCTCGTGCATCTTTAACGATCGGTCGATCGCCTCCGCATGGGCACTATTGGCATTCCGACGTTGGTCTTCGGCTTCTTGCAAACTATCCATCATTAAGCTGATACTGTCGTAAAAATGCGTCGAAATAAAGCACGCGATCGTTCCACGCGCACGACACGCTAATCTTTGTCGGTTCTAAATACGTAATGTAGATAGGTATATATACAAATGTGCCTACCTGTAGTCCTTGAGATCGAGGGCACGCTCCAAAGTCTGCCAAGCTAATTCAATCTTCCTCTGGGTATCCGGCATTTTCATTCTTATAAGTATTTCTCGCCAAAGGCGGCGGTAACGTAGCGTATTGAAAGCGCTAAGCTTGATCTCGCGGATCAATGTATTCTTCTTCGTGTCCTGTACGTTATCCCTCATTTTGCTTCGTACCCTTCGTTTCGGTTTACGAAGCATCTTGTTGTCTAAATCAATTTCCGGCGATACGAAATTTCGCTAATCTTTTCTTGGTTACGAGCGAATCTCTGGCCTAATGTTCATTGATGTACATATATTTTTCTCACCGACCGGAATTTGTTTCGCTCTTTCAATCCCTGGCGGCACACGAGCGCAATCAAGCGGAATATATCCGAATGTATCGTCGTCAGGTCGCGACGTCGCAGAGTGGCAAAAAATGACATTTTTGTTCAAATCACCCTACAGGTCGTAATTTTTCAGTAAACTTGACAATTTTTTTTCAAATTCTTCGCAATTGAATTCTCTATCGATCTGTCCGGCCGGAATTTTAAATTTTGTTACTGATTTTTTTATATTTAGCAAAATATACAGCACTTTTAGGAGATCAGTATCTGTGGGCTTTTTTGGCCGCCGCTTCCGAATTTAAAGTCAGATTTTCGAAATTGAAGATTGCGTATCCAAATATGTTGAAGCGAAATTTTAGAAAATGGGCTTATTCGGAAGAAACTTGGTGCGTAATTAGATTTTCGGAGATGCTGAGTACGTATATGAGGTAATTATTATAAAGATCCAAATTTTAATTTGTACCACAAATGTAATATTGTAGATCAAAGTGTTAAATTTAAAATGGCGGATCGACATTGGTATTTTTATAAATTTTTAGGCCACTCATAAATGTGTACGTAATTTTGCACATTTAAGCGTGTTCGTTTGTGTTCATACCCGTTCCTAGAGTTGACTTTTCTGATTCAATATTGATGAGCAAGATTTTTAATGTTTGATATTTTTAGAAGACCTGATTTAATTAACGTTTTATCCTAGTTGCCTTTAGAAATCCGATTTTATTATGTGCAACCTTGTTTGAGGAGCAAAATTTGTGCTTGTGGAAGCAAATCTTTGATTTTATATTTGTGTACGTGTCTAAAAATATGAAACATTAAAAATTTTGCTTATCAATATTGAATCAGAAAAGTAAGCTATATTTGACATAATGGATTCACCCTCTTCAATTTCGAAAATCTGACTTTAAATTCGGAACCGGCGCACAGTGTGACGAGAATGTCTTATTCATTTGGACATCGGCCAAAATTTGAAGTGTCGAAATTCTGTTCTGTAGCTTCATTAAATCTTTATTAAGTGTTCGTAGCATTAGAAAACACAAACAAATAAACTTTATATTCACGTTAGGTTTGATTCAATTGTATATGAATCTGACATGTATGAAAATTTCAGTCTTTTTGTCTTTCAGTTGCACCACTTTAAACAATTATTACCTAAATCCTATTACTTCATAAGTTCTCAATATTTTACATATTACTGAGTATCTTATTATTAATGATTTTGTACAAAAAACATTCTGAATTAACTTGGATTTCATCACTAAACAACTGCATAAAATAAAAATGCGTTGCACTCAATACTATAATAATTCATCTAGTGATTTAATGTTTGGCTCAAAGTCGCCCAAGGTCTAAAATACCTGAATTTAAGCCTTTAATAGTAAGGTTTTAAAAAGTAGAAAAATTACCTGCTACTAGTTGTGATTAATCAAATAAATCTATTTTACAGTTCACGAGTTATAACACAAAATCGGAAAATAACCGGATTTTCATGGGTGAATTACACGCCCTTAGAGTGAATTTGAGTAGCAAACAAAAATTGCGTTGTAATAAGGGGGAAATTCCCTACATATTCACAAAGTTTCAGAATTTTTTGAGTTTCCGGGTTCGGGATGTTCCCTCGTTATTTGTAGAAAGCCCAGAAGGATTGCAATTTTTCTTCTAAATCTCAGTTATTCTACTGAACATGAATTGAAAGTGTGCAATTTTTTACAATGAAAGTCCAAACCGTTTGGAAGTAATTGCCATGTCCAATTATTGTCCTTACGTCGTTCCACTGTGCGACGGGCAAAAAAACCCACAGATACTGATGTTCGAAAAATGCTGTAGGTATATTTCGCTAAATATAAAAAAAAATCATCAACGAAATTTAAAATTCCAGCCGAACAGATCGATAGAGAATTTAATTGCGAAGAATTCTAAAAAAAATCGTCAAGTTTATCGAAAATTTACGACCTGTAGGGTGATTGGGACAAAAAATGTCATTATGTACCTCAGTGTGTCGTCCGTCAAAAAAGGAATAGGTTTTAATTCAAATGTTCTATGCTAATTATCAACATGTTCGTCTATACAACACGAGTAGGTAAGGTCGTTCAGTTTAGTCTGGTACAGCTAGCTCCAAGGTCATAGAACGAAGAAATTCAACGACGCGTCGCGTACGTCTCGCTTGGTGAAAGCTCGCGGATGCCACGGTATATACGGTGGTCTTCCTAGTACATGGATACTATTTCACATTCGAGACAAATAATCACTGACGCCCTGGGGGCAAATCACGTTTACGAAGCATTCTATCTACGTTTGCCGTGATATCGAAGCGCGGGCATCGTAGTTTTCGATAGCAACAATTCATACAATTCTACATACCCACCTATATAACTAATAAAAGGCGAACATGTCGACTATACAGTAAAAGAAGGAAGGGGAAATTCCAATCGATAAGTTTGTTCACTCACGACGTGAACAAACCATGTCAAGTGCCACAGAGATGAGGAGGAATAGGGGAGGGGATACGTGGGCCTTACGACTACGAGTAAAGGCGATCTTCGAGAGGCTGCAGAGAAGGAGATTCACGGATTCCGGTTCTAAAACTGGAGGCAGATATTAAGTACGTGGAAGGGACTTTCAGTATATAAAAGTGTTTCGCCGCGAAACGTTGAAATATGTATTTTCTTCCTTACGGGTCTGTCAATTCCGACAAGGTTAGTACCGTATTTACCGCACAATTGTTCTTCGTTCTCTTCACCTATCTCACAATCAGTTTCACGTTGCTTCTTAGATGAAATTGCAATATTTTCTGATATCGAGCTTACTGCTGTTGCTGGTGGAACAAATACACGCGATACCCCGGATTCCGTACGAAAGCGACTCCTCCTCGTTGGCTAACTGGCGTAACGATGTAAGCCAAGAGCAGCGAGTTGTTCGCGAAAAGCGGTCTCCTCTAGGTAAACTTGCTTTGCTCGGAGGAGCCGCTGTCGTGGGGAAAAAAGCACTTTTGCTCGGCGGTGCTGCTCTTGGAGCTAAAGCTCTGGTTGGCGCGGGAATCCTCGGAGCTGGTTTGTACAAGACTAAATAGTGAGTGCGGGACCGTTACAAAAGGACAAACATTTCATTCTTCAGTTTTCACGTTGCTTTTATCATTTATCATTTTCACCATTCAAATTCTACATACATATAGGTATGCACGTACATGGGTACATACGTTGATTCCTGCGATTGGACATGTTTCAGTTACGGCGCCAGTTACGGAGGTACATACGCAAGTAATAATCATTACGAGTACGTACGCGTTCGTTTCGATGGGTCATTAACACGATTACAGGTACAACAAAATACTCTAACAAGAATTTCTGTTTTTTTTTTTGCGCAGATGGAATCGATGAATAGGAGATGGACACAGTAGAACCTTCGGGTTATTTTCGCATCACCAGATATTTTTTTAGGTTTCATTTAAAATTACTCTTACACATTGTACGTAAATTTAAGCATAAACGTTTACATACTTCTAAACACATGTATCGTATATACCCAAGGCTGCTTTTCACTCTTCCGTGTCCGTGACCGTGTGACACTTGAGCCGAAAATTTAAACAGCGTTATTGCATCCTTGTTCCGACCGTTGCGTCGAAACGTGCGTTCCACTCGTATGCATCTCAATTGTTCGGAGGAACAGTGAAAGTAAAACAAGACGTCGTCACTTTCTACGCGTTAGTCTTTAATATACATACATAGTATGTGAGTACATACTCGTACACGCGTGCCTACCGAACCTTTTATTGCGTCGTGAATTTCATCCGCGGCGTGTGATCGTGGCAATTACATCATTTGGACGAGAGTCGGCCCCCTGAAAATTCTGATCGAAAACTCGGGTACGGTAGTCGGCGTTGAGTAATCCCGTTCGTTAGAAGGTGAGACACGTGGTGAAAAAATGTTGCGAGACAGATTCCTCGTTGATCCGAATACGCAACAATTCGAAACGATGCACGAGTGTACTTGCATACGAAATCACAATGACGACTCGGTAAATGAGTGGCTGCTGAATGGGGAATGGAAAAGGCTTCCCGTTTCCGTCACCCACGCTTCCTTCCTTTCTTCTCTCCCTCAGTTTTCGAATCTTTTCCTCTCTCCTTACTGCAACTTGCTCTCGACGCGCGTCTCTTTTCATTCATCCCCACGGGGACGAGCCGCTGGATGACGATCAAAGAAAAAGATTCGTTACGATTCCATGTTCGTTCGGCGAACCTGAGGTGCGTTACGTTACGTCACGTTACGTCCGCCGAGCGTAACGCATTCGGAACCCGGACCCATCGATCTCGTTTTCGACGATTTCACAGCGATCCCATCTTCATTCTTGGCACGAATCAATTTGACGCGACGCGTTCCGTTTCGTCATCGATCGATTTCATTTTCGCCGCAGACACCGAAATACCATACATTCGGTTAGAGTTTAGAGATCAATTTGAATAGCGTGTTCACTTTGCTACTGAAGTTTATTAGCCAGTAAGTGCGCCCGCTTCAACTTATCTCGCGATGTCCTAGTAGGGGAGAGTAGGGTAAAATGGAACGCTTAAATTTGGAGGCTGATAACATAAAATTGGAAGGCAAAAAAGACACGGGACTTCAACAGGAGTCTTAAGTGGACCTTAGACTATAAGAAAATCAAAGACTTTGTTAGGAAAAATATTTGGCAACAAAGGAAAATGAGATTTACCGGAGGTATTGAAATCTTCGCCTCGTTCAAGTGGTAGGGTAAAGCGGAGCACCCACTTGAACACCATGTGAACGTACGAAATCTTTATATTTATGATTTAAAAAGTATTCATTTATGTAAAAAACTATAAATATATGTTTTAGGTATAATTATTACAGATAAAATATAACGAAAATATATATTATACACATAAGAAAAAATATTTTACCAGATAACATAAAAATTACTGAAAATATTCAAATATACATGGATTTTTATATGAATAACGAATATCAACACGTGCATGGAGAGGATTTTAGAGTTTTTAGTGCATTTTAAATAAAATCGTTTAACTTAAAAATTTTTTTTGTATATTTTTTATTATTTACTTTTTAGTGTCTAAGTTTTTTATTTGTGGTTATATGCTGATTTTGAAATAGCAACGTAATACCGAAACTTCGATACCGGAAATTTTTCCGACACTGTTAATCGAAAAGTAATTTGTGCACTAGGGTGGCTCTTATTTTCGACTTTTGAATTTTCTTCAAGGTACCCTCCAGAATAGTTCCAAATAATTAAAAGACTAATTGTGTATAATATAGACTCTATATCTTCGATATTTTTGCGAATTTTGGTCCCAAATTTTCCGGAAACATTCATGACATATCAAACACTGAAAATAAGGAAATTTTTTTTATCTCTTCCGCATATTTCGGTATATGCCCCCCTTAAATGTTTAAAACATAGTCCTCGAAAATAAAAATTCCATTTTTTTGTACGCCTTCATAAATAAAAAGTGCTCGAGAAGCATTTAAACTTTCAAAATTTGAGAAAAAACAAAGGTTTTTTTAGTTTTTCGGATTTTTTCAAAAATCGTTTGTCGCACGAAAAAAAGTAATACAACATAAAAGATGCTCCTTGTCCGGATCTACAACTTTTGTTTGACATATTTTTTTATTTAATCAATAACTTGAAGGATATTATATAAAATCGACTTCGCGTGCTGTTAAATAATAATTTAAATATTTAAGGGCCCAGGGGCACCCTTTCCCGTTATCCGATCGAGCTCAAACTTTACACAGATATTTTTTAATTATTTGAAACTATTCTGGAGGGTGCCCCGAAGAAAATCTTAAAAAAAAATTTAGCAAGAGTAAATCAGAGCCACCCTAGTGCTAAATGCTGTGAGAACCGTTTGGTCCCAAGTCACGTGATATATACCAACTCATTTGCAGCTCTTATCTAAAAGAAACATTGAGGTTCCGTTTTACCCACCCTTTCCGCTTTTCCCTACTCTCCCCTAGTTGAAAAAAGTATTATACCTACCAGCGTAAATAGCTTAATAGGTACTTTTTGTAGGAAATGACGAGCTGAATCGATTGGTATATTAAAAAATATATGATTCATGTCCTTCATATGTTCTCTACCTTCTCACCCACAACTAAGCTTAGCAACATCAAATTATCCCCTCCCCGAAATCATACAACTTTTGCCCGAAATTGAATTTTTTGGTATAATCAATGGTTTGGAAGATCACCTAATCCATACCCCCCGTATGCAACACCTATTGTACCGTAAACAGGGACGTGGAATATGTCGCCCATGCCCGAGTCAAAGAGGACATATAATAAGAGACGTCACTCGACAAGGACAGAAATAAACTAGGGAAATCAATAGACAACCAATTTAAATGCCCATTCGGCAATGATCAGTAAACTTCGGAAATAATCAACCAACTACGATAAGGTATATTTAGTCGCTTTGAATATCCCGCTCGAATAGACAACCAATTTAAATGCCAAGGTCAAGCAAGGACTTCAAAGGTTCCGCCCGGAGTGACGCCTCTTATTATATCTCCTCTTTGCCCGAGTCTTCCGACGCGACTAGGGTTGCCATCCGTAAAATCATTAATCTAGGACAGAGAGCATTAAAACCCCAGACATTTCCACTTGAACCCCAGACACTTTTAACTATTTCTTATATGAGACAGTGAAAGCAATAACGGACTAATCCACATTTTTTTCGAAATTAAGTCAGTAGTAATAACGTATTCCAACAGGCTCTACTAATCATATAAAATAGGAAAAAAATTTTTTTTAATGTATGTTGTTCCCTTTTCGCTCTCCCTGCCTCATATTAGGTACGATATTCCAAGACAAAAATTTCTGTAAATTATAGACTGTAACGGCAATCAAGAAATAAAGATAAAATATTTATGACTTTTTGAGCGAGCAGCGTCGAAAAACCCGGATCACTGCAGAAAATTCCCGCGGACGCCCTAAAGTAGGGGACAAATTCGGGGAAACCCGGACGGATGGTAGCCCTAGACGCGACGTGACGCAGCGGAATGTTGTCGATCGCGTGATTTGTAATAAACGGTTCACCGGTAAAGATGCAACGTTCGTACAGGGATACGAACGCGAATACGATCGATGAGACAGGTGGTGGGAGGATTTAGCGTTTGGAAGGCAGGCGACTCTGTATAAAATCAATGGGGGCTGTCGAAAGGCGGCACACGAGCCAACGTTCTCCGTCTGTTCGAGATTATCCTAAGACACGTCGAACTCGGTACCACGGTAAGGCAGTTACTATTTTCGCAATGGGTAGCGGGAATATATACAGACGATAAATTCGCAAGTGGACAGCAAACATCGATAATATGTACATATATGTATGTAACACATTTGTGCGATTCCTTTTCTTCCGACAGATGCATCCGACCAGCTTCGTAATTCTTGCCGGTCTATGTTGTTGTTTTGCACCGCATGTCACGGCCGAGGATTCCCTGTCCCCGTCGTCGTTGTCGGCTAACAATGAGAATTCTTGGACGAACCTCGAGCAAACGGTAAACGAAGGAAGCGCGGGATCACCGTTGAACAGACAAAAACGAACGCTTCTACTCAAGAAGAAGCTTATCGGCGCAGGGCTTCTTGGTTTCGGTTTAGGCGCTCTAAAAGGGTATAAGGCTGCCTATTATACCGCCCCGCAAGTTCACCACGTTTATCTGTCACCTCCTCGATCGTCCGTGAAATACGTCGAGTACGTCGAAAAGCCCGTTTACGTCGAAAGGATAATTAAGCCGGCACACGTTGAATACAACGAACCCTCTCCGTACGGGTGAGTGCTGACTGGGTTACATACATTTTATACTGCCCTCTTTAGTTAAAATGTCCTATCTAGCATTTTGAAACAACCGAGAAAACTGAAGTTTTATCATTTACTTTGTACCGTCCTTATTTCCCTTCATTCAAATTAAAATATGTTGTCATTATTTTGTAACAGCCTAATATATTTTTTTGTAATAGGTATACCGGTAGGTAATGTATTATTAACGTACCAATTAATTAATTGTTTTAGATAGGATATTTTAACCATTTGGAAAGAAGTTAGGTTAAATACATTAGACTGTTTATAAATCTTTACGAAGCATGTAGAGTTTTCTAACTTTACTTAAAAGGTAACAGACGTGTGGAACTTCAAATATTTCAACATATCTCAAAAAATGAAAAAATGCTAGATAGGACAGTTTAACTAAGGAGGGCACTGCAGAAATAATTGCTCTTATAATTTTTTACCTTTGTCTCGTACGTACGTTAAAGAAACGTTCTAACTTTACCCCTTTCTCGTGTTCTCTCGCAGTGCCTGGTAACACCAACAAAGTATGGGCCAATCACAAATACGCAATTTAATACAAACGCCACCCGAATATACTGTATAGTATGTGCGGGCAACGAACGAGTCCCGGCAGGGTTGCGAGACGGTCCAGTATGCCGTACTGGCGTATATGACGTCACTTGGCTTGGATTGGCTTAGCGTTGCTATGACGTCACGGCGTCACCAATCAAATATAAGTGTTCCCCTTCTCCTACATCGTACGACCAAAGAGAAGATATCTACGACGTCATATGGGCCAGCACGCCGTCATTTATATCAGTACGCTTGGCAACCCTGAGTCCCGTATAGCAGTATATACTGTATATGTATGTATCTACATACATGCATATACACACTTACATATGTACATATCTATGTAACTCAATCGTCGATACAAAAAGAATAAACAGTGTATGACAGTGATACACACATATTCATGTTTCTACTCAAGTTTCGTCTTTTTTCTTCATCACCACCTACACATGCGCGGATACGTTTAATATTTCATTACACGATAGAATAAAATAGTATATCGTCGTACATTCTACTCGGAGTTAGTCTAAATTGTCGCGAACAGACGATTTTATTGCCAAAAAAAAACATCGTGGTTGAAAACAACTGAAGGGAACGTCATTTCCAGAAGGTAAAAGTCTTCATTTTCTTTATCAGTGGATAAAATTTTGCTGCTTAGGGTTTAATGTCACGTCGCGTCGCGTTGTCGACGCTTAATATCCATTCAATATACACACATACGTACATACATACATATTACTCTATATCAGTCCAGTACCAGTACGGAAATGACACCGCGGAGACGTGGCTCTCGTTCATCTTTAGACATTCCAGGAGTGTGAAATCTTAAGGGAAGGCCTACCTAGAAAATTTCGAAAAATCGATTTCTCGATTTTTATATTTTCTTCAAGTACATCTTGAAAATAAATGCCTGAAAGTGTCAAGTTAATCCGACCAAAATTGATCAAGTTATATGCGTGTACTGTGGTTTGCAAAAATGTTGGCGTCCGGATGCTGAGCGGGGCAAGGGGCCTACCTCGCTCGCGCCGCCCCACTCTCTGCCGCTGAACTCCCTAATTCCCCCACTCGCTCTCTTTGTCATGCGGTGCTGCTGACCGATTCGTTGACGTCACGCGTCGGCCAATAGCGACAATACGTGTGCTTTACATCTGCTACTGTGTTAGAGAACGTGGGCCTATGAGGATACACTCGATCGGACCACCAAGTTTCTGCCGGCAACATTTTTGCAAACGACAGTAAGTAAGTAGGTGTTTCTCGGTTTAGCGCTCAGACCCTAAACTTTAAACGCGTTTTCATCAAAATCATGTTTTCAAAGTCGGTAACGCGTATAACACAAAAATTAATGAACCGTTTGTCTGCGAATTTCTCCGTAATTATTGGACCGATTTTCGTGAAACTTATTGCACTTGGTTTAGCTTCAATCAACTTAGGTCATGGAGATAGAATTATCAAAATCGGTAAAGTAGTTTTGAAGTTACACCAAAAATAAAAAATGTTTTTCATTATTATTATTACGAGCAGCTCTTTTTGTAGACCTACCCATATTTTTTTAAATAAATGTAGTTATATAATTTAAACAACTAAAACGTAAAGAATAAAAAATTTAAAAAAAAATTAAAACCGACTTCAAAAAAATAAAAAATAGTCTTTTTCCTTATTTAATCTACGACTCTCAATAGTTTTAATTCGGCGCCAGATTTACATAGTGCAAATGATAAGGCGCCGACATAAAAATATTTAGAATCTTAGATTAAATAAGGAAAAAAATTATTTTTTTACTTTTTGGTGCGTTTTTACTTTTTTGAAGTAGGTTTTAATTTTTTTTTTATTTTTTTAAAGTTAAAAATCTAAGTTCTATCGGGAGCTTTCCTTCCTTTGGCCTAAATTTTTTTTACACTCGAAAAACGAGCGATTTTTTGCCAAATATCGATGCGTCAACTTTGCACAACCGTCATTTTGTCTCAAAATAATTGTTCCAAAATCGGGCTCGATAGCGCCTAGATAATTTCATATATTATCTAAAAAATTTCAAATTCTCAATTTTTTATGATCCTCCACCGAGTTACGGCTGTCACCGCCAAGTGCCTAAAAAAGGACCTTTTACCACAAAAAATATTGAAATATCCGTAATATTTAATAATAAAAGTTTATCGGTTTTTCTAGAAAAAATTCCCAAAGAAGCATGCTGTTTTGACCGTTCTAGGTATGCCTCCCCCCTTAACTTAGGTAATAGGTAGTACTTGTATACCTGCATACATACTTGTACGTTACGTTCCGTCACCGATCGCGCGATTATTTTCTTATCACTTACACATATGCCTCGCAACGCGGTCATCGGTTTGTCACTTAACAATTTACCTATAATAATAAATCTAACTATCGGGTAGAATTCCTAACCACGATTTAGGATATTGTATACCACTTAAGAAACACCATCCCTCTTAGGGATCGTGAAACGACAAATTCCGCACTGAGCACGATCGACGGCAACGCTTAAACGGATCGGATTATCTACTACCCATTCTAGATAAGTGTACACAATTGGGCATTTCCGCGCGCTTTTGCCAATTTGCCACATAGATGGTCATCCGTAGATCGCTTAAAACTATAGCTTCCCGGATAGAATGATCTGGGTACCGGCCAACACCAACAGACAATTAAGTAAACAACATATTTATACATTAAACACACATTGTCATTCCTGCGTTGAATGAATGCGCGTACATTACGCACGTAGGTAGTCCCTACTACACGCATGGACGAAATATCTTTGGCGCAATAAATGCCACTCGATTTGTTAATTTACTTATTGCTAATCTCGAAATTTCAGATTCGAGAGAATCGCGCGATCTACCTGCACGATAATAATTGTTCCGAGTGAAAGGGACCAAGAAATACGGAGGAAAAGTACACGTTAACGTTTCATTTCTATGCGTTAACATATTTTCGAGTTATTGTCGATGATTCGGAAGCGACGATGAAGCCTAGTTGTTCACGACGATAAGAAACGCGTCCTTCGCATTCAAACCAAGAGTACGTAGCAGTCTCTTCTATCATCGCGTACCCACATCAACCAATCAACCAGCCAACCAATAACAAGTTCCTCTAAGGGGGTACAGGACTATTGAAATCTCGAAAAATCGAGTGTTTTATTACTATTAATTCTGAAAGTGTGATCCTTTGTGAACATTTACCACAAAGTTTTATGAGGAAATTCGAATAATTACGGAAATTATAGCGATGAACGTAATTTAGTGTACCGCGGAGTAACGGCCTCGCAGAGCGGTATTGGGGTAGAGCAGGCCTGTCCAGGGATTTCTTCGAACGAGGAACAGCGAGTTACTCTTTGTTCTTGAAGGCACCGAGCCAGACCCCTCGCGACCTTCAAGAGGGAACCACGCGTGATTGCTCTTCGAAGGCAAGAGCAACAGTTGGACGGGCCTGGCGTAGAGGACTTAACTTTGAAGCCGTTTATCTCGAAATTAAATTTTTGAACACCGTACATCACCGTGTACATCATAACCTTTGAACGAATGAATATTTTCACTTGAAATTTTAACTGGAGGTGTAGAATTCTTTGCTCTATAACATGGAATTTCCGCATCAACATTAGATGTTTATACAATTTTTTACAAACAATTAAAAAAGATTTTCTTCCGAAAAAATGTGGGAAAAATTTATTCGTGTGTAACTTTCACGAATTCTGTTTAAATTCGCCAATTAAGTTCCATGCTGTTGATTTTGGTGCAGAAATTACTCAGCCCAAAGCATTTTGCTTTCATATGATTGGTTCACCTGATACAACGTACACCGACTGCAGTTGCGCACTACGCAGGATCATCTTCAGCGCTTAATAATGTCAACAAATTTGAACATTCCGACAATTATTTTTTTGGCAATTACTCGGAAACACGTCCACAATAAACTGTGAAAAGTACGGGTATAATGATTACTTGGTACCTAAGCAATCCGACACAAAAGAAAATATCGATTTTACGTGTCTAATAGTCCTGTACCCCCTTAAATCGAATTCAAGCAAGTGACAATTCTCGTACAGTTAAACCGCTAACGATCTCGGATTCGACCCAAGGGGAACCTTAACAGAGTGTCGCGGTTATTCCATGCAAGTACATGTAAATATGTACATACGTTCATTTTAGCCGAACAACTCAAAAACAGCCTGTATTTCTGCATATGATTTCCCATTTTTCCTCAATTTTAAAATAAGTTTTCTTTTTTCATCCGTACAATACTTAGCACGACCCACCAAAATTAACTGCAATAACAATACTAGCACTTGGTTTTAAATTCACTTCAATACGACAATAACTTACTTCTAAGTAGTTTCATTTAAATCGCAAACTTCTTTGTTTTCGCAGAGTAAACGAGGATTAAGAATCGCACTGCTATATTAATGTTAAGGAGAGTCACTGAACCGATAATTTGGATTAACCGTTTAGGTCAAGTGTTGCCAGAATTAAATCTACTTATTGTTATAATAATTTTACTTAACCCTTGAGTAATCAATATATCGACACGCGTTACGAACAGTAGTACAGTATTGTCTCCGTATGTGCTCGCTGGTCGGGACCGGCGTTGAACTCCTATCGTGAACAGATCCCTAATTCCGGGTGTTCGTTTCTCGCTCCTTTCTGGCCGAAGGGGGGAGTGAGATGGAACGCTTTGCGTGCGCGGCGAGCGCGCGCGACGGGTGCGAGCACAGATGGAATCGTGACTGCTCGACGCATGCGCGCCACGGTCAGATAGCCAGGCACAGCACGAGTCTTTTTTGCGCCCTAGGCGAGCTTGCCAAATTACGCCTTTTATTATAATACATTTATTTGAGATTATTGATAAGCTTACTCTGAATTTGTATTCATAGTTTAATCCACTTATAGTACAACTTGTAATATTTAATTTTACAGTTTATTTTCAACAATACTAGTAATGAAAATATCATTTTGCACCTCTTGTCGACTTTCCGCCCTAGGCAGTCGCCTAATTTTGCTTATAGCCAAAGAAAATACATCCATAACACGTCTTAGACTATATAAATCATTTATATGTACTTTTGAAAAATGAAATTCTTATATTTTCTATTTTAGGTACCTAGATATGTAAGTAATTATCAAGGCCTATAATTATCAACGTACTATAAGTGGATTAAACTACGAATAAAAATTCAGAGTAAGCTTATCAATAATCTCAAATAAATGTATTATAATAAAAGGCGTAATTTGGCAAGCTCGCCTAGGGCGCAAAAAATACTTGAGCCGGGCCTGCGTCAAGATTTTACGCTCGTCGCGCACGCAAAGGACGGAGTGCACGGCGCCCGAAAGACGGAGGGAGACAAAACATCAACGCGTCGTCTGTCTCGTATCGTCCTCGCTCGCTTTCAGTGGCTCTCGCTCTTGCCTTCGCCGGGCAAGAGTGAGACAGAAGTGGTGGGGATAGCGACAAGCACCTACCGTGTACACCAAACCGAGCACATATGGAGACAATACTGTACCTACGTTTCATTTTTTTCTTACGGACAACTGCGTGTAGAAAAAACGTAACGTGCTACTTTTCGTAACGCGCGTCGATATGTGCTCATGATGAAAATTCTGTTACTGTATTATCGAGAAAGATGATTTTAATTATTTACCCTAAAGTACTGCTATTTTAATGTTCACAGCTGTATGTATGTACATATGTACAATGCACACGTTTGCGATCCGAAGGAACACGAGACATCCAATTTTCCTTTGTAAAATGAGAAACGAAGAATAAATGTGCGTGCGTGAACGTTTGTACGTAATAGAGATTGTCATCCGCGATAAAATGGGAATCAATTTTTCCTTGTGCTTCGCGATTCTTTGCGTACCTCTATACCTATGTACCTACCACATAAGTACACCCCGGAAGTACCTATGTAAGTGTACGGGTCGGATACATCGACTGCCGATCCACGGCATGTACATTAGGGTGGAGCTTAGCTACTCTCGACGAAAATTACTATGTGAGATTTTTTTAGTCTCCCCCCCCCCTCCCAGGAATTCTGACACTTGTTAGGAAAATGATGTTGAAAAATTTCAGGCCGGTTGGACCACGGGAAAAGGAAGCGTATTGAATTTGAAAATTTTAAATTTTTTAAAATTTGACAATTCAAATTAAAATTAAACATACATTATGATATATCGTTGAATTTGTATTTTTTTTCTGTTTAAGAATATGTACATACACAGCATATACGATTGTTAACAAAAAAACATCTGTGACTTTGAAAACTCGAGAGAATGACCTTGAAGTAAAATATTTTTCCTACCACTATATTCGCCTCTTTATATACTACAACTTTTGTCTGAAGAGTTTTTCATATATCCATAAACGAGGGAGATATTAAACATTGTCACAGGGGTTGAAACGATTCCCAAAATAAGTGTTTCAAAATGTTATATATCGATTCTGACTGAAACAGATATGAAGGAACCGAAATTTCTGACTACATCGATTTCAGTTACGGTTTTGCAGAACCGATATTACATCGGTTCCATAACAGTCATATATCGGTTTTATAGCAGTAATGTATGTATCGGTACCGAGAGTTTACTGTATCACCGATATATAACCGTTATGGAACCGATATTTCCCAGAACTTTTCACTCGTAACTGTTTGAAGATTATTGCGATTATTATAACTGTTACCAGAACTGAATTCGATATCATAACCACTTTTTTTCAACCTCTGCATTTTCATTAATACGCTCCATTGTACAGAAAAAAAGCAATTCTAAAACGGAAGATAAGTTATTATAGCTTTTATGTTAATTACGAGAACAAGTGTCACCAAAGTATTGCATCCCAGATCTGCTCGTGGACTTGGCAGTGAGGCCCAGCAGATCCTGGTTCAATTCCCGATACAACGTCTTAATACGTTCACCTTGAATTTAAGCTAGCATGTAAAATTCTAAATTATGGACAGCGTTTCGTCTCAGACCTGCTCGTGACGTTCACAACTGCGTTACGACTGTGTTAATAAACTCAGTCTTAAATGCGTTTCAAAAATTCAAATAGCCACGGAGGCATTGACCACGGGTTCGTTATATTAAAAATATTTTTTACGCGCGGCGGGAATGACACTAAAATGTAAATGATAGAGGCAATAAATGTCAGTGCATACAGCGACGATGAAGAATGGCTTAAAAAGTATAAAATCCTTTCAAAGGATGTGGAATAATTGGTCGACAAAAAATGGAACATTTTAATTCTCCTGATTTCAATCAAAATAAATATTCTTCGACAGCTTTTTAATACCAACGACATTTTTTGAAAAAGACCCTTGGGAGGATGACCAGGATTCCAAATTGGTCGAGACATCGTTCAAGGATTAAAAGTGGTAAATGACACCGCTGAGCGTGGCTTTAAACTTAGGGAAGAATATAACAGAATATTATCCAAAAACGAAGACGAGAAACAATTCATACTACAGAATATGATGGAATATAGAAAGCAGTCTCCTGACGTCGTAAAACAGAACTTATCAAAGGATTTTTAAATTATTTTCAATATAAAGGAACACCTGATCAATGCCCGTCTGGCTATTTGAATTTTTGAAACGCATTTAAGACTGGGCCCTACTGACGAGTCTACAAGCAGATCTGGGACGCAATACTTTGACGACACTTGTATTTGTAATTTACAGAATAGCTATAATAACTTATTTTCAGTCTTAGAACTGCTTTCCTTCTGTACAACAAAGCGTTTTAATGAAAATACAGGGGTTGAAAACGGTTATGATATCGGTTGCGGTTCTCGTAACAGTTATAAAGCTGACTTATGCTGAGTTTACACCCGACGAGTGTTCGGTCGAGTGAGCGCACTGGGCCGAGCACTCGCCCAGTCTGAACGCATATTTTAGTACTCGGCCGAGTAATCCGACGGGCAAATCGGCCAAGATTTTCAGTCGGCCAAGTAGCAGACCGAGTCACTCGGCCGAGTCATTCGTCAGGTGTAAACTCAGCTTTACCGAGCTGAGTCACTCGGTCTGCTACTCGGCCGAGTTGAAATCTTGGCCGATTTGCCAGTGGGCTCTAGTCAGGTGTAAACTCAGCATAAGAATCGAAATAATCTTGTTGCGATGTCTAACTTAATCAGTTACGAGTGAAAAAGAAGGTTCTTCAGAACCGATATTATATCGGTTCCATAACGGTTATATATCAGTTATAAAGTAAACTCTCGGTACCGATATATCGGTTCTGCAGAATCGCAACCGAAATCGAAGTAGTCTAAAAATTAGTTTCCTTATAACAGTTATTCAAAATATTGGTTCTTCATAACTGTTCCAAACAGAACCGATATATAACAGATTGAAATAGTTATTTTTGGAACCGTTTCAACCCCTGTGAAAATGTTTAATATCTCCGTCATTTATGGAAACACAAATATATGAAAAAACTCTTCAGACAAAAGTTGTAGTATATAAAGAAGCGAATATAATTGTAGGAAAAATTATTTTTGTTTGCAAGGTCACGGATGTTTTTTGTTAACGATCGTATATACTGTGTATGTATTCTTAAGCAGAAAAAAATATAAATTCAACAATATATCATAATGTATATTTATGTCAAGTTTTAAAAAATTCAAAATTTTCAAATTCTATCCGCTCCGTTTTCCCGTGGACCAATCAGCCTGAAATTTTTCCACATCATTTTCCCAACAAGTGTCATAATTCTTGCGACCAAAAAAATCTGATGATCGAAAAGTAAGGTCCACCCTAATGTACATATGTATGCAAGTAGTTTCAACATTATTTTCACATCGATCCAACGATCTCTCCGTCCCGTAACGTTAACGCGTGTTTTCGATCGATGAGAATCGAATGTGATTCTAGACTAGACTACCTGTTTGTACGATAATCTTTGCGAATCATTGACCCGGTGCGATTGTCTTATTCGTGTAAAATTTGAACCGAGGTGACTCGTTGCTCGTCGTCATCCGGAACATTCTCAATGAAGCGTCAGAGATTCTACGGAGAGCGAGACCGATGCCGCTTGCCTGTAATGCTGGAGGAGTCGAGCCGGAGTCGAGGGGACCTCCTCGATACGTTCCAAATCGTTCGCTGCCCCCGCGCTGTTCTGTTTATAAAGTCTAGGAGTGGCTTTCAGATTTTGTTGTTGCTGTTGGCGGTTGTGCGGCTCGATAAAGCTTACGCAAGCGGTGTCATCCGGACGGTCCAAGCTAAATTGTCTTTTTAAGAAACGGCAACCCGTAGTTCTTCCTACAATGGAAAGGAACAAAAGAGAAATAATAGCCGGCGCGTGTACATATATGAGGCAGTGGGAGCAAAAACGGACTAACCCACACTGAAAAAAAAACAAATTTCCCCTATTTTATATGATTAGTAGAACCTATTGGAATACATTATTACTACTAACAGAATTTCGAAAAGAAAAATGTGGGTTAGTCCGTTGTTGCTCTCACTGCCTCATATTTACATATAGGTAGAGAGTAGAGCTGTTCGAATACTCGGAAAAAGCGAGCCGAGCCTGACTCGGCTCGAAGAACCGAACCGAGCCGAGTACTCGAAGAAAGCGACCGACTCGAAAGAACCGAGCAACTCGAATGGAATCGAGCAACTCGAATAGAACCGAGCTGCTCGAAGAGAACCGAGCAACTCGAATAGAACCGAGAACTCGAATTTTTTCGAGCGGCTCGAAGTAAACCGAGAACTCGAATTTTTTCGAGCGGCTCGAAGTAAACCGAGCGGGTCGAAAGTACCGAACAATCCGGTGTGTCGAGTAGTTTGAAGTTTGAATGTTTCGAATATTTTAGAATATGTTTATATACTGGATAATGGTTCGTAATTATTATTATTATTATTATTATTATTTCGACTTTATTACTCGTTAAACAGAAAATATAGTACATAAGGAGAAAGTAAGATACGAGTAAAGGCGAAAAATTATTTTCAATAGTTAGAGAATATTTTCATTTGCAGTTTACATTTTAATTACTTACATTATTACTGCGGCTTCGCCTTTACTCGTATCTTACTTTCTCCTTATATACTATATTTTTTTTTTAACGAGTAATAAAGTCGAAATAATAATAATAATAATAATTACGAACCATTATCCAGTATATAAACATATTCTAAAATATTCGAAACATTTAAACTTTAAACTACTCAACACACCGGATTGTGCGGTACTTTCGGTCCACTCGGTTTACTTCGAGCCGCTCGAAAAAATTCGAGTTCTCGGTTCTATTCGAGTTGCTCGGTTCTCTTCGAGCCGCTCGGTTCTATTCGAGTTGCTCGGTTCCATTCGAGTTGCTCGGTTCTATTCGAGCTACTCGGCTCGGCTCGGAAATCGAATCTCGGCTCGGTCCGAATTTCAAGCTACTCGAATATTCGAGTACTCGAACAGCCCTAGTAGAGAGAGAGAGAGAGAGAGAGAGAGAGAGAGAGAGAGAGAGAGAGAGAGAGAGAGAGAGAGAGAGAGAGAGAGGAGAGAGGGAGAGAGGGAGAGAGGGAGAGAGGGAGAGAGGGAGAGAGGGAGAGAGGGAGAGAGGGAGAGAGGGAGAGAGGGAGAGAGGGAGAGAGGGAGAGAGGGAGAGAGAGAGAGAGAGAGAGAGGGAGAGAGGGAGAGAGGGAGAGAGGGAGGGAGGGAGGGAGGGAGGGAGGGAGGGAGGGAGGGAGGGAGGGAGGGAGAGAGAGAGAGAGAGAGAGAGAGAGAGAGAGAGAGAGAGAGAGAGAGAGAGGTAAGCATAGAAACTTGCCGTGGTGCTCGTTTGGAGAAAGACACCTGTAATGATTATACGGCGTGCTTAAATCATTCTCATCGATGTGGCCAGGTATTAGCCGATGTCTCGCCGGGCCGGGTCTATAAGGGAGCGGAACCGTGCTTGGAATCGACGTAAGAGAACTCGTGGACGCGCCGAGGGCCGTTGCGTCGCCGCTAAACATCGTGGACGCCTTGAGGGTCGGTTGGGTATCATCGCCAACCGTGCTTCTCGTTAAGTTAGCCGGATGAACGCGATCGTTTTCTCTTCCGTCGCTTGCCTCTTTCGGCGGCACAGATTTCGGAATGTCCGCCGACGAAGAGTTCGGGGAACAGCTCGGATCGAGGATTTTCTCATCGCGCGTAGCGTCCTCATCAACCTCAGCATCGCGGCTTCTGTTGTCGTCGTCGTCCTCCTCCTCCTCCTCTTCCTCCTCCTCTTCCTCTTGTCCTCTGCCCGCTCTTGTCCGATCGCGCGAACGTCGCATATTCGAAGAGCGGTCATCCGATATTACGGCGCTTCCCGTGCTCGTTAAATTCTCCGGTATAACCAGGTTCTCGTTCAGCCTAAATCGAAAACGGTTATAGACTACCGGACCCAAAGCGCGTCTATGGCGTAGGAAAGATCACTCGCGTCCGTGCGCACGCGATCCTTCCAATTCAAAGCATATCAATTTATTATCGCATTTGCCGACATCTATTCGGTCCACTTACCCGTGGTTTTCCCTGAAGATGGCGGCAGTATGGCAACAGATAAAAGCATTAAAAATCTGAAAAGCAAATAGCTCGAGTGAAGATCTACCGGATCAGTATATATATACACACACGTGTAAGTATGTATAAATATATATACAGTGATTCGTCGTTATAGTCCCGACGAACGGGGCTGGCGGCGGGACAATAACGCGATGCGGACACTATTCCCTTAGAGTAGTATATGCTCTAAGACTATTCCGTGCGGCCGATGCCGCGAGTGAGAAAACCCAAGAGCCGAGCGAGAGGGAACGAAACAGTTGGCACGAAGTTGCCGTCGTCTCTTTCGTTCTCTCACTCTCGGCCGAAGGATTCCAAGAAATGGTGGGGATTGTGAGCGGGACTATTACGCATGGTAAAAACAGGACAATAACGACGAATTACTGTATATGTATGTATAACTACGCCCAAGTCGCTGCATCTGCATAACAAATACATATGTATATACACATTGATTATGCAGATGCAGCGACTTGATCGTAGTTTCGTTGTTCTTTTCGCTTCCGTTTTCAATTATAATCATTGAAAGGGGGGAAGAAATGAGGGAAGATTGCAAGATGAAAGAGGGCTACGGAACGAACGAGTGTATAAGTAAAGGCTCACCCGAGAGGAGGCGGTGTTGGTAGATCCTTATCGAAACCTTGTTTTCCTAGTAACCAGTAAGTTGGCATTTTTCCTTTGCCCTTAATTTCGGTCGGTCCGCGATATTCGATTCGATAACCACCAACCTGTGTCAGTCGATCTCTCGTCGCTTGACTCAAATGTATGCGCCACGGAGCGCCGGTCGACTCCATTCTCGATGCGGTATTGACAGTATCGCCGAACAGACAGTACCGCGGCATTGTTAAGCCAACAACGCCGGCACAACACGGACCTAACACGAGCGTACATATGTGTTGACGTAGCGCATATAATGACGCGTTGAAATATGAACGAAGAAATAGTCGCGCAGAGACGAGACTGGCGGCTCGAGAGCGATACTTAACCGGTATGAAGGCCGATTCGAAGTCTGAGTTGAGTCTTCGGCAGGTGTCTCAATTTGAACTTTCCGCTCTGGTGCAGTAAATCGAGAGCCATCATAGCTATCTGAGAGGCATGATCGGGTATTCTTACCGGGCAACCACCCACGACCATGTAGGCATCCCCGATGGTTTCTACCTGCGACATTAAACACCATTGTTAACTCAAGATACCAGCTAACATCGCGCATATGTGTCTGATCACCTTGTATACGGTGTAAGCGTTTATCGTTGCGTCGAAGCAGGTGTACAGATCGTTTAATAGATCGACCACTTGGAACGGAGTCGAATGGGCGGAAATGGACGTGAAACCGACGATGTCTGAAAAATATATAGTCACTTCGCGAAATTCTTCAGGATCGACGGGCATTCCCAACTTCAACTTTTCGGCAACCATGCTAAAAAGTTTGGAATCGATGGAACGTTAGGCTGCGAACTCTTTGTGTTTACTAACAATAAGTTGGCCGCCTACCTTGGTAACATTCGGTTTAATAGCTGTTCCGTCTTCTTCTTCTCCATGTCCAATTGTTCCGTACGCTCGCGTATCAATTCTTCTAGATTATTCGAGTATTTCTCTAGCATTTGAAACATCGTATCGACGAAATTAACCTTCCTAAGGGGGTGAAATTAAATTAACGCGCAGTTTACACGTTCCGCCACCAGCGTATGTAACTACTTCTTACGTAGCTAGGGTGGCTCTTATTTTCAACTACTGAATTTTCCTTGTGGCACAGCCCAGAATAATTCCAAATAATAAAAAAAATCTGTGTAAAGTTTGAGCCCGATCGGATAACGGGAAAAGGTGCCCCTGGGGCCTTGAACATTTAAATAATTACTTAACAGCTCACAAAGTCGATTTTATATAATATCCTTCAAGTTATTGATTACATAAAAAAATATGTCAAACAAAAGTTGTAGATCCAGACAAGGAGCATATTTTATGTTGTAATACTTTTTCTCGTGCAACAAACGGCTTTCGAGAAAAGACCGAAAAACTAAAAAAAAACATTTGTAGTTTTTAAATTTAGAAAGTTTAAATCCTTCTCGAACACTCTTTATTTATGAAGGCGAAGAAAAAAGTTGTAACTTCTTTTCGAGGTTTATTTTTTAAGCATTTAAGGCGGAGCATGTATCGAGATATGCCAAAAAGATAAAAAATGTTTCCATGTTTTTAGCGTTTGATATGTCATAAATGTTTCCTGAAAATTAGGGACCGAAATTCGCAAAAATATCGAAGATATAGACAACAGAATTGAAGTATTCAAATGCATTTTTCTCGAAATCACGAAGAAAATCTTTTCTTCAGTAGCAGCTTGTTATTTTCATTAAAGTGCAGACTCAACGTAAGAAATGAGAAACTCGACCCATTTTTGCGATTTCAATCTTTCCCAGATAATTAAATGAATTGTCCATTTCAATTTCGCTCGAAAAAAATGACTTTTTTTTACATATTTCCATTGATTTCACCCGAACTACTGAACCGATTTAAAAATTTTGTTAGGTACATTTGTTGGCGATTCAATTATCGTTAATTCGATACAATGTTCAACCATATCGGTCATTTGCAACACGAGATATTCGCAATTAAGTGGGACCACCTTTTTGACAGACAGGTAAAAAGTTCACCTGTCTATATCTCGAAAACGTATCCAAAGAAATTTGTTATGCCTTATTTTCGGAATCAGCGGGCCATTTTACATAACAAAAAAATAGTGGCATCTGATGCAGAAATTTTTTTTTTATTTTGTAAACTAGTGTAATTATTTAAATGTCCAAGGTCCCAGGAGCACCTTTTCCTGTTATTCGATCGGGTTCAAACTTTACACAGACTTTTTTTTATCATTTAGTACTATTCCGGGGGGGTGCTGCCAAGAAAATCTTGAAAAAATTTCACCAAGAATAGAAATTTTTCTACTAAGAGCCACCCTAGTGCGTACAGTACAGCGCTACGCCAACATGGTTAGACATACCTTCCGTGATTGAGCTTCTTGAAAAGATCGTGAACGTCATCAAAGTGGGGCCTCATATCGGCGGCTTCCGCCCAACATTGTCGCATGATGTTTATCGCCTCCGGTGGCGCGGCGCCCTTACTCACGGATGGTCGAATCAACGGCGGTGGCCTCATCACTTTTTCGATGATGTCTGTGTGGGACAAGACATACGAGGGTACGGTATAATTTCACGCTCGAATATTGCCAACGAAAAGACTGTTTTCGGGCGGTACATAGGGGTATCGGACCAGTGAGAACAACACGTTACCCTCCGGAGACAAGGCAAGCATGCAAAACGGTTCTCCACGAACTACCACTTCCTGCATGATAATGCCGAAACTGTAAACATCCCCCGCTTGCGATCCTCTCTTTCGGAGGTTCGGATGCCTCAACAACTCGGGCGCCGACCACAGGAGATCTGTGTGTAACGGGGGGTAATACGTAAGAGCAAAGGGATGAATGTGCCTTTACCCTACCTACATACCTGACAACAAGACCAACTGGTTCTTTTTTCATACCTCGAGCCGTCTTGGTTGGAGGCACGATGTTTTGAGCCTCGTAAAAAGCAGGTAACCCGTAATCGGTCACTTTCAGGACCCAACGAGCGTCGATGACGCAGTTTCTCGAAGTAAGATACCCGTGTACCCGTATCGGCGTGCCGTGAAGATACCTCATACCCTTTGCGTTGCAAATATCGTGAAAAAATAAAAAAGAAAACGAATCTCATGAGCGAGGCGAGGACCAGCGTTGAGAAGCAACGAATTCATTTGGAGCATCCCGCTTACCCGCACAAGATCGGTAAGCAGGGATAATCTGAAAGACCAGTCAAGCTTGATCTCATCTTGCATCAACACGTCTTCCAGCGATCCTCTCGAACAGTACTCGTAAACTAGGCAAGGTCTCGTCGGTTCGTTTAAACATCCGATCAAGGGATTCAGATTTTCGTGACGCAGCCCATGGATCTGTGCCGGGTCGGAGAAGTATCGAAAGTTTTAGGTACACCTTTACTTGGAAAACAACGAGGAGAGCCCGGAGCTTGCTTCGTGCCACTTACCATGACCAGCACGTCCATAGACTTGCTTCTCAACTCAAACGTACCCTGTGTCGGTAATTCTTTTAGCTGCACCAAGTCACCCTGACGAGCATAGAGAGTAGGTAGTGTACGTAGTTCTAAGTAGTAGTGCTTTACGTATCCATATGTACTAGGGTGGTGCTTATTTTTTAACTTTAAAATTTGTATTGTCTGACCCTTTTAAAATCTTCTATTCCACAAAAATATCTTCGTGGTTTTTATTTGTATGTTTTGATATATGAAGGTCGCTCAAGGACTTTATATTTCGCATGTGACACAAGCTTGGCAACTGCGACTTTTCATAATTGTCACTTGTCAATTTTAATGAAACGGGGCTCATATTTGTAGGATCAGGAACCCCCATAACATAAGAGGAGGACACGGAATAACTAAGAAAAGGGGGAGTCGGCGGTAGCCGAGGTGGCTAAAGGTGGCTGGCCAGCGCGCAACGAATCTGAAGAATCGCGGGTTCGAGTCCCGCGTCCGAGGCTCCCCTTTCTTCCGTGATCCTACAATTGGTGTCAGAAGTGGGATGGGGGGCAGCACTGATCGCCACAAGACAGCCGAGCCGTCGTCCGTTTAAGGTCGTTTGTCTGCGACGCGAAAAATAATAGACACCACGGTCGTTGTCCGCGACGCGAAAAATAAAGTGACACACGGTCGTTGTCCGCGACGCGAAAAATAAAGTGACAACACGGTCGTTGTCCGCGACGCGAAAAATAAAGTGACACAAGTGCGACGAATGTCATTCGAAGACGAATGACGTCGCAGGGTGGCCGAGTGTAGGATCAGGAACCCCCATAACATAAGAGGAGGACACGGAATAACTAAGAAAAGGGGGAGTCGGCGGTAGCCGAGGTGGCTAAAGGCGGCTGTCCAGCGCGCAACGAATCTGAAGAATCGCGGGTTCGAGTCCCGCGTCCGAGGCTCCCCTTTCTTCCGTGATCCTACATATTTATACATCAGAATCCGAAACCATGCTTTTATCTTTGCGTTTAATAACCTAAATAGAATGTACGTCAGAGTTTGCGTCTGCGTCTGATACAGCTGCTGATGAGAGAAATTTAAATGTGCATATAAAACCTTATGCCACATCACAATACAGTACACACTCGTTATAAACCCGTTTCGTCTATGCGATGTGTGCCCGAATTTTAATGTCATACTTTCACTTAAAAGTGAATAAAATTATTTTGTCCTTATTGCAAAAATTTCTATCAATTTATACCAAAAGAGTAATATTTTATTGTCATTGAGCGACGTATAATCCTTAATATATTTTAACAAAATTTTAGACGAAATTCTTTTAAGGGGTCATGCTCAGTCAGGAGGCAAAAAAAGGGTGGTCTTTGGAAATTTTTTACTCAAAAGCTATAACACATTTCTCAAAAAATCTTTTTTCCTTTTAAGGATTGCATCCAGTACCGTACATCGTAATTTTTTTATTTAAAAATATTTATCAATAACTAAGTTATTGTCCATCGCTCGAAGGTTCTCTCAAAAAAGGCTTCTGCGGTGACCACTGCTGCACGAAAGTCGATCATCTAAATTCTAAAATAAAAAATTCAAAAGAATTTACTTGTTATATTATATTATCTAGTATTTGAACGAAGGATTTTTCAAAATATTGATTTGGAAAAAAATGGCTGATGTTTAAAGTAAAAGTTTCAATTTTTATCATAAATCGTGCCTGATTTTCGTCAATTAAAAGAAAACTAACCATCGGGTAAAAAATCCTTCGTTCAAATGCTAGATAATATAATATAATAAGTAAATTCTTTTGAATTTTTTATTTTAGATAATCGACTTTCGAGCAGCAGTGGTCACCGCAGAAGCCTTTTTTTTTAGAGAACCTTCGAGTGATTGACAATAACTTAGTTATTCATAAATATTTTTAAATAAAAAAAATATGATGCACGGTACTAGATGCAATCCTTAAAAGGAAAAAGATTTTTTGAGAAATGTGTTATACCTTTTGAGTAAAAAATTTCCAAAGACCACCCTTTTTTTGGCCTCCTGTCTGAGCATGACCCCTTAAACTGTTTGAAACCATCTGAGAGGGTCAGAAGAAATTTTCAAAAACTTTGATTTTTTACCATACATGTAAGGACCACACTAATATGTACGTATAACTATTCTCACTCTCACGTCCCATACTCACGTTATATCTAGCCCGCGGGTCTTTAAAGAAATTATGACGCGCTAGATTCCCTGTGCTCGCTCGTAGGTACGGTCTCAGGGAGGACACACTTCCCAGTTGAAGTAGATCCGGTTTCTCCACTTCGGGACCTCCAAACTCTTGCAGTTGCTGCAGCCAACAACAGAGCATCGTCTCGATACCCTCGTCCACCTACGGAGCGTCGTAGCGTCGCGTCGTCAGACCTCGTTTTCGTCTGGCGCGCTACACATCGGACCTGCGCGTCGCATCGTGTCGCGGTCCCGTCGCAAACATTCAACTTACCCTCCTGGAATCTATTCGAGGCACTTGAGGAAATACGAAATCCGTCGTGGTTAATATGATCTTGTACGGACCCTTTGACATTCTCTTCTTAAGCAGCTTTTTCCTACAGTTTCAAGCGCATTATGTGTACCACTTATAGATGTATACCCGAAGAAGGAGAGAATTATCCGTGAATTTAAAATGGGCTTGTGTGTGTTACCTGATCAAGATAGCGAGCAATATCGCGAATATAGTCAATAGCAGAGATCCCAGAACGATAGACACGATATGCGCAGTGCGAAATGCTGATTCGTCGTGGTCGATAGGGTTCTCTGAAAGAAATAACGAATTGAAAAACATTCGCTAATCGCGGGGGAACCCAACCCGTTCATTTCTCGTTTGCCCATACCCGCGCAATCGACGCCGACACCGACATCGACATCGTCATCGACGTCGACATCAGCGTTAACGTTCGCGTTGCACTTGTACAAGTCAGCGTCCTTTGCCTTGTTGAACGCCACGGCGTTCACGGATAGTTTCCGCGCGTGCAGCGTCCCTCGCCGTTCCACGGTGATCATGATCGGTTTCCAAACATCGATACGCCATTCTAATAAAACATATGTGTACACCTTGTTGTTATAAATGTTTATACTGGAGTTATCGTACGTCAAGATGCTGAGGGTCTCGTTCAGACGATCGAACAATGTCGGTATCGCGTATCGTTCCGTACCCTCGTATATCTTCTCCGCGTCGTATCTGCGAAAGAGTAGATGACGCAAAGAGTAATAATGTGTCAAGGCTGCTTACACCTTGGCGGACATTGTGATTCGGCGAATGAACGTTACCTGCCATCGACGGGCGTTACGATCAACAGTTTCTCCAGGATTGCAGGGCTTATACTTTTTGGCGGGAAAGGTGTTCTTCTCGTCTCCCGTTCGTTTCGTGGCTGTTGCGCTTCTTCTATGGTTTCTACCCTTTCGACCCCGTACACGTCGTCGTCAGAAAGAGCTTGGCGGGATTCGTTCGAGGCAGAGTAATTATTCAGAGACGTTAAATCCTCGAGCGAAATAGGCGCCGTCGTAGCGAGACGAGGTAGAAACAGGTCATCGTCTTCCGTGTGGATGACGACGATCATCGAGTTCCACGGCCCGGGATACGAGCTGGAGGAGGAGGACTGGCGAGCCGTGTTCTCCAGCTCGTTAAGGACTCGGGACGTTAACTCGTTGTCGGATGCGGGTAGACACAGCACGGTAACTGTGTACAGCAGACGACAGCCCGGCAACGGTATGCATAACGAATAGGTATAGTCTCAAGTTATACCTACAAAAAAGGAGTCGTCTCGGTTGGACTCGACTCACCTCTACGAGGAACGTTGTACATTGGTCGAAGAATTTTCCGAATTTCTTCGACGGGAGCACGATACGGTAGTATCACGCGATACCGCAATGCAACTCCGATGCCGCGAAAAGCGTTCAACAGCGCTCCGTTGAGGCTCAACCATGGCTCGCGATCTATAAAGTTGGGAATAAGTTACGGGCGAGTTTCGCGGGCGCGCGTTAAGGTCTACGTACACATATCCGTTCCGTGTCAGTTTCGTTTTGGTGTGCCAGTGGTAAGAAGAAGAGGGGCGTAGAGGGTCTCTTCTTCTTACCACTGGCACGCCGGAACGGAACTGACACGGAACTGATATGTGTGCGTAGACCTTTACGCGTCGTAGGTGGTGATCACGGCGGATAGTGATGAGATTCGAAGCAGTTCGAAGTGCTTCGAATCTGTCTTGAATATCAGGCGAGTATTTCGAAACACTTCGAACATGATTCGAAGCTTAAAACTCTTGAAAGTCTTGAAAAGTCTTGAGTCTTGATAGGTCTTGAAAGTCCTGGAAGTCTTGAAACTCTTACTTCAAACTCTTGGTAGGTTTTGGAACCGTATCTACGTCCACCACTGACTCGCGGGACAGTCATACACACTGGTCAGATCGCGGTTGGAGTATGCCAGTGTTGTTTGGGCGCCACACCAGGCGAAATATAGGCAAATGATTGAAAGGGTACAATATAAATTCTTCGGGTTGCTAGCTATTCGATAGGTAGGAGCATGTCCTTTGCTGACCACGATTATGCACCCATTTTGTCGTGTCTGAATATGGACACCCTGGAGGACCGCAGGACTGCTCTGGATCTTACCTTTTTGCGTTATTTGCTACACGATGAGATCAACTGTCCCGAATTATTGGGTTTGGTTGGCTTCAATGCTCAAGCCAGGTCACTCCGCTACAAAGAGCGTTTTCAATCGCGTTACTTTAGGACGAATCTGGCTGAGATGGACCCGTTGAACAGAGTATGTAATGCAGCAAACCGCCTCGCTTTAAATGCGGATATTTTCTCCGACTCTTTGGGCACATTTAGGGTAAATCCGGGAGATGCGGTCGGGCCGGATTGTTGGTCGAGTCGCTATATTTCAGACTCTATACATAAAAACGCGTTAAAGTGCAGCCCAATTACTTCTCTAGAAGCCAAACAATTGAATGAATAGCGTCACTTCGGTTCCTTCTGTGTTTTTCTAGATTTACAGGCTATAAAAGGTAAACTGAGGTTACATTTAACCTTTTTGTCAAACAACGGTGTACAGAATCGTATTTAAAATATAGTTCTAAGTTTATTTTCGTTTAATGTTTGGGAATAATAAGATAGTAGAGATATTGAGGGACAATGCAGCCAAAGTATTTAGCGATATTAACTCTTCCTCTCAAAACTAACGAGAAGACCGTCTCTCGCTGCAGAAAAGAGAGATGGTCGAGTTATGATTTTTTTATTATTTTTATTTATATTTTTATTTTTTTATCATTATTTTATTATTATTATTGCTTATTTATTTTCTTTATTCACTTTTGTATTCATTTGCTTTGGTAATCGCCGATAGGTAGTTCGCTTTATCTTTGATGTGTTCTTTACTTGTTTAGCGTAAACAAATTAAATATCAACGAATCTGTAATTGTATTCACTCATAAATAATTTTGCTTTATCCCTTGTTCATTTTCCATGAATAATTATGTAAGTGATCTCTGCCAACGACGAAAACCATTTCTCCCGGCACCTCGGGAGAGGTGGTCAAGCCGATTTACAGTAAATATTGTCTTAAATCAAATATCGACCAGTTTTTCCGAATCAGCACAAAATTCTGAACATATTAGGTTTGTTCTGATAAAATAAGTAATATCTGTATTAGTTTTAATAGCCATTTTATATTAGGTCGACCGCGTCTCCCGGATTTACCCTATATCGAAAATTAAAATGGCGTTGAGAGGTGTAGCATAGTAGTGTCACAAAATGTTAATTTTATGGGTATCCGCGATGTCGTTGACTTAGGTTTAAGGGCTTTGATGCCGTTTCTTATGTACAAGTGGAATTTAGTTCCGTTAATAAACAATTATTATTATTATTATTATAAACTGCGACCCTGGCGAGACCCTCTGGCCGATCAACCTGGCTAATTTTTGGCAACCAGATGTTCATTTTTAAGACTTTTAAGACTTCCAAGACTTTCAAGATCTATAAAAACTCAAGACTTATTAAGACGTTCAAGAGTTTTAACCTTCGAATCATATTCGAAGTGCTTCGAAATTTTCGTCATACATATACTGCCCTCCTTAGTTAAACTGTCGTATCTAGCATTTTTTCATTTTTTGAGATATGTTGAAATATTTGAAGTTCCACACATCTTTTACCTTTTAAGTAAAGTCAGAAAACTCTACGTGCTTCGTAAAGATTTATAAACAGTCTAATGTATTTAACCTTAACTTCTTTCCAAATGGTTAAAATATCCTATCTAAAACAATTAATTAATTGGTACGTTAATAATACATTACCTACCGGTATACCTATTACAAAAAAATATATTAGGCTGTTACAAAATAATGACAACATGTTTTAATTTGAATGAAGGGAAATAAGGATGGTACAAAGTAAATGATAAAACTTCAGTTTTCTCGATTGTTTCAAAATGCTAGATAGGACATTTTAACTAAAGAGGGCAATGTAGATTCGAAGCGCTTCGAAGCGCTTCAGATCCCATCACTAACGACGGAGGTTTTACCCGTTCCTATGACAGACACACTCTTCCACTGCAAGCGCATCAACATCTCTGCCAGAGCCTTCGCTATGGTCGGTAACGACGGCGACAGTCTGACGATCGACGAGAACTCCCTTTCCTCTGGATCTTTCTGAAACTCGAAACGCGAGTTAGGACCGTCGCGGTACTTAAACACGTACCTGCAAAGCTTTGACAACGGAGCAAGTCTCGCATCGCACACACCAAGGGGCATGTCCACGTAAATAGCGGTACATTCCACAGATGCGCGAGCTTCGCCGTAACGTCGCACATGGGGGAATCTAAAGCAGCCACGAGAGCTTTCGTTGTCCTTCGGCCAAGTACGCGCAGCAAAGCATCGAGACCACGGGTCTTCGTTTCGCAGGACACTGAAAGCAACAACGGTAAAAGAAAAACAACAGTAACAACAAGAAGAAGACAGTAGACACGCGCGCAAGTCGCGGAAATACTCACAAGACGCGGGCATTACGGTGATCCGCGCGTCATAATTAGATCGATCGAAGAAATCTTGAATATCCGTGACATTCGGTTCACCGTCGCAACTTTCGCGTAGGAAAACTATTACTTCTGCTTCTGCTGGCGGTGGCGGAACAAAGTCGTCTTCGGTTACGTTGGACGGGTAGGCTACCGCACACGGAGCTCGCTCGGTATTAGATAAAAGTAAACATCCGGGCAGGATCACGAACGAGATCCACGACCAGAGCCGGCGTAAAGAGTTCCCGGCCATGGGCCTCCACCAACCCTGTGCTCCACTCGCTCGCACCCTAGCACGCTCTTCCTCTCGCTTGCCTGCTCAGCCGCCAACCTATTGACCCGTATCTATTCGCCTCTCTGTTCGCTTTCGTCCAGGATCTTCGCTACATACATACCTAATTACTCAGGCACATGTACGACAAAATAGCGTACATAAAGCGCTTCGTCCAACGCAATCGAACGGGAGGACAGCGTGTCGCGCGTTTCGAGAAAGCCGAAAAGACCGCTTGGATTTCGTTAAAACCGAGAAGCGTAAAATACGCACCTACCTGCCGTCTTATTTTTCGCAATCTAGGGGAGAGTTTATTTACGACGGAATGATTCTAATACGCGCGGAAGTATGGGGCGGGCGACGCGATCGGACGAGGTGAGCGATAATAAATAGACCGTGCATGATCTTTTCGTACAAAAAGGTGTACAACTTGTTCACGGTAGGCTAAACCTCTGTAAACATTTTCCACCACATTTAGTATTAACCTACCGACGCTAAAAATATTAGCGGCTAACGTTCCGTTCTTTTATAAAAATTCCCCCTTCAACGTTTCAAGTCGCAAGTCCGCCCGGAAAGCAATATCAAAATGTAAAGAATCCGTGCGATTCTTCCCGTGTTAGGTATTAAACACGGGCAACGCGCTAACAATTTTTCCTTTCGCCTCCGATGTAGCTACATGGTAGGTATATCTAAGTATACCTACATTATAACGTAAACTTTGTCCAATCTCTTCGCGGTTTTGATTCTGAAAATTCGTACGAGATGGCCGGATGTTGAGAATACTTGACGTGCACCGAAACAGGCATCCTCCCTGGGCTGCTATGCGCGCGCCTAAACGTGTATCAACTTTTACGTTTACATTTACGTACACAAAAACTCGTATCTCTGAAACTCGGTACATAGAATTGTGGCATTCGCGTTCACTGGGACGACCGGGGGCAGCGGTACCTGTATTAATTATTATTTATAGACACCACGAGACAGGAGAGATTCTTATCGCTGTGACACGCTGCCGCTCGTTCGAGATGCTCCGCGTCTTACCGGTTTTCCTTTCGCGAGGAAGAACGACAGTGTAAGCGTTCCTTCTTCTTTTGTTTGCGTATATACCAGAAGGGGATGAGCGATTTCGACGATATTTTAATAATACGCATATCGCGGATAACCGAGGACACAAGGTTGCGCGCGTGTGTGGTGTGTCGCGGGCGTCAATATTCGATGAGCTCGGACGAGAAACGAGAATAAAGCGCGCGTGCCGTGGTGGAGATAAGAGACGATAGAGCGAAAATTGCAAGAGTTTATGGACGGGCCGAACGCCAAGGCGTCCGGTATCGAACTGAGTCGACTGCGCCCTTCTACACGCATGTCTCGGGGTGACGTTATCGCGAGGGAGCGAACGTTTGTCCCGGGCCGGGGAGCAAAACGAGCTAGTGCGCGGCCCGCGCCGCTTCCAGTACCACCCCCGCTGCGCGGACGTGGTAATTGTAGCGATGGGCTTGAAATTCCGGCGATTGTAAACGATTCGCGACTGTTGAAATTATAGAGATTGCAAACGTGTAGCGACTAAGGGAATTGTAGAGATTTTAAACGATTCGCGACTGTTGAAATTGGAAGCGATTAGCGACTGTCGAAATTGCAGAGATTTTAAACGAATCGCGATTGTTGAAATTGTACAGACTGTAAACGTGTAACGACTATGGAAATTGTAGAGATTGTAAAGGATTCGTGACTGTCGATATTGCAGAGATTTCAAACGATTCGCGACTGTTGAAATTAATTAATTAATTAATTAATCTGTCAGAAACCCTGAAGTTGAAGCTTGGAGAATCACCTGTCTCTCTCTCTCTCTCTCGAGCCTTTATTTGTTATTAATGAAAATTCATGGTAAACAATCAAGTTGCCATCCAGAGGTACACCTACGTGTTTAGGATTTCCACTTTGCGATTCTGTAACTAATTTGTCAGAAACATTGAAATTGAACCTTGGAGAGACTCTCCTGCCACTCTGCTGAGCCTTTATTAGTTATAAATGAAAGTTTAAAGCAAACTATAAAGTTACCATCCAGAGGTACACCTGCGTGTTTGGGATTTCGACTTTGTGATTATTTAACTAATTTGTCGGAAATTTTGAAGCTAATCCTCGGGGAGACGCATTCCCCGCCTCCTGAACCTTTATTTGTTGTTAATGAAAATTTAAAGCAAACTACAAGGTTACCATCCAGAGGTACCTACGTATTTGGGAATTCACTATTTGTAATTGTTTAATTAATCTGTCAGAAACTTTCAATTTTAACCTTGGAGAGACACCTGCCACTCTCTTTCGAGCCTTTATTTGTTAGTAATGAAAATTCATGGCAAACTATCAAGTTGTCATCTAGAGGTTCTTAATGTATTTGTAATTTCAAAATTGTAATTACTTAAATGAATTGTCAGAAACTTTGAAAATAAGCCTCGGGCTGAGACACATTCCCCCGTATCCTGACCCTCTATTTGTTATTAATGAAAATTCAGTGTAAACTATCAAGTTGCCATCCAGAGGTACACCTACGTGTTTGGGATTTCAACTTTGTGATTTCATTCTTCTGAGCCTTTTTTGAAAAAAAATAATGCAATTTTTATGTTGAGAAATACGATTTTATCGATTTCTTATATAAAAAATATTTTTTATCTTTTTTTTAAGAATTTACCTCGAAAATCTGCTCCCGACACATCGTGGGGAATGTTTTTTTGCATCTCTCATTAAATTTTCATCTAAATCGTTAGAGCGGTTTTCGAGATTTTATGTTCACCATCAAACGGTGCACCGCGTACATGCCTTTCGGTTTTTACCCACAACTTTTATGTACATAAAGATATTTAGACTTTTCACTTTTTGTGTTAAAGCTCATAGAATAACAATTAAAACTAGAAAAAACGTTCTCTCTACTGTTATTTATCACTTTACAATTTACGTTTGTAAAAAGGCCTGTTATAGGGCTGTCGAGTTTAACCTACCGCCTTAAGCGCAGTTGGAAAGCACTTTTATATACTTGCAGCTCATTTTGATTTCACATCTCTCTTTTATATTTTAATTATTATTATCTTCTATGCTTTTGTGATTTATTTGATAATATTCTTTTCCGTCCTGGACTTTTTCTTGTACTTGGCGTAATTTTTTTACATTTTTGAAGTTTTTTATGGGGAAAAATTGACTGAGCACTGTTCGAAACAATCATAGTTTACACCTGAAAGCCTCGAAGAGCACACGCTACAAGTGCCTAGAGCGTGAGAGTCGCAAGTATCCAAAGGAAAAAGGGCCCTCGAAGAATAACACCATCCCGACGAATAAAAGACACCCCCGCTACTACTTGCACTTTCCTGTCTAGTCAATTCTAAAGCCTAGTGGTTGTTACGAGCTGAAAGATGGAAGCTTTATAGACTTCGGCAGGGTGCATGCGATTTATAAGGTCCACCGCTCAATAAACGAATTACTGATACCAGAGACCCCGATACCGAATCGTTGAAAGGAGCAGCCAACGGTGATTCCAGAAACACCCTCCTCGTCGGTAATTATGCTCGGTCTTGGAGGGAAAATTATTTTTCTACGGTATCCTGTATGCTCTGCGTAGAAAAATTCGTCCACATTGCAGGAGAATGTTTCCAAGACTCTTCCACAAAGGACAGCAGCATGGACGATTCACGATGTTTCAAGAAGGATGAATCAGAACTCGCTAGGAGTCGTAACTTGCTTGGTTCGCAAAATTTGCTGGATTTCATTGAGGACGATGATTCGCTGGACGAGACGAAATCGAAGTCAGCGACGCCTGTCTAGTCTTCGCGGCCGAACGACACGAATGAAACGACAGAAAAGAGCAGCGACGATAAGAACATCTTCGAAGCCGCGACTCAACGGAGTTGCTCTTCCGTTTAAAGCAGCCCTTATGGATAAAGCGACCAGATATCCCGCATTTGCCCGCATTTGAGCCCTTTGTCCCGCATTGAAAAATGTCCCGTGAAGTGTCCCGCATTGGACATGTAATCTTTTACATTTTCGCAGTGGCATAAAGTTACTGTTTCCTGTACTTCATACTAGATGCTTATATTTAATATTCTTTATTTTATATCCATGATTATTTATATAAGTAATATAAATTGATATAGTTACTTGTGATATTCAACTGTGCCGATCGCAGTCGAATTGCTCTTTCTGTTTTCAATGACCAAGTTCAATTAAATTCATCTTTTGTTCCGGGAAAAAAATATTTTTAATTTCGTTTCACAAGTGTGCATCTTTAAAGATATTATAAATGATCTAATAAAGTACGGAAACGTTCTCCTCACGGATCTGTTAACGTTTTTCTTTTTTTTTTTGCTTGTTTGTCCCGCATTGGCCCACAAAATATCTGGTCACTTTACTTATGGACGAAGACTCCAACGACCAGGAAGACGTGTTTCAAAGGTATTCACGCAAAGATAGTCAAGATAGCGCGGGGCCAGCGAAGAGCCAGTTGCGTGTGAGCGAAGATTCGGATACCGACGAGGAAGGTCGTTTCACGGAAATAGCTTTGACGGAAAAACGAACATTTTGCTGGTTCGAGGTGGGACAGAACGAGAGTAAAAAAGCTATACAGCTTTTGTGTTCGGTATCAGCCCATTCCCTCTCGATGCAGTAATTATAATTAATTATTGTATTCCTCGCAAACGATGCAACGTAAGAACGCACGCCCCGTGTCACGTCAGGTGAACGATCCGTAACGGGAAACGATCGCGAGATCCCTGCCACTCTGAAAGGAAAAAAGAAAAATTATAGGGTAAATCCGGGAGACGCGGTCGGGCCGGAGAGTTAGTCGAGTCGCTATATTTCAGACTGTATACGTGAAAACGCGTTAAAGTGCAGACTAATTACTTCTCTAGAAGCCAAACAATTGAATGAAAAGTATTTTTCTAGATTTACAGGCTATAAAATGTAAACTGAGGTTACATTTAACCTCTTTTGTCAAACAACGGTGTACAGAATCGTATTTAAAATATACTTCTGAGTTTATTTTCGCTTAATGTTTGGAAATAATAAGATAGTAGAGATATTGAGGGACAATGCAGTCAAAGTATTTAGCCATATTAACTCTTCCTCTCAAATCTAGCAAGAAGACCATCGCTAGCTGCAGAAAGGAGAGATGGTGGAGTTATGATTTTTTTATTATTTTTATTTATATTTTTATTTTTTTATCATTATTTTATTATTATTATTGCTTATTTATTTTCTTTATTCACTTTTGTATTCATTTGCTTTGGTAATCGCCGATAGGTAGTTCGCTTTATCTTTGATGTGTTCTTTACTTGTTTAGCGTAAACAAATTAAATATCAATGAATCTGTAGTTGTATTCACTCATAAATAATTTTGCTTTCATCTTTGTTATTTTTCCATGAATAATTATGTGAGTGGTTTCTGCCAACGACGAAAACTATTTCTCCCGGCACCTCGGGGGAGGTGGTCAGATGTCATAACTTCACTTTTCAACCCGATTTACAGTAAATATTGCCTGAAAGCAAATATCGATCAGTTTTTCTGAATCAGCATAACATTCAAAACATATTAGGTTTGTTCTGATAAAATAAGTAATATCTGTATTAGTTTTAATAGCCACTTTATATTAGGTCGACCGCGTCTCCCGGATTTACCTTATCGCACAATTCTGTCGTTCGTGTACGTACGCGATAGTTGACGCATCTCGATGATTCGCATTGAAAATTATGCGATGTGCGTTTTCCTCGAATCTTCCAACATTCCAAATTTGTAGGACAATAAGGACAAACGTGACATCCGTCCGGGATATATTATTAATATTGCCTTGCGCTACAACCTCTGTATGTACGATCAATCGAAGAAGAAAGGAAAAAAAAAAGAAGAAAAGGTGTATCCGTTTCTGTCCCACCTCTCTAATTCCTGTGCTATCGATTATTACCGGCTACGTAAGGTGACATGCGTCGAGCGCTTTGCACCGACGCAATGGTACGATGCTTTGCTCGAAAAAGTTGCGCGTAAGTAGTAACCCATGTTCGCATGGACGCGTTTCATCGTTTACGATGCAGTATGTAATGTGGATCAAACGAATCTACACAAATGAAATTACAATGTGTTGAGTTTACGGGTTTTGTTTTTCTTGACTCTTTTGTGAATCCAACGTCGTACGATAATTCGATGTATGTAAACCGATGTCTACCTAGGTCATACACATGCCGTTCAGTAATGTAAGTACGAGCAGTACGCTCTAGTCCCTTTTATTTCTTTTCCGTTTTCATTCCGTCTTTATCTTCGTTCGAAATGGCAATCTTCAGCTATATGTATACCTATAGATACGCGCGCAGCTATTTGCTGTTTTAAGCGAATTAATACGTTTCTCTCGGATAATTTTTTTTCTTTTTACATAGAAACCTTCAACGGCAACGACAATAATAATTCGCAACGGAACGTACGTTTTAACGATTCCATCGAGAAATTGAAAATTTTATATGCGGAAATTATTCGCTGTAGATTGTATATATATCATACCTTGGACTATCGTGTCCTGTACAATAGAGCCACGTTGACGAAATGGATACATACGTACAACGTTAATCAATGCCAAGGTCTCCAAGTTTCTACACTTCCTTCCACCACGTACCCTTTTCGCGCCGACCGCTACTACTCTTTGACTACTACGAACGGTCTGCATTCACGTGTATAGGTACGTGTTCCTTTCATTAAATTAAAACGTTTAAGAAACATTCCAAGTACGTGGTATATCAAGTTTTCTCACCACTTCTAGGCAACAGGAGTTTTAAAAATTGCGAAATACGATTCCTCGTCGTTATCTTCTTGTTCGCAGTATACCACGACGAATTGTTTGCCTACGACGAGTCCATCTCTGTCCGTACAATCTGCTGACGAATTGGGGTCGATAACGCCGCCTCTTTATTTAAACATGAGTACCGCCACCGCGATAGGTGACGTACAAGCCCTTCAAACTTTAACGATTCATACGAGCGACGTGACGAGTGTCGATTTTGCTAGCGATTGCGTATTGGTGACTGGATCGGGGTAAGGAACTAACAAAACATGTGTAGCCACACTACTGGAATCGAACAGCGGAGAGACACAAGTAGTTGTGTAATTATTTCATTTTCAGAGATAAACGCGTTAGAGTTTGGCAATGGCAGCCAGGCAGCGGATACGTAGAAGCGTATTTTTCACCACTGCTAGGACACAAATATGGAGTTACATCGGTGAAAGTGAGCCCTCAGTCCACGATGTTGGCTTCGGCCAGTATAGATGGCACAACGTTACTCTGGAATTTACGCGTAAGTCGCTATAAGTTACTTGAAGGGCGAGTAGTAGGATGGTTACGATGTTGATCGATCAACGCTTTCGCGTTTAACGAACGTGCGGTGTTTATTTGCTCCGCAGACAGGATCGAAAATTCACGCCATGGTTCAAGTGGGGGGAGAAGCGGTAAGAGTCTGTCGGTTCTCACCGGACTCGACGCTACTCGTAACCGCCGGGGATAGTGGACAAGTGTGCCTCTGGGACTTGGTTCGACGTAATTTAATCAGGCAAGAAAAATGCGCTGACGCGTTGTTAGGTTGTTGGGAATAAACGGGCATTTTAAGGGGGGAGTCTGGTGTAACTAGATGAAAATCGAGGCATTTTTCGGGAATTTTTTTTAAAGAAAATCGATCTTTCTGAAACTTTCAGGATACGTATAAATTCATATCTTAAAATATGCAAAATTGAACAAATGGCGGGCTCTTGAAAAAAAGTTCACTTTTTCCAACGAAATTTTGCCTTAAATGTGTAAAAAAAGTTATTTATTTAAACAATATCATTACACTAATAGCTAAGTTCTGTGAAGAAAATGTTCACAAATATTCGTGCACAAGGTCAAGTCGGTCGGTTGAATATTTTTGGAGTTACATTGCCTGCCAATTGTAAAACTGTCGTTTCGAGAAAAACACATTTAAAGTTTTTTAGTACCCTGGTGCTCCGTAACAAAACCGGCTATATCCGCTTTAATTTTTCGAATTTCGTTTTGCGGCTATGGGAGCATATTATCGTGATGTTTAACTATTGATTTATGAAAACAAAAATGATTTCTTCGGCCCGCTACACCAGGCTCCCCCTTAACGCGTAGATACCTACTGTGTGCGCGACGTTGCCTGCTTCTACATGTAGTACTATGTACCTATTCCCTAGTAGCATTTCTGGTTGGCCCACAGTATCCCCAAGTTGGGAATTAGTTGGCCATCAAAATGCCAACAATAAATGCTACTAGGGTTATATGTAGTTTCCAACATTGGAACACTATAACGGTCGATTTAACGATGACCATCTCTCTGTCTTCGCGTTTAGGTGTTTTCAGAAACACGAAAGCGCTGTGCAATGTGTATGCTTTTCGCCGGACTCCAGCTGGTTAATTACGTCTTGCACTTTTGGTGTCTTGAAATTATTCTCCACTGCCGATATTATCGACCCGTGCGTTTCCGATAACCGGACCATCACCGCGCTTGACTGGGTAGACGATGCTCATGACCTTGGCGTTGTCTCGTGTGACTTTTCCAATTCTCAACAGATTACAAGTACGTCCAGTCTTTTACAGAACAAAAACCTACCACCGCGTAGGTACTTGATTCCCTAACGTGCGTATACCTACATACGTGAGAGCATGCGGTTCGCGTGTGTGTGTACCTAGGTAACGAGCCGTTGACGAAATTATATCAACTGGTTACTTGTGGTAACGACCACGAGGTGAAACTGTGGGAGATAACCGTGGTACAAGCGAAGCGCGAGATTCAGCCATTCACTGCCAAAATAATCATCTGCAGAATCATGGAGAAACACAGTAGTGCCTTAACTTGCGTTCGATTCAGCGCCAACGGATTATACATCGTTAGCAGCGGTCTCGATAAGACAACAGTCATCTGGGAAACGGTAGGGGTACTACCTAAGTGTAGGCGTAACGAGACAGCTCGCGACGCGGGATACATTTTTCCATAATTTATTTCCAGAGTACGGGAAAGGTGATGGCAATAATGTCTGGACACAACAGATACGTAGCATGCTGCGCATTCTCTAGAGACGGGAATTTAATAGCGACTGGTAAGTAGGTACTGGACCGGCGTTGAGCTCCTATCGTGAACAGATCCCTAATTCCGAGTGTTCGTTTCTCGCTTCTTTCTGGCCGAAGGGGGGAGCGAGATGGAACGCTTTTCGTGCGCGCGGGCGTGCGCGACGGGTGCAAGCACTCAGATGGAATCGTGACTGCTCGACGCATGCGCGCGACGGACAGATAGCCAGACACGGCACGAGTCTTTTTACGCCCTACGCGAACTTTTCAAATTACGCACTTTATTATAATACATTTATTTGAGATTATTGACAACCTTACTCTGAATTTTTATTCGTAGTTTAATTCACTTATAGTACAACTTGTAATATTTAATTTTAAAGTTTATTTTCAACAATACCAGTAATGAAAATATCATTTTGCACCTCCTGTCGACTTTCCGCCCTTGGGCAGTCGCCTAATTTTGCAGAGTAAAGTCATAAATAATCTCAAATAAATGTATTATAATAAAGGGCGCAATTTGACAAGTTCGCCTAGGGCGCAAAAAAGACTTGAGCCGGGCCTGCGTCAAGATTTTGCGAACAGTTCCCGTGCTCACCGTAAGTGCTTGCGACCATCGCGCACGCTCGTCGCGCACGCAAAGGACGGAGTGTCACGGCGCCCGAAAGACGGAGGGAGACAAAACATCAACGTGTCGTCTGTCTCGTACCGTCCTCGCTCGCTTTCAGTGGCTCTCGCTTGCTCTCGTTCCATCTCGCTCTTACCTTCGCCGGACAAGAGTGAGACAGAAGTGGTGGGGATAGCGACAAGCATCGTGTGCACCAAACCGAGCACATACGGAGACAATACTGTACCTAATCTCCTGCGAGCAAGCACAGAATGCGACGCGCGTCTACAAGTGGAAACTGACGGCACGTGAACGCTCATAGCTCGCCGAGTCGCGCTCGCCAAACCGACTCAACGAACCTGGGCGAGCCGAGCAAGCTCGCCGATTCACATGCCGTCAGATTCCACCTTACGACATTTCGTTCTGAAATAAGTACCCCTACAAACAATCAATGCTCCAGGATCCAACGATAAATCTGTCATCGTTTGGGATTTAACGGGAACCCTGTGCCTCGATTCAGAACTTACGCGGCGCTTCGTACCTACGTTGTTTTTAGAAGATGACAAACATGTACGTAATATTATCATGTACCTATTCGTACGATTTCAAACGAATCAAAGCGTTCGTTACTTCAACAAGTATCAATGGTAACGCTCTGTTCCGATGGTAGAGCATCAAGTACGAGCAGGACGTGATGAAAAACGCCGAGACATCGACCAACGACGTACGATTGATTCAAAGACTGGAAGAACACACAGGCGTGGTAAACAGCGTTGCGTTTTCCGGAAATCGTCTGGTTGCCTCAGGATCTGGGTTAGTCGATACACACACACACCGCGATCTGTTTGAACTGTTGTTGACGTGAAAGAGAGAAAAAGAGGGAAGAAAGGGAAACGATAGTATGCGTCGATTCGACACGCGTATCGTAGACATGACCTTCTAGTTGTGCTAATTTAGAGACAAGCTAGTACGCGTCTGGAGCCTTGAAGAGGAAGAGGCAGAGGGAGAGGCAGAGGATTCCGTCGTCGCTATGAAATTCCAGGAAAAGCCTTACAGTCCGTTGGATGGTCATAAATACAGCATAAATCATGTGGAATTTAGTCCCTGCGGTAGTATGCTTGCATCTTGCTCGTTGGACGGCACAGCCATCGTATGGAATGTCGAGGTAATGCGTGTAAAGTGTTCAATTATCGCGGTGGGTATCCGTCTTTTATTATATTGTCACATTATTCTCTGGCAGAACGGATGTCCAGCAAAATCTTTCGTGAATTCGGGATCCGGCGTTCGTGTTTGTCGATGGTCGCCGGATGGTACAAAGATTGCCACAGCGGGGGACGACGAAAGGACGACTTTGTGGGATGTGAACAATCAGGAAGAACTTTGGTACATGATTTTTACACTTTTCGCGTGCAACACCTCGAGTCTGATAGAAAAATGTACCCAAGATGAATAGTACGCACTCGTTATCAGCCCGACGAACGGGGCTGGCGGCGGGCTCGTAGCGCGTTGTCGACATTATTCCGCGCGGCCAATGCGCGAGTGAGAAAACCCAAGAGCGAGCGAGAGGAAACAAAAGAGCCTCTCGCTCGTTCCCGGGTTACCCCTAGTAGCATTTCTGGTTGGCCAACGGTAGCCAACAGTTGGGAATTAGTTGGGATATAGTTAGTGTTTTTGCCTACAAATTCCCAACATAGAGCCTACGGCAAAAAAGTTACGACAGTGTACCAACGAATATTCAATGTTGGACCTACAATTATTATGGTTGGTTAATTAACAAAAAGTTACAACAGTGTGCCTACGAATATTCAATGTTGGGCCTACAATTACTATGGTTGGTTAATTAACAAAAATTTACAACGGTGATTAAATGTCGTCTTATAAGTGTCAGAAAATTTGCTACATCCAAAAACCTGTTATTATATTCCAAGTTGTGATTTTTCTTTTCTTATTTATAAATACGTAATGAGGACGTCTGTCTTGAGGGAATGTGAAATTTTAGGGAATGAATTTGAAGGTCGAATGATATTTTGTAGAATATTTCGCGTCACTGCACAGTTTTTATAAACAATTGATACTAAGTATGAAACTAGAAATTAGAAGTGTCTACAAGGAAATGTGTTGGGTAAGTGCGAACAGCGATTGCTTTGTAAGCGGAAAGTTTGGGTTCGATTCTCCTCATCCGCGATTTTTTTTTCCTAAACCAGGCCTGAAAAAGACGTGTTTTCAACGTCTTTTGAAGTTCTTTAAGACACCTTCTGGACGTCTTTAAGACGTCTTTTGAAAAGAATATAAATAATAGGGCAACGGTAGGAAAGCCTACCTTGGCCATCTGTTGTTGGCCCAACCTGAAAAAAAAGTGCCAAATCTAACTGTTGGCCAACTAATATTATGTGCGTGGCCCAACTGTATGCCAACAACAAATGCTACTAGGGACAGTATTGTCTCCCGATGGGCTCGGTTTGGTGCATACGATGTGGGCTTTTCGCTATCCCCACCATTTCTATCTCACTCTTGTCCGGCGAAGGCGAGAGCGAGATAGAACGAAAGCGAGCGAGACACAGTCGCGCACGCCCGCCGCGCACGAAAAGCGTTCCATCTCGCTCCCCCCTTCAGCCAGAAAGAAGGGAGAAACGAACACTCGGAATTAGGGCGCTGCTCACGATACGGGCTCCACGCCGATCCCAACCAGCGAGCCCTCAGGGAAACAATACTGTACCCCACTCTCGTCCGAAGGATTCCAAGAAATGGTGGGGATAGTCGCCGGACTTTCAACGCAAGATAGAAACGGGCTGGTAACAAGTGCCTACTGTATTCTTGCAATACAGGGTCAGCATTCTATCTTGCAACCCGCGCTCGCGCGAACAGGTAAAATGGCAACAGCGCCTCACGGACGCATTCGACTACTGACTACAACCATGCACAAAATTATGAAAAAGAAAACCAGAACAATAGATTCTGAGGTCTGTAGAACTAACACATAATTGAATAAAAATTTAATTTGTCAATTTATGAAAGTAATTATACAGAAACAACTAGCCTATTGTTTATCAACACCATGAATTTTAAAAAGAGCATTAAATACAGTATCAAATAAACAGTTTGCAAGAGCTTTTCACAACAATTATGGTTAAAAAATTGATAAAAGAAAAATTAAGTAAACTTAAAATATGTTAAATTATCCATCATTAAGAAGGAATAATTTTTCCCCATTTTTCAGCACAAATTGCATTCCGATATCTTTTATGATTCAAAAGTTTTACGAAAAAGGCCCCAAATTCTTGAACCCGGGCCGGGAAATTCTGAATAACTCTTTGCGACGTTAATTTGAAAGAGACCATCCTAAAATTTTCGAAGCTCGGGCATCACTGCTGTCCAGCGGTCGCTGGCAGCTCTCCGAACGCCGGGCCGGTGCATGGTGTAGTGGAATGCGTCCGTGAGGCGCTGTTGCCATTTTACCTGTTCGCGCGAGCGCGGGTTGCAAGATAAAATGCTGACCCTGTACCGATCAGTAGTGTACTTGAGAAAACGCCCAAATCTCACATGTGCCTACATATTATGTACCTACATATTCGTATACCGCAACAACCAGTAGCGTGATCGTATCATTATTAACTCGTCGAACGGCACCACACAGTGTTTTCAGAGGTCATTCCGATGCGGTGAACGCGATCGCATTTACGCACGATTCCCGTTATTTGGTTACGGCCTGCAACGAGGGAACTTGGAGGTTGTTCGATATCGTCGACGACAAAAATTGTGCCGCCTTGATGATATGTGAAGAAGCACACGACTTGGGTGTCCAGGGATGCGATTTCAGCCCGACTTCTAATGTTATACTCGCTGGTAAGTACAGATACCTAATACGCGTCGACGCGCGACGCGACATGTTGACATAGTAGGCGGATAAGTAGGTACATACGCACTTGTACATACTTGTGTAAAATTTTTTAGGGAGAAGAATTGATACAAGTAACGACAAGCGATCTTATCTACTTGCAACTAGTGGTAACGACTCTTTAGTAAAATTGTGGCAAATAACGATTGATAAGGAAAATGAGACGACGGCGAGAGGTACTAGGAGCAACGATAACGATGTTCGTTACGAAGAAGCAAAGGCTTTGACCGGGCATGGAGGTAACGTGACCTGTGTTCGATTCTCACCGGCTCAAGGGGAAACCTTGGGAAGCGTAGCGACGGATAGAACGGCACGTATATGGAGCGTGGTAAGTGGACGATCTATTGCTTTTCCTCCCCCCTCCGTTTTCGCAGAAGGATAACGACTATACGAAAAAAAATGTATCGATCGTCGGTTATACGCAGGTATTTATGTTCATTTCCATGCTTCAATTTTTATTAAAATTAAAAAAAAACAATGTGATTTTAGTATTCCGGAGCTTGCTTGTACGTGCTGGAAGAGCACGAAAGTCTTGTAACTGCCTGTGCCTTTTCTCAAGATACGTCTCTTTTTATTACAGGTCCTAATTCATTATTTAAGTGTCTATTGTATTATATCAGATAGGTATTCTATAACTGTCGTACGTGTTTCCCTGTTTCATTAACAACCGCTATCCCGAACGACCAGGTGCACTGGACAAAACCGCTATAATCTGGAAAATACCTCGGCAATTAATTTCACAAAATACCCTAATCGATAACTTGAGGTACCACAGTAAAAAGGTAATCGAGAAAAGACGCGCACGATGCTACGTTCGACAATTCTCATAAAAGAACAAGAAACATAATGAATTATTGTGGACACGCGATATTCGCGATGCTTAAGGTTGCGGATTGGAGGGTGGACGATACCCTGAAATGGCTAAATGAAATAGGATTGTCAACGTTAACGCGGAAAGCCTGCGCAATTTCTCTGAGTGGACGGCAATTACTTGCGATGTCGGAAGACGAATTAACCAGACGGCTAGAAATCGAACAAGATGAAGAAGTATGGCGTAGATCTTTTGTATTTAGTATAGGGCTGTTCGAGTACTCGAATATTCGAGTAGCTTGAAATTCGGACCGAGGCGAGACTGGATTTCCGAGCCGAGCCGAGTACTCGGAAAAAACGAGCGGCTCGAATAGAACCGATTAGCTTGAATGGAACCGAGCAACTCGAATGGAACCGAGCAACTCGAATAGAACCGAGAACTTGAATTTTTTCGAGCGGCTCAAAGTAAACTGAGTGGGCCGAAAGTACCGAACAATCCGGTGTGTCGAGTAGTTTGAAGCTTAAATGTTTCGAATATTTTAGATGATGTTTATATACTGGATAATGGTTCGTAATTATTATTATTATTATTTCGACTTTATTACTCGTTAAACAGAAAATATAGTACATAAGGAGAAAGTAAGATACGAGTAGAGGCGAAGCCGCAGTAATAATGTAAGTAATTAAAATGTAAACTGCAAATGAAAATATTCTCTAACTATTGAAAATAATTTTTCGCCTTTACTGGTATCTTACTTTCTCCTAATGTACTATATTTTTTGTTTAACAAGTAATAAAGTCGAAATAATAATAATAATAATAATTACGAACCATTATCCAGTATATAAACATATTCTAAAATATTCGAAACATTCAAACTTCAAACTACTCAACACACTGGATTGTTCGATACTTTCGACCCGCTCGGTTTACTTCGAGCCGCTCGAAAAAATTCGAGTTCTCGGTTCTCTTCGAGTTGCTCGGTTCTCTTCGAGCCGCTCGGTTCCATTCGAGTTGCTCGGTTCTTTCGAGCCGCTCGCTTTTTTCGAGTACTCGGCTCGGTTCGCTTTTTCCGAGTACTCGAACAGCTCTAATTTAGTACATACCTATCTACTATCTGTGGGCTGTGGACAATCGATTCGATCACGGCTAGAACGCTATTACGCTTTCTATAATCATTGCTTTCAGGCAGCTGAAATCTTTAGGACTCAACTCTATTGGTTGAAAAGCGAAGATGGCAATGCTTTACAAGTTGTCGTAGACGATGCTGATACACCGCACGAATTTTTATGTCCCATCACACACGAGATAATGAAAGAACCCGTTCGATGCTCCGGTAAGGAACTCATGCACATACATACGTCGCAACAACATTTTGTGCTATAACCAAACAGTTTCATCGCTTCAGATGGATTTACGTACGAGAGAGCAGCTATTAACGAGTGGTTTTTATGTGGAAAGTACACTAGTCCGATGACCAACGAATCTCTTCGAGACACCTCATTTACGCCGAATGTAATGCTCAGAAATACGATATACACTTTTCTTCATGGAAATCGACCCCAGTCTTAAATACGGACTTGGCAATTCACGGTGTGTAAATCGTGATATGAATTTATATGCGAACGGGCGAAAGACTATTTCCTGAAACGCCATACATATATACATACATACATACATATCTACCTTTCGGTAATTAAGCACTTTATGCACTGCAAGTCGCGTTAGCTTATATACTAATACAAAGATATGTGAAGAAAATTGTATACACATTACACGTACACCGAAGCGTACGCGTAACTTTGTCAGAAGATTAACGTTAAATGTGCGCACAAAGAATTATTGAAAAATACGGTGTGCGATGTGTTTATACTTGTGCTGTTGCACTCGAAACACCCATAGATATTGTTAAATATGTTTGTAAACTTTTTGTAAATATCTAACAATATATACATACAATGATGAAACACTCTATGCTTCTTCCCGGAAATTTAATTAAATTGCAGTTGAATGGTATGAAAAATTTCCCACCATTTAGACAATAGTCCAAACTTTTCTGTTTCCAAACGAAACGGTAATAAAATGGAGTGCATTCGCGTCAAGTAAATTCCATGTAGGTTAAAAGTTGAAATCTCGAAATCCTATTTGCACAAAATTAAATTAAATTATTTAACTATGTTCCACGATCTCGACCATCTTCAGGTTTTTATATATAATAGTTCGATAACAGACCATTATTCTTGATTTCTTTGGAGGTTGTTACTCAAAGGGTTGTTTCCAGAAACCACCCCCAAAGAATAAATTTTTTTTTTCTACCCTCAATAATTGATTTACAATTTAGAGAAAAATATGTGAAATACAGTTAGTATGTAGCTATTTTTTCATCTAAATATCTTAAGTAGTAACCGAGAAAAAATATAATAACGTTAAAGGCGTTTACATCTGTATTACCCTTAAACGGGGTGGAGGGGGTAGCGATCTAAAACTTTACATAATGGTGTTCAGGCAAGGAGCATTGTTTAAAAAATAACAACTCCAAGAATCGGCATGGGGCTGTTTGCCCATGCTTACGCTGCTAGACCCTTAAGGAGACTACTTAGGCAGTCGAAAAATTAATTTTTTTATTGTATTTTCAGAAAGTACTATCTTTTCTGAATAAAATGCCGCTTGGTTTATAGTAAAATTCGCAAAATTGTAGATTTGGCAGCAAAAAACGTCAAGCGGCAGCATATAGCGTCGCCTTTGCCCAGAAATTTTAAACGCGTTTTTCTCGAATATTTTTTTCTCTTCATTTTTTCCTGATTGCGAACGAATGGAGGTTCAGATCGACTTGGAAAAAATTACAGGATGTATAAAACGTGTGCCATTTCAGCACAAACCTCTGATACGGTCCGTAAAAATTCGAGATTTTCATAAAAAAATTAAGAAGTCACCGGATTTTAGTAGCGCACAAACAATGATGGTGAAATTATCAACTCTATACTAGAGCTGTTCGAATACTCGAAAAAAAGCGAGCCAACCCTGACTCGGCTGGAAGAACTGAGTACTCGTAAAAACCGAGCGGCTCCAAAGAATCGAGTACTCGAATTTTTCCGAGCGGCTCGAAGAGAACCGACTAATCGATTTTTCTTTTTTTTTTTCTCTTCGAGTACTCGGCTCGGCTCGAAAACCGAGTCTCGGCTCGGTCCGAATTTCAAGCTACTCGAATATTCGAGTACTCGAACAGCCCTACTCTATACAGTGTAGGCTACTCCGCGATGAGCTTCATTCACAATTACAACGAGAATGCCTAGGCCTCCTTGCCACACGCAACGATCAAGCGAGCTCCTCCGTTGCGCTTTTGTTTTTTAAGGAGCCCGCTTTTGGCATAAGTAAATACAGACAGAGTCCACCGCGGGCTCTTTGAATTGTTGATTCTTACACTTTCAATATTAATTTTGTTGAATATTAATTATATACCTTTACAGATATGTATCCGAAATTATTCTCTCGTCCAGTGTTCTCTCTGTTATATATTTCATTATATTAACTCTAATTAATGTAAACACAGTTGTACATAATATAGAATAAATTTCTTTTAAAGATTTATAACATGATTTCACTTTGAATTATTCATATTCACACATCCTACTGGAACCATGTATTTCTAACCTTTCTGTCTCATCTGTCATTTACAATTTCAAGATGGCGACGAAATGGTCAAGTTATTCCGTTTGGCAAACCTCGCGACGGCCGACGTACGGAACAGTTTTTCTTACCACTTTCAATCTAGGCAGATAAGTCTCCTTACTCTTACTTCATGGTTGTGTAGTACGATAGGTAGAAAGGTAGATACATACATACCATACCTACGTAGGTATATACTTGTTTCGGTGCGTATTTAACAGCGATCGGGATGGTAAGTAATTTCGAATGCTTTATTAAGGAGATTTATATACCTATAAAACAAGGACAAGGATAGAAGACAATGAATTTGATTGCAGGCATCGTACTCGGAGGATCAGCTGGCAGGTAAGTGAACGCGCACGAGTTCTTCGGCAACAAGGAACGCGAGATGAAAAGAGGGGCGAACAGTTTTTTCTCGATGCTTAATTCAGGTCAAGAATGTGTGGTTACCTTATTAGACCCACCCTGGTGTCACCGACCATTGCGTGTCGGGGGATTACCTTTTATGGTTAGGTACTTGAAAGAAATACTACTGGCAGAAAAGAAGAAAGGCAGACAGAAAGCGAGTAACATCGCAGCAGTCGTTGCTTCGCAACTTTTATGTTGGTTTTAAATCGCTTCTCTCAATACATTTACGTATGTACTTTTCTAGTAGGATTTCATGTCGAACACCATATTTATATATATGTGTGTGTGTATGTGTGTGTACGTCTCGTGATACGAAACCAATTTCGACATTTATTTCGTTGATTCTTTTTATCGTCGAAAACTGGAAAAGTGAAACGCGATCGCGTAATATTACGGCCTAAATTTTCTTAATATAAAATTGTGCGTACGGTTTCATACTAAATACTATATATAAAGTGCAAGATGTATGGTTGTAGTTATCAGGAACTGACTAATAGAATGATGTCATCCATGGAGGGTAAATATTTGTTGTCAGTGACGCGCGCGTAATATCGTTATTATCGGGGCGTAGCCGCGCGCGAAAGATATGAATCTACTATTGTTGTTTCGTCGCGAATATAACTGTGATAATCGAAGATTGTTCTGCATTGCTTCAGAATTCCAAGAAGCATTCCAGCTCTTCGACAGTCGAGGAGATGGAAAGATTCATGTCGCCCAAATCGGGGACGCGTTGCGGGCTCTTGGACAAAATCCAACAGAATCGGACGTGAAGAAGTTTACCCACCAGCACAAACCCGACGAACGTATTAGTTTCGAAGTGTTTTTACCTATTTATCAAGCTATAAGCAAGTCTCGTACGTCCGACACAGCGGATGACTTTATAGAGGGTTTGCGCCACTTCGACAAAGATGGAAATGGTTTCATCTCTTCTGCTGAATTGAGACATCTTCTAACAACATTGGGTATGCGAAATAACCGGTGGTTTCACCTTTATAATCGCGGTAACCCAGCGATATAAACATAGATTGTTCGTAAAATTTTTCAATCGTACGTCTGATCTGTAATAGGCGAGAAGCTTAGCGACGAAGAAGTTGAAACGCTGCTGGCGGGTCATGAAGATTCACAGGGTAATATCAATTACGAAGATTTTGTTCGCCAAGTGATGTGTGGTTGAACGCCTGTTCCGTTAAGTGCGAAAGAAATGATTAGTGCGAGAAGATTCGTGCCCTTTGAAAATTTTTTTCTAATGCTTTATATATATATAAAGGAATTTAATCTCTGATAGCTTTGCCAGAAGTTACAGGATATTAGTGATTTTGGATGCAAAGAATACACCGACATCGGATGAACAAGTTGATTTTCCAGATGGGACATAAAAAATAAAAAATCCTATAATAGCTTGTATACAAAGCATTCAACGTGAAAACATTCCATGTATCGTTGTATCCATTGCGTATGCACTTTTTTAAAATCAATCTGTTATAAGTAATTTATCTTTTTATGGCTGTCGATAGTTTTCTCATTTTTCTCTTTGTTCAGCTGTTTTCTGTATGATTTAACTTATTCTCTTTGTCCAGCTGTTTTCTGTATGATTTAACTTAACTAATACCGTCTGAGATAAGAAAAATACTGTATATTGAATAAAATAGAATTTCATAAAAGTGAAATGTATAATTTGAAATTACCTGAACAGTTATCTAAAGTTTAAACGTACGAAATTGTGCTGTATCGTAACCGTTCGTGTTATGAAACAAAATGTTGGAATTAAGAAATAGGAGTTAAAAGGGTCACGGGTATTTCAATTCTCGATACGATCGAAAAGAGAAGACGTGGCATTCCTACATTGTTCCGCGTTGGTGTACCTAAATATAATTCTTTCGTTTGTTAAACGTTGCTTGGCATGAAAATTTAAACAACACAGAAAAATATTGAACGAAATTACTGCGAGCTATTACCCAAAACTTGATATCATAATATCAAGATATACGTACTAATAAATACATAGGTACTAGGTACGTATGCCTGTGCTCCGATGGAAAGAAGTGGGTTGAGAAAATCTAGGGTCCGAATAGTATATCTCTATTGGCTGGCGCAACAACGTCGACGAATACAAAGTAAGCAAACGGGACACGGGCGGCGGGAGCCAATGCGAGCGAAGAACCCCGACCGACTTCTTTCCATCGGGGCATAATACCTCAGATAGCACACGTCGTCTATAAGCCGTCTTTAAGACGTCTTGAAAGTCTGAAAGACGGCTTATAGACGACGTGTGCTATCTGGGACTTAATACCGCGTAGGCATTTCGATTTCGCCATGTCGGCGGTGGTGCCACTGCCAAAATCGTGGGACGCGGGTCCAAACGCTTACCTCCGCTATGGGCGGTCCTCAGTCGTTGCAAAGAGGAAATATAATAAGAGGCGTCACTAGACAAGGACAGAAATAAACTAGGCAAATCACTAGACAACCAATTTAAATGCCCATTCGGCAATGATCGGTAAACTTCGGCAATAATCAGCCAACTGCGATAAGGTATATTTAGTCGATTTAAATATCCCGCTCGAAAAGACAACCAATTTAAATGCCAAGGTCAAGCAAGGCCTTCAAAGGTTCCGCCCGGAGTGACGCCTCTTATTATATCTCCTCTTTGGTAGTTGCTTAATTCTTAAGGTCGTCTTAAGCATGCAGCATCCTTTACTAAGGTGGAAGTCAGATATATTGGCCGGTCTGAAGTTGTTTCGCGAACAGCAATCGAGGGGAAATCGGCCCCCTCCCGTGAGTCTTCATGGCATAGCGCGAAAGAGAGCGAGAACGTTAAGAAAAGAAGCAGGCTCACTGGAGGGGGCTGATTTCCCCTCGATCGCTGTTCGCGAAACAACTTCAGACCGGCCAATATATTTGACTTCCACCTTAGTTTACGAGGCTAACAGAGGATGCCGTATGCTTAAGCATTTGCTTAAGAATAAGCAACGACTGAGAATACCGGCCTATGATCTACCGTCGTCTCCCACTATGCCGTACCGTCGTCCCCCACTTTCTTGCCACCGCACTGCACACAAGCATTATTTTTACTCCTGTCCGTGTGAGCTGCCTGTTGAAGAAAGTGGGGGACGACGGTAGGGCATAGTGGGAGACGATGGTAGGTCATAGTGGGGGTAAGCATTTGGTCTCGCGTTCCACGATTCTGCCATCACTGCATGTCGGTCGGAAATCTCGAAACAACTGTGAATAAAACGTGATCGATTTGAACTAAATCGATTTTGGTATATCGAATCGAATCGGATCAAAGTAGATCGAGTAGTGACTTGGACGTCGACATTCGACAAGGAGCGCTTCAGTATCGTTTCTGGTTTCGCACGCTCCGAGTGAGACGATTGTCTTGCGTGGAGTGATACCCATTCTACGATAATTCTTATCGTATAGTAATCGCTAGTTTAGCGAACGTTTCGTCTTCAAAAAGTAATTTTACGATCGTCAAAATTTTACGAAAAAAGAAGTATGAACATTAATTCCAGTCTACCATTAAGTAATTGTGAAAGTAGTAAAAAGGGCATGATAATGCCAAGTCTAATATCCAGCAATTGGTGAGTACAGTGCGACTACTGCGTCATTTTTATCTTGAGTTCGTCACCGCCATCTTGCATCCTATTTATCGGCATGTATTATAGTGTGTTTTCTTTACTGTTTCCAATGGACACACGCTTCTCGTGCAACTAAGAATTCGATAGTACATATTTTTTTAAAGCAGTTCATTTGCTCGACATATGCTTTTCCTGCGAACTCTCGGAAACTACACACTTGTAACTTCTAATGGAACAATGATTGTCACGTTACTACATCCGATTGGATTATTTAGCTTCGATAATAGGAAAAAGCCTTCGTTAGATTCAACATTAATTCTACATTAATTCTACATTAATTCTACATTAATCTATATGTTATTTCCCTCGATATTGCAAATGCTGTTCGACATTTTGTACCAAAGTATTTAGTATACGATCGAAGGTTACACGTACACATGTTTGTATATATGTATGCATGCATGCATGTATGAATGCGTGCATGCATATCGTGTTCTATGTATGTTGCACAAGGAAGGCAGAGCGAGGGATCGAAACATTGAATGATGTTGTTGATACGGTATGTTTAATGTTCTTTGAAGGAGCAATAGCTTCCGTCTGTTACGATGCCACGTGAATCGTGAGATATATCGCGTGACGTATGTACTTGTGTGTAGTGCATACACAAAGTACAATCCACTGCAGGCGCACGTACATGCATACATAAATGCATATCTCTCGGTATGCGTCAGCTGTTCCCCGTCATATTATACGTGCACCAATGCATAGCGATGCGCGAGTAGAAATGATACGAGCGCGAGGATATTTCGCTGCCATTTTATCTTATTTTCATGTAACTTGAGAAAAAAAGCAATACCCGAGTGGACTTACGATGCGAATGACTGTTTGTTTATATTTCGTTTGGTCTTAACGGTCCTAAAAGCGCGTTCGGGTCAATTTGAATCGCTGAAATGAAACAAAATTGCGTACGTATGTAAGTATCCCAAGTACATCCACCCAAGTGGAAGTCGTACATACAGTAACCGAAATAATGATAGGTTAATCCTAATTTTGTGATATAAAAAAATGTTTTATGTAATATTTTTCCCATACATAATTGATTCTTCTTAAGACAATTAAAACAAAATAGTTTAAATTGAATAGTATAGTTTAATAACAAAATTGTTATTATACAAAATTGAAATTTACGTGCGAAATAAACATAGGTTCACCTTCGACAAAAGGTTCCAAATTCAACAAAAGTTTAAAAAATAACAAATCAGTAAAAAGACAAAAACAACTTAGTAGTTAGTTGACCCTCTATTGATTTTAATTATCTGAAATATCCTTTTTGGCATTAAGCCTATTAATTTGTGTAGTGTCTTCTCTGATATCATTTTTGAGTTCCATGATGTTAGAATATTGTTTGTCATTGGCGTAAAACTTCCGTGCGAGAAGTCCCCAAAGATTTTCTATGGGATTCAGATCGGGACTTCTTGATGACCAAGGCAAGACTTCAACATTCACTGTCTGAAACCAAGCCATTAACAGCTTTTGCACGATGAATTGGTGCATTATCGTGCTAAAATATTAAATTTGGTCCAAATTCTGGCAGTTCTTGGTATTTTGCAGCATTCGCCTTTGGTAGAAACCACATTATCAGAGGCTTACCGTTATACCCAAACGCAGCCCATATTATTACGCTACCTCCTCCATAATTTCGACTCATTTTTATTTCTCTTTGGTCGCCCAAATCGTGCCAGTAGTGGAAACCATCTAGACCAACCAAATTAAATTTTTTTTATCAGAGAAAAATCATTGTTTTCCATTTTTCGATCTATGCCATATCATTTTCAGCAAATTTTATCCTTTTATCTTTATGAGATTTAGTTAAAGGAGGCTTTTTAATTCTTTATTTTTCCGAGCCTATTAAAAAATCTTTCCCTTATCCTTCCGACAATATTGTTTTAGACGGCCTCTACATTTTTTAATAGCTTATTTATCACCTAATTTTATGTAATGGTTGACAACACTAAAGGATCGCCGAATTTTCTCAGCAATTTTTCTGTTTGAGAGGCCCATGTCCTTTAAAGCAGTAATCTGCCCCTTTTCATTACCACTCAGCAGTTTTCCAAGCCCCATTACGCTATATAAGCATTAAATAAACATAATATTTATCTAAAAATATCAAACATCATAAAATCTTCTACTTTAAAAAATATTTTCAAAATATGCGCTATCAAAAGTATTTTTTTAAAAAAGCACCTTGAACCTATGATTATTTTGTTTTATCAACACGATACTTCCTACAATACGTCTTTACACACTATGCCTGGTCACTTACGTTGTTGAAACTCAAGTTACTGTTGGAGCAGGTGTTAAAATAAATCGTTGCGAAACAACGAGCAGCATTGTCGTTGGTTTCGAAGAATGGAAATGGAAATAAAAACAGAAAATAAACTGTTCGAAGAGTAAACCTATCATTGTTTCGGTCATTGTATAACATCTTACATACATCGCAGAGATTCTTACAAAATTCTTATTGTTCTGTGGCACGTCAAGTTATCGATGCATGTTCCAATAGGTAGAGGGAACAGAAACGCGACGTACACACAATAAACAATCAATGTGTTTTTATCTACGATGTGTAATCTTATCTCCGATATTGACCGATAGATTAAGGGTGATAAAGAATTCTTGTTCAAACAAAGACACTTTTACCTTTAACACGTTTCACGAGCATAAGTGAGATTTATGGGTTGAATATTCTTGCAAATCATTCTTAAATTTTACAGGTACATACATACAACTGATAGAACAGTATTATAAGAATCGATCTGTTACGTTTATGTATATCTCGCGATCAGTTTTACAAGTTATAGATATAATGAGATTCTAATAAATATTTAACCCTTCGTGGTCACACCTTATAATCACAAGTTGGTCACACGGGGTTCACTGTACCCTAGCGTCATTTTTTGAGTTACCATTTTCGTATTTTTGAATCTTTTAACTTTGCAACGATAATTGTACATTCGTAATACTTATACGATCATGGTTTAATAGTCTTTTTCTAGAAACGTAAATTTTGATATGATAAAATCTGTGCTTGAAAATGAGCGATTTTCCACGGTTGTGGGAAAAAAGCGATTTTTTATTTTTTTTTCTCGCGTTGAATCCCCTTTGGAAGTCGTAAAGGCGCGACATTTTAACTCGAAAATTATTCTTGGGGTACGATACGCCCTATGTGACTACGAAGGGTTAAAACAATGTTTATACAATTGCAGTGAAATGTCTAGCAAGTGCATGGATGAAAGCCTAGAAGAAGGCGGTAGTTTTCAGCAACACTACTGTATAACGCTGGGTGTGGGGCCTCTGTGGTGGTCCTGATGTGCCCCATGCCGCATTGTCTGTATCGACAGTCAACACAGAGAGCCGCGGCGTGGGGATCAAGCAGAGTCAGCTCTCTGTGAGCTCCCACATTGTACAAGTAAGTACGAAATTATTCGTATCCTCTTTGCTCGATGCGCGTGAAATGTTTAATCCTCGAATAATGTTTGTAGGAGGATGAATTGTTGAAAGCTGTGAGAAGTAGCGAATCTTTACGCCTGACCTTCACTCTTCATCTGACGGAAAGTACATCCGTCGAATGGGAAACGGTGGTATGGCGCCAGTGTCTTTACATTCGCGTGCCAAGCTGTCTTTTGCCAGAGGGTTCGAAAGAAGGCTTTGTGTCTCTCCTGGAGTATGCCGAAGAAACATTACGATGCACCAATATCATTGTTTGTCTGCGTAAAGACAGAGCAGACCGAGGTCAGTCTTGTCGTCTATCGTTATTTGGCATCGACGAGGCTGATCGTAACGAGAAGAACTTTACCTATAAATCGTTTTGTTATGGTTTAGCGATGCTGGTTCGTACCTTCATGTTCTTGGGCTTCACTGCTCTACCGCCGACTCACGCCTTGGTACCACCAGGCAGCGATGCTGGCAATCTCTACATGCTCTATACCATCGACTAATCGACCAACGGATGGACTTCTCTCTCAAATTTAACGCGTAGGTATAGAGTTTATTTCAGGCTAAGCTGCTCGTTATTTCGAACCTTCGACTGTCTTTGCATAAATTTCTTTTAATTTCTTTTATCATTACAGGAACGGATGTTAATAAAACACACACAACTTCCATCCAACGGGACGAATAGGAAACATTACATAGTACGAATTTTGACTTATGTCAGTCCCCTTAAATTTTTCGTTGTGTTCCATACGTACGCGGTGGTATACGCATGTATAGTACAATGGAACCATTGCTGTTTTTGTCGTGCACTATCAAGTGGCAATTTCAATTTTCATTCGGATGAAAAATTAATTCTCTCGAAACGTAACTCGGCGATGTGCGCCTGAAAAAGTTCACCGCGTCGCACACCTTGGCGTTAAATTTAAGAGAGACGCGTGTACACTTACATCTGCACGAACGAGCAAACAAACAATGTGGAACGGAGAGACACGAAGATGAAGCGTAACAAGAATACATACACCGATATCAATAGTCGGGGATACGTAGAATGCGCGTACATCACAAGCTTTCGATGAATAACATCGATTCATTCTCTTTAATACAATGTTAATAATTCTCTTAAGAGCATATAAACTGCTGACGAAGCTTCCTCCCACGTGTAAAGATTTGACGGTATCGACGTTTAACATTTATATAAAATGACGACCCGTCAAAGCATAGAAAAAATTTATTACCGATAAATCTCAATGTTAATTGTCATAGATTGGGTATCGCCATTTTATTTTATTCTGCATTATCTTGTAGTTCTTTATTGCTTTAAAGTATTATTATTAATATCGATGATGCAATATGTAATGATACGAAAACAATATCGAATTCTTCTAAATAGTAATTTTACTTTGTTTTATATGCACGTTTCAAATCGATTGTTTTCCAACAAAAATTAATCTCCTTAAAATAAGAAACGTTCACCGGGAAAGATAAAAATCAGAGGAAACGATATGTAATATTTAAATATCTTGCAGTTAAGTTGCATTTTCAAATACTTCACGAACCGAAGACAAAATTGTAAATCACGTGATTATTTTTATCGACACTTATAATCTATAGGTATATGCCTGAGGCACCGTAACTTACATATCCTTCACTACGATCGTTACACTGGCGTCAATCATTATTATTATTATTATTTTCATTATTATCATTATTACTATTACTACATAATTCTTTATTATTATATTTAGTTCCAAGTGATGATACTACGATGGTCATCATAATCTCTGGTAATCCCCGATCAATTAACATTGCAGAGTTCTTGCTAATAAATATATTCTTTAGTGTTGACTTGATAACAGACGATATTAAGCCATTATAAAATCATTTAAAAAAGAAAAAAAGAGAAAAAAACATTAAAATACCTATCGGAAGAAAAGAATAAAAAAATGTTTATGGCTTATTATAGATATAGGTAAATACAGAGTGACGAACTATTATGTGTTAACGCAGGTAACTTCAAATTTGCCTCAATTTTTCCAGTCACAGAACAATTCTCCTCCTTTTATTTTTCAGTTAGTATTTTAGTATTTTATATATATATATAATACTAACATATACAATATATTATATATATATATATAATATATTCGTACACTTGACCACGTAAAGATACATGTATGCTACATTTATTATTCGTACACAAAGACGTACTTGCTAAATAAAAGTTAAAAAAAGAGGAAAGAAAGACCATTTTGTTCTACTTATATGTACATAATATTATGTGTGTAAGGCAGAGATGGGCATTATTTAAATAGAAAATTATTTAAATAACGTATCATATAAACGAGACTTTATCTTTATTTGTCATCAAATAAAAATAAGCCAGAGTTATTTTTATTTCAAATAAAAATAAGCCAGAGTTACTTTTACTTAAAACGTCACAAATAATTTTTTTTGTTCGACGTGAATTTATCCGACAGCCACAAATAATTTTTTTGTTTGACGGGAATTTATCCGACGGCCACAAATAATTTTTTGATTTGACGGGAATTCATTTTAACCTTCAAATAATTTTGTTAGCTGTTCATTCATTTGTATTTGAAAATTATTTGAAATAAAAAGAACTTGGGTTATTTTTATTTAAAGAATCTCGAATAAAATTTTTTTCTTTTATTCGAAATTAATTTTTTATTTGAAATAATTTTTGCCCATCTCTGGTGTAAGGTAAGTATGCAGTAGTTTGTACTTTGTCAAGGGGGGGCTTGCGCTTGCGCGTTTTCTATAGTAGAAAATACTTATTTTCTTATATATCTATTTATTTCGTGGTATAAAGATACAGCTTTGTGATAGAAACACATTAATATTATCGATAAAATATTGTTTGCCGAGAATGTATGACGCAGTACGTACGCCTCCGAAGGGTTTAAACGAATCGACCTAGCAGAGTTTATTTAATGGCTAAGATGAATCCGCTAGTTACCATCGACTGTTTTAATTTCAATTAAACTATACTCATTGTCAGCCAACAAGGCGTGTAATATGTAAATCGTTGTGAATGGATTTTTTTGCTCAGCACTAGGGGCGGTATTCACAGTCGCTACTTATTCCACTTACAAGGAAACATCCCGAACCCGGAAATTCAAAAAATTCTGAAACTGTGAATATGTAGGGAATTTCCCTCTGATTATAACGAAATTTTTGTTTGCTGCCCAAATGCACTCTAAGGGTGTGTAATTGACTTTGTGTTATGACTCGTGAACTGTAAAATAATTTTTTTACCAAATGATAGATCTAATTAACCCTTTAACTGCGGGTACTTTTTGTAGAGCCAAGCGCTCCAAACGCAAAAAAGAAATAGTGGTTTATAAACCACACCCGCCTCTGGCTATAATTTTAGCATGTGGTGTATAAACCACACCCACAGTTAAAGGGTTAAAAGAAGTAACTTTCGTCTTGAAACTTTTTTTCTGTCCCTTACAGTTCGCAAGTTATAACACAAAATCGGAAAATAGCCGAATTTTCAGGAGTCAATTTCAACTCCTTCGAGTGAATTTGGGCAGCAAACAAAACTTGCGTTGTAATCAGGAGTTAATCCCCTACATATTTACAAAGTTTCAGAATTTTTTGAATTTCCGGGTTCGGGATCTTCCCTTGTTAGTCTACACTAGTAGACTAGTAAAGGATACCGAATGTTTAAGATGATCGTAAGACTAAGTAACGACTGTGAATACCGCTCTAGGAACCGTTGTCGAATGACGTAAGGTCTATGTACTACTTGTAGGTATACGTATCCGTATACATACATAGATTAGAACGTGTGCGCAAACTTATCTAGAGAACAACGCGTGACACTTTGCAAGTAAAAAAGATGACAATTAGGCCAGGCTACGCTATTCTACTTCTATAACGATGATATTCTCACAAATTGCTATTCTGTGATGTCTCCTGTTCTCTTCTCCCTCTTAAAGTTTGTCTTCTGCTTCTTCGTCGTCTTCTTTTTCTTCTTCTTCTTCCAACATCTCTATTCACTTTGATTTTATACGTATAACGATGAACCGTTGGTGGCTTGCCGTGTTAGGCGTGTATAAATTATACTCTATTTTCTTAGCATTTCTGTGCGATATTTTACCGTAAATTAGTCCTTTTACCGTCGTTATCAATTTCGTCGCAAGTACTTTTTGGAACTAGTCCCAAACTATCCAACATTCCGGACGGTGCTGTGTCCTCCATCGGATAGGCGGACACCTTTTTACATTTAATCAAATGCGTAGCTAGCTGATTGCCGTCGGTAGTTGCGTAGCCACACGAACACTGCATCTTTTTCTCCAACGGAATATTAATGAGAGGCGAAGGAACTACCAGACTGGTCATCGGACGTTCGTTATGAATCTGTTGTTGGTGTTCTTTAAACGCGCGCCAGCAGCACGTAACGTAACGGCACTGTTGACACCTCTGCTCCCCTGGATAATGATCTTGTTCATCTACATCCTCTTCGCACTCTTGACAAGATAAATTTTCAGTGCAGACATTTACGGTGATCGGGCCCGTGATCCATTTTTTTACTTTTTCGTCGCGCGGCAACTCCGTTACGGGACTTTCGATATCGAATCGCCTAGTTTGCGGTCGCTGTTTCGAAATCATTATTCCATTACTACTGCTAGAGTAGGGAACAACCTTCGAATCGGAAACACAGTCGTGTAACTCTCTCTGATGAAGTTTCAACGAACTCTTCTGATTGAACCAAAGGCAACATCTGGAACACTTATTTCCCCGTCCTTGTTCTCTTCTTATAACGTGCCTCTGCATGTGCAGTAAGAAAGTGTGAACGCTAGAAGCACTGGGATTACCTTCGCTTACGAATTGTATTACTTTCAAGCAGTAAGGGCACTGCAAGCCTTCGCCCCTCTCGTGGATTCGATAATAGTGATCGATAGCATCCTTGTGACTGGAACTGCGATAACCGCAGCTTTCGCAACGATATGGCATTTCCGAAGGGTAATGCATCGACGACAAGTGATTGATAAGAAGACCGCTGTTCCCAAACTTGTGCTCGCAAATGGCACAAACGACCATATCGCTGGCGGAATGACCGAAGTTACTGTGCGTTTCCGTAACATGCGTAATCATTTGATGCTGGGAGGAGAAGGCTGTACAACAGTACCGGCACACAGGGGAATCCGATTGCCCAGGCACTTGAGGTGGTACATGACCGATCGTGTGTTCCATCACATCCGTGTTAGAACGCATCGTTTGCGTGCAAAGAAAGCATTTCAAGTACAACGAACATTTCTGCTCTTTTGAAAGAAGACTCTTGTCACCTTCCATGGTAGCGTAATAGAACTCTTGCAATCGTATCTGCTCATTTTTGTTGTCTTTGTCTCTTTGGTCTTTCGCACCCTTCGAATCGAACGTACTCTTTTTCGCTACAGGCTCTGGACTGGTCGATGCTGCGAGATTTCGTTTTCGCCCTCTCTTTGGACCGGGTTTTACTGCTTGAACGAAAGGCAGTACCTCTTGTTGTTGTTGCTGCTGTTTGATGTTACTACCACCAGGCTGCACCAAGATCTCGTGACCTAATTGAATTTCTTCTTTGTTTATCGTCGTCACCAGAGGCGTCAAAGGTGGCGGTGGATGTACATTCGAATAAGACCAATTCTGAAACGGATTTGCAGCTATTTTACCCAAACGTTCCAACAAACTCTCGTTTGAATCGATCCTAGTCTGCTCCGCGATGTGTAAGATGATGTTGTCGAATGCCCGAGCTGCGGTCGAGCCGTACATTTCTCTCCACACTAACTCGTCCAAGAATTGCTGTATCATCTGTCTACTAAGTAAACTGAGAGTATTCTGAAACATTCTGGGGACAATTTTTCTCAGATACTCCATAATGTGATAATTACTCATGAAATTTCGGGAATTTTGGTCGGAGAATGCAGATTGCGTGATATAGTTGAAACCCATCTCTTCGAGTGTGCTCTTGTCGACGGTGAAATCCGTCATAATCTTCGAGTCTGTGTGCACCCAGTCCTTGAGCGGATGTAAAATGTTATTGAACCGTCGTTTGTACGATCTATCTCCATCTTGAACGGGATCGCACGCCCTTAACCGTAAATCGAGCGTGGCAAAATCCAGCACACCGAGCACCTCGACTTTCACCTGCCGCAAATTTCCGTCTTGCGACGTTGTGCCCAAGCTGATCACACCAACTTGTATCACCGAATTTTTACCTCCCATCTTGCGAGTTTTATCCCAAATCGCGGACGTGCAAATGCTACGCACGTGTGTGTAAAAATTTTTCACGTACGCATTCGACACCTTGACCCAGGAAATAACATTCTGAACGTTCGTTTGGCATGCCCAATGATAAATGAGTTTTAAAAGGACGGTAGGCGTGTACGGTGCTCCTTGGAAGATCGAACCAGAAAAAACCGAGACAAAACGATCTGGGCAGCAGCTTGAGATCCAAACGTATCCTCCCGAATACGGAAATGTGCCTTGGTCACTGTACATTCCCAATTTCAGTTTAGTCTTTTGATAATTGTTGCTATGTTGGGCGCAATATTGCTCAGACTTCACCAAGCCCTGTTGTATCAGCCATTCGGCGAACTTTGTGGCGGAAAACATGAGTACACTCTTGACTTTAATATCTGAAACGTACATCAGTCGGTGATAGAATAGATGCATTGAAGAACATGGGCACAGCCATATGAATGAATACCTAGCTCCGATCTTTCTTTCTGGGCGATCTGTGGCGCAATGTCCTTGGTACGGAGATTCGGTCTAGCGAGAACGACCAATGAAGGAAATGTCCTACCGCCGTTCATTTTGTTAAATGTTACTTCCCTACCATCCGGAAGATTCTTCTTTGACTCGTCGATCTGTTCGCAAGCTGCATTGAAAAGTGAGATTAGCCAACTGGCTGATAATCCTATTTAATCGACATATGTACGGGTCATTTCCACGCAAAGTCGGACACTTTTCGGAGTAACATTTCGAATTGTGGTGCAACTTGGATATGTTGTAGTCTTTAGGGATATGTAAACATATCTCAAAGGATTTTTCAAAATGTCAAAAATTGTGGATTTTACAGCTCTTTGAAATATAGTTTACTTTTTTTTTTTTAAATTGTAACTGTTGAACTAACAAACTGATAAAAATGGCCTTTTGAGTGCTTACAGTGGAGATATAAAAGTACCTAATAAAAATTATTTCACTTTAAAAAAAAAACAAATTTTTGACCATTTATTTTGCAATTGTTGTAAACAAATACAAGTTTTTAATAGCAGAGCACTATTTAAAAATTTGGAAAAATATGAGGATATAGGCCCATTTGTCCTCTTCACGGACACGTTTTCAAAAACGCAGACACTTTAAAATTGGGCAAATGAAAATTAATTGAATGTGACGCTGCGTCGCTCAGCACAATATTGAACTATCTATTTCTTTCATTCCTAATCTTGCGTGGTTTTGAAAGTTACAGTATACCATATGGTTGAATTTGTCTTGACAGTCGCTTTCATATCAGGTAATCAAATATGTAGCATTTCCTTTAAAAAACTGAAGGTCACCTTCGATTCACGGAAAATATCGTGAACACCAAAAGTTGACATACCGTATTATGTTGGGTATAAAAAATAGTCAAAGTTTTCCTGTTTCAGTTTTTTTCAAATACCATTTGCGAGAACCCTATAGAACAATATCAGGTATAGCCGCTTGGCCGCTGCTAGTACCGCGCGACTCATTGTTAGCCAGTCCAGCCGATTTTGGACGACGCAGCGTCACATTCAATTAATTTTCACGCGACTAATTTTAAAGTGTCCGCGTTTTTGAAAACGTGTTCGTAAAGAGCACAAGTAGGGCTATATCCTCATATTTTTCCAAACTTTTAAATAGAACCCTGCTATTAAAAACTTGTATTTGTTTACAACAATTGCAAAATAAATGGTCAAAAATGTTTTTTTTAGAGTGAAATAATTTTTATTAGGTACTCTTATATCTCCACTGTAAGCACCAAAAAGGTCATTTTTATCAGTTTGTTAGTTCAACAGTTACAATTTAAAAAAAAAGTAAACACTATATTTCAAAGAGCTGTAAGATCCACAATTTTTGACACTTTGAAAAATCCTTCGAGATATATTTATATATCCCTAAACACTACAACATATCCAAGTTGCACCAAAATCCGAAATGTTACTCCTAAAAGTGTCCGACTTCGCGTGAAATAGCCCGTACAAATGTACCTACTACTCCTACTAACCTGTATTCTTACTTCCGACCGATATTCCACCAATGCTTGTGTGCTCGGTCGGTTTAGTTACTGTCAATCTCGTTGCCGTTGCAGTTATCGTTCCCGTGGTCGTACTCGCGGTCACTGCCGTTGACGCCACCACCGTCTGTGCAATCTGCTGTTTGCTTACTGTCTTTATTCTGAGGTTGGTTACACCTTGTGGACTAGTGGTAGCTGAAAAACGGTGTTTGACTCCCCCGTATACGTGTAGGCTACCCTGTACGCGTCGCGCATACCTAAAATCGATCAATCGCTTATAACTTACTTGGTGTAACGACGTGCGTCGGGCATCCCAGCTTTTGTCTACCTCGAGTGACTAGTGTAGGCTATATAAACAAAATAAAATTCAAAGTTGAACAATCGGAGCGTGAACCGTAAGAATATTTACGCGTAACATACTTCCTCTATTATGTCGGGTTGTTGCACCTGAAGGACCTTTGTCCTGCGTCCGGATCGAGTATATTTATACTGGGAAAAATGAGCGCGCTCTTAATAATACGTTTAGCTTATTTTAAACGAGTCGAAAGGAAAGAGAACGGTAATGCTTTTCCGTACATTTTCTGCTTGAGAATGCGTGATGGTAGACATAGCTGGAGCCATAGACGTGGACGTCGATGCGGACGATGACACTGGAGTGGAGATCGAGCACGTGGAAGCAGTTGTTATAGTAGTTGCTGGAATTTATGCAATTTTAAACGGTTAACTCGATAGAAGTAAATTCTTGTAAATTCTTGGACCAACAGCGGTTTACCTTGAGCCTGAGCCATCGATCCCAGAATGACGCCCATTCGGGAATCGACGACCAATTGTATGTTCCCCTGAGAGCCATTTGCGTTATTCAATACATTGAGTTTAATGGGTTGACTTTTACTCTGATTCTGTAAATGATAAAAAAGTAGGTGGCTACAGAAGTGTCTCATAAATGTCGCTATATAATTCATGATACTCACCAGATTCACGACTGGTTGGGGACTATTTTTAACCACTGCTTGCGCAGGATTTGAAGGCCTGGTATACGAGAAGATACGAACTCTAAGTTTGCTAAAAGAGCAGCAATTGCGAAAAGATAACGTCTACGTAGAAAATGATACCTACAATGTATATTGATAGCCGTTGACATTGCCTGCTTGGCATACCAATTTACCTCCATGATCTTTAACCAATTCCTCTAAAGTAGCAGCAACCTAAGGTAAATGAAAATAAATGTGTTCATCGTATCGTCTTCGCTGATGTTCGAAGTAAGAATTGTAATGGAAGGAGAAACCCACTCTGTCGTAATTTTCCTTGAGTTCTAATCGTAACATTAATTGTACTTGGCTGAGCGGCTCTTCTACACACTCCAAATTTAAAGTCATGTGAGACGGCCGGGCGCCCGTCACTGAACGCGTGACCAACCGATTTTTTGGCATTCTGGTAATGTTTGGAATTTCTCAGAAGCACGTTAAACTTTCTAAAGAGTGGAGCATACATTTAATTCGACGAAATTTCCACCCTACGTCCGCTTCTTTACACCTGCGTATACACCTGTACAACTCCAAATGTTTCAACGACCTGTGCTAAGCGGTCACACTGTAATATAATCGCGAGTCTAAAACGATTTTCTTATGCGAAAGCGATCGCTGCACTACTACCTATATATGCATATATATATATATATATATATATATGTATATACTTTCTCTTCTAACTTGGTGATTCTTAAGTTTGGTTAATCGTGTGTCTCGAAAATAATTTACAATGGCGACACCGCCGGTGACGCCGCCGTAACGAATGAATTCGATTGAACGAAACTAACGATGCAGCGGTGAAACACGATGGCAAGTAACGATGCAAATCTTAACCACGATCAGATGACGAAGTGACAACGCGGAGACCACAAAAAAGACGACAACAACATCGGGGCAGGTATTATAAGTTATAACCGAACGGCGATAGGTAGGGTAAGCTGACGAAGAGGGCGATAACAAAAACGAAATGAGAGCGATAGCGGCGACCTCTGTACTGAACGAGCCATTGGTGATATTTGGTGCCCAATCGTGTTCTTGATTATTGAAGATCATTAAATTTACGAACGCGTTAAGCACGGATCAGGACTCTATAGAGTATCTAGTATACTAGTGATCCTTTAGGTAGTGATGGGGAAATGTGTTCCGCGTTTTCTATTGGTCGACGCCATTTGTGGCAAAAGCGGAAGTAGACAAAGAAAGAAAATGTAAAAAAGAAGGAGACAGAAATATGGATAGAAAGAGATAGATAAACAATCAGCTTGGAAAGCAGACGATTTAATGAATGTTTAGTTTATGTTATTTCCGGTTTTGCTACAAATGGCTGCGGTTATTCCGATCACTCCCTGGAGGATCACATTAGTATACTAGAGGCTAGAGCCCCCTTAACATTTTAGGGTGCGTTCCACTTACGCCCTAATCGCCTGCAATACGCCCGTTGTTTCCATTACATATCGCGATTTGGGCGTAAGTGGAACGCACCCTTAGTTACAAAGTAACTGCGTATAAAACTATTTAGATAATTTTTGCGAAACATAGTGGAGACGTGGCTTAGATTCCAGCGCTGTGGTGGTAAGTTGCGAAACTATTGAAAGTAGGTCCGGATACCACCAACATTCTGAATAAGTATTTATTAATCGAATAAGTAAAAATTTAGTGTTCAAAAAAATTTAAAAACACTCATTTTTCACAACATGTCTATATAAACACTGATAATCATATGGACTTCGACGGATGTCGACCTACTCTCAGTAGTTCAATTTTCTGTGATTTGGCGTATCGAAATTCTAGGTTTCCCAATAATCAGAGGTGGGTAAAGACACGATTTTTTTATTTTATACAGGACACGTGTATTAAATGTCGTAAATGTGTCATAAATGTCGTATATCTGGAATGAATATAACTTAACTACCTATAAAACATTTTTCGTATAGGTTACGACGAAATGCTAATTTATTAATAATTATAATTCCGATTAAAAAAATTAAATTAAGTTACACTGACGAAAAATGGATATTTAAAGGTTAGTAAAAGAAATGCAAATAGAATAATAAATATAATTTGTTTAAATGAAATATTATGTTAATAAAAAGACTATTTTTATTTTAGGAGAAGAAAGATTAATCAATTACTAGCCAATTTTATTTTTGGCTGTAATATACCTCTTAGCATAGTAGAATCAAAAGATTCAAAGCGTTTATCAATAAATTGGGCCATCGTCCATCAGTATAAGGCTCCTACAAAGAAAACATTATCCACAACAATTTTAGATACAGAATAGAACTTGTTAATTCTATAAAGAAAGATGATCCACAAGATGGAGTACTTGATGGTTGGAAAAATTCAATAGGTAATATTAAAACTGTTGTGGCCATGTTACATCTTACAGAATTCAAAATAACGCTACAACAACGTTTAACCACTTGCGCTGGCAAAAAATTACCGACGCGTGTACCAGAACGATCCAGTGTTTCTGTGACAATCGCATGACGGCGTGCATACCACGTCATTGGCGATTCTGTGACAAAAGCATTACGACGTGCATGGCACGTCTTTCCAGCGCAAGTGGTTAACAAAAGTCATTATCTCGTATGGATTAGCTGCAAACTTTTTACACCCATTGTATAAAGGACATAGGTTCATTAACAATGCTCAAACTATGAAAAGGGGCCAGAGAGACGCTAGGTTACCATTCCACGATTTCACCACACTGAAAGGGATATTGCATCCAAAAAAAGAAAATTGATAATAATTTATCAATTTCACTTTTTCTGAAACAGATATTTTTATTTACATAATTTTCAATTTAAATAAATTGTATTTATTATCGTACATATTTTTATTAGTTATTATCTAAACAATTACAAAACAATAATTAACACCACACTTTTGAATACTTTTTTGGGGTTAGGAAAGTGGCGATTATATGTAGTTTTCGACGTAATCGACGTATTCTACAGTATTCTATAGTGTTCGCATGCAACCAATAAGCGAGTCAGAAAGAACTATATTTTTTCAACACTTTAATTGTTGAAACCTTGAAATAATGAATATTTCTATTCGAAGACGTAACTGGGGGGGGGGGGGGGGGGGGCAGCGGGTGTTTCTGTCCCGGGTGCCGATTTGTGGCGGGCGCCAGATGAGAAATCTTTATAGAGAAAATACATAGTTTTGGAAAAGTCATCAATGGCTTTATTCAAATTTATATATTACGTTATTCCATTAGGAATAAAGGAGATACACATTTTATGGAAAAGTAATTAAAATTTATTTATCTATAATCAAACGACAAACAAATTAGGGTACCTGCAATATGTTTGAAACCAGTTAATAAACACGTTTATTATGTCTTTTATATGTAAAGTGTGGACTCAACCTCCTAAGGTGGGCCAATAGGAGGTGGTAAAATGTTGACAGGGGAGGGGGGGGGGGGGCAAACAGAATCCTTATTTCTTTAATCCAGTATTTACTACATTTGCGACAAATGACACTCATGAAATGGGTTTAAAAACGACATATACATACATTTACGATGCGGTGAAAATATCGACCCACCACTGCCTATAATACAAATTCTTACATGTGATCGTTTATTCGGTACCTTATATTATTTTTAATAAACATACTTGAATGCTTTTAATGAATTCCAATGAGGAGTTGAGGTGAATAGAATTTTTATACACTAATTATAAGCTATCTGGGCCTACATGCACACATGCGCGCGCGTACACTCACATGTACTCGTATTTGAATTTTTCTTCTTACTCATTGCTAAATAGCTGAACACGTATGTATGTCGTAAAGTTTTTCCGTTGAGCGAAAAGGTACCGTGCGAACCATAAGTCGCGAATTAATCGTTCCGAATCGTTCGAATTATACATAGTACACCTGTTGCTGTTGTACCTCGGCTCGCCGAGACATACTGAAAATATTTTACATAAAGCAGTGAGTTATAAGGTATGAGAGTTAAAAGTCTTTGGCGAAGATTTTCACGGCGAAGAAATTAGCGATTTCGGTTTACATATTTCCTGTCTACTATGTAGATTGTAGGCAGTCAGTTGCTGACAGTGCAATTTGGTGGCAACGTTTCGTGAAGATAAATAATCGGCCAATGACGCCCGGAATATGTTGATAATTCAGAGTTTAATGAATGATAATCCCTGGGTAAGGGTAAATAATAGGGGTACGGGTAATACGTTTCGCTGCAAGGCCTCCATTGGTCGTCGTTCGAACCCACGTAACACCTGCAATGTATGACACAGACACTGTGAGACACTGAATAGTGAATAGAAGAGTAGAATTACAGTAAATCCTCGTTACCAGCCCGACGAACGGAGCTGGCGGCGAGCTCGTAACGCGTTGTGGACACTATTCCGCACGGTCAATGGCGCGAGTGAGAAAACCTAAGAGCGAGCGAGAGGAAACGAAAGAGCCTCTCGCTCGTTCCCGGTTTCCCCCACTCCCGTCCGAAGGATTCCAAGAAATGGTGGGGATAGTCACCGGGCTTTTAACGCATTGTAGAAACGGGCTGGTAACGAGTGCATACTGTATTCTTGTTACCGTACCAGGGATAGTGATATCCCTGCGAAAAGCCGCATCGATGATTAGGTTCGCAACAGTAGTCCCAGTTGGGCTCCATCCCAGCATCTTGTTCGTTTTCTTCGATCTCGCAGGACCAATAACCTACGATCTCGTTTCGCTGACAGACAGAGCCGTTTTTACAAGGGTGGCCATTTACCGTATAACGCCGGAAAATAGAGAGGTCCCTCGCTAGTCAGAGTAACACGGGATACGTAAAAGGTAAACTCTACGAACTCTCGTGTCTCATTCAAGTGGCTTCCTTCTTTTCTTCTCATTTTTACTTACGGTTGGGAGTGCCGAATTTGTGCTCGAAATCATCGGAAACGAGCCGTGGTCCAACGTCGTAGTTACACAACGCGTGATTGCGTTTGTAATCGCACTCGTGATTCTCATGCCTGAATACACTTCTCGTGGGAGGGTCAGAGGGAAAAAATATCTGCTGAAATGTACCGGTTCCGGTATCCGGCACACCTTGCGCGGTGTTCATCTGGCTTGGTGGTGGTGGAAACGGTTCGCCGTGTTCTTCAGGCACCGCTGCGGTACTAGGCGAATTAAGAGAATTTACAGTTAAACTGCAATAGGGGTCGAGGTCTTTCCACATATACAATAGCACCTGATCATCGTCATAGGTGTAGTCGAGATTTGGTCTCAGGTCTCGTACCGATATGATGCTCAGCAAACAATTGTCTCGTGTATCAACAGTGGGAACCCTATGGAATAGGAATTATTGATATTATTGAATTTTGATTCGGTCGGATTTACAAAAGCGCGGGGCAGACAGATTGAATGTACTGTCGATTGCAAAAAAGTTGGCATCCGCATGCTGAGCGGGGCAAGGGGGCTACTTTGCTCGCATTGGCTCCCACCGCCTGTGCCTCGTTCGCTTACTTTGTATTGGTCGATATTGTCGCGTTGGCCAATACAAGCAAAGTTACCGTCCGGGCGCCTTCTTTTCTGCAAACGACAATAGGTGGTGTACACAATGACAGATGAAAGATAGATGCTCACATATAGTTAAAAGACATGCAGGGTATCGAACCGATATTCCGCATTGTTGAACATTTCTGGCAGCACTCCGATTTGGTGGCAGCTCGTGTCGAAGACACTATCGCATGGGGCATTAATTTGCATGCTCTGTGATATTGAGAGTAACAGATCTCATCTAGATTTGCCGGAGCGGATTGCCTGTCCTTGAGTAATTGTATGTCGGTAATTGGTAATGGTGAATTGGCGATGGTAATTGGTGGTTCGCAACCAGAGGGAGAATTGATTCTTTCGTACAATTCAGCACCATCCACATCAGGCATATCGGCAGGATTTATTCCTACCGAAGGCCAATCGCTCAACAAACAATTCGGAGACGCACGTTCGTGAGCACGATCGCGATCTTCTGTTGCGTATTTAAAAGCAAAAGTTCGGCAGAGAAATTCGTGCGACATCGTGCATGCGAACTGGCATCCCCCCAAGTCATCTACGAGCATTGATTTCTTTGTGATATCCGGCGGCATGCTGAATCCACTTCTGACTCTCAGGAAGCATTCTTCCGAGGAGTATCGATTCGTTGTTCCTTTCGAGCGACAAACCTTGGAATCGTGACTAATGATCCAACTGTCGTAATCACGATCTGGTTCGAGGTCCGTGTAAAAATTTACGTTTTCATACGGAACATCGCTCAGTAAACAATTGTCGGTGGGATTTGGTGTTACCAGGTTGAACCTACGCGCAACGGAAATAATTTATGCAAATTCTTGGCATCTTTGATACGGCGTAGAGAACGGAACTTGTTATTTTATTTCACTTACCTATAAGCGAAGCTTCCGCAAGGAAATGCGATTTCGTTGACGCAAAAGTCTTCGCATTGCCTTGAATCACGCGCCAGGCACGTTTTCCGTAAGACATTTCTACTTAATTTTGAACCCGCTGCCAATTTAATCGAACATTTACTTGTCACTGGAAACCTTTTTTGTTCTTCGTAAGGGTATTCCTTTGTACTTGGCACGTAATTATCATTATATCCGACTGCGATACCATAATCGTAAGATTTCCTGTAAAATTCCTCGTCTTTCCGAGGTGTGAAGAATCCCCGCGGAAGCGGTCGGTCGCTGAGCCGGGACTTGGATAGAGTGGAAGATCTTGTGCTTGAATGTTGGTCGTTGTAGTTGATGGGAGAATCGTGAAGAGGATTCACGTCGTCGTTAACCGTGCTGGAATAACGTGCCTCTGGGCCTCTCCAATAATTGCCGTTCCAATGAGGAGTATTCTGACGAGAAGCAAAGTCTGCAGAGTGCAAAATGTATCTTGTTTCTTTTTCCCCCCCAAAGGAACGAAAAAATACAACAGCAAGAGTTTTCATCGTAATAAGTAGGGGAGAGTTGCCAATATCGTACTGGTCACCTAAATCGTACCTCATCAATTTCTCAGTAATTAATGAATGTAAACGACATCTGATAATAAAAATATCAAGTAAATGCGAAATAAGAAATAGAAACAAAACCTTTCGAGCTTACACCCTATTTTGTGCGTGCTATAAACATTTTAAAAAATCAGGTATGATTGATGTAACTGTTTACCAGTTTATTTTAGCTGATAATAATCAAACAATGCAATTTTGTCCTGTATTTTTGTATTTTTCTAAAAGCGGGTTTAATGTACAATATTTTACATTCCTTTTAAGTACATATTACATTGATTATAAAGTTTAAATTGATATTTATAAATAATTTGATCATGTTTCCTAAATCGTACCACTACAATCGTACCAGTAGGATTTGATAACTCGTATGTTATATAGGTTATGTACATATATCATATACATAGGTTATTGCGGCCTGTGTGTGATCCATATATATTTGTATATGTAATTATATAATAATCATTACTCTACGTTGAATATTTTCTTCTTTATTTGTTATTGATATTATTTTTTCGTAGAGGTACGATTTTGGAAACCGAGGGGTACGATTTAGGAGACCGGTTGCCTAAATCGTACCTTTTACAGTATGTGACAAAAAGATTAATAACAAATTAATTTGTTCTGAACAAAAAGCTAAGCATATAATAGTAGGTGCCTAAAAGATCAAGCTACAATATCCAATAGTCATTTGCGTTCAAATTAGTACTAAATATGAAATATACAGGGACGTAACTAGGGGGGGGGAGCAAAGGGTGTTTCTGCCCCGGGCGCCGATTTTCGGGGGGCGCCAAATGAGAAATCCTTATAGAGAAAATACATAGTTTTGGAAAAAGCTACATTAATGGCTTTATTCAAATTTATATATTCCGTTATTCCATTAGGAATAAAGGAGAAATACATTCTATGGAAAAGTAATTAAAATTTATTTATCTATTATCAAACAACAAACAAATTAGGGTACCTGCAATATGTTTGAAACCAGTTAATAAACACGTTTATAATGTCTTTTATATGTAAAGTGTGGACTTAACCTCCTAAGGTGGCCAATAGGAGGTGGTAAAAAGTTGGGGGGGGGGGGGGGGCACCAAACAGAATCCTTGCTCCGTGGCGCTTACAACCTAGTTTCGTCCCTGGAAATATAACGTAAAATGTCTTAAGTGGTACGATATAGGCAACCCTCCCCTATAATCAGAAGCCAAAATGTGCGTTGCACAAATTCGGGAATGATAGAGTAAAGAGGATAGCCAAGATTACGGATGACAACTAACGAGAAGCGATCAAGATTTTAAGTAAATAGTATCTGTAATCTGTATCACGTTGATGGTTGTAAATACCTACACATATCTGCATATGTATGCATTTATCTTTTGACGCGTATCCGATGGGATCTGTAGTACCTAGAAATTCGTATAGATGTGCACTTACCCCGACGATCATCTTGTGGAAATTGTTGGTTGGATCGTACATGGTCGCCTGTAAAGCTCCGAATGAATTGACCATCTGTTGGGAAGAGTTCTCGATAAAACGACAGATCTGTGGATAGTAGCGTTGGTTGACCAGAAAAAAGGTGGTCGCTCGCGGTCCTACCTTCGCGATCTAAGGGAGACCATGCATCTTGTGAATGTTGTCCGTAAACTTTAACACGATCCATCCAGCGCACTGTACCACCAGGTCGCACGGACGGAAGACAAGTTGGATCCTTTTCATAGTAATCGTATCGGGAATCGATTAAGAAATCTCTATCACCGTTCATGCGAAAGTATGGTGTCGATGTGAGTTCGCATGTATCGTTTGAACCGTTCGTTCCGCGCCTTTCAATTCCAAATCATTATTTTTAGATCTACATACATTTAAATTTAAACAATTCTACTCGCTTCTTGGAGTAGTTGGAAATATATATATATAGGTATGTTTGTCATTCATTCGATCGAATCGAATCGAATGACTATTGAACGGCTCTCATAAAAAGTGGCATGCAACTATGGAATTCTCGTTAAAACCTTCGACATAGATTGTATATAAAGTGGAGGGTTGATAATAATTGTGTTTAGTTCAAGTTTAAGGGCATCCGCCGGTCAAATCGCGCGAAAATATAGGTGACTTTTATGATCTTTTCTAGAAAAAAGTATACAATGTATGGGTCTAAAACTTTTTGCACTTTATTCTGCTATAAATGTAGAGTATGAAACAATTTTTTTATTTCCTTTTTTCTCACTGCTGCCTCTGATACCTATGCATTGCGTGCTGCATCGTTGTAAAAAAAACTGGCCTGCACTGGCGCCACGATAACTTTAGACAGGATCATCCAAAATCAAAAAACCAAAGATATTCCTTAATTACGCATGTGTCGTTGTCTCGCTACCCTCAGGCAGTGTTAAGAAACAACTGGGCGATGATTGCCAAATGTTTAAACGATAGGGTCCCCGAAACATGGGTTTTTTCGCACAAAAATGTTTTGTAAAAAAAAATTGAGTGTAAGAAAATTCGCAATAGAGGGTAGCGCGGAAGCCAGTGTAATTACGAGTAGAATCCCGCTTGAATTTTTAGATTCGGTCAAGAATTGCATTTTTTATCGTGGCGACAGTGTGTGAAAAATTGTTTCGAAAAAAACCTACTTAAAGTTTGACGCCGAGCGCGTTCTTCTATAGTGACGGGGACTTGTCCGCGAGCGCAACATTTCCCATGCGTTTATTGAATTAAAAAAATTGATTCTTTTTTAGATCAATAAATGTATTACTAATTAAAAGAAAAATCACAATTCTGTCTATTATACCTGCTTCACAATACATCTTCAAAAAACACCTATTTAAAGGCCGTCACACTGGTGATCCCCCTGAACTGCCTATAAAATCTGTACCGTTAGGGATTTCAATCCAAAATTTTAACTGAATATTTTTGAGATGTTGAATGAAAATATGCAAACAAAATTTTTTCGATTTTTGACCGGCGGATGCCCTTAATAAACGATCGTCGAAGTAAGGTAAAAGTTTTTCACGAGAAATCGATAGAATATCGATGGAAATCTTTATTTCGCGTACCTGTGATTGAAACCTTTGCAAGCGAAAGCTTTTTCGTGATCGCATGCACGTCGACAGTCTTGTACATTCTCACAAGTTAACACCCTTTCGATGAGCAGGTCCACCATCTTCTTGCCGGGTTGCAGCTTTCGATGACAAATCGTGACTAAATATTTAATGGTAGTATAAAAATATCACAGTAGGTACGTATAGGTATTAGGTATGCTATTATGACCACAAGGGTCGAGGATCACAAAGCACGCGGGTTTCACGGATAAAGATAGAAATTTCCAACACTTATTTGTTACACTTACGTGGAAAATTGTTGTTGGTAAATTTTTGCGATATAGTCGTTGAACTTTGAAGCGTAAGAAAAAAAATAAGAAAGAACGCGAAGAACCGGAAGCCTGATCCCGTGAACATTTTCACTGATTCGTAGATATGTGTAGGTTCTACCTAATTATGTACAATCGGCAAGTCAAACAACGGAGCACTTTTCTCGTTGGTTAAAGTAACTAAATCTGTTGGCCCAATCATCTTCCATGACGTAGTAGGCGAAGATGGTAAGCTTTCATAAACATAATTCTTTCTGATTTAGATGTTTTCCTATATCTGAACTAGTCGGACTTCCCTCGGGTTTATTAATATACATATTTCGCGTATTGATACAGGCAGATATAGATAGACTACACACCCTTGAAAGAATGTAGAACGCGTGTAGGTATACAAGATGGAATTATAAGTAAGGTTCGCAAAAAGTAATGGTGAAATTGCAGTATCGCGTGCAGGTTTTATAGAAAAGTGAACGTTTCCGCGGGGATAGTGGGGGAGGAATAATTGTTCGTAGGTATGTGTGTGTTGAAGAAGGGATACCTCATCGCTGGAGTTTGTACATGATCATTAAGTAAGCAACAGTTTTATAAGCTCTTTAACACGTCTCTATGAAACTGTCCACTTTTAACTACAACATTTATTCGTGTATTGGCTGATATCAGTGTTTCAAATAAATGTTTCAAATATATGTATACCATACTCAATACTCATAGCCTACAATATACGAGCCGTTGTTTTTGAAAGTGGTATAAGTCAATTTATTCATATACACTCGTCCCTCAATTTACGCGAATATCCGGTTCCATGTGGATTTCATTTACGCGAATAAAAATCGTGTAAATTGAATCTGTCAGTATAAAAGGAAAAACATTGGAAATAAAAGCTAGTAAAAGTTTTAGAAATACGTGTGTACATATTTATTCCATAGAACTTAACAAAAAAATAAGTAAGACATTACAGAAAACAGAAGTACTATGAAATTTCTATTCGATGTCATTTCTATTCGATTCATCGCTTCAAATATTTGGAAGTTCGTCTTCATGTTCATTGTGAATGTAAATTTGGTCGGATGCGTAAAAAAAGATCGCGTAAAATCAATTCCGCGTATAAAAAGTTCGCGTACATTGAGGTAAATTTGCCGCGTAAAATAAATACTCGTGTAAGAAAAGTGCCGTGTAAATTGAGGGACGGGTGTATTGAGATATTTAAAGGTTTGCGTTTGAATCAATTTAAAAATATTCGTGTATGTTAATCAATTCGGGTACTGTTATTAAAATTATAAAATTGTTAAATTTTATTATGCAATAATAATCAATAAAAATGTTAAAGAAAATAAACAATCTTTTAGCTACAAATGGACTTATATAACTTTCAATAATAACATATTATGAAAAATATAACCAATAGCGATTTTAAATTTATATTTTAATCGAATTTATATTCTGTGAAATGTATTTTTTAATGTAAAAAATAATAATTCAAATGAAGACATACACGTCTTCATTACTTACTTACTTTGTTATATTATAATGAATTTATAAATAAACAAGTATGAAAAGTAAATTACTTCGTTAAGATAACTAATAATAACAAACTTATTCATATTTCAATCTTATTTCTCCTTTACACTTAGCATAGTGAAGTACTTTTTCCGAAACATGGACTTATACCACTTTCAAAAAAACTTTTTTTTATTAATTTATGGGACTATTGTACGCCATTGACTGTGTGATTATAAATATAAAAAGAGGATATCTATATCTGACTAAAACTACCATTAACTCATTTTTTCCAAAAAATGGACTCATACCACTTTCAAAAACAACGGCGTACATATAAATTGTATCTCCCATGTTTCTTCGTGTGTTATAGCCTTATAGCCCGATTATTCGCGTAACAGAATGGTGTCACTTTATAGCTGTACGAGTCTCGCTGTTCGCGTCCTTGGATAATGGATGTTCATCAGGGACAGCAACGTGCAATTATTTCAGCTAGCCTATCCTTCGTGACCACGGTACGATTTGAAAAGATTAATCACTTATTCTCCATGATTTATCCTGAACGAACAATCAGTTTTGAAGGAATGCCGAATCCTTATTAAAATCCGTATCTTTTATGGCTCGTTATGCATTGTTACATAGTTACTTGCAACACCAATAAAACAATAATCTCCGAGGAAATTAAATATGATTACTCGTATACTCAGGTATAAATGAGGCAGTGAGAGCAACAACGAACTCACCCACATTTGTTCAAAATTGAGTTAATAGCAATAACGTATTTCAATATACTCTACTAATCATATAAAATAGGAAAAAAAATTTTTTTAACGTGGGTTGGTCCGTTATTGCTCTCACTGCCACAAATGTACTTGTGCAGATACGAATCGCTCCAATGATTATTCATCCTTTCACCGACTCTTCGCTTTTTTATATTATAACATTCTCCTTTCCACTGTGATATTCATATCAATTCTCCATTCTCCGTGCACATATTCAGATACGCATGAAATCTCGTAACTCACCGAAAGGGCGGCTTGATGCTGGTTTTTGGTTTCTATTCGCGAGAATGTCCAAGACTCTATGGTTGTCGTCACCGGAAGGAAAATGTCCGTCATGATTGTTGAAGAGATCGTAGGCACCGACAAGCCCGTAGCTCGTTGTGTAGTTTTTGCCTCTTAAAATTTTAAAAGCACATTTTCTTACGCGGCTGCTTGAAACGTTTGCATTGTTTGCAAGCGCTGTTGCATGGGTGTCCGCAGGGGGGGGGGGCAAAAGGGGTTGCCCCTTGGCTTTTGAGGAAAAAATCGTTTATTTTTCAAAACTGATCTTTATTAAGTTTATACTAAAAAAGGGAATATTTTTAAATTTCGGTTTTTAAATTTTAAATTAAATTGGCACTATAAAATGGGTTAAAAAAACAAGAGGGGTATATTTTTCTTTACCATCGTCCCAAACTTGCCCCCCCCCCCCTCTCCTGGAAAAGTCTCCGGACTTTCCTGCGCTGTTGCGGGCAAAGAGCAAACAGAAGAAGAGGCAATTGGAGAAACATAAATGAAAGTAGAGGGAGGAGGAGGAGAGTAAGATGATGTAAGAAAATGCAATTTAAGAATGATGCTGATAACGGGCAAGAAATTATCGAGTTGCCTTCAAGGATTGTAAAGATCTGTTCCAACAGTAGGTATGTATTTATGTATGTAGATAATTGTGTGTTGCGACGGTTAAGATCAGTATCAGCAGCGTGGAGAGCATAGCGTATGTATACCTACGAGATAGCATCTGACATACTGACTTTGAATAAGAATTGCCGTAAATGTTTGTAACAGTCCCTTCTTTATTTGGTCTCCCGATTTTCATTAAGCGAGTTCCGTTGCCTAGAGTAAAGTCTTGGTAGAGACGATCTACGTTACACCAAGGTGAACCCTGTCGTGTTTTCACGTAGACGTCATAATCAGTATGGGTTTCTAAATCTTGGAGCGTCGGTATCCGAGTGCTGATCGCACAGGTACCATTACCACTTGGATCAACGCTAACGGAAGATGAAAGTAGGCAGAAAATTAATATCCCGGGTGTATGTGTGCGCATATTCTTGTCGACAGTTTTTCTTACCCAAATGTAAATGCATTGCAAGTATTTCCGTTTTTCGAACATTGGTGTTCGCACTCTGTTAAACTGGCAACCACGATTCGCGATACGATGTTCACGTCGGACAATTTCGAACCAATTGCTATCCTTGTATAACAATCTAAGAAAAACGTGGAATGCTCGATGTTACATACTTTTACACAACTCACACCCCTGTGTGCGGGCGTGCATGTAGGTAAGAAATTTTAGCTTGGAACGTGTTTTCTCCACGATATATTACCATTTGCAGTAACCACTATGCGATTGTCGATCGTAAGACACTGCAATCGCGAGCATTGCTGAAGAATGTTAAAGATATAATACACGATTGGCAACGATAGAGAACACCTCTGTCCGATCATCTTATTGTTAGAGTCACGAATCTGATCATCGATCGTGCCTTGATTACGAAGCCGAGTTGTTATTATCTATTTAAACTATCCACCGATCTTTCAGTGTAACAATTGATGACCGTGGCGTATACAATGCACGTGCATACGTGCATTACCCGCGTTCTATACAGGATGTGTGTATGTATGTATGTATGTAATCCGATGCGGACAAATTCGCTTTTCTCCACGAGGTTTCTGCGAATGTTCAACGACCTGATCCTGACCAAGGATGCCGGCCAACTGTGCACTGTGCAGTGACTCTGTTATACAAAGCGTAAAGAGAGCTCTCCAAAGTCAGCACGATGGTAGACTCGTTTCTTTGTTGTTGCCTCTCCTTCCTCTGTATCTATATAAATGTAGGTACATGCATTCGTAAACTGTGTACGTAATTATGTAGGTATGTATGTACAACACGGTGTTCAAATAGCGCGTGCCTTTCTTCTTGCACGCATCCAATCCGAAGTTGCACTCGCAATCTCATTTCTTCCGTGGCAACTAGTCGTGCAGAGTGAACGAGCTTAATTAACTTACTCGCGCAACGCAACGTTACGAATAGAAGGCCTAAGATTTTACGTAACTGCGACTAGATGATCTCGCAATGTAGGCGTAACTGGGTAGACAAATAGATGGGATCGTACGATTTCAAGACGGGTCAACGTGACGGCTCAATCTTCTCCACTGCGAGAAATCAAGAAATATACAATATATATATATATGTAGGTATACTTATATGTACAGTTTTGGACGAAAGAAAGTTTAAAACTTTTAAAATCGCATAACTCTTTTAGAATTGATATTTTGGAAGCTAGAAGGATTAGTTTGCTAAGTGACGTATTTGGTCGTTTTGAATAAAAAAATTAAAACTGACTTAAAAAAAAAAATAAAATTGCACTAAAATGTAAAAAAGATTTTTTTCCTTTATTTAATCTACGACTCCCATATTTTTTAAGTCGGCGCCAGATTTACACAGCGCAAATGATGAGGCACCGACTTAAAAAATGTGGGAGTCGTAGATTAAATGAGGGAAAAAATTATTTTTTATTTTTTAGTGCAATTTTATTTTTATGAAGCCGATTTTAATTTTTTTCTAAGTTTTTATTTTTAACTTTTTAGTTTTATATATATATTGACATAACATGCTGAGGAGATATGTGCATACGTACATAAAATAATAATAATTAGGTGACAATAGTCTTTATTATTAACCAGAACTGGGAAAATATTGGGTCAATGTTGATGCAGTGTAGGATGGGACCACCGGGGCATCGCCCTCTTTCGAATAAAAAAAGATCATCAAAATCGGTCCATATGCTGAGAAGTTATGCGAAGACAAACATAAAAAAAAATACAAACAGATCGAATCTATAACCTCCTCCTTTTTCAGATTAGGATTAGTTAGCTAAGTGACGTGTTTCGTCGTTTTGAAAAAAATTCAATTGTTAGGAATAGCAAAAAAAAAGATAGTAAATGTCGTTTTTGAAATCGCTGATTTCCGTGAATTTCGCAATTTTCGACCTTATTCTGCGATTTTTAAGCGTTTATAGCTCACAGCAACGTTAACCGATTTTCATGAAATTTTAGGCATGTATACAATTTACTTCAATCTACAAGCGGATTTTTTGAATTTTCATTACAGGCTCACAAAAAAAGTTTGAGAAACACCAAAATTTTTCTTATAAAATTAGAATCTAAATTTTGGACGAAGCCGAGTAGTAAAGCTAGTATTATTATAGGTATACTCTAGCGTCAATATCAGTTGCCGCGCCACCGGGTGCGATCGGAATTCATTTTTAATAACCCTGTGTGGTTATTTTACTTGGCGTGAGCTTCGAGAAAACGCATTAAGGGGTCGTCCTTAAATTACGTAAGTTTTTTTTTGGAGGGGCTGGGGGGTCGCGAATTTCTTACGTTTTTTTACAAGGGGACAGGGGGAGTCAGGTAGCGCCTTACGTAATATTTTTTAACCTAATTTTCAATAAATACAAATTCTATCATTAATGTTCCAGAAAAGTTTTTTCGTTTAAATTTCCCGAAACCGAGTTAAATGACTCATATAAACCTTTAAAAGAATTTTAATAACTGAAAAAATTCAATCTAAAAAATATTACGTAAGAAGGGGTTTGCAATATCGAATCTTAGGCCGGGTACAGACTTGAGCACGAACGCGAACGAGGCAAGCCGAGGCAGGATGAATATGCCAGTGTTGCACGTCGGTGAACTTCACGAACGTTCAACACGCCTTACGAATTCTTATACTGGCGAGGGAGGGGGTAAGAAATCACCAAAATTACCCTTACGTAATTTAAGGACGGCCCCTAAGGTGAAGTCAGCCGGCGCGTGGCTCGGCAAGTCGGCTCGGCTCGGCTCGGCTCGCGCAGGCTTGGCGAGCCACGCGCCGTCTGACTTCACCTTTACATAAACTGTCATTTCTTTGAACTGCCATAAACCCGAGTAAGAGTAAACGAGTACTGGGAAGGAATACTTACGTAACGAAGGCGAGATAAGTGAAACATAAACAAAGCTGGCTCGCGTCACGCTTCGTAAGGTCTGGCTCAAAGAGACAATGACTCACCTCAACGAATATCATTCTATACTTATTGTTCGTATATACATATGTACATCCATGCATACTTGAGACCTAGAATTTTTCTAGGTGTAATCCTGAAAGCACTTTCTTTCCGGCAACGTCTGACTTGGTATTTTTTATACCAGAGCGAAGCACACATACATGTACACCAAGGAGTATCTCGTATGTAGGTATATATATTACTAGGTAATTGAAAGAAACGTATTATGGGAAACAGTATCATTCTCACGATCAGAATTGTGGTATTAGAATACGTGCATGTACATATGTATGTAACGAGTGGGTATCGGAGGTTTCCCATTTTTATTAAAACCAAAAACACATCGAAAATATGATATATGATTGCAACAATTTTTATACTTTTACCACAAATTTATGGAAAACATTATCAACGTTATGAATTATAAATTCCTAACAAAACGTCCATTCGCCGGTTACGAAAGTGACAGCATGCACGTCTAGGTGCACAGGTGTAGTTATGCATGGTTTTGTAAATAAAAAAAATAGAAATGGGGGTAGTTGTCGTGGGTGAAAAAGAGGGCAACGACTAGCAGCATCTGTGTGGTTTCTCGTATATCCCATGAGCAATACTGAGGTTCTGAGGGTTTTCCTCGAGAGAAGGTGTAAGCGACACGTCTGTACTGCTCCAATCCGAGTTCGTCGATTCGTATACCGTGATAGACGAGGAATCGTGTTCGGTTGAAGACAGCTTGAGCAAACCGATGCCAATGGCCAAAAAAACATTTTCGATCCCATTGTTCTGAAGCGCTGACGTTTCGTAATAGCTTGCGCCGATTTTCGTCGCGTAAACTCTACCTTCCTCGGCGTCAACTTGCCGTTCATTCCTCAGATCCGATTTATTTCCGATTACAACCAATATCATTGCCTGTTCGACGTTTCTTCGAAGTTCTGTTACCCACCCCTTCATTGCTGTGAACGTGTTGTATTTAGTTAAATCGAACACCAACATAGCCGCGCTAGCGTTGCGATAATACATTGGTGCCATCGACTTGAATCTTTCCTGCCCGGCCGTGTCCCAGACCTGTACCGAACAAAATCACTACATAGATATACGTATGCTAATTATGCTGTGTTCCACCTTGCCGATCTGTCACCGTCGAAATCGTTAACAATTTCAAATTTCCCTTTAAAAAACTTACCGGTCGGAAACTCTGTTGAAACTTTGTACTGTTTCAAGTTTAAGGTGGTGTGATTTTAGCTATACGTACCAATTAACTTAACTTTGTAACGAATTATAACGAAACGAGTTTCACGCATGCATTGAAATAAATTAGGAGGTATACTCGTATTTGGGAAGAAGCAGAGATCTTTTTAGCATTATCTTTATACCTGCAGCATTACTCTTGCGTTCTCCACATTGAACTTGCACGTGAAGAAAGACGCAGCTATCGTAGGATTCACATGTTGTTTGAACGCTTTTTCGATGTAACTTATAATCATGCTCGTTTTTCCAACGCCTGAAAAATTAGTAGATGGTGCATTCTACGTATTGTTGCGAGGAACTTTATCTGCCCAAAGAAAAGAAAGTTTGATGTTTCTACATACGTAAAAGAGGAAAGGCAACGTTTCGCGATTTGATACATAGTATATGTATGTGACGTGCCAACATAAGCGCGCGCGCGCGCGCGTGTGTGTACATATATGTATATAAATATGTGTATATACACGTATATGTACATGGGCGTCCGCAGTAGGCGCAAAAGGGGCAGTTGCCCCCCCCCCTCTGGCTGTTGAGAAAAAGTCGCTTATTTTTCAAAACTGATCTTTATTAAGTTTATACTAAAAAGGGGAATATTTTTAAATTTTGGTTTTAAGTTTTCAATGAAATTGGCACTATAAAATGGGTTAAAAAAAGCAAGAGGGGTATATTTTTCTTTACCATTATCCCAAACTTGCCCCCCTCCCCCTGGAAAAGTCTCCAGACGCCCTTGTATATGTATATACGTATATACAGATATATTTATTTACGAAATTTATTAATATAGATATATACACATATATAGCCAAGTGTATCAACCTATCTCGACTGTGAAAGAAACACGCACAAGGGCCCATACAAATTAACGGACCTATATACATACATATATCACATAACAACCATGCGTACTGAAAGCTAACCTAAATACACCTCTGCGAGCAGCAAGCGCCAGCGAAACTCCAAAAACCATAGAAATTCATGTAGGAACTTTAATAGAAACAATAATGAAACTGATAGTAACAAGAAGCCATTGTATCGCGGGTCCAATGGGAATAAAGAATGATGAGCAGAGAATAAACAAATAAAGGTACATAATGGTTACTTGATGGTTACGAGGTTTTTCTCGAGCCAAGACTTACCTTGGGAACCTAAAGCGACTACTTTCCCTTCTACCGTTTTCATCTTTGTGTCAAGGCCTAGCGCATAGTTTACCGAGCAAGTTGAAATATGTTGCGATTCACTTCCTGCACGACTAATCTTTTAACGTTTCGCTCGGATATAATTTGATGCATGGCTATTCTTTGTGTTCCTTTGTGGACTACTTTGCCTGTCGACGATAATCTTTCCCGTGTGCTCCAGTGTTAAAAACTCTCTAAAGATGGCGCGGCCTAACGGAATATATACTCGTATTTTAACCAACACAGAGACAAGGTACTAGAACCTTAGAGCTCTAAAGGTAGGAACATACTATTCACATAATACCGTGGTATCAGCGAAAGCTAAATCCACACAAACACTATATACATACTATTCACATGCCACCCGATGCGACGCGACGCGTGTTGACTGAAATCAAATGTTGCTTTTTTCCATGCTGTACTATGGAACAGAAACATACTATTAACACCTGATGCGACGTGACACGCTCATACGCCACCCGGTTCCAACCGAACCGCTTCAGCATGTTGTCGGTGGTTTCCCCCAAACACGCCACCCGACGTGTCATGGGCAATGTGTCTCTAGTAAGCACACGTGTTCACACGCGACAGTTTGGTGTTCCATAACTATATAGATGAGCTTCACTCTGATGTTTCGTTGCTTGAGCGTGGTCACGTGTTACATATGTGCACATGTCGCATCGTGTGTGGACGCGTCGGGTGGCGTGGCGTGTCAATAGTATGTTCCCGCCTTAAGCGTAGAACAGCCTTTACATTTGACAATTTACATCTTAATTGTATTGGAGGGTATGGGACCGTGTCATCACCCACAACAGATAAAGTATAGAATAATAGATAGACCTTACGTCCAATGTAAATTTTTGTCAGACGAATTGGGGGTTCTGGAGTCTGAAGCCGTCTAATGTCTATGGCCGGTATTCATAGTCGCTACTTATTTTTAAGCAAATGTTTAAGCATTCGACATCCTTTATTAGCTACTAGGTTAGTAGAGGATGCCGCATGCTTAAGCATTTGCTTAAGAATAAATAGCGACTATGAATACCGGCCTATATCTGAACTCTGAAGCCCCCTTACCCCATGTTCTTGTCGCATGCAACGATATCGATCTTGAGCGGAATTCGATCGCAATCCCACTAACGGTTAGTACTGAAACTTTGCTACGAAACCACGCAAATGTGAATTGATCTGGATCCACAGTGAAAATGACAAAAAATGTAAATATCGACGCGCGTTACGAAGAGTAGCACGTTTAATTTTTTTTACGGACAACTGCGTGTAGAAAAAATGAAACATGCTACTTTTCGTAACGCGCGTCGATATGTATATGTACTAAGAAGTGAATAACACGCGTGGAGCTCATCCTACCGTATACATACGAGTAATTAGGGAAATTTGTATGAACAACATGACTTGCCAGTTGCCAGTGGCTCTAAAAAATCGGGACGTATCGTATTAAATATTTTTTATAACAAGGTACATACATTGTACTTGTAAAATCGGCTTTTGTAACTCTTGAAACGAGATGCTTTGCAAAAACAATGGCATATTATACTAATCGTAAGATAGTACACATATATACGAGACGTGAAGCAGTCTTCTCCCATTCGAGTTGTTTTCATCCGTCGATAAATGACAATTTTTTTCTCATACTACACAATTTCTTGATTGACAACTGCTAAGGAATGCAATTCTCTATTTCTTCTACTCACTTTCGATGGGAAGTAGTTAAGATTACCATCATTATTGTTCTTATTACTGCAATACTACTACCATTACTACTAATATTATTATTACCATTACTATTATTACTACTGTCGTTATACTGTTGTTGTATCACGTATATTGGCGATTCGAAAGTACCGATGTTCTTTCAAGAAAAGTTCTTTGAAAATTCAAGGCAAACTCGGCAGCCACCTGCACTGTACTCTATGTATAGTGTTTCGTTAATCGTTACTGTATCATAGCAGCATTAACACTGAGGCTTCTTCTTTCTTGTGGCATCGCGTCGTCAATTGTTGTTTAACTCATAACCTTGTCAATCCAGGGTACGAATTTCTGAATATTCGTATATACACCGGGCAAATGTTCCCGCCCACATCCGATACCCCAGGACACAAGGCCGATTAACACGTGTCTTCCCTCAACGGACATGGTTAAGGGGCCACCGGAGTCTCCCTGTCCCAAAACAAATATGTACATTCTCAAATTGCATCATTCATATTACATGTATATTAGGGTGGACCTTATTTTTCGACTTTCAAATTTTTTTCGGACATCCCCCAGGATTGTGTCATTGGGGGTAAAAATAATGTGTGCAAAATTTGAAATCGATCGGAGGACGGGAAAATTTGAAATTTTTTTATTTTTGTAACTCGTTTTTCTCCATTGTAGTATATATAAATACATGTTTATTTTTTTCTTTTCAAGCTCTGTAACAGTATAGAATCAAAGTATAAGATTATTTAAAAAAGAAAATCATGACTTTGAAATTTCATAAATTTACCTTCAGAAAAATACTTTTTTCGTTGGCATTACTTTTACCTTGTCAAACAGTACAACTTTTGTCTAAGAAATTTTTTCATATATTTATAAATAACAGATTTCAAAATTTTAATGAAATAACCGATACTTTCATTAAGAGTACACTGTTCCAACAGATTTTATAAATATGGATTCTCTAGAATGGGAAAATGATCTCAATTATAATATTGGATTAAATATAGTAAATAATTTAGCAGTAAACGGTTCGGCCGAACGAGCAGTCAAACTCATGCAAGAGTTTAATTGTGACTATTCAACAGCCATCTGGACTTGTAACATTCAATACCTGTTTTCTATAGATTTTCGTGCGCTAAATACGAATTCGCAAATAATTTTTCGCCATCACCCTCAGTTTTCGAAGAATTGGTTTAAAAAAAAATGCAAATTTTCAACTTTGAACATATTTTGTGTTCAAACAGTAATAGTCATTCGGTTGCTTGTACCGTCAAAGTATTCTATCAACCCTCCGGAATACAACGATATAAGTTATTATTGCATTATTGCCATTTAAATATATTTAAACAACGATCAAAGGGAAAATGCATCCGAAATGCGCCAAATTTTTGCAGATATCTTTCAATTTATTTTAAAAACTAAGGGTCTAGAAGAAAATCTGACTACTCCACGCGATGCAGCAGGCATTTTTACTTCGGAATGCATCAACCAAAATAGTAAGTCACGTTCTGTTTTAAATACTAGAGTGAAATAGTTTGGCAAAACATACGGCGCCGACAGTGGTAATCGCGCGCGTTTGAGCGATTCTGTCGCTGAACGGCAATGGATACACACGCCGCTGTTGTCTTCTGTATTGAAAACAAAACGTGACTTACCACTTTTGTTGATGTTTTCTGAAAGAAAAATGTCTGCTACATCGCGTGGAGTAGTCAGATTTTCTTCTAGAGCTCTAGCTTTTAAAATAAATTGAAACATATCTGCAAAAATTGGTACATTTCGGGTGTACTTCTCCCTTTAATCTGTTATTTATAATTTATATGAAAAAAAATTTAAGACGAAAGTTATACTGTTTGACAACGTAAATACAATGCCAATGAAAAAAAGTATTTTTTGATGGTTAATTTTTGAGATTTCAAGATACAGATGTTTTTTTTTAAGTGGTCTTATATTTTGATTCTATATTATTACAGAACGTAAAAAGACAAATTCAACGATATATAAAAATGTGTATTAACAATACACTACAATGGAGAAAAACGAGTTACATAAATAGAAAAATTTTAAATTAGATGAGGCACGGTTTCCCGTTCTCCGACCGGCTTCAAATTTTGCACACATTATTTTTCCTCCCAATGGCACAATCCTGGGAGGTATCCCCGTCAAAAATCTCAAAATTATTTTTCGCCGAGACTAACTAAGGTCCACCCTAATGTACGTAAATACATACAATGGTATGTACAATTGGAAACAGTAGTTGCTACAATATTGTTTGTAAGTTTCATGCACGCTCGATGCACGTTGTATGCGGCGAATTTACCTGGCACGAATCTCGTCCACCCTCCTTATAACCGGCGCATAAAAAGACATCATGAATAGTCTCTCGTCTGCCGGCCGCTCTAAACCATCTTTGGCATCTTTCGTTAGGAATTACCTGAAAACCCGATGACTTGTTACGTTTTCTACTTACGTGACTACATATACACGTATCTAAAGGATCGATGACAAGGAAGCAAACATGAAACATATGACGACATGTGTGTATACATATTTGTACGCACTTCGACGTCGACTTCTTGAAGAACCGACGGTGCCGAAGTTTGTCCATGCCTGGTTCTGCCCCAGCCGGCAACCGTCGCTGCGCGTCCAGATATTTTTAGGCTTTTCGCTGGTAAACAAACAGGGACGATATGCTGCTTGAACGCTACTATTCTCGATAATTTTACCAAGGCCACGTCATTTCGAAAATCGGTCGGTGAATATTGCGGGTGAACCTGAAATATTGTATTAACAATGGTAAATTCAAATATAACTTTTCACTTGTCGAGTGATTGTTTCAAGTAAGCTTAAATTTTAAACCGTTTACGTGTACAACTGCCACCTCTACAATATCACTTACCTCTTTTCTCTCGATATTAAATTCTTCGTGTAGCAATCGTTCGGCCGCGTCCCTTACATCCCATTCACCCAGACGCACTTTCAGGTTGTTGTTCGGTGTCCTAGACGAAAGAAACATTTCTTATGGTTATCAAATATCAAGAAGTTTGATTCGTTGAAATTGATTCGTGACCGATCTAGCCCCAACTACTAACGTCGCGACGCAATGGGCCGCAGTAACTACCCATCTGTTGTTCAGCAAAGCACCGCCACAAGATAACTTCTTCGTAAGGAATCCCGACTTGATGATAGCAGCCTGAAAGTTGAAGTAAAGCGATGCAGAACGCATTCTGGGAAAGAAATACCGATCAAGAAGTGTTCCGCGATTTAAGGGGGTATAATCGTTTGAAAGTGTCAAAAATTCGATTTTTCTTTTTACATATTTTCATAGATTGATGTTTTAGGAATATTATAAATCAAGTCCGATGTAAAAATTTGGAATACTGACAAAGTTATAGGCATTTGAGTGGAACCACCCAGGTAACACGGGGCGGCGAGGCGCGGCGACTCGACCGATCGCAGCGGAACTATATTTTTTGTTACGGTGGCCCTAAAAACTCGCGCTACGTTCAACCAATTCACTTCCAATTTTGCAGGCAGAATCGCAATAAGATTCCACATCGTCCTACGAGGGCTTTTTTAATTCCGATTCCCCGTTTATTATTTATAACGAAAAAAGGTGGACTTTTCTCTTAGAAAAATCTAACTTTAATTTTGATTTCTCACCATTTCTTTATTTTTCAAAATTTTCAAAATCGGCCCTGTAGGGCGATAGCTATTAACATATTTTATAAGAAAATTTTACTGTTTTTGATTTCAGACACGATATACAACTTTTTTCAGGGCCATCGTTTAGCCGCCTAAAATCGAGAGACTTTCGGATATATATCCATAACTTCAGAAAAACAATAGTTTTTTAACTGAAACTTTTTTTTTAAGTAGTTCATAATACTATGTAAAGATAGTAAAAAAACGGGAAATCTTCATGAAGCCGTTGACTTGTAAAAAAATCCACAAAATGTACACATTTTCCGAGGGTTCAAACGGGTATACCCCCTTAATCTTGGGACAAAATATCTAGAGCAACTTGCGCATCTGCTTACCTGCCATGGGTGACTGCCGAAACTGGAACTATGCCCACCTACGATTCTATTACTTCTCGTATAAAGTTCGCCGCAACCTGCAAGGTAACATTAGAAACAGATGATTCATAGAAAGGATACTGTTGCAATGTTCGTTGTATTCGTTTTTTCCGTTCGTGTTTGAGAACTACGAGCTGTCTAAAGTAGGTACGGTATTATAGTGTGTACGGGTGAAACGTGCTTCTAATCAGAAGGAACGGGACACAAGCAATAACTTTTCATCTTAAGATAAAGCGACGTATGTAAGTAGGTATGTATGTAGCAACGTGGTAGGTATTTGACACCTCCATCACGGAGATGAATTTCTCCGATAGGTCCACCTCTTCTTCCTTGTTAGCATTACATCTCCCCACTTCTCCATCGTATCCTCCGTTCCCTTTCATTTGTTCGCCTCTTCCGACTTTTCCTTTTCTATCCCTCGCACCTCTCTCCCTTTCCCATTGCGTGCAACATGACAAGGACGAGAAACGTCAAGACATATGCAGGTGAGAAAGTATGCATTACAAGCAACAGTTAACATAGAAATCGGAATAGGGAAGTATTGGTGCAAAACTTGTCTGTGCAGCTTCATGCGGATTACCACGATAGTTGGAATAATCCACGGAGTTTAAGGCATCCTCGTTTGATGTGTGCACTGCCAAAACATCAGGATAAGCGGTCTGATATTCGTCCTGAGGGTAATCAAGTTGGGGTGGATGGTACGCGGGCCGATCGTAATCCCACGTCTGTGATGATTCGTAAACGGTCGTCGGCTTGTCCGCTTGTTCTGCGTGCAGGTAGCTTGGCCGATGCCCGTTCTGACCAACGTACGTTGGTTTGCTCGGCCGTATCGCATTGTCGTAGATTTGAACGTCATCATCCAGGTACGGATGTTGATTTCCCAAGTTTAGCGAAAGCGCTACGTTTAAACAACCTCAATTTTACGTTTTCTACGTTGCTAATCAGGATCTCTGCGCGTCCACGCGCGCGCGCGCACACACACACAAAATCTCTCTCTCCCTCTCTCGTTCGCACGTTTGTGTGTGTGTCCCGCCCCATGTATAGGGTAAATCCGGGAGACGCGGTCGGGCCGGAGAGTTGGTCGAGTCGCTATATTTCAGACACTATACGTAAAAACGCGTTAAAGTGCAGCCCAATTACTTCTCTAGAAGCCAAACAATTGAATGAATAGCGTCACTTCGGTTCCTTCTGTATTTTTCTAGATTTACAGGCTATAAAAGGTAAACTAAGGTTACATTTAACCTCTTTGGTCAAACAACGGTGTACAAAATCGTATTTAAAATATAGTTCTGAGTTTATTTTCGTTTAATGTTTGGGAATAATAAGATAGTAGAGATATTGAGGGACAATGCAGCCAAAGTATTTAGCGATATTAACTCTTCCTCTCAAAACTAACGAGAAGACCATCTCTCGCTGCAGAAAGGAGAGATGGCCGAGTTATGATTTTTTTACTATTTTTATTTGTATTTTATTTTTTATCATTATTTTATTATTATTATTGTTTATTTATTTTATTTATTCGCTTTTGTATTCATTTGCCTTGCTAATCGCCGGTAAGTAGTTCGCTTTATCTTTGATGTGTTCTTTACTTGTTTAGCGTAAACAAATTAAATATCAATGAATCTGTAGTTGTATTCACTCATAAATAATTTTGCTTTCTTCTTTGTTATTTTTCCATGAATAATTATGTGAGTGGTCTCTGCCAACGACGAAAACCATTTCTCCCGGCACCTCGGGAGAGGTGGTCAGATGTCATGACTTCAGTTTTCAACCCGATTTACAGTAAATATTGTCTTAAAGCAAATATCGACCAGTTTTTCTGAATCAGCATGAAATTCTGAACATATTAGGTTTGTTCTCATAAAATAAGTAATATCTGTATTAGTTTTAATAGCCATTTTATATTCGATCGACCGCGTCTCCCGGATTTACCCTAATCAATGTCGCATCGCACAAGTGTATTATTCAAGTGTTCCTGTTGTTCATTCAATCCGAGTCTCGTATTCTTTTCATATGTACTTATAAACGACTTGCAGAATGGAGCCACTCGTTTCTGTCAAGTGTATCGGGTTATACATACATATGTATACTATAATATCAAGGAGGATGCTTTCGCTTGCGTGTCGGAAAACGAAGTGAAGTGACCCTCTCGCTGACCGTTAGCCCCGTTACGCACTTGCGACAAGTTGCTGGCGACCACGAGGTACGCGGGGATATATGGGTTCGTACGCACTTGGTCGCGGCGAACAACAAAGGTTTCTGGTCTCTTGTCGACCAAGTTGCCAGCAACTTGTTGCAAGTGCGTAACGGTGCTAACGGGGTTAACGAGGCTGATAGGGCTTAGAGAGAGTCTTCACTGTAGGGGTCTGGGAAAAACCGAGGCCCTTGAGGACCTTGACAAAAATTGGCCGTACCTCGGTACGTAGCGTCAAGGGCGTCCGGAGACTTGTTTCCATGGGGACTGGGCATCTTTAGGATGATGGTAAAGAAAAATATACCCCTCATGCTTTTTTTAACCCATTTTGTAATGCCAATTTAATTTAAAATATTTCCCATTTTAGTACAAACTTAATAAAGATCAGTTTTGAAAAATACGCGATTTTTTCTCAAAAGCCAGGGGGCACCTGCCCCTCTTGCACCCCCCTCCGAACGCCCATGCGTCGCGTAGACACGAAAATAACGCGGTGAAAGTTCCAACCTAGCCTACGCTCTTAAGGGGGTATTATACCCAAAAATTCGATTTTCTTTTTGTTTTTGATTTTCTAATAGTTTAGGGCAGGGCTCTCCACCGTAGAGGCCCCTCACGCGCCTGCTTCCCCTTCCAATCTTCCTTTCGCGCAGTGTGCCTTCCGTTGTCAAGGAGACCGCGCGACGCTAGGAAGGCTGCCATGACGGGCAGACGCTGCTAGCGTCTTCGCGGTTAGCGTCGCGCGGTATCCCTGACAAAGTGAATAAGAGTAGGAGAACCCCGAGCTTACGCGTAAGCGACCTTGGAGAGCCCTGGTTTAGGGTTTCGAAAATATGTCTCTAAAATATTAAGGTGAAATTCGTAGAACACCCAGAGTTATAGGGGCTTAAGGCCGTAGAGTGGCACATAATCGTTCCCTCGATCATTGTATCTAAATAGGCTACGACTGCTAGCAGACAAAATGTTCAACATGAGTTCTTTGAAGCTGAGGAAGGTTTCCTCTACGGTCCTGGTATAACAGATTAGGGGTAAGTTATAGAAATTAGTCGTTATCTACCGTAACTTCAGTCATATAGGTCATAACTGCATGAAAAATTTTAAACGCGTTTTTCTCGAAACAAATTTTTTAGATCGGGCGCATATTTTTCTCGAGAACTACTGGACCGATTGAACTAAAATTTTACACACATTTAAAGTGAATGTGTGCCTATAGCCCGTAGCAGAATTATATCAATAGTTTCAGTACAACCACCCCCACTTCTTGTTTTAGTTTAAGAAAAGTCGAAAAAAACAAATATCAATTTTTAAACAGCTGCGATTTCGGTAACAATGTCTGGACTTGGTTACATCTGCTAGGGGCGATAACTACACTCATATAGATTACAAAATCTTTGGTACTTTCGTTTCAATTGACTAGGACGGCCGCAATTCGTGCGCCCGATAGAGGCCAGTGTTTGATGACATGACCTCCGCTTCGGCGTGTAACTTGTACAATTTTCAATATAATGCATTGCAAAAATTTATGTTGATAGATCAAACACTACTAAATATGTGTGTAAAACCCCTGCCTTATAGGTGCGATAGGTTTTTCAGAATTAATTTCCAAATATCACCTTCAATCCCCTTAAGGGGAGGTTTCGGTTTAGAGCCCATAAAAATAGGTGATCTTTAGGAATTAATTAAAGGAGAAATACTGTATATAATTTAATGCGACTTGTTGCATTATATTAAGGATGTCTTAAACTATAGAAATATATTTTTTGCTTCATAATTAATCATTGCAGACGGCACTGCAGAATCGTTAAAGTCGAGGCGTCGAAAAATTCATTCAAATCGGTGGGACCTGTATCTTCAAAAGTTATCATCCGATTCGACTGAAATTTTTTTATTTTGAAGAATATACTTCTGGCTAGGGAGGACACCAGAAAAAATGACAAAAATGACATTTTTTTAGAAAATAACGACGCTTGAAATTTGAAATCACTTTTTCCCTATATTTACGCCTTTGAAAATTATAAATTTTATATTTTTTGTAATTTTTTCTGGTTTCCCCCCCCAGCCAGAAGGATATTCTTCAAAATAAAAAAGTTTCAGTAGAATCGGATCATAACTTTGGTGATACAGATTCCACCAATTTTGAGAACACTGTTTCGAGAAAAACGCGTTTAAAGTTTTACCTGATCGCCGAGTGGCCGGTTGTTGCCCACGCATTTGCCGCTACTCAATGCCTATAACTACGGGAATTTTACGAATTTCAGAAAACCCTTGTAAACACGTATTCTAAAAGGTTGAACATTCGAAAAATGAAATAAAAAAGAATCGATTTTTAAACCAGAACCTCCCCTTAAGATATACATACGTTGATTTCCTGTACGCAATAAACAGTATTAAAGCAAATTCGGAGGATCTTTATTTGGCGGGCATCACGACACTATGTACCCCTACTTACACAGGTATGTTCCTGTTTCTCTAGATACTAAATTGAAGTTTGCTTTATTGAGGATATTTTCATTGTACATACATACGCGATTATCGAACGATGCGAGTTGAAGAAAGGCCTACAAGTACCGAATCGAATAAAGGAAAATGTGATATATTCCAATGAAAACTCACTGGCATTTTGTAGTAGCCCAGCTGTCGGTCGTGGTATTTTTTCGGGAATGTCGTCATCGTCGATGCAGCAACTCCAAATCAAACCCCCGGAACAAAGATCGACTGGGCGACCGCCACCAAGTACACAACTGATGCTAAGACCGCAATCAAATGTCGCTCCTTTGTACGTACATGTTTGTGGTATCACTGAAACACAATGAGCATCTGTAGTGATTCTGATGTCTCGGAAATCCTATTAATTAAATATTATACACATAGGTACATGTACATAAGTACAGATTATTACACGTGCCATCAGGGGCGTTCGGAGATATTTTTCCAGGTGGAGGAGGGGGGGGGGGGCAACTTTGGGATGATGGTAAAGAAAAATATACCCCTTCTGCTTTTTTAAACCCATTTTATAGTGCCAATTTATTTAAAAATTTAAAACCGAATTTTAAAAATATTCCCTGTTTTAGTATAAACCTAATAAAGATCAGTTTTGAAAAATAAGCGATTTTTCTTAAAAACCAAGGAGGAATCTTGTCGTATTTTGTCCAGCCTAGCCTAGCCTAGTCGTGTGATATTCGTCATGCAGCACCGCGTTACTTTCTTTCGGTCTGTTTGTTCAGATAACTACTCCGACTGCTTTCGTTTTGTACCATGGTTTCATAAGTGAAATCGCGAAGAATACAACACATAAGGACGAGATCGAGAAGGAAAGTCAAACCTATACAGTTGCAAAGTTGCAAAATTTCCAAGGAACATCTTAGAGCAAGCGATTCATTCCGCGTGAGATATCTAGATATCTATTACCTATCGCTCGCGTTACGCTAATTACTAAATTCTGAAAGTCAACGACTTCCGGTCTTATTGGTCTCCCGTGAAACTTTATCCGACTTTTAGCAGCTAGGTTATTTCTGAATGTTAGTAGGTACTTGTATATGTAAGTACATATAATGTATGTCGGGTGAAATGTTATTTGCGAAACGCGAAACATACTTCTACCCAACATATCCATTATGCTAGTCTGTAGATCGCTGTTGTGACCCCGATGATCCCCGGTGTAATTTCGTTTTATTCTGAGAGCCTCGACAAGGAGTGTACCTTGCTGTTGACTGTTAAGCTTTCGTCTTCTTCCCTGCCTATAACCAGTCATTACTAATTTCTCGAATTCACCTCTAAGCATTCTTTGCTTCAGCTGATCAAGAAAAGTTCGTACGTTAGTTTCCCCACGAATGTCGCCGAGATATCTATCGGCAAGGTTTCGTTCGTTCATTCCGGATTGCGTTTGCGGCGCGTTCGCGTCATCGGAGATGAAATCGTAATCTCCCTCATCATTGTTACCGTCCTCGACTATAATATGTTTCTCGTCAATCTGTCCCTTGCGGCTTATATTTTCTGCAATCGCTCGACCTTTGTTCCGAACGAATGCTATCCGAGAGGTGACGTTTGGCGACGTTCCATCGTTGATGCGACTCCTATTCCGCGAACCCTTCCTTTTCGGCTCCAACAACTTTTCTGTATTCATCTCTTTTATAGCAATATCAAAACGCGGCATTGGCTTGAATACGTTACCAACGGTTGGTTCATTGCCCGATCTCTCCGTCTCTTCCAAGCTTCTCAAATTTGGTGTTTCATCGCGATTTGACTGCGAGTTTGTAAGAGCTTGCTTTTCGAATCGGGAAAATTGACGAATGTTGGCAGAGAGTAATATCGACTTCTCAGATCTTTCGTTTTTCTCCGGCTGTTGCCGCTTAGAGAACCAACTGTGAAATGACGATAAGGACGAAGAAGGTAAAAGCGGATGATTATAGCTCACTGTATCGTAGTCACCATAATTTGACCCGTTAACAATCGTGATTAATAACACGTACACAAGGGCGATGACATTCATGATCTAATCTTCTTGATTTATTATTCCAACAAAGTAGGTATATAGAAATCAACGAGCTGTCGTTATTCCTATCATAACTACCCGCTTAGCCTGCGTTCGGTTGGTAGAATTCTCGACCTCATCGAGAACCAAACTCTATCGTTATCGCTGATAAGCGCACAAGTCGATGAAAATCCAAACGAAATGTTGGGCGAATCGTGCCTTAGACATTTCCACTCGGATGGTTCCGGTACCAAGGTAACGCGTTTCGATTAACACTTTAATTTATCTTCTCTATAGCTTGATTCGATTAAAGAGTAAATCCTGTGCACGGTATACTTGTTGATCGCGGGTTGTGCGCGGCTCGGTGGCGCACGTAGTTGCCTTTACTGGCGATGGTCTTCGAAAATGTCTTCCACGTGGACTAACGCGAATTGACATGTTTCACCCACTGCCGAGGCCCGATCGTCATCTAAAGAGGTGCTCGAAGCTTTCACCGACATCAGCTTTCCCAGCGCAACGTTGATGGGTCTTCTCTTTGTACATTGGCTCCCCACCTATTCTTTTCTTCACTCTCTTCTGCTTTTCCTCTGCCCCCTCCTTTTCTTTCTCTCGCTCATCCACTGTTTGTTGCTCTTCTATCCGAATCCGATCCTTCCTTTTTATATACCTACCTACACTTGTCGAAAAATCCCCTCTTTTCCGAGGTGCTTCGTCTTCATTTCTCCGATTATCTTGAAATAGAGCCAAGACTGATTTTACCTTCAAATTAATCGTGTGCTATTTAAGTCAAACACTTTGGTCAATAGGTCTGTACCTACTTATGTGTGAAAATAGGCACTATTTAACAGTGGAATTATTGCCTCTCAATTCGCACTGCTATGGACTACGTTAGAGAAACTATTCGAACCTTTGTACAGTTTTTCGCTATCTTGAATAGATTGTTGAACAGACGATAGACAAATCTACCATAGGCATTTCTCTCTTTCGAGCTATGTATGTTCAGTTGTAGCTTGTAGTTTGTAGCGCAGGAATTGTAGCGTATGTGTTATTCAAGTTATTACTGTTATTAGATAGCTATTAGACTTTTCTTCGCAACATTATCGATTTAGGGTAAATGACCCAATTACTGACACATTAAGCGTTGGCGTTGACATTATCTTATAGTTTTGTATTTATAGATTAAAAATATATGTTGTTCTTGTTATTTATTATTGTTTAATATATTTACTTGATGAAAAAATTTGGTGGATCGTAAAACTTCGATTTTTATGTATAAATTCATCAATTTCAAAAATATATTACGGGATCTATTACTGACACCCTACAAATGTATTTGACTGAATTACTGACACCCCGATTACTGCCAGCTAACCTAATACTGTTTACCTGTCATTTTACGGTTACGTCGTGTCATGTACATGAGCAATTACTGATATGACAGTTACCAAAATGCTTGAAACTCTTGTACCAATCACTGTCACCCAATTAATAAGTAAAAAGAATTAATGAATCGTTGAATTCGGATCTTTATTACTTTCTACGATGCTTATATTATTTAAAATATTATATTTTGTTATGTTAATAGCTAAAATATTACGATTACAGCATTTTTATTAACGCCTTGTTTTCTCTTTCGCTAGTAAGGAAGTCATCGTTTCCATTTTCCTAATATCCGCTTAAAATTTTTTATCGTTTCATTCAAATTAACGAAGAAAAAATTAAGTACTGTTTTTTGTATCGTATAAATAACAGTTTGAATTGTACGCTAAATTGTTTTTATGCATCATTTTATAAGATTTATTCGTTATTTTACGTAAAACAGCTTAGGGTGATAGTAATTGGGCAGGTGGCAGTAACTGTGTCCTTTACCCTATCGTACGATACTTACGGCCGAGTTCATCGAAAAACCTCATCTGTCTTTCCGAATCGATAGTGTTTCCCATCGTGGCTTCCTCGTCTGCTACATCTAACAATAAAATCCAACCACGTAAAATCCAACCACGTAATAAATTAGTAGGTAAATGCTACGGCACATGTTTTTATGTAAACAAAAACGAAAACAAAAAGATACTTGTGCACCGTTACAAGGAGCTCGAACTTTGTATAAATGAAGGGCAAAGAGTTTTCACTCCTCAAGCGTAACGGACTCACCAGAATTCGCCAAGTACCGATCATTCTTCCTTGCGGCGGCGACTCGACAACCTAGTCCAATAAGCATCAAACCGAAAAGCATTCGTGCAAGCGAGTTCATTTCCTTTCTGATTGCTAATCCACGCCAATCAACAATGTGGTTATTGGCATTCACCCTCTGCCGGTGTACTAACGATAAGAGCGCTTCAAATTTTCCATGGTACACTGTCGCTTTCAGTTTTCTTGGTGGTAGCGTTTTCCTGATCAATCTCCTCGTCTCTCGGTCTGTCGTAAACGTTAGCCTAACGATACTCATTATCGACTACGAGTCGTCGAGCCTCGCATACCGTTTGCCGCATATCTATTCAAATAAAAGAGCCGCGGACGAAAGTTCATAAGTCGGCGCATCCTTCTTAAATTCACTTTTCTCCAATAAATTGGAACCGAGAATTTTCTATGGGATTCCGACCAATCGCATATTCCTTGAGACGTGCTTGCGATACATAAGTAAATACGTATCCCAGTAGGAAAACTTTTATCCCCGAACTTCCTCCCCCGCGACGCCGCGCCGCGCCGCGACTCGTTGTACCGTAAGAGCTCGCGAAGCGTAGCGAAGGCATTCACACGTTGTAGCGCGGTCTGGTAGAAAAGTGGGTCGTGAAACCAGGCCACCGAGACAAGTAGCACGTTGTCTCTCCGTGTGGTTACCTCGTAACACGTTCCCGGCTTTCTTCGGTCGTCCCGCGAGCGCGCCGTCTACGCGCAGAACCGTACCATTACACCTTTGGTTATTAGTGAAAGTTAGCCGGTAACTTTCGACTTTGACAACAGCCACTCAACTCGGCTCAGCTCAATCAAACACTTTGACAAGCAATGTCATCGGATTTTCTTGTATTTACCAGTTACATGCTTTCGTCTTGCTAGAGAATGTAAAACTTAAATATCGTCCTCGATAGGACAAGTGCAAGCGCGCGAATGTACAGGTGGTCGAACGTGTTCACTCGTTCACTGCCAATTCAACGATCAAGAAATCAATTAAAAAATGCATAATAATCCACCTTTGATTTTTCATAGTCGGTGTCGCGATTTATTTTCACTAGTCGGATAACACACACGCGCACAAGAACCCACCCACCCACTCATTCACTCACTCACTCACTCACTCTCACACGCACACACACACACACACACACATACACCGCCCACAGACGCAACCACAGGCACGTAGATAGATACACTAGCCAGTTTAAATGTTCCCGCGAAATTACATTCGCATGGCAACCAAATTCAACGTGACGATTTTTCTGTCGTTGGTTTCACTGCACGGCACTTTGAAGGAACCAAGAGAACATCGGGACACTCGGTTGCCTACTGATGAGGAACGGAAATACAGCATCCAAAGACCACTCTCTCTTCTTGCTAGTTTCCTTCATATCCTCGCCCCTCCCCCTTCCCTTCCCCTCCACACGTACGATTATACATCTCCGACTCTTTCTCTCTTACATCTTCTTTGGTATATATGTACTTATGTAGCTACGCTACTGCTTAGTTAATTTATTCACTCACTCTCAACACCTGCCTCGACCACGTTGCCGAGCTACAGTTGTTCCATTTCTGACGAGTGAAATAAAGGCGAGAAACGAATCCGGTTCTTGAGGCTTAATTTTATTCTGCAATAGGTAATATTACCTATATAGATATGAAATTTGTGATTTTTCGTGAGTTCACAATTTAGCGAAATAGTGAATTACTTTTTTCATTGAAAATTTCTAATTCTGTAAATATATACGTACCTCGTGACGTCACTGGTTGATGATACGTGTTCCGAACCTACATTATTATCCTATTAAATACATTGCCATGTTTTCGCGAATTGAACACGGTGTCAATAACGGAATCGATAATAATCGAATGGATCGATTTCCTTCTTCATTTTTGCTTTATGGCTTATGCAAACTTTCAAATAAAGCAAACAGCTAATGGCCTTATTGAGTGGATGATAACGTGTCACGTAAACGTGAATCGATCTGGATCCACAGTGTGGATCTAATAACTAATAACTAATAATTGTATCTAAGAAGTAGTTATATTACTATATTTACATTACGTACGGTTTAATTTGGCGGCGGATCATTAATGATTTGGGGGTGCTTTTGTTAGCATGGGATTGGTACGTCAGCACAAATATATATTTATATATATATTCTTATCTCCATTCGTGATATATATATATATATATTTCTAGTAAACAAATTCATTTTCCCAAAAATCCTAGAAATTCTTAATTTTCTTAATAATTTTAGAGATAAATAATTAATTAGAGTGTATATTTAATTATATGCTAGAAGTACAGTATGTATATTATAGTATTAATATATAAGTATTAATTTAATATATAAATAGGATTTTTTTAAAGTATTAAAAAATATATTTATGTCTTTAATCTATTAACTTTCTATATAAATAATTTATTATACAATAGATACTAATATAATCTATTGTATAATAAATTATTTATATATATATATATATATATATATATATATACACTTATATAATTAAATATATAAATATATATATAAATAATTTATATATATATTTATTTATGTAATTAATTTATGGAATATATTGAACTAAATTATTTATTAATCTGATACACTAAATGAAAATTTAGAGGGGGAAGTATTAATTAAAAATGCACTAAAGATTAAACAGTAATCATTTTCTTGTACTACAATTTGGATAGTGTTAATATCACTTTAAATAAAATCGTGGGGCATCATGTGCAATCAAAGGTTGAAGTATCGGTTGGCCAGTGGAACATCATCAACTACAGTTTAACAATTTTATGTCACATTACAATCTGTGTCCCGCAATTAAAATATTTTGTTTCATTAATGCGATGAAAACTTTGTAACAACAAATTCATTTCGACGTTTGCACCCTGTTATGAAACATCGTGCCCCACGATTTTATTTAAAGTGAATTATTTAAAGTGATATTAACACCATCAAAATTGTAGTACAAGAAAAGAATTATTTTTTAGTTTTTATTGCAATTTTAATCAAATCGTTTAACATAAAATTTTTTTTAATATTTTTTTATTTTCTAGATTTTAGTGTTTGTGAATTTACATTTCACAACTCAGATATCTTTATAAATATCTTTTATTGCTGTATACAGTTTAATAGTTTACTTAAATGCTATAGTGCTAAAGTCACTAAAAAATAATTATATTCTTGTACTAGACAATTTCGAAGGTGATATACTACGAACGCCTCCAAAGTTTTAGTTTTACTATTCGTACGTACGTGACGGATCATTTCTCAATAAATTGTGTATTTTCGGTAATCTTGATGCGACTAGCGTGCCGAGCGCAGCGGCTTTTTGTTGTTTTCGTAAAGAAAGCGAGTGGCTGATTACAAGTCGTTTGGATTTATGGATATGGGTTATATTTATTGATGACTGGGTAATTTTTTTCACCACCTAGGGGTTAATTATATTTTTTAAATATTGTATTGACATCCAAACTACGCACGCTTACAAAGTTTCAAAACAATTGGATAGAATAAAAAAAAGCTAGGGCAGGGACTTGTTTAACCTTTAGGGGACCGGTAAAACCCTTTCTAGGGCTTTGAGTAAGCACACTACTTAAAAATGATTTAAAGTATAAATACGTATGTGTGTGTTAGTGTTCGACTGTGGTTTTGTATATATTCGACTATAAATTCATTCTGTTCAAAAGAATACAAAAAGACGACAAAATAAAATAATTTCTGAAACAACACAAAAATACCAAAAATAATAAATAATAACACGGAAGAAAAAAAGAAGAAAAGATGGTACTAAAACTTTCTACGTCTACGTCGTTAGCTCTGGGTAACACTAAAAGAAACTTCTCTGAATTTTGGTATACATACGGTCATTGGTTTATGTCAGTAGAACTGCCATGTGGGTCAAACAATTTTTACAATCCGACTACAGATTCGTAATCAGCAGAATCAAAACCCCCCAGATATACTGTATTTTTTAAATTAAAAAATGTTAAAGATTGGGGCTCTTTAGAAAAGATTATATATACCAGCTTTTTTTTATAGTTGTCTTCAATTTCCAAAAATTTATATATATATATATATATATATATAAAAGCTGGTCCTCTAAAGGTTAAAAAAAAAAGACAAAACTTTCAAACATGTTTTAATGTCGATAATTTTTAATAGTTTTTACTTAATGATGCTCCCACACATCTTAATTGCTCGCCGAGCCATACTGTATCTTTATGTATTTTTACGGTTAAAGTTACATACCTATACCATTTCTTTACGATGAGCAGCGTATTCATCTTGAGTAGCTGCACCATTCTGGATATTTTTTCTCCACTACACGGGAAATAATCGAAAATAGTTTGTCCATTCTGAATGCTTCGCTGCGTAACGTGGAATAATGAACGTCAAAGACTTTAGATATTATACGAAAAATGTTGGGCTGAAACGCAAAGGTGTCCAAAATCCACATTATCTGCAACAATATATGCATGAAAAGATATTAGTATTTGCTCGTTGCGACAAAAGCTACCATTACTAATATTAATTATTCTGTTACATATTCCGCTACTACGGAATGTAGCCTTCTGATGCAAAAAATTCTTAAGTCTGATGTGAAATTGCTTTTTATTAACTATGACTGTATTCAAAACACTTGCAAATTATATCAATATGTACAGGTACATTTTGATTTCGTAATCATAAAATAACACTAGTTTACAAAATAAAAAAAATTGCGAAGCAGATTCCACTAATTTTTTCTTGTGTAAAATGGCCCGCTGATTCCTAAAATAAGGTCTAATGTGACGTCCCGGCCCCACCACGGTATCGCGACTTAGTGTCGACGAGCGCCACCAGAGGTCTAATCTTCTCGCTAGTCTATTTCCCTTACTCATTTCATATATATACAAGTTCCAAAATCATATCCTCTGTGTCCCCGTGTGTGTCTAGGGCAGGGGCCGTCAGTTATAGCCCTACTGATGAGTCTGACTCTGACGGTCCCAAGACGGAGAAACGCCCGCACCTCTTCTTTTCCTCTCCACGATCCTTCGAAGCCAATCCACCCGCCCCGCACACAGTAGTGTAACTCCATTGCGACGGTAACCGGGGCCGGCCTTAGGGTTTTAGGTTACGTTGGAGGCGACGGGGCAAAAGAGAACTCTGAACTCTCTCTTCTACTCTCCTCTTCTCGTCCAGAATGTTCCGGCAGTGACAAGTCAATGAAATCAGACGTGTAACTGGCCTGGCAATCCAATTGGTTTATCACGAGCAGTGAAATACTGTGAGAGGATGGCCCCGCGCGGTCCCATAAGTAAAACCCAACCCAAAGGGGGGGTTCTCTCTCCTCCGTTATAACAAATTTGATGACACATCCTTATGTTATCTATGGGAATATTGCATTGTGCCCCAGTATTTTTTACATCTTCCGTCCTTCCTTTTATGGAATGAAATTTATTTTATATATCGACCATCGACCTTTGATTTGGTTACACAAGGTAAAGGGACCCAACGTCACACCTCTCCCCCTAAGGGGAAGGAAGATCTCCCCTTCCTCGGATCTCAGCGCAACCCCACCCCCGACATCCCCCCCACCCGCTGTCACCAATTGTCACCAGTCCAGAATTGCCGGAACATTCTGGACGAGAAGAGAGAGGTTCTTCCCCCTTTGCCCCGTCGCCTCCAACGTAACCTAAACCCTAAAAGGCCGGCCCCGGTTACCGTCGCAATGGAGTACTGTGCGGGGCGGGTGGATTGGCTTCGAAGGATCGTGGAGGAAAAGAAGAGGTGCGCGTTTCGTCTTGGGACCGTCAGTCAGATGAGTCACTCATCAGTAGGGCTATAACTGACGGCCCCTGCCCTAGACACACACGGGGACACAGAGGATATGATTTTGGAACTTGTGTATATATATGAAATGAGTAAGGGAAATAGACTAGCGAGAAGATTAGACCTCTGGTGGCGCTCGTCGACACTAAGTCGCGATACCGTGGTGGGGCCGTCTCATCACACTAAAAAAAATTCTATGGGTACGTTTTCGAGGTATCAACAGGTGAACTTTTTACCTGTTTGTCAAAATGGTGGTCCCATTGAATTGCGAATATCTCGTGTTGCGAATGAGTGATATGGTCGAACATTATATCAAATTAAAGCTAATTGAATTACCAACAAATCTACCTCACAGGATTTTCAAATCGTGTCAGTAGTTCGGGTGAAATTGATGGAATATGTGAAAAAAGTTATTTTTTCCGACCAAAATTGACATCGAGAATTCATTTAATCATCTAGGAAAAATCTAAATCGCAAAAATGGACCCAGTTTCTCATTTTTTACGTTGAGTGTGCGCTTTTACGAAGAAAACAAGATGATACTGAAGAAAATCCATGGATAAACACCAAAGTTAGAGACAATTGTGTTGTCAAAACACTAAAATTTAGTTTTTTCTCGGTTTTTGTGTTTTTTCCATTTTATTGTGTTATTTCAATTTTAATTCATTCTGTACATTTTTTGAAGTACAGTAATTCGTCGTTAAGTCAAAGAAGAGATATAATAAGAGGCGTCACTCGACAAAGACAGAAATAAACTGAGGAAATCACTAGACAACCAATTTAAATGTCCATTCGGCATGGATCGGTAAACTTCGACATGGATCGGTTAACTTCGGCAATAATCAGCCAACTGCGGTAAGGTAGATTTAGTCGATTTGAATATCCCGCTCAAATAGACAACCAATTTAAATGCCAAGGTCAAGTAAGGACTTCAAAGGTTCCGCCCGGAGTGACGCCACTTATTATATCTCCTCTTTGGTTAAGTCCCGTTTTTACCATGCGTAGTACGCCCGGTGACTATCCCCACCATTTCTTGGAATCCTTCGGTCGCGGGTGAGAGAACGAAAGAGTCGACAGCAACTTCGTGTCAACTGTTTCGTTCCCTCTCGCTCGCTCTTCGAAATTCTCATTCGCGGCATCGGCCGCTCGGAATAGTGTCCGCATCGCGTCGTACGCCCGCCGCCAGCCCCTTTCGTCGGGTTTATTACGACGAATTAGTGCATTTGGTTAATGTACGTGTGTTTTAGAAATGGTTCTGGCTCTTCTTTTGTCTTTTGTTTCTTTTGGGATTCGTTTCTTTTATGAGGAACCAAAAATAAAATAAGAAACTGGACGTCACATGATAACTTCTATATCTTCCAGGTTATGTAGTGAATTTTCGATTTGAATTTCCGCCCCAAAACATTACATTTTTCTTAAGTTTAGTTCGATACCGCCTAAACTATTGGTCCGATTGAAAAACAATGTAGGAAAAAATTGTATGCAATTTAATTACCTTTAATTTAAGAGCCGTCGCGGTCAAATCGGTCAACTCTAACGCGAGATATGAAAAACGTATCCTTATGATTTTGTCACATGTCGATTTTTGAGTTTAGAGGACCACCTTACATAAGAATTTCATAGTGGAGTCTCGATTGCAAATAATTTTTTGGATTTTGTAAACTGGTGTAATTAGAATAGATATTAAAATAATAAAAAGAATAATAAAATTGTGCAAGTAATTTTATAAAATATCTAAAACAAAATTCAATTGTATTAATAAACAAAACAAAAAACAGAGATGGTATTCAATTGAAATTTTTATTTTATTTTTGTTCTCTCGAACAAACAGGAGAATCTATGAATATATGTATATGAAATTATAATTAGCAACATTGTTTTTAAAATGTTACAATTTATTATTTTTTATTGATAATATAACAATTAACTTTTACTTACCAATTATTACTCACTGCTTCACGATCAATGCATGCTGCGCTTTAACTGTCACTGTTATTGTTTGTCAGACAATGTCCAGACCATTTGTATAATTTAACTCGCACACTGAACAATAAGACTTATTTTCCTTGGTAGAACACCGTTGCGTAGACGGTCCATTTGTATTCCTTTTTCCTTTGTGCATTGAATTCTATAACGGAGAGACATATTTTTTTTATTAAATATAACAAATATAATAAGGATAATAAGCATCATATTCATATGTTCTGTCTTATGCTTACATATCCCTCTTTGAGTGACACAAGATGGAGATGGAGATTCCCTCCACAGCGAACTCTTTCCAAACAGTGCTCTTCGTATCAGGCTGACTTGCTACTGACATGTTCTACTAGCAGTGCTTCCTCGTCTGCATCTCTCATACATTTCTTTTAGCTATTCTGCCCAATATTCTGAAGAGAAAAGAGAATATACCATTGACGAGTGCAATAATTCCCTCGAAATTTATTATTAATTTCTCTATCTATAAAAGTTTAATTGCAATATGTTTAAAAATTCTTATTGCACACTTATTTATAAATAACGACATTTCTATTGTACATTACCACACTTGTATAAATTTGCAATGAATAAATAACAGACATTTTGTATCATTTAAACAAGATGAAAAAATTAAAAATATTATCTAGAACCATTACTTCTTCTTCGTTTATGAAGTACTTGCAATAAAGAAGAAGCATGCAATGGATGAGAATGACACAACTTTACAAGTGAATTTATATCCAAAAATTTAAATAATTTTCGTCCAAATCGTTGGATGCCGTAGTATTGTGTGCTATACTCTATTGACTATTCTATTCACGGTGCTTTCACAATTTTATTACATTTAAGCAATGTCAACAGAGTTTAATTAACTCAGAATCGAAAATTAACACGGAGAAACGAAGGTGACGCTTCCACCATGATAGTTCAAACGTCTTGTACAAGAATTTCAAATGGCCTGACAAATGCTCAAACGTGATTGGCCGAGAATATTGGAAAACTGAATGATTTGAATTTCGCGGTTCGCAATGGCAACATATAATGATATGTTAAAGATTTAATATTCGCGGAAAAACGGTATAAAATTACTTTACAACGCGTTAAATTAACATATTATGTTGAAAAAACCTGCAAAGGAACACAAAATCAGCAACATTCGGGAGAAATTCGCGGAATTTTTTCGAGATATTAACGAAAACCAAGTATGACGTTATCAACCGCCGATCGGTGTAAAGACAAAAACTTTACTTACTCATATTTCCCAACCAGATGCGTGATTCGCGTAAAAAACTGCAAATTCGCGTGCCCCTTCGACCCCTCTTTAAGATTTTATTACTCGGAGCACACGAAACTCGATAACTATAACATCGCGAAAAAGATCATTTCATTGCACTTGCTATGGAGTGACGTGATCACGATCGAATCCAAAGGGTTAATTGGAACTACGCTAGTGAGGGAGAGAGGGGGGGGGGGGGTGGTGGAGTGCATAAAACTCCGTGCACGATCCCTTGCGTAATTGGTCTACCTAATGACCGGTCGATGTGTTCTCAAATAATCTTGCAGAAAATTACTATTTCAGACATTCCAAATAAATTACCTATGTCACAAAATCAGACTTCCACTTGAACCCGTTTACCCCAAGTGCCGAGCAAGATTCTCGGTGAAAATTTGGCGAACAGGGAATTATACGACGAGAAACTGCGTCTCGAACGACGTGGGATATATTGCTCGATGTATCGACAAGAACACGGAATTTCGCATGAATGATGACATGATAAAAGAACCCTTTTTTAACGCGGTAGAAGATAATGACGCGAAGAATACGAAATATACCACCACGATATACGATCTTCCTCGAATGAAGAAGTAAATTGTGAGAAAACGAACGTACCTGTTGATTCGCCTCGTCTGCTCTTTCGTTTCCCCTCCTTCGTGGTAGATAGACGAGAGAAGCCGGTTGAACAGCACCAAGGATTCACTTTTTAGAGACAATAGATCTTCCTGTAACAATAAAAAAACATGATCCATATTATTCTTTTAAATTTGTAGCGAAATTTCCAAGCCAAACAAGCTGGGAATATATCGTGCATCGAAAGGAGACGGCTGTAACGGGCGCGGAGAACGGAAGTCACAATTTCAAGTATTTTCGTAATAAAGCTGAAAAATCTACATAAATACCGTACCTGCTTTTTATTCTGGTGCTTTTCTTCGTCTCTTGTCTGTTACCAGGTAGAAATCAGTGTATTAGCAGAAAAATTAGGTTCGCCACGTACAGAGATGCTGCTGCAACCGCATCACGAGGGCGACTGAAAAAGTGTGGCTCTTGCCCAGAAGAGTGCTTCTCGTCAATCGGCAGTAAAGAACGACTCGGATTGGCTGACGTCGACGCGAGAAGAAGTTCCTCGCTCTAGAAGAAATGAGGAACTGGCGTAGTAACTCTTAAACAATCGAGAATTATCACATAAAATGTGAAAATTTTTATGTACCAACTAACTATTACTACGAAAACCACTATCCTTATTCCGTAAATCACTTGACACAGTTCAAAGTCCAACAAACTGACGATATATTATGACAGTGGTCTGGCAAGTGGTCTAGAGTTCACGAGGATTGTTAAACGATTCGTTACAAGTTACTAGGTAAATACACGAAAAAGTTGTATATATTGTTAATGATTTTTGAGGTCGCTTATTCCGAATCCGATATAGGAGTTGTAAAATTGATTTGTTTAAACAAATGATTGCAAAATTACATGTTTTGGTAGATATAGAATCGTGTTCTGCGGGGAAAATAACTAAACAAATATGTTTATTATAAAACTTTTTTTACAATATAATTCGTTAAACAAATTGTTTAAACAAATTAATTTTACAAATCCTATGTCGGATTCGGAATCAGTGAACTTGTTACTGTACGCCTTCTCTTCGCCCATTCGCCTACAGTTCCCTCTGCCGGAAACTATACTCGTATTCGTTTTTATATTAAACTCAATATTTGAGTGTAAATAAAATAATTTTGTTCATAAAATTGTATTTGCAATGACCAATTTTTTAGCATAAATGTTTTTTGTTTTGTTTGTAAGTGTCATACGAAAATTTTCATTGCATGCATGCTATTTTGCCATGTAAACGCTTTGCATTGGACGAATATAGTCGTCCATAGTAGCGAAAGGGTTAATATAGCTTACAATATTCTAAGCATTCGTATTCAATGTAGCCACTGCAATGCAGTGGGACAGCTCGAAAGTTTTAATATTCCCGAAACAGATTCGAACTGCTCGGATCATTTGAGCCACCCGATTCTTTCACGCCGCTCGGCTCTAATCAGTTATTCGAACCGAGTATATCCCGGCTCGCTTTTTCCGAGCACTCGAACAGCTCTAACTGACCGACCAATCACGTACTCCCAGGGAATTTTTCTATGAAATGCATGACGAGTTTCCAACTCACCCATTGCGACTTCAGCGCCACCCGCGCCCTCTACCTCGCAGTCAGTATTAAGTAACTATATAGATTCAGTAGCAGACAACTCGCACACGTGACTGTAAGACTGAAAAAGACAAGCTACAACTGACGTGTCCCTAACGCGAAACAACGTGGCAATTCTGTGCTGCCGCGAGTCTGTGTAATTCCTCGAGCCAATGAACGCGGAACGATTTTTAATGGCCACCTGACTACCGTACCTTATAACATAAACCTGCCGATACTCATTTCTTATAGAACGACCATCTGTCAGTGTTCCCCACGCGAGTACCGTGTAGCTTTCTACCCGCGGTTAAGGTTATACATCGGCGATGACCACGTCAATGTTGCTGGCTCTGTCATAACATAAATAATTCATTTTGTTATCTCGGAAGTGATAGTTAGATTTTAACATGACAGTGTGCCCGCCGATCCGAGGGCACGCTACGGAATACCTTCGAACAACGTATCGATAATCACCCAGCGACCGATGATACGCTGGACACCGTCGAAAGTAAGACTTGAGAAACCTGGTGGCTGACGCGCGCGTGAAGGGAACATCTGTTCCGACGACAGTTCGCCCGTAACGTGCATGAGATTCTCACTGACCGGCTTCATGGGTACCAGACGGAAAATGAGCAAGGACGACACCGTGGAGGATGGGGTCCGTGAGTCCAACCACGTGCACGAACAGTCGGATTTACGAGGTGACGAGAAAAACATAGCTATTCTATTGTTCTTGTACCTGCTGCAAGGCATACCGTTGGGCTTATGCGGCTCCATTCCTATGTTACTGCAAAACAGAGATGTCTCCTATCGGCAGCAGGTAATTTTGCTTGTATTACGGTAGGCAGAAGCGACTAGCCGCGTATTCTAAGCTAATCATTTTATCGCCAGGCTGAATTCAGCTTCGTTCAATGGCCATTCTCGTTGAAACTGTTCTGGGCGCCTATAGTAGATTCCGTGTTCTCTCAAAGATTTGGAAGGCGGAAAACATGGTTGATCCCTACGCAATACTTGATGGGCTTCTTCATGCTGCTCTTGTCGAGCCACGTCGACCGATGGCTGGGCGATGATAGCAAGAAGCCCAATATAGAGATGTTGACTATACTGTTCTTTGCTCTAAATGTTCTTGCCGCTACTCAAGATATCGTAGTAGATGGCTGGGCACTTACGATGCTAAAAAGGTACAGCACCGATCTGCTAAATCATTCTCGCCGACTGCACTACCTTACTACAGCTACAAATCCTTTGCTTTTTTTCTCATATTAAGATGCAACGTGGGTTACGCATCAACTTGCAATAGCGTGGGTCAAACAGCCGGTTATTTCATTGGCTACGTTCTTTTTATGGCGCTAGAGTCCGCCGAGTTTTGTAACAGTTATTTAAGATCGACGCCGTCCAGCGAGGGCATATTGACCCTGCCTGGTAAGCGAATCGTGCATTCCGAGCGTCTCGTTGCCGAAACAGCAATCATCAGTCGTCATCTCCCCTAACAGGATTCCTTTACTTTTGGGGGTGGATATTTCTCATCACGACCAGTTTACTCGCGTTATTCAAACACGAGGACTCGCAGAAGATGCACAAGGACGGGGAATTAAACACGGACGTGAAACACGCGTACAAATTACTTTGGAACATTGTCAAACTGCCGTCTATAAAGACTATTATCGTATTTCTGTTAACCGCTAAGGTCAGGCGATGAGTAATACGACACGAGCACTGTCTACGGAATGGGTAATAACGTTCTATTATCTCTCGCTGCAGATAGGGTTCTCGGCGTGCGATGCGGTAACGGGCTTGAAGCTAGTAGAGGCGGGTATACCGAAGGAAAAGTTCGCCCTAATGGCTGTACCTATGATACCGCTGCAGATCTTATTACCGCTAGCAATCTCAAAGTACACAGTCGGTCCTAGGCCCATGGACGTATATATAATGGCGATGCCATATAGGTGACTAGATAACTCCGCTATCAAGCGCGATATCTTGCGATAAGGATGCCTAACAAACGTTTGCATTTATACAGATTAGCTTTCGGCCTAGTAGCAGCGGTCTTGGTGTGGGTGACACCGTACGTAGTAACGGGGGGCCAAGTTCCTGTCTACTATTTTATAGCCTTAATAGCTATTTATTTGATACACCAGGTGAGTACCACAGTGGCGACAGTTTAGGTGCGACGATAAGCGAAGGAGAATCTACTAACATCACTTTCCCCGGTGCCAGGTATTCACGAGTAGCATGTTCGTGGCATCTATGGCGTTCTTCGCGAAGGTCAGCGATCCCGCGGTGGGTGGTACTTACATGACGCTGCTGAACACGTTGAGTAACCTGGGGGGTAACTGGCCAGCGACGGCGGCGCTTTGGTTCGTCGATTCGTTGACGTATCGCCAGTGCAGCACCGACCCCTCCAACGATTGTAGCACAATTGCCACAGGAAAGGTTCGTGTACACCTCGGGCGACGACCTCGACCGACTGCCGTAAACACTCGATTTCGGTGGGGAGTTATTGAACTTGCAGTTAGTAAACGACCACCGAGACTGACAATGAGCCTCGTGCTCCGGTTCTGTTATCAAAACAGAATGCGAGACTCGGTGTCGACGAGTGTTTACGGCGGCGCGCGATTAGACTCGACGCGTTATCGTCGCCGTGACCGATTTTCTTTTTTTTTCAAATTTCAGCTCTGCGCGAACACGCACAATGGCGTTTGCGATATGCAGCTGGACGGCTATTACATCGAGAGCGTCCTGTGCCTTATCATAGGGTTCGCCTGGCTGAGGTGGGGCCGACGAAAAATCGAGATCCTACAGGCGAGGCCGATGTCTGCTTGGAAAGTGATCGTTTCGAAGCAGAACAGATAACAGTATTGAACCGATCGAACGACTTGTTGACACGGTACCTGTAAAAATCATTAGGAAATTGTACAAATTGATCGTGCGCGTGCTGAACGCGCGCACGTGTCCATTCCCGGTCATCTACCAAGTGTTCCAGTTTTATTAGCGCAAACATGAACAACGGGTTTCTTTTTATAGTTTTACGTTCCCCATTTTGTTTCTCTTTTTTGGAGCTTCTGCGAGCAACAGTCGAGTTAGCCCCTCAACGATGACGCCCGATTTGTATGATATTCTTTCACGATTAGCACAATAATAATATTAAACAAGTACTGCGTCCATTCCGAGACTATATCAAGCTTTCGTGGATGTGCCGCGGGCACACCGCTCGCGTTACAGTGTCACTCCACTTGTCTGATATACTGTGTCGGCGTCGTCACGGTGCATAAGAGAGATGACAGGCGTTTCTTATGCTATGCTTCGATCCTAATCCTTCCATGAAGGTCTGCAATCTTAGTTACGATGTAATATATGTAATATACCGCACTGGTTTATGGTATGACGGTACTTTTTGGTTTTTAAACAGCTCGAAGTAACGGTCGCGATTGCTCGCAGTACTTGTAAGTCAGTATGTACGAGTATATGATGTTAATAAAATGTTTTCCATACGAGCAACCTTCCCGCTGCCTTTCACCTACCTTTCCCTCCCCAACCCTCAGTCGCGCGCTCGTCCCGCGCTCCCTTATTACTAATAAGTTATTAGCGATTCGCAGGAATGATAGAGGAAAGAGAGCCGTTCGATTATCTTTTATCACGGCAACCAATGCTTTATTCCGTTACTCGCCAACCCGTCGCCAAAGAGACCGAAAGTAAGATCGAATGATATCTACCGTATGCACTTAAATGCTATCTACCGTTTTCCATTACTTCTCCGCAGGTAAGTATTTACGAGGCAGCATTCACCGTCCGCGAGTCGTTTATTACGGTCTGCTGATTCTTTATCCGCAACATCCTGGAAGCGGATCGGCCTGGCGATCATCCTTGTAATTCGTTGCTCTCTTCTTTGGGTGCTTCATTCCAGGATAAGCCGCGTGATCGTGAACGCTACCGGTTTCTGCCGATCGTGGCAATAGATTCGCGGTCGTCGGCGGTGGAGGCACCTCGAGCACGATCTGGTCTTCCTACGGGTGATATCGTTGTCAGATTTCTCCGAAATCCCGCCGCAACTTCGCCTGATTATCGTTGGAAGAACGATTCACGCGGGCATTGCTTTCTCTCGCGGGGAAATCACGCGGGAAACAAAGAAATTAATGGAGTAATTACGGTATTGGCGGCCTCCTCGTCCATGTCGGTGCCCGAATATGGTTCGCCAACTAATGACAGAAATTCGATTCCCCGGGACTCGCTGCTTCGCACGAAAACGAAGCTGAAAATCGCCGAGATCAGAATAAGCTTCACGAGCATGTTGCTGAGAGCACGTTCTTCTGTGGGCTTCAGAAATTCTTCTCAAGTGTCCGTTCGCGAAGCGTGCCTTTTTATATAGATCGCTGCCTCGACCTTTGCCTCGAAAATCTGACGCTTTGAGTAATTAATGGCTTGCATCGAACGTTATTTAACAATCGATACGTCGAATTCGGAGCACTTTGAAATAGAGGGTTTCTGGGAGATGTCGTTAAGATATGTCGATCAATGGAGCTATTTCCTGTTTGGAAAAGCAATAAACATTCGTGGCGAGGCCACGCGTATGCGAGTTGCACAGAATGCAAAAAAAAATAGCAATGGTTAGACTTCTTAGATGAATCTAAGAATAACTATGCGAATTGGTCCATTTCTTAAAAAAATACACCCAAAGTTCAGGTCGTCTTTGAAATTTAAAGTGGAGGATGTCCTTCGCTCTCAGAGTTCGTAGAAATAAAAAATAGAGATCTAAATTCAGGGGTGGATTTGTATATATATTATATAGAGCGGCCAATTTTTGGCGAAAGAGATTAGAAAAGGGTTAAACACAGAGGCTTGAGACAACTTTAAAAACCATTCAATTTTTGTTCCAAGTAGCAAATTAGCAATAACTCACACGTGAGTTGTCGTATTGAATTAATTTCAGAATTGTCTGAACTCTTTTGAATTTAAATTTTTGATATTTCAAAGAAAAGGTGGCAGACGTTATTAGCCTAGGGACGCCAAATCTCCAAATCCGGCCTTGTCTAAATTGCAAAATTAAGGTGCATCTATGAATGTTTTTATAATATATATTCTATAAAAATTAGGATTTTATATTTATTAAGAGTTTTAAGAATAGGTGTTCATCCTGTGTTAATTGGTCAGCGGGCTTCAAATTCTAACTATTCAATGTTAGGAGCAATTCGTCCAATTTTCTATATTCAATATTTTTCTATATTCATTTTCAATATTTTCTGTAATTTTATTCATTGAAAGTTATTCATTATTGGTTTTACATAAATTTCAATATTATATTAAATTTATTTTAATTTTAATTTCAATTTATTTAATGTTTTTAATTAGATTATTAATTGAGTCAAATCGAACACCTTTTGATTTAGTGGAGGGGGAGTCAGAATTGGTGTCTGGATTTAATACTTACTATTTTACAGGTAGATTTGCTTTAATTTTTATAGCTGAATATTTAAGAATTATTTTCACAAGATTTTTAATTTCATTAATGTTTATAATTTTGTATTTATTTAGAATTCAATTTTTAGTTGCTTGACTATACCATATCTTTTTTATTACATCACTACCCCGCGTTAAATGGTGTAACAAAATGAACTATCAGTAGAGGAGCACGACTTCTCAATCGTAAACATTTTATATTAGAAGATGTATAGTACTACACTGACAATAATTTTGGTACCGCTTGTACGCACAGTGACATGCACTCGATAAACACACATAGTGCATCGCCGCAACTACATCCGCCAGCGTTTCACTACGTTCCCGCAGCGACAAGTGAAATGCTTGCATTCACTTTCCACGATAGCTGATTCTGCACGCGTTTACACGGGACCGTCGAAAAGTAGCCTACTGTACACTAAGCGTCAAAAAACCGCGGTTACGTTCTGGAAAACCCTGGGTACATAAACTCTCTATGGCTCGCAATTGCGGGCGGAGGAATTTGAACTTTATCTCGGAGGTTTCAGCCGGTCACCTCGAATCTCCCTGGTCTCTAGGGTGAATCACTTAAAACGCTCTACTTGAAAAACTTCTACGGCAATCACTTAAGTGATTCACTCTGTATAGTATCCCCTGGAACGCGTGGATTTGGTACGACCGTTTGTACAACGTGGCTACGATAACCCTACGACCCTCCTCGACCTCTACGTAACATCTACGGCACTTCGACGGTAGTAAGTTTTTAATATATCGATAATATACTTTCTTATGTAACACCGATCATGTTCTCTGCCATTGTGACCGACACTCGCTGGATCTGCTGAGCGGAGGGCTGTGAAGATGATACAATTACATACATGTATATTACACTGACACGAGATGCGATGCGATATGACGCGCCGTGCGCGTGTTTCTCTTAAAAGTGGCACGCGTTTTCAACGTTGAAGCAATCACGAATTAAATGGTGGATCAGGAACGGTTGAACTCAGCGGCCTCTCATGCAAGCTGATTCGATTGCACAAGGATTCTGTGCTTTGGAACGATCAACACTTGGAGTGGATTGTTGTACAGAATTGAAGTTAACCAGAATACCCAGGCTTTCGCCTATACCCCTACCCACGTACGTACTTTGGTAAAAGTGGCCCTGAATAAGTCTGCACGGAGTTGTCGCTCTCGCAAAATGCCCCCAGCGGAGACTTTTACGTGGTTTCAGCACTGGTGAGCTGGCTAGGGTACCCCGGATTCGCCAACTCCCGTCCTGAGGACATGTCTCTATGAAGCATGCCCTTAGGCTCTGGGGGAAAGCAGGGGGTGTGTTTTGGAATGTTTCTAATTACCGATGACACGCCACTGGTCTATCCACGTGCTTAGCAAATCCGTGTGCATGGAATCTTAAGCTTAATGCCCGCCGCGCAACAGGCGAACCTATTGTCATGTTTTTAGATTCGTGTAACCTTACTGTATAATTAGTCTATCCGTTCCCAAGGCACCCTGTTCCGATCCTTGCAGCCGAACGTTAAAATTCACTAAGACGGACAGTCATTTGGTCTGTCCTTTAAAAATCTGGTCTTCCTTTACAAATACGGTCATCCTTTCCTCTCGACGATCGGCTCGTAGATACTTATTTGGCGATCAAACCCGCGGTTCGTCCCCCTTCGCGATCGGTTTGGAGACTTTAAGTTAAAGTGTTCGAACGCTTGCAGACCAGATAACTGTATTGGGTTGTATGTACATGGATCAAATTATCGATGATAGGATTACTTCCCTTTAGAATCAATTGAATCGTTCTCGACGTGAATTCGTAAAACTCAAAAGACATTTGTAAATTTGTGCGTAATGAAACAACGAAGAAGACTGCTTGGCTTTCAGCCATCGTAGCGAGAAGAACAGTAGCTATTTGGAAACTAGTTGGCCAGGTACTGAAACACAGTCTTCTCTATCCCGAAACCACGCCAATGTTCAGTCGCCCGATTTTTAAGGGCAGAGCGTTTCAAAGTGGAGGTGATAAATTCGATTCAGCGTTTCACATGACATTGGTATGTACAAAGGTCCCTTGACACATTGGTCTTCGTTCCGAAGCGTGTGCAAGCCTTGATAAAGAAAATTGTTATTCGTACACTGCGAACGTCTACTTCTCCCTATGTAACGCGACTTACTTACATCCAGCAACGATTGCCGCACCTTTATACAATTTCGATGAATTCTATGCGCCCTAGTGAACGAAGTCCTCCTCGTTTAAGATCGGCACCTTGTCGCTCTTCTGATTCACTCGCAACGTGGCGCCCCATTTCGCGCCCCTGCCAGCCTCCGAAGTCGCCATTAGAATCGAATACGAATTCGGGCTGGCGGCTTCTTTGCTGTAGTGAATCCCGTACAAAAAGTATATCAGCATCCCTGTAACACACCGTTGATACGTCAGTGAGAACAGTGCGCCCTCTGCGCACGTAGGATATTGCACGAAGCACGTACCAACTATCATCCAAACGAGGAATCGCAACCAAGTGAGAAGGGACAGGTGGAACATCAGGCCCATGTTGAATAGAATGCTCAGAGCTGGTACCAGGGGCACCAGGGGCACTCGAAACTTACCATTGGGAGGATTTTGTTGATGAGCGCCAATAACGAGCAAACCTAAGACCACCGTTGATCAGCTCTATTACGAGTCTCTGTATCGAATAAAGGGTAAGGGACGAAACTTACTTCCAATCAACAGGAGAACGATATTTGCTTCGACGTAGTAGTCCCACCACGCGGGAGCGAAGTAAGTTTGAGAGATCAGTATCAACATGGGACACAGAGAGACGCACCCCGTCGTGTAGATCATCACCGCGCCAGCCACGGCGTTTCCAGGCTTGCAGTTGCCAAGGAAGTTAGCCAGCCAGGTGTATCGTGCCTTCAGCTTACCCACGCCTTCGCTCAGATCTACGAGCTGCAAGTGGGAGAGTTAGGTACATACGAAAAGTGAACTGAGATTTTGTTGTTGGAGGAAGTAATTGAGGGTAGGGATTGCAATACCGGTAAACCGATTTATCGGTTTGGTAAATCGCGAGAAATACCCTCAAATTTTTACCGGGATTCCCCAAATATTTACCGGTAATTCGATAAATTATGTATAGCAATGTAGCGCATATATGCATTCATTAATTCCGTCGATATCTACTCCGTTATCAATGAAAAAGCTTCGATTAATAATAGAGACGAAAACCGAAGTGTCTCAGAAAGAACCAACTTTAAACCAAAAGAAAACTAAATATCTGAATCAAGCCACCAAAGAATAGACGTATTTTCAAGTAGAAAAAGTAAAAAGAAAATATCTACAAATGGCATATGATTTCTTAATGACTACCCGAACAACAAGTGTAGAATCTAAGAGCGGTTTATCAGGAGACCAAAGTTTGGACAAATTATGTTTTTTGCGTGCTTATTTGTTAAAAAGAATTCTTAAATAAAAAATATTTAATTATGTATATAAGTTAAGATTCTTTTCATTGTTTTCGCGGTGAAGATCCATATTAATAAGTAATATCAATAGTTATACAAATATATCTATTTTGTGTTATATCATTTTATATTTTATGTTTAGAACCGTTTTATTTGCATATATTTTTCATAATGCTCGATTAGAGTTCAAGAAAAATTTTTTTTGTAATGTTTACTTTTATATTTTCAATACTTTCAATAATTACCGGTAAATGACCGATAAACCGGTTTTGAATGAAAATTTTACCGAATCACCGGTAATTGAAAAAGTCGGTAAATTTGCAATCCCTAATCGAGGGTGATCGCAATGAGAGCCAGTAGAGCCACTTCATGGAGTAGACGAGATTACCTCGGACTCAGCAGACACGACGCTGTTGCAATCACTGTTGGAGTCAGGACCTTCCGTGGGAGGTGATGCCAAGCTGCTAGGTGTGCCAGCATTCGAGGGTACAGGTGTCACCTTCTCGGGGCGGTATCTCAAGATGATCACGCTAGCTGAGACGATAGTGTAGGCCAAGAAGGTGCCAATCGACATGAACTCGACCAGGTGCTGGAGATCGAACAGTAGGGCGATCAAGGCGCTGACGGAGCCGCTGATGGCCAAGTTGATGACTGGGACCTGGGTACGCTCGCTGACATGCCCCAGGAAACCGAACAGCAGACCGTCGTTCGCCATGGCGTACATCGTTCGCGGCAGGGAGAACAAAGACCCGAAGAGTGTGGTTGTCATTCCGCACAAAGCCCCGACACTGCGTTCAGCGCAAAGAAGAATAGAGATTGAGACGAGGATATTCCCGAGCTTGCAAGCTTTATGCAATTACTTAACACTCTCCTGACCTTATGGCGTATTTGGCCCATGGTATCCCTCTCGACGAGAAGGCTTCCGGAAGAGCCGCAGCTGGATTGATGTCCTGATATGGCACGACTAAGGTTAAAGCAGCTCCGACCAGCACGTATCCGATAGTTACGATCGCCATTGAGAGAAGCGTGGCTCGCGGTATGCTGTAACTAGGCTCCCGTGCTTCCTCGCCGGAAGTAGCGATGGAATCGAAACCCACGAAGGCGTAGAAACACGTTGCAGCACCTGTTTAAGCGCAATTGTGTAATAAAGAGACATTGCCAGTGGTATTATTCATATTCTGGTGGTAAAGCTACCTGCTAGCACACCGCCGAAGCCAAACGGCAAGAAACCCCCGTTCTCGCTGCTCCAGTTGGACAGATTCGCGTAGTAAATTCCCAGACCGATCACCAGCCCCATCACAGCCAGATTCACGATGGTTAACACAGAATTAACCGTCGCGGAACATTTAACACCCACTGCGAGCAGCATGGCGTATGCTAGGCATAAACCAGCGGCAAGGAAATCGGGAATGCTTCCCAGCGGCTCTCCCATGGTGTATCCGTGCATCATATGACGGGTGTAATTGCTGATCGATCCTCCCGCCAGGGAGTCAACGTATCCGCTCCAGGCTCTCGCCACGGATGCTGCGCCTGTTTGCGAGTGCAAATGTTGAACGAAAACGTACAAAGCGAAAACACTGTACCTAAATAGTCTCTTTATATGTATATAAAATCACGCGTCTGAATTCGAGGATGATAATGGAGAGAGCTTGGAATTGAATAGGTAGAGACAAGGGAAAGCATTTGAGCTTGAACTTCAACGTCAGGCTGCGTTCTGAATCTCCACTAATCTAATCGCGCGATTCATCCGCGAAAAGTACCTAAGGTCGGTATCAGATATATTGGCCGGTGAGTTCCATGAGGGGTATTCTCCCACTTAGGGGACAACTCTGCGCAAGATGGATTAAGTTACAATACAAGGAAAGTAACTGTACCAATCATATGCTCCAATATGATGTTCCAGCCGATTACAAAAGCCCAGAATTCGCCGACAGAAATGTACGTGTATACGTAAGCGCTGCCAGCTTTTGGAATTCGCGCTCCGAATTCCGCGTAGCAGAGTGCAGCTAACAGGGAAGCTATACCAGCGAATAGAAAGCTCAAGATTACACCTGGCCCGGCTATGTTGTGTGCCACTGCTCCCGTTAAAACGTAGATCCCAGCGCCGACCATATGTCCAACGCCTGAAAGATAATCGTCCCTTTATAATTGCCAAGGACGATGAACTACCGCGATGATTTACGTCCCATCTGTACTCCGTGCGTGCCCGATCACTGTGGAATGCTATTTTCCATGTGTGCAATTAACATTTTTCCGGCTCGGCTACTGCTTTATCGCGCGCGGTCGCGATATCGCGACGGTGGATGTCCTTTCGACTGAAATAGCACGGGAACGACGGCATAATTACCGAGCAGCGTGATGTCGAACGTGGACAGGCATCTTCTCATCGGCGTCTCGAGCAAATCGCCTTGGAGCTTCTTGGTGCGATTCATTTTGGTGCACATGCCGGACAATACGTGGCCCAGGATCATCCGGCGAACCGACGGCATTTTAGTTTCTGCAAGGTGTCCCCGTTAGCGTTTCTTACCAGTTGATGAAGCCTCTGTGGTCCACGAAGATCCACGCGCTTCGTGATTATCTTTATGTTTTTTTAGAGAATTAACGGGCATAATGTCCGGCAATTGCAACTGTATTGGTAAGGAACATTCTGGGACAGATGTTTGTTTGGCGAAGACGATTCGATTGTATCGATCGCGGTGTTCGGAGATTATTGTGATACTCACGGCGGAATTGTCCACGTTCGAATGGAGGAATAGTTCAACGACGTCGACTCGTTGTGTCGGAACGTGAACTGCGACGAACGAGCTCACGACGGACGCTGAAATCCACGGCAGAGTCGCATGGCGCCTCCTCTAACACGCAGGCTCGGATATTCGATCGATTCAGCTGTGATAGGACTATTTATGTCGCTCAAGCACGACGCTATGAACGAAGGAGATTCCCTTAACCGACATTTCCGCGATATTAAACGCAATTTAATAAAACGAGCCTGCCCCGCTTCCGGTCTCCGCATTTCTCGATAATACAAACAGAATCCTGACTTCCTTTTGCCCCTGTTCCTGCGTTTCTAATCTATCCCTTCCGGCCTTCTGAATTTAGCTCAATCAGCGATAACGATTATCGATACTTAGGAATAAGTTCCGCGGTAAATATCCATGAAAATATGTATACCGGAATGTTTGAGACGATATTACAATCTATCATTGCCTTCAATACGTCCTTTAAGTACAGGAGTGGAATAGGGATATAGTTTCTCATCGATATAGTCCTTTATCCGAGGGAAGACGACGGAGTCCGAATTGGATTCGGCAACAGGAAGGTACGGAGAATATTTACCAGTAAAAGTTTTCTTGGGAGATCAGTTAGACGCGTTAAAAAAGGGAGGTTTATTTAATACATCCTCGAGGCATTCTTTCATTTAACAATGGCAACCAGGATGCACCCAGGATAACTCCGCATGGAGGCAGCACCATCCAAATTGTTGCAGAATGCACTTTACCGTTCGATATCCAAGTAATCGGAGTCGCATTAGATGCGGAACAGACTTCTAAACGCGATATTTTTCTGCGAAAGTCATTATTCGTCGAGCGTAATCGTCTCGAAATATCGGTGGGAGAGTGAAGCAGCGTTCATGTGTAAAATATACGTATCCCAAAGTTGCCAATCGACATAGTGCGCTCAGAAGGTGCCCTAACCTCTTTCTCTTCGCGTTCGGATGAAAACAATAAATATTTATCAATGAAAATTATCTCTTAATGCCGATAAAATCATATCGCGCAGACATTGGCTGAAACACTCTCGCATTTCTCCCGTCATCTTCATTCTTTTAACGACTACGTGATTTTCTCGTCGCTTTTCTGTCTTACGTCTTTATATCGGGTCTTGAAGGTTGATTAACACTGTACACAGTTGCTTGAGTACCTACGTAGAGGCTCGAAATAAACGATATTCTACCGTACCTTCGAAAAATATATCGGATTTTGTTGTCGCGTTTAAAAGTAGTCCAACCTTTTTTTTAACCAAGAAACTAAGTCAGAGATATATATATATATATATATATGTATATGTATATGTACGTATATATATGTATATGTATATATAACACATCTACATTTTAGCAGTGAATAAGAAAAGCATGAGTTACCACCGTGGAGGAGGTAACAAGCCGAAAGGCTTTGGGTTCGCCGGCTTCCAAATGTCAGGGACAAAGAGAAGCGGCTCTAACATACCGCCACCTCCTCCAAACTCCACGCTAAGCAAACAGGGCTATCATACAATGAATTCCATCACCGAGAATGCCTTATCCGCGTGTTGGGGGATGCCAAAGAAGCGTAGCAAGACTGAAGAAGAGTGAGTATAAAGTTGAGCCAAGAGCGCTCCAGATCCAAAGAGTAAGAGGTACGCCGAGAGCGAATTCAAATTCGGAATACACGACGTCAGATACTTCGAGGACGACGACGATCCTCCAGCGTCCTCCTTGGAGTACATCCCAGCTCCGGGCTCTCCCACTTACGAGCTGATGAAAAAGTCAGCTCCGAAGGACGACACCGACAGCGAGGAGGACCCGCTGGACGCCTTTATGGCTGGGATAGACGCCGAAGTGAAGAGGAACACCTACGAGGCTCAGCTCGCAGAGGACGAGCGCAAGGAGGACAAGCCGAAAGGGTTCAGGGCAGATATCGATGGAGAAGACGACGAGGAGAGCTATTACAGGTAAGTTCAGTTCCTTATGTTTCGCAGCCAAGGGAAGTACCGTGGAAAACGGATGGCGAGAATACGGGTGAATTTATCCGATAAGGTATATGGAGGAGAACCCCACCGCGGGTTTGCAGCAAGAAGAATCCGACCAAGAGATCGAGTACGACGAGGATGGGAACCCCATTGCACCGCCGAAAAAGAAAGAGATCGATCCTCTGCCCCCCGTCGATCACACCGAAATACATTACGACCCGTTCGAGAAGAACTTTTATAACGTTCACGAGGAGATCGCTAGTCTAAGTAAACAACAGATCGAGGACCTGAGAAACACTCTGGGGATAAAGGTGTCCGGCCCCTCGCCGCCGAACCCCGTCACCAGTTTCGGCCACTTCGGCTTCGACGATCCGTTAATAAAAGCTATCCGGAAAAACGAGTACACCCAACCCACCCCTATCCAAGCCCAGGCTGTCCCTGCTGCGTTAAGCGGTAGGGACATCATTGGCATAGCAAAGACCGGTAGCGGTAAAACGGCGGCGTTTATATGGCCGATGTTGGTCCATATCATGGACCAGCGGGAACTCAAAGCCGGCGACGGACCCATTGGCCTGATCCTGGCGCCAACGAGAGAATTGTCTCAGCAGGTACCTTACGCTAAGATAGCTTAAGGATTCGGTGCAGTCTGCTCCGTTGTAACGTGTTGACGCTACTGCTGATGCGCGAGGCGAGACGATTGTCGCGTTTCTCGGGAGCTCAACTGACGTTATAACGGGAAGCACTGTACACTGATAGGTTTAAGAAGGTAAGGATCGCCGGGCTGATCGGGTGTTCGTTGTATCCGCAGATCTACCAAGAAGCGAAAAAGTTTGGGAAGGTTTATAACATTCAAGTGTGTTGTTGCTATGGTGGTGGTAGCAAATGGGAGCAGAGTAAAGCACTGGAAGGCGGTGCGGAGATAGTAGTCGCAACACCGGGTAGAATGATAGATTTAGTTAAAATGAAGGCGACGAGTTTGACCAGGGTAACGTTCCTCGTGTTGGACGAAGCTGATAGGATGTTCGATATGGGTTTCGGTAAGAATCAGTTGTTTCTTTAATTCGAATTTCGGTTCAAAGTTCCCCCTCCGTTGTCTTGACGTGGTCCCTTGATATGTTTATCAGAGTGTTTTCTGTCTGACAAGGGAAGATCCCGAAGCCGGAAATTAAAAAAATTCTGAAATTTTGTGAATATGCAGGGGATTTCCTCCTGATTATAACGCAAGTTTTGTTTGCTGCTCAAATTCACTCCAAAAGGGTGAAATTAACCCCTGAAAATTCGGCTATTTTCCGATTTTGTGCTATAACTCGTGAACTGTTACACACTTCTTTTAATTAGATCAATCATTTGGTAAAAAAATTATTTTGCAGTTCACGAGTTATAATACAAAATCGGAAAATAACCGATTTTTCAGGGGTCAATTACACCCCCTTAGAGTGAATTTGGGCAGCAAACAAAACGTACGTTGTAATCAGGAGGAAATCCCCTACATATTCCCAATGTTTCAGAATTTTTTGAATTTCCGGACTCGGGATCTTCCCTTGTGAGAGGGAAGTAACTCCCATGGAATTTAATTTTGCTCGATAGTGACGATAATACTTTCTTTTATCGATTATACACAGTTCTCGGGAAGCAACGTTCTCTATTAATAAAGTTTCTACTTTGCTTGTTACCGCTCTGCTTTGTTCCAGAGCCACAAGTGCGTTCTATATGCAACCACGTGAGGCCTGACAGGCAAACGTTGTTGTTCAGCGCAACTTTCAAAAAGAGGGTGGAAAAGCTCGCCAGGGACGTCCTAACGGACCCCGTTAGGATAGTCCAAGGTGACGTCGGCGAAGCGAACGCCGACGTCACCCAGCACGCGATAGTGTTCAACAATAATCCGACAGGGAAGTGGGCTTGGCTGTTGCAAAATTTGGTCGAATTCTTGAGCGCCGGTAGCTTGTTAATCTTTGTAACCAAGAAGGTCAGCCATCATACGATCCAACCTCACTTAAACGACAGGCAAGCAGATCCTTTAAAGTATCTGTAATTTTCCTACTGCAGCTGAATGCTGAAGAACTCGCCAACAATCTGAAATTGAAAGAGTTCGACGTGTTGCTGTTGCACGGCGACATGGATCAAATCGAAAGGAACAAAGTGATCACTGCCTTCAAGAAGAAGGACGTCACCACTTTGGTCGCCACCGATGTCGCTGGTAATTACACCTCCCTCCGCTTCTCCTCCCTACACAGAGACGCGATAAACGAACGATTCGATGCCCCTTAGCTCGAGGTTTGGACATTCCACATATCAAAACCGTCGTTAACTACGACGTTGCGCGAGACATCGACACCCACACGCACAGGATAGGTAGAACGGGTCGCGCAGGGGAGAAGGGTACAGCGTATACCCTCGTGACAGAGAAAGACAAAGAATTCGCTGGTCATTTGGTCCGGAACTTGGAGGGGGCGAATCAAGAGGTGCCAAAGAGTCTGATGGACCTGGCGATGCAGAGCGCGTGGTTCCGCAAGTCGAGGTTCAAGGGCGGCAAAGGGAAGAGTTTGAACGTCGGAGGAGCTGGCCTCGGTTTCAGGGGAAGGCCTGACGCTTCCTCGACTTCGGTATCTATCCGTTAAAATTTGTAGGAGTTTCTTCTTTTAAGGAAGCTTCCCGTGCGACACATTTCGTATTGGTTCGTGGGATTTCAGAGCGGAGGTTCTTCGTCACAGGGGTCCAAAGATATCAGCGAAGTGGTGAAGAAGCTGGAGAGACACGGGCCTGGAAGTGATCGGTTGTCCGCGATGAAAGCTGCTTTCCGTAGTCAGTACACTTCTCAGGTAGGTTGTAGGAATATCTGCGTGAAAATACGAGTAGCGATCGAAAGAAAGCTTGATCCTTACATCCCGTAGGCCCTCCTTAGGGATGGAGTGCAAAATCACGATCACGGGCGTGATTTAACTTAAATCACGCCCGTGATTTTTTTACCTCGAGAGAATTTGCTCACTGTGAATGCTGTAATCATAATTCTTGCTCGTGATTGAATTATATTTTGTAAAATACTTCAATATATCTTGTGTTACAAATAAAACGTGCTAATTCAGCGAATATATAATGTATACATTCATAAATAGTCAATGTATGCACGCACTGATTTGATTGGCTACAGTATTCACATATACATCATACTTTTTAACTAAAGTGAAAAAATATTCGCTAATTTAAATAGATCAAGAACGATTACATTGGTTCAAAATATACAACTGACATTCTATAAGCACAGTGAGAACTTGGGAATGTTTCGAGAGAAATTAGAAATTGGGTTTATGTGGCGCGTGCAAAGAGCAGTTATGCTTTCCACCAATCAGATCACAAAAATTGCGAATCACTGTGAAAAATCACCGTGATTGGGAACGAACGTGATCGGATCACTCGTGATTCACAAATCACGGTTCTAGCCAACACTAGTCCTCCTCCTTGGACTGTGGTGTTCCTGTTACTCTGGGATCTTCGAACATTCCGTCGATCACCAATTTGACCGATTCTCTGCTTTCAGTTTCGAGCATCGTCCGATCACACTTGGGAACAAACTATCACACCACCCTCTGTGATAATGCCCCCGCCACCCCCAGTTGCGCCGAAGCCAAATGCAGAACAATCACGAAACCAGGACAGCCAAGCCGCAAACGCTACAGGAGAGAGGAAGAGGGTGAGAAAGAGCCGATGGGAATAATCGCGCAACTACTCAGCTGTGATTATTTTGTGTATACTACTATACAGCGACACTGTGCAAAGGAACGACGATGCCGAATTGTTTTATATTATAATAAAATTTAATTTTACCAACTCCTCCTGTCCATTTATTGCACCCCTCTCCACGCTCCCCTCCGCGAACTTTTTGAATTCTCTTCAAACCAGAGCTCGACGAGAGAAAAGAGTCTTTATTGAGATATCTCTGATACAAAATCGAGAAAGAGTCGTTTAAACGAGGCGCAAGGCTACACCATGCCTCTAATATGGTACTAAGTACTACGAAACCATCGAATCGCGCATTTTCGACGGGCCAGATTGAACTGAAGCGATCACCAACGATCACGCGAGCTTCGATACATATTTAGAGAATTAGTAAAGGCAACGTAGTATCGCGAGAAGATAATCTCGTAAATGAGCAACTTCCTTAAACGCTAGTCCATCGCGTTCTTCGTCTATCCGTTCCTTTTCTCATCGACTAGGATTAATTTCCCCGTTCGATAAGGCGCGAAACGTACAACGGCAAAATAATCGTCCGCGAGACCTGCTAAATAATCTCACGTTTTCGTTGTTTCGTAACGAACTCTCTTCGCTTGACACGCAATTCGCTCCCAATGAATCAGAATGCAATTATCCTCTTAAAGGAATGGTGACCGTGATTGCATCTCCACTGCCTCGACACTTCTCGCGCGATTTCAACGTGTCTTCAAATTCTTCGTTATCCTTCCTTTTTCGCCATCCCAATCATCGGTCATTTTTCCGGCCACTGTTTCGTTTGCTTCCACGAACTTCTGCGCAGTTCGAGATGAGAAGGCGAAACGAATAAAAATAGTCCCCGAAGTTCGCTCGATACGGAGACACCGAGTCAAGGATAAGGCTATGCCGACCGTTTCGCGTTCGACCGCCTTGTTTAACGGCGAGACACGCTCCGGTGGGATGTTAATGACGGGTTTTGTCGCGAAACGATATCGTGACGCACGATCGGCGATCATTTATCCGTCGGCTTGGTCCAAGATCAAAGATGACTACATTACGATCCCCGCGATCAAGGACAAGGTGACGAGCGGAACACGAGAATTCTTGTTCCTGGTCGATCGAGGGACTCGCGAAAACAGAGATTTAGCCATTGAGTGCCCTTCCGGGCCTGAGTCACCGTGATTAGGGAAGGCCGAGCTCTAGATTCGATCTTCGCGTCGGAGAATTCTACATTTACGGGTTTACGTATTGGGCCATGGCAGGACTGCTTTTCCTCCTGGTTTTCTCGCTCTGCTGCGACCCGTTCGACTGACCCACAGGCCTCTTATTAGCTTCGTTGCTCTTGCCGAACTTCTCCATCGCCCTGCTGTATGACCCTGTGCATACCCTGCCCCACAACCTCTTGTCTTCCGCTGAGTGCTTGCTCCTACCCTCGCTCGAAGTCCTCTGAATCTCGCTCTTCTTCCGAGCCTTACCGGAGTCTTCTTTTTCCAAAGATATACTGGAACCCGCCTGGACATCCTCCCAGGACACGTTCCCGTCGGATTGCGCGCTGGATGGCGTTGGGCAGCTGCTGTCGCTGGATAATGACGAAGATCTAACGAAAGAGGGTGGCACAACTAATTTCATCTTGCTGTCTTCCTCCTTGGGGGTTAGAGTCGAGGGTGGCTCGCTTCTAGCCCGGCAACTCGGGTTCGTGTCCTGACTATCGTAAGGAAGATTGTCGTTCACGATTATCTTGGCAATCGACGTCCTTTTCCTCAAGTTCTCCAAGTTCTCCTTCGGCGTGCTCTGAAAACTGTCCACCCTCTGCAAAATATCTTTCAAATTCACGCACTCCGCGTTGTGGGCCGGCTTAGATCGATCTGTCTTCTGCACTTTCGAGCTGGCTTTGCCATTGGCGACTACAGAAGGCGTCTTCTTACTCGCATCCTGAGAATTGTCCCTGTGGCACGTCACTTCGTGGTATATGTAGTTAGGCAGTCTTTCTTTCTGTCGAATCGACGTAACAGATGGCACCGTTTTCCGAGGCTTCCCGCTGGATGTCTCCGTTGCATTCATCTTGGCTCCCTTCACGCAACGCTTGTACTTCTCGTCGATCGTGGTGTCGACGTTATCTCGAGCGTCGGTTCCCTCCGCGAAGACGGAATCGCCATTGATCTCGATGGGCGGTAGAATGGACCATCGATCCATAGACGATCGAACTTCCTCTGGTCTCTCGACCTTCGTATCCTCGATACGACAACTCTTCGGGAGAATCGTGCAATCAGAAATGGCCTCTTCAGCATCGTTCGCAGTCTTCTCCATGTTATCCTGTTCCTCGACGTCGTCCTCATTACCAGAATCATGATCCAAGCTCTTCAATAACCCTTCGTTCTTCTCGTTCTTCTTCCTCAGCTCCTCCCAATTCTTCCGCGGCTTGTAGCTCGTCTTCCGTCTCACGATCTTACTCTCCGTGATGTCGATGTCCGGTATGAAGAGCCTCAGAGCCTTCGTCCCGGTGGGGAACGTCACCTCGTTGATCCTCTTCTCCGTCATGATCGCCTCCAAGCTGGACTTGGAGGCGACTTCCTGGTGCTTGTTGAACGCTGACACCAGTTGCGCCACGGTGTACTTGGGTTCCTCGTTCTCGGACTCCGTCGAACGATCCTCTTTATCGTCGGAGGTCCCAGAGTTGTTCGAGTGACTCGAGGCGTCAGAGTGCTGCCTCTGACAGGGACGTTTACCAGCGAGCAGGTTCGATTCCGTTTCACGGTTGATCGGCGTCTCGTCCGAGTCCTCGGTCAGCGTGTCTGATTCTATCGACTTCAGGGAGTCCAAGTTCTCCTCGGACTCAAAGGCCTGCCCTCTAGACACCTCCAGACCACCGTCAGCCTTCTCTTCCACCTGGGCTCCTGACGTCTCAACGCTTAAATCTTCCCCGTCTAAAGTGTCCCGTAGATCGTTCAATATTTCCGTATTATATATTTGCGAGTTGGAAACGTTCCCGTTACCATTCTTCGTTTCGATTAAAATCGTGTCCCCAGAGTTGACCCTAGGGACGTGGTCGTAGGGCAGGCGATCCTCAGCATCGACGGAGGCGTCGATTTCAGCACCCAGACGCTTAAAGATCGGCAGCATGTCCTCGGTCTTGGCGCGCTGGTAGCTCTTCCTTCTCCGCTTGAGGCACTCGAGGCTTCTGTATATGTCCAGAACCCCCTGGGACTTGGACAACGAGCGCAACCCGTACAGCTTCTCGCGCGACTTGCTGATCACCGGGTTTATTATCATCCGCGTTTGCAGCGAGCTCGAGGCTGTCGACGAGGCTCCGTTTAGCAAGCAGGCCTGCGATTCGATTCGATTCAAGCTCCGTATTCTGGAGAGAAGCCCTCGACTCGGCCCGTGGTTCAGGTTCGCCTGGGATCGGCTTTGCGCCCTGCTTAGCAAGCCCTGGGTCTGCTCTTTGTTCAGAAGGCAGCTCTGGCTGGCGCAGCTGAGATTGGTCCTGGAGGAGTTCAAGCTGGTTCGCGAGTCCGCCGGACTCGGGAAGCCGTCGCTGCCCTCGAGGCTAGATCGACTTCCGGTGAGACGGTGACTCAGGCACGTCTCGCTCTGCGACAGCGAGCAATCCTGCAGGCTTTGGTCGCGACGATGACTCGATTCTTGAGCGTCGCTCGACAGATTCGCTTGGCTGCTCGCCTGGCTCAAAAGCGCCGCTCTTCTTAGGTTCTCCCGGCTGACAACCCGCTCCAGCAGAACCTCCCTCGATTTCGACAGGTACCTTCTCAGGTGAGGCGACGCCTGTGTAGGTGCACCGCGCAGCCAATCGTGACGCAGGCATTGTTTCGCGGTGAGTCGTGCACTGAAACGAAGACGAGCTCGTGGAATGCTTGCCTATGGGTGAACAATCGCAAGGTAAGATGTAGCCAGGCCCGGCTCGAGCCTTTTTTATAATTTATTTCAGCTTCTTGATGACCTCAGTGTGAATTTTCATTCGTAGCTTAAAACATTTATAGTACAGCTTGTAATATTTCATTTAAAACTTTATTTAAAAAAAAATGCCATCACTGAAAGAGACCATTTTGCGCTCCTGGTCAAGCCGGGCCTGGATAGCGAGGGTTTACGCTAAAGAAATTAGGGTAATTATGGGAGAGTTGCCGCACCTTACTCAAAATTGTCACCGTGTCTACATTTTGCACTGAATTTTTTGTCAAGGATACATATTATTGGTTGAACATCTTGTGCTACTACTAACATTAAAGAAAATCAAAATTTTAATATTTGTCACCGTTAAAAAATTGAAACTAAAAACATTCTCTTTTTAGGAGAGACGCCGCACATGCGGGTGTGGTGCCGTATTTCGAAAAACGTTTAATTTTCTATTTAAACTTGTTAATTTTAACTTTTTGTTAAAAAAAAAATAGTAAAAGCAAAGTAAATTGAAACATCTTTTTAATTTATACAGTTATAAAAGACAAGAAAATTGGAAGAATAAATAGGTACTATTTCTGCTTTTCTAAATTTAATTGCCTTTTCTTCTTCCTTTCACATTTATTACACATCAAATAAAAATAAAATGTGGAAAAGTGTAAAAATCCCACAAATATGATTGGATTATCAGATCCGCCATTAAAAAATATATAATTTGCCTTAAGATATGACGGTATCTATTTTGAAACACTTTTTTTGTACTTTTAACATTAAAAACATCATTTAGGCGACATAGCGGCCTTCCGATACAAGTCCGCATAAAAGTGCGGCATCTATCCCAAATGCCCGAAAGAGACGTCGCAATGTGACCTATTCTAGCCGAGAAATATTCCACGGAGTTTTTTTAACGTATTACAAAAGTTATATCACGAAAAATTATGAATTTTTATTACAATAAAAAAAATAAACTCGACTAGGTAGGTATAACTATTGAGGCAAATTACGGTAGGCTGACCTCGAAAAATAGTAAAATCTTTAAAAATATTAAGGGAAACACGGTCTCGCTTATTAATCTAACCTAAACTAAGAGCCTAAAGTAAATAAAATCGACAGTGTTGTATTTTATTACCGATAACCCTGAAATACCGAAAGTGCGGCGTCTCTCCCAGTGCGGCATCTCTCCCAGTGCGGCATCTCTCCCAAAATTACCCTATGCCCCCATTCGATAGAAATTTAAATTAAAAGTGTTCGAATCGCTATCGTTACTTTTCCTCGCGGGACATGAAGATGTAGATTACCTTGGGTCTAGCACCAAAAGCTTCGCGACGAAATCTTTTGCCTGCGCCGAGATGTCTCCGAAGAGTTCCCCGGGGAAGTCCACCTCGCCCAGGGAGATGTTTTGGAAGGTTTCTTGGTCGGTCTCGCCGCCGAAGGGAGAGAAGCCTGTGAGTAGAACGTACGTCGTCACACCGAGGGACCTAAAACGATCACAAAGTCTCCTGAATCTCTGCTACAATAAATCGTGGAATTATTCGTGCCCCTTTACGTACCACATATCAGCAGCCAGCGTAATTGGTTCATAGTGCAAGATCTCGGGCGCTGGAAGCAAGGCACGTGCATGTTTCAATCTGTCGTTCTAACAATCTCGAAATACTAAAGGAGATCGTTAAGCTCGCGTACGCTGCGCAGTTTAACGACCTCGTTTGAATTCGTGATGTCACCCGTCGACGTCATTTTTATTTAGAACGGAAAATTGGACGACCTGGTGGGCGTCGACGATCGAAGAAAGCGATCTACGAATTCACGGTATTAGGAATCGCCTCCGCGCTGTTTGCTTTCGCTAGGCGCCATTAAACGCGCTGTTACCGTTACTATTGCTGCTTTTCAACGTGTCGTTAGGCTGAAGCGTCTATAACACCGCGATAAAAGTTAATCTCGACGGAGGTAATCCCTGGGCGATACGATCGCGATCGCCGTTCTCGTTTATTTTCGAGAAACGTCAAACAGGATTAACATATTCGACGATACGATCTCGCTGCTGGTCCTATTATTCAACGGATCGATACGATCAGCGGGAATAATGGCTTCCATCAATTATATCGTTAACCGTGCAGCCTACGACAGAGCGTTTCTCGTCAGAGAAACATCGCGCGCGATTCTTGCGTGCCACGAACGAAAGACTTTTTCGCGCGGGGGACAAAGAGAAAAGAGTTATTATCGATCGCAAGATTACTTTCTTGTTTGCGCGTGGAAGGATACGAGTGGGATTAATCAAACGGTATGCAAGGCTGTTCTAGAAGCCATTAGTCAATTTGTAACTTACAATTAGCCGGAGAGTCGGCCGAGTCGCTAGATTCAGACTCTACATCTGTGCATATGCAAAAGTGTCTTAAGCTTCAGAACAATTAATTCTTTAGGAATCAACTGTTTTGATCAACTCTCCAGCCCGACCGCGTCTCCCGGATTTACCCTAAACTAAGTGCTCTTATATAAGGTAAATGTCCCAATATCTGGACACGTCCCAATACCTGGACACTAGTGCAAATAATGCTGATTATTACGTTTAATATTCGCTGTATCCATAAAAGAATTATTTTATTCAATTATTCAAATATTTAATAAAATATATTCATACACATATTTTTCTTAGTAAACTTGTAACACTCGTAATAAAAATAAAATTTCTTGAACTCTCCAGTTTACACCATTTTAGTATTGCTCTTGTCTGATTTGTTAAACAGTCTCTACTTTTTCTTAAGCGAATATTATTAATAATGTTTAGTATATTGGTACAACTAATACAGTTTTAGAAAAATGGTACCTTGTAGTATTATTTTTTGATTGCAAGATTGAAATTAAAGTTCGTATTAGTTTTTTATTCGCGTGTCTATCTACTGGTACAGTGAAATCTCGGCACGACCCTAAACCTGACCACGTGTACAAACTGTGAAATAAGTACGAGTTATTGTTGACACAATAATAAAATAATTATTTAACACCTTAACAATAATTTGCACCCTGCAAACACTTCGTATTCTTCGTATCTTGTTTTAATGATAATATTTAATTCGTGTGTAAAATTCGTGTGTTACACACGAATACACATAACGTTAAAATTAGTCATTCAATAATAGATTCTTTTTACTTAAGTTTGTTTACTGATTTGAATAAATTTCTTATACAGAAGAAATATGCCAAAAGAAAAAAACTATCGTGTTGTTTTTTTTATTTAATTTCCCTAGAAAACATCCAAAATCATGTGTCCAGGTAATGGGACAGTAAAATCGGGACACCGGGACATAGTAAAGTTGTCCAGGTATTGGACCATTGTAAGGACTATGAATTTTCAATATTTAACAAAATTATTCAATCCTACAATATGTTATTTTTTTTTAGTGATAAAGTGCACACGATGCCCCATGTAATTGCAAAATCGTTTTTATATAAATCGATTTGTATAACTGAAAAATTCTCAAACGTGTGTCCGCCGTACCTTAAATGTCCAGGTATTGGGACATTTACCTTACTTCGCCTCACGTAAGTACTCCAGCATTCGACACCAAAGAGCCTTTACCCGTAAGTAAATAAATAAATTTCAAACAAACATACATTATGTACCTACTAGCGAATTTCCAAAACGTTGTAATTACACGCCTTTACTTGAAATTAAAATCAAATGCGCAGCGACACGTGAAACGCTCTGTATTGCATAATGTCCCCCCGGTCCCCGTGATGAAATAATTAGCCAGATGCAAAGATTCGCTCGTGCGATCGCGACAAAGCTCGATTTAAATGCGGCCAACTGTAAATCCCGCGCTCGCGATCAAGATTTATGATAATAATCTCTAGCGCGTAGTCATCCGGCAAGAGTTTCTATAAAAGCTCACGACGATCGAGCCGGGGTCCCGCTCTAACTGTTCTCTCTCGATGTCGCGCAGATCCCGTCAATGCCGATTACCTTGCCCAGAGACGATCGGGATTCAAGTATCGGCCCGTCGCGCATGTTTATTAAAAGGCCGACGTCGGTGGGGCTAACGCGCAATGAGGCTAACGCGTCAATTAATATCGATTATATTCGCGATCTGGCTCGAGATCGTCAATTAACGGGGCAGAGATAGGGATCGACGGCGATTAAGCGGCGGCCGGAGGAGCAAAAAGAGTGCCGACGCACCTGTTCGCGTTCGCGATCGCGGCGAATCGGTGGCGGAAAGTAACGCGGCCGATGCATCACCCCGATTGCGGTAAACGCCACGATTTATATTGGCCGAGAGGTCGAGAAAGAGATTGGAAATTCGGTACGGAATCAGGTAACCCGTTTAACCGACACGTGTTTCGCTCCGTCTGCTCTTATTTCTGATCGCGAAGATCGGCTTCTTACCCACGTAATCCGGCGTCCCCAGGATCTCGCGAACTTCCGTCCCTTCTAGAATCACCCTCGAGATCTCGAAGTCGCACAGCTTCACCTCGCACTCCGGGAAGCTGCCCATCATCACCAGATTCTGCGGCTGAAACACGCGAAATAAGGATACTCGTTTGATTAGGTTACTAGTGTTCTAGCATTTAATTTAGAGGAGCAGAATGGTAAAGAGTCTGGTGGACGTGGAAAGTGGTTAGAGCCTCGCGACGGTGCGTCGTGGAACGTAAAGAAATGTCCAAGATCAGTCGCTTCGAGCTCGCCTTCCGACAGCAATTAGCTGCCATTAATTGAGTCGTTAATCCGCCTCGGCGAAGGCTCGCTCCCCTTTTCCCCTTTAATTGAATTTCGATCGTAAACAAGGCACGAACGGCGGGAACGCGATACGACCGACCGAACGGACCACTTTCAGCGCTGGCAATGAACGAAAAGTGGGGTCGTTAATAATTTTCCTGCTGCCCGTTTATCGCCCCGCACGGAATTCAATTATGAACAAGCCTGCGCATTGTCCAGCCGACTTTCGAGCCTCGATGCCCGTTATTGAGACGTCCGACGTCATTCGAATCACGAAATTTGCATACGTTAACCATCGCTCCTACTAGGAGCACTTTCGCTGGGGACACGCGACATCCTGACACCTGTTCAACGCCCGTAGAAGCTGATTAAATCTGTTTTATGATTGCAGTATACGTGAGTCTCATAATAAATATTTTTGACATCTAAAAATATTGGTTGCCAGGCGACAAAGGGGGCCCCACTAACAACTATAAATTTAGTGTAAAAGTTACTTAAGCCATAAATTTTAATTGCATACAGTAATAATGTTTATTTATTCATTTTCTCGTGAACGGCAAAGACCCATTTTGTGACAGAAGGAGGTGAAAAAGACACAGAGTAAATAGAGAAACAAGCGTTACCACTAAACAAAAACAGAAAGTAACAGAAGAGAAAAATATAAAGACAATAATGATAATAATGACTTAATTCCTATTTACAATTGACATCGCTCTATACACGCTGGCTTTGAAAAAATTATTGAAATTTCTATTATATTTTCAAGCTACTAAAAGGTCATTAACCTTTTTAACATATCGTCTGTCAGTTTAAGGGAGCCTACAGGATCCAAATTGATTTACTTATTGGGAAATAACTTTCTAAACTCCTTTGTCTGACCTATCATCTATCACGACTACTGCAAACACCCTCGAATCGTTACCTAGTCAGCTCAGTATCAATTTAGTTGTACACCAACCTTCATCACCAATGAAATTAAAATTTTTCGACCGTATTTATAGAGAATCCAAAAAACCAAAGTGATATCAGCGCATTAGTTCGGTCAATTAAACATATAAATAAAAGCTGTTGCGCAGTTTTAATAATTCTCAAATCCAACGTTTCGGTCATTGGTTGCGACCATTTTCAAGGAAAGTTAAAAGGAAAAATACTGCGTTTACTTTTATAAATTTAGCACGATAGCTAAGAACGTGCACCGTGCGAGTCGGTTGGAACGTGACTGAGGTGAACAGTATACACAAAGCGGAACATCCGAAGGGTAAACAAATAAGGCTTAAACGGAGTCGATAGTGGGAACCGTTAATAATTTTGAAATAAATTAAAATTGAAAGGAGAACACTCCAAACCTCACAACACGCTGTGATCACATCTATAATTATTGTCTATGCGATAAAAGTCCATCACTCATGGATGTCCGAAGAAATATATAATTACGTATGCTGTATTATGTAATAATTTTCAGTCATAGTAAGGGATCAAAGAATCGAAAACTACAATAGAAAAACCTTCATCACTGTTTAATTCAATTGTAAATCGACTTGGTTCTGTATCCAAATTGAAATAAAGCACTCTTCGTTAACCCATACCGTGCTAACTCTCCTACAACACCTATCCATTACACAATCCCCTGGCGATCCTCGTGAATCAGTCTCTATTCCATTCCGAGTCGATGAATGGAGGCAGAAAAACATAGTTCCCGAGTCAGATTTCAGCTAAGATTACTTTTTCCACGATGCATGCCTCGCGTCCCGAATAAAGTAGCGGGGATAAAGTATGCGCGTCCACGTCCTTCCCTCGCGCGTTCCGCGACTTCGAAATGATCCACGGGGACGATAAAAAGAAGCCTGAGTGCCTTAAGCCCGTGTAAACGCCGTTGCTTTAAACAACACCGACAATTAGCGAGCTGATCGCCGCGATCGGGCGACTTCTGCTCAGCGGGGCGCCCCGTGTACAGCTACCGCAGCACTGTTGAACCTCGCTGTTGGGGCTCGGAGAGTATGTTGTAGCCATAGTATGTAGCTAACCGCCTGACGAGCTTCCTTTTTTACGCTGAATTTTACGAGAAATCATAATCGTTAAGTTTGAATTACGGCGCGGAGGGAAAAGCAGAGGGGAAAAACGATGCCCGCGCGAAAAGTGCGAGGGGAAAAACGTATCATGGCCACGGATAGCGCGGACTCGTGATTCGCGCTTCATCCGAGAGGAACATCGCGGCCATTTACATAAACACGGCAGATGCTGTTACGATAATTTCGACCCCGTGCGCGGAATAGAATGGAATATTAAGTTTCTCGGCGAACACGCGCGATCGAGGCTGCGATCTTCGCTGCGTAGCTATTGGCCGCAACGCGGATACGATTTTTCTTTCAGGAGGACGCGTTTTATATCAGCTACGGGAGCAGCATGAGAATGCAACCTGTACCCGATCTCTGGTCGTTTCGCGAAGCCGGGATCCCCCGAAGGTCGATTTCCCTGCGCTTCCTTGTACCTACAGGATGACCCGATAATCGCGACACGGTAAGGAAAGAAGCTAACGCTTGCTGGTTTCATAGATCAGTGCGTCGGGGTCGGTGGAGATCGTTTAGACTGTTTAGAGCAAGGTACAGTAAAATTTAAGTTGGTTTTGAAACTGAAGGTCTGCGTTCTTCCGAATAGCTACTCCATTTTCCTATATGCTCTACCAACGGCGAACTCAAAGAAGGGGCATTGTAAAACAGAAAGAAAACTGACAATCAGTTTTATTCTCCAAATAAATTTTGTGTAATCACCTAGTGAATTTTATTGAATTTGCATTAAAAATATGTGTATCCCTTCAACTCGATTCCCCTCATAATTAAATCTTGAAAACGCCACTGCTCTCTACTGTAAAAAGGAACAGAGATCTCAAAGCAAGTATTTTCTAACGCAGAGTGATTAAACTTTTCGTTAGTCAGAGTATGTAAACTACTTAGTAGCTGTCCAAGCTGTGGGTCGACGAAAAACGTATTGCGCATATAAGTTAAGCAATTCCCTCGGCGGAATAGGCGAAGCGTTCGAGCATTCGTTCCGGTAGAATCTTCCTGGTTTCAGCGTCGGGGTCCTTGGAGATGGTCGCGTGGGCGTATCTGAATATTCAAACGCTCTCTCGGCAGTCCCAGCACGTGGCTGATAAATAATGACAAAAGACGCAAAAATAATCCACGGCCCCCGAGATGCGCAATTCCGTGAGAGCCATCGAGAACAGCGTCGATACTGCGCGCCGAGGCGGTTCAAGGGGAACGGGACGGCGTAGATCAGACACTCGACGCTGGTCTATTGGTCAAGTGGTATTATCCACTCTCCACAGACACAGCCATTATTCCCCAATCTCTTATACAGCTTATACTTCAAATAACACTGTGTGGACAGATAACGTCAAAAATCCAAGCTCACCCACCTGATTTTTTTTTTACATAAAGATTTAAAATATCAAAGGAAACAACAGGATATAATGACGTCACAGAATCCGCAGATCGTGCCTCAGGTGTTCCCTGTCACCTTGTGAAACGTCAACGTGCAGAGATTCCGTGTAATGCTCGAGTGTCTTCTTAACTCTAAACGTCCTTTTAAAAAGACACCAGGCGCGAATTGGTTAATCTTGTCCCTGGACGCCGCGCGTTACGTTAATCGATCTTTCCTCCACTTTCGAGCCGGCGAACGACGCTCGCTGAAGGAGAACGCCGTCGGAAGGATGTCGCCGAGTCCCACGCGATCGAATCTCGGATCTCGGACGATGGACTGGCCGGCCAAACAACAGCGTGGGCCGAAACGTCGAATAACTCTCGCTCCGCGAGCCGGTGCCTTGCCCTCCGCGGACCGTTCTCCTTGGGGAGAAAAATCACTTACGCGATCTTGATCGGGTGGAAAATACACCTTGCGAAACCGTTAATTTGAACGGCATCGCCGCTTGGACGAGCGAGTTAGAGAGGGAAACCGAGGCGGTCTCATTAAGCGTCGAGGATTGCCCTTTTAAGCGTGGTCGAAATAAGCCGAGGCGTTTGATTGAATTCCCTCGCCCCCTTCCCCTGTTACAGCAAATGTCGCGAGACACCCAGAGCTGCTCCAGTTACGGCGAACAGGTTGGCTATCGCGGAGACGCGAGCAGAGAGCCAGTGATTCATCGAGCACAAGCTATCGAGCTGACCAGAATGCGATTACACTCCTCCATGATAGATAACGCCTGTTCCTTTCGTAAGGTCCATCGCTTCCCTGCGACTTTCGTGTGTCAGGCTGAAGGTAGGTATTCCTGTACGCGACTGGACGCAAGGTGAAGAATTTCGACGTCGATTTTCTCGAAAATAAAGCGCGCTATCGAAAAAAGTTACTCTTTCTTTTCGACTTATAACGAGTAAATAAGTCGAGAAAAAGGAATAACATTTTTTGATACGGCGCTTCATTTTCGAGATAATCGACTTTGAAATTCCCCACGTTGCGTCCAGTCGCGTATAGGAAAACCCGAATCTCCACCTGGCTGGGAGCGTCTCCCGACGAGGGATCCAGGAAATCCTGCGCGTCGGATATCCAAGATCGTTGCATCGCGCCGCGCGATTCCTTCCTTTCTCTTTCGCGGGAATTTCGCGAGTTATCAGCGGCTGCTCCAGTTATGGCGGTCAGACATAGGTACCGGAGCGTTCAGCGAGATAGGGACCAGGTGTGATTCACCGACGGAGCCAGGGCGTGGTCGTTCCACCGCGAAGAGCGTGGGGTCTTATTGCGTTCTGTTTTTCCTCCACCCTGGATGATCGTTCCAGAGCACCGGCCATGTACGCGGCTCCAACTATCCGTGACTCTTTCGCGATAATTCCTCTGGACACGGGATCACGGCAGAGTTGACAATTTCGCTGTCCCCTCGACTTTTCGTCGTACACCTGCGTACGTGACATTGATCGAGCGATCGAGCCGGTGCAAGGATCGGTGCCTACAAAGTTTCGTTTCTGATCCTGCTCCTTCGTTTGCAGGTATTCACGAGTGCGCTGTGAATTTGATCCCTGTCGGCGGAAGTTTCGTGAAGTAGTAGTAGTAGTATTTTATTTCGCCATCCGTACATAGTTTTATGCTTATCGGAAATGGTATACATCGCACACTGCCCTCCTTAGTTAAAACGTCCTATCTAACATTTTTTCATTTTTCAAGATATGTTGAAATATTTGAAGTTCCACATGTCTTTTACCTTTTAGGTAAAGTTAGAAAACTCTACGTGCTTAGTAGAGATCTAGAAACGGTCTAATTTATTCACCCTAACTGCTTCTCAGATCGTTTTACTAGTTTATAATGTCCTATGTATTATCTACTTCACTTCTCAGCACAAATTCATGATTTTGTACATGTTCAATTCACAAGAGGGGAAAAAATCATAAAATATAAAAATGATTTTTCTGCTGAATTTCAGGCGTTAAATTTTCTTAATGCAAAAGCAATGAAAACTAAATTATCAAAACCAAAAGCCAGAGTTCAATGTAAAGGAATTTCAGCAGAGAGAAAAGAGAATTTAATTACAAAATTGAAGCCAATCACGCCAGCCAATCGGCTTGTCTTTTGGGAATCATTAAAAGTGTCGAATAATAATGACGATGATGATTATTAACTTTAAGCCGTTATGTTCATCTCTATGTTTAATTTGTTCGTATGTTTAAGTTATATGTACATGTTTATGTTGGTATGTTTATTTTTAACTACCTAGTTTATGTCAATGTTACTTTTTTTTAAGTTGTACATTTAAAAGTATGAATTAAATACGATTTCAAGTGTTTGCTATATTAAAGTATTCTATCTTACTTTCTTTACTAAGTTAAAATATCCTATCTGAAACATTTAATTAATTGCCACGTTAATAATACATTATATGCCGGTACACCTATGACAAAAAATTATATTAGGCTGCTACGAAATAATGACTACATTTTTAAAATTAAATGATGAAGAACAAGGACGGCACAAAGGAAATGATTAAACTTCAGTTTTCTCAGATGTTACGAAATCTCAGATAGGACGTTTTAACTAATAAGGGCAGGACAGTCCTACAGTTCCGTTCCCCTAAGTGGCATAAACTATATGTTTCGTGATGTACGTCAGCCTATTATTTGACGAGACTGATGAGAAGCGCGGAGAGAGCTCCGAAGCAATAAACTGCAGCGGAGTCCGACAGGGTCGTCCGATTCCTCGCCGCGGATAAAAGGATTCCTTCTCGTCATCCTCGCGAGAAATTCGCGAAAGGTCGTCGCGCCTTCGCCGCGGAACAACATCATCCTCGGCCGTGAGGCCCAGCTCGAATCGGCTGGCGCAGGACTCGAGGTGGTTCACGAGCGCGTGCCAACTTTTATCGGCGAGGTTCCGCGTAAATCCTTGTCCGCCAAGACTCGAATGCATCGAGCCTCGGGACGTTGTTTATTCAGTCGGGCCGATTCGAATTTCGATTACTCTGCTGGTTCACGCTTCGGTACACCCTGTACGCGCGTAAATACCGGTATAAACGGCGCGGGCATGTTCGAGCCTCACCTTCGACGGAACTTACGATCCGTAAAAAGAGAAAGAAGCCCGCTGCCCGATTAAGAAACGGGCGAGGGGCGACGTTAAATCCGCTCGGTCGTAAATCTGTGACCCGCGATCCGCCGATTTACTTTCGTTTCGCGGCCGAGAAAGTTTGTAATTACCCTTCGAGAGCTCGAGCAATGTTACTTTGAGAATAGAAATCTAGAACACATAGGGTGCAACTGAGTTAAATTATCATCTAGAGTGTCGCAATGGTAGTAGCTTGAATTCTTGAATATGAAATTAAAAATCTTCTTCAAGAGACGAGGAATATGCAGAAACTCATTCCTGCCAGACCACCAGTGTTACGCGCAGACGTCTATACTCGGAAAGCTCTAAACGATGGAAAGACAGCGCCGTCGGCGCAGGGAAACGCTTGGGGATGTAGTCCACGGATCACCCATCGCGGAACTCTCTTAATTACGCGGACGCGATACTTTACGGTCGTCGCAGCGGTTTGCAAAAATCGCGCGGAGCCAAGTTCGCGGGGCACGGAGACAACGGGAGACAGCGAGGACGGTCGTTATTGGCCTGTTAAAAAAGACGGTCGCCTCGGCGAGCGGAGCGACAATCTGAAAATACGCGACACGGGCTTTTATTCGACGACACGCGGCGCGACTCGCCGCGCACAAACACCGTCCCTTTTCCTCTCCACTCTGCCTCGCCGAGCTGGCTAAGAGGCGTCTGCGTTTCCGCGATCGCTGAAATAAAAGGTGGACGCGCGTGTGTATCGGGAGAGACGCAATAAATTGCTGGCGGAACGAGGTGGAACAGGGCCACGGGCGGCCGCGGATCGTGGCTCTCGTTTCCAGTTCGAGTTCCTGCCGGCTTTTTTCGTCTCACCACCGGCGAGGAGGTGCTCGACGGGCCGATCCACCGAGTACAGAGACGTGTATCTCTTCCCCTTTGTCCAGCTAAGGACATAAAAGGCGATTCCAATTTGTTTGTCGACCGTTTATCGGGGAATCGCCGTGCTCGGCTGTCGCGACGCCAGCGATCGCAATTAAAGCTCCTGCTGATAGTTCTCGATCGGGCCTATCTCGGGCGAGGCACTCTCTGGCTGGATACGTGGTCCCTGCGCGGAGGCAGCGATGGCTCCAGGGAAGATAACATCGAGGTTACTGCACCGTGATAATCGTGCTACCGGCAAAACGTTGCAGGGACACTGACGAATGGGCGAGGTTCAGTATTGATTACTACTGTACAACTCTGGTCGTAAAAACTCCACACTGATTCTGTATCATATGATCAAGCTCATGGAAACAGTAGGAAGATCCCAGACTAACAATAAGTAGAAGTTCGAATATGGTAGAGACGAGGAGAAAGATAGGAAGATCATATTGTCTGAATAATCAAAGGGAAGATCACTGAAAATTGATGGAACAGCTGCTTGGCAATATTATGCAGATAAATTTGGATCCAGCCTGGGGTAGAAACTATCCAACGTTGCTCAGAAAATACCTTTTCTGCGCAGGCATTCGAATCTCTGCCAAATCCAGAGAATAGAAAGAGTGGAGCAGCGGCAGGAATCTGATTGCAATACTTGACACACTCCGGTCGATCCGCCGTCGCGCTTTACGCGGAAAAAAACGAGGCCCGTCATCGCGACGATGTATATTTAGACTGACACGTTCTCCAGATACTCGTAGCTGGGGCTGAGAGCGGCGGATTTCTAGGATTCGCAGTACATAGAAGGCCGCGTTAATTACCGACCAGAACCACGTAACGCGAACGGCATCGACTTTGGACTCGAATTGTCACCTGAATTCTCGCGTCAGCGTTCGAATTCTTCAGCCATGCTTCACCCTTAGATCTGCCGTGGACGAGCCACGCTTTTGGCTCACGTGTCAGAAGGAAATGATCGGAACTATCTGGTGACGCGACGAGTCAGGCCGAGATCGGTTCTGGGATCCGGATATACGAGGAACGTGACAAGTTCGCGTCGACCTTTTATGGGTCGAACTTACCTTGATGTCCAAATGGGCGATATTTCTCTCGTGGAGGTACGCGAGTCCTTCTACTAGCTGCCTCACAAAGTGCACCACGTCACCTTCGAGGGGCACCAAATCGCCGTCGATGAGCGTCTGCAGATCACCACCTGGGGCACTGGAAAATTTCGGAAGCTGTGAATCGACGACGTCGATACCGTCAACCCTTTAGCTGCGGTCTGTGCATGGTTCTCGGTGTCGAGCACCTCCTGCACCTTCTATTTTCTGCTTCTTATCAGAGGCATTAACACGAAGCCACAAAGGAGCGCACGGTGGACACTTTTCATTTGTAACGCAGCTAAAGGATTAAGAGCTGCTATTAACAAGGTAGCGGAATGTACATACTATTCCATCACGAGGATGATCTCCTTGGGGGTCTCGTAGACGTCATGCAGGCGTACAACGCGCGGCGATTGCGAGCAGAGGGATAGCAGAGCGATCTCGTGCCTCAGCTCAGCGCTGCAGTCCGCGTTGAATCTGTTTCTCGACGAGTATTTGGCGGCGTAGAGGATGCCAGTCGATCGGGACCTGCAGCGATACACTTTCGCCCATTGTCCGCTGTGGAAAAATATCCAGACTCGTTAGAGGTTTTTTCCTGCGATCGCCTGCGAAGCGGACTAACCCTTTCGCTGTTTAGATAACACCACTTGTCTGCTCGAACAGACTCTGTTAAGAATCATTCCAACGGCCGTCAAGCCGTCACTCTAATCCCGCTACATCGTGCAACAGCGAGAGGGTTAATTGGAGGCCTCGAGGGTTCATTGAGCGAAAGTTTCTCTGTTCACTGGCCGCTGTGGCGCGAGCCTCCAGAGTTAAATGCACGCATGAAAGACGAAATTTCGTTGGCCATCAGCGGGATTTTTACGACCGTCGCGAAGATTTCCGAGCGTCTTGCCGGCAAGGTCGACGAAGCGGCGCCTCCGAAGGCTGAGCTCGCGAACGCGTGCAACGCGCTTTTACGCGCCTCTGCCTCCGGTACCCTGCCGCGCTCGGTTTATTACGCAAACTGCCCACGCGAACGGCATGCTTCTTCGTCGCCGAGAGCTCTCGCGCTGACCGCGTTCTCGAAACATCGAAACTCGAACGTCCGCGGACGAATAACGAGCGAATATCGCCATACTCGAGCGCCGTTAGCGCAACTCCAGCTTCAGTTTGATTGAATTCAAACGCGTCGCCATATCTTGCCACCGCGATATAGGTACTGGCGACAGAAATATCGCGGAGGTCGATGGGAATATGTATTGGCGATAAACGTGTCATGCACCTCGAGGGTCCAGCACCCTAGTACTGTAGGGGGAGACTTTACTGAAGCAGCATTGTGACGTACCAATTACAATATGTATTGTACTGATTCAGGGATACTGATCCAATCTCTAGAATTTGTACGTTGGTGGATAATTATTGCGAGCGGGTTGATTTCTTTGCGCGGAATGTACATGTCTTTAGGTCTGGACTTCTTAGAGTTCTGGATGGAATTGTACGATGACTGTGCGAATGGTTATGCGCTTAGTCAGGGTAATATTTCCTGGTTTGTTTGGGCACGATACTCTTAGTGGCTTTAAATTTTTGGTTCTAGGGGTCTGATGGGTGATTTTTCGTGAGCGGTAATGTGGTTTATGTGTTTTTTGTTATGTCTTTTTGTAAATAATGGGGTCCTCCCGTAAGATAAATAAATAAATAAATAAAATAAATATGTGAATGGGGAAAAATCAGGGAATGTCATAAACAGCCATATCGAGAAAATTAAGTGTATTGTTCCAGTGCAGACTGGACATTACCGGTTTTTAATCAAAACTTGAAGTAGATATCTTACGGGGACATTTGAATCTTATAACCCTTTGTCATTGGACAGTTCTGTAGGCCTAGTTGCCACAAACAAAATATCCTATAAATCGCGAAATCACGAAAAATGGACATTTCTCGTTTTATTTATTTATTTATTTATTTATTTATTTCAACATGAACGGGCCAATACCCATTTATACAAAAAGAAGATGAAAAAGACGCAGTGTAGAGACACATCATTCACAACAACATTAACAACAGCAACCAGAACCAGGACAGATGGAACAATATGAAAAAGGGGCAAAAAGGTAACGAAATATAAATATACAATATAAAAATATAAAAATATAAAAATATAAAAATATAAAAATGTAAAAATGTAAAAATGTAAAAACATAAAAATATAAAAATATAAAAATATAAAAATATAAACATATAAAAATGTAAAAATGTAAAAATGTAAATATATAAAAATATAAAAATATAAAAATATAAAAATATAAAAATATAAAAATATAAAAATGTAAAAATGTAAAAATATAAAAATGTAAAAATGTAAAAATGTAAAAATGTAAAAATGTAAAAATATAAAAATATAAAAATATAAAAATATAAAAATATAAAAATATAAAAATATAAAAATATAAAAATATAAAAATATAAAAATATAAAAATATAAAAATATAAAAATATAAAAATATAAAAATATAAAAATATAAAAATATAAAAATATAAAAATATAAAAATATAAAAATATAAAAATATAAAAATATAAAAATATAAAAATATAAAAATATAAAAATATAAAAATATAAAAATATAAAAATATAAAAATATAAAAACGTTGCTCTGTAAACACCAGCTTTAAACGCAGGAAGTGACCCATGGAACATATCGATCTCGGTCCTATACTGGTTGGCCAGGTTAGAGATCCTGTGAAAAATCCTGTTTTCCCTCTTACCCTTCATCATTTATCATCACTTCTGTCAAACGAATTCACCCGCTCAATTTATACCCGCACCCCTCGAAACATCTAAGAGATCAAGTGAAATCCACTTAAGTGCCACGGTAATAAACACGTCCCGCGCCCCAATACCTCGATCCCCCTACACCGAGTCCTTCAATCACACAGAGATAAGCGGCAGGAGCCGTAACGAGCATCTGATAGTGGGTGCAATTAACTTTAATCGTTTCCAATTTGGAGACCGAGCCCGGCTCGGCTGGTTTTTCCCAAGCCTCCCCTCAGCAACGCGATTTTTACCCGTCGGCTCAAGGCCCGTGTTCTAAAAGTAATTACCAGGTGTGCCTCGCCGCTGAATCGCTCGCTTATTCGCGAAACCGAATCGCGATCACGCTCACTGAATCACCGGTGATCTACAGGCTGGCCAGATCGCGCTATATACGGGAGTAGACGCGCGTTATTCCGACAATCGGGCCGATTAAAGTGCTGGCGATTATTGGCCATCGAAAGCAAAGCAGCGGGTAATCGTAGGAAAATTGACTTTCGATCATCACCGAAGACACTCGGGTTACATTCTTATTCCCCGTCGTTAAGCGGCTCGAGAAATTCGAGTCTTAGCTCCGCAATATAATTTTTTTATATAAAATCTCAAGATTACCGAAGAAAAATTCAACTAACCAAGGATGAAACTGAAGAACCACATTTGTATTGGTAATTCTTCTCTCGCCAGAGCCACCCCAGCTCGCCAGGTAATTTATGAAGATTTATTGCCACCGTTCCGAGCCATTTTTAATCCCCCGGGAGCCAGGCGACAACGAGCAATTAACCGTCCGGACACGGCGAAGTTGTCGCTTCGCCGTCGATTAACCATTCGACGCTTCTTCCCTGCCAAGAAGTTGCAGTTTCGCACGCTGGTAGGCCGCGGAGAGCGCAGTGTTGCTCGTTTTGCGCGGAACCTCCTCCGTTTCGGCTCGCCTTTCGCGTCTCGCGACCGTTTTGGTCCGTGAACGTGCTCCCGGCTAACGAGCCCGTCCCGCGAAAAAAGGACCGCTGAAAATCGGCATTTCGAAGGGGAAACCGAAAACGAGATACCCGAGGTGAATAAGGCGGGATCCGTGCGCTCGTTTCGTATCGCAGAAACGCCTTTGTGGCCGACGTGCCCGAGCAAATCCGCTTCATTAAGGATGCAAACGCGCGGGAGGGAGGGAGGGAGAGGTAATCGCGGCTGATATCGAGCGGCCAGTTCGATTATCAATGCACCGCTGACAGTAGGTTACGCCGCCCATTAAACCTCCCCATTAACATATCCAATAAATATGAAACGAGCTGAAAGTTCACCGGTAAGCCGCGTTTCGATACGGGGTCCGGCCGAACAATCGAACGAAAGCTAACGTTCCATCGAATTAACGATCGCTACGTGTCTCCGTGACGAGTGGAGCTTACGAGCCACAGTTTTATTGTGTTACTGGTAAGATTTGACAGAACTATCCTACAATGCCACAGCTTTAGTCTGAAGTGGCAGCTTTAGTCTTCGAATTAAATTACCACCAGGGAATTACACATTCAGCGAGTCCCAACTCCATTACTTTCCGCGTCAAGCTACATCATTCACTCCTCTATGATCTCCGGTAATCATTACGAGCCTAATTCGCAAGACCATTAGTCCAAGTATCTCGACACGCGGGCGTCCATCGTAACGCCATCGGTGCCACGTGCAAATGAACGACAAGTGAAATTTAAATATGTCTAGGGATTTCCCACCCGCATCGATTTATCAATTTTATCATCCTCGCGCCTTCGACCTACCCCAACATTCTTCCCCAAACGAGACTGAATTTTAATACCCCCCTGATTTGGTTAGATCCAACATAATCGAGCGACTGTCAAAGAAAGTACGTGTCTTACTTTGCGAAGGGCTTCGGGTCGATCTCGTAGTGCTCCGCGATGGGCCCCGTCTTCACCACCCTGGCGAGCTGAGCCTCTTGGACGAGCACCAACCCCTCCTTCACGTGCTTCTCGCTCCACTGCACCCTGCACCTTCCCCTGCACCTCTCCTCGTGGCCAGTCTTATCGTTCCCACGTTTCGCCTTCATATTCGCGCACTTGCCGGAGGACGCTTGCAAGTTCCGTCGCTGAGGCCTGGGCGAAGTTTTCCTCGCGGACGACATCGTCGGCGACTGATGATTCGGCTGGTAGATCATTTTCCGCGAGCTACTCTCTCCGTTCGTTCGCGTGGCGCCTCAGCGATCACCATCGAGCATTACCGCGAAGCGACGGCGAGCTCGTTCTCCGATCGTTTGCAGAGTCTCGCGCAGCGACCGGCTCCCAGGGCATCGAGCACCGGAAGAAACGAGCGTGGTCGACGAGGAGGTTCTTTAAAAGATACTCGTCGCCGTGATCTCGAGCTTCCGAGTGTACCTTCGATCTCCCAACGACCACCGACTCGAGGAGTACTCTCGGGCTTCACTCGAACAGCGATCTGGTAATCGCGAGACTCGCGTGGGGAAACCAAGTACGATGCACCGGGTGGTGGTTTTAATAGTTCACCGAGCAGCAACAAGCGTCGCTCGTCGAGACGGTCGAGTTCGGTTCCATCCGCTCGGTCGAGTGTGTCGGCGATGTTCGCATCTCGAGGCGGCCGATATCCGCCGTTCCAAGCGAGAGATCGCGAGCTCGACGGTCGAGCGCCACGACAGAAACTGGCCACGAGTGGTCGAGGGGCAGCGAGCGTCCGTTTCAGCTCGCTCCTCCGCGTTCTTTCTTGCCAGCGGACTCGCTGGACCATACGCTTACCGTTCCTCCCGTTCCCTCTTCCGTGGGCCCCCGTCCTCTTTGCTCGATCCTCCCCGGCCCCTCTGGCCCTCTCCAGCCGCGGCGAACTCGCCGGATCTCTCTCTGCTCTGTCCCACCACTTCTTCCTGAAGTGGACACACGAGCCTCGCGTTGCCGTTGCCGTTGCCGCTGCCTCTGCGGCTGCTTTTAGTGGTGTTTACGGCGCTGCTGCTGGTGCACACCGTCTCTGACGTAGGTGGCATCCAGCCGGGGCGCACGATCGCGGAACGTAGAACGCCGGTGCATTATGCATGTGCATAAGTTGCTCTCAAGGGGAGGGAGAAAAATTCCCAAGATCTCGGGCTGCTTCCCTCCTAAGCCCTCCGTTGCTAGCGGACTTTGCCTGATACCATTCGCGATGAGTCTCGCCGCTACAATCACTGCTTTGTTGCGTTTACTCGATGGTATCCAGTGCTTCGTGGATTCTCTAGATTCCACGGATTTTCTAGATACATTCTGCATTGTTGTCGGTCTTATCTCGACGATAAGGACGTCCCATGTCTGTTGGAATCAAGAAAGACAGATGCTATCGCTAGTAAACGGACGTCCCGCGCGATGTGACGTGGTTGGGAGAAGATGAATTAATTGAGCGGCGATTCTCGTGGCTAGAAGTCATTGAATGGTTCTCGCTGTACGCACCAAGCCGCGAGTAAAGCCAGGAATAAGCGCTGCTCGTAAAAGCGTTAATATGTTAATGAACGCGTGGGGGTCTTACCTTCGAGATTTCCATGTCCGATTATATCGCTTCTTGGAAACCAGCCGAGGTGTCGATCTCGATCCCGACGGCGCACGAAGCTGCGCGCCGCGCTACTTCATATTTCCTAGACCGCCAAACGTGCGGCGCGTTGTCTGTCGATTGAGTTGCATCGCAGTTTTTCGACCGGCCACTCGGAGGCAGCTATGCTAGCTCCAGTTGTTCATAGATTTAGACGTAAATGGAGAATAAGGATTCTGCGATCGCTGTTATGGGTCGATCGCAAAAACAGCAAGGATGCTGGATCTCGCGCCGAAAGGATATACAAAGGTCTTTCCTGGTCGAGTCTTCTCTAAGGAGAGATCGATTAACCAGTCGCTAGAAATAGTCCAAGGAATCGACAGCGGCCACGTGAATTTCATCCTGCTATGGCTCGCGTCCTGGCTTATCCTGGCTATCTTGACTGTCTGTCAACGGTTAATTAAATTTTCATGGCGCTACGATTCCTAAGTTACCAGACGCGACGCGTGTACCTACGGGATTGAAGAATACTAGGAGGATCGTATCCCGTCGAGTATAAAACGTGCGATGCTAGACACCGCGCGATTGGTGACAAGCAATTAGCGGCGACAATTAGTAACGACGTGTTCGGTCGCGATCGTGCCAAGGATAATTGCGCGCCTATCCGTCGCTCGTCTACTCTCAATGACGAATTCACAAGCACTTTTTTGCTGCACCCCGTGACGTTCACCTTCGACGCGGGAAAGAAGCTGTTGCATCGCGATCCTGTCGTTTCATCTCGACAATGATCTGCCCGACAAAAGCTGTGCGATGGACGAAATTATAGTGGCCAGAGGAGGAACAGAGTTTCCTCGACACTATTTCAATGTTTTGCTGAAGTGGAGTCGCGGGAGATTTCGAGGTATTCGCGCGGTAGTTGGAGGGAACGGGAAAGGCAGAGTTCGCGTCGATACGCGGCTAATGTTATTCATGAACCTTTCGTGGCTGCCGGCGGACATTAAACTGGCAGAGAGATTTCAGTCGACGGGAATTCTATTAGGTTGCCACGAGTGAAATGTCGGCTTTTCTTGGAAGAAACACTGGGTATAGTCGGAACCAAATTAATTGATCGCTTAAGGGTACTTCCTCTACTGCGAATCACTTATCTGATTGAGAAACGGAGGGTGTGTCTGCGTGTCTTGATTCTTGGAGTGGAGGGAGTAATGAAACAGAGTAAAAGGGGCAAGAAAGTATTCTTCGGTAGCTGATGACTTTCGTTCTGAGTATATCTGACGATAATTGTCACAACTCCCATGAAAAGTCTGTCTCCGACAGTAGAGTAATAGTAGGGGCGAGTCGGATCAAAATAAGAATTTAGTCCATATCTCTTACATCGCGATGGAAATGAGCATTCCGATCGTTCGTATTACCTGGTCCCTCTCCCCCGCACCTACCGCAATAGCCTGGCAGTTGATTTAAGTCGTTGTTTAGAGTTGGTATACGTTTATAGTGAGATGAACGCGTGCGAATGTTACAATTTTGGTCCGAATCTAACCTACGTAATCTGCAATTTCGCATTTAAAATAAAAAGTAAGCTTGAAAATTCAAATGTGGTTATTCTTGTTAGTTTGCACGGTGTCCAAGTTTAGTATTTGATGTATTTTAGACTATTATATCATAATAGGGGAGAGTTGCCTATATTGGACCGGCTCCTAGATTGGACCATTTGTATATCTAGATAAACAAATATATTTGCAGCGGTTTTTTTTTGGCTACATTGATTTAGGAAGTGGAGATGGAACTTGCGAGAATAGGGATACGGTTATTCATTAGTTTGTCGCTCCCCGTCGTCGAAATATAGAAACACGTGGTGCGCGATCATTATTTTTCGTGCTATTTCAAGTGAATTTCTTTCTACAACTTGTAAGTACTATAATTTTAAATGATACTAGTGTAAAGTGTGCTGTCTTGGCTACAACTTCATGTCCTTACTTTCTCATATTCGTATAAGTATAACAATGAAAACATATCTTTTTGATGTAACCAACAAGTTGCCTAATATTGGACCATCACCAGTTGCTTGAATTGCACCGGTCCATTTTAGGATACAATCTGTGTTATGGTAGCGAATAGTTAAAATCATACTAAAAAAATTTAAAAAACAATTAAAACCGACTTCAAAAAAATAAAATTGCACTAAAAAGTAAAAAATAATTTTTTCCCTTATTTAATCCACGACTCTCATATTTTTTAAGTCTGCGCCAGATTTACACAGTGTAAATGACGAGGCAACGACTTAAAAAATATGAGAGTGCTGTAGATTAAATAAGGGAAAATTTAGGGTTTTAATTTTTTATTTTTAACTTTTTAGTTTTATGTATATTGACACAACATGCTGAGGAGATATGTGCTTACGTACATAAAATAATAATAATTAGGTGACAATAGTCTTTATTATTAACCAGAACTGGCAAAATATTGCGCCAATGTTGATACAGTGTAGGATAGGACCACCGGGGTATCGCCCTCTTTCGAATAAAAAAGGGATCATCAAAATCGGCCCATATTCTGGGTAGTTATGCGGGGACAAATATAAAAAAAAAACATCAAAACAACGTACTATTGCACTACGTGCACCGAAAGATGCTTGTTGCTTTCTGTTTCTATTTTTTTTCAATGCCCTGATTAGTGTTTTTTAGATTGTATATTTAAATTCATTGATTTTTAGGAGCGGTCCAAAGTAGGAAACCGGTGCTCCAAATTACGAAACCGATTGCCTGGAATGGATCGAAGTCATTAGTTTAGTTTCTTTGAGATATTATTTTAATCACATATTTTATCAACACACTAAATACATGATAAAATCTACATAAAATGTAGATCTTTTTCCCATTTCTGTTTGCTTTCTTCAATGTGTTATGTCCGTGTAGGAGAGAAAAATAAAAAAGTGGTCCAACATAGGCAACCTTCCCCTATGTTTATGTAATCCACAACCATTGAAATACTTATATATGGGGCTAATCGGATCAATCTTTTTTTTTCTTTTGAATATTTTTATGATTATAAATATGATAATTGGTTATATACAGATGGTTCGTACGTACATAAAAAAATAAAGGAAGCTGTGATAAAAATGAAATCTAAAGAAATTACGAAAAAATAAATAAATTAATGGTCTTAAGAAGATGGCATTGTATTTACTGTGGTAAAAAATGAATTCATCCACTTTCAGAAGATTTTCTGAGAAGAGTGGTGCCACGAGAATTGTGCTGATAGAGACGGCGAAAAACAGCAACATCCTTCGGATCTGTGTGCTAAGTAGTGTCACTTGACTTCACTATCATTAAATTAGATTTGTTTAAGTTGATTCTAAAGGTTTTCTTATGAAAATTCCAGTCTTTTCAGAAATTTCCCAAGTTTCGGGGCGATTCGGATAGGTATCTCACACTTTTTCGCTCTTTGTTTAAAAATGAAAGATTTTTATATTTAGTTTCAATTTATACATATTAACGTTCAAGCCAGCGGTGTACTGGTCACGAATATATAATAAAAAATTAGTGTTTTAATGTTTGACTATTATTTTTTTACCGTCAAACACAAAGTGATCCGATTTGCCCCGGCCTACCCTACCTTAAGGGGAGGTTCTGGTCTAAATGTCGATTTTTTTTATTCCATTTTTCGAATGTTCAACCTTTTAGGAAAACGTGTTTAAAAGGATTTGTTGAAATTCGTAAAATTCCCGAAGTTATAGGCATTTGAGTAGCGGCAAATGCATGGGTCACAACCGGTCACTCGGCGCTCACGTAAAACTTTAAACGCGTTTTTCCCGAAACAGTGTTCTCAAAATCGGTGGGACCTGTATCTCCAAAAGTTATTATCCGATTCGACTGAAACTTTTTTATTTTGAAGAATATACTTCTGGCTAGGGGGGGAACTAAAAAAAATTACAAAAATTACATTTTTGAGAGAATAACAATACTTCAAGCTTGAAATCACTTTTCCATGTATTTTTCGTCCTTTCAACGCCTTTAAAAATTATTAATTTGTCAATTTTTTGTAATTTTTTTTAGTTCCCCCCTAGCCAGTAGTATTTTCTTCAAAATAAAAAAAGGTTCAGTTGAATCGGATAATAACTTTTGGAGATACAGGTCCCACCGATTTTGAGAACACTGTTTCGGGAAAAACGCGTTTAAAGTTTTACGTGAGCGCCGAGTGGCCGGTTGTGACCCATGCATTTGCCGCTACTCAAGTGCCTATAACTTGGGGAATTTTACGAATTTCAACAAATCCTTTTAAACACGTATTCCTAAAAGGTTGAACATTCCAAACATGAAATAAAAAAAAAACGATTCTTAGACCGAAACCTCCCCTTTGGAAACCACCGATTTGGATCAATTTTTTGACGCCTTGACTTTAACGACTCCCCAGGGCTGTCTGCAATGATTAATTATAAAACAAAAAATATATTTCTATAATTTAAGACATCCTTAATAGAATGCAACAAGTCCCATTAAATTATATATAGTAGTTTTCCTTTAATTAATTCCTAAATATCACCTATTTTTTTGGGCTCTAGACTAATTATCGTAAATCTGCGGCATCGCTAATCAGTTCTACGACAGCATTGATTTTGTTGCTGGTCCTCTTTCAAGCTTGAAGATTAGTATTCGGAGAGCGCTGATCGCGGAAGGCATTACCTAAGTAGTGTATCCCCTGTCTACCTACCTGGCGATCTCTTTTAATTAACTACTTAGTGATTTTCTGTAATTATCTATTCCTTTAAAGTGTTTCTTGTTCTTAACGGGCTTGTTCCGTAAATAAATTATTATTATTATTACTATTATTATTAAATCTGACGAGGACTTTGTCCGTCCTCTGTCAATCTCAGAAAATCCAGCATTTCAACAATCTCAGCCGTTTCAGGACTAAACAGACGAACCCGAGGTCGTCCGTCTTCTGCAGCGCCGTTCGAAGTCAATTATTCGATTCAACGTTCCCATCCGCCGCCACTGCACTGTGCCTAATGATCTCTGTTTATAGTCCCACAGGCAGGTGCAATAAATTCGAGCTGCGCGTCATCGTCGACACTGTCGGCTCGTTACTTCTCCGACAATGTCCTCGACTGCAAAGCGCATTCTCCGGCGATCGAATTGGAAACGTCTCACTTCGGTCCAAGGAAAAATTGAACGCGTAACAGCGAACGTGTCCCCCAAACTGCTCCAGTCTCTAGACCATCGAAATGCAGGTGCAGCGACCGAGAAGATGGCCCCCGCGACGTGAACATCCGTCTCGAATCGCCGCGCGAGGAACAATGATGCAGCGGAGAGTCCTGGGACACCGATTCGAACTCGTTAGACCAGCGACCGATGCAACGAGGCATTATTTACAGAAGGAGAGACATGCGCCTGTATAGGCGGCGAATGCAAATTACCGACTACCATAAAGGACGGTATGATGTGTGCGCCGGTCGCTCGTAACGCGCGACGTGCACCGCATGCACGTGCAGCCTCTCTACGATTTACGATCCAAGAATTAGACACAATAGGAACGACCGGCTTGCGTCTAATAACCGACCCGCGGCCATACTTGGCCGGCGATTAATGCCCGCTGCCTCGGTACATCGCCAGAATTTCCAAGTTCCCCGTTCGATAAGGTTTCGCGACATTTATCACGGCGCATCGCTGCACTGTTTTTTCCTAGCGGAGCCTCGACGAGCTCGCTGCTTTAAGCGCCTGTCGCGTGCTTGGAAACCTCGAGGCAGAGTTGGGCATTATTCGAGCAGAACTCCGGAGGAGTTAAAGTATTAACTCCTTGTCAATTTTAATTTTAGCTTTAGTTTAGCTTTGCTTTTATTTCATTTATTTTTATTCTGTTTTTATCTTTAATTTTAGTTATAGTTTATATGTAGGGTAAATCCGGGAGACGCGGTCGGGCCGGAGAGTTGGTCGAGTCGCTATATTTCAGACTCTATGCGTAAAAACGCGTTAAAGTGCGGACCAATTACTTCTCTAGAAGCCAAACAATTTAATGAATAGCGTCACTTCGGTTCCTTCTGTGTTTTTCTAAATTTATAGGCTATACAAGTTAAACTGAGGATACATTTAACCTCTTTTGTCAAACAACGGTGTACAGAATCGTATTTAAAATATACTTCTAAGTTTATTTTCGTTTAATGTTTGGGAATAATAAGACAGCAGAGATATTAAGGGACAATGCAGCCAAAGTATTTGGCGATATTAACTCTTCCTCTCAAAACTAACGAAAAGACCATCTCTCGCTGCAGAAAGGAGAGATGGTCGAGTTATGATTTTTTTACTATTTTTATTTATATTTTAATTTTTTATCATTATTTTGTTATTATTTATGTTTATTTATTTTATTTATTCACTTTTGTATTCATTTGCCTTGCTAATCGCCTGTAGGTAGTTCGCTTTATCTTTCATGTGTTCTTTACTTGTTTAGCGTGAACAAATTAAATATCAATGAATCTGTAGTTGTATTCACTCATAAATAATTTTGCTTTCTTCTCTGTTATTTTTCCATGAATGATTATGTGAGTGGTCTCTGCCAACGACGAAAACCATTTCTCCCGGCACCTCGGGGGAGGTGGTCAGATGTCAAGACTTCAGTTTTCAACCCGATTTACAGTAAATATTGTCTTAAATCAAATATCGACCAGTTTTTCCGAATCAGCACAAAATTCTGAATATATTAGGTTTGTTCTGATAAAATAAGTAATATCTGTATTAGTTTTAATAGCCACTTTATATTAGGTCGACCGCGTCTCCCGGATTTACCCTAATCCTTCTTTTGTAGTTCTTATCATTGTAAACTAAAGTTCACGATACCCGTGAAATAATAATAAATTTTGCCTTAATAAATTTGCCTCGAGGCAACCGTGGCGAAAATCTTAATGACCTGCTCGATTCTAAACGATCCTGCATTTGGAAAATGTTTATTCTGTCTAGCAAGGAGCATTGAACAGTTTCACAAATGGGAATCGTAGGTGTCGAGAGTTTCTTCGTGTTCAATAGCCCGTCATGCACGGGTGCTGTGATGAATTGTGTGACATAAATTGTTTCGCCAAGTTCTAGGGGTGATTTCATTGGAGGAACAATAGCCGGCGAATGGTGACTTATCGCGCACGGAGCAAACGAAGAAATGCGTAATGGAAAATGGTCCGAGGGGATGCACCGATCGCACGGTGTCTAGAAATCGCTAAATCAACGGCCGCGATGCGTCGCTCGAGGCCGTCGAGGCCGAACGCAGCCGCGGGATCGCGCTTTCCAATGATAATTCGTTAATTAGCGCGTAGGTCAGGACGCGAATTGCTGCCTCGGCGTTTGGAGCGAGGAGAAAAAGCGGCGTCGCGCGCGCCGACATTAAACGGGACGCCGACAAAAGCGGCGCGTTGCCTCTAATTACAGGCCGTCGGCATTCCATCTTTGTCTGCGCTACTTTCGCGAATTCGTGCGCGCCTGCCACGGTTACCCTTGACCGACCGAAATCCACTGTCCGCGGATTACGAATTGCGCAACGCCCAGGCGCGCAAAAAATCATCCACGATTTCGGCGCGAAGGGGACATTTGCGCGAGGACTCTCGAAGAAATCAATCATCCCGGTGTACCCGGATGTCTGGGTCCACCGTTCAGGCGTCGCTCGTTTGCAAGATTCCCGAATAAACGTCGCGCGAGTGGGCGTCGCTTCAAGGCGAAATTAACGGGCTACTTTTAATATCGAACGTTGAATGCGCGTACCCGATGTGCTCTGACGTTCTTGGAAAGCGACCACCGCGATTTCTACATCTGCCTCGTGAAGCAAGGTAGATTTCGTCGCGTTCCTAGCTATGCAAATTAATGGGATCGTTTTTACGTAACGATCTGCTCGATGCGAATGACGCAATTGTGTTTGAGACGAACACGATCAATTATGCCGGCGTGGAATTTATCGGAGAATTCCTTGTTGCAAAAATAAGTTGAGAGGATGTTGGAGATGAATGCGTGCGCTTGATGGAGCTATCATTCGTGGGAAGACACTGCAGACGGTGTTGCGTCTTTATGTCGACGCGGTTAGAAGACGCACATAACGCTTTAAACACGAGCAAACATCGCGAATTCTCTGGAGACGGATTAAAAATTAAACTGGCATCAGCTTTGTGTCCTGGCAGGAAATCTCGACGTTGGTGAATCATCGCGTCACCTGGCCGCTATTAATGGCCAGTCTATTTATAGGATGAAAAGAAAACCGACGTTCTTGGAAAACTACGCTCCCCGTGTATGGGAAAACTCGGATTCACCGAGGGTGAACTCTCGGCTCGCGGTCTCTTTTCATCGATTCATTTGCTTTCGTTTTATATTCATCGGAGGATCTGCCAGTATCAACTAAAGTTTCAAACACAGATCTGATCGGAACCGGTGTTTCTTGCGTGACAAAAGCTGGGACGGTTCAATCAGCACCTTTTCAAATTTTTTACTTTCAAATCACTTCGAAGTGGAATTTCAAGAACATTCAAGTTTGGGTGGGTCCTGAGAGGCATCACAGATATTTTCCACTATCAACTCGAAAAGGTACATCAAGGGATAAGGATGCTTAAAATTGCAAAGGTTCGACTAATCCACGAAGTGATTCGAGGTTGGCGTGGAATGTTTGATGGGATTTGGAGCGCCCCGAAGCTCGACGCAACTTGGAGCCGTTGGCGGTTCGTCCCCCGACGGTCGTCGACGAGTGAAACTCACGTCTCCGTATGATCTGAATCGGCATTTATTTCGCACGTTATTAAAATTAATACAATGACAGAAGTATTTACAGAAAGAGTCTTAGGCGGCTACATGCGCGGCTGTTCTCCCGCTCGCAGTTTAACCTCGATATTAATAACATTAACGTGATAACGTAATAGCTATAATAATAATTATGGTAATAATAATGATAGTTGAATATATCGGAGAGCAGGGCGTGCCCGTGTAAGGGAGGCCACGGTCAGACGAAAGAAGAGAACGCCGTGAAATAAAGAAAGAACAAAACGCGAAGTAATTAAATACGATATGTACCGGACAGAAAAAGCAGACGGGGAAAATAAATAACGATAAATTGGCCTCGGGGAACGGGTGAAGCCGACTTCGCGACGGACCCACGCCCTCCTCTAGCCGTAGTAGCAAAACTATATTTTACAAGGTCTCTCTATGATTCTCTTTGATTCTCAAGAGGCATTCAGAAAATCACGCGACTTACTCACTCACTCTCTCTCTCTCTCTCTCTCTCTCTCTCTCTCGCTCGTTGTGCACACACCTACCCCCTTCAAGCAGGATGTTCCATTTATCCGACGTTTCATTCTCGTTCCCAAGCATCACATTCGCGTTCCTACGTGTGTCCCCCGTGTGCGTCTCGAAATACATACTCGACGGACGAACGCCTTCGAAGAATGTTTCGTGGGGGTCAGATTCGATGGCGGGCCCTCGATCCACGAGGTTAAGCTCCGCGAAATGTGCGACGCGTAGTGATCCAGTCGAGCGCAGCTGGACGGGGCTCATATCGATCACCCAAGAAACAAGTTTCGGCGCTACGTTTTTCCATCTGCTGGTTCCTAGCTTCTCCCCGAGCATTGCGAGTCTCGAGTCATCGAATCGTTTCCTCGGCCTCGACGCGCGCGATTCGTCATTTCGTTCGCGCCCTCGCCGCTCCTCCGCGAATCCTCCGGCCTCGGCGTCCGCATCCGGCGAAGAGGAGCTTGGGATCCGAAGAGGAGGACGAGCGACATTTATGACTAGCATTCACGGAACGCTCCCTTCAACAACGGAAGTTCGCGCTCCACAAAGATTTTTCAAGCGTTCGCCCTTCGGCCACGCCTCGCGGCACACATGTCCTCGAAGCTACGTATATCTATTTCTATATATATATATATATATATTTATATATCTATATATTTGATTCTCGCGGCTGCACGGAGTGAAAGAAGATCGCGACTCTGTTCGACGAGTGAGCAGCTCGCGGCAAGTCTCGTCCCCGGATATGTTTCTCGATGGCCAAGTGTTCTACAATCATCTACGCCGCAGAAGTTGCACGGCAGTTGCCCCGGTTAATATCAACCGACTGGTTGCTTTCCGAGCGTACAGACGACAGAAGTGTCCGAGCTTTCGAACGAGCTTGAATTCAGTTGCTCCGGTGGTGTTGAACGCGGTGGACAGCGTTGATTTCTAATCGACGTCGGTCGGGGGACGTTGTCGAACCAACGAGAAGAATTAGAGACGCCTAGAGCTAGTCTAGGCGCTCAACTTCGATCGATCGACGCCGCGATCCGCGGGAATCTTCCGCGCTGACTAAGGCACTGAACCGGAGTGGCTTCTCTGCACGTTCGTCGGGAGAGCCTTGGAGAGAAAATCCTCGCGCAACTCGCTTCCCGCGCACGCGATCATTTCTCCCCCGTTGGCGACCAACGACGCGTGTTTCCGCGGCAGAGATCCTCGGGATGGTGCGAACGGGACAAATAAATGTAGGCACTACGGGTGTGCGCTCGCGCTCGCGTACGGCCCGCCCGTACAGGCAGAAATATTAATTATACAAGCGCGTTTCGATGTTGCACCGAGGTGTATTTATTCGCGCGAGAGAGCATGGGTGTACAGTGGCTCGCGAGAGCTTTCTAGCGCCTGCGATTCACGCGGCACTAGACCGGAGTCAGAAGTCACACTGACACGCTTCAGTCTGACTCGCGCAAGCTTGTCACTCGCCTTCGTTCGCAAACGCAAGTATTCACGGACCGTCGTAGAGCGCGATGCGCGTACGATTCTCTTAACGATTACGGTAAAGGCACCGAGTTATCGAATTTAGGTTTCCACGAGATCCGCCGAGCGGTTCTCCGGATAGTCAGGGTTACTGCTATCGCGACAATCGATTATTATGGCTAGTTGGGCGAGGTCACCGCCGTGCACCGAGTCAGCAGAACCCTGATGAGGAATTACCTTATTCCTTTCTTTATTTTGATTCCTCTTTTAAAAGATTGGCCGAGGTTTCAGGATGGCTGGGAGAGGAGTGACAGTTTCTAACGTCACAAGGATCGTTTAAATTTCGCTCTCCTTTACGCTTGGATATGTGTCAAATCGCTAGTTATCGAATGTCCAGTATGAACAGGCCCGATTTACGTTTGAAATAAGGATACGGAGACGTCGCTCGATATCCCGCGAGCAAACGCTCGAATATGTTCGTGGCTGCTCTGGAATTCCGACCGCAGTCTGACATATGCCTGACATTCTCTACTTACGTAATAATCGGGATGCTCTTGATCCCCGCGGCGCGCCGAAGAGTCGATCTTTCCTTACCAGCTTTCGCGGGTGACTCGGTGCGACGTGGTTGCCGCCACGACTCCAATCTCTCTCCTTTGTACAACGACGTTTCTCAGCAATCACGACAAAAATACCCTCGAAGGAGGATTGGAATGAGAGCGATAGAATGCGAGAGAGTCTGGCAGCCCGTTGCCTGCTATTATCGACAGACTGACCGGCCGTCCTTTCGACCTGAGAGGTAGAATAAAAGGAGCAGAAGAAAGGAAGCGAGTCGCGCGCGCGATCCACCGAGTCGCCCGCGAAAGTTGGTAAGGAAAGATCGACTCTTCGGCGCTCCGCAGGGATCCGAACATCCCGATTATTACGTAAGTAGAAAATGTCAGGAATATGTCAGACTGCGGTCGGAATATATTCGAGCGTTTGCTCGCGGGATATCGAGCGATGTCTCCCTATCCTTATATTGAACGTAAATCGGGCCTTTTCATACTAGACGTTCGATAACTGGTGATTTGACACATATCCACGCTTAAAGGAGAGCGCAATTTAAGCGATCCTTGTGACGTTAAAATCTGTCAATCCTCTCCCAGTCATCCTTAAACCTCAGCCAATCTTTTGAAGGAGGAATCAAAAGAAATAAAGGAATAGGGTAATCTTTCCTTACCAGCTTTCGCGGCTTACTCGGTGCATCGCGCACGCCACTCGCTTTCTTTCTTCCCCTCTTTTTATTCCACCTCTCAGGTCGAAAGGACGGCCGGTCAGTCTATCGGTAATGGCAGACAACGGGCTGCCAGACTCTCTCGCATTCCATCGCTCTCATTCGAACCCTCCTTCAAGGGTATTTTTGTCGCTGTACGTAGGAGAGTGTCGTGGTGGCAACCACAACTCCAATCTCTCTCCTACGTACAACGACGTTTCTCAGCAATCGCGACAAAAATACCCTCGGAACTCGACACGCGAGTGATGGCGACTCTCCCTCCGCTCTCGTAGAATCTCGCTCGTCTCGACTATTTACAAGCCGCGTCGCGAGCGATCAGCACCCGCGCCGCTCCTCTCCGCGTATTTACAACCATCTCCTAAATCGCGAGTCTGAAAACACCCGACGAGACCCTCGAATAAATGACCCCCCTGCCAGCAGAATTATCCATATCCAATAGAAATCATCTGTCAGACAGAACTACCCGAAGGCACCCCCGACCCATTTTGGTATCTCGCGCAAGTGCCGATCCCTCGCGACGCGCGATAGCGAACTATACTGTACACCGTAGATATGTACAACAGGTCCCACGGTTCTGCGAACAGTCGTGGGCCCCAAGAAGCTGCTCGAGGAAGCTCGTCGCGGGCGAACCACACCCGTGCTCGTCTACGAGGCTCCGTGCACCTGGAACCGACGAATCCGTGCCTGCACCGACTCGCACTGCACCTCGCTGTACCTGGTGTACCTTCCAGCCCTCACTGGCTCGCGGATCACCACCAGGTTGCCGCCCCTCTCGCGCAACGCCTCCAAGCTCGTCTTTCCGTGCACCGTCGGGGGGCTCGATATCTTGGCGACTTTGGCGCTCGACGTCTCCGCGGTGAAGCGACTCAGAGCCTTGCTGACCACCCCGTTGCACTCCCTGGGCCAGACCCTCGCGTGGTGCTGCTGCTGGTGCCTCTGCTCCCACCTGTCCGCCGACGAGTCCGTCGCCACGAACGGGTAGCTGGCTCTGCCCTGGCTCTTGCCGTACAGGATGAAGTCCAGCGAGTCGTCCGAGTAGATGCTGCTCCGATCGCTCGAGCTGTCTGTCGATATCTCCGACACCGTGTCGCTGCCGCTGTCGCTGCACTGCTGCTCCTCTCCCAGGATGAACACCGGCGTGCACTTGAACACCTCGCCGGCTGGCATCGTATGGGTGGCCGTTGCTCTCCTCTGCGCCACCGTCGCTCCATTCGCGGTCACCGTGGACGTGGCCGAGGTCGACTCGATGATCACGATCTCCGTGCCGGAGAACTTCTGCGCCAGGGACTCCATGTTCCTCTTGAAGGTGTCCCTGCGGTCCGGGCTCAGCCCGTATCTAGCTGGCTTCGGGGACAGCTTCGATTTCGAGTAGAGGTTCTCCGTGTGAGAGGACACCGCTCGACTGGCCACCGGCTTCGTGTCCGCGCTCTGGCCGATACTAGTGCTTGAAGATCTTTGGGCGTGCTTCTCCGCGTCGCTCTTCGGCGTGGACGAGACGGATACCGACTCCTCCGCGACAGACTGCAGCTCCTGAGGCAACGTCGTCTCGATGGAAGATTTGGCTACTGGTGGGCAAGAGGGCGCGGAGAGGGGTGCTTGGGGGTCCTCGAACATGGCGAACCAAGGGTGCTGGAGGCATTCCGTGACTGTCAGCCGCTCGCTGCAAGAAACAGAGAGGTTTCAATGAATCACTGTTCGAGAAAATATGAGGGGAATCTTGAATTAACTTATGATTCAACTGGCGGAGATAAAGCTCGAGGACATCGAGCTCTTCGATCGAATACAAGTAGATAAGTTCTTCCAAGTCCCCGTTCAAAGAGCTCCGAATACTCAACGAATTCATTCACAGAACTGTATTTCGTTGCAGTGGAATCTACACACGACCGCGTCTGCTCATTTCGATCAGTCCAGGTCGCGACTTCCGGCGCAGGCCTTCGCCGGGCGCCTTGTCTTCGGCGACGGATCGACTGGTTGCGTAACGCGCGACGGTAGAGGGGAAGGAAAGAGAGGAGAAAGAGCAGGAAACGAAGACCACGGCGAGACGGTGAATCGGCAACGAAGCTTCGTGAAAAGGATGGCGGAGAGAAAGGAGAGCGGGAGCGACGCGCGTACGCGGGGCGATAAACCTTGCTGTCGGCGAGATAAACCGTGGTTCGCGTTGGAACGGCGCGGATATTCCGGATGGGGACTTCCTCCCAGCTGTCCGACTGGTCGGCGATAAGGAAATCTACGAGTTTTTCAGCGGAACTCGTTCGATGCGCCGACGTGCCTCTTCCCGTTTCGAAGAAAGTCGCTGTCGCCGCGCTGGAATGCCGGCCGTTTCGTTTCCACGTAACAGCGGCGATGCAGGAAGCCGAACGATCGGGTTTCCGAAGTGCCATAACTTCGGGCGGGGTCGTTTAATGTATTATACGAATCTCTCGCTCGCCGGTGTCGCCGAAGGCTGCCGTTGGCGAGGTTCTCGGGGGGAGATGCAGCCTCCGGTGTCTCCCACGACACCGCGGCTGCATTCAGGGGCCAGGCTCTCGATGGAGGACTAACGCGAATCGCGGATAAGTGTTATCAGAGCGTGGCTTACTAAGAATTCCGGCACTGGCGAAAATAATGCCTTCGGGGAAGCGCGGCTTGCGCTACCGGGAACGTTTACCGCTCACGGTCTACCTCGAAGCGAAAGAAGATAGGGCATGGGCGGCCAGAGGATCTCAGGAACATCGTTGGTTGTTACGTGTCGCGCGCGTTTGCCATTATTTAGCTTCTAGGAACGAAAGCAATCGCGTTACGCGACGCATCGTTAGATCGCGACATTCCGATGACCGATGCGCCTCGGGCGCGTGGCTGGTCCTTGCGGGCGCGCTTCAGTCGATCGATCGGGAAACGGCGGCAGGGATTAACGGCTGCTTACTTCGGATCTTTCACCATCAGCTTGCGCATGAGATCGCGCGCCTCTTCGGACACGTCCTCGAACAGGTCGTCGGGGAAGTCCAGGCGACACCGACTGATGTTGCAGAACGTTTCCTGCTTCGTGTCGCCGCCGAACGGGGAGCATCCCGTTAGTAGGACGTAGAGCAGCACTCCGACGGACCACATATCGGTCGCCAGGCTGATTGGCTCGTAATTGAGAACCTCTGGGGCTGAAATTAACGTCGAATTGCTTGTAAGTTTAATATTATTATTAGTAGTATTTATTTAAACGGGACGAAGCTCAGTATATACACAAGGAAGTATCATACAATAGTGTACAGATCGAGAGAAACAAAAACAAAAACCATAACCCCCAGAAATTTTATAACAAACAAGTACGAAAAGGGGGAAAAATTAATTAAGGTGTTATACCTAGTCAGGCGGCCGAAAAGAGGCGAATGTTTGCGAATTTTTTTTAAAAATGCAAAAATCACGAGAAAAAATCAGGACTTCTGTTTTAAATAGCCGCCATTTTGTTTTAAATTAATATTTCAGAAATTCCCTCTGTTAATCAGAGGATATTAATGAAATCTTTTTTGTTTTTTGATTTTAGATAATCTGGTTCCGAATGGCAGCGCTCACCGCAAAACCAAACTTTTAAAAAGGCTTCTTGGATGTCGGTTGTTACTTTATTATAAACGTAAATATTTTTCTACGAAAAAATTACCAAATGTTCTTCAAATGTTGCTCTTTTAAGTGCAAAAAATTCTGTAAAGATATATGCTTCCGCTTTTTCAGAAAAAAATCACGAACATTTGCCTGTTTTCGGCCGCCTGACTAAGTAGGTATAACCCCTTAATAAATCAACTACCTCATTCCCGCGCAAAATTAACAAAGAGATAGTAGCCTGTAGAACCAAATTTTCTTTCATCCGAATTTTCCCTCATACTTAATTTACCCCCAATTGGAACTTTGGTTACTGGGTCGAGCCTGCAACTGGGTGGAATTTAATATCAAATGGAGCAGACGTTGAAGAGACTACGAAACAGCTACTTCCTGCCAGTGGCTCGTGGGAAGGTTGTAGATTTTTGGCCGACTAACAGCCTCGCCCAGCACGGCATGTGCAACCGTTAGGGCAAGAGTCGAAAGTAATCGCGTGGCTCGTAAAAGGGTCTTGCCATTCGACAGAGAGACACGTGCGGCTTTACTGCCGACTGAGAAGTGGCTTGTTCTGTTCAATTATGCAACGGCCCTGTTTCTCTAATGGAATTACGCGGTACGAAACGAGCAACGAGCCTCATCCACCGTGCGAATATTGGGTGGTGCCCGCGGGGAACCCAACTCTTTCGCGAGTCCACACAGGACGTCGGAAAAAAAGTCGCCGTTCGGTCTCTGAGACCCGTGCAAGCAATTTACGTGTCCATCTTCTCGGGAGGCTTAATGGCAATTGCGCAAAAACCAAGTCCTCCCCTCGTCTCAATTAATGATGCACTGAATAGCAGGGAGTAAGGCAGTTTTCTAAGGGCGAGTGTGATTATAACTGCTTGGAAAGAAGCTTTCAGATGATATCTGCGTGCCCTGGGACGCCTGAGGGGTGCTAAGCCAGTGTGAATGTTTGTAAGTACATACATGTGTAGCAGGGATTGCAAATTTACCGACTTTTTCAATTACCGGTAATTCGGTAAAATATTCATTCAAAACCGGTTTATCGGTAATTTACCGGTAATTATTTAAGGTATTGAAAATATAAAAGTAATCATTACAAAAAAAAATTTTCTTGAACTCTAATCGAGCATTATGAAAAATATATGCAAATAAAACTGTTCTAAACATAAAATATAAAATGATATAACACAAAATAGATATATTTGTGTAACTATTGGCGTTACTTATTAATATGCATCTTCACCGCGAAAACAATGAAAAGAATCTTAAGTTATATACATAATTAAATATTTTTTATTTAAGAATTCTTTTTAACAAATAAGCACGCAAAAACATAATTTGTCCAAACTTTGGTCTCCTGATAAACCGCTCTTAGATTCTACACTTGTTGTTCGGGTAGTCATTAAGAAATCATATGCCGTTTGTAGATATTTTCTTTTTACTTTTTCTACTTGAAAATACGTCTATTCTCTGGTGGCTTGATTCAGATTTTTAGTTTTCTTTTGGTTTAAAGTTGGTTCTTTCTGAGACACTTCGGTTTTCGTCTCTATTATTAATTGAAGCTTTTTCATTGATAACGGAGTAGATATCGACGGAATTAATGAATGCATATATGCGCTACATTGCTATACATAATTTATCGGCAAACCGGTAAATCGGTTTACAGGTATTGCAATCCCTAATGTGTAGAGGTGAATGTTTTGAGAGAATGCAATTTTCCAAGTAAAAATCACCCTGTCTTTCTCTCCCCTTATCTCCTAGAAAAATACTTTCATCGATAACTCACCAACATAATCTGGCGTGCCCAAAATCTCTCTTATATCCGCGCCATGGCTGATGTACCGTGAGATGCCGAAGTCGCAAAGCTTCACGTCGCAGTCGGGAAACTCTCCAGTGAGTACCAGATTCTGTGGCTGTAAAGCAAAGAAAGTGCAAAAAATTAAAATACAAATCTTCCGGGAAAGCTTGGCTGAAGGCTTAAAGAAAAGATTCGCGGAAACCAACAAGGGATCCTAACAATTTCCAATAAATAACAATGCAAAGCGAAAGTAGGGTTGTCTTTTTACACCCGCTTGGTGGTCCCGCGAGAGAAACACTTTGGAAAATCCTTCCTTTGACCAATTCAGCGGGACAAAAGTGCTCGTTATTCACTGTCATCCGTATGATTGCACGCAGTCTCGCGAAACCGCCTGGCAAGAAGACAGAGCGATCGTATTTAACCCTGACTAAGGCTAAACCGCCCGATCAGCCGTGCCAGATGCGATCTCTTTCGTCTAAGCTCTCCCTTAGGACGGACATTGTTCCACATATTTTATCCCCCGACGTTTACAGCCAGAGTAAATTATTTCGGGCGATCTTGTCGTCGCAATTATCAGCCGGCAACAGCCCCGCAAGACTGGACACTGTGCAACGCGGTCGCAGCGCGGTTCAGCGCAGCTTTTTCCACGTGATTGGTACGAGGGTTTCAGCGATCATTACATGCCCCCGTGCCTACGCGATGCCACTTAATTAAACGTATTTAATAAACGACGATTCAGCGTGGCGCGTTCGTCACGTAATCGAGGCAATTAATCGTGCCTGGAGCGCATGTACCTGCCATTTTTCCCGTTCTCTTCTTCTTCTTCCCTCGACTCGTGTCCCCAGGCCCGAGGAGTTCGCGGGCAATTTGAAAAAGAAAAGCCACGGGGGATGCAGGAAAAGAGATAGCGAAGGGTTCGTGCGTGACACGAAAACGTAATGGAACCGTGCAAGAAGCGACGGGATCGCCTTTTTTCTACTCGACCAGCAATCTCAGCTGGCGACTCGCGATCGCTCCAATTAGCGAGCAGCGAACGGCACGGCGAAAAATTAACGCCATTATCGTCCCCGCCTCGTATTAGGATAATTATCCTCTGGAACCGGAGGGTGAACGGGGGATAGATTGGAAACATCTGCTCGCAAGTCGAGCAGAGACGGGGTAGGGCCGTTTCAGCTGTCGCGAGCTGCCTTTTTCTCGCGTTGCAAGGAGCACGGCCGGCGATCGTTAAGCGTCCCTTGCCACTTAATTAAAACTATTGAATAAACGGCGATTCCATCGTCCTCTCGCTACGTAATCGGCACAATTAATCGCGACACTCGAGACCGGCCCGATCACGCTGCGCAACGTTATTTAATAAACCGCTCGATAATGACGCCCTTTCTGCACCCCACAACAGCCCGTCGATGCCTTCTGAAAGAATAATCGCTGGTCCGCTGACTAGCAGGGCGTAAACCAGTCCTGGCTACGTTGACAATAGGCCAGCAACGAACTCGCCAACCCCTTCTTCCCCTGCTTTTACCCGCCGACCTTCTCCCCCGTCTTTTTCTATTTTCGGCTCGTCTTGGCCAGCGGGCGACCATTGTTCGATTGTTTCGAGGGAGAATAGAGAGTATTCTAAGGGATAGAAACATGTCGAATTGCGGCTAGACCGATGGACGACCTCTCTTATCGGTCTTCATTTATATCCTAATGCATTTCGGTACACTGGCTTTGGGTAACACTTCCAGCAACGCCCACGCATTCGAGAGTATTCCGTTGAATACTTTGTGCTTGTTGGATTAAATGAGGCATTGAGAGAAAAAAATGACTAATCCACGTTCTTTGCGACACTGAGTTAGTAGGAATAATGTATTCCTGTAGGCTGTACTGCCCTCTTTAGTTAAATTGTCCTATCTAGCTTTTTGAAACAACCGAGAAAACTAAGGATTTATCATTTACTTTGTACCATACTTACTTTTCTTTATTCAAATTAAAACATGTTGTCATTATTTTGTAATAGACTAATATAATTTTTTGTAATAGGTGTACCGGTAGGGAATTAATAACGTATTTTAACGTATTATTAATAATTATTAACGTATTAATTAATTAATTGTTTTAGATAAGATATTTTAACCATTTTAAAAGAAGTTAAGTTAAATACATTAAACTGTTTATAAATCTTTACGAAACACGTAGAGTTTTCTAACTTTACTTAAAAGGTAAAAGCCGTGTGGAACTTCAAATATTTCAACATATCTCAAAAAATGAAAAAATGCTAGATAGGACAGTTTAACTAAAGAGGGCAGTGTAGTACTAATATAAAATAGGAAAAATTAATTCTTTTTCAATGTAGATTAGTAAGTTTTTTCCTCTTAATGCTTCAAATATAAGTGTACAGTGCATTTAATTTATCGTGATCGGACCTGGCACCTCGGTTACTTTCTAGAAACAAGTAGTAGTTATAATCAACCATTCTTTCTACCCGTCCAGAACCTTCGCCACTTTTCCACTTCCGCCGACATATTTCTATTACCCCACAGCGTGACCAAAGAGCATAACAGTTTCGACCGTCTATGACGTCTGGGCTCCATCGCTGGAAGCGTTCACCTTGGAAATTTCGATCGATGGATCCGAGAAGGCACGCGAGGGGAAAGAACGACGAGGCGTGCGCGGCCGTCTCGCTCAGGGATATTCAGTTTGTGAGTTACGTTTCGTTATACCGAGTTACGAGTGGAACGTGACCGGACTTGGCCGCGAGACGCTCGGCGTCCGTCGAATAACGCGATTCAAAGGTGCTCCTGTAACGACGAGGTCGTGGGACGTTTTGTTCCCGCTCCCCGCTTTCGAAACTTGCGCGCCACGGATCGACCTCGTCAGACGAGTACTAACGAACCGCCGCGCTACCCTGCTAACGTTTCGCCTCGTCCCTTTCAATTTTTTACGCGTCTGTCGAGGGGTGAACGATCGCCGGAGCCCGAGCTGGCCGTCTCGAAGTAGAAGCACGCTCGCGACGATCGACTATAGACCCGGCGAGCCGCGTGGAATCGTCCCCGTCCAGGAAGTCGTTCAATGAGGAACAAAGACATTTCCATAATCAGCCATTACGAGGTTCCTGCGTCGTCGAGCCCGCGTTTCGCGCAAGTTCCTCGGCCCTCGGCGCGCGGCGTAGGCGTCGCGATCGATTACCGCGGAAATTATTGCGACCCGCGCGATTCACCTTCGCAAATAGGATAATCGCCCGCGTCCAGCGCGTTTCCTTGTCGGGCAGGCAAATATTTGCCGTCGCGGTCGAATCGATTCCCTGGAATCGTCTGCTCCAAGCCGGGCTCGTTATCGCCCCCGGAAACTGATCGGTGGAGGCCTTCGGGTCCACCGCCGTTGGTCTGCACCTAGACCGGGCGTCTGGTCGGAGGGCCCTAGCACGATCCATCGATCCGGCGTGTCTAGGAAAGTGTAACAGGTGAGCCAGTTCCCGGACCACCGTCTGTCGGATGTCGTCGTTTAACGCGGAGCAACGCGCGGCGCTGGGCAAAAACCGCAGGAAGGACGTAGCCCATTAAATCAGGGTTGCCCGTCTCGCTTCGTCTTCTCGAAATAAGGACGCCGGCCCGTGGTGATTCTCACGATGCCGTGCATCCGACAGGCAGTTCGTCCTCGCGGACGTAGATCGTTCGGCAAATATTTGCCTCATAACGGGTCGTCAGCAGTGGCGGACTGGGTTTAAAAATATTGGATGGTAGGAGACAAAAGGGGCCCACCCACAACTACAATAATAATAATAATAATAATAATAATAATAATAATAATAATAATAATAATAATAATAATAATAATAATAATAATAATAATAATAATAATAATAATAATAATAATAATAATAATAATAATAGTTTAATTAACTGAAATAAATTCCACTTATGCAATTTAAAAATAGCAATAAAGCCCTTGACATCGCAAATACCCAACAACTAATCAGGGCAAATCGTCGACAAGGTTGGTCCCCTTAGTGAATAAGGCTGTTAAAATTTAATAAGGCTGTCTAGTTTTTGTAAGAAATAAATAAAATTTTCAAAAAACACGTAACTGGCAAAAAAGTAGAATTAAAATTTTTCTGAAATAAATGAATATTTTTTAATCATTGCAGTGCTTAAGGAGGCCCAACTTCGAGAGTCGAGCCACTGCTCGTCAGCTAAAAGATCTTGCAATTACGTGGCGGATATGATCGACGAGCACCTGTATCTAAATATCTGTGTATTAACGATAATTCAGTATCGTTAGAAGTACCCTTTAGATTCCCCACTCTGCGCAGCGCGGATAACAGCTGATAAACTCGTTCATAGGTAATTGAAAAGTACTCTCGATGATGGATCGGATATCACATTGACGAGCTTCGTTCCTGCGTCGTTGAAGCGACTGATAATTATCCTGATATCAATGGAGTCGCGATAAGATTGCAGCGAATTTATTCTGTGCATCGCCGTAGCCTAACCATCGACGAATTTATTCCGACGCAGAGCCTAAGGTCGACGAGAGCTGCGTTTAACGAGGAAGATAGACGCGCGAAAAAAGTCTGCGAACGGTTGGAAGGCAGAACCGCTTTTTAGCCAGCGGACAACGAATTTATGAGGATCCGTCGCTGGCGTTCATTGAAACTTCCGGCGGCCGAGAAAAGGGGGAAGCGACCCTACGGTCAGACGTTAATGCGTGCGTGGACGGGCGCAGCATGAATGTAATAAAGTTGGAGGGAACGAGCGAGAAAGAGTCGCGCTCCGACTGGCCGGTGGACGAGCTCGATTCACACGATGCGAAAGCGTGCCTCGACCAATTTATACCGAGCCATCGGACAACGACTTCGGAGAAAACGATTCGTGTGCAGCGAGTCGCTTAATTGTTCGATCTTCGAGGAAAATTCCAATTCCAGAATAGAAAATCGCCGAGGCGTATCGAGCCCCGAGATCGGAGCACTCCCCACTGTTCTACAGCCGCAGCATGCGCTCGCCGATTCGAAATAAAGATACAGCAAGAAGAAAAGCAATCTCTGCATTTAATTACCGCCCTATTTCATTACGTTATGCACGAAAGAATGGTGCTTGGAGGCCAAGAGGCAGCTGAAGAGAGAAAGGTAGACGCCGGCGGCTTTCCTCTCGCCGTATGAAATATCGATTCCCCTTTTTCCTTGGCCCGTATCGCGAGCGGCGGCGGAAAGAGGCCGCGCCTCCGCTGCCCGTGCAGCTCGGCTATCCCATTAACGGGCCCGATGAATCGATTCCATCGAGCGCGCCTAATGAACGAACGGAGCGCGGCGCGCGAGCATCGATCGGCGGAGCGCGTGCCCGCTGACCGCGGCTGAAATGGAATTCCCGGTACGAGCTGCGACTACCAAGGCTGGCCGGGAGTTCATTGATGAATCTCTCCCTTTCTCTACGGAGGTCGATCGCCTCCGTTCCCTAGAAAATTCGCGGAAAAACGCTGGTCGACGCGCGAGAAAGCCAGCAGTGATCCGCGGTGACCAATGGTTTCTTTGAAGCGTTAGAACCGCTCGATCGGCTATCGCGCCGCGGTTATTAATTTTCAGGCCCGTTTCCGCGCGGCCATCAACGCGCCACTGTATCGGCACAGGCTCCAGCGATTATCGATGGGGGAGCGAACGCGAGGAGTGCAGAAGGTGGTCTTTGGCGCCAGTTTAGATATCGCGTTATTATTGCTCGCCTGTCGAGCCGATCGACCGTTCAACCGGTCGTTTCCCTAACGTGCGACGACTGACAGCATTCCGCGAGTGGAAACGTGGCTGATCGAACGATAGGATTGCCGGCCATTAGAAACGTTGCTGGTGGCCCGCTCGGTGGCCAGGAACGCGCGGATTAGTTTCGCACCGGCTTGATGGCTGGAATTACTATAATTGTCAATTACGAGGTGTGCACGGCGGAGAGAGAGAGAGCAATTACCCAGCGCCTGGCGCCCGAAACCTCGTGGACGCAGGCCAACGGGGCCTTCTGGAGGCGGGCCAGAGAATTCGGCTGCATTTTTCCATTCATAACCGCGGCAGCTATATTTAGGTCAGCCGTATCGCGCGAATTCGTGGCATGGTGGTATTTTAAGATGAACCGGAGGGCGATGCCTGCCTCGCGCTCGATTCTGGGACTCGTCTGGCGAGATGCTTCGAACAGTTCGATGAGGATCGAGGCGGGAGCGTTGACTCTCTCGAAACGGAGAGAACGAAGGATAGGGGGTCGTTTTTCCTTTCGAAGCGGGCGCGATCGTTACCAGTCGGCCACGCTCTCGCGATCTTGAACGGTTAGGATGAAAACGAACGCTCTGGCTATGGAAAAGTGCGTTGGAGCACCGAGCGAGGGAATGCAAAGTCTTTCTAAAACGACTCACCAATGTTTACTCATTGTGAAGGTGGAAAATTAGGGATATTATTCACTCTGGGAATAATCTATTCTAGCGGTTCTTAAACTGTGGTCCGCGGATCCCCGGGGGACCGGGGTGAATGTAATATTATTACTTTAAATTCCTATGGAAGCGTTCCAATAAAAATATTATAATAGGAGCAGGTGTATTTATTTAGTTCTCTCTCCTCTCCAAATTTGGAAGCCATTGGTGAGCAGAATTAAATAAATATTTCGTGCACTTTAGGACTTGAAGCTTCGGGGGCAGGTACGGGTTTGTGTATAGGCGACAAATTTTCAGCGAAAAAAATTGGAAAAGGTTTAAACACAGAGGCAAATACAGCTTTAAAAACAATTCACTTGTTTTCATATAGTGAATTAGCATCTCCACTCTTTTAAATCAAATTTTTTGATGATATTTCGCGGAAAGAGCGGCAGACACTTGTTAACCTAGGGGTGCCAAATCTCCAGATCCGCCCCTGCTTGGGGGTCCGCGACTACAAAAGATATTTAAAGAGGTCCATGGTAAAGAAGGTTAAGAACCGCTGCTCTATATTTTAATACCAAAGTTTAGGCTGACAAGAAAATACTTTCACAGGTAATACTCTTCCCAGCCTTTTCATCCCGACGTCAAATTTTCAGTGAAAGAAATTGGGAAAGGTTTAAACACAGAGGCAAATACAGCTTTAAAAACAATTCACTTGTTTTCATATAGTGAATTAGCATCTCCACTCTTTTAAATCAAATTATTTGATGATATTTCGCGGAAAGAGCGGCAGACACTTGTTAACCTAGGGGTGCCAAATCTGCAGATCCGCCCCTGCTTGGGGGTCCGCGACGACAAAAGATATTTAAAGAGGTCCATGGTAAAGAAGGTTAAGAACCGCTGCTCTATATTTTAATACCAAAGTTTAGGCTGACAAGAAAATACTTTCACAGGTAAAATACTCTTCCCAGCCTTTTCATCCCCACGAACAAAAGAGCAGTGTTATCTGAATGTTGGAAACGGGAAAGCCTCTCTAAAACCACTTTGTTCCTCCATCGACTGATAAGCGTGCAAAGTAGCAGCACCGAGCACCTAGCGACAGGAAAGACAAGAGAGAGGCGCCCGGAGGAGCGCGAAATCACCCGCCGCCGCTTAATCGAACCGTTCCGCGTACTTGGAACTCGTGAATTATCTTATCGGTTGGAAAACATCGTGATAACACCAGCGGATGCGTAATCGCCGCTGGTATCAGTACAAGAGAGCTGATAAGGTTTCGCAAAGGACGTCTGGGCGAGGTACGAGCGTTCGTAACGCGCAGAAAGCTGATTTTCACCGCGCTCATGGTGACTCGATTTTCCGCGGACTCCACGGTGGACAGGGGCGAATTAAATAACGCCTCCTCGCAGGCTCTCCCTCGGCCACTTAGGTACCCAGTAACCCGCATCTCCGCAAATTGCTATCAATTTGCGAAAGCTCGGGTAATTGGGTTGCATAACCGCGATCATAATCCGAGCCGCGCGTCGAGATAGAGTTAAGAAAAAAAAAAAAGGAAAGAGAGAAAAAAAGAAGGAGGAAGGCTGAGATACACGGGATCGGTCGCGCGCGTGTCGCCGAGGGAATTATTATTAATATGACTCGCTCGCCTTGGCTCACCCATATCGATCACGCCGATAATCGATAAACACGTATGCATATACGAGTATACCTACGCGAGCCCCGCCGTCGCAAATTGCAAATCGTTGCCAAATAAGAAAAGCCTCTGGTCGCGCGTGTGCGCCGCGCTGTCCGCGAGACGCGCACCGAGGCCCGAGATCGTCCATCCCCGCGGAAGATGGATCGCCGTTGCGGGACGCTCCGCGTAATTCGAGGCGATTTATTGGCAAAATCGCGAGATTTATCGGCCCATTAAGCCGGGGTAATTATGCAAATTCGATGGTTCGTTTCAATTCGCGCCGCGGACGAGAGTCTTTATTCCCCTGCGAGGCGGCTGCTGCTGATTCCCCGCCGACACGCGTGGTGTACCTTCCAAGAGAATCGATCGCGTGCAACGAATGGGATCTCTCTTTGCTCTTTCGTTGCCACTAGCTCCGTGCGGAGTGGCTCGTATTTTTCAAGCCAGCCTAGGATAGTTTTGCAAGAGATCCAAGGATATTTCACCTAAATCGTTGCGAATGCCACTGCAAGATTTTCACCGCAGTCTGGCGCAACGTTCGAGTCGTCCTCCACTCTCGTGGCTCGAGGAATTCGGAGTCAGCCTGTTACAGAGCTTCCTCGCTGGGGAAGCATTATTCCCGAGGTAAAAAAGCGAGCAGGAGCCAGCATCGAGCTATTCTCGGGGTCGATGTATCGCGTCGAGACGGGACTCCCTCGAGGCTGGTACAAAAATAATTTACTAAACAGAAACAACACCCCATTGGCGCCTGTTTCGTCGGGATTCCATCGCGATGAGCCGTTCACGCTCTGCTCGCGTGCTTGTCTCGAGCACGTGCTGCCGGACTCTTCTTTTCTTTGCAAACAACGCGCCAGCTTACTTTGCTAATCGGCAATGAAAGGCTCGCGGAAAAATCCGCCCCCTTTAGCCGCGTCCCGTGCAGCACGCCTCCACTTTCTAGCAAATATTCCAATCCGCGAGAAAGTCGCTTTCTGGAGGCAACAATGTAGACACGCGTCATTGGGAAACGAATTAGCACTTGGACTACCGTGTTGCATCTGGAATGAAGTTCGAGCTGCAGCCACAATGTGCACCTACATACAAACCACCTGCCTCGAAAGCGCTGAATTCCTCGGCTAATAGTTAGTTCCTTATATTTTAATCGTATCAGGTACTGCCAGCTGTGACAGCGTTTGACAATGATTTAGCGCTCATATTAATTACCAGTGGCGGATTTGGCGGCCGATGAGCAGGGCTTGGCATTAAGGGGAGATTCTAAATATCGATTCTTTTTTATTTCATTTTTCGAATGTTCAAGCATTTAAGAATTCGTATTTAAAAGGATTTTTTTAAATTGATAAACTTCCTGAAGTTATAGGCATTTGAGTAGCGGCAAATGCATGGGTAACACCCGGCCACTCGGTACTCACGTAAAACTTTAAACGCGTTTTTCTCGAAACAGTGTTCTTAAAATCGGTGGAACTTGTATCTCGAAAAGTTATTATCCGATTCGACTGAAACTTTTTTATTTTGACGAATATACTTCTGATTCGTGGACAGACCAGTAAAATTGAAAACAAAATGAAAATTTGTAATTTTTAGGGAAAAATATAGGGAAAAAGTGATATCAAACTTCAGGTGTCGTTAGTTTCTCAAAAAATATCATTTTTTGTCATTTTTACTGGTCAGTCCACAAGTGAGTTTTAAGCCCTTTAATAATCTGGCATTGTTTTTTATTTCAGACCAATAGTTTAGGTGCTACAGGTTCCACCGTCTTGGATGAATTTTTTGACGCCTCATCTCCGACTTTAACGTCTCCCCAGTGAAGCCTACAATAATTAATTATAAAACCAAAAAATTATTTCTATATTTTAAGACATCCTTAATACAATGCAAAGAGTCTCATTAAATTCAATGTAGTGGTTTCCCTTTAATTAATTCCGAAAGATCACCTATTTTTATGGGCTTTATACCGGAACAGCCCCTTAAACAAATAAATTTATAATCGAATCATCATGAATAAAAATTGCGAATAATATGAAATTATTCGAGAATAATAATGTATAATTTTTAATGCCCAACTCTGCTGATGAGCAGTTGCTGCCTGGATCCGCGCGCCATCTTCCAAAGAAGCGATGATTTTATCCAAACACTAGATATATCTTTTTTTGTGTCCCATAATTTCCATACCACGCGTCGGAAAATTTATTTGTAATTCTGTAAAGTATACAGAGTGTCCCAGAAAGTTTGCCACCTGTGCCATTTCCGTTAAATCCGCCACTGTCAATTACCTCAGCCTCTCAGTAGGAACTGCTTGCTACTATCGTTTATAGTTAGCCGCGCAAAGCTATCATTCGCGCTTAGGCGACAGTCGAATCGTTCCTCGTAACTTCTAGCCTACTTATTCGCGACAGGGAAGTCGATTGGCGCGAGGACGGTCGTTAACGATGCGGCTCGCATCGGCTGGAGCTGCGAATCTCGCGCCCGGGACCGAGTTTTGGCAGAGATCGCCGGTATTACACGGATACTTTTACATAACGATTTAATTTAGGTCGTTCGCACCAGCCGCGACGCGGAACACGTCGCCAGGCTGAGAAACTGCCAGCGACCGCCAGAAATGTCTTCGCCGTTTCGTTGCCAACCAGTTTCTTTTTCCCGTCCCGATCTCCCTTCCATCGCGCCAGCGCGGCGATCCCCTCGAGATTAGCCCGCTACGAGCGGCCGCCGTTCTATATTTTTCCGCGGGCAGCTTTATCCAGCGGGCGGGGAGCGTGCACGCGTGCCAATTCCGCGCGGAGGTTTTTCAACCCGCCGAGAAAAATCTAGATAAGAATTATTTGCAGGAACGACTATCTTCCATGCTCTTATCGAGCTGGTACTCGTTATTTTTACCGGCCAGCCGAGATAAGAGAGCCGCGACCGCGATTCCACGCTACCGCTTGCTCGTGAGCGGCTGGCATCGCGCCGCGCGAACGCTACCCTCTCGACAGCGATGGCTTTACGAGGCTCACCTTGATGTCCAGATGGGCCACGTTCAGGGAATGCAGGAAGGCGATTCCGTGCAGGATCTGTTTCAGCAGTCTGGCGACCTGTCGCTCCTCTGGGATCTCGTCTTTGTCCAGGACCATTTGGAGCTCACCACCGGGCGCCCTTTGGGGGTAGAAGAGATATATTAATGAATGATTTTATTATTGCAGAGCAGGGGGATTATACGTGCAAAGGGTGCTTCTAAATAATTCACTATGTCTTCTGAAGAAATACTCAGTGGACGAATGTAGTACACTGCCCTCTTTAGTTAAAATGTCCTAGGGTAAACCAACCAGTAATTGACCGCATACCAGTGAATGATCATTAGGCAAAGAAATGTCAATTATAAATTTAAAAATATTATATGTTTATAAATGGAGTGTAGTTGCACTTTTAATATCCTATATTTTTAGTTACGCGTATTAAGCAAACATTAATAAGTACAATTCTTATTAAAAATATGCGGTCATTTATTGGGCTTCTACACGTTTTGCATTTTATAATCGTTTTTTTTTTAAATTACGATAAGAATAAGTAATTATTTTTATAGAAATTTCAAGAAAAATAAATTTAAATGCAATTTCAACAGTTGTTTTGTTGTTATACATAAATATATTCAAGTATTAATCTCAAAGGTTCATAAATTCAACAATTCGGTCATTCACTGGTTGGTTTACCCTGTCTAGCTTTTTGAAACAACCGAGAAAACTGAGGATTTATCATTTACTTTGTACCATACTTACTTTTCTTCATTCAAATTAAAACATGTTGTCGTTATTTTGTAATAGCCTATAATTTTTTGTAATAGGTGTACCGGTAGGGAATGTATTATTAACGTATCAATTAATTAATTGTTTTAGATGAGATATTTTAGCCACTTTAAAAGAAGTTAGGTTAAATATATTAAACTGTTTATAAACCTTTACGAAAAACGTAGAGTTTTCTAGCTTCACTTAAAAGGTAAAAGCCCTGTGGAACTTCAAATATTTCAACGTATCTCAAAAAATGAAAAAATGCTAGATAGGACAGTTTAACTAAGGAGGGCAGTACACATAGAATTCTGTTGCTTAGGAATCGGATATAATATAGCGCCTTTCTATACACGTTGTATTTATTCAAAGCCTCGATAACGTTCGCTGGAATTTTCCACGACAGAGATTCCGATCTCCCGGTAGTGGATAAGCAGGCAGACTTACAATTCTAGAACCAACACCATCTCTGTGTTCGTCTCGAACACCTGATGGAGGGACACCAGTCGCGAGCAATTCGCCGCGGCATCCAGCACCGCGACCTCGTGCAGCGCCTCCACCCTCAGCTCCTGTGCCCGTCGCCTCTTCCTCAGGAACTTGGCTGCCCACTGTCTTCCGCTGGTCCTCTCCCGACATCTCCTCACCGTTGCGTACTTCCCCCTGCAAACAGAGAGCACGGAGCGCCGTTAGAACGAGCCGAAAGTCGCGCGCAGAAAGGGCCACCATTGAGAATTAAATGGGTGGTAGAAATCAACGATCTCTCCCGAGCAAGACGCTCGCGTGGCCGCGAGCGTGACGACGGAGCGCGTTACGAGTGAAGTAACGTTGCGCGAGGAAGTTGTACGCGAGCGCGTAAACGCTTTACTTTCGCTCCTCCCCATTATCGGGCAAGAGGCTGGCGAGTTTTTCTAATTAGGTCTAATGCATGGAAATTCGCCGCCACCTGCTTCAATTTTCCACTCGGTAAATAACAAATGGTCTACATTGCCGCGGGCTCGCCGGGCGATACGCCGCGATCCCTCCCCGATACGGGACAACCATCTGCATTGCCAGAGCGCTGTAATCCGATGATCTAAACAGCCTCTAGAAAGCGAAGTTGCGCGGCCAATGCTCCTGGTCGACTCTCCGCCGCGGATCCTAGGAAACAGTGGTGAAAGCACCGGGCGCCGATCGTTTCTTTCGCGTATGGCCGCGTTTTTTTCGCTCCAAATGATCCACCGTTGCGACACCTGCCCCCTTTTGATCTTTCAGATTATGATTGAAAGCGAGGGAAGGCAGAGGGGGAGTAGAATACTCGTGGTACGAATGCTGGATAATGAACGTCTCGTAATCAGATGACCAGTGGCGGACTGGCCAGGGTGTCAACTTGCTCGATGGCAAGTGGGCCCTGAAGAAGTGGGACTTAAACGTCAGAAAATATAGGTAATGGGGAGTGGGGTAAACATGATCGCGGGGTAATCGTGAATACGATGTTACGGCGTTTTAATAAATAAAAACAATGTTCCCTTTCCACTAGCTAATAGTTTAGGTCGTATCCAACGCCGGGCGGAAAGTAATAAATACAGAACGCTCGTGTTATTCAAGATAAAAACAATTTATTATTTTCATCATGTTTCAAGTAATATTTTGTCCATTTTTGAATTAATGATACAATTGTTTTTTTTTTAAGTTGAAATAAAGCACATTTTTACCAACATTTTGTGACCAAGGCGTTACTTGAATCATGATTCTAACCTCTGAAATAAATTGTTTTTTATTTTTTGGTGTCGTGGGGTATTGACGAACAACTCAGATGGGGTAATCTCGAATCTTAGAGATTAGCACCGTTAACCGATTTTGATGAAATTTTCAGCATGTATAAAACTTATTTAAATGTACAAAGGGGATTTTTGAATTTTCATTACAGGCTCAGAAAAACAGTTTAAAAAACAAACTTTACTATTTTTTCCGATATTCCGACCAATTGCAATTTTTTTCTAACGCACAAGAAGAGGAATTTGAAAAATACATTAGGTATAGGTTGTAGCAACATTTTTTATGGTTTGACCATTGAAGTCGCGCTTTCTGTGCTACTTCTGTGATATTTAGCACTCTGTTTGCGATTACCCCACGGCAGTCGAGTAATCACGAACACCATGGGTTTTACTTTTTCATTATAAAGTTGATTTTTATTATAATTTTTCAAAAATTCGTCACAGTACTTTATAGATGAATAGTTTAAGTGTGTTTGTAAATAATAAACAAATTCATTTCTCATATAGTTTTCGTTTTGTTTGCTTTTTTGCTTAGGTGTTCGTAATTACCCCACTCTCCTTTACATTTATCTCGCAGAAATTTTAATTGGACCTATTTGCCGCTTATGTATTTTTGGAATATTTTATTTATTTTTTATAAAAATTAAATGATAGCTTTAGGGGTTATCCTTAAATTCCGTAAGGCTTTTTGGGTGGGGAGAGGGTTAGAATTTCTTACGTTTTCTTACAAGAGGGAAGAGTTCGCACACGTGAATCCAAGTTAAATGAATTATATAAACCTTTAAAAGAATTCTAATAGCTAAAAAAAATGCAATGTAAGAAATATTAGAGTAGGGTGGGGCTGAAAGTCCCATTTTTCATATAAAATTATGTAAACTTTAGTAATAACAATCTAGATATATACTTACGATGTTATTTTGTATAAACTACAACTATTATGCTTTACTTTTACAAAGTTATTGGTTAATAGTAGTATTTTTTATTGAGTTCAAAATGGAGTAATTTTGCTTGGGGTAAAGAGTCCTTAATATTTTCTAAACAGCTTTCCATGTAACATAAAACAAAATAAGTAAAAACATTAATATACATTAATATACATAAACATTAATATACATAATGACAAAGGCGTTAAGTGACACGCACGAAAGCCCCAAAACCGACTGGTGACTCTGTGGTCCTTCCTATTACCCTTGCCATCAACATAGTTATGCTGAAATATTCAATCGATTGTTTACGAATGGAGATTTAGAATTCGGGACTTTTTACCCGCCGGTCTTTAGCCCCACTCTACCCTACCTAAGAAGCAGAGGGGGTTGGAATATAAATTCTTACGAATTCTTATACCGAGGGGGTAAGAAATCGCCAAAATTACCCTTACGTAATTTAAGAATAGACCTTATAGGGTAAAGGACCCAATTACTGACACCTAACCAATTACTGTCACCTTAAGCTATTTTACTTCAAATAACGAATAAATAAACTATAGTATATAATCTATAGTATAGATTATAGGTTGAATTACATAATTCTTTTCGTATATGACTTTACAACGTTTATTTATTCGATATTTGAAGTAAAATAGCTTAAGGTGACAGTAATTGGTTAGGTGTCAGTAATTGGGTCCTTTACCCTAGTCGTCGGTGGGCCGCCTCATGTCCTCGGAACCAATATTTTTAGACCCAGTCCGCCACTGCAGACGACTGTGTACCAAAGTACAAGTTACACGCCAAAGAGACTACACATCACGAAACAAGCTCCGCTATCCCATAGAGGACTAATCAACACCCACCACTGACAGTCTCCCGTCGCATCAGGCTCGTTACAAATTGTCGCAAGAGGATCCGTACGGTAACACGACCGCGAAGATCGCTGTCAGCCGTTTCTCTCGAACAACTTTGACGTTGCAAAGGACAGCCGGAGGAAGAAGGGACGGGGCTGTAGGGCCATCGGTGTAAGCGTCATTAGAGGGTATTGTTCGGAGGACGGTGTCCCACAGAGCGGCTGGAGGAGCGAGTCGATGCCCCGCTTGTTCGAGGGGTCGTGAATGATCAAGGTATTCCTGTTCGAGCACACGGGAGCGTCGCTGCACGCTGATACTTCCGAGTAAAAAAAGCACACTGTCCGTCCATTTAATTGCCCACGGCCATAAAACACAGCGGACGACTGGGTTGCTGATTTCGTAGCCGGAGAAATTTTACGGCCCCCCTGGCATCGTGAGATCACCGACGCAATTATCGACGGCATTAGCCTGGATCTGGCTGGCCAGCTCGAAGGGGGTAACCCGCAAAAATCCGCGATACCTTGGGCAGATAGAGCTGGGCAGCGCTCGCGTGCGGCCGGCTTAAGGATTTTTGCAGCCCGGCCGAGTTATCCTTCCAGCGTTCTGGGTATCGACGTCGACACTTTTCAAGCCGACAAACTGGTTGCTGGACCGACGTCGCGGAACGACCCGTTGCTGCGCCTGAAACCCGGTCCGCGAGCAGTGAGAACCACGGCTCGTCTAGGTATGTAGGTTGGCAAATGCCAATACGAACGGACGACCGTGGGCAGCCTCTATCGAACGCGTTATCTGCGTTCTAATTGCCGGCTGTTAGGCACTTTTCCGGCGAGACACGACCAGTGGGTAGCTACTGTTGGTCTGGGTTAGGGCATGACTTAAAAGAGCGTGTTTTTAGTGAAATCGAGGTTGAAACAGAGAAGCTGGCGAGCTTGGAGGATTACAGTGTCAGCATGAATTTTAGGGGTCGATTCGTTTCTCCGCGCAGACTGTAGGAGCGTGCCTCTGCCAACGGTCACGCATAATTTTTGGCTTCGATTTATCGCACCACCTGTTGGCGGCCGTGCAGCTGCCTCCTCGGTATTACGGGGAATTTATTCGCAGGCGTAACGAACGCGCAGTTCGCAGGTGCTACCTCGGGGGGACGAAAGATAGAAATTCGATTTATCGCGCTCTGTTTGGTGCCCCTCGCAAAAACCGCCTCGTCATCGGGGCACGAGCGTCGATCTCCGTTAAAACGATTCACCGATGAACGGTGCAGGGGGACAAAGTCTCTTCTGCGATTCTAGGTAAATATCTGCGAGAGATTCGAATGACAATTTCGTGTGGGGATAGTGGGTCTTATTGGACACTCGATGGATCGCGTGGAAATGGGGGACTCGTTTCGTGGAAGATCACAGGGTAGACTGTACAGTCTACCGTGGCAGAATCGAACGTGTAATATCGCGCTAGGGTTGCCCAAGACCAAGAGGCACGGCTGCATCGCGTTTCCAAGACAAATTAGGCTCCAAAGGTGGATGCGATTTGTTCGGTGAACGCGGGCGATCTTTACGAGAATCGTGCATACGCGCCGGTAACAACGGAGCGTGGGAGTTCGACCTGGGCTCGACCAGAGAAATCGAGATCACGTGCATAGCAATGCAGCCACGACGCGCGCTCGCCCCGCTGCGTTCACTTCCTCGACTTCTGAACTTGTTTCCTAGCGTTTGCCTCCATTACGTAAACCCCCATCGAGCGTTTCCCCCCATTGCGAGTGATCGCATTCCTCTGGCCCGACGCGATCGTAACGATCCGGCGAAACGGCTCCCCGAGAGGCGACGAATCGCGGCCTTCCAGAGCCGAGTTAATTGAATCGTTGCAGACGATCCGCGGATAACAGAGGTTTCCTGGAACGAGAGTTGCGATTAATGGCGCAACTGTAAATCCGATATCACCGCGACAGCCACGGTGTTATTATCGCGATGGGGATCCCCGATGTCGCGAGGAAATTAGAACCCTCGAGTAAACGAAAGTCCAAGTAACCCCCGATTACCACGAATCTCCCCTTCCCGCAATGCGGTTGCCTCTCCCCTCTTGGACGTGAGATCTCGTTACGTTCCTTCAGCGAAGCAACGTCCAATTCGAGTGGTTACCATTCTACAGCTGCTTCGATCTCTCGTTTGCCGTGCAAACCTTCCAAAGGGATGCTGGACGCCCCCTGCATCGATTAATGGGTAGCTAGAATTGTGTACATTGGAGAGGGTCGCAGTTAATGCTGGATTAGAAGTTCGAGGGTTGAAAAAGAGCCACGTTGGACGTGGCTGTCTGCCGCGGTCTCAAGTGTCGAAGCTGAAAGTAGCACGCAATGGAAACTCGACTTTCGTTTAAGGAAGCACAAATTCCCTCGAATGCAACTTTCTTGGGCCAGATTGAGGCATAATAAAGTTTCCTTAGCTAGAGTATTCGTGGCTGTACAAGCCTGAAATGGAGCGAACTGCGATCTACTCGAATAACCAACATTGTGGATGAAAGATCGGAGTGTCTGGGCTCGACGAAAGGAGAGGCCCCGCGTATAGCAGCGTTGGAAGAAACCGAGCCTGATCTACGGGTTTCGACGAGAAATCACGAGGCCCCGACGTTGCCAGGGCCCGATGCTTCGGATTTCTCCACGGAAATGCAAAGCAGCTGGTTCGAGGCAACCTAGTGCGTGCACGGCCACGTCGATTCTTCTAACGAGCTCGGGCGACGTCCTTTTGGTCGCCGCGTTCCCCATTAACGAGCGATCGAAGAAATCATGCTCGATGTTCCGTTTAATCCTTCCGGTCGAAAGCAGCGCTCCCCGTTTCATTACTCTTCATTTACCAATTCGTTCAGCAGTTCGCGGAACATCGAGTGCCTAATGACGACTGCGATTAGTGGCACTGCTCCTGGCGAGTGATGAACCTTGAAGCCAAGGCATCTAGTCGCGAGCATTTAAACCAAGCCTTTCTCGCAGGATGCCTATCCGAGTGTTATTATTATTTATTATTATTATTATTAAACTGGAATCCCCATAGTGTGAAATATACAAAACAATGCAAATTAAAGAGTCAGACTCGTACAAATTACAACGATATTACGCGTGTTATAATTAAACAACAAAACATAAACTTAGTGGATGCCCTGGGTGTCTCGATATTGTTGGTTGACATACAAATGTAGAGATATCCTGAATGAGATAAGAGTCCCGTAAAAAGGGTCAACTCCGCTAAAGTTTCCATTGGCTATACTCATCGCTCTATTAATTGGATCAACCGCATAGTATTGATATCTAGGAACACTCGAAAAAAAGAGCGGCCTAGTTCGCATATTCCTCATTGGGGCATTATAAGTTACCAAGCCAAGCAGATCAGGACAATCTATATATCCATTGAGAACTTTAAATAAAAAAATCATATCAGCAATATGCCTACGGTCATCGAGAGTGGCGATATCAAACAATGTCAATCCCGGGCGATAATCATGATCATCTCTATCCATAGGGCTGCCCAGACTACGCGTTGCAAACCTTATAAATTTGTGCTGCACCCTTTCGATAGAACTGATGTACTTACAAGCAGAGTATTTTAGGTGTCCGCCTCCGATCATTTTGATTTTTGGATATGTTATAGAGGACCGAAAAATAAGAAATACGTGTTTTTTTATTTTTCCCCGTTTTCATATTTGGGGGGTGAAAACTGCGTTCAAAGTTCGGGTTGAAAAATCATTTTTGTGGAATATCTCGAGAATTATTAGAGATAGGGGAAAATCTGGTGAATCAATCATATTTCGCATTCAAAGACACAAAATTCGTCCATTGACACTATTCCCCTATCTCTAATAGTTCTCGAGATATTCCACAAAAATGAATTTTCAACCCTAACTTTGAACGCAGTTTTCACCCCCCAAATATGAAAACGGGGAAAAATAAAAAAACACGTATTTCTTATTTTTCGGTCCTCTATAACATATCTAAAAATCAAAATGATCGGAGGCGGACACCTAAAATACTCTCCTTGTTAGTACTAGCTCTAGATGACCGAGGCATATTCAACATGCGGCCTGACGAGGGCAACATATAGCAGCCTCAGGGATTCCTTATTTTTAAAGTGTTAAAATATCACTGGCTTCATTTATCTCCAGAATACCTTCCTTCTCTTCGCGTTCCCGCGTTTCGTTGCGCAACGACCGTAGATCCTTTAATAGTTTAATCCGTCGCCAATGCGCCGTCCGAGTCGCCATCCATCGCGCACGCTTCCTGCACAGAGGCGCTGCCAAAAACCTAGCAAACGACTCGCGGAGAGGACATCAACGGCGCAAGAAGTCGATGCGCGATTGCAGAGGATTTATCCACCTTGGTGCCGTTTTCCGCGGCGCGTGGTGAGAAAGGAAGACGAATCTTCACGGGGGAACGATTGTTTTTGCGACCGCTAGCGTCGTTAGAAGGTAGACGAGAGATTTGCTGGAATAGCCAGGCGGTGAAGAAGGCCTCTTCGAGGATGTTCAACCGCGAGGCACGGGTTTAAACCGCCGTTCTACTCTATGGCCAACTTCCGAGAAGATTCTGAAGGGAGGAAGTATCTGCAAGGTAGCAGAGAAGTCAAAAGGCAGCGCAAGAAGATCGACGCGATGGCTCTGTGGGTTCGGGAGGCACCGCAAGCAGAAGATCCAATTTTCCGCACCAAGAGACAAAAGGTCGCCTCGAGAGACCGATCGAACCGAGTTCCTTTGTTTTACAGAAGCCATCAACGACACCGAGCAGCGGTTTCGACTTTACGAGCTCCTCGAGCCATTGTGCAGCACCGATAGAGCAGCCAACACGAAAGTGTACCGAGCAGGAACTGGACCGTTCCACTGTCGTGCTCCTTTACTTAAAGAAACTCGAGGTAGCTTCCTGATCCTCAATCTTCGCGGCTGATACGATTGAAGGATACCAGGGTGTGTTCAGAAGCCAAGAAAACCTACTTCTCCATCGTCTGCGACGTACAATCGGTTGAACGGTGGAGTTGAACGTTTCGCGCCTTCGTCGAGGAACAATCGTACCCTGCTCGGTGTGCTCCCGACCGGTCGTTGAAAATGTCGTGGTACCAACGAAAGTCGGTCCATTCGACGGCAGTTTCTGCGGACGCCCGCGTTTAACGTTTAACGACAATACTTTCACTATGTTTGTTTCTCTGAAGCAGCGGCAGGTACACGTTATTATTCCTCCGAGGAGCCTCTCGCATCCGTGTCGAGGCTTAAAGCGTGGTTACGACTCCAGCCGTCCCGTTTTCACCCGCGGAACTCCGCGCAGCGATTCCCGCGTCCCGTTCCCTCCTCTGACACGGCTCGAGCTTCGGTTTCGCGAATGATCCAATTACCGAGGATCGAGTCCCCGCCGCTTTTTCGCCGCGCGATAAGGTTCTAACCGAGACTGAACACGGTAGCGCCGCGAACTCCATAGAAAGTGTACACTTTCACCGTGATGTCTCTCGCGCACGGTTCGAGGAGTCTCCTTGGAGCTTGCGCCCGTGACACGGCGGAGCGGAGGAGATAAAGAAGGCTACAGTCGAGGCGGAGGATTTTGGTCGCCGAAGGAGGCTGCCGGCTGCTATCGGACAGGTTCTCCAGCCTCCGCTACGCATCACGACCGGAGTGTCTTCTCCGCGGGGACGTTTATATCCCCGCGGACCTCCTAAACGGGACGTCCGTCGCTCTTCCCACGACCGGGGATCAACCGCGGAGCTCGGAACGGCGCGTTACTTAAAACTGCCGAGCGTAGACCCATTAAAACTGTATATGTAGCCTGGTGCAAGATCAACGACCCAGGGTCAAGAGAGGAGAGGCAGGGAATAGCCCAGAGTAGAGCGTTAAGTGCTCGTTGCCCTGCTGGTGTAGCGCGGCGGACCAGGAAATCGGCGCTAACACCGGGATCAGAGTCTACGTCGTGCAACACAGCCTTCTGTGTATCCTTTAAGGCATCCATTAGCTTCCTAACTACTAAACACACCGGTCGGTCCGACGACCTCGCTTGTACCCCGGCGACCAGTCCGCGAGGAACCCTCTTCCACCTCTTCCACGGGAGCTTCGCCTTTTTATATCTCTTACTCTTCTGTCTTCTTCCTCCTGCCGTTCTCCGCCGCCTCGTCCTTCTCCACCTTCTTGCCTCCTTCCTGCAGCCTTCTTGTCCCGATACCGACGTTCGAGGGTCATCGACATCCGCGGCTGGAGACATTGTACGCAACGCTGATGCTCGGTTATCGCGGTTACCAGCTTGGCCACGCACCTTGCGCGGCTTAATATCCAGCTTACTACCCGTGTCCCTCCATTCCTTCCACCAGCCTTCGAGAATAGTTCTCTGGCTCTACTAGCTTCTAACGAATATTAGAAAAAAAATTTCAATCTTCATCTATTTATTATTCGAGGGCTTAAGAGAATGGTACCTGTACGCAAGCTCCCATTTTGCTTTTAAAGGGTAACGAAGGTAGAATGAAAGAAGGCCTCTAAGTTCCACAGCACTGGTCCAAGGCTGCGGTGCTCGTCGAATCCTCGTTCGAAAGAGAAATCTAGGGTAGGTCAGAAAAATATCATCAGGGTGCCCCTGAGAGCAGGCGGTTGCGCAACGTTGTGTAATCGGCTAACGAGCCGCGAACGCAACCTGAACGAATTTCACCGTGTCGGTAACGGTTGCAGCAGTTGCACAATGGATTTGCATTCGAGGGAGCACCAAACGCGGTGGACGCCGCGCGGACCGGTGTACCTAACCCGCAGCGTCTAGCTATCCGCTAATTTCTTTAATTACCACCGTCCACGGGGGTAATTAATGGCCACCAGAGGCAGCCAGTCGTTCTGGTTTCCGTGTTGTAGGCACCGTAATGAGGTAAGCCTAGCCCCGTCGCGTGGCATCCGATCCTTCGTGAATTAAGTGGTTCGCGTGGAATCGAGAGCCTCTCGACCGCGAAAACACCGTCCAGCGGCTGGCAGGCTTTTTTTATTTCCAAGCTGGTCAAGCGCGACATTTTAAGAGCAATCTCGCGTGCTCTTTACGCGACGCATAATTTACTTTCAACGAACGATGAAGCGTCCTCTCCGACGAGTTGCTACGTTCCATGGTAAAAGCCTGGGAGCGTGTTCGTAGCTTCTTTCGGGCCAAATTTAAAATGAAACGAGGCGAGCTAAGGATCTCAGTTTCTGGAAACTTAACCCTTTGTGGTCGCGCCTTATAATCACAAATCGATCGGCTGCGCATGACTGTGTTCATTGCACCCCAGTGTCAGTTTCGAGTCACCACTTTTGTATTTTTTAATCTTTCAACTTTTGAGTGATAATTTGTACATTTCTTTTTTCCAGAAATGTAAATTTTGACATGGCTAAATTTGTAGTTGAAAAAATAGTTGTGGAAAAAGCGATTCTTTTTGTTAAAATTCGCCAAATTTTTAAATTTTAATATCAAGGTCTAAAAATTTATAGAAATATTGGCCAAGACATATACTTCTGGAAGAAAATTACCTGGGGTGCGATACACCTCGCGTGACCACGGAGGGTTAAAGATTTCGTCGACCCTACTCCTGGAGATTTGGAGAAGGTGATCAATTATATCCTCTACAGCTGCTTCGGAACGATCATTCTTGCACGTTTTACACACAGTGTGGTTTGCCAACTAATCGTTGCCTGAACGATGCCAATTAGAGTAATGCTCGCCAGAAGAGTGCCCGAGGTAATCGTTAGACACGGAGTCTAGTCTTGGATGCGTTCACGAGGCAAGATAAACAAAGACTCCTCTCCAACGAAGTTCTTCTGTCTGATTTCCATATCATCCAACGGAAAGGCGTTATTGCGAACGAGGCGGACACGTTCGCTGCCTTTCCGTCGATTGTCGCTCGTTAACGCCATTGTGCTCGGTGGCTTCGACGCGCAGAGTTGTGCACGCGTTACGCAATGCACGCACTTGATACGGCTTGCGGCTGTCCAGGATGAATCGAGAAAAATAGGATGAATATCGTGTCGCGAGCCAGTCGCTGCCATTTAAAATGTCGCCGACCGACAGGCGACTAAGACCTCACCGAGGAGGAGCTCGATACCGAGATTATCCACCGCGATTACTGTACAGGGTGTAGAAAGAGAAGCGGTCGCGTCCTTCGCGAATGGATCTACGAATCCGAAGTGACTGGAGCTGAGTTTTTTTCCATCGAATACAAGGGAACGTGTCTCGGTTTTCTGAGATCCTGTGGGGATGCACTGTTGCGCAGATTTGCATGAGAAAGAAGTAGAAAAAGAGGATTCTATTGGCGAGGGGATGATCATTTTCTTAGGCGAGCTTGTTTTCCTCGCGGCATCCTCGCTGACCCTCGGCCTCGGCCATCTTCCAGCTTCCGATTCTTCACGGATGTCACGAGAGAACAAAGGAGCAGCAGAGCGAGCTCTCTTAAGCAGGCATTTGGATTCCATGCTTCGTTCAGGGTCGTACGAAATGGAATTCAACCTAGGGTAATGTCGCGTGCGCGACTCGGAGAAGAAAACGAATTCAGCGAACCCGCCGACCGGTAATCCCGCCCGCAAAAATGTCTTTCGCCTCGGCAATACGTGCTAGAGGTGACTTTTAGCGTTCTTACGCAGATCGAGGGCATTCCCGCAGACCATCTCGAATCGTTTCATTCGAAGCCCCGTGCGGTCGCGCGCCGCAGAAACTTTTATCCTCGAGCGAGAGGATGATTATTATTGCGACACGAGATACATCCGCCACGACCAGTCGTAGGAACTTAGTGGCGTAAATGAATGAATAAATCAATGAAACATGTATGGACCTGTCGTTGCGGAATAAATATTGGATCACTATTTCTTTGCCTATATCACTTAAGGGGGATTCTCGTCTAACACAGTAACTGATTTTTAAGAATTTTTTTTAAAAAACTGTTGGTCATATTGGATTAAACTCTTTTGGGATATAAGGAGGCATCTTTAAACTTACAGAAAATATTTTTTTCATTGCGATCTTTCTTATTTTAACTAATTATTATGGAATCTTGTCCATCTCTTCGACGATGTAGGTTGAATGTACCTATTTCTTTTAGCAGAATGGGTGTTCTTAATACCGCCTACCGGAGAACAATGGTTTCGATGTAATGCTTGTTACTGGTGGGGTTACGAAATGTGCCGAGCAACCGAAATAAACTTTATTTGTCCAATATGTACATCGGAACGTAAGAAATAAAATATTTTAAAAATCTATATTTTTAAATTTCTATATTTTTCTAATAAAAATAAAATCAAAGATGGAAGAAAATACATTTTTAGTGCAAGAAATAATAAAAGCACATATGAAAATGACTTTAAAAACTCATATATACATGAATTAATCAATATTTGTAAAGTTGGCGATATTAGGTACACTTTTTTCAGGACCCGATTTTTGCATGTCTTACGTTTTTTGAGTCCTAATTAAAAACTTGTAGGTTTCAACGATTATAACTTATGCTACATGAAAGATGAATAATTTCTCTTTACTTTGAAACGAACTGCATGCAAAAATATCAATTATTATTCAATTGACAGCGATTTAACTTTTGCCTGGCGATATTAGGTACAGTCACCCTAACTCGTATCACAGTCGTCTGATTGCAAAAAGAATAGAAGTTTCTTAATGTTAGATAGTTTACGCTGGGATTGGTCTGCTTTAAAGAAAAAAAAATGAAAAATTGAAAGAGTTATAGCGTTTGAAAGAAAAAGTAAGAATTTTCCTTATACAAATTTTTCATATTATTCTTTATATCGACGAAAAAAGTATTATTTAACTTTAAGAAAATTGTCTTCTTTTTGCAATCAGGTGACTATGACAGGTACTACACCTGACGCCAACATCGTCCAAGAGGTTAACACGATTCCACAATAATTAATAAATAATAAGGTGAATATTTAAAAAAAAAAAACAAATTTCAGTGGCTGTTACACGAAAATCCCTCCTTATACTAGTCCCTTCGCTGTCACTTTAAATGTCAGTCCATCTCGGTACTACCATTTCAATCTCACAATCAGCTTCATTCCACTCTGTCCACTTCCACTTCCAATTCAAAATAATTAAATCAAACCCTGCCAAAACAAAACATAGTCTCCCGCGGAAATTCATTCCCAGTGGTAAGTTTCGTGTGACAGGCAGCCATTAATGCACGCACCCGCGTAGAGGCCTGCCGCAGGTGTAGACTAGGCAAGGGTCGAGGATTCGCGAGCGTTAAATTAATTACGTAAACGTAGGTGCTGGGAAGCTGGCCGAGCACTCGAATTATCTTGCCAATCGACGTTTCCTCGTAAGTATCCGCGGATGATGCATCGTCCCGCCGTGTCAGGGGTTCGTGCGCCGGGAATTTCACCGGTTTCCTCGAGCGAGGGTTCGCATGGTAGCCCTCCAAAGGTCAGCGCGGGTCTCGCAATTATACGGCGGATAGTCAAAAGGCCGGCTGACCAAATACCGCGAGAATGGCTACCGTGCAGCTCGGCGAGTTCCCTCGGTGCGTTCTCCCAAGGTGGATTTTTATCGAGGAACCGAGCGCGGCGAAACTTTCACGCGAATCGCTGAGTGGCCTTTATCGTTTCTCGCCGGAGAGCGAGCGGTATGATATTTAACCTCCCTCGAGAACGGTTACAAAACGAGCCGTTCTCGTTTCCTCCTTTCCTCCGAGCCTACAGTCCGCGCAAAATCAAGTGGACGCTCGAGACCCCTACGAAGGGCAATTTCCAGTTTGTCTCGTCAGATGCTGGCTTCGCCAAGAGTAAAGGTGAGATTAGACGGCGCGCGGCTCGGCGAACTTTGCGCGTGAATCGCCGATCCACGGCGCCGTCTCTTCGGTCATGGCTCGGCTCGCTCAGGCTCGCCAAGCCGACCAGACGAGCCGAAACAGCTCGCCAAGCCACGCGCCGAGCTAGACGAGCCGAGCCACGCGCCGTCTGATCTCACCTTAACGTGAAAATGGAGCAGAGGCTCGATTTACTATCTGAAAGCGAGTTCTGCTGTTACGAAAACGTGGACAGAGCTGCGTCGTTGGAGGAGAGGTTAGGAGAACCGGGGAATTTGCAAGGCAAATGAGAGTCACCGAGGTCAAGGAGCGAACGTTCGTTTCGCGAACGAAAAGTTATCGCCAGCGTCCAGGATGCTTCTCGCGTACGGCGTGTTCGACTGCATCGACAAACCGCGAGGAATCTCGCCGCGTTGGCGCACGTTTCACGAATTTCGGGGAACCACAAACACCTTTGAGCCGCATACCGGGACCATTTCCACGAATTCGAACGTCGCCTGGCGAATATCGTATATCAAAGGCACGACTATTGGGGCGTCGATCACCATCGAGTCAAACTCTTAGTCGCGACCGTGAAAAATGAGCAAAATGTTAGCCGGATGGGTGGCTAGGAAGACTGGTACCAGGAAAGGGGCCGCGTCGAGGAGAGGAGGATCCTCAGCCGTGCAGCCGACTTCCTCCCTGTCAAACCCTGAAATATGGCCAATGCAGACTGACCAGTTTGGTTGCCTTCAAAACTCCCCAATCGACGGCTGCAAATGAACCGGACGGATTCGTTTGATGTCTCGCGGGGACGAGACCAACCCTCCCCTCCGCGCGCTTGTCCATTTTTAAATAGACCCACGGTTGTGGAATTTTCAGGGCTCCGCGAAGCTGCGCTCCGAAATGCAAATTGCGCGTGGTACTTGGTAACGTATAAAATTCGCGAAATCGATGTTATTTTCGGCGATTTTGGTCGCGTAAGAAAAACGAGAGGAGCAAGAGGGAGGATGAATATTGCATCGCGGCGCGCACCAGCGAATTACGAAAGAAAGGCGATCGAGGAATCGATTAACACAACGTATCGCTTTAATACCGGCCCGAATTCGCCGGCCGTTCCATCGATGGTCCCGATTTAGCCACGGAACGACGCGGAACGCCAATAAGAGGATACTTTGGTCGCTGTCGGGATTAATGCGCGTCACGGAGCAACGGAGGGGACGGTCGTCGACTTCCAAATTTCGCCCGGGAAAGGAGAAAAAGGAAGAAAGGGGGAGCCGCCAGGCGAAAGAAGAAGGCGAGATGGGACGAGAAAGGAGGAAGCAGGCGAACAGGAGAGGAGAACACCCTTGGCGTCCTTCGTCGGCCGCCACAGTTTGCTGACCCGCTTCGAAAAGAGGAAAAATCGATGGCGGTCCTGAGAAGGACGGGCCGGGCGAGTCGATCGAACCGAAATTGATGGACCGGTTGACTGGTACCACGAACCGTGCTTCTTTCGCTGTAAGTTTATCAAGAATTTATCGTATGTTCGATTTCTTTTCCAATCTACAAGTAGCTAAGCGGCACGCGCGACCATTCGAGATCGCGATAACGATTCCAGAGAATTTTTCACGTGGCATTATCGATTAGTTTTAGAGAAATTGAGGACCTCCAGTCGGAGTGCTACTCCAAAAAAATTCTACGTCGTTTGGTGTAAATCTGATAATAAATGAGCGATTTATATTACTGTTTTCAGCAATATTTTTATTTCGGGCAGCTGCAGATTTGAAAACTTGGCCAAAAATAGAAATAAAAACTTGTCAACTCAATAACTACTGCTCATTTTGTGAAATTTACTCCAAATTGCTAAAGAAAAATCTTGCTGCAAGGTCCTCGATTTAGGAATTATCCACAAACAGTTCCTCCCATATGAGAACTAAATCAAGTTTCCTGCAATATTTTTGTTTCGGGCAGCTGCAGATTTGAAAACTCGGCCAAAAATAGAAATAAAAACTTGTCAACTCAATAACTACTGCTCATTTTGCGAAATTTACTCCAAATTGCTAAAGAAAAATCTTGCTGCAAGGTCCTCAATTTAGGAATTATCCACGAACAGTTCCTCCCATATGAAAACTAAATCAAGTTTTCTGCAATATTTTTGTTTCGGGCAGCTGCAGATTTGAAAACTCGGCCAAAAATAGAAATAAAAACTTGTCAACTCAATAACTACTGCTCATTTTGCGAAATTTACTCCAAATTGCTAAAGAAAAATCTTGCTGCAAGGTCCTCGATTTAGGAATTATCCACGAACAGTTCCTCCCATATGAAAACTAAATCAAGTGGCGTGATTGGCGCGTGGTCCCCGGGCGCGAGAAGCGTGGGCGACCGAAAGGAAACGTCCTCCCGAAAGGCCAGTGCCTCTACTCTTCCCTGGATTGCGTAAATCGTGGTCTGCCGACGCCACAACAAACTCGCCAGTCTGCTAAATCCTCTCCGCGGCTCTAATTCCGCGTGGCATTCCGTCCGAACGAAGTGTGCACGCTCCGCGAAGCGTCGCGTGACACTCGGTCGCGCCGCGAGCATCGATCGCGATTGCCTGAGAACCGTGGAAACAGACGGAAAGGCGTATCCACGTTGCGCAAACGGAGAGATTCGAAAAGTTCGAGGGCGAGCTGTTTTCGAAGCGACGGGTCGGTGGAGAAGCGGGCCCAGTGGCCTTGCGAGATACGTGGCTGCCAGAAATCGGTGACTAATAATATAAATTAACACCCACATGGATTGCGTCAGAGTGGAGGGAAAGAAGATGGAGGCGGGACGATGGAGAAAACTCGTTTGTAACCTTTCACTCGGTGCCACGTAGACGGGAGATAATCGTGAAGCAATCTGCCGAGACGCCTTCCGCGCAACGATAACGTGCTATCAGCCCCGGCGACACGCTAATCGTGGATGCTTTCTCACAATGGGGAACCCTGTGTCGCCGGTATCTCCGGCAAATAACTCCGCGCGATACGTACCTGCAACAAACACGAAAAGGTCCTCGGTTAGTTTGCCGCGGGCAAACCTCGGGCACGGTGGAAAAAGAAAAAATACGATCAGTCAAGCCACGCGTTTTCCCTTTCGGCCAGATAAACCGTCGGGGGAGGGTTTGCGAGGAGGGTGCAACGAACTCTGCTGCACGCGAGTCGCATGCAAATCGTCCCACGGGGGGACAGAACAAGAAATTATACGCTGCTTTCGAGGCGATATTTTCGTTCACTTTCCTATTCCTCTTTCACATTGAATACTTCCAGTAAACCAACGGAAGAGGTACTAAAAACGAAGTAGCATATAAAGCTTCATCGTCCCTTTCATTACTATATAGACAACAAACTGTCGCATTCAGTTTTCATCGGTGATAGAATATACAAAATGTCCCGAGAATGATCCTGAAGAATCGAGCCTCGTATTGGCAGATCCTGCAGGAGCGATAGAAAGCGGAAAGCGACCCGGAGGAGGAGGAGCCGAGCACCAGGCGGGATGCGTTCACGCGAGAAGAGAACGCTGGCTATCCACGACACGTTAGGCGGTGTACGTGTAGGAAGGAGCTATCGAAAATCTCAAATCCCACTAACCTCGTTGGCGAGCTACCAAGCCGATGGTGCACGCCTTCGGTACGGATTTCTTTACTGCCCGCTGGGAATTTATTTCTTCTTTACGTGCGACGGATATATATTCGCGATAGGGGCCGCCGCAGGTAGCCGTTCGCGAGCGAAACGCGAGGAGAACCTGGAGCTCCAGGTGTCTCTCGCGTCCGAACGCTCCGCTTCGCTGCAACACTCGAGTTACCATCGATTCGCTCCCTTTCAGCAGCCATACATGGCTCGGCCTTCTTGTTTTCGTGCACCGAGAGAACCGCTTTAGAATCTGCTTTACCGATCCAAACAACCTAAATACACCGTCGGATCCGCGAAATCGTCAACGTCCGGCTTCGAGCGTGCGGGGCCGCGATTCTTCGAAACGGGCAGGAAGAATTGAACGGAGTCTGCCGGAGGATATTTAGAAACAAGTGGTCCAATTGCGAGCGCAGCGTGATCAGAAGGGCCCGAAATTGCTTGCGACGTTGCGCCGGTTCGTCTCCTCTAGACTGAGCGCGATTAGCCGTGGTGGTTACAAAGCGATCGGCTCGGCGTGGCTGGCGTACGTATTTCCGCGTTCGTCCACGCGAGCGCAAGACGGGGGCATCGATCGCGCACTGACCAGAGCAATCGTTCGCGTTAGACAGACGCTAGAAACTCGGCCGTGTGACGTAACCCGTCGCTCTGCTCGAGACTAACGATTATTACCTTCCCCCTTATAGCTGCTCGGTCGCCGCCGTTGCCAGCGAAAGCAGCGGACCACGTGAAATTCTGACAAGCGCCAAAGCGTGTCGCAATTACTCGGACGCTTCAACCGGGGCCCAGCCGCTGCTCGCTTTTGTACCGCGCGCCGTCACAGTTTTCTTTATTGTTCTAAACACGAACGCGGCCGTATTCCAGGCACGCGCGACAGGGACGAGTACGTAACGCATGCTCGAGAATCCCTGCGATCGTTCCTCCAGTCGTCTCTGTTCTACCCGAGACGGACACGCTCGAATATTCCAGGAACAACGAACGTTCTGCGCGCCAGTTTTAAGTTCACGGTCAGAAAGAGGAGAACGTGCCGGAGACTCGTTCGTGGCTTGGCGAACGGGTCCGCGAATAATCCCCGTGGACGTCGCGCGCGTCAAGGACAATCAGGAATATCGGGGATGCCGGTAGTGGAAGATCGGTGTTCAATTACCTCGGTTCATTAAGAGGCAGGCCTTCCCAGTTCCCATCGATACGGGAAGGTGGATGGTTTTTAAGCGAATGCCCACCGCCGAGAACCGGTTATCATTAACGATTCCACGACCGTTCGCAAAACAATCGCCAAAAATTCAGATACGGTGCTCCCCGTGCGCGGACTTCTCCTCCACGACAAAACAATGATCGCAACCAGTATCCTTTTGCATACCGAATTTATTCGTCCGTTCCCGTACTCTCTGCCCTGCCTGGGATGTGTCCCCGTTGACTATTAGAGGGACAGCCTTTCGTCTCCCACCACGGATTCTTATGGCAGGTTCACTTTCGCGTCCAGTGTGTCGGCATTCCGGGCAATTATAATCGACTGAATTAATGAGGATTAGCTTGAAAAGAGCCGCGGCGAATCGGGTGGCACGGTTCACCTGCGCCTTCGAAAGCACGTGCGAACGGTCCGCTCTCCGCCATCGAGGATCTAGGTTATCGCGGACCGGCCGATCGCGCTCGCGGTGTTATCCAAGTAATAATTTGTTCGCGGGGAGCGTGCAATCTCGCAGCTTTCGACTCGGTATCACACCAGGCGATAATCCATCGATCCGCTCGGAGCGTTTCCACCCGGGGAAATAAGACGCGGGCGCAACGGTAACGCGCAAAAATATCATCGCGATAATGGGCCGCGCGCTGGTAGCGTGCGCCTGGTCGTCGATTTGCTTCTCGTTTACCCGATGCTACGGATCCGCCACGTGAGAAGCGGCTTTTTCACACGTCCCCGTTGGCCAGCGGTCTATGGGAAACCACGATGAAAAGCAGAAGGTGGCATTCCAGGTGGGGTTTAGCCTCCATAAGGACGCTCTATTCTTGGAAGCTGGATCCGCCGTCCGTTAGCCGGCCGATGGCTTCTTTACCGATGAGTTAGCGATAGCCTGTGCTCCGCGCCGTTCGAATTTATTGCTGGACGTTAAATGCCTACCGATCTTCCGCGTGCTATCTCATCCCGAACGAACTTCGAGGCCGCCCGTTTTACCGGCGCGATTCGTAATTTCTGTGGCTCAGGGCGATGCATCCTTTCCGCGATGAGGAGGCCTAGGAACCGATCGAAAGCATCGAATCCAGCGCTACGAGGAACGGCAGTCGGCGATCCTAACGGACGGTCGAGGGAAAAACCTGGAACCGGTCTAAAGATCGACGTTTCGCGTTCTTAACACGGTTTCGAGGTAGAAATCCCGATCCGGCTGTCGATACTGCGCGGTGCACAAGTCGCGGGCTGCTCTATGAACTGTGAACGATGTTGCTGCGAAGAATCCGGCTGAAATAAATTCAATTTTCAAATTATTTCAGTTTTATTCGAATGATCCCGAATAAGAATTGCGAATAAAACGAAGTTATTCGAGAATAACGAATAGCTTTTTATTCTGATAATGCGCAACTCCGTTTATAGGAAGACACATATTGTATCATCCACCAGGAACTCACAATTCCCCGTTTTGCATAACGTCGAATATTGCGATAACGTCCTCGAGAGGATAATATTGTTGCGTTCGTTCATATCCAGGGTCGGAGCGATAACACGGAGATATAAGTACTGCGGTATTAAATTTCTCATATCCTTTCGAAGGATGGGGACATCCGGTGAGTGTGCAAGCTGGAAGATAATCCATGGAAGTCGGTGTGCAGCGAGAATTCGGTTGAATGGTCGATGGTCGAGCAAGCACGCGGCCTTGACTGGGGTCGACTAAGCATGACTTTGTTAATTATGTCTGCCTACCGGCGAACTGCTCCCCTTCGTTCGTTCGCCGACACCAGTCGGCTCCCTTTGCGGGATTACACTTCGCCAGTGGCGGTTACGAGCGCTGCGAGCCGCGCATCTGCGCGTCAATTTACTTTTAAGGCTGTTTTACGAGGCCACTGATCCATTCCCGCCTTCCGCGCTGGAGAATTCAAGAGGAAAGAGTATCCTATTCGATGATGATTGATGAATCGAGTAGGTACCATTCACTTCCGTCTCAAGCCCATCACCGAGCCCTTTGCGAATTAATTTAATTCGAGGAGGACGAAGGATCGACCAGGGCACGTGATTAAATTAAAGAATCTAAGTTGAGGGAGAGAGCTAACCCCTCGACGATTTTAGCCTCGAAAACCGGGTGGGTCAAGGGGTTAACGAAGTTCTCAAATGAACGGTGAACTCAAGGAACCGTCGAGGACGTGATTTATTGCCGCCGTTAAAAGAATCGAGGGAGACGCAGCGTCCTTCGGTGAGACGCGTGGGCGTCTCGGTTACGAGGAAGCGAATGGTTGTCCACTCGGAGCCGTCGAAAAGAGAGGAAAACGAACGAAAGCTCGATCGAGCGTCTCTCGGCCCGTCGAATTTATGGGGCTCGTTTTAATTGCACGAAAGAAGTCTGGTGTCCTCGACGAGAGCCAAATGAGTACGTAGCGCTCGGGAATGGAGCGTCGGGGAGTCGGAGTCCGAGACGCGGATGAAAGAGGCGCTCGCGAGCGTCGATGCGGCAAAGGGACCGCATCCGGTGCGAGGCGGGACCTGCATCCGGCCTGAAAACGGATGAGCCCTGGCATTCAAGTGCAAATTGTTTCGCAGCATTGTGCACTTGGGACCTCGGGAGATTGCAGCAATGGGCAGAAGTCGTCCCGAGTGGCAGACCTTTCAGAGAATAGTTCGGGATAGCGTCTATTCCAGGGAAATCACTTGGCACGCTTCTGAATGCTTCTCCCTGGTCGGCAGTGAGTGCCCCTAGAGTACAGCACATATTTTAAGGCACTCTGTATAGGTGATTACAGAAGTCTACTTTTAAATTTCTCATCCGCTGCGTTCTCTTTTTATTGCAAACTTTTATATAGCTTCACTTGTGAGTATGTTCGTTAGTTAGTTAGTTTGATGAGGGTAAAATCTTGTAAACTAATTTTGGCCCACTTCCACATGTCCGATCGACTTGAAATTTGGCACACATACGGAGGTAGTTCCGATGATAATACAATATTTTCATGTTTCCGACTTGATTATGAAATCAGGGAAGCAGATTTTTTCGCGACGAGGTTCAGCGTGGAGTAATGCGGAAGATACTCGCCGAGTTAGTTGACAATAGTATTGTTCGGGAATCCATATCACTGTACGACAATCTGATCAAACTGGTGAAAAACTAAAAAGCATAAAATAAATTAAAATAAAAAAAATTAAAAACAAGCTTTTATTAAAATGTACAAACAAAGAAAAATAATTTTGGTACTGACTTAAATGACTGCTTTAAAAGAATTCCATCACATGACCAAAAATAAAAGCGTGGGGCGTAAATATTGAATATTAAAATTATTTTTAATCTGGTTAGATCTCAGGACAGACTTTGAATTGAGGGATTAGACTAACCTCTAGCAGAATGCAAAAACTAATTACCAAACTACGAAAAGCATTATAAATATTTTATATAAAAAGGGCATTTCAATATTTCCGCCCCACGCTTTTATTTTTGGTCAAATGAAGGAATTCTTTTAAGGCAGTCATTTAGACCGGTACCAAAATTAATTTTCTTCTTTAGTACCTACATTTTAATAAAAGCCTGTTTTTAAATTTTTTATTTATTTTAATTTATTAACCTACCCTGATTTACCTGCTCGCATAACAGAGTGTGCTTTCACACGTTCGATTAACAAATAAAAATCGATGAATTATGCATAGTATCGATTGAATCAGGCCTGCACGTGCTGCGCGCCACGCTTTTCGAACGTCTGCCCCATTCCGCCCCTAACGAGACAAATTTTCTTTCTATTACGGAATTAACCGTAATGGCAGGTGATGCACGCGGGGAGCATCGCCTGGCTATCAGAATAATAAGCCCGAGACCGCGTATATTCCTCGTGCACGAAGTACACGAGGCTTAATTGGAATACTCTTGTTCCATTATTGCGCCGAGGTCCGGCTCCGCTTAATCTCGCCATCTTCCTAGTAAAATATTTACATAATGCCGGCAATTGACCGCTCGCTCCGATCGGGACCCCGGCGTGTAGCTTATAATTTCAGTCGACTGCCCTGAGACCGCCTCAAGCCGCTCCAAAGAGGTCCGAGCGCCTAGACAAACGAAGGCGCGCCGCTACCAATTGTTTGCCTTGCGCCTTAACAATTCCCTATATGCACAAGCTTCGATACTTCTAGCGAGCTTCTCGGAAAGCACCGAGCTTCCCCATTATTTCCCACGAAATTAGATTCGATGGAGGATTACGGAGTTGCTCTCGGTATTGGAACCTCTCGATAGTATGGTCTGTGACGTGAACGGTTGGAATGCCGTTATTTCAGAGAAGAAAAGAGAGATATTAAGCTTCTATTCTTCCTCCTGGTCAGGGATAGTCCTCGGAGAACACGTCCCGCGTACCAAACAGGAGAACGCGCCACGGACGGTTAAACGTTTCGCGTCCGAAGCGAGAGAATTCGTTAGATGTTGAGGGTCTCGGCGGAAGCTTTCACAAGCCATGAAAGTCGATCGAATTTTTGCCCGTCGCTGCCGGTAATGACGCTGATAGCCAACGACCGCTGCGTATTAAGCCACGGGTACAGATAACGGCGGAATGCCGCGCAGTCTCCGCGGAGGCAAGTCCCCGGCTCTTCAACTAGCCGCTAATGAACGCTGCTCGACCACTAGGATCCATCAACGTCGATCGATGCAACCGGATCGATTTGCAGTGATTCAATTGGCACGATTGCAGTGGCGCGGCGATCGAGGCTCGCCTGGAAACAGTACCAGGAACGTACGAGACGGGGGAGGAAGGAGACGAAGCCGAGGGCAACCGCCGAACCTGCCGAGGAATAACTTGACGCATGCTTCCCACGTGACTCAGCCGGTCGGGCATAGATACTCATCGTTCGTGAACCCTTCTCGTGCAACCTGCACGCACAATGCGTGGCGAACGTTTCAACGGCCCCCATACCACTTCGTGACTCAACCGAGCCACTAACCTCCCCTCGCGCTTTTCCGTTTCCCTTCGTTCCGCGACCTTCGAACCCTTCCCTACGTTCCACCCGGCCGAGGAGCGACTGGCTCCTACAAGCTTCGCTCCGCGAGACCCGACGGGAACGCGTAGCAACGGAGGATCTTTCCAAGAAACTGGACCCATTCCGAGGAGGATAGCCAAGACCGGTGTGACGCAAGGAGTCCCCTCGAAAATCAGGGGACAAATGTCGCGTTCCTTTCTCTTTAGCGTCGCGGTTCGCACAAGCTGCCCGGGAGGAGCGTGAGTCACATCGCGATCCGTACGTTCGGTTAACCGTCGCGGCGTGATTCAACGAGTCGACTGGGCCCGGTCGAAATTCCTCGGCGTGGTCCCGCGCGCCTTGGCTCGCTCGCGCATACAAAAGGGGACCGGCCGTGAGAACCGGCTAATCCGTAAACCGCGAGTCCTCGAGGTGGACCCGCGGAGCGCTGGGTGGAGGCAATTTGTCGGTGGCATCATTGCGCCCGGTCGCAGCGGCACCAGCTTCTGTTTGCCCCGTCGGAAAAGAAGCGATACCTGCCGTGGGCGGCGGTTAAGCTCGAGGGAAAGCATGGGATTAGGGACGATCTTGCGCAAGCATTGGCAAATGGCAGAAGCGGGGCTCTGATTTACGGTCGGCCGAGTGCCTCGGTAAAAAGCGTCGCGAGCGCGGGGGCTGTCGCAATCCTAGCGGCGGAATAAGGTCGTCGCCGAGCGTCGTACGCAACCGCGCCGGGATTCGGAATGGAAGGGTTATTATCCGGTCTGGTCCGCGGCCGGCGATACCTAATCGAAGGAAACCGCGGCGATAAATCAGGTAGCTTTCAAAACTGGTTACACTCCGCGGACATGCTCTCATTAATACCGTGCTTCGGTCACGGTAATTGGACAGTCCGCGGCGGTGTATGATCGACAGCTTTCGGCCCGTATCGCCGAGCCCACGCGCGAATCCGTCTGCGTATCCTGAATCGTGACGCGGGGGTCGCTGTCGCGGAACGCTGTCACCGTTCGCCTGGTAACGATCGTTGCCTGTGACAGCGAGCTCGTGACGAAACCAGGAAAGGCGACTCCGAGTCGCCCGCGATCGTCAAGAAACATTGTCGATAATCGACGATAGTCTACAAGGATCAAGAGATCGGTCACCTCGATGCCCGATTCTCCACAAACGCGCAAAGGCAACCGTGCGTGTCAGCTGGCGAGCGCGAACTCGCGCGACTTACGTGTCTCGGGGAGCGCATGATTTATCGCGCTCGAACAATTCCACTAGCGGCGTTTTCTATCTGGGCGCTCCGTTCTCCCGGAAACGCTCAAAGAATAACGCGAAGATTTATCGTCGGACGTCGCCCGGTGGCAGAGGAGAGCGGGTAGAACGTCTCACGGGGATAGATGGCTCGGTGGAAGGTTCGCACACGCCTCCTGAACTCTGCCCTTTGATCCCATTAACGAGCAGGCACGCAGGTATTCCCTCCGCCTTCGAAAGGAGCGCTGCGCAGCGCCGGTACTCCGTCGGGGGACGCGTGCAAGATGGAAGAGACGGCTTCTCGCGAAAGACGCGTCTTCGTTCGCCGGGCCCGTTCGTGAGGAGGCCTACTTTGCACGTGGCCTACTTGCGGAAGACCGACGGTCACGCGAGAAGCCATTCAGCCGACACGCGTATCTCGCGTACAAGAGTCGGCTTTGACCTCGAACCAGGCCCGGAAGAACGTTTCACGCTTCCTACGGCGGCGTTTCCTGGCGTTCATCCCTGAAGGATGATGCCGGGGAACTGGGACCAAAGCGTTTTGGCTATTGAGTTCCTCTAAGCGTTTTGGCTACTGAATTCCTCTAACACACTTGGCGGACTAATCTCCGACAGCGCTGTGTTTAAGTATGTCATAGAAGTCCTCCATTTGGTTGTGAATACCCAAGAAAGCAAGCGCAGTATGTCATATGATCCAGAATCCCTTCATAGACTTAACATTGCCCCAGGAGTCTTAGCATCGCGAAGAAGGCTGGCAGAGCCGTGGAAGCCCCGAGGAATGGACACGCGTGAGCTGACCGAGAGAAACGAGCGATTCGCGCGGTGAGACAAGCGATGTTGAAGCGCGAGCAAAGGCTCAAAGAGGGCGGAGAAGGAGGCTGCCGCGTCTCACGCGAGACGTCGTGTCCTCGGCTCTGTGTCGCGACGATCGGGGACCCAGAGACCTGAATAGCCGTAGCCGGCGGGCCCGACAGGGCAGAGTAACGGTCCACGGATGAAGGTTACTCGCATTATCCGGAGTACGATGTTCCTTTGGCCAAGATCGTGCGACTGGGGTGCCCTCGGAGCACCCATCGCCAGACTCATCTAATCGTTCGACTTCGATACGAGGTCCTGTGGCCCAAATTCCACGCGAAAGAATCATCTCGTGTGCCACAGCGATGATTCGTTGCTCCTCCTCGGCTCATCAATCCTCTTCATTATTCCACAAAGAGATGGGATTAAGAAGCCTCTATAAGTCTGAGGATTAAAGTACACACCTTCCATCCACTCCAAACGTCGTACGAGCTAAAGTATGAAAGGGTTCGGGTCGTTTTGTCCGAGGATTCGGTCACAAACAAAGTAGGCTGCCCTTTAATCTTCCAGTTTCCGTGATGGACGGCGAACAGCGTCGAAAAAGTTCTGACGCGGCGAAAACTCCGCTCGGTTGGATATTACGAGTCTTTGAGGGCAGATAAAAGGGTGGTTTTCTTTTCTGGCGTCGTTCCAGCAGGCTCTCAGTGTTCGCGGAAGAAAGGAAACAGAGAGAGCGTCGAGCATCGCCCGGGTCTAGGAAGAGAGCGCATCAGCGGGCAGGATGCTGGTCCGTTTCACAGGAAAGCCACTTTTCGAGCGAAATTCCGCAGGGATTACTCATGCTACACGGACACAAACAGGCTGCGCGGGTAGAAGGCCCGCGGCTGCGGTTCTCGCAGGTAGAGAGCGTCGAAAATGGCGTGCTCCATCCACGAGGATCTCACCGACAAAAGGTGAAACCCTCCACCGGAGAGGGATCCGTTCGAAATGCCTTCGTCGAACCGAGCAAGGGCACGTACGGCGCTTTTACTGCGTCCATTAAAAGCTCATAGTCCTCCGTTTGGCACTGGTTACCTTTGCTAGTGCAGTTTGCAATACGAAGGCTCTGAAGCCAGAATCGATTGAAGCTATTAACCGGTTAACTGGCACGGCTTTTTTACTATTCGCGCCCAAACTGGCAACATCGAAAAATTAAGTGAATAACACAAAATTTGGTATACAGGGGTATGGGCGACCCCAAAAACCCCTATATGCAATTTTTCTAAATCCCGATAATATTTTAATATTTGGCAGCCATTTTGGGTCGGCCATTTTGAGTCTGCCATATTAAATTTTACAATTCCAATGCCAAATTCAGATTCAGCGACACCAAAAACCATTACATACCAAGTTTCATTCAAATCGTTTGAAAATCAAAAAAATTATTTCATTTGATCATATATGATACGTAGGTAAGCAGAATTGGCCAGATTTCTTTTTATCATATATGATACATTGCCAGTTAACCGGTTAACTATCACGAACCGGGCACTTAGGATTTAGGGTAAATCCGGGACACGCGGTCGACCTAATATAAAATGGCTATTATAACTAATACAGATATTACTTATTTTATCAGAACAAACCTAGTATGTTCAGAAATTTATTCTGATTCAGAAAAACTGGTCGATATTTGCTTCAAGACAATATTTACTGTAAATCGGGTTGAAAACTAAAGTCATGACATCTGACCAGCTCTCCCGAGGTGCCGGGAGAAATGGTTTTCGTCGTTGGTAGAGACCACTCACATAAGATAAATGTCCCAGTACTTAAACATTGCCCAATAATTAAAAATCGAGAAGAAATTTTATTAATGATAACAGTTTTACTAATTTGCAACGTTTAAACTATTTGAAATATAATTGCAAAATGTATTAGCTTTATATAGATACAATTATATGCTTACATAACTGAATAGTTATATCATGCAAAAATATTATTGTACACTAAAGCTTCGACAGTTTCAATCTCGCTTCTTACCTAATGGGCTCAAGCAAGCGAGAGAATATTTTTGTTAAGGTTGTAATTAATTATTATTTTATAATTTTTGAAATAGTACAGTTGTTGTGGATTTATTATATATTGAAGAATTGAAAATTAATTGGATCTCTTAATAATTTTTTGTTTTTAATATTGAAATTGTTGCGTTTATCCAATAGTACACGATAACATGTCACGGACCAGTTATTAAACGCGTGTTTAATGGTTATATAAACACTGGTACAGACGTCAGTATTCAGTGAAGTTTTAAAATTATTAACATTTATTGTACCGAAGTATTGTTTTCTATCCTATATATTTACGTTAATAATAACTAGAAAAAAAATATAATACTGTTTAAGAATTATTAGGATAATTAATCTTAAACTCGTCATAATATTAGTATAACCTAAAATTTTATAATATACTTTTAATCATTTTCAGACATAAAGTTATGCCGAAGATTTAACACAAATGTATCAAAAATAAAATGTTTTTATTACCCCAAAATATTACCATATTGATTTCTTTTCATTAAATGATAGAAATAGCTAAATTAAATATATATTCAATAATTGGGACACTTATAATTAATCACTGGGACTCGCTATGAATCTCATTTAGTTACTGGGCCATATGAACAGTTTCATGTTTTAATTAATTTAAAACTTTTCCTTTAACAAGTGTAAATTCTTGTTACGTTATCTGAAACTAGAAATTTTACGCTTTCGAATAATTATATTTAGTTATAATTTTATACTATTTAAATATAAAAGAAATTGCAATTATATCAACTGCTTCCTTAACTGTTTCACCACTGGGCCATTTACCTTAATTAATCATGGAAAAATAATAAAGAAGAAAGCAAAATTATTTATGAGTGAATACAACTTCAGATTCATTGATATTTCATTTGTTTATGCTAAACAAGTAAAGAACACAAAGATAAAGCGAATTACCTACCGGCGATTAGCAAGGCAAATGAATACAAAAGTGAATAAATAAAATAAATAAACAATAATAATAAAATAATGATAAAAAATAAAAATATAAATAAAAATAATAAAAAATCATAACTCGACCATCTCTCCTTTCTGCAGCGAGAGGTGGTCTTCTCGTTAGTTTTGAGAGGAAGAGTTAATATGACCAAATACTTTGGCTGCATTGTCCCTCAATGTCTCTACTATTTTATTATTCCCAAACATTAAACGAAAATAAACTTAGAAGTATATTTTAAATACGATTCTGTACACCGCTGTTTGACAAAAGAGGTTAAATGTAACCTCAGTTTACGTTTTATAGCCTGTAAATCTAGAAAAACATAGAAGGAACCGAAGTGACGCTATTTATTCAATTGTTTGTCTTCTAGAGAAGTAATTGGTCTGCACTTTAACGCGTTTTCACGTATAAAGTCTGAAATATAGCGAGTCGACCAACTCTCCGGCCCGACCGCGTCTCCCGGATTTACCCTAATGTTGGAGAGAGCTGAGTAGAACGAATAAAAATTTAGGTGATGGTGAAAATCTATTTAATGAATAAAATCCAGTTTCCTTTCCTTTTCACAGAGCCCCTTCTTTGTGAGTGCCAGAGCCCCTTATAAAATGTTGCACAATTCCTTGCTCCGAAATTTCCTAATCGAACACGAATGGACACGCATGACATACGTAATTCCTACCCTCTCCCATCTTTCCTCGACTAATTACTACTTCTGTCAAGCGAGTGCGCCAACCACTGCCTGTCCGCGGAAAGGGGCCTGAAGCGTGACTAGCGAGCACTTCTGAGGGACAAACCCTCCGCCAAAGGCGAAATTCACTTCGTCATCCAACGGCCAGAGGTCAGAAAACGAGTTTCGTTTTATTCCAACGACTGCCCCGCATCCATCGCCTACTTCCTACAGCAAGATCGCCGCTAACGCCTTTTATATCCTCTCTCGGCCCGCCTCAGGCGATTCGCGAGGCAAGCGCGGCTTTCAGAGCTCGCACGTCGCTCCGCGGCGAATCTCGCTCTTCATCGACGGATTCTGCATGTAGATACGGCTGACGACACACTTTCGTACACGCCAGAGCCCTTCAAGCGTCTGCTCGCTAACCTAACGGTGCCGTCGATGACGTCTCGAGAGGGCAGAAGCTCGTTTGGTGAGTAACGCTCGAGGAATTTTTCGACGATTGTCTCGGCGAACTACTGGGTATCGCTCGTTAAGTGGTTCGGAACGGTTATCAGGTTGCCGCTAACTCGATAAGCCTGCCGATCGTGGTTCAAGGTCCACCGTGGACTGTAGGAATTCCGGCTTCGCGCGTTCGACAGCTGTCGCGCGATAAGGCCGCTGGGCCTGCCCGATGCCGCGCGACCCAATTAATCTAAACGCCATTACGAGCTTGTGGGACAGAGTATTATCCGAGAGCAGGAGTTTAGAGCAGCTAGGAAGAGATCGAGTGTCCGTTTCGGTTTAAAGATCGCTTTCAAACGGAGTTCCTAAGGCCTACCTCAAACGGGACACTTAGAAATGAACCCACACGAACTGTTACGTATAAAATTTAATTTAATTTTATAGATAGATGTAAACGACGTAGAATTCTACTTAAATAAACGAATAAGGGAAGAATCTCCTTGTTACTCAACCCACCTGTCCATTAAATACTCCCATCAATCGAATCGCTCGAATCAATCGAAAGACCAATCCTTATTTCCAACTCGTATATAGAAGATGATGGACCAATCTCGTCAAGTATCGAAGCTGAGAGCCCGAGAAGCGAGACGCTGGCTCCCGGAGGAGCACACTTGCGAAACATGGCCCGACAAAACCGCAAAAACCGTTTTTCCGTCTAGGGTGGCTCTCCGGCTGAAGAGCTGCAAGAGCGTTGGCGCCAGTGCTAATGCAGCGCTCACTGCTCAGGAATGCACCGCTGTCGCAGCCAAGGGAATGCTTGTGTGCAGGCGATATATTTGTATATGCGGTGCATTCGCCCGGCGAGCGACGAATCTGGAAGCGAGCCGAGGTGGAGCCTCGACCAGCGGCCACGATCCGAACCTTTTCGATCTTTAAATTTAGCGCGGAATCGCGACCACCGTTTCCTCTCCTCTCATCGTGTTCACGGGCAGCCCCTCTAGCGCCAGGTTTAGCGAGATCCTCGTAGCTTCCATTTCCAGGAACCGTTTGCCACTTCCAGGGAAGGTGGATGGATCTTTCATCGGCGAGAGTTTCCGGTGACTCGGCCCATCGGCGCTCCTTCCCAGAAAGAGCAGATGGGCGAAGGGTGGAGGCGCGGGAATATCCGCGGCGCGATGTTTGGTCATCAAACAGGATATCCGATTAAAATGCCGGGAGACGAGAATAAGCAAACGAGCGCTAAAAATACGCCGCGCCGGTTCATTCCCTCCTGCTATTAACGCCACCGCCTCGGCTGTTTCTGTTCGGCGGGTGGGTTCGCGCTCCGGCTCGCGAGATCGCCGCGTATCCGGGGCACTTTTTGCGATCGTGACGTTGGAACGCGTGCCAGCGGCTCGAGTACGTCCGCCGCATCCGTCACGGAGATCCCAGCGGGGCGAGCAAAAATCGAAGGTCGTCGACCGTTCCTCTCCCCTCCGGACTCTGGAGTCGGACCTGCTGCGATTCCGCGGGTGCTCGGTCTCCGGGCGCGACGTAGAAACGTTGAAAGACGCGATGTTACGAGAGACAGCGGGCGGCAGGTTGGATCGCGAAGGCATGCAAACGGTGAAAGGCGGTAAAATTTCACTCCTCCGTTCGTTTGAGAATTCCCTCCGTTCCCCTCTTTCCCCTCCCCGCCGTTGTCGAAGGCGTTTATATGCCGATTTCGCGGCGTTCAAGACCGAGCCGAGAGGAGTTTCACGTCAACAACGGGGACTGGTTTGGCTTCGCTTTTTAATCCACTCGATCTTCTCGCCGCCGACGACTACTCGCTCGGAATCTAGGTTTGTGGAGCTACGGACGAGCGCGGCCGAGGCAGGGCTGACCGGCAGCCCTATCCACTTTCGTTCCTAATCGACCCGGCTAGGTGGACGAGAAAGGTGTTGCGTTGTTCCAGTATCGAGAAGAAAAATCTCAACTCGCGAGGCTTAAGCTAGCTCTGCGGTGTGTTGAACGAACGGAGCGCGCGGAAAGCGCGAAGATAAGCTCGCGGATCCTAAGTGTCCTGGGGCGAGAACAAAGGCGACGCGAATGGTGTAAATCGAGTATGCTGCGAATGGGTGCTGGCCAGCACCCACGTGACACGCGTGGAGCAACGTGTGCGCGCGCGCACAGTCGTCCAATTAAAGCCTACGCGCGATTAGCAACGCTTCGCGACGCGTACTCGCAGCGAAACGCCGTGAAATTTTCTCACGCGAGCCTCCGCACTCGGGAGAAACGCGTGTCCGCGGCGGACGCGGCGCGATCGAAGGTGATCGCCCACGTGGCGCTTTCGAGGCTGCCTTTTAACGGCGTTTCCTCTTGAAACACCAGCTCCACCACTCCTCGCCGGGAGAAGCGGCCCGTACCCATTACTCGCGATGACACAATAACAACAACGCGACAAAGGCCGTCACCGCGGCGAGCCGCTTACGCAAGGACGCGTGGAAGGTAAGAGGCGACTCGATTAAGCGGATATTAGCCGAGTCGCGATTCGTTCGTGCTCCTACAGTGGGTGGAATAACGACCCATTCGATGCTTCACGTTCGCCTTGCTCCAATCGAGCGATCCTCGCGACGGCAAAGGCTTTGTTCTAGGCGCTTCGAAAGCACTTGGTATTATTCCCTTGGATCCGAGACCTATCGTGAGTAGGCTGAGTGGAAGAGACTTAGCGAGACATATCAGGTGATATAAAGTGATGTTCACCCGCCAAATGCGTCAAGACACCTGTTCACTTCGGTGTACGGGAGACCGGGGCTAAAAGTTCCGGGGGTAAGTTGTTCCGACGGTTCTATCTTCGAAATGAAAAGAGCGTTGTACTTTAAACTATTTTTTCCGTGTAAGTTGATCACGCCACTCTGTCGCCCATTTTAATAGCGTCCGCGACAGCGAATCGTTTGGCTGTAAGCAAGGACCTATTAGTCGCGTACCACGTGAGTAAATATTTTTCTATCATTATTTTTTGGTCTATTTCGATTATTAAACGTTGATATTATTGATTGATTCGTTCTTATGGATCAAATGACATTTAAGAACATGGTGTAACAGTGTTTATCGTTACAATACATGTATAAGTAAAATAATCTCTCAAATTGCTACATTTGTCGATAGGGGTAGTTGTTACCGTGATTTGGGGCATGTTGTTACCGTAACAACTTGCCCCACCGCAAATGTATAAATTGTTCCTGCTGTGCTTTAAGGGGAGGTTCTGGTCTAAATGTCGATTTTTTTTTATTTCATTTTTCGAATGTTCAACCTTTTAGGAAAACGTGTTTAAAAGGATTTGTTGAAATTCGTAAAATTCCCGAAGTTATAGGCATTTGAGTAGCGGCAAATGCATGGGTCACAACCGGTCACTCGGCGCTCACGTAAAACTTTAAACGCGTTTTTCCCGAAACAGTGTTCTCAAAATCGGTGGGACCTGTATCTTCAAAAGTTATTATCCGATTCGACTGAAACTTTTTTATTTTGAAGAATATACTTCTGGCTAGGGGGGCGGGACTAAAAAATTACAAAAAGTTGAAAATTTATAATTTTCAAAGGCGATGAAAGGACGGAAAATACAGGGAAGTGATTTCAAACTGGAAGTGTCGTTATTTTCTAAAAAAAATGTCATTTTTGTAATTTTTTTAGTTCCCCCCTAGCCAAAAGAATAATCTTCAAAATAAAAAAGGTTTTAGTCGAATCGGATAATAACTTTTGGAGATACAGGTCCCACCGATTTGGATCAATTTTTTAACGCCTTGACTTTAACGACTCCCCAGGGCTGTCTGCAATGATTAATTATAAAACAAAAAATATATTTCTATAATTTAAGACATCCTTAATACAATGCAAAAAGTCCCATTAAATTATATATAGTAGTTTTCCTTTGATTAATTCCCAAATATCACCTATTTTTTTGGGCTCTAGACAAGAACCTCCCCTTAAGATGCGAACATATGAATGAAAGGCGGAAAGGGGCACCATTTCCATCGAAGTTACGCGTAAAATTACAACTGTCGCTAGAGAATTCAATATCTGCCACTTGACTCTTTCGAGAGTTATTAGAAAACTACAATCTCGACAAGAAGCCACTGTAGGCTACAAGTACAAATCTCAATAAGTAGGTACTCACAAATAGTTGAATGTAAGACTGATTTGTAGATTTTAATTTTTATACCAAAGATAATGTTTATGGTTATTATATTGTTTTGGTTTTCTTCTATTGATAATACATTTTTGTTGATCCGAACCCTTATAAAAAACATTATTAATAAAATTCTGTTTTGTTTCATTAGAAAATGAAGTATTTCATTAAAAGGCAACTCTTATATCTTAGTAACAACTTACCCCAATGCGATAACAACTTGCCCCATAAAGGGGTAAGAAGTTCCGCTTCGACTAGCCACGAATAAATTATTTTTTATGGAAAACCTATTACAATATATTAAATACAAGCTTAAAGTCATAAAATATAATAAATTTAACAAGAAATTAATCAATGATGGAGAGAATAACTACATTATTTTCTAGTCATTTTTTATGTTTTATCAAAATCGCAACTTTTAGCCCCGGTCTCCCCTACCCAGGTTTCTAATAGCTCAATGGAGCACGGAAAATTTTTACTGCTCCACTGCTCCAAATTTTTCTTCATTATTTAAATTTTCTTTCATTTTATGAGAGTAGATGAATGAAATGTTTTTAATTAAACACCAATTCCAGATTTTTCACCATTGAAAAAATATTATATCCTAGGGCCATGCAGCCCGGTGTTAAGGAGGCATAGTAGGTACTTTCTTTGTCCGAAAATTAAGCATTCTTTATGAATTTTTTTCTACATGAAAATGAAACGCTAGAAAGATGGGATTTGTTGCAAATGAAAGATCACTGTTTGACAGTATTAAAAGAATTTTGATTTAAAAAAAATCAGCCGAAGCGGAGCAGGAGCGGAGTTGAAGTAAGTATTTTGATGTCGAGGCGAAACAAGATTGAAGCAAATAAAGAATTAATCTGCTCCAATCTCCTGGTAAAGAATGAACCTCCGAGCTCTTGATCACAAATTATTACTATATTTCTTCCACCCGCAGTTCACAGTTCCCTATTCCGTCAAGTACATTTACGACTCCACCTTCTTGCTCCTCTGACGAGGCTCCGAACGGAGCAGAAGGTGCTCGACTGTAACAGACCGCGGTAAGAACGGTCCGGAGACCTGCGCGTTGCACGGTATTTATCTTGCAACGGAATTCGAGAGATCGAGCGTATCTGCAAATCGGCTGAACGGTGGCGAGCAGCGGTGCGCGGCGTTCAGACCGAGCGGAACGGAGGAGCGTTTAGATCGGCGCCGTGTCTGCGGCCTCAGCGACGTTCACCCGTCCCCGGCGAGAAAACTGTGCTAACTAAATGTGATCTAGCGGCAACAGGCCTCCGCGTACCCGTCTGGCCAGCGATTTCCGCGCTCACGTTTTGAGCATCGTCCAGGTTGGAAACCGCCGCGGGCGCCAGAAACACAGCCGCCAGGGTAGAGAGTTGCCCGACTCGGGGAGCACCGCGAAAAACTCGGGAATTCGACCAACTTGCTCTTTTTACTGGATCCTAATGCTCGCGAACACGGAAGGATCGCCGGTTATTTCGCTCGACCGAGCGTTAAATAGATATTAAAGGGATATCGGGGCTTATTCTCGCCGAGAGATTACGTCGTTAACACGGTGCGCGCAAATGCGCGGCATTAAGTGGCCCCGCCAGCCAGCGATTATCCGGGCAGAAAACTCTGGCTTGCCGTGTAGCGAACCACAGCTTTTAAAGCTTCCCTAGCTGCGTTCGAGGCAGCTTTAACGACGTTCCTTCTCATTGAGCACGATCTCTCAGGAATCTCGTTGGATGAAACGGACGGGGTAAAAGGGCAACGAAGAGACCGCGGATCGGTGGATCGCCGTTTCCATCGTTTCTACTTCCACCGAGCGAAAGTTCCCAGTACCGATTCCCGCAGTTATCCCCGCGGATTGCGTGACTTTTATTCGCAGACTCACCGAAACCGGCGCCGGGCTACCGAAATCGCTTGCCGAGGCCAGACGCCCAGGAACTCTCGACTTACCTGCAACAAAAGGAAGAAACGCGAGATAAGTATACGTGGGGAAAAGTGAAAACTGCGCGACAGCTGCGTAAAAAGGTAAAAAGATTGCACGCCTCGGATGGAAACCGCCGCAGCGACGCCTCGGTTAACGCCGGGGCGATGGAACCGCGAGGACGGGAGGGTAATAATTATACGGAATCGTAATTATCCGAGTGCGTGGAATCGGCCGAGAGGCCCGCGAGCGACGCCAGGCGTCCCACACGACGATTTCACGGCATTCAGGTCATCGACGACCGTCCCACGAGAAAATATTCCATGTACGCGTGCAACTTTAATGCCGGAGTCGGTATTTGACCAAACAAGAAGACTGTACAACCATTGCCTCGTAGAATTCTATCAATAAACCACTTTGTATCTGCTTTAGTAAACACTGCGGAATCCTATGTAGGTCCGAACGAATCGAAAACTAAGCAGGCGCGTGAAAGCAAGGTGTTTGCCGTACACTTGCGAAAAATAGCCCCGACAGGTCGCTTCACCCGAGTTTAGTACCGCGATTTCGCGCGGAAACGAGGTTGCGATGAGGCGCGTTAATGTATGCGAGAGCGTTCTCGCCGGAGCTATCGGAAGAGGAAACGGCCAGATCGTTCGATTTCAAGGAAGGAGTCGCCGAAGAAACGAGGACACGTCCGAACCACGTGAACGGGAACGCCAAAGCGTGTAAGCGCGGCTCACGAACGAGGAAGCGACAGTTAGGCAGTTCGTGTCATCGTCTTCGGTAGCCACCGTAGACCTCTCGTCTTAACGGGTTGAGTGCTCGCTTCCGATCCACTTTCGTCGCTCGCCTAGAGCTCTCCGTGATTTTCTCTTTTTCCATAGACCGTTCTTTTTTTCCATCCGAAACCAACGGTTACAGCGCACGAGCCTTTACATTCGCAATAACCGATATCGCCGCGTTAATTCCCCTTTCCGTTGAACCTAGCCTGGCTCAAAAACGTATCTGGAAGGCAAGTCCTCGAGTCGAACGAGGCAAATCCAGGCGAGGTATGGCGAAAACGTCTTTTTGTGAAACCGCGCCGAGCTTCGCCCGTCGATCGGTGCTGCGGGAGAGATCGATTTCGAAATCGAGCAACGCCGCAGAGAGACAACCGCAGAAATTCGCGATCGCAATTGCAACCGGAGATCAGGTCGGTCGGGTTCCCGAGCGGCGGCGGGGCGGGCGAAAATATCGCTGGTAATTTCGTTGCGCCGGCGAAAAGAATATCGCGAGGACGTGGGTCGAAAAGCTGTCGTTACCGTGCTGCCAATAAGCCTCGCGCCACGGCAGCAATAAACGAGGAGGGCGATAAATCGAGTGGAATAACTGGCCACACCTGTGCACGGTGTAGACTGTTAGGCGAGCACGTAAAAGTGCCTCGAGAGCACGATCACCCGCGCCTCCAGACAGGCCCCGTCCACGGGGAACTTCTGCGAAACTGTATTTCACGGCGAGACGACACGCGAGCGACTCGCGCGAGCTCGAGACCCCTGGGAAAAAATCTCCAGGGGGAATGTAGCTTTAAATGTAGCAGAATCCACCCTATCGCGCGTACAACGCCCACTCCGCGCGATATCGAGCGTTTATCTCCTTCGAGTTTGCTGTCCTTTCGCGTGGAATGCGGTGTACTTACGATGGAATGTCATATCCCGTGTCAGAAGATTGCTACCACCGCAGGTGTGACGGATTTTTACGCCGCGCCGTGCATTCCGCCAAGGAGAAGGATCCTGGGACCGTGTTAACGCGGCTGTAGCGATGGTAGATGATTGCTGGGTACAAGAAACGAAGGTTTCCTGGCGAAACTAGTGTCAATGAAGCAAATAGTGGCTATACAAGTAGAAGCTGCTGTGTATTTTCTAAGGAGCAGCCAATGCTGAGGACCTGAACCACGATCCAAGGGAATCAGTCAAGGAGAATAGTTCCAGTGGGCAGGAGAGTTCTGCCCTCTTTAGTTAAATTGTCCTATCTAGCTTTTTGAAACAACCGAGAAAACTGAGGATTTATCATTTACTTTGTACCATACTTACTTTACGTTGTCATTATTTTGTAACAGCCTAATATAATTTTTTGTAATAGGTGTACCGGTAGGGAATGTATTATTAACGTATCAATTAATTAATTGTTTTAGATAATATATTTTAATCATTTTAAAAGAAGTTAGGTTAAATATATTAAACTGTTTATAAATCTTTACGAAACACGTAGAGTTTTCTAACTTTACTTGAAAGGTAAAAGCCGTGTGGAACTTCAAATATTTCAACGTATCTCAAAAAATGAAAAAATGCGAGATAGGACAGTTTAACTGTATCAACCTTTTTGGGAGAATTCAGCATAAGTTCCTGAGGTCGGCTGCCTAGGTGTTGGGTAATCCGGTGGCGTTCTCTGATCATGATTATGGTCCGATTCTCCGCGAGTTCAATCTTATGTCGTTGTCTCAGAGAAGACTCGTGGCTGATATGCTGTTTCTGTATAAAGTTTTCCATAACCGAATAGATTGTGCTGACTTGCTAAGCAGGTTAAACTTTTATGCCCCGTGCAGATATCTCCGCACTCGGCCTGTGTTTGATTCCAGATTGCCATCGTATGCTCACCATACGGCTGATCCGATCAATCGTGCAATGCGTGAATTCAATGATCACTTCCTGAATATTGATTTGTTCTCATGTTCATTTGGTAACTTTCTTGTATTGCTGCAGAGGGATGTGATGGATGTACGCGCAGGTGTGACTGTGTGATAGACAGACTCTGTTTTTGTTATGTTTACTTTTGTTATGTGAAAAGGGTTTACCCCGTTTACTGTGAATAATAATAATAATAATAATTGTTAGAAATTACTTCACATAGGTTCAAAATTAATGCTACACTATAAACACAACTATGGTTTATTATATAGCCAATACACAGTGTGTCCACGTATTAGTGTAATTTGGTAGAGTAGGGTGACCTGTCCAGTGAATGAACACCCCTCACTGAATGAACGTTGCTTATGTAATACGAAAAATTAATGCCTATCGCGCGCATTTCATGTTGAAACTTACATCGAAATTTAGAGTGGACGCCCACAGACGTCTCGCAAAAGCGTTTTTCTTTTTACTTCTAACTTACACGGCATTAATACCGTTTATTCAACAGTTGACCCCACGGCCGTTCATTCACTGGCAAACGCGGACATTTCTTACTTTACCAATGAATGAACAACTTAACCTGTCTTTTTTTCTGTTGACACTTTCGCCGCCAGTGTGAAAATTAAGTTAACCCACCCCAGAAAATAAATTTCAGCTGTGCATGATTATGATCTTATAAAACTAGTAAAGTATCAAATCAATAATATTATTGCAATTAGAGAATAAAAAATTATTTACACAAAAAATCGTCTAAATACATTGGAAACCTAATCTCTGTTATTATCCCGTTCATTCACTGGGGTACCCCTGTTCATTCATTAGAAATTTATGTTCATTCACTGGTCATTGGCCCATTTTTTATATAATCCTCTGCCAGACTTTTAATGAAAGTTACAACTATCAAACATTGCTAGAATTGTGTTCCGGGATGTCTGACTTTCGTAATAAAACAGCTTGCTTGCAGAAATAATATTCAGGGAATTAAATAACGACTTTTGAATTCTAATTTTAACAAACATGCAGCTTAAGTGTTCATTCACTGGACAGGCCACCCTATAAAGGTATACAAGAAAACGAACTAACTTGACGAGTCAGAACACGATATGCACAGTCTGGTCACATTTCTTAGACTAACTATGGTCGTCGCTTTACGTTCCAGCCAAGACCTTTCGCCCCCCCCTCCAGAAAAGAAAAAACGCAGCCCCTTGAGCCTAAAACCCTAACGGTGTGAATCGTTGAACTCCAATAATAATAATAATAATAATAATAATAATAATAATAATAATAATAACTAAGAAGGGCAGAGTTAGTGCAGGTAGTGATCCTCTAGGGAGTAATCGGTATAACCGCAGCCATTTGTGCAATTTGAGAGCAAAATCGGAAATAATATAACTTAAACATTTATTAAATCGTCTGCTTTCCAAGTTGATTGTTTATCTATCTCTTTATCCGTATTTCTGTTTCTTTCTTTTTTACAGTTTCTGTCTTTGTCTACTTCAGCTGTTGCTCCAAATCGCAGCAACCAACCAGCGACAATGCACGTTGTTCCGATCACTCTCTAGAGGATCACTAAGTGGAGGTATCCAAAAGTCGATTCCGACTTCGAATTCATCGTGCACGCGGTATCGAATCGAGGAGACCGTGCGTGTTAGCGGTTGCGTGCGAGAAACGCACGCGGGACCAGCTCGTCAGCTGTCAGTCCCCGCAGTGAAGAATGTGCCTGTCGAGGGGAACGAATTCTCGCGTTTCAGCTGACGACCAGCGTTGCTGTTGCTAAGCCTCGGGAAGGTCGGGCCTCGAATAAACGCGTAAACTTTCCGCGGCGCTCCTTTCCGGACGTGTTCGCGTGCACCAACAAGCACGCAAGAGGGATATTGCGAAAATCCCTGCAACCGCTACCAAATATAGCGTTGCGCGAGCTTTGTAACTCCGCCGATGGATTTCGCGCGAAAGAATCGAGCGAACGAGTTCAGGCGCCGTGAAAACGTGGAAGATTTTCGCGCGACACGCTGCTTCCGCCTTTTTCTCCGGGACATTTGATTCTCACACGACCCGCCAAGGTTTTTCAATCCACTCGGCCGCTCCGTGGCTCGAGCTGGCGAATTAATTGCGATACCAGTTACGCGCGAGACTTTCACGGCGCTGACGTCATTAGCGTAACGCCGAAACGAAGATCCGTGGAACGTGATTTAGAGATCCGCCGGGCGTTTCGTTACCGTTCCGCCGTAAGGTGGATTCGTCAATGGTCTAGTCATCGTTTTCAACGAATTTTGCTGGCCTACATACCTCGTCAATCGCGAGTACGTGCTGTCGTTCAAGCGGGATAATCGCGCGAGCTGTTTCGTAAGGTGTTGACGGTGTTAAATAAAATTGAAGCTCTTACAAGCAGTATCTAGGTACTTTGCAAGTTAACCATGCTTGCTGGCTTGAAAGAATGGACTTTTAAGCGTTGCATTAGGTTCACAATACTAATATAATCAAATCTTCCAAAGCACTGATACACACATAATGGCGCACTGAGGATTTAATCTTGAGAGGAGCGAGTTGAACGGATAAAAATATTCTTAATTTCAATAGTTCAATAAAATTCATTAGATGATTATAAAAATTTATTTAAAGAATGAAATCCAGTTTTCTTTTCTTTTTATAATGCCCCTTTTTTGGGTGCCAAGGCCCTTTGACCTCCCTCTGAGTGCGCCACTGAATCAAACCAGCACAGACTATCAAAAAATGAGAAATGGTGGCTCTACGAATAGGATACCCTGATGAAGCTAGCCGCAGTCCCCACAAAATGTTAAAATACTGTCCCAAAGGGACATGCTTCGCACCCAGAAGCCCGCAGAAGCAGCAACCCAGTTCGCGAAAGCCTGGAACACCTGGTTTCGTAAGGTTCCCCTGAATCGGCGCGCCTGGCCAGACGGATCAGGTCACATCTCGCGTGCCCCAACCCAGAGACCGAGTTCTTACGACCCGAAAACGAGGGGACCATGCGTCGAGGTGTTCGGATCGAACGTTCCCGATCGATTGACCCGCATTACGTTACACAAGGGCCGTGCAGCTGGCCCTGGCGTTTACGGGCGTGTACCCGTGCATCGTGCACACCGCGCCGTCGAATCTGGGACAGAGAGAAAGAGAGGGCAGAGCCGGTAAAACGATATCATTGGGCTATATCGATCGCGGTTGCACGACGGTAAGTGGCTCGAGGGGCACAAATTCGCCCTTGGGATTCCTGCGAGGCGTGGGTGATCGGCTTTTTCCAAGCGGTGATCGAGCAACGATCGCCACCACGTTTTACTCGTTAGCTCTGCTTGGGTACCGCGTGACCTCCTCTCCAGAGCTGCAGTCATCTTTTTTTTCACGAGGACAAGATCGTAGTCGATTGAGATCTCATCCCATCTCACGTGTTCACTGCGGAAAAGAAGCAGGCCGTGCAACGGAGAAAAAGCTCCTACGTACACCAAAGGATCGATAGTTGTATCGCCTTGAAAATGTTGGGAGGAGTAGGTTGCAAAGATGAGGCTGCGAGCTTGCTAATAAGTATTCTGATACGGTAGCCATGCTGCACCGAGTAACATCGATCTTGGGAATGAAGAATAAGTAGCAAAGGACTGGATATAATGTTTGACCAGTGTGAATCAAGTGAAAGATGCTGCGGCGAATCTGGGAAATTGATTCGCGGAGCTCCGCGGTCTGGCCTTATTTTCCTAGATCACGCGATAGCAGCGTAACAATCCGTAATTACGGAGAATATCTCGTTCGTTACTGGCCGAGTAGATAAATTACGGACGCTGACCGTTCGAGCTAATTGCATCCCCTTTATCGAGGGTAGTCGAGCGACCTCGACGGTGGTCGGGGGATCGATCAAGCGATTCGAAAGCTTCAAGTTCCTCGTGAGTCACCGCTAGTAGCTGGTTATCCTGGCCAACATCACATGGTCACCTATTTCGAAGTAACGAGAGATCTCTGGACGCGAATTAATCGCTTTACTCTGGAAAATGGAGACATATCTGCTTACGCGCTTAAGAATTAATGGCTGCATTCGCCTGAGCGGTGCGTGAATCGAGGCACAGGGGTGGGTATACCTTGCGACACGATAGAAAATGCGGGCAAGGTTATTCCCTTTCCAATGCACGCCACAATGGACACGCGGAACCGCAACGATCGACGATACCCGCTTGCGAAGTAGGACGCCCCGAGGTGGGATCGCTAGACCAACTTACTTTCCAACGATTCCTGGACGCAGTGCGGTGGATAGGGCTTGGAACGTGGCGAAAATCAAAGTTACATTTGTGCGAGATATTTTAGAAATAGGGTAAATCCGGGAGACGCGGTCGACCTAATATAAAATGGCTATTAAAACTAATACAGGTATTACTTATTTTATCAGAACAAACCTAATATGTTCAGAATTTTATGCTGATTCAGAAAAACTGGTCGATATTTGCTTTAAGACAATATTTACTGTAAATCGGGTTGAAAACTGAAGTCATGACATCTGACCACCTCTCCCGAGGTGCCGGGAGAAATGTTTTTCGTCGTTGGCAGAGACCACTCACATAATTATTCATGGAAAAATAACAAAGAAGAAAGCAAAATTATTTATGAGTGAATACAACTACAGATTCATTGATATTTAATTTGTTTACGCTAAACAAGTACAGAACACATCAAAGATAAACCGAACTACCTACAGCGATTAGCAAGGCAAATGAATACAAAAGTGAATATATAAAATAAATAAACAATAATAATAATAATAAAATAATGATAAAAAATAAAAATATAAATAAAAATAATAAAAAAATCATAACTCGACCATCTCTTCTTTCTGCAGCGAGATGGTCTTCTCGTTAGTTTTGAGAGGAAGAATTAATATGGCTAAATACTTTGGCTGCATTGTCCCCCAATATCTCTACTATCATTATTCTCAAACATTAAACGAAAATAAACTTAGAAGTATATTTTAAATACGATTCTGTACACCGTTGTTTGACAAAAGAGGTTAAATGTAACCTCAGTTTACCTTTCATAGCCTGTAAATCTAGAAAAACACAGAAGGAACCGAAGTGACGCTATTCATTCAATTTTTTGGCTTCTGGGGAAGTAATTGGTCTTCACTTTAACGCGTTTCTACGTATAGAGTATGAAATATAGCGACTCGACCAACTCTCCGGCCCGACCGCGTCTCCCGGATTTACCCTAAATGGCCAACTCTACTTTAACCCCATTCATTATAGATCCGTAAAAGAGTAAACCCAGCATTACGAATGTAGGTATATACAGTGGCTCACAGCCATAATCGTACACTCTTTAAAATCGCATAACATTTTTAAAATTGGTCCAAACGACTTGAGTTTTTTTTGAGAAGCTAGAAGGATTAGTTTGCTAAGTGACGTGTTTCGTCGTTTTAAAAAAAAATGCAATTGGTCGGAATAGTGAAAAAAATAGTAATGGTCGTTTTTTAAACTTTTTTTGTGAGCCTGTAATGAAAATTCAAAAAACCCGTTTGTAGATTGAAGTAAGTTATATACATGTCTCAAATTTCATCAAAATCGGTTAATGTTGCTCTGAACTACACACGTTTAAAGATCGCAGAATAAGGTCGAGAATCCCTGATTTTAGGAATTTCCGCGATTCTGGATCTTATTCTGCGATCTTTAAACGTTTGTAGCTCAGAGCAACGTTAACCGATTTTGATGAAATTTTAGACATGTATATAACTTACTTCAATCTACAAACGGGTTTTTTGAATTTTCATTACAGGCTCACAAAAAAAAAAGTTTAAAAAACGACCTTTACTTTACTATTTGTTTCACTATTCCGACCAATTGAATTTTTTTAAAAACGACGAAACACGTCACTTAGCAAACTAATCCTTCTAGCTTCTCACAAAAACTCAAATCGTTTGGATCAATTTTAAAAATGTTATGCGATTTTAAAGAGTGTACGATTATGGCTGTAAGCCACTGAACCTTGCCTCGATGCACTTCTGCGTGCAATTCGTTACGAGTTTCTCAAGAGAACGGAAGAAAGGGCAACTGGAAAAAAGGGGGAAACGCGGAGTCGAGGGATCGAGGGATGATCGAATCTGCATATCGTTACCCTCGATCGCGGCTTCATCTTTCGACGCCATAGCGCGGGGACGAGGTTGCCCATCTTCGATCGGCCGCGCGATACCTGAACGCCACGGTGTCGATTTTTCGATCCCGGGCGAGCTCCATCGAATGGTTTTTTCAGCGGTAAAGAAACGAAACGGCGATTGGTATCGTCGGTTCGCGTCGCTCGCTCGAGTTGGCCGACCTTCACCCGGCTACCGTCGCCATTATGCTCGTTACACACCGGTCGTGGTTGTAATTTACGGTTAACCGAACGGAAACCGAAGGGGAGCGACCGCGTTGTAGTAACGAGGTCGCCGCGTATAGGGCCTTAACGAACAAACCGCCGACTCTCTCTTTCTCTTCTCGTTGCTCGCGTCTCGCACGATATCCAGCGCACGATTTCGTTGCGATCTCCTTCCACCGACGCCCCCGGACGCGCGAAATCATCGGCGAGAGAACGGCACGCATCGGACACCGATCATCGTTCGAACCAGCGATTTTTAAATAGCAATTCTACCGAGAAACCGCGGATAAACTGCGCGGCAATCGCCACCGGGATACCATCGAGCCTCGCTTCGTTACGTTGTTTACGACGCGCGCGTTCACGGAACGCGTCGGGACGAAAGAAAAAACCGCCAGGGACAGGCGTGCTCGTTTCCACCGAGACAAAACCGGCGGCAGGGACGGCAGGGTGGGAGAAGAAGCGAGAAAGAAGTGGCGTTTCGCGTATCGTCAGGCATAATAGGCATGAATGGAACTGCTGGCAAAAGTACTTTATGCTTCGCTGAAAGAGCTCGCTGAGGAGGGGGAGGAGAGAAAGACGCGCGTGGGCGGCCAACAGGCCACGGAAGAACGGGTAATCTGATTTTCGAGGATACGGCTCGGTATGTAAAACCGAGGTGATCCATGAGGCTGTGCTAAAACGAGAACCCTGGAACGATTGAATACGAGTCGCCGCGGCCAAAGTGAAGATTCGATGTGTAAAATGATCCACCTACGCATTCTCTTCTGAGTGTTTTCTGCTCAAAACCTTCCTTAACTTCTGATCAGCGTGCTTCGAAATATAGAACATTCCCTATCTACAATCTCAGTGAATTATAAAAGAAAATTACATACAAAAATCGGTCGTATGGTCTACTTAAGGTAGTTCCTAACCAACTATGCTAATCAAATTAGAGTTGGATAATAAACGATAAATATAAAGTAGTATGATACTATGGAAATAATAATAATTTTTAACATCATGTATATATATTTTAAAAAGTTCAATGTTAATATAAATAATTGTAATACGAAAATGGAATATTAAATTGGTAAGCGTAGTGAATTGGAGCAGCAGATCTGACAACGTCGCATTCATTTGGAGCGTCTTTTATAACCAAAAATGTTAGAAAAAATGTTCATATGAATCTGAATCTTCGTTCGCTATTTAAATGTTTAAACATATCGATTGTGCGACGTTGCCACGTTCACTGCTCTACGTAGTTTCTCAAAAAGTTGCACGTAAACCTATTTTTTTATGGGCATTTACGAAGAAACTATGTGGTCAGTTTTGCAGAAATTAATAAATTCATTTCGATGTACTTTTGTGCCAATTTTGGTACACTTTTTAAACATGGTTTTCCTGTTTCAGAAGAAAAACTGAAACTATAACCCTCTTTTTTTTGACTTCGCCATATGCCTTTAATTAACAATTTCTCGATAACTATGTGGTAAATCGATTCTAAACTTTGTACAAGGGTTTCTTGTATTCGAAATTAGTTTTGCACTAAATTTCAAAGAATTCTTGAATGTAGTCGATTATTCAGGAACTACCTTAATGTAAAAGGCACTGACCATCAGGTTTTTGGGAAGAAAGAAAAGTCATGAATGCCTTTCAAAAGTGTCCAGGCAACGAGAGATCTTGCCTTGTAGATCATCGGGAAACATCCAGTCGCCCTTCTTTATCGTGCTCAACTCCCCCTAGACCTTGTGTCTTAATATCTCCACCTCCAGCCCTAGTCGTGATCGATCTCTGCCCATAGATCATTCCAGGACGTTTCTCACTCGACGGAGATTCGCTGATTTCCCGCCCCACCGCGATATCGCGATCGATTTTTCTTCGCCGATAACGTCGAGATCCGGCGCGATTCGCCGTGTCTACTGTCGCGTCCGGGCGCACGGATCCAGAACGATCTCTCGATCTCTCGTGGTGACTTCCAAGTCCCCATAGAATGCATCGTTTTCCTAGTCAGACGATATCTTTATTCGGAAGGCCTGTCGAAAGAGAACCGCCTGCCTACTGCGAACGTGTCTGCGTTCGCCAGGAACTCGATCCTTTGTCGCTTACATCGGCGTAACAGACTTCGCGATCGTGTCGGTGAAAGAATCGACTTGTATGGCGGAGGAAGCTTAGAAATGTGAGTTTCCACTCTTCACTCTATCTCGACTCTCTTGGACACTTTGAAATAGGTACTGGAAACAAAAATACTCGGGATACGTTTGAACCCATCCCTGCCTTCGTCAAGGAATGCCCAACACCGAGCAATACAAAGCATGTGAGAGGAAACGGGGAAGGTGGACTTCCTTTTGTGAGGCTGGCTGGTGGGAGGTCTTCCAAGCCGATTCTTTCTTCGACCCTAGGATAAATACGGGGCCGTTGAACAGCGATCGTTGGAATTTCTCGTTATTTCTCCAGAGTCACGGCCCGTCCGCGAGTCTGGGTGGCTTCCTCGGGGCTCGTGGAACACGACTCCCCCGGGGAAAAGAGTTATCGATCGGATGATCCGGCGTGCACGGCAGTGAACGGGCAACGATCACGACGACCTTGAGGGGAAGGCAACGTTTATTCGTCGATGCAACGCGGCCGGCATACCATCGTATTTTCTCACCCGTGAACATCCCAGCCACTGCACTTTTTCCTCCTCTGTCCCTCTCCGTCGAGCGGACGGCAGGTAAAACGCGAGAAAGAGAGGAAGAGAGAGAGAGAGGAGAAGCTGCGACGATCCAACGGATCGATCGCCGTGGCGACCGTTCCGATCGAGCGAGCCGATAAATATAATTAAGGCGACGGGAAGCTGAAGAGCCCTCGACACGGAACACCACGACCGCTTTTATCATTCCCTGTATCTGTATCGGCCGATAATCGGCGTCATCGCGCGGAAGGGATGTTAATAAGACGTCGTGCGCGCGGCTCGAGTCCCGACGAGTCACGACTCGGGCCCGGCCAAATTAACGACCGTTCCGCCGATTGTCAAAACAGGAAATCTGGCCGGCTGAGTCACGCTGGACCGTCTCGGCGCTGTACGAGAGAGGGAGACGAGGGAAGAGGCTCCCCGGGCAGAAGGAAACGCGTGCGCGGAAGGAAGGATCTACGCGTCCGTTCTGGATCCTCCCGTTAAAACCAGCATCCTTCTGGCATGAAAGAGGGGCATTGTTATGCTAAGTGAAAAGACGCGCCAAGGCATGGGAAGCACATCCTGGTGGCAGACAAGGAAGGAGAGCCGTGTGCCAGAGGCTCGAGCCAATGCTGGCACGGGGGAACCAGCTGTTGCCCGGCTGAAGGCAGCTGCCGCCCTAGGCGACCCGAAACCCTGTCGAGGGCGAAGAGAAATCTTGGAAGAATCGGCCCGTGACCGCGTGCCCCGAACGGAAATCTGTCGAACGGATCGGTGGGCTGGAGCGCTCGAGTTTTGGGCCGATGCCCAATAGCCTGGAAGAGTCCCCGTTGCCAGCCGCAGGCAGAGTCCTCGAAACGAGATCGCCGCGGCCACGATTTTCGAGGCTTCGATCGTAAAAAGTGAAACGAGACGTCGCCGTTACCGAGGCGCGGCGTCCTTAACCGTTCCGAACAAAGGCCACGGAATAGCAGCGAGCCGGATATAGGCGTGATCTTTTTTGCCAGTAGATCGACTAACTGCGATGCACCCTGGGATCTCGTTTTCCCCCCACGGAGGGAAGGTCATCGGCGACCGGATTGCGAACCGAGTCTCGAGCAAGTAGGCAGCCAGGCTGTCGCGCTAATTGCAGGTGCTGTTACCGTTACTTTCCAGATGGCATGCCCGTTTCTGTCGCGTTGCCTCGGCCGCTCGGAATTCTCCGTGAACGCCACTTCGATCGAGTTTTCCTCTGCCATACACTATAAAGACAGTCCCCCGGTTTACCAAATTCCAATTGCGAAAGCCTGGGCGCTGGAATCTAGTATCACAGGCTGTGCAGAATGTATGTAACATTCGAAGCTGCTCTATGACAGCCTAATCCCAACACTTCGACGTCTACCTGGGTAGATCTACAAGATCCACAAGGCTACGTTGAGGGACCAAAGGGGTAAGAGCTTCACAGAGACACGAGTTCAGTGTGAATTCAGCACACCGGGATGATAAGAATGAGATTCGAAGCAATTGGAGCGAAATATCCATTTCCCCTCGAGTTTACCTCACCCCTTTTTCCAGGCGAATCGTTCTTTTGCCCGTTCGGTTGGCAGAGACGAAGGTGCATACGCGTCCAATCATTATAAGGGTATAAATATCGAGTGGCAAGTGCATAGCGGACGGTCTCTGCATACTCGGTCCGGCCACGAGCTATTTTCAACCCACGCTAAACTCTCTCGCTCTCTTGCTCTCCTCAGCTTCGCGGATCCTCTACTCGCCCCTCCTCTCCTCGTGTATTCTAAGACACGACCCGACACCGTAAAAAGCACCTGCCCGGTGTGGGCCCCGCTGCTCCGAAACGAAGAAGAATCTTTCCGCCGATCGTACCTGCCCATCCGAGCTCGTTAAACGCGCCTGCATTTGCATCGCCCGCCGTAGCTTGCCCACCTGACGATCCGTTACGTTCGCCGCTACATAGACATACCAGCGACGACAGTATTCAAACGAGACACAGCAACGCGGTTCCCGCGGCCGCGAGAAACCTGCTTGCTCCGTGAGTCACTCCTCAGGAACGAATTATTCTTTTACCAAAGTGCGATACCCACGGCGCCGACCTCTCGCGACAATGTTTTCATAAGCAACGGGACCGATATTTACACGGGGAAATACCGTTCGCCTGAATCACCGCCGCCGATAAGAGAATTCCGCAGGTTTTCGAAGCGAGGCTGGGAGAAACACGGAGGAAGGATTCTAACGCGGGGTCCGCTCGAAGACATCATCGGTAACCGTGGCCTGAGTCACGGCGAGGATCGCGAGAGGAGAAAGAGGAGCGAAGAAGCGGCCTGGACTTGACCTTCGAGATGATCTACGTCAAAACGACGAGAGATCGCTGGGGCGATCCGCGGGACGGAACGCACACGGCACTCTTTGTTCCGAGCGGACCAGCCAGGGAAAATGTGAAGCGCGTATTTCGCCGAAGGTGGAGAAAACGCGTTGCAGCGTGCGCTCCGCGGGCAAAAGTGAATCGACGCTCGAATGCCGAGACCGTGACGAATACCGGGGACGTTGAAGAGCCGCGAGAAGGCAAATGTTGCGGGCAATAAAGTGCTAGTTGTACTCGCGGGGAGTGAAGCATCGATTACGGGCCGCGGAATCGCTTAATTGGCGGGAATGGAACGGCTCGCAGTTCGCTTCGAGTTTATTTACATTCGCGAATAACGCCCTACAGGCCGATATAGCCATAATATTTATGCCAAGACCCCCTTTCTTGCGAGCGTTTATGGCGTCGCTCTGGCGATTCGTCGCCCCGAGGCACGGCTGTTCAACAGCTCCGATTCTATTCCCACTTATCTGCGACTTCGGCGAACCAGAGAGGGCTCGATACGAGAGCGAAACCAGGAGAAAAAGAATCGCTGGATATCGCGACCGCTCCGCGACGACAGGCCAACAGTTGCTCTCAATGTAGTTCCCGCGAAATCGTTGCGCAAACCAGACATTTTCGACGAACCGCCACGGTTATTTGCATTCCGTTCTTTAATAACAGCTACGTGTTTGTATCGAGGTCGCGAATGCGACGCGGCTCGGCAAACAACCTGAAAAATCCTTTCCCCGAAACGCACGTACGATCGATGCCGAGCATGCTACACAGATGCATTTTCCGCTTACGATAGCTGTACGATCGATAGATCACGGCCGAAGAAATATATACTTTGCATACAAAGAAGGGATACAGTGGTCGTAAAACCTTGGTAGTATATGCGGCACTTGCGAGTAATGATTCGCTTCGGACTAAGGCGGTCTGGCTGAATTGGATTTGAAGAATATTAAGGTGCCAGAAGGAGAAGGCTGAGAAACTGTCGTAAAAGCTTGTAAAAGGAATAATGGGATTAATTCAACTGCAAGGACTGTAGCTATATGCCGGGTCTGAATTGTAAAACGCAGGTATCTTCGTCGACGGGCTAGGTGTCATGAATTATTGCAGAAGGGGTAGATACTATAAGCTTCTTAAATGAATACACGGTCAATGAATAATACGGTCAGGTAATAACGAGCGCTCAATTAGGAGACAAATGATCCATTTTATTGCGCCCTACCTGAAAGCCGTTTATGTCTGACTAAGCTCGAGGACAGAATAACAGGTACTCTAAAAGGTGGCTCTACTAATAAGTCGCTCAAATAATGCAGTGTTTTCACGATCCTATTAATAATCATTATGCAATTATTCTAAAAATCTAATTGAAATATGTAGAGTGACCGTACATAATATCGCCACTCGTTATATCACGCAAAGTAAGCACTAAAATTTATCGGTTATGCACTGAATTAGTACTTAAACATATGTAGGAAGACATACTGTAATTGCAGCGTCATATGATCAACAATTGCAGAAAGGGAAGGATTTTAAAGAATTCTAACAGTGTAAAAATTTATTGGACTGCCACAATTTTACATCACATTCGGAGAAGTTAAGTCTAATTATTCTGTGAATGCAAGAATATTTACTAGCAATACTTAATTAATGATGTACTTAAGGAATGAAATCGATTAAAATGTTTTTCGTAATGAAAATAGCGTTTTTTTTTAGAACAATGGTTTCGATGTAATGTTTGTTACAGGTGGGGTCTCGAAATTTGCGGAGAAACCGAAATAAACGTTATTTGTCCAACATGTGCATCCGATCGCAAGAAATAAAATATTTTAAAAATTCTATTTCTATATTTTTGTAATAAAAATAAAATCAAAGATTGATAAAAATACATTTATAGAGCCAGACATAATAAAAGCACATGTGAAAATGGCTTTAAACACTCATATAGGGGAGAGTAGGGTAAAATGGAACGCTTAAATTTGGAGGGAAACATAAAATCGGAAGGAAAAAAACACACGAGATTTCAACATGAGTTTTAAGTGGACCTTAGACTATAAGAGAATCAAAGAATTTGTTAAGAAAAATATTCGGCAACAAAGGAAAATGAGATTTACCGGAGGTATTGAAATCTTCGCCTCGCTCAAGTGGTAGGGTAAAGCGAAACACCCACTTGAAGACCACGTAAACGTACAAAATCTTTATTTTTATGATTTAAAAAGTATTCATTTATGTAAAAAAAACTATAAATATATGTTTTAATTATAACTATTACAAATAAAATATAACAAAATATATATATATATGTAGCGACCGTGTGTTAGCACGAAGCTATGTTTAAGCTGCCGCGAATCAGCAATAGCAAAAACGTAAGAAAAAAAGAGTACCTACACGGCAGATTTCCGTGTACACGTCGCGGCAGTTGAAGTCGCCCGACCTATTTAGGCGCGCGATGAAAACAATTTCAATTCGACGTTCGATTACGGTCCGCGACCAAACCGAACAGCTGATGTCAGCCCCCCCATGTGCCGCGGTGCCGTAAGATAAATAGCGAGGTTCGCCTCGAAAAGGCAGAAAGCCGTTAACGCGTCGCTCGACGACGATACATTTTGTACGTTAGACGATTAAATAAAACAGTAGCGTTAAAAAGTGCTTCGGAAAATAAGCATTCCCTTCATTAATTCCTTTACATATTATACACAAATGAAAAAATATTTTACCAGATAACATAAAAATTACTGAAAATAATCAAATACACATGGTTTTTTACATGAATAATGAATATCAACACGTACATGGAGAATTTTTTAGTTTTTAGTGCATTTTAAATAAAATTGTTTAATTTAAAAAAAATTTTGTTTATTTTTTATTATTTACTTTTTAGTGTCTAAGTTTTGATTTGTGGTTATATGCTGATTTCATGTATATAGATTGAATTGATTTGATTTGTGGCTACAGACTGATTTCAAGTCGTTTGGGTTTGTGGTTATGGGTTATATATATTTATGACTGGGTAATTTCTTCACCCTTTCTGTTTTTTCATAATTTTTTATTGTCATCATAACTACGCACCCCTGCAAAGTTTCAAGACAACTGGATTGGTAGAAATAGATTAAATAAGTGTTCGATTTTACCCCACGCAAAAGTGTTCCGCTTTGTCCCACATGCGATAATTTAGTAAACATTTAATATTTACACTTCAGCGTGCAGTAAAGAACTGGGTAAAATGTCAAAATGGAGGGTAAGGACCATAGAATCCAACGGTGTTCTTGCTGTTACAAATTTTCAAAATCCAAGAGAAGAATGGTGGTCGAAACTACAACGCAATATCGAAACTTCGACACCGGAAATATTTACAACACTGTTAACCGAAAAGTAACGTGTGCACGGGTCTAAGGTCTGTCACGAAATTCTGTGAGGACCATTTGGTTCCATGTCACGTGATACCCATTCATTCGTAGCTCTCATCTAAGAGAAACATTCATGTTCCATTTTACCCACCCGTTCCGCTTTACCCTACTCTCCCCTACACACGAATTAATCAATATTTAGTGAGTAGGCGATATTAGGTACCTACAGTTTTTTCGGGACCCGATTTTAGCACGTCTTACACTTTTTAAATTTCTAATTAAAAATTTGTAGCTTTGAACGATTCTAACTTATGCTACGTGAGAGACGAATAATTCCTCTTTACATCGAAACGAATTAAATGCAAAAATATCATTTATTATTAGACTGCGGATGTTTATGCGAATGCATATATTTGTATGGAAACATTATTTTGCATATTGCTTATGCTTTGTTAAAAGATATATGCTTTGCTAAAAGGCATATGCACATATGTATCAACAAATATATTACAACGCTATTGGAGCAAATATAAAAATGCACCTGTTAGATCCTGTGATGTAGAACGTTCGTTTTCAGCACATAAATTAATCTTAACTGACAAACGGCAACAATTACGTGTTACAAACATGGAAAAGGTACTAGTAATTTATTGTAACGCAAATTATGGCGCTCCAACATAAATGAATTGTTAATTAAAATATAATTAATAAATAATCTCGCGTATTATTTCAGATAATGTATGCATACGCCAGATATGCGATATTAGCATATTTTTCATGTATATTGGCATATTTTACATGCATATTTGCATATGCTTTTTGTATTTTTTACGTGCATAAACATCCGCAGTCTATTTATTATTCAATTGACAGCGATTTAACTTTTGCTAGGCGATATTAGGTACGGTCACTCTAATAAATACACCAAAATCGCGGCAATTACCTTAAGGGGTTGTGCCTACCTGCAAAATTCGGAAAAATGGATTTTGGGATTTTGATATTTTCTTAAAGTATAACATCTCAAAAGTATTGTGTGAAAGTTTCAATTTAATCTGACCAAAATTGGCGGAGCTGTGCGAGTTTTAGTATAGGTATGTCCTGGAGGATGTAAATCTAACTTAAAACTTAAAACGTGTTTGTCTCGAAACTACATTTTCAGAATCGGTGACCAAAATATCTCGAGAACCGCTGCATCGAATGAATTCAACTTTTGTAGGCTTATTCCATATATGAAAATCTTGTCCTTAATCGTGTCTTTTTCATTTCCGTCGCGTAGTTTCTATTTTACACCTGAAAAATGAGCGATTTTTATGGCGAAAATCGATATTTTAATTTGAAAAGCCGCCATTTTGTAGCAAATTAATATTTCGGGAAAATGAACGATTAAGGAAAAGATAATTTAATATACCAACTAAATTCCTTCGAATTTTTCATTTCGGATAAATCAAGTCAAAGTTAGAATAGTCACCGCAAACTACTGAAAAAAAAGTCTATGCCGGGAGATCACTGATATTTCTTTTATTTATTTATATTTTCCATTGCAATAATTACTACAAGTAGTATAAGATGTACACTTTCGAATACACAAAGGTTTGTTTAAAAAAGTCTTCAAGTTTTTCCCCCAAAAAATCCCGAAAATACTTGCGTGCTGCTGGCTGTACGACTGTAATAAGAACATCCCCTAACCTCATACTATGAAATATTTCGGTGCATCCTATTCCCTGCGCACTAATCACTAAGATTACCCAATTCCGTGCGAAAGACCACAATGCCTCGAGTGCTCGCGTGTCTCGAAATGGCAATCGCCGGAGAAACGTAGCGGCGCGCACGCGTCCACGTCGGATTACAAGCCTCCTGGTTAATACCAAAGCGATGCTGCGCGAACGAAACGAACGCCCAGCGTTTAAATCTCCGGAGTGCAGCAGGTGTTTACAGAGCAGCTGTTATTTCTCATTCGCGAATAGCGCCTAGCGACAGGGCGCTTCTGACTGACGACTGCGTAAATCTTCGTAGCAGTTAGCACCTTTGAGAAATATCACGAACGTATCCGGTCGCCCGAGGAATACTAATCGCGCGTCGTCGCGGAAAGAATCGGCGCGCTGCGTCGCAAAGCGCGCGATCCGTCGCCTCCCGCGATAAATATTAATGCAGCTTTATAATTTACCATCGGCCAGCCTCCTATCCGGCGAAAATCGCGCCGGTTAAGTGCGTTCCGCCGCAGCGTCCGCGATCGATACCGATGCGAACAGGCTTCGCGCGGGAAAGGTGTCGTTAAGAGTAATGGCAACAAACAAGGTGGCCTATATTAGAGCAGACACGCGGCGAGAATCGTCACCCTACTTGCAACGATCGGCGAACCAAAGTACCGCGATTGTAAATGGCTGCGGAGCAGATCGAGGATGAACGCGCGCGACTGGCCGTGACCGTAATATGCGATTTCGTCAACGTTTTCGACGCAAGGGACTCTCATTTTCCTAGAGAAAATACGATGTAAAAGTTGCCCCGCGTCCTTGCGCGATATACGCGCGTCCCAAGCAGAAACTCTTGCTTTCGCAATGGAATTCGATCGCGCTGGTCGGCGACGTCCTTCGCGACTAGGTACTCCGAGACGAATTTTGTAAACACCGATACGCGCGACGTACACGTGCCTCATTGTTACACCGATTTTGCGAAACACCTCTCGGCCTTCGCGACAATCGCTAATCTACGCGTGCCGTTGTTGATGCTTTTTTCCAGGCGTTTCCTTGCGTTGGCAAAAATTCTACTACTTCGAAGGTTCTCGATAAGGAATAAGATTTTTAGGAAGTCGACAGAGCTCCCTCGCCCGTTTCGGAGTCAGGCTTCTATTAGTTATTATCAGGGTAATAAAAGGTTGGAGTAGTAAGACGCTCAGGTAGCTGAGGATTCTGTTAACGAGGGTCCTACCGCGTTTCTATCGAGAGGCCCCGCGCCAGAGATCGGGGCGACGAGATTATCGAGTGGAATCGCGGCGCACGCGAGATGATTAATATTAGAAGCGAATTAACTGTGTCGCGTGACCACCTCGCGACCCGATTCGAGGGATTTCTCTTCGGTGGTTTCTTACGATCGACGAGTCATTCAGGACACGCATCGCAGCGTCTTCGCGGATGGTCCTCGACCTTGCGGAGTTTCGGAGCAAACGTTCCGCGCCATTCACAGCCTCTTAGCGACGGGATTCTTATGGAGCACAAGGGGAGAGAGGAAGAGAAAGAGAGGAAGGGACGTCAGTAGACCGAGGTCGTAAAAGAGTATCGGACGCGCCAAATCTCGACCTCGATCTCTCGCGGTAGGGGCACTTTCTTTCTCCGGTAGGGTCCGGTACGGAGACTAAGGGTGCCCGGGACCCAGCGTTCCACCAGACCCCTTTTTCCAAATGCGTTTAAACCCCCCGTGAACCATTTTCACGCTCCGTTTCTTACGACTACGGTTTCGAGTTGGAGTAACTGTGGTAGCAGCGAAAGAAAAACATCCTTTCTAAACGCTTGAATCTCGACGGAGGAGGAGGAGTTGGAAAAACAATGTAGCTGCACGCTGTGATCTTTACGAGCTAGAAGTAGCAACGTTATTTCGAAAGTACTCAGACTTGTCAGCTGCCGCGGCTGAGGAGGATACGAGTAACAAAGGTAGACGCGAAAGAAACGCGTGCTTTCGAACGCAGCTGAAGGAACCCGGCGAGTGGCGACGGAGACGGAATCGCGAGACGAATTAAAAGCGATTTTAATTAGCGGAGCGCGTGGTGGATCGGCGACCTCGCGAGGCCGCCGCGAGCAGAGGGACGCGGGTGCCATCCCGCCCCGAGTCGGAAGCGTGTGTAGACGCGGTAACCTCGTTACACAAAGAGCGGCCGGGGAGAGGAGATAGGATGTCGGGTCGTGGCGAAGCGAAGCGAAACGAAACGAAGATGGGGGTCTCTTACCGTGCGAAAGGTTGTTCCTCGACCTCGTACAGCTCCTCGAGGGTCTGTTTCGAGAGAAGCCTCTCCAGTCTCTGGGGCGTGGGAGCGAGATGCCCTGGGATGCTGGTAGTCTCGAACAGGCTGTCCGCCGTCATGGCCGCTGCCGGTTCGACGGTGCGTCAACTGGACGGACGGGTGGGCCCAAAATCGTACAGTGTCCGTTGGTAATCCCAAATACCCGTGCCCGGTCGCCGTGTACCGGCCAGCACGAGTAGACCACCGATACTGTAGCCCCTTCCAATAGAAATTCACTTGCAACGATCACAGCCAGCGATACGTGTATTCGGTCAGTGTATCCGGTGCGCACACGAACCGGCGTTTCGAAAGGGAGTTAGAGAGAAGAAGAGAGAGAGAGAGAGAAAAAAAAAGGGAAGGTGTACGCGTGTTTCTCTACCCGCCTCGGTCACTGCCTTTGCACGGCCAACGATTTTACTCGCGTCGACAACGCAACGGCCAAACGAATCACCACGGCACTGTCACGACTGTTGGAGGCATGCATCTCCGCGACGAATACATAAGTATAATCCTGCGTGTATCCCACTGTCCCGATCGGCTACAAAACCCGTCGACGTGTAGAGAGGCGCGGGTCTCCACGGAGTGCACGCACCGATCGCGAAACGAGGCACGCGCTACTATCATGCGAGCCTTATCACGCGCGACCGTTCCTCGCGACGGTTCACCAACAATTGAACCTTCCGCCGCGGCTTCGCGCAATCCCCACCCTCTGGAACTTGGAGCGCCTTCGCTATCTCCGCCAGCGTAGTGGGGAAAGTGTATCCCCTCTCTGTAAAGGCTCGTAGTGACAGTCCAGCCGAACAGAACCGAGCCGAGCCGAACCGAACGGCCGCGAAGCCTGCCCGGCCGCTGCACTGCGTTTGTTGCACCGACGTGTAGAACCCGAGAGAGATGCACCCCGTCAGGCATGCATCGACCACTTCCTCCTCGCTCTTCCCTCGCCGCAGAGAGCTCGATTTCTACCCCTTTTTACAAACTCTTTATTGCCGAACCTTGATAAAACTGAAGCTTTACCTCGCAGATACGCGGGATTAGTCACCTAGCTTCCTGATCTTATTTTACTGTGCATTCGTAAGCTGTGCATTCCGCGAGAAATGCAACGCAACAGTTGGACACAGTGGTTACCCTCTCAACAGCGACTCCTCAGACGTTCTTTGGTCTATTTGTGAGACACGCGATCGCAGTTCGGAGACTTGGATGCTGCGCTTTTTGGATGGAAGAGGCGAGAGCGCTCGCTTCGGAACGCGTGATTTTTATTAACACTCTGATTGCCACGTGAGGCGTGCACGACTGACACCGTGGGGCTCTTTTGAAGAAGTGTGTCAGTCAAAACGCGTTGAAATCGCGTTGCTCACGGTGACTCGGGTAAACGGAATTCACGTTGGACCGACGAGCAAACGCGGAGAGCCAGAAGGCTTGTAAAGCGTGCCAGGATCTTGTCAACCACTGTGCACGATTACGCCGGCCGAGCATGAATAATTGAATGCATAATTTATCGATTTTGCGGCGAAAGAGCGGCAGCGAGCTGGAGAAAAGAGAGGGGCCGCGGCTTGTGCGCGCCTCTGCACTATAGATCTCCTAATAAGTCGGTGCTGCTTCCAATGCCGAGATAAATCAGCTAATCTCGATAAGGATAACCGTTGTCTCGACGCGGTGACTATGACGTGGTCATCCCGGTTCTGTAGCAGAAGCCGAGACTCGCGATCGGAAGGCAGAGTTGGTCATTATTCGGATAAATTTCTATTCGAATAATCTTTGAATAACAATTTCGAATAAAATGAAGATAATATTGTAAGTGGGTTCAGACTCTTGTTAAAATACTCTTGTATTTGAAGGGATTATTTATTTATTTATTTATTACAATTCACGGGAATAAACCCTTTGGTACAAAGAGATATAATGCGGGGAGACATGGCACACATATGCCAAATATACATTTCGATGAGAACGAGAAGAACAGAAAATATAAAAATTTACAAGTGAGCAAAGATTAGAAATTACAGAATAAATGATTAATTATAGAATATCTTCAAGAGAGCATCTTAAAGATGCAAGGGATTGCCCAAATAAATCAATACTCTCATGGACAGTGTTAGCGTGGTTAGACATTCGATTTAAACAGGTATAATAACCGTATACTGTGCGATGCAGTTCGGTATGTAACAGAGAGTAATTTCTTAAGCCCCTTGAAGGTACATTTAAAGAGAACAATTGAATTATGGCAGGACAAGGTATAACACCTTTTACAATTTTGCTTACAAACATAATATCAAACATTGTTCTTCTATTACTTAATGTCTGAAGATTTAATTTCCTATGAATTTCATCATAGTTGTGACAATCGAATGGCATGGGTTGACCACTATGTTTGGCAGCGAGTCTTAAAAATTTGTGTCGAACACTCTCAATCTTGTTGATATATGATTTCCAGTATGGGGACCATATTATACTACCATATTCCAAAATTGGTCTGGTTAGTTGACAGTAGAGTATTTTGAGAGTGTTGGTATTTTTAAGGAATCTCGAGACCCTATGGATAAGTCCCAAAGACTTAAGACTACAAGAAATAATATTTCTGTAATGTGCCGAGAAAGATAAGTCTGACGAAAAAGTAATACCTAGATCTTTAACATTGTTAAGCGTAGAGAGCGGTATCCCATTTATGGCGTAGTTAAAAACTAGATTATTTTTCTTACGACTAAACCTGACAATATGACATTTAGTTAGATCGAGAGATAACTTATTGGAAATACACCAATCATGAAGTCTATTCAGGTCATTCTGAATTAAATTGGCACGTTGCGGACTACTAATACTGTGATAAACTTTGAGATCATCCGCATACAAGTTAAATTTAGAAAAGAGGAAAACATCAGAGATATCATTGATAAATAATATAAAAAGTAGTGGACCCAAATGAGAACCTTGTGGGACCCCTGAAGTAGCTTTGATCTCTCTCGAATAGAAGCCTTTAAAGTTAACAATTTGTATCCTGTCCGATAAAAAACTAGTTAGCCACGAGAGCACGCAACCCAATTATCCCGTGAAATGAATAAATAAATAAATAAAGATATTCGAGTATCACAAATAAAAATTTATTCGAATAAAAAATTATTCGTTACTCTTCAATACCTAACATCATTTTATTCGCAATTCTTATTCGAAATTATTCCAATAAATTTTTATTTATTCAGATAATGCCTAATTCTGTCAGAGCGTCGTCAGAAAATCGAAAAGCGCATCAGAGACACTTCCTCCTATCTCCAGAAAAATGAAGGATGTTAATGCTCTCGCTGGTACTCCGGATAATGTCCGCGGAGCTGTGCGGCGATGCGTAATGTCTCATTAAGAAATTCGATCAGTCGTCGAAGAATTCCGTGGACGCGTCTCTTACAAAGATATCAGTAGCGAGACTCCAGGACGAGTTTCTTAATCGAGTTATCATGCGTTTCCGATGTACCTACCTGACGCAATTAATGCATACCATCCAGATAATATTTCCGTTCGAATTAAATTGATTCGTAAAATGCGAGGCCGCGGCGAGATGGGAATACCTGGTTATACCAGAATCCAAGTAGGTTACAGATAGCGGAGAGCCGAGTTTTGCGCTGGCTAATAGACTTTCGGTGGCGGAGAGCTGGTTTCACGAGACTTATCTAAATCCTTCTAAGCGTCGACCACCCATTTCGAGAAAGGAGAAGAGAGAGAGAAGAAGAGAACGTATATGCCATTTTTTCTTCCAAGCTACAGTGAAACGACGATCGAACGGGAGCAACTATACTCGCCGATTAAATAACTACGAGTAACGTATTCTACTTCATTTGAATAACTACGTAAGAAACGTGATTCAGGCTCCTGTAGAAGCTTTTATAGAAAAAGACGGAAAGTATGGAGGGAGGAGAAGAGGAGAATGTACTCGTAGAAGTCGTGGATGCAAGGAAACGCGATGATGCGTATTATATAGTCAGAGTGCCTTCCCGAGGTCACAGAATGGGTTAAGGAAACTACTCAGGCAGTCGTTTTTGGTGAGAAAGAATTTTATTTATTTGTGAAAAAATGAAAGCAGATCCAGATGTATCCTTTTACCCAATGGTTATTACTACGATATAGATTGAAAAATAATTATTATGAAATATATATGTGCTTTAAGAATGGCGCTGCAGACTGGTAAACATTTTAACGTTTTTCTGTGATTTTGCCTTAATATCGGTCTGAAAGTCTGACGTAATCCGATTTCAGAGGTGTGATTCTTGTTTGTTGGATTTATAGTTTCCAGTGGAACCTATAAAAACAACTAAATTAAATCAAAATTATGCGATTGGTGGCTGAAAAACAGCGATTTTTCTGAGAAAAATTCGTTCCTGTTTGTGCCCTACTAAAAACCAGAGACTTTTTAATTTTTTTATCAAAATCTCAAACATTTATGGACTATATTAGAGGCTCCACGTGAAATGGCACATGTTTTACACATCCGGTAATTTTTTCAAGCCGATTTGAACCTGCGTTCATTCGCAAATATGGCAAAACCAAGAGAAAAGAAGAATCGAGAAGTTGGCGTTTAAAGTTTTTGGGCAAACGCGACGCTATTTATAGATTTATAAGTTACCGCTTGACCTTTTTAGCTGCCAAATCAGCAAATTTTGCGAATTTTAATATAAACCAACCGGCATATTATTCAGAAAAGATAGTACCTGATTTCGGACAATGCAATAAAAAAATCGATTTTTCGCGTGTCTAGTCCCCTTAAGGATTCATCGAGCGAGGCATCCGAGGGAGAGCACGCTCGAAGGGATTTCGAAAGAGTTAGCGCCACCAGATAGCAAGGAACACGATGGCGAATCCACGCCAATCACGAGCCATGAGCTGTGTGTTCGAGCGTTTCTCTCGTGATAGACTCGATGATGCGTACAACCAGTTTTCTAGGATAGCAGTCGTAATCGATGATCCTGCGGAGCGTTGCGGCACACGCTGTATCATCGGGGTGCCGGACAAATGAAACGCCGTTTCCTTCCCGACGTCGATTTCACGGACACTCGAGTCCATTAATACCGCCGGCGAACGTCCGAGGATGATTAGCTTCAATCTGAAATCAGCGCGGCGAGCGAGGAAAGGGAACTGTTCCTGGCTGATCTATCGAGCGGCGGGGCTCGGTAGGAAACGATATTTCTGGCCGCTTTAAGAGGGTATCATCTGTCGATCGCTGCGCGCCGCTAATTGAAATTCAATGTAGTCGTTAACGCGCGACCGCTTTATTGGCGTAACGAGCGAGCGACGCAGGACGTTATTCTTTCGATAGGATGCATTCACATTCCCTTTTCAGAGGCGGAACGCGTTCGCTCGGAAGCGTTGCTCCCGATGAAAGCGCGATCCTCGATTCGGACACAAAGGAGAGACCCCTTCATTCTTCCATAATTCAAACTCCAGCGATTTGCATCATGTTTTCTCAGGGATCCTCTCGTTTAGAAAGAGTTATTCCGCACTTTCGACTAGTTTCAGCACGAGGAGTCGCCCAGTTGTCACGAATACGTTCGGAGCTGCTCTTGAGATACTCTCGACGGGTGTGCAACTGTGCAAGCATGCTGGAGGACTGGATTGGTTTTTCTCAACAGATGTCGATCGTCTGCGCCGAGGACGCAGCTTCCCTCGGAAGGACGGGGAGGGACGGGGAGGGAATCCTGGTAACTTTCCCTCCTACGCAGACCTGCGAGAAGGAGAGGTAAAAGGAGAGAGAAGAGGTGGAGTCTTCGCCACCGGGTTCTTTTTCTGGTCATACATCTTTGCAATATGCAATCACTTTACATAGAATATTATCCTCTCGCGTTAATTTTTGTACTTTTTTTTCAATCTAGACTAGTAAAATCATATGACTTTATTGAATTTAGATACACATCTGGGATTTCTTTTAAAATTGGAAATTTATCGTTACTTCTTTCATTGTTAGTTATTGGCATCCTACCCTTAGGGTAACTCGGGGTAATATGCCACAGTTAACTTTGAAACGAGATATTTCGCAAGTATAAGTAGATACAGGAAAAAAGATAAAACCATACGAAAGTGTAACTAATTCTGTGCATTGACTAATAAGTAGAGATATGTAACTTTTATAGTTCAATGAGAAACCTACAAATACAAAAGTCCTCGAAAGTGGCATATTACCTAAGTGGTGGGTAAATATGCCACAAGGTCTGAGGATAATATGCCACAAGCTATGAAGTGCGAAATAATCACTCTAATTTTTTACAACCAACAATATTCAAGCTATTAATAACTAATAACAAATATTTGAACTCAATGAAACGTAAAATATATTTGAAAAAATAGCTATTTGTTACAAACTAAACAGTCCCTAATCTCTATGCAGTCTTCATGGAACCACTTTTTTGCAACGAGTAGTTTTTACCCAGTCATATTTAAGTACTTTTTATAGTAATAATATAGTCCACATATTGCACAGTAGTTGTCATTTCCTGCATTAGTCGAATCGTCATAAGAAATATCTACATTCTCAAAATGTGTTCTATATTGTAGTACGAGCCTTCTTCACCATTCGAATGGCTCCTTTAAACTTTCGTCTGACCAAGCAGCACGGTTTGAAGTTCGTACATACTTCTTAGGCATGGTTCTAATACGAAAAAGCAACTCGATGGCATTAAATAGAAAGAGTTATAAAGATATGAGTTTGTGGCATATTATACCGACAAAAATGTGGCATATTACTCCACACGGCCATAAGAAGAAGGATTGAAAATCTCTCCACAAAGTACATAGTTTTAACGGATGTGCGAGAGGTTATAAAATTCGTTTGTTAGTATACTTTATCATAATCTATTGATATTTTGTAGAACTGTTCGCGCAAATATATAATCTGCATTCTAGTTACAGTGGGAAATTAGATCAAGACGATACTTTTATAACTTACCAGGATTTGCTGAAAATAAAAGAAGGTTAAAGCCAAAATCTATTGTCGTCTTAGCAGTTTCACTAAATTGAACGGAATTGGTGCAAATGTAACGGCATCTGTGTTATTTAAAAAATTATTGAGAAGTGGCATATTACCTGCGGTGGCATATTACTCCGAGTTACCCTAATATGTTTTATTTTGTATCGATACGCTGCTAAGTATGCTGCCCAATTGCGCCTCAATTGCGTTTCAGAACGCTTGCAACAACATAGGGTAAAGGACCCAATTACAACCACCTACCCAATTATTGTCACCCTAAACTATTTTACGTAAAATAACGAATAAATCTTATAAAATGATACATAAAAAAAATTTAGCATACAATTCAAACTGTTATTTATACGATACAAAAAAACAGTACTTAATTTTTTCTTCGTTAATTTCGATAAAACGATAAAGAATTTTAAGCGGATATTAGGAGAATGGGAACGATGACTTTCTTACTAGCGAAAGAGAAAACAAGGCGTTAAAGAAAATGCTGTAACTGTAATATTTAAGCTATTAACATAACAAAATATAATGTTTTAAATAATATAAGCATCATAGAAAGTAATAAAGATCCGAATTCAACGATTCATTAAGTCTTTTTACTTATTAATTAGGTGACAGTGATTGGTACAAGCGTTTCAAGCATTTTTGTATCACTGTCATAGCAGTAGTTGCTCATGTACATGACGCGACGTAACGTTAAAATGACAGATAAACAATATTAGGTTAGCTGGCAGTAATTGGGGTGTCAGTAATTCAGTCAAATACATTTGAAGGGTGTCAGTAATAGATACCGTAATATATTTTTGAAATTGATGAGTTTATACATAAAAATCGAAGTTTTAAAATCCACCAAATTTTCTTCATCAAGTAAACATATTAAACAATAATAAATAACAAGAACAACATATACTTTTAGTCTATAAATACAAAACTATAAAATAATGTCAGCGTCAACGCTTAATGTGTCAGTAATTGGGTCATTTACCCTAAATAATAATCTGGTAAATCTGCGTCCCATTGTTATCCAGCGATTTTTGTATGTATGACTATGGTGTATTGTTATTATTCATATTGTTGAATGATATTGAAGAGGCGAAAAAGACGGCCGTTTTGTTAACGAAGATTTCCTTGGAAGTTTTCCTTGGAAGTCAAAGCAGCGTGCCAACCGGAAAATCTACTCAAAATGTCGTACACGGATCTTGGTAAAAACTGCAAGAATTATACGAACCTGAGAAAAATAAATGTCTGCAACGCATCGCATTTTGAGACAGTACACAGAAAAGTACAGAATCCATTCAAGAGTAGTACGTGCTCGTATTGAGAAGCTTAGCGCAAGCATGCAAATTTTCGGCTACAGAGTTGAATAATAAGTTAAAAGACCAACTGATTGCAGGGGTGAATAGCGAATTAATCAAATATGAATTATTAAAACACTCGAACAAAACAGTAAAAGAATTCTTCGAGACGGCGAAAACTGTAGAAATGGCTCACTAGCCATTTTCACTAAAAAGCACCGGGTCTCGTCTTGGGAGCCAATCCAAGTTCATCACATCTCGCTACAGGACGCAGGACCACAGGCAGAGCAGCTCATGGGTATTAGCGACAAACAGGAAAATAGAGGAAAGACGAGGCAGCAGCGGACACAACATAAACAAATCGCAAATCCATACTGAATACTCATCGAGACAATGTTACTGCTGCGGTAAATAAAATCACTTGAAATTTCAATGCTCGTTATGATTTAAATATTGCAGTGAATGCAGAGAAATGTAACGCAAACCCAAAAAGCAACAGTCCTTTAAAAAAATCCATGAGGACATTGATATGTTTTTAAACAATATGGAAGCTGACGACAGCTCCGACGAAATGGAGCACGATAGATATGCGACGGATTTTCCTGTAATAAATAACGACAGTGCGAGCCTGACGCAAAATGGAGATGTACCTCCTTGTTTCGAAACAATCTACGCGAATAACGTACCGCTCTTGATGGAAATTGATTCGGGCGCACTCATATCTGCCATTTCAATAAACATTTACAGAAAATATTTTGCAAATATACCAATTAACAAGTCGGAATTAACGTTGCGGGCATATGACGGAAATATCGTTGCTTCGTTGGTTTCAATAATTGTTTCAATAAAACGGGATAAATTAATAGAAAACCAAACGTTATATGTAATAAATAAAGGGGGAAATCCACATATTGGTCGAGCGTGGTTGAAAAAACTTGTTACGTGGCCTCCAAAGTTTTCACAGAACGAACTAAAACACATACATAAGATAGATAATTCGAAGGACAAATTAGAAAGTTTGCAAACGAAATTTTAAAAATGTTTTCGAACCAGGATTTGACCTTTTTACAAAAGGACCTTTAAAATTAGAACTGAAACCTAACACAACACCGAAATTCGTACAACCGTATAAAGTGCCCTACTCAAGAGTAAAAGTAGAAGCAGAATTAAAACGTTTACAAGATAATTCGATTATCGAACAAATTGAGTACAGTGAATGGGGAGCGCCAATAATTCTGCTGTTTAAAAAAGTATGGGTCAATCCGTATAGTAGACAACTTTAAAGTAACAATTAATCCACCTTTAATAATAGATCATTTCCCTAATCTAGTTCTGCTGTGCCTTATTCCCAGGTGTTTTACAAAATCACGAAACTTTTGCCCCACAAATGTTTGAAAATTATCTGTGATCAAATGTGATGGATAACCATAACGAGAAAATAGCTCTTTAAAGACTCGAATAGTTTGTGTTTCCGTCATATTTGACATGACGAAAGCTTCAGGCTATTTTGAGTGGCTATCGATAAGAAGCAGGATCATTTTATTATTGATAGGCCCTAGAAAGTCTGCGTGAACTCTATGCGGTGGCATTGTTGTACACCACGCGGAGTCTTCTCCACCTCTTCTTAGGCACTGGCATGCGAGAGAGCCTTTCTAATCCGTCCCAGCGGTCGATGTTTTCGTGGGAGATAGTAGATGGTAACGGAGTGCTGCCTAGCAGACGGGGCAAGGACGGCCGAGGCCGATCGAGCCTCGGCAACCGTGGCAGGAAGTCAAGCTGAAGAAAGAAAGAGAGGAAGCTGATCGACGGACTAACACTGACAACCGTGCCCGGCCAACCTTCTTCAGCCTATACTTCCATGTTCTACGCAATCATACGCAGCCAACCGAAGAGCACAAAACAGTTGTAATACAAGATCGTCGCGGTGGGTAACGCTTCGTCGTTGAGTCAGGAAGCAAACGATACGTTTCGTATTCAACAATTTATCGCAAGTCTTTCCCTGCAACTTTCGAATTCCGTGAGCGTCGAGAATATTGTCCCCATACGCGAGAGCCATTTCGACAACGGTACGTGCATTACGCAGGAGACAGCTGAAGAAGAACGTAGAGTGTAGACAACAGTTCCCCAAAGTCTCCTGGAATTGTTTCCACCTTACTCCTCGAAGATGATCGTGAAATCGATTGGTCGTAGCAAAGAAGCAAAGCAAGGCTCGTGCGAGGCGAAGGATGCATCAGATTTTCTTTCCCACGTGCCTGTTCCGTTGGAAGGAGTTCAAGAACGCGGCGGTATACATCGTGGGTGAACGAGGGATATTATAATTTCGAGCAAAGAATAGGCACGCTTCCCGGTACCGTCAATGGCCCAGATTTCTGACACACATTATTATCAATTATCAGGGAAATTGCCACCAGATGCAGGCCTTTCAGAGCAGCCTCACCGTTTCGATCATTTCTTTGAACATCGGAGTATAAGCTCCTGGAGAATCAGACACTTAATGCACACATACCGAGTTTCTCCGAAGTTACCCTGCATTCAGCAGAGCGAAGTCGTGTTCGCGTTAATCTGCACGATTCTCTCGCTCGGTTCGCCTCGATACAGCCGCAAGGATCCCGTATTAACCATAATTTATGCTCGCAAATGTATGACAGAGACTCGGTGCACGTGGGCTTTCACGCAGCCGTTTGAAAAGCTAGCTTCTTTATGCAAGCCGTGGACCTTTATGCAGCCTCGCGAGAAGCGTCGGGAATCTGTTCCGGATCCTTTGTCCGACCTTCCCTGCAAGCTGCTTCCTTTTTGGATTCGCGGACGGCGATAAGGATCCAGATGCCGTAACATTGTTCCTCGGGGCTAGGTCCTTTTAAAAGCCTGTGTTTGCCCAGCCGAGATGTTCCGCGCGGTGATCTCCGCCATAGATCGGAACGCTGTTTTCGAGGAAAGTAGACGGCAATTTGTCCTTGTCCGTGCAGATAAGAGGACGATACTCTGAACAGTCTAAAGGGAATCTCTCTGTCCCTCTGGCGTTCTGCTCTGAAAAAGAAACAAACGATGAAGAATGTACGATTGCACGAGACTTTTTGGTAATCTCTGTGCAAACGGTGTTGAATCAAGGTGATAGAAAGATAGGGGGGATTTAACGTGAAATATGTATTAAATCATGATAACGGCACCCACATTCTTTTCACACGAATCTGAGAAGTTCCCTTACATTCCATGTCGTTAATTTCTCTATTTGCTTGAAAGAAGAATATTTAGTCTGCATTTCAGAGCCCGGGTAGACAAAGAAGAAGACTGGATATGGCGATTGGTCAGGCAGCTTTGGGGCCTGTGTTTCCCCGGAGCAATGACGAATCGCAAATAAATCCTCGGTCCCCGGTTCGGACGAGTTTCAAAGAACACTCGTGTCGCTCTCCCGATCTCCGAAGAGTATTTCGCCAAACAGCGCGTCATTCAAGCCCCGCCGACGAAGATCGTGCCCAATGGCAAACACGCAGCGCTGGACCGGGGCAGCTCTAAACGTATAGCACGAAATAATGCGTGTCTGGGACGCGTCCGTGAACCAGGAGCTGCAGCCACCCTCGCGGTACGAGATTTATGCTGCCATTCCTGGCAAAAGTTATTGTTCCCATGGGGCTTTGTGTGGTCCCCACGTGTTCGTAAACACTCGATAAACGCGCACGCAGCACACGTCCCCGACGTTCCCGCGAACAACGTTGGCGAAAACATTTTTAATTTCCTCCCCCGCCTATAGCGACGCGAGATCTCTGACATTTTTTTCAATTCCTGTCGCCTCGACGACTCGAGAGACTTCGATGCTACCACGATTCTTTTCCCGACATGCTCGCGAGAGGGTATTCCCCCCCTCCTCTGACGCGCATTAGTATTCAAGGCACACTTTGGATAAAAGTGAATTCCGGCAGGAAACTCGTGATTACAATTTATTTCCAAAGGCGACAAATACACCATGGAAGCCCGTCCCTGTTAAAAATGTCCATTTCTGTCGTGCACAAGAGGCATGTGGTTTAGGGTAAATCCGGGAGACGCGGTCGGGCCGGAGAGTCGGTCGAGTCGCTATATTTCAGACTCTATGCGTAAAAACGCGTTAAAGTGCAGACCAATTACTTCTCTAGAAGCCAAACAATTGAATGAATAGCGTCACTTCTGTTCCTTCTGTATTTTTCTAGATTTATAGGCTATAAAAGGTAAATTGAGGTTACATTTAACCTCTTTTGTCAAACAACGGTGTACAAAATCGTATTTAAAATATAGTTCTGAGTTAATTTTCGTTTAATGTTTGGGAATTATAAGATAGTAGAGATATTGAGGGAAAATGCAGCCAAAGTATTTAGCCATATTAACTTTGTCTCTCAAAACTAACGAGAAGACCATCTCTCGCTGCAGAAAAGAGAGATGGTTGAGTTATGATTTTTTTATTATTTTTATTTATATTTTTATTTTTTATCATTATTTTATTATTATTATTATTGTTTATTTATTTTATTTATTCACTTTTGTATTCATTTGCCTTGCTAATCGCCGGTAGGTACTTCGCTTTATCTTTGATGTGTTCTTTACTTGTTTAGCGTAAACAAATTAAATATCAATGAATCTGTAGTTGTATTTACTCATAAATAATTTTGCTATCTTCTTTGTTATTTTTCCATGAATAATTATGTGAATGGTTTCTGCCAACGACGAAAACCATTTCCCCCGGCACCTCGGGAGAGGTGGTCAGATGTCATGACTTCAGTTTTCAACCCGATTTACAGTAAATATTGTCTTAAAGCAAATATCGACCAGTTTTTCTGAATCAGCATAAAATTCTGAACATATTAGGTTTGTTCTCATAAAATAAGTAATATCTGTATTAGTTTTAATAGCCATTTTATATTAGATCGACCGCGTCTCCCGGATTTACCCTATGTACATAGTTATATACTAGCACCATGCCTGCAGAAGTATTCCAGGAGCCTTTTAACCGATTGGAAAAGTCGAAATTGCATTGCGTGCGGGGGCTCTCGTGCGCGTGCACGCCCATCGCGGGTGAAACGATCCCTGCGAGGGTGCGAAAAGGGAGCACGAGTGGAAACGAGCCCATGCTCGTGCAACTGGATCACAGATGCCATCTCGCTCCGATGCACCCGTATTTATAAATATACGTGCACGTGAACGCGTGTCAGACGCCAGGACGAGGGCGACAGTGCGACGGCACAAAGGGCTTAACTGTATTGTCCAATGAGTCGCGTGGATTACACGGTCCACGGCCTGGAAATGGTTCTTCCTATCGCGGGATACGCGCAGAAGCGTTTACTAGCCACCGGGGAATCCGTATTGGAAGCATTCGTTCTCATTGACGATTGCGTTGACAAACCTAGGGGACATTCTGTTATTTACGAGTCCATTTCCATTAGAGGTATCTGCCTCCGTGTATAATTGCAACTACCACCAACGGATCAGGCCGCGGAGTGCAAAGAGTTGCTTCGTGCCTTTTAAAAAAGCAGACAGACAAGGGGAAGATCTGTCAATTCTGTTCTAGTAACGTCGCTTTTATAGATCACAGTAGACAGAAGGGCAATGCACTATCAGCGGAAAAATGTCAGTCGCGGATAGTCCCACCCCCCTGTGGAAGCCCCGCGACTCGTCGCGACGGAGCATACCTCTCGTCAAAGCAAGAGAAATGCGTTTATCCCGATATTTTCGTATCAAAGACCTCCCAGACCCTTTGTCGGCAGCCTCCGCTGGCAGATGCATATACATTCGGTCGATACCAAGGCCAGGGGTTATCAAACGGGGTCCTGAATATGCCAGGGGCTGCATTGTGTGTCTCTAATGAAATTTTCATCGCGCGCAGGGTTGGGTACCCTTTCATTGGAAGGGGTGCTTTGTCGCAGACGGAATTCAAAAGTGTCTGAACGTGCAAATTTTAGCACACCTTATGGTATTTGCGAAGGTCCTGAATTTTTGTAAGATTCCCCACCCTTCGTCCTCCAAACTGTCTGTCAAGAGACTCCTCGGAGCGTCCCGCTCCGAGTTCAATATCCACTCGAAACGAAGCATGATTGAATTTGCTTGAAGTGATTGCGAAATCATCGTTTATTATTCTTATTCAAATGAAACGACAAACTGTCGCGACTGAACGACAGAGTGATATATTGCTGCGCTAAGAAGGACGCAGCTACTCCTCCGTCGCGGTTACGATGTATGACGCAACGAAAGAAATCGGTTGAACAATGCGCGTGCACACGTAACTCGGTTGCGAGCCACCATTAGATTCGCCGGAAGTGAAACCGTCGGCCGAGAGATTAATGCCACAATCGAAGGCCCTGATTGCTCGGCCGCGGGGCCGCGCGGTCGCCTGCGAGCCCTCGCTTCCTTGGGAACGATCGTAAAGCAATCACGTGCGGCGAAAGTATTTTTATGGCCGGTCTACCCTTAAAATAACCGGTGGAAGTAGCACGTGGAGACGTTAGAGAAGACGGCAGATGTTGCTCGCGCGAATACGCCGCGTCCCGAGGTCGGCCTGGACAATGAGAGAGAAGCCTGTGCTCCGTCTGGCGCGCAACCGTAATCCGTCCCACGTGCCCGTAACAGGATCTTTTCGGTGGTGTAATCGGCGCTGCAGCTCGCCTAGAGATTACACGAGGAGACTCGTTTCCCGCTTAATCTGCGCTGCGCCACGAGTGCAGGATCGAGTGGCTAGAATCTAGCCTGATAGGGATTAGGAGATGGCTGTTGAACCCTTGCATACTAGCCACGGTTCAGAATTGGTGCTCGCGGTATTCAAGGAATTTTATCGTAGTCTGAGGAGGCTGTAACTTGAGGCAGAGGGTATGGATAATCGTGGGCGGAGTCGAGAGGAAGTCAAGAGCCCAGGAACGCGATCTCAACGGAGCAGTGGTTGATGGCTCCAGCTTGGAACGTGGATGATGTTTCGGCGGCAGGTGTAAATCGTCCGAAAGCACTTGCAATCGTGATTCCAGTGACCACCCCTTGCGCGAGTGCATAATAAAATTGGTAAGAGGAGAAAAGAAGTCACAGAATTCTTATCGAGCATTGGAATTAATTTTACACGCAAAAATGCAAACACCGAATAAAATACAAAACAGATTCAAAATGTACATTTTTACTAACAATTTTTACAAACTGTTACAGATAAGTTTCAACTTTAATTAGAGTTAATAAATTTTTAATAAATTTTTCTGAATGACCCCCATTTACAATTGAATCATCGTTGCACGCAAGAGGAGGCGCAATTGCGCTGCGCAGGTTCGAGCAGTCACGTTTCGCGGAAGAGAAATTGTGGGACACACGATAGCCACGATGAGCCATCTAACCGCAGGCAGTCAGTAATTCACAGGTGAGTAACTCGTCATCGATATTTCCAAAGCGGAGAAACATCATCGCACTCTGCCATCCGTTAAGCAATTCACTCGTACTCGGTATCTGTGACGCGAGTCATTATGCAGGCCTAATTAATGCAAATCTCGGTATTGGGAGCAGCCGTGAGGGAGCAAGAAAATCGCCCGCTTCTAGATGGAAACGCGACGCGTGTGGGCGGCCGACTGATATTTTCAGCCGGCGTGATTCAGTGAAAGTCTAGCGTTAGGAGCGGACTGTGAAAAATACCCCTCGCGAAATCTGTCAGCGGGCACGAATCGTTTCCATTGAATTGAAATCTCTTCGGGCGATTTCCCCATCGCGAGGAGGAACACGATTGCAAGTTGCTAGGCGGGTGGGCTCGTTATTTCCGCGCGTAGCGATGTCCAAACGAAACTCGACAAGTTGTCGGGACTGATATCCGTGATTTCCTTCGGCCTAACAGGTTCCCCTTCACCTCTCGTTATTCCGTCGCGTTGGATACGGTGCTAAGAATCCGATGCCCGGCTCCTTCCATCCGCCGCTGAAAAATGGTCCTCGCGTTCGGATGAAAATGTGTTCGTCTTTGCATTTCAATTCCAAGTACCAGTGACATTTAACAATCTTTTCATCCACCTTTCCCCAGCGCGTCTATACACCTTCTGTTCGCCAGTTTCTCAACGTACGTCTCGCTATTATGCATCCGTACAGGATGATGAACGGTCCGGTCGTGGCCCTTCCCCTGAATCACCGGCTATCAAGAATCCCTGCTGCCGAGTGCCGTCTCGGGATCTTCAGGACGGCCTGCAACGTGTTCTCGATAAACGGCGCAATCTATTTCCGGCCGCGCGAGGCGCCAGACATTAGGCATTCCGCGCTCGTCTATGGCTGCTATAGTGATCGGTTACTGACTTAGGGACGTAGGACATGGAGCGTGTGTGCCAGCGTACGGTGCAGCTCCCCTGTCGCCCGGCTCGTTTTCCTATTAATTCCGCGCGGCTCGCGAAGGAAGTGAGCCGCAGTCGGATATGTGGCGCCATGCATCGTCGGGAATATCTCGCGTCTGAATCACTTCGGCCCCGTGCGCCTCGCGGGCGTCACTTCCCCCGGTGCGCGGGGCTAATCTCGCGGCGGTGCGCGCGATTGATTCCGTTTGTTGCTCCTGACGGGGCACGTACCGACCGACGGGATCGATGTCGCCCGCGACGGCTCTTTGACTGTTCCGTGGCAAGATGAAAGGATGAAGGAGACCTCTGTCAAAGAGAACGCGGATCATTCCCGTTGAAAAGTCAGAGTTTAGACCATCGGCGTACATATTTATATCGTGGACTTGAGATGGTAGTCGCCGAGACGCTGAGGGGTCATTTAGCTGAAGATCCCTTCTCAAGTATCTGTTTAGTCTTAAGATAGCGAGAAACACTTGTAAAGACGCGCCTAACGTATACTTTTAGCGAGGACCCTGGAGTGGACTGCTGACTGGCGTAGCTCGGTCGTGAGAAGTGTTTAGAGAGTTTTGGGAGAGCCGAGATATAGAGAGAGAGCTATATTAAGAATGCATCGAGGATTCGCCAGCGGAGACAGGCGAATCCTACGAGATGAGGACAGTCAGAGGCGCGATTCCGCGGCGCAACCTAAATAGGAAGTGCGTCCCGACGCCGGACGATGACGGTGTCACCGGTGGTCGGCGCGCACGGCTGCGGTAGCGCTGATTTCAGGCGTCCAGCAGAATTCGAACGGACATACTCATCGTCCCACCTAAAATTACGCAACCGTATTTAGCGAGGTGATTCAACTGTAGGGCCAGAGCCAAAGGCGAGACCTCACTCTTCCTCTCTCTCTCTCTCTCTCTCTCTCTCTCTGTCTCTATATGTTGCCGAAGAGCTGCCTACCTATAGCCTGCCTAGATACACGTGGGTTTGCGCAAGTGCGTCGCACGGGATGCACCGGAGGCCACGCAACCGGGCACACGATGGAAGCCTCGAGAAAACGTGTACGCAGCCCCGAAGACGACTCGTGCACGCGGTCTCGTGTAGTGATTCACGCCGCGGAACGCGAGAAACACGACCTAACCGTGCTGTCCGTTAAGAGAGCCGTTCTATTTCTATTTCGGGCCTACCCGTGATGTCCATTCGGTCTGTTTGTGCCCGTTAATAGACGGAGACTCGCGGGGCAGGCCCGTGCTTGTCCACCGAAATCCTCGCCCCTCTCACCTCCCCTGGCTTACTCACGGTGGCCGACTATTTGGAGTAGATACTTGGCGATTACGATTTCGATTAGCTATCTATGTTTAACGTTCCGACTTCCACGGCTGTGCACGCCTGGCACCGTTTCATTCCCATATGGCTCACAGGGTTGGTCCCGGAGCAAGGAGGAAGGTGAGTAGCCCTTGTCGAGGGACCACTTTGATTTACAAGGGCTGTGTTTAACGTGTGTCACAGATAAGACGTGTAAAACGTTCTGGTGTTTTTAAATAGTATCGTGTGCAAAGTATTTCTAAGTAGCGCGGCGTAGAAACGAAAACGGACTAGCCCATAATATTTATTCATTTATTTATTTATTACTATTCACGGGATAAACCGTTTGGTACAAAGAGATATAATGCGGGGAGAAAATAATATACATATGACAAGTATACATTCCGAAGAGAACGAAAAGAATAATAGATATAGAAATTTAAAAGTAAGCAAAGAACAACAAATTATAGAATACCTTCAAGAGAGCATCTTAAGGATACTAGGGATTGCCCAAATAAATCAATAGGCTGATGGATAATGTTAGCGTGATTAGACATTCCATTTAAACAGCTATAATAATCATATACTGTGCGATGCAATTCGCTAGGTATGTAACAGAAAGTAATTTCTTAAGCCCCTTGAAGGTACATTTCGAGAAAACAATTATACCTGATCGCAGGACAAGGTATAACACCTTTGACAATTTTGCTTACGAACATGATATCAAACATTATTCTTCTATTACTTAATGTCTGAAGATTTAATTTATTAAGAATTACATCATCGTTGTGAGAATCGAAAGCCATAGGATGACCACTATGTTTGGCAGCAAGTTTTAAAAATTCATGTTGAACACTCTCGATATTGTTGATATATGATTTCCAGTATGGAGACCAGATTATATTTCCGTATTCCAAAATAGGCCTGGTCAGTTGACAGTAGAGAATTTTGAGAGTGTTAGTATTGTTAAGAAATTTCGAGAGCCTATGAATATGTCCCAAAGAATTTTTCCTATTTTACGTGGTTAGTACAACCTATTGAAAATATTGGAATACACGACTGATACTACATTAATTTCGCAAAAAAAGGGGTTGATCCCTTTTTGTTTTCAATGCCTTATGTAGTACAGGATTCTCTACATAGATGCATCCATGCCTCCACGATCTGTCACTTTATTCTGGGAGCTCGTGTGCCCTCCATTGAAACTTTTATTAATAGTGCCTTGGCAATCATAACGTTTAGATTAGATGTGCATTCTTCGCGATCCAAAGTATCCAGGCTGCCGCGACTCCCCGCGGTCCTTTTTCAGTTATATGGAAGGATCATCGAACTGGCAGCCTCCTCGCGTATCTTATTTCCAGCGGCGCTTTCACTGAGTGAAAATAGAAAATCGTGGGTTTGGCGAACGCGAATTTAGATTCCGAAGTTATTGGTCAGCGAGAGGAACGCCTGAGATATTTCTTCGCTCGATAAAGCCTGAGTATTTTTACATTCCTTCGCGGCCGAATCATCCTGTGCGGCGAGGAAAATAAAAAGAGTGCTGATTAAATTAAATCATAACGGCAGGATGCGCGATAACTTCTGACTTTCTTAAGGAAGTCCGGAGAGAGGAAAAGGAAGCTGGAATTCTATCTAACACTTTCTGCGCCGCTACGATGATTCTACAGTCGGCGGTACCACTGAACAGTATGCTGTTTCCGGCGACACTTCTCAGCAGCGAGAATTACAACCTAGTCAAGCTACAAAATCGCGATTATTACTCAGAAGAGGTGGTCACCCAATGCCCTAAACTCTAGAGGAATACTTGTTCAACATTCAGCACCAGCGACGGTTATTTTAGCCGGCTATTTCGCAGGCCACGTGCTTGCCAACTATTTCCCAAGTTCTATTCACCTCGTGTTTAGCCTCGAAGATTTCTATCGCGACGGAGGATTCGCAAATCTTTGGCGCAGCGTCTGGTATCGTCATGAGTACCACGTTCTGTACGATCGCTAACTTTCATGGCTGTAAAGTTTACCCGTTCGTTATGAAATACAGTGAAGAATGATTGCCAGCGTGACGAGTGCTCCACCATGGATCTGATCAAACCTAATCGAACATTGTTCGGCTAGCAACAGTAGCAACCGAGGAACAGAGCGACTCTTTTATGAATGGCGATAGAAAGAAGATTCTTGGAAGTGGAAACACCGAAACGAGCGACGTAAACTTCCGGTTTCCTGGGTGGTTTCCCCGCGCCATGTTGGTAACACCGATCACGCGCCGCGTTTCCGGCGATTGGTAACCACTTTAAAGCCTACGCAGCTTTTGAGGAGCGAGCCTGAGGAACGTATAAATCAAGCACACGAAATCTCGGTCGAGCCCCACGAGTACCCCGCGGGACACGCGATATTTCCGAATACTAGAGGCAGGACGTAAAATGAATTTCAATCAGCCACCGGAGAAACGACTTTCGACGGGAGAACGTATATACGAGGTGCACCCGCCCCGTGCCGTTCACATTTTCCACGATAAAGGGACCACATTTGCATGCCCCACGCATGATTCACTGGCTAATAAATATTTATTTTATGCGAACCGCTTAACCATCGCGATGATTCAGGAGAGGCGAGCCCACGAGGCATTTCCACGCGCGTCTTGTCCAAGCAAATTACGAGGTTCCGTCACAGATCAGAATTTCGCCGGGCGCAATTGACCGAGGCTACCTGTCTTCCCCGCTGAGCCGCGGAACAAGGACCTTCCGTCGCGGAGAGTTACGAAATCCTTTTTTTGCGGCAGATCGGTAACGCAAGACGGCACATAATTATTTTTGCATCCACCGTGCCCGCCTTGGCAAAAAGCAGTCGCGGAATTTCTGCGGCACGAGGCTACTCGGAGGCTGCCGCGAGGCGAATGCACCGAACTCGCATAGCCGAAGCAATCCTTTAGCGCACCTGGTGCAGGTGGCACGGCGGTGCAAGAACTATGCGCCCGCGTGCCTGATTGGCTTCCCTGAAATTCGAACGAAAATCGCACGAGGCTCGCATCTGTCTCGGATGACACGGCCGAGGAGGCCTTCGCGAACGCAGCTGCTATTTTACGGTGCCTTCTCCGCGGTATTCCTTAACGTTCCAACGAAACTCTCGGAGGGAAACGACGCTCGCGGTCGACCCTTTTCAAATTTATGAATTCATCGTCGATCCTCGAAGACGTTTACACGCAGCTTGACCTATGGGAAATGTTACAATGGTCGCCCGAAGACCCTTGCAAACCAAACACGTGCGCATTAACAGCTAGCGTCGTAAACCTGGGGTTCTCGGATAGCCATGCAAACTCCGACCCCTGGTTATTGCATCCATCAGACTTTACAAGTTAATTACCAAGTATCCTAGGACCCCCGCGACATCCTTGAGCCACACCTTGACACCAGACGGACCCCGGGGAAAGCAGCCCTGATCGCGAAAGAAGGGGGAAGAAGAGGAGACGTGGGATTCTATGTGACGCGGAGGGGGAGGCAGAAGTTACGTAACGACCGGGCGCAATTACGCGACGGGACGCTCTCGATCCTCCATTTGTTTATGTGCCCCCTCGGTTTATTAAACCAACAAAGCGACAAGCGGTGGCTACTTTTTACGCTACCGTTCGCACGGAACGTTACGGCCGGCCATCGGTCTCTGCCAGCCGACCTCGCAGGTCGTTATTTTCCATCGCTAGGCTGATTCATTCCGCGCGCACGCAATTTACGCTTTAGCCCGCAACCACCTCTTTATTGTTCGCGGGTTTATATATATAATTAGCCGCGTAACGACCGAGCTTAACGATAAGGCGAGCCTTTGATTACGCGCCTACCGACAAATTTAAATCGACGGGGATCTAACCGCGAGCGATCGTCTTTTTACGCGACCGATTAGACCGGAGAGGAAGGAGAGGAAATCCCTGTCCCCTTTCTTACTATCTCGGAGCAGGCCGGCGCGAGGTTTCCAGGCGACCTACCCCCCCTCGTTTAATACATTTGCACTGTATTTTCCGACCGATTACCCGGATAATTACAGAGCGCTTGCACGACTTTTTCTCGACGGGTCGGGCGGGGGGAGCGGTCGGCCGAGTTACAGCTGGGGCTACCGTCTTTGTCGCGATTTTATTATCGGTGCGCGCCGCGCCGGCGGAAAGAACTTCCCTCCGAGGCACCGAGGAATCGTAGCAATTCGAACGCTAAAGGATACCGCGGCTATTACGTCGCCAGCGCGGAAATATTTTACCATTCGCCGGCCAGCGGAGACGAGGAAACGCGGGAATGCGATCGGCGCTCGGGGAGGCGCGCGCGTTGGGGGGGGCGAGGAGGAGGATGACGGTGAAAAAGCGGATGGAGCGGCGTATCGATATAAGGGAGGCTTCCAAGTAATTTTCATACAATTATCCCGTTGCCGTGGGTCCCAGGATCATCGTGGACCAGAGGCTCGCCGAATGAAAACGACGGCCGCGAGCGGCTCGCACGCAACGAGAGGCTCCCCCCGCTGGACGAACTATTAATAAAGAGAGAGGCCGTTCAATTGGGTTTTAACAGCCCGGGCAATTTCGTGCGATCTAATAGAGGATCGTTAAAGGTCCGCGTAGACACCTACTTAAACGGCCGTTTACCGATGCCGGTGCACGCGAAGGAATTTATTGTCCCGCCCGCGATACTATGTTACTATACACCGGTCCAATTTGCGATAAAATATTTACCAGGCCGCCTGATAAACGCCGGCATCCGCCGGTAATGTAAGCGACGCGATAATGATATTTCAAAGCGGGGAATCGCAAGCGCACACCCCTTCGCTCCCTTGTATTTCATCCCGTCGCGCTTGAACGAGGCAGCTCGTCCCTCTGGAGAGTGGCCAAACATTTGCATATTCGCCGAGCGATTGAAAATCTCGGCGAATTTATCGCGGCTACCAACGTCGATCCGCCAGCTCCCGATGGTCCCGGGGGCGGTCGGATTTTTTCAGGGATCGAAGCGTTAATAACGTTACGCAACGGTTACGAGGCCCTCGGGAGTTTCGCGGCTCGGCGAGGGTCGAGGTCACGGACGCCTCGGGAGCTCGCGGCTCGATATCTCGAGGGAGGTTGATGCGTCTGCCCCGCTGGGATAATTAATATAAGCCTCTCTTCCTCCCCGAGGTATCCCTTATTTATCGCGAGGTTTGAGGCGAGCGCCTAGCGTGTAATACCAGGCAGTGAAATATAGTCGCCGTAATGTCGAGTATTTTATATTCGCGGCCGAGAGAGTCCGGCGAGAAGCTGTAACCTTTGAACGTGGCTGGGAGGCGGTTGCCTTCGCGATGATGCTTATTAAATCGAGTAGCCGGGGGATCTACATAGTAAACGATAATCGTTCGGTGCCGCTGGAAACATTGTTGCTGCACCGTGTTTACCAGGCTTCGCGCGAATTCGCTGCCCCCGGCCAGCTGGAGGATAATGCGCCTGCTCGCTCGTGCGCGACGCAACGCGTGCTTTCCGTAAGCTTTATGCTTACGTTACTCCGCGATATCCAGGGAATCCAGCATTCTTGAAATTCGACGGGAAAGACAGCAAGGAATCCGCTGGAAAGGCACGGTGTCGCCTCCAATTCTGTGCTCTTTAGTTAAAATGTCCTATCTAGCGTTGTGAAACAACCGAGAAAATTGAAGTTTTATCATTTACTTCGTACCAACCTTATTTTCCTTTATTCAAATGAAAAAATGTTGTCATTATTTTGTAATAGCCTAATATCATTTTTTGTAATAGGTGTACCGGTAGGGAATGTATTATTAACGTACCAATTAATTAATTGTTTTAGATAAGATATTTGAACCATTTAGAAAGAAGTTAAGTTAAATACATTAGACTGTTTATAAATCTTTACGAAACACGTAGAGTTTTCTAACTTTACTTAAAAGGTAAAAGACGCGTGGAACTTCAAATATTTCAACGTATCTCAAAAAATGAAAAAATGCTAGATAGAGTAAATGACCCAATTACTGACACCTAACCAATTACTGTCACCTCAAGCTATTTTACTTAAAATAACGAATAAATAAACTATAGTATATAATCTATAGTATAGATTATAGGTTGAATTACATAATTCTTTTCGTATATGACTTTACAACGTTTATTTATTCGTTATTTGAAGTAAAATAGCTTAAGGTGACAGTAATTGGTTAGGTGTCAGTAATTGGGTCCTTTACCCTAGGACAGTTTAATTAAAGGACGGCAAAATTACTGTCACCGAGTTTCTCCCGGAGCGTGTCGTTCCTGGTCACCGTTCGTCAACGCGAACGGGCCACATCCGAATCTAATTTGTTCGCCAGGGGAAGTGGTCTAAGCGTGGCCATCCACCTCGTGAAATTATTGTTCCTCGAACGGCCAAGGTTGTTGGCCTTGTAAACAGAAACGCGTTGCACTTCTCGGCGAGTGTGCAGCTATGCGGTATATTCGACTTAACGTTTCAACTCGAGGCTCGATATTCGTATACCTGAACCCCTTGGGTCGCTGGAGGATTAATCGATGATCAACCGTTTCATCCTCCATTTCCCCGACACGATGGTACAATAAACACCCGACGAGCACGGGAAATGATCGATGCCTCCTCGCTGCCCCAAAGATCTCATTGTGCGAAATATTTGAGAGATCCGCCAGTCATCGACGGTAATATCCGCTGCGGCGGCTGCGCAGGATAGATCGCGGCGATGCGGCAAGTATGCGATACTCGGATCGCGGCGCTCGCAGATTAGCCGATTAATATCGGATCCCCTCGCGGGCCGCGGCGAGATTTATTCGACGGAAACGGAAAAACAAAGGAGAGGAAAGTGAGATATAAATTTTGCATAGCGTCCAGCCCCCGGGGGCCTCGGAACACGAGAGCGCTCGCCACTTGTCTTCTACGGGGCGATAAGCCGCGTGGAAATTTCACCGGCGATCCCAGATAGATACTCGATATCGCCGTGTCAAAGCGATCCTTCCGGAGGAGATCGCCGAAGAAACTCGGCGTCAATGACCGTTTCTCCTCGAGCGAGCTGCTCGTGATCTTGATCGAAGCGACGTCGTGTTTCAGTTAGAAGTGGCATCGGCCAAGTCGATCGCGTGTCGATAATGAATGCGATTCCGTTACATGCACGACAAAGGTCCCCCCCCCCCCCTGCGACATTGAACGGCCGCAGGATCATCACCCTCGCTGGTTACCGTGTTTAATGTCACGGTTACTTAACGAGAGGAGCCACTTCCGCGGGGAGCGTGCACACACGTCTGCCATTTCGCATAGATACCCGTGTCCGGCTTTAATTGTCAGGTATAAAGTGGTAGTTTACACGTACCGCGGGCACCGAGTTCCTTGCCGCGGTCATCAGGTTCCCTAGACAACGGAAAACCACGGTGTACTTTACAAGCCTACCTAACGTTCGCCACAGGTAACTGTTCGGTTTAGTCGATTGCTGCGCTCCGTTCCGGGTCGCCATGGTTCGCCATGGTTCGCCACGGTTCGCCATGGTTGTCCGGTGAAAAAAAAGAAAGAACCGATGCCTGGCGAACGGCACGGACGGAACAGGCCTGTTGGCTCTCGAGCCCACGCAATTTCGTTTCACGAAAGCGAGCATCTTCGGTCGTAAAAGTCGAGATACCGGATAGCGCGAGGCAACAGCCGCGATAACTAGATAAGAGGTTGCCCGGGCATGTAGACGTTGGCCCCAATAACGGTACGGATTTCCCACACGATTCTGGCATTCCTGTGCTCGCGGAGCGGTCCGCTTCCTGCTTCGCGGCTGCATATGGAAATCGATGAGAATCGTTCGGCTATCGGGATTCCTCGCGAGGGACGGTTTGAACCGCGGAAGAGGAGGTCAGAGCTCCCCTGACGGAGATTGCAGTCCCACGATTATCCGATAGATACGGCGCATTAACCTACCTCGAATTGGGTAACACCGGTGGCGATGGTCAAGGAGTCGGCGGTAATGCGAGAATCGATCTTAAAACGCGATCTATCCGGAAGCGCGAGGGTAATCCTCCTCGTCTGTACCAGGGCCCCCAGCGAAACAACGATTTCCATGGAAACGTTACACCGCGATATCAGATTTTATCCGGCGAGAATCGCCGACAGGCCAACGACACGGGGCAACTGTAAACACGCAGGAAGACATTCCTCGCGCGATCACTCGAGCCATCCTTGGTCCACGGGGCTGATAACGCGCGCGGATCGGCCATGCTCTATCAATTCTGCGAGGACTCCGTTTCTGCGCTCGTTATACCACCGGGGGGAATCTATCCGCAGTTTATTCTCCTATTTGCTCATATCAGCAGCGTCGTTTCTGCGATAAATACCGCGGTATTGCTTTCAGCGAGCGGCGCGATCCTAACAGCGAGCGCGTTCCCCAGGCGCAGACATCCGGTGACGGTAAATTCGTTACGGTTTCTACGCGTTAGCTTAAAAGATACTCGATACCGGGACACGCCCCGTCGTTCCCGAAGACAGCAACGAACGTGCGAACACGCACGAGTACGAATCGCGAAAGGCAAGCTTCTCGCGATCCCGGAGCCTCTGCGGCCCAACACCTACGCGCGTTCAATTCGGTCGGTTGGCCGTGCTGTTACTTAAAAAACGTCAACGCCGAGCGTCCTTGGGCGTTGTTGTTTCAGTTGGTCCTAACCAGTTGGTAACATATTTCATAATACGCGGAAACGCGACGCGGGCAATTTAATTGCTTCGTCTTTTCTACGACGCTCCGTCGGGTCGCGCGCTATCGTCGGACCGACGTCTCGCGATGCGCGGCGACACATTTAGATAAAGTGTCAATTAAAAGCGTCCAGGGTAATGGAATGATAATTGCGGCTGATGGATTAATAAGTAGGTTTTTCAGCCGAGCAGGCTGACAAAAAGCTAGTCGCGCAATTGGATGGATAAGACCGTCGGTGAATTTGCAACGATAATTAGAGGAGACCGGGGGGTTTAAATAGATTGTTAAAGACGTCGTCGAGCAACAGTCGAATGTTGCGCAAGGTGGTTATCGTTGCCCTATGGAAACAGCATTCGGAATGAACTGCGACTTCGGTGCGCTCAGCGGTCCCTTCGGAAGGGTCCAATTTAGAATGCAAAGCTCCTTCGTTAGCGCAGCTCGGCGCACGAGCACTGTGCGTTATTGCGGTATAATGCGAACGTGCACGGGCAGCAGCGGCACTTTACTTCGGGTAATGGCAATTTCATCCTCGTTTGCGTAGCTCAGGACATGTCACTCGCGCTGACTGACACCTAATCGCGACCAAAAGTCCATTACCATATTCATAGAGCCTCATTATTATTCGCGTGCTTCGTTCTCCTCTGGTTTTGCATTGTTTATTTCCCAGCGCGCCGACTAGACAGCGTGAATAGTCAAATTAGGAGAGCCTTGAATCGACTCTCGGCATAAAGAGACGTGTTCGCATCGATCTTGTTGGAACAGTCGAATATTTTCGGCTTAGAAGCTCCGTCGATATCGACGTTCTTCGGGCAAAGCTAAGTGCCTCTTTACCTTATTAGCAGTGCACCAATGGTGTATAGAAGCTTCGTGCGATAGAGTTGCACTATTAGGGTAAGGGGCCCAAATTTCGTCCCCGCGCCTAATTTCGTCCCCCTGCATTTCTCGATTCCTATGTTTGCATTTTCAGTGTCATCTGGTGGTAAATGTTGCATTAGTATACGCCAGTATTCTGAGAGACTTGCAAGCGACAGGTTAGGTGTTTGCACGTTTGCGAAGGAGAAGAAGATTTTCCAGCACGGTGAAGTTTTACAGACTTCAGTATGATAGCATGTTACTTGTAGAAGCGAATATTATTTCGAATTCGAAATTGTAGCACTTTTTCGGGCATATCTTGTAGTGTCTTATGCGCAATAACTTTGATGGCCATCACTCGCGTGGTCTGTTAAAGCGATTACCACATTGAAACTGCGCGAATTCCTAATTTCGTCCCCAGGAGGTGTCATAATTTCGTCCCCGGAACTCTAACGGAAATTGAGATCAATTTTCTAAAAATTTTTTATTTGAAATAACAAATATGGGCTGAAACGTGAACACTTACAGGACTGAATAATATTTTATCGGTTTTCAAGCAATTTTAGTAGAAATGTTTAAAATATTTTATAGATGCCGAAACGAAAACAGTGGAATAAGCAGTCCATGCGAAAAGAAGACATTTATTTGCCGTGATTGCTTCCACAAATAAACTGTAAGATCGCTTGTATCAAGAAAAAAATTAATTTGTCAATTTATATCCCGTTTTACAAACATTTTATTGGGGGACGAAATTAGGAACACTTTTTTCAGATCTTACATTTTGCAGGTTTTCACATTTTATTTATTATCTTGTATTGACATGACATAATCTCATTTTGCGGTTCGTGGATATATAGAGAAATGTTCAAAGAAAATTCATGCCAAGTGCCAGCTCATTCTAACATTTTATACATCCTCTACAGGGTCAAATACAAATGGGGGACGAAATTTAGGCCCCTTACCCTACTGTTCAGTCCGCTGTTTCCGGTGGATAAAGGAGAAGAAAGTCCTCGAGGACGTATGGACCACGCGCTCGCACGCGTTGCTGGTACCTCGGCGGAGCTGCACGGTGCCCGGTCGTAAATGAAAGTGAAAATAAATTGCTCGGACGGTTCCACCACAAAATGCAATTTGCCCCATTCATGGAGCCGGTCCTTCGGGTGCATCGAAACGACCAATCCCGCGGCCGACCACAGCAGACACTTAAATTATGTTTCGTTGCCGATTCTCGTTTTCTTCCTCGCCTGTTCCGTTGAGCCGCCTTAAGAATTCGCGCCTCGGAATCTTACACCGAACGTAACTCCTCCCGAAGGGGTGCGCGTTCTTTGAATCGCGACAATCGCTTCCAACTAATACGTCGCAAATACGAACGGACGTGTCTCCTATATGGAACTACAGCATCGTTAAAACTTGTTCCATATCTCCCGCCTTCCTGTTCCCGAGGAATTACCTCCCGGCTGATTGTGCGCGGCTACCATTATCCCTTCCACGCGTCCATCCATTTTCGATTGTTGCGCTGGAAGTTCTGCCGCGGTATCGCCGCTACGTTGCCCGCAAGTTGAAGATCCGTTCGTCAGACCGGGTGACGCGACGTGCGCCAGCCCGCCTGAATTATACTCGAGCTCACCCCTAGGCCGGCATTTAACTTTTTACTCGGTCACGCTTGGATCGCGAATAAATTAGTCGGTTGGCATCTATGGTATTATTACGTTATTACCGTTCGACTCCGTACGGCGCCGTGCCCCATCGCCGCGCGGCCCGCGCCTCTCTCGTCTATTAATTTATAGTCGCGAAACGGATTCTTTTTACAGCGCGTAACACCCGAGGGTCCGACCGACCGCCACTATAAACGGACGCTTAATAGCCTCGCTGTACGCCGTATAATGATTATGAGTCAAACTTCTCTACGTTTGCTTTGGGCCCCGGCATTATCCCCTTCGAATATTACTCTTCGTAAAGTTAGGTGTCACGCGCCGCGAACTGTATTTACGATCAGCGCGAGCGCGCGAGCTTGTCGCGGCGCAACGGATAATACCCAGTCATCGGGGGTTACTTATTAAGTCCTCCGCTATTAACTTCTCCGGCGCGACCGTTAAAAGTGAAAATCATTTGAATCCCGGGCACATGGGAGCCGGCGTCCTCGTCCGTTCTCCTCTGACCCACCTACCGCGGCGTCGATTCCTCCTCCTGATCGCCTGTTAACGTTAAAAGTGTCGTCCCCGCGGCGGAGGCACGTGTGTCGCGTGGGAGACGCACGTGGTACGAAAAGTCCGGTCGGGAGGAGCTGGAACCGCATTCCAGGTGACGTCTGGCGCCAAAAGCGGTTCCCAACTGAGAGCTCGGGGGCTTCCACTCGGTGAGACGCTGGGGAAAAGCGCCCGGGTGATTGGCAGTGGGAGGAACTGTTCACGAGAAAGGGAACCTCTAGCTCGGAAGATGGATGTGTTACGGAGGGTGTTTCCAAATATCCCTATTTCAAGGCTGTCTATCGGAGCCATCTAAGCTCGTTTCATATTCCTTCGCGCCTGTACCGACGCATTCCACGGTAAATGGGTCACAGGTAACCCACGGTATTTGTCAGAAGCAAGACTTTCCATCAAATTGATGAACACACTCGAATCTTTCCCCATCAAGTTTCTCTTCGTGGATGAACGGCGACGTTTAGGGTGGTCGTGAAACAAAGGCTACACCGTGTCTTTCAATTATCCTTGCGGCTTTCCACGTAATTCGTATGAAAAAGTTGGGGATGCAGCGATAAATCCAGCGGTCAGATACGCCTGCGCCATTGTAATCGCGGAGTTGTCTCTCTCTGGCGCGCGTGGAACACGAACGCAGGAACAAGCCAGGCTCCAGTTTATGATAATGCAAATGCGCACCGTGGACGAAGGCCCGTGCACGACGAAATGGACCGCGTTGGAAATAGAGATTGATGAGGCCGCCTCTCCGCTGCGTGCACGCCTTTGTTTAATCATCCGCTTATCATTTATCATTCGTTTAGTGGCCACGCTTGGTAGGTGCGTCCGGCTAGGTGATTAAGCGCATTGTCCTACGGAGAGGATCTCGTCGACGCCGCGACGCTTAGATATACACGACGTTTTGCGTCCCTTGCTCTTTAATTAAGCTTCTTCTTCGACAGCCCTTTGAGGGTACGTTGGCACGCGTGAAATCCGTCGATCAGCGATTAAAAACGTGAAGGTTGGTGCATCGACGAGTACTTTTTTTGCTGAGTATTAGATACATGGCCCATCTCTGCTGACTAAATATTGTCTTTATTGCGAGACAAATGTTCCTTGTCAGGCTTGAAACGTTTCGTATATCAACCCTGCGTCGTGCAAACATGGCATTATCTCGGTCCTAGGGTGGTGTAGATCAACCTAGCCCTGTGTCAGTCCCTCTGTCAGCGAACCTGATTCACCCACCGAGAAAGGACTCGTAAACCTTTGCCCTATGATGTCAGCCTCGCCCCTGCTCTAAAATTCCCTCTGAAGGATCCCCTGACCATCCTGAGCGACCGATTTCTAAAAATCCTGAGCGCCGGAGGCGGGGAGGCCTCGAGACGTCCCTCGTACCTCAAAATGGTAAGCCCTTTTACGAGATCCCTCGCCTCGCTCGCCTTTTCGGGCATCGGGGCTCGGCGATTTCGCTTTTCGCGGTTTACTGCCGCGCGCAAGGTGAGATATGGCTCGCCATGACTAAAAATAAGCCGAATACGCGGGGAATGCGCGATTGTGTACATTCGCGAGTAGGTGTGCGCGCGTACGCCATCCGCGCCGATGTTACCCCTTCAGATTCCAAGATACCAATCCGGTTTATGAGCCTCGGATAGAATCCGCTGTCCGGCCGTGAATAAAAATAGAAATGCCGCCTCCCAATGTGGGATTGAGTCGTCAGACAGCTGCCCCCTTGAACCGCGACGCGGTCCACAAAGAGACGAAGGGAGGAAAAAGGAGGAGAGGGAAAAAATCACGACGAGAAGAGAGAGAGAGAGAGAGACAGAGAGAGAGAGAGAGAGAGAAAGAGAGAGAGAGAGAGGGAGAGAGAGAGAACGAGGGACGAGAATTATGACGAGACACGGATGACGAATTGCGGCCGATTAAATCGTTGGAGGTTACGGGTCCTGCGCGACGTCTTCGCGTGTCCAAGCAGCCTCGAGGGTGGTGGTTTATTGTTCTTCGCTTTTGCACGAGAAAACCCTGTCGGTTTGCGAGCAAACGCGACCTCCATTCCGGCGTGCCAAAGGCACCGCGAACAAAGTAATCCAATAAATTCACTTCAGAGGATCTGGAGGATTACTGATAATTTATTAAAGAGAAAATCGGTGGATATTCAGGCTCGGCGGGGTTAATAATAAACCGCCGTTGTACCTGCGCAAACCGATGCAAGGGCGATACAGAATTTTACCGCGCGACTCGCAGTTATTTTTCCTAAACCGTTGTGAAAGTGGACCCGAGTAACCTCCCAGCCATTGTCCGTCCTCTGGGCTCCGTTAGAAACTGTTGCCGAAACCGCGAGGTAACGGGTACGCGGGTACACCGCGCGGAGAAGCTAACGCAAGAGTTCAAAGGCACGGGGGCCCGTTTTTCGAGCGTTGGAACTCGTTGTCGCTCGGGGGGAACCCGTCGAACGACCCCCGACTCGGAGGCATCCCGATAAATAAAACATGCCCGCGACGGAGTCCGTGACCGATCCACGGTGAATCCTGTTTCATTGACCGGAACCAGCCGAAAGCGAGCAGTGCACCGACGTGATCGCGTTTCGAACAAGAGCCGCGCGCGGCAAATGGAAACGAAAGGAAACCGATCGGAGATGACCGGCGGCCCGCGGGGGAAAAAGTTGCGCGCAACAGAGCCGCAGCAACGGGTCGCCTCGGACATTCTTATGCATCCTCGCGGCACCAAGGACGGGCTCGCCAGCAAGAGCGCGCGGATTCCTGCTCCTTCCTTCTAAGTATCCGCGGCGAGGATGCCTCGCGCGCGGTATTAAAAATAGACACCGTACATACGTTTTTGTACCAAGGCTGTCGGGGGGGTACATAACGCAACCGTGACCCCTGGAATATTTTCCAGCGACGGGACCGGGCGAGCCGAGGCCATCGAATGACGTTTTCCACATTTATCCCCGCGCAAACGAGCCGAACCGCCAAGGATGTCTCTCCGGGCTTTACTGCTTTTGTTGGCGGCGCGATCGCCGAGCCCGCCAGCGAATCGACGATCATTTCGGAGTTATTTTGGAGCCTCGCCGAAGATATACGAACGGCGCGGGGCGCCCGAGCTTTTCTCCCCCCGTTCCTCGAATAAATTTCCAGTAAATTTCAATTTCGATCCCTCGCCCGAGCGGCCCTTGAAAATCGCGCTTGAGCGCCGAGCGCTGTTAAAAGGGGCGAGGTATCAACGATACTTTATCTCGGCGCCGTCGGACGGGTCGCGGGAAGTGTCGTCGGAAAGTAGGTAGAGGTTGGCCTTCCGACGCCCCCGTAGGATGCCCGCTCCAGGAACAAGAAGAGGAGAATGATTACGCCGAGCGGATGTACAATGCCGCTCTCTGGATAATGACAATGTTCCAGGCTGAATGCCAAAGAATGCCGGGGTTCGGACGGAAGGTCGTTGCCCGTACGACATTCGTGCATTCGCTCGTAATTGTTATGCACGGGAGATTAGTAAGGTCGAGCTGGGAGCTGAAACGCGATACCCAGAAACTGTATTCCGTGGAACAAGAACGCTCACCTTGCCGTATCATGCCTAAAGCAGCCGGAATCATATTTTCTCTCCACCGTTCGGAGGGGGTAATCGCAGAGGCCAGGCTCTTCTTACATTGCGCGTGGAAAACTTGCGACTGGTTTTCCGACGGTGTAATTGCGACGCTGGGACACACGGCCAGCGTGGTAATTTGACGTAAACGGCGAGTGTACCGTATATAGCCTCTGGATATCGCCGCGCGGACGCATTTCGCCATAATTAAAGCGCCCGCGGATTGGTCGCGATTGATTTACAGCCCATCAAGACGCGCGCTCGTTGGCTTCGAATCGAGCGAGCTCGGGCACCGCGACAATTCCGATACGATTGCGCTCGCCACCGGGCGTAATTTTATTCGCGTTATGCAACCGCGTAATAGCGGCGCGAGCCCGACGCGGTCTTTTAAATGGTTCGACAGTGTTGAGCCTGACGAGACCGGCCAGTAACTTTCTAACGTCGAATAAACGTCACGGGGATAAACATCTAATATTCGCGCTTCCGATTTAATTGCTCCGACGAGGCGGGCGAGTGTGCCGGCTTCTCGTGAAATATAGGATTACAGGGATACCTAACTTTCGCCGGTGGATATTGGACCTTCGTGGACCGGAGGCTGGATCGGCGAAAGGATCTGCGTGGAAAGCGCCCGGCTGTCCGCGAGATCGCGGACAGATACCTCGTTTGAATAAACGTCCGTCATTTGCTACGGGATTCGGTATCGACTAGCGATCAGCTGCCTCCAGTCGAGACATAAATTTCCTCTAACCTTAATGAGTTACTTTCGTCAGATCGGTGGACGCGTTTCGAGGCTGCCTGCGAACGTTCATTAGCTCCAGCTTGTAGAAAAGGGAACCTTTACCGTGCCGGGTATGGATCTATGTATCTGTAGGGTAAATCCGGGAGACGCGGTCGGGCCGGAGAGTTGGTCGAGTCGCTATATTTCATACTCTATACGTAGAAACGCGTTAAAGTGAAGACCAATTACTTCTCCAGAAGCCAAAAAATTGAATGAATAGCGTCACTTCGGTTCCTTCTGTGCTTTTCTAGATTTACAGGCTATGAAAGGTAAACTGAGGTTACATTTAACCTCTTTTGTCAAACAACGGTGTACAGAATCGTATTTAAAATATACTTCTAAGTTTATTTTCGTTTAATGTTTGAGAATAATGATAGTAGAGATATTGGGGGACAATGCAGCCAAAGTATTTAGCCATATTAATTCTTCCTCTCAAAACTAACGAGAAGACCATCTCTCGCTGCAGAAAGGAGAGATGGTCGTGTTATGATTTTTTTATTATCTTTATTTATATTTTTATTTTTATCATTATTTTATTATTATTATTGTTTATTTATTTGATTATTTATTTAATTCTTCCTCTCAAAACTAACGAGAAGACAATCTCTCGCTGCAGAAAGAAGAGATGGTCGAGTTATGATTTTTTAATTATTTTTATTTATATTTTTATTTTTTATCATTATTTTATTATTATTATTGTTTATTTATTTTATATATTCACTTTTGTATTCATTTGCCTTGCTAATCGCTGTAGGTAGTTCGGTTTATCTTTGATGTGTTCTGTACTTGTTTAGCGTAAACAAATTAAATATCAATGAATCTGTAGTTGTATTCACTCATAAATAATTTTGCTTTCTTCTTTGTTATTTTTCCATGAATAATTATGTGAGTGGTCTCTGCCAACGACGAAAACCATTTCTCTCGGCCGCCCGGGAGAGGTGGTCAGATATCATGACTTCAGTTTTCAACCCGATTTACAGTAAATATTGTCTTAAAGCAAATATCGATCAGTTTTTCGGAATCAGCATAAAATTCTGAACATATTAGGTTTGTTCTGGTAAAATAAATAATATCTGTATTAGTTTGAATAGACATTTTATATTAGGTCGACCGCGTCTCCCGGATTTACCCTATCGATAATGATTTCGTTCAGGAAACCTCGGAATTGGAGTTGGAAAGATCATCTTCGTCTCTGAGAATCCTGCTTGATAAGGGAATGAAAAAGGAGCTGGTTTAGAAGTGACAGAGACTTTGTCACTGTTCCTGCCTAGCAATCTGCGAGCTGCCAGCGGCTAATTCCTTCTCGATACCTCACGCAGGATGCCTCTCTCTTGTAAACCGAATAGTTTGCCTAGTAGATTGAGTGATAATTCACAGGCCGAGCGGTGTGGTTTCGCGGCCCGATTCCGTTCACCCTGGCAATAAATACGTTCCTCGATACAGTCGCTCCGCTCGTGACGAGCGGCCAAAGATGGTAAATGTGCCTGACGTAGGTACAGGAACGGGAGAGACTGTCGTTGGACGGATTTCTCACGCGACGGTTGGAAAAAAAAAGTGGAGGATCGCACACGAACCTGGTCGCGATAAATCAGAAGGCATTCACGAGCCTCTTCGCAACGCTTCCACGCGCTCCTAGTGGATGAAGCCGATAAACGGGCCCGCTGATCGAGCCTGTTACGTCCAAGATTCGAGACGGGAATAAATTCTCGCGCGCACGTGAATTCTGATCGTTCGTCATTCAACGACGATCAGAGTCACAGCGGTTGGTAAGTGAGAGGCTGGAGCAGAGCTGCTGGAAAACTTCCTCGTCGAACAGTTTCTCGCAACACCCCGCGGCGAGATTGCGCTCGCGGAACCACTTTATATGAAAATCGCTCGAAACATAGACCAGCTATCGCGCAATACGAACAATGCTGTCCTCTTTCCACCGATCGGCGGACGGTAGAAGCAGGCCCGTGAAAGTCAGCGACTAACGGGCAGAGACCACCTGATCGTTTCCCAGCGCAGTAAACACATCGATACACCGCCAAAAATCGCGCAGCCACCTATTGTTACGCGGAAACAAAGCGTAGCTGCTGTCTGCCGCCCGCCCAGTGTCTCTTTGTGGCCGCGGCAGGACTTCGCTCGCGCGTGTTGCGCGCAGGGCGAGCAGCATTGTGACGACCTAATAGGAGAACACGCGGAACAACTTGCATTCTTTCCTAGCGAGGTGGACAGGATCACGCGTCACGATCAGCGAGAGGGAAAAGGGGGAGGAACACGCTAGTGGTTGCACAGTAGAACGTTGCACCCGATCAAAGAGCTAAGGCGCGCGTTACAAATTGCCCTCGAACCGCGGCAAATCGAAACGACCTCTGACAAATCCACCTAGCCGTTATTCGTCACAGGAGGGCTTGTTCAAAGCGAAGTACTCTCGCTAATGTACGAACACTGGTGTCACAGGCAGTGATGCCAGAATCGTGGGACGTTGGACAACTAGTGTTCCAGATTTCCCGATATTTTTTGTTTCTCGAGAAATCAGAAATCAGATCAGACTTTGAAAAATTGAAAAAAAAGAAATTACGAAATTTATATTTCTGGAATAATATTAGTAATATTTATCAAAAACACAAGAAAACTTTAACCAAGTAATTGTTCTTTCTTGTCTAAGCACAAAACTTGTATAAATGAAAAAGCAGATATTAAATAAATAATTGATAAATTTATTTATTTAATACAAAATTTGTGCAAAGCGAGCATTACTGTTTTGTTTTAAAACAGTTTTTAATCTATTTATTTTCTTCTTTTTTGTGATAAAATTTGTAGCGGTAGAAAAATTTCTATCGTTTTGAGTGGATGTTAGCTTGATCGTATGTGGAACATCCAAAAGTTATGGTAAATTGGGTGTCCTTCTTCCAGAGGACTGAAAAATATGAAATTCCTTTGTTAAAGTCCAGAATTTATTTTCTTCTTGGTTGATACAAAATTCTTGGAGACTCCCTGCGATTCCTAACTCTAATTTGTTTCTTTTTGATGATTCTTCATTTTGAGGATCCGTAAGTTTTCAGTATATTTTGGAGAATCGTGGTAACTGTTATATTTTTCGAAAAGTCTAACTACTTAAGTAGAATTTGTTTTGCCGTTTTATACACATCTGTTTTGGATATTAAATGAAAAAACATTTTGTCTTTTTTTTCGATATTTCTTCTTTAATAGCCACAAGATACTCATTACTTAATTCATTATGCATACAATTTTTCTAAATTGTTAAATAAGTGTTTAAGAACACCTTCGCCAGTCAATAATGTTGAATCTTCTCTACTGAGATTTTCTATTGTAATTCATATAGGTTCTAATGTTACTAATAAAATTTATTATAAATTGTAGATGTGTCTATACGTCCGCAGTTTGCTAGACTTAAGTTTCTCAAGAAAAACTGTATTTCTCGAGAAATAAGAAATAAGCAATTATAAAATCTCTCGCGAAATTCTCCTGAAAGAATTCTCGAGAAGGTACACTAGGGACAACTACTTATCCCCACCATGATCTACCGACGTCCGTTCGTATCCCCAAGTGTCCCGAAGTGTCCACAAATGTCCACAACTTGACTCCTTGTGATACAAATACCACAGGTCCCCTGGCTTATATCTTCCACGTCAGTTTACTGAAATCCATCATCAGAGAGCACCTACTAGAAAACTACCGTTAGTCGCGTCGATTCTCGAAAGATCAAGTAAGTTCGCGGCTGTTAATGTTCCATGAGGCCAATTGGCAGATGAACATGATAAAACGCGATCTATCCGACCCCAGGGCGATCCAACTTTTTGCAACAACAATTACCCCGACGCATAGGCCTGATCGCTGTTGGCCGAGCTCGTTTCTCAGAGATTCGTTTAATTGCCGTTAATTAATGCGCCTCGGCGTATTGAGATCGCTCCGATCTGCATGCCCGTGCTTCGGACGGACATGATTTCGCAAACAACCTCCGACGACCGTGCAACGAGCGCGGTTGACGTTGCGCTTCATAATTGATACTCCGGCGAACTACGTTGCGCATAAACGAATCGCTACAAAGAATCAACGTTTCCGCGTATCGATGCCCGTACTATTTACCGAGCACGTTCTTTCGGCGAGGCACGTTTACGTAACAGCGCGCTGGGATTTAACCCCTCGCCCGACGCAGATGAACGCGCGTTACGACATCTGGCTTGCGTTTAAAGACGATTGAAGAGTCGCGTACCGCGACCATATGGTGTATCGCGTCGCGGTATCGGCCAATTAATTTGCCTGAATCGAAGCCCAGATAACAGGCCGTCGATCGTCCTCGATCCAAGTCCCGCAGTCTCGAACATTAATTGCTCCGCAAACAACGCGCGACGCAAGACGTCGCGCGTGGGAGAAAGAGAGCTATCAGCGAGCGTGGTGGAATTGTTTAGAAAGATGATTAGCGTTAGTTGAAGAGACACGAAGCGGCGGAGTAGAATGGAAGATTATTATGCGATGGAGAGAATCGAGCAGAGATGAACTTTGAGAGGGGGAACTGGCCTCGCGAAGGACGTAACAGGCACGATCGTTAATCGAGTCCAGATCCTCGAACTAGTAACCCCGGTTTCAGAGATTCTCGTGCAACCAGATGCTCTTGCAATAACTTATCGAGCAATTTCCATGGAATCTTCCTGTTCGCGGTGGAAACACGACGGTGGAAACCCGTTCCGTTTTATCAGCGAGGATTGATTCGTTCCCCGAGGAATCGTCCCTCTTCCCTTCCATCGTTGATTGCATTCTCCAGCGAATTTATTCCTCAGCTACCTCGGGTTGCGCTTAATCTCTTATATGTATATACGTGTTCCTGGAAACGGACGTTCGTTTCTCCCTGAAATGCGGTATTTTTGCCGATTAACGGTACACGCGGATTTGCCTGCGTTTAAGCCCGCCATTAGCCGCGGCAAATATTTGTCTTTGCCGTCGCGTGTCGCGTTCGACGCTCGCTCGTTAGCTGCAATTACCGCTCAAAGATCAGACCATACTGCGCGCAAGTTTGCTCAGGCGAACAATGAACTTTGCTGCTCTTACGGTATTAGGGGTGGAAGAGATATTCCGAGGCTGCGAAAGCGGTAGGAGGTCAAGAGTCAAGACATTAGTGTATTTGAGGGTTGCGATTTGAGAGCCCCGGATTTGGGAGTCCCAGGGGGTCGCAAAAATCCATCATCTATGGTTTTTCAACATTAGAATGTTAATGACTTGTGTACCACAAAGTGGACAGCACTGTAGGGCAGCGATGCCCCGATGGGCGGCCCGAGATAAACGAACATTCATAGCGTTTTCCAAAGCTCGCATGGAAGGGGGTGCTCGAAACCAATGACGTTGCGGGCATGTCACGGATGGGGAAAACTCTAGTAGTGTGCGTGTAGGCTCGTACCCATAGGCTTTTTTACAACTGGGGCTCTTGGAGCCCTAATGTTCTACATTTTAGGAATTGGGAAAATAAACAGGAATTGACTAATGATTAAACAATATTATATAATTGGACGGAATAGACTTGAACAGTCCCATTTACACATCTGATTCACAAACAGTTTCTTATTAAACGATTTTTATTCAACTTCAATCCTATGTTTGTTTGTATGTATGTTTGTTTAGTTCAAATCTAGAAACTCAATTTTAACCCACTTCCAAATATCCAATAGACTTGAAACTTTGCAGGCATACGAATTTTGGATGACAATACAAAATTATGAAGAAAAAGAAAGCGCCCCAGGGGTTTAAAAAATTACCCAGTCATCAATAAATATAACCCTTAATCACAAATCCAAACAACTTGAAATCAGCCTATAACCACAAATCAAATCAATTTAATCGACATGAAATCAGCATATAACCACAAATCAAAACTAGGCAATAGAAAGTAAATAAAGAAAAGAATTATTTTTTAGTTTTTAGTGCATTTTAAATAAAATCGTTTAACAGTTTAACTTAAACTTTGTTTTATATCTTATAAGTAAGATTACATACTTAAAAATAATTCTTTTCTTTATTTACTTTTTATTGTCTAGTTTTGATTTGTGGTTACATGCTGATTTCATGTCGATTAAATTGATTTGATTTGTGGTTATAGGCTGATTTCAAGTTGTTTGGATTTGTGATTAAGGGTTATATTTATTGATGACTGGGTAATTTTTTAAACCCCTGGGGCGCTTTCTTTTTCTTCATAATTTTGTATTGTCATCCAAAATTCGTATGCCTGCAAAGTTTCAAGTCTATTGGATATTTGGAAGTGGGTTAAAATTGAGTTTCTAGATTTGAACTAAACAAACATACATACAAACAAACATAGGATTGAAGTTGAATAAAAATCGTTTAATAAGAAACTGTTTGTGAATCAGATGTGTAAATGGGACTGTTCAAGTCTATTCCGTCCAATTATATAATATTGTTTAATCATTAGTCAATTCCTGTTTATTTTCCCAATTCCTAAAATGTAGAACATTAGGGCTCCAAGAGCCCCAGTTGTAAAAAAGCCTATGGGTACGAGCCTACACGCACACTACTAGAGTTTTCCCCATCCGTGACATGCCCGCAACGTCATTGGTTTCGAGCACCCCCTTCCATGCAAGCTTTGGAAAACGCGATGAATGTTCGTTTATCTCGGGCCGCCCATCGGGGCATCGCTGCTGTAGGGTAAACTCGGGTAAGTCTGTGATTGTTTTAGAATTTGTCTATTAACCCTTCATAGTCACACGGGATGTATTGTAGCTCAAGAATAATTTTCGAGTTAAAATGTCGCGCCTTTACGACTTCCAAAGGGGATTTATCGCAAGAAAGAAAATAAAAAAAATTAAAAAATCGATTTTTTCCCACAACCGTGGAAAATCGCTCATTTTCAACTACAAATTTTATCATATCAAAATTTACATTTCTAGAAAAAGACTATTAGACCATGATTGTATAGGTATTACGAATGTACAATTATTATCACTGAAAAGTTAAAAGATTCAAAAATAAGAAAATGGTAACTCAAAAAATGACGCTGGGGTACAGTGAACCCTGTGTGACCAACTTGTGATTATAAGAAGGTGTGGCCACGAAGGGATAACTGCTAATATTAACATATTCTGAAAGTGAGTCTAGGATATAATGATAGGTCAGACATCAAAGAAACAAATAATAGGTTAACGGAAATTTACTAAGTATATTTAATTGAAAATATACAAAATTAAGTTGTCATGACATACTCTGGTTACTCCGTGATAGCTCCGGTTACTCCGTGATAGTACTCGCTAGCTCTATATATGTTCACCAACTACTTGTTTATATTATTTTATATTATTTTACATTATTTTACATTATTTTACATTATTTTAAATGATTTTACATTATTTTATATTATTTCATATTACTTCACATTATTTTGATATTATTTTATATTATTTTATATTATTTTACATTATTTTACATTATTTTACATTATTTTACATTATTTTACATTATTTTACATTATTTTACATTATTTTATATTATTTTATATTATTTCTCATTATTTCATATTATTTTATATTATTATTATTTTATGCATAATCAATCGTTTCATGATCGTTAGATGTCTGAGACGTAAGGAAACATCGTTTCTGGTATCGACCATCAGAACTTCTCAAACAGCGCAATCAGAAACGTAGTATCAGGCGCATGAAAAATAAGAATTTAGTCACTTTTCATAAGCAAAAATAACACTGATGCCTTATTGTATGATAATTTCAAGAGTAAGACTTGTTAAAGTGTCGTTTTACCATCACTTACCCGCAGTCTGAACTTTCCATTTATCTCCTGAAGCACATATAATACATAAACAACCGATCGTCCACAACCAGCACGAAAAATTTCACGAATAATGCGCTGCTGGAACAAAATACTCTGTCACTCTATCACACTAACTTCAATTGACTAACTATTTCACCACACCACAAACTAGAACATCAACGCTGTCTGTTAGTTTCTGTTCCATCTAAATTGAGTCAGACAATTTCGAGTTACAGATAAATGAAAAACTATCACGGAGTAACCCGTACCACGAACTTACCCGAGTTTACCCTACTTAGTGCGAAAGTCATTTTTGGTGACTACATTTCTAGGGTGTTGTTTCTCTACCGCCCACATCAGTCACGATGCACTTGCTTCCTGCTTGAAAAGGAATTCCATCCAGAGAACTCGTCTCTTTGACCAGTTTTACATTCGCGTTCGGTGAAAGCAGAGGCGTGTATAATCGCGTTACCATCAGGGGCGAAAGTGTCGCGTCTTCGTGCTCCAGGAACGGACGTGGAAAAAAAGTGGTTTCAGCAGTCCGTGATACGACACGTTCCATTACACCCGTTTTCACGCGTCTAATTCGTCGCCGCGGCGAGATTTTTATCGCATTGAATCCGCGTTCACGCAACCGGGGGCCGTTCCGCGGGTTTTGCGGTGTCGAGCTCCATCGTTAGAGGTGATTTATTCGAGGACCACGGGCCCGTCTTCCTGTTCCTGGTAGAAACACAGGCCTACTCGACCGGTCTGCTGCTCTTTGTTCCTCGGCTTGCCCCGCGAGACGGGAACTTTCCCAAATTCGTTAGTCCCGGTTGGTTCGCGGTTAGGATCCGTTCAGCCGAGCCGTTCTCCTTCCTCTGCCGAGGAAGAAATAATATCGCGAATGGCGAGCAGAGGTAGAAGCGATCCCGGGTAATAGCAGCATTACTTTATGCGATTCATTCCATTCTTTCGCTATGACTGTGACAAATGACCTGTCCCATGGGGCTCTATAGAGCTACCTCGTGCCAGCGCGCATAGGGAGCCCGGCATTATTCCCATGCCCAAGGACATCGTGCGCTGTTTCAGTTCGCGTACATGGGCCCGACCGCCGCTTCCTGGATCTGAATCGTTGGAAATAATTTATGTCCTGGTTCTGGACTGGTACCGTATGCAAATATACCGATCGATTAATCGCCACAGGACGGTGGAGCTTCCTCGCGGGGAATAAGACGCAGGTACGGGGGAGGGGGCGATTATTACGCGGTTACTTGTATCCCGTTGCAATTAAATAGCTTCTAAGCCCGCGTTCCAGACTTTCCGAGACCCGCTCTCTTCGATGTTATCGCGTCAGCCGGCAAAACGCTGGGACGGGCTCGCTCGGGTGACACCGCCAGGAATGTGGACGATCTCCCGGAGCAGTCATAATTAACGGAATTAAGTCGCTCGCGGCTGTCGCCAGGATCGCTGATAACCGGCGGTGGAATTCGGATGAACGGTCTCTGGAGACTTCCACGGGCGACAGGTACGGGAGACATGATTTTAGAAATTAAAATTGGCCCCCTTTGATCTCGCGATCCCATGGGATATTGAACGTCAACGGTAATTATCATTCCGCTAGACGAGCGTCCCGCTCGTGGGAAACGTGACTTCGTGAGTTACCGACGTCCACAGTTTTATAAGTCGAGAACACGACCCAGCGTCCCGCGGTGCAGCGATTGATGATCGGCCTTACGACTAAATTTAATGCGATTCTCTAACGAGAGAGACATTATTCACCGGCGGGGCTTGTGCTCGACTATAGCAGTGCTAATTGTTAATCATTTCCTACGGTAGGGATCGAAGGAGCGGTCGACTTGCTCCATGCAGGAAGCCTCGCGAACAAGTCCCTCCACCCTCTGCCTGGTCTCTGTCGTTCTGGACACTCTCAGCAAACTCTGTTCCATAGAAGTATTTAAAAAATCCACCGAGTTGACGTTTTCTTCAGCCTGAGAATAATTGCCTTTCGATTTTTCGACTCCTTTGCTTTTTCTTGAAGTGAACAACGTTTGTGTGAGACTCGTCTTCTCAGGAGTGACTTCTTGTTCCCTCCGCCATGGAGAGGACAAAGCCGCGAGTATCTTGGATCACCGCGAAAGCTGCGGGACGGAAGAGAACGAAGGAGAAGGCGGGAAGACCGAGTTTGTCACGCTGTCACGAATTCGACTCTCGGGGGTGATACGATCCGCAACCTTTGTAGGTCGGCTGCTCCAGCGGTATCACTTTCGCTGGTTGAGAGGCAGATTCCGTATCGTTGACCCGCGACCCGCCTTTCCCTCGCAGCACGATGTGACAACACCGTGATGATAAATATTCAATTCGCCTCGTGACGAGAGCGCCTTTTGTTTCGTACACAGCCGGCTCTCCTAATTAATTAATTGTTCCTTGGTCGGTGCACGGGGCCACACGGTCGAGCCTTCCTAGACAACACTTCCTATTTCTGACTGCAATTTCCCACGAGGAGAGACTTTTTCTCTCGGAGCCGTCGAGCTGCAACGATCAACTTTTTGCCGTACGTTCACCCAACTCGAGGAGCTACGGGACCGGCAAGAAGAGCTCTAGAGGTGTTCCGCTCGTTTTACAAAATTCCTCGCGCAGCGCTGATAAGAAGAGTGATTGCACTCGATTTCTTGAACAAATATTCTTTAATTAAACAGCGTGTTTACTTTCCATATACTTCCATTCGAGATTCATCCGTATTTTGCTGGTTCCGCAGATATCACTTTATTTCTAGACTGCATGGCAGCGCGCTGCAGCGATACCGATATCGTAAATGAAAACTGCTGCAAACCCCTAGCCTTGACGCAATTCAATAATTCCAAGTATGCACTTCCTAGTATCGCGTATCGAGTAAACACGAATTGCGCCACTATTGGAAATAAATATGAGAAGCCATTGATATCGAAGGTAAAGAGGACAATATCATTTTTACCGGAGTAAAGTCCATATCGACAATCGCGACAAAGCATCGTACTTGACAAGTGTCACGAAAAATCGTGGTATCGCGCAGTGGTTCCCGTTGATTAATCTGTAATCAGTCTTATGCCGCGTGTACATACCAGCTTGTAATTATTATCGCTGCCAGAAAAAAGTGGATCTGATACGGCGTAAGTTCGAAGTACAAGTGTACGCGATTCGATCGTCTACGGAACAGTAGATAGTAAGCTGGAAAATACGAAATCGATATTGTCGTGATCCGACAGAGTTGATAGAGGGGTGGTGTACCGCGGAACTTTCTAATGGAATATAGACTTTGAATGCTACCACGAATCTCGATTCTCGGGCCGTCGAAATGAAATTGACGGATCGAAGGAATTTTCCCCGCGCCAGTGTTGAGAGTTGACACACCTGATAAGAGGACAGAGCCCGCAGGTGCGCTCGTGGAACGGCCGAGAATAGGTGTACACGTGAACCGATTTCACACATGTCGGGGCACGTGCAGCCGGCGTACGGAGCAGATCGTGTGTGCATTTTCCCTCGAACATAACTCGCGATCGCGTGGGCAATGCCTTATAGGTATTGTGATCGCCGATTGCAAAAGATCAGCGACCTCTTTTCAGAGCGTGCTGCCTCTACACGCCGGATCCTGTTCGATGGCAGCGATTCGCGGGAAACGATAAAGATCTGTCCGAGCGGCGTGGACGTTAGCTCCGATACACTTTCGACGGGAACGGACGGCATTCCTTCATCCCGATGATCGCGAAAATTATACTTCCCATCGCGACTTTGCGCCGCGCTCGGCGCTCGAGATATTTTTAACCGAATGCCTCTCGATTTTCCGTAATTACTCGAGCCATCCGAGCTGCAGGCCGGACGGCATCCAGCGCGGCCGAGGACGCATGCTTTCTCGTTGGCAACAGGAAGAAAAGGGTTAATGAATCTCGAAGGCAGTTCGAAAGGGAGAAAGGAATGGAGGGGGACGGGCTGCGTGTCGGTGAAAGAAGAAAGAGGAGCCGAGGGCTCTGAGAGGGCCGCGTGACGAGGGCCGAAGGAGAGTTGAAAAAGAAAGGTGAAGATGAGAAGGGGATGCTGGGGCGGGGGGACGGGAGGAGAGGCATTAGACTCGACCTTGAAAAGAACCTTGCAAGGCCGTCACGCTTACCTCTGGACCGTCTCAGGCTGCTGTTGCTGCATCCACGGACCGGATCTGGTTCGAGAGATACGATATGGAGAAAGCCCACGGTGCACAAGTCGTCTTCCGCGCGTCTAGTCTTACGGATACGAAATCGATCGGTTCGCCGCTCGGATTTGAAAAAGAATCGCATTCCGATCGGAGTCACGTTCCGGATAAAATCACACCAAGTCGATTCAGAGTTCTATCGCAGTTTGCCTCGGTATCGATCGGGTGTAAAAATTACGCGGGTTATTATTGACGTTGGTTCTTAGAGATTACGCCGAACGTTATCGAAAGACACGATGAGTTAATTGTCCCGTGCCTCGCCTTTCCTTAATCGTATGACAAAGCACATCGGTACGCGGTGACAACACCTCCGTCGAGAACACGGTCGAGTGCACGTACTTTTCATCGCACAATGCTGACAGATGTTTTTCTCTGGATCGAATGAATTTTTTTCGGTGCGCACCTGTATGCAAATGAGACCTGTCACTGTGGAGTGGAATTTGAGAGAGCATTTGCAGGAAGGGTGGGAGAGGAGACAAGATTTTGTAAGGAAGATTTCTCAGAGTAGAATAATAGGGGAGAGTTGCCTATATTGGACCACCTCCTAGATTTGACCATTTGTATATCTCGATAAGCAAATATATTTGCAGCGGTTTTTTTGGCTACATTGATTTAGGAAGTGGAGATGGAACTTGTGAGAACAGCGATACGGTTATTCATTAGTTTGTCATTCACTGTCGTCGAAATATAGAAACTCGTGATGCGCGATCATTATTTTTCGTGCTATTTCAAGTGAAATTCTTTCTACAACTTGTAAGTACTATAATTTTAAATGATACTAGTGTAAAGTGTGCTGTCTTAGCTACAACTTCATATCCTTACTTCTCCATATTCGTATAAGTATAACAATGAAAATATACCTTTTTTTATGCAACCAACCAGTAGCCTAATATTGGACGATCACTATTTGCTGAAATTGGGCCGGTCCATTTTAGGGTAAAATCTATGTTATGGTAGCGAATAGTTAAAATCATACTGAAAAAATTTAATAAACAATTAAAACCGACTTCAAAAAAATAAAATTGCACTAAAAAGTAAAAAATAATTTTTTCCCTTATTTAATCTACGACTCTCATATTTTTTAAGTCGGCGCCAGATTTACACAGTGTAAATGATGAGGCACCGACTTAAACAATATGAAAATACCGTAAGTTAAATAAGGGAAAAAATTATTTTTTACTTTTTAGTGCTATTTTTTTTTTAAGTCGGTTTTAATTTTTTTATTTTTAACTTTTTAGTTTTATATATATTGACATAACATGCTGAGGAGATATATGCGTACGTACATAAAATAATAAAAATTAGGTGACAATAGTCTTTATTATTAACCAAAACCGGCACATCGCTCTCTTTCGAATAAAAAACAGGATCATCAAAATCGGCCCATATTCTGGGGAGTTATGCGGGGACAAATATAAAAAGACCATCGAAACAATGTACTATTGCACTACGTGCACCGTAAGATGCTTGTTGCTTCCTGTTTCTATTTGTTTTCAATGCCCTGATCTGTGTTTTTTAGATTGTATATTTAAATTCATTGATTTTTAGGAGCGGTCCAAAGTAGGAAACCGGTGGTCCAAATTACGAAACCGGTTGCCTGGAATGGACCGAAGTCATTAGTTTAGTTTTTTTGAGATATTAATTTAAGCACATATTTTATCAACACATTAAATACATGATAAAATCTACATGAAATGTAGATCTTTTTCCCGTTGCTGTTTACTGTCTTCAATGTGTTATGTCCGTGTAGGAGAGAAAAATAAAAAGGTGGTCCAACATAGGCAACCTTCCCCTAAGTTTGCTGATAATAAAGCGTAATAAAACACTTGAACGCTGTTAAGAATTAGACTCTGTATTACACTGTACAAGGAAACTGGCTCTGTACATGCTCCACGATCTCTTGGCGATCTTAGAAATTACAGGGAAGCTGTTTCCGATGCTTTACATCATATTCAGTGTACAGTTGTTGAACAGGTAGATGAACAGGTTAGATAAGGACGTTGTGATCCACGTCGACGATTCGCGATACCCAACGGCGAGGAGTGACGGCTTATCGAGTTTCCTTATCGGCTGGTGACGTCCGCAAGGCCGACCAACGTCCTCCAGCTCCGAGACGACGGAATATATGAAATGATTCGTCGCTATATACGCGCATACCGCCGGTTCATGTAATCAGCGTAGGAGTATAAATAATTGCTATTCATCGAGATGTCTGTCCCGCGCGACTCAGTTTGGTAGTGGCGGAACGCGGATCGCGTCGACGCGACCATCGAGGTTAATTGGATTTCAAATTGAACCAGTCGCCGGCTGCATCCGAGAATCGCTGGGTCTACACTCTTTTTTCCGACCGTCGTTATCCGTTCGCGAAACAGGAATTCCAAGCTGGTTCCAGCTTTGCCAGCTTCGGCGCGATATCAACGCGAACGCCGGATGACGCAGCCCGTTTCCATGCACATTCATTAATTTCTAATAAACGTTCCTTTTAATTCTGGCGTAACTACTGCCAGGGGAAAGCCAGCTAGATAATAGCTTGTGCCTGTAATTACGCGCAGGATGAGCTTAGTCAGGAGCGTTCTTAGGGGTTAACGATGAATCTAACCCCGGGGAATGCCGTGAATGCCGCATTGAAAAGACTCGCTTCGGATCGCGGCTTCTACCGACGTTGCCGAGCGAAGCTCTGATAGCATTCAAGCGGATAAAGATCTAGGTACTGACACGATTTAGAACTCTTATCAAAGACGAAGATTAAAGCGTAACTTTCCGCGCGATCTGTACCCAACGAACTCTTCCCTTCGTCTTCCAAAAATGCCCGGGTACCTGTATCGTACAAATTACTCGTTGTTACTCAACGCGTTACTCAATTGCTCGTGTAACAAGGTCAACCGCGCAGTCACGACCGCTTTTTGTGGGCGAGTCTCTTCAGCTGGGGACTTGAATCCCTCTGGTGTCTCCCCGTGCGAGGAATAATGACATCAACCTCGCGCAAGTATCTTTCCCGAACAACGTCCCCTTTACGGATAGCGTAGAATTCGCAGAGGTATCTCCTCAATCCACTTCCGAGCTGTGAAAGTTATATTTCTATATCGCGAACGTGGCCATTGAACCACAATTCACCCTCTCGCCTGCTAATAGAAAACGGAGCCGAAGAAGTGGATGATGGAGGGCTCTGGTGATCGGCTGTTACGCAAGATTTCGTTGGCCGACTGGTCGTCGAGTTATTCGTCGGTTGGCAGTGGGTTTATTTGCTGGGCTGGTCGGGTGGGTTAGCTGCCCGCTCGGCAACACGGCAACTCCGAAGACGGTCGCCCAGGCACGAGCAAGAAGTAAAGGAGAACGTCCTTGCAAGGCCGGGCGCCGACGCCCGGAGAGTCAGGCCTCTCTCTTTCGCTCTCGCCCTCTCGCTCCCTCCGTTTCAGCAGCCTCTTTTCCTCCATCGCCAGCTGGCAGCCGCGCCGATCCCTCTACCGATCCACCATCTATACACGTATCCGTCGGGTCCAGCCTCTGCAATCCTTCGACTGCACCTTCGCCGGTTACACACGCGGCTGTGTAACGTCCACTCTACCATCCTGTTCGCTTATATAGAAAACTGTCGTCTCACCTATCCGGGTGTAGTTGCCAGCGTGCATCCTGCATTCCGATGCGCCGGGGACGAGAGTGCGCCTAGATCGCGTGAGAAAGCCGGGGGATCGAGTTAATTCGTCTGACAATGACTGGGTACAGACTACTTGGAAGGCCGAGCGTTTCCTGCTCAACGTGCGGCCTCTATGAGCAGAGTTCTTTCGCGCCAACACACGGCAGAATGAGAACTTAAGTGGCGACTGTACCAATTGCTTCATTTCGAGTAGTTTCTTTCCGCCATTTTTGCAACACCGCGGTTAAACCTTCCTGCTGGAGAACTGAAGGCGTCTATCTGCGCGAGAGATACGTCTGAGGCTGGTAGCGAGACGCCGTGGTCTGGATGGTGTCGATATTTTCAACCTACGGGGAGCAGACTTCGGACTCGTAGTTTCGACTATTTTTAGTTTCCCTCGATGGGTCTGTGGCGACGGATTTCTTTGTCCAACGAACTCGCAGACGCGGCGGACGATAATGCCTCCACGAATAAAATCCCAGGCGATATCTGTGTTCCTGTCGCCGGTTAAAAAATCGCCCGTGGGCGTCGACCTCGGTTCCACTTCGCCGAGAGATAACTTCGCCGACGATAGTGTTCCTATAAATACGCACCGCGTATATTCTGGCGAGGGTTGAATAAGACACTCGCGCCCATTCTCGAGCACCGGCTCGGCCCGTGAATGGCTGCCTTTGAGTTCGAGAAAATACCAATTTCGAACAAGGTATGCACTCCGCGCGTACGCAACAACGCAACTGCGACTTGGCCGATCCAAATCTCCCGTTATGCTCATAGTTGTTATTTCCCCGTGACTCGTAGGAATCTTAAGAATCCGTGCTCTTGCCGGGACTCGTGAGAACGATTCACCGATCGTTACTCATTTTCTTGAAACGCTGATGGACGCCAATTTACAAGCCGCAGCCGCGAACAAATCCGTTTGCTCCTTTGTTTAGCACGGGTTGTTCGCAGCAAGGTGCTGAACAGAAGTCGATGCACCTTGCCACCGATCGTCTACCGAAAGTCGTTGCTGCGCATAAAATAACCCGTTGGATGCGCGTCACGTGTCGACGCCGTGTCGGCTGACGTCGATTGATTTTCCGTGTGCTAGACGGAGGCGATCTTTAAGGAGTTAGCGTTACTCCAACGTCACCGTCGACACGTCTCGCTCCATAAAACCTTCCACCACGGTATGGATGTTACGCGCGGGGCGCGTGAGATATTACTAATCGGGAATATTTATTAACCCTTGATGTCAAATTGGCACAGTGGTATAAGATCGATAAATTGACAAGGTAAACAGTTATTTTTCGATATTTTTTTATTCAAATTGATGAGTGAACATTTATTAGATTTTTCACAACTTTCGCATAAAATAAATCGATGTGCAGGACGTACTGATTGTTTACAAGAATCACAAATAATAGAACAGTAGAACTTATCACGAGATAACTGTGTCAAATTAACACGAGGGACTAATGAGGGTTCATTAATTAATATTGATCCATTTCTTTCGCAGCATGCACCTTTCGGCATAAATCCGTCGAGCTTGCCGTCGAGGTCGCCTCAAGTACGAACGTCCGTTGCAGTGATTCAGTCGGCGAGACATTTTCTAAACATCGTGTCTCGAGCTACCGAGCGATATCGCGATTTTTTCGTGGGTGTGTGAGAGAGACGCTGCTGGCTGGGTTTGCACGACCGCAGGTGGGCGAAAATCTATGAATGCGAACGCCACGCAACGCGCTGGTTCGCGCGGCCCACTTCGTGCTTCCTCACAGGCAGAAATGTGCATGTGCACTTGCGCCCGGTTGCGCAGCGCCTGTTGCACTCGAACGCGTGGGCGGCGATCCTGATCGATCGGTTGTACCGTTGCCGTTCGCATGAATCGCGGTTTTATAAATAGGCGAGCCCGGTGCTCGATACCTGGCGCATTAATGCGGGGTGTTCTTAAATCGTTGGGTCAACCTTTCCAAGCATGCCCAGCGACCATATTGGTAAACGATATTACACAAATGCGGGCCCCTCGAGTGGTTCATTTTCGAGTTATAAATTAGAAAGTTACTCGTCAGTGTTCCTTTGGCGAGCTTCTACGAGGGACGAGTAAAAGTATAGAGAGTAATTCAATGAAGAATGTAAATGAAATTCTTAATTAAATGATAGGAGGAAAAGTGGTTATGCATCTTGCAATTTTCCTCCTTGGCGTGGTGGCCGTTTTTATGCACCAGTAATATAATATTTATCATGCTAATTACTAGCTCGTAGCAGTCACCGTATCGATGCATACTAATTCAATCGATTTGTACCGGGCGAGGTATTGAAGACACTTATTTCAAGCCTCGCTTGTTAAATAGCACTCCGAGGATGTAACACCGCTAGATCCTGCGCAGATAGTAAGTATGTGATTTAACTCGTGTCGTTGTAACCTCGCCAGGCATTCGAATACCAGCTAAGAATACAGGGGACAGTCCGTTCCGCGGGCATTACGCGTTGCAGTGAGTTTTGCAGCCAGCGATGCATAAAATAGGAACGAGCGAATGCACCCTGCTTCGGATACTTTCGAATGTGGCTCTACGCGCTCGGGCGGTCGTGTTCCACGCGAAACCTTTCCTCTGAACACGATAAGTTTCAAAAACCTTTAGATCTTCTCATCCAAGATATTAAATGACAAAATGATTTGTCCCAAGGTTCTCAAAAACGTCCCGACAACTGCAGCCTGAAACGATGACATAAAATACTGGGTTGACTACAGCCACCCCATCCACAGAATTCGTAAATTAACAAGTTGACTTCGCTTTTTAATAGCTCCCTGGTAACACGGAATTTTTGCGCACGATTACTATAAATGCAGAAATGAAGAAGGGATCTGCGAGTGGCTCGGAATGTTCCTCCAGAAAAGGAGCAGATGTTTTCAACGGTGTAATAAACGATGCATGCAACGACGATTGCATCCAGCGCGAGATTAGTCGAAACGCGTTGAGAACGATCTATTATTACGCTTATTAATAATATCGTCCGGGCGTAGGAACGTTCGCCTTTATCTTTGCATCGCGCTGCGGCGAACGGTGGGATCGCCCCGACGAGAGGCGATATTAATGCGCGCTAAAGCTTTTCCGGATAGGCATCTTCGCGACCTGATAAATCTCCCAGCAGCTCGGGGTTCGATACGCTCTGTAATTACGGCACGTAACGAAAGTGTTACGTGTAGGTGCCCCGAGAGCCTTGGGGCTGAGCGTCAGGTATCTAAAGGGCGTGCCCAGGCCCCGAGACCACTTTTATTGTCGGCGATATCATTGACCGTATCTACTGGAATTTTTTCATCGACAAATGAATAATCGCCAGCCTATTCGTTTCGCGCCGTCACGCCGTAAGATATATCCCAAAGGGACGAGCAGAGAGGCCAGCTGGAAAAATTGCGTTTCCAGCGGCTGAAATCCCATCGGCTCTTGATCGATTGTGTTCCACCCTGGCGAGCGACCACGCGTGCCCAGAGTGCGATCGAAAGTGACAAAGAAATGGAAAGTCAAGACCGGAGGCTAATCTGTACGCGTAATAGTACGTATCGCGGTCCGAGCACCAGGGCTATACTCTCGTTAAGAGATTCCCCCCGTGGAATTTTAGCTCGTAAACCTAGCCAGTATGGCAGTCATTAACGTTTTGCTCTCACACTTGACACTGATAGCCTTCTTGTCCGTTGTTTGACGCACGTACTCCAAGTCGCAATGACTGGCCAAAGGCTAAAATTAGTCGCATTTTTCGACCCCTTGATTCTTTTACTCGTCTCTCGGAGAACGATCCATCAAATTCGATGCAAAGTGATACACTTCGTAACTCGAGCACTCGGTGTTTCGTAGACTACATACATCAAAAGATGTGTCATGTAACATCTGCCACGGCTTATCGAGTTGCGTAAAGGTCGTTCCGATAGTGCCTCACGCTCCGATAACTAATCAGGCTCTAAGTGAAAAAATTCAAGGTTCAGGCGAGTTTATCCAGTCTCCTGGAATACGAACGTAATCTGGCCGAGGTACGTGCGCAAATAATCTCCCTCGACATCCTCGATGAGCACCAGATAAGATACCAGGCTCGATGAAACCAGCATTTCCTCCTTCCTAGTTGTGCTTAACCCTTTGGTGACTGATCGATAAGGATCATTGAAAATAAAATACGCGGCGATGTTCCTGCGAGCAGCGCCAGCTTTCCGGCAGAGCAGAATGCGGAGGCTGATGAATCGAAAATCGAAATGGACAGGCACTGTCACGATCTGCGACTAGGATATAAAGATAGAACGATCGTTTCGGGTCGCCGCGTTCGGAGTTTCTCCCTCGCGACAATGTTCGAAGTGATTTCGTCGCGTTGTCAGACACGGTCAGTAGCGCTCGCATAAACTCGAATCAATGGAGGCTATCTGTCAGGTCGGCTCTCGATAAATAACGATTGGAACGAAGACAATTGTGGAACGCTCGCGACTTGATACACACCGGGGTGACGTCCAGTGACAATTACCTCGGCACCAAATTGATTTACACCCGGTGACATTAACGCGTTACCATTGACTGGCAATTGATCCGCGTTTGTCACAGAGCTCCACATCCAAGAGACTCCTTGGATGTATTTTCCACGCTTCTTTCACCAGTCTATCGCTTTTCTATCGCAAAGTGGTCCAAGCTTCTAAATAAACGATTAAAACAACAGAGGTCCCCTTTCTCGACCTCGGCACACCCCTAAGCGAATCCACTCTGCAGCCGAGAAGAATCGTTGCTAATAATACTAATCGAGCGCGTTTTGGCGATGAGATGGCGTACGGATATAACCAGATAGACCAAGGATTCGTACCAGAACGGAATGTAGGGGTGATCGATGTACACTTAAGATAGCCCAATGATCTGTGGCTTGCCAAGGAAGACAGGTCGACATCGACAACCACCGGATCCTCGCGGTGCACACGTGTGGTCTGTTTAACAGGGGACCTGCGTATCGCGTTACGTGGCCTTACAGCGACGTGTCTCGGATACGGCCGATCGCCCTTTTCTTTCTCGAGTCAGGTTCGCGCGAAACTGGCCGCGAAAGACGGAAAAATTTGTCGGGCGACTCTGCGTGGTGGGCAGTCGAATCGAGCGGACCACGGAACAATCGGATCGTTCCGCGAGACTCCGGCATATCTGCCCCGGTCTATTAGGCTTCGCGCAACCCACGTCCGGCGGTATTTATCGAGGTCGAGTCGAGCCTGCGCTGGAAGCGTGGGCCTTAACCTGTCACAATTCGATCGTAATTTCGCGATAAACCGCCGGCCACTCTGGAATTCAATAAAACGATAGGCAGAGGAATCGATTCTTTTACTGCGCGCTCGCGATGTTCCGCATCGTAAAAGTGAGCGGAGCCAAGCAGTGACTTTAGCTTCAGACGCTGGCGCTGGTGCCCTTTATCCAGCGATACTTCGCCGCGATACAACGATCTGTATCCACCGAGGTAAGCTTATTTTCGCGAACTAACTCGCTAACTACGCTTATCACGCGATGCCAATTCATGCAAACTTTCCCATGGCTCCCTGGACGAAGTTTACGGCTGAGACCAGCCGCGATTACCAATTCCACTTTATTTGCACCCGACTGTTGGGGTTATTAATGCCTCATTATCCGTCCAGTCTTAGCCGAAGGTTTGCCAGAGCGGCGATATTTATAGACGATAGACATCATTTTCGTGTCTCATTAGCCCTGTGCGCTTTCTTGCTTTCTCGCGCGACTTCCACCGGCACCGTATCTATAATAAATTCCTCTTATCGTTGATTTCCCTTACGCAAGCTGCACACCGACTTGAACTTTGATTCCATCCGTTTGAAAAAAAAAAGAAACGTCCACGCCGAATGGAACGTTTAAGTCCCAGCAACCGATTCGACGGAAACTTATGCATCGTAATTGACCGGCCGTAGAAGGAGGGTTAAATATCTTCCTCCCGCCGTTCGAGGATGATACGACGAGAGAAAATCGATTTGGCAGACGGAATCGCGTGTCCAGAGATAAAACACAATGTTACGATATTAATCACGGGCGTCCGCTGTCTAAAGGAGCCGAATAAATTCTGCTGCGCGTGTCGGCGATCGAATGAAAATTTATGCCCACGGCTGAAATAGTCGAGGAAGCCCGATTATCGGGGCTCTCGGTGCTCGCGAGGTACATAAAGCATCGATTATCGTGCAGTTTTCTTTCAACCAATCATATAGCCTGCTTTTATTGTATCGCCCGGGTTCGTGCCAATCGTGCTTCGAACGTTCGCTATAAAAAGCCGTCTAATGAGAGACTCTGGGCCGAGCATAAACGATTTGTAATATCCAGTTATTCCCCGAACGGCTCGCAATTAATGGCCATCGCGTAAAATTGCCGGGCAATTCTACGCAGGGGAGCATCGCGCCACGGTTTACCCCCCTCGATCACGAGGGTATTCCATACTTTGCGCGGCATTCCAGGTATGAAGACTGCGTTCCATACCTACTCGCGTTATTCTCGGTAACACTTCCTCTTTATTCTTGTTGCCATTCGAAGGGATAGCCAGGTAATCGATTCCGTTTTACGTGCCACTACGAAGTTTCGCCAACTATCTTCGCCGCGACCAAAAGGATAGAGGCGGGTACTCCACTTCATACCGGGGACCTAGTGACGCTCGGCGTAAAGAAGAGTGAAACATGAAGCGGCTGAAGCAGAAGGGTTCAGCTCGGATACTGAAAGCGCGGCGTTCCGCGATTACGCGGCCACTTTAATCCGTTCCGTTTCGAATCTCGATAGGGCGACATTCCTTTCTAATAGAGTATCCTTCTGCGCGCTATCAAACGTGAAATGCAGCTTCGACGATGATCGTAAAATTCCCCGCGATCGCGGGCGGGTTAAAAGCGGGAGAAGGAGAACGAGCGTGCACGGGTGATTCGCCGTGAGAGATTTATTCTCGTAGCCGGAACAAAATCGCGATTCGCCCTTGGCAGGCTCGAGCTCGCGGTCCGCCGCGGTCAAATTAGTCCTGCCGCCATAAAGAAAGATTTTTCTTACGGATGATGACTTAGGGGGGTCCAGAGGACCGCGGCCGGGTGATATATGTCGGGCATAGTAGCGTGTTAGCTCGGAAGACTGTAGAAAGGGAACATGGTATGCACGCTGGTTGCTCCGAGGGCTCTCTAAACCTCCCCTTTCGAACACACGGGACGTGGAACGAACGTAGATTGCAAATTACTGCGATAGCTCCAGCTGCCGCGACGATTCCTACCTACCTATCTACCTACCTACCCACCGACCTACAGCCACGCTAGATCTTCGCGTGTGACTGCGTTCCGCCTTGAGCTACCATGAGAACTCGACGAGAGCGGTAGCGCAATTATCTCTGGACACAAGTCGCGATGATCAACGAACGAATAACACTAGTGTCTTCGAATTCGAACGCTCTGGCGAACGTTGAGCCGGCGGTGCCCTCCGTACAAGATTCAGGAAATCTGACGAAGACTGAATGACACGTGTCGATCTGTTGTAACCAGAGACACTTTGAAATTCAAGTATCCCTGGGGATACTAGATGCTGTTCGAGGAGGCACGAACTCGAGAGCGTTTCCACGCGTCGAGCAAGGAAAACAGAATAAGAGTAAGAGTAATGTTTATCGTAGAGCTCGAGGAGAAGAGGAAGAGAGGAATGAGCAGAAGTACAGTTACTCGGACAAAGGCTGCCCACGTTTACGGTCAGGATGCTATAAAAGCGCCTGTTCCGTGCACACCCAGTTCTTCCTGCAGTTTATTGCTATTGGAAACGGTTCAGGAAATCTCCGTTCGTTCCTACGTAATGCATTTGCAGAATGACGCTTCATTTTTCCTTATCTCCCTGCAGACCTGCTGATGCGACGTTTCTCCTCCTGAACCGTTACTTTCCTCCAGCTTGCACGTTTCTGCGCCTTCAACTGCGGTATGGTTTTCTTCTTCCTAGTTATGGACGTGTCTACTTCTTCCCTTACATTTCGAGGAAACAAATCCAAGGGCAATTCTGTGTAACTTCGGCTTGAACAGAGATAGAAGAGTCGTGGAAGGCTCAGAGGATTCTAGCGGGACCTTGCGATAAGCCAGCATGCTAGGAGCATCGTATGCGTGATCCTTGCCTTCCGATCGCGTTGTCTCGAGCATGGGAAATCGCAGGAGAAGCCAGAAGGGGCGAATCTGTAATTTATGAATTCACCGAGCCAGGTCGGGGTCAATTGAATACCGTTCTGCGAATCCTTTTCGCTCGACGATCAACCACGGTCTTCTATGTATCCGGTTAATCCAGGGATCGATACCGCCTTTATTTTTAGTTACCGCGGTTTTAAGTAAACGTAGAGCAGAGGACCATCAGAGGACCATCTATCCAAGCTTTGTTCTCCCAAGGATCGTGTTCTCGCGCTTCTCTACATGGGATGAATCTGAAACTTTTTTCACAGGCCATCCTTCTCTCCCTCTACTCCTTTACTCCCCCATCTTCTCCATCTCGGCGAGGTACACGGCGGTAGGCGAACAAAGAGAATCTGAAAAGGAGAATCTCGTGTCCGAGAAGGAACAAGGGGGGCCGGCGTCTTTTTGCACGAAAGGTTTTGAACCTTGAACGAGGCGATTATGTACGTACACTTCGTTCCATGGCGTGTCTTTCGTGTGAAACACGATCCATGGATACGTACTCGAAAACATGCCTGAAAATTGGTATAACCACAGACAAGGCACAGAATAGACTACAATGCACTTTTCTGCCCGGGGTTTGTGAGGTGTTAGAACTCCTTTACAATTTTAGTGTCATGTACATCGTTACTGGAAGCTCGCAAAACAAGACTTATCGACTATTTAATACTTCTTTCTGACCCAAAAAGCACGAGAAGTATATTGAACCGGACTCATTGTCCAAGTCAGACGCTTTGATCTAGATTTACGACGAATACGGTTCAAGGGTTGATCGGTTTCCAACTGGCTTAATCCCTGTACTCGCGACCTAATAAATTAATTTCTTTATTCTGCTCGTGGCTCTGTGCGTGACATGTCATCGCAAAAGAATCGATGCAAGTTACTTAGTAGCATTAAACAATATGTTTAGAGTAGGAAGATTATTATGTACACCTTTCTACACTACGCGTGAAAATTAAAGGAACACTTTAATTTCCCGAAAATTTTGGTCGTTTTCAAATAGCTATATCTTTGCGAAAAATGGTCGCAACAAATATTTAAGAAACGCATTTTAACGCTTGAAGTTTCTAGCTTTTGAATTTTCAAATTTTTTTTCATCCATTATAATACTGTTTTATCAAGATGAAGTGCAGGAAACGAAGTTTCAGAAATTTTTGTCTAGTTTGAACGCATGCACGGGTCAAAAAAATTTTTTTCCGGTAAATCCAACGAAGAACTCTTATAGAGCAAACATTTCTCTTTAATTTCGTTTTTTTTTGTTTTGTTTTATGAATTTTATTGAGCGAGTTATTCACGATCAAAGCAAAAAAGGTACTTTTTATTTTGAACACCTATAACTTGTGAACACATGATCATGGACAAATTTTCATGATTGTTTGGAAAAGCTAAGAAAATTTCCTTTCGGAACCTTTAGTTGCCAATTTAATAAGTTTTTTTTAATCGTATTAAATCCATTTTAAAATAACTCCCAAAATTGCATATTTACCATTTTTTAGAAAACATGGTGCCACTTCAAGGCTGTATACAGTTTAACCGTTTGCTTAAACGCTGTAGTGCTAAAGTCACTAAAAAATAATTCTTTCCTCGTACTAGCACAATTTCGATTGTGATATTCTACGAACGCCTGCAAAGTTTTAGTTTTACTATTCGTACATACGTGACAAATCATTTCTTGATAAATTGTGTATTTTTAGAAATCGCTATGCGATTAGCGTCCCGAAGTCCGAAGTTTTCGTAAAGAACGTGAGTCAGGGTTAATTTTTTTTTAAAAATATTGTATTGTCATCCAAACTATATACGCACACCTGCAAACTTTCAAGACAATTTGATAATTGGAAGTTGGTGAAATTTGAGTTGCCAGATTTGAACCATACATGCAAACAAAAAGTACAAACAGAGGATCGAAGCTGAATAAAATCGTTTAAAAACCTACTGCTTTCAAGGAGAAGCAACGAAAAACACGTGATGAAAGGGAACCACCGAATACTCGATACAGCTGCGCGCGATACGGTTTCCTCCGTATCGAATTTCTTGCGAGAGAATTCGGATTCCGAGATTCTTAACTTTCGCGAACTATTAGCGTCGCCTTCGATCTGAAATACAACGCGAGCGTCCCTTATTTGCGCGCTGCGTGTAATCCTCGTAAGTTCGACTGTTCGCCAACTTAAATCACGATAATCCTTTGGCACGATCTTTCGCGAAGCCTGGTTCGAGGAAAGATATTTTCGTTCGACAGCTTCGCGCCAGTCGGAGTGCATTCGTTATTATACAGTAGGGTCTTCGAGGTTACCACCAGCAAGTGCTCCTTGGGATTGCTTCAACTGGGTAAATTCAGCAGCGTCGAAACTTCCACAAACTTCGTCTCCTCTTTACCTTTCCATTGCAAGTGGGTCCTGTTGGAATTAATACACACTCCGACACGCGAGACCTGGCCGCGTTAATTCAGGTGGATCGGATATTTGACGCGTCGATGCACAGTATCGAAGGCTACGCCTCACCTTGCCAGCAGGAGCACCGCGAGGTCTTCGATGTACATACGTACGTGTCCTTTCGACTACAAGCCGTGTCAAGTAAAATATGTTACACCCGCATATGGGACACGGATCTCGCGTTACATGTCGGCCACACCGCAAGGTCACCGATAGATAGGATCTAATGCGGCGAACGCGGCCGGAGGCGAAGCTGCCCGACCGCTTTGAACTCCTTCTTCGACTATGAGAGGAAAACACCCGATAAGACAATACGAGCGTACCGTTAGCTCGCCCCTTCGGGAACTTTAATTGTCCCCCCACGATCATGTCCCGAGATAAATAAATCGAAGAGTAATTACACCGTGGAGCCTGATTAGAATCTGGTCAAGCTACAGCCGAGGCTAAATCAACTGGCTGCCGCAGAACACTTCCTGCCTTCTGAACGACTCCAGACACGAATCCCAGCGCACAAGGTTTCGGTGTGACTTTCTCTTAGTCCCTGAGAGGCATATATCGCGTCGAAGGGTAGCGATCGCACCTCCCCAGCAGCCTTGAGCGGCCAATTAAACTTTGTCCCGACTACAATCGCGGCGATACGCAGCGCTGGTCGTCGAAAATAGCTCGAAATCGCGGAGCAGATAAGTTGCTCGATCGCAACGAAGGGAGAAGAGGAGGAGCACGGTGGATCCGCGTAAAGGCAGACGCGGAGGCGCGAAATGAATGATTTAATGACGGTGGCTCGATGCATCGCGTCGTGTCGGCGCCATTGATCTGCCATTCACGGCGCAGCCGGCTAACCGACGTCGATCGGGGGAATCTCTTAGGGGAGAGTGACGGGCCCGCTGTTATCAGGGGGCCTGGCTATGATAGGCGAGGAGAGGAGGCTGGTAAATTACAGGACAGATCTACTCGTGGCATGTGGCAGAGACGCATCGCCTCCGCTCGTCCTTGCGAGGGGCGAGCATCCTTCGAATCGCCGGCGAGTCGTGCGAAATTCCAGGCTCGAAGGGACTGGCCGGGACAAAAATCGGGACGATTCGAGTGTAATTTGTTAGGAGGGGGCAGCGCTGCCGCGGGACTTGCTTGATTACTCGACGCGGGAATGAAACGCGAGGGGTGCCGACGGTTCGAGTATGCAAAGGTATGTGGACAGGGCGCAGAACACGAGCCGTCACGGCACTCCGTGCTCGGCACTGCATTATTGTCCCTGTGGCTTTTCGTCGAGGTGGATTTCGATCGTCTGAATTCCCAGGCGTTCGCGCCGCTTCGCGCACGCATCGCGCCCAGCGGGGGAACGTATATCCGATTGTGGGGAGCGAGGCGCTATTAACTTTTCTCCCTACAAATCGCCAGCCGCTATTTAAGACGGATATCTCGAATTCCACCGCCGTTTATCCGGCGGATCTCGGTCGTAGATCGGGCCAAGGGGATGAAACCGCGGCGGCAGCGACGACCAGCCAATAACTAACGGATGGAGAGGTGAGTTGCCTGGGTGGTGGCGTTGCGCCATAATACACGCCGGGTGTATACGATGCCTGGGCAACACCTACAAATAGAAGCCGCGGAACAAACCGAGGCCCTGTTCGCTGGCTATTTTACGACTATCGGGACCTGCGGCTCGCGTCGCGGCTTTACTTCCGAATAGGATTGCTACCTCGCGTCACGGTAGTCAGTGGTAAAGGGGGACAGTGAATAGAAGCGGGAGAAGTTCATTTGTAATGTTAGGAGCATAGAATACCTTCCTGCGACTGACTTAAATTATAGGAGTAGCAGTTTATGAAGTATACATTAAACTCTGCCCGCAGTCACGGAAAATTGTCTACCTATCGAGTGCCCGCTGCTAATTATATCGTTACGACAAGATGACGTATTTCGTTGCAAGTCCTTCCGCTCGAAATTCCTCTGCGCACTGACGCATAACGCGCGCACGGTGATTTGCATATTTGAAAGTGAACGAGTGACTTTGCCCGAAGGGAACGAGTAAACAAAGGTACGAGGAAACTTGTCGGCTAACTTTGAAGCAGCCTTGCGTCAACTTCTCTCTAGCCTAGGATATTCGAGATTCTTTTTTTGTAAAGCCTCGCGTAAAGCTTCATGAATTTATACACACAGGAGGAAAGCCATTTACCTGCAGAAAGATTAGATGGAACGTGCGGAGACATTCTAAGGCGAAACGTCACCCCCCATACAGCACACTTCGTGGCGGCAACGTTACAGAATCGTTGCAGTAACCTTGCGGTGTTGCATGGTTGCAGCGCAATGTCGATATAACGTTGCTGCGACGTTGCCGTGCAACATTGCACGGGGCGGACATAGAATTATTGCTGCCTAGTTGCATCAATGTTGCGTTGCAATATTGTACGGCAACGTTCCTGCAATATTTCTGCAACGTTACGGAAACATTTGGCAACGTTTCCACAATGTTGATGCAACGTTGCGCCAATATTGCGGCAACGTTCCTGCAATTTTCCTGTAATGTTGCTGCAATGATCCTGCAATGTTGCGCAACGTTGCTTAACCTAAAATATTTTCGTTGTTTTTAATGATACGAGAAAATGTCTAAGGAAAAAAGTGTTTGCTTCGGGGAGAGAATTATTCTGACGGAGACGATTTTTTTCTCAAGGTTATATTTACCGAAATTTCAAGATCATCAATGTTTTTTTTAATGGGAGGACGTATTTTTATTACTGTAATGCTATAGCCAATAAAAATACAAATTCAACCATATATAATATGTTGTCCTTTTTGTCTAACAATCATTTTTTTCCTGAGACATTTTCTCGTATCATTAAAAACCACGAAGATATTTTAAGCTTAAATGTTAGGTGACTCATCCTGTATATTTTAATGTGTAGAATGACACAGGGTGGAAGTTGTAGCACATACCTATAGTATTACAAAACCCTAATGGAGTTTGTCAAAGTGAGCCTTCGTTTTTGAATAATTTGAGTTTAAAGTTTTGCACGGTAGGAGTATAAGTTCGAATATGTTAGCAGTCTTATCAATCAGTGGTTGTAGCTGCGGCGGTAAAGTGTTCGCCTACGACGCTACAGGTCGCCGATTCCAATCCCTTCTGAGGAAAAAATTTTCTGTTAAAAAAAGTAATACGTGCTTTATACTTCTATGATTCTGTACACATTCAGTATCGTTCGTGTCCGTCACGGACGTTATTTATATTTTCGGCCTCACTGCCCGAAACGTTGCAGGAGGCGGACATAGCAATATTGCTGCAACGTTGCGACAACGTTGCAGTGCAACATTTCAATCTTGCACTGCAACGATCCAGCAACTTTGCTGCAAAGAGAGTGTGCTGTATGGGCCTAGTCTCACGCGTGAGCCACGTGTCTGCAGAATCTTACGTTACATCCCTAAATCCCGATGCGTTGCGTCACACCAAAGTATTAGGTAGTTCACCGATCGTCGTTGTAGTTGCTCGAGACATCGCGTCTCACGGTTGCATGATGCAACGATCGAATGAGTAATGCAACTCCACCTTTGCACGAATACTGGGATACGCAAGTGCATCCTCTTGCGTTGGCCCAAATTCTATAAATAAGCGCAGGTCTTTTATAAATGGCATTAATCCTCGGCTGCAGTACGGGCTTTTAAGCGAAGCAGCCGATCGAAGATCAATTTATCAGGGAACATGATCCATGGGCGACGACTTGCCAGGATTTGCATATAAGCAAATCCTCGATTTTCAATTTCGCCAGCGGGCAGAGACTTAAGATACCACCAAATAAACCAGTCAACGTGCCCGGGACAGCAGCGTAACAGTGCATACCACCGTGCGCCGAGGGCCTAACAAGCACAAGTCTTCGAGCTAAGGTAACACGAGAGGGCCACCAGCGTCGCGAGAGTCTCCGGTTTCGAATTTGTCTAAAGTAATTAAAACCCCGCGCGAGCCTTTGCCGCACGTTATGCCTGCGAATCGACGTCCCTCACGAGGGTGGCTGTTCCTTCCTCTCGCGGACACCACCCCGGGATTTTAAAGCGACCGTGGAGCGCTGGTCTTGCCTTCTCTAACCTGAGTTATGGGAGGGACACGAGGCAGTACAAGCATCGCCCGTAACGTTAGAACCCTCGGCTGGAAAAGCTGCGCAATTTATCGTTATCCCGCGTTCTAAAGCCGAAATCCGATGTACGATAGTCGAGATCCAACGTCTAAAAGTTGCAGTACTCGAGGAGCTTTGTCACCACGGATCAAGAGGCATTAGGAGAGCGAGGACCAACACGGCGTGGGAACAGAATCCTCGCTCCTGTATGAACGAGGGCGATCCGATATGGAATAAATTTGAGGATGACGATAGGAGTTATCGCAGCGATTTTATGCGCGTTGCGCGCCAACGACTTTGCGAAGTAGCACGGACATTAGCATATCTTCTCACAATAAAGTTAATAGCCTCGAGCAGTCAGATAGGTCGTTCGTGTTCCGCGAGTGAGGAAGGTATGCGCTTTTGATAGCAACAGTATCTTATTGAATATCCGTTAGCCCGACGGCATTCTGTCCTGAGAAAAATCTTGCATTTTCTCCTGGTTTCTTTACTGGGGATATCATAGAATTCAATGCCAACAGTGCTCTAGCTCCTTCTATCGCCTACTATTGCCAGTGCAAGCCAGTGCTCTAGCTCCTTCTATCAACTTCTATTGCCAGTGCAAGGTTCTTGTTTCTTTCACTAGGATCTAACAGAGATTTTTTCACGCTGGACATTCCGACGACTGGCGCTGGTTTTCTAGTAGCATAGGTGAAGGTAACACGATGGAACGAGAGTGTTGCACGATTCCACGTGTTGCCGGCGATCAGAATGCTGCATGTGGAAGCAGAGGCACGGCGAAGCTTGTCAGCGAGCGGAGGAGAAATGAATTTTGATCGGCTCCCTTTGGAAAGGTCTCTTTTCCTCCAAGCTCGCGACACTGGGACGACAATGGGAAGGTAAAAAAAGAAGGGACGGAGGATGAGAATAAACGGCCACCTGTTTAGCAAGCTGCCTTGGTCACCCAGGTGGGATACGTGATGTCACGTGTTGTATCTCACCGTTACGCCGAGAATTGTATGCAGAGGAGGAATTCGATTGTCTCCAAATTGAGGAGCACTTATCTCGGCACGTGACTCCGTGTCGTCGAAAGACATGCGCCTCGGTCCTTTTTACCAGGGTATTGTCCCTTCCTCGAACAATCCTGGGCATAATAAAGCGTTTTCGGGGTTATCGATGTTACCACGGAGAATAGAGATGTCGCAAGTAAAGCTGGAATACCTCGGGGCCGCGAGCCACCGAATTCCTGTGCACCTCGAAGAAGAATCTCGACGCGGCGTATATACGTTACCGTAAACTCGGCAGGATCTCGAAAGATTTCGAGTTAATTCCACCGCGAATCGGGGGTTAGCAACCTGAAAACTCATTCCCTCCGGATGTAGCGAGCAACGGGAATCTACGAGTCGGATATCCTTTGAGAAAAGAGGGGATCGAGGCACGACGGGCCAGAAAACGCGCCCAAGACATCCTCCTCGTGACCGGCACGCCCTGAACCACGTCCGGCATAACACGAAGCGGCGTTCCTGGAACGAGAGGCGAAAGACAAAAGGGTGCCGCGCTGTAGGCAACGCTACGAACTCCAACTGCCGTGCGAGGCGGATCGTTCATTCGCCTTTTCGATCACGTGCGCGTTTAATTGAATTTAGGAACCGCGTGGAATTTAACGGTTACGCACAATCCAGCCGACATAGACGCGAGAGCGTCCGCGACGTTGACGTAACGGGCTCAGTGGCGTTCCTTGATTCGCGACGCGAGAATTCTGTTTGAGGGACTGCGAAGTAAAGGAAGTGCTAGCGTAAGTGCGAGAAGAGGGCGGCGAAGCACGTAACGTTTTGGCGGACGCAATCCCATGCGTGTGGGCCGTTGAAAAATGTGAAGTGCGGCGACCGTGCTCGTCTGTCTGTGAACTGGATGCTTGGCGCGTAATGATGACAAATGACCACGTAAATCATGCGACGGACCGGACGGCTTGGATTATCAAACGTAACCCTTGGAGAGGTCACTCCACGAGATGGATTCCGGCGGGAACTGAACGACCGCCTGCCTGGGCGATCCTAATTCTCATTTTTTTTTTCTAGAGGGAGATCTTGAGCTTTCTGTGAGAGCACGAGGGAGAATAAAGTCTCGTCTTTCAAATGAAAAGCAAGGATGCCAGGTTTTCCTTGCCAAGGGCTGTTGGCGCGCACGCACAGGTATCCCTTCTTTAAAAGAGTAAAAAGACTAGGAACATGGTATCGTGGGCGTGCGTGATGCTGATGAAGACGTCAGGATTTGACGGCTGGACAATAGAGTGGAAATTCCTGATGGTAGGGAACGATGATGACAGCGCGAACTCATATCCTAGAACAGTGGTGGCGGACCTTTTTGTCTGCGCGTGTCAATAATTTATAAGTAATATTAGAGCAAAAAAATTGATAGGAAAATAATCATTGCAAAATTTTTTGAGAAATAATATTATACATAATATTAAGGCGAAAAAATGAATTGAAAATTAATCATTGCAGAAGTTTATTGAGACAAGTTTAAAAATTGACATAGAGTTTGATAAGAATGAACTCATAATATGACATACACATCGTCGAATACCTAGTAAAAGGGAACCAAAAATGTTTTAGTATATCTACTCATATAATAATTTTTTTAGATTAATATACAGATAGGGGAGACCGGGGCAGATTGTAACAAAAAAGTTTTCACAGTTTTTTCTCGAAAGTGTTTTCCTCAATCAGGAAATAATTTGCGTGATTTTCTACTTACATATGTGATGAACTGATTGCGTGAAAGTTCGTGACAAAATCTTGGACACTTAGACATATAACTTCATCTTAAACAAATCTGAACCTTTGTTACAATGTGCCCCAGTCCGGGGGCAAATTGTAACATATCTGTTTTACTTATTTAAATACAAATATGAACTCAAATAAACATTTCTAAAAAATATAAATAAAAACACAAATCATTATTAAACATTTGATATACATGAGTTAAACAATCATTGCTTATTCATCTGATTCTATCAAAATCTTCTTCTTCGCTTTTTTTACTTCTTCCTTTATACTTTTTTTCTACTTTTTGGATTCTCGATTGTTCTGTTGTTCCTCTAGAGCATCTTTTTCCGGTGTGTCAGCAAATAGCTTGCTTTATACCATTTAGAGTGGAGTAAGTAGTAACATGTTACAATTTACCCCGAGCTTGAATTTTTGCGTTTTATCTCAGCAAACGAGAAACTAAACATCAAATTACTAAAATGTGTACACATTATAATAAACCAATGTGTACTGATTCGTTTGCGACAAAGAAGCAAAATTTCAAACGGTTTCTAATGACGGTTAATTGAAATAAAAGTGCTAAGACAAAATTTACTTACGTGCTCTAAATATTAAAATTCTGGGCTATAACCACAAAATGAATACATAACGCTCGTTTGTGTCACTAAAACCGACGGTGCTAATATCGTCAAGCAGCTCTCGCATGCTGTGGGTTACCAGATTTGTCGTTCAAAAGATTTTACTTATGTTACAATTTACCCCGTGTTACAACCTGCCCCGGTCTCCCCTACATTGGCGCGCCAGAAAAATTTTCGTACGTGCCACCTATGGCACGCGTGCCATAGGTTCGCCATGCCCGTCCTAGAGCATTCAGCTGCACGCATTTAGATGCACAGGTAGGGACGTTAAGGGGATATTCTACTCTCTCGGCCGAAAAATCGGGCACTTTTCGGTGATAGTTTTTATAATGAAATAAACATTTAAGGTTTTCGAATTTCTGGGGGTATATTCTACCACTCTTGAAATACAAGAAAAAAATCTTTATTGTTTGTTTATTTCATTTGTTTACATAAATATTTCCCGGTGAAGTTGGTGGCTTCAGAATTGCTGGCGGTTGAAATTTCGGACGACTTGATCATTGGAAATAAAAAAACCAAAGATATTTTTAATTTTCAGGAGTATGGCTATCTCGCTAACCACAAATATCTTAAGATTTTTAATCACATTTTATATCAATTAAATATAGGAAAGAAGTGCCACTTTCGGTATTTTCAACTTTGATCGACTAGCATTTTAATAATTTTGGTAAAAAATTGTTCTTTCGTGGAAAGCATGATAACCATACTTCTGCGAATTAGAAATATGTTTGGTTTTTTTATTTCCGATGATTCAGTTGTCCGAAATTTCAACCGCCAGCAATTCTGAAGCCGCCAACTTCACAGCGAAATATTTATGTAAACAAAAGAAATAAACAAACAACAAAGATTTTTTCTTGTATTTCAAGAGTGGTAGAATATACCCCCCCCCCCAGAAATTCGAAAACGTTAAGTGTTTATTTCATTATAAAAATTATCACCGAAAAGTGGCCGATTTTTCAGCCGAGAGAGTAGAAAGTCCCCTTAAACGAACGTTATCTGTCCCTGAGTTAACACGTTCCCTGCCAGACCGTTTTTTGAAGACTTCCCGTTCAAGCCGCGTGGGGCGTATGCGCCCCACGCTTTACATTTGTATTATTTTGTTTCTGGCGTATGCCTTACAATAATTAAAATAGTGCAAAAATCATAATTATCAAGGAAAGGTTGTATAGTTTAACATGCATAACACAACAAACCAATAAATTTATTTTTCTAGGAATTAACTGAAATAATATGTACGTACCGTATTTCCTTCGTTTAACACACTGAAGAAACACACTGAACTATAAATCAATCCTAGCTTCAGTGATGCAGTAAGTATTGTATCAACGACACGCGAATAAATGACTGATCGGAATAAGAGAAATGCGGTTAAAACAAGTTACAGTAAAGAAAAATTGCCCATCACGCCGCGTGGGGCGTATACGCCCCACGATTAAATGAGGGCATCAGCAATAGTATTAAGGTGTCCATAATTGACTCCATAATGAATTTTTAAAAAATTCTTCATTTTACAATGATAATACCAAATGGCTTGAACGGAAAGTTCAGCGTGGGGCGTATACGCCCCACGCGGCAGGGAACGTGTTAAGGGGGAACATCACTGTAACAGACGGAAGAGTAAGGCATATTTAAGAATTTTTTTCAGAAATAATTTACAGTTTTCATAGAAAATTTTTATTACCTACCTTTAGTACACTGTCTTAAGAGGTTGTGCCTACCTGCAAGGTCTGAAAACGCAAGTATTTTCGGGATTTTTTTGGGGAAAAACTTGAAGACTTTTTTAAACAAACCTTTATGTGTTCGAAAGTGTACATCTTATATTACTTGTAGTAATTATTCCAATGAAAAATATAAATAAATAAAAGAAATATCAGTGATCTCCCGGCAGCGATTTTTTTTCAGTAGTTTGCGGTGACCATTCTAACTTTGACCTGATTTATCCGAAATGAAAAATTTGAAGGAATTTAGTTAGTATATTAAATTATCTTGTCCTTAATCGTTCATTATCCCGAAATATTAATTTGCTACAAAATGGCGGCTGTTCAAATTAAAATATCGACTTTCGCCACAAAAATTCGCTCATTTTTCATCTGCAAAATAGAAACTATGCAACGGAAATGAAAAAGCCACGATTGAGAACAAGATTTTTACATATAGAATAAGCCTACAAAAGCTGAATTCATTCGATGCAGCGGTTCTCGACATATTTTGGTCACCGATTCTGAAAATGTAGTTTCGAGAAAAATACGTTTAAAGTTTTAAGTTAGGTTTACATCTTCCAGGACATATCTATACTAAAACTCGCACAGCTCCGCCAATTTTGGTCGGATCAAATTGACACAAACTTTCACACAATACTTTTGAGATATTGTATTTTAAGAAAATGTCAAAACCCCAAAATCCATTTTTCCGAATGTTGCAGGTAGGCATAACCTCTTAAGAGACTATACAAAAAAAATAAATAGAAAAACATTTATAAATTTTAATATATTAATTAATCTTCTAGACCCTCATACGCGAGCTGGTCGAATGTGTAACTATAGAACAGATGGTCCGAAATTAAATTTCATTTTTTTTTTATAAACTATACAAGTGTAGTTTCCGCTGTGCGTAGGGATTTCTTAAACAAATTATTTTTTTAAAAATGGTGCGCTTTAAACGAAAAGTTTCGAAAATCCGCGAATAAAATTGACAGTTTTTCGAGTGTTTTTCAAAAAGATTCTTTCCAATCAAAAAATCCGTACGCACAACGAAAACTACACTCGTATAATTTATAAAAAAAAAATTAAATCTGATTTCGGACCTGCTGTTCCATAGTTACACATTCGACCAGCTCGCGTGTGAGGGTCCAGAAGATTAATTACTATATTAAAATTTATAAATGTTTTTCTATTTATTTTTTTGTATAATCTCTTAAGACAGCGTAGGGTAAACCAACCAGTAATTGACCGCAAACCAGTGAATGACCATTAAGCAAAGAAATGTCAATTATTAATTTAAAAATATTATACGTTTATAAATGGAGTGTAGTTGCATTTTTAATATCACATATTTTTAATTACGCGTATTAAGCAAACATTAATAAGTACAATTCTTATTTAAAGTATGCGGTCATTTACTGGGCTTCCACACGTTTTGCATTTTATAATTGTTTTTTTAAAAATTACGATAAGAATAAGTAATTTATTTTACAGAAATTACAAGAAAAATAAATTTAAATGCAATTTCAACAGTTATTTTGTTGTTATACACAGATATATTCAAGTATTAATCTCAAAGGTCCATAAATTCAACAATTCGCTCATTCACTGGTTGGTTTACCCTACTAAAGGTAGGTAATAAAAATTTTCTATAAAAACTGTAAATTATTCCTGAATAAAATTCTCACAAATGGCTTACATTTCCGGCCGTCGCAGTGGTGTTCCCCCTTAATCATGGGAACAATATCGAATTGATAATTAAATTGCTTAAATCTTGCGACTATTTATCTACTAACTAAGCTTTTATCTATCACAGACGAGTTTCCACTGGAGCATCGAAGGGATATCCACGAGCCCCAAGCATCACAGCGAATTCCTGGAACGCCCACGAACTGCTCGACCTCAGAAGTCGACCAGCCACGATCGAAGAGGTGATCGCGGTACCGAGGCTGTGCCTTCGTGGTCGACCTTTCGATCCTTCGAGAACAATGAATTCATCGACGAGCCATAGATCCTTGGGGGAACGTCCCCTCGAACGTCCCGACGCAATTTCGCCCGACGGAGGCAAGAGAAATTCGTCGATCAGCGCTGCGACCATCGAATGCTACCTTTTTTTGCTGGACAAACCCCACGAAACACTGGCCAACAGCGTACAGTCTCGCGTGTAGTTTTGCAATAAATCGTAAACGACCGACCGTTTCACACGACACTGCTGCAAGAGCGTGGGCAGCTCTGGTGTGGCAATATGGCGCCGTGCCCGGCCGTCCTTCCGTCCCACCTGGATATATAAAACGGGCATTGCGGTTAATTAACGAGCATTACGTTAGGTGCCAATCTGCATAATTAGCGGCCCGCGCGTTGCATCGAGTGCATTCATCATTTACATGGTATCATGGTGCCCATACGTCCGAAGGAATTTCCAGCCTGGAACCTATCAAACGGAGTCGCAATCGATTCTCATTCGTGCACGGGCCACGGGCCATTCGGCATTTTATCGGGCCGCGATCAGGAATATTTCTCGCGAGCGGAGGAAATGCATCGCCATTAATTGTCGTAGAAAGTGAATCGCGGGGATCACGAGGATCGCTGGGAGAAAAGGGAGCAAAGCGAAGGACAAGGAGAGAGGGGACGACCCCCTTAAGCGAGATTCCTACCGGTTACTGCCTTACGTCTACCTGTTATTGTAGCTACAGGGCTGCATTCCAGTTGAATCTAAATGCCTCTGTCACGGCTGGCAATAACCCTAATGGCAGGAACACGATGTTCCTGCTTCTGGGCGAACATTTTCTGCGGACACAACCCTCTGGACGCGAGCGTATACCGTCTCCTAGCTCTCGAACGTTAAACAGTCGAACGCGTTGGTTCCTGAAGAACCACGGGGGAGGAACTCTCGATCGGTATGCTTCGCGCGTACCTCCGCGATATCAGCGAGCATCCCTGAATTATCTACACGAACGAGACGGCTTCCCAGCGTCGGCGAGCCGTGTCCTCGATATCAGGACGATCGTAATGATAAATCAAGGCCGAGTCGTTTCAAGATATCGGCGATAAACACGGTGTCTAAGCACGAACGGGGTGCCACGATTATGCCTCGGCAGCCCCATGACGCAGTTCCGTTCGGCCGATATCGAGAACATTCGTGGAGTTAATCAGGCTCTCGTGCAAGGGCCGGGTGTATCCTGCACAGTCCGCCAAACGAGTTCGCGTATCCGTCGTAAGTGGATCTACCCTGTGGTTCTTACGTGACGACGGCATTTAGATGGTTGCCGCGCGATAAGCTGGAGAAAACTGGAGCTTGGACTATAATAGGGGCGGTTTCGAGCCGCGGAGCCATCGAGACAAAGCCAGTAACAGAGGAGTGCGTCTGAAGGATCCATAAACGGCGTCTAAAGCAGAAGCGAGATAGAAAACCGAGGAAACACGGCAGATTGTTGCACGAGGCTCCAAGGAGGTACCAAGAAATGAGAAGGTTTGAAATTTGCATCGTCTATTTCTGGCACAGAGAGCGCTGGAGCACGACGGTTATTCTGCCGGATTCGAGCATGCGAGTTACAACGACAAAAGGCCAAGCTGAACAATCGAGTAATCTATCTAACCGTGGAAGAGATATTACATTCATAGAATCATTCAGTTTCCTTTCCCTTTTACCGAGCCCCGTGCATCGGCGTCTCTTTAGCAAAGTAGAATGCTCTTGTGACACGGCGTACTCGCTATCAAAATACCAAGTACACCGACCGCCACTCGAGAAGCCGCTTGAACCCAAGATCCCCGCGGCAGCATCTACGAGGTGAACGCAATTAAGGTAGATTAGCGGGAACGCGATTAAGCAGAAATGCTAATTGACTCGCAGCGCCGAGAGGAAGAATCGCGCGTTGCGCCACGCGAAAATTAGAAAGGCACTCGCGCTACCAATTGCGATCGCGCCTCCGTTCTTGCCCGCGAGAAAACTCCGCGTATCCATTTCACGTATGCGCTGTGTCGTCTCGGTACACTCGCCGCCTTGTGTAAGCTAGTTCTTTGCAGCCTATGATTCCTTAATTACGAATGGGATTGACCAGCGGGCGCGGGATGATTACAGGGAGACCGGAATACAAAAGCTACGCTCCGCGGCGGCCATTAACGATAACTTAGGGCCGTGAACAAAGGAGGGTGTTAAGAAATGCCCATTTTTGGCATCGCCTGGAAATGAAAAATTCATGCAAGGATCTTTTAGAGTGTCTCCCAGGGAACAAAAAATGTACGTATCACTTTCCCGAGAAACGATGGGAAAGTTGTCAAAGATACGTTCAAAGTATGAATGTGATGATAACGGAACTTAGTTAGTAAAAAAAGTATTTGGACACTTTTTAAAATCGCATAACTTTTTTAGAATTGGTCTTAACGACTTGATTTTTTTTGAGGACCTAGAAGGATTAGTTTTCTAAGTGACGTGTTTCGTCGTTTTCGAAAAAATAGCAATTGGTCGGAATAGCGAAGAAAATAGTAAAGGTCGTTTTTTAAACTTTTTTTTGTGAGCTTGTAATGAAAATTCAAAAAACCTATTTGTAGATTGAAGTAAGTTGTATACGTGCTGAAAATTTCATTAAAATCGGTTAACGTTGCTCTGAGTTATAAACGCTTAAGCATCGCAGAATAAGGTTGAAAATCGCTGATTACGGGAATTTCGCGATTTTCGACCTTATTCCGCGATCTTTAAGCGTTTATAGCTCAAAGCAACGTTAACCGATTTTGATGAAATTTTAGGCATGTATATAACTTACTTCAATCTACAAATGGGTTTTTTTGAATTTTCATTACAAGCTCACAAAAAAAAGTTTAAAAAACGACCTTTACTATTTTCTTCGCTATTCCGACCAGTTGCAATTTTTTCGAAAACGACGAAACACGTCACTTAGAAAACTAATCCTTCTAGGTCCTCAAAAAAAATCAAGTCGTTAAGACCAATTCTAAAAAAGTTATGCAATTTTAAAAAGTGTCCAAATATTTTTTTTACTAACTGTACGTATATTTTACATTTCGTCGTCTTCTTCTTCGGATATCGAACTGCCCTCGAAAGAGTTAACGGCTTTTTATACGTCCTGCGATTACTTCGACAGTATATTGATATTTTGTAATGAATTTCGATTCATTAACTTGTTCAACTGTTAATGGTTTCCGAGTTTCCACGACAGAGTATCGAAGCCACGATCCGCAAGGAAAATATCACCCGGTTCAAAGTATCTTAATCGACAGTATCGAAGCGTCTTAAAAATGATTAATAAGAATCATTAATTGAAACTAATAAATCTTACTGACTACTTTAACGGACAAATGAATTAAGGGTAGTAATCGAACAAACTGGAAGTATATAATCATTGCTACATAGGAATAAATGGAAGTTGTGACGAATCAAAGAAAAGAGATATTGTAACTAAAAGAATCAGATCTGTTTTCTTTTTTGGCTCTGGGATCGAACTCTTGTTTATATCGCAACCTTTCATCGTCGCGACGTATCGGGAATGTGTTTATGGTGAGCTTTGCTTCGTACGTTGTGGCTTTTATTTCATTAGTCTGGTTTGTAGCTTCGAACAGTGCGAGTGTCAAGTCAGTGTTACAGTTTTGAAGACGACGAAATGAAAAATATACGTAAGTTCCGATATCATCACATTCATAGGGGAGACCGGGACTAGTTGTTACATTTTTCAGTTTTTTATTTTGTATTTGTTTTGCATTCCATATTCAATACTATCAATGACTCTCACTTAAAGTACGTTCATTCCTCTACCGATGACCGCTATCGCATGTAATTAAACGAAAACCATGACTTTGAAACAAGCCATTTCGAAGGTCGAGACATGTTGTATCAACGTGCCCCGAGTAGGGGCTAGTTGTTACACAATACGGGGCAAGTTGTTACAGGATTAAATTTTACGAAAAGAGGCTTATTATGAGTAATATAATTATATTTTCTTGCACAAAAGTAAATTTATTAATGGTAAGAATCTATTACAATAAATATACAATAAAGAATCTATTTTAAAAATAATAAAAAACTACTGAAATCAGTTACACTAATTATCGTCGTCCATTTCATACGGGGACTCGCAATTAATGCACACATAAAAGTGATTTTTAGGTTTTACACACATCACATGTGCCCACTTTTTGCACTCTGTGCGCTGAATCCACTTTGTGGAGCCTTTCTTTGAATTCGAAAAAGGAGAGAGTAACAACATGCCCCTTTTCGTATGTAACAACATGCCCCTTGTCTTGTGTAACAACTTGCCCCGGTTGACACCATTGTGTATAAAAAACTGTAAGTTCATACCAGTTTGGTGTATTCTTATGTTCTTGGTACGAATCTGTAGCTAAAAGGACACTGATTCAAACGTGGTAATATTAATTTACATACATTTATCTGTCTGTTCGGTAGAAAAGATTGAAGTAGAAAGAGAAAACTTACTATTAGTACCGAAAACACAAAAAAAACTGTAATAAAGTGACAACGCGTGAACCGACTAGAAACAAACAACATACACGACTGTGTATGGTTGAAACACATCAGCCACTTCAACGTCGAAGTGATAGTCCAAGCGAAAAAAATTAAAATTGCTTTGTAACAACCTGCCCCTGTAACATCTAGCCCCGGTCTCCCCTACTTTGAACGTATTTTTGACAACTTTCCCATCGTTTCTCGGGAAAGTGATAAGGACATTTTTTGTTCCTTGGGAGACACTAAAAGATCCTGCATGAATTTTTCATTACCAGGCGATGCCAAAAATGGGTATTTCCTAACACCCTCCTTTCGGATCCTCGATCCAGCGGACTGGATTGTTTTAGTCCGCCGCCAGTATAACTCTGTTTTCGTATCGCGTGACACTATCGGAGCCTCCTTTTCTCGCTACGTCCGAGGCGGGCAGCCTCGTACTTTCTTCGGCCTCGATCCCCTTGCGGAGAGCCTCGCTTACGTATCGCTTTCGCAATCATTATTAGATGTTGTTGCGCAAGCGAGAGCGCTCTGTCCTATATGAAATATCGCCCGCGTTCAATCTCAGCCGCGGATACGTTGTAATTAGCGTGGCAAGACACTGCGTGGAAGCACCGGGGCCCCTCTTAACGTAGCGTGAATACGCGATATCTCGCGGGTACCTCGCGGGACACGGGTGTCTGTAAAAATCCAGATGCCATTTCAGATAGGTGCCAGCGGATTCGCCACGGCGTTGGTGCGCCTCGCCGGGGCGAGTGTGTGCTCGCAGCAACTTTTACGGCGGCCTCACGACGTACCAATCTTCTTCCTCCCTCTCGCGCGCGCGCTCGCCCTCTGCCTCCAGTTATATTCAACCGCGTTCCCCGGCTTTTACATCGTATTAACGCCCCTCCCGTAATAAGTCATCCGGCGGTGCCGGGCTTATCGGTTTTACAGCGATAGAAACGAAAACGGTGTTAACGATTTTCCTATTTAGAGATTCGCGATCCGACGCGTCGATAAATTCTCGCGGGGCACAGCGCCGATACACGGCGAAAAGGTAATTGCACGATGGCGAAAGGTATCGAGAAACGATCTAATCGCTCCGCGAGAGCAGATGCGCTGACAGATGGCCGGCAAAGACTGTTCTCGAACACGCGCTACCAGTTGCTGCCTCGGGTCAGTATAATCAACCGACTATAAACCAACTCCGTCGAACCCCTTTCGTTATTACTCCTTTTTTCCACGTCACTGCTAAACCTGTTAACTCTACAAAGACGTCTCCGTCGATCTTCACGTCCTGCCCTCCTCCCCCACGCCCACCTCCGCCCGCCCTTTATAGAAAACCATCGACGTTCCATCAGCGCTGTCGACGATCGAGCGTGTCGAACTTCCGTCGCCTCCGATGGCAGCCCTCTATCCGAATGCCCGTCACGTCCCGTTACGTCATCCTTCTAACTCGACGAATGGACAACGTAACCGTTGCTGGATTTCACGGAAAACCATCGCCAATTGTCGCCGCGCAAACGGTTCGCAGGTTATCTCTCATCGGTGACCCGACCACGACGAGGAGGACGCTCATCGAGTGTCAGCGTCGTGTACGCGCAGTGCCAACTCAATTAACGCGATCGCCACGACTATAAATCGTTTTGCCTTCTTTCCCTTTCCTTCCAGCTTCCTTGCGCGTGCTACGCGAATGATGACGTTCAAGAACCACTCGACTTATTACTCTTCAACTGTTCGCTGCCTTAAATGGCTATTTTTTTTATCAAACACCCTCCGAGTTGCGCTATTTCAGCTAAAAGGAACTATTTGCTGACGTCGATCCGTTTGCAAGCAAGGAAAGAAGAAGGCTACACGGGGAATTTCTCTGAACCATGAAATCCGTCTGCACTTATGTATCTGGCGATTTGCATGATCTCGCAGCATTTGGGACAATCTCATTAAGCGAGGACGACAGCCGCGGGAACAAAGAGGCGTGAGTTTAAATATAGACACCAGCCGGGCTAAGTTTATCTTTATTGAGGTTTATGCTGGTTCGGCCTCGTTGCTTTACCAAGTGATTCTGTGTGCATGGTGCTCGAAACGTTTTTTGTTGTTAATAATCGCCAGCGATGGAACCGAGTGCGGCGCGAGTAATGTGAAAACTTGGCCAGATGTTCAAATTCTGTGTTTTGAAAGATGGAAGCGGGACTTACAGTCTGTCACGCGATTTCAATATCTTTGGATGGAGTAACGTTTTCAGCTTTGAGATACGTTTTTCTCGAAGCTTCTGCTTCGTTATGGACGACACGTTTTTGATGAAATTTGTATCTGGAGATTGAGATGGCCAGTTCAACGAAGCGATGTCGTTTTTCGCGAGATGAAAGCCAGGTGTTTTCTTTGAAAGGAACAGTTTCATCATCGTGCCACGACATGCAATGCCATGATCTTTTAAACGAAGTTTAATCATCATCATGCTCACGTTTATATTCTTTCTAGCAAGATGAGCGCGTGCTTTACGCAATGACAGTGATGGATTTTTTGTAAAAAGCCGAATGATGGCTCTATTATTGTTAGCCGTAGTGGTATGCTTTGAACCTCGATTTGGAAAATCATCTACACATTTCGTCTCCGTATATCAGTTTTTCACTGATTCCAGCGAACCTTCCACGTTCCAATTTTTGGTGTTTCTAAGTGACAACATAAGAAGACCGTTCCAAATCTACTTTTTGGTCATTTTGCTCCAAATTTCTCACTGTAGATTGCACTCTCCGTATTTCTCAACGACGCAAACGATATTAGGAGGCATAAAAGATATCCTCCGCTCTACATTGATATCATTTCGTTAAGGGGGTATTACAACCTAGACACTCGTTTTTTAAGGTGATATTTGGAAATTAATTTTGAAAAACCCATCGCACCTACAGGGCAGGTGTTTCGCACATATATTTAGTAATGCTTCAACTATCAACACAAATTTTTGCAATGCATTTTATTGAAAATTGTACAAGTTACACGCCGAAGCGTCGGTCATGTCATCAAACACCGGCCACATCGGGCGTACGAATTGCGGCCGTCCTAGTCACCTGAAACGAAAGTACCAAAGATTTTTTAACCTATATGCGTGTAGTTATCGCCTCAAGCAGTCCTAACCAAGTCCGATTTTCTCGATTTTTTTTTTAACTAAGACAGGAGTGGGGCGGAGGGGTTGTAATTAAACTATTGATATAATTTTGTTACCGGCTATAAGTACACATTCACTTGGAATGTGTGTAAAATTTTAGCTCAATCGGTCCAGTAATTTTTGAAAAAAATGTGCGCTCGATTTAAAAAATCTTGTTTCGAGAAAAACGCATTTAAACTTTTTCATGTAGTTATATTAACCTATACAACCGAAGTTACAGTAGATAACGACTAATTTCTGTAACTTACCCCTAATCTGCTAGGACCAGGACCGTAGAAGAGAGCTTCCTCAGCTTCAAAGAACTCGTGTTGGGTAGTAGGGCTGTTCGAGTACTCGAATATTCGAGTAGCTTGAAATTCGGACCGAGCAGAGACTCGGTTTCCGAGCCGAGTACTCGAAGGGGAAAACAAAAGAAAAGTCGGCTAGTCGGTTCTCTTCGAGCCGCTCGAAAAAATTCGAGTTCTCGATTCTTTGGAGCCGCTCGGTTTCTACGAGTACTCGGTTTTTCGAGCCAAGTCAGGCTTGGCTCGCTTTTTCGAGTACTCGAACAGTTCTATTGGGTAGCTCTCTCTTCTCTGCTAGTCCTAGCCTCTTTAGATACAAGTATCAAGGAAACGACTACATGCCACGCTTCGGCCTTAAGCCCCTATAACTCTGGGAGTTCTACGAATTTCACCTTAATATTTTAGGGACACATTTTCGAAACCCCAAGCTATTAGAAAATCAAAAAAAGAATCGAATTTTTGGGCGTAATACCGCCTTAATATCGCAGGTGTGCTCTTGTGTGACAGAAAGTACAAGAATGGCATCGTGTAATCCCAGCAAATGATGTCCACCCCAAGTGGCAGTATCTGAAAACAAAAAAACAGAATTTATGAGGAACGTTTAAAGAATTCATACTCAAATTTATATACTGCCCGACATATCAGAGATTGAAAAGGATTCAAGTGTCCCTCGAAGCGCGCACGAAGAATTTTATTATCAGTTACAATCACCTTTATTATCTAGTTTCGCAAAAAGGGTCACCGTGTCCGCGTTTAAGCGCACTTTCGCGCACGTGTACGCAAATGCTGGAGCGTTGCACGCAATTACGCGAAATAAGGGGGCATAGGTGCGTAGCGGGCGAGCGGCGGCGTTCGCGCGAGTACAGATAAAATGGAATCGCGTGCCCCGGCGAGCGGGCACGCTGAAATGCATCCAAGCTGTCGCTTTCGCCGGGTAACGGCGCGCCAGGGGCTTTGCGCGAATATCCTTATACACGTACACGCCAGAATCGTTTGGTACGCGCGATTTATTTTACGAGGGGTCAGACGCGACGCGTAAACAAGCGTTAAGCGCACAGGCAGATTAGCCACGTTAGAAAAGGGAGCGTCCTTCCAAGAACTTAATTCAGACCGGAGGATCGCGAGGGCGCGAGACTCTGCGTGGACACGCCAATTGCTTCGTGGCTCGCGATTCCGTGTAAAAGCTAACGATAACGCGAAACACTCCTCGATAATCACCATGGAAAGCTCAACGTTACAGGGCGAGTTAAATCCCTAGATTCAACCATGCCTCACGATGAAGATTGGAGTTTCTTAGCGTTCCACTGAACGCAGCTGCAGGATCCAGTCGAGAAACAGAGTGTGAATCCTCGTTCGCCGTCGCGATGGCCTTCTAAAAACAGGGTGTTAAGTGATGCACCGTGTGACGGTTCATTAACACTCGGAATGAAAAGCAGCGCCTCGGAACGAGACACTCTTCTCTATCTCTTCGCCTGTCGTTTTCTTTTTTTAAAACCTAGGCCAGCCAATGGCTGAACAGATGAAAGACACGTTCCCGATGGATGCTTTCGATGACCAGGATACGAGCCAACGAACCTATCCTGTAGTCTCATTATCGCCTTGCGCTCGGGACGAAACGACGACTTGGCACTCGTGTCCGTCCTCGAATCTCCGTGAAGTAGATGAAACCGAGACTCGTCAGACTAATACAAACTTGCGCGGGCGAGCGATATCCCCTCTGTTGCTACCTAGAACCGTGAACGATGCTACAAAATAATCTTCTAAGCTTCTGCTTGATTTTATCCAAAATCGCAAAACAAATACGGTACACGGTGATCCGGAGTAGATCCGCGACACGAGCCGACCGTTCCTTATCTATCGATTTTACGCGTGCCAAAAGTGGTTCAAAATCGTCTTGGCGTTGACAAGGCTTGTCCATCGGTAAATCATTGCCTCTACTCGGTTGGCCACGACCGGTGACATGTTCCGTAGCCCCCTATCAGGACGAGTCTATTAAATCTGCAACAGGACGGAATGTCTGCCGCGGCCATTACCATTCCGCCAAGTCGTAAGTTATCTTCGCTGACAGTGGGCGCGCATAGAAATGTCTTCGGCCGTGATACCTCCTGACTTCTTCTCCCCCTCCTCCTTCTTCCTCTTCTTCTCCTGGCTCTCCTTGTTTTTCCTCTGCTACATCCTCCTTCGCGTTCAGCTCGGGGCCGTCTTTGGGCGCACTGTCAGCCGCGCCAGCGCCAGTATCAGTCTTCAGAATCAAAGTACTCAGCCCCTTTCGACGACCTCGTTGCGAGTCGCATTGTTAAACGTTAAATTATTAATAAACTCTGCTTTTCCCACCATTTCAATTGTGCCGCGTAGTTTGAAGGCGCCAGCGGTCCGTTACCGTGATACTTCATAAGGAATTCCAGTGCATCAGGCTGGTGCATTTGTCGCAGAAGAATGTGGCACAGTGCGAACGGGCCTAGAGCGGCGATCTCGCGTATCGACCGGTTCCTAAGCCAGCTACGCGCATACCGAGGTGTCGATGATGTTCCGCGTAAATCTGTCGCGCGAAAAGTAGCCGGGGCAGCCTCGCAGCGCTCGTATTTCATGCTCCGCTCGATAACGTTTGAGAAGCGCATAAAGGGGCTCGGAGGTGCGTTACTCTTGCGCGCCGAAGGTCGCCACTTGGCATTCAACGATCTCCGCGAGCCTATCAGGGGTTCGAATTCGAAGTGGCGGTGGACGGGTGGCGGTGTAACCGATTCGTATAAAATTTGCATCGCATTCCAGGCAGCCCTTGGCACTGGCCAGTAATAGCGGTCGTGCATCGTAGGCAGATCTTTGAGTAGATTTCAGCTCGCCACCTTCGCGAAACTCGCGGACACGAACGTAAAGAAGAGTAGAGGAGAGACGAAGGTGGGGGAGGGAGGCAGAAGGGAGATGCAAAAGGAGAAGAATAAGAAGACCAGCAGCCCTTCGTCCCGTCTCTCTTTTCGAGTCCTTCCAATTCTCCCGTGGCCATAAAGGTTTTGTTGCAGGCCGGATCGCCGAGCCGAGTCGAACGGTAAATCAAGATGGTTGCTTTACGTAATGGAGTTGCACCGGCCACATCTTAATTAGGAAAAATCTGGGAGCACATCCGTTTCCAGCTCGGCGATCCTAGGTGGAGTTAAGGCGGCCATTGCATTCTCATTAACCGTCCCGCTTTTGAATGCAGCCTATACACCGCACGGCCAGTCGCTCGTTACACTATTTATCTTGAGCCTCTGTTTCGCGGAAAGCGGGCTTGTGTTCGTGATAATACGGCCGCGCGGCCTCCCCTATCTGTGCGCGGATCTATCGGGCAGCTTTTCAATATGCGTGCCTTATAAATACGCTATTAAACGCTATTCATCCGACGCCGGGGCTTTTTACCGCGCAGCCGCCAGGCGAGCGCGGGAAAGATGCGCGTTTTATTAATAATTAAAACACCGTCACAACCGAGAGACCTTCATCCCGCTAGGGCGCTGTCGCGAAATCCACGTGGGAAACCAAGTTACGTAGATTACATTTTACGGGGCATCCGTCTAAACGGCCAGGCGTCGACCTCGCTCGAACATCTCTCCGCCTCTACGAGTTAATCGCCTGTAATTAATGGGAGCGACATTTAAGAACGGATACACCGAATGCCCTCCGCACGCTCGGATTCGAGCGAGATTCTATCGACGTGTGATATAAGACGCATGATTGAACAAACACCACGAGCGGAGGCAAGCGGCGGATCGTTCGGCCTTGCAATCCAGATCCGTCGATTGTATCTCGCGCTGGAAATGCCCGCGACTTTCGCCGTTCCCTTTTTCGTAGCTACACGCGACCGCGGGCAGGTCTGACAAGGAGAGAAAGAAATAGAATCTCGAGGGGAGCAAGGTGCTTGGGTCGCGCGAGCCTCTGTCTTCAATTTCCGCACCTTAGAGAGGCTCGCGTGCGCCGAAGCCGCGGGACCTAATAAACTCCTGTCACTCGTCCCGCCGATAAATTCACGTTTATGAGCGCGACGGGCCACGACGATCGTGCGCTGTCGAAATTTCGCCGAGTCCCGTGGCTGACTGCTCAAGAATCGTGGCCGCTGGTCTTCACCCCGCGGGGATGCCAAGATGAACGTTGGTCCAAATTTACGTGGGATATCCGGTTACGCTTCTTAACGCCGGCTGCACGTGAAATTTAGCGATGACTTCTGAGACAAGCGGCGAGGCACCGTGCCTCGAGCGTCTTCATCGCGAAGTACGGCGGCATACGTTTATCATCGCGCTTAACCTTTACCGCGCCAGCTATATTCTCGCGCAGGCCATTAATTGTTTAGAAACGTTCCCGAGAAAAATCATCGAGCTGAATGATTTCGTCAACGAGTACATGCCGGAGTCCGTGAGAAGCAGCAAGTACAATGAGAGCGTCGTCGGGAGGAAGGCTAGGTGTCAGTCGACGCTCTCTACCGCCAGAAACTGCGACCTGGCCAGCGTCTCGGACTACGGCGGTAATTAATAAGGAATACGGGCGTCGCGAGGGTGCGCCAATTATGTGGAGTTTCCGCAATCGGTTCGATCCCTCCAGTTTCTAGTTACTACTCTCTGTCGATGTGTGATCCCAGTCGATCGCGACACGGCGTCTGCAAGAGACGGTACTACCGATCGCGAGGCATAACTGGGTGCAACATACGTCGCAGGCCTGGACCCCTCGGGCAACTTTTGGCGCTTATAGTCGGCAGCCTGGCCACTTGCACGAAGAAGATCGTTATTGCTCCCTCGCAATACATCATCGACAACATCGTCTCCTCGTTCCTCCAACGGTAAGACCGATCGCCGTCCCCCGGATTGTGTATAATTGTCGACGGTGTTGTTCTTTGTGCAAAGTCGCGAGTTGAAGAACGCACAGTGCGGTCCATCGCCGAATTGGAACAGCTCTCTCTCGACTTACGTGACCACGCTTAAGAAGGACACCACGACCATTGGAAATCTCATCGATATCATGAGGCCGGCCACGGTGAAGCTCATCACTGACACCACGATCGTAAGAGTCCTCTGCTCGCAGCAGTCTTCAAGCTGGTATCGAATATAAAGAACGCTCGTTCGGTTTAGCTGAAACGCTGGCTGCTAGCGGCTGCCTTAACCGCGGCACCGCCATCGATCGAACTGGCGAACGCGACGCGGAGCACAGAGACCATCGACTGTTGGGTCTACGAGCTGTTCTTTCATCTCAAGTACCTCCAAGTGAATCGCGCACGACGGACCACCGACAAAGTAATCCATCGCGGCAATCGAGGCTCTCGCGCGTCGTTAACGGTGAACGCGTTAATCTCCCTTTCGAGGCAACGCAGCCGCGACGACGATCCCCTACCCGGCGTTCGATCCTGTTAACGAAACTTTCGATTACACCAGATGATAGCCGACGCGGAATCGAAGCCCAGCGACGTGATACACGCCAACCTGTGGCACCGTCTAGTCCAGCTCCGTGACAATTACATCATACTCTACGAAACGCTGCAGAATTACGACAAGATTCAGGACCTGGAATCGGAGAAGCCCCAAGAGTAACGTCCGAGCCGTTGGTGTATATACAGTTTAAGCCGCGGAACGAACTAAAAAGACATTGCCCTCAGAGTCTGCCGGAGTTAATTCGAATCGGGGCGAAGGATTTAGACGTCGCCGGTGCGGCGCACTTTTTCCGGGGAACGTTAATGCAAGCTGTACAGCAGGTTTAACTCGAGTAGAAGGCCCGTCGATCGAGCCTCTCGCCCGTTTTGTTTCGACACGACCGAGAGCTGACACGGCACGCTATTGTGGCTAACATTTAAACTTCGTGCCGAGGAAGGGAACGCGGACAGGCTACAGGGGGATTTTTGCATCGGCGAGATTGCACCACCCGACCCGCAGTCACCATTCGCTCCATCGCCTTTTTTTTTCCACGGGGGTAATAGCGAGTGACCTACTTAACCGGATAAAACGTCAAACCCTTTTTACGGTAGAGCAATGCTATCGGGCAATAATATCTACGATTGCCCGATACGCTGCCGGGGCAATATCCCTCGATTCGAAATGTACGAATTTCAATCTCGGCGCGTTCCGCGATAACCAATTTTAAAAATAAAAATAAAGGTCACGCGTGAAACGGGAGGAAAAGAATATTCCGACGTTCTCTGCAAAATATCGCGGCAAGCTTGATCAGAGGTCCGAGATTAGTACAAGTCCTCTGATAGCTCGCGTTTCTTCGAGTAAAAACGCAGATGGTCGACGTGTTACGAGCATTCCAGCGGGGCGATACTAGGAACAACACGCTGGACACGATAGAATTATTAACCATTTACGAACGGAACGTATGCTCGACGCGTGCATTTGAGTTTTAGCGTTCTCAGAGATCGTCCGTGATTCATCGCGAACGTGAGCAGCACTTGTCATATGTACACGGCTAAGGTCGACACCCGATTAAAGAGCTGATCTTCCGCGCGATCCACAGTTAATCGAGAGAACGCGGCCAAGGTGCTAGTTCCTCGAAAGCCCCCTGTGGGAATGCTCTGCTAGATATAGACAATATTTTCCACCAGACTCCGTTGACAGCGGTTGAACCGTTAGCTAATATATGTATTTCCAGTGGCCGTAACGAGAGTCCCGAGCGTTTCCTTCGTTGCAGCCGAGTCTAGTCTTCCATTCCCACAATAAATGCAACCAAGGATCTCTCTCCGGCTCGGGGGAGTGCCGGCAAGCATCTTGGGCGACCGGCGTGATCGTACGGTTATAGAACGATACCACCAAAGAGTCAGCGCTGCCTTTAGATTTCGCTGAACCGGGATAGCCCGCAATGTTCCCGTTCAGGCGACTAATTATTCTGCCCCGCGATCGAGCTCGTAGCGATAAATGCTTTTCAGAGCAGATCCAGCGGGCTTGTTTTTAAATCGCTTGTAATTAGAGGCATGTATATCTGAAATATCGATCGGCCGCGCGGTGTTTCGATTGCGACAAGAATGGATGACGAATGGGATAGCTGAATCGACACGATCTGCCTCGCAACGAGCGATCGACTGGGGAGATCAGCTCGGAACGATTTTGCAACGGCGATAAATAAGGCTGTCCACTGGAAATCGTGCAGCTTTTCTCCGCTTGACAGGGAGACAGAAAAAAAGGCGGAGTGTCGTCCTCGTAATGTCGTACAGTATCCGGGAAAGGTGATTCCCGGAACTAAAAGGACTTGTGGCCGTTCAAGGAGCAATATACTGGAAAGCCGGTGGACAACAAGGCGGAAACGCTTTTCCCCGCGGACCGATGCTATCCGCCAGCACATCTAGCCAAAGGTAAAAGCGTTAAGCGAGTATACCGACCCCAACTAACCTATGATCTTGGTTGATAGTTGATCGGGAGTTAAGCCACGCTCCATCCATAACAGCCTCGAACGAAATCCCCCGCGTGGCTCCATCGTGCGAACGAACGGTAGTCACGACTCTGATTACGGGCCATGTAAAACACCGGGGAACCGCAAGCAGAAGGGGGGAAAAATAGGCACAGGTAAGAGGGAGGGCCAGCCCGGGGAACGAGAAAACTCGATACGACGGGGGACCAGGGATCGGCTAGGTTTTACTCGAATAACAGGCAACGGATGGAAGCGACGCTTGGCGAACTCTGGCTCTTAAAATCTCACGCGAGATCAGTCATGAATTGTGATACTTTAAACACGGAGAATATAGAGGCCAAGTTGGAAACGCAACGAATTTGATGAATTCGCAGACTTAAATCAGAGATAGCCTGGAGCGTTGCTAAGTTCAGGGAGGAGCGGAGATCGTGGTCGTAAGATCATAGACGAGACTGCCGAGATCCACGGGGAACCGTTAGAGTTAACGATGAGTTCGCTTTCCTACCTCCTCGCGATCTTTACGCCTCGCAATTCCACCCGGTGGATACGACCGCGGTATACAACGGTAGCGCGTGGAGGCGGCTAACAAGACGAACGATCCGCCTGGAAGACAACAGCGGAGAGTACGCGATCGTATAATTCGCTCTGGATTTCACAGCGCACGGTAAAATCGAGCAGAATTTCCTCTCGCCGCGAAAAATCACGGCGACCACTCGAAGCGTTGTAAGCCCCTATCAGCCGCAGAAGATCTACGCGAAAAAGCTACCAGCGATCGTTCCCCTCGTTATAACGCGAACGTTTCAACGCCGACGTACATATTCCCTTTTAAGATTTACGACACATGAGGTGGAAACGAGTGCGCGTTAAACCTGGCGAAAAAGAAAAGCCGACGATCGCGATGTGGTTCGTTCGGTGGGCTTGGAAACGGCAAATTGTAGAGTCGGAGATAAATCTCGGCGGGATTTCACACCCCCAGGCACGCCCATGCGATGAAAGCACGGAGCCCTCGTTGTTCTCCAAATCAAACCTTCTCTTCTGCCGTTCATCGTTCGCAAAACGACGACGTTTTCGCGGATCTGCATTATCACGCGTGCAGGTAACTCTGAAAGGCAATCGGAGGTACCGTGATAATCGAAATCAACCGCAGATTGGAACAGTTACAACCACATTTGGATCACCAGGGTATCGAGTCGAACCGTTCGTCGATTAACGGACGGGATAAAATGCAGGTCGACCTCGTTTTGCGTTTTGCATTCGCGAATACAGCGGAGGAACCGTGTGCATACGCGCACGGTCCCGTGCACACGGCGCGCTGTCGTTTCGCGAATGGCAGGCGTAACTGGAGGCCAACAATGCTCCCTTACATCGGGGCTCGTGCGCAGGCACGGTAGAAAGGAAAATGATTTTATAATAATCATCGAGGCGCGCTGTATCCGTCTTCTACCCGTGTAGCGAAGCAGAGTCGTGGGTGTGTTCCACGGGCACGTTGCACGGGAACAATGTGACATTATGGTAAATGACTGAGAGCATTGTCGTCGAGGAACGCTCGCCGTGTACTGTTACGTTTCACCTAACCCGGTGACCCCCTCGAATCTTTCCAAGCAATCGAAGTTTTCGCAGCGCCGAGCGACGATACCGGGCCCTCCAAATTTCCGCGCGAGACAATGGGACGTGGCGAAAGGAAACTCTTCCCGGCGACGCACTTTCTAATAAGGCGGCCCACGATTACGGAGACCCGGGCTTTATTCCCCGCGGAATAATTTATAATCCAGGAAAACACGAAGCGCGGACGGATCTCGAGTTTCAGCTGCACGTCTAACCGCACTCGCGTGTCTTCATCTGCCGCGTTCTACGCAAGAGCGGTCACCCAGAGATCCGTGTGCGTTGTCCTCGGCGCGCATACGGCGCTCCAATCCGATGAAATATATATGAATCGGCGAAAATATGAATCGGAGAGGCAATGATCGACGGACCGACGACGGCTCTGCTTACGTAACCCACTTTTATTGCGCGATTAATTTCGCGAGCGTGAGTATCGTTATCTCCGCCGGCGTAAATCCTCGATCTGGAAGCCCCGCGTTATCGCCGCGAACCGTAACAGGATCTTATCCCCCGGATCGAACGATCCCTGGCGGTCTTAATGCATCCTCTATGGACTCGTGTCGTGGTGGTCTTTTCAGATAAATACACTCTCGTACGTGCTTCATCTTTTCCGATATTTTTGTTTCATCTACCATCGCCATTATAGTATATCTCCCCCGAAGTAGATCTAACCCGCGATAACGAGGAAATGAATACGAAATCCTGGAAATTTACTGTCTTCTGCTCACGTTCAGACACGTGCCTCCGCTCCGAGGTGCGATCCGCGTGTTTCCTAGGCGCGTGGGTTCCTCGACTTTTCCTCGTTACTCGCGCGCAAAAAGTGTTGCAGCCATAAAGTCAACGGCCGTTTAACAAGCGGCGTACGAATAACATGTAAATCATGCGGCGAGCAGCGCGCTTAATAACGAACGAGCGGAATGCTTATCGCCCCGAGAGCGTTGCTTCTATCACGATTAGACGTTACTATCGCCGTGATTATTATCATCTCTGTCATTACAGCGGACCTCGGAGGCTATCAAAAAGCTTGATGAAGGTAGCTGTGCGGTAAGCCGCAGAGTACCGTGCACTCGGACTCATTGACAACGCGTATCGGTAGTCGTAATGCGGCGTGATGCAATCTGAAGTCACCGGAGCGACGTGTCGCAACTCTAATCGCAGAAAATCTTTCGGACCGTGCACTTTTACCGGGCGCACCGGCCGGCGAAAATTAGTTTACCCGGGCACGGATACCTGAACGTACCGATTCGATTAGTGCCGCGCGGATATCATTGGTTACGCCTGCATATCCATCGTATTTTATGCGCCGCGTTGCCCAACAAATCGCTCGATTGACAGTAATTGTTGTCCTCGGTAATAGAACACCGCGGCGTATCGACGCAGGGATTATACATACCGTTACAGAGACCTCATTAGCGTGGCTGATCTATAGCCGTGGAAGGATAACGGTGGAAAACGTCCGCGTCGTGAAACGCAACACTTTCCACGTTACCGGGGGAACGTGTTGCGCAACCGCAGGTGTACATTTCGCTAAATGTTCGTAGAAAACCGAGCTATCTCGCGGTCACGCGATCACTTTTATATTCGCCCCTGCAAAATTCGCTTCCTGATTCTCTAAGGGGGCCCTCTACTGACCGAGAATCACAAGGGGTAATTTGTGTGCCGCGGAAAATCACCGACAAACATATGCTTCTCGCGTATTACGCAAGGAAAGGAAAGTTATTGGGATTCCGTTCGATTTTGACGAGAGCGAAGCTCGCCAGCTTCCGTCGATGCCGCGGGAACCTCGGGTAATTATTATGGTCTTTGAGACGTGGGGTACTTGGAAAAATTGGAAGATTGAGAAGGCAAGTTTCACTTCTGCCTCTTTAAAAGGTAATAACGGGGCGACGGAGTTCAAGGGACGAATTGGGCCTAGTTATGTAGAAAGCTACCATTGACATTCGCAGGGAGGGGGAAAAAGGGGCAGTTGCCCTCTGGATTTTGAGAAAAAATCGCTAATTTTTCAAATCTGATCTTTATTAAGTTTGTACTAAAAAAAGGGAATATTTTAAATTTCAATTTTAAATTTTTAATTAAATTGGCACTATAAAATGGGTTGAAAAAAGCAAGAGGGGTGTATATTTTTCTTTACCATTATCCCAAAGTTGCCCCCCCCCGGGAAAAAGTCTGTGGACGCCCCTGGAAGCTACCAACCCTCAATGAACCGAAACTGAGTTTTCGTTTGAAGATTTTAATTGTTAATGAAGAGTAGCTTTATTTCTATTGGGTATATTTTATTTCTTGTTGTTACTTTGCAAGGTTTTTTAATGGGTTATTTAATAGTGAGTAGTATAATTAATATTATTTTCAATTTTCTGCAGCTTTTATTTATTAAGCCTAAAATGGAACTATGCCTTGGTAGTTTTAATAATTATATGATCTAAGAGCTGTTCTATGGGTCGGTAATATTTGCAAAATATTAAAATCCATACTGCCTTTAACTAATTTTTTGTCATTTTGAGAGCTGGTAGCTTTCTGCATAACTAGGCCCAATTAGATGTTAAGTAGGAGTTTCATAGAACATTTTGCAGCTCTGAAACCTCTCAGCGATAGCCAGGTAAAATAAAAAACTGATTTGTTTAGTGATAGAAGTCCTCCCTCCTCGATAGGAGGTCTCTCAAGTCACCCAAGAGCCTTTCTTCGGCAAGGCTATAGAATGGTCGCGGAATTGTTCGTATTTAACATTCGAAACCGCACGATTACAGTTGCCCATGTATCTTGCACATTATACAGAGATCTTGCTCGATCTTCCTAAGATAAGCGCGTGTGAATCCCTGCCGCGATATAAGGAACAGCCCGATGGAATACGCGATTATGCAAATTTGGTATTCGCGGTGGGGTTCCGTGTGTTGATCTTAAATTACGCTAGTCCCTCGCGTAAGAACGCCCGCGACTGTCGCAGTTTATAATTATTACTCTCCAATATTTTTATGGCACTGACCAAGAAGCCTATTAAAAGACGTTAATCGTTCCTAGAACGAATGTTACACAATGGATCCTTGGGATCGCAATGCGCTTATTATTTCATCGTTAGCGTCCAACGCTTGTTTACAATATCAGCATTGCAAATGCAGAATGCATTCCACAGCGGAGTGCTTTACACGGGCATAGCCGCGGAGGCTTCTATCGTGTAACATTCGATTTTCTCGTTTCGTGAGAAATTCATCTCCGGCCGGCGATTATAAGAGCACGGTGAACGGCGAGCGATACATTTAAATTAATCACGAGGCGATGGTACGCGTTCCGTTTAAAGATTCATGGCGTCGCAGATAAACGCGAAACCGATGTACGCCCCTGTCGGGCGCCTTGTATTGCTTAAGTAGAGATCGATTATCCTCCCCGGCGAATAATTTAATTAACGTCCATCGGTTTCCCAAGTGAGACGTGCAAGAAGAGGACGAAAACCGCTAAAAACCGGCGCCCCTCGCTGACAATAATTCAGTCCTAGCGTCCTCGACGTTTGCATAAGCTTATTGAAAATAAATATCCCACGCGATATAATATCGAGGATCGTGCACGTCTTAATCGCTCGCTCGTCGAACGTCTAATAGAGTTATATACAAGGTGGAACAACCGGTCTTGGACACGGTAATAGAATATCGAAAGCCGAAGACGAAACAGAAGATTCTTACATAAATCATTTGTTAATCGCATCTATAAACGTTTCAGGAGCCATTCTGGCGACACCGGATCGCTTAGATATTCTCGAACCTCGTGGACCATGGAAGGCTATGAAAATTCCAGCTGGTGGAAACGTTCGCACTGGAACCAATAACTCGACTCGTTCATTTTCTCGATTTCCACCGTACTGCTCGAAAGGGGACCGCGTTGCCCGACTTTGGAGGGCAGTTTAATGCCGCGAAACGGACCCGTCTATTTACGAGTAGGTGTTCTAGGATGATGGACTCTGCGAGGCGATGGCAGGACAGGAATATATATAACTGGATACGAGCGGCTTGAACGGCACGCATAGCTCACCCCCTCAGCCCTCTCGGGTATCGTGAAGTTCAAGGATGCCTCGGAGGTCTAGGTTCACCGGAGACAGCCTAGCGCACAGCTGCACGAACGAGAGCCGTTGCAGAGATTCTCCTCTTTCAGCCGCGCTCGCGTATCTGAGAGGATTCGAGCAGCGATGCCTCGAGCAGATACGAACATTGTTTGAAAAGTGCGCGGTGTACATCGGCCCGCGACGAACGCGCGGCGAGAAGCGATCAGGCGCGTTTCAGCGAAGGCAAGGCCGTGGTAGAAATCCTTTGCCTGGATGTTGCCGGGACTTTTCTACGATCCTGGCGTTAAATTGGCAACGTACGACGCTCGTCCTCTCACCCCTGGCGGTCGTCAAGTTCAAGGATGCGTTGGGAGACCAGCGCATCATCGAGCCGGCTCGTAGATGCGCGAGCTGTAAGGGAAGGTGGTTCTCTTTTCCCTTTTCGTCGACCACCGTGCGCAAAATTCAACGTGAAGTGGAAGATAATTACTGATCTCCGGCGCAAGTGATGCGAGGATGTGCCGATCGCTTTAATTATATCTTCCACGTCGCTGTGAAAGCCCTGGGACTTTCTATACCTGGAACGTTACACTTCTCTTTCATTCTTCTGCATCTCAAGCGTCTTTCTTGCAGAGTCAGTGGCCCCTACGATTGTGCGTACAGTAACGAACTTATGAGAATTAAACGTTCGTACGATTCTCCTATTCCTCTCCAGAATATTGGTACCAAAGATACCGGCGTTAGGACCCCGATAATATTTATTCGCTCGCTTTTGAACAGGCTGCTGCTCTATCTAGCTGACTTGCCATTACCAGAGCATTACCTTTCACGAAGGGAAACGCAAATTTATGGTAGCATCAGCGTGCCGGTACGTATACGTACAATTACGGGTAGACTTCAACAAGGTTCGACCGAGATAGTACGAAATACTTGGCAAAAACGAGAACTCGTGCATTCCTTGACGTAAAGCGGCTGTAAATTCTTCGGGAGAACGAGACCCGAGAGTGGTTGCCAATCCATCGACTGTTGAGAAACAGTCTAACACCTGCCGCTGATCTCTGCGAAAGATTGCCTCCGTGATTGCCGTTGCCTCGAATTAAACGCAAAGTAGGTACGCGGGAGCGAAGAGTGCTCGAATTAGGGAGAACTAATTCCCTTTCTATCGTTCCCTTGAACGAGCCTCGGCTGGCACGGTGTCAATCGAAGGGACACATTCAATTCCGTCCACTGGAGCCGATCTACAGCGTCAGGCTTCTCGCGAGGCGTGGCCGCGCGTTAATGACGGAAGCTCGGTACCGATGGTCAACGATTTCTGTCGATTACGCGTGTAATTACGATTACCAAGATTATTGAGTATGCGGGCTCGAATGACGCCGGCCATGCCAGGCATCCGAGCGCGAAGCTGCCGATACGCGATTTCAATTGTGAAGGTGCATTCTTCGCCATTAGAGGAAGAACAGAGTGTAACCGTACAAGCGAGCAAACATCGCTTGGCAAACCACCAAGGAACGCGAAACTCCAAATTTAGACGCATTCCGCGGTATTATTAGAGACAGAACAAGACCAGGATAGTCTGTGCGTATAGCAGAATCCTGTTAACCGTCCCAGTGATTGCAACCAGGAAATTGTACGTGCAACAAATTGCGCCGAGAGGGGAAAGGGTTCATTGCACCTGTCCGAAGAATGTCACACCTGACAACGCGAATCCCTGATAGACGAAAGATTGCCTGCCCGCAGAGACGAGCGTCGAATCCGCAAGATACACCCGAGGGGAATAGCGAAACCACACGCGCGGTCACCAGCCACGCGACACTAGAATTTTTATCGGGAAACTGACGACTATTTATTCGCGCTAGTTACCGCTTCACGATCGCGCGAATTTGTGCTCTCCCTCGCTCTAAGAAAGAACGAGATCGGCGTGCTGGACGAGGCGAAGGGAGGCGCGGTTTTCCAAAGCAACGGGAAATGCTCGCGGATGTTAATCTCGGAGGAATGGTATCTCGTTACCACGGCGCCGTAAACAAGTCGACCTCGTTGCAATCCCGACGCATGAACTACGCCTTTGCCCTTAAGGGCTCCCGGCAACAATGCTCTCGCCTTTGCCTGAACAGGATCTCCGCGGAGGATCGCACAGGCGCCAATGACGATGATGTAGGTGGATCTGAATGCGCCACAGGAAGAGGGAGGTAAATAGTGAAAGGGGAAAAGAGAGGAAACCAGCGGAGGATCAGCGAGAGGCTAGGCGCGCAAAGTCACTGCACTCCTGTGCCCCGTTGCGCGCCGCTGCGAGCTGCCCGCGCGGGCAGGCGAGCGAGCGGCCGTACTGCAGCCGGTTTGCTGGCTCTCGAGGTATTTTTCATTGACAATGAGAGAAAATAGGATCCACCCCGCTCCGCTAATACCGGCGGGAGGGGTAAAAAGTTCGCTCAAACTATTATTAGAAGCGTACTTAAATAAGATTACGCGGATTGTAGGGACAGGTATGCGCGCTGACGGCGGGCTATCCTGCGCGGCGCTGCGCAACCGCTCGGCAGATAACTCTACGAGTAACGCCGTAACGAATCGCCTTAATATCGCCTCGAACCACACCAATAACCGGCCCGCGCGCGGGATCCATCGATTTCTCCATCGACGCGCGCTTTGAATTCGATGTAGCGAGTATAACAGAGGAAGAAGCCCTCGCCCGTGGTCTCTCCTTCTTATCGTTCAACTGATAACAACTTTTGAGTGACAACGAGGAAAAGAGTAGGTACAGGGCAACGATGAGGGAAGTACAACTGGAATTCGAATGGCGGAAGGGGAGGCATAGTGGTTCAGGTGATGCAGTGTTGGAGCGAAGTAGGGAGAATCTCGAGCGTTGGGAAATATTTACTTCCAGCTGGCAGAAATCGGTATAATACGTTACGGAGGAACAAGTTTCCCGATGCCAGGCGAAAGTACGTTGCTCTGCACCCTATCCTGTGGATCGAAACACCGTAAGCTCTTTCTCTCTCTCTCCCTCTCTCTCTCCACGATATTCCCGTGTATCTAGCCTCGAGTGCTTCTTCGAACGCGGAAGCTCGTTGCGGGGGAGTGCACATGCAGGATCGCGTCGTAAGGCCGGTCGACCGCTCGGCCTCCTCGGAAGGTCGTGCCATTCAGCGGCCGTTCACCCGTCATCCCTTTCTTTTTCCCTTCTTCCCTGTCTTCTTTTTCCTACCTGCCCCAGGTATAGCCGATACCCGCCATTCTTACTACCTAACAAACGTCCCCTCCGCGCACGGTCCGCTCGGGCGAGCTTGCACCGAAACTATCCAGCGCGGGGCGCGTCCTGCGCCGCCACCCTTCGCCCAACCCAATAGGATCTCGTTGGATGCAAAAGCCAGTAGAATAAGGAACATATACGACGATGATAAAGGAAAGGTACAAGGGACGCACCGCGATAGGGAGCTATCTCATAGACGTTTCGAATGCAACGTATACGTGGGGGCAAGATAGGTACATTTACAATAGCTGTCAGCTGATACGATTAGCGTCTTAACGCTTTCGTACTCGGTATATCAGCAAATGGACTTAGCTCGGCCGTTCACCTCCCGTCCATTTGTCCTCCTGCAGCCCCGTATCATCCTAACGCATCCTCATAACCGGTCCTCGGGACGCGCTCGCCATCCAGGAGAGCGTCTAGGATGACGAATTCGCGGGGATGAGAAGTTAATCGTCGCCGCTAATGAATTCGTGTCCCCGTGACGTTAAACGACGCGCTGCATCCCTATTCCGCATTATCCAAGAGAGAGGGGTATCGATGGCGAAATAAACGACATGGAAACACGAGGCTAATGACGAGAGCGTACCGGCCAGAGGAATCCGTTTAGTAGATTTTCTCACGGGACTGCCGCCGGTGGCGAGGCGAGTTCCTCCTTGACGTTCTAGTACATCGCGGAGCGATTTCTCTTCTTAATCGCGACCGCGCGTCCTCCAGTCTTCGTCCTTGGGCAAAGGAACGCGCGCGTTCGATACTGCGCAATCCACGATAACCTCTTTGATTAGAAGAATTCAATAAGAAAGAGCCAGACGGCGCCAGCCGCGGTTAAGAAAAAGCGGCCGTGTGAGGCGTTCTAATGCTCGAATACCGAACCACCTTATGTATTTCTAGACGGTAGAACCGTTCGTCGTTCGATGTTGACAGTTAGACGAAGGCATACGCGCGCTGGATCGCCGAGGCAATGGAAAGGGTTCGCCGCTGCGGATCGCGTCGTGAGACGTAAAAATCGAAAATGGGTTTGCGGAGATGGCGAGCGGAGGCTAGCCAGGAGTTGCAAACGAACGTCTACGGGCACTTTAAAGCAGTGTCCTTCACCCGGTGCCGGTTTTTTTAATTTCGCTCGAGTCACGTAGCCGTTACGTTAAATAAAAAAATTAAATCAAGTTGTAAATTTATAATAAATAAATTAATAAATAAAATACTCTCTACATTGGTTTTTATTTCTGTCTCAACCGTCAGCTGGTCCGCGAAATATCTCTCCTATTTTCGCCGGCCCGCAGGTATAAAAAGGTTGAAGGATTAAGGAACAACCTGATCGCCGTCGCGTTCGCGGTCAGCAGTTTCTATGAAACCGCTGCTCGTTACATGTACCATTTAACGTCGATTCGCTGTCATTACCGGGGCGATTATATTTTTAACGCTCGAAAAGCCGTTAACGCCGGCGTAATTAAAGCAATTATCGATAGACGCCGCGCTTCTGGCCTCAGACGAACGGAGATCTCGCCAAGGCAAGAGACGCGCGGGTTGGTATCGCATCGCCGCTGTTATGTCGTGAGAAACTATGCGATTAATTTCCTGCCCCACGAGTTGCCGGCGCTACCGACGTATAAGTTGCAGTAGCAAGAACGTCCAGGCTCTAAGGACGATGTTCTACAGAAGACCAGTCAAAAGGAGCAGCCGGTCCGCGATCTTCCGTCAAACGCATGCCGCAGGATCCAGTGGCATTACCATTCGACGCTGCACAATTTCTTGGTCGTCTTAACGTACATTGCAGAGAGTTTTATGCAAAGAAGCAATCGCGAAAAGCAAATGCAGGATTAACGAAGCAAGGGGATATTCAGCAACTTTGTCCATCAGGTCTGTTACTGTATACGCGTCGATGTCGCATTGAAATTTATCGTAACCATCGGGGCAAACATCCTCGATCGTTCATATTATCAAGGCCGACCAGTGCGTTCACGACAAAAAGATGGATCGTTGCTCGAAACTATTTAAGTCGCGCATTAGTCACGATCGATGTCTCATTAAAAGCGTCGGGTTACGTTTCGTGTCGACGCATAAACGTGACGAAACGCGACAAAAAGATCAGGCATTTGCTTCGCGACCGAGATCGATAATAGCACGCATGTGGGTTCACCACGTGGACCAAACGAATTCATAAACGAGTACAATTCAGTGAACGTAACTTTTATGCTACGTAACTTTCGTTCGGTCTAGACAGTTCATAATTTTGAATATAAAATCCGTTTTCAGTTTTGTTGTGGATAGTGCAAAATGCGAAGTTTGAAGTGTATATTTTAATGCGTGAACATTAATGCTTGAAATGTAATCTGAGAATAATACAGAAATTAAAACCAGTTTCAAAAAAATAGAAATGCAACAGAAAGTATAAAATCATTTTTTTCCTTATTTAATCTACGACTCTGAATATTTTTATGTCGGTGCCTCATCGCTTGCACTGTGCGAATCGGGCGCCGACTTAAACATATTGAGAGTCAGATTAAATAGGGGAGAGTGGGGTAATTTGCGAACACCTAAGCCAAAAAGCAAACAAAACGAAAACTGTGTGAGAAATGAATTTGTTGATTATTTACAAACATACTTAAACTATTCATGTATAAAGTACTGTGACGAATTTTTGAAAAATTATAATAAAAATCAACTTTATAGTGAAAAAGAAAAACCCTTGGTGTTCGTGATTACTCGACTGCCGTGGGGTAATCACGAACAGAGTGCTAAATATGACAGAAGTCGCACAGAGAGCGCGATTTCAATGGTCAACCCATAAAAAACGTTGCAACAACCTATACCTAATGTATTTTTCAAATTCCTCTTTTTGTGCGTTAGAAAAAAATTGCAATTAGTCGGAATATCGAAAAAAATAGTAAAGGCCGTTTTTTAAACTTTTTTCCGAGCCTGTAATGAAAATTCAAAAATCCCTTTTGTAGATTTAAATAAGTTTTATACATGCTGAAAATTTCATCAAAATCGGTTAAAATTGCTCCGAGCTACAAACGCTTAAAGATTTGTTCGTCATTACCCCACGACATCAAAATATAAAAAACAATTTATTTCAGGGGTTAGAATCATGATTCAAGCCACGCCTTGGTCACAAAATGTTGGTAAAAAAGTGCTTTATTTCAACTTAAAAAAAATCCAATTGTATCATTAATTCAAAAGTAATTACATGCAATTGAAAATGGATAAAATATTACTTGAAATATGATGAAAATAATAAATTGTGTTTATCTTGAATAGCATGAGTGTTCTGTTTTTATCACTTTGTGCCCGGCGTTGGATACGACTTAAACTATTAGCTAGTGAAAGGGGAACATAAGTTTTTATTTATTAAAACGCCGTCACCATCGCGTTCGCGATTACCCCGCGTTCGTGATTACCCCACTCTCCCTTAAGGGAAAAAAATGTCCACTTTTTGGTGCATTTGTATTGTTTTTAAATTTTTTTCTAATTTTCACTTTTCTGAAATCAATCAGATTTTTCAAAATCTCCACTTTTTGGTGCATTTGTATTGTTTTTAAATTTTTTCTAATTTTCTAAAATTTCATTCTAATTTTTAAAAAAATTTTTTATTTTTAACCTTTTAATTATTTAAGTTATATAACTACATTTATTTAAAAACATATGGGTAGGCCTACAAATAGAGCTGCTCGTAATAACAATAACGAAGTCGGTTAATGAAAGAGATTTCCTATTTTTGGTGTAACTTCAAAACTACTTAACCGATTTTGATAATTCCTCCTCCATGACCTAAGTTGATTGAAGTTAAACTAAATGCAATAAGTTTCGCGAAAATCGATCCAGTAGTTACGAAGAAATTCGCGGACAAACATAATACGTACTAACATAAATACATACACATCAAACGCAGAAGCTCCTTCTTTTTTAAGTCGGTTAATAAAATACTGGAAATCTCGTTGCATTTCATTTTAATTCTAATCACTGGTATCGTTTCGTACGTGTTCTATTCTGAATCAATATACCTACATGCATTACACTAAAAGGGATCCAGAGATCTAAGCTTCAAAATCAAAAGCCAACCATTAGATGTTTCCTTTACTTCATCTGTGGTATTATTATACCACTCGCGGTGGTTGAGGTTGAATCGCGTTGGAATGTAGAGAGTTTAAGACTCCCTCGGAGAGGATTTGCGATAGGCAACACCCGCGCCTCCTCCCCGTTCGCGACTTCGCGCAATAATCCCTTCTGCCAAAGAGTTGCCAGCTGCAGTTGTCCGTACATACACGTACACGTGTACGTGTATACCCGGGCTGGAGTCGCGGTGCACACTCGGGAACAGCATGGCGTGTCGGGAATGCGGAAAGGACGAGTTTCTTCTACTTTTGTTGCGCGTATCTACCTGGTAACCTGAGACACGGTGATGCGGTGGCTCTTCGAAAACCGCGTCCGCCTCTAGAATCTTTGAGGCCAGATTGTATTTGTTCTTATCAGATCCAAAGACTTCCTTGGTCAGCCGACTCTAGTTAAGCCGTTCGCCACTATACTATACATGCCTGTAATAAACGGGCTGAACCGTGCTAACGCGACGAAACCAGTGGCTTTCTTATAATTAGCGCAGCGCCGTTATAACAAGCCAGGGATTTCGATATAATACGTATTTAAATGACCACGTCAAAGGGGACCTTCTACTCGTAACGTTCATGATTTCTAACATCTCGTCCTAACATCTCGTTCGCTTGCATACCGCAGCCGAAAGAGTCGTAGTTTCTACGAAATATTCGGGCGAAATTTTATGCGCGTGCACTTGCCGATTCACGGGAAAATAAATGCGTCCTGAGTCCGATGCAAACGCAGCCGACCTGCTCTTAAAGAAATGGCGCATTGAAACATATTACTGTCCTATGACGAGTGTTACGATCGCAACGAACTATTTTGCAGGTTTATCGTGGCTCGATCTCGAGCACAGTGTTTCGCTTGGACAAGGCGCTTCATAGTCTCCTGTGCTTTACGAGCCATTGTTTCCATTTTTCTCTGGTACCTGTCAGCGGTAGCAGCGAGACATTCGGTGCGCGAAACGATTCGACGACCAGCGCGCGAGTAATTCGTGACTTTCGCAGGAGAGATGCTTATCCAGCAATCTTTCTTCCGAAGCTGAGGCGAGCAATTAAACCGTTGCGAGCTTCGAACGGACAAATACAGTGGTTGGGTCGTGAATGGGGAGCTCGTCATATTTTCAGCCATAATGAAACCAGGTTAATTTTAATAGGATGTACGACTGAATGAGATCGTAAATCATTCGTAGGATACCTACCGCGTCTCTTACAGCAACTGTCGTCCATAACGATCAGCATGAATGGAACGACTAACGTCTAAAGGCTGAATCTCAAGATTCGTAAACCGTCTTTGAGATAGCTGCGTCGAGTGGAGTGAAAAAGCGACGCGGAAGGTTAATAGTTAATCTAGTAATACACACTGATAAGTAATCTGAATGCAGGAAGGTTGGTGAATTTCTACGTGGCTTTAATCATACGTCCATCGTATACAATTACAAAGGGAACTGTCATATGTGAGGTGAATTCATGCGTTGACGCGAACCAGCGCGCTGCGCGCATGCTTCAGAAGAAATGTTCTCGTGACCAAGTGCAAGAGCCTGCGAAACGGCAAAGAAAGATGTGTATCTCGCTCTGAAATCTGCAGGAGACACGGCAGAAGTTCTTATTACCTCCCCGAGCGCGATAGCTCTTTTCAGAACAGGCACGGCTGTTGTAAGAAGCTGGCACTCGTAATTGTTCAGAGGTGGGATGCCCAAATGTTTCTGAATTCCATCCGGGCCTAACTCTAACGGAGCAGCGAAGTACGTTACCTCTGGTATCACGCAGGAACGAACATAGGCGCATTCGACAACACCGTGTTGGTGTCGCAGAGCTAAATTAAATAACGTTCAATTACGAAGAGTATCGCGTTTAGGTCCGAGGATAGCAGCATTCTGGCGATACCTTTGCAAAGGGACATACAAAACCTGGCTGCCCCGAAAGCCATAGCGATAGAGCTCGCCTCGTTGCCCTCGTTTATCTTTGATATTTCTTCATCGGCCACTCTTACCGCATTCGTCAATCTCCGAGCTTCTTGCTTTCAACAGATTTATTAACAAATAAACCACGCGGTTAAGAGATCGGGGAACATGCTACCGAATGAATACTGGGCATAGTTAACCTGTGATAGTTTATTGCAAGGCTTTGCACGAGAAAAGATTGGCACGCACGTCTCCGGGCAACTGCCGCCAATCACGGGCACTGTCACGCACTCCGGCTCGATTCCTATCATCTCGGCGAAGAAAAAGTTCGCTCTGACACAGTCGAGGCTGATTACGCCGAAAAGCCGATTGTACTCGTAAACTCCGGCCTTTTTGTACATCTCCATTGCCAGGGGTATTAAGCTGTTTATCGGACTCATTACGACCGCGACCATAGCCTGGAGAGATAAAGCGTGAAACGGAGAAGAGGCGCTTGCCGCGCAGAGGTGTGTAATTGGAAATTCTGTGACGTAGCGATGGTACCGGTGTTGGGCAAGATTAACGGGTCAAGACACGCCGAATGGAGCGGACCAGCCGCGAAAAGAAACGCGTCATCGCTATAAAGATAATGGAAGACGATCAACGACAAACATCCTTGTCCTTGTCGGGATTGTCGCGAGGAATGTCGAAAACAGCCAGCTCGTAATTAATGAAGCTGCGAGGGCGTGAAAAGCCGAGGTCAGCCGCTACGCGGATGAAAATACGGCCGACCGTGTACAAAGCCGCACGTTGGGCCATTATTCGGCCCCATAACACATTTTCGTTGTCGCATAATGTACAATTTTATGAGCACTATTCTCGGTCGTGCGGATGTACGCACGATCGAATAACTCTAGTGTCGAAAAAGATTCGAGGAATAAAGGAACAAGGGGGACGTTAACAGTATCGCCAATCCACCGACAAAGAACACGAACGTCTCGCTGTAGGAAGCTCGAAGCAAATGGCTTAATTCGTATACATTAGGATAACGGTAGCCCCGATTAATTGAAGCTGCCGATACGAAAGATTCCTTGTTTTGGCGTTAATAAGAGGAAACTGGTATTTTCTATCCCATTAGCCTTTTTCGAAGTCCACTGGTTATAGTCGCTCGAGGATATTTCCAGGCAGATAAGCGGAATCGCGTTTAAAACATTTCGCAGAGTATCGTCCGGATGGAACGTAAGAAAGCGATCATCACTCGCCGTTTGCATAACAATTTTCCAACATTGTCGGGTGCAATTATAATTGTTAAAAGATCTTCTTGCTTACCCCAGGGCAGTATTTAATGATAGTCGGTAGCAAGTCCGATAAAGTATTTGCGTTACGTTTCAATATCTCATCCGGGCTCGATTCCTTCTTGATCGTTCGATCCCCAACGATCATTACTATTTTCGCCCCTTCGAGCGTCTGTTTCAGACATCTTGCGGAGGCATTACACGTGCTAACCTTGCATCTCGTGTCGATGTAATTCAAGTCCAGCGCGAGACCGTACGTACATTTAGAATCGTAAATTGCCAGTTCGTCGATCAAGGATGATTGTTTTAAAAATAACGAGAGGCAACTTCCTGCGGCACAGTGGATATGATATAATAAGAGGGGGGAGGGGGGAGATGGAAAATTAAGTTAATGCAACGTAAACTACACTGCATTCCACTTTAGAACGGACTCGTTCCGCGCAGGGATATACTGTTGCTTGGTAGGAAACCGGCAGGGAAACGATCAATCGCTACGATCAATTGCTACGATCAATCGCAAAAGTGCTACGACCAATCGCGTGTGTCAGATCCGTGGGTGCTGCGCAGATCGGTTGTAAATCGGTAGGGGCGTGGGTCCGCTCTTATATGGAATGGAGTGTACCTAATTACCGGTTTTGCTGGCAGCGCCGAGGACGGCCACTTTCATGGATTTGGATGAAAATGAAGTGGATATGGTGAAGAGCCATATCTTCGAAGCGTTCCGCACGGTTTTAGAGGGTGGGAAATTGTTTCTTCCGATCGTAGAATATAGACCCTTTCCATAAGAAATACGCGACATCAAGTTTCGAGACGTATGGAGCAGAAATGGGCGCATGTTGCCAAATTTTCTTCTTACGATTATTACAAATATCTCTCCAATATACTGAACATTTTTTAACCAATAGATATCTATCGGTTTTGAAGAACTAACGTACTTGACAGCTCGAACAAATGATTAACTCGTTGCGCATGATTATCGCGCGCAAATGTGTGTTTACAAACGATAGCGAGTTTTCTATGCAAAAGATTAAAGGTGCAATTTCACGCTGACGCTCGAAGCTCGTTCTGAGCGTCAAAACCAGTCACGTGATCGGTCCACATGACTTTCAGCGTCGACGCTCGTTTTGAGCGTCAATATCAATCATGTGACCGACGCTCAAATGGTTGGTCAGCTCTTATAGCTCAATGCGCTCAACCAACGAACGAGAGAGTCAGAGTGAACGAGCGACAAACTCAGTTTAGCTTTTCCGCTTGATGCTGAAAGTCACGTGGACCGATCACGTGACTGGTTTTGACGCTCAAAACGAGCGTCGAGCATCAGCATGAAATTGCGCCTTAAGGCTGCTGTCTCATTTTTGTTATGGTACGAACATGGACCTAAGAATTAGGTCCATGGGTACGAATAGTGATCCTAGGTACGAATTGATCGAAACGTCCCCTGTAAACAGACGGACCCTAATGAAACTACTGCGGTCGATAAAAACTGCCACATCTTCTGTTCTCTCTGTCTCTGCCGCGCTGTTGCCACAAAGTTCTCTCTTTCTATCGAGAAGTCTTGAAGGAATACGGCACAAGAGCTGCGCCTATAGCGTCAAAGCCTCGCTGAACGTAACATTAGCAATAATGAAAGATAGAGAGGTCCGGGAGTGTAGGAAGGAAAGATGGAAAGATACCAAACCTGACATAATTTGAACTGTAATTATTAACGATATTACACATAAAATTTATTTGCAGAATTGAAAACTCGTTTCGTTCAAAGTAGTCCGATTTAAATTATTTTCCGCCAATTTAATCGGCAGAATCACTTTCATATATACAGATACGATGAAAACTAAAGAAATTCTGTTTCTGCATAATCGGTGATATGTACATCGCCGAGCAACTCCAGGCGGCAGGTTAGACGGGTGAGCGTTACAGTGTCGCTCGGCTCGGGCCTCGGGGGACCTCAAGAATGAAGGCCTTCGATTAAAAAAATTATTTTTTTTAGAAAGACCCCACGGTGCACGCAGAAATCTGAAATTCATAAGTTCATTATTATTTCAACTTACGGTGCTTATTAGCGTTCAAATGCACCAGACCTGCCTGCACGGATGTCTACTGGAGGCAACTGTAGTGTTCTGCGGATTATATAACCAGTACAGTCCATTAATAATTAACTAATATAGTATATTTTAAACTGCCATACAAACGTCTGCTGCTCGTGCCGGTTCCTGAGCTACTGCTCCCCACTCTCTCAGTTACCTTCGCGTCACTAATGGGTACATAGTTCCCTAATTTACCGTTCATACATTACAGCAACTATACCCGCAAAAACTTCCTGCCTGCCGATTCCACGACGAAAGTTGGTTGAAACGGTTTGTTTACTACATCGCGTATACGTACACGCTTCTCCTAGCTTAGGTGAGTGTACGCACACAGTCAAGGCCCAATAAGACGTTTCTATGTAACGAAGGTACTGAAGAAATTTCAGGAACGACGCGAAACACGAAACGAAGTTAAATAACTGGACGACATTCCAGAAACAAGTATCAAGAGCAGGATGAAACATGAATTTATATTCTTGTAACAGGGTGTGTCCATACACGGTAATAAACTGCTTGAACGTGTTCAAAATAAGGAATCGTTTAGTATAATAAATGAAAGAGTAGTGACGTTTTCATTTAGCGATAAGGCAACGCCGTCGTGTTGCAATTCTGTTATAAATCCTTGACCGACTAAAAAAGCTGTCTAACGAAAAAGAGTGAGAATGAAAATGTAAGGAACAGTGGTAAAATTTTTTAACGAGAATACAGCAAATATTTAAACTGTTATCGTAAAGTTCGATGATAAAGTATATTTCGCAAAAATATATTGAGCAAAGTATAATTTTTGTTCTTTCAAGCAAGAGTCTAATAAGTATCGCGACGAGGATCCGTGCTGCCATCTTTCGAGCTGGATTCAAATCTTACAGCGATATCGTAGGAAACTTGTAGCACAATTTACCATTTCCAAAATTTCTACTCTTTCTTTCCAAGCTAGTTTTGAATATAATTTCAAGCTAGATCATTCTTCTTCGTAGTAACACATAAGGCATGGAATGTAATAATGATCAGGAAGTCCACAATTGACGAAACGATCGCGTTCATCGGGAATACCATTTTCTGTTAACGTCAATTCGATATCCAAATCCTTCCCCTCGAATTTCCACGAGTAAGACATTCCATTTGCATTATAAATTAGGGCGCGCTCTTGTATGCGTTTGATGGAATCCTCCTCGCAGACCTTCATTAAATTCTTTTATTAACCCTGTCTCTTATCCCCACATTCATTTCGTTACGACGAGAGCAAAAAGTCTACCATTATAACGACTTGCGTTCCGGTGAGCACGTTCAGGATTCTACATGGCCTTGCGTTTTTGGTTAAATGTCCCTTTCTGTACTTTTCGTCGAGCCACCAAGGGCATTTGTCCAGAGGTCGCCAGGTAGATGCAGGTACCTCGCACGGAATTACATCTGGTATGGGCCCATGAGGACAATATGGCACCAGGACCCCGGTTAGAGGATGCACGTGATATCTAATATCATTTCTCTCGTGATCAAACCAGTGGCTTATGTCTTTTCCGGCATAAGCCAGTAAGGGTTTTATTTCTTTTTTGCCAGCCCAATCTTTGCAAAGATCGGTTAAATCGTATACTCTATCATTGAAGGAGACCCAACAGTCAATTGGTGTGTTATGTATCGCAACTTCCGACGGTAAAAAGTATTCGGCCCTCTTAGGCATATCGTTTGAAGCACTTGCAATAGTGTTCTCCATCAAAAACAGGAAATTGCGTCACGAATGACATTCTATGGGATCCACAATATTCGTTTCCTTCTTCCGGAACTGGTTCCGATCGATTTTCGTTTGAACTTACAGCGCTCTACACTTCTACAGGTGTTGCATATTCTATTAGTACTGATAGATACATTAATTCGTTCCAGACTGATATTAATTCATCTATTTTACGGAAATGCCTGACATCATGGTGTTAGAAAAAAGTATGACTTATTTTATATCGTTGACTTAGGTTGGAATATTAAAATTACGTTCTATTATATAAACGTCACAAGGTCTGTTTTTTTTTTTTTAAATATTACTACATCTTCGTTATGTTATATAAATACACAAAGAACGAGAAATGTAAATTCTTAACATGACCAAAAATGCTGCTCAATAAATGCCGTATTTTGCTAGCTTCACGTTGTTCCCATTCGAGAAAAAACCTAGATGTGGGTTGGAGGACCGTTCGACGAAGGCGTTTCCCTTAATATTCAACAAGATTTTCAATGTCAAAATATGGAATTTTACAGAAACATGGCCTAAGGTTAACACTCGAAGCAGTATTTCTCTGTGAACCAACGATTCGTTGAATAAAGAACGATCCAAGCTAGGGACTTTCGCACTGTCATGTTGGGCTTGAATATTATACCAAGCTGAACATAGCGGCTATATTGTGAGTATTGCAGGCGATTGAATGGCTGCCTCGTCCAGAGAATGCACATCCTGTTTTGCTGTAATTAGTTTTACGTTACTTGGTGCTTACATTACTTACAACGCGTGAAATATTCAATTCATCGTATAATCTGGTAAGTTTTTCGATACACTTCGCGCACCTTTGGACAACGATTCGCGTAGTGGGTGTATTATTATAACAGTTTCCACAAAACATGCTCCCAGAATTTATGACCGGTTATTTATTTTTTTTTCGAGTCACTGTGTTCAGTAATTTTTTTTTCTACATCGGCCGGTCGACGCGTTAAAACATCTGAATCAAATTCGTACGTTCCTTCCAATAGATTTAGAGATTTGACCTAATATCCATAACGTACAGTAGTTGTCAGAACTTATGCTGAGTTGTGGCACATTATAACAGCCTTTTACACTTACTCTCAGTCATATTTTCAGTTAATCTTCATGTTTCTTGGTTCCATTTTTACCTGCACCATTCGTTAATCAATCGGTTTCTATATTATTATATCTCTCTCAATATCCCTCCTAATGTATAATAGTATGTCTACATTAGCTCTCTGGTTGCAGATCATCATTTTGGTTCTTATTATATCGATTAAATCCTTATAGGGTTCTCCTAGCAATAGCAATACAGGAAATCTTGAAATGGAGAAGAGCACGGACGGATTGTTTCGTGCGCAGAGAAATAATAGGGCCGATGAAGAGACCGTGGATATGGCATGTACAGATGAGAAAGTGGCTATTTTGGATGCTGGTGCACAATATGGTAAAGTGATAGATCGAAAGGTTCGTGAACTACATATTTACAGTGAAATTCTGCCTCTTGACACTCCTGCATTCACTCTTCAAGAGAAGGGTTATAAGTAAGAGCCCTATAATTACCTACCATGTTATTCCGACATTATATCCAAAATATGTGTACGTATTAATGGTTGTTTTAAAAAAAAAATTTATAGAGCTATTATAATCTCTGGAGGCCCGAATTCGGTATATGCAGAGGATGCGCCCAGATACGATCCTGATATATTTAGAATAAAAATTCCAGTACTAGGTATTTGTTATGGGATGCAAATGATGAATAAGGAATTCGGCGGTACAGTAGTGAGGAAGGACGGTAGAGAAGATGGCCAGATTGTGGTTGAAGTGGATACCCAAAGCCGGTTGTTTATGTGAGCGAATTGAGAACATTTCGTTTGTTCGGCATTCTGATCTGTGAATTTTTTAAAAAATGCAAACTCTATTTTAGGGGAATGAAGAGAGAACAAATGGTACTGTTAACTCATGGAGACAGTATAGATAGGATTGCTAATGATTTTAATGCGATTGCCAGGTCGTCGAACTTTATAGCAGGGATAGAGTGTGAAAATATTCCATTATATGGTGTACAATTCCACCCAGAAGTAGATCTGACGCTTAATGGGCGTAACGTGTTGCACAATTTTTTGTTTAATATAGCCGGTCTTACCGGCAACTATACGCTTCGTAACCGGGAGGCACAGTGCATTCAATATATCAGAGATACTGTTGGCAATAAGAAAGTTCTGGTAAGAGGCATAGATACTCTCGATAATTGAAATTTCGATATAAATTTCGTATAATATTTAATATTTAATTACGTAATCCTGCGCATAAATTATTTCGGAGAAAATATGATTGTTAATTAAAATGGAAAAACACGATCGCAGATGTTAGTGAGCGGCGGTGTGGACTCGACGGTATGTGCGGCACTGTTACATAAAGCTTTAAATAAGGACCAAGTCATAGCTTTGCATATCAATAATGGCTTTATGCGTAAACACGAGACGGAACTCGTGGAGGAAAGTTTGGCGGCAATAGGGATTCAATTGAAAGTGATCAACGCTACGCATTACTTCATGGAAGGAACTACATCTGTCCCCCTAGATAATGTCCCTCCGGTAGCCAACGCAAACGCTATGAACAATAAAGGAATATGCGAAACAGGAACCAGCCCCAGAACTAGATTAACCAAAATGTTGTGCGCAACGATTAGTCCCGAAGAGAAGCGGAAAATTATAGGAGACGTTTTCGTAAGAGTAGCGGATGATGCAATGGCAGAGATGGGTCTGAAGCCGGAGGAAGTATTCCTCGGGCAAGGGACCCTTAGGCCTGATCTCATAGAAAGCGCGAGTTCATTAGCCAGTGGTAAATCGATATTCGTGAATAAATTAGATCTTAAGAAATTAACGTACAGTCACACGAGATGCAAACGTTTCCGGCAGGTAAAGCAGAAGCGATAAAGACACATCACAACGATAGCGAACTCATCCGAGCGTTAAGAGCGCAGGGTCAAGTAGTAGAACCTTTAAAGGACTTTCACAAAGACGAGGTCAGATATTTAGGATCCGATCTTGGATTACCAGCAGACTTGATCACTCGCCATCCATTCCCTGGACCTGGCCTTGCTGTGCGCATTCTTTGCGCGGTCGAACCTTACATGGACAAAGATTTTTCGGAAACGCAGGCATGCTTCTTCACAATGCCATTCGTAATATTACATCGTTTTCCAATATAGTTCAAAGAATTTTGATTCCAGGTGATAGTTAAAATAATGGCAGAGTACGAGCAGATGCTTCAAAAGAAACACGGACTGTTAAATCGCGTGGAAAGCGCGACTAGCGAGGCCGAACGCCAGCAATTGCGTCAAATCTCGAGTCGTCATCATATCGCTGCAACGTTGCTGCCTATACGCAGCGTAGGAGTACAAGTATGATGTTTATGATTCTCAAACGTTTTCACAATACGATAGATCTCGCACGATATTTCGACGTGCGTTACGAAAAGTAGCACGTTTCAATTTTCTTACGAAAAGTAGCACGTTTGCCTTCGTTCTCACGAAAACTATCACGTTTCGGTTTTCACTGCGAAAACTAGCACGTTTCGGATTTCGCTGCGAAAACTAGCACGTTTCGGATTTCGCTGCGAAAACTAGCACGTTTCGGATTTCGTTGCGAAAACTAGCACGTTTGAGCGGTTTGCCATGAATTATACTATGTTTCGTCGTTCGCTGCGAAAAGTAGCACGTTTGAGCGGTTTGCCACGAAAACTATCACCTTTCGGTTTCCGTAGCGAAAACTATCACCGTTTCGGTTTTCGTTGCGAAAACTATCAGCGTTTCGGTTTTCGCTGCGAAAACTAGCACGTTTGAGCGGTTTGCCACGTGATTAAAATTGTCATATTTGTTGTCTTTTGGAGATTAGATAGAATTATTATTTATTAAACAACATTTTCAACAGTTGAATTCTTTTAAACTGACCACGCGCTGAAACGTGATAGTTTCTGCAGTCTGCGGTATAATCGTGGCCAAGCCGGACAATATGTTAGTTTTCACCACAAATTCCCAAATATGTTATTTTTCGTGGCGAAACAGTATAACGTGCTAGTTTTCGCCGCAACACTACGAAATGTGCTATTATTCGTGGCGAAGCAGTCAAACGTGTTAGTCTTCGCGGCGGAAGACCAAACGTGCTAATATTCGTCAGAAACGATGGAACGTGCTTCTTTTCGTGGCAAACCGAAACGTGCTACTTTTCGTAACGCACGTCGATTTAATGCCTGTCATATTGAACGATGTTATCAGGGAGACCGAAGAAGTTATAGCTACGTGGTAGGCTTATCTAACGAAGATATCATGTCGAAACCATCAAACTGGCAGGATCTGTTGTTCCTTGCGAAATTAATTCCACGCGTATGTCACAACGTGAACCGTGTGTGCTACATTTTCGGCCGCCAAGTGCAACATCCTGTACCGGATATCACACCGACACACCTTACGTCAACTGTGATAGCCATGCTCCGGCAAGCGGATCACGTAGCACACCAAATGCTGACTAATCGCGGCTACATGTCAGTGATCAGTCAGATGCCAGTAATTTTAATTCCCATACATTTCGATCGCGATGCTGCTTCTCGGATACCTTCGTGTCAACGTTCAGTCGTTCTTAGGCCATTTTGTACAAACGATTTTATGACTGGCACTCCAGCTATTCCAGGCGACAAGCTATCGCTAAACGTAAGTAGCTTACACGTATTCGTAAGTGTCGCTAAACATTTCTAACGTGACATTTTAATGATACTAATGAATACCGTTCTCTTTTTTTCGCAGTTCGTGAAGAATATGGCAACGAAAATATCCGCGCTACCTGGTATCTCGCGTGTTTTGTATGACTTAACATCTAAGCCACCGGGAACTATTGAATGGGAGTAGTAAATGATCATCCCTAACTCACCCCCTTACTATTTTCTCACCATCCCTGTGTGTAACGACTACAAATATATAGATATATATTACAAAAATACGTTACGAATTCGAGGTTTTTACGAATTCTTGTCGACTTATAAGGAGTCATTGAGCAAAATTCGGTGGAAACGTATATGTTCCGAATTGTAAATTACTATGTTGTCTAGAAATGAAAAGAGAAACGAAAACTGATACTGTGTTCAATGAAATTGAAGGTAAGTATCGAGCGTTTGCTTGTAGATTTCTTATTAACCTTATTGTAAAGAAGAAAAAAAGTATCGATTTATTAAATGCCGAAGAAAAACGAATTTACACCACATGATTATTACACTGCAAATGATTGCATTCGATTGGTGGTACCATTAGATTGCTGTTGTACTCGATCTGCATATAATGTTGAACATATTTTACTGTTTTCCTGTATGTTCTATGCCAAACGCAGTCGCCGGTTTTCGTCATATATCTAGAAATATGAACATTATTCATCAATCGTGACTGACTAAAACGATCTCTATCCCTGACAAACATGTGTGTTTATACGACTTGTAATAACCACCCGCTATAAAAGTGCACGTAGCATATAGAAATACAGATTACCTATGCATGGTTTTCAACAGAACGTGTAAATCTTCGATGCGTTTCTTCTCCGGAAGCATGCTAAGAAATGTTGCAAGTGATAAAAAGTCTACTTCGTTCACGATCTTAGAGTTAGTTATCCATACTTGGATCTGCATCTTCACCTGTAACCGTACATTTTATATTTCCATCGAACCGAACGGGGTGGCACAATAATGCTGTTTATAAATAAATAACCATTAGACGCTACCTGTTCTAGAGGTAGATTAAGTAGTCTATTCACAAGATCGATTAAAATGTCTTGATGTTGAGTGGCACTTTCGTTATCTTCCGATATAGTACGATTGTGAGAAAGAATGGCCTCCGTATCGTCCGTAGTAACTCGATCATTAGCAATTTCACTTCTTTCCGTACCAGCTATTATAGACTTGATAATTGAGTTACTATTCCTCTTACTCGATGCACCCTCACCCTCATTTTTACTCCCTAAATTTTTGAACGCAGCCTGTATACCCTTTTTCTTGTTATTTTTCGGAGCAGCTGCTTTAGAATTTTTTCCGACGTTCTTCGCTTTCGAATTACGTTCAACTTTTTTGCTCTCCTTTCTACCATTCTGAATTCTCGTCGATCCACCAGTACGAACCGCCGCTTCATCCTTGTCCGTTTTTGAAGATTCCGCTTTTTTAGCAGTACAGTACAGTTGAACATCGCGTTTCAAGTCTTCCGACAAAGCAGCCAGAAATTCTGGATCCACTTGCGAAAAGGATATATTTTGCTCGTCGCGAGTAACTCTCGCAGTTACTGTTTTGCTGGTAGAAGATGAACCAGCGTTTTGATCTGCGGTGCCGTCCAACTTACTCCGATTCTTTTTGATACTATATTCGTTCAGTATTTCATTTCGTATATCTTCGGGTAACTCTATCAAAACGGACATATCGATTTCTTGTATTGGTGGCATTTCCACCTTTGTCGATCTTGGAATGCCAGACTTAGTTTGCTTGAAAAAGTTCTCTTGCCGCGTTTGCAGCTGCTTTTGCGTCGTTTTTTCATTTACGTTTGATGCATTAGCATTTGTTTCTTCCGCATTCGCAGCAGTAACCACGTTCCGATTATTTTGCAAGTGTAAAATTTCATTGCGAATTTCCTCTGGAAGTTCGGAAAGGATCGACTCATTGATATTAGCTGGCATCTCCTGATTCAGTTGATTATCAAAACTTGCTTTTTCGATAACCACTGCAGACTGAATTTCATTGGGCTTATTTCCTTCGATTGATCGACAGATCGTATTAGTCTGCTTATTCTTATTAATGAAACTCGTTAAAGTTATATCGCGCGATTTGCTTTTCAATATTTCTAATCTGGTTATCTGTATACCGATGCCTCGTGCATCCTCGGGCACTGTTTGCATTTGATTCCAAAGAGAGATGACTTCCCTGGAGTGCACACGAACATATTATTCTTTCATTCGCATACTTCGGACAGAAGTGCGAAAATAAGTGACTTACTTCGTTACAATATCAACATCGTCGACAGGAGCGATAAGATTCTTCGATTTGGTCGTGTTATCGCACAACCCGTGACCCATAAACTTCGCAGTTTCTTTCGACGCTTCTTTGGCCCGGACCATAAGCTTTAACGTGATGCATCTACCCCGCGCGTTGGCTTTTTTCAATCGACTACACACTTCCTCGGATAACTTCGTCAAAAAATCTATTGCATCCTGGTTGCACTCGAACCTTATCCCATAATTAACTTCGGCGGAGACCGACTTTCTAACATGTTCTAAATTAAGCTTCGAATTATCTATGCCCCGGCACATGTTGTGCAAAACTTCCCCCGTCTTTTTCCCAAATTCTTTTTGTAACGCCGACAACGAAACGGCTCGCAATTCTGCACACGTGCGTACGTTGATATCGTTCAACTTGTTCGTTGTCGTCCAACCAACCCCTAGTGTGAATCAAATCAATCACCTGATAAATTAACACATTCGCGACCGGCAGAGTTTTTACGTTTCTAATACTGAGTACCGGCAAAAATAATGAAATTCTAAAGCTGGTTGCCGCGAACTTGTATCGTTAGGGCGAAGATAAAAATTATAAAATATGTTTTGAAATATCAATGTTGTAAATATGTGTTGTTTAATACATTCGCGACCGCTGACGCGAATTCACGTCGGCGGCAACTAGGAATAGAATTTGAAATGACGCGAATTCACGTCAGCGGTCGCGAATGTGTGAACGATTTTACAAAAACAATGAAATTAAGAAAAACGCGACCTGTACCTGGCAAATCTTGGACGTTCAAAGGACCAATGCATGTTTCGATATGTTCCTGTGTCATGTAAAATTGTCCATCAGGCTTGGCTTTCCTTGTCGCTAGCCTTGCCAACAATTTATTACATCCAAATCCTGTCGATACAGGGCAACCTGTTTTGTCCCTTATTTCCCGCCTAATTATAGTTGCAAATTCCATCGGCGTTAAGCCAGATTCTTCAACTATTTTTGTACAATCTGCATACATCTCGTCACAACTGACTGCCTCAATGTTCAACGTGTACGACGCTACAGTCTCATATAACACGTAGGAAACTTCTTTGTAGCCTTCAAAATCATAAGACATCGTCTTCAAATTGGGACATATTTTCAACGCTTCCCCCAGGAACATGCCATTTTTCACCCCAGCTTTCCTTGCCTCGTAAGAACAAGAAGCAACTTCCGACAGCGATCCTAGTTCATCGTCCCCATTCACACTGTCATCTGAAGCTTCTTTTCTATTTTTAGTAGGCTGTTTATTACCCTTTGCATGTGTCACCGCAATAGGTTGACCTTTCAACTCTGGCCTTTCTCTAAGGCCCACTGACACAAAGAAACAATCCATGTCTATATGCATTATAATAGATTGCGAATTAACTCCTGCCTTATTCTCTTCTTGTAAATCAAGTATTTCATTATTAAAGCTGGATTCAGAGCCACACGACGCTCTAAATAATTTTCTGTCCTTTAACTCGCTTAGTCTCGCGAGGCCAGGTAATTTCCCATTGCTTTTATCTCTCAGTTCGTTAACATAATCTTTAAACGTGGCTCCCATTGTCGCAATGTGATGCAATCGGGAATGATTATAGAATTCCGAGATGAATCCTGAATCTTTTGTCGAACGGGCATCTTTTGAACTGTGAGCTCCTCCCGTCGAGCTTGAAATTTCTAGTTTCGTAACTGTGCTTGTTATTCCATTTCCGTTATCACCCTTGTTCTTCGAAACGGTCGTTACATTATCTCTTTCTACCGCGTGTGTGTTTAAAGTAATTGAATCGGTTCCACCTTCTTTATCTTGTATTCTGTATTTTAATTGAGGCTGAATGCCTGTGTGATTTGAGTAGAGTAGATACTTTTGAAAGTTTAAAACTCTGCCAGCTTTTATGCTATCTACGATCCACTGAGGTTTACATATAGGAATCGGATGTTGGCTTTTTCTGTATAATACTATTTTGGAATACGGCAAATTAGATGCGATAATATGAGTGGTAGCCTGCGGTCTCATATAGTGATGGTATATACCCCCATGTACCATCATCAAACGACGCAATTCATCCGCAGTTGGGTCCGTGTAACCATTCACAAAAATTGCGATCCCTTGAAATATGTTCGACGCATTCTCAGATTCTTTGCTCGCCTCGATTAAAAATTGCTCTTCCAATTTTGCTTGTTTAGCAGCCATATACCCGCCCTAAAACCATCGTGCCTAGATCCATTTTCCTTAATTTCGTGACAAAGAAGTAACTAAGCTTTACATACCCATTCCTCAAACCCATTTTCCCCCCAAGCTTCACCTTTCTTCTTTTTTGACATCGTAAATAATTTTCAATGAAATAGGAACACCGCATAATAACTTTCGAGAATGTGACATTAAAACGCAACTATCGTATCGATTCATGCACATAATGTCTGTACTTATTAAACATTACGAATAAAATTAAGAAGCTCGGTTTTCGTATAACCTTACTAAAGAAAAATTCTAAGCTTCGTAGAGTGTTCCTATTTGGTTCGATGTATTATTTGAAAGCGCGAATAAAACGGATAAACAAGTTTAAACGTGATACGTTCCATTATACTTGCTAAACGACTTTCAATGCCATGCACAAATTATCACGGCCGATGTAGGCCATGTGACGAAAGTTCATCTTGCTTTTGTAGCTTTACGATGCAGTATGCAATATGCAAAACGTTTAGACACATTAAACCGAGTGGCTCGTTTTCTAATAATATCTATAACTTGTCAATGAAAACGCATTAACGTCCAAAAATAACTTTGTTCATTTATTCAACGGTATGTATACAATTCGTACGCTACTATAATTGTAGTAAATATAGGTATTAGTAAAGCACTATAGTTCGCATAATTCATCGATTCTCATTCGCACGGGTTTTATAAAAAAACATACACTGCAGATATTTTGGCAGTCACAGCTTCGCGATAGCGTATCACTTACATACAAACGTTACAAAACAATAAACTTTCGCAGTAATAACAAAATAGAAATCGTATCAAACGATTTGTTATCTCAGGAGAATGTTAACAGAATGTACCGGTTTTCGTTCGTAAAATTTGGATTTATAGAAAATAATGTGATGCTGGTAAAGCAACTATATCTTTATCTCTACATGCATTTTGTACATATACATATACCGAGCAAATGGTGACTAGCAGATAATTCTAGTCGAACACTGTACTGGACAGTGAATGTTATTTTACAGATACATGGTTCGGAAGAATTAACCCGTAAGTAGGCGCATGGGGTCAAAGCCACTTTGATCGCTAAAAAAATGCAGAACGCATAGGTTTGCGAACTTGCCGCTCCCAGTAGCTACCTATCGTATAATGCAATTTTGTTTTCAGTAGTGATCGTGACATCGTCGCGTGCACTTATCGTGTATACTTGTTTTTACTTTTTGAAACCTTTTGGTTTACCATAAATATGAAAAAAGAAATTGGGATCCCTGCTGACCCCATGCGCCCACTTGTGTGTTTTTGCCAGTGCGCCTACTTAAGGGTTAAGCATGGGGTAGAACGTTAGCTAAGTGTTTGGAATTTTTTAACAAATTTAGCTACTTCAACGAATATATGATGGCGTGTACGTCAACTTCGAGCCTCTCTTGCGATTAGGCAATGTACGTTTTGTACATTGTGTTCATTTGTTCTAAGAAGATAAACGTCAGCACAGTATGCGGGCCTAAACGAGCATAATAAGGAAAGAAGCCTTTCCACAATGAGAACAGTCCCTCGTTTCGACAAACCCGAATTATGACATCTATCGCCCCTTTAAACTCGGGCTTACCGTCCACGATTCTCATGTTCTGTATTCTGCAAGAAATTCATGCAAATTTGTGAATGCGCCTCCGCGTTTTGCGCCGATAGCTTAGTCTCGTACGATATTTACCTTGTCTTAGCAATGTCAACCGGCATAGAAGCGATAGTCGTAACTAAACCGGAGATCATAGAACTTACAAAGTGTAAAGTGATATTCTCTTGAAAATAGCCTATCCAAACAGAGAAAAAAGAATGCTGTAGCAAACGGATTGCCGTTCGTTTGTCAGTCGACGACGCGTGTACCAACCAGTGTTGAGTAAAACTTCTTTAGTTTGAGAATACGACGCCAATTGAGCTGCATTTACGACCATAGCTCTCCCCATAGTCGGAACAGTACCCCTCCATAATGCTAAAACACCTTCCTCTCTGACTATGCGGACCAGCGCGTTAAATACATTTTTATAATTGCGCCTCTCAGCTAAAAGTATAACAGCATTCAGAATCGTGAATGTCCTACTGAAATTACCGACGAACTCAGGACATACCGAGAGGCAGCCTGCCGTCGGCGGTCATTCTAATTAAAGCAACCTCGGCAGGAGTACCTACGAACGCTCCTATGGAACCGGCAGCGCTACCTATTAACGCTTTCATGAGAAAGCTCGGTTGGCTGTCTTTTCTTTAATCAACCAAGAACGGATAATGCGTACAATGTTCTTTGCGTCTCGTTCGTTGATAGTTAATGGCGAAGGTGTACTTACGAGGCGAGTTCGAACAGCCACGTATATATACCGAGTCTCGTGGTCGTGTATGTACCCTGGCGCAATAAACCAGCAGATAAACCGGAATAAAAAGCTAGCACACCCTCATTTTTTAATATGGAAGATACGACGGTCAACGTTGATGTTCTAGTGCCGCTTAATTGCATTCTATTTTTTATTAAGTCTAATGGTTGCACAAAGCATGTTGCAGCCATTCTAGGATAGAACGAATTGAATGTTACTTTTTAATTTTTAAGTAAGAGTGAGTGATTAAAAATATAACTACTAGGAATAAAGTGCAAAGTACGCAAAGTTATTTTTATCTTCAAAAGTATAGCGAAACTCTACATACTTTTATGTAACTCGAGTATATTATTCCTATCTTTTGCAAAAGTTAGAATTATTTTACGAGAATTAAGAAATTATGTACTTATTGAAGTTGTAATTTTTTTAAATACCTGGGTCTAATGAGTGAGAATTAAATACCGATTAAAATGAGTGACCTGTGAATGGACTTCGCTCGACTGTTTCAATATTCATTATTTGTCGTGAAATTATTCGCAAAACAATAAAGGAAGAATAAAACAAACCCTGAGGTTCCTCCAATAAGGAACTTTACTGCATTTGGCACTGTCTTTTGGTTGCTCATTTCGACAATTTTGTGTGACACTCGGACTGTCAAGACAATAATGAGACTTCTCCAATTGTGGGCAGATTCAAACGATTCAGAAGTCTATGATTTTTTATCTAATTAACACGACGTTCGCAAAACTTTCAAGTAAACGACGGAGGAACGCGAACGCGAGGTAGACTAAGTCACGAGGTGAAAAAAAGCGGAATGAAAGATTATCAAATCAACTTCTCGTTTCATCCCTCCCTCGCCCGCGAGCACACACTTGTAAGTTGCTAATATTTATACGTTCAGCGACATCTTGTAGTATGTGAATATGTACTCGCAATACTGCAGCAGATAAAGAACGTTGGGCTATACTTCCGAAAACCGGTCAAACCCGATTGGGCTGAAATTTTGCAAATAGGTTCGTGTTGCATAAAAATAACGTTTGCGAGAAGGATTTTTGGCGACTCGAAATTTTTTTTTTTACCATTTCAATGTCATTCCCTACCTTACCGACAGAGCGGAGAATTGGATACAACAGTTATTCAATGCATTCTCCTTATTAATCTCCTAAAATCTATAAAACAAAGATCAACTTAGAAAGAGATATCAGCTTGATACTGTTCGGTCGTTCAGGGGGATATTTTATTATTGTCGGAGCCGTCGAAAGGCGTCTACCTAGAAGAGAGAGCAGATTAATTTGACTCAAATTTTGCGTACAACTTTTTTTTACACATGTACGAATTGAAGGTCTTGGATCAGAATGAGAAGGCGCTGTTTTATTTTTTATCACACCTGTCTTATGAGTATTGACAGTCGCGGTCGCTGGGCCCGTGACTCGTGCGCCTATTCCAGAGATAGAAACAATGTTGCGAGAAACATTTTTAGCCATTTAAGTTAGGATCCAAAATTCAGTTGAAACTGCGCCTTCAGAGCATTCGGAACGTATCTGGAAGTGTTATAGTAATATAAATTTTAAGTCCCATGAATCTATCTTCTTTAACCAAAAAATTAAATAACCAAGAGGACACGATTCAATGGCTTAAGGCAGGGTTGACTAACTGGCGACTCACGAGCCGCCGGGGGCTCATCCGCCTTGCTGCCACGCTGAACGGCTCCCTCCATATCTACCAGACTCTGACGGTCGCAGTCGAAAAGAGAAGGAAAGAAGCAGGAATAGACTGCGATCGTCAGAGTCTGGTCGGTATGGAGGGGGGCCGTTCAGCGTGGCAGCAAGGCGGAGGGGCCCCCGACGGTTCGTGAGTCGCCAGTTAGTCAACCCTGGCTTAGGGAAATTGAATTGATTCCTACTCGAAGGTTTTGTGTCAAACACAAAATAGATATGGACTATATCGAAGAACCGGAAGGTTTAGGCCGTTCGCGATGACGCAAGCATCAGAAATACAATCACAGTATTTCTGCAGCGCATAAGACATGGTTCTTCTTTTTCTTATTATTATTATTATTATTATTATTATTATTATCATCATCATCTAGTTTATATTGTATTATACCTTGTTGTTTATTTTATGTGAAAATAGGTTCAAATTTTGTCATGTCAGCATTGAGACGTGCATAATAATTACTTACGCTTTTGCAAGACGATTTACATTCGAGCAAGCACGGCATGAATGCAGTATTGTTGACGGTCAAACAGTTTCCTCAGAAACTGTAGCAGACCGATTTTCTTTCTGCAGAGAGGTGTGTACTCTGGCTCTCGACAAAAATTATATTGCAGAAGGGTTAATTGGGGGCCCTGGCACTATTGTCGAAATCGACGAGTGCAAAATTGGTAGAAGAAAATTTGAAAGAGGGCGTTTAAGAGAAGGCAAATGGATTCTTGGTATGATAGATATATGTTACTGTTATTTTATACATTTTTTAGGTAGGTATGTAGTTTAGGGGGTTTTTGGAAATTTCGCTATTAATTTTTATCGTTCGAAAGGGATGATAGAGCGTGGCGGAGGCAAGTACTGCTTGGAAATATGTCCAGAAAATAAGCGTGATGAAAATACGCTTATTTCACTTATACAAAAATATGTTGCGGCGGGAACAAAAATTATAACAGATTGCTGGAAGGGGTATACAAATTTAGAGAGATATGGATATGTTCATGAGACGGTGAATCACTCTACAAATTTTGTGGATCCAGAGAGCGGAGCATATACACAAAGCATTGAAGCGTCGTGGCGGGCTTTGCGGGCTCGTTTGAGTAGGGGCGGAATTAAGGATGACACCATAATTGATCGCCCCATTCGAAACATTATTGAACGATATTAAATATGTACAGTATTGTCTCCGTATGTGCTCGCTGGTCGGGACCGGCGTTGAACTCCTATCGTGAACAGATCCCTAATTCCGAGTGTTCGTTTCTCGCTTCTTTCTGGCCGAAGGGAGGAGCGAGATGGAACGCTTTACGTGCGCGGCGGGCGTGCGTGACGGGTGCAAGCACTCAGATGGAATCGTGACTGCTCGACGCATGCGCGCGACGGTCAGATAGCCAGGCATGGCACGAGTCTTTTTTGCGCCCTAGGCGAACTTGTCAAATTACGCCCTTTATTATAATACATTTATTTGAGATTATTGATAACCTTACTATGAATTTTTATTCGTAGTTTAATCCATTTATAGTACAACTTGTAATATTTAATTTTACAGTTTATTTTCAACAATACCAATAATGAAAATATCATTTTGCACCTCTTGTCGACTTTCCGCCCTAGGCAGTCGCCTAATTTTGCAGAGTAAAGTCATAAATAATCTCAAATAAATGTATTATAATAAAGAGCGCAATTTGACAATTTCGCTTAGGGCGCAAAAAAGACTTGAGCCGAGCCTGCGCCAAGATTTTGCGAAGCAGTTCCCGTGCTCACCGTAAGTGCTTGCGACCATCGCGCACGCTCGTCGCGCACGCAAAGGACGGAGAGTCACGGCGCCCAGAAGACGGAGGAAGACAAAATATCAAAGCGTCGTCTGTCTCGTACCGTCCTCGCTCGCTTTCAGTGGCTCTCGCTCGCTCTCGTTCCATCTCGCTCTTGCCTTCGCCGGACAAGAGTGAGACAGAAGTGGTGGGGATAGCGACAACCACGTATCTTGTACACCAAACTGAGCACATACGGAGACAATACTGTATATACAGGAGAATAATAAAGAGAATGCATTGAATAACTGTTGTATCCTATTCTCGACTCTATCGGTAAGGTAGGGAACGACATTGAAATGGTAAAAAAAAATTTTTTCGACTCGCCAAAAATCCTTCTCGCAAACGTTATTTTTATGCAAAATGAAGCTATTTTCAAAATTCCAACCCGATTGGATTAGACCGGTTTTCGGAAGTTTCGCCGAACGTTGAAAGAGAACACAGACGAGGTATAGGATAGACCAATCACGCAATGTAATTGTGTGTCACACGCTCGGGGGGGCTCGCGAGCCCCCTTACCATTTTTATGTCACACCCATAGTTATCGATTCAGTCTAAAATAAGATTGTAACGCTACGCGTGGTAGAAATCAGAATTCAATATGGGTAAAACTTAGATCATTTGAAACCCGCGAATTACAAATGATTCTGTTAGAGTAACAATTTAAAGATCATTTTATAAACGTATTCCGGGCAACGACAGAGAAAGAAGGATCACAACAAAACAAGAACACATACGCCTTTTAACCTTGCTGTTCTATTCCAGTTTACTTAACGCAAAACAAATTTATTGAATATAAAAATTTATATAAACAATAACATTATTTTCGGAAGACATGCTTTCATGATGTAACGTGGAATACCTCGCCAAGGAATATATTTCAATAAGGTGCTGTAGCAGAGAGGACTTTAAAAATTGTCAAAAACCTATCGATTACAGTATTTCGATGAAATATTCCAACATGCACTTATCCTTCTAACTTAACACTATACTCGTGTTCTGGAGGCCGGTAGAAACAAACGAACAAATATTTCAATTTACATATTTATTCTTACATTCTACCATAGTATTGCAAGTTACAGAAATTCTTATATCTAATTAGAATATTTGACAATCGCAGCTATCGGCTCGGTTTTCACCGATTACCAGGTCTCACCGCGAGGAGGTTGCTGCGTTTTGAGACCCGTAGAGAGATAGATGGAATCAAAGTTCCATCGATCTCCCTGTACATGAATCCTTGAGCCTACTAAACCAAAGAGATGGATGGAATCAAAGTTTCATCGATCTCTTCGGTTTAGATATCGAATTTAGGGAACTGCCAAGCAATCACACGATTAAAATAAATTCAGCAAAGAAGGAATGACTACGGGTGAATATGAAAGTAGTATTGGATGGCGCAGTTCCTACCACCCTGCTATCCGAGTCGAAAGGGAAAAGCGCTCGGCGTCTCCCAAACGATTCCTCTGCACCCAGCGACTCGTCAGGAGCACACTAGGTGTGACCTGACTCAAGCCGACTAACAAGGAGACTGGGAATCGGACCGGGTGACTTACGCAGGCAGTATACCAAAAGGTACACCCCCTACGCCCGAAACTTTTCCCTTTCGACAAGAACACCAGGGGATGAAACTGATCCACCCATACCAATTTCATGCTGACTCACTTGCTTCCTCAAACGGAAGCAGCGGCGATCTCCTCATCAGATATAAGGAGTCAGCAAACGAGCAACAAAGGTAATAAAATTCTGTGACTACTTGGCAATTTTACATGAAAATCTTAGCCTACTAAACCAAAGAGATGGATGGAAACAAATTTCCATCGATCCCTTCGGTTTAGATATCGAATATAGGGAACTGTCAAGCAATCACACGATGAAAATAAATTCAGCAAAGAAGGAAAGACTACGGGTGAACATGAAAGGAGTATTGGATGGCGCAGTTCCTACCACCCTGCTGTCCGAGTCGAAAGAGAAAAGCGCTCGGCGTCTCCCAAACGATTCCTCTGCACCCAGCGACTCGTCAGGAGCAACACTAGGTGTGACCTGACTCAAGCCGACTAACGAGGAGACTGGAAATCGGACCGGGTGACTTACGCAGGCAGTATACCAAAAGGTACACCCCCTACGCCCGAAACTTTTCCCTTTCGACAAGAACACCAGGGGATGAAACTGATCCACCCATACCGATTCCATGCCCAGTCGCTTGCTTCCGTGAACGGAAGTAGCGGCGACCTCCTCATCGGAGATGAGGAGCCAATAAAAGAGCAACAAAGCTAATGATTCAGTGACTACTTGGCAATTTTACATGGGGCCTTAAATACTTCATGCTATAATAAATTAACCTAGGCTTCCTTAGATGTCTTCATTCACTACCACTGTTCACTATCACTTTTCACTATTTTCTTTTAAATATATTATTTTATTAACCTCCTTCCCGCGAGAGCGTGGATCTGAAATGCTGAAACAATCAACTACATTATGTTAGTAATAGTACGGTGGACTTCAGAGAAAACTAAGAACGTACTTATTCGGTTGGTGCCAATCGACATGATTTGAAATTGTCAGAAGAGCACGCACGAGCATGCAGAACCATCGTAGAGATACCTACATGAAGAAGAGCAGGAAATATAAATTCATCGACGAGATGCACGAGAGGGAACAAATCATTCAAAACAATCAAAGGAATGCAGCAAATAAAATAAATCATGCAAAACCATCGAAGAAATGCATCAAATAAAATATATCATGTAAACCCGTCGAAGAAATGCATCATGTAAAATAAATCATGTAAAACCATCGAAGAAATGCAAAAAAAAAATGAATCATGTAAACGCATCGAAGAAATGCATCGAATAAATTAAATCATTTAAACCCATCGAAGAAATACACGAAATAAAACGACTCATGCAAAAATTCACGAAGGAATGTATGAAATAGGACAGATGGTGAAAAACAATCGAATAAATCAGATAAAAATGAAAAGAAATCGGTTTTGGCCTTGGCAGAATAATAACATTTTGAATGGCTTTTAACGAACCCCAGAATTTCATCGGCACCAACCGAATAAGCTAACCTAGGTCAGGGGGCCGAGGGGGTGAAGGACCAAGGGTTGGAACCCTGACCAGGTCCCTGGGAAGTTCAGGTGGCTCGGGAACTCCATTCCAGGGGGCCGAGGGGGTGCAGGAAGGACCAGGTCCCCAGGAAGTCCGAATGGTCCAGGTGGCTCGGGAACTCCATTCCAGGGGGCGAGGGGGTGCAGGAAGGACCAGCGCTGAAACCCTGACCAGGACCCCAGGAAGTCCAGAAGGTCCAGGAGGTCCAGTAGGTCCAGTAGGTCCAGTAGGCTCGCCAGCTCCAGGGTCCCTGGAGGTCCTCCAGGCCCGGAGGACCGACGACGACTGAGTACATGGAGTTCCGTGAGCTCCCTATATACACTTCGGGAAACCATGTCCCCCGATCAAAACAAGGTCGACGGTTGATTATAATTGCGAAATCCAACGAATTCTTCGCCAAAAATGGATTTTCTGCTAAAATATCCATTCCAGTGGCTATTGCTATGACAAATAATGTTAACAACATTTGCACTAACCGGTCAGTATACATTATTATTAACTATGATCGATACAACTCGAGATATTAAGCAATTAGTAACATTTTGCATTGGCTTTGCAAATGATTTTCTACGCCGAATGAATTCTCTTTTATTCTCAATGTTTAATCGTTCGATAAATGAATGTTAATGCTTATACATATCACACAGTATTATTTATAATGTATAAATACATTTTAGTTGAACTTAGTGTAAATGAATAGTTGGAGGAATATTTGGAGAAATATGAGTGACATACTTGTTTCTTCCCCTTAGTTACTAACATCGACGAAGTAGTCAGTTTCTAAAAAAGTCTTCTAGGTAACGGGTATATCTCAGTGAAATCCTGTTAAAAGGCCTCCCACATGGTTCAGTAATCGATGAAATTGTTGCACGAATTGGGAAATCAGGAAATAATATGCACTATGATCTTGCACACACTTCACCGAACACTGAACCGATGAATTTCTCAGGGCTAGACAAAATCTTATTTCGCAAAGTGGGTTTCAAAAGTAACTCGATTTGCAGTTGCATCCATGCACCCCACGACACTCATGCATCGTGCAACTTTCTGCGAGGCTTTTAAAAATTAGATTTTACTGTAAATTTCAATGTCGGCGGTAAAGTAATGCTCGGGGCAAATAGAATCCAATTATTATTACTTCACTAGAATGTTTAAACAGTGTATTAGAAACTCGCGGGAATGTCAATAACATCGTGAATTTTTAATACTTTTCGGCGTACGATACGTGAAAGGGTTCTACTTCACGCAAAGTACTAATAACCAATGTCATCTTGCAATTTATAGCTTACACTGGGCTTTGAAGAAATACCATTTTTGAGCACCATAGTGTCTTTGATCCCCGAAATGGATTTTCGGAGAGAAATCCGCGTGAGTCGTTAACAAGCCGAGTTAAAGCATAGCGTAGCAAAGGCCTTCAAACAAGTCACACGTATCAAGCATGCACACACCTTTCAGCATTTCAAGCATTTCAGAGTAGTTGCCGAATTGGACGCTGTTCATGAGCAGATGCCACTACATTCAGTCCTCAAATTATGGGTCGGTAACGCAGTTTGGGTGGCGAAACAAATATCCATAAGGTGATAGGTCTATCATATACCTCGTCTGTGGTGAAAGAGAGCTAACACCGCCGATAATACAGAATTCCTTTGCATTACAAAATAGAGATATTACAATCGAAAGTTTAAATTAAAGTACCATAATAATGATAATCGATTTCGACTCCATTGTTCGTTGATTATTTCCTTGCCTCCATAGGAGGCGTCCGCGCCTATCCCCTCCATTCCTCATGCAGCCGCTCTCGCTTCAACGAACGATTACCGTGCTTTGACCTCGACTTGCTCACGAAGGAATTAATTACTTTTACTTTAATTTTGCTTGGTGAAAATTTATATTGGTGTTTTGAACTTCTCTCTTTATTAAAGCATTTTTTTCGGGTTGAGAATGTTAATTTTTAAGTATAGGATACCTGGTCTGTGGCTGGAGGGAACAGTGTCGGTAAAAAAGTTTTGATAGAAACAAATACATACTTAAAACTGTTCAGGAGTGTTTATTGAGTTTATTCGCTCTCGTAATTCAGAACAGTTAAAAATAGTATTTTTCTATCAGGAGTCAAAAATATTTTCATAAATAAAATGACAAGAAGAGGAATGAAATACAGATTCAAAGGAAAAGGTAGAAAGAGGCGAGATAAAATTATAAGAAGATTTGCTTTACATTTCTTATATTTTTTACAATAGGTTTAATAATCGGAAGTGTTCGTCGTATAGTTTACCAAGTTTACCGCCCGAGGTGGTAATGGGCGTTTTTAACGAGCGTAGTTACCGACCCATTGTCTTCATTAGTCGTGTTCAGTGCGTGCTACCATGATGAACATGTTCTGAGAAGCTACAGGTGGATTTGAGGGAAACGCCGGGAAATACAATCACACGATACTCAATACTCAATACGCGTCTAAGAGATAGATTTGCAAAGGAAATCATGATGTATTGATAAGAAAATGCGACATAATGTGATCATCGCCGGCCGCCGAAACACAATGCTATGTAATTCTGTTGTCTACCGGTTTTTTTTCACTTAAAATATAGTTTGTTCATATATTTTTTAACATAGTATAAGTGTCGAAGCGTATGTCTGAAGAGTAGCAATGGTCTGTTGAAGTTTATATATCAATATATTTGTACTGATGAAAAGCAATGCGATCTTTCTTACGAATAATGGCTGATTTTGTACAAAATACTCATAAACTATGCTGTCAGTGGATTCTTGACATTTTATTACACATTTCAATGATCATGTCACTCTATTCATGTCAAAATATCGTGAAACTGCGGTTTGATCGTGCGAAACTTTTTTAACTGTCGATATCAGTGACACTGATTTTTACGAAAATACATTAAAAGTGGTATGTCGCATTTTCGAAATGCGGGTATAACAGGTGGACAGAATAAATCTGAATATTTTTAGAGATTCTGTCGAAGAGTTCGAAATTAATGAAGAGGAAAACACCGGTACGTACATTTTTTTAAACCATCCTTTCTGCAAATTCATTGCCATCGTTCTGTATAACGATTGTGTTACGATAAGAGCAAGATCAATCGTTTTTAAACAAAAAATCGACGAAGCGATTACTCCAGTGATTATTTTTATTTGTCATTTTCTTTTTTATAATGAGACGAATGAACAAAGGATTCCAATTATACGATGCACACTGTACAATAAGCATTTAAGAATATTTACAAACGCCTGAAAGATTTCAGAAGATTCAATTGGCTTTTCTTATTGATCGTGTCTGCTACTTTGTTCTCTATGTCGCTAAAAAGTATAATATGCACATTAGTGCAACGGCATTTGTTGGAAGTAATGGCAAGAAAAAGTTTCTACAATAGGCACAAGATGAAAACTGAAATTTCAATCGTGAAAGCATTGCTGAAAAGAGTTTTGTTCAAGCTAAATGTGTTGGTTAACTACAGTTACTTTCAAGATCTCATTACTCTCGGACAGTATACTTATAAATATATTCCGTTTTTCTCGCGTTTGTACAACATCGATATTTTCAAACAATGGAGAATCAATTGGATATTCGACACCTTTGAGAATATCTATTCTTCTTTACAATTCTATCCAATGATACGCTGAAAAAGTATTGCATTTAGACATCCGTGATTATTCGTACGCGTTTGTTTATTCGGTTAAAACGTTCCCGTTGCATTCGGGTGGAGTGAGGCTTCGGAGTGTTTTGTAATTTGATACCAGGCTGAAACGAAAAGCCATGGGCGTAAGTCGCGTAGAAATCACACTTTCCCGATCGTTATCCATTTGTTATTTAAGAGTAGTGAAAAAAATAAATCTTTATATTTAAGGCCGTTGATTCGAAGTTCTCTAACTAGTTCGGTTAAAAAACTTACGATAAAAAATTTAATTAAGTTTAGCTAAGTGTCCTCAACAATTTGATATATCTCTGCACATTCGTTTTGACGTTAAACTTATCGACTAGATTCGTATAGGGGAACGTTAGATACGTACAGGTGCGTGTATATATATACACACAGTGGGGGACAAAAGTATGTGGGCACGTTTAAAATCGTATAACTTGTTCAAAATTGGTCCAAACAACTTGAGTTTTTGTGAGAAGCTAGAAAGATTAGTTTGCTAAGTAACGTGTGTCGTCGTTTCGGAAAAAGTTGCAATTGGTAGAAATAGCAAAAAAAAAAAATAGGAAAGATCATTTTTCAACTTTTTTGTCTGTGTCCGTAATGAAAATTTAAAAAATGCCTTTTGTAGATTGAAGTAAGTTGTATACATGTCTAAAATTTCATCAAAATCGGTTAACATTGCTCTGAGTTGTAAACGCTTAAAAATCACAGAATAAGGTCGAAAATCGCGAAATTCCCGAAATCAGCGATTTTAGGCGTGTATACAACCTACTTCAATCTACAAAAGGTATTTTTTAAATTTTCATTACGAGCACAGACAAAAAAGTTGAAAAAATGATCTTTCCTATTTTTTTTTGCTATTCCGACCAATTGCAACTTTTTTCAAAACGACGAAACACGTCACTTAGCAAACTAATCCTTCTAGCTACTAAAAAAACTCAAGCTGTTTCGATTAATTTTGAACAAGTTATACGATTTTAAAAGTGTCCACATACTTTTGTCCCCCATTGTATATGTATGTATATATATATGTATATGTATATGTATATAATATTGTATATACATACATCGATGATTTACACTTTACCATATCTAATACGAATAACAATTCGTCTCTTTTTCACCTGGTTTAATTGTAAATACAATGCCGAATTGGTATACCGATTGTTATAATCGTACACGTTTTGAACGTTGCTCGAAAATTCGTCAATTTCGGGCGCACTCTAGTGCGCGCGTTTAAGAAATAATTGTATTTTGTGCTCACCGACATTCTCGTACACGTTTAAATGACGAACATTTCCTTTTTATAGTCGTTCGAAGAGTGTAAAAAGTAGTATAATACGTGAAGTAGGGTTAGATAACGTTACAATATGTTTTAGCTTGAATTATAAAGTGAGGAGCATAGAAATAGTATAACAAAATATATGAAATATTTATAAAACAGCCGCTTTCATTGACATTTGTGAAACAGTGATTGTTATTATGACTATACATGCTTTCGTTTCTTGTCTTCTAAATCCATTCCTACGATAACACGGGATTTTATGATTATTGGTCTCCGTTTAATAGTAACAATATCAAATTAACGCAATGATTGTTCAGAAAGAACCCCTGTTGCACGATCTTTTGTATTTTCGAAGCTAGATGAAACCGCAGCAGGTATCTTGAATTTTATTAACTTTTCTGTGCCGCGAAGTCTGTAATCTCCGCTTAAAAAAACTCGTCCGAATTAAAAGACGAGGGAATTTATTCTTTTGCAATAATCAGTATCTACCTTTAGGTAAACAAAAACTGAAAAACTCTGGTAACACTAAATTTCGGGACCAAAATTTGTCTAAAGTATCCCATGGTACCTGCTCAGGATTATCTAGTTGCATTTTCTATATTCCTCGAGATGTAGGATCTGTAAGAACAAAATCAACCGGCCGTAAAAGGCCATTTCCCTTTTACACTGTGTTACCTCCCTACCCCGTTTGAACTGCACAGTTAGTGCAGTCCGGGCGATCAATATGGTGGAGGGGATGTCGTCTCAGCGGTCTTGGACAGCCAGTTCACCTTGCTCGGACTATAAAGGCTATGATTTCGCGAGCAATCTTCCTTACCGAGGGACGTTCACAAATGGCAATGATGGGTGAACGAATACAATTGTCGTGCATGGCCAAAGCCGTGCCTTATCACATATTTTCGATAGCGATATACTATTTACATTGAATCCGTTTAAGAATTACTTACAATCGGATATACACTCGCGCGGTTACAGTTTCATATGATACATTCATTTTCGAATCAGTTGATCTCTATCTACGATGTGTGTACCTACCTTGGAGATGTTACCTACCTTGAAACCAACATCGTTTCTAATGCGATAGTATTATAAATGCTCTCGAATTACGGCTACTTTACAGTAACTACGATCTAATTTGGACGTCGGCGGTACATCGAAAATTTCTTGTGCATGTTATTGCTACGCTAAAGTTTTGTAATGTCTCCTTCTCCCCGGTGGTTTTAAAATCCCCTCGTTCTAGAAAGGACTCCGCGATGTTATTAAACGCTGAACATTTTCTATAGCCGAAAAATAGTACGTCTTTGAACATGTTTCACTGATTTACAAACAACAAAATCGTCGCAAAGAACGTTCCCCTTATTTTGTTTCTCTCTCTTCTTAATATACCTTCGGGAATACTTCGCGACGACTTAAACGAAACAGTTTTGCTAACTAGATTTAATCAATCACAGCAACACGTACGTGTATGGAATGATACGAGCGAAATTCATTCTCGAAGAACAATAGGTTTCCAATACATATTTACATCGATACCCGATTTCCAAATATTCACATTAGAAGAGTCGACTGAAAAATACGTATCTTGATCGGCCAGCTTGAATGAAGTTTCACTTTCAAAAAAAAAAATACACAAACATTATCGGGTTCGCTGCTAAATTCATTTCTATGATTGTACACGTGCCTCGGTGTAAGGATTCCAATCGGATTACGAGGCATGAAATGCCCACAAACAGAAATCGTCGAATCCCCGGAAATAAGATAGTTTACCTAAGGAGTAACTATTGCAGTAAGATTGTTAGGGTAACTAGGACAGTTTGCATCTACCGAATGTAAGTATCGGTACCTCTACTTCGTGTTGTGTAAAAAATGCATAGACCATACGAATTCCATGATATCGGTTTACGAAACGTGAATGAATCCGAACACTTAAAGTATTTTACGGTTCTGCTTCTATCCCTTTCTCAGCCGTCGACTTTACTCCTCGCTTCCATTCGCGTGCTCTCTTTACTTGGGCTGCGATACGCGGCTCGCATCCCTGATATGTTTCTAGACATGTTCAATGGTCGAATGGGTCGAATTTCAACGATCGCGATTCTGGTAGCCGACGCAGTGTAGTGAATGCTTGATACAAAGAGGCGTTATCCGCATCGCCGGCGCTAAATCGATGCGGCACTATATTCTCCGGATCCCAGGTGGTGGTTTTCGGTGATTTATATAAGAGAGGAATGTGACGTTCTCCGTGGTTACTTTTAAAAACGAAATTATCGTTTCCTGGAGCAGTAATTGCCGAGCATTAGATACAGAGTTGTAATAGGAAGAAGAATCTCTCATTTTAAACAATTACCTTGGGGTGGACACGGCGATTGCGGTGGTGTACCCACAGCAGGTGATAGGGGTTCGTAGGGTGGCGGTGGAGGAGAAGATGGCGACGGTGTCGGAGAGGTTGTTTGCCTCAGAAGAACGTCTGGATCGATTTCGAGGATCCTGAGGACTCTATGAGGATTCGCTCTGACCCAGGACTCGAACAAGTCTGCGGGCCATTCCGTCTGCGTGGACACGTCGCACAATCTCGCAGGTGGGTTCCAGCAGATAGCGTCAGGCGGATGGGACGAGCTTCTCGCTAAAACGCCACTGCCCCGGCTCGCAGGAGTTGGTAAATTCGGGTTACTTCGCGGCGAGCATGTCAGCATTTGGAGAGGTTGAATGGCGTCCCTGATCTGTTTCCGGATGACAGAGTGTGAGTTGCTTTTTCCTAGGAAGAATCTCAATCTTGCTATGAAAAATATGAATTCACCTGGCAGCTGAGGGCTATCACGTCTTGATGCAGGGCAGAGAATTGCGTGTCGAGCCTTTCCACCGAGCCTCGAATATGTTCCTCCATAGACTCTTGAGCGATTATCTGCGCCGCTCTGCCTCTGACTAGGACACCCCTTCCTGGTCTCCTTCCCTCTCTGTATTCATCCCTATCGATATCAGGAGACGCTTACAAGTCGGGTAAAAAATTGGCGCTTCGAGTAACTCACCTGAACTTGGTGTGTCGCGGACTTGATGTGTGCAAGGGTGACTTATTTGGTGGCGACAGAGGCGACGTTTCCCCTTCTTCGGGTGCATTCTCATCGTCCTCGCTGATCGATGGTAGGGTTACGGATGGTCCGTTCATATCTGACTCTTGCTGAAAGTTGAAAAAGTTGCTTCAACATAGTTCTGACAGCGTGTTAGTACTCCGCGGCGGTATTGGAAGATAGATGATTACCTCCGCTTCGTATCCTTCCCGTATGTTGTACGTAAGATCGTGTTGTATAACGTCCGCGAATTCCTGCTGATACTCCGGATACAATCGAAGCACTTCGACCAGACCCTGCATATTTATGCACTTTAGATCGCAATAGGTCAACGCTTTGACGTCGCAGCTCGATTTCACTACGACATCCGTAGGTCCCGCGCCACCAGATCCACCCCCGTTAGTGCCGTGGTGCAGGTGCACGTTTATATCACAGCCCACTAAGTCGCCTTTCCCTGCGAGAGAAATTAAACCACGGTTATGGTACCGGCCTTTGTGTCGAATAACTGTAGAATTAATTCGAAAGGTACCTAGGATCGCAACGACCATATTGTTCTGCACGACCTCCATGGAACCGTTGCACAAGTAGTAGATGTAAGAAAGCGCATCCCCTTTGTGAATGAGAAATTCGCCGGGTGCGCAGAAATTGTTTCCAATGCGGAGGGAGAGCAGTTTCAGGCAGCCTTGGGACGCGGCTTTGAATATTGGTAAATTTAAGATCTCACGATGTAGATGCATCGAAACGTCTCCCCTGAGCTCCTCGGGAAATTGTTTAAGGGTCTAAAAGGATTAGTATGTCTCGTCTCGTTACCCATCTATTATTAATCAGGCGCAATGGGCGATCACGTTACAAACACGATTAGCATCGTCGCGCGTCCTAATTAATCCCGTGGCATTCTGCAAAACTTACCTCCTCTATGTCGATACCGTGATTCAGGGACCACATGGTCTGAAAATAGTCTTGCATTCGCTGTTTCAGTTCTTCGGGGATCTGATGCAACACGAAAAAATCCTTGAGATCCCGCAATTTTGTTTGATACAACGATCTTCTAGAGTAAATTCTTTGAATAATCGCCGTCACGTTACCGAACACCACGGCATGCATCAGAGCTGTAGCATACACGATACGTACAGTGTGTGGAAATATTCCCTACTGTAAATGTACGTCAACTTTATTCCATACTAATTAACATCGCCCCCGCGCATCTAACGGGCGTGCAATGGCAAATCCTTGGCGAGCGTGGCAAGCTTGCGCGCGCGCCAATAATTGATTACCCAACAATCAATTGACGATCCCCCGCGGATTAACGTGCACCATATCGATTAATCAAGTGATTACTAACCGCCAATGAGCATCGTGCAAATGGAGAAGAACTTCTCGGAGAACGTGTTGGCCGACACGTTGCCGAATCCCACGGACGTTAAACTGCTGCAGGTGAAATACAACGCCGTGATGTAACTCTCCGCGTGCGTTACGTTCTGCACGGAGATCTTTAATCTCTCCGCCAGCGTGTGTATCCAGCCTGAAACGGAATTCACTCGATTAAGATCGAGCGCTTCGTTTTTGCCGGCTATCTTCCAGTTCGTCGATCCTTAAATGGTAACGGAATTTTAAAATCTAACGCGTCATCGGAAATGTCGGTCACAAGTCTCCCGGAGCCGATAAAATCTGTTCAATCGCATCGAAGTAAGATGCACGGACGTGCGCACTCAAGGTGGATAACAGATTGAGGCTTTACAGCGCCTAGTGGCTGGAGTAAGAGGTCTGCGAAGCAATCGAGGTCTACGTGCTTAGATATAATCCCGCTTCTGCCGGCTCTTCGTGCCTTTCAATATCCTGTTATTAATTTACGCGAGCAGATTAAAGAGCAATGGCATTACGGGCGCACGCCTGCTGGAAAACCTTCGCAGTAAAATTGCGCGCTACAGTTTCTCCGAAGAGAGGGGAAGATTTACGGGAGCGGCGCGAGGACACCTCCAACTTTCTCGAGTGGCGGTTTCCACGTAGGATCCGAAAGCTCTCCGAAGACAAGTTCTTTGAAACGAGGCACGGGAGACCAATCTGTATATCTAAGCGTGGTGGCTACACGTGGCAAGCCCCAGAACGGCTAGAAGAGCTCCTTCTTTCAGATATCTGACCATGGTCTAACAGTCGACCGACGAGGTAAGGGAAACTAAAGGAAAATTCTATCGATTCCCCGGTCGTTATGTGGATTTAGACTCTGTAGAAGGGAAAGTGGACTTACCGAGGTCCCAATCGCTGTCGTTCCTCAGCCTCTCTTTCTCCGCGATCACGAACCAAATGCAGGCCAACCAATGCGCCACCAGGATAAAAAACAGCATCAACATTGTCAGAATCACCGCGCTGTATTGCGAGTATCTGTCCATCTTTTGCAGTAATCTCGCGAGTCTCAGTAGCCTCGTCAATTTTACTAAATGGATGTTACCGTGCCCCGATTCCTACGGCAAGAGCACGCTATTACGGACATTTTAAAGATAGAACCCCATCGCTACAACGTGAATCGTGATTTTCCACGGTATTAGCTATTGATTGGATTCGAGGAGGAATATTCCAAGTCACTTGAAGGAACGCAGAGAGATTCCTACGCCGAGCGTTCATATTCTGAATATCCGACGTAATGGCAATCGACGTAATTACGAATCCTCGAGGACTGCAAACTTACGACGGCCGGATGATTGTACCATTCATTCGCCGAGATACGATGCTCGACTTGCGTTTCAACGTATCTATGTACCAGTGAAAACACGCGTTCGGCGTAATAATATATCGACCTTCGGTAAACGAACTCTATTCACGATGCGCTTCTGGATACCGCGCGGGCAGTATTTTGCTTGCGTAGCTTTCTTACGTTCCTCGGCGACGCGGGGTACCTTTCACAGTCGTAATCGAGGTGCAGAGCTTAGTAATGCGACTCGGCGTTAATTTCCACTGCTTGCAACGCGTGAATCGATTTGATTGGCTAGTTAGATCTCCGGTACGATGTTAATTGGATGGCATTTTGCAATAATTAACGAGCACTCACCTCGCCGCTGTAAACGTCAGAGGCGTATAGGAAATCAAAGGGCAAAGCTGCGACTAGATCGACGACGAACCAGCTCTTTAGATAGTTGATGGCAATGCTTTTGCTATTGCTGACGACCTCACCCTTTCTGCTTACGTACGTCGTTCGAAAGTTCAGAACGATATCTGTAGAAGGGCAGAATACATCGCACGGATTATTCAACCGATCACCGCTGATCTTGATAATTAGGGTTATCGAGGGCGGATCGCGGCGCGTCGCGCAGGCAAGTAGAAACATCGATGCTAGAGCAGACGCCCGGTCCGCAGCTCGAAGAGATAAAGTGCTCTTACGGCATTCGCCCTATCGAGCTTCGCTACACGGGAATGCGCCGCGTTAAGGAACTTTGTCCTGGAGGGACCAACTGCTTTTAATCCCATTTACGAAGCGGATCTCCGCATCCTCTAAATTCTCCCGTCACGCACGCTTACGCACTGGACAGACGGAGTAGTTTCATACGGAGTTATGAGTCTCCCTCGCGCGAACGAATTTAGCGAGCGGCTCGCAAAGAGGTCGTTAAACGACGGAAAGTTCCTTCCGTCGCGCCGGCAGATCCGATTTCAATTGTCATTCTGAAAAGAGAGGCGCCCGGCCTCGTCGAACACCCCGTCAAGAGTTCTCCCGCCAGCGATCCTCCTACTCAATATTCAACGCGACAAGTTAATCCCCGATGTTTGTAGAGCAGATCCGTCACTCGCTAAGAGGTGATTCGAGGAGTCTGATTCGCGGCCGTAGAGGGGACAGAGGGGAGAGAATCGATTCCCGTCTTCTCGTAGCTATTCGGTGCGAAGAAATAAATAAACCCGTAAAAAGTAAAGTGAATCTTGCTGTGTTGGTGAAAAACTGCTTTGAATGGCAGTAGCCCCTAGGGGAGAATTCGTTGGCTTCGGACTTAACGAGCTCCTCGAATCACCGATGGGATAAAAAGAGGCACCCTTCTCGTTCCTTCTCAGCTGGATTGTTTTGAAAGCACGCCAATCGATATGTCGAGAATTCTGGATTCAATTATATTAGGCCTATCGCGCTGCAAATCCTCTGTCATGGAATCTCCGAGTCTCAGAGGCGTTCGCTTGATTAGCATGGTAAAAGTAAATTGCGAAGTGGTACCCACCGATTATAAATAGGGCTTCGACGACAACGTCACTGACCATCGTAGGCCTGTCGGTATTAATGAAGCTGGCGTTAAAAGGTACGACCACTGCCACGTAAAAGGTCGCTATTAGTATTAACCAGTCCCAGCAGGACTTAAAGCCCCCGTAGTGGCTCAAGATGAACTGAGACTTTTTGATTCCTGTCGTTTTATACTCTGGCAGGGGTGCTGCAGTGGAATGCAGAAGATTCTAGAATAATAGTTACACGATAGTCTAGTCCATGGATGCATCCAGAGTCTAGAGTATACAGTGAGAAAATTCTCCTTGAATTTTACTCTAAAAACTGTTTGCCATTTACGCGAAAAGAATTTAGGCCCTTCCAAGCAAGAAAGGTAGGAACGAAGGTGTTTTGAATAAGGGCGGATCACTTACATTGTTCAACTTAATTTTGTGCTTATTGTCCTGTTTGTAATGGCCTGATAGTTGATAAAGGACGGCGCGACTTCTTCTCCTGCCACAATTAGCCGGCGGTGCCTCTGGATCGAGGCTGCCATTTGCATCTGAAATGCAATCGCACCGTTGCCGTACACATTTCTTGCCCCTTATAGTTGGCAAATTACTCGGCGTGCAATCGCGAACTTCAGGTATAGTATAATTTTATAACGAACAGTCGGAGAAGTCGACGATATTACTGTCTCCTTCATTTTCGTCCTACTTATTCAGAATGTATGTCGCGAGAATAAGCGGGAGCAGTAAAAATATCTTCGATCTGTGTGCGAAATATGTACGGTGGCTTGTCTAAGCTGATTTTGTAAGGAACTACTAGCACGTGCAACCGCGTGACGCGTAAATTCTGCTAGAAAAGCAAACTATTCGAACTCGTTGTTGGCTGGCTCGTGATTTGTGCTCTTCGGTGTTTTACCTCGGATAACAGCCTTGCGTTTACGTGCAGCGTGTGTTGCGTGGTCGCGGTGGAGGAAGCGCGAAACGCTTAAGTACACGCACAGAAAAAAGGGCATCAATCGTACGTTGCGAACGTTTAATCCATACCCGACGTATGGGCCCGTGCTCGGATACTTTGGAATGCAATTCGTCAGTCACGTCGATCGAAATGCATTCCAGAGAGAATCGTTTCGTCAGGGCCGGGGTTCAGCGGCGAAGCATGGCTAGAACTCACCACTATCGTGCAACTCACACAGCTGAAGGTTCTTCGTGTGGGTGATATCCTTGTGGGACGCCAGGAACAGAACGACGTCACCCTTTTCGTTTTTGATCGGGACAATGTCTAGCAAGCAATCGAATGGACTTCCTGCGAATTAAAAATCACACACTAAGTTCGACGATGGCTTAATACACGGACAGTAGAAGAGTCTCAGTTCTCACGCATGACGCGTGCGCTTAAATTCATTTCAATTAAATATCGAACAGGCAAAGTTCGTTCTGTAAATATGTGGCTGCTGTAATTGTAGAAATGCGACAGAACTTGATGGAATCGATTAGCTGGATTAAACTGCTACTCTGTTGCACCTGCGTTCTTCGTGCACCCGTTGGCGCCGTGTCGTTTCGACTAATCACGTTAAATCGTGAATTCTAACGTAACGGTATCGTAAATTATTAATTAAACCTATTTCGACCATTCCCAATCTTTTTCGCGCGGTCGATCGGAAATGGTAAGAAATGGGGAAGATCGAACGGGAAAGAAAAGCAGGTCGAACTACTAAAACGAAGCGCGCTCGCAGGCAAACTTAAAGTTACTACCGGAAGGCTGATTAAGCACTGGCGTATACCACTGTCTGTAATTGCCCGCCTTCTGCCTCGTAAAGTTGCACCGAGAATACGGCTCCTATGCAAGTACCTATCTTTTTAACCGATTGAGCACGGAAGAATTGGAAAGTTCCGGATCCGTCTTGCTCCTCGTAACAGCGAATCGATGTACCGCGCGAATCTTACCGTTCTGCTTGTAAAACACGACCTCCATCTTCAGCTCCGTCTTGCTCTCGAGGCTCTTGTCGATCATCGCTCTGTCCTCCTCCTTCGTCTCCGGGCCATAAAGGAACTTGCAGGCGCAACCTTTCTGCATGATTTGCGCCCGCGTGAATCCTGTCAGCTCGCAGAAACCGTCCGAGCAATAAACGATCGGGTAGAGCGACGGAACCTGCGCATTTCCCAGCACAAAGTTGCTGTCTGCCAACAAAACAATAGAGGATGTATCCAGTTAAAGGGACTCACACGCGTAACACGGCCGATTGTTTACATTCCGTCCGGCCGTGTGCTAGTTTCCTTTGAAGAAAAAAGCCCGCGCAATGTAAGCTCGTCATGGTTCCCACTGGCTTTCGATCGAATCGTGTTTTTGTTCCCTACGGTAGCGTTAACCACAAATTTTACAAATTAATTCCGCCTGGATTGGGATTGCTTTCAATTATTCTCTAGCGTAGCAATTTCCACGTGGCGATTCAATCCAACGAACGAGGGCGGTATAAAGAAGAGGGGCTGAAAGCGAACGAAACACCGGGGCTTTGATTAAACTTTTAACCCTTGGCAGTCGCTTTAGGTGAATCGTATTCAACGCCATTACCACTTCTTTTTTCTACCATATCAGTCAGCTTCTTCGTCTAACAATAAGAGGCACGTCGCGCGGCGAGGGACGCCGCGACGGAGTAAAGAGCGAGACAGGTAAACAACATTTTGATAATCACACGCGTAAAACGCATGACGCAAGAAGCTGATGCATGACTGCATCGTGTGGCACAGTTCATTGGTTGACAGCTTTGTCAACGTCACTGACGTCACGCGTAATCTCTCTCGGGGTAGCGACGGGTATACTATTTTTAATTCTGCGGTCACCCCCTGAAACAGTTTCATCGTTTCTCAGCCTCCAGCGAATCCCAACTCCCCGCGCTTCCTGTTCTTGAAAAGAACCTCGATGACGACGATGGTTACCAAAGAGATTTCACCGAACGGCGACTTCTCCCCAGTCCCTTTAATTCCACGAATGCTTCATTTGTGGTTCGAGGAAAGAAAATTGCTTCGCGCTAAATGAAAGTTTCGTTTTCCCGGTGGACGGGCACGGCCAAACAATATCGGAGTAACTTTTTTTTTTTTCATAGTTGGTAGAATGTGTGACGGTGGCTGGCGATTATGCCACCCTTTACGCGGCGCGGGAAACGGTTAGTTCGACCACAAAGGGTTGCGAGATAAAAATAGAAATTGAGGATAACAAATTCGCGGTTAATCTTTGATTAAACCGAGGTTTCGCACAGCTGTCTTTGTGCGTGTTAATCCGTCCCCAGTAAGTGGAAGTACGTGAAATCATCGTTTGCATATCCAATCCTGTTATACGCAGGCATAGTAGCAGGCGTAAACTCGTGGTCACGGCAACGACAGCGTTTACGATCTATCGCATCAGCCTCTAAAAGCGGTGTAAACGCTACAGTTTCAGTCGAGTCGGAGCAAAGACTAATGGAGCCGATTGTGTCGTGTATATCAAGCGCGCGCACGTTGAACGGCAACTGCCAGAAAATTTGCTCGCCGACAAAGATGCAATTGAAAGTTCTTTCACGAATTCTAATTTTAAAAGTCGCGCGGGAAACACGCACCTCGCTGCTCGTACAATCTCCCTGGACGCTATCTTCTGGATTTATGCGATGAAAGCTCGTAATCCGATGCGCGAAGGGAAGATCGTAAATAATTAAACGGCCCAGTAAAGATAGACGTAGTTCATGAAAAGCGCATCCTAAACAAATATGGGGCTTTATAATGGTAACTATGCATCAAAGAGAAAACTTACTCTAGGGAAAACAAACACGGAAGCTTTCCACGTTCTTGGCGTGTTCTACTAAAACCACACCTTCCATTTCCTGACTCCGCGGGTTCTTGAATGCCTGAATTGTTAATTTTTCACGCGGAGAGCTTAGAAGGTGATATTAACACAAGTGTTTCGCTGGAGACAAGGTAGAACACTGTTCCCTCGAGAATTACGAAGTATTACTATCGGTATCGATATTGCACCGAGTATCACGCTTTAAACAGTTGATTTTATCTATAAATTTCTCCCGCCTTGCTCGTCAGGAGCGTGCAAATCCGGCTTGGAAATAATTCGCTGAAATTCGACCAGTAATCCGGCCGCGCGCAGCTAGCGAATATTTTCGGCGCTGTAACCGTATTTCAAAGCGGGCAAACACATTTTCGCGTTTTCCGGCCGTTAATTGAAAAGCGATAACTACGTCATAAGTTCCTGGCCATATTTCCCGGTAACCGCAAAATAATTAAGTGGATGCGACGGCACGGTGCCGTAGCTATTGTGGTTAATGCGGCTAAATTTGCGCCGCGCTAGATACGCTCGATTGTTCTACGTGTTTGCAACGGCGATTTGTGTGGAGTGCGCGGCCTTATATCATCGCACTGTTCACCGTCGACGTTTAAGACGGATAAATTGAATTTTATCGCGGCCGTTTCGGCGGAATCAACGGAAATCGATCCGGCGGGCCCGCGAGAACGTACGCGGATTTGATAGCCGCCGTTGTTGCGACGATGCGCCGGAGGGATTAAGAAAACGTGATGCTCGCTTGAAAATTTACGAACGTGTCGAAAGTGTTATGTTCGCGTGGTAATGAAAACCATGCGTTCATGTTTAACAATGCCGATATATCGTGGCCATTGTGGATTAAAACTCGGCATTAGCGGTACACACACGTCGACCTTGCGCTATTTATCACGTATCGTGGACTTGGATAAAGTCCCTGCAAATAAAGGGAAGCGCTCCTGTGTCGCGCTATTTCGCCCGCTCCATTCTTAATCTATCATTCCCGCGGATTACAATTTACGCGTGTGTAGGTTATCCCGGAAAAAAAGTGGCTTCTTCGGCATCGAGGGCAGCGAGACCTCGGTTGAACGCTTAACGGATAAATCCGATATAATTGCAGCGGAACGTTAATCGTAGGAAATACAGGAAACTGGCTTAATTGAACTCGAAATTACCGCGCGGATCGGATAAGGAAGAGAAAACCCACGGAGGTAATTGTATCAGCCTGTTCTCGATACACCCGAGCTGCCTCCCCTCACGGCTCCATATTCGTCAGGATGCTGTTGCACTATGTTGCATTATCTGAGAGAACATCTTGGTCTGCTCGAGAATGTTCGATTAATTCTATCGAACGAATCGGGAAACGCCGATGCAGTTCCGTTCAGAAGTCGTATCGGTTACTTGGAAAAGATTCTTCTCGTAACGTTAATGGTATCTGGAAGCTGTAATCTCTTTGTGCCGCGTATTGTCGCGGACGTAATATTCTTGAAAGGATTGCGAGGCCCTCGTAAAGGTTGACCTCCGTTGAGAATAGAGTCACAGTTTCTTTTACACTCCGCAACCGAAACTATTCCCGTTGCGCAAGAAAACTTTTATCACGGCCGAGGAACAGTTGGTGAACATCTTTCGTATTACGTTTCTCCGCCTTTCGGAGAGCTAATCTTATATTCCGGATTCCCGCGCGTTTTCGTCTTATTCCTTCTTTATCAATGAATCATTAATTAATCGACATTTTAACGCGACGAGTTTCGCGCCGACGATAGAGACGAACATTTCGTATTTATAAGTTTCCTTCTTCGACGCAATTTAAAGAGGCAGACTAGGGGAGAGACTCATTACCAGCAGAAGTTTATCACCCATGATTGAGGTCGGTGACGATGATAATTCAGCAATTTCCACTGAGGTCGCGGTGTACCGCTCTTCCTAATCAGATCTCTCTACGAAATTTCGAGTACGTGGAATTGCAGGGGCAAATGGAACGGCCTGCTTCTCGTTTCGCTCTTTAAATTGCTTCATTTCACAAAAGTTCCTGCTTCCGGCGACTTTTCCCCACGGGGCGGAAAACTCGAAAGCCCACCATCGATATTTTCCGAGCCGATCGTTGCCGGGATGGCGCGAAGAATGGGTCCACTTACCGAGCCTATCTTTTCCAATACCTGTTTCATACGTCTACCGTAAGAATAGCAATTGAATGGAGACCGAGACACGTTTACCTGGGAATTGACCGAAGCGTCTTCGTTTCACCTCAGACGCATTACGTTTTAAGCGCCTTCCTTTTTCTACCATGCGCAGTTACAACGAAGGGTGGAGATCGTGGATTTGTATTTCAAAAGGGTGACTGAAATAAAAGACGGTTCCTGTTCCCTCATCGGAGTCCGGTGTCTCCTCTTTTACCCTACCAGTTAGCTCTCCCTTTGCTTTAGAATGCCTTCCTTAGACCGGAATATGAAGAGATTAAGCCTAGCAGTATCGAGTCCTCTACCTAAGGGAGCCCATACCGGCTCTCCTACCGGATATCGAGTAACTTGCTCGCTCCCTTTCGAAAAAACGTCCTCCTCGGTCGTCGATTTAGGGCCACCGCGAATGGACTTTCATTCGTCGAACCACCAGCGCGCTTCGCCGGGGAAATTGAACGGTTATCGACTACTTCTTCGCGGTGCACGATATTTTTCGCATTTCGGTGTGACAATGTCTCGCAATTGCCTTTCAGTAGTTTCATTTCCCATGCAATATCGCAGGATCAGAGTAAACCGTAAACGATTTGTCCCCGGCGAGAGCAGCTACGCGGTAACGGCGTATCCATATTTTCGTTACGCAGGAAAGCAATCGTGTCTACGACTTTAATCGATGAGCGCACATATCTGTCGCGGGGAAGGAACTGCGTCATTATCTGTCGTCACAATCGTCGATTGTTACGCGATAAGATAAGTGCCATCGATATCGAGCAATTATTAGCTCCCTCATACCGATCAATACTCGAATCCTCGGCAGGTTGAATGCATTTCTCCTCGGCGCTATCGCGGCGAGTATTTCTGAAAATTCTGTCGGCCGATCGAGCGCAAATTTTCCGCCGCGCATTTAGAAACGCTTGCGACCGAATGGAAATTCTCCGCGGGCCGTGTTACTTGGATTTAGAGCACGTTAATGGGCACTATAAAATTCAATGTTCCATATAATCGCCATGACCCGCGCAATTCTCGTCGTCAAAGTTCTCCTGGATACCGTTTTCAGATCGGCCAGGCGCGGCTCCGCTAGTCAGAAGGGCTTGTACGGTTTTCCATGTATCGCGCCGTATCGCGTAATCGTTGTCGATTTCCAGGGTGGCGGGAATATCGCGCAATTATCGTAACGGGAAGCTAAGGAGCCCGTGATGTTTGTTCACATGTCGCTCGCGATATCGCCGAGGATAAATCCCGATTACGCGTTATTTGCACGGGGATCTAGGTTGTTTCGTTTCCAGGCGATCGATCCGTATTAAGATTCGTGCATTGCCACGGACCTGTCCTTTCTCGATGCCGGGAATCATTCGAAACTCGGGGCTCAGCTGCTAGATAAGGCTTGGGGATCCATTCGCTCGCGAGGCTTATGAAATTTACTGTCGCGTATGGCTGCGGTGCAATTAATTCGCAGCACGTGGTGAAATTACACAGATACCAGAGCGTTCTGCGTAAGTTTTCCCTGGGAGTTAGGGGCTTCGGGTTTCCCTCTCGCGCGAGTCCTAAAATTCAAAGCGACGTAGAGGAAAATCTACAGAAGCGCGCGGAATTAAAGTTATCAACACTTGCCGCATTATCGGCCTCCTCTCCCGCGAGTATCGCGGATGTTAGAAACACCCTGTAGCGAGCCTGCCCCCGAGGCATTTATTTGTAGCGAATGCTAGATATTAACAGAAGTTCTGAGGTCGGCACGGTGATACGCAGCATTGAATTCGCTAGAAAGTGCACCGAGCTTCTACCGCCGGGTTAAATATACACGCAGACGTCGTGACAGGTATAGCGATTCGGAATATACGCGATCGCAGACCCGACGTTCAATTGCAACTTTCAAACTGTCAGGGATATCGAGTCGTGCCTCGCTTTCAATTCCTCCATATTTCAGTCGGTTTTTCTTATGGTATGCTCGCAATATCTGGCGTGGAATGATGCCACCCCTTCTGTATTTACATTTAATCTGCCACTCCGTAATGTATCTTGGCAGATAAGCTCGAGGAGACACATTCAGCAGTGGTACGTGTAGCGTACCGTGCGTTTTCATTTCTCGGCTGACACATGCCTGACCGTTACTACTTGCGCCAGACAAATTCGCCTCTCTCGAGCGGAGGAAAGAATTCGTTGGATTGGCGAGTGAAGTTTCTTGAACCGGACATCCACTGTTTCTATCGTTATCCATTACTTTAGTTAATTTCATTAATTCTCTTCTTCAGCGGGGACTATATTCTTGTTGGGTATTCGTCCGCTTTGTGTTCTGCGGGGACTTTGTAAGAAGGTTTTCGGTAAAGGCTTTTCTGCTCTTTTGGAGGAGATATCTCCCCCGAGGCAGCAGCGAATAAATCAGATATTCCTCGGCAAGAGCATTATTTTTTTTTTGTTCTAAATCTCTTGTCCGCCCCTCGTGAAATTGCTCAGCCCTCCCAGCGCCGTACATCGCAATTGTCAATTTCTTCCAGCGAAATAGAGGCAAACAAAGGGCAGAGCATAACCGCGACGAATAAATAGGTCGTTCTACGTGTGCAAAGAGATTTCTTGACCTGCCTCACTCTCTTTGTTGCCACTCGACGTCCATTGTGACTCGACCATGCTCGGTAGGCTATTTTATTAGCAAGTGCCTTTATAGTAGAAGTTGCGCGAAACTCTCCGCCAAATTGTAGAACACTTTGCCAACTACGGGCTACGCTCCCCGGTAACAAGGAAACATCGTAAATCTCGGATTACCGCGCTTAATAGACAGGCGAATGGAAAATTAATCACGTTACGCGATAGGATCTCTATCATTGTTTCGGCGAAATTTCTTCGCGCCAACGTTTTGACGAACGCAGTTTGTACGCCACTGTATTTCCCGTTCGAGATAATATCCACCGACATCTTTCTACCCTTCGCCATTCCCTCGAATTACGCACAATCCCCACGCGGAATAGGGGGGAACACGGATATCAATACACTTAGACCTGACGCCAAAGGAGAACAATTAAAGAAGAGTGGCTCGATCGATCGTTAAGAAGAAATTAATGATCCTGAATTAAGGTCACGAAACGAGGCGTTTCTCTGCGTTTCACAGACGTTACCAAGGGATACATCCTCGCACGATCGCAATATCTCGTTTAATAAATGGAACCCCATCGAAAGGGTAGTCAAAAGAGTAAATGTCTGCGACGGGTATAAATTGTTTGAATAGCAGCGAGCAAATTTGTGCAGTTTAATGTACAACTTTTCTATTAATTAAGCACGGTTGATCACGATTTAATATATTATCGATAGTCCATACGCGGTGGCCTGTATGTGCTTTGCGTCCAAATGCACATATATAACTATATTTGAATGGGCATCGGGATTGAACGTGCCGCGACCTGATCGCAAATATGTATGCAGTTAGAATAAGGTCGATTTTCGCGGCGCCGATGTTAGATTAATATTCCATGCTTCGCCTGGGGTCGACGGACTCGGTGATAAAACTAGAGGGTCATATTACTGAGAATTCATACGCCGCCATCGAGGGGTTCGTGCATCCCTTCAAGTCGGGTATTGGAATACGACTAACGTTGCTTTAATTTCAAGTTACACGGAACTCCCGCGGTTTCCTTCGATTCGAAAACTTCGCCGCGGTAACACTGATTTAAGTAAAGCTTCTTCGCTTCGACTTCCCCACTTTCTCCGGCGCTACAATCAAGGGATTCGAGCGCGAGAAATCAAAGTTAAATTTTCCATCAAACATTTCTGCGTGCTCGGTTCGGCTGAAATGACGGCGCAAAATCCCGCGAGATTTAACTCCTGTGGGCAACTCGAAATTTCCAAAGCTATCGCTCACGAATTATAGTTCACTATAATTATAAAACTAGCCGGATTTATTGCCGGCGATTGAACAGATAATATTTGCCGCCGAGTATTTGTCGGTCTGTTGGCTATATCGCGGACTTTTATTTCCGCGAAACTCCTGTCTCCGGCGGAGCACTTTGGAATCGATAAAAAAAACCGCGGATAGACGCGTAAAAGCGCGCTAAAACGAATATTCCAATTGGCCCTCCACGAGTCTTGGTCAGCAAAGACAAACGAGTGTTTGAACAGTCGTCAACCATCCTTTACCCCAGTTGGCGATGCGCCAAACACGCTCGGAGAAAGAAAGAGAGCGCCAAAAATATCCTCGGATAGGTACTCGGGGGCTTCGTTAACGAGCAATTATTTCCCTTTTCCACCGCCGAAATCGGAGTGCTCACAATGGGGGAAAGGTCGCGAACTTGCATCGATGCGCGGCTAGGCACTCGGTTTTTATTTCCCCCGACGGAATCAAGCGAATCGATGCACGCATCGCGTGAGAAACAAAAAAGCGAGCCGAGGGGGAGTGGGCGAAACGTTAATTATACATCCGCGTAATTGCATCGATTTCCTTGGCATTGCCTTGTATCGGTAAATAATGTCGCGCCGTCGTTGATACCCTCTTACTGATTATTTTATGACAGCCCCCAGGAGCAGGCGATATTTCTGTTTCCTGGAGAGCGATGGAGTTTGAAGTGTAACTGGAGTATTTGATGGAACGGGAAAGATCGAGCGGTAATGGCATAATTCTAGGGCCGTCCTATACTCGTATCCTCTTGGAGGCGGTGAGACATCGTGCTATAACGGCACGATCACCTCCTCGGAAGTGTGGTGAACAAGCAAGTACTCGATCACTACTCTAAGTTACTCGAACTAACGCAAACACGGTTTTGCATGCGATCAGGCAAATCGAGTTTGAAAGGTCGTTCTGATAACACGAGTGGCAGAGAGTAGGAAGTCGTGGAGGATCGTTCTGCAATCGTTATCTCGAATTCAATAGGGAGGAGCATGTAGCGTATAAATTAGAATTAAACTTTCCATCTTGACGCACGTATTAATATGATGGAGGCTTAGCTGTCTTAGCACCAGGGGCCAGATGTTCCTACCAAATTAATTCTTACGCGAATGCTAATAATCCAACGTTGCGCAAGTGTCGTTGGTTTCTTCCGTTTACGTAAGGCAGGTGTTAACGACGCGACAGGGCGGAGTGTCTAAATGTATACGAGAAATTAGAGGTGGTTAAAAGCAGATATCCCCGATTTAAAATCCTGCAATTAAATCGAAATGCACCGGCGGAGATTAGTTGGACGGAGCAGAAATGCAATTTCGCGAGCGTCTGAGAAACATGGGAGAGCGGGCAGAAAAAGATGCGATTCCATTACTTTCCAAGGACGTAACTTTTCTGTAATTCTCTTACGACGATGATGAGGACGATCCCTCGACCTGCTCTTTCTCTGTAATTAGTTTTACTCGGTTTGTAGGCCCGAAGTTTATGTCACAGGTCTGACCTAACCTCGCCCGGACGTCGCTGCGGCTTTACTTAAAAACGAAGCCTTCGGGAGGGGATCTAAGCGGATAAGGTTAAGCGCGAAGGCTGTCCAAAACGATTGTCCAAATAGCTGGACGCGGGTTGAATTCAATACAGAGAGGAATGGTAGTTTCGGTTCGTTAAACGTTCACGTTCTACGGGAATGGCAAAGTTCCCGCGCAGTTCCTCCAGCACGCCGTTTCCCGTTATCAGTTTTATCGCGGACTCAAGGAACAGGGGAATGTGTTAAACCGTTAGCCAACACTTTCAGTTCAGAGTACCTATTTTCTCTGTTAGATCGGAAACTACGTTTCCGCCGTGAAGGGGAAGGTTGAGGGTAATTAAGTCGACGTCCCGAGGGAAGAAACGGGAAGATAGCTGGCGCGTTATTATTAGCAGAAAGGTCTCGTTTGGCCGTTCTTTCCTCCGCGTTGCGAGATATATCGCGCAGCAGCGTGTAATCATACGACGGAATTGTTTGAACGCGAACATTCGCCGGGGCTCGATTGGTCCTTAGACAATTCGGTTTCGCGGGCTGTTGGTGCCTCGACCCCGTAATATATCGGTACCTATATGAATTAGCGGGGCAACGTCAAGCGGGCGCGGCAAGTATCGAGAGACACTTCGATATTAATTTGCAGCTTGATCGAGCGATTGGTAAATATAGCGGGACACGTGCGAGGGCCTGAATCATATTAGACGTTGTATCGCGGAGGTGCAACGCCGCGCCGAAACAAGCCCTAATTTGATGAAGTTCCATGTAACTTCCGAGGAGACTTTTTCTAACGTTTTGTTAACTGTGCAACGAATGGAATTGCTTTGCGATTGTCTCGGCGATAAAGGGATGAGAGAGACATCGTTCAAGTTTAATTGTACGAAGGATAGGGAAGCAATCGATCAGGGAATCGTGTTTCTCTTGGACTACCAGGATACGCCGGAGACTTCTTATATTGACAAATCGTATCGTTCTGCCGTGACGACGCGCAAACGAGGGTCGTCGTCGGATGTTCGGATCCAGGCTAATCGAAGGACGCTACGATTCCTTTCGTTCTCTTTACATCCCTAGCAAACTTTGCGTGGGCAGCCTCGTCGCTGCCGCGGCGTGATCGGAATTTTATTGGTTATACTTTGTTTTATTTATGCCCGACACGAACCCGCAGAATAGGAAAGTTTAGCCCCGATTAGCTCGCCTTTGAATTTCAGATGGGGATTACACGGAACTGCGGACGTCTTTCGAGCTGAGCGATCAGAGTGTTTTACGCCGTGCCGCGATCGATCTTTATATTCAATCCGACGTGTTCGGAAATAGAAGGGGAATTAATTATACTTACGGGTTCCATCGAAACGTGTGGCGATAGTATCTAAGAAAGTATTTTGTGGGGCGAGGAGGCCCTTCCTGACCGGCATTGGGGCCGCCCCGCCGCGCTGTCAGGCGCTCGAATCTGCAAAAATCAAACGGAATCTCGTTTAAATCGAACACACGCGAAGCCCTTGCGCTAGCCATGCATCTCGCGCGACTTTCGATTGCGAATGCATATGTATATCCAGGCATAAGTGTGCTGAGGTCGTTTGTCATTCGGGCGGCCCTGTGCGCGAGGCGTGCTTTAAGCTTGAAAAATTATGCATGAGAAAAAAAGGTTCGATGGTTCGATAGGTAGGTCAGTGGTCCAATGAAAATAAAGGATTGCGTGCAGTAGGTACAGCGGTTGCAGTGATAGATGATTGCAGACTAAGCAAAGTCGAATGGAACTATTCTTGGCCTGGAGTTTTAATATAACACGCTCGTAAAACGGTCGTCGATTCCGACGAAATTTATTCTGCCTTTATTGTAGTACCTCTAATGAATTTGCAAACGCGTTTATGCAACGTCACGCTGAATGATTGTTCAAGTGTTTTTTTCTTCATCCTTCCTTATTATAATTTCTATTTTATTTTTAAACGCATTGTATTACAACGACGCAATAACGTTACAATAAATTCACCATAGGGATTCCCCTTTCTCTCTTTCTGTCTGTGGTGCGATTTTCCGAGTAGGCGCGGAAATGCATTTTACGCAAACAGAAGTCTCGTTGAGTTGCTTGGAAGTCGGTGATATACGTAGCTTTTCATTATTGGACAGTTCTATTGTTACTCGGGCTGCTCAATGGTATTCGCGATTTCTGGAATTAATCCAACTGAAGTTACACTTTTCTTTCATACGGCGCACCTTTGGGTACGCTTTAGTATTCTACGGTTTAATTTTACGCGTATCGGTAATAATAATTGCACGGCAAAATTGCTTATTTACATTATTGCCTCCATTCGTCATATTGCGCGCTACAATGTTCGGTAATTTAAAGCACGAGTCAAATACTATTTCGGGGAGAAACCAATTTAACGCAAATGGTTCAAATTTCGTTACGATATCAATGAAAGTTCGACTATTTTTGGAGGTAAAAAGTGGCATCCAACTGGTTCGACTAAAAGAAATATGGGACGAGGTTAAACTGTAATGATAACTCATCAATTTATAAATAGAAAATATTGCCATTTATAAATAGGAAAGATGCTAAAATTAAAAGGAGATCGTTCTGCACGAGCGTGTAACATCTAGAGAAAAAAGCGTTAACACATGAGGTGGAAAATAAAGCAATTAGGTATTTCTGTTCACGTTCACGATTTCAGCATTATCCACTTTCGAGACTTTCACTTTAACGGCGGTATCGGCTAATGCAATTAACTACTGGGTTTTTATGAAAAGCTCGGTGAAGCACTGAAGTGCAATTTTTCGATTATCGCTTATTTCTGCACGAAAACTGTGGCAGCAGTAAATTAGATCCTGTGCATTCGCAAAGCTCTCGTGATTTCGTATCTTCCTTTCGATCCCAACGTGTCATCTTCTGTTTCGCCTGCGAGACAAAACTGTACCACCGTATAGCGATTCTGGCAATGTAACAGGTGTGAGGAGATGATGGAGTGCAGGATACATTCATTAGGTCCATTCTTTCTACGAAAATTTCTTTCATACTACTTCTTTTTAACCACTTAAACCAAGAAAATTATATATACTGTTTATATCAATTGTTCATGCTACATTAAACAATTTTCCCCTTAATGATCGACACATAGGGGTGATTTTTTCGTAAAATTAATCAAATCATAGTATTATCCACAATATAACTATCCACCAACTCAACGTTAAAAACGAAACAATCAACGTCCCCTTTTTCAAAGTGGAGACCAGTCTGAAGTTCGGATAAAGCGTTTCAGCAGAGATAAGGAGCGCGTTACGTGTCGCACAATAGCGTGGTAAAAGAACATGGGGCATTGTGGCGGTCTGCGGATGACAAGTGGCTGTACTATTTCTCACGCAAAGTCTGAAGCACTAAAAGTAATTTTTAAACCCAGTCACTGATACAGACCTTATCGAGAAAAAAAGTTCCACCTCACTGGCCGAGCATCTTAGGCATTGTAGGGGTGCACTACACCTATTTTCGTATCCTCGAGGTTCGATGGTCTCACAGTTTCTCACTGAGCACGTTAGTAAAAAGGGATACCCGTGTTTCCGTGCCGTCCCGACAGAATCGCGGTTTTTATCGTGGCATTACCGTGGAAAACGAGGGAGACGCGCGGAACGTTCGCTGGTACTCGCGTAACTGACCGAGTCGAGGGGAGAGATTCTCTCTATCCTGATGGCCCGGGCTCCTGGCTGACTTGCGCTCCGCGCACCAAGGCGCAACATGTGGTAAACCGTTGAAGGTATACACGAGCACACGCACGGGGGCGTCTACGTGCAAGCACATGCGTGGGTGTACGGCGATAAGTACACCGATGCAAAACCGTGTAACCCACAGACGCACGCGCGCTGATCGTTCCCGAAAGCGTGTGTACCGCGAGCCGTGAAACAGGGTCAAGACTCCGCGAGCGAGGATCAAACGTGTCGGTGTCCATAGTCTCCGATGATTACTTCGAGGATTACGATTGCTAACACGATCCGTTGTCTTCGCGAGATAGTTACGCACCCGTCTCGCCGAAGCTTCTTTCTATTGCTCACTTATCGACGCATCAACCGCCCCGCAGACCGGCCACCCAGACTCCGCGATCTACTATTTACGATCCTTCGATCGCAGGAAGTAAACGACGGGCTCTTCGCCGCTGCCCCTTGCGACTAATAGAGAGTGAAAGTGAAATAGCTCGAGCAAAGGTCAGACTGCTGCGGATAGATGCATTGTCGGAGAGGTAGAACTCCCTGCCAAGTCCCTGCAGCGTTCCAAACCTAAAGGAATTCGAGTGTTTATAAATAATTCATCCCTGCTCTAACGTCACGTAACGGAGGATTCTCGAGATAAGGCAAGCTTCCATAAAAGATTATCGCAGACGTTAACTCTGCGCCGCTTTATGGACAGGACGATACAAAATCCGCGGCGGGCCACTTTAGAGACACTTGAACGATCCATAACGCGACTAAAACCGTTCCGTTTATTTCTACGAGCGTCTATTTTCATTCATACGAGGAGCGTTTCACGATATTCTGGAAATACGACGGCTGGGAAGGAAATAAGGGGACCCGTGTGTCATTTCGTTAGCACGTACGCATTAAGGATGTTTGAAAATCCAGGAAGGAATCAAATACAGGACAGGCATCGAACTGCTATACACGTAACGTCCCGAGCGTTATGAAAGTGGTGATATTCGAGGATATTTGATATCCCCGACCGCCGAACAGGTTTGCAAAGATATACCGTCGTATATTGCTTGTATAAAGGAATTCATTGTTCCTTTGGAAACCGCGCTGCTGGAGAGAGAACGCGAATTTTCTGCCTCTTGCAATACCGAGAATGTCCCAACGATCTTCTGCAACTCGAGGATTCAGTTTTTCCTTGAACAGCTTCGATCGTAAGACTATAATGGCAGAGGGTGGCTACCATTGGAAATACGTATGAAAATATAAGTACGTTAATTCTCTCAAAGCCGTGAAATGTGGGAACACAATTCGGGGGATTAAATACTGTCCCGGTTAATCGACCAGCCGGCGAAAAAATATCGCATCGGCTGTTAAGGGCCGTGCTATTTATTACGACTGGCGGACGGGGAGCGTACGAAATTACCATCGAGGCGATTTCGTGCACCGTTTCATCGACTTTTTCATGCCTGGATATACATTCGTGGCCGCGCGTGTAAACATATATATATATACGTATTGAATGAAACGTTAAGGCAGGTCAGTTTGGTGGTATTGTACAATGGTGGCCGCGCCGAAGGGGGTCGATGACTGTATTCGCGTGCTGGTCCCTCGTGAACAGGGGCATGCAATCTGCACCCGTTCCAGATATAGATCGCCGTGGAAAAATCTTCGAGGCTCGTGCTCGCCTCGAAGATTGCGTATTTAACGATACGAACAGGGAAACAGCCAAAGGCGACACGTGAAATCACCGCAGTCGCAACGAGGAATCCGGGGATTCGGGTTAACGAAGAAGGATGGGTGCCTTGGCATACCCTCGAAATGGATGTTTACTGTTCAACGCTGTCCATAGGATGCGTATTGCGTGTACGTGTTATCATCCTGGACGCGAAGCCTTCAGTTACGATCATAGTGGGTGGTATCCTCGAGGATACCCTCGGACCTTACCGTCCGTAAGAGAATTAAGTGCCCGTGGGTGAAGCGCCAAAAACGAACGACTTGTTCAATCCAGTGAATTTTTGTAAAATCCGCGACGATCGAAAAGATGCAGCAGGAATATCGTCCCGCGATATCTGGGTAGCCTCTCTCTCCGCGTAGTAATCGGTACTTTCTGCCAGGGCGAAAAGTAGCCCCTTTAAACGCGACGCATGTAAAAGGCAAATCCGACTCGCCGGCCTATTTTTCAAGCACGAATCAAGTTGCCATGGCAGTATGCTCGGTAGAGCAGATTGCGCTTAGACGTAATATCAGAAAGCTTTTGTTAGCGGCCTCCCATTTTCCAGACCAGATTTCACCGCATCGATCGACACTCCGGGTCAAAGTCTATCTCGATCTATTCGCCCTTTCTAGCTTCTCCCCTTAAACCGGCGTGCTCGCAATCTATTTTTCCAAACGACACTGATCTACGCTGTCGCGCGCGCTCTATCCCCTCGATCGTGCTCGACACGTCCACGCGACGAAACAGGGCTTTCTAATTCACGCGAGATCAAGACACCCGGTGACCTGTAAAGTGCACTTATCCCAGCCGTTTCATGGCTCGCTGGAAGCGAATACGAAATCCACGGTCACAGCGTCGCGGACGAGATTACGAGGCGGCTGTGGCACCGAAGAGAAGCATCAAATTTTAGTAGTAGCGGCCGAAGAAAGGCCCCGCGTATTTGTAGTAATGAAAAATGGTAAAGCGTCAGGGAGATACGCGTGGCGGAGGAGCACGACGCTTCCGGGGGCTGGGATGGAAATAATCGATGAAAAAAATGTCTGTGTTGCACGAAAATTGTCAGTGTCAGTGGGTTATCCGGGCAGCACGGCGTACAGGCGGCGCGTGGTCACGAAGCAGGGTCCATATAATCGATACTCCACTACTTCGAGTACCTGACTCCGTAGGGAGGGATGAAGAAAAGGAGACGGATTGAGATAAAAAAAAGAGGCAGGAAGACGCGAAGGGTACCTTCCGCCGCGGCACTTTCCCCCTCCCGTTTCGTTGGAACTTCCTCCCTTCATCCCCAAGGAATGTCGGAATAATAAAAAACCGTTCGCACCGGCGACAGCGAAATTAACGAGTCCGTTTCTTCGGCTGCCCTTGCCCCTGCTTTATTCGATTTTCCTCTGTTCCCGTTAGACCGACTCTGCCTCACTGCGATTCTGTTTCGCAGCGCGCATTGTCAGGCTATATACGCTACGTTTCACATAAACACACCTTTACGGTGCGTAAAACATAATTTTTTTCCCCGGGCGAAGGGCGGGATGTAAAAACTGTAATGAAACTGCAGTTAGCTGGTGTGCTCTTTGGACGTACATATTTCCTCGCCCCGTTCCCTTTACGCTTTTATTCGCCGCGAGTCGCGTGGCGGCGAGCGTTGCGAGGCCCGTTTAATTAAAGTTTCCAAATGACGCTTAAATACTCGGGCTAAAAATTGTACGTGTCGCGCTACGCATTGTTCCCGATTAACGTAATAACAATACACGCGGCGAGGGACGGAGATTCTTTTTAACGAGTCGTTCGTTAAAATTCCCTAACGGGGGCGGTTCTGTTTGCTCGCCTCCTAACGCGTGTTTCCTAGTTTTGCCCGAGGGTAGAACAGAAGTAGTAGACGACGATTTGTTAAAACCTTATACATTATTCAGCTGTATGCAAAATGCGCGAATTTAGATTGGAAGGAAAAGGGGATTTAATAGCCTGTGGCCGGTGGAACACAGAAGTCGGGAGATAAGGATTACAAGAGGAGAATTATTTTACTTGGCGGCAGTTAAGTGCATTTCACCGCCGCTTCGTTAATATAATTTCACCGCGTGTCTATTAATTTAGTACACCCGCGGATCGATATCGTCATCGTTATCCGAAATTAACGCGCGAGCCTGAGCGCATAAACATGTCAGCTTCTCATCGCCGTGTTTCGAAACACTTATTTTAGCTGCGGCATTCAATGCACCGCGTCAGCCTTTTGGCTGCACTTCTGGGTCGCGGAGAAATTGCTTTCAGGTTAAAGCTCTTCGCGGACCAAAGAACTTATTACATCTCTGTGCAAACAGCACGATCTTTCTAGACAAGAATTCCCTATTACGGAGATAACTGTGACGTTAAAAATTTCTAATAATACCTACCATCCAGCCAATAAGGCTCGCAACTCTGTGGCATCTAATATATCGAGGAATGGTTCCGTCGGCGACAGAAACCGGAAGGATTAAGCTGGTAAATATATATTAGCTGCTCCTCCGGTTGGAGCCGTTCAATCTGCTCTCGGCATCGACGAATTGGGACAGCCGAGATCGTTGCTGCGGCGAATGCTCTGGTGGCCTCTAACGTCTGTAACCCCCGCATTTGATACCGGTCTGTGCTCCCCCAGTGGTGCCAGGTGCGACGGCCCGACTGTATAACGACGCAAATGGCTGCCGCATTGCCGATGTCGTGCCTGCCGTAACTACGGTACGCGGGGTACGTGTACCCTCGTACACCCACGCCGACCTCTGACTCTCTCAAGGGGTGGACGACTTATCGACCTGGTGCTAGTCAGGCCTACCACCTTTATCTCATCGGTACTCGAACCGCGAAATCTGCTACGCGACTACTCGATCGCGCCGTTCTCCCCCGAGCACGTCGCCTAAGATCGATTTCGAACCGGGGAGCACCTGGAGAATCTCGCCCGACGCGATATCACGATGATACTGCTTCAGACCTCTTCCTAGAAGATTGAAATTTTCTAGACCGCAGATAGATCGGACTTGCGCTTTATCGCGATGGATCTATCGATGCAAGAAACACGGGGATCGGCGGGCGAACGCCGCCAGGGAGTATCGAAAGGTTCGCGGTGTATATTCTATCTACTCTTTAGTCTGCACCCCCCTATCCCCCTAGAGAGTGGGAGGGAGTACCTTCGTAGTCTTCGACGAGAGGCCCTTGTCCTTCTAGGTCGTCTCTTAGAGTGTTTGCGAATCAGGCCGCGACCCCGTCGTCGTGGTTGTCGACGACGTGAACCGGCGCTGTGGTAGTGGCTACGAGGGGTTGCGCGGCGAAATTAGAACATTGCATTCGTGAGGGTCGTCGCTGTCTCGGCCCTGCGGCGGGGCATCAATAGGAATAATACGAGGAACTATGCAATGCAGCTCGTGCATAGGTAGACGAGAGTGTAACGACCTTACACCCCCGCAGGTAGCGGGATCGATGGGCTCCAACTCGGAGCAACCTCTCATCCATAGCTCCTACTACCGCGGGCTGGCTGCCTCCGACTTGCCCGCTTGTCCCACTTTTCTATCGCGTTTTACTACTACGACGATGTAGCCGCGCTTCGGGATTCGCACCTTACAACCACTCTGTTCCCCGTCGATGAGCCACCTCCGGGTGTTTCTTAAACACAATGGCTCCGTTCGAAGCGTTCCGACGCGGTAGACAGTGGCGAGCCGAAGTAAAAGACCATCGAAATGTTCGATTGCCGCAGCAAGCGACAGAAGAACAGCTCTGTCTAATTTAGGGCAATTGGATCGAGTTAAACGACGACTTAAGTGACACCGCCGTGCATTCTAATCGTACAGCGAGCTTAGGACCAGGGTTCGATACCGATGGATAATGAAAAATCGATCGCGACTATGATTTTTAACGATTTTTTTATTATTTTCTTTTCTCTCTTTTTTTTGCATGGAACAGGCTAGTTTCGTGTTGCGTGCACAATGATATGGCAAACACCCCGCTACTTCAGAATGTGGACGTGACATTTTGTCCCCGGGAAATAGTCCTACTACCAGAGTGCGTTCGCTATATAAGAACGCGTGTATTAAATGCATCGAATATAAATAATCGCTCGACGGTCTATAAAACGTTCGTAAAAATTCGTCTTTTATGAACATTATTCTATAAAATAGGGCACGTGCATCCGTATCTGTTCACGCCGCGTTCGTTATACACCGTGATGCACCACTGAAGATTTCCAGGACATTTTTAATAAAAACGAATGCTTCCATTCTCGTTAAGAAACATTTAAAATTTTAAATAGATCGCGCGCGAAATCTTTTAGAGAGATTCTGACTCAGGTTTTTCAATCGTTGTGTCAATCGATTATCCACGTTGATTTATAAATATAGAAGAAGTACGTGGTAAAACAAAATCCACACTTCGGAATTGATCAGCTAAGAACGTTAATACTAAAAGTGTTGCCTGGGACTATACTTTTCTCACAGTCGTGAGCTCATTAAAACGACACAAATGTACAATTTCATTCATTCGCGAGGAATTTTTCCGACCGTGATGTCTATCGCGTAGTTCAACTGTTCAGCGCTCGCACTGGCTAATTGCTAAAAAAAATTATCACATAATTCTAAGGAAAATCTATGATTCGCTGTCTCTTTTTAATACCCAGCCTCGCGACAATAACGTTCCAAAGATGTTCGACAAATCGCAGTTACTCGCTCGGCTGTAAAAATTATCACATACGTGTGCCCTGGCGTACCGCCAAAATCTACATATCGAGGTCGAATATCAAATCGTTCTTAAATTCTGCCTTAACCGCCTCCTTCGCAGCATCAATCGGGCTATACATGCGATTCCCGTCAACGATCTCTTCCTCGATACACGATTTTCGTTTAGGCAAGGAACAATTCTCGTCGCTTCTTCCCTTCTTGATTTCGATATTGGCAGTTGTCTGGTGAGCTGATTGCTTCTCTCGGTTCAGTATAGGCTTCACAGTCTCGGACACTTCCGTATTCTTCTGATCTACTTTGTATTTATCCCGCTCCTCTGTTTCGGAGTTCTCGCTCTCGCTCAGCCTACGCTCAATGGCGCGCTTCTTGTTTCGCAATTTACGTTGATTCTTCTTACGCTGGCCGAGGATGCTGGAATTAGACCTGGAAGATCAAGCAGGTTAAAGAAATATGCATGGCAGCAGCGTCTCCTAACGTTGCAATCACAAGAATACCTAAATAGCTGTCGCGACACCACATCGTTGAACCGTACTGTCTTCTTCAAACTCGAGCAGTCCGATTCGGAATTGATATCTTGCACCGAACCGTAGTGGTAATCTATGGACGATGCGAGCGTCCCGTTTTCGTCTGCGCTCGATTCCGATACTGAACGCGAATATTCGCGAGTATGGCTCGATTTCAATATACCTTTCGAGAATGTACCTGTAACGGTACTGGTACTCGTCAATTCGTCCCCGCTGCTTTCTGAAACAGATCTAGCCTTTGTCAAGCTGTGTCGTCGGCCTTGCCGTCGTCGGGACGGCTTCCTACTTTGCTGGCCCACTTCGTCGTCGGAGTCCAACTGATTCGAGCTGATATTAATAACGACACCGTCGTCCTCTGCCTTTACATCCACTCTCAGATCCCTGTCCGATTCCGTGTTTTCCATGGCCTGAAGTGAACCCAGTTAAATATAAAGCAACCCTTAACGGCCGTAGTCCTGCAACAAACTTACCGTTAATTCCTTCAGCTGATTCTTGAAACCTGCCGCCGTGGGGAACTCTTTCTCTTCCATGAAATCATCCGTCACACCGACGTAATATCGTATCAAACTCTCGGCGTTCTTTAACGTGACTGTGAATACAGTATTATTGTCCCAAGGTTCGATCGTGAGGGAATCAGGATCCACCGAATCCTCTTCTATTTTTATGCATAACGAAAAATGCTGTGGAAAAAATCCCGCGCCTACAGATGTTAATAATACGTGTATACCTAGATTATTTCGCAAAATCCTATGGCGAATGGAATTCGGATCCACGTTCTTTACATTTACAGTGATCGCTAATTGATTATCGTATATATTACAAATAAACGGTGGCAGTGAATACTTAATGCTAGGATCTATAAACGCGTCTGTGCTCTCCGTGCAACTAGTCCGTAATGCTGTATCACTATACTCCTCTAGACTTTCACTGTCATTCTCCACTTCCGTGACAGCGAGCACCGTTCCACGCTCCGCAACTAAATTGGGCACAAAGTCGCTCGAGCGACTTTTACTAAGGGAATCTTCCATAGAATCTTCGGACAGCAGAGGTACGGGGCTCCCATGATCGCTGTCCACCCCGCTGTCCTCTCTGGTGTCTGACAGCGGTACCGCTGGTGGAATGACTGGTAGAGTAATAACAAGTTTCTTGTGGTTCGGATCGAACTTGGCATTTCCACTGTCTGCGTCCACGCAGTAAGGCAGTGGAAGTTCCAATAAATACTTCGCTGGCTTTTCGCTTATTATGCTAAGGAAACGTTCTTGTACATCCAAGGATGCATCGGTGGCAGTTTTTAGTAGCGGCAGGTCGACAGAGACGATTAACTTTTTAGGTACCGTGGCATTCATCTTTGCGTGTCTGCTGTTACCGAAGTCTTCCAGCTCCACGTCGGATTGATGCTTTATGGAGAACTTAGGTATAACGTATCTGCTGTTTCTGTCCGTGTCTGCATCCGACTTCTCTTTGTAGTAAGTGGTGGGAGGTGAACTACGCTTCGGCTTCTTCTCGACCCGCTTGAAGTGTTGTTCCCTACTCTCGTCGTAGCTAGACATGAGCTTCTGGTAGATCTCTGGATCCATGTCCAGCGGCTCCTTTGGCGGGTCATTCGATGGCTTTCTGATCACTGTAGGATAACACACACCTTTGTAGCCCATCTTTGGGAACTTGAGATTCTTCCTGTCCAGCTGGACCTAATACATCGAGAAACGATGAATGACGGCGGTCGGGGAACAGCTAAATACGAGTACGCGTCGTGACACCTACCTTGAAGTTATTTTCCACGCCATCCATGGCCGTGTTGTTGACTATCTCGCGGAATCGCGAGTTCTTCGATGACAGGTAAATGGTGTCCGGATGGAAGACCACGTCGAACACCATGCAACGGACATTCTTCTTGTCAAGGTCATCGCGAGGTGGTATAAGCGTGTACGGAATAGACCATTGCAAACCTCGGTGACCTTGCTCGGAAGACGGTTGGCTGCTCGGCCGTGCCACGATGTCGCTTTTGCTGATGTTCAGGAAACACTTCCTGTCACCGTTCACGCTGGTTTTTATGACGTAACCAGGCTCTGGGTTAACGAACGTAACGTCGACGCCCCGTTCCTTCTCTAGCTGCGTGATCTCCTTCTCGTAGATCTTCCTATTTTCCGGATCGGTCACCTCCTCCGCGTACTCGATCAGCAATTTCCGGAACTCCTCCTTCTTCAGGCACTCGGTCAGGTTCTTCAGCTCTTCCTTGGTCACCTCCAGATCTTCCCAACTTTTCCTACGTGTCTCGTACGCGTCCATCTTATGAAACGATGTCGCGTGTTTACAAATAAACTTCTAGGTAGAAGGATCGCGAAGCTCCTGTACCACGTGGATGGATGCGCCACTACGCCGGCCGGTTGAATAGCGGTCGGGCAGGGAACTTCAAAGGGTATAATGGCGTGCGCGCGCCAGTTTTCTTCGACTACTCCGTTACATTTTTCTAGAAGCTCGTAAAAGAGCCTGTAACCAACTTCCTCCTACGGGTTCCAAGCACCATTAAGCTTCCCATTCGCCAGAGAAACTTGCTCCAATCCTCAACGACACCCTCGACGCTCAACCTCAAAGCATTTTTCAGATCCACTCGCTCATACTTTGTAGGTATGCCAGTTACTCAGTTGCACTGGTATCGAACTAACATCGTCAGAGCTACGAAGGTCGATGGAAACATTGGTTCCATAAGTGGAATCATCGCTTTCCAGCTTCCTTTCACCGTACTTGATTCCGTACAGCACAAAGAACGATTTCGTGCATGGCTTGATTAAATAAAAAGCTGACAGATTTATAGGAGGAGTTGGGTAACGAAAGTTAGAGATATAGGTAACTTGATCTCTGGCTTGGTACTCTTACAGCAATGAGTCTACAATTCAGACATCGAGCGAGAGTAATGTATTGGCTATTCGAGCAGGTTTAATTATTCAGGTTATTCCCTCGAAGCTATTTTTCATTCATGATCGAGCAAATGCACGTGGAAAAGCGGAGTCTCGCTTTTCGCGAGACCCGCGGATGGTGGGAGTTAAGGTGAAGATGTGGGGATCACGCGGCACCAAGTCTCTGACCCACTGACATTCTCCTCAGTTTCTTGGTAGACACTAACGTCGATGATCTGTGAGCGGAGGTCTCGATGTCTGTAATCAGGATCACTGGTGGTCGAGTACTCTTTGAAAAAGGAACGTAGCCACAGTGTCTGAAGCTCCATCGAACCTGAGTCTGACATGCGTCTAAATCGCGGCTACCTAACCAGTGCCGCTGTCTGCTCGACAATCCTTTTCATTGCCCTGAATTCGAAATCAACGCTTGATTACACGAATGATTCAGGAGGCAATGCAGAAAAGCATTACGCGGCGGGACAGGGAATCAATAATGCCCAGGTGAATTGCACCCGATAAATTTACATAGAATAATAATGAATCAGGATTAGAGTACGCCCGCCTGTTTTAACAAATCTCCAAGCTCTCGTCGCGCACATTTCCCCATGATTTCGTTATTTCTAAATGCGCCGTACATTGGACGGATTCTTTTTCGTTCGGTCAGTGTTCTGGTCGAGTTCAAAGCGCGCTCGATGCAGTGAAAGTGCGTCAGCGAAGGATGTAATTGCTGGAAAGTGATCTTTCCCTTTTGTGATTTATAAACGAGTTCGCCGGAAGCTGCCCGTAACGTATAGAGTCAGGGACCTTCCGTTGACACGTGATGCTACTATGTCGATAATTACGTACTTTTGTATCGCCCGGCTCGTCCCATTGATCGCGTTAAATTAGACGAATCAATCATCCGCAAGCATTGTAACGTAATGATTATCGTTAATCTGATTTACCACGCAGACGTATCGATACGTTACACCCTCTCTCGCGGAATTGGGCGCTCGTAGGAGTCCGTCAAAAATGAACAAGCACATCCTGATGCTGACACGCGTACCAGACGCCGGGGCTGAACTTTTGGTCCTGATCTTGCAGCGTTTGCAAGGTCACAATGCTTTTAAGCACATACGTTTGCCGCCTGGTGATCATGGGCCCTTATCAACTTTGCAACAGGTAAAAGAAAAGAATTTAAGACAGCGTGCGTGGATTTTTATGTCACAGTCGCATGATTCATCGTTGAATTCATTGAATCTTTATCTTCGATAGTATTACTTGATAGTAATACTCGAACAGCACGAAGAATAATCGTGGTTCCGCTTTATCGTTCCACCGAACAATATAACGCGAGAAACATGAATCAGCATCTGATTCATTGATCGCATAAATCCACGGAGAATTTAATCAGTGTCTGGTCGTTGCACCTTACGTTCACATTCGTGTCGGTTTTCGGTGTTGCAATCAAAGTCGCGCCACTTTCGTCTCTCCGATTAAAGCGAAGTCTAGAATTCCTATTTGGGGCAGCATAGGTATCTAGGCGATGTCGGAAATCGAGCAAGCTCGCGCGAATTATTAGGGGACGGTTCCGATAAATATTAAAAGATTCGATGTAGTTGGAGTAAGGTGATCAATCATCCTGACGGTACCCTCCGCGATTCTGGGATGTTTCGTTAGTTCGCAATTTCGCAGCTCACTCCCGTGCGATACGGTTGTTAACCGCTCCCGCGTGATCGATGAAATTAATTTCGAATCCAATCGCTGCGTGCGGCATTACTGTTCCGTTGGAATTTTAGGCAGCATGTGCTCGTATTATTTCGCAGGAGCTGCTGGTAGAGGAAATCACGAATATCATAAGGCAGGAAGCGATTCCTCTGAGCTTCGACGGTGATGTGAGATTTTTAAACTTTTCTAATTTCGGGAGGCAAGCTCCAACGTTTATCTCGCTAATGAGAAATCCTATAGGGGCTCAGAGCTTGCAGAGGTAAAATATTTCGCTAAGAGGAATGACTTTGGTACGGCGCGCTGCAAATAGAGCAAGAATTCTGTAAATATCAGGCCGACCTCGTTTAATCGCGCGCTTTTCTCTTTTCAGATATCGCGAAAGACGAGGAACGGTACACGAAAGTAGAGCCATACCTACGTTCTGCGGGCAGGATCGGCGGTGCACGTGAGTATACACGTAACGAAACAAGACTTTTCAGCAGTATTTTCGTACTTTTAGCTCTCTATAGTATTGCATGTATAATTTATAGAGAGGTAAATAACAAATGGGCATTGGAACGGGCTAAAGCAAATATTGTCGAATGGTATCCCGTTGTTGGCATTTTAGATTGCATGGAGCAATCGATAAACATGCTGGAACACAGATTCCCGTACTATTTCCGCGGTGCTAGGCAAATTTACAGAAAGATTCGTAAGTAAATAGGAGATAATGATGCTTGCACAGAGTCTCTGAGGTTCCAGTTTCAATTACTATGATCCGTTTCATTTAGGTCCTAGAAAGAAATACTTTTCCGATACCGCGAATGCATTGCTGCCCCGGGAAAAAGATATTTTCTTGAAACTCTTTGAGGATGAAATAGAGTTGTACCAGTGGTTAAAGTTTCGACTTTTCAATGAAACGTGGAATGACGTTTACGAAAATTAACAGCCACGAAGCACACGATTGCCATGCTCTATTGCTATCTAGTTTGCAATTGCACCAAAGATGTATGCTTATATTAAGTGTATTGTGTCATTAAATGAACCTGAATAAGAAATATTTTTCAATAGAGGAATGCACTATCGACAGAGTTTAGGTATGTAGAGACCCTGTTCGCACAAAAAGTGTCTAAGGATGTGTGAAATGCGATAACATTTGGGTCTTTTAGGAGATTAAGTGGTCATTCTGGTAACCACGACGCAAAATTCAGTTTTTTTTTCTCAGTGAATGCAATGAATAACAATGTCAAACTTTTTTTTTCATTTATCAGGTTACATATAATGTATACGGAACAATTTTTTAAATACACTTTTAATTATATTTTTCAATGTTATCTGGAGTTAAAAATCGCGCCTTTGAAAATACGGCGGGAGTTATTTCAGCTCACAGATTCATCTGAAACAAAAAAACCAAACTGATTCTTAATCATTATGAGTACCACTATCGCAGGTGCCAGAATTAGCCACGTAAGTCAAAATTTAACAAATTTGCGCGCATTTAAACTTCAAGTATCGAAATTTTCCATTTTACTTGAAGTTTAAATGCGCGCAATTTTGTTAAATTTTACTTACGTTGCTAATTCTAGCACCTGCGATAGTGGTACTCATAATGCATAAGAATCAGTTTGGTTTTTTTGTTTTAGATGAGTCTGTGAGCTAAAATCACTTTCGCCATCTTTTCAAATGCGCGATTTGTAACTTCAGATAACATTGAAAAACACAATTAAAAGTGTATTTAAAAAATTGTTCCGTATACATTATAAGTAACCTACTAAATGAAAAAAAAGTTTGACATTGTTATTCATTGCATTCACTGAGAAAAAAACCTGAATTTTGCGGCGTGATTACCAGAATGACCCCTGAAAGTACATTATGACGAATGCAAAGCCGAATTTTCTACTACATTCATATGTGTATATTAAGAGCAATAAAATTTTCTTAGTAAAAAACATTAAGATGTGCGATTTATCCGACCCTTTCCCCCATTGTCTAGGTACCTAGCATGTCCTTCGAAAAGAATGGCTGTATGTAATTCTAAAATAAGGTAGATTGCATATCGCTAGTTCTGCAGTAGCAGTCAAGCTTGAATGCTACGTTCGTTAAAAATACCGAAGATGTCTAAATAATATGTTATGAGTAGTTATCTCTAGAAGTATCAAAGCGGTATTTATGTATTAAAAACCAGAGAAAGCTTGAACAAAAATGGAAGATGTGTTGATGATACCAAAATGAGGGCAAAATTGTTACAAGACACTCGCACACAATTTACAAATTGTCTGTGTGTCGAAAAAATGGATGAGAAATCCTTCTTCGAGGTTCACAATTCGAAAGATCACGAATCGAAAGATTCCCACTCGTAAATATGTGGGTGGAACAAAGATTAAAAGATTAACATAATGTCGAAAGTACAAGAAAACTTCATGTAACTGCGAGATGACGAATCTGAGGACTCAAAGTTTGCAGAGGTAGATGAGGATCGCTGCATTTGCCATCTAATGTAATAAATAAAGTGTTAATTTGTGAAATTGCTAGATATTATTTCCACTGCTTCCTCCGTGAACCTTCGAAATTCCTAAAAATCAACTACCAAACTCTTCGTCGATAGTGTATGAGCAGAGATCTCTTTCATTCGTAATCACAGCATTTGAATCTCATCTTATGATGCGAATCATGCAAGTGGCGACATCTTCGGAGAATGTCTATCACCAATCGATGCTAATTCTTGTTCTATGATTTTCTGCAGCATGCACTTTCTGGAAGTGGAAAGCAATTGCACTTAATATACGTCTTTAAGTAAATGTATTTATAGAATAAATATGGGAACATACAAAGTACAAATTCAAGACAACGAGTCGCTTTCCCTTTCTTCGCGTTCCCTTTTCATTTCACTGATTGCTCAAGGTAACAAAAGCAGTATGTTAGATTATATGAAGCCACTATCGTTTATTTACACTCAATAACGTTGCAGCATAACTTCTCCGCACTCTCTATCCTTGTAACATAAAAAAAAGATGCTGTGATTACTCCAATAGTAGTTACCAACGTTGATACGATAGAAGACTATGATAAACTAATCGTATCGCCTGAACCAAAGACTTTTTATTCTCATCGTGCAATAAAACATGTAAAAATATTTACTCGAGTATCAAACGTTACTATAAAAACGTTACTATCGTCATCAACAGTGGCGCATATCGTTTGGAGCTAATGTAAAAAAAGTCAAGGGGGTATTTGTAAGCGATTTTGGTTATTTCACACGTGTGTCACGTATGCAACAGAACATGACGATCATGTTGATGTACAAATGGACGAGCAACAACACGAGCAACACCTGCCATCACTTTTTCTTCGGGTCTTTCAGCCCAGCACCAGCATTGAACTTAAAGAAAATAACGTCTCCGTCCTCCACGACGTAATTCCGCCCCTGTTGCCTGTACTTTCCAGCAGCCTGTCACGAAAAAAAAGAGAAGAAAAAGTAGTACAAACATACGAAAAGTCAGCCTAGAAGGCACCCTCGCAATCCTGACCTTTACTGCCGCTTCTGAGCCTTCGTTCTTAAAATCCTCGTACTTCATAACTTCAGCCATGATGAATCCTTTTTCGAAGTCTGTGTGAATCTTTCCTGCAGCCTGGGGTGCTTTCGTACCTTTCTGTAAGAGACGCACGGCGAATAAGGGACTGCGAGACTCCTTAAAAACTTCTTCAACTTACCTGAATCGTCCATGCTTTGACTTCATCGTGTCCAGCCGTGAAAAAGTATTGCAGCTGCAATGCTTTGTATCCCTGCACAATGATCTTATCAAGTGCGCTGAAAACAATTCGTAAAGTTAAATAGTGTGTTATTAAAGTCCTTAACCCTTTCGTTACGGTGTACATTTCCGCGAAAGTGCTTTTTTTTTAAACTACTGGAGATGCTGACTAAAATCGACGCCAGGATCGGCAGCTCATTCTGTGACGCCGGCTATAGTCGGCGCTCGTACACATAGGTCGTCGCGTGGGTGCCGATTATAGTCGACGCTCGTAACGAAAGGGTTAAATGAGAAGCTATTAAAATTCGTATAATGCACGAGTAAAATGGACCACAGTGAATCATTTGGCACGATGTATCAGAAGAAAGTGGATTCCCGGTTGAAAGAAGGGGTAGTCAAACGCAGGACTGTGTGGAATATGATTGTCTCGAGCCGAATATCGTCTAATGACAGGGTACACGAAGGGAAGCCATCCCATTCTATGGGCCCCAACGGAGTTTGAGATTTCAGAGAATACACATAAAGCCGAACGACTTAATACCGCAATTTTATCACTCTAACTCTGTCTCGAGACCTACTCCGGCGCCTCGGTTATCTGCGGTCTCGAAATAAAATCGCGGTATCTAGAAATCTTCCGTTTGTCCCCTGTCATTACGGAGTGAACCTATTTCGGGCAATCATTTCGAAGGATCGACAGAATTTGCCCAAGAATTTCGATCTCTAACCACCGACGCGAGATTATTGGGCATCATTGGCGGGCACGATTTAATATCTTCTACTGCCATCGAATGATAGTCCCGAGACTATTGGGATCGTGCTTTCGCATCGAAGCCACCTTTGTTTTCCAACTTTACTAAATCGAAACTATTTGTTCGATTAGTGGAATTCAGAGTTTCCCCTTTTCTACCACGTGAAAGTTTCTTTTTTATTTTATTGCAAGCATCATAAACGCATTTGTTCGGGAATGACCTACTAGCCAACTGAACCGGTTGATCCTCGCTCCACTCATCCCCCTGTTATGCTGGCGTGCCCGCGAGGGCAGGAGCGGTTTTCATGCAATTTTGCAAGAATTTGAATAGCCGTTCGTAAAAATATAGTGCGCCGCGGCAAAGATGCCGCAGTTTTTATTGGTCGCCCTACATGAGAGTGGGCCAAGTCTAGACGCTTGGACCGAGCCCACCATTATTATCACCGTTAGAAGATAACTCGATGCATAGCTAAATGTGGGAACCCAGCTTCTTCAAGGATGCCTTCACGAACTTTAGGAACGATCGCCCCATTTCCTAGCAAGCTACTGCGGCTAGCATTCAATAACTGGCTGTGGATACGATTCCGACTTCTCGAAGTTTGCTATTTTCAAGTTACGCACCTAGTAACTTTGCTTTCCTCGAGATACTTCTCACGCTCTGCCTCGTTCATGTCGACAAGCTTGTTCTCGAAGGCTCCGCTGAAAGGGATCAGAACAGCTCCAGGATCGTTCTTGTCAACCCATTCCTTTATTTTGACTAACCTGTGCATCGTAAGACACAGAGTTCAGTGAACGTCTGGCACGATACATTTTTCTGTACTGTATTATTTTATAGTCCCTATATACATACCATTTGTTCTTCTTACGTATATAATCCTTCTCAGAAAGATTAACTAAATAAATAACGGGCTTGGACGTGAGGAATAAATATTTATTGAGAACTTCGATCTGTAACAGACGCACGATAAGATTCTGACCCGGTATGGAAATTTGCAGGGCCGAGGAAATTAACGATGATCTACTTACGTCAGTAGCGTTCCAATCGGCGAACCTAATATGCCTCTTTTCGTCCACCATCACGCCTTTCACTTTCAGCAGCGTGTCCTACGGTGAAAAGACATTTGAGAGATTGATTAAGGAACTTTCACGCGTTTGTGTCTGTCGTGCTGCCACGCCGACTTTCGTCCTTTTTCAAACTTCCCCGCTGTGCAAATTTACTTCGCTACCAATTGGAAGAAACCAACGTTCCACTTGGTATTTAGCAGCACGAGTACGCGCCATTGGGTGGAATGATTCCGTGATCGAGCCGTGATTAGAGGACCGTACGCTCGCGAAACGTCGCTCCATTAGTTTGGCCGAGAGGACGAAGAGGTAGCTTCGAGCTCTCGAAAAGTTTTAGCAAATTGCAAAGTCTAGAACGAGGGAGAGATCGGAAATTGCCGTGGGTCAATCCACGGAAAGAGGGTAATTCGATTGATTCGTTCTAGGAAGCAGCGTACCGACCACGCTCTCTTAATTTCCTCGGTGATTTCGTTCGGTCTCCTCAATAAGCTTGCATTTACTACTTTCCTTCGCTCCTCGGCGCGAGTGCCAGAACAAAGGGAGCCACTTAGACCGATCCTACAATTATTAATACGATTTTCTGTTGAAATAAACAGTGCCTTCTTTTCCAGCCGATCCTCCGAGCATTTCGATGCGTTTTCTGCCGCAGTCAGTATCGCCGCGCTGCACTTGATAATCGAGCCTCAATTACACGTACGTGCACGGTAATAGAGGGTAGATCGAAAGATCCAGCGCAACAACAGATCAGGATCGCTTTATGTGTCTACTGTGCTCCGCTATCGTGAATCGTGTTTAACATTGCATTCAGGTGTCCGCACGATGGATAAAATATTCAACGGGGTTCTCACTTACATATTCAGGCTTGAGTTTCTTATCGTTTCCTCGGACGACGAGTTTTTCCAGCTTCTCGAGGTGTCCGTTGAGGAACTCGATGTCCTTCAGCCGTAATTCCTCGCTAATAATCTCCAGATCCCTCACGGGATCCACGTCTCCTTCTATGTGGGTAACATCGTCGTCGTCGAACGCTCCTGCATTCAGATCGTCGAGAATACAGGATCAGCACCCCTTTTTTTCAGGGATTCGTTTAATGACAATCGTTCTTCCGCGAAACTAGTTAACGAAAGTTATAACGCGCACCCTCGATACTCGTAAACCACGCGTGCGTGCGCGAGATAAGTTAGAATCCACGATTGCATGTCCAGCACACGGAAGAGGTAAACACGGTGACAAACTAATCTAGCGATCTGATCGGCGGTGTAGTACCCTCCCCCTTAACGTAAATGATTTTATCGGACTTCGTTTGTCCAGGACAATAACATTCTCGTTTATGCGAGAGACAGATAAACGAACAAATACACGTGTACCAAAGAAACTTACGACAGAGATGAAAGATGCCATCGCACGCGTTGATGTGCGAGAGGAAACTGTTCCCCAAACCTTGCCCCTCGGCAGCTCCTTTCACCAACCCGGCGATGTCCACCACGTTCAGGAAAGCTGGAACCTTGCTGAAATCACGCCGTAAAAAGATTCCCAGTCTAGCGCTTCGATCGTGTGTTATAGAAAAGTGACGGAGGGATTACGGCGCCTAGCGACAGGCGCGTGTCTGGAATCGAGACGAGGGTGTCGCAGTGACAACGAGCCGCATTTAAATGCTAATGGGAGTAGCCTCATTAAACAATTAGCCTTTGAAGAGAGGCGTCGGTGAAATGAACAAGAAGCACGGGGATGATGCCGTGTTAGGTGGCTTTCATTAGGGATCGTTGAATCATCCGACACGTGCCAGTAGTCGGACCACGCGATGTCGTTGGCAAGAAGCATTCTAGCGTTGGATCGTGGGAGGCCAGGCTGAACGGGCGCCTCTTTGATCTACCGCCGTTTCGCATTTTAATCTCTCTGAATTAACGCAATTGTGAACGAGCACGTGTCCTGCAAAGCAAACTCTCCGTTCCTATCGGCTATTCCATTTGATAATTATTTACCATTACTCCCTCTATGCACGGTTTACACTTTATCGATTCCCCCCCCTGCCCTGTTTTTCTTTTATTAGTCGCCGGGCTGTTTACTCGTCGCTACACCGTCGAGGAATATTTTTTAACCGTTAACCGAACGCACGCTTTGCAGCCCCCGTTCCTCCCGTGACTCCTCCTCTTTGTACATTCAATCTCATCGTGTCAACGAGCCAGCGTGATGACGCGCGGCACGGTAAACACGGCTTTCATCGATGGTTACCGCGCTGATGCATACCGCAGCACGTATAGCGGTTTCCACGTGTTCCAGCGAAACAGCCATTATCACGGCTGACCAACTTCGAATACGCGCGGAGGATTTTCATTAACTCCTCCTGGATCAATCTTTTCGTCGCTGCGTGTATGCACACTCTAATCGAAGGATGGTCGCGCCTGTTTGAAACGCAGTTGAACAGGAACGATTCTATCCGACCAATGGAGTCTCGAACGCGCATCGCGAAAGCAAGCAGAGAAAAGCTACGCGTAAAGTCGATAGACGTTCAACATGGACTTCGCGTCGCGTAGACGAATTTAGTTCAATCTGCATTGCAGATCACGTGCCGCTTTCCCTACCTCCGCCCCGTCCCCGGCTCGCGGAAATAAAAGCGAAGAAGTATGGAAATGTCGATGGTTATTCCGACTCGTTTCCCATCGCGAGGGTGCATTTCCAGATAGAGCTCTAGCTGCTTCCCTTCGACAACACAACGGCAACGCGCGCTGGGTATTTGTCGCGTCACGATCGAACAATATTTGCGACGCTACTTACCTAGCAGGCTTGAAATACTCGCACAAATAATCGAACCTCGTGTCGGGTACAGGTACGCGACGTGCTGAAAGGAAATAGGACTGTTAGACTTCGAACGAAGAACGTACTTTACGCCTAACCACAGAGTATGAAATAATTCAAGGCTGCTTGCTTATTCAAAACTCGTTTATTATACTGAGATTACAAGGTTTCTACAATATAGATCCTGTAGAAAAGGTGTGGATTCAATCGTCCGAGTCATAGTCCGGATCAACCATAATCTGCGTCGGTGATGTCCGACGGAATGTGATAAAATGTGACGGTCTTGCGAATAGATGTGACATCAGGGACAGCTCTCCCCTCGCACTATAGTGACTGTACCTGCTATCTTTATACGTAGGCATACTGACGAAAGGGTTCAACTTCTTTTTAATGGCACGTGTTGCCACCTTGAGGATCTTGTCGCGACCGAAAATTCGCCTGTTAACTGCATCGTAGATCCCCGTCTCTTTCATGGCGCACGAAGCGTTATGCGTCTTCAGGTAAACGCCGATGAAAATCGCAGCTGTAGCAGAAGCTGACAAGCCAGGGAACTTTGGTCGAATTATGCTGATCTGATCTATAGCTTCGATTATCACCTTCGCCACAGTCTGCTCTAAGAAACCAAGGTCTGGTAGATTCTTCACGTCGATGGGTGGCATTGTCCGTAAAAAGTTCACATCCACGCTCGCGTATTTGTCACACTGCGCCAGAAATTTATCGCGACAGTCCTCTGTACAAAACAGGTACACGTTGTCCTTGTACAAAACCCCTATACTCGTCTTTCCAGGTACCAAGTTCCGAAGTGGTAAGCCCTCCACGTACGTCACCAAGCAAAAACCTCCCGCTTGTAGACGTTTAGCCCAACAAGAGTGTTCTTTATCAACCACTTCGGCCAAAACACGAGGACGATCTTCTGGTAGACGTGCCGTGTTCGTAGGCGGAAGGTGTTTCTCTGGATTCTTAATGAAATCATTCATATGTCGCGTACAGATCCAGTAGAAGTGCCTCCGGAACTGAACCATTCCTCGATGGTCAGGCGGAGGTCCAGAACTGTTCATAGTGTTCTCGTAAAATAAGCACAGAGGGCAATACACTTCGAATAGACTCTGCCGCCTCCTGAATTCGTAAGGCGAGACACTCATAAATTTTAAGCTGTGAACTTTATCGTAATCACATTCACGGAAATACTGTCTGATGTTGGTGTATCTGAGACACGCCTCTGCATCAGCTCGAATCCACATATGCCACATGCTCCTAGTTGCATCGAGCTCGATCACGTTCTGAGCGAATCTTTTCAGCCAGTCGCGAAAAGCCTCCTGGTCTACTGCCCAATTTGAATAACGATGCGCCAAGAATTTCTCCGAGAAATTCGCTGGTTTCTTCGTCTCGTCAGCCTCATTCAACAAACACTCCGTGCAGAACGTCAGACTCGCTTTCAAATCGAGTATGACCATCGGCTGAACACCCAGAAACGTCAGCTCCTCGTACTCGCGGCGGTTCGAGGGGAAGCCATCCAGCACAAAACCCTGGGAAGTCGAGCGAGGATCGATGGAGTACATTTCGACGGCGCGGTACAAAGACTTCTCAGGGACGACGCGGCCCTCTCGAAGACGAGGTTCCGCGGATTGTGCCGACTCCGTCCAAGGAAAATACCTCAGGACGTGACGCAGAGCAGTGCCTCGAGTTACTACCTTCAGACCGTAGTTGGCCGCGAATCGACGAGCGAGGGTCGTTTTTCCGCATTTAGGTGGGCCGATAATGGAGAATCGGAAAGGGATAATAGGTGCGCGACAATCTTGCTCGAGGTACTTCAATGGATTCTTGGAAAATGCGGAATGAGCATCTTTACCACCGACAAAGTAAATGAATTGTCGATGCACCACTGGATAAATTTCCTGCTGAGCCTCCAATGGCAGAAACATTTGCAGGGGTGTTCTATTTTCGTACAACTGTACAGGGCACCAGCGACCGAAGGAACTTAGGAGATAGTAACCATAATCGAGGAGCAGCTCGGCTGTTTCGAGATCCATCGTGTACACTTTCTCGGTAATGGAAATGTCTCGACTGGTGAAAGGGTCGAGGAGCCTCATAACTTCGAAGAGGACATCCCTCGAACTTTTTTCTGCGTCCACGTGTATGTACGGTATCGATTCGTTTTCCAGAGCGCTTCGCGTAGCATCTAACTTCTGAGACTCGCTCTCGTAAGTTTCCCCGAACTGTTGCTCGATTTTCTCTCTCGCTGTCTCGAAATCTTCCCAGTCGGTGAAAAGTACAGGTTCGGGATTCTCTTGGCGCCAAGTCTCCGCCAATTCAAACCGCTTCAGTTCCAGGATTTCTGAATCAACGTAACCGAGAAATGAATAGTCGTCCGTCAGTGTATCATTCTCGTGATCACTGATCGAATGAAAAGAAGTTTCCTCGCCCTCCATAGTTCGTGGATCGAACGCTTCACACAACATCTTATCGATCCATGCTTCTCGATTTCTTTCGTACTCGTCAAGTTCGTCCATGTACCGCACCTCTTCAGCGCGCTTCTTCTCTTCCAAATTATTCTTCCAGGACTGTAGTAGTTCAGGCATTATCCTTTCGTGGCATGTGTCTCGACCGCAACGAAGTTCTATTATCACCTCAGGCACTGTGTAATACTCCCGTGCAATTTCCACGTCCTCTGGGCAGCTTGGAAAGTTATCGAGTACGACACCGTGGAAATTATAAAGCCCGTCGAAAAATTCTAACAGACATTCGCAAAGCATCCTCTCAGGAAGATCACCGCCAGTGCCCCAGTAGCGTCGGACAAAAGTTTGCACCGTGGCTTCGTCACTGGTATACTTTTCGTCGTGTAGATCTTCCGGCAATTCTACTTCCTCCAGGAGATCCTCTGACGAAGTCAGGACATCTCTACGTGAAACTGGTAGCATCCCTCGGTGCTTCATGAACATAGTGAAACCTTCAAAGTAATCGATATGCGCCAGACCGTATTCTCGGGATATCCCATCAGCCAACGCACTTTTTCCACAACCCAGTGGGCCAATCACACTAATACGAAGGGGCGGAATTAAAGACAGTGGTTTCCGAAGTGGAAGAGACATATTTTGCGGACCACGTACGAATTCTTCGAGAGCAGCGTCGCTGGAGAGAAGATAGATTTTATCCATAAAAATTGCGCTGAAATCCTCTTTACCTTTCCAGAGAACATTATATTTTAATTTCGCCACTGGACAGTAGTGATTAGTGTCCCCCAAGCGACGATTGTCCTCTTTCTCATCCAAGTCCACAGTGTGTCCTTCATCCCCTTCTTCCCCTTCTTCGAAATTTTCCGTATCGTCGGCCATGGCGATGTATTCCGCGATATCCTTTTCCCTTTCCTTATCATCGTCGCTCATAACCTTCGCTTTATCCGTGTAACGATCTTTGATGCTCTGGATTACGTACTTGGGGACGTCGCTGACTTGGCTAACGTTACAGGTGACCAGATTTTTGCAAGCCTCTGCCACTTTCTCCCTTATTTCTTCCCAATCTAGTTGAAACTGTTGAATGTGCCAGAGGTATTCTATCAATCCCCGAGATTCCTCTTCTTCTCCTCCATTGTCTTCGTACGTATTCATACCCTCCAAGTATTCCCTCCCTGCCTCAAGGTTCGCTTGAGAATCCTCCTCAGCGTCATGAATGCTGTGCCACTTGGATAACAAATATTCATATGGCTGCTCGTCAAATAAGAGGATCACATCTTCAAAGATGATCTTCGAGTCTTCGACAACCGTTTTCCAAGTATCGATATCGGGACACATGCCATCCACGATGTAACTTCCATCTCTCCAAACATTGATATCTATTTCTTCCGTCGGTATATCTTGTACCCTTCTTACGATGATGTCAGCCCTGTCTTCCAGGCCTGTACGAGTAAGTGACTCGAAGAACGTATCAGAATCAACGTCCACGACAGATTTCGCAGCTTCGTTCACGTTTATGATCGTACCCCCAAACGTCTGCGCTAGCTTTTCACAGAGATCAGACTTGCCAGAATATTTAGGACCGAGCACAACCATTTTACACGTTGGCCTGGGAGAGAAAGGGATCAGGAACGTTCTTGGATTCTCTATGAACGTGTCAGCTGCCTCGAGTGACGAGAGGAAGAACAGTTTGTTCATGAATCCGACCGCATACTTCGACACTCCTTCCGTGGTTCTTCCTTTGGTTAGTTCAACTGGGCAAAGAAACTTCCAGGACGACAGTCTCCATGGATATAAAGGTGAAACGGTTTCCCTGTTGGTCAGATGTTGAAATGCTTCTTCGTTCGATTTGCTCGCGAACTCGTCCACGGACAGTGGCGATTCACCTCCGACGTTCACTGCAGCTAGGTCTATGAATCTTTTTGGGAGAATCACTCGTGGAGCCGGCAGTGTACGTAGACGCGCAATCACGATTTGAAGCATTCGAGACACTGACGGCCGACCGTCCACGCGTATCACGTTTTCTGTTTTATGTAGCCGAAGCCATCTGTCGATGGCTGGCATTGCGAAACGTTTGTACAGTTCGCACTGCGCCTCCACGTTCGGTTTTCTGTTAGAAGGGCGTTTTAATAAGTACTTCCTCAGGTACCGGTCTAATATCTGCTCCTCGTTCAGCAGTTGTTCATACGACTCGAAGGCAACGTTCGTTTCGTTGTCCGTTCTATTCTGAGAGAACAGCATTTCGATATTTTCATTGATCCCATTGAAACCGGAGTCTACGGTGCGACCTGTTGCTGAATCTATGCGAAAATGTTCACGCTTTCTCGCGACGTCCGCATCGGGACACATCACTTGGATAATTATGGATGGTTTTATAGGCCACATTGTGAAGATATTTTCTATTTGACTGGCAATAAAATCCTCGTAATTAGGCGCAATCGCGCACGCTTGGTTCTTGAATTTCTGATCAGAAGAAATTTGAAGCTCCTGGGCGTCGCTCGAAAGTACGTGACTTTCTTCGAGAAAAGCCTTTGCGCCGCATATTCTATGAAACGACGAGTCGAATATTTTCCTGAAATTGTCGGAGAGATTCTGAACGTCCGACTGTAGTTTCGGATAACTCGGATAAGAGGAATAATCGAGCGTCTTATTGGGAATCAGCGGTAAACCAACCACGATGTACCCTTTGTGAAACACGTCCCTTTTATTAATCCTATCTTCTATTAGATTCATGATAACGTCAGGACTTAAATATTCGCCCATCTTTAAAATATTCGTAATGGCTCTACCCTTTTCTGTTCCCTTGTCGATTTCTTCTTTTACGAGGGACACTGGACAAATCAGAACGCAGTTCCAAGTGTCAGCAATCATGCTTGCAAGATTGGTGGTATTGAGACCAGGTTTACTGAAAACAGCGAAGCAGATTGGTTTTCCTTTCAGATATTTCTCTCTTGCTTCGGCCTCGCGATAGGGATCCCGAGTTTCGTAAGGATGTTCCGGTGGTTCGAAGTGCGGCTTGACGTTCCCATATTTCCTCGATTCACACTCCACGGGGAATCTAGTAAATGGATTCGTATCCTCGAGGAAAGCATAGTAAGCGCTAGCTTTTGGATACACGCATGTGTGAGGCTCAGGCCACGAATGAACATACTTCTCGCGAGGATATCCCTTAATGTACCGGAAGAAACTCTTTTTCACGATGAACGACGCATCTGCATAAAACTTTTCGTCGTCATCCCGACGTGCATCGCGCTTTTCACGAATGGATACTTCGTCACACATTGTCGAATATATTACAGCGTTTAACAAAGCCTCTCCTTGAATGATTCATTTCGAGGTTACGCCGTAATACGACGCAGACAAATGACATACAGGTTAACAGGAGGTTAGCAATTCACAAAAGGCTTTTTTCACGGAGATGCGAGGTAAATTGAAGCTCGAGTAACTAACAAATATTACGATGAAAAAGTAAGCATGCATAGTGAATTAAGATACTTATTTTCATTGGGATCGATGGTGCAGAAGGGGAAGTTCTCGGCAGCCGCCTGGCTTTTGGTGAGAACATTGAAGAACGTCGATTTCCCTACATTCGGTATGCCTACTATGCCAACTTTTAAATTCGTACCAACACGGCCGATAAGTGGTTTCCGCTCGGGCTCCTCGATTTTTTTTGGCGCCATTCTAGGACAGAATATGAATCCAGTGTTATACTCGAACATACTCAATACCAAGTGGAAACGAATCCTAAAACACGGCTTCACTGTTATCCGATAACTACCTAGCACGTGTTCACAGCGTCATTGGTCCAGGATGACCATAGACACCGATACCTCTTTGTCTACAGCCCACAGACTAACGTGCCGGCGTGCAAAAATCAAGCCAGTATGGATACATCGGAGGGGTGGGGGATATCGGTTTGCATGGATAGAAATGAAAATGATCCAACATGGATCAGCCACGCCCCTGTTTCTCCAACCCTCGGAGTCTTTAAGAGTCCACCATGTTTCGCGTGTACGTGTAGTGCCCCCGGCCTCGCGATGCTTCGAATGGAATCAAGTCGAGTCGGGTGGAGTGGAGTCCAGCCGAGTCGGCTTCTCGAGCATCGGGACGCTTTCGAGCGCTCCGGGTGACTAATTATATTAATGCGGACGGCACATCAAGCGATTGCTGTATTTACCGCGAGATTGCCCCCCGTTCTTCCCCCCGTCCTCCGGTGTACAACGGCCCGCGCCATATCAAAGGACGAAACAGGTACCAGACGCCTACGGGAGGCGAAGGAAAGCTCGGAGAAGCGAATTCGAGAGGGAAGAAGGGACGAGGTGGATTCACCGAGCAAAGATGCGAGGGAGGAGGAATACGCTGGCCAAGGGGACCGACGATTACTGGGCACCAAAGCCGCGAATCACCGGCATCACGCCGGGAATCTGCAACCGTGCCTCAGGCCGCCAATCCGCCACTGACTTCGCGGTTCTTCTTCCTCCCCTTTCTCCTCTTTCGACTCTCCTTCGCCCTTCCCCCTTTTCCCTGTTCCATCTTCTAACCATCGCCGACCTTCCTCCCTTTCACCCTCGCCGTCTATCCCCCGAAACTATCGAGTCCCCCCAGCGCGGTTCAACGCGAAACCGTAAGCGCGGCACCTCTCGTCGGCCTTCATCTCGGTCCCCAGGAAATTTGCAAATTACGATAATGGAGGAGAGGAAGGTATCCGCCCGCGATGCTACTCAACAGCCTCTTTGGCGCCGCGGTATCACCGTCGCCTCCCTCCTTTTCATGATCCTTCGTTGCTGTGAGCGTACACGCTCCGCGAACCATCGATCGTTCGAATGCGATGCTATTAACGTGAAACGGGGAGTAATTAGTACAAGGGTTTTGAATACAGGCTTCAAGCTTTTGAATGGACCGCGCATTTGTAGTACGGGCTTAAGGTTATTGGGGGAGCTTGCACGCTCGCGCGGCCTTGCACGGTGCTGCCTCGTAGCACTTGGTTCTGGAACCACGCGCAAGATGCACACTGCAACTTAACCTTACTTTTCTCGGGGAATGGAACAGTTTTATAGTCATCTTTAATCATTTTCAATTTCATTTCTCCCGATGTTATAGTAAGAGGCATGTGTTTTTCGTTTATACGGAAACCTAGCGTGTACCATCCTACAGGAGAGACTAGCGTCCAGTCAGTTTTGCATGCACGTACGTTACCTGACTTGCTCGAAAGTTACGGTAACATGTATGAAAATCAAATCGTTTTCACTCACTGTACAGTGTGATCAGCGGCTAAATTTTGGTCAAATACCTTATAGATTCTCGTTACTTTCACCTAGTAAATATCACGGCACAACGCGTGGCACAGAAAGGAACACAGCACCACTGTGAGGTCACACGTTCAACCGGCCTTCTGGCTGGAAGCAGGCAACAGCATTACCGACAGAGAACCTCTTCAAATTCGATAAAAAATACTCGCGAAAGATTCGGTTGTAATGTTGTTCAACGAACGAAGCTTTTCTTAAGCCATCGCACAGTCGAAGTAAGAGAAACCACAGCATTCGGTGGTGTTATATTCTTCAGTTAGGGCCACTGAAATTATTCAACCAGAACTTACGATGTCAGAAGATTAGACCTGTTCATGAAATGTAGCTTTTGATGACCTTATTACAGATCACATATCACTTTTACCAGTAGGTGTATTTTATTCGTCTTTGCCACATTTCACCTATAAATAGTGTTTCGTTATAAACCAGTGACCAAAGCAGTGACAATTTATTTGTGAATTAATTATTCCCATTGGCATTTCGGTACTCATCAGCCTATAATCCGCGTAAAATGAGCTTCCAGTTGATCCTAATCATTCCATCTCCTCGAAGCGTCTGTTTACGAGCGAGTTCATTGTGATTCTAGGAATAGCTTTACAAAATGAAACACTACCTCTCTAATCTCTCATAGAAAAAAGGGCCATCAAGCAGGGCTGATCGCGATGCTTTCGCGGAAACCGTAAACACGCACATTGCCTTCAAACAAATTTAAAACCGTTCCAAGGTCGCAAGAAAAGCACTCGCGATTCAAATTGCGCCCCTATCGCTCTGAAGATTGTACTTCAATTCGAGCAGAACAGATGTACGATCACTTCGGTCCACGTAATTCGCGATGCAGCCGAAGATTCGTATTGATAATGCGTATCGTTGCGAAGAAAAGTGGTCCACTCCGAAATCTGTATGCGATTATTCGAGTCCTGTTCGATGGTGTGCGCATGTGATGGGAACGCACGTCGTGGATCACCGGAGGGCCGTAATTCGAAGGATAATATTAAAATTGCCGTAGAATGAAACAAAAAAAGAATCGAACACGTCCACGCGTGCGCGCGTGTGTGTGTGCTCTGATGTCTGCCCTGGTGGCGCCGTGAGATCAGAACAGCAAAAGGGAGAGGCTATTTCTCGTCTAAACGGGAAATTTATTTAATTCGATCTGAAGGAAAATCGCTGGGGAAAAGTTGCTCCTTTCCTTGTCAACATTTATGGTCCTTCAACTTCAACCTCATGTACTCCACTTATTCGTGGAAGTGCATCCTTATGATCGATCGCAGAAGTTGCAAAGAAATTTGCATTAGACTTGCAACGTTCCGAAGCTTCAGGAAGCATTTGCTAAGGTATTGCGTTAACTGCATTTCAGTCAACAGATTTCTAACGCGAAGTCGTCGTTGCGGCGTGTGATTATTTCAATTATTTTATTACGAACCGTATCAATCTCGGCCCATATAATGCATATAATCAGAAGGCTATTATTCCACGAGCGCACGGCCGGCGGAAAGGACCTTTCCTCTGCATCCCCTCGGTCCATAGGTCCATCTCAAGTCGGTCGTTTTCGTGATATTGTAATTTGGAGACCGCAAACCCGCTGACGTCACTGGTGCACTGGAGCATCTTGCCAGCGCGGCGTGCACGGTCGATTCTCCTCGTCGTCTTCTTATTGCCCGACAATTTCGATGAAAAGCATATTAACGGCCGACGAATTATAGGAATTTCGGCAGATTAGATATGCGCTGAATTGAAGGATTGCGTTACTAATTCCAGCGGAACGCCGACGCGCCGTTCGTTACATCGAGATTTATTTGTGTACGGCGCCATTGACGGGCATCGTCCATGCGGCAACGTTGTTAGGTTTCTCTACATTCTCTAATCCTTGCCTAACAAACTCCAGATACGTAAATCTAAGGAAGATAATTGCTCGAACGTGTTCGTTACCGAATAAAAAGCAACCTTCCATTTGTCGTAACGATCAAGGTAGAAAGCTGAGCCAACAAAGAAAGCGCATTAACTTTTTGTCCAGATATTACACACCTCCTCAGGGGGCTCTCGTTTGCTTAGAAGGCAATCGTAATGCGGCGTTTTCGAATCCGCCGTGTGGTTTTCTAGCTACGAAAAAGAAATAGAAGACGGATCGTAAATGGAGCGCCGAATAACAGGGTAGAAGAAATAAGAACGGAGCTGGTATCCGCGGATAATCAATGTAGAAACGATTGTTTAATGAGCAAACTCGCGGGACTCGGCTTTACGAGCAACTAACATCGGGACTATCGAGTGTGGGCCAATTAGACGGTGCATAAAAGGTTTATTTGTGTTCTTGCCGCGATGCACGCGCTGCAATCATCGTTGGAGATGACTTAATCGACGCTAATTGATAACCCTATATTCAGCCTGTTTGGAATTAGAAAAGTTCTCCCCCAGCCTGGCAATTAACATCGACTTCAATATACCATCTGTTCGATCTAGAAACGAGGGAAAGCAACGGTGAAAATTTTATTACGGATCTTGCGACTAACTTGGATAATGGGGAGCAGGGATTGTTCACCTGTGCAAGTAGAGTAAAGGCAGGTAATATGGAACGGCACGTAATATGGAACTTCGTAAAATTTCCATAAATAAATAACGAACTCTTCAGACAATCGTGTATAAATGAAATTAGGAGACAAACTTTGCTGCTATTCCTTAAGTCCCTTAAGCGACCGGGTATTGGTACATTTACCTTACTAATTAGACACAATAGACGATGGTACTGATAATTGAGCATCAGTCGGGTATCCATCATTGAAAGAGAAATGTTTATATTTCTCGTGGGGTGTAAAAGATTTTGAAAAGTGCATCAAACAGTTAAATATTGTAGTGAAGGTATGTTACAAAGTATTATTTTGATATCATTTATCATTAAATATATGTGTTCTTGATTATTTAACAATAGTTTACCAATAAAGTTACTTTCTTCTTAGTATAATTCTTAGTTTCTTGTCGGAACACGTGTGTGTGCGTAATATGGAACATAGGGTAAATTCGGGAGACGCGGTCGGGCCAGAGAGTTGGTCGAGTCGCTATATTTCAGACTCTATACGTAAAAACGGGTTAAAGTGCAGACCAATTACATCTCTAGAAGCCAAACAATTGAATGAATAGCGTCACTTCGGTTCGTTCTGTGTTTTTCTAGATTTACAGGCTATAAAAGGTAAACTGAGGTTACATTTAACCTCTTTTGTCAAACAACGATGTACAGAATCCTATTTAAAATATACTTCTAAGTTTATTTTCGTTTAATGTTTGGGAATAATAAGATATTAGAGATATTGAGGGACAATGCAGCCAAAGTATTTAGCCATATTAACTCTTCCTCTCAAAACTAACGAGAAGACCATCTCTCCCTGCAGAAAGGAGAGATGGTCGAGTTATGATTCTTTTATTATTTTTATTTATATTTTTATTTTTTATCATTATTTTATTATTATTATTGTTTATTTATTTTATTTATCCACTTTTGTATTCATTTGCCTTGCTAATCGCCGGTAGGTAGTTCGCTTTATCTTTGATGTGTCCTTTACTTGTTTAGCATAAACAAATTAAATATCAATGAATCTGTAGTTGTATTCACTCATAAATAATTTTGCTTTCTTCTTTGTTATTTTTCCGTGAATGATTATGTGAGTGGTCTCTGCCAACGACGAAAACCATTTCTCCCGGCACCTCGGGAGAGGTGGTCAGATGTCATGACTTCAGTTTTCAACCCGATTTACAGTAAATATTGTCTTAAAGCAAATATCGACCAGTTTTTCCGAATCAGCATAAAATTCTGAACATATTAGGTCTTTCTGATAAAATAAGTAATATCTGTATTAGTTTTAATAGCCATTTTATATTAGGTCGACCGCGACTCCCGGATTTACCCTACCGAGTAACATAGATGAAGTTGATAATGACGATGACGACGATGATGCGGAATGCTTATTTTGCGATGGTAATTATAAAAATAATGGCAATGAAAAGTAGACCCAATGTATTCGCTGCTTTCAGTGGACACACGAAGAATGTGGGGCTTGCGACGTATTATTCACGTGCCCCACGTGTAGGAGACGCAGAAAGCAGGAATAAATTCCAAAAATTATGAATATTTATTTATTTGTATCTGCTACTTAATAAATATTCATTTTAAGTAAAAAAAAGTAAAGATTTTTGAGTTTCCTTTGCAAATTTCCTAGGTGTTCCATATTAGAACCCATTTTTTTGAACGGCCGATTTTCACTCTTTTTAGTTTTTTTACTATAATTGCAAAACAATTGGATTTTTTTACATTTGACTATGTAAATATGATTATGCATTAGTCCCTTCGTCCCCTCACGCCAGTTTTATTTAAAAAAAAACAAATTCCCCTACTTTTGACTAGCTTTTGAAATCAGATGTTCCATATTACCTGCCTTTACCCTATGTGTATCGCTAGAATCAATAAGTATCTGCTAGGGAGAGTCTTAACTCGGGGTATTCTGGTCTAGCGCGCGAGTTTCATGACCATTTTTCAGAATTTTTCATGGGCAATCAAAGTAAGTATACTACACAAAGTTTTTCCTAAAATCTTAATCGTCCTTTTAACTATATTTACAAATTTTTTTGTCGTGAAAAAATTAGTATGACATGTCTGTATGAAGACATGAAAATTGTGTGTTTTGCCACGATGCTGCCACGATTCTGTCCTTCGTAGGCATCTGAAACGAATGATCAATGAAAAAAATTATTCAGTAAGAATATGGTTATCGTCTGAATCGAGATTATTCATTGAAATTAATTTTTCACAAAATGGCATCATGTTGAACAGATAAGTTCCTTTTTTTTCTGACGGAGTTTTCTAGACAACATGGCACCATTTTGTGAAAACTTAATTTCAATGAATAATCTCGATCTAAACAATAACCATATTCTTACTGAATAAAATTTTTCATTAATCATTCGTTTCAGATAAGCATCTGAGTATATTCAGATAATAAACTTCGTGCCAAAGACCAATTCTCAGTTTCAATTTGTTTCTTTGTAATTAATTGAAACAGAAATGCTTCATTTTAGATAGGAACGACTGCCTAGTACCCTTAAGGAATTGAAGAAAGAACTGGAGGAATCGTTAGGTCGTAACGATCTTGTAACGACTTCCCAACGAGTTGGATACACGTTTACAAATGTCCATTGTCTGCATTACGCGCTCATAAAACCCGATACTGTTTCTACGTTGCATCCGCTGTTTCGTGCGTTTACGAGGCAAATGAAGGATTATAGGATGACCGTTCTCTCTTTCCTCAGCGGTTGGTCCATCGTTTACAAACATTATATCTACCTCTGCACTTCCTCTCTTCTCCTGTATATCCATACTAGGGAACATGTTGAGCAGTGGCGCACTCGGGATTTAATTTTGGAGGAGCCGAGTTGAACGGACAAATATATTTTTAATGCAAATTCAATAAAATTCGTTAGGTGATCTTAAAGATTTAATTAAAGAATAAAATCCAGATTTTTTTATGAAGCTCTTAAACCACTTTAGTCGCCGTTACATTAATCTCCTTTTTCCTTTTTCTTCGGAGATAATACAAGAAAATCTTGAAGCAACTAAGAAGATTTAACGTGGGAGTTGACATCACTGCTCTTGATTTTCATCAAGAATTTGTATCTCTTCGTCGTTATTTCGTTTGGAAAGGAGCTGTTCCTTCACATTTTCGAAGAAGAAGGAAGCGCAAGGCGCGGTGAGAGGAGATCAGCTCGAGGATGTTAATACGAGAGTCGCAGCTCCCCTATTCTTTGAAAGCTTGAAATTACATGCATTCAGGATGAACCAGATTGTAGCAGCGTGTCGGGATAGACCGCGGGTACGTCTCTAATGACTAATTGCGTAGGGACGTAAAGAAGCCTTGATAATTCCTCGAGCATGTAGCCGCGCAATTAAGGTGTAACGTTTCGAAGTTCTGGTCGTAAACAACGCGGGCAAAGTAGCGGAACCTCCGTGGCTCGGTTCCGCCCGTCAATTGTTACCAATTGTTACCAATCAGAGTAATACGTGTCATTACGGCGCGAAGGTTAGCAGCAGTGCGCACAGCTCCGCCGTATGCCGATCTGATTACACCTCGCGCAATAATATTAATTTCACGATAATTGCCCGGTGTGCGCTGGACACGCGCGCCACTTTAGATTAATATATTTTATAATTTGGCCGGCTGTTTTTCAGCAACAGCTCGTTGCCCGCGACCCCGCGGGCAACCACTCTCCGTGGACGTTTCAATTCACGGGGCGCATTAACGTAACACACGAAACATTAATTACGCCCCGCGCAGCATCGTGATCGTTTGAATGTTAATAGTTGTGTCAAGATTGCCCCAAGTGTAACGCCGCGTAAATCTACGATTATCCGCGGACCTGGGCACAGATTAATTACTGAGACAGAGGGAAAATTCGATTCTCGACACGCCTTTAACTGTCGCTGCGCAACAAAGTGATTTCATCGAAATCAACACGCCGCGTCTAATGGCGTAACTTTACAGTCCAGAAATCCGGTAGACTTGGTCCCCGCCTTTCGTCCTATCGTCGTATCAGTAGGATTACGTTCGCCAGCCACCCACGAGGGTAGTTTCGTTACGAAGCGCGGCAGGCTGCGGCCGAGATTCTTCGCTGGATAATCGATAATTGCCGTTTTGCACCGTTTGAATTAATTGCAGCGACGATGTTTATCCGAAGCTTCTTCTCTCGCGCCAGGTCTTGGACATCTTTGTATGCCTCCATCAGCATTGATAGCCATCCTACCCGCTTGCGATCTTGCTGTTTTTACACGCGATCATTCCTTTCGCGCGGGTTGCACGAGAGCGTAGATGAGGCACCGATCTTTGATCTTGTGTGTAGCTTCGATGGCGCGGCATGATTGGAGTGCAGGTTGCATAGCTTAACCAGCGATCGAGCAGCGAATCAAAAACGACTCGAAAGTCGCGATGTATCCGCGCTCCTTGCAGAGCTGTAAGAAAAAGACGAGAGGGAAGAAGACGGCGGTGGTGGTTGTAGTAGTAGTAGAAGCAAAAGAAGAAGACGAAGACGAAGAAGAAAACCAATGCGTTCGTGCATCGCGTGGCAGAAACTGAACCAACCGGTGGCCACGCCTCCTTAGACAGCCGCCAGCCAACAATTAAGATTTGATCGGCAAAAATGGTCGAGGCAAAATGGCGCTGGCCACTGAATACGTAATGCCCGTGGACGAGAGACTGGCCGACCTGCTGGCGGAACCGGCACAACACGTGCTTCCTTGCATCCGGACTGCAGTCAGACTCGCAGTTATGATTAGAGGGTAACTCCGCAGGTTACATCCACTCTTGTACCTAGGTGCAGCCTTCGTGTTGTAAGGAACATTGTTGCGAAACTTGCAACGTACCATCGCCCTCGCCTTCGTTAATACAGCGATTAAAAACGATAACGAGTTGAAATTTCTGGAACGCTTTATTAGCCCATCACATAATTTACACACAGCAACGCGATACCGTTCAAGTACATAGTCGCGGGGCTCGGATAAGCACCTCATTAGTCCCATGCGCGCCTGAATGCAGGCCACCCGAGAGGCGCCGGTGTATAGAGATCGCGGTGTCGAGCCTCGGCGGCGGATCGCTCGGCGGTTGCAGGGTCGCGATGCATCAGACCTCGGAAACGTCGCGTCGTTGGAACGTTGGTGGAATATCCACGGCGAGATAGGCATGAAAGGACACATCGAGGCAGAAATTGCAAGCTCTCCGTCAACGTGACACGGCAGCGAACGCGCTGCACTTGTTGCGACGGCCAGAAGTGCGCCGTTACGTCCAGCCATAAATCATATCGATAGCGTCCTCCAACGTTTTCATCGTTCCACGCACGTTGCGTCGCTCGATTGTGTCTGTGATCAGCGCGGCCTGATAGGAGGCTGTGCGAATATCACATAGGTGTGTAACTGTCGATCGGCAAGATTGCTTTCACTCGGCATACAGCTCTGTCTTCTTACTACGGGTCGATTTCTAGCCAATCGATCGCTCCACCGGCATTCCCTTTTCCCTTCGACGGAGGAAGAGACTCGGGAGCGGATTAAAATTGCAGGAGCGATTTCGCGAACTCACGATATCGGCGAAAATGCAGTCGAGGCTCTAATCATGGCGGATACACGCCGCGCGGTAGCTGCTACCACGTTTTACCCCTTAACTCAAGACTCTCATTACACTAATGTCCCACCAATCACGGACCCTCCGCCGTCTGCACCCCGCCAAACCCTACACTTTTTCCCAATCACTCCAATCAGAATCATGCAAACCGATGCAAAAATCGAGTAACGTCAGCATCGTCGGGACACGCAGCAGACTGCCGGCATGTACAGGGTGCCTTCCGGTTTCAGCGAGCAAACTTTCAGGGTGTATAAAGGTACCAGAACTGGGATAGAATCTGCTCTCCCTTTGATACTGTCTAGTATCTCTTTCCTCGTGTTTGCTACCCTGACGTGTTTTACGTCTGGAAATCAGAACGAAAGAGGGGAATCTATCTGTCTTTGCTCGCGATCATTTCTGCTGGCACTCGAGTTAAACGAGAAGTCGCTTCGTAAACGAGTGCGTTACGTATCAATTTGACAATTTTACGCTGAAAGATAGTCGAAACGAACGAGCGGCTCGCGTAGAAACGCGGCCTTTTGCGCCGTTTAAACGTTGCCACGGCCCATCGGAGTCTTTAACAGGGTACTTGGCGAAATAGCCGAAGAAACGCTCTTTAGCATACCGGCAGGGCCAACCGTTAAGGCGGTCGTTAAGTTTATGGGGGAGCGCGAGATGCGAGAGGTTGGCAATTAGATGCCTTCTGTGAACACTGTGATCTTCGCCACGCGAAAGAAAACGACCGTGTGCAAAGCTTGGCCGAGAGTCTCTTTAGAGGATGCGCTCTTACTCGTCCAGCCGAGGAAATTGAAATACGAATATCGCTTTGCTCGTGTTCCCTAACCACCGTGCTTCTCCCGTATTCTCGCGTCAACTTCCTTCCTTTGGGCAAGTTGGCGCGATCAATCGGGAGACCGTGGCGCAGCAATGCGGCTAAACAAGTTTCCACGTAAACGATCCACCGTCGAGGGAATCGTTGCATGAAGCCGAGTGGACGAAGTGGATCACCTCCGCGGCAGTTGAATATCTAATCGTAAACCCCGCAGCAGTGTCGTGGTCGATATAATTGCGGATAATGCCGTTTTACAACTTAGTCGCGGTTCGAAAATTACTTTCCATCTCGGATGTGGGCATGAATTTTTCATGCAGCCGCCTTGTACTTACTTTTCGCTGGCCACGTACGTGTCACCGAGCGGTATAATCTGGGAAATGACTGTGACTGGCATCGATCCGCGATCGACGCGCACAGGGCGGAAAAATCGTCGGTAGCTTTCGGCGGGATAGTCGACCGGACGTACTCTGGGGCTATAATTGGTCGCGCAGTTTCAGTGATCTTGCGCAACGATTACGAGAATCAAAAAATAAAGAGAGTGAGAAGGAAGGAGCGAAGGATGAAAAAGGTTTCTATCCGCGCGGCGAAAATGGCGCTGAGACGACCGAAGGCAACGCGGGAACTATGGAAGGCTTCGAGAGCAACCAACCACTTATCATTAGCCGCATCTTCTACCGAGCAGTCAGGGTAATTGTTTCCTCCGGTTTATAGTTTTATTCCGACTCACCGGCGCGATGATATCTCTCCTCGTTTTATATTCCTCCAGGCTACATCAACCCATCGAGACCGTCTACTTTTCTGCCTCCCTTTCTGCCTTTCCTTCACCCGACCCTAGTCTTCTTTTCATGCTTCTCCTCCGCAGAACGGAGGATACGTCCCTTTCCTCGCTTGCGACACATTCCGACCCATTCCTACTTCTGCGCATACTTTCTACACCACTGTAGCCAAGTAATTAGGTACCGAGGAGAAGGGATGCACGGTTTTATCGCACACCGCGTGCCCAGAGATTAAGCATCTGGAATGTGTGCTCGCGAGATCGACGATTAAGCAGTACATTAAGAAGCAAAGCACACGATGGGTGTACTCGAGGAGGATGGTCCTAAGACCGGAGGAGACCGTTCTCTGAAAAAAAGGGAGGAAGAAGAAGGGAATCTCTTTAATAGCGCGCCATCTTCGCGAAAGGGGTTGGCTCGGCTCTGATGGTAGCATTAACCTCGCCTAGTCGCGCGATATGGAAATATCCAAGCCACGTATAATAACATGGCATCGAGCGGTTCTTTTGGTAAACGGCGACGAAGGAACTGGGCGCAAAGTATTTTCGTGGAAACCAAGCGACCGGGTGGTGGCTGCGGTATACTCGTTTCGCTTGGAAATTAAGAGTCTCGCGTACGAGGGCGGCGCTGGAAACAGGGCCTATCGTTTAAGCCGGATCTCCATGCGAGATTACTGCCCCCGGGGGTGGCAGCGACGGCACCGGTGGAGGTGGTAGTGCTGGTTCCGATATTGGTAGTTGTAGCAGTTTACTCGAAAGGCGGGCCCTTAGGGCTCCCCTCCCATTCATAATCTAACAGAGTGGTGGATAGAACACACTGACGTCATCGGCTAGAAAACCATTACCATTGTCAATGGCGATAGGCATTGTCTTCTGTCAATCCTTGCCAATACATTACTCCCTATCGTTCGCTAATTAAGCATCTTGTGGTACCACAGAAGTCATGCGTTCACCCGGACACTGGCTAGTAGAAAACCACGAAATTGATCAACCCTGATTGCTTCCCTTGTCACTGAAGCGATGCGGAGTTTGTTTTGGAGGGTCTAACGTAAATAGTCAAGATAAATGAACCGTCCTGTGTATCCTGCATCGAGAAGAACAAAAAAATTCGTTGATATTAGATGGTAGGGGTGGAAAGATGCTCAGGTAAACAGAATCGGCTGAATTGTTTGATATCTGTGCATTTGCACACCCAGGCCAATTTCACCGATAAGGAACTTTGCTTCCGTTTTCGCCACAGTCGAATCAGGGGCCTCGAGTTTCCAGTTCTCGCCTCGGGCAGAGACTCGTGTTTATGAAATTTTAGATCTGTCTGCGCTTGGAATTCAAAGGTGACGCGTACGTGTCCCGTCTGTATTGAAATCGAGGCAGTGACAGAAGTGCACGCGTTGACGCGAATGCACCGTTACTCAAAAACGCGTGCTACCCCCTGCATCCTCGGGGGTGTGTCGGGGGCGTGAGAGTTGCAGCTGCACTCGTAGCCTGCACGCGTCTTGTGTGTCGCTGGTGGAGTCGTTTGTACACGCGTGTCGGTGTGTGGGGCCAGAAGTGTGCGCATAGAAATATCTATTAATTCGTCCCCGGCGAACGAAGGTTCCGCGTGGATCCACGGCGCACCGATAGCTTGCCATCGAACTATTCAGTTTTCGCTAATTGCGTTCGTGACGCGATCGAGGCTCCTCTGGCGGTGACACGCATACGCGTGCATGTGCGACGATGCGCGTGGTTGACAGTGCAGTGGCCGACACATGGACCGTCAACTTCTGCGCAAGAATATCGGGACGTGTGCGATGGGCATGGCCGACGACGCCCACCGAGGCCGATGGTCCTGTTGCTAAATAATAAACGCTCTCCCATCCAACAACCAGCCCCGAAAGAAGAATAACGAATGCCCAACGGCAGCCACCCCATTAGATAAAGAATCACCTATTAGCGTGCCACGGAGGGAGGAGCGGGTTTTTAGGGTGCTAGTAAAAGGGTCTCGAGTGACAGGAAGAGCCAAACGAGAAAGCGTGCGCTCCATTTTCAGGAGACTTCCGGCTCCTTTAAGGACACCTAGCCGTCTTTGAAGTTTGCCCTCGATTCGAGGAACGCTCCATAGTTCTCTGATGAATTGCCCCGGACTTGGTAAGAACAAATTCATACTGTACCTACATAGAACTCGATATCTGTATCGCTTTCGGTTGAGTACATTCACCCGCGCTCCTCATCTAAGCCCCTATAGAAGTTTACATACGATATGGAAAATCCTGCTCGGTTTATAACAACAGAGATTCTAATGCGTTGAATGGGGCGTGTAATGACTACAATCATCGGGGACGATACAATAGTATCTGATCGGATCGCAAAATGGGCACGTTGTTTTCCAAACGATCGTAGCACTCGCCATCGTTCGAATCGACAGATGGTGTCTCGAGGAAGCCACGTGTAACGTTAATAGTGGTAGAAAGCGATTCGTTCTTGCAACTCGGACGATTTCGTGGGGGCGGCTGCGCGGCTCGTGGCACAATCGGGAAACCAGTTAAAAATTTGCCGTGAAATCTGTCCGATTTAGGACAAGTACCGCTCCGTCGTAAGGTGATATATACTTCCCGCGGGATAAAAATTCAACACGCCCACGGAGACGGCTTTCCCGAGGTGCCCTTACAATTTCATTATACCGGCGAGTCGGAGCCTTGTGTCGCGGCCCTGTTACGACTCTTTTCAAAGAAGGAAACCGAGGAAATCCGCCACAATGACGGCAACACCGCGCTCTTGTCACGGAAATACAGAATCACAAAGGGTCCCTGCGAAGCGTAGGTACTCGCCAGCCTCGATCCAATGCTACTACTGCTATTGCCGTTTCCACCCGCGATCTCTGAGACACCGATTTCAAAGCACTCAAACGTACCGCGACGGCAAACGATCTCACGCAAGAAGATACAGATACTCGCGGGTACTGTTGGCGCAAAAAAGTCTGGCGATTCGACAGCATTTCCTGCAAGTGTTGCGTCGAGATTATCCAATTAATACGCGAGGCTCGCGATACTCCGCCAACAGACACACGCGTAAACGAGCATCCTCTCTGAATAATAAAACCGTGGTTTCGTGGCAGTCATTGTTTCCTTATGGCCGCGACGCAAATCGTATACCTAATTAGCCGCGCACAGGAAGGATGTATAACGCCCGCGAATAGATCTCTGTCGCTCATTTGCCGGGACATGGTCTATCACAGTCTTATTACGTGGAGGACCGCCCACGATCGCGGGCATTCGAGTATGTCGTGTTATGCTGGCTGATATCGCGACCGCGCTCCGTTCTATCGCGGCGCCGGCCGCGATTTCGCGGTGCGTGCAGAATCCCATAAAATCGCGGGCATCCTCTGTACGCGCGTGCAACGAGTACGTTAATACCCGACTCGTTAGGTTTCTTCTGAGGGGGCAATTATTAACGCGTACACGACGGGCCTCCTCTGTCGCCCAGTTTTTCCGCGGACGCGATCTTGCCGCGGCTTGCCCTCGCAACACTCGATCCTGCCTCATTTGCGTCTTTAATCGCTCAGGCCGCGGGTAATCACCGTTATTTGTCGTACAAAAATAGAGCTCCGCCGAGCGTAATGAGGATCTTGTATCGAGTTTACCGGCGCGCACGCACGGTTGCATCTGCACCATCGTACGGATGGTCGCCGTGCACAAGGGTTTGGCGGGCAAGTGGAAAGAACTCGGGCGTTTTCTTGCCGCGTCATGTTGTAAAATGTACTTAAATCCCGCGACGAAAAGGTCTATCGCGAGCTATCATTAAAATCAACGCCTTGCCCCCTCCCCCTGTGGAGGATAATTATAGACACCGTCGGCTCGAAATGGCAAACAAACGGGGCGTTGTAAATTTTCATTGCGCATTGCCCCTGGCCGACGAAAGAGGCCGGGGTTCAATTAAAATCCCCTTTTGCGCAAGAAACTGTCGAATAAGAGTGTGTATAATCCTCTACGATGGTAATTCTCCCCACGAGAATGTCGGGGTGGTTTTTTTAGCCGCGCTGTCTCTATTAGCGGGAATGGCGAAGGTTTCTTTTACAAGTCCACCGTGCCCATTCAGCATCCAATGAGCATTCTTCGAGGACAAGTTCCTTTTCAACTCGGAAGCTTCGTATATCATTCCCTAACGAGACACACGTCGCGCTGTTGGCTCAGACTCGTCGTTTTTTTATCTTCGGCCAGGCATGGAACTCATCGAGGAATCGAGGGACAGTTCGATCGGAAATGAGCAGAGGATTGGGAATCTTTCGGCGGTTCGTAGTCGACAATGGCTTATTACAGAGAGAGGTATAATGCGCATTACCAGGCAGGGAGGTTCATCTGTTTTACCCTTGCCTCTCCCGGGAGCGGTAACGAAGGTCGGGGGCATTCGGCTCGTAATGACGAGGCCAAGATCGTAAATTACGCCTGCGAGTGGAACGGAGATCCGACGAGAAAGAGAGCAAGCTCCGACTGTCGATGAAAGGGAAGTTGGTGGAAGCACGTTGCTGGGACCAGAGATCGCCGCGGTTCGCGCAGCCTCCGCTCAGCCCTGGTATTATACTCGCTGGAAACGCAGTTTGTCTTATCGTCCGTCATCTAGCAATGGCGAGAGGAGCATTGCTTTACGACTAATGGACTTGCACCGGTAAATCACTGGACACAATACGCGCCAGCCTGCGTACAATTTACGAGGGTTCAGCGGCATCGATCCTCTCTCTCTCTCTCTCTCTCTCTCTCTCCCTCTCTCGCCCTATAAAAGATCAGACCGAGCGAGTTGAAAGTGGAATTCCGCCGCGCTCGATGGGGGCTAGGGAAAAAGACTCTGGAACTCGAAGATGTTACGAACTTTCCGCTCTCTATCAATACCATCTGGCTCCGCTGGATCCGTGAATGCAACGCTGTAAATCACGGGCAAACGTAAATAGCCACGAGACGCTGACTTCTCTTAGCACCTCGTGAATGACCGGCAATAGCCGGCGACGAGGGATTACGGCTGGTGCCAGCTTTACGATCCGCCTCGGACCAACCATCGTCTTATAGAATACGCCTTTATTAAGCGCGAACGCAGAGGAAGAGGGGCCACGCATAACGAGGAACAAATACTCGCGCAATTACATATGCGCGTCCACCGACGGCGGAATTTCACCGGCGCGTTTCCATAATGTTACCCGCCCGCCAGGCTTGTAATCTCGCGATAACGTTTGCCCCGGGTATAATAATAATACCAATCACCGGGGGCCCGAGATTTCATTTGCTAAGTTGGAGAGTTTCAATTACTGTGCCCGGTGAACGTCCATCAATTTACGGTTGCAGCATTACCGCTTCGGACGATCCCGGATGCAACGGGAGATGCTTCTCGATCCAGGCGCGATCTCATCTTAAAAAGCACTTTCGATACTTCAGAGCGAAAAGCACTTAGGGAACGCCTCGGGTACGGCGTAATGGTAATAATAACGTTATCGAGGTTTTGTTCACGGAGACGATAAATGTTTAGCGACGGATGGTTACGGCCACGTAAACAAGGATCCGGGGGCGTGAGTAAATCTATAAAGGACCGAGAGGATTTCACCTGTGGTATTTTTTTTTTTTTTTCTAAAAAATGAACACCACCGACTGACCCGGATTCTCTTGCGTTCTGGTGAAAATCGGCTAGCCAGAAAGACTGCGTTTCACACCTGCCACAGGTAGAAAGGAAACCTTTCGACAAGGATTAGTAGCACCGAATGGAATTGTACTTCATACAAGTGGTCAGCGATCCTTTGAGTTCGGCGATGAGATTCGAGAAGGTATCGTGCCACGGGCAACGAGGCAGCTAATTAAATTACTCCACGCCTCTATTAGACGGCTGAAATATCCGTCGACAGGAGTTTCGACGAGTCACCGTTTCGTCCGTGGAGCCATTGTGTTCGTCGACGAATTCTATTTCTTCTTACGAATTAACGAGGGTTTGAAAGGGAAAAGGGACGCGAATAGATTAACCGTCTTTTACTTTTCTTTTATCCATCGTGCCACTTGTGCAATCCTCCTTTTGTCTTTATTCTCTACCATTGAGTTTTCTGGTATTATAAAAATTCTAGAAGGCTCGCGAGAAGATCCCGAAATAAGTGACTCTGGATTTTGCCTGCAGTGGCTTCTGTCCATTAGATGGATAAGATCTCTTGCAGGTTGATTGGACCTTTACTCTCTCGACCCCAATTTGTATCTTTCCCCCATCATCACGGGGTAGGTACCTTTGGCAAGCCGGCTTTGTCGGAATGCGAAAAAGCGATGCTTAACTCGCCGATAAGATCGCGAAAATGTCGCACCTCACCGATGGCTTCACGAGGCGAGGGGAGAATCGACGTTCCATTTTACAGGTGAAAAATTAGGCGCGCCGAGCGATCGTGGCCAGCGAATTATCAGCCCCGTAGAAGATCCGAGGGCTTGGAATTCGTTTGCTTGAACCTTGACCGACCCTTGGGCGCCAAGGATTCGTTCCCGCCATTAACGTGATCGATGGAACTATCCTGTTTGTTTATCCTTCTTTTCGTTCCCTTTTCCACGGTTAAACGCGGGTCTCTACCGATTCAGAACGAAGGCTTTCTCCAACGTATCGGGACCGAATTAGTAACGCCGTTCACTCTTCACTTGTTCCAAGTCGCATCTATCCACGATGCTTGAAGTTATAATTAAAGCACCGCGAGGAGTTATACCCTTTCGTGTATGGTTGAGAAACACTCGGACGTTGCGCCGAGTAAATTTTGAAACCCAAGTCCCGAAGCCTGACGCAGGTTTAGCGAGGAGAATCGGATAATGAGTTGGAGCAGTCCTGGCGCCAGTGGCTTCGTCATAGCCTTATTTCGTTAAGGCCGCTTTTTGTCGCTGTCTCTTTCAGAAGCCTGATTGTTAGATTTTTGTAATTACGCCCGCGGTGCGGGTACAAAAAGTTCCTCCGCTACCAAAGCATTCGGTTCCTCTGTCCGTTTTCTCTCCCCTCGGGAATCGAATATATTCTCAAGCACACGAGGAAAATGGCCATCGAGGATGCTGCCCGTTTAGCGTACACGCGCAGGGAATTCGATTAAAACATGCGACAATTCCATTTGCAGCTCATCGCAGGACGGATATTGACGGATCGAAGGGTCCGAGCTTTGAAGTGTCCTCTTGTATCTCTGGTATCACTATTGGATTATGCAGCCAGAATCGAGGTTTCAGATTCGAGCCAGGGAAGACGAGGGTCTGACTGCCTCTTCATTGTGTCGGCTTCTGCCCTTTGCCTCCACCGATAAAGGATAGCACTAGTAATGGGTTTTAATTACTTTATAATGAGGCCATGATTTGCCTCTCCGACTGGCGCCGAGATTGGAGGCGCAGAAAAACAGAGGCTGCCGGGGCAACGCGGTTTATGCTGGCAGCTTGATGGCTTTATACTTGATTTCATAAAGAACAAAGAGACGCGCGGACCTTGGACGAACCACTTTTTTCATGGGAAAAATAAAGCAAGCGGTCGCGCTCCCCTGCCCTTTGCGAATCTGACGCCGAAAATCGTTCACGATGTACTCCGCTCGGCGACAACCGACCAGAGGCGCGAAGAGCCCGGATGTTTCGAGGTCTCGGAGAGCATTAGACGCGAGGTTTAATTAAAGGAACGATCGTAGAAGTCGAGGACGTTGAGAAGATGATCCGTGTCGGCGGGACACGCGTTGTTCGCGGCTGCAGCGCCTATTAACGATTCTGAGCAGCTCATTTAGATACCTGCGCCTTCAGCATCCTCGCCGTTGAAGAGGGACAAGCGAAGAGAACGAGAAGAGTGACTAATGCGTCTGTGGCTACCTGAAAAAGCAACCATGCGGCGAAGCATCAAAGGATTCGTTGGCGCCGCCTGCGTCCACCAAAGAACCACGTCGACGTCTTACACCACCGCTTACACCGGACTTTACACGTCGCTGCGCCTTTCTCTTACACTGGAAATTTCGCCCGACGGCGAGATAAGACACGACACGACACGGTAAAAAGTGTGAAACAGTTGTTGTCGCGTATCGACGCGTCGATCTCATCCACGACAAATTGGTTGCCTAGATAGGATTCTTCTTGTACGAACGTTGCGACGTCACCACAGTGCGAGCCTCTCACAGCCTTGCGGTCTTATCGGTGATCTCGTTTAATCGTTCCATCACGGACTACTGCTATTCAGGGAACAATGACTGATTATTAAATCGTTAATCACTTTCAGTTCCTCACGGAATTCTTGGAACGTTGAATCGCATACGGGCAGTGTTTCCCTCTTCCTTTTTTTTTGCGGCGCCCGTTTAATCCGATTAATTTATCGCACGGAGCAGACTGAATCGCGATAAATTTTCGCTGGTAAATCGAATGCAAATTACAAATAAATTGCACCCCTAACCACGGTTCGAGCGGCATGCAACTTCTGTGAAACGATTTCCCTCTGGCTTCGCATCGCGGTGCTCCCTCTCTCTTTCCCTGTTCCGCGGCTCTCGCCCATCGTCCCTCTTCCTTCGTTCATCAGGGTCTCGCGTATCAATCAACTAATTGGTCTATGGGCCAATTATATCGTTATTTAATTAATTACAAACGCGCACTCGCCGCTACGCCAGGGCATCGGAGCCGCGGCTCGCCCTCCGATTCTCTCCCGGTCTGCGCCACCTAATTACAACCCGCTCCTCGATTTCTGAATCGCCGTTACCGTTTCTGTCTTTCCACCGGCTACCCCTGCGCCCCGTTCGTGATTCGCCGGGGCGCCTGTAGAAAATTGCACGCGCGTGTTCGAAGACTGGAACCAGCATTCGACCCGTACGCCAATCGCAGAGGATGCAAGTCGAAAACGAAACGAGCGTTGCGCGCATCCCCAATTATCTAGATCGCGTTTGCTCTCGTTGCATTATCCCCGATCTCCTTCGCGTGCTCCCGCCAGTTATCGGATGGACCTGCTGAATTCGACGTAACAAGCCGCATTCGTCGTTATGCAAACGATCATCGTATACCCAGCCATTTTTCACCGGTGCACCTTCGCATTCCGTGTATACGGAAGTCGAAAGCATTACTGTCTCGTTTCTCCTTTGCAATGACATCCCCAATGCCCCGCGCTGTATTTCCCGTGACAATTTACCCTGAACCGTTTCTGCACCTAATGCTATACGGAATGCCTGGCAGACAATTGCCTCTTGTTGGATGCATCGTGGATAATGTATGCCCGACATTGTTGCCTGTCGGTTACCCACCGCCTTGGGATCGATATAAGTCGAAACATGGCGGCTTTTCTGTACGCGCTCGTTCCCCGTGCCGCCTATGTGTAATGCATCTGCTCTGGAATCAGGGAAAATTGCAAGCTGATTCGACGGGGAAAAAGAAACAAGGGATTAAAAGCTCGTTACGGCATACGTTCGCGGCCTTTTTCTACGTAATACCGAGCGTGGAAAAAAAGACGATCTTTCTTTCGTGTTGATAAGTGGCCAATCGAGTAGAAGGAGGAAGTCCCGGCTGAGTATCCGTACGCATTTTGTCGATACTCCTTTGGTCTGTCATTACTTAAGGGCGAAGGCTTACGAATCGTATGTAGAAGGAAGTGGTAGCATCCCTCCACGAGGAGTTGTAAATGTAAGCGTATCATTATCGCCGTGAAGGTACGCCCAGGCCACATTCAGTTTTCCCATCAATCAGCCCTTTCGAATTGTAGACTATCAAGCGTACGCGGGGATGTCGTCGAGCTACGGTCACAATCTCGCCTGTACCGAAAACTAAAATTATCCCGGTGTCATAATTTATCGCCGTCCGAAGGGTAGGAAATCCAAACCTACGATTACCCTCATTAACGTCGATATTGTCGTCCCTCTCCGCTGTTTCACGCACATTTCCTTTTATATCCGACCATTTCTGATTTTATATTTGCCGGTCCTTATATTCCCAACGAAATAGAAGGAAGTGCAAGTGGTTGTAGAATACACAAACCTGGAGACGATCGGTAGAAGCGTTTTCATCTCATATTTCAACCCCTTGCAGCTCATTTAGGAGAATAGCCTTATGAGTTTGCACCCTCCATGAATTAAACACTAATCTTCCTTAGAAACCAGGAGGAAAGACAGAATTCTCAGAACAGTAAAAGGGGAAATCGAAGCCAAAGGGGATGATAAGGAAGCCACGTGTGATACGCCAGCGTGAAAATCCCTGGCGGATGAAAAAAAGGGGAGGAGGGAAAATTAGGGGCCACAGGGAAGGTATAGGTTGGCAATATCTATAGACTTTATGCCCTGTCGTAAACCGGCGTCCTTTCTCTGCATCGGAGAGGGCGGTAGCTCCTGCCACCTTCGACTATAAAAGGCGACCGATCCTGCCCCTCGGTGGCTAATGAGCCGTGTGTGTTTATGCGACTTGCGATTCGACTACCGTGTCCCGGTGGTCCGTGTCCCGTCGTTAATTGGAATTTATTAAATGCCACTTGATTCAGGCGCATTCCCCGAAACGTCGCATCAAAGGGGCGCGCTTGATCCGCGTGACGGTTGGCTAACGAATTGCGATTAATACCTCGGTTAATTACCGGGACCGCTTCGCATCTCTGTTTGGGCGAAATGCTATTTACGACAAGCGCGGCGGGCATTTGCATCGATTGGAATCGATGAGATTCCAGGCCTGCACCGAGTCGTAACGAAGGACCCACTGGTCTGGAATTAAAGTGTACCACCCAGTGACGCCCTGGACCACCTAGGGGTCGACAGGGGCGTTTGTACGAGGCGTCCTTGATACGCCCCTGCGCGTGCTGCAAGAACTTCCCCGGAGCTGGTAGCACCGCACGCGTTATTCACTCATGGATAAAGATTGCGCCCGTTGCTCCGCGGAGCACATGTACCAGAATCGGAATTATGCTCGCAGGGGCGAGGGCGTGCCCCTGGACAGCCCCCCGAAATTCAACGGACTGGCAGTCCCGTGGTGAAAAAGCTCCGCGACACGCGTTCGCCCGTACCATTCTCCAAAACGCGTGCGCTCGGATATAGGTCGATACCTCCTCCTCCCACCCACTTTTTACCCCTTCTTTGTACGCGGATTATCGTGATCGTTAGGAAGCAACAAGGTCGTTGAAACACCCGATCGTTCTGCCGTTGCATTAACCAGGTATCGATGAACGTGCACTTGGAAATTATGGACCTTTCCGTGAGGAATCCAGTTCCCTCGGCCTTTGTGGCCAACTGGTGTCTCAGGGGCCCAGATGACGAGACACGTCTCTCGGTGGAAGTGTAACGAGTTGAACGCGTATCTCCGACATCTGGAGGACCGATCCTTTTGCAGTCTGTCGACGTGACACGGGAAATCGAGGCACCATGTGGTCAGACGTTCGTTAGCCTAGCACCTTTCCATTGCTTTCACTTTGGATGTCCGCGGTACTCGTATGGTCAATGGTCATTTCTTGAAAATCGCTCCCGTTATACCTGAACATCGGCATCCCCGATGAAGAGATTCCGAGCGTTTATCGTTTTCAGAAACGTTCTGGTTTCTTCGGAAATTCCGATTCAGCCGACAAAAGCGGCGGAAAAGGAGTCGTAATAAGGGTGAAGTGGGCGGAGTTTCATCCAGCCAGGATAGCCTCGTGGAACAGGAACGATTTTCTTTTGTTCTTCCAGCATCCAACAGGGCGCAGCCGAAATGTGCTCCAAAAAGAGGGAACCTTCTCCGCAGTGCCATAAATCTTCCATTCGTTAGACAGTGAAACCAGTCGGCTAATTTCCACTAAATTCCCGCGGTGCGCTCGAAACGATGGAAAGCAAATATTATTTTAAAAGAAGGCTTCCGACTTCCGATCGCTGAGGTCCAAGGGCGCAGTCGATCGGCTATCGTGGCTCGATTAATGAACGGGGCGCGGTAGGAATGTCTCAAAAGGATTTGACGTGCGTTCAATGAGAAACGGTCACCCAACGTACCGCGTGTCCTCGTAATCGGATCCCAGTGCTCTTATATCTTCTATCGACGGACCATTCAGGCGCCGGTTCAGCTGCTTCCGGTGGGCGTTCACGTGAAAACGGGTTCGCGATTCTTTGACTACCGGCCGAAATGCAACGAGCTAGCCCTCCGCTGCGTCGTTGCAGGCGTACTATGGTAGCTTGGCGGAGACGAGAAAAAAAAAATAAAGAGGAATGGCACAAAGAGAAAGGGAAAAGAGTGGCGGGCAGAAAGCCGGGAGAGAAAGCTCGCGTACGCGGCGAAAACCGGCAAAGGGTGGCCGTGCATGCGTTGTTGCGCATATCTCAGGGGCGTAACCGGTGGCCTCCTGCCGATGGGGCGCGACGGGTGCTCGAGGGTGCCCCTACATCGAATTATCGTCCCAGGAGGTGCCACACCGTGCCTTCTACGTCTCCACCCGACGTTCCTCCTCGGCTCTCTTCTCTTACCGGTGGACGCCGCGATGATTGCTGGTGTCTCGAGTTTCCTCTCCGCACGTGCGACCGCCTGCCAACGTCCCGCCGTGAGATTTGCCAACTTATTGTCTTCGTTGTTTGCTCGGTTTACTAGTGCTCCATTCGCACCTCGCCTCGCCGGACCAGGCGCGTGGTACTTTATCTTGCGATCGTCTTATGAGGAACGGTGGGGTGCGTGCTTCGTCTCCCTTTCCCCCTTTCCTATAATTTCATCGATTCTGTCTTCTATTCGCATAAAAGTTTGAGCACAGAGCGTCCCACTTGGCTATTGTTCAGTTGCAAGGCAGCTTTTTTATATCCCGAGTCAGGAGCTCCGTTATACCCAACGGCGAATGCTTGGTATAACTTGGGTGCGAGAGGGCGCTCGTCCCGTTCACGCTAATGGCAGCGTCGGAAACAATTTCACAGGTACGATGAGTATCCACGCGCCGAAACTGCAATTGCCCGCAGTTTGGGGGCCGCGATTAATCTCGAGATTAAAGTGAGAAACTTTGACGGGTGTAATTGATGCCGGGGAAGGCCGTGGGGGCCCGCAGAGAGAGGTAGAGAAGGCAAATAAGAATGGTAATTATTGTAATCTCCGCGCAGTGGGAGGACAGCTGGGAGGTCCTGCTACTCTCCTCACCTCGGCCGTATCGGACGCTACCGCGGAATTATCTTCTCAGGAGGTCCATTCCTCTAATTTGTATGATTATTTAAGTCGCCTATAATTGAGATTACGTCGTGAACGCGGAGAAGACGCCGTTGTCACGCCTCGTGTCCCTTAAACGAACGTCCGGGTGTGTTTACGTCATCCCGCTAACACGTAATCATTGTCATTCGTTGGAATAAAAACATGTCACGCATATGGCTCGCGGGACGGTGGAAATATTTCTTACCGACTCCGCGCGTCCATTGACGACGAGTTTACACGCGAATGGCATTTTATACGTCACTTTGTTTTTCACGTGTTTACCGCGCGATTGTACACTCCCGGAGATATCGTCAGAATGATTGCACATTGGCTATACCCTCTCTACCTTATCATTTCCCTATTACGCCCACTTATGTTGCGACGATATATACTTGTGCCATCATGGAAACAATACGTCGGACGTAATGCTGCCAAATGTCGATGAATCCCTGCCGACGTTATTTCCCCTTCTCGTCTATAAACATCTACCAGCGTGCCTGCCTTATGGAGACATTTTCAAAGCGCTGACCGCATTCCTGGCCGCCAGGAATCGAATTTAGAGCCGTTTGCCCGCGGGCCAATTGCGGCCCCGCGACTCGCCAGCGAGTTACTATTACGGTAATTAATATAATTCACGGCGGAGTCGCATGTCGCGATAAATCGCGGACGCGATTCAATACGCGCGAGAGGTGCGCGCGTCTCAGGTGAGCTATCAGGTTGTTCAGGTATCGTCCTGCCCCGTGAACACCATTGGTCGAGGAAAGACCACGCCTGCTCACCTGCAACTAAACGCATTCCATGGTGGGGATAAGACTTACCTGACGCTGACGTCACCGAAGTCACGCTACTCCTGCCGCTGCCAGGTAAACACTGATAGGGACTATCTCCTCTAGCCACACTAGTCACCTCGTGCATCCCTAAAACTTATCCATCGTTTTGATGTATTTGAACGACGAGTGGTCGTCAGACCCAGAAAGCCACAAACCTCCTTCGAATATTCTCTGAGCATGGTCGAGTGCTTTGGACGTTCTCGTGCTTGACAGAGGGAGGAGGAAAGTCGAAGGGCAGAGTCGGAATGAAGGCAGTGGGTGTTGATTCAACGGTGGCACACCATGGCGCGGAGGAACGCGCTGAGCCCTAACCCGTGTATGAAAATTCATGAGCGCCTGAAGTCAAAGCCGGTTGATATCCATATTCAGAAAATGGCGTCGTTAACATTAAATGGGCACCATTATGCACGGCGCACGCACACATGCGCGCGGATCAACAGTGGCGTGCATGTGCAACAAGCCAGCTTACGACTCCCAGGGGTGGCTGCGAGCAGGGAAACGCACGTAGGCTACGTCGCCGTCTCCGCGGCGGAGCACCGCGTCGCGTCGTCCCACTCCACGTCATTGCTGTTTGGCATGCGACGATAGAAGTCGCCCGGCCGCGCTATCATTTCGAGCCGTTCCATTGGAAAAGGGTGTGACCCGGGCTGTAATTTGAAAAAAAAAAAGAAGAAAGAAAACGAGAGCCCGGTTACTTTGAGATTACCGCACAATACGTCGCCATTAAGTCACTTATCCTTTCACGGTGCGTGCGCCAGACCGCGTACGGCAATTATACGCCATCGCCACCGTGGTTTCGCCTAATACACAGCGCGGAGGCGAGACTCGACCCGGCTCCGCGTATTACTTAGCGATCGTTTTCTTGGAGGCCACCCACCTTCCCTCGTGCCATTCGATTTCCGATCGGTGTTACGGTATTTTCATCATTCATTGCGCTCTCCTGCGATCGGAGACACTTTAAGTGGCTCTCCAGCTCCCTCGATAGGGTGAACGTCAACGTTCCAGACGTTTTACAAGATGATCTCCATGTTTCTAGCCTTCGCCGATATCCTGGAAAATTCGTTGGAAGATAGAAGTGTTTCAAGTCTGAAGGAACTCGTAGCAGTCAATATTGACGCAGTCACAATAGAGATAACGGAGATATTGGATGTTCCTCGTGGATTCGAGGAACGGGACGAACCTCTTTGCCCCTCGTCTTTTACCCCTCCCCCCCCCCCCCCTCCCCCTCTTTTCAATAGATTTGCCTTTATAGTCAGAGCCCCATTGTGGCATGTTCGATGAAGCAAATGCACATCGGGCTGCTCTTCGACGGGGCTGCCGCGTCCATACGTAAGCCTCGATACTTGGCCCCGCTGGTGTCTACGTGCACGCATTTGCCTGTGTGTAGCGGATGGTACACATTCGGTGGTACACACCCTGCAGTGCGTGATATTTACATATCAAAGTGACGGTCTCTCGCACCCCACAGCGAGATCCCCACGTAGACACTGGGCTCGTCTAGAAAATCGTTCCGGACTCGCGAATCGTCGTTATTGCTTCCACGTATTCGAGATCCGTTAGTGTTTTTAGTGCCGGAGCCTCGAGAGTTGAACTACAATTACTGTCTTGTCCGGGTCCGTTGATCCTGGCCAGAATCGTGCCACTTAAGGCACGTGACTTTTCAAACGCTTCGATTCAAGTACTAATCAAGAGGCTCGACAGTGATATCTGGAATCTACAGTGGGGGATCGCAGAGGGATTGGAGTTCTTCAATAGGAGGTTATCGGTGGCGTTCGATCGCTCGGTGGTCCGCCGAGCGCCGCGTGTACGACGCTCGGTAGTCAATAACATCCATCATCGTCTCACGAATTTGTCAACGCCGAGAGGCGATCGAGCGATTAGCTCGGGGGTGCCCGATTCATGGGTCCAGCCCCCCTTTGGCAGCTTTTCCCTGGTTCCCACGTCGGAAGGGTGGAACGTCACAATAAACACCCCGTCTCCTTTAATTCACGAGCGAATCCGTCGCTAAAACTGACGTCCCTCCCTCTGCGCGTGGAAATTCGACAGGGGAAAGAAGTCGGAGCGGTGGAAAATTGTCATAACTTTGTAATTCTCCCGAAGTTCGCGGAGCTACGATTTTCTTTTCACCCAGGCTCGTACAGAAAGGACACACCGTTCCGGCACGGTGGTTACGCGTTTCTCCGATTACAGCTTATTAGGTGAGCTTTTCCGACGTGGGTTTTTCCGTGCCGTGCTTTCTATAGAGTGAAAGAAAGGGCGGTGTTGAGTTGCATCGGGCCAATCCAACAAACGGGGCGTTCGATTTCCGAACAAAAAATCGCCTACTCTGATTCCACGTTCTGTGCAAGTAAATTAGCCCTATCGAAAAAGCGAGGCAGCATTCGTGGATACCTATTCGAGGGACTATCCTGTCGCGAGAGAAAAGTATTATTAATGGGAGGAAAAGACGAGGCGTGCAGGCACAGTGATCTGTATACGTCGCGTTAACGTAATAATGTTACATCGTTAGCGTCACGTTTGCTAGATTAGCGCGTAGATTTAGTCCTCTCGAAATCAGTCGCGGCAGCTCCGCGCGTGATTAAGGATAATTAACGTTTCATGGTGGGAGCCAGGCCGTTAAGCCCGAGCAACGCACGGCGAAAGAACAGGTAATAGCTTCGAGACTACACCTAGGAACTGAATTTTTTTTCGTATCGAGTTGTGCTCGTGTTTCCCGCGCAGCTAATTCGAAGCGTAAACAGTAATTCGAGGAAGCAGGTGCATCGTTTGCAAGGTAGGCGAAATCAGTTCGAAAGGATACTCGCTGTGATTGGATTCTCAGCGATTTCGAGTGATGCAGCGAGCGATCCACCTTGCATCGGAGATTTTTGCGCGTATCGCTGGGCTGGATGCATCGGTGGCTCCGCATCACGGATGATCTCCGACGACCTGCTGCTTCGGGGTCAAGGTAGGCCTTCGCCAATGGGTTCCCCTCGATCGAATACAGAAAATCAGCGGAACGACTTAATAAGGCACGATTGCGGGACGATTGCTTCACCCCGCCGCCGTGTGACGATTTGCATACACGATTATAGGCCGCGGAAGACTGAACGGAGGAGAGGAAAAAAGGTTGAATTCCTTGGGAGAGGCAGGCCGAGGCGAAATGCCAAAAATGTACCTATATCCGCCTGCATAGGCGCTGCGTTTCTACTCACGCCTCTCTACCATTACATTGCGAAGTCTGTTCAACTTGGATACTTTCTCACCATGAATTGCAGGCGTTACGCGGCGTCACGAGTCCCAGAGCGTGAATCGTGGGTACCTGTGTATCCAGCGGACGATCGGAAGCGAATTGATTTTAAAAGCATTCTCCGCTTTGACACCCCGAGAATGGACTTGCAATTAGCGGGGGGTGATATGGACTTGGATTTCTGAACGAATCTCAGTGTGTTGCGCTGCTTTCACAACCGCTATTACGACCGGTGACGTCGTCCAGGAGGATACGGAACGACAAACGTTCCCAGCGTTCCAGCGGATACGCGTATCACATGAATTAGAGCCCGCGGATGGCCTTTTATTAGATTCGCCAGTGGAGTAATAACAACTCGATAATTTCGCAGCGGGAGGGCGTAATGACGACGCAGAAGAGCGAGGGGAAATCGGCGTGCGCGGAAAAGAACGGAGCACAGTCGATTGCGCTTCTGCGACAACACGCGACGATGTCGTAACACGATTTTACCAGATTTTCCAGGCAAACGTTCGTCAAGATGCAAGGGAAACACCGTTAGTCAGACCCCTACCCGCTGGAGACGCGATAAAGGTAGGGTTAATGACCAGCGAGGCATCGTTAAGGTCCCTTAATTGCAAAATAATTGCGGGACCTAGGCCAGAGGAGAACCCCTATAAACTATGCCCGACGAGAACTTGTCGAAACGTATGCAAAGGCAACAGGGAAAGCGATTACACGACGGTGACGACGAGTCAGTCGCCGGAGAACTCGTTCTGAAGCTCCTTGCATGATGCAGTTGCGCGAATTTTATGCCCCGAGACGTTGCGTGATGGAAAATGATTACGAGGAGTTGTGCAACGAGCGGCTAATCCATGCAAAACAGGAAAACGAATCGCTGGCAGGATCCTCGGTTTATCGCTCATCAGAATGCATCCGGCTAACGCCGAAGAAACGATCCTTGCTCGACGCTGGGTGAACGTTTCGGTGCTCGGGACGGGCTGGCGTGGGTGGAAAGATCGGATTCTGTCACCCGAGGTGGCTCACCGAGCGGAGCGGCAACATCAAAGACCGCGGGAACGATTCGTGCGGGTCCATCATAAGCTTTCGTGAGCCTTCGGTCTCGCCTCGGATCGGGACGTGACGCGAGCGAAGCGATTTATTTGCCATTGCCGCTCCTCATTTCATGCGACGTGCCGCCGACACGACGCGATTCCACGTCCTCGTTCGCCCAGGATGCCTGACACAGGCGGCAGCATCCTTTGGCCCCCATGCTCCGGTTTACTTCTATTGTATCGCTTTAATCGAGACAACTATTGGGGATTTTTTGCAATACTTGCAACCTTTGCACCGTGGATAGGCTACTATAGGTTCACAGCCACTTTGTGCAGCAGATGTTACTATTTTTTTCTTATGTAAAATAGCCCGCTGATTCCGAAAATGCTTATGGTCTAAAAAAAATTCCATGCATACGTTTTCGAGATATCGATAAGTGAACTTTTCACCTGTCTGTCTAAAAGGTGGTCCCACATATGGTAATTGCGAATATCTCGTGTTGCGAATGACTGATATGGTCGAAAATTATCTCAAATTAAAGATAATTGAATCACCAATAAATCTACCTCACAAAATTTTAAAATCGGTTAAGTAACTCGGGTGCAATCGATGGAAATATGTGAAAAAAGTCATTCTTTTTTCAACCGAAATTGACATCGACAATTCACTTAATCATCTGGGAAAAATCGAAATCGCAAAAATGGGCCCAGTTTCCCATTTCTTACGGCGAGTCTGCACTTTTACGAAGAAAACAAGGCATTACTGAAGGAAATTGATGGATAAACACCGAAGCTAGAGACAATTGTGTGAAAACACTAAAATTTCATTTTTCTCGGTTTTTGTGTTTTTTTTTTCATTTTATTGTGTTATTCCAATTTCAATTCATTCTGTACATTTTTTCAAGTATTTTATTAATATACGCGTGTTTTAGAAATAGTTCTGGCTTTTTTTTTGTCTTGAGGGGTGACAAGGAAATTAATATAAAAGTCTCTTTCACCACACTCCTTTAATATATAAACACGAAAGTGATACACTGAATACTTGAAATTGAAGTCATTAATAAACTGGTAAAACTCTAAAGCGCGAGACGTTGCCTCTACAGGCTGTTTCAGAAGAGTGAGGACGAGCATCACCTCTGGAGTTTTACCAGTTTATTAGTGATTTTAATTTCAAGTATTTAGTGTATCACTTTCGTGTTTATATATTAAAGGAGTGTGGTGAAAGAGACTTTTATATTAATTTCCTTGTCACCCCTCCAATTGGTGACCCCGACGTGATCTATCGCGAAGGTGATTGTGCGGCGATATCGTGCGGGTGTGAAAAACTGTGATTTAAAAAAACTGCGAAAGAGAATTTATATTAATTTTCTTGTCACTTCTCTGTCACTGGTGTTTTCTCATTTTAAATCAAATCGTGGAGCAGGATATGTCATAACAGCATATGAGTCAATTTAATACAGCATCAAGCGTCGAAATGAATTTTTTGTGAGATATCCTGCGCCACGATTTTATTTAAAGCAATAAAACACCATCGAAATTGTAGTACAAGAAAATAATTATTTTTTAGTTTTTAGTGCATTTTTAATAAAATAGTTTAACATAATTTTTTTTATACATTTCTGCTCGTAGTTCATTTTCTATTGTATGACTTTCACTTTTTTTTTATTTTTCCAACAAACGTAAATATGTCTCTGAAGATCCGTTTCTTGTATTTGCACTCGAATTTTTTCCCGGAAAATCTTGGTAACGTAAATGACGAACGCAGAGAGAGATTCCATCAGGATATGAAGGATATTGAGCGGCGGTATCTGGGATTTTGGGATGAGACAATGATGGGAGATTATATTTAGTTCCTCATAAGAGAAACGAATTCCAAAACGAACAAAAGACAAAAAACAGCCAAAAATATTTCCAAAACACACATATATTAACAAAATACTTGAAAAAGAATATACAGAATGAATTAAAATTGAAATAACACAATAAAATGAAAAAAAAACACAAAACCCGAGAAAAAATGAAATTTTAGTGTTTTCACACAATTGTCTCTAGTTTTATTGTTTATCCATACATTTTCTTGTATAGCACCTTGTTTTCTTAATAAAGGTGCAGACTCATCGTCAGAAATGAGAAACTGGGCCCATTCCTGCGATTTCGATTTTTCCCAGATGATTAAATGAATTGTCGCTGTCAATTTCGGTCGAAAAAAATGACTTTTTTCACATATTTCCATCGATTTCACTCGAACTACTGAACCGTTTTGAAAATCTTGTCAGATAGATTTGTTGGTAATTCAATTATCTTTAATTTGAGATAATTTTCAACCATATCGGTCATTCGCAACACGAGATACTCGCAATTAAGTGGGACTACCTTTTTGATAGACAGGTAAAAAGTTCACCTGTCAATATCTCGAAAACGTATCCATAGAAATTTTTTAGACCTTATTTTCAGAATCATCGGGCCATTTTACATAAGAAAAAAATAGTGTCATCTGCTGCACAATAATTTTTCTTTTATTTTCTAAACTGGTGCTATCAGAGATATGGGAGCATGTATGCGTATACACGAGTACAAGAAATTGCTAATATATGGCTATTAGGCCTAGTAGGCCAGGAAGGCAGAAGTAGGATAAGATAGTGTAATTGAAGTCAAAGTGAACTGAGACACGTCTATCGCGACGCATAATTGAAACGCGCGCCGGTGTGCAAAACGCGACAGTGACTGGAAAGTACTCCAACTGGAGGATCTCAGAGGTCTCCTGCCAATTCATCCGAGGCAGTTGTACTCTCAGGCTTCTCCGCCTATCCACGCGACTCTCGAAGGCACCCACGAACCACGAGCGAAGCCTGTAATTCGCGTGATGAGGCCGCCCGATCGCGACACTCGAGGACAAAATTGTCTGCGCGAATCAAGGATCAAGGCTTGGCAAACGACCGCGTTCTCCCGAGCAGAAACGACGTAGATAAGTCTTCTCATTCCTCCCAACCCCCAACACAAATTCGTTTCCCTTTTTTGTTCACTAGGAGTGGCAGATACAAACTATGAATTCAATGTTTCATTCTAACCTCAGTCGAAATAGGAAAAAATAATGCTGAAATTCCAAACGATCCTTGCTCCTCGATTCAGCTTCTCGGCGACGAAACCCTACAGTATCTTCAGGGGTGATCTGGCGAGCAGGTGCAGTCTTTCGAGCGGTGCTGCCCTCTCGAAGCCACGCGTTCTAGTCATGCTTACGAGATTCGAGCTGCCAGGAGAGCCGGAGAGAAGGAATTGGCTCTCCCGGGGCTGGTCGTCGTGGGTGCAATTGCTTTGGGAATGTTAATCGTTGGGACGAGCCGCCGGTCGGTGGTCCACGAGACCAAAATTACGTTTTCGGTCCCGAGGATACCGAATGCAAGCCACATTAAGGTCGGCCCATTCGTGAAACTCCGTCCATTGAACTTCTTCCGTTTCTCGTTTCTCTTACTCCGCAAAAACTGGGTATGTCTCCCTTGCTCGACGACCGTCACCTCGTTCCGTCGAATCCTCCATCCATTGATCCTTCGACCGACGACTCTTGGACTTCATTAAGGTGCTGGAACTCCTGGGTCGCAATATCAGCACAGTAGCGAGGAGTAGGTATCCGAGATTGTGGCAAAGGCGATGCACCATTTTACGGGCTCGTTGCGTATCGGTCGGGCGCGTTAACGAGGGTCGTTTTATCGACGATTAACCCTCACCCCGACTGACCCCTGGGCCAGTGTTTGCGGCCCTCTTTCGGAAATTGGTTCGTCGTTCTTGCCAATTTCCGTAGATTACTGTCCGCCTCTACCTCCCCCTCTCCTTCTCTCAGAATCTTACCTCGCCACGCAGCTTTTTTTCTCCACGATCAGCGTCGGCCGTCGTTCGCTACAAATTGTGTAAATTTGCTGGCTAACTATTTATCTTTATGACCTGCCGAACAACGGGCCCAGTGCTCCTCCAGGCTCCCACCACGGGATTCGTTGAAAATTTCCGCGGATCGTCGGACACCGTGGTCGAAATGGTCGTTAAACAGCCGTCCTTTCTTCTCGACGAACATCACGACCGTTTCCAGGAATTATCTCGTTGTTCCATGTGAATTTTCATCGCGCAATTTATCCGGACTCTACTTGTATCCTGGTTACAGCTTCCTTCCGTTTTAAGTATCATTCATGGGTGGAGAGTGGACGTGCATGCATCTTCGACACGTGACCGATTTGTCAGAAAGTTTCAGCGATATCCGATACGGCTTCGACAATGGACGAAACGACGTGGGGCTGCGTTGGGAAAAGGTGGCCAGGGAGGGCAAGAGAATTGCGTAGTCCGCGCGACACACTAGTCCTCGCCCCTGCGGATGTATTAGCTTTATGGTCGAAAGGTACGCCGTGGTTGGGCCCGAAGCAAACAGGAAATAGCTTGGAGCTTGCAGAGATCGGGGTTGGTTCCGAATGTCCAGTTTATCGTCAGCCATTTTCAGGAGCGACCACGTCAAGTACCCGGTTGCTACGGCCTTGGGCAGTAGTGGCCACTTAGCCGCTCCCTAATGATGGAAACGAGTTCCCGAGGGTCCACCGAGCACCGAGGGTTTCGACCCTCCGACTTCGACAATCGTTACGTTTATCCTGACTAAAGGATACTTTCTTCTGAAAGGAAAGGGGTGAACACGAGGTCGGCAAAGACGTGAAAAATCTTGTATAAGATTTCAGATTTTTTTATTGCCCAGTAAATGGTTCATTTGGCTAAGTATGTTGTGTCAGATTCCCATCTTTCCCATCCATATGCGAGTTTAGAATTCGCCCGGAAAAGTAACGAACGCGTCCACGATCGAGGGAGGGAAACACATGGTGGCAAACAGCCCTTCTGTTTAGTTACACGCAGAACTCGACCGTGGCCCGGGGGGGGGTTCTCGAGTATCGGAACGAATGATATTTATTGACCGGGCAAATCTGAAGTCTACTCAAATCCCAAGGGTGGTCCTTACGTCCGTGCTCCCCGATAAATAACGCCCATCGAGTGGTCATAAAGTGAAAATAGTGCGGACGTTTATCCGTGAGGAAAACCGCGGGGAATTTTTGTAAACGTATCGCGATGACCCATGATTTTTTTATGACCATGGAAAGACTTTCCACGGTGTAGTTACTGGGCACTGAATATCTGCTGGATGAACAGAAAAAAAGAATGAAAGGTTACCCAATTTTTATTTACGACCATGGAATCCTGCGCCTCCGGTGGAAGATGATTCCGAACGGCCACAAGAACGCAGGCTTTAATCCCTTTGGTTTCCCATGAATCGGATCCCCGACGGTTTCGTTCTGAATGAACCGAAGGTGAGCTATTAGTGTCCTGCTTGGCCAGATGAATGAATGGTCGCCCTTTTTCGATCCTTACGAGTCGCACAGGTTGCGCCCTGCTGAGAAGCTCGTAGCCCTGATTCGTACAGGTTGCTATACATATACAGGCCTATCGACATTCGATACTAATTGCCCTTCTCTGCTCGATATCAACCTTCTATCCCCCCAAAACCCCAAAACTTACTTTTCCCTCTCAGGAACTTTCGAATCGATCGATTTCGTATGGGAAGCATAACCTGGTTCACTTCAAACTCCGCCTCGAGTTTGTCCCTTCATTACTCGAATCATGATTATTTTATGGAGGGCTGCAACCTGCCATATGAAGTTTGCACGGATGGGTGTCACTCATATTCCAGCAAGAAGCGTGGCTACACGAAGGGGCTGAACCAAAGAGGTCCATTCAACTCCAGCTAATGAATGTGTCGCACCGGTAGATTCTGCTGTGATCGTAGGTGCATGGTACTGACTGTTCATGGATACCTATAGTACTTGCTAATCGACTCTCCAGTGCAAGTAGTAAGTAAAATCTAGTTTTCTAGTCACCATTAAACTTTTTTTGTGTGGCTACTGTAGGGCCGCGAAGTCCGATGCTTACGCGGGCGCGCGCGAGAAGATCAAAGCAGTAGTGCGCGGCAAGACGCTGTTTTTTTTGCTAGCGACCGTTGCGACTCGCTAGCGCGAGCACTGTCCTACGTTTATTCTTTTACTTATCGACGCGCGTTACGAAGAGTAGCACGTTTCATTTTTTTCTTACGGACAACTGCATGTAGAAAAAATGAAACGTGCTACTTTTCGTAACGCGCGTCGTTATATTGTTATTAAATAAACTTATACACCACTTCGAAAGTAGTGATTATCCTTCCTCCTACACTACTGTACCCATCGATCCAACACGAAGTCTGCATTTATTCCACTATGGAAGCCCCGAAGACTTGCCAAATTCGGTGACATGGATACTGGACATCTACAGCCACCTCCTACGTACATCGATTACGTTGGAATAAGAATTCTCGAAGGGACGCAGTGTTTTTGCACGCCGAGCGCGCATCCTTCGGGGATTCCTGAGTCGCGGTGGCGCGACTTAATGATCATTTCGCAGATGAGGCGGCCGATAAAGCACACAGACCGGGTGCACGTCGAGCGAGTCGAAAGCACACGATCGCTGGATGCATGCCCCAGCGTTATTTGTTACGCGCACGATGTGTACAGGGCTCGCGTGTAAAGAAGCGTGTACACACGTAGGCCGATGATTTATCGTCGTGCGGATGAAGAAGTCAGGTGACAGAGCGCGAGGGAAAGACGGAATGGGGGAAAGAATACAAGCTGGAAAGAACGTTCGGAGGTGGAACGAACCGAGAACGTAGAAAGCTTATACTGCAGAGTCACTTTGAAGGAATCATAATACGCGTTTATCTTTACTCCGCCTCCGCCGTTAATTGCATTCTGTCCTCGCTCGAAACACGCGCGCTCTTGCGCCAGCGTCGAGGAAAGGTGCATCCTTACATCGTAGATCGGGTGAAAGGAGCCACGGATAGTCTCTCTCGCCTGTAAACCCGTCGTTTGTCTCTGGCCAATTGACCGCGGCTATCTCGAGGCCTACGCCGAGTTCGTCGTTTCATCGACCGGTGCCCAGAACGGCTGGGGAAAAAAAAACATCGGGGCTGTTAATAAGCACACCGTTCGCACTTCCAGAAACAATTATTCGGGATGGCTGCTCGCGCATTCCGCGCTGTCCCCGATGTATATATATCGGACGAAGTGCGGATATGCCATAAATACTCGGGCGAAGCAGTATATCTCTTTCGCGTTGGTCCACGCCCCGAGCACATGCTGTCGGAGACACCTACGGCCCCTCTTCTCCTGCAGCACTCTTCTTAAGCTTCTTCTTGGTCCACGGCGAGACCGTAAACCCCGTTCTCGGATCGCCAGAAATCCATCGTATCCATCGTGCTCGCCTCGAAGCTTGTCCGACGAATTCTCGTCGCTGTCGAGCTGTTTGACACCTGACCTCGGGCGTCGTGCGTTTCTTTCCGCGACGACGCCCATCCCCGTCGGCTGGAACGATCCTTAAAAACCAGCCTCGACCCTCCGCCGTGCACTCGAAGCGCAACTGGCTGGCGAATCATCCGAAGCGAGTTCTGTGTAAGCTAGTTCTCTGGACTCTGTCTTTTTCTATTCATTCTTCGCACCCTTTTTAGAGTTGCGCCTGATTATCGATGACTATACAACGTTCGATCGATTGGACTCTGAATGAAGACGCTTTGTGTACCAAGCAGTCCATCATTCTCTTCCACGTCGAATTCCTTAAGGGACCATAAAGCTCAGATGGGCCAGAAAGAAAGGGCGCACTTCCTCCTGACGATCTCGCGACGGTCCCATAAAACAAATCCAACGTCGACGGAGAAATCTGTTGGTTGGGTCTGCGCGAGGCGTTACGGAGGGCCAACTTTATCGCCCGGTGAACTCGTAACTCTTGCGAGCAGTTCTTCACACGGCTGACACTGTACCCGGCTCCGGTACCCCTTTCGGGACATTTTTACGTGATTTCGGAGACGCCCGATCGGTTATTTTCGGAAACGCAGCACCGCGCTCCTAGTCACAGTAAACTGCGCGAAGCTACGTGCCGTTGAACGTGCGATTATGGGCGACGAAGGAACTTCTCGGCACGGTTCTGCTAGCCTCGATTTCGCAGACACCCTCGATGAAACGGGCAATAAAACGCACAAGCATCGAACGATCCTCCGCTCCCTTTGATTCCGTCTTCGGCGGCATTCACCGGTGTTCTACATTCCCCGCAGTGGCGTGCACGAGGGATACGGTTTAGCCGCGTGAAAAGAGGGCCGTATTGTCTGGCTACTCGAAAGATTTCTCGACTCGTCAATGGGATCGCGGGGTGGTTGCGGCTTCTTCGTAGCGTGGACGCAAACGTCGGACGATCGAGGGCGACACGCAGGTTTTCTAGTCCACTGTGAACGATCGCGGATACACCATTTGTCATCGCGCACGGCATTATGGGTCGCGCCTCTGTGTGCCACGAAAATACCACCGCCGACCAAGGATCCCTGTCCTCTTCGAAGGGATGGAACGATCCACGTCGAACATTGTTGTCGCCCGGTTTCGCGCCGAATCTGGCTTGATTTATGCATTTCGGCCCGACCAGGGCGATGCCAGGCGGCCCCGACAATACAACCGAAAAAGAAACCACACAGAAATGTCATCCTCTATTTTGGGGTTGCGGAGCTACGGAGCCCCCTCTGCCTCCCCTTGCGCGCCCCTGCAGCACGGCAATAAAAGGACGGCGTGGTTAGACGTTACGGGGCACGTCCGCGCGCCTCCGACGTTCGAGCATCTGCCAATATTTGTCATCTATTATCGGTGTTTTGTGTCTCTTGTAAACAGGAGTTTATGATCCGCTTGTTAAACGCCGCGCCGCCGCGTCGCAGCACGTGCAACGAGCCGCGCCGAGACGAGCCGCTCGCGCTCTCGTGGATCGTTCGCCCCGCGAGCATCCTTTAATCTCGTACGAAACGACGGCGATTAATTGCGCGTAAAAACGATCGAGTGGCGTGCTGGTAATAAGTTTCGTTCCGTGGCTAGCTTACCTTCGTATCGATACGTAGGTATGTGCGCGTATCTTGCGTTAGCAAATTATACGTCTAGGCGCGCGCTCCACATATTTCACATTTACTACCGAGAAATTATTTGCGTTTAAGGATCGCTTAATGAAATACACCGCCCAATTACAAGGATACTCTGCGGCCACTTGTCCCGTGGTCGTTAATGCTGTGGGATCGCAGATCGACTTATAGATTCTTACGATCCGTGGACGATTATTGGATATGAGGAGTGCTTAGACGCTGGGTCGCGTATTGTACTTTTTATACCTACCTGTGAAGGGATTTCTTGATTCGTCCACGAGGATTCGTGCGACACGTCGATGGAGAGCGGAAGAAGTAGGTGCACCCCGAGCGTAGAGGACGTATCTGCGGTTGCATGCGTGTACCGATGCTTCCCGCGACCGATCGCTATTATTCCTTCAGGCATATGTGGGACAGCCATTGAAACGAAACGCTTCCGAAGACATTGACGGGCCGACGGGGTTCTCCATCTGTTGCCATTACACCGCTCGCGTTGGCCTCCAGGAATTACAGTTACCTTATTGTTAGCTGACAAAAACCTTCTGGCGAGATGCACCAGACAGAGGATACGATGCCCTCTTCGAGCTGACCGTACCAGAGTACGCTCGCTGTGGCGATACATCGTGCTGACACGCGATATCGAGAGCGCATTGTTGTCGCGAAATTATTCCCAGCTCTTCCTGGCGTCATCTGCCATCGTCCCAGACCTTTCAACCTTCTCTCCTTTATTCGGGAATTCCAGGATTCTGTCTTCACCCTTCTGGAGAAGCGGCAGTTCCTAAAATTCAGAAAATTGTTTTTCCTTGCGGAAAGAGGACACGGGGAGGGTAAGAAATTTATACAGGTTTTGGTGAAGTAGGTACGGAGAATGTTAGAGTGTTTAGAGAGCCTTCGGGTGATCGTAAGAGGTAATGCCTAGTTGGCAGGCGAAAAAAGAAACGTGATTTTCAGGAATTTTTTGTGGAGAATCTAATGTATATTTTTTACAACTATTTGCATAATTTAAAAGTACATATATTCAGCAACTCTCAGTAATTTTGTTATAGGAAAATATTAAAAAGTGAACAAATAACAGCTACTCTCCCGGAAGTTAATTTTTTTAGCGGTGAGCACGATTTTCCCGAGCCGGATCATCTGAAATCGAAAAGTGAAGAAAATTTTCTTAGTATATGAGTTTATCTAGTTCGTGAACGAAGGATTTTTGTTTCTGATGCAAATTCTATTTTTAATTTACGAAAGACGAACAATTCAGACATCGAAAAATCATGATTTTGGGTTAAACGGCCGCCCATTTTGTCAGAAATCATTTTTTTGAAAAATCCTTCGTTCACGAACCAGATAAACTCATATATTAACAGAATCTTCTTTACTTTCTGATTTCAGATGATCCGGCTCGGAGAAATCGTGCTCACCGCGCAGCGCCATTATAAAAACAGCTTCCGCGAGAGTGGCTGTTATTCCTTCATTATTTAATATTTTTCTATAACAAAATTCCTGAGGGTTGCTGAATACATGTACTTCTAAAATAAGGAAATAGTTGTAAGAAACATACATCTCATTTTTTACAAAAAATTCCCGAAGATGACGTTCTTATTCGTTTGCCAAATAGGCATGACCCCTTAATTCAAGTCTAGGGAGTGTCAGTATTTCTGTTCAGACAATTAAATCCACCTCACACTTCGACCATTCTGATTTAACGCTACCTAGTCTGAGATCACTAGAAACACCTTCTGCAATCAAGATTAGCGTTTCCTTGTTTTCACGATTTAGGAGGCGTCGGCCGGTATCCTTTCCGGCGCGTTATTTATGCACGCGTAGAATGAGATATGCGGGCACCACCCTGACCCACCTGGGGGCGGAATCGCCTCCGCCCTGGCCGCCCCCGGGCGTATTCGGGTCGCGCGAATGCTGCACGTTACCGCAGAATATCGTTCGACTCGCTTAACAGTGAGACATGACGATGCATCGCGATGCCATCCTCCCAAACGAGCCATTCCCTTTTACACCTCATCACCTGGTAACTGGTCGCGATTTCATCAAGATGAACAATCTCATTCGACCTGCTATAGGTACAATGGAAGGGACAAGTAACTCCACATATGAAAAAAAAAACAACAGAGAAAACTTGAACTAAGCTGGATCCCATTTCCAAGTTTAGGGTGGCATACTTTTCATCCGTGATACCTTCTACATCCATCACGTATATAGACAGTCCGAGGCGCCATTACTTTTACTGGGTCTCGCATATCCAGCGTATATGCCTCGAACAATGCCTATAGACGAGTAATGACCGGCCCTTATTGTGTCTCCTCGCGCAGCTCTCGCCACTATCCCGTATGTCATACTCGCCTCGTCAGATGTGTGACCGCTCACGCCGAAACCGCGTCTAGAGAGAATCGTGCACGCTGAATGCGTGCTAGGTTCACGTACACGCACCCGTGCACGGGGCACACGTCAGTGCATGTACCTTCCACGGGTACATCCACGGGGACCTCTTACATGCCCATGGTTCAGAGGCGTGGTAGGTTCACTCCCAGGTGCGTCTCGTCCTGGGACGTACAATGCCGCGTAGGAAACGACACCATCGGACACGCCCCGATCTGCGTGCCCTAATATTCACTCGTGTCGTGCCCCGCGTCGCACCCGGGGTCGTCTGGCAGATGCACTGATACGTCTGCGTGTATACTCGCGCATGGATGTTAAAAAACGGAGGAAATAAATGTCGGCTTGGCGGGATGTGCAATATCCTGTAGAATTCGAGTTCAAGGGTACGGTACCAAGTATTCCATTGGTTGACCAGCCTTCTATTAACTCCCATAGCTAACTGTAGGGGGCGGAAATTGATGCAAGCTCTCAGTTACTTATCCACTTAAGATCTGAGATCATCCTCTGAAAACTGCGTGGTTTAGGTATATGTAGGTAAATATGAGATGGTTGTGGCTTCTAAAAGGATAAAGTCAGAAATGTGGTTAAAATGAATGTAGAAAAAGTGGACGCGTAGTACGTGAACTATTCGATCCAAGTGTATCGAAGTAAGCGAAACAGGAAGAGACGAGAAATTATATACACGCGAGGACGCAAGTGCGAGGGTTCAGCGAGTAACGAACGATCCCAGAGAGCCGAGATATATCCACCCTCTCATCCTGGCCGATTGTTCTTCGACCGATATCGCCAGGAACGTTATACCTGCGAGCGTGCCGGATCGTGGGATGACTGTCAGAAATCAATTCAATTCCGGCCGGTATATCTAATTCAATAATCTGAACGCGACGAGTGGGCGAGGAGCCGAGCCGCGGAGAATGTAAATGCGATAAACGGAGAGCCTGGGACGACGGGGCACGTAAGAAGGAGCGGAGGGAACAAAGGGCACCGATGGACTTCCGGTTGACTCGCATGGTCGACTCGTCCTCTCATAAATCGTTCTTGCGAACGAAACCGACTGGCTGGGACGCGTACGCTCGCTGATCTGACAAATGATCGGTTCACGGCGAGTCGATTAACACCTCCCGTACGCGACCAGAGTCGCGGGCCCATTCCTAGGTCGCCGTCAACCGATCCCGATCGAGAATCATTTATCTTGTCGCACAACTACGTGTCTCTCCGCTGCAATGGAGCCGCGAAGGATCGTCGAGAAAAACTGAACTGACGGATAGATTTTCCCAGAGGTTAATGGATGTCCGTTCATCCGATTCTCCGTCGGCAGAATCGATCGCGAGTCCGCGCATTTACTCAGAGTTTTTACTCGGCCGACCAAGGACACCCACAACAACCCGGTAGTGTAATCAGGAGTATAAACGGTAATAATATCCCCGAGCAACGAGCGTATTTATGGAATAAGGATACGAGCTCTCTAATCTTAATAACACGCCAGGGACTTGGGCTATTTCGAAGCCAAAGCTTGGAGAGAGAAAAATGAAATCTCCGCTCTCTCGGCTATCAATCAGCAGAGGCTGGTAAGAGGTACTACGTACTTCGAAATCAGACGGTTCCTGGGGCGCACGGTAGAGAGTGGAGACGAAAGTATGGCACGGTAGCGGGCCCCGTAGCTCTATCGTTCGATAATTTCATGGCACATCGAGTAGGTATGTCGAGAATGGATGGAAATTAGTCGAGATGGCCGGCGAGTTCCGGAGTTAATTGATACGTCTGCGCCCAGACCGACGGCGGAATATACACACAGGCTGACAGAGAGAAAGAGAAACGAGCCGGCGGCCGGGGGATAACGGGGGTGGTAGGATGGGAAGAGAGACAGGGAGACAGGGCACGATGGCAGTTGACGCGTAGCCGGGGTTGTATGCGTGAATTGGCCCGCGTATTGGTACCCTTGGCTTCTGCCTTTTGCCCGTATCCCGCGTGATTTAGCGGCTCCGCTTCCTGGCGATCTAGTTAACACGCGTACAAGATGGCCCGCGTGAAAAAGAGAGAGAGATGGACGGATACACGGAGCGTCTCTCGGAACCCCACGGGCCATCGCAACATGACTAATACCCCTCTCGGCCGTATTTTTATCCCGCCACGAGCGAGTGGCTGTTCCTCCTGTTACGGCACCGTACCAAAAAACCGTGGCCGCGAACGGATGTGCCAAATAGATGGCGACATCGCGAGCATCTTCGGCTATTCGCGGGGTGTCGAGCCGCCCCGGACCAGCAGCTTTCTCTTTGCTTTTTTGCTCGCTCTTTCTACCTACGCCCCTCTAGCGAGGGTGGATTCTTTTGGTTCTTGTTGCTGGCGGCGATAAAACTTGACGAGCAAAAGATGCCACGGTTTTCGAACACCTCAGGTTCGACTCAACGAAGACCAAACACCCGTCAATAGCCACGCCATCCTCGTCTCGTTACTCGGCCGGAAGTGAACCGTCCGGAAGCTTCACAGGGTTGGCCATCATCGCCAATTAAACGCCGCAACGGACCCGTGACGCTTCACGGATTTAATGACGCCTTAACGATGAAACAACAAACAACCGAAGGATATCGGGAGACGGCACTATCGTTAATAAGCTTCAGCACGAGGACGCGGTCGGCGTTGAAAGCACACGCTAGGTCCACGGAGCACGTGTCCGGCGTCGAATATCGGAAGGGCCACGAACCGCCCCCCTGGGTGAGACCTTAACGATCGTCGTTATTGAATAAATCCGAGGCGTTATACGTTACCAGGTCGACGCGCGTCAATCTCGAGGACCTCCTTCGTCGAATGTACATACGCCCACGAGAGAAGAGTGATCGATTCTGATAGAAGAGTCCCGTATAATGAGGCATCGCGGCTACACGAGGAAGTACATACGTAATACAGCGTGAAGATTGCGCGGATAAAGACAGGGGGTACAGAGGGAGTCGGATAGGAAAGTGCATAAAAAATAGCGACCGCTTTGCAGAGAAGAATGAAAGGGTTAGCAGAAGGCAATCCACCTAAGTAGGTCTCATCTAAAGAGACTCCAAATGGAATGCAAGTGCCTTAAGGGATCATTCCGATTAGGCGGGTTGAAAAAATCGATTTTTATTTTTAAAAATTTTTCTAAAGTACATATCTTTAAGAATGTACTGTTAAATTTTCATGGAAAAATTCTGATTATTTTAGCTTCTACAGAGGCATTTTTTGTAGGAAACGCAGAGCTTTGAACGCGTTTTTCTCGAAACGTCATTTTTTCACATCGTGAAGATAAAATCTATCGAACCGCTTGCTTTATAAATCTTACTGCTTATTCTGCACCACCTATGACTCTCGCAGGGACTACAACAAAGTATTTTCATTGAGTCTAACCTACTTTTGAAATCGAAAGTAGCAAAAGAAAAAACCGAAAAACATTTGTCTTGCATTTTGCCCGCCATTTTGCTAATTTTGAAGATAAATCACTAATTATAGTCCGAGCGATAGCGACAGTCAGACTGATCAAGGATCTGTTTGGATTTTTGGGTTCAGATAAGTCTAACACAGGGCTGTGCAAGGAGCTGTTTTCGGCGCCTAGCGGTGAGCAACACGCCTGTCCCGTTGCTAAGGTTAGAATAATTGGTGAGCAGAACTGAATTAGTGTACGTTCATTTGGTATAACTTGAACCCAGCCATATATACTTACGCTACGAGCCTACAAGCACGCACATAGACTACTGCGGTTCTCCTCACACATTCTAACCTTAGCAACGGGACATGCTGGTTGCTCGCCGCTAGGCTCCGAAAACAGCTCCTTGTGCAGCCCTGGTCTAACAGATGAAATCGCCATCACGAGCGAGCCATGAATTTTTAAACGTGTCATCAAGACCGCTTTCAAAAACATTTTAAAAGCAATAATTGCATTACTTTTATAATTTTTATTTACTGTAGAAATGTAGTTTAATAAATAGAAAAAAGTATTATTCCATGACTACAATTATTTTCGTCGCAATAAATTCCTGAAAATCGCCGAATTTATCGGCGCGCTAACCGGAATGACCCCTTAAACCTTTAATCTTTTCATTTCCTCTCTTTTTTGCGGCACATCCAACAAAAATGATCGCGCCAAGTGTTGAATCGCGTATGTATCCTTGAGCCAGCCCTCTGAGTTCTCCCAGGTGCTGTCATTGAACTGGATCTGTCCGTTTCTTCCTCCAGAGAGAAGCGGGATTGAAAAGAGGTGATCGTTCTTTGCGATGCCAGAAGGAAGAAAGAATTTGGTTGCGAGGGGAAACGTTATCGTGCGCGTGTCTCGCGCGGTTCGACAGCCTCGAGGGTCTCGAGGCCTCTACTCGATCCGAATTCGCGGCCGCGTATGAATAATAAGGCATTGCCGTGACAGAGGCGGAACAACGGCATTGCACGTTACGCCGGCCACATGCGAAACATCTGGCATTTTTCACGTGAAAGAGAAAGACCGTAGACCGGGACCAAAGACGAATTTCTGAAACGGTGTACGCCCCCCTGTCATGCTTCTCCGGGGAGACACGCGGAGACCCCGGGGGAATTTGTATTGTCGCGCCGCTTCATTGTGCCGGACACGAGAAATTATATCACGATTGTTCCACGATCTAACCGTTAATTAGAAATCAATGAGCTCACTGACGCGTGGAACGTGTTTCGCCGCCGGTTTCAAACCCGCCAAGACGAATCCCGATTGTGCCGAGGCGTTGGCTCGTTTGGCGGTGCCAGTTCTCCATTTAGAGACCTTATCTCCCGTTTCAATTTGAAATCAAACTTGCGCAGCCTCTGTCTATCGAACATCGTCGAATCGTTTGAGTAATTGGCCGAGCAGCGCGTTGTCTTGGAGCAAAATATCTTCTCGTTGTTTCATTCAATCTGGGTGAATTGATTCATAAACGAAGAGAAGTGTGTAAATTACTTGTTGAGGTACAGCATCGTGCTGCAATTTTCTGAGGCGAAGAGAATGGCTGGTTTCTAATGCTCCCCGCAAAACGTTTTCTCGGTAAAAATAATTTGCTGGCAGCGCGGGTCGCAAATTGTGGAGCAGTTCCATTGGTCGGCACCGACATTGACTCTGATCAGTCAGCGTAAGTAATCCACTAAGTCGCGGGACAATGCGTGAAGGTGTGGCACGCCGCTGACCCATTGTTCAGCAATTAAAAGCACTTCTCTTCTTTGTACTTCGCCACCTGCCGCTTTTGTTTGTATTTTCGCGGCGATTAACGCGCGTGAGCGCGCATTTCGCGACCCGTTGGCCACGTCAGAAAACATTTTCCCGTGGCTAGGGCGACCGGATGCGACAGGTAACGCTACCGAAAACGGCTTCCCCATTTTCGACGTGGATTGAATTATGCATAGGCTAACGCCGACGGTCCACCATATTCCTATTACATAAATGAAAACAACGAGTGAAATGATCGACCAGAAACTAAACAAGCGTTTAAAAAACGGTCCTCCAAGGACTGTTAAACGTTTCGATCGGTGCAGCTGAATCGATGAGCCTTGCAACGACATGGAAAGTTTATCCCAGAATCGTATCGCGTACGCGAAGCCTGACTACGTAGTGCTTATGTCATTAGACTTCCTCCAAAGATGGAATTAATCGTAATCGACGACTGGCTCCAGTTCGAGCCGAGAAGAGATGCACGAGCATGAGAATCTACCTGCTTCACAGTCTGCGCCAGGCCCGTCCTCCTCGTTTTGCTGGGTCCTCGGTCAATGCAACCCTTGATGAGCAATAATTTCAGCTGCTGGTAATCGAACCGGTGCCGAGTTAAGGAGATTCTGTCATTTGGCTAGAACGGGCCACCGGGGTAAACTCATTACGGCGCCGATTAAAGTGAAACAAATCGGCCCCGAGCCAGCCGATTTTTTTCGACCGAAACGATCCACACACACTGCTGGTGCTCGCGTACACGATAAAGCTGCGATTACGCGTGGGTTTCGCCGAAACGAATCGGTTAAATTGAACGGCTGGCAATTTCAGCCGGATAATGCCGGTGATTTTCCGAAGGCGTGCGCGAGCTTTTCCCGCTTCGCGGAAAATGTGCCCCGATTTTTCCCGTCGGCGGGCCGCGCGATTTCGACGCAGAAAAATTGCCCGTTTATTCGCGAAGGCGGTATTCGCGCGAGCGACAGGCAACTTTTACGTCTAGCATTGTAAAATATCCGCCTTTGCCTCTATCCCACGTAATCATTCGCATTGCTCGCTGTGCCCCGTTCTCTCGTTTCGCAATGGAAAAGCGCGGAGTTAACTGCACGGCCTTTTCTATGCAACCTGTCGTAAAAGTATTAGGTCGTTCCCGTAGGTGTGGTGTAGTTTTCCTGAGGATCGTGGCATGGAACAGTAGAGCTATGTGCAATGTATCCTCAATCGCGCGAAGTAAGTGTCTGATTTAAATGGCAACCATTCTTCGATGTTTTACAAGCAGCAGAGTTTGCGAGTGGCTGGTCAACTACGTTACTCGTTTCAAGACCTTAAAAGGAAAATAATAGACGGGTTCCTTGAATGCGCATGAAAAAAGGGCGGGGATACACGCAGGACGAAGTAATAATTGTAACGCTTTGAATAGAAAAATATTGGTCACCCTCTCTAGAAGCTAAATCGTCCCCTAAAACTGATTATTCTCGCAGCCCCCAATATCACGATCGACCAGAAATGATTTTCCTACGATAATTCTATGAACGAGGGGCGTATTTAAGCTCCCATAGTCCGTAGACATGTGTTTGCTACCGATTCGTCGCAGCACTCGTCCCTCCCGGGACTATTTCCCTGATCCCTCTGGATTTGCCTGGCTTTTAGAGATTCACACTGGTAATCCGTCGGTGTCGCGGAGCCACACGCAAAATGGCAATAAAGAAATCCCATTGGAAACGTCTAGAATCGTTTACCCTGCTGGCAGAGAACGGTGCCGCTGGACAAACGAGCTAGAAAAAGATCCGTCGGTGCTCTCGACGGAAGAATTATTGCTGTACGGCCAGTTGGAGCAACGGCACTTGGCATGAACGACGTGTCTCGGTCTCAGGAACGATTCACACAACGGATTTGTTTGGGCTTCTCCAGCGGCTCCCCTTATTTCGGCTGGACCCACCGGGTCGACTTTCGAGAGCACCGGAGGAGACCACTCGTGTGGTCGAAGAAGTGGCCGTCTCCTGGTTGCGTTACAAAACAGCTGGAAACGACGTATACCTCGGTTGGGAGTCGGTAACGACTCGGGCCCTTTTGTCCTTTGTCCTGCAACGCGCCTGCAACTTTGCTTCTAGCCTCGCGCTCGCTCCACCCGAATTGGGAAACGAAGAAAGTGGGTGATTCGATCAGTAATGAATCTTTGTATTCATTATCGACTGACCAAGAATCCCTTAGATTAGTGGTGAGCAACCTTTTTTTTGTCCGAAGTGGGCCACAAGTGGAAACCTACTACTCTACGCGGGCCGCAATATTATATACATAAATATAACTAATCCTATATCTTTTACAGTTCAAAAGATACATGCCAATGTTCAGGCGGGCCGCGGGTTGCTCATCACTGCCTTAGATTACTAACTCCTTCCATTTCTAACTCCTTTTCTGAATCAAAACAAGTCCAGTTCTGCTCATACTTGGACCTAGGTATCAGACGAAATATCGCAGATCGACTGGGGATGCACAGATCGTGGACCGCGTTCATTGTACAGACGAGCGAACGGGCCACGCTCGTGTTCCCTGTCAACCGACGTTTCGCTGGTCGCGAAAATTCGATCGGGGGCACCGTAGACATCGGCCGTTTCCACGGGGAGACGGTTTGCGAGTCGCATGCGAGTAGGCCGGCCCCTGGAACGGTCGTAGACGAATGACAGGCTTTCCGTTGAATCCGTTTAGCCGTAGATCCGCGAGCCACCGGATCCAGGGAGCCAGGCATCGCGGTCAGCTCGAAAACACGAGGAAGTGACGTCGGGCGGATCGATGATTATAATTAGTGGCCGATATACCGGAACAGGAACGGGCTGATTACGGTAATCAGTGGCACGCAGTCGCACGCGGAATGATTCACGGTGGCATAAGGACGCGCTAGCGAAGAAGAGAGACGGAAGAGGCAGAGTGAGAGAGGGAGAGAGACAGAGGTCGCGAAAGAAGGTAGGAAAAAGGGAGGAAACGCGATGGAATATGGAAACTCGGTGGATGAAAAGAGGAGAGACCGAAAAAGAGGTACGGAAGGGAAGAGGAGGCTGGTCTTCCCTCGCCACACATGCGCGTGCACAACTCTTTCCGTGAGCGACTATTATTATATACCGTATATAGTGGCGAACAAAAGGGTCCCCATATGGCGACTCGCTGGCTAATGTATGTCATTAGACGCATTACTCTATGATAATTAAACGTCTATATGTGCGGCATTGTTACGCTCGTACCTTGCGCCGCATTACCGGAATGACACGTTGCGCTACAATGCTTCGGATGTCGTGAACGATTCGCTCGCTTGCCCGCTTCCACGCGTTCATTCCGCGCTCCTAAGAACGGATACCGGCTGCAAACCCACCGCGGGAAAATACGAAACTCTTCGTTTTTCCCCGGTTGAAACGCCCGTTGGAACGTTCCCCCTACTACTACCGGGTGATCAAGTCCGAGTCTGCGGTAATGGAAAGAGTGTCGTGTTATTGTTCAAGTGCAATTGTCCTACTCTGTTCTTTCGATTACCAAAGACGGTCAAGAGATGCCCGTAGATGATCGTAGAGGCACAGTCGTCGCATGGATGCGCGGGCATTTTAAAGTTCCAGTTCATACTCAATCAGCAAGTGGTACAGGTTTAATTTCCATCCTCCAAGTTGGACGAAAAAGTTCTCGCGATTTCTCAGGGGATGGAAAGTCGCGGGGGTGTCCTTATACGACAATAGCCCAACTTTCCTCGGTTTTCGTCGAGCCATCGCCAATGTTAAACGAGGTCAAAAACTCGCTTGAGTCTACGAAGTTCTTCGAGCCAGCCCAACAGAATAGAGGCGGGCACGAAGAAATCCGCTATGCCTCGACGACAAAGAACCGCGCAATTATAATACTATTGTCGGCGGTCCTATTTTGCATTTAATGCATCTTTCCGGACGGCACCTCGAACAATGCCCCCCTCCCCCTCCTACCGAGATGTTGGGATTATTTTAATCGAGGAGTGAAAGAAATTCCTCGCGAAAATACGGTGAAACGCGCGCGGTTTCTTTCGAGGCGAAAGACACGCAGGATGCGCTGAGGTATGCAGACACCATTGAAATAGAAGGTGGGTCGGTGGTTACCCGACTTCTTTTCTGTTCCAGGGATTCTGGAGCCGACCAGAACTGGGTCAGATGCAGATAAATACAGGATGCAGTCTGATCTCTTACGGTCTGCGGTCGCGCATATGTGCAGGGGGGGATCCGAGTAGGTTGTAACGCGGGGTAAATTGTAACATAAGTAAAATATTTTGAAAGACAATTCTGGTAACCCACAGCATGCGAGAGCTGCTTGACGATATTAGCACCGTCGGTTTTAGTGACACAAACGAACGTTAGGTAAATCCGGGAGACGCGGTCGACCTAATATAAAATGTCTATTAAAAGTAATACAGATATTACTTATTTTATCAGAACAAACCTAATATGTTCAAAATTTTATGCTGATTCGGAAACACTGGTCGATATTTGCTTTAAGACAATATTTACTGTAAATCGGGTTGAAAACTGAAGTCATGACATCTGACCACCTCTCCCGAGGTGCCGGGAGAAATGGTTTTCGTCGTTGGCAGAGACCACTCGCATAATTATTCATGGAAAAATAACAAAGAAGAAAGCAAAATTATTTATGAGTGAATACAACTACAGGTTCATTGATATTTAATTTGTTTACGCTAAACAATTAAAGAACACATCAAAGATAAAGCGAACTACTTACCGGCGATTAGCAAGGCAAATGAATACAAAAGCGAATAAATAAAATAAATAAACAATAATAATAATAAAATAATGATAAAAAATAAAATACAAATAAAAATAGTAAAAAAATCATAACTCGACCATCTTTCCTTTCTGCAGCGAGAGATGGTCTTCTCGTTAGTTTCGAGAGGAAGAGTTAATATGACTAAATACTTTGGCTGCATTGTCCCTCGATATCTCTAATATCTTATTATTCCCAAACATTAAACGAAAATAAACTTAGAAGTATATTTTAAATACGATTCTGTACACCGTTGTTTGACAAAAGAGGTTAAATGTAATCTCAGTTTACCTTCTATAGCCTGTAAATCTAAAAAAACACAGAAGGAACCGAAATGACGCTATTCATTCAATTGTTTGGCTTCTAGAGAAGTAATTGGTCTGCACTTTAACGCGTTTCTACGTATAGAGTACGAAATATAGCGACTCGACCAACTCTCCGGCCCGACCGCGTCTCCCGGATTTAGCCTATGTATTCATTTTGTGGTTATAGCCCAGAATTTTAGTATTTAGAGCACGTAAGTAAATTTTGTCTTAGGAAGTTTATTTCAATTAGCAGTCATTAGAAATCGATTGAATTTTTTCTTCTTTGTCGCAAACGAATAAGTGCACATTGATTTATTATATTGTGTACGCATTTTAGTAATTTGATGTTTAGTTTCTCGTTTGCTGAGATAAAACGCAAAAATTCAAGCTCGGGGTGAATTGTAACATGTTACTACTTACTCCGCTCTGACATACCGGAAAAAGATGCTTTAGACGAACAACAGAACGATCGAGAATCCACACAGTAGAAAAAAGTATGAAGGTAAAAGTAAAGAAAGCAAAGAAGAAAGTTTTGATAGAATCGGATGAATAAGCAATGATTGTTTAGTTCATGTATATAAAATGTTTAATAATGATCTGTTTTCATTTATATTTTTTAGAAATGTTTATTTGTGTTCATTTTTGTATTTAAATAAGTAAAGCAGATGTGTTACAATTTACCCCGGCCTGCGGCACATTGTAACAAAGGTTCAGATTGTATGTCCAAGTGTCCAAGATTTTGTCACGTACTTACACTCAATGAGTTCACCACATATGTAAGTAGTAAGTCACTCAAATTATTTCCTGATTGAGGAAAACACTTTCGAGAAAAAACTGTGAAAACTTTTTACTTATAATCTGCCCCGGTCTCCCCTATCAATTGGTCAACTTTCGTCACGCCACGACTTCTTCGCGGCTTTTATTCCCGTTCGATCCCCATTTTTTGCACGGTTCCTCTTATCGACCAGTGCTATGCACAGACCCAACCAATGCTCCGCGGTCGAGCTCCAATGCTCGGGCTACATGCGTGCGATCCTGGTGCATCTGCAACCGCAACGTTCCCTACATCTGTTTCCCGTTCACGCGGTTTGTCGAATTTACAACTCGTCGACAACATGCACGTGTTACAATGATTATAACTGTACCCCAGATAAATATAAGGTAGTAGGGTGCGTGCGATGGAAGTGTACGAGCCTTACAATTCAGAGAAAGGAGTATAATTCCAGAAGGGAACTCGGAAACGTCTTTTCAGGTATACCAGTCTGTCTATGACTGGAAGGATACAAATCAGAAGAGAATTCTATTCAAGTTTCATCTATCATTCATTGTCTATCTTTCCTACGAACATTGACAGAGGTGTTAAGATACTCCAAGAACTGAGTTGACCTCTAGAATTGTTAAGAATCGTCCAGAAACTTAACAGCAAATACATTCAGCCAATTGCATCTAACAGATCTCAGTCCTTTGACTTTAGCCACTCCTAACTTCTTTAAAACTTCACTACGCTACATCCTGCCCACGGTACGTTCCCATGCAGACGTACCGGTTACACGATCGACCGGCAAAAAGCATATACCGTTGCCGGGGCACGGTATTTGATGTCGAATTTCCGGAGTTGACAGTCGACGATGAAACGATGTCGGTCGAGCGGCACGCCGCGGTCGACGTTACAGAAATATGATGTAGCGATTTAAACGCGTCGCGCGTCGCCGGTTTCAACCTCTTCTAAACATAGTCCCTGCGAGGGACGAGCTTTTCCTTTTCCAATTTGTTCGGTGGATAGAAAATGATTCCGACGCCGCCGAGAGGGTTAACGAGGTGCCCCGAACGTGGAACGCGATCGGTCGAAGATGAGTAGAAGCGAGCCCCGATTAGTTCGATCGTGAATCGGCAGCAGTGGCGGCGGTAATTAGCTTCGGCGACCCGTTCCAATTAGGGTAAACTCCCGTAACGAAGTTATTGTCGGGGGATGTTGATTCACTGGCCGAGTGGGTGGAATATCACGGCGTCACCAGTTCCCTACGCGGGTGTCGTATGAACCAACCAGATACTTTGATGACCTTTAACGAGGAGGAATTATCTAGAATCGGACGGTAACGCTATCGGTCTTGCGTTACAGGTTCAATCAACACGGTTGTTGGATGCTGTTACGACGAAAAGTAAGATCAGTTTTGTTTGCCCCTTAGCTCCTTAAACGGGGAGAGAATTATCGCGGGTCTTTCGCTGGTTCGATTGTTATATTTGAGGTTTTATAGGAATACGAGGCGATTTTCAATGAAAAACAATGAAAATATGTAGAATTCACTTATTTTCGTAAATATATCTGCTCTTTCTACATAAGACGTTACAATCGTCGTCAATTATTTATAGTGTTCGAGATTGCTGCAACGCTTTGAACAGAATCTTCCAAGTCCTGAGCATCTACCGCTCCTTTCTCGAATTGTCACTAATTTGCCGATGATTTACGCGCGTTCCTAGTGTTCTGTGGGTTATCCACTCGAGCCTCGAAAGCTGGCACCGCGGCTCAATCTGTTCGGCTGTCGTGCTCTCGGGAAACTTGAAAAGATACCGAGCCCCATTTTCCAACAGGACGAGAGGTCCTTGTCGAGGCTGCGGCGCTTTGGTAACAAGACTCGCGTGCCTTTCTGGACCTGCACGTGTGTGTCTCGAATTCGGCCACCGAACACGCGTGTGTTCCTTTTCGAGCATATTCGAGAGCGTTTCACGCATGTGTCTCGTAGACTCGAGTCCGTGGCACGGATAGATTGTGTCGTTAACCACATGCCCCAGGTCTCGTTAGCCTCCTTTATTAGGGTACATCGTAGGGATCCTACCGAGCAACCTAATCTGTTCGCTCGTTACGCGCCACCGAGATTGCCGGTCAGGATTTCCGTTTTGCTGCAGATTCGCGGATACTCGCACTTAGCCGCTCGATAATGCGCTGCACCGAGAGTTCCAGCAATCGAGTTTCGCGAGGGAGAAACTGCTTGAGAATGTGACTTATTTTCCACTTTTTCGTTGATCGTTCATTTTTAGGGGGATCGAAGGCATGACTTTTGTCACATGCCAATTGCGGCGAGTAACTGAAGTCGAGGTAACAGTTTACGTTAAGTAATTTACAGTAAGTGGAGCTTGAAGGCACGAGCCATATTCATTTGGTAAGATTACCGATACCCATTTTCGGGAATATGGTATGTGGAAACGTTAGACTTCATTAATTGTTATTAATTAGCAGTGGTAACGATATTCATACAACGTACGCTACTCGTACTCGATAGGTACAATATTCATACTATTTCATACTAGTTATAAAACATTCCTCTATTATTTCTATGTACTTTCTATACAATTCCTCCACCTCTCTTCGCTACTTTCTCACCACTTCATCACCACATCATCAATTCTTTACTACATACTTCACCACTTTCTCACCAGAAAGACTACTCCTTCCTTTACCTCTTCATCACCAAATATCGATTTGCAACTTTGTTTCGGATGTATGCTGTATATTTGCCTCTCTTACAAATGCAAGAATTGTGAAATTCAAATCGCATAATGCTGCTTTCAAGTTGCTACACCTGCAAAACCCAAAATTTCGCCTCACAACGTCTCTTGCAGGTGCAGCAACTCAAAAGAGAGGTGTTTCGAAATTCATTGCACGATTCTTGCAAAATCGAAAACGTTCACGCACGGCACGAACCACAAATTCTGATTTTTCCACAAAATTGGGATTTCTAACGAGCCCACAAGCCGAAACGAATTTCCCTTCTCTCACAGAAAACCTAATTCATGGCCAAATATCGGGTTTTGTGGGAAAAAAAGTCATTTTTATGGGAAAAAGGAAGTTCGTTTTAGCTCCACTCCACCCGCTTTCCCACTTTTCTCCCGCAGAATTTCGTGCAGTCTGGGAAGGATCGCTAGAGATACTTACTACATACGAGACTTTTCGCCTGTTTTGTCCAGATTCCCGTCTGCTTGCCACCGAAGTCGGAAGCGAGATGATCCAACTTATATTACCCGCATTTAATCCACGGTTGTTTTCCCTCCAGTTCTCTACTCGCCGAATACCACCATTTGTTTCTGTTAACGCAAACTTGAAAGCTTTGTAAAGTTCTCTGATATCGATCAATATTATATGCTAAGAATCACGGATATATGTACCACGTTGTAAAATTAATTCTGCGAAGGAATCGTTGTTGGATTGGGAGAGAATATTTTTATTGATAATAAAGATATACCATTTTTACATTTTCTGTACTTTATTTCCCTGAATCACCAACACATTGCAAACTTCTTTTATTCACGCTCGTACAGTACGGTGTCCTAATATATTAAAATATTGGTTGCTCTATCTGGATCGCAAACTGAAGCATGAAGATTTCCCGATAATGCGTTGCTTGTCGTCTCCTATGACAGAAAAAAAGAAAGAGTTGATACGCGATGCACGTTGACGAATTTCGATTCTCGTACTGCAATGTCCTGTACGAATACTGTTCGAACGCCCATTACAATTACTCCTCAAAAATTGCAAAAGCATACAAGAATTTCACAGCTTACCCTCCTCACGCTGCTTGAAATTATGCGACCCGTCCTCGTAGCCAGCAATCGATGAAGTGACGAGTTCTCTTGGCTGCTCGAATTTATACATATAGCAAAGGGTACCATAAATTCGTTGTATCGGTAACCAATGTGTTTGGAAAGAGGGGAGGAAAAGGAACGACTGGAAGCATGAATATGCAGGAGAATGAAAAATAAATGGCGATCGTATCTCCCATTGGAGGAGAAGTACTTGTCAAGTTAGATACCAGTATGGTGACGGTTGTAAAGACGCGATGATCTGTGGGTAGGGAGGGTGAGCAGTGGCTGGTACCGTGGGGGCTGCAAATTGAATAACAAAGCTTCACCCTCCTTGGGTTAAATCACCGAGAAAGCCATCCCCTGAGCTTGTAGGCAGCTCGGCATTAACCGCACCCCCTGCTCGCGAGTCGTCGCGTCGCGACGCTTCAGAACCCTCCATGGCTGCTTTGCATAACGATCTTATTCCGTAATCTCTGCCATATTGATCCGATTTAGAGCGTACCACGAATCCGGGGACCGTTTATGGCTCGGTTACGGTCTCTCGTTGTCAGACCGCTCAATTTTCCCCGCGAGCAAGCGTGGAATGCTTTCCAAGTAATTACCGTGCGCGTTCTGAATGGAGCGGGAATAAACATTCTGGTTGTTTTCTGTTCACTAACAGTCCCCCGATTCAGCAGACACACGCATCCTCCCTTTAATGGCGCGCGATTAAAAGGAAATTACGCGGACGTTCGGGACCGTCCGGGGGTAATTAAATTTATCGAAGCTTATAAAGCTGCATGTCGCGTATATACGTCATTATTTAGGCATTAGCGGCGGAAGGCTGGGCCAGGGTTCAAATAAGCCGAGTCATCCTTGGTAATAACGTGCAGTGCTCTCGGCGAGCGTTCTCGGGACAGGCAGAAATAGGCCAACAGGAATACATATCAGCAGAGTAGATAAAAACCCTTTTCGGGTTAATCAAAGTAAGGAGATCGTCGAAAGAGGAAAAAAAGAGAAGCTCGCGGGGACCTCCGGTCCCCTTTGCCAACCGACAAAGGGAGAAAGTGCTGGCTAACAATTTTAATGTAAATAGCGCGTGTAACGTGGGATAAATTAGCCTCCATCCAAGGATCGAGCTTACCTGACGCTCAATGACGTTGTTCTTTGCACAGGAACTAGAAACTAGACACGGGACTAGAACCCCTTGGAAAAGCTATCCTTTGAGGAGAAAGACACGTATATATACGTATTGTGACGGGACGTTTCATGGTCCGCAGGATCAGGGATTTAACGGCCCGTGCGATATTATAATGCCATCACGGAAGCTCCTACCTTTGCTCCTGCATGCGTTCATCATTCTGCTAAATTACTTTCGAGTTTGGAAATTGTTAGCTTGGGTTACTTGCGAGGAGAGTTTAGAAGAGAGGTATCCGTGGCTTTCGGGGGTCTTAGGCACAGTGATGAAGTATGTATATACGTGTGTATATGGCTAAAATGCTAGGGACACGTGTTGGAAGAATATTCCAAGAGAGCAGAGCTTATAGCCAGAGTGAAGAAGGAAAGTGACAGTACAGACTTACTTTTACGCCGACAATGATGGAATTGCATTGGTTGGAGATCCTCCCATTTTATTTGGAGGGCGAAGGGGAACGGTCTGGAACTGTCTGGCAGGGACGACACTGTGGACCCCCAAAGTAGCAGGCAGCAGGAGCAAGGGCCGAGCTAGGGGGATGATAGAAGTTTAGTGGAGAACACGACCACGAAGGGAATCATCATCCAGGCACATCGTTACTCACAAAAGCATCGTTTATTTTCTCTTTATCTCTTTTAAAATGAATTTATAATCTTTATAATAATACATCAATAATAATTATTAATAATTAATAATAATAATTAATAATAATAATAATAATAATAATTAATCGATAATATCGTGATATTAAGGGGGGGATCGTCGGTGAATAATGGTGATTTTTGGTCCGAATATCAAGTTCCAAACGCAATCACACGCCAGGAGGGGGAAATAATATCGATAAGCGACAATGAAAATCCGATATGCGTTCCCGTCGTTTGACGGTGTTATGCACGATTAACGTCGTTTGGAACCTGCTCGGAGAGAAATCTCTCTATCCCTGGATCGAGGATCGTAAGATTCGTCGCGGCTCCCAAGTGTCTCCAGAGGGAGAGAAAGACGAACACACGAGGGCGATACGTAGTAACGCGCGGGCGTGCTCGCGTCTATTCGTATATGCATTTTCTTGCCAGTGTGGTTGTGTATCTACGTGTGTCAGTGTATGGTACAGCGCGACAGTGCGTTTATATAGAACTCTTTACAACATTACACCGCTTAATTAATATAATACCTTTCTCACGCGCTATGTATAGTATATACAAGTAACAAAGTCGGTAGTACCGAGTGGAAAGGCTCCAACAGAGGGCTGCCGACAGAGGGCTGAAGAAGGGATCAGGAGCAAGGGGACATCGAAGAGTGGGGCTGGCGGCTAGCGGCGGACGTTTAAAAGACTCGAAAATTTACATTACAAGACCGTTAATGGTCTCTAAGGTTCGGGGTACGACAAAGTTGGCCGCTACCGCTCGGTGGGGAGGAAGTGATGGTACAGCTCGGGGTACAGAGAAGAAGTAGGCGAAGCTTCAACCTAGAGACTATGTACAGGCGCGGGGGACGAGGGTGAGGGAGTCTGCGCGGTCCCTGGCGTGCCAGGATTCTGTTGTACGGAATAGGAATTGGTCTGGCGCGAGTGCTGTGGCTGGTGATGATGATGGTGATGGTGGTGGTGGTGATGATGATTAAGGTGTTGTTGATGGGTGTTGGCGGTGGTGGTGGCATGATGGTGGCCTATGGTCGCGTGGTTCTGCACGAGGTTCAGGTTGAGGGGGTAGGATAAGGGGGAGCCCAGGGCCGTTGCGGCAGCGGAACTGCAGGCACCGGCTCCGGGCCCCACCGGGCTCAGTGCATGCTCATCCCCGCGTGCGGGTGGTGGGCCACCGCCGCCGCTGGCACGGATGTTGCGTGATGATGAGGATGGTGCATTAGAGGAGGGAGATGCGGGTGGTGGGGATGGTGTGGGGTCAGAGGCGGCGGGGTCATCTGTATTGGGGTCATGGGCGTTGTCGGCTGATGGCCGAGACTGGTGGTGGTGGTCTGGGATGAGGTGTTGGTGTCCTGGCCCGCCGCTACCGCCGCTGCCGCTGCCGCCGCCGCCACCAGAGCCTGTTGCTGCTGGGCCTGGCCCGGCTGTTGGGCCTGTTGCTGCTGCTGCGGCTGCGGCGGCAGCGGCTGCGGCGGCACCGAGCTGGAAGTGGGACTCTGCTGACTCCCGTTGTCCTCGCTGTCGGAGCAGGACTCGGCTGACGAGCTCCCCGCTCCCCCCTTGCCCTTGCTGCCGCTGCTGCTGCTGCTGCTGCTGTGGGTCTTGACGTGCTTCGCGAGATGGTCGCTGCGCATGAACCGCTTGTTGCAGACCGGGCAGGCGAATCTCTTTTCGCCGGTGTGGGTTCGAAGGTGCCGCTGCAACTCATCCGAACGTGTGAACCGCTTGCCACAGAAAAGCCAGTTGCAAACAAACGGTCGCTCACCAGTGTGCCACCGTAAGTGGGCCTTCAGATGCGACGTTTTCCCGTAGACCTTACCGCAACCCGGTATGTGACAGCTATGGATGTTCTTCTTCCTGAGGTGCACGCCGGCAGGGCCTAGTCTCTCGGCCTCTTGACAGTTTGGACAGTCACAGGTCGCACGGCCCGTGTAACGTCTTTGCGACCGCGGTGACGGGGCTTGACTGACACCGCCAGCCCCGACGCCGACCCCACCGCCGCTTCCTTGCGGGCTACCAGCACCGGCGCCCGCGCCAGCCGTCGCGGCCGCGTGATGGTGAAGCCCGAAACCGGGCGGACCACCAGGCAACATCGATTTGTACGTGTCTTGCAATAGATTGTGACCAGCGGTGGTGGCGGTGGTCAACAAATGATTGCCAGCGAGGGCGAGGCTGGTCGAATAATCGGCCGAATAGTTGGCCATTTGGGCGGCATGTACTCCAACGCCAACTGTGCTGCTCACGTCTAGCCATCCACCAGCGGTCGCGGCCCCGTGAACGTCCCACCAGCCGTCGCTAGCTTTGATTCCGCCGTGTGTCGCGCCTGGCATCGCGTTGAACGGCCACGACTCGTACGGGTGTCGGCCGTACACAGAGCCCAAGGTCGCTCCTTCGACCTTTCCTAGCAGGCTGCTCTGATGATGGTGCGGATCACCGGCTGGCTGGGCGCTCGCTGTCCCAGGAAAGTACAGGTCGCCACCGTACTGAGGCGCCGTGGACGCGCAAGAAGTGACCGGCACTCTCGCATAGCCACCGGTCGTGCTGCCGGCACTGCTCGTCGCCGCTGGTCTTTGACTCACTCCGGTCGTTGTGCATCCTCCTCCACCCCCTCCTCCTCCACCTCCTCCGCCTCCACCGCTCCCAGTCGAATGCTGTGGCGAGCTGCCGCTGCTCTGAGGGCTCTTCTTCCACGGATGGAAACCCTTGCCCACCGCCGCGTCAGCCAGAGGCGGAGGACTCTTGCTGCTCAGCTTGTTGCACTGTGCCGCCAGCATCGCCAACGGTGTGCCCCGTAAACCCGGATGGTCCTGAAACAAGAAAAACCAACCAACAGATTACGACTCGGCTCGATTCTCTTCCACGTAGAATTTCTTCGTCGGACGGCTTTGCGCCTCGCGCCCCAGCCCGCGACTTTATTACTGGCGAAACGCGGTCCCGAGCAGGTGTTACCTGGCCGAATTACGGTCCCGCTCTTCCGATACTATTACGCAAGCCGATAATAACGAGTTTCGAGGCGGGCTTCGCGAATTAGGCGCCCTCTCGCTCGCGTATATCGATCCGACCAAATGGATCCCGGGCGATTGAGACGCTTTCTCAAGGTAACGCAGCTCGTAATATCGAAATCCGGGCGGATGGACGCTGTATGCGGCCATAATCGCGGCGAAATCGACCCAAAAAGATCAACCAAGCCCGCTCGCCACCGGCCGCTGGAACCACCGAATCTTCCCCCGAGGGTGTATAATGACACAAAATTGCTGCTCCTATCCTAGAAGAGATCGAAGATTGGCTGGGAGCAAACAGACTAGTGCAGACTATCCACTTTCAGAGTGGTTCAAACGGAATTCAGCCGATAGCTCAATAATTAACCATTTTCCTGCCACGCACACGTAACCAATAGAGCTGGCAGAACAACACTACCTACTCGCAAAAATTTATGTAACATTACGATACGTGTGAAATTCTATTTCTGTATCGTCGATTAAACAGATAAATACACGTTTGTAAATTGAATGCAATTTGTACTTGTACTTATACCCCTCGCGCAAATGAACGCCAGCTCGTTGCAACCAGTCGAGCAAGACAAGATGGCTCGAGATACACGAGTGACACTCAACTCCTATACATTCTTCTACTCCACCTTTTGCGAAATAATCATGCAATTCTCGTGATCCTTGCCCAATGGAGCCGCAGATCGACCGAGCTGCTGGACGTTGTAACTTTTTTCTAACGACCGGTGAACACGGTTAGCTCCGCTAGCTCGGTCCCATGCAAATCATCGCGATGTCGTTCCGAGGGACGAAAGACGAGCAGAGGTCGGTGGCTACCGAAAGCCTGGAGGCTGGGAAGAGGGTCCAGAGCGTATTCGGACGTAGAGAAAGGTAAAGGCAAAGGGTCCGCGGAAGCGGCAGGAAATTAAAGTCTGGCGGGCCGCGCAGCCATTAGCAGCCGGCGCCATCGAGGCGACACGCCCCCACATGGGTTCAACCTTGCACCAACACCGACCAAAGACAACGAGTACGCGCACCCTTCGACGATAGAGACAAAGAGACAGAGAGAGGGAGACAAAAAGCCCTACCAATCGGTGGTCACCGTGTCCCGTGACTTCGGGCAAGGTTGCCAGGGTAATAACCACGGTTTTGCGGTCATCGGCGAACGCCAAGCTCCTCTCCCGTTCCGCTCTTTAAGAAATCTCGGGGTCATTCCAAACGGGTCGTCGACTGGAACTCCACTACCCTCTTTGCTGTATATGTATCGCCGTGCCGTTGACTCGTTAGCCGCAATCGTCGCCACGACATTTCCCTGTAGCTACTTTAGGCGTCTGACTTATCATCTTACCTACTACTAGAACCCCTATCATCCTAATACATATACCAATTCAAATGTGTCACGACACTTTGCAAGGTTCATGCTCCCTTTGGCCGATAATCTCGGATAGTATCTTCCAAGGAAGGCCGATCTACCTATACGCCGGTCCCTAAAAGTTCCTGAAGGAGGGTGTCGAACAGGATGCTCCTCGTCCGGGGTCGCGGACGAATAGGAAGGTGGTGGTGAGTTTCGACGCTTGCTCGCTGTCGCGGCCTCCCTGCGAGGGGTGGAAGACAAAATCGTCCTTCCTGGCCGCGTGGCTAGGGTGAAAACCGACAGGAAGGGGAGAGAAAGTGGTAGAGAGACAGGGGGTGAACATGGGAGAGGGAACGAGGAGGAACAGGAGAGAGAGAGAGTATCTCTCCAGCCGGTGGTGTACGAGCCACGCCCTCTTCGAGCTTCGTGAGTGCAGGTTGTAGGCAGGCTACGTATTGATCCGCCGGAACGATATGACAGTGGCCCGGTGGAGACAACGACGCGACGTCTCTCAATTAGCCTCCTCTAGCTCCGTTTCGAGTCTATATCGAGGCTCACTGCGACCGAGCAGAAAGACTCGTTCCACTTTTACCTCCGCTCTGTGCAGAATACATATAGCTGCAAACTATCAAAACACCCAACTCTCTTACAGGCTAGAGTCTATTTCCTTATAGCTACTTGAGAGAACTGGAATTTCTATTGCAGAGAGATGTAGACAAGTCATTGCTCCAACTACATATCTCGTAACTATCTATCTGATATCTATCTGGTAGGGGTGAGATCGTTACTCGGGTGAGGCTGATCAGATCCAATGAAATTCAGATGACCGGATAACGAGAGCACGTTAATTGGGTTATCGATTAATGCAATATTAGCCTGCATTTCTTGCCGGTCTGTAATTACGCAGCACATAAGGAAAAGGAGTCGTTATTCCGTGCTGGCAGCACGGGCGGAGGCGCCTTCGAGTCGCCGATATATAGTACTCGACTTACTCACTCTCGCCTCTATATACCTTTCCTCTGTCAATTACCGCGATTCTTCGCGTAGCGTCTATGTTTTATGCATGCTACGCACGCATATAGCTACGGCTTTTGTGCCTTTGCTTCGTTCCGTTCAGGCCAGGGTGAGTTTGAGCGTCTAGAACAAAGTTTTCTTTCGGCTAATCGACAGGGGAAAAATACGACGTGAAGCGATCAACGTTGGGGTCGCTGAAAGTATTTCTACAGAAACTGTAATGAAAGAATGCTGACGAGGGGACTAGCAGTGTAGCTCCGTACCTATGCAAAGGAGAAGAAAGATCCATTCTTTCGTGGTTCGAAGGCACGCGAAGCGTAAAGCGTCCAAGCAAACGTGATCCGTCCTACGTTTCGCGCCCTCCTGTCGGCACAGTTGAAAGAGACCCATCCGTGGGATGGGCACGGCTAGGATCCTTTGTTTTAGCCGCGTGACGTCACGCCCATCGTGGCCCAGCTAGGACTAATAACGCCTTCGGCTGTGCCGCGCATAAATTAAAACCAGGGAGCTTCGTTGTCCCCCGTCTTGCCTGCCACTCGAGTGGCTACCTTCCGAGAACCGTCTAACGCCAGCCGAGTGCTCAAAGGGATGCAGGATGTCGTAAAAACGTCACGGACACGCGGCGTCCTTCAATACCAACCGACCAACTACTGGAAATCACTGTTACGCGAGATCCATTTAATCGAGGATCCCAGAAATGCTGCGCACAATACGATTTGGAGGTTGTCAAGAGGCTGGGAAATTTTTGCGCGGACTTTCCACTCCAGCAGGCTGGTGATGCGCGTCGAAATGGACCGACAGTGTGGCGAATGAGATTCATGAGCTGTCGATGGAGAATCGACTGGAAGAGCAACACCGTGAAAACGCTGTCGTGGTACGTGGAAATGGCATCACCAGACGTAATTCAAATATTTTAAGTCTTTAGGAGTTGATACTAGAAGAGTTTAAGCTCGATTCTGTTTAAAAGACTCTCGACCGGGGAACGATCTACACTTGAATATGGATTTCCAGATACTCGAGATTCAAAGACCGGACCATTTACCTCGTGTTTGCGTTCCTCTCGATTCTGAACTGCCCGTCAAAAAGCGAAGAAAAATACGCTGGTTCGATGGTAAACAGGCCCGAGAGAGCGGAATGGTCGTTGAATAGATAAAATGAAACGGTGAGTGTCCATGAATATTGGAGCGAAAGCGAGGGCCACGCGACAGCTGGACATGGAGGTGGCGGGGTTCGCGTCGACAGCCGTCCAGCAACGAGGGTGCGAACCCGGTGAACCGTAGGGTGTCGATGCAGCGTGGCTTGTGGCAAACCGCATCCGACATCTACGCGTCAAGCTTCTTTCCCCTCCCTACTATATCAGGTCGAAACGAGCCTTTCGCCAATGGAGTCCTCATGCATGTACGTCCTAAAATACACGGGACAACTGGAAACGGAAATCCAGCTCTAAAATCAAGTAGCAGCCACCACCTTACCCCCCAGCGCAAGTTAAACGTTCCCATTACTTGGTCTCGATCGAAGAAAGAAATGAAATTCGAGGAGAAATAAGCAACCGCATATGATTTTTACTACCCTCGTAACGTTAATTGAATCGAAGGCAGGAGCAACGGCCATCTTTTCTGCAGATGCAAAATTTTATGTCCGCCTGCGTTCTTCGGAGCACGGTGCTTATGCAAAAGTGGTCCAGCAATGGCGATAGGCAGGTATACGGCAGTTAAGAGGCGAAAGTACATACCTACTTGTGAAGACGCGGCGAGCATCCGTAAGAGTCGGCTAAAGAGGGGGGTCACCTTCCCGAAATTAGAAGCCTCTTAGAGAGGGCGAAGGACAGGGAAGGGGCGATAGATCGGACACTCGGCCGCTAATTGGCTGCAGAATTTTATGTACCACTAAATTACTCGATGCAAATGCAGCCGCTTCCGTCCCCCAGGCCTGTGCCTCTCTGTAGATATTCCCGAAGCACGCGCAACTCCACGGGCCAGGCCGCTCTCCCTGCAAGATTTACGCCGCCCTCATTATCCTAATGAAGACGTAACGGCTGAGAAACGAGTCGCGATTTTTGCCGAAAACCAATTGCCTAGCCGAGATGCTGAATATCGCGAACGGTATCTAAATCTCGCGGGATGTACTCGCGTCCCTTTACGAGCATCAGAAGAGTAACAAGAGCAACGCTAAAAAAGAGAGATGTTCAAAATATTCCTCCAACGACGGTTAAGCGGCCCTTTGCGTCTTAACACTCGTTCGAGCATCGAGCCGATTCAGGCTCACAGACAGAGGATGACCTCGATCACGCCCCTAAGGGCAACGAGGACCTGCAGGAACCTAGGGATCGGTTCCTCTCGCATTTTAGATGACGTTTAGTACCGGCCGTTTTGGCTTACCTTGCCCGCGTAACGCTGATTCGTTTAGGCGAAAACGACGGGCCGCTGTCAACGACAGGATATCGCCGAATTAACGCGGACTCGGTAGGCGATCGGAGGCTACCGCGGGCGATAAAAAATCCCTCAAGCCCGACGATGAAGCGAGCGTGTTTCTCCTTCGGGCGTACGGTGAACGTTCAGAGGGTGAACGGCGCTAACTGGCCACGAATTATAACTAACTGTTAATGCCCGCTTAATATTCGAGGCTGTCGTCCAGCGACAGATTTACGAGTGCTAATGAATTGGTAGCGTGGTTTCGATGCTCGTTCTAGGTGTTGTCGCGCGGCGGCTCCTCTCGAGCCGTTCCCTCGGCGTCGATCACGTGGGTGCTCCGTCCTACATACCCGGAAATCATTAGGTCCAAGGGCAATTTGAAATTTTGTCGAGGGGGGTCTAGCGGGGCCAAAAAACTCGGGTTGCGCCGCGAGCATCGGCGGAAGAGCAAAAAGAGAGGATAGTGGACGGTGAAGAAGGCGAAGGAGCCTCCGTTGTTCCCTGCTCGGTCGCTCGATAGCCGAATAAATTTGGGCAGCTCCCTGTTTTGGCCCCGGGCCACGGTTATACAGCGAGAGAGGCAGACTTTTTCGGATATACGATCGGATCCTTTCGTAACGCGGCGCGCACAGAGGCGAGAAGGGACACGAAACGGGGGAGTGAGAGAGGGATAGCCGAGTCGCCCTCTCGCGATGGATTTAATTAAAAAACATAATTTAGGAGGGAGGGTAACAGGTAGCTGCCGTTTGGTGGGAACTAACGGAGCCTCCTAAGTCGCGGTGCAGCCTCGGTTACTCATGAATAAAATTATTAATCCCGTCTCCCAACACTATCGTGTGTCTTCCCTGGATATCGTTTCCCAATAGCCACGAAACGACGGCGCCGACCCTAATCCCAAATTTACCCATAGCTCATGAAAGCCTCGCTGGCCTACCTATTTAGTCTCCTTTCGTCGCTGAAGTCGAGGGAGATTCGCCGAACAGTAATATTCCTTTCCTTCGGTTGACCGTCACTGGCACTAGTGGAGTTAAAGAACCATTTGTCGAGGGTAGTGTCGTGGCTCGGCCTGAGATTAAAAGAGAGGACACCGACTGGCAAGAAAACCACCGCCATCTTGCCAGGTCCAGGGGACCAATCGCGAGGCCCCTCTCCCTTGTCACGGTAGTTGTTGCGTGCTAGTTTACAAATTCATTTCGTCTCGGCCAACGAACGATTCTCTTTCGCCGCCAAAACGATGAAAACGACGTTAAGTATCCTGTTGTTCGAGCCCTTCGAGGCGATTCCAGCGACGTCAATTGCTGCGATCGCCGGTTCCCTGCGTATGAGGGAGTAATAACTTGTACGGGTAGCCGCTCGAAGGGAGGGGGGAGGGGCGAGCTGGTTTATCGCGGGAACTCTGGCGTGTCGACGCAGTTGCATGTGGAGACTGATAAACAAATAATTAGCATCAGCAGCGCGCTGCGCTCGCGATATCCGCGCGATCAACAATTGCTGCTGGCTACCAGCGCGTTCGCCCACTGGGGGGACTCGTTGCAATGCTATCAAACTGTATCAAATAATATACGATGACCATCAGCCGTGGATCTACATTTATCTACAAGATTAGATGGACTTGGAAACCACAAGATTCCTCCATACTACATAGAAGTTCCTACGCAGCTAGTCGACACACACCCCAGTGTCGATGTATCCCGTGAACCCTGACAAAACTACTTATCTACAATTGCGAAAGGATGGACACAACTTAACCCCAGAATGCTGAGACAGTGCCCAGAGCCATGAAAATCATGAATGCTCAATTCGCTATCAGTGAATGCCCGTGAATGGTATTCTTCGAGGGCGGGCTGAGAGTGCGTCGAGCCGGAGTGGCCGAAAACCGTGGCCCCCTTGACCGCTCTGTACGCAGGCTCGCCTTAATTTAATCCCTCGCGGCCGCTTTTATTGCCGCGCCAAGTTGTTACGGAAGAGCTTATTTTTACAACCGGCGCCGCGTTGCCTTTATAAGAACCAGATCGATATTAAGATTGCGCGTGGCCCGTCCACCAGGGCGTAACGCGGGGCCCACGGATGCGACCGCGGCGTTGTCCAGGAAACGAAGAGCGTTTATTGCACGGTTTATGGATATTCCGAGAGATATCGGTGGGGCCAGCGGTGAAGATAACTCGACATCACCGCGGTACGCTCGAAATTCCCGCGTTTCGGAAAAACGAGCGCGTCCACGGTCGAACCGTGGCCATGGTCGACACGCAGGTGGATCCAATCACAGAAGCAGCGCGAGGCAGGTGCCACAGAGGCGCGGCGGTCAACGGCTCTCGAGAACGACCTGATGCTTTTTATACGGAAACCAGAAAAGATCGCCGACTAATTTCGCGTCCAGCTCTCTATTACCAGACAAAGAGGACCTGGGCCCTCCCCCGGCTTTTTGCGAAGGTACTCGCTTTAATTGTCCTTTCGGGGTTCCCATCTTCGGCTACTCTCGACGAGGAATTTAACTGGGAAGATGAACGCCAGGGTAAACCCCAATGCGCCATTCAGCTACATTGCTGCCCCATCACCTTTTTCCTACGCGTTCACTCTGCGTTCCCTTTATGATGACAGATACCCTTGGATATTCAAATGATTTGTGTATTTTCGTAACGTGGAATCGCGGACAGAACGTTCCAAAAGGAAATTGGAGAGCCATGCCTGTTAATTCGTCGGCCCCATGAAACGGGGTACCCCAGGCTTAATCGAAGTCGCCTCCTCGAGCGCGTCTCCCATCCGCCGCCTATATTTCAAAGAGGGCCCGCTATAATGACAATATTTTCCGCACCATTTGTCCAGAGATCTTTTGCGCTCGCGTCCCTCGGACGCGTCAGGGGGGCGGAGCCGTAAGCGTGTCTTTATTGTTCGGCCAGGTAGGCCAGCTCGGTCGATCGCTCGATATATCGCTTGCCTCCTAGATCAGCCCTACCGAAAGCTCCCCAGCGTCCCCGTATATTCCACGTTTTATCGCCCGTTGCTGCACGGTGGTCCCGGTCGGCGGCTTTCTTTCAATTACGAAAGTTTAAGTAAATAGCGTCGCCGTTGGCCCGGGAAACGGAATCGTACGGCGATAAATTAACCGTACATTAGCATTTAAACGATCCACCAGGTTCGCCCCGAGATCTCGATGACCCTTAACCGTGATTCGTTCGCAAGGTTCCGCGAAAAGTCGAGGGAGACCGGGAGTCATCGTCGACTGTCGAGGCCTTCGTGTCGCGCAACATCTGCCCTCGATCAATGTCTTCGACAGCAATCTAGCCTTGATGGATGAACCTTTTCACGCATCTATCGGCTAAAAAAAGCTCCGCATTGTACCCCCTCCCTGTCACCGATCAAAATTCTGCCAACTGTCATGCCCTTCGAGCCTCAAAATTGATCGAGTCAGAGACGTCCTCCTCGTCCCATCGCGCTCCTCTGCGAATGCAAGGAGTTCTGTAACCTGTCCCACGTTCTCCCGGGAGTGTTTCCGTCCAAGGAAGACGACGATTAAAACGCGAGAACGGTAGCCAAGAAGGTGGAACTATTTTCCCCTGGCAGTGGCCACACACACGGGTCTCACCTGCGCGCGGTCGATATTATTTATCTCGCGTATTCGCGAAACGGCCGCTGATATGGGAAGAACGCAGCTAGGCGGCCGTAATTTAGCCGCGGCAACGTTTTACGAGAGGCGAAAGGACCGGCTAAAAGAACGGTAACTCCACGAAGTTCGGCAACGAGGGAGCGCGCGAGCTGATAAATTTTACACCGAGCGGCATAGTTCTAACGAGCCCGGAGTGCTCCTTTTACGACAGAAGGTTACATTGAAGCGAAAGATTCGCCGGATATATGAACAGGGAGGATCGTTCCTGGTAATTGCGGCCGGAATCTGCGGCCTGCACCTGCGAATATTTACGTTCAATTAAAAGCTCGTAAACACCTAGCACCAGGCTAAATCTAAATGGGCCTGGACGCGGTTCCTCCCTTTCGCCCTGCCGACACGACACTGACATCTTCCTCGAAAACGAAAGAGTGACCCACATATGTATATGTACGTGGGAAGAAACGGGCAGCCCGTTCCTTCTGCCGGCAGGGACACAGGGACTATGTTGCTGTCGCGTGTCGACGGCTCGAGGAGATGGCGCACCTGCGCCTCGATGACTTTGGCAATTTCGGCCCTCTGCGGCCAAGAAAAATGTCCCAATTTTTGGGAGGAGTTTAACGAGGCTTGTGCTCGCAGATCAAAGCCAAATTGGCAGTATTAAAGTAATTGCATTATTTGTGAGACTTCCTCGAAGCCTGCACGACCCTGCGCGGCGAAGTTGGAGATGGGTGGCAGATTTTACAAGAATGCGAGATGACACGATCAGGATATTAAGTGGACAAGTAATGGGAAATTTACTGGGGATCTCTAAGTGTATCAGCATCCCGACTCTGGAAACCTGGCGGTGCGAGTTATGCGTAGAAAACGTAGAACGATTCAATCACAGCTCTTCGAGGTTCTCGCCGATCAATCTCCTCGACACCGTCGATTTTTCTTTGTCAAACTGGCCTAGACACGCGACAGCACCGCGACGAGGAATCGATCTCCAGGAAGACACCTCCAAGATGCCGAAGAGGGACGTGGCGAGAGTTAAGCGACCGCTCCAGGCGATTTAGCAGACAGCTCTTTGAAGGCATCTCCGCGTGTACACGCGGCCTGGCTCGTGTAATACACGCATTGCGCCGGCTTGTCCGAAGCGTTACCGACGCCGTTGCGCCAACAAACTGCCGCTAAATCACCTTTGGCAGACCGTGAACGGCGTGAACCCGCTCATCTCGTGGAACGCAGTTGCTGGAGAAGCAGGGGCGAGAGGTCGAGGATCTAATCCCGTTTATGCGTGGCTTGTTATATCTTTTAGAAAAAGCGAACAACTATGTCAATCCGTGGGCCTTGCGAATCATTCGACGAGGGATAACAACCCTGATATAATTCCCGGAGAACCTTAAATTTTAAACGAAGCAGTTCGTTGACCAGGTCACAGTGGAAAGAATGTGCATGCATGTAAATGGAATGCTCCCTGCCGAAAGATCCGAAGCAAAGGCCCGCTGCGGTTAATCACGCTGCTGGGAGTTGTTTAGTGGAGCCGACAAGCCGAAAAACCTGTGCTCCCAGCCACCTCGTAACCAGGCGAACGAGCAGAGCACGCGCTTTCTCCGAGTATGAATTATACGCGTAACGATTATAGGTATTACGCGCGTGTAGCGAGCACAAGCGAGCGTGGCAGGCTAGAAACCGCTAAGGAGGACCGCGGAGAGATCGTTTAATTTCTCTCCCTCCTCGCCATGCTCGATAAGCGTGCTCGTAACTCGCTGGATCGATTATCGTATCGCTCGTGTACAGCAGTTTTATCCGCCCGTGGAACGCTCCGAGCTGAAATCGCTGACCGAATTAGACGATCGAGATAATTCTCTCGGTTAGCCGAGCCACTTTTCACCAGTGCCACGTTGCCGGCGATAATTCGATTCGGATTAATATGTAGATTCGCTCATTCGTATACCACGGAGGCGATTATTGGAGGATCCTGGGTTAATTGGCTCGCGTGTCTTCCCCCGGGGTGGCTGATTTATAGCTTCATCGCGGTTTTGTGGATCGTAGATCCGCGATATACGCAGCCGCGTGCGCGCCGGCCAGTTTTCCTCGGTGGCCAAGTTCCGCCGCCGCTTTCGAGATTATGCAAATCGCCACTGTTAACCCGGAGCGGCAGAGATTATAATAATTTTTCAGCTGTCATGTTTCGTTTGTAATGATCACGATTTCCCCGGCCGATAGCGCTGTACGCTTTGCCGTATACGTGCTACACGAAGCCCGATCGTTTCCAGCTAAAGCGTTCGTTAAACTTCCATGGAAGCACGCGGCGTGCGAGCCTCTTGTTTAGACCTGGACGTCGACTTATTAAAAGGAAGTTCCGTGGGATGAAGGGGGCACGAGCGCGCGACAAAACTGCGAGGATCACGTAATCGCCAGCTGATATGATCTGTTTCAATTTGCTTTGTTCGCTGGTGGAACAAGCCTGGCGATGGAATCAGCTCCTCTAAACTATATGACACGGAATTCATCGTTGAGGAATGTGGAATATAATGTACCTCCTGCGAGAAGTGGTTGTAACATTGGATGGCAATAAAAAAAAAATTGAACTTTCCTAATTTTCTTTTGATTCAAATACCCCCACCACTTCTGCACGTCCCATTACTTGCACAGTGCGATTCCATTGGCCGGTTCTCGTCCCATCGAGAATTATCCCACCGCGGGCGAATATTCTCCAGCACAAGGGTGTCGATTAGCAGTGGATTGAAAAACGACGATGCGCTTAATTCGATATCCACAAAGACGCGAGTGCGCGTACGGAGAGATCAGTTTATCAGATCGAGCCGCTATTGAATCAGTCCATTAGAAGCGTATCTAAACCCCTCGGCGAACGCGCCACCCTTAGGAACGGTTCTCTCGCGCGGATCCACCCTCGTTCACGACGCTAACCTCCGCTGGAGAGATCGCTGCAACAGACTGTGACATATTAGGCTACCCCCTGAGGGCATCATCCCCGTATAAGAGGCCCATAAAGAGGGTGACTCGACTCTCAGATTTATTGTTTCGCGATTTAGTGGCCGAACGGGCCGTGGGAGAGCGGCTGCGGTTGCTCTCGCTTAGCCTCAGCGCTATATTCACCCACCCCCTCCCGTGCTCGTAAATAAATTATCGCCCGTACCAAAAACACCGCCAGGCCAGCGCCCCGCGGCGAAGATAAGCACGCGACAATCGCGTGCGAATTATTTAGAACCTTCGACGATCATTAAGCGGCTGGATCGCGGGAATGATAAAACCGAAGATCCAGTTTCTTAAAGAGAAAGGCGTTGCTTTTCGTCGGGGATTTATAGCGTTCTTTATTCCCGTGGAACTCGGGAAACCGCCTCCCCTCCATAAAAATTCATGACCGACGTAAAAGCCTGTCGACTGTAGCGTGCTTGACGAATTACATTTTTCAAAGGTTTCGCGGTCGATTCTCGGGGAATCCTCGAGGGATGTGTTAAACGACGAGGTGCGCATGTCGGTGACAACGGTTGGGAATGTTTCGTGGTAGCCAAGGCCATGAAAATACAGAATACGAAGATGCAAGTATGACACATACAAAGGATCCAAAATGAGAGCAAGTTTCTTAAGCAATCTTTGTATTACGAGAAAACCGGAATTCAGTGAAACGCTACTCAAGGACAAGTTACTCTAGAAGAGGTGGAGGAGTCTATAACCAACAAAGCACCGTGTGTTTCGAAATGGTGCGCCGATCAGCCGCCCGTACCAAGACACGGCCGAGAAAAAATGCCAGTTACACAGCCCTCGGCTCGACAGATTATTTCTGGAACGTCCCTCGTAACCGCGCGACTTGTACGCGCCGTCTAACGAAGCGTCCAATCTGTAAATCTAACGGGACAAACGCGCTGGGGTCGTTATGCAATATGTCGAGAGGATAATTCGTCCCCGTAGGGAAGGAGCCGCGATAGCGACACGGGCTCCGGCACCGAAATGCAAATTACCCGGCTGCAAGGACGCGGGGAGAGTGAAACGCAGAAAATTGAGGCGATCTCGTCAGGAGAGAGACTGTTCGCCATTCCGGTTTCGCCTCGTTCCATCGACTACTGCCGTTTCCTTCTTACGTAACTCGCGAACAGTATGTACGCACAAGGCACAGAGCAAATACGCACGGTCGCCTGCTGATCGGTTCAACGAAAATCGAGCAGATCGATCCACCCGAGATAATTCCTTGTTTACTACGAGCTGCGCACTGATCCCGAGGCTTCACCTGGACCAATTTCGACGCGGACGCAGAATCGGGCGAAAGAGACGTTCTTATTTCGCTCGGTTTATCCCGCTCGATAGTCGAGGATCTATCGGACAATGGATGCTGGTCACGTCCGACGCGTGCCACTGCCACAGACACCGTGCCCCGATAGCGCAATTTCAACATACGTTCTAGTAGTGGCCGTGTGGATTCGACGTGGATTCTGTCGCATTCCTCGGTAAACGTCCCTCGCAATTATATATCCCAGGCATCGCTCGAAACTCCCCGGTTCCTCTTTCGCTCGCGAGACGCACGCAACGACCGAGGAGGCGTCCTCCAGAGCGGAGGGAGCGCGAGCAAGCTGCCCGGTCGGCCATATGCATCTGCCAAAGGGAAAATCGCGGCTGGATGTTCTCGTGCCGTGTATACCGGAAGTTTTTACGGGCCCCGGAGAGGGTCGTTGCTCCATACTAGTCGTGAGAGGTGATTTTACTTTCGTGAAGTGGGAGAGGACGGAACAGGGGCCTCGTGGCGGTGGAGCGCGGGCAAGAAGTTTGCTGGTCAAACGTAGCTGCGAGGTACATATGTCAGAGTTCGTATGAATTTGAACAGTAGGATGATGGACGATATAGTTTGGAAGTAGCTGTTAGGTGATAGGGTAAATGCGGGAGACGCAGTCGACCTAATATAAAATGGCTATTAAAACTAATACAGATATTACTTATTTTATCAGAATAAACCTAATATGTTCAGAAATTTATGCTGATTCAGAAAAACTGGTCGGTATTTGCTTTAAGACAATATTTACTGTAAACCGGGTTGAATACTGAAGTCATGACATCTGACCACCTCTCCCGAGGTGCCGGGAGAAATGGTTTTCGTCGTTGGCAGAGACCACTCACATAATTATTCATGGAAAAATAACAAAGAAGAAAGCAAAATTATTTATGAGTGAATACAACTACAGATTCATTGATATTTAATTTGTTTACGCTAAACAAGTAAAGAACACATCAAAGATAAAGCGAACTACCTACCGGCGATTAGCAAGGCAAATGAATACAAAAGTGACTAAATAAAATAAATAAACATTAATAATAAAATAATGATAAAAATAAAAATATAAATAAAAATAATAAAAAAATCATAACTCGACCATCTCTCCTTCCTGCAGCGAGAGATGGTCTTCTCGTTAGTTTTGAGAGGAAGAGTTAATATGCTAAATACTTTGGCTGCATTGTCCCTCGATATCTCTACTATCTTATTATTCCCAAACATTAAACGAAAATAAACTGAGAAGTACATTTTAAATTCGATTCTGTACACCTTTGTTTGACAAAAGAGGTTAAATGTAACCTCAGTTTACCTTTTATAGCCTGTAGATCTAGAAAAACACAGAAGGAACCGAAGTGACGCTATTCATTCAATTGTTTGGCTTCTAGAGAAGTAATTAGTCTGCACTTTAACGCGTTTTTACGCATAGAGTCTGAAATATAGGGACTCGACCAACTCTCCGGCCCGACCGCGTCTCCCGGATATAGCCTATGTATCAGTTAAACCCTTTGGTGCAGTCTCAAGAAGGAACAGAAATCGGGGCTGGTGTTTCCATTACTTAAAGGAGCTGGTCGACGCGTCTTTCGTGAAAAATGACACGTAAGCCGAGAGGGAATTTGTATTTTTCCCAAAATACCGGTTCCTTATCGAGCTCTCTGTACAGAATCGCAACGTGGGCCGCAATGAGTCGCGGGATTACGGTTCTTTATACCTTTCCACGGCGCCATCGAGAGAACCGGCGAACAACAAATTACAGGATAATTGCGTTGGACGCGTTAGAAACAGGTTGCAGTCGACTAAACGATACTTAACCCGTAAGAAATCCTATCTAGAGCGTATAAACCGGAGCCGAGGCATACGGGGAGCAAGCGGGCCTCGGCTGTTGCGTTCGTTGGAAAAAATTCGCGTTCGATGGGACGTATAATGCGCAGTCGATAAATCATTGCGCCTGGTGAGCCGGTGAGCCAACGTTTGGTATTTTGGTTCCGACTCTGCGGGGGTTTGGCACCCCCGTGGAGAATCCCTGCTGTTGCCACGCTTCTTTCCCCGTGGCGAGAGATCGCCGCGATCTGATCGAGCCTCGAGGTGTTTGCTACGCGAAAAGCTATGACCTCCACGCGTAAAACATCTTCCCCTTCATTTAATCCATGAAAATTCAATGTTCAGTAGAACATCCACTGTTTACGACGCACGTACAATAACGATCAGCGACCGAGGATCCAAGAATGAGAAGGAAAAGAACAAGTTCGCGATTCCTTCGATTCTCTAAGTGCCCCCTATGAGAAACACGCTACATTTTTCGTGTAAAAAATATCCTTTCCTTCGATCGAATCTCGGAATTCGAAATACAGTGGAAAACCCCCGTTTATGGAGTGCGTACGATAATGGTGAGCGATCGAGAGACGAAAAAGAGTAAGAAGTTCGTAGGAGCTCCTTAGAGCCAGAGGATCTATCGTTCATAATGACGGTAAGCGCAGCAACCGATTCGAGCGTGCAATCTCTCGCCGTGGAAAAAAATCGTTGCATTGTGTTTAGCACGAGGAGGAAAGTAGTCGGGTTAATAGAATCGAGTGGTTAATAATCGTTCTTCCACTTTGCTCGAGTGGCGCGCGTTAAGGCCCCGAGGTGTTGACCAGACCGAGTATTGTTCATCTTTCCCATGATGGTCCGGTGAATGACGCTCGCCGCGATGATACGTCACGATAATGGCCGGTAATTCGACGTACCATCTCGCAGGGGGCTCGTGCGCGCGCTCTACGGCCAGGAATATTGTTTACAGCGACGATGCACCGGCCAGAGGGAGAGAGAGGGCTCTTGGCTTTTCAATTATCGAACCTTCCAGCGATACGATGATGACGGTGGGTGGAAGTCGTGTGTGCATCAGTCGTTGCACGAGGACGATAAACCTACACGCACTGGTTGTATATCTACCAAATTGCAGCCTCGAATGAATTCTATCAGAACGAAATGCAAGTGCAGTACACCTTGAATGATTTTGGGACCCTACTGTGGAATGTTTGAGCTTCTGATCAACTGGATTTCGAGGCCTCCACTTATATGCAGTGAATCGCTTTTCTTTTTGTCTAATACAGTATCTTGTCTCTGATAAAATCCTTCGATATCGTACATCATCCCCTTAAGTTTATATAAACACGGTTCAATACACCGCGTACAGGAATTACATACGTTTTCCTCATGTTCCTCCTACTTGGATAGGGAAGCACAAATGTGACCCGGTATTCCAGGTCTCTGTACAGCGAATAATTCCCTCGACGACGATGCAATGCTGGAATAACGACCGATAATTCGAGGTACAGAGTCGAAGAGTCGGTACAGAGGGAACACCGTCTACGGCAACGAAGCCAAGGGGCGGCTAGGGTTTTCAATTATCGGACCCACCACGATAACGATGCGCGCCAGAGTTGCGTAGGTACGTGTGTTCTGCCCTCGAGTATGCCCCTCGACCGAGATTATGAAATTGCATCTTTGACCGTTCGATGAAAACTGAGCGTGGCAAGCGTAATGAACATCCCGCGGTTCGTTCCTTCGCGGACTATTCACTGGCTTTTGCAAACCCTTCCCACTGGAAATCCACCCTAATTAGTGAAACAGGCCGACGTGTCGTTACATCAAAAAAAAAAAAAAAAATCTTCCACGAGCAGCACAATGGCCATCGAGGAGCGTCCTCGTCAGCTTGCAAACGGCTGGACAAAAAAGGAGAGCTCTTTGTCGCGGCACGGGTACGGGCCAAGGGTCAGGAAATTGATCGATCATACGCGAAAACGGTTTTCCAAGACGTGAACATCGAGCACAGCCGCCATGTTGTCACCCAGCAACATCTGCCGCGTTTTGGACCCCGCGCGCGCGCGCGTCTGCCAACGGGACACGCCGTGCCCAACGAGATTTCGAAAGGGTGTTTACATGTGCTGGTCTTTACGACGCGTACTCGACGAAAATAATTCATTAAGCCGGCCTGCGCCGACTGCCATGGGCGTGACGGCAATCGGGAGCGATTCTGTCATCGAGAAATAGGAGCGTATGCAGCTCGCGAGCATCGCGGAACGTCGCTCGACTCGTCGATCAGTGAGAATTTTTTTCAATCGAGGGGCGGGGACAGTCACTTTTTCAGTGGCACAAATCAAACATGTCTGTTACTTGACTTTTGCCAAGCAACTACGACCTTCGTCTCCTCCATGCAGATGGGTATGGAGGAGACTCGAGCGATGTGTGTGTAAGCGTTTGTGGCTGTCCAAGTAAATGGCAGTGGCCCCTGTCCACGAGAGGGGACAAATTAGGATGACATCCTCATTGCATCCGGTGCTCCAGGTAAATCCTCTTAGGTCACATAAAAAGGCCGTGCCGTGCTTTCATCCCCTCCAGCGTGACGGAGGTCGTATTTTTGCGAGAAACGCTGCACGCTGCGCCCGTTCGCAGCCCATTGTTACCCTTGAAAATGTCAACGGGGCGTCGCTTAAAAGGACACTTTTACCCTGCGAATCGGATTATCGGATTACCAGCGTGGAAGTGAAGTGGAGCGAGGACTCGAGGATCCTCGAGAGCGCGGCAACAGGGATCTTGTCCCTATGCCGGGCGACTACACAGTGGCTGTTGATAATTGCAGCGTTTCTTTCGACCACTTTTATGGGCCCACTGAAGGAAGGAACTGCCCGAGCTTTCTACGAATGGAAAAGATACAAGCAGACGGCGACAGTTTTTTAATCGCGGTAAGGCTATAAGCTCACAGTTCACCAGAGAGAAATATCACATTCGCGGAGGAAGCGACGTGGTGCGCGGTGAATTCGGTCCATGAATTACTAACGAGGATGCAGACAATATTCCACGCGACCACGATCAATGTGCATGATAGGTATCGAAGCAACGATCGATCGTCGACGTGAAATGGACGACTGGGATTGCTTATAGCTCAACATTATTTGCCTGTAGAGACTTCCTTCATCGTCTGATTAATTAAATAGCGAAGTATCCGCTACAGCGGACAGGTGAAGCTTCTTTAAAGCGGCCGTACAGTGAAATAATTCAACGTTTACGCGAAAACACAAGCTGACGGGGCATAACGAGAGCGTGACACTGCGTGGCACGACAACGTTGAGGACGATGACAAAAGTACTGAGGAAAAGAACATTCTTTGGCAAGCTTGTATGTCCCCGTCGCGAGGATCGAGTGACGGGTGAGGAAGTATGGATCGTGTTACCATCCCACGCATCCTGTCAAGTGGATCCTCCCGGTGCACAAAGAGGGGCAGACAAATAATTGGCTCCTTGGGCGCACAGGTAGAGGCCAGTCCCTTTGATCCCTGAGAACCTTGCGCAAGGACCATTATACGAAGGATACTCGATACATTGGGGATCGGGTGCTTCAGAGACGTGAACAGGATGAGAGGGAACAGACGAGAGAAAAATAAACTGTTTGCAACACTGTGGACGTTGATGGGACGGGCCGAGATCCGCGGACGGTTTCGCGTCCACCTCGCCTTCTTTGTGGAACCGAGGACTCGGACTTAGTATGCAAGACGTGACCTGTATCGTTTCGGTTTCGAAAGCCACCGCGAGCAACGCGAGAGCCGTTGGTCGCGGTAAAAAGAGCAAGGTCGAGTGTGAAGCGAAACAGGAAGAGGTCCAGGCGATGGACTTTCCACCGAGATTAATTTTCGGGACGGCGCACCGTACATACACAGCCCCGCCGACGGAGGAAACTTTTCTGCTGACTTAATTAATACTCGTACGGGTCCCTTTTTCGATGCCACGGATTTAATTACTTTTTTACGTCGACTCGTAAATCATCTCGCCGAGGCCACGGAGCAGCCACCACGTCCTTCCTTCTTGCCGAGTCACAGGGAATAAAAAAAAAAAGAAGCCCCGAAAGCCTGTGCGCGCGGTGCTGGGAACACGTGTTGGTGTTGGAAGAGGAGGCATAAAAGCTGGCCGCCGCAGCGCTCGCCGGTTCCACCAGCAGCGGACCGTGGCTTCTCGGGGGGGACCGCCGCTTCTGTCAAAACAGAATAGATCATCCCGGATGATCCGCTGGATTACAGACGGCCTGATAATGCTGCGAGGCTCAGGTAGCCTAGAGGATTCTTCTGCTCGGACAATGTCAACTATTCGGGGGCACTGAATGCGTCAACGCGACAATGCGGATGTGGAAATGGCCTGCATCTGCGCAACTGGGACCGACTTGGTCCTCCTTTTGGCGCATCGACTACTCCGACCTGCATCGTTATCGCGAGAACTGCGCTTCCTATCGAACGAGCTCAATATGCAACGAGGTTAATTGTCGCGAAACGCTTGCGGTCTCTAGTACCCAGGCTACTGACTTCCACTGGCTACTTTCAGATCAATAAGCACACGAGTCTATCCGATCGATCGCGCCACAGATCGGCGGATAGCCCTAGTGGAGACAGCACTGCCTGAAATCCTCCTAATTTACCCTGTCGACAAGATCAGCGATTTTATCGCCCGGCCTGTCGAAGGTGACAAGGCGAACAGTAGCACCTGATCTACGAGATCGGGGATTCGCGTTCTACCTGGACGGATTAAGATCCCTATCTGAGAGGAGGCTGAGTAATTGACCTTGCCCCGAGGTGATCGGTGGTTGACAGCAACCCTTGCTTCGGAAGGCAGGTCTCTGAGAGCTTTAAGGGCCACGATTGTCGAAGAAATCCGGGCAATTCGTTAACACCTAATCTCCTTTCGCTCTTACCAAAAGACTCTACCTACGAATCGAGTGTATCCTATTCTATGAACCCTTACACCTCGGAAGGATCCCTCTAACTCACCCGTGCGCCCAATTAGGAACATTGCTAACGTCCGACACGCGACAAATTCGACGAAAGTATGGTGTGGACTCACCACATGTCCGTGTACCGGTGACTTGGCCATGGACTGTAACTGCGGATAAAGTTGGCCTGCCGCAGCTGGTGTCATGTCGGTCAACATCGCGTTGACGCTTCAGCGACCTGGCCCGGATGCTCGCGGAATCCTGCCGGTTTTCCGCTGCAGTACCACGAACCTTCTGATGGCTGGCCCCGAATGTGACGGGCGTTCTGGCGACGTCAAAGTCTCTGATGGTACACACTTCACTTGCAGATTATCACAGGCGAGACTCGAAACTCCGTTCGTACAACGAGAGAGAAGGGGCCGTGGTGTCGAGTGTCCAGGGCCTGTGAGGGCTTGGTAAAAAATCGAATGGCCCGAAAACGTAGTGATGCTGCGAGGAAACCGGTTAACGTGGTTCCCGTTCTTCGCCCCGTGACAGACTGCCGGCTATCCGATCGGCTTTGCCCCGACCAGACAGCAGGGGGAATGGTAGGGAAGCGGCCAGGACTTCGGCCCCCGGGCAAAAAAGGGGCAGAGCCTGCTGGGCGGAACCCAGATACACCAGTTGCCGCCCCTAACCGCCTCCCTGCCTTGCCCGCTTCCTCTTTACTTTATTTCTCCCCCACCGATTTCCCTCCCACTCTCACCCTGTCTCTCTCTGCCTCTCTCTCTCCTCTCCGCGCTCCTTCCGAGCATGCTCTCGCTTGCTCCTGGCCTATTCGCAGCCCTCCCCACAGTAATTTAACCGTGAAATGCGCGCGCACAACGCCGCCGACCCAAGAGGAGGCACGCGTACGCCGACTTTGGTGGGTTGCCTCTCCCTCTTTCCACGGCTTTCAGCCTCATCGAGCCTCTTTCCACGAGTTTCTCCTTCCTCCTCCCCAACCCCTTTCTCTCGCGGCCGTCTCTCTACTCTTGTTCCAGACCGAGGCTTACGTGACCCGAAGTTGTCGTATTAGGGCTGCAGCCTCGTTGTTCGACGTAACGGTATGCAGGCCGTTGGTATTTAAATACCGACACGCCGCTATCTGATACCGGCGAAACGAGCAAAGTTCATCGACCGGCCTGAGTAATTGATATACAAATCGGATCCGCGTGTCCTTCGGAAGCTTCCCGAATACGTTCCTCCGTTCCAATTAATCGGGATGCTGGCGGCATGGCTAGTCGGGGCAGATGCTCCAGGTACCTACTCACATCCAAAATGGGAATTTCAAGTGAACAGGGCGCCACGAGTGTCAGACACTCCCGCAACACGCGCGCTCGCCAGTGTCTGTCCACGCACAGGACTCATTCCACTTGCAGCGCTATCCGCTACTTCCAGCAAAGTGTACTCATGCTGTTTTGTCTTTCTATGTTCATTGTTACCTGGCAGAGGTTACTAATGCGAAGTAAATGACTTACTAACGAAGAAAACATGTCCTATCCCACATTCTATCCGTGTTGTAGTCAATCATGACACTCCGACGATTGTCATTGCGTAAGCTTCGGATGAAGTGTGTTTATCCATCTTGGATGATTGTTATTCTTCCGGAAGGACGTGCCGATCATATTTTTATCCGCGAAATAAATTGCCGGCTAATCTACAGCGACATTTGCAGCCCTGCGAGCAAGTACTACTCGGATCTGGAGGACATTATGATGTTGCTCGCGAGATCCATGCACAAGAAGATCACGGGTGTGCCGTCTTACGAGCCTCTAATGTGATTTTAATCGAGGATTTTGAATTTCAAATGCTATCGACTCGGCTGTACAAAGCAGGCCGAGTGTACACAGGGCAGAGTTTTAGTGGATGAGGAAGGGATCTATTATGACCGTTGCTCCCAGTGGCGTGCTTGTTCATTTTTCCCCCCAACGCGTCGCCCTCATTATGCAAGACACGGTTTGATACGCTTGCAAATGGGGGCAGAGTTATATAGAGCGTCTACACCGCTGAATGGTAGACGTGTTGGGGTCGCATTAGGTCCTAATTTTCCATAATGGAAGTAGATCGAGGCGCCACTGTGGCGACCGCCTAATCGTGGCCCATTCATAACCGCTCTTCGCAGTTCCTAGAGAAAGAAGGCCATCCTCCAAGTCGTGGCCGAGATTTCCGCGGTCAATTTGTACGTTAGATGTTTCGTCCTCTAGCCCCTTCAACTCCTTAATGTTCAATGCTTTTCGGAACAGGAAGGCTCGCAAGCAACAGCGTAGGGGTAGTGTACAGTTGTTAAACATAAACGTTGCGGGAGGCTAGATTTTTTGCGCGCGCTGTACCTACCTCCTGCGTCACGCAGCAAGATTCCTGCGATGATCTATCCAAATTATAGCTTGATTGTAATGTCCTCATTCGCAAGAAGAAGAAAAGAGTGTATTCCCCACCGAAGGAATGAGAGTAATCGAGCAAACAATCTGAGCGCCAACAAATCGAGCACACAGTGCTCGCGTAAATCGATAATAACCGTCGACAAATATTTCGCGGAACGTGGGGCATTATCGACGAACCATCCCCCTCGACCCCAGGAGACGATGATGCGTGCATCGCGTGCGATCGGGCCACAAAAGGTGTGATCCACCCCTTCGAGGTCAGAGGATAGATCGGCCACTGTTATAGGAGGCGAGAAAGAGGGATGTTTTACAATGAACCGGAGCAGAACCGGGCGTGAACGTCCTTTGAAAGAGCAAACGGCATTGGATCGTGCAAATGAGGGTGCCAGGTATCTCTCCCCCTCCCAGGGGTGGTTTTTTGTATCGTTGATCGATGTTGCTGCCTTCCCTCGTACACCGACATTTTTAGATATTTGGATAAAAATGAGCCTCGTAATTTATTACCGCGAGCCCAGTCCGCCTCGATCACGTGCGCGTGCTTCGAGACGTATAAAACGAGGGCTAGGTTCGTTGCTCCGTATAGAAGCACACAAAAGATCGACGAATCAAGACGAGTGGGAGAAGGAAAAGTTGATCTCGAGGGAGAGTCGATTGATTTTCTCGGTAACGATCGAACGATATCGAGAGGCTACGAGATGACGGATCGCTGATTGGCAGAGAGACGAGGTGAACGGGGTTGAAAGGGAAATGGGGCCCACGGGCCTGACGGGGGCGGATAATGACAGGGCGGCCTCGCGAAGCTAAGATGGTCCGCGTTGGGACCCGTAGCTCGGCCTTTTGCCTCTTATACGGCCATGTGGCCATCGGGAGATGCTGATGGACTAATAATTACCAAGGAACCAGCTTCGCATGTAGCGGCTGGGACCGTCGAAAATGAAGATTCACCAGGCCCGGCTGGGACCAGAGCCGGTATCGTTGTGTAAGCTTAGTAGTCTGCTGGCTCGGCAAGGTGCCTCGAGTTTAATAACTACTATGACCCAGTATCTGTTTGGTCTATCGCTATCGAGTTTGATGAGACGGAACGGCCATTATGTTAATACGAACGATTTAAGCTTTTGACGCGTCGTACACGGCCCGGCGCGTTTGTAATCTATTGGCAGCGCAAAAGTACCGCCAAGTGTGGCCGATAGGCGCGCTCTTTGTAGGCGACGCGTCTGTCAAGATTCTCCAAAGCTATCCCGACAATGATACCTTGAAATTGGCGCATTAGAATGACTGCCGATAATTAATCTCAGCCACACGTTTGCGTTCTAATAACAGTCCACCGGTCAGCGTTGAGTAAAAAGCTGCACTTGGTCAGCACCGAGCGATGTGTCAACCAGTTGCAATGCTCGTTTCATAAATCAAACACTCGCGTGAAGTACGTAATATAGAAGAGCGCTGATAACGTGCAAACATTCTTTGAGCGACGCAGGCGTGTATATACAGTGGTTCGTTCGCGGCACGCGATTGTTAACTCTCTAGTGGCGGACGTTTTCGCGGTCCCGGTTACGCTGACACGAGAATAGCTTCAATCTTTGTTCACCAACTACCACCGAAGCTGGCCACGCGTTCCACTAATTGGAAACTTGTAATCGAATTACCAAAGGGTCGTGATGCTGCTTGGAGTTTGACAGAATACGGATACTCCCCTGCATAAAACAACACCCGTGCCAAACACTCCTCCCACGAAGGACCCTGCAACTCTAATCAAGTTCAAAGAAAGCACATCGACTGAAAGTTGGCGACTCTTCCAAATAGGTACCTGAAACAGTTAAAACACCACTCGGTACTAAACTCTGAATGGTGAAGAACCAACAAAATCCCTCCTTCAAGTTATTCTCAGTGTGGAGCACGGTCCAGAGGCGGTCGATCTGTTTTAATTGTCGATAAGAATTATAGCGATACACTGGCCATGGTGAAATAAATATCAGCCTGGCTGGTTTTGACCGTTGTCGGTGATTCGTCTCCGGGCGCGGACGAGGGTGGCCAGGGGGGAGGTGCGCAGAGGCGTCTCTTCGGGGCTTTTAAGGTCGAGCAGCACGTTTTGCCGTGAAACAAGGCGAAGAGAAACTTGTCTAGGGCTGATTTACGGACTCGTTGGCCGGGCCCTGGCGTACAACTCGCGGTGCTCCGTCCACATCCGTGGTCCGGAATAGAGAGACGCTCTCTCTGCCGGCCAGATTTATGGGGTGTGTTCCGCAGGGAGGAGAGAAGCCGATCCTCCGTAACTCACGCGGCACTCGGCTCGCTCTGTCGGCGCGTAATCCGCGAAGAAGGAACCACGATCCTCTTCCACGAACGGGAAGGCGATGTTACGCTGTCGCGCGAACGATCATAACAGACGGCTCTCTAAACTAAAACATCCGTGACAGAAGCGTTAATCGGCCAGCAATTAGAAATAACGTCCCGGTCGGCTAAACAATGCAAATGAGCGTTTAATAACAATGCTGGCGAGATTCAGATAACACGATAGAGCTATTAACGTAATTAGAGAGAATGGTAATAATTACGGGACGGGTGGAAAAACGTCGCGGCGGTAATCAACTGTGCCACGCACTTCGCGGAGGTATGACTCGCGAGACGGTTTTTGTTCAACTGATTGTGAGTCAAGATGGAGATTTGGAAGATTGCGAAACAGAAGAGGGAGGTGGATGTGTGCCCGGAGTATGTTTGAGAGAGGTCTGGAAATGAGTGCTCATACGAGGAGGTTGTATCGATGAGGAGGATTCGTCATCCCCTTTCTTCGCTCTGCCATGCAGCAAGGGGCAGATAGGCATAAGGGGTATCGCGCGCGGATGGTGGCTCTGTTCCGGTGCACGCGGTGTCACGGAACAAAAGAAACTAGAGGAGCGTGAAGAATTAGCGGAAAAAGGGGGAAACAATTAGCCTGGTCGAAGGACCGCCGACAAATTCGCGCGCATGTTCGCTGGAAGTTGAGATTGCAAAATGACGTGCAAACTGAGGGACGCCCTCGTCCGCCCCCTGGCAATACGGTAATCACTATAATTACGTATCGAGCCCTTATATTAATATCCCCCAGCTACGTCTCTCTTTCTCACTTTCGTTCCCTCTTCCACTCTTCCCCGTCGATTCGTTCGTTCGTTCGCCTTAGCCCCCGTGAAAGTCGACGTTTTTTCCCCAACCTTTCACGCGAGCCGATCGACTCCGATTTATTGTTGCCGTGAACGCGTCATTTTGTCCACTAATGAGCACTTTAGACGAACGACGCTTCCATCGTCAGGCGAAACACGACGCATTGCACGCCTCTATACTTTGCGGGTTCACAGTGAGAGCTAGCAATCAACGACCCACCTCATGAATCGCGTAGCTTCCATCTCGCAAAGTAAACTCACGGATGGGAACGAGAAAGACTTCAGAGGGGAACATATTTTCTGCTGAAGTCAGACTGCGAGGAGCTTACTCCTCGACGGAATCCACTTAAAAGTACATACCCTGCTAGGGATGATTGACGAGCTTGATAGGAACAAGCGTAGACGCACCGTCAGAGCCAAAAGCTCCGTGCAGAATCGAATTGCAAGATCCGATTGGCAATCGTGCAAATCGAGTTCTGAGCGAGAGCTGATGAATTGGCAGCGCGTTAAGGAGAATCGGGGGGTGCGCCGGGCCACGCATTGGCCTCTTTCGCGACCGGGAGATGAACAATTAACCTTGGGGGTGTTCCTGGACCGCCCAGGATGTCGTCGCCTAGAAGGGGAGCGTGCCCTGTCGGCAGATTCTGTCAAATATTGCCAGCAGCTTCACGGACAGCCCCGATGCGCACCCTAGCATTGTGGTATCAGCGTTCCCGACTGTCTCCCTCAAATAATCGTAATGATTGACAAGTTTACCTCCAAGTACTCGGTATCCGTGGACTGATGAGGCTGCTGGGCAGCCGTCGGCGGTATGGTCATCACGTTCTGCGGATGAGCAGGATGCGGGTACTGGTACGCGCAATTCATGTCGAACACCTTCGGTCTCGCTCACTTGGGACCTCCTCCAGTATCCTCGGTAGGTATCGGCGATCCTTCGGCACTGTAGGTGCGCGCAGCTCCTCTTAATCCGTCAAAGACCAAGCCAGACGCACACCGAAATGTCAAATCGAGCAGTCACGCTGACTAAGTGCACAGTCGGAGACTGGAAGCGCGCGTGTGTGGCGGACGTCGGGTGCAACAGTGAACGAACGTGTCCCCTGCATCGGGCGTCAGCTCGGTGCACGATCGACGTTCGAAAGATCGCGGTTGCCGTTACGGATCCTTGGAGTGTCGAGGGAATCTCCGGTGTCAGCGGGTCGATCGTGAGGCGGTGGCGCTCCTCGGCATCGGTAGTCCGGTGGAAGGTTGCCGTGGCCCCTCGTATATCCTGGTAATCACAGTAATTTCTGTGGCTGTCGGCCAGGGAGAAGAGGCAGCACGGAGAGGAGGTCAGCCGACGCGAGGAGGTCGGTCGAGGACGCAGGACGTTTTCGCGTGGTGCCGCGCCGCTGCGACGGGGAAGGAGGTCACAATTAAGCGGATGGTCCTCTGGAGGTGCAGCTCGCGGCGTGCAACAATTATAACTGAGCTTTTTCGTCCCCCACGTAGGGAGAGGAGCGCCTCTACGGAGGCGGACCCTCTCTGTCTCTCTCCGTTACCCGCGATCTCTCCCTTCTCTAACCACCACGGCGCGTCTTTTAGCATACAGAGGTGTTCGGATACGTGAGTGCGTGCAGGGGGAGAGGCAGAGGGAGAGAGAGGGAGAGAATACGTCCCGTGAGTGCCAGTGGCGGGCCGCGTCCCGCAGGAACACTCCACAAGTGTGTTTCCATCCTGGAAGGTGTTGCTGGTGGGGCAGAAGCAGCGCCCGCCCTCGCAACGGTCCTCCTCGCGCAACCTCGCGATTGTCTAATCCTCGTGGCAACCCTAACGAACCCTCTCCGTCCCCCTGCGGCCCCCTTTTTCGCTCCCCTGTCTGCCTCGTCCTCCCTCCATCGCGCCGCAGACCGCGCTCCCGACCAATTAAAACGCGCTACGATCACGTGGTTCACCGCCGCGGCCTCTGCAGCGTCTTCTTCTTCATCGTCTTCCTCTTCGTCCTCTTCTACTTTGTCTTGCTCCTCCACTCCGCCTTGCCCTCCTTCCTCTGCCCTTTGCCGGTCTTCGTTGCCGTTGTTTTTACTCCTCGCTCTCCACCCCGTCAGCCCCTTCGCCGCCGCCTCTCCCCTGTTCTCCTCGTGTTCCCCTCGGATACTCGCATGGGGTCACGCGTGGGAGGCGAGCGGGCAGATAACGACGGCCGGGCCCGCGATATTAGCGTATCGTCACGGTCCAGGGAACAGGTTTCTCGATTTTACGGAGTCAATGGCAAACCTTCGACGGGGGGTTGCGCGCGCCTCCGACGTTTTTCATGCGCGGTCGAGCCCGCGTTAATGGAATTCCGCCGAGGCAGCTCGCGGTGGAAAGTAATCGCGGCAATCTCGTTAATGAGGTATCGTCTGTTTTAAGGGTGGATAGGAAGCACGCGTTAAGAGTATCCTGTTCGCTGCGCGGCCGATTATTCAACGCCGACGGTGCCCGGCAATTAAAATTCAATTATCGAATCGTCTCTGGCTCGCGGTTTGTCGCCGCGCGCCGCGGCGCGGTTAATTCAATTTGCCGCTGCTTAGAAAATAGCCGGTTATCGGCTTTCTGCAAGTTAAACAACGATGTATATCTGGTCCCCGGATCGGCTGAGTTATGGCTTCGATTAAAAACCAGGTGAGAAAGTCTCAGAAAAACCGCGGCCGCACGTACGCGAGATTAATGCGATAAAGTAGGTAGCCTGTAGCGTAATAGCGGGATAGTGGGCAGCCGTCTATCTGTGCAGGCTCGTATTTGCGACTTTTTAGCTCTCGATCCGCGACAGCGTGATGATCTAATGATCGTAGCCTCGAGATCGAGCCCATAGTCACGCTGATCGCGTGGGCGAGAGAATTTTCTGACAAGGGAACAGGCCACGTAAGTGACACGAGTGTTTGAGTCTGAGACGGTACGAAAGAGTCCGAGGGTGTTAGCTTCCAAAGTGTGGCCACTTATTTCTGGGGCACGCAGCGAGCTGCGGTTTTATGCAACGTCACGAGCTGGGTTTAGCCGACAACAGGCCAAGAGATCAGCTCAAACATCCGCCGCTAATAAATTTCATCGAAAAAATGCTTGCAATACAACGGCGAGCGATGTTAGCCGAGCGGATAATTCGAATGGAACACCGTTAGTTCGCTGAAACGGCATGACGCCGCGTATTATAATGCGACATTTAACCAACGATCATTGACTCCACTTTCTACTCGTAGGCACGGCTCGCGATCGCTCGATAGTTCGCGATTGCTCGGTCGAGAATTCCTCGCGTTTAACGTTCTTTTTCCTCCTCCTACGATTCACCCAGGCAGTTTCCCCCGTTTCAGCGTGAATTACTCCGAGCAGCGTAGCCCAGCGAGCGGAGGGAGTGAAAGAGAGAAAGAGAGAGAGAGAGAGGAATGAATGAACGAGACGGCGGACGAGAACGCTTGGGTGAACGGATGATTGCCGGTGAATGGATTCGTATTCTCCCTCGGACGCATAATGCCAAAGTGCTTCTTGCTCCTTCTTCTTGCGCGTCTCCCTTCGCTTGTAACTCGATACAGTGGGAACCGCGTGTGATCTCCATTCACCCACCGGCTAGAATGTTGAGGAAGGACCCAAAGGATTGCTTCGCTGACACCGAGGCTGCCCTGCCGACAAAGTCCGTCCCGTCTCCCCGAGCGGATACTTCAAGGGGATTCGACGCTCTTTAAACTTAGCCCGCAGTCGATTGTCCCGAGTTTTATTTTACGCCTTCCACGGGCACGATACCGACCACCCTTCTGTTCCCTTTCAGAGCCATCAGACGTCACGATGAACACCGACGCCCCCGTCCTCCTCAAGTAACCCTATACTTCCGTGGCGCAATGTTTACCAGAGCTCCGGCTAATACAACGAAACCCCACAGTTGCCCAGACTCCTCCTCAACCATCTCGCCAAAAATTGGCGAAAACAGTTTCGCAGGGTGCCACCACCGTGTCCCTTGGAATACGTACAAACGAACAGTGCTCGGGATATTCGAACAGTTACAGTCCCACGCGTAGAGATCGTTGTAAATTCACGTGAATGGGGAGCTGGATTCCCATGCCTGACCCCGGAATCTTTCAATCCTCCCTAATAACAGGCTACAAATCGGCAAGAAACGCGGGGCACCGGCCAGTTCTCCGCACGGGGCTACCAAATGATTGATAAGTCCATAAAGCATCCAGCGCGTCGCCCTGTTCCACCCATCGGTCCCCGGTGTTGTCGATGGCGGCGTAGGAGCTGTTGATGCCCGGGGAACGTGCACGGGGTTAAGGACGTGTGCGTGCCACGGCTTTTTTGGCCGCGGGTGACGCGGTGACGAGATGATGACCGACCTCGAAGTCGGAATCATCGTGATTACCCCGCCCGCGTAACCCGTAATGCGGGCCAAACCACCGAAGCAACTGCCACCGTTGCCATGAACTCCCCCTCCACACTCCGCCGCCTTCTAGCCGTGCCATTCGAGTACGATATCTAAACCCGATGCGTCGATTAATTTGTATTATTAGCCGGACAGCAACTTCGATCGCGTTCATTTCTCAGACCCCCGACGGCTTCGACTGCTTCTCGATCCGCGTTAGATAAGCTACAGCGAGGCATTCGCGGCGAGAAGAAGCGGGAATTAATCGAGACGGGTCCCTCTGTCGCGATTGGCAATTAGTCTGCGCGTGTTTCGTTTTTACGGCAACGAAACAGGGTTGGAGGAAAGGATGTTGTAGACGCGTGTTTTCGATCGACGCTGCCACTGACTGCCCTTCCACAGTATTTTACGCTCCTCGATGTCCCCTATCCCCGGCTTTTTTCGACGTTCTTGGCAAAACGAATGTTTCCCTTTCCGGATGGCGAAAAAGGGGGCTTCGACGCGTCCCGGAAGCACGGCTAACGCGTAAATTTCCCGTCGAACGGTGTCACGATCGCATGGGCGACAGTTGGGTGAGATGATTGGAATAGCGCCTGGACCGGGGGGGGGGGGGGGTTGGTTGAACAGGACCGAAGGCTTTCTGGAGCGATGGAGCGTCGTCCGCGGGCTGGACACCGGGCGAGTCGATTAGCCCCGGCGATCAGCAACGAGAGCCCTTCCCGCCTTTGAGAACCCGCGAGAGTTTTAATTGTAGACCGCGGCCACCGTAAGGGGAGGCTATTATTCTTTCTCTCGTCGGTAACGCGCGGCGATCCGTTTCTTCTAAGACTCGAAGAAAAGAGAAGAGCAACGGGAAAGGGAGAAAGATATAATAACAGAGCGCTGGGGCCCGCTCTCGCGCTCGAAAACAACGGCCATCCGTTCTTTTCGTCCGTCCGTCCATCCGTCTGGCAGTTTCATATCCGAGAGAACGCACGAGTCTGCCACCAGCACAATTTTTCATCGCGCATCCCCGCTTGCACGCCGATACGCCTCTTCCCGTCTACCTCGTGCTCCCACCCCTGCCCCGTCATTCATCATCCCTTAACGCGATCGGCGTTTACTTCGTCTTGGAAAAGCTCGTTGGCGCCACCTGGCCTATCGACGCGCGCTGATAGACCTGCCCCCAAAAGAGACCCAGGGACCACCGACGCGACCCTAGAAACTTCTCGATCAATCGCGCCCTTAATTAGCCGGACATAATTCACTCGTTAACTGGTCAGCGTGGAACGTCGAACCCAGCACAATGTGGAAACTGGCAACGGCTGCTATGAAGAAGAAGGGGAACAGAACTATCGTGTCGTTCGTTGAGAGCCTCGAGACGGGTACCAAAATGGCGCTGAACCCATCGAAGCCTGTGCAGCGGCGATCGTCGCGAGAAGGTGGACCAAGGTGCGAGCAAAAGGTGATATATGCTTCGTAGCAGCCTCGTGGTAGGAGGACTCGCGGCGAGTGGGGCACATAAACTGACACGTGGGTGTAAAGGAAAATGGTGGCTGTCCGATGGGCATAGAATCCATGAAAGCCTTACGCCGATGAAAAGTGACAAATGAAACGTTAGAAACGGGAAGAGCAGCCTTAACGATGAAGATTCGATACATAGGAGCAAGCACTGCGACACTTGTCGCGCACTGGTTTCGCGACCAAAGAGAGAATGGGTCTCTGCCTTTGTGGGTGGACTCGTCCAGGGCGCATCTCTACGTGTGCTCGCGTATGAATGTACTCGCATTTTGACCGGGCGTGTAGGGGGCCAGGGACGGCCGCGGCTGGGCCCCAAACCCGGTAATTAAATAGCTGAACCCTGCAATTAGGGCCACTAAATCGTGGCGGGCCCTGGACCTGGCCAGCCAAGGGCCCGCCAGACACAAAAAACAACGTCGAAACGTTGCTTAAGCCAGCGCGAACGAGCCTCGCACACGGATGTACCGACCGAGGGCCTGGGACGTGGACGTCGCGGGGGTGGCTTGGTAATATGTGGGAACCTAATCGAGAAAGAAATGTTCTTCTGCCTAGACGTGGTCTACGAGCATCTACCCTGGCAGGTCGCCCCCTTTCGCACGCCCCTTCCTCTGTCGATCTTCAGACCATGGGTCGATCTTCGCGTGAACAGTACCCCGGAGCACAATCCCGTCAAACGTTCGGGCGTCCACCGATGACAGTAGAAGTTATTCGTTTAAATTTCATGCCGGACGACTTGTGCCATCGTTGGGCCATGTTTACGTCCGCCGATGATAGCGGTCAGTCGAGGATTCATAGAGAATTTCCTGGCTCCGTGGAGCGTCGCTATTACGTACGCGGAGAGGCAGGAACGGGAGATAATGGTAACAAACCGTCTTCCTTCCTGTTACAGAACGCTAGACCGGGGGTTCTCTCCCCGCGTGCACGTTAAGTCGCCGTGAATGCATCGTGATTTCCGTGTATGCAAAGCCCGAGCGTGCACACGCACTAACGGCTCTCGCGGCGTTAGATGGATGACCGAGCATCACGCTCTCCCCGTCGTATTAAAATATCAGAGAGTCACCCCACCCTCGGCACGGCGAGGTTACCCCAAGCTTCTCCAGCCGCCTCGTTGGCATTAAATCAACCACCCACCAGCCCTCGGGTTATCTCCGGAGCCTATCTGTGGACCGGCTAAGATATCGCCGAGTCTCCCCGCTTTCGACCAAGACTCTTTGCATTTGTAGTAAATCTACGGGCCTCGACCGAACTCCCCCCATTTCTCCTTCCTTCCGCGTGAATGTTCATGGAAAAAATGCAGAGGGCAGGGAATCCTGTTCCACGAATACTCTATCCGCGAGCCGAAGGCCTATGGTTTGCTGTGGGCCACTCCTCCTGCGTTGACAACGCCGGAGGAGGAACAGTTCGCAAGGGAATATCGCGATGAAATAAAGATTAGCAGGTGCAGGGGTCTGTTTTCGAGAGGCCTGGCGTGCCAGAGCAAGCAGACAATTTAATTTTCTAATTATCGTGACGCCCGAGACCGATCGAGAAGGCACGGGCATCGCTATCTCGACGCAACATCTACGTACGCCTGGGACCCTCTATGCGCGTATAAAAGCTAATGGATCCACCGTGATCCGACCAGACTCTCTCCCCGAGACTCAATCTCGACTAATATCCGAGCTATAAGTCGCTGGTGTCGGTCCACACCGACGTTCTCGCTCGCAAAGTGAGCCGGGGCTCGGTGTAGACAGCGCAGCAGGAGGATGAGGGTGAGATGGAGGATGCCTGCGTACTGCACTGCGGTAAATTAATTGATTACTCCGCGAAGCCACGTGAAACCATTCTTGTTCACGATGATCGCGGGCTGTTGGCAGAATGGAGGATTCGGAGGTGAAACCGTTGGAGTACCAAGGACTTGTAGCATTTACCCAAACTGTTTTGTATAAATATGTAGGGTAAATCCGGGAGACGCGGTCGGGCCGGAGAGTTGGTCGAGTCGCTATATTTCAGACTCTATACGTAGAAACGCGTTAAATTGGAGACCAATTACATTTCTAGAAGCCAAGCAATTGAATGAATAGCGTCACTTCGGTTCCTTCTGTGTTTTTCTAGATTTACAGGCTATAAAAGGTAAACTGAGGTTACATTTAACCTCTTTTGTCAAACAACGGTGTACAGAATCGTATTTAAAATATACATCTATGTTTATTCTCGTGTAATGTTTGGGAATAATAAGATATTAGAGATATTGAGGGACAATGCAGCCAAACTATTTAGTCATATTAACTCTTCCTCTCGAAACTAACGAGAAGACCATCTCTCGCTGCAGAAAGGAGAGATGGTCGAGTTATGATATTTTTATTATTTTATTTATATTTTTATTTTTTATCATTATGTTATTATTATTATTGTTTACTTATTTTATTTATTCACTTTTGTATTCATTTGCCTTGCTAATCGCCGGTAAGTAGTTCGCTTTATCTTTGATGTGTTCTTTACTTGTTTAGCGTAAACAAATTAAATATCAATAAAACTGTAGTTGTTTTCACTCATAAATAATTTCGCTTTCTTCTTTGTTAATTTTCCAAGAATAATTATACGAGTGGTCTCTGGTCGAGGTGGTCAGATGTCATGACTTCAGTTTTCAACCCGATTTACAGTAAATATTGTCTTAAAGCAAATATCGATCAGTTTTTCCGAATCAGCATAAAATTCCGAACATGTTAGGTTTGTTCTGGTAAAATAAGTAATATCTGTATTAGTTTTAATAGCCATTTTATATTAGGTCGACCGCGTCTCCCGGATTTACCCTACCGTCGTTGCACTTAGAGTTCCATGATCACCGGCCCGATGGCGCGAAGTAACCAGGGCGAAGAGCGCGACGAGAGCTGGGAGACGGCACGACGTGTCCAATAGTCACCGAGACGAAAGGAACAACCGAACCCCAGCTGGGCGAGCACACGCTGCGAAAGATCGCCTCCCGACCCAACACACCTTCGCCGCATTGTTGGGCCGCGGGTGGCTTCGATCTTTACAAATAGGCTGCTAATGCAACAGGATGTACGGGTCATGTAGGCGCTAAGTGGAAAGCGAGAAGTAAACTCGATTGTCGATCGCCGATAGGGTGTCCCGGTGCCGATCGATGCACGGTGAATTCACACCCCCCGGGGACGAGATGCGCGATAACATCTGGATTACATTAACGAAAGCGCGAACCTGCGTGTAGATTGCGACTGGCCGGGCGCCTCGAGCGCGATATTAGCCCTCGATGCTTAAGCAAGACCGCCTTCTCCGCAAAAAAAATCCACCGCCAATGCAACGCACGGCCGGCGCCGTTCTCGGAGGGAAAGCCGAGGAAACAGGAGGAGACCAGGTTCGTGCGACGATAATCCCGCACGGCGGCAGGTGGTTTCTGAGAAATCAGCGTAAAATATGCGCCTGGCGCGTGTGTCATACGCGCATTCACGTGAAAGCGTCGGGCATGCGAAGAGGGAAAAAAATTGCAAATCGGCGAACGAGGGGAGATTTACGGATCGCGTTTATGCAAACAATAATGCGGCCCATGGCCCCGGCATAACCGGCCTGCGAAGGGTATATCCAAGAGACGGCCGGGCGAAGGATATCGACGTACAAGAATTGGCGCTGTTAAAGCTTGAGCGCCGAGGTTAGGTCGTTCCCTCAATGATTCACCGGATAATGGAGACGAATGCGGCCATAACTCCTCGTCTCCGTGCAACGCGTGTACTGAAACGCCGCGCGTTGCCCCTTGCCTATTGGCCCCGATACCGTTCGCCTGGGCCCAGCTTAATGCTGCCCCGCGTAATTTTCTCCTCATCTTCAAGGCTTCTTGTTTGCGTGCGCAACGTTCAGCAACGAAGAGTTACCATATCGTTGCGCGAAATGAAGCAGTCAGCGGAGGGAACATTAGAGCAGGCGGAACGGTCCTAAAGCTGGATCGTTTTCAGGATAAAAGAGGGATGATTTCAAGGATTCGAAGTCGCAGAATTCAGGAGCACATAGCGCTTACGAAAAGAAGAAGAAGGCAGGCTGTACGCGTTGCAGCGCGCATTTCGAGCAGAGCTCGCGTTTCGCGCCTACGCCTACGTAGCACCAAGTTTCCCTTTCCACCTGGAGCTCGGTAATTACTGCGCGCGGGCGCTCTACGGTGTAATAACGAGTTTCGCCCGGGACACCCGCTATTCGCGAGTAAATACTATAATAATATGACTAATGGCGCGTTATGGATTACAAACCGGATAATGAATAAAGTGTACATATACGCGTTTGCGCTTTTCCCCAACCCCCTGAGCCACCCCTTCTTTTTTCGTCCGCATGGACGGTATACGGTACCTGTTGCCTCGTTATTGGCTTCCATTATGCGTGCACGTGGTTCGCGCGTAGCCACGGGAACGGAGAGAAAGGCGTAATGGAGGGGGACAGTGGAAAAAAGAAACGCGACGAGGGGGAGGCTTTCGTCGAATCGTTATCGAACGTCTTACCAGCTCCGGAGGATCAGAGGCCCGCGAATCGGCCACGTTCCGCGGGATAATCGTACGCAATTTCTCGCCTCTTTGCTTTGGAGCGGTTTCACACCTCGGCTGTTCCTTCTCCTTCCGTCCTCCTTCTCCAGTCAGCCGCAAACCTCGAGTCGTGGTTCGAGGTAAAAGGTTAACTTGATAACCACGCGGTAACCGCGGCCTAACCGCCGGCCAGCCCCACAGGGGCGAGTGCACTGGCTGGGCCGCGAGTCGAACGCGAGCCAACACGTACGAGCAACTACCGTAACAGCCCTCTCTCTCTCCCTCTCTCTCTCTCTCTCTGTAACCTACGTCGTGTTTTCCCTTCGCTACTTAGAGGCCCGTGATTGCGGTCGCAACGAGTTACCATGCCACTTTAAACGGCTGCATACTCCTCGGTAATCGCAGCCAGGTCCTTGCCTCAACAATCCGCGGCACGAGATATCACTTACTGGGCCAGGTGCAGCTTGCACCGATGCAGCCTCCGATGCACCGTCTAACAGAGCACGTAGAAGCTTTCTAACGCCGCTTCTCGATCTCAACTGGCGTCCAGTGCCGTGATCGTTTTCCCTGATGTGAAAAAAAGTGGCATTAAAGAGTCTGTAACTAATCCGACAAGAAAATTCAACGCTTATCCGCCTTCGGATCGGAGAACAACTTGAGGTATAATTGCGCGTGCACGCATAAATCGAATCTACCGTATAATCGCGCCGGGCTTGCTCCGAGCAACGACTTCGTACATTAGCGAGTCAGATTTCCCGGAAAGGGCAGAAAGAATCGCGAGACAACTGCGATCTCTCGATTCCCTCCGACGAGCAGAGACGCAGCGCGTTCGACGAACCCCGTAATAACTCTCATAATTCTTCGCCTCCCCCTTGCCCCGTCCTCTCCCGCCACGGTCTTTTGCCGCGCCGCGAAACACTTTATCGATTTAACATCTCGCTACATTCCATGAGCGTGGCCCCGATGAATTATCGGCCGCGTATAAAATGCTTTATTTGTCATCCCGATAATAGCCAGGGGGCTGGGCCTCGTGGGGCCGCGTAACGTGATCCAAGATCGTACTACCTTCTTGCGCGCAGCCTGCTCGATGAATAGGCGAGAGCGGGCGCGAGGCCGCTCCGCGCCCCTCGGACCACGAGGGGCATTTAACAATGCGCATACGAATTTAAGGTAGAATTTAAATTCGTTCGCAAGTGGACGCGAGATATATCGCGGCACAAGAAAGCTCCCGTGCGTTGGAGGTAAATCTTGGACATTTTAGGTGAATGATCGTTGAGATTGCGGTGCACGGGTAAGCGATAAGTATCGACAGTGGTTTGTTCTTCGACGTGGAATGAAAGGGGAAGAGGCCAATCGAGAGAGAAAGGCGGAGGGCCGATTGGGCCGCGTCATTTTGTATCATTTTCCCGCCACACGCGGCCCGCTGATAAATCATCCACTTCGGTGGCTCGAGGGTGGTTTATGTATTGTCCCCTTGATGTATCGCGTGCTCGTGCTCGGTCGCTGTCCGAGGGCCGCCAGTACATCCGCCGCTGGTAATTCGAGGATAAATTTCCCTGGTTGTAGTTGCGGCGCGTTATTATTTCGCGCGGTGAATTTCAACGGACACACGCGTGCGTGAACGCGATTCTATCGCTTGGTTATTAACCTCCGCGGCGTGTCTGCTCGCTATTGAACTCCGTTTATCGTGGACATGCCAGAATTTCCTTTCGCCCCTTTCTCTCTGCCCATTTCTCCTTTGTTATGGACGCTTGATCCGGGAGAAGAAGATTAGAGGCGAGTGTATTACACTCGTGGCGACCCATGAATAATACCGCTTTGTTGCGCTCGCACGGAACACTCCTCCAACGTTATTGTGGATCGATTTCCTCCCGTCGAAAGTAGTACGATTGAAAGATACTCGGGGGAAGACCACACAGGTCGCGTAGGCGTCACGAACCATTGACTCTGCGTAATTGCTAGGCGATTAATCAGTGCGACGTGATTGACAAACTTCGCGGTTAGATTAGAGTAATTCCTCACTCAGTTCTGCCGCCTTCACGCGCAATTAATTTAATAATTTTTCATTTACTTTAATCTATTTTAATTCATTCAGATCCATTTGGGTGAACCGTGTTGGGTGGTCTACGATAAAGGATCTGCGAGGGCGAAGAAAACGCTGTGCACCGTTTGCGGCGAATTTTCCTGACTAGATCGTCTGGCTTGCTCGGCCGGCGATCGAGGAACCATTTCGATGGAGATAGACCGAGCGGACGCGAGCCAGTTAATCTCAATAATGCTCGCGCCGAGCGGATGCGCGGGCTCGTAAATCGGTACCCCCTGTGCAACATCCCCTTTCTTCCAGAGAATTCATTCCCCCTCGATTCCAACGTCTGCACGCTCGTTCACGGTCAAGAACCGACTACTGGCTAAGGCGAGAGATCCACACGAATGCTATGCACCGGTTTCAATGAGGCTGCTTGAAAATTCTTTGGGTGAAACTTGATGGAAAAATCAGAGAAGGGAACCTCAAGATCAGAGAGCATTCTTGAAAACTCTGCAGACATAGTGGAGCACTAGAAATCTGTAGAAAGAAAGTCTCAAATTTTTAAAGAAGAACAGTTTAACAACAAGTGAACTGTTTCTTTTAAATATAAAATAACTAGAAATACCAAATGTCCTTGAAAGTTATTTCGAGTAGTTTCTCTCAAAACAGGCTTCCAGAAAGATGAAACGGAGAAGCACTCGTAACTTAATAGCACGAGCACGTCGGCCCCAGCTGAACGTGAGCGTTTTTCATAATCATATGCCACTTACGCCCACCATCGACGGAACAGCGCGCGTAAGGCTGCTAGCAAGTAGTACAACCACGAAAATAGGCCTCCTTTCGTTCTCGCACGGACCGCAACGACCGCGATACAAATTTCGCGTTCGGTTCGGCGTAAAAATCGCCTGGACGTTGTCGAGGTTAAAGATCCAGCCGAAGACAATGGAGAAAGGTGCGCGGGAGATCGGTGATCTCTCGCAACACCTTGCTGGTACACATTTCGCTGTCTTCCTGATGCGAATGGAGGACGCTGCAACCTGGCCAGGATCTCCTCGCTTGCGCGGCGAGGAAAAAATAATGAAGGAAGAGTGGACGCAAGGCGGAGGGAGAAAGGGAGGGGAGAAATATTCAACGGATGTCCGCACCGCGATCACGTGGTCGGGATTTTATGGTCGGTGAGTAACAGAGTAATTACGTACAATGGAATAAAGCGTAGAAGAGTTGGTTATCGACGTATCTTGATCGTGTACGTCCTAACATTGTGGGAAAACGTGGGCCAGCCCGGGGCGCGATAAATATTGATGTTTGCTCTCATTACAGAATTTCATTCTGTAACACCCCGCTGATTATTCTGTCGATGGTGGTAACGCTAGCTCCCGTGCTACCGATAATTACCGTGTTAGATACAGCGAGCGCACTCCGTGTTTAGAGGCCAAGTTCCGCGGCGCTTTCGACGATTCCAAGCAAATCGTGCGATCGCTATCGCTCGTACGCGATTCGACACGTAGCTCGCGAGCGTGGCGCTTAAATTAGAAGGATACCCCATCCCCGAAGGAGGCTATTTCCCTCTGTCTCCCTCGGACGGTTTATACGACTGGCGAATTTATGGCGACAGGGAAGGAGAAGGCGAAAGCAACAGCGACGCCAAGGAGAAGAGGCGATGCGCTCTAGGGGAATCGGCTCCGGCCAGACGGGGCCAAGATATATCGATACATAAACATCGATATCGACGCCGCAAATGACGGTATACGTGGGCGCGTTCCTGCAGTTTCCGCCGATACGTGTACGTAGGTGGATCGGATTCTATCCGATATCCGGTTGGTCGCTGGCTGGGATATGTCGCTTCTACGAGTGCCCCGCGCTGGACCCACTCTCTTTCGAGCGATCGACCGTCTGGCTGCCCTGTAATCGCGATTCGCGCACTGCTAATAATTATTACCCTCGCTCTGTCATCAGCGGCGACATCTATATACACGAAGCATCGCCGGGGCCGGCGTACGTAGACGACCGCGGCAAGGAAAATAGAGCCAACAGAAATAACTCGCGCGCCCGCCTAGCCACGGGTGAATAGAGGGAAGGGTGTTGGTGGAAAGGGCTGGGCGAGTTCATCAGGGGCATATTGTGGGATGGTTTTATAATCAGCGTGGTCTCGTTACCGCCTCCCTTCGAGACGCTCCGGCTCCTCTCCTCTCTTTTCAGTGGAGATAGGGGAAGCGGAGTCCAGGCAATTTCATCCAGAAATGAAGCACCGTGCGTCCGGACGGAATTGGCTTGCTCTACTTGATTGATTCGCCGAAGCAAGTCAAGTGTGCGGCGGAAAGTGCCACGTGTTCGTGGGTTCCGGATATTTGAATGAAGAAGGGACGGGGATGGTTAAGCGACGGAGGCTCGCGCAAATCGCTCGCAGAGGCGATTAATGACGCTGCGGGAGAGATTTTCGTTAGGCGCATTTACCGGGCGACTATTATAGGAATTAATACAGGCTCGGTGAAGTGGCCGGCGTCTTGAAAGCGGCGAGTATCGTATTATGGTCGGTGATTTAGTCGACGCGTTAGCAGCTGGTAATATCTCCGCGACGGGACTCGCGTATCTCACCGTCATCTTTACATCTCGCGTATTTCCATACAAGAGTGGCGGCATTTGAATATCCCCGTGTCCTCCCCACACACCCACTCCCCTTTCGCGCCCTCGTCTTGCTCGAAACCAGACGGGCCTGCACGCCCGAGCGAATTACATAGCCGACATCGGACCGTGGCGATCTGATATCTCCTCGAACGATGTAACGCCGTTGCGCGAGGCGCGGTGACTGGCGAAAATATAACAATTTTGACAGCGCGTCTAATTAACCTGCCGTCGAATCCCCGACTGACCCGGGGACTGTCCGTTCTTTCCCCCCCCCCCCATCGATCTATTTATAGACGCTTTCGATCAGTTACACCGGCGAGAAATGTAAATCGAGCGAGTAGCTAGGTACTTTGCGAGCTGAGGAGCTCGCGGCAGATAGCATCGACGTGATTTCAAGCGGGGGAGAATGACCCAGAGCAGCCAATTGATTCTGTCCAGGCTATAATAGGGTGCCGGTAACAAACGCACGGTGACAGAAGCGTTTCCGGCTGAACGAGCATTTTTCTATGGGAACGATCGCGTTACGGGATCGCAGATAGCCGGAACATGATCGTGGGTAAAGCCCCCGAGCTATCGTGCACGAATTCAATCGCGTTACTTCCAGCAGGAGCGTTTCTAGAGACGTAATCGGTCATCGGGAAGATCAGTCCATTGAAAGGCGATTCGCAAACGTTTCGTTGGAAACCTCGCGTGCACGCGATTCGCGGTAAGAATGATACGTCTCTGTGATTCGCGAGCGTACGATGATTCGTTGTTAACGAGAATCGAGGTGCACTTGTGTCTTCTCAGCGTCGAGCAAAGGCACCGCGCTGCCTGCTCGAGCGATGGATCACTCTTGAAACGAGGATTCGAGCGGCGTTCTAAAGCCTGAGAAAAAGTGGGCAAAAACTTGATTGAATCCTCTCCATTATTGCCACGTAACGGGTCTCGTTCCGACGACAGACGACCATTTCCTTTCGATCCACTCCTCAGACTAATTACCCTCGGCGATAATGAGAAAAGGTACTTCTTCCCCTTTCGGCTTTTTCACTTGTCGCGTCGCCACCCTTCTCGGAGGGCAACTCACGGAGCAACCCATTCTTTTAATTGCGAAAAAGAAAACGCAACGAAGTGCAGGGGGAACCCTACACCACCGCCATTCGATTTCTTACGGGGAACGAGCGGCTAATTGAAACGTCAATTTTTCTGTTTCTGTGTGAATCTGAGCCGCGCAGATTGCACGAGGGACCAATGACGAATGATTCCGGCCGTTCGTTCGGCTGGTAATCGTTATTAATCGCCGGCAATTGCCGCGGAATAATCGACGCGTTTTTCGAGCATTTCCTTTACCCTGCGTCCTCCCCCAGTCCTCTCGTCGTTTTTCTCCGGCCCTACCGTTTCTCTTCCTTCACTCGGAGCGGAGCCGGAGATGGACCGGTCGAGATAAAGCCGCGAGGCCGGTAACTGCGGTAATTGTCGGTGATTAGAGGAGTCATAATTACCGGTCCACGTATAACGTTACCAAGTCCATTCATTCTCCGCTCGATTCCTCGCTGCCTTTCCTCTCCTGCTCCCTCGCCTCCTCTCCCGACCCCGTGGCCACCGAGATTCGTCCATTTTTCACCAGATAAGCATCACACTGGATGCTTCGTAAATTTCTTGGCCCGAATCCCCAACGCCTGGATCTAAGATTAGCATTGCGGAACGTTTCCCCAGAGAAGATTCGACTGTCACAGAAAGATGCATCGAAAGCGACGCGGCGAGATCCAGAAACGTTGCCAGAGGATGCTTTATGCGTTCCCACGTGCGGATTGGGGGAACAATTAAAAGACGCTTTAATAACACCTCGCCCAAGTTGCCTATTACGGTGCCCGCGAGATCGCCCCGGACCCCGAGGGCCGAAAACTCTTCCCCTCGGAGTCTAGCGCAAGATTTTTAAGTGACGAGGGTGCTCAGTCATATATCTCCGTGGTGGCTGCGGAGTTTCGACGTTTCGAACGGCCCACGAAATTATACACGTCGGGCTTTTCAACGTTGGGACGCGTACCACGGGGCCCGGGCCCCGGGATGCGCAGAACTTTCGCCCGGCTAACGTAGAAACGAGACCCGAGACGCAATTAGGGGGCACGGGGGCGAGGAGCGGCCGTGACACGGAGGAGCAAGCATGGTACGTATATTAATGCCCGTATAAAACGTAGAGGTTAACGATTCCGTCGCTTCGTGGCTGGCGTGTATCGAAGTGCGTGCCGACGAAAAGATGCGCGTCAAGATACGTCGAGAGCCATCGTGTATCTTAATGCACCGCGCTCATAATTAGCCCGGGTAACAAGTTACTTTTCTTTCAGCCGTCGACGGGCCGAAGATCGACTCAACACCTACCGTGGAAAACCGCAATTACCCCCGTCGGCGATATCGTGCGCGTGTGTCAATGATACCGTTCAATTTCTCCACGATAATTAGAGCCGATACGGCAAAGTACACGCCAGTTACATACCCGCGGGAGGACTCGACCCAATTAGACATCGATCCTCCTGATAGATATGCCGGCCCATTAACTCCTCCGTAGCTCTTATAACTGTGCAAGATGCTGCTTGGATAAACCGGCCGCTCTGCCGTCTCAATTATCGATCGGACGGACGCGTCTTATCAATCACCCGACGTGTCACTGGGCGAGGACGATTTCCGGATCACCGGTATCTAGGAGCTCGCCGGTTGCACGGTAATACGAGACGGTAAAGCGACGAAACGCTCGGGAAGGAAAGCAACGAGGCCAAGTAGGTAGATAGAGACGTAATGGGGGATGGGCGGAAAGTGGTCGCGGGCAATCATAGCCGTACGAAGGGCTGTGCGCTCGGCCGGCCAGAGTGATATCGAGCAATTTTCTCGATAATTAGATACGATAGAGGCGCGAGAGGGAGAACGTGCCGAGCCTGGCTGATGCAGGTACAGCGCGCACAGCCGAGCCGGGCTACGAACGGGATATAATATCGTGGCAGGAGGAAAAAAAGGATGACTCGAGTCGCCTAGCTGGTAAATTACACGAGCAACGGAGCTGTTAGCGACTGCTGGTCGTTGGGCGAGTCGTTATCGCCGATGGTCAGCTGATAAGGATATAAGATAACCCTGGTGGGAGGCAGCTGCCTCGGCTGATCAGAGTTCACCCTTAAACGCTGTGGCTCGCTACAGCTGCCGTTTGTGGTCGGCTGCCGATTCTCCGCTCGTTTATATCGCTGCCCGATGTGGCACTGATCGCATTTCAGATGCGTTACACCGATCTTGCTCTTTTTGTGGATAATTCAAAGCTGCTGACGCTCTGGCTCTCGAGTCTTACGCGCTGTGTGCCGTAGTTTAACCGTCGCCCATGAAATTCCCGAAACTAAAACCCCCATCGGTGGGACGATGTTTCAACGACTCAGCGCGCCACGATAAGAGCCTGTTCCGTTAATAGCGTCGTTTAAGCGAACCTGCCCGCAGGTCGCGACAGTGAAAGAAGAATGGCCGGGAGAGGAGCGTCGTGACGTCACTGGTACATGGCAAGATCGGTTTACGAGGCGAGGAGATAGCAAAGGGGACGAAGGGGAGTACGACGAGCGGAAAGAAGCGGCAAAAGGAACGAGGCGAGCACAGACCACGGAGGAGGTAAAAAGCGAAAGGCGCGAGAAGGGGAAACATTATCCTCCCACGCAGAGCTTGGGACGGACCTCGAAATTCCGCAGATAAAATCGGCGGTTCGCTCGACCGGCCAATATATTCATAATGGCCGCCCTCTCGGCTCTATTTCGAGTACGATACACGCGCGTCTCAGCCGGCGATAGCGATATTTCGAAATTGGAAGCTGGGGATAGGGGACCCTCGCAAATTCGGGGGAGCGCGCAATGGCACGCTTGCCTATACTTCGAGATTATTTCTCTATCGTTCGTCCCAACGAAGATTACTCAGGTGGTTCTGACGAGCGTGGCGTTAACGAACGAGGATACGAGACGATAATTAGGGTTCCTCGCGGCGGGTTTCCGCGCGGAAGGCGGCTCCAAGAGTCGCGGAGACGTTTCGCGGCCGAAAGGAAAACGGGATCAGATAGCAGCGCGGCCGTTTAGTATGCAGCGATGCATTCATATCAATCGAGGCATGCATATGCAACGAGCGCGCCGTCCACGCTTTGCCGGCGCGGACTCGACGCGTGTGCGACGAGGAAAGGGAGAAAAATAGCGACGCATAAATTTCGCGCGCGTAGGCATGCGTGACCGCGTGGCGATCGTTAATTGCCGCCTTTCGGTCACAGCCGAAAGTCGCGACTCCTCGTCGATCGAACGATGGGGGTCGGGGTAGCGATTACGATCATCGGTATCGAGTACTCTTCCACCGAGCTTCACCGATGGCGCGCCGCGAATCTGGGCTGAGACGCTCGTGAGACGCGCGCGCCGGTCCGCACGCAATCGCAAACTGCGACATCCTGCGTCGCTCGCGGCTGCAATTATGTCGTAAGTAGTTCCGCGAAATGTTGCGTGCCGGTCAATTTTCCAGCGCGTTCTTCTGGACAATTCCTCGGGTCGGTGCTGAGAAATCCGCATAAAACAGGGCGTTGAATATTCTGCGCTGATAAATCAGCTCGACGACCGATTGTGAGAGCTATTTGCGGGGCTCAGGGACGCTCTTCTGGTCGCGAACGGTGTAAAAGCCACGTTTTGCAGTTTGAAAATGGTCGTCGTTTGTCCCCCCGTAATTTCTTTTTTCCACGCCGCGCACGATGGCCTGTTTGGACTTACCTCTTTTTTTGGAGGGGGGGGGGGGGGGATGACGGTATAAGCTTCAGGGAAGCGCATGGATGGCAAACAGTGACGTACGTAAAGTCGCGAAGCTTCGGCGCTGAATGGCTCGCGATGGCGCTTATTCGACGGACCGTGCTATATCATTCGTACGGGCATGAATATTCACGGGGACTTGGATGTACGTATAAATATGTGCCGGCGTTTTGCATAGTTGAATGCAGAGTGGCATCGTTATTTCGTGCGTCGCCGGAGATCTGATTAACGACGAACGAATTGGCTAATTGCCGTGACGGGGAATAATTGCGGATGACGACTCTTGAAGGGTTTCAAGTACAGCAGCCGTATCGGCAACAAAATCTGCAATTCGTTATCAGTGACGCGCGCATGGGCGATTTGAATAGAAAACAGCAGGATGCGTACCAGCGTCAGAGCGTCATCAAATGTACATTTGATGGTCGGCCAGAACGAATGGACACAACACTTCACTTACCGGCTGAAACAGAAAGAAAACAGGCGAGTGTAATACCTGTTCGAAAATGAAACCACCCTCCCCGCTTTAGGTGACAGAACAATTAAAGAGACGCAAGATAATAATGTCACCCCCAGATACAAAAAAAACCACCCCTTCCCCTAGAAATCTCCCCATCGAAAGCGCCTGAAATTTCGCGAAGAGCGCGAACGTTTAGCTGACAAATCAAGCCAGCGATGGTTAGAGCGGAGTCGCTTGCGCGGTGGTATTTTTCGAAGCTAGATTCCCGAGCGAAGTGTAGCCGAAAGCTTGGCTCCGCGCTCGCCGAGGGGCGAGCGGAATGGAAGGGTGGAATGTATCGGCGTCGACTGCGGCGAGGGAGGCGAGACGCGACCGGGGGATGGTGGACGCGCGTGTACGCGTACGTGCACGTACACGCGGGAGAGGGTAGGTGCGCGTAAAGTGTACACAGGCGCGGTACGACGCGGCTGGTAAGAGGAAGACGTGATCGATGCCCGTGGGATGCGAGGGCGTTCCTGGTGCGGGAGGCGCACGAGACAAATGGACGTCGCGCGTCTCCCGACCACGCCTTCCCGCGGCAGAAGAAACTCCGTTGCGTGTACCCTTGCCTTCGCCTCGATTCACGATGCCCTCTTCTCGAGCTTCTGCGACGTGTGCTCCTCTCGTCTCCTCTCGTTACGCCGCTTCGGGGGTGGAAGCACCCCGAAAACCGCGTCAGAGATAGTCCCTGCGCGGGGGAATTTTTGACCCTCCGCTTGGATCACTCCGGGGATGATGTTAGGACCGCAGGGGGATGTTGAATCGAATTTCCCCCGATTGCTGTGCACCTTTCAGTGGTACTACACTTAGCTTGAACGTCACGATTCGAGACACAGCGACGAAGTTCGCAGCATCAACCCCCGAGCAGGGAGTTGATTCTGACTGCTAAAAGGATAAAGGGATGAAGACTTCCCTTGGCGTTTTAAAGAGCAGCACTTGCAGACGAGTGTCTGCCTACTCGACGGGCTTCAAGATGGAGGGTTGTTGGAGGGTTTTCATGGTAAACGACTTGCGCAACCCTCCTCGGAGCCCATTACCGTTAGGTGGTGTACTAACCTCCCCACCAACCGAAATGCGCACCTCCCGCACGACAGGTATTTAATTGGAAGGAATATAGAGAATTGTCAGAAACACTAGGGGATGAAGATGGCAGTGCACTCGAGAGACGAATGTCGAAAGGCCAGGGGAGGTCTGTACAATTTCCGTGCGTTTTGCGAATATGAATCCCTGTAGTCCTTGTACTTATATTGTCGAAGATATCACTACCCCACGTCCCTTATGCACGTCTAAAGTAGGCACCCCATAATACATTCGCGGTACAATCCAGACATCGAGTGGTATCAACGGCAAGAATTATTCCTAACGGGTGACGCGGCATTCACGATAATGACACGTATAGAGGCAAATAGGTGGAAATGTCGCGGATATATCGTACAGACCGCGTGGACGTCGCTTTCCGCGGGGCGATTATCTAAACATAGCCGTGTACGATATTTCCGCGATTTTTCTTTTAACGAGGCAGGGCGAGCGGAGGCGCACGCACGCCGCTCCTATAAATAATACGAGGCAGTTTGTGAAGGCGAGGAAAAATGGAGGCGAAGGAGGCACGCGCTGGAACGCGAAAGCCGCGATATTTAAATTCAACCGAGCCACAACGAGCTACAAACAAGACGAACGCCGATAAATATTCAACGAGCCGGCCGAAACGAGCCAAGTCTCCGATGGTCGTCGTCCCCGAGGCTACCCGCTCGCTTCCCGATTCGGGCTGCACCTGCGATGGTAGCACGTGCTAGGAAATAGCGAACACCATCTTCATCTTGCATCTACGACGTCACGCAGTAGCGAGAGCAGCTTGATAACTTTTAAGTCAAATTTTAATTCAGTCTGCGATCGACCCTTGGTAAAGTATGGACAGCCCATGCGAGGGAACTCTGAATGCCTTCATCCTCGTAAATGGCATGAATACTTTGAAGGAATCGTCGAAAACTCTTCTGTCAGGGCACAGCAATTGGCCACGGGCTGTGACTTCTTCGCGATTTAATTTAAAAGTATAATATTGGTTCACTTAAAAAGTTGTCCCCAAAGGGACGACATCGACATGGCCGCTGACGCTCGGCATAATTAACACGGACGCGGATGTCAAGATCAATAAGACGGAGGTGTGCGTGCCGTCGTCACGGGGTACGTCGAGGGAGGGCCGGGAATTTCAGAATCGTCGCCCGAGATATCGATCGTCAATCCCCGAGACAGGGGACGCTGCGACCTCCCGGAGGAGAGAACACCGTTAATTACTTCCGTCCTCGCGAAAACGTGTCGCTATTAAAGCGGAGCGGGAGACTCTCGACGCTCTCCAAAGTTCTGGCAGGGTGCCTTAAATGTCGAAGGACCTCGGTGCCACCCTCTCGACCCTCCCTTCTTTGGTTTGGGTAACGACGAATCGTCTCGACTCGGGTCTCCCCAAAACGAATCGCGCCCCGTCCCAAGCACGGCGGAACCAGGATGTCTGGGGGAAAAAAAACGAGGAACCGGGATTTGAATTTCGGATGGCTCGACGCTGCATGAGTCGCAGTTCGACCGAGAGCCGTGTCGCTTACAATGCCGGAGGAGTGGACGCGCGCGAGACGCGTCAAAATCGCGTTCCCCGTTGGACCCCCGGGGACCACCCAACGCGTCCATGTCCCGGGACGGGTCATCGTCTATCGCCGAGGACGGCTAACGATAGCGAAAACCTGTCCTAACAGCGGGATCCGCGAGATAAGGTGGTGAATGCAGGTGTTTAGCGCTCGGCCAGTCATCGCATTGTCATTACTTACGACTGACACCGAGCCCACTGAACCCGGGGAGTGGTACGTCACTGGACTCTGCGGGGGTCGGACACCCTTTCGATGATCGAGGATCGTGGAGATTCATCCGAGAACAAAAACGGTACAGCATGCAGCGCACTGCTAGCGATACTCTTCCGTGCATGGTACATCAGTTCTGCGAATTGTATGATACGAACAAGTCCTAAAGAATCAGAGCTAATTAAGGAAAATAATGATTCGTGCCTACTTTGCGGATAGACGAGGGGTACCTTGACACACGACGGAAGATCGTGATCTATGAAAACTGATCAGAAAACTCGGAAAATATTACAAACAGGCACGACCTAGGTACTTACTAGGAACACTTTTTTTAGTTTAGGTTTATTTTATATAGATCGAAAGTATATGTCATCACAGTCACAAAAGTGTAAATTAAAGATACTCCTAAAAGCTGGTCTGACCTTGAAAAATCAACAAAGGTGTAACAGGGGAAAGAAGAAAAATGAGGGAAAGAGAATAACAACACAGTTTGTTGAAATTTAATTATCTCTATTATATGAAAATATATTATATTAAATGAATGATAATAGATTAATGATAGATAACAATTAGAAAAAAAAGTAATGATAATAAATCAAATTAATGATAATACTATTGAAACCACAGCAGTGGGTAATTAACCATTACATTTATAATAATCTTGTCGACAAGAAGATTTAAAAAACTGATTGAAGCAATAATAATTTTCACAATGACTGCAACGAGCGAACACTTTTTTTCATACCTTGACCAACAAGACAGTCTAAACATGACACGCCGAAGACTGATCGACAGATTACACATATACTGTTCGACACTATTTTTTGCCGAATATATGATTATGTATACGTTAAATGAAAAACAAATGCCCAGAAAAGGCATATACAATTTTCTTAAAAATCATGTACGAAGTAAATAAGACAAAGAAAACAATTTGAATATACGGAATTTACATACAACTTTAGAAAACATATAACGAGGACTAATTTATTGCGACACTTATTTTTTTGACGATCGAGTTTGCCGCTTTGAACAGTTACTTGTTTACTAATTCTTAAATTTGAAACAGTACGCCATCTTCTTCTTGCTATCTAGAATCTTTATCTTGAATCTATTATTGTTTCAATCACTTTTTTAAACCTTCTTGTCGACAAGATTATCATAAATGTAACGGTTAATTACCCACTGTTGTGATTTCAATAGTACCTATTATCATTAATTTTTTCTAATTGTTATCCATCATTAATCTATCATCATTTATTTAATATAATGTATTTCCATATAATAGAGATAATTAATTCCGAACAGACGGTTTTGCCATTCCCTTCTCCCATTTTTCTTCTTCCTCCTGTACCACATTTGTTGATTTTTCAAGGTGAGACCAGCTTTTGGTAGCATCTTTAATTTACATTTTTGTGACCGTGGTGACATATACTTTCGATCTATATAAAATAATCTGCGCGATTCCATCATCAACCGAATAGTGTCCCTTGTTGGTATCAGGACTATGTAACACTTCTGAATGCGATGTTCCAAGTGAAATAGAACGTGTCAACGACTCGAAGAACCCCTGAACGTCTTCCTCTGTGGCGCGACTTCGGAGCGGATTTAAATTCGTTGGTTCGTGAAAATCGAAGAGCAAAGGGAGCACAAGAGGTGATTCGGCGAGGGCCACGGTATTCCTTTGATGCGGCGGTTCACGTGATTTACGATAGCCCGGCCACTTTTTTCTTCATGCCCCCACGAGCATCTCCAGTCCAGCGTGGGACGATAATTTTCCATAATTATTCTGCCACCAGTGGGGCATGCACGTTAGGGACTCGCTAACGAGCTTACGTCACGGAACGAACGAATCGACACTGCGCTCTCTATACCGTTACACTACAAGAATTGCTTTTCGTGTCAGTGGGACAATTACCGGGAACACATTCGGAAGCGATTGTCGCGGCGATACGAGAGCGTCGGCGCTGTTTAAAGAAAACGCTTCGTCCCGGGACTAAGTTCCTGGGTCCCGACGTCCCCGTAAATCTCTCGGCTTTATCTCCAAGGCGCGTGAGGATTTACGAGCGATCAGTAATGACGCTTTTTGCATCGGCAACGGCTGAATTTATTAACTTCGTCACGCGTCATCACCTCGGGGCGATTTTTGCGAAAAGTTGCCAAGGTTGAGTGCAAATCACAGGCCATCGTGCGCGCCACGATCGCGAATAACTCTCCTGAATACGTTCCCAGCTTCTACACGATCGACCCCCACAAAGTACCTGTAATTGTCCGTGTCTAACTTTCCGAGTACGCGTCAAGAGAGCTTTCCCTCCCTTTTTATCGTCCCAGCTGCATTATGTAAATCGGCTGCAACATTTTCAAGAAGTAGACCAAAAGGGAAGAAGAGTAAAATGAAACAAGGTAGAAGATCTCGAACTAAACGCATCGAGGACTTCTATGTATACAGGATGCTTCAAAAAAGCTAGTTTAAACTTTGAGTTACACCTCGTTGAATCATACTCTGATTCACCCTAAAGGGTTCCCATTCAAGCTACTAAATCTCTAAGAGTAATTAGAAAAGCGACATCTACAAAAGTATATCATTGATTAAGGATTGCAAATTTACCGATTTTTTCAATTACCAGTAATTCGGTAAAATTTTCATTCAAAACCGGTTTATCGGTAATTTACCGGTAATTATTTAAGGTATTGAAAATATAAAAGTAAACATTACAAAAAATTTTTCTTGAACTCTAACCGACCATTATGAAAAATATATGCAAATAAAACTGTTCTAAACATAAAATATAAAATGATATAACACAAAATAGATATATTTGTATAACTATTGACATTACTTATTAATATGCATCTTCACCGTGAAAACAATGAAAAGAATCTTAACTTATATACATTATTAAATATTTTTTATTTAAGAATTCTTTTTAACAAATAAGCACGCAAAAAACATAATTTGTCCAAACTTTGGTCTCCTGATAAACCGCTCTTAGATTCTACACTTGTTGTTCGGGTAGTCATTAAGAAATCATATGCCATTTGTAGATATTTTCTTTTTACTTTTTCTACTTGAAAATACGTCTATTCTTTGGTGGCTTGATTCAGATTTTTAGTTTTCTTTTGGTTTAAAGTTGGTTCTTTCTGAGATACTTCGGTTTTCGTCTCTATTATTAATTGAAGCTTTTGCATTGATAACGGAATAGATATGGACGGAATTAATGAATGCATATATACGCTACCTTGCTATACATAATTTATCGAATTACCGGTAAATATTTGGCGAATTACCGGTAAAAATTTGAGGGTGTTTCTCGCGATTTACCGGCAAACCGGTAAATCGGTGTACCGGTATTGCAATCCCTATATATCATCTCTATCCCTAATTCTACAAAGCTACACATCACCCAAAACCGTCAACCAGATTGGAACACCTTACGCGGATTGTGCACCATGAGGTGACCAACAAGCTACTCCACCTCGGCAGTGCTTTCGCTCTAAAACGACAAGCTGCACACGGCTGGAGAAGTTTGAGCAGCCTGTAGAGGCCGTGTCCCGTGTCACGCTCGTGCCCGAGCTCGGTCGTGTGTACGCGTGCGTGCGTGCTTGCGCGTGAATAGCGTGTGCTGCTCGATGCGTCACGCTCCTCTGACTGCGGGCCACCACGCCCATCGCGACCGCACTCGCTCGTCCATGACACGGAGCAAAGACGCCGATGTCGGTCGTCTCGCGACGCAAAAGACATGTCCGAAGGGTGGACCCGGGGTGGCACCGAAAATACCCGCGGAGAAAAGTCGCCGCCGGGAAACATCGCTGGAATGTCGCGCGTACACCGCAACCATCGCACTCTCTCGATCGTGCTTTTTCAGCCGGTTTAACGGCTCGATTCTCGCGCAGATTCTGCGGTTTCAACTCGTTGAAGATCCCGCGTTAACTCCGATCCCGTAACGATTAAGAAGCGTCAGACCGTGACGGCCGAGAGGAGAAACTGAACACGCACGTCGGACCGGAGAGACGTGACGCTTGAAGGAGCGCGACTATTTGGAGAGTCCGATGGAAATTGGAAGTGTGTATGATTAAATATTCTTCATTATAAAGCGTTGTCCCGTAAACCTTTCCCCTATCATCCTATAGATTGCTATAGAATCCTTTAGAATGCTTTCAAAGACCCCGCGCAGTTCTCCAAGCAGTTCAGCCATAGCTGTTCAGAGTCATTCCGATAATCGGCACTCCACTTTGCCAGCCAGGCAAATTTAAAGGAAACCATACGCCTATCAATGGAAGGGGGTAGGTACCTGATAATCGTAGCGAAGCTTATCCACGGTTCATCGAGCTCCGCGAGCTGGCGAGAGCAGACGGAAAACGAGCGGTACGTAAGATCAAATACCGGGAGCTCCTCGTTCGTACGCGCGTGCACGTTTATATCGGGCCAGGAAACTTGGAATCAGAGATCCCGGTCGGATGGCGATGGGGAATAATTGCGCGTTTGCGCTCGTTGCGGGAGGAGGATTCCATGGCCGCCTCCACGACTCCCGGTAGTAATTATCGAATACCCTCCTCCTCCTCCCGCTCCATCTTCACCCTTCCCTTTTGCCCTACTCGATCGGTACAAGGCTCCTTCGCCCCTTATTTCTCCTCGCCTCGTGTATTATTATTCGGTGTGTGCACCTACTGGCTAGCTGAACACCGGCGGACGCAACACGGGCATCCAGCATCGGTGCTCCTCGGCCATCGGCCTGGATCAGAAGCCAGCCTGACACGAAGATTACTGGAATTAAGCCTTTAGTTCCGAGGCAACCGCGACTCGCCCCTGCGAAGAAGATCGTTTCGAATTTTTCCTCTCGCTGGCTGGCGGAGTTCGACCAGAAACAATCCACTTGATCAACGAGCGTATCTAATCCTCATTCCAGAACGGACAAAGTCGAGGGGCTTCATTTGTCTTAATAATATATGCAGCAGCTCGCATCTTATCTGCATTTGTCGCGAAGCGAACTGCTTCTCGAAAGAAACCCGACGCCAACGGACACGCGGCAATGTAATTGCATAATTGGCGACTTCGCGCTAAGGCTCCACCTTCCGATCACAGTTCTATAGATTCCGCCGCGCCGATGAGACATAAAACTGTCCTCCGCCGCGAGCCCGCCAAATGGCAGATCGAAATCGTCGGCAATGTCTTCATCGAGGGGAGAACGACTAAAGATAACGTTGAGTTTCCACCCTGCTCTATTAAAACTTCCTCGTCGGTGACAGGTAACATTTTCGCGTCGCCGCTGCTCCTTCGCGCGGGATTAAAATGCAAATTGTGGCGAGCAATCCTTGCGGATCGCCGCGTCCATGATCGAAATCGTCGACGAAAGTGGCACCGAGGAGATAGTTACGTTTAGAAACCGGGATAACTGCACGGTTGAATCACACGCCCGGCCAGTAAAAAGTAAAATCCAACGATGGTGAATGTTCGTCGATCGTGGATGCTTCCCTTTTCTGCAGATCATTTCGCTATTCCCCGCTAATCGTCCTGCATCTACGTACCTACTCCTCGTTTCCCTTAATGGCAGCACTACCGTGCGCCGTGGAATACCGAATAAGACACGATACCCCTGGAGGTTGGTGTGCTACGTTCGGTTCAAGTCGAAGGAACATTTGCAGGTGCGTGGCCTGGCCTAGAGCGGCGTCTCTTTACCTTCTTTCGACCACGTCCACACGCAATTCCGGGTCTGGAAGCCTGGCGAGAGGCCTAAAGGCCCACGCGCCAAAACTTTTGTCTTTGATTGGGGTCCTTGTACCGCCACCGCAAGCTCTGGTAATTACGTCCACAGAGATACCGATCTGCCGCTCCGAGAAGCCTCCAAGAATGTCTAGATGAAAGCCGCAGAGACCACCGAGGCTGTTCCACGGTCCAACAGGGGATCGAACGTTTATGGGATAGAGTACCCTAGTTTCTCCTCTTCCGTTCTTCTTCCCGGCGACAATACGAAGTCGTCGATCTGACTGCAAAACTTCAGGTATCGTTGCGATTCCTCCTCTGTCTCGTGTGAATAATAAACGAATTCGTTTTGCAGCGAGCGAGGCCAGCAGCTGGCCGCTTTTGCGTAAACGCGTGTTGCACGACATTTCGAGCCGCGAGGAAACGTGGTAACGTGTCATCAGCCATGTTTGACTGTGGTACGGTCGTCGACAGCTTGTGAATTCGTGATCCCCCCCCCCCCGTGGAAATCGCAAAACGACAACCGGCTGCGCTCACTACCCTGCCCCACAGTCGTCGCCGGCCAGCAACGAAATCCTTGGAAGTAGGTAATCGGCCGACCGACTGTCCTTAAATGCTTCGCCGTAATAGATGCGGCTTAAATTCCCACAATTTCTGGAATATCAAAGTAAACTCTGCCCCCGTGGCGGTGCAATATTGATGTCTCCCTTGACCACGATACCTTATTTTCAACGCTGGTCGCGATCGGCCAGAGGACTGCTGGCATCGCGGTTAGTCATTTGCTAACTCGAGGACGAAGTCTCGCAACGTATCATCTGCGGCCGCTGCAATCGGCGATCGCGGCCGGAAGTCACACGTGACGTATGCATTTTTCCTTTTCCATCCTTTCCCCCCCTGGTTGACACGTGGTATTACGTGGGCGTGCAACCCAGGCGACACGTGGATCGCGAAACTTTTGCGGGTCGCGCCACCAGAAGGTGCAAGGAAACTTTGCTCCTCCTGCCGATTCTATCACCCTTAATTTTCCTTCAATCCTCGGCAAACTCATCGCTTCGAACTTTCCCCTGGCTGCGCCAACTGCTTATTTAGCTTAACCTCGGCCACCCCTCTGGAAATTGTTTGTTAGCCAACTATCGGCCGGTCCCGAGTACGGAAATCCTATTTAAGGGCGATCAATTAACGCGAGATCGCCTCGATCACGGAACCGCCAGCCGGCGAACCGTGTCTTTGTTTCGGTCCGCAGGAAAACCGACGTTTAACGTCCCCCGAGGGCGCATTAGGGTGCCGTGGGGGATGGCGCGCTCACCGCTCGTCCCTTAATCGTGGCCGGAGTCAATATCGTCGCCAAAATCGGCCTCCATCGGCGCAAATAGAGCGACTATAAATAACGAGCAGGCCACCCCGGGTGTGTGTTGTGATTGCATTACCTACACCAGGGAATCAAACGAAAAGAGAGACGGAGAAGACACCGATGATGCGCCGCGAGGGTTTCTGCGGAACAGGAGGGGGGGACTGTGGCAAGGGAGGAACCACGGGGGAGTCTGCGGCAGATTAAATCTCCGCTGGTTAGCGTTTGATTAAATCCGGGAGTGAGACCAATGTTAATGCTCGGCGCCCGATTGCGCGCCAGCGGAATTGACAGCGAACGACGCGCGTCGTAAAACAGCCCAACCTCTGATTTCCCTTTTTCAAACGAGATCCCAAGCTCTGCGGTGCCACCACCGAAATTCATTTACAGTCGCTCCCCGAGGCTGTCGGCGAGGAACGCTTGGAGGGTGCATGAGTCGGGTTGCAAAATGGTGTACAAGACAAACAATCAAGATGATACTAAATAAGAAAGAAAATGTAAAGGCTAAAGTAATGCACTTCTTGGATCATGTTCGGGTGGAAAAATAAATAGTGCTGGCCTCGATAAGGGGACGTTGTATTAGAGATAACACTCGGCGCTAGTCAACGGGGATGGGTACATTACAACCCTGTACAAAGACGTAACGGAGTTGGCGAGTACAAGGATCGTACGTCTTGTCGGACGACGTTTCTACCTTTTCATTGCCCGAGAACGCTCGCGGGCGTGCGTCCGCTCATTCATAACGCCTTCGACGGATTTGTTTAATTACTTAATTGCCCGCTGCAGGCTGGCCGATACGTTCTGCGAGCGTAGTGCCGCGCGCTGGCAGATGTCGAAACCCTCTGGGCGAAGGAAGAACAAGTACCCTGCCGTCTTATCTGGCCTGCCCCCTCGAAATAAATTTACGCGACGACCGTTTAACGCGGAAGACACATCGTGAAAAATATGACGGTACGAGCGGACTGTCTTCATCCGCGGCGTCCTCGCGACCGAGTAAGTATGCACTGGGCACGAGGCAAGAACGATCGTGCAGCGCGGATCGTTCGCCTTTTCCTGCTCTTAAATTGAATCGAACTCGATATTAACCTGCTTGAGGAATCGCGGGGCGGCGTAGCGAAAGAAAAAAAGAAGAGAGAGAGAGAGAAGGGCAGGGGGGGGAAGAGTCGGAGTCGGAGCGAAGGGCCTCACAATTAGCGCATACATCACTGGTTGAGAGGCCGCGAGGGGCTAGGAGAGGGCCCAGTACTGGCAACCTGTTATTATATACGCGGCCAGAAATACGCATGTATCACTCACGCACGTACACACACGTGCGCGGGCCCTCGCTTGCGAACACGTACGGCCCGTCGGTGGATTAATTCGCACGCGGCCCGATCGCGAACGACGATGGGAGGCGCGCCACTTGCAACGACGAAACTCGATTTACGACCAGGAGGGATACTTCGACGTTCTTATCCGCGCGACCTAGGCTCCTTATCGTCGCGGAACCATGGACCATCTGCGCGAACCTATACGTCGAAAATATTCTAAATCTCGCGTAGAGTGACGGGTAACGAAGGTCGATATAAACTACGATTCTGAATTATAGGGGATGCTCGGTATTGTCAACCTCTGATCAAGATGACGATGAAAATACCGAAGCTGTGTACCTAACGTCGTCTTGTCCCAGGATTGAACGTGAAAAGATTACGAGATAATTAACGGCCGAATCGTTGCTCGATAAATGGCAGCAATTTTTAAGGAACCACGGTAATTGATAGCCTCGAATAATAAACGCGCGATACTCCCGAGAGATAGGGGCGGGAATTAATGCGTTCCTCACGACATTAATAATCGACGGGGCTATTGGAATCTACTTGTATCTATAATGCTTCATCTACGGTCGAAGCAGACTGCAGAAAAGTCGCCGAACTCGTCCTAATCGAACCTTTAACGACCTTTGGAGTGCTGTCGCGCGTTACCGTGCGCGAGATGCTGATGGAATGCCAGCAGACTGTTAGTCCAGTCGCCGTAAGAAGTGATTCGATGACAACGAGGACTGCGTCGTAAATAATTGATCGGCAGTCCCCGTATTAATAACGGCTACAGCATCCGGAGTACCAGGATCGTGTCAAGGACCACCCGCGGCGAGTTGGCCCGACAATGCTGGGGACAGACGACACGACACAATCAGGGGACTCCCTGTTCCGCTAGCAGGCTCGCTAATAAATTATTAAAGGGACACCCTCTGGAAGTGACGGCGGAATATTACCAGGGAGAATGACTGTCCCGCTTCTCGGTGCCGCGCGTATACGGCTGCATCGCCTATATCCCCGCAAAAACAGCCATCTCATTTCAAGGTGGCTACACAGAGTTCTCGCGTCGGTCCTCTTCCTTCTCAAATTTTTTTTTGTCGCTCGCCGGGGAAAAATGTAGCGAACCCCGACATTACCGGGCCCGGCACGTTGTCAGCCGGGCCGCACAGTGCTACATAAAGCGATCATAACTTTCGCGTCTGACACGGGAAAGATTAATTGCCGTATTAATTTTACCGCGCGTAGATTTTTCATTCGGGCCCGCGGTGCCTGTGACAGGTAATTAAACAGCATTTAAACCGGGCCAGGGCAAAGTGAAAATTGGCGAACCTCCGTGGGCTTATCAGTCCCCGTCCGGAGTGAAAAATCTTTGACGATAAGGAGGAAGCAGCGCTCGAGGAACCTCGTTGAGGAGCGAGCATCCACGAGCTTAGAACTATTAACAGGACGAAGAATTCGAGACGGTCGATTGGCTGACGACGCCCCGTTTCTTCCCTTTGTCTCACCGCCACCGGCAGAAACCGAACTCCAGCCAGATTTTCCTCCCCATGGAAGCCGCGCTCTCGGCTTCCAAACGATTTCCAGACTTTCCAGATCCGAGCTGCAGCGCCGTGCACGCTAATGGGGATGCAGAACGCGCAAAGACAATGAGGCACCGTCACGCCTGCCAGTGCCCGGGCAGAATTTTGCAAATTTCCTTCCGGCCGGAGCAAGGATGAGAAAGGGCGATTGGTGATTCGTCGCGAGGACGTCGAACGCTTTGTCTTTGCGTTAAAGTGCGACGTGGTGTGACGGATTCTTGATGGAGGAGCACAGTTACTCTTGAAAAATTTCGAATACAGGTGAAAGAACACCTTTCGTTTCTCGATTGCGGTGCTGCTTCGAGCGGAATAATCAGCGGAAACGCTTTGGTTGGGGCGGGTTATCTAATCAACGAACTGTAATTACCGCGACTTAGAGGTGCCAGCAATTTCGCGATAGCGCCACGTGTCGTTATCTAAACCGGGGTCGAAAGTGCGCGCAATTTACGCGACGCTAATTCGGCAAAGCTTCATTAGGGTAGAGGCCCCGAGGCCCGTACTTAGACGACGCGGGGGGTATAATCATAGTTTAAATTCGGCTCCCATCCATTGAAAATCAGTGGCTCTGACCCGCTTCGCAATCAGGATACCGGTTAGGGGGAGATACAGTGGGTGGGGGCTATCATGGGGCATTTGATCCGCGGCGGGTCATCAATATTGCATGAGGGGACCACGGACGCGCGTACGATCATGCCAAATGCTGGGAATCAAAATAGTGACGGAGTTTATAGTTCGAGAGAGGGAACCGCTGCGCCCCAACCCCCTCGTTTAGATGACGAGCACGAGTCACGTTGCCCCGGCGCGCGAGCAGAGGGTGCACCTTGCAAACGAAAAATGTCGCGATTCAGAAAAATTGATCGTTGCACCTCGCTGCTATGTTTTGGTATTTTCAAAGATGGAAACAAAATCGATCTTGATCACTTTCAACGAGGATCTTTCAAGGAATGTAAACCAAGTCACCAAGGGTGAGGGTGAAATGCCAGGATCGCGATACAAATGCGACCCTCTTAACGCGACTTAATCGAACACAGAAAGGAGAGTCGAGCCTCGAGAAAACACGTTCGACTCGTAGGTACTTCATATTACGATACGATACGTCTGTGTGCGCAACCGAGTCGGCCACCAAGGTGGAGGGCTTGCAAAACGGACGTGGATGAGACGCGGGAGACCTGAACGAGAAGCCGAAGGAGAGGAGGGAGTTGAACAAGCGTAGGGAAAACAAAGCAAAGAAGAAGAGACGAGGTTCTTAAGAGAAGAGGCAGGAAGAAACGAGGTCCGAGAGGGGTGTAATCACAGTTACCGCGTATCACGACACTCGACGACACGGAGATCGCAAAAATGGGACGGAATATTGTGCAGTACCGAGTTCACGGCACGCTACAACGCATTCGCAGCGTCGCCGCCCACACCGAATCACTCGGATCGAGAATCGACTCGTTTACCCTCCATCTTCCTCGTGCTTCTTCCCTTCCCTCGCGTTGGACGCGATGGCGAGGCCTGCGCGGTATCCGTTCCGTCTTAATGGCAAATAAAGCAGGTGGAGTGGAGCGGAGAACCGCTCGTGATTGCCGGATTAATTGGCTGCAGCGCGGCCGCACCGGTAACGGAGGATGTACACGGATTATTATCCATCCGTTCGACGGAGAGCTATCCTAAACGTTCCTTCCGTGGCTTTCCTTCCTCTCTGCTTCTCTCTCGACCGCCCAGCATCCTCCACGCACTCCTACCACCGACGAACGGATGGAAAATCGCAGCCCCAACCGTCAGGAATGCACGAGAGCCCGCGAACCCCAACGATTACAATTTTTCAGCGCTGCAGCCGCTGCCGGCCTCCTCGTAGCAATAAGCCAACGGAACTCGAGCATCTTCTGGTTAAATTACGGGAAGAACAAGCCCCCCGGACGTAAGAGAAACGCGTAATTAAAGGCCATAACCGCGAGAAGAGGTGTGAATTGAAACTCCAAGTTAATGACTCCGAGAGGTGTTCCCCCGTCGTTTGAAATACCTTTACTCGATCAGCTCTGATTAAACCTCCGTGAAAGAGCAATTAGGTAGAAGGAACTATTCGGCACCAACGCGTAGCCTCGACATCTTCACCCCGTGTCATCTTTCCTCCGTTGAAAGTGGAACTACAACGGCGAACGGGGGAGGAAACGACGATGGAAGTGCTGACGCGGTAACCATCTTGGTTTCCCTGAGTGGCACTGCCGGTAAATGCCGCGGGATTCGAGGGTGAACGCGAGAGAGGAAGAGCCAGGGGCGTCGGAGGAGCCGATATTCCGAGGGGGCGAGGGTAGGAGGGGACGGAAACGGGAACGGCAGAGAGAAGTCCTGAGCGACGTGACCGCAGGAATCGATGCGGACATTTCGTGGAATCGTACACCCCCCCGCTGCTGACGCAGTGTTTCCGTAATTCGCAAGACTCCCGCGCGACACGCTGGATAACCGTTTTATATCGTCGTCTCGCCGATGGTTTTCCAATCGGGGAGAACTTACCGGAGCCTCGAGATACGAGCCACGGACCCGTCCCCTTCCTGGTGCGCCCCGTTTTAGGATCGTTGAATACGTAAGGAGCAAGAGGAACCGAGGGGGTGCACTGGGTCACAGAAGCTGAAAACGTCTCGACGGTGACCAGACGAAGAGCGCGCGGTTCTAGATGGAGAAACGTGCAAGCGCCGCGATAAATGTCCCCTTTTCCCGGGCGGATTCATTTCTAGAGGGGGAGAGCGTGGGACCCAGGCCGAAAGAGAGGAGAAAGGAACCGAGAACGCACTTGAAGCACGAAGTGATCTACGATGGAGCTTCTCGAGCATGCGTTCGTTTTTGCCCTCATGAATTCTATCGACGGAATATTCATCGGGCTCGTAGTTTATTCCGCGCGCGTCGCGGCTAGTCGAGCGAGACCGGATCAAACCGGAGCTTTACGTAACATTTTTGGAAATGTGGGTTGCGCGATGTGACGCAATCCCCGTTTAAGGAATCCAGCACGCGAACTTTGCTCGATCGATTTATCATTGCAAATGCGAGCCGCTCGAGCGGGCACGCTGCTGGCAGCCTAGGGAACGGGTGTCGGCGCGTTAACAAACACTTGTATTCTCGGTGGGAAGAATAGGGTTGAACCCTTTAGCGGTGTGGGAATAATTATCGGCCGACGTTTTGTAACCGTGATCGAAAGCTGGCCGTATCGAACTAATGACAAGGCTCGTGGCAATTAACTGCGTCCAGGTGGTCGTTAAACATTAGCCTATATGCATAGGGAATAGGAATCCTGGCTGCGGTTATGCATGATCTACTCGTACACCTTTCGTGGTGATTTTTAATGACACTATGCGATCGATCCTGGCTTCGATTTTGCATGGACCAGCTTCGACATAGGACTTCGACACCCTTCTACAGGGTTCCTTCGGTTTTCCTCACCTCAAGGATTTACCAAAGAGAATGCCCAAGAGAGAGAGGATGGCTCGAGCAACATCCGGCCGCGTTTTCGTCCTTCCTCTGTCGATCTTTTACGTAATCTATCGGCAAAAAGGAGGCTAACGAGCAGTAATCCGTTCCCGAGAGGACGGTGGGTGCGCGGAGGTGGGACAGGGGAGGTAGAAAGAAAAATGAGATGCCGACGGACACGTTTCCGACATTCAGAGGCCACGGTAAACGTTGCTCGTCGTCGACGGGGGTAGGCCGTGGCTCAAGGCCGCGGCACCATGGAAAAAGAGACCCGTGGATCGCGTGCTCCGCGCAACTTCTCGCTCTGGCAATCGATGCGTATTCGAGGCCTCAAGACACATAATGACGATGTTTTCTGTCGGCTCCTCGCAAAGAGTCACGATTGGACGTCGACTGTTAGCTCTGTTACGCGGAAGCCTGCCAGCTAAATATTCCAAAGGGGAGACCCTCGTTTCTTCTCCCTCGTTTTAGCGTTCTTTCCCGATTACCCGCGTTCCAGGATGCCCATGGTCGCGCGACATGCGAGCGAGAGCGGCGGTTCAACGGGCCATCCTCGCCTCAACTTCCTTTCCTTCTCACGTTCGGTGAGCGCGTAAGCACCGAACGCATTAATCAAGAGCAAGGTGTATTTCGTGGCGAGTAGCGACTGAGAGTCCGCGTTCCCGTTTTCCACCAGGTTCCTTCGGTGGAAAAATGCTGGCAAACCAGTTCCGGGCGACGATACAGAGCCGCGAGACGATATAGAAATCGACAATCAACTGTGACACGGTTTATCAGGAACGGGAGTACCGCTGCCAATTAATCTTCGTGTCGAGAAATCATTAAGCGATACACTACTTACGGTACTTGCTAATTAGTCGCCTGTATTCTTGCCCACGGTCCTGTACGAGCTGCTACTGCCACGAGTAGACGAATCCTCGCGTAGTTGGTTCCCGATGCTGGACGATATCGTCACGGGGATCGCGTGATCCAGACGGTTCCGTTTCCTTTTGTAAAATTGCCAGCTCGGGACGCGATACACGGTAGTTCTGTGAGAACTAAGCCCAGTCACTAGCTTACTGACTTCTAGATTTTACATTCACGGTGGCCAGGTCGTTTATCATTGTAGCAAATTGTGCATATCTCCCAGGCGAAGTTCCTTAAACTTCAACGTTGCCATTAGACGCTGTTGCATTCGCTTTGCAACCGTTATTGCGATTGGTTCTCCTTATCGCTTTAAACCTTGTGCAGTTTTGACGCGTAGGCGAGTATTGAAGTTCTAACAATGTTGGCGATGACGATAGGATAGTTGCCAGGGTCATAACGTATCGTGTGTGCAGAAACAGAATAGATACATAGACTGATGTAGGTGGTAAATTGTATCCAAAATCAAAGCTCTAAAACGTCAAACACTTGTGCCTCAGCAAAAGGAATCTAAGATTAAAATATCCGAGGCTTCTCCTCTTTGCACAGCTCGTGAACCAGCTCTCACGGAGAAACGAGATCGCGTTATTCTTAATTACGTATGCAGTTAATGTCGCGCGTAATTATCCTCAATTGCGCTCGATAGATTCATATGACGCCTAATGAAGCATTCGTGGTCGTACATTTTTCAGAGTCCGTACATAGTAATGTAGAACATGGATCTAGGTGAAACGAAGACACATTTGATTGGCGATTGCAGTTGGACAGTATCCTTCGCACGATTTCGATCTCGATGCAGGTATAGAGCGTTTCATATCACGACCGATCTGTCGCTCGCGATTATAATCGTCCCGCGTACGTGTCCCTCGGATGCCAGCCCGATACGCGGCCGATCGATCTTAGATACGTGAGGAGCATCGAGAGATCGGCTCTCGGCCGTGAGTTACGAGCTCGATTTGCGTAATGACTGCAATCAGGGGGGTTTTTGCTCAGCGCTACAATTGACCTGCGGTAACCAGTTGACACTTCACGTGACTTTGTCATCGTAAATACAGAGGTATGTTCGTGGAGCGATCGGAGCCGAAGATTCGATGCGTATCGGTTGGCTGGTGAATGCAGTTTCGGTGGTCTCGCGCGTACAGGCTGACCGAAAAGGATGTGGCCAAACGTACGCCCAGGAATCTTCAGCAATCCGCTTGTTCGGAGCTACTGGAATACACAAATGTTATCATATTCAAGCTGGCAACGCTCCACGCGCCCTCCACACTGTACACGACACGCACGAAAATTAACACCAACCCACGAAGGTACCACCGCAAAGGTACATTAATCGACTATCCCGCACCGCGTAACGCGATTAAACCGTGCTCCATCGATGCACTACAAGCCCGTGATTGCGCTATGAAATCATCCAGCGTACTGTCCTCAACGATCTCGCTGCACCGGTTGGTGCCTCGTATCGGCGACCGAGATCCCATTCATTGACTATCGATTAAAACGAGTAGAAGAATCCGCCACGCGTTACGTGTTCCCTCTCCATATCCATCCAGGAAAAACCGCAGTTTTAACCAGCGGAAAGCAACTCGGAAGCCGATCATTAGGCGAGAGCATCGGGGGACCGAAAATTTAGGAAGGAAAGCGGTGGTCGCGGTGCCGTGAAACTACACTCGGGGACGCCAGATCCGCGACGGAAGTGGATATCTGCGGCGTATGCAACCGCCGCGTACAATTACCTCGTTTTCTACAGGCTGGCCGCGAGGAGAGGAACGTTTTCAAAGCGGATTGACGCCGCTGCCACGAACCAGCGGAGGAGCTAATGCGGGAATAGCAACTAGGTGTACGATCTATGCACGCGTGTACGGAGCAGCACGCCGAGTATTAAGTAGCGGTATTTACGAAGCCACAATTATCCCGCCGTTTTCATGCCGACGATCTCTCGAACACCGCGGTGCCTCGGACGTGGGACTACGTGGGAACCTCTCTTTCGAGGCTCTACGAAGAGATCTCTCGCCTTTGGGAAACGCTTCGAATCGTCTACGTTTAGAAATTAGCTCTGGGTTGCATCTGATACACCGATCGACGATGGTGTTTCAAATTCTTAACGGGGTTCGCAGCCGTTGATCTTTAGAGAAGAGGGTTGGAACGGATGCAGTGGATGGATCGAAGTTGAAGTATCAGCGGATTTGGAGAAAAATTGACAGCTAAATGGGATTGGTACATTGGAAGATTGATCTGTGATCGATCGATGATATCGCCAGCAACAGTGAGAAACTTTCAGGTTACTTTCCGAGAAGCGTGTTTCGTCACCGAGAAATTCGCTCGAAAGGATGTCTGAGGTCCGTGATAGGTCGCCGTGAACGTGGGATAATTTTCAACTGCGGTGTGTTTCGTGGAAGGAAGAAGCTGGGGCTCGCAAGCATCAACGGATTGAAAAAGTCACACGAAAGGATTTAGACCTCTTCAGAGGCTTAATCTGAATCGCGCCAAGGTCGCCGCGGTAGATGAGCACGCGATGGGGTAGACTTTCAGGTAGAACGACGAATCTCGTGCTGGGGGGCATTTAAACGGCGCGCATGCTTACTGGATTATTGTCGAGGAGGGCTGAGTGGAAAACAGACGAAAAGGAAGGCGATCACGAACGATCTTCCTCATCAATCCTCGCCCGAACTCTTACGCAAGTAACGTAACAGGAATAGGGTAAATCCGAGAAACGCGGTCGGGCCGGAGAGTTGTCGAGTCACTATATTTTAGACTCTATACGTAAAAACGGGTTAAAGTGCAGACCAATTACTTCTGTAGAAGCCAAACAATTGAATGAATAGCGTCACTTCGGTTCCGTCTGTGTTTTTCTAAATTTACAGGCTATAAAAGGTAAACTGAGGTTACATTTAACCTCTTTTGTCAAACAACGATGTACAGAATCCTATTTAAAATATACTTCTAAGTTTATTTTCGTTTAATGTTTAGGAATAATACAATGCAGCCAAAGTATTTAACCATATTAACTCTTCCTCTCACAACTAACGAGAAGACCATCTCTCGCTGCAGAAAGGAGAGATGGTCGAGTTATGATTTTTTTATTATTTTCATTTATATTTTTATTTTTTATCATTATTTTATTATTATTATTGTTTATTTATTTTATTTATTCACTTTTGTATTCATTTGCCTTGCTAATCGCCGCTAGGTAGTTCGCTTTATCTTTCATGTGTTCTTTACTTGTTTAGCGTAAACAAATTAAATATCAACGAATCTGTAGTTGTATTCACTCATAAATAATTTTGCTTTCTTCTTTGTTATTTTTCCACGAATAATTATGTGAGTGGTCTCTACCAACGACGAAAACCATTTCTCCCGGCACCTCGGGAGAGGTGGTCAGATGTCATGACTTCAGTTTTCAACCCGATTTACAGTAAACATTGTCTTAAAGCAAATACCAACCCGGTTTTCTGAATCAGCATAAAATTCTGAACATATTAGGTTTGTTCTGATAAAATAAGTAATATCTGTATTAGTTTTAATAGCCACTTTATATTAAGTCGACCGCGTCTCCCGGATTTACCCTACTCGCTGACCCGACTGCTTAATCTTACAGAACACGCTCAGAAATCGTCGGACACGAAGCGTGAGAAGTGTTCCCGACACCATCGACGAAGAAAGCAGGAGGTATCGGTTGCGAGCGCGTAACGAGCTCGATAGAGTCGTGAGAAGGCGCGATTACCAAGTGAGATGAACGTTCCGAGGATGACACTCGAGGGCATCGAAAAAAAAATCGGTCCCCGCTGATAAAGTTCAAACGAAGGGACGGTGCGATCATCCGATTATCGGCTCTCTTATCGACGCCGCGAGCCGCGTCGCCCGTATTTGCATTGGCACAGCGATTAAGAGAGGAGGGCGGGCTGGAAAACCAGTGAAGCTGTTTTTACGAGCGGTCAACGCTCCTTCGTGTCCTCTTCCCCTTTCTCCTCAAGACAGCCCCGTCACCCCTCGGGCGTCTTGATGTCATTCCACGTTCCCCGCGATGCGGCGAGTAATTAAAACGTAGTCAGCGCTATTCGAGATCCCTCGACGGTGATTACGGTTTCCTAACTGATGCGCGTACGCTCCGGCTGACGCACTGTCCTGCATCGGCGTTCATCCTCGTTATTACGTCCAGCTCGCTCGAGGAATCTTCGATTCGTGAGAGAATCCTCGTGCCTTTTACCTTTCTCCGCGAATCGACCAACCCTGGCGAGCTCGCGACGCATCTGTCGTGCCAATGGCAGGTCTAAGAGAGAACCAAGATACAAGGGATGAAGATATCTTTTAGATGTTGCTTCTGTGTGAAGACGATCCTCGCAGTTTTATCTGGAGGCCGTTGTTCGCGTCCGTCCAGCCCTCGTTCGCCGACACGATTACGCGGAAGAGGTTCAAAGCACTGATCTCTCCCCTTTCCAGCGAGAGAACGCAGAAAGTCGCCGCTTGGTTCAATGAGTTCATTGCATTAAGCAATTATCTCGGAGCGACAACCTCTGGATTCCAGAAATCCAAAGGCTAGGCCCACCGCCCGGCCGAGTCTTCTCGGAATGCGTTCTCGTAACAAGACATCAAGCTAATAATAAACGGCACTTTGGGTCCGGCGAAAATAAACCAGCTGACAGTGAATGCTCCAAGATCCAGCTGTTATGTTCATTAGGGGTGGTTGCGTGATCCTGCATCGCGGTCCCGCGGATTTTCATCCCTGACACTTTGGAGAGATGAGCAGAATGACCAAATGGCTCTACGACGCGATGAAACTACCCAAACATCTACTTACTTAGTTTCTACAATTCGTCACGACTGTATCTGACGGAAATTCTTGCCGAAAGCGAGGAAAGGAGTAGCTTGAGAAAGCAGGCGCATATTTGGAACGTGAAACGAGGTTTCGTCAGAGCCAGATTCCCGGTACATTCGATATTCGGGCAACGTATTTAGAAAATGGCGGATAGCGTGCCTTGGGCCTGACGATTACTCAGGAATGAAGGGATACCGGTATCGCCACGCCAGAAACACGATCCAGCTGTAGCGAGAGAGCTGCTGGCGCCTTCCACACCCACGTTTCACGTGTGCGCTGTGTTCTACGAACGATTACGGAAGTCGTATCACTCGATAAATTGGATCGAATGGAAAGCAGCGTTGCCTGCAATTTCCGATTTTTCAGAGAGCCCCGCGCGAAGAAGGGGCAACGGCGGGTTTCTCCGAAATAAATCTATTACACGTTCGTGCGAAGGGTAGAGCCTGGTTGCCTGGGAGAGTAACGCGAACGAGTCCTGCATTTTATACGCGTTACCGTGCACGCGAATACTTTATGCACGTATTACGCGGATCGTAATGCGAGTTTTATTGCGGTTACGCGAACACCGCCACTTTCCTTCACGGCGCTCGGGGCGCTCGAGCCGGGCACGAGAACTCGGCTTTAAACAAAACGATGATATACTGCGTCCAACGATATTAAAAACCGCCAGACGCTGATGTACTGCGCGAAAATTACTGGCTGTCCTGCTCGGAACCTGCGAAAGTCGATCAAAATGTCCATTAATTGAATGCAACACGATTCCATTGAATTCAGCGTTCGTCTCGGAATTTGCACGGTATCTTAAGACAAGACTACTTAAATGACCCTGCGAATCAGACTAACCAGACTTCGATGGGGTCTCCTAAAGTCGGTATCAGATATATAGGCCGGTGAATTCGTTTTCGCGAACAGCGATCGAGCAGAAATCAGCCACCACCATCTGACGATCGTGGATTTGTTAGTTGGAGTTGCGAGGCCCTTGCAGGTTATAGTGGGGTAACAGAAATACTGCTCGACTCCGCCAGAATCTAGCCGTTTGCCTGTTATTTATTCTTAACGTACTAGTTGTGTATCCAAAAAACCAAAGTGATATCAGCGCATTAGTTCGGTCAATTAAACATATAAATAAAAGCTGTTGTGCAGTTTTAATAATTCTCAAATCCAACGTTTCGGTCATTGGCTGCGACCATTTTCAAGGAAACTTAAAAGGAAAACCTTTCCTTATGTTTAGTTGACCGAAGTAATGCGATGATATCACTTTGGTTTTTTGGATTCTCTATAAATACGGTCGAAAAATTTTAATTTAATTATGTAACAGTTGTGTGCGTTACGAAGCAATGCGTAGACCAATACGAGATGAAGCTATCGAGAAAGAATCAATGTTCTGATCAATAAAGCTCCTCAATTCTTTCGAAGCTAACGCACACCTATTCTGGTGTGTGTATTTCTACGCTGACAGCTCGGTTTGGCCTACACGCCAGAAGCTTGGCACAATCCCCACCACTTCTGGCTCACTCTTATTCTGCGAAGGCGATAGCGAGATGCAAGGAGAGCGAGTCAGAAAACGTTGAGAAAAGAAGCACCGAGGCAAGCAAACGGTGTGTTGGGAAAATACTCCTCACCAAACTCACTGGCCAATATATCTGATACCGACCTTAAGGTGGGAGGAAAATCCCGATAAACGTCCAAGGAGTTCTCGAGGGACATCCTCGAGCAGGAGAAAGCGCCGTGGATGAGTGGACGGGGAAGAGGGCGAAGAAGCTCGCTGATCTCGTGTGTGTATCGAGCTTACGTGCCCGCTTCCGAGATTTCCGAGAAACCAGCCGGAAACGACAATAAGAATAATCACTTCAACAAACTGAATCCGGGCTCGGTCTCTCTTTCTCTCTCTAGGCCACGTACACCCCGTTACCACATGCGGTAATGACACCTAATTACTTTCCACCGCTCTGCACAGAAACGCCGCTCGATTTCGAACAGCGCTGGCCGTTAATTTGCACGTGGCCCAGCATTAATTAATTCGAGCGGACGTCTGCGAAACGTGGGGACCGTCGACGACAGCAACGTGCGCCGATTCGCGGTCACAAGGTTGCGCAACTCGCTTCGAGGGAAACAAAAGCACGTTGGTATAAGTGTGCTCGACTTCGCGATCTACGGTAGCTTGCTGCTTCTTTTACCGATTCTATCGTTGCTGGTAGGAGCCAGCCGCGAAACCTCGCTCTAACGACGGGAAGAAGATAATCTTCGCCCGTTCGGCTATATAGGTTCGTCACTGGAGAACGATCGACATGCTTTCCAGCCTCGTTGGTTTAATACCACGAAGGAAGCGGCCGATCGATAATTCGAGGAACATTGCGGTCCGATGACACGATTTGATACCAGCTGCGCGATCGTTCATCGATCCACTATTTATGTCTAGGTCGATGATCGCGGGCCTGTGGCCCGTTATCGCACGGCAACAGCCGAAATGGTCGTGAGGACGTTGTCCATGATCGATATGCGTATGACGATCTTCTTGATAAAGTTTCCAATCGTTTATTGCTCCTAGGCTGGTGATTGGAATGGACTGGATACTCAGGGAGTACGTGTTTGAGGAAGGAGTAAAAGGATTTCGTTACTGATGATCCTCCATCTGCAAAATTGCCATTTGTCGTGGCCCTTTCTCTCTTCTAATGAAGAGTTTAATAGCTTGCGGTCTCACGAGACGCGCTGGACGCTTTTCCACGAACTGGAGCTCGTGGTTGGATTCGTGCAACTTTCATCGTCACAAGCTGACAAACCGTGCCGTCTTCGAAGAAGACACCAAACAGACTATCACCATGTCCAAACGTCCACCGCGATGATCGCGGCTAAACGAGCGCAATTTCTCTGGCGCTCGTTTTTCACGTTCTGCAGCCGCGAGAGAAAGAAGGCTTAATGTTTACGAGCTACATAAAAACGTCGATACCACTCTCTGATAACGTCCTGTGCTGCACGCTCGAGGGATTCGAAACTCGTTAAGCCGCGGCTCGCTGTGGAGTGTCCTTTTAAGTCTTTATCCCTGGAATCGCGCGAAAGCACCTTTAAACATCGACTTGAACTTGTTACAAAATCACGGAGAGGAACCGAAGTGTCGGAATCGCGATAAAATGTAGGTGTAATTACGTGGCCTTAGTTCTTGGGCGACTGCAGATGATCAGATATAGAACGCAGTGTCCTCGTTTTCTTGTTCCCCTGGCGAATCCACTTGTGTGGCATGCCTCGTCAATTATCCGTCCCTTGCTATACGCTTGTAATTATGCAACAGCTACAATGCTCGCTCGCCTCTTATTCCCCTCGACTTACTTTCCACCCAACGAATCGCCAATATTCTAGAAAATTATTCTAACATCCCATACGCTCAGTGCTGCATCGGATTCCCATTTGTTCCTCCACACAGCCGCAGCAAGAAAGCTAAGGTGTTCGAGGCGTGACAGTGGCAAAAAGCCCGCTCTCTCAGGCCACCGACATATCAGTACCAGAAGAACCGAGCGCAAGGAAATTGGTAAATAGATGGAGGTTTTTATCGCCGCGATGAAGTTGCAAAATTCAGGCTTCCCCGCTATTACACAAGACCATCGTAACCAACTTCCGATAAATCGACTGTGTATACATATGCATGCGCTACTTTGTAGAGCTGCCTCAGTAGCAAACTAGTTAAGCTAAACGGCACAGATAGTGGAAATGGCCTGACAGGTTTGTTGCAGTCGCGATAGTACAATACCCTATTGCATAATACATGCGGCAGTGAATATAATAATTAGAGAGAATGCAGCGTAACGCCGTGCTTTTAAAGACATCGGTATTGGAATCCTCGGCTTAATCTTTAATCGCTTTCTATCGCGAGAAGAGGATCCCGGGGAACAAGGGAGCAGGATTCCTGCACTCGCGGAAGAAACTCCGGCCCCGCGTTCCCGCGGATGGATTCTTCCTCGTAACTGGTGCGAACTTGGCAGCCCCGGCAATTATCGCATACTGCTGGCACGTCCAGTAATTATCATCGGTCGTTTATCCGCAACTTCGTACGGATTATCGCGGCGTTGGCCGTTTCGCGGTGCAACAACAGCAGCAACGTAGCCGCAACTGCCGTTTTCGATGGATACGCCACGGCTTTCCATTCCCTCCTCGTCTCTCGCCGGGGTTTTCTCAGTCGCTCCGCCGGGGGATCCTGCGAGGATCTCGGAAGGCCTGGCGGAGAGTCGGAAACTGTGCTCGGGCTGGCACACACGAAGTCGAAAGAGGCTTCGCAGGTAATTGCTAGGCCGACGGGTCGATAATGAGCCCTGGCTTCGGGGAACCGATTACACCCGGCCCAAGCCAAAAGCAAAGCCAGAGCCGAGAGCCAGGGAAGAAGAGGAGGGCGAGGACGATCCCGTGGAGGGAGAAAGTCGGGTGAAAAGAAGGGAACGGGAGGAGCGAGAAACAGAGAGAGAGAGAGAGAGAGAGAGAGAGAGAGAGAGAGAGAGAAGAGCGAGCGGTGTTCCTACGCCGGTGAGGTTTTTTCGAATCCTCTTCGGGGCACCGCGCCGCGATCACGGATAATCCTCGAGACTGTTCGTAATCTGGTGCGCAGGATGACGAGGAAAGTAGAGCGGCTGCGCCGTGGTAAATTCGAGAGGGTTCGTCCCAGGGTAAAACTCAGACATCTGCGACTATACAGGTTCTCCCACGTTCCCTACATCTTGCGAACTTCCAGAAAGACGCCGGTACTCTGTGAGAGCTAACCGGACCAGCTGAACTTCGAAAAATCGCTCAGAATCACGCACAGTCGCTCCATATATCAATCACTTGCGCCGTTATTTCGACGCAGTCGTTAGAAAGCTGTTTCCACGAAGTCGCGGAAGAGCAACGAGCTCCTCGATAAACCGATAACGGAACGGTTATAACGGTGCCAGAAATGCGTGTCGAGAATAAAGGGGCAACAGGCAAAAAAAGAAGGAGAGAAGGAAGCTAACCGGCATCGCGGGAAAGAACATGATCGGTAGGAGAGCGGTGGATCGAGGATGAGGGAAAAATCTTGGCTAATTGCTAAATTATCAGCGACAAGCTGTCGATGATAGGCGAGCGACGACCAGAGGGCGGCAGGGGAGGGGGGAAGGGGGAGGGGGGAAGGGGGAAGGGGGAGGGGGGAGCGGACAAAGAAGAAGAAGAAGCTCTTCCTGTAGCGTGCGATGAAACCTGCCTAGATCTCTCTCGCTACCGGGATGAGAGGTAGGTGATCTAATTTCCCGCGCAGTCGTGCAGAAAATGATCCAGCCAGCGATTACGAAACGGCTTCCAGTCTTCGCCGGGGGCAACGGTGGCGCCGTTTTTACCGTTCTCTTTTCGTTTCCATGGCACACCGACGTGCGTGCAATAATCGCGTGGCGAACGCTTGTCCGCTTCCCGTGGAACGGCCACGGCGTTCTTCAGCTATGAGGAAAATGAGGCGAGGCCGAACCCGGTGGCGGCCCGGCCCGATCAGCCTCGATCGGGATCGAGAGGACCCCGATTCGCGAGCGCGCGCCGGACCCAGATCCGCCGAGCATTAACCGTAATCCATCGGGGCAGCGCATTAAATGTTGATTACACTGCAACTCCACCGTGAGCAGGCTCGCTCCTTAAAAACCTTCCCCGCCAATTACCCCTGGTGCATCGACGCGGCGCATCGGTGGTTCGAGGCATTCCCCTCGTAAATAAATTTATCGACGTCTCTCTATCGAATTCGGGTAGAGAAGAGCGACAGAGGGTAATATCGATCGGGGATCGGGTTAATCGAATCGACTCGGTTACAGGCGAACGGAAAACACAACCGGCAGCTGGATGATTGCCTCGGCTTCCCATTTTTCTTTATTTTGCCCCCGCCCGTTCCCTTTGTGTCGTTAATTTCTCGCTTCACATAAACTTTGCTACTTTCTTTGCTTATGTTTTCTACGGGAATGCAACTTGTGCGGGGAGGCTAAATTAATCCGCGTCCGCTAAGAGTTAGTGTGCGTAGCTTGCTTGAAATAATATCGTATGGGAGTTGACGCAACTCTGTAATCTATCTACGGTCTGTATGGCTAGAGGAAACGTATCTCTACCCTCAGGGCTCCACTCCCTTTGTAATTGTAACAAGAGGGACGATGGTACACGCGAAACGGTACCAGAGACTGTGCCCTTTCGTGGCCCGGGGGCCGCTGGTTCCGCAATTAACATAATAAGGCAGAAAACGTGGATATTAACGCGAGGTTAGTTAATGGTGCACTTATCCAGACGGAAGAGCAAATAGACCGTGGTCTGCGAGAATGAATCGCGGCGCAAACTTCTACCAACCTTCCTTTCGTTTTGTCACTTGGATGCTCCCAAAGGAGCGGCCGTAAATCAAAAGTGACAGAATCGGACTCTCATCTGCATAATCCGCTTATTTTATTCCGCGCACGCGCTACCATCGAGCCGTAAATGTTCGATGGCTCGTTCGCCCCGAACAAATTATTAATCGTGTACATAATGCTAGGAGAGGTGGAAGGGGAGGCCAGTTACTTTGCACCGCATATCCTTCGATTCGTTGCTAATTAAGAATAATAGCTTAATAACGCAGGGATCCCTTGGGACCGGCGCATGTTCCTGTCACTGGCAACGCAGCCGAGCAACGTTCCGGCTTTCTACCAACCACGTTGAATATTCCATTCATTGCCAAGATATTCTAATGAAATTGCAACGAATGCATTACTCTACGAGATTACAAATTGACACTATCATACGAATTGTCTACACGAGGAATTATCTGAATCCCCTATGCTTATCACAGAAATGCAAAGGGGACATGTTTTGCATCTACTTTCTCATGTTTCCGTGCTCAATTATTCACGAAACTTGCACGTGCACTGTACTAGACAGGGAAAGGGTGAAAAATACAACCAGTAAAAGTGTGATAAAGAGTAGCTCCGGTATTTGTGAGAGAATCTAAACAACACTCTCTGTAATTCGTGCGAACACCCGGTGTCTCGCCATGCCTCTAACAATACGGACAGACTGTCCAGCTACAGACCTCAAAGTGTCATTCGTGTCGTCACGGAACCCCCGTTCCCCAATGACGAGCCTCGGAAACCGGCCAGCGTTGTCTTCGCCATCAAAGAAGAACTCGATGTCTTTATTCCCGGCCGCGTTGCATAATCAGCAACAGCTGCGACGACCCGCTCGTGGCCGCGCGAGAACGCTCTCGCATCTGGCGCGGGCACACGCCGATTTCTCAGCCCGTGGGCAACGATCGTGCTCTAGACGGAGACAAGCCGACGCAACGGGGAACTCCGGGAAAGCTGGAGGACCCGTCGTTTGCCGCTGCAAAACTGCGTGTGGTGGCAATTTGCAGGTGCAAAGTTCACGCGACGTTCACGGGGTGAACCGCTGATGAGGGTACGTGCGCGCGACGCGTGTAGATTTTCTGGGGTGGGGCTGGTTAATTGGATCCGCTGGCCGGACAATATTATGGCGTGTGCTTTTTCGTGTCCGTTCCATTCTGTAATTCCTAACAAGCCCCGACAATGTAGCCAACGGTTATTCGAAAGGTTGTCGTATGTTCCGAAGGCTCTTCTCAATTAACGACGGTGCTCGATGTAAAGGGGTAATTACCCTCCCTGTTCGTTTTCCTTTAATATCGCGAAGCTAGGGATGGTTTACAGTTCCAATAACTTTGAGATACTTTGGGTGTTTCAAGAAGATTATTCGACACTTTGGGTGTGAATTCTATGCATCAAGAGGAGGATTGATAAGCGCATTCTTCAGAAAGAAGTTTATATGCTTCCTGGGGAAGCTTCGAGAAGAACCCTGATCCTATCCCGTTGCCATTCCCCGTACCGAAAGCTAGGACCATTGGTTCCCGCGATGCAAGAGCCGGTACCACAGCCAGGTTTGTTACTTTCTTTTCCCCTGTCGGACTTAGACGTCCCTAGTGGCGCCTCTCTCAGGATATAAATTAATTAGATTTGTGTGGAGGTGTGTCAGCCAAGTGCCGGCACTGTGTTTCTTGCCCTTCGACCGTCTGCTCGGCCACGTTTCAACTCGACCGAATGGCCTACTCTTCTCCACTGCCTACAGATAGTTCCACAATGCCCAAACTACGTCCCTTTCTCGATGCAAAAGCCTACCACTGCCTCTTAAACCAATAGCTACCCTCGCCGCCACTTTCTCATTAGCATACTTCAAATTCCCTTATCTATGCTTCGACGCATTATCAAATAATTACAAGAATAACAGTTTGGCGAGAGACCGCGATAAACACGAGGGCTGACAAGATTCAGGTTTATAAACAGAATGTTGTAGGCTACTTCGCTACTCCAGGAAGAGGGTAATCGTTGTTGCAAGTAGTTCCGCGATAAGAATTTATCAGAAACACGAGCTGCACCTTTGAACCGACGTGTACACGTCGGCAGGTAGGTCTGCGCATAACGCATGATGTATGGTGGGCGTGAAACGGGCGTAGCAACATAGTAACGTTCACTATATCGGCCAGAAACTGACTAGCGGCTCTCTTGGCGAGCTCGTGCGACCGGGCCACAGCTCTAGGATTAGCGACGGGGATCTTGTCGATATCGATCTCTGCCCTTACAAGTAAATCTCGGGCGATCTCTATCGTGGGGGGAAAGAAGACTAAGAGACTGCCTTAAACAAGGGAAAAGCTTGCCTGTATCGAATTGTCACGCGTTTCCCTACCGATAATCAACCTGCAAGGTACCTCTACGCCTCGGTGAATTACTAAACAGGTGGCGACGTTAACGACACGGCGTGTAACTTTTCGTTAGCCGTGCAAGGAACACCAATTACCCTCGCGTACGCTTGTCATGGGTCGCGGATTGACAAAATACATACATCTGTCCATGGCGGCCATGACCAATCGTAATGAAACGAACAAACGTAGAAACCTTCCGGTTAGTAGGCATAATTTCAGGTAACGATCGCGATTATAGAATAAACGCGGGGACGGAAGTGCCTAAGCGCTGTCGATAAACGTAAAATCGATACACAGTAGCTTCGTATGTTACGTACGAGTGGTATATCTACTTTGTAAGATATTGGTAATTGCATATTGATAATGCGTCGTAGCTATTGGAACAGGCTAAGGCATGTGCCACACAAAAATTACACGATGACATAAAATGTAGTAAAATAGCGCAGAAATTTTGTTCCATTGTGAGGTCTATTAATTCTGACTATGGGTGCTTTTTTTATAGGAAAATATATACCGAGTAAAATAAGCAGTTGATAGTGTGTGAAATATTTTACAAGTTATCTAACATTGGTCAAAGAAATTGATCTAAATAGTCTTAACTAAATACAACGAAATGACGACGGAAATATTGTTAAATGGAGATCGGTGCAAAGACTCACATTTATATTGCCGAGATGCGTTGGAGGGCTGACACCCCTGCGGCCCCCGCCGCCCCCGACCTCAGCGTCCAGTTTGCCGGCTCAGGTGGTCCCGTGGATCCCAAAAAGTATCGATACACAGCTGGGACGCGATCGCAGCAGCCCTCTAATGGCTCTCTTCGATCCTCAGAACGGCGTGTCCGTGCACCACGGTCCACACTGAACAACAACAACTACGAGAAACACTACGTCACAGCTTTCAACCCATCCAGCGAGATTCAGAAGCATTCTTTCCACGACCGGCTACCCGTATCGTTCCGCGGCTCGAGTCCAACTGAGGAATCATCAACACGTGTGCGTCCTTCGAAAGTATGGGGGGAGAATCAATAACAGGGGTAATAAAAACAGTCAGCGGTTGCCGGTTTCGATAAGGACGCATTCGCGGTGAACGAAAACACAAGCCGATAAGGCACCCAGCTATTCCTAGATCGTGCACACTGACTTGCCAGCACAGCGGGGGTCGAGCACCGCAGGCAACGTGTATTGCCAGAAAGGTGGAACGAATCGCGACGCGGGGTTACCGGGCACAGTTAAACCGGGGTCGCGTCGAATCACTCCCCGTCCCGTGTGCACCGACATGTCGCGGTTAAGCGATGATTTTCTCGAGATCTCGCGAGGGGGGGGGCGAGAGTGGTGGGAGGACCGCGAAGGGCGAACAGTATCGATAGTGATTCCCGCGCGAATCCCGAACGGATCGGCTAGGAATCGAGAGACCGGCCCCAGGCTCTACCGGTGACATGCGCGCGGCTACGAACCTGTTCGTCGGTATTTCGCCTCCTGGACGACGTCAGCGCGTGCATTCGTCCGGCGATGACGGTGAGGAGCGAGCATTCACGGATGTGGGCAACGGCGACGACGACGACGACGACGACGACGACGACGACGACGACAACGACGTCGACGAGTCGGCGTGTTGCGTGTCCGCCTTAAGGGCCGTCCGTCGCGGACGCATGCTCGCGGCACGTCGCAGCCTCTCGCACTGACCGCGCGTAACACGTAAGAGAGAGCCGTGCACCGTGTGTACTTGTGCTCTCTCTCGCTCTCTCCCTCCCTCCTCGCCCCTTTCGAGGATACTGTCCAACTTGGTCCCGTTCACGGTGAATTCCCGGGAGTCGCGCGATTCCCTCCTCGCGGTGGGTCGGGGCACTCGGGAGAAGGCGAACGGGAGACACGAGTAGCCTCGTCACTCTGTGGACTCTCTTTGAATCTCTTGCGCACTAACTTCGCGGCTATCCGCGGTACTCCAGCGGGGAACGTTGAACGCGAGCCTGGAATTGCCGTGGCGCCACCCCTCCTCCCCACCTACCCTTCCACCCATCCACCCATCCACCTGATCGTCTTCCACCGGTGAGTGCCACACCACCGGGGCCTGTGCTGGCCTCCTCCGCCTCGTCCCTCCCTATTTTTCCCTATAATTTGCTCCGCGGCTGCCTCCTTTTTGTTTTATTCCGTTTTCGTAACCCTCTCCCTCTCCTCCCCCCCCTCCCCCTCCTGCCCACCCCCGCCATCCATCGACGGCCTCTGTCTCGCTTTCGTGCCCTCTTCGAGTCTCCTCTGCCGTCCTCCTCTTTCTCCTTCGCCGTCTAGCTTTCCCTCTACCTCTATCCTCGCGTCTGCCTTCTCTGCCTCTACCTCTACACGCCAGCCATGAATCCTTACCGGGGCTACGGGGCTACAGCGCACCGCCCCCTTAATGGGGCTACGGGGGCTTTTTCCATTCATCGTGCAGCCATCTCTTGGCGGGAATACGAATGAAACGGGCACAGTGCCGTATGCGTTTCACGAATTTCCCTCACGGACTCGAGTTTCCTCTGACCCCCTCGCAGTTTTCTTCAATCCTTTCGCTTCGCAAGGGGGGAGGCGAGTTAACTCGCGAGGGAATTCGACTAGAGAGGCAGACATTATGCGCATTGCGGCGTTAAGGGGGCGGGGGATTTCAAATCTTTTGTTTCCTAATCTTCTGAATACGCAAAAATGTAGAGCACGTCGTGTGTTTAAACTTGCTTTATTATCCTGCTCCTGCCTACTTTACAAACAAGTGAAGGTCTTCGAAAGAACGTGATCGTCAAATATCGCTGGATGCATCCGTTCGGAGAATATAATTCTTCGATCGGAACCTTCATCGTACCGATATTTTTTTTTTAATACATCCTCCATCTTCGAAGATAATCGCATCGGTTACGTTGTAAGGATAACCCTACGGAGTTGGTCAAAGATGCTTAGGGTGGTTTTTCCTTGGAATAATATTTTTTTCGTTAATCGGGATCGAAACACCTGCCAGGTAGGAAATCACCGAGGAGCAGCGAAGGGCTGGTCTCTGAAGTGCCTAACGTCGCATTGTGTTCTTTGGGCGGGACCCACGACGTATCGTATGACAGGAAGATGTCGGGGAGGAACCTGATATACGACAAGGGGATGATTCGTTATTATGTGAATTTTCACGGTAAATCTACGCTCTAGGCCCGTATAAAATTCACGTTCGTTCTGATCACACCCATCGCCGAGCACCACTCTACGACAAGAATTACAGAGTATTTATCAGGGTTCAATCAACGAACTCGACTGTATCGTCAAAAATTCGCATTTCTTCTATATTAATTCGTATTATATAACTTAATTACATTCGTGCGAAGTCACCAGTATTTTACAAAAATATACGATCTTCATTTTATGTACAATAATTACAAAGGGGAGCAGGAACTTTCGGTGAGGAGTGAAATATTTACAAAGGCGGGCACGTGTACCGCTGCAACGTGCAGCCACATCGATCCGACGCGACGTCGACGATTAATTCTACCGGTACGCGAACATTTACAAACGTAACGCGTCACCGCGAACCTAAATCATCGTGTACTGTCCAGCAATGGGGGGATATGGGTTTTGGGCAGGCACCGGGGGCACCGAGTTCTCCTTGTTCGATTCCTTCTTGCTCGCGGAATTCTTCCTCTTCTGGTTCTCGTGGGTCTTGACGTGCTTGGTCAGATGATCGCTCCTCATGAACCTCTTGCCGCACGTCGGGCAAGAGAACCTCTTCTCGCCGGTGTGCGTCCGAAGGTGACGCTGCAACTCGTCGCTCCTGGTGAACCTCTTGCCGCAGAACAGCCAGTTACAGACGAACGGTCTTTCGCCAGTGTGCCACCTGAGATGCGCCTTCAAGTGAGAGGTCTTACCGTACACTTTGCCGCATCCAGGCACGTGGCATATGTGTTGCCTCTTGCCGTCGACGCCCAACTGCGCCCCGCTGTCCGTTTGGCAGTTCGGGCATCGACATCTCGTGCACTTCCTGCCAGACTTGCCAGCTTCCTCGGCAGCCAGCAGATGATGGTCCGCTGGGGGGGTCAGGGGCCACTGATAAGGGGAAGCGTGGTCCTGAGGACTCGGTGGAAGCTCCGGGGGACTTGGCGGCAAGGAGTAATGTTGAATTGCCGGGATAGTCGTGAGCTGAGGTTGGGCGAGGTGCGTCGGTGTCGTCCACGAGCTGGCGCTGGTCGCTACGCTCGACATCGTGTAGGCTGGTGGAGTCAGCGGCTCGCTGATTTGACTGTGACACGTGGATCCAGGGTACCAGTAGCTGGGCTGACTGGTCTGAAGGTGGTGGCTGCTTAACGCGGGATTGTAAGGCGGATAATGGATGCCCGGTGTTCCGTAATCCATCGCGGTAGGCTGATGCATAGGCATCGGGAGACTGGGCATCGGCGTCATGCCGGGCATGGGCGACATCGTCGGCATGCACATCTGTAATTACGAATAAATGGGTGGAGTTATATTAAAGTCGATTAGAAACTGCACATCGAAAGCTGTACCCCGCGTTTGGTCATCCGTTTCCCTTCGGTATTTCTAGATCTACGTAACGACGGCACTTTCCCGTAGACATATCGCACAACGATTTCGCGGGAATGATCCCCTTGCTCGACACTACAATTTCATCTCTACGATACGCGGCGTATTTACGCGAAATCCATTATTAACGGACCTGTTGATACTGCATCACTTGTGCCATCACTTCACTCCGTGAATCTCCACGAACCGCCGTGTTCCAGCAACAATTACTCCCCCGTCGATCCTTCGACACGTGTGGGCGCGAAGTGGATAAGAAACAATGTGTAATCCTGTAATCTTGATCACTGGTAACTGTGTTGCGACCGGCGAGCGAAGCGAAAACGAAAACGAAGAGGAAACTGAAGAAAGCCGTGCGCTGATCGGAGCGTGCGCGGCTCCGAGCGTTCGCCAGATAATTGCTGGTTGCCGACCGTGTCGCCTCGGTTTTAATAACCGAGTGGACAAGGAACCGACGAAGAAGGGAGGAGGCTGAATGCTCTGCCGGGTTCCTCTATGGAGGTGGGGATAGACCCCAGTGAATCCTGTGGCCTGGTGCGCATGCGCCCTCCCCTCCATCGGCTCATAAATCAACCCTGCGTTCCGAGGATAGAGGATCGAGGCTACGCACCTTTTGTGGTCGTCCCTGGGGGCTGCCTCATGCCACCGAGGAAAGCCTTCGTGAATCCTACGCTACTCTCTTCAGAGCATCCACAGTTTTTACAAATCGTCGTCTTTTCTACCGGGCACGTCCGATTGTTTATTTCTAATGGCGCGGATTGCAAAGGGGTACAGATGCTATTCAAGCACTATGCTTGGCCTCGTTGCACTTTCTACGCATGGCGCGAGAATTTGATCCTTCAACCGTTGGCACGAGTATTTGAAAGTTCAAATGACAACGTTTTCATCTGCCAGACGGGGCACCGATGAACACATTGTCAGTGAACACGTAACGTCGATTCCTTTTCGACTGTTTTACGGTTTAAGATCTTATGTTTTAGGCTTTCACTTTTTACACCGTTGCTTTGAATCGTTGAAGGATAATCTTGGGGAAGCACACTTCCGAAACGTTCGCCGAATGCGAGCTCGCGCTCGTCGTAATGCGAACGCTTTTTTTCGTATCGCATAAACGGCGATCGTCCTCCGGGCGAAATCATTGCTTCGCGATTCGGCCGGCCCATGATTCGAAGGAGCTGTCGAGCTGGTAGGTAATAATTATCGGTAGAAACGTCGTAACGGCAGGAGAAATAAGCTTAATCGTTCGGGGTTTAATTAGTGGATAAGGCATTTGGGTTTAATTAGCGGTCCTGCAGGCCTGTGACGTTCCGCCTCGGAACACGAACGCTAGCACGCGCTCTTCCTATGCGCGCATCCCCGTAATTACACAACTGCGCATTGTCGTGTGTGGGTGGAAGTTACCTTTCACCTTGCACGAAACAATTACCGCTAATGTACTTGAAAAAGTCGTCCACCCTTTCTAATTTCACGCCCGACAAAATCCGCTGCCTGGTCCGTCGCGTTAAGCACCGACGATCCAGAATTTACAGCAGCAAGTCTTGCGAGAACGCTTCGCGCAAAGGTGGCGAAATGCTGGTGAATCCAGTGACTGGTGAAGAAGACGATGCCGGGCCACCGGGGTGAAAGGAGTCAGAGTAACATTTTTACGGTATTTAGTGGTCCTTTGTTGGTCACCAACGGGGGTGAACGAGATTTGCAAAGACGTGTCAAAGCGTGGAGAGGCCCGCGACGGGTCCTCGGGTGCACGGAAGCACGTGATAACGGGCACCAGCTTTCTCAAAGGTCTTGGTGCGCTTTGTGGCGTACGTCGTGCCATAAATCCGTGAAAGATCCTGGTCCATGCTGGAAGGGAGCGTTCACAATGCATCCCACCGGTTGGGACTGTGGACTGTACAGGGCAGCACAAAGTCTTGGTTTATGGTGGCTGTAAAGTGATCATTGGCAGGACAAGGTGACGACACTTTCGCGCTACCGATCCGTACCAGATAGCCATCATTATTGTGCCATGCTGACAAGGGACGCTCGGCGTCACCCGCTGATTCTGATGAAACCTTGCACAATTCTTCGCTGAACTTTGCTGTATTTGGTTGGTGCTACTTTTCGAGTTTCAGGGAAAATCCACCCCTTTTATCGAAAGATGCTTCAAAGTTATACTGTTTCTAAAGTGTAGTATCATTCCTTGAATGTTAATAACCGTTGTAATTTATGTATATTTATTTAATCGCGCTGAACTTCATCGTAAGACGTGGGTTTACTAATATACATATATAAAAAGTGTGCGACGCATATGAGTCTCATCATTCATGATACATAGGAGAGACTGGGGCTAAAAGTTCCGGGGGTAAGTTGTTCCGATGGTTCTATCTTCAAAATGAAAAGAGCTTTGTACTTTCAATTATTTTTTCCGTATGAGTTGATCGCGCTACTCTGTCGCCCATTTTAATTAGGGCTGGGACTAGTCGAATAATTTAATATTCGAATATTTTACAAGTATTCGAATGCTACGAATAAACTTCGAATATTTGAGTATTCGAATGTTATTATTCGAATGTTATTATTCGAACACTGATGTATTCGAATAGTATGGTGTGAAGTGGGTCAAAATTAGCTTACAAGATTTCACCCTGACAAATGTACCTAAAGAACTTGATTTATAATTCACACCATACTATTCGAATACTTGAACATTCGAATAGTATTCGAATACTTAAATATTCGAATAGTATTCGAATACTTGAATATTCGAATTATATTCGAATACTTGGATATTCGAATTATATTCGCCAAATAATTGAGCAACTGAAGTATTCGAATATTCGAATACCGAAAAATTCGACAAATAGTCCCAGCACTGATTTTAATAGCGTCCGCGAGGACGAATCGTGTGGTTGTAAGCAAGGCCCTATTAGTCGCGTACCAGATATGTAAATATTTTTTTATCATTATTTTTTGGTCTATTTCGATTATTTAACGTCGATATTATTGATTGATTCGTTCTTATGGATCAAATGACGTTTAAGAACATGGTGTAATAGTGTTTATCGTTTCATAAATATGTATAAATATGCATCATATATGTATAAGCAGAATAGTCTCTCAAATTGCTACATCTGTCGATAGGGGTAGTTGTTATCGTGACTTCGGGCACGTTGTTACCATAAAGCAAATGTATAAATTGTTCCTGCTGTCCTTTAAGATGCGAACATATGAATGAAAGGCGGAAAGGGGCACCATTTCCATCGAAGTTATGCATAAAGATAAAAACTGTCGCTAGAGAATTCAGTATCTGCCACTTGACTCTATCGAGAGTTATTAAAAAAGTACAATCTGGACAAGAAGCTACTGTAGGCTACAAGTACAAATCTGAATAAGTAGGTACCCACAAACAGTTGAATGTAAGACTGATTTGTAGATTTTAGTTTTTATACCAAAGATAATGTTTATGGTTATTATATTGTTTTGGTTTTCTTTTAAAGATAATACATTTTTGTTGATCCGAACCTTCATAAATAAACATTACTAACAACATTCTGTTTTATTTCATTAGAAACTGAAATATTTCATTAAAATGCAACTCTTATATCTTAGTAACAACTTACCCCATTGCGATAACAACTTGCCCCATAAAGGGGTAAAAAGTTCCGCTTCGACCAGCCACAAATAAATTATTTTTTATGAAAAACCTATTACAATATGTTAAATACAAGCTTAGAATCATAAAATACAATAAATTTAACAAGAAATTAATCAATAGTAAAGAGAATAACTAGGTACATTACTTTCCAGTCATTTTCTGTTTTATCGAAATCGGAACTTTTAGCCTCGATCACTCCTATGTGTTTATTCATGGACTGTCAGTTACGATAACAGCGAACATCGAAATCATAATTAGAGCCATAATTTTACACTCATACTGTTGGGTTCAGAATAAAAAGAATCCTTTAATTTGAAGTATGTTTCAATATACATCCCTTGAAGTCAAAAGACGTGAAAAATTATGCAAAATTTCGTCAAAATCGATGTATAACACTTACTGAACGTCAGTTGCGAGAAGGCACAGTGTATTGGCAGAAGCCGGCCTTGCATTTGACGCGCGAAGAGTTAGGTTCCGCAAATGATGATGGTTCCTGGGTCCCCGTATTCCACATGTTGCGAACCTTGAGTCCCTAATCGCTTGTTCTACATGCGGGTGGAGGATGTATCGAATGATCTCTTCGAATCTTGTTTGTTCAGCCTCGGAAGAGCCACTTGCCCCGATAAGTATCGTCTCGATAATCTTGGCAGTTGACGAAGGACATTGTTATCTCCATGACTGGCTTGGTTCTGCCATGCATCATGGGATTCAGACTTGAATGCGAAAATAATGAACTCTTATCGCGAATCCGTAGTCCTTCCTTTATTATTATGCGTCATTTAACGAATCTCGCGAAAGACAGCACGATAAAGTGGGCGCGTTCCAGTGACATTAAATGCCTCCCCGATGCGTCAGTCCCATACCGGAAAACGATTATCAATTTCCGGTGCGCGGGAAGTATCATCCTGATGTCATGTGCACGTAGAAAGAGAGAGAGAGAAAGAGAGAGAGAGAGAGAGAGAGAGAGAGAGAGAGAGAGAGAGAAAGGCACAGACCTAACCCAGACCATCGATCTTTCGGAATATTTCCCGACGACTACAAGCAGGCTCTCTCAGGAGACTTTGGGGGCTTGTTTGTCGAATTCATCGAAAGCATCGTTCTGGCAGAAGCACGAAAAGCATGGAAATTTAACAGTGCTGGGTGACACATGTCCAAGCGAGGACCAGTAGCGTTGCAACTGCAGTATCGTCGTAAATCTTACGACGGTGTCGCGGCAGAAGGGTGAAAGGTGGGGGCACGCCCAGAGCAACCCTTCACTTTCCTCTGCTCGAGCTGGCCACTGTCCCTTAATAAGCCGCTTAACGTCTCAGCCAGGGGTAAATTGCTCCACCGGTAAACAGTACTCCCACGCGGACGTTCGATTCCCCCGGGGGTTGGGAATTTCTCCGGAATCTTGCTGCTTCGCTACGGTTACCCTTTATCGCTACAAAACCTGCCATTCCGCCTCCCTCGTCCCTGTCGCTTAAAAACACTCCGGACTCGCTGCATTGTCGATCTTTTCAACGCTGCGATTAGCCCTTTCCTTCTCCGCGCTAATTATTCACTGCCACCCGATGTACACAGTGATTCTTCGCTTTGTCATCTTCGTGATCTCTTCTTCGATACACTTTGCCTCGAAACTCATGCAGCTCGATATATTTCGCTGTGGATGTGCTGATCCTCGAAGAAGTCAGGTAGGTACTCGGTGGATCTTTTTAAACAGTCCATCCTCCGACTGGTCATCGACGGAGTAAGGGGCGAACGAGATGACCGGGGCACCGTTTTCGTGGGGTGTGTGTCCAATTGGTAAACGGAGGGACACGCGGGTGTGTAAAGTGCGCTTTGTGCGTTCACTGGGACGTTCGGTGTTGCTGCGAAAGCCGCGCATTCTCGGGAGACATTCAGGGGCGGTGGACCGATGCAAATCGGAAGGACGAGGCAGGTCAGATTTCGGCTATCCGCAATAAGAAATCGACAGGGACCCCGATCTCTCGTATTTTTCCTCGATTTATGCGCGTAAGAACGACGCGCTCCCACAATATATTCAAAGCTCCAGCGAAGTGAAACAACAGCTTGGAGTTTTCGGTATCCCCGAATATACCGATTGCATAGAGATCGGGGCTGTTGGCGCGAGTTAAGCGAATGGCCAGCGGCGTTATTTTATAGAACGTGGACACGGGAAGTCTCGTAACATATTTCTTTCGGGCTATAACAGTCTTTCGGCGCTCTTTTGTGGAGGACCGTGGGTCCGTGCGCGCATAAACATGAGCTATCGGCCAGGAGAACTAATATTCTCGGAGGAAAAAAGGGAACGCTTTCCTAGAGTTTACCGTAACTCACAGACTTTTATAGTTTAGCTGGAAATTGGTGGCCCCTGGTCAGTTTCGTGTCGAATAAGAACCTAATGCACGCTTACATTAACTCCTTTAATAATCCCTCGCAATATGCGGCATCTTTTAATATTTAATAGACAAAGATGCAAACCCTTCAATTCTTTAACACTATCCTTCACCCAATCCACGAATTCTCTTATTCCCTCGGTTCGGTCAAATTCCAAATGGCATTTCCCTGATGACGGTTCGTTCGTAGAGACGTCATTATGGCTGAAACCTTTTCTTCCTCGCTGCGGGTCAATTTTATACGCGATTTACCTGGTCCCAAGGAAGCATCATCGGGATCAGCAGGTCACTAGTCTTGACGGGTTTCTAACTTATGCTCGGATCTGAAGGAAAACGCAGGACAAGAGCGGGCGCGTCGAAGGAGAATGGAAGAGGATAGAAAAGAAGAAAAAGGAGATAGACGACGGCCGGGAAGAACGGAGAAGAAGAACAGGGGGGAGAGGGCCACGTTCCCCGACAATGGACCCGACAATGGGACCAGTCTTCGGAGCTAATGGAGCGAGACTTTGCAGTTTTCACACGATGATCGGCGTAACGTAGTCGCTCGCGACTCCCCTGCAAGCAAAGAAAGCCTATTTGCGGGGCGATCGGATCGCGTAAACCATCCTGCGGAACAAGATTAGTCGGATCTGCGCCGCTAACTCGTACGTCGCTCTGCTAATCGGGTTAGGATTACAAGGGTGTAAACAAGAGATTACACAGTCTGCCAGAAGATCTTTAGATATCTTCGTACATAAACAGACCAGTTACACAGCAAGTAGCCTGAAACTTATGGTTACCTGACTGGTTAAATATTTGGGAAAGCTCCGTGGTTAATGGCTAATATTTGCACTCCTTGTACAAAAGGGCGACGGCTCTACCTGTTCGCCTTAATTTCAATTTTCTAACCAAGTCCCTCGTTCTCGGAAGGTTAATAGCGACATTAGGTGAACTCGCAGGCTATAGCTCCTATAAAGTCGATTCTAATAACGTTCTACTGGTCGATTAGCGTGCAGGGCCGCTGCCCCGACCCGTTCACGTTTAAACAAATGGAGAGCGGACCGTGCTTCGTCATTAATCACTTCCCCGAACAGAAAACGGCCTCGCTGGCGTATAAGGAGGCTCTCGTGGTCTCGGTTTCGATATTCATTTGTTACACATCGTTTAAAAAGGTGGAACGTCGGCGTTGATAATCGATAACGTCGGGTTACGAAGGTTCTGTTGGTTTAACGTTATAAAAGGAAGTCCTATCACGATCGGGCGAACTTTTAAGCCTGTCAATGATAATACACAATATGTCTTTCTCTAGGAATGCTGCCCAGTGCATTCTCAAGTTATCAAACGCGCCGAAGGTGCATTCTGTGGTGGAATTAACGATCTGCAAGGTGCGAGAACAGGGGAAACAGCATGTACCTGCTCTAAAACGTCGGTCCCAAGTCCATAAATTTGTGCTTCGTAGTACGGGCGCAAGAATCGAGAGCCGAAGGGGTCCACCCGCCGATTCCATTCGAAGGGAATGACACCCTCGTCACAATACGACCTGTTGCGTCCGAGATGAAGAAGAAAGAGGGGAAAAAAAAAGAAAGAAAGACACGGCAGAATAAGAACGAGGACCATGGGGTAACCTCGGGGCACCATGGAAGCCGTGAGAATGTCTACGGTTCAAAGGGAGCCGTCACATTGTATGCGGATTCATTACGCAACCTGACCTTTGTGATCCAGCCGAATTAAACGTAACACTTGCGACGGCCTATGCGTCAGTATCTGTCAGCAAGATTTTCGAAGCAAGGCTTTCGAGGAACATTCCCAATTACCCTGATTTCTCGCACAAAGGAAATAACGTTCGCGAGTAAAGGATGGGTAATTGGGCCCTAAAGTTTATGGCCGCTGACTATAACTTTAGAATATCGCATTATCCTGGATTGTCGACGGTTTGCGCCAAATATTATGACGCTGTATACGTTCCAAAGCCGCGGGTAATTTTTCCTGGAAGCACCGAAATTCCGAAGGGTTGGGCCTGCCAATTGACCGTTTATGTTTGCCACGATGGGACAAATTAACGACTAATCCGGCCAGGTAATTGGCTTACTAGCAATCGCGCCAAGTCCGCGCGGCGGACCGCGAGAATATGAAAGGGAACACCCCGAAGAAAAGCGACTAGTGCCCTAGAGAAAAAACAGAACGTTTACCCTTCGTCGGCTCGTCTTTCACTGATAGATTTTAATTAGCGGGGAGCAGGGTTCGCCGTGGCTTCTCTATTGTCTCAATCGTGCCGGCCAGCCGCTTTTGTTGCGAGGGTGTGGGCCCCGGGACTATATAGGCCACGGGGATCGCCTAAACTTAAAAGGGAAGAAGAAGAGTTCTGGACCACAAGCTGGCTGAATATATGATTTGTGTGCCAACCTACCGGGAACGAATCACAAGAAACCGAAACGACCGTGGCCGGGACTGATCAAACAGTCCCTGCACATCCGTGTATAACCTCACGTCAAGTCAACGAGGAATTAAAATGGATAATTGCTTCCTCCCCGGACCTCGCCCCAGCGACCCACCACCAGTTGTTCCAGGTAGGGTCGTAAAAGGGTTTTGATATAAAATTAACGACTTCGCGGATATCCCTTGGCCAGCTAGACAATTTTTTCGCCCGTCCTTATAAATGATGTACCGAAATAATGGCCCCTCCCCTGCATATTACTACCGCTTTCTCTCTGGTAGTTTAAAAGAGAGGGGTGGAGTGACATCGTAAGCACGGATAAACCTGTGTTAAATTCTTATTAGAAGGAGGATATTTTCCATCTCCACCGAACTGAAGATGTATGTAGCTCGACGGCTCCTGTCGGCTCGAATGTATTTTCCTTTTTTAGGGGAGAAGTCGGCGCGTTCTGTCGCGGCAAAAGTCAATGCCGCCCTCGAAGTCACGTCAGAGCTTTTCTCGGAAGGGAAATATTGTCGGACATGCAGAAGTCCCGTGGTGCATTGTGCGGTTTTATCTTTCAACAGGCTCGTTTGTTCAACTAGTATCCAGCGGCGCGACCGATCCAGTGTCAAAGAACGCCGATACTCGGGCGAGCAAGTGTCACCGTGGCGCGTTGTTGGTGATCATGATCTATTATAGTTTCAATTTGCTCGAACAGACGATGCTAATTGCTCGTATTTACGTCGGCGCATGGCGCACAAGCATCTACCAATCGCGAGAACTTGTGGACGCGAGCAGAATTCGCCAGCAAACTTTTGACGTGCTTTTATGGACGCGCGGCTGGTCCATTCAGATGGAAGATTGACATCGGCACATTCGAAGCTCAACCCCCCGCGGAGAGGACCAAAAACGTCGGCGACGAATGGTCATAAAGGTCCCTACGAACTCAAAGTCATCCCGACTGCCGTCCTAGCGGAGCTATTGGCGAAAACTTATGTCAAACGAGCGCGCGTTTAAGCCCTAAGCGTTGAATACTCTTCGTTGCAACAATACGATCCGTAATAAAGTGATAGGATGCATGGAATCAGCGTAAATGACTGTCGAAAAGTTTACAGGCGTATTCTACGTCAATGAACTGAGAGATGTGTAGGTCGTAATAAACGTGGCGTCATTTCTTTTTTACTCAGAGCTGCTACTAGGTACTTGAAGCATTTCTTTGTAGAGGATATAAAGTGACTTTTATTGGCAGCCACTTAATGGACCCCTAATTGCATCGCATCCTACCTTCCTGCATTTTAGTAACCTCTGAAACATTTACCCAGGTGTTCGTCGAAGCGAAAATGATTTAGGAACTCTCAAAGTGCAGAGAAATGGTTCCCACATCGAAATTCAATGAATTATTGTGTCATTTTTCGATTGTAGATAATGGAGCACCCATTTAGATCCACTCTGTACGCTAAAAATTCAATGAAGTTCGATCGCAGTAATTATTGGTCTCTAGAAAGGAGTAATAATGGTTTAGAGTGCGTCGTGAATCATTAAAAGGACCTAGGGTCTCGATACACCTCGGGTTTCGGTACGACAATGAGAGAACAGCAGTCGTACGATCCAGAAGATCCGCAGAATGAACGGAGAATCGGGAAAATTGGATTTCGTTGTAAATTACGGTTAAGCCGTGGCTTACACGACGGCGTGCCCCGTTCGAGAGTTTCGCTGCGGCTTCTCCTCGTGTGGTCATAAATTATTGTTGGAGTTGGTGCCCGGAGAGTCCTCGCACTCGTTCAATAGGGATTATATCGAGTAGGGCCGAGGGCTCACCCAGGTGTACCTGAAGGCTGGAAATTTCTTTGGGGCAGTAGAAGGATTCCGTGAAGTCATGGTCGCGCAGCCATAACACGATACCCGATGAACGTCATTGTTACTTTCTTTCTCCCTCGAGTAATTCGCTTTTACACGGAGATTACGGATGCATGATTGTTTTATTGCACTCTGCGACGCGTCCTTTCCGCAGGTAAGTTTTGCTGCGGTCGGGGAAACAGTTGCTCATCTATCGCGAAGCCAATGCTCTTCGATTGTCGACGGGAAGGGTAAGTTGGAGTGTTGCGGTCGCGAACAGAGAGATCCTAGGGGTCTTCATCGTGAAAGTCGTGAATACGATTCCAACCAGAGCCTATTGTACCGCCCTGGGTCTGTAATGTCCAGCATTCGACGCTTCTACCTCTTGCCCGGAACTTGTAAATCAACCCCGTTGTTGAATTCCGCGCGGACAATCGTTGCAATTTTCACGGAGATTAGAGAGCGTAATTGTTTTATGGGACCTTCCATGATTTGTTCTTTATGGGAATTCGTTCTGCGGTCAGGAATATTTCCCATACTTCTGGGAAATACGGGCAGCGGTTTCTTTGTGTCGAAGAGAAACAACTGTACAGTGGACCGTTGCCACGTTAGAAGGGATTATATACATTTCTCATTTAGGCCTATTTGAAGACACGAGAGGCTGCTACTCTTTATATTTTTTAGAACGACCTTTGCACAACGTGAACTGAAGACTAGAGACGACAAAACTCCCGCCAAACATTCGAATAGCATAGGGAATATGGTTTCTCACCAAGCTAAACGTGAGAGGTAGCTACTGGTCAGTTAGAGGAAATTTTATCGGAGATTAAACTAAAAATACCCTAGAAATCTGACCACTAGTTATAGCGAATTCGGCAGGCACGCACTGGCACTGCACTGGTGCCAGAAAATAACTTCGATTGGTTGATTCTTATAGAGCTTCTTCGTTTCTATCAGAAACAACCAATCCAAGTTATTTTCTGGCACCAGTGCCGTGCCAGTGCGTGCCTGCCGAATTCGCTATTAGAGAGAAGAGAACACACAGGGCTGCTACTCGGTGAGGTACTGAAATGAAACCCACTGAGGGAAAGCATGAGCTCAACAAATAGCAGATTCGGCAACCTGCACTAGTGTGCACTGAGTGCGAGTTTTCTCGCTTCCAATTGGCTAAAAGTCGCACTCAGTGCGCACCAGTGCGACCGCCCGAATTCGCTAAAAGAGAAACGAAACAGGTAGAGCTGCTCTCTAGTGATTTTGCGTGCCACTTGTGCCATCACTGCTAAATCGATACCTCGAGAATAATACCCTAGGCTTCGATTTACCGCAGATTCGTGGCACTTGACGCAGAGGCAGCTGCTTACTGATGGTTATTCAAAAAAGTGTTGCCTGATCAAGTTTATACTTTAAGATCACGAGATGCTGGCCTTCTGTGATATTTTCGACTTCAGAGTTCTTGTATTTGCCTGTTTATTGGTGAGTAACCTTTCACGCTGTAAGGAGTGGCGTTTTATTAAAATGAAGTCGAGTGACACGTATTTTTGAAAATCGACACCAACACGTACAGTGACACGTATTTAGGAGCCCACGAATTCTAGAAGGCCACTTAACCGTTAGTAAAGCTCACGAATGACGCACTTCGAACAACACCGGACTTAAATTTACTATACACATAGCGGCATAACCTATACACGTACACAAAAATTAACCTCAAACATACGTCTATTAAACAAACATTTCCAAATTAGTGTTAATAACTGTGTACGCTCGCTGAGGCTGATTTGTCATTAAAAAGTGTCACGCGTGACGTTGCAAAGACAGAACGGCCAAAATCGGAGAATATCGGGAAATAAAAATACAGTTTGTCATCCCACACTGTCGCCTCGATTTATTCGTCGCCCACTAGATTATCGAAGCCCGGTATCATGTGATAAATATTTCGCTGATGACACGTGTAGGTGGCTCGTGTGATGCTCGGGAGCTCCGCAAATATGCGTGTATTAACGATACGCGGAACTACAAAGTATTTCTCACTTTCCAGGCGTTTTTGCCAAACAATTTAGCGAACGATGCAAACGAAGGCGTGGTATCGCTTACTCAACAAAATATCGATACGACGCTCGGTGAGTTACGATGCGATAATGATGGAAAAAAAATGCATTGATAAGTGCTTTAATGGCCTGCCAGCGAACTATGAAAGTGGCGTTTTTCATTTGTTTACATTTCGTTTCAGCATCAAACGAATTGGTATTTATAAATTTTTACACACAATGGTGCCGTTTTAGTAACTTATTAGCACCGATTTTTGAGGAAGCCGCGGTTAAAGTAAGAAAAGCTTTCCCTGAAGCACACAGAGTTGTAATGGCAAAGGTGGATTGTGACAGGGAATGTGAGTAGATTGCAGGGGGAAAAAGGCATATGTACATAAAACTAATTATAATAGAATAGAGTACAAAATTGAAGCATTTAAATTGCTAAATAGGATATTATCTTTTAGCCTCCATTGCTTCGAGGTTCCACATCACCAAGTACCCGACGCTGAAAGTCATAAGAAATGGTCAGCCAACCAAGAGGGAGTACAGAGGCCAGAGGTCTGTGGAAGCCTTCGAGGAGTTCATAAAGAAACAGCTGGAAGATCCAATCAAGGAATTCTATGAATTAAAGGAATTAACTAATTTAGATGATAAAAAGCGAATGATTATTGGATATTTCGACAGGAAGAATATCCCTGAATACGCGATGTTCAGGAGGGTTGCCACCAACCTGAAGGACGACTGCCAATTCCACGTTGGCTTTGGGTGAGCACCATTGCTTGTTTATTTAAATCGCTACTAATATTTCTTAACAATTCTTATCGAACGATTCTGCGAAAATGTGTGTAATTTCTATATTGTTTCCCTAACAAGCGTTTGCTCAGCTCAAAACTGTGAATTTGGAGAGCATTTTCACTTTTTGTAAGTAAGACATAACGCATGGAATAAGCGGTAGTTGCTCCTAGCACGTTTCTTTAGAGTTGCAACACCTCGTTTCCGTGCTATCCCTAAACCTTGCGCTTCGCACCACCCTCCCCTGTATTATGCGACGAAAACCATAGGCGACAGAAATGTGCGAGTGATTTATTTAATTAAATTAGGAACGCAAGCCAAGCCATGCATCCTCCAGGAGAACCTATCATCGTCTTCCGATCTGATAAGGCGCTTTCTAACGACGAGGATGTGACGTACCATGGGAGTTTAAATAATTTCGATGAACTGAACGTCTGGGCGCAAGAGAAATGCGTCCCCGTTGTCAGGGAAATCACGTTCGAAAATGCAGAGGAATTAACAGAGGAGGGTCTGCCCTTCCTTATATTGTTCCACGCTCCCGACGACGTTGAAAGTGTTAAAACGTACAAAGACGTAGTCACAGGGACGTTACTCAACGAGAAACGTAAGTGTCTCTAATTTTCAGTACGCTCTAATACGCCGGCCGGACTGAGAGCAATCGATTCTCCGTGTTTCAGAAAATGTCAATTTCTTAACGGCGGACGGCTTGAAGTTTGCTCATCCCCTTCACCATTTAGGGAAAACTCCGGCAGATTTGCCCCTAATCGCGATAGATAGTTTTAGACACATGTACCTGTTCCCTAACTTCCACGACATTCACGTACAGGGGAAACTGAGGAGCTTCCTCAAAGATTTGTATTCGGGAAAGCTACACCGCGAGTTCCATTACGGGCCGGATCCTAATAGTAACGAAGCGCAGCAGGTGATCGGGCAGATAAGGGTGCCCACTACCCCGCCGGAATCAACGTTCAAAAAGCTCGCGCCCAGCAAAAACAGGTACACGTTACTCAGGGATGAATTATAATGATGCGTAGTTAAGGTACGTCGAGATATTGAAATTTATATAATTCTGTTCATGCAATTTGTTAGCTACTTCACGACGATGAGATTCAAATCCGTTGTACTATTAAATCAAATTACTAATAACGACGTTGTAACCGCGTCTACGTTCTTCTTATCGGTTATACAGTATTCTCATAACAGTGAAACGATTATTTAGCGTATTCCAACACGGGCAAGAAAAGAAAAATCACCGCGGTCAATTTCATACTAAATAATTTAAGGGAAAGTATATATATGTATACATAGTTATATATAGATATGTATAATTCCAGCGTAAAAGTCTCATGCCTCTACCAAATGTTACATACATATATCGAAACTCTAACCTGTAAAGACCGATTACCCACGGGACACGTAAGGACCTCGGGAACCTTCGTAGAGGTTTCGCGACCGAAAATAGTAGATTTTATTCTATTTTTACATAAAGTGTGCTTTTTATAATTAACTTTCCTTTCATACTCAAAGAACGGTAATAACACAAACGTAATCGCGAACGAATGCCAGAGATTGTAATTTCTCCCAGTGTCGATACCCGTGGCAATAGGCGTCATATACCAATATTATAACAGGATTTATAGAATACCGTTAAGAAAAACTGCAAAATGGGAATCGGCGATATTACCCATCCGTAGGTAGAGCATTGTAGCGTTTCGTTTCGTAACGAAGTGTTTCCCCTAAGCAACTACCGCTGGCACGACGGCTGCGTGTACGGCGTGGTTGCTGCCGCGACATCCTGATTGATTATTCATTTGATTCGACGAGGCCATGGCAACGAGAAGCTATTCTTGAGGCAGTCACCTTTCGACACTTTGCAGTTACTTTGTCACCGAAATAGTTTCTCTATAGCACAACAGAAAATAGCGGCACGCGGTCGCCTGCACTCTCTCTCTCTTTCTCTCTCTCTGGAGAAGACGTAGCGTTGAAGGAAAACGCGCGGGAATCTCGTGCGGTGATACTCGATCGCGTTCGATTCTTGATGGCTCGCCAGCCGCGCGAACTAGCGCGGGATTTCGAATGTTCGAATCGCTCGGAGTGTGTCGCTTCTTGGGCAAAGTATTTTAGAATCGGCGCGGTTCAAAATACTTAAATGAGGGATAAGTGTGGCGATAGTGACGACACACGTTTTCGTACCGATTATTATCGCTAAGATACTCCTAAGAAGCTAATTTGTATGGATGACGGTATTAATTTTTTTTCTGTTGAATAAAGAATTTCTAAGTCAGGCTGTTTCCATTATTGGCCTTGGTCACAGCAACTGTACGTTACTTGCGTCTCGGCAACATTTCTTTTGACGTTTACGATGCGCTTGGTAATCTGAAAAAAATTTCATTTTTATTTGCGTTCGGTATTTGCTGCATAATCGATAGTGAACAAAGAGAGAAGAGGATGGATCACGGATGAATGTCCATTATAAAATGGCTGTATTTAGGGGTAACTTGATACATGTATTACATTCCAGCAGTACACGCCATCACCATATTTTTTATGTTGTATTCTAATCTTACGGTACATAGCATTACACGTAACATGATTTCATACAGCTAACACCATACATACTGCACTCTCGCCACAGTTTCCAGCACTTCCGCTTTTAGTTTTGTTTCTTTTTTTTTTATGTCCACCTTACGACGAAACGTGAGTGGAGCACATCTGAGTAAAAACCTCTTCTCAATCACAGGTACCGCAGTTAGAGAACAGAATACCATTTTCCAAGGTACAAAGGAACTTTTTAACGAATACAGTGATAGTGAAGTCGACAGAAAAGTTTAAAGATCGTGCAAGAACGTTTCACGATCATCGTTTATAGTTATTCTTTTTCCCGTTTCTTGGCCTCCCCTGTCCCAAATCGCTTTCGAGCGAACGTAAGAAAGCACGAAGCGAAAGGAAGGAGCTTGTTCCACGATCGCGATGTTCTTTGCTCTCTGTCGTACCGTACTGATAGCCAGTTTCACCGCCCTCTGAGCGGTCTGAATCGCAGGAAACACCTTATGCGAAGGAAATGCGTGTGATGTCTGTAGATTGGATAGATCTCTGCTCGACGAGGCGAACTCGTTCGCTTACGTAAGACACTTGAGAGGAAATGGGAGACCACGCTTTCTCTCAAGCCGAGATAAAATCACGTAGAAGCGATAAACAGTGGCTATCAATTATTAAAATGACCGCTCGTACAGTATTCGCGTAGCTCTCGGACTTAGGCACAGCAAACGATATTTACAGCGACAGAGCTGTGAATGAGCGTCGCGAGGAACGCGTCGGTCGCATCGCCTGTTCACGTTCCTCGTGAGCAGCCCGCGACAAGGCTCAAACGTTTCGCAGCAGCTATTTATACATTTAACTATACACGCTACTCATAGAGAAATCGCAGGGATGATGAAGTAATGCATCGAAGCGAACGCAACGCTTGCTAGAGGGTAAATATAATACGCACTGCATCTACAATGGACCTCGACTGCTTGCCGCTTGATAGCACGTTTCGTCATAACACAATAATAATCGTTCCGATATATACTCTAGAAAAATAATGTTATAAACACTCCTTACCGGATGGGAATTAGACGTTACAAACGTTATCGTAGCCATTTGCTTTTCTCAAGTAAAAATATAAATATTCTCGTTCACAGTGCGATATCTCTGGGTGTAACCACGCTTCACTTAGTGTTTACGCTATTATTTCATCTTTTGTTAAATACGCCACGTAGATAATCTTCGTTCTTATTACATCTTAACGCCCATATCCCCGTCCTCGCTTCGTATCCGCTAGAATTACACATTTGCACCCCACGAAAAAACCAAAGACCCCTCGAGAGGGTCTCCTTTCGCCTGGCTATATACCGATATACAGTTATACACGCGTATGCTCGATTATTCTTCTCCTTTTCTTTTGGTTAACTAACACGAATTGTACTCGTGCTCGTTTAATAAAGTAATGAAAGACGTTTCCTTAATACGTTAATAATTATCCTTTGACCATCGTCGTGTGTTTCGGTCGCACGGCTGTTAACGATACAACATTGTACTGTCTACTTGCAACGCTACTACGTTAGACCGATTCGCATTAGGCAAACCGAGGGCAATTAGCGAAAGCGATAGAGCGAGTGTACGCGAGGGAAGAATCCATCGACGAGATACAACGCGACTGAAATTCAATCTCGATCTGTCGACACCCGGGGGAAACACTTTTCAACTCGATCCGTATGCTTGTTTCCATGAAACTATAATTATTCAGTGGATTTCATTGATTAGTAACGTACATATCTGAACGCAAAGTCGAATGAAACAGAAATCCTATTGGTGTCTTGCCACAGGAATATCCCCCAGAAGTCTCAGAATCAATGCGACAGAGCATTTCACGCATCGTATCCGTCTCGAACGCGAGACGTGTGTTTGAAAGTAATCTCGGCAAATCAAAGGATCGCGTTACGATGATCGAGTATCATTCGGAAGTCTCTGACGCCATTTCCGTCGGTTTCATTAAAATTAATCGCTCTTCGCCTCGGCCGATTTCGCGTGTCGTCTACGAGATCGTACGCGACGAACACCGAACCTAAGAAAAACGCAGTGTCGCCAATTTCAGCGGTTTCAAATCCGTTCGACCAAGAAGCCTTCTCTCTAATCGTTGAATCTTCCTGGCTTCGATCACGCAGTCATCCGAGCACGTCGAATCGGCCGATCTTTGCAAAGTAATTCGTGGTTTCGATTCCCTTTCTCATCTCTCGATTGCATCCACCGATTGTTACCGATCTCATCGCGAAGCGCGGATACTCACACGCCGGCCAACGGATGCAAAACGTAGATACATTTGATTATCACTAACAAATAACCGACCCGGGGGCTGGTCCGTTCGTTCCAGACGCCCCCGTGATTAATACAACGTAGTGTACGCTTATTCCAACGATTACAATTAACGTACGTCTAATTTAATGAAATGTCTTCGTCGTACCTAGCAACGTACATACAATTATTTGATTACCTTTGCATCGTTCAACTCGTTTGATATCAGCTAGTTTTCGTTTCCCCTGTTCTCGATCGTCCTCGATGCGACTCTCCTCGGCTGAGATCGTTCTTTCTCCTTTCAAAGAAAAAGAAGCCACGAGCACGCGCTTCGCAAGCTCGACTAACGGGGACATGGTCGAAAATTCTTCTGCGAGTATTACTTCTTCTATTTACTCTGCGAGTACTTGAGCAACCCTACTGGGGAAACCATTATGCGTAAAACAAGCGACACGACACCTCCGAGGGCAGGACTCGATTCTGGCGAGTACTTAGAGCCGGCGGGACGCATTATACAAATTAAAAAAATTATATCGCACGCTTAATAATAAAGGAATCCAACTCCCACATAAACAACACGTAAATGTAATTCTGTCTTTCGTAAACCGTAAAGGCAAAACGTATTAAATAGGAAAAAGGTGCGAAAATTTTGGCGGTATAAATTTTCTTGCATTAGGGCGTCAACGATCCTCCCGCTGGCTTTAGTACATCGTGAAACTGAATCCCCTATACGTCCCCGACCCTAGGACAGCGCAGATCGAAAGGAAGACTTGCGGTACTCCTCTTAAGGACCCTCTATTTTAATCAATTTGACGTGCAATTGCCGTTTCCTAAACGCACGCCGTCTGGGGCGTGTGGTAACTATAATGAAAATCTGCCAGCAGAGTAGAACGATATACGACTTGTACACGCGCGTATATAACGACGTAAATGTAATGTAATAGAATATATAGAATACAATGATAATGCGTATGTATCTCAATGTATCATAGGATCCGATTTCGAATAGTATTCTATAAAAATACTTTTCGGCAGGGATTTAATCAACGATAACTCTGTGAGGCAGGGCTGTCCCTTACACCATCCCCTCCGCTTCACAGAACCATTTGCATCCCGCAATCTGCCGTTACGATTTGTACTCGGGGGACAGCTCTGCGGTATGGGCGTTCAATGAAGGGGACATCCTGCGCCCGCGGAACGGAACTCCGTGTACATAATTGATTGGAAAAACCGTGCACGGGACCGGGGACCTCGGCGGACCGCGTGATCTATATATAATTAATGAAATAGGTACCTATTACAAGCGCGCGTGACAAAGTGTGCGTTTAGTGTCGCGTTGCGAACCGAAGATGCGTCCGATGGGACGATCGTGGCTCCTCCGCGTGTCCGGCTCAACGCGTCGTTCGATAAAACGGTACGCGGGGTCCCCGATTCGCGCCCGACCCTTTCACAGAGATATATGTATATACAGGTATTGACGATATCTTGTACTTGTGTTCTAGCGTTTGTCGAATGCTCTTGCGTCGGCAAGGTTCGCGTATTTCGAAAGGTGTGACGAGTGGATAACCGAAAAAGCTCATGGGGTAAGGTGGAATCGTGCATTAGTCGTAAAGCCAAATGAACCGGCCTGTTCGTCGTAATAATCCAACGCACACGTGGTGCGCGATATGGGGAAACGAATTTTAAGGATAGGTGTAGGTGGGAATGATGGGGACTCGTGGAGAAATTATAAGAGTGCAGGTATAATTCGGTGAGGCGAAAGTAAGCGGACGGGGTGGACAGAAAGTAGACGGTGTCTAAGCTAAAAACAGCACCTTTCTCTTGATACCTGCATCGCGAAACTCCTCGTTCCTCTATTTCACTCATCTTCCTACAATCTATCTTGTCGCACACACGTGGCAAAACGTAGGCCTTCTCCCGAGGTAAATCTCGATTAGCTTCCTTTAATAAAATCGTTAAAGGTATTGTCTTCGGGACGTTATACATTACTATGTTTTTTTGTTGCGTCGACTTGTCGAGCTCCTTTTAACCGTCGAAGCGTCTCGAACGCTTGCTCGTACATCCGCACGTTTTCTCGTGTATCGTTCCTATAATTGCACAGCCCGCGGCTTCGCGTCGCGCCGATGACGAACGGTCGCGAATCCAACACGGATGGAAATGTCTCGTTCAATGTTCACCGGTAATCAAAGGAGAATCATGTTAGAAGATGGATAATACCGCCTCGGTCCTAGGACCAAACCGCTGCGCGAAATGAACGGAGCCTTAGGCCTCGATCGTACTGTTCTCTCTGAAGAGTTACTCAAACTTTCCACCGCGAGTGAACGGCGCGAGGCAGTTGAGAAGGACGATCGCGGTATTAGGTAAGTACGTCGATTTTCCCAAGACATCCCTTTCCAACATCACGAACATACTCTCTCGTTATCTCGTCGTACCTTACCTTGCGGTCGAGCCGAACAACGCAATGTAACTATATGCGTGTCGCCTAACTAAAGAACAGAATTATTGTCTATCTCTATCTGTGTCTGTGTGTGTGTGTGTGTGTCTTTTGTGAAAGCACCGCTTCGTGTGACCAACGTTACCAGTGACATACTCCCGTGCCATCCGTCGACGCTCTTTGTTAAGGATGACTCGAAATCACCCTCTATAACGCGCATAAGAGCTCCCCTTATTGTTTCCTCCTTTTTAAATCCCGCATGCCGAGCAATTTTCGCTATGTACACTCATCTCTCTTCCGCGCTTCGAACAACCAGCCAGTTTCTCTTCCTCTCGTTCTCTTTCACTCCCCTTTTTCTCTCACTCATTCTCACACTTTCGCTCTACCTTTCGTTCTCTCTCTCTCTCTCTCTCTCTCTCTCTCTCTCTCTCTCTCTCTCTCTCTCTCTCTCTGACACTAACACTTGCTCCTCTTGTTGCATTATTTTTTTCATCGATTTTTTTCATCGTTTGTTCGTTTAAAACCATAAAAATATTACTGCCAAGTATACCACCGACGTACGGTCGCTAACGTGTATATGTATATATAATATATATATATATAGATGTACGTATGCATGTATGTATATAAGTATATACTAAATATATATATGTATGAATATCCATAATAACGTTACCTCAAGTATCTTCGGTAGTAACACCATGTATAGGTCATATATAATAGGGTACGTGTATAATGCATCATTTATTACGTGTACGTATCTCCTCTATTGCGCTAAATTAGCTACGTTCTATCGCGACCTACTGTGGCTGCGGCGTCTCTTATCTGTTAAGGAGCTAAAGGGTGTGCACGACGTGTAGTAGTATAGTTGGCATGGCGGCTGGGTGTCGAATGTCGAGGTTTCCAGGTGGACGGTGTTTCGGTGTTGGGAGAGCTGACACACAGGTGAGGGATTAATCGTCATCGTCGCCTATACTCGCGCCGGGTCTAACAACAGGGACAGTGGCTACACAATCACGGGATTCGCACGCGGCTTCCCGTCGCGAACGCTGTAGGACATCGGGTACAAAACACGGGATCAACGACTAAATACCATCGGGGCACCATCCTACGCGCCGCTGGTGTTTTAGGTACATTTAAGGAGAGATCGTCTACTTTGCTTTCGCTTTGATTCTCGCTTCGCGCCGCCGCGCGACGCGCGCCTAAAACTTCTGCCACGAGTATATCATCGTTAGAGCTAATCTACTTTGCCAACGACATTCATCTACGTTTCAAGACAGATCGTTATAGAGCTATCGCGCGCGTCGAGTCCCGCGGCCAGAATGTTGAATGACATCAGTGTGCTTTTAGCGAGAGTCTCAGAGGATTCGTCTTATCTGCAAGCGAGTCTACGGAACTGGAGGAACAATACCGATTGATAGGAGCGAGAGGAATGACGAGCCTCTGGATCGGCTCGTGCGCCGATCGAATTACGCGGACACGCAGCTTTCCCAGCTCATCAGCATTGGCCCGATACTGTCTCAACGTTCTGACGACGTATCAAGCCCGTCTCCTTTTACTACAGCTCATAGTTGCAACACTGACAGACGAATTTCCAGTAGAACGTCGCGTCGATGCTGTCGCGCGATTGCTAGAATACGTTTGTAGACCGTCGACGACGATCTGCTTAAGAACGATACGCGAGACAGTGATGACAGAAGTATCGCGTGAGATGAGCCTGTGGTGAAGGATGACGAAGGATTGGTTCCTAAGAATATATCAATAACGACGTTGTATAGCATTAATAGAGAGTATAGGTAGGTAGGTAACGTAGGTAAACGCTAAACAAAGCTCAGTTGATTGTTTCGGGAGTGAAACCTCACTCGTCTCTCACGCACGATGTCGTTCCGCCTAGCTTATACTTGTAAAATGAATTCGAAGGAGCGAGGTGTGTATGCGTGTATGCGTGTGCAACTGCGGAAGTCGCTCTCCTTCGCGCGTTTTCCCTCTTTCTCCGTGGACTTCCTGCCAAGTCGCCCGCCACCCTCCCCCGCCATCGAGAGACACAATTTCTACCGCCCTCCATCGCTTACCCCCTCGGGAGGAAAAAGCAGCGCGCCAAAATCTAACTGATCCCCCGAGCCTTCCTTGTGCAACCGAATCTTCCAAGATCCAACGTACCTCCGCGATCCCCGAGGATCTCCCCAGGGGTAAGCTTCCTGTATTTCCTTCGCGTCTTCTCGCGTCCACGATTTCTCTAGCGGTGTCTTCCAACGGTGGGGTGTTACGAAAGGACGAGCATCTTGCAGTATCAAGGAGGAACTTGGCGAACTTGATTTCGATTCTTCCACGAAGACTTCCGGCAGCTTCGTAGCTTCGCGTCCGATCCACGGCCACCGAACTAATTCTTCGACGTCAGGATTGTCACGAATTCTGCGGAGGAATGGCACTATTGCAGGGAATAACGAGACATTACGCGGGACGACTTTCTCCCCGAGCGGCGTTATACTTGAGCGGCTTGGTAAACGAGCCACTCTACATTGAAATTGGCGGTCATAGCCAATTCGTGTGTTAAATCGAGCACGTGCTCGTTAAGCTCTACCGCACGAAATTCTATCTTAGATAGTAATTAGTTCACGGCGCCGCGGAACTTTACGATCCCGCCAGCGATAACTTTTTAAGCGATCACGGAAGTGGGCCACTATATCGCCCGCTAATATTCCACAATCCCAAGGAACCAATTACCTTCGTAGTTCACCATCCCGTCGCCGTCCAGATCCGCTTCCTTGATCATGTCGTCGACCTCTTCCTCCGACAGTTTCTCACCGAGGTTCGTCATTACGTGCCGCAGCTCTTTCGACGAGATCAGGCCGTCGTTGTTCTTGTCGAACACTCTGCGAACCCAGGAGCATTCCCCTTTAACGTATCTGACACCGATTTACCATATCCGCGAAATCGTTAAGGAGAAAAGGTGTGCAAAGTGTACCGGAACGCCTCGCGCAGCTCGTCCTCCCCGTCGGCGCCCTTCATCTTCTTCGACATCATCTGCAGGAACTCGTTGAACTCGATGGTGCCGTTGCCATCTTGGTCCACCTCGTTCACCATATCCCGCAGCTCCGTCTCTGAAATCGGCAATTGATCGTACAAGAAACTTCAGTGCGGTCAGTTTACGCGGAAACGGGACACGAGAGGGTTTAAACGGCGCGTCATTTTCCCCGTGTCCGCTTTTCTAATTTCCCCGTGTAATGCATGTACACTCGTCGTCGTTCCATGGAAGACATTTAATTTCCCTCTACGCCCCTCGGAGCGGGGACAGAAGAGGCCGACGTGCAGTTAATTACCAGCGTTTGCACGTGCGCCTGGCCGTCACAGTTTCTAGCTCAGCGTCGTTCCAAAGTTAATTCTCCCTAAGCCCTCGTCACAGCCTAGTTTCGGCAATTCCGGCGTTTAACTCTCGCCGTCTTAGAAAACACCCGAACCGCCGCCTCTCCCGGGATATTAATTCAACGAGGGAACGCTTTCCAGAAGTTTGCATTCCGCCGCGAACTTCTGACGGCCTCGGTCGCCGAATCGAGAAGCTTTTAAGAGGCCGCGGTGCCATTTGCTCGCAGCGACAATGACTTTGGAATTTCCATAGAACCGGCAGGGACCGTGGAAACTGAAGCAACATGGAAAATAAATCCATGGGACGAGCTACTTTCTCGAACTTCCACTTTTTGCAGCTTGACGTGCCGTGCAGTGACGTTTTCTTGATATTGATGTAGGGTTCCATAAACGTGCTTCTTGTAAAAGAGACTCGTGGACGATACACTGGCTAGGATGAAGCTTCCCACCGCGGTTACCTAGACTTTTTGGCCGCACGTGGGCAGCTTTCGTCAGCTCGTGGCTTTCGGCCAGCTCGTGTCTACCTGAGTACACGGCGGACGACACGCGGCCGATATCCGCGTGTAGGGTAAATCCGGGAGACGCGGTCGGGCCGGAGAGTTGGTCGAGTCGCTATATTTCAGACTCTCTACGTAAAAATGCGTTAAAGTGCAGACCAATAACTTCTCTAGAAGCCAAACAGTTGAATGAATAGCGTCATTTCGCTTCCTTTTGTGTTTTTCTGGATTTATAGGCTTTAAAAGGAAAATTGTGGTTGCATTTAATTTCTTTTGTCAAACAGCGGTGTACAGAATCGTATTTAAAATATACTTCTAAGTTTATTTTTATTTAATGTTAGGGATAATAAGATAGTAGAGATATTGAGGGACAATGCAGCCAAAGTATTTAGCCATATTAACTCTTCCTCTCAAAGTTAACGAGAAAACCATCTCTCGCTGCAGAAAGAAGAGATGGTCGAGTTATGATTTTTCTATTATTTTTGTTTATTATTTTATTTTTTATTATTATTTTATTGTTATTTTTGTTTATTTAGTTTATTTATTCACTTTTGTATTCATTTGCCTTGCTGATCGCCAGTAGGTAGTTCGTTTTTTTCTTTGATGTGTTCTTTACTTATTTAACGTAAACAAATTAAATATCAATGAATCTGTAGTTGTATTCACTCATAAATAATTCTGCTTTATCCTTTGTTAATTTTCCATGAATAATTATGCGAATGGTCTCTGCCAACGACGAAAACCATTTCTCCCGGCACCGCGGGAGAGGTGGTCAGATGTCATGACTTCAGTTTTCAACCCGATATACAGTAAATATTGTCTTAAAGCAAATATCGACCAGTTTTTCTGAATCAGCATAAAATTCTGAACATATAGGTTAGTTCTGATAAAATAAGTAATTTCTATATTAGTTTTAATAGCCATTTTATATTAGGTCGACCGCGTCTCCCGGATTTACCCTATCCCCGTTTCTCGAATGATTTAAGATACCACTTACCCGACGGCCTCTGTCCCAATGATCGCATGACCACGCCGAGCTCCGCCATCGTGATGGTGCCGTCTTCGTCCTTGTCGAAGAGCATGAACGCCTCCTTGAATTCTGAAACGATAAATCCCGTCTGCTGTGTCCCATTCTTGATTCATTAATCGGCGAGGGTCGCGACCTCGGCATCTCGATACGTTCCATCGCGAGTACCGTCGCGCGGCTCGAGCGTTGCCTTCGCACGCGCCGCGTCTCGTCCCGATAAATTGAAATCGATTGAAACGAACCGAACGCGTTCCCATGGGGCTCGTTTCAAATTGAAACGTCTCTCGAAACACGAGATCAACGTCACAGGGATTCCTCTCCGTTATTAGCGAAACTCTGCGCCTCCAAGTGCAATCGCGCGGGGGTGGGAATCGGTGGAGAATTCCAGAGCTGCAAATATCAACGGCGGAGGAAAAAAGCTACGTCGGAAATTTGGCAGTGGAACGATATACAGGAGAGCGCCCCTGCCTTGCCCCCTCCGGGCGTCGCATTGTTGGGAATTCGCGGATTTAGATGTCTATTAATCACGGGAGGCTACCGCGCGCGTGTGTGCATGCTCGGCCACGCGTTGCTACTCGCGGGAAGCTGGTCGAGATCGTGCGAGCGCCGGGCAAGTAGCCAGCCGCGACAAAATCGCGAGGGATGCGATGGTATAAATTGTCTAAACGTCCGACGAACGTCGTGCTCGTTGGGAAAAACTCGCGCGTGACCAATGGATCTGCAAAAGTTCATGGGACCGCAAGGAAGCATCTTTCCTCAACGAAATCGATCATTCTCTGAATTGGCTACTGTAGGTAAATAAAACATCAGGGGGTGCAAGTGATCCCGAGCATAACGAGATCCAATGGAACCCACGTTTGAGCTTCTCTCCCCGAAGCTACATCCTAAGAAACAACGAAACAGCCTGCGCAATTGTTGAGGACCCGCGAAACCCGCGAGTTTTTAGACGGTCAAGCGTTCGATCGTTATCGTTCTCAGACGGTTAGTTTGCCGCATAGATCGGCCCGCATTCACCTCGCGTTTATCATCGCGTAAACAGCCGGCCGATGTGCATTAATGTGCATAAACGAGCGGGCAATTTCTCTTTCAGCGGTTCCCCTCGGTTGGCGAGTGCAATCGGCGATCTCTGGTCGCGTGCCATCCGCGAAAACTTGCACGTTTTAAAAGCACCACGTCGCAAGGCCAATGCTCGCGGTCACGTGAGCCGCGGCACGGATGTTTTATGCAACACGTTCCAGCGGATCCAGCGGAGAAACGCCCTTACGTAAAGCGACTCTCGCAAATTGAACGACCTTCCCGCGGCCGCCGCGTGGATATTGGTCGTTCTAATCCTGCGACTGGCGAGAGAACAGGGTCGAGGATCGAGGGTCGATTGATCAAAGCGCCAACCAGGGAAAAACCGGCGGAAAGGTAGCCAGAATAGAGGGAAATGGCTTGGACGCGCGATGCTCGGTGCAATTAGAAACGTTTTCGAGTACGCGGCATTGCGGTGGAAATCGTGAACGGCTCCTGTCGGCTCTAATTTGCGGAACGACGTGCGCACGTCGAGCACCGCGGCCGGGCCAACGTGATGGCGAGTGTTTGCTCATTGGTCGAAACGTGAAAAAGCCCCGTTTGACGCCCTACTCGTTAACGTCCGCGAGGTCTCGCCGCTGGAACAAGATCGCACGATAGAAAGACGTTTCCCCAGTATTCATTTCTTTCCTGCGGAGCCTGCAAACGCGTAACGACACACATAGCACCACGAGATCACTACCGAATCCATAGCACGCGTCTCGCAAAACGTCAGAAAACTGTGGCCCCGCAGCGCCGGACACAGCGCGCTTAATTGCTGCTGGGAAAACGCTACGAGCACACGAGCGCTTCGCGTTGATGGGAAACATCGTTAAGTTCAACTTACCGGCCACTTGATCCTCCGTGAGCCCATATTCAGACTGAAAAAGAAGAGGAAAGTATACGTGATGAGTGGAATTAGTAGATCGTCGAAACGCCGCGTGATTTAATTAAATCGTTATCGCGGGTCAATTGCGTCACAGTGGTGTCTCGTCAAAACTTAATGTGCACCGTCGCTTCCCGCCAACGCACTCCGCCGACCTGTTTGCGGAACGGTGCCAATTCCGACCCGAAACCTCGTTAATTCGATGAAATTAACGGTGGATAATTTTGTCGCTGGTAATTACCATTCGTCGAGCGATTAATTTTTCCTCGGGTACGCGGCATCGGGCTCGATCCGCGCGAGATAGAGCAGAGGGTCCGGCTCGCGGTGGAATTCGACGAATGCTGTCCGCGTCGGTGGTAAGTTAATTAATACGACTCGGCCCGGACGCGAGCACGGGTACGCAGAATTCGCACAATCGTCGGCCATGTTCTAACTCAGGAATCGTTGGTGCTGCCATAATGGTCGGCTTATCCGCTTCCTACACGCGCCTCTGCTCGGCATTGTTAAATCAGCATTAATAGACCCAGGATTAGGGAACATACGCCGTTAACGCGATTACAGGAGCGTAGACTTATCAGCGATTCCGCGGACCGCTATCAGCCATTACGCGCGCATCGTCGCGCGAATGTGTTGGCTAAAAGCTTCAGGTTCAAGTACGCTGGGTGTCAGAGGTGGCGAAGAAAATTGCGGGGGCGAAATGGGCAGAGGAAAGTCGGCGAGATCCGCGACGAAAATACGCGGCCAATTGATTCCGCCGCAGCTATAGCGAGTCGCCATTCACTCAAGCTTTGGCCATTTGCCTGGTAGGCTCACTCATACGTTACTTCGGCGAGAGTGGTGTATAGGAGAGGTCAGATCGTGATTATTAATAATGAGGCGGTTGCAATGTCGCGACGCAAGCACGATGCAACGCGATCGAGTTACAGGAGGAGTGGTCCAAGGATGCTGAGGATTCACGGACGGTTGAGTGCGGGAATTCTGAAACAGAGACGCGATTGACACGTGGTAAACATAACCGTCTCGCAATCTGCTCGACGCAAGCGATTCGGGCTGTCGTTAACGCGAGCTTCGTAGAAACAGCTTCCTAAAAGCGGCTGGCTAATGAAGCTCACCATAAGTCGGGCGGGTTGGTTAAGTTTGGTCGTGACTCAGGTATCGAGTGATCTATGGGCGCGACCGCATCGACGCTGTTGCAATTCCCACCGAAATAAACGATTATACTGAAAATATACTGCAATATTTCTCGCGACAGCGACAGATGGACGTCCCGAGTGCTGAGAATCCAACGCCAATTCCTCGCTTCTCTTCTCAGCAACGGACGAATACGATTTCGCGTTAATTACGAATCGTTGCAGGTCCCGGACGCGGCCAGCTCGCCTATTTCGTATTCCAGGAGCGTTTAGGCGTGTCAGTCTCTGGCTAACTTTCACGGATTACCGTCCACGGATAGTCCGAGATGTAATCGTAAGCGCTGTGGGAAAGGGACACGAGTCCGTCGGATCTGCCTCGGTCGGAAGCTCCTGGTTCGATGCTTCGGAGCTCCTCGAAAGTGGAGAGAGTTGATATTCAACTGGGTCACGTCCTTTTCCTGCGCTTCTCAGAGGAGCTCGCATAAACTTGCGAAAAGTCAGCCCGGGGCTTTGCGATTATACGTGCCTACGGGGCGTTTATACAGGGTGGACCCTAGAACCTGACCGCTTTGATTATTTAGAGCCTAGCGTGCCGCGAATAATCTGATTACCTTCAGCGTTTAACATAGGAGTCATGAATTATATTGCAAGCCTTTAAAGAATGTCGCACCAGGAAGTAGAGGATGAAAATAATCAGATTATATGGTCCGCCCTGTACATTCACCGTGAACCCTTGGAACTGCAGCCGTCGCATTCTCGGAAAGGGAATGCATATTGACGAGGAAGGAAATAGCAGCGAACTTCGTGGGTTTCAACGCGTCGCTTGATACTGAACCGCAAATAACCTTGAAACTTATCGTCAGTCTACTCGAGGGTAAAAGAACACGATTATTTTTAAAGTTCCTTAATCCTCCTCCCCGAAACGCTTTCGACTCACACTTATCTGTCGAATTTGACCGTCAATGGTGCTCGTGAGCCTCCTCAGCCTTCCGTACGCCGACGTGTACTTCTTCTCCGTGTCCATGTCGACTCTTCCCACCGATTAACGAGAATCGGGCTCCTTATCAGGCACTTTTTAAATCCACATCTGCCTCCCAGGGCACCGTCACTAGCTACTTTCAGGAGCTGGCCGCGTTCACTCGAACTTTCTTCGGCTGGTGCTGGCGCAAGTGCCTCGCCTCGCGCGTCAATCGAACCGCCGCGACAACAGGACCGAACACAAATAATATTTATGGACTAGCGGGCGGCAACGTCACCGCTTGTTTGCGGCGGTGGACCGCGCGGCTTCGTTCCGACTCTCCCCTCTCGCACGCGCGCAACATCAGCGCTGAAGTCAACCGTTATACAGGGTGCACTCGCGGCGGATCATCTTCGAAGACGATTAATCGGCGGAGGAAAGCCGCAGGGCCCCCCGCCTGGAGCGGTGATAAAAGCGACGCGCCCGCGTCGTACCGCCGCGCGTATTATTCGGGCGAAGATAAAAGCGGGCACGCGCCTTTGGACAACCTTCGGCTGTTTTTAACTTGTCAGTGGTCCCCGACGATTGGCTGGCGATCTCTTCTTTATTTACTTCTCCCGCCGTCCTCCATCCTACTCCCATTTCGGTCTCTTTGATGGCAACCGGCTCGCGCCGGTGGTCCTGCCAAATGGCGTGCAGCAGGGGGAAGTGCCGTGCCTCGAAAATGTACGAGACCCGCCGCCTCGCTTTGGCCCACCTGGCCAGAAGTCGCGAGTAGGTGTCGCATTGGAAAATCACTTTAGAATGCGGGCCGCCAACGCCCGCGTTCTGTGAATCAACCGCGTCACGCGTGATTTAGGCGGACATCGACTGCGATTATGACCACCGACGCAAATATTCGCGGCACGCCGCCGTTGGTACATCTTATGATCGTCTATCCGCCGGCCAGAATTAAGTTTCTTGAACCTCCAACGGCGTTGTATATCGCTCGAGAAAAATACCGATGCAGAGCTGGGACAATCGCTCCTTGTTGTACGGTAAGAGCGATCTGATCGATCGCTAGCTAACGAGGAGTGTTTGTTTTCCTTGAAGAGATGTTCGATTGGTCCGTGGAAGACAGCGAGACCGTCTGGGACTATTTCTGGAGCGGGTGCGACGAAAAACCACGGGCATCATGACCCCCTTTGTCGCGCGTTGCTCCGACCGTGGACTTCTCGGAATGCAGAGTCGCGCAGGAGCAGCTTATTTTTACGGATCTTCGACATCTATGTGGATATCGACGTTGCAACGCTTCAGACCGATACATAGAAGCAATCTAGATAATGGGGGACTCGTTTCGCGTTCGATTCAATCGCGGGCATTTGCGTCAGTGAATTAACCTTCGCATTCGACGCACGCTCAGGTTAAATGGCCAGAGTATCTTCTCCGATCGAACTCGTCCGGGGTAAACATTGATTTGTTGCAGAAATATGATCGCGCGATAAAGCTGCGTGTGAAGATCGTTCTCGTTTTCGGACACGTGCTACCATCTGATGGAGGAGGAAGCCTAGGCGTCCGACCACGACTGTCCGCTTCTACTGCGCTCGGCTAGGTCGGTATTAGACTAGGGTACAGAGTAAACAACGACCGGGAAAACTAGGAAATTTACTTTCCCCCAGTGTCTATGGACAGTTGCGAACGATGTTAGCGCCGGGACAGTGTACGAGATAATTGAGCAACAATTGTAGATGGAAGTCTTGGCAACAATCGCTCAATATTATAAATATTCAAGTTTTCTTCGCAACTTCCATTCGCTATTGTTCTATTGTTAACGAGAAACACTGCTTTATTCATCTCTGGTGGATGCAGAGCTGTGTGAGGGAGCGGGGAAAGGGAATTCTCGAATGTCTGACCATCGGTGTTTCTTTCCACTGGGACTGTTCTCATATTCTTCAATTCTCTGGTACGCCGTTACACCAACTGTATTTTCCTCAATTTCTCTTCATTTCATAGTGGAAGACTACATTACCTAGCTGTGCTAGCTACAGAACACCGTCTAAGAAACGGGACCACAATCTCCCTAGCGTCTGACTACGACAGTCTGTTTCTACTAAAACTTCTCTTACTATCCTCTATTCTGTGCCATTCTACTCTTACTTCATATGGGAAATAATATTGAGTGAACATGTGAAATTGATAATGAAATTCTTATCGTTTACAACGCGTCTGACCACAACGATCCGCTTCTACTGCGCTCGATCCACGTGAAACTCTTACTCACGTCATACTCACCAGGTTAATGGTGACAATAAGGTCATACTGCTGCCTCTGGCCCTTCTTCTTGTTCTTGCCAGTCTTGACGGAAGCTGCCTTGGGCGTGACTTTCACCTGTCCCTTCTGAGCGGAAGGTTTCTGAGCAGGTTTCGCTGCGACTTTCCCGCCAGGCGCTACCTTCTGCCCCGCTGCTAATGGCGCCTTCTGACCCGCGGACCCCTTCTGGTTCACGTGGCCGACCCCATCCGCTGGCTTGTTGCGAGCCTGTCGTTGTAAAAATAAAAGGCCATCGTTAAATTCAATTGCAATCGATAACTGCTCGAAGGTACGCCCGCAGGGACGTATCGACGCTCCGTTCCCCGTGCGAGCGCATTTATGGGATCACGGGGATCAACGAAGAGAGTAGCAACGACCGAATGCTAGCTCGAGTTGAAGAAAGTGGCGACAACGACTGCTACATTCGTGGGAGACTACTCTTTCCCCCTTTTCCCCGTCAGCAGTCGAGCTTCGCCTTTTAACGACATTCCGTCGCTCGATCGACGAATTTTTTCTTCCTCTCTGCTACCAATTGATATCGCGCATGGAACGGTCTTCGATCTAACCCCCGCTGGACTGCAACGAGCGCAAAACGACGGCGAAAGGTTCGAGGGAACGCTCGAAATTAATTCAAATTTGAGGGATTCAGAATTCAAGGGGGATGCGCTTTGAAGAGATGACCGTTAATGATTGCGTCCATTTTGGGCAGAGGTTCGCGTGGATTTACGAGCACAAAATGTATTCGGATAAATCGAGCATCCGGAATTGCAAAAGCACCGTTGTTTACCGATCGTATCCCGCCGTTGTGTTCCGAAACGAAAACTGGGCCATCGCCGATTGCGGATCTCTTCAGCCCCGCTCGCAAAGTTATCTCTGATATCCCAACCCCCCGTCTATCTACTTTTTCCATCAGCCTGCATTCAAAGTTATGCAGCCCCCCTCCCCCGATCGCTCGAATTCTAATGCACCCAGCTATAAACTTTTTTTCGCCCTCCAATTCCAACCCCTAGCGACACTCGATGCAGCTTGCGCGTTCGTCAAAGAGAGACCGGCGTCGTTTGTCTTTCGAATAGCCAGAACCCTGATTCGTAATCGCTCCACTCATCTCTGTCCGCGTTCCACAATTAGTCATTTCATCGGGGCGAGTCTGTCCCCCTGTCGCGGAAAGCTTTAATCGAGCTTTTCCAATAATTCCACTCGGAGCGGCGAAGAGAAAATGCGCCGGCCGCTAATGAAAAACGACCGGTCGGCAAAAATGAAGCGTTTCGGGATGAGCACAGCGTCAGCTTTTCCCACCTCTGGTCGCGGAACAAAAATCCGTTTTTTCTTGGCCAGATAAAGATGTAAGGTCGCGGGACGAACAATACCCTTAATTACGAGCGAGCGCCGAGTCAACATTTCGAGGCTGGCGTGCATCGCGCGCCATTGTTCACAGACCTCCGCTAATGACACGCCCCGTGGATTGATGCGCCTGGTAATTTCTCAGATTTTAGTCATTGCCAGCCGCCATTGTCTCACTTTTTCCCCGCATCCCTTTGCAACGGAAATCAATCGTTCAAGAGACACGTGTGCCTTCTTCTCCATCATTGAAAATTCTGTACGAAGGTCTGCGCTTGCTACCTTCTCTTTCGCGTGTTATAGAAAACGATCACAATTAGAACCAGTGATTTACGTAACGGTGAATGACGAGGGAGAGTTACCACTGAATTTTTCTGAGTAGATTCTCTGTAGAGAATACAATCCCGGGATCCCGCGATCCCGGCTATTTTTTGAATTCCAAAAATCCCGGGATTTGATATAATTAATCTCGAGAATTTTGGGATTTTTTAAAAATGTGAATTACTTTTTGAACATCTGAAAAATATAAAAATTAACAGAATAATAAAGACAATAATAAAAATGATTTATTTACATAATAATATTAAGTCGCATATAACTAACAAAACTATGTATATATATATTTTTACAATGATATTCTTACTTTTCGGTATTTGAAAATCGCGCGAGTTGCAAATCGCAACTTGTCTGAACACATAAAGTCGAAACTTTTGTAGATATATACCTCAGGTGCTTTGCTATTTTTTCGTTCGCATTTTCAAAAATCTTCATAATGGTTTACTGATATTATCTACTTATGGAGACATTATTCTCCTTCAATGTTCTACTGTTTTTATTATTAAAAATAATTTTAACTTGTATTTCAGACTAATGATAGAAAGTAAGTTTGTTTACTTTAAATAAATATTTAGAACTCTAAGACATCATAAATCATTTTAATTACTGAAATTTTCTGTTACCCAATCCCGGGATTAGTCCCGGAATCCCGGGATAGACTTTAAAAAACCCTGCAATCCCAGGATAGTAAATAATGACCGGGATTGTATTCCATAATTATATATTATCTATAACATCTTTAAAATTTCAGTTCTCTTTGCTTTGTTCCGTTGCTGCCTGGAGTATCGATTAAAAATCTCGAAGGTCGTCGCAGGAGATGGAACGCGATCGACGTGGACTGAATACGTAAATCGAATATCATCGTTATCCCGGGATAGCCAGACAAGAGGAAGTCAGCGAACGCGCAGATTCGAATCTCTGGAATCGAGTCAGATTCCGATGGCGCGGATGCCCATCGAGAGGGAATAAATTGAGTTAGTTGATACGAACTGCCGGACATCCTGAAATCCGCTATCAAGGCTAACAGAAGCAGCGCTGATAACTGACGAAGGCAAGAGAAAAAAAATGACCAAACGCTTCCCAGGGAATTTTGGAAGTTTAGGGGTTTCTGACAGAGCGTTAAAGTGGAGCTCGGAGCTGTAACGCGGAGCAGTGGGGTTTTGCCCGGATCAGGAGCGGAGCCGGAGCACGGAAAATTTTTACTGCTTCACTGCTCTAATTTTTTTTTATTAGTTGAGACGAATGAAGTGTTTTAAATAAATATCAATTCTCAATTTTTCATCATTAAAAAAATATTATATCGCAGTGCCGCGCAGTCCGGTGTTAAGGAGGCATAGTAGATACTTACTTTGCGCGAAAAGTAAGCATTCTTTATGAATTTTTTTCTGTATGAAAATGAATAGCTAGAAAGATGGGGTTTGTTGCAAATGAAAGATCACTGTTTGAAGGTATTAAAAGAACTTTTATTTAAAAAAAAAAGGCAGCTAGAGCGGAGGAAATAAAAAATTGGTCTGCTCCAATCTCCTGGTTTCTGATGCTTTCTCACCTGCTCCAGTATCTACGATTCCCAAGTTCCACGCTGGACTTGACTCCCAATCGATTCCCACACCCGTACACCTCAATTTCCAACATTTCCTGCGTCATCTTACGCGATGATCGTAAGAAGCACAAGCAGAGAGCTCGCATTAGCCAGTCCAAGACATCTCGAACAGGAATTTCGGGAGTGTGGATGGGAAAAGTTCGTCGGCCGTCCGCCCAATTACCTACTCCGCAAGGTAGATTCCGATTTAAATATAGAGCGACTCATGAGGTGCACAATCGGTATTGGACGTTCCAAAAATATCGCCGGTTTATTCAAATAATAATTCGGAGAGGTGGCCGCAGCCCGCGTGGGTGGAACTGACGAGATAATTATAGCGTTCGCCGTCTACCGCGTTCTTACGAAAAGCACTATATCACTGGCGCATGGATGGCGGAAAAACGCGGCAAGAAACGCGATTTGCTCTGGTTTTCCAGGGTCGCGGGGCAACAATAACGCTTCGCCACGCTAAGTTGCGTCAGGTTACACCGTTATGCAACCACGGCCTCCAAACTTCGCCGGTTAAACGGGAATTTTCGCGACGTTTTAATTATTTTCCCTAGCACCGATCCATCGTGCACCTCGGATTAAGCGCCTCCGTTTTTCGAGACGGCTCTCGAATTCTGCACCAGTGGCCTACACCGGTTAAGCAGGGGGAATCTCTCGCGACGGTAACTGCATGAATCCACGAGCACGCGCGGATATTAAATTTCTCGGTAGGAGCAATAAAAAGAATCGGCGATATATCGCGGCCAGCGATGTGGCGGCTGAATGGAAAGCGGTAGTATCATAGTCTGGAATGTTTTGAAATAGCACCGTCCCCACTTCTTTCCGCCCTCCGGGTTCCCGGCCGCCTCCTATGACCACACTCTCGGTGTACGAAAACTTTATTGCTTTTCCCTCAAAGTTTTTGGCAGCCACACCGCGCCACGGTAGAAAACAGTCACATAACGGCGATTCTAAGTAATATTCCTTGCGCAACGCGTTGCATTCCCCGAATTTTCAATTGCACCGCATAAATTGCAAGGGGCAGGGAAAGAAACGAGACGATCGCCGCTTAAAATACCAATTAGTCGCGTCGATCTCGCAGCTTTCAACGATTTAGGAGAGTTCAATAAGGTATTTAAAGAGAAGACCAGGACGACGATTCTAGAAGCAGGAGAATCAGACGCAGCTTCGAGTCAGCCACTTTTCTAGGGAAATTACAAAGCCGATGACGAGGAGCATGCCGACGACGGAGAGCTCGACGAGGGCTTTCTGAGGCTCTCAGTGACTAAAACGAGACGATGATTCTAGAGCCAGTAGATTGACACGTGGCCTTCGGACAGTCTCCGTTTTCGCGCCTGTCGGTTAAACGTTTACACAGAGTAACCGTAGCATTATAGCAGCCAGAAGACTGGCGTCGCCTCGCCGCGCGGGAAGCCGCGAATTTCGACAGTTCACAGGAAAGGATGAGAGGAAGGGAGGACCAGAGAGAGCAAGATTCCTCTCCTCCCCCTTCCATGCGTTCTAGCTGAGCTTATAAAAGATATCCAGCGCGGATAAGCGATTAGTGCAAGGGAGCCAAGAGCCGCAGCACCGTGGTCGCCGTTATCATCGAGCCAGAAAATGGTCAGTTCCCTTGTGATCCGGTGTCGAACAAGTCCGCTGAACGCTGTCGCGAGGAAACCCGTCTAATTGAAGCCATTTCGCGTCGATACCGCGAAACACCTATTTTGGCGGGACTCCAGCGATCCCCCGATTCTTCCATATCGAAAATAATTGACAGACGGGGAATTAAAACGCGAGGCATCTCCATAGAGACTGGGCTTCTATAGTATCCCCAGTGAACGCGAGTCAAGCAAAAGTGTCGCGTCCCTCGTCTCGTTTCCGACGCGTAACGTGCAAGCGGGACTCTCGAAGGGAACCCACTGACGTGTTCGTTTCTTTGTTTCAGGATGACGAGCAAGTTAAGAGTAAGTACATCGTGTAATAGCCCTGCCTGATGGTTGATCGGAGAAAGCGAGCCAGAACGGGATTCCACGCGCGTGCAAATAGACTGTGCGCCGCCATGCGGTGCCCGTATTTCAACTGGATCACAGTCGCGTCAACAAGTATGGTTTATTCGCGAGGGAAGGTCGCGGGTGCTTAAGATTTAGGTCATCGTGTATTTCACGTCGCCAGACGCGATCCGTCACGGTGACCACCTCGAAGGAACAGTCCAGATACGTCATAGAAAACGTGGGGCAGGCTCGACCGTCGCGGCTCTGCCAAATTACATCGCCTTAGAGCTTGAATCGATATATCGTGGGCGAATGATGAGTCGTTACTTTTGGAAGAGGTTGCTGGCTTCCAAGACGCGGGGGAACTCGCGACGATTCTACGCGGCTAGGTGTTGCGCAATCCAGTTTCCTATCGCAAAATAAACCTCTGATTGACTCGGCCGCTGATTACACTCCGCGTCAAAATTCAAGGAAAATTATAATCTCCCGAAAATTTTGGTCATTTTCAAATCGCTATATCTAAAAACGCATTTTAACGCTTGAAGTTTCTAGTCTTTGAATCAAGGACTCGACATGTTTTATTTATCCGTTATGATACTGTTTTATCAAGATGAAGCGCAGGAAACGAAGTTCCAGAAATTTTTGCCTAGTTTGAACGTATGCACGGGACAAGAAATTTTCTCTTTAATTTCGTTTTTTTTTTTAGTTTTGTTGTGTGATTTTTATTAACCAAGTTATTTGCGATCAAAGCAAAAAACGTACTTCTCACTTTGAAAACCTATAACTTGCGAACTCATGATCGTAGACAAATTTTCATGATTGTTTTAGAAAGCTAAGAAAGTTTCCGTTCGGAACCATTAGTTGGCAAGTTAATCAAATTTTTTTTAATCGTATTAAATCCAGTTTAAAATGACCTCAAAAATTGCATATTGATCATTTTTTAGAAAACGTGATGCCACTTCAAGGAAAATTATGTAATGAGTGGAACAGGTGATCGTTCAATTTTTCAGATCATATCGCATATTTGATCATCGAGGACATACAAAAAAATCTGATCGGTGCGGCCTTTTGTACAGTGTTTAAGAGTAGTTTTATCTCGCAAAAAACGTGGACACTTGAATGATTTCATGATTTTCTTTGAAGTGGCATCATGTTTTCCAACAAATGGTAAATATGTCATTTTTGGAGTCATTTTAAAATGGATTTAATATGATTAAAAAAATCTCATTAAATTGGCAACTAAAGGATCCGAAGGGAAACTTTCTTAGCTTTCCAAAACAATCATGAAAATTTGTCTACGATCATGAGTTAAAAGTGAAAGGTACCTTTTTGCTTTGATCGCAAATAACTCGGCCAATAAAAATCACACAACAAAACCAAATTAAAGAGAAATGTTTGCCCCATAAGAGCTCTTCTTTGGATCTACCGGAAAAAATTTCTTGTCCCGTGCATACGTTCAAACTAGGCAAAAATTTCTGAAACGTCATTTCCTGCGCTTCACCTTGATAAAACAATATCATAATGGATGGAAAAAATTGAGTTCTTGATTCAAAAACTAGAAACTTCAAACGTTAAAATGCTTTTTTTAAAATATTTTTTCGACCACTTTTCGCGGACATACAGCCATTTAAAAATGACCAAAATTTTCGGGAAATAATAGTGTTACTTTAATTTTGACGCGGAGTGTATTAATACGCGCAGACACCGCGTGTAAATACATAAATGCCGACGCGACGATGCGTTTCGTGCTAGCTCCGCTCTAGAATTCTCTGGCGGACGTAGGATTATCCTGATTCTGGTGTCTGGTTTCATATTAGGCCCCTGGGGATTGTTCCATCTGCCTTCTTATTCAGAATCTCTACTTGAATGGGAATAATAGAACATTTCCAGATGCTTACCGCATCCATTCAATGTAATATTAGAACGAGATAGAAAGGAGAAATGAAACTCCGTGGTTAAGAAAGATCTACCTTCGATCCTTGGAGCGTCGTATCGAAACAGAGATTCGTTGGATTTTACAGTGTTCAAGAGGGCGTTCTCGATGTTCGATAACACCAAGTCGGGCAGCATCGAGAAGGAAAAAGTGAGGACGATCCTGAACACCCTGGGGCACACTTTCGACGACCTCGAGCTCGACGTTCTTCTGAAGCAAGAGGACGACGCCGGTACGTATCCTTGCTAGCTGTCCGCCCAGGCAATAGCTCCTCCAGTCTCCGTTGCATTTCCCGTCACTGTTATAGCAATTTTTGGAGCAGGCGCTGGCTGCCTCGCGCCGATCGATGGTTTCGTTCGACCGAACGGGGCCAAATAATTCATGATATAATGGCTGAGACGCGGGAATGCACGTGTATAAAAGCAACGAAAGCCGAGGGACGCGAGCTGCGAAAACTTTTCTAAACTTTTTCCAGCCGAAAGGGGGCTCCCGTTCCCCGCCCATGACGCTCAACTTCTTCTGATCAATTTTAATACCCCGGCTACACTAACCGTCGCTGTTTATTTCCCCGGTGACGTATTCCAGGGATTTCGGCGGGGATATTTTAAACCCGACGAAACGAGACAATAGAAATCGAACGGAGTACGTCGCGGCGATAACTCGCGGTACCGAGCTAGCTCGAGCATCGATCAGCCTCTGTATCGATAGATCTGCGAGATATCGCGCTGATACCTGCGCCGAGATTACCTTCTGCTACGGTTTCAAAAGGAAGAATGGCCCCTTTCAAAATTTCCGCGAGGATATCCTTCGCCGCGTTCTGTCGCGTGGCTCCTTTCCGCCAGTGAAAAAGAATTAGGTCGAGGCGAAGTCTCCTCCTTCGCCTCCTGCCTACTTTTTCCCGTTTCGCCATCTTCTGTATCGACTTCGAGCCTCTGTCGGGAGCGAATCGCGCGTCACACGTCGCCACGGTCAAAGAGACTCTCACCCACGCGGGGATATCTGGTAAGAAGATTAAAAAGGCTTACGCGTTAATTTGAAAGCGTCGAGTTAGTCGAGCACAGGCGTGATCCTAAGCCAAATCGCAAGAAGAACGAAGATATCTCATTTACGCGACTTCCTAGGCTTATCAGAAGAAAACAGTGTCTTTTCTAAAATTCGTATTCCTGCGAAGGAGCTATTCTTTCACAAGAAACTCCGCAAGTTTCGCAATCTATTACTGTACTTCTTATTGCAACAACGCCTTCTACTCTCATTACTCTATTTACTTTGCTATATTCAAGTCAGGCTCACTAACACCGAGGCCTCTCCTCGCCTTTACACTATATGTACCTCTCTGCGACTATACTATTTATATCACTGTCACTAAATTTGTAAAATGATGTATCCTACACGTAGAAACCTTAAGTAGCAGCGTAACGGGAGCCACAAATGTTTCACAGGTCACTTCGCTATCAACTTTGATACAAAAGCCGAATATTTATAAGCAGAATGGTCGCACGAACACGTTAACCCTGCTTCGTGTGGGTGGGAATTACCGCAGTCGGTAGTTTCCGTCACGACACGTCACAGAAACGTTGCCCAAGAACCCGCGAACTCGATCGAACCGCTCTAGCCAACTTGCCTGATTACGCACCGACTACGACCACTTAACCGTGACGTCGATAGGTGACACCCAGCCGGACACTCGGAATTAGCGTAAGCCCCCTGAATTGCCACGAAACGGAGGCAATGCTCGTGTAGGGCCAACCGCGCGTCCCATACCCGAGCTTTATCAGCGCCCATTACCGCGCAGATACTACCCCTTCTGTCTATCGCACATGGCACTTGGTATTCCGTAGAATCCACCGTGACATACTGATTCCGTAGAATCCAGCTCGGCGCACCGGCTCCCTGGAAACCAGGTTAGCACGCCGACTGCGTAGACTCCAAAGTTAACGCTCTACCCCAAGGACTCCCTCTGTCCATCGATGAGACGACGATATTCTATCGCCCGTTATAAATATCAAATTTATTCGCAACCTTGCGCGAGCAGGGCTTGGAAGTCTACCAAGTGCATTGTCTCGGGTGTTTTTCTATGGACAAGAAGCGCGAAAGAGGCTGAGGAGGAGCTTGTTTACCGCGGGAGAGTGCCTTCCCCGATGTGGCTGTGAAGTGGTTTTTAATCATGCACTGACTTCCAGGCAGCGGCAAATTGGACTTCGAGGCGTTCTATCGAGTGGCCTCGCACTTCCACGAGGAGGACGACGAGGCCCTGCAGAAGGAGCTGAAAGAGGCTTTCAGACTGTACGACAAGGAGGGCAACGGGTATATTCCCACCAGCTCCTTGCGTGAAATCCTCGCTGCCCTGGACGATCAGATAACCCCTGATCAAATGGATGGCATGATCGCTGAAATTGATACCGACGGCTCAGGCACTGTTGACTTTGACGGTGAGCAACCCGTTCTCTTAATAGAATGATTATCTGCACCCCTGGAAACGTCCCCACGCGCTCCGCGCCTCTTCAAACCCCCTCAACCCTTCTCTTCTAACCAGCTTGAACACTGGGCTACAACCTTCCGCGATTTCTCCTGATCCTACAAAAGTAGCCCGTGTCCAAGGACCCTCGTACGGTACCTCTATCATCGTTCGCGTGGCTTAATTAAGCGAGCAACTTTTGGCAGCGAATCTCCCAGAGCAACGCGAACAGAAAGTTACGGTATCGGCCCGGGCGAACTTTTTCGTCAGTCTCGCATCTATGGAGCTCGTTACGGTACCTTGTACGAGGGCTTGATTAAACCCCGAACGTCTTAATACCGGTCTTTCAAAGCTCCTTTTCAAAAAAAATGCTCGGAGGCCGCATAAAGGGGCAAGGATGCGACCTACTTGCTTTCCGGCAGGAGCACTCATCGTGCGGCGAAATGAAAGGGGGCTATTTCGCGATAATCTTTGGGATCGCTGTGCTCCATTCGATGACGCGCGGGGTGGATAAAGCGCGCGAGAAAAATGGCCAATGAGCAACTAAGTCTTCGTTCATTATTCGCGGAGGTATCGACTACTCGAATCTTTATCTTTCAGAATTCATGGAAATGATGACTGGCGATTAACCTCCGCGACCTAGCGTCAGGCGAACGCTTGCATTTCCTATCTACGATCCTGTGGTTAATTGTTGGCCAACAGTGGCTTGCAAAGTACACTCCCAACAGGGGGAAGTTTCGGCTGAGTCTGGACAACGTTGCACACGGGATCGAAGTATTATAATCTCGCTGCACCTCATTTCACCTGTATATTTGTTTCCACTTCATGCACCGTCATCGCTAATTAAGTACTCGATTAAACGTTATCTTTAACTGTTCCATCGACCATGCTTCCATTTCGTGGATGTCAGTGATTAATGACCGTGCGTCGATCGGGCTTTCCACGTAAGTTATGGACCCCCGCTGGAGTCAGTGGACGACCATTACTCTCCCCCGATCTCTGACGAATCGACAAAGACCGGCGAACGTTGCGAAGGGTTCTTCTCGCCAACGGAAGCTGAGCAACCCCCGCCGAGTGGTCCCTGAAAACCGGTCTCGGTTCCGAACCTTCGATCGCGTCTAATAATTTGCTCGCCTCCTCGAAAGCTGTTGGGAAACTTGTATGGGATATTAATCAAGGATCTCGAGTAAATCGCTGAGCGTGCAGGGGCCTCGTGTTCGAATTCCGTGAAGGACGCTTATTCGATCAACTCGGGCATCGACTCGCGAGCGCCGAGGCTAGCCTCGCGCTTTATGGCCTCGCGATGCACATATATCGGGCGGGTTATCGGGCTTATAGACCATGATAACGCTTAGCTGGTAACTAGATAACATCGACGAGTCGGCTATATACACTGAAATTTCTGTTGAAGGGTGCGACTCGCCCTACCTGTCGTTCGCACCTGCGTAATTCGAGTATCCCTATAAATTCGCGCAGCTCCCCGTTTCAATTCCAATTACACGGCGGTTCTAACCGTTTCAAGGTTTCCAACACAGCGGACTGTGAATCGAGACCGAGAGTGCGGCCTCCCTACCCCCTCGCCCGGAGGAGATTCACGACGATCATAAATTGTCCCTAGCTCGCCGCTTAAACCAAGCGAAATAGGGTCTCTCGCGTCGTTAATATTTCCAAAGGCTGCATGCAAAATGAGCGGGATTACCGTGCTCCCTAACGACTTTCTATTAGAGGGTGCAGCGCCGGGACACTCGTCAATGGGTTCATTCGTGAAAGAGCAGTTCCGGCCAATCGGTCTCGAGTCCTCAAAGCCTGTTTCAGAACTGTCTCTGGAAGGATCGCCGGGAATAGAAGGAGCGAGGGAGCCAGAGGACCAGCGAGAACGCCCAGAAACATCCTTCTCCGCCCATCCCTTCCGCGCCCCCCTCCCCTTTCAGTTTTCACCCCTTGCCGCCTCCTTCCTTCCCTTTTCCACCCGGTTCCTCTTCAGCCTCTGGACCTGGCCGTTTCACCCACTCGAGTTTTGTCCGAGTGTTTGCGAGCGAGACCCGGAAGCCGCTTCCGAAGGATCAATAATTGGGGCCGACTGCAAGCCGTCCTTGAAAACCTATACCCCCGTAAGTGAACGAGGGGGAGGTAGGATTGGCGGGCCGTAAAAATGTATCGACGATACCGTGAACGATGGAGAATGCATCGATGGTCGTTGGAGGGAACTCGATTAGTTCGAGAGTCGCGTACAATGCTCGGGGGTATTGTCGAAGGTTACGATGTTTTCCCTTGCCTGATCGTACACGTGGGAACACGGGAATCGCGAAAATTCTGACGACCTTTCGATCTCCTCGGCCTGGCAAGAACATAGCAGCAGCTCCGATCGAGTAACTGGAGCGATGCGCGCAATTCGAATGTAAATGCTACAGTCGCGGCTAATTTACTGCGACCAGCGTTGTCGCAGCGCGATTCTTAGGAACGTCGAACGACACCGAGGGAAACACTCTGGGGATCGTTTAGATTGATCCAATCGCCTCGGTATTGGGATCACGTGTGCGCGCTCCTGCAGGAGCCCATCCAGATACTGCGACTCTGTTCGCTGCGAAAAGTGTGTTAAGCCTCGTTACACGGGGAAACAATAGGAAAGTTATAGCCCTGAGAAGCAATTACCATAATTGCGACCTGGATTGTCCGTGCTTATACCAGGGACGTCGTTACGCTCTCCGTTTTCCACGCTCCACCCAAAGGTCCCCGTGCCCCGGCGACGGCAGCTCGAAAAACCTTCGCGCTCCGACGTTCGATATACCCGGGGAAAATGTAGATAGACGAGGACTGTTAGCGCGTGAGCGATCGTTGGACGCGTGGATCGGGATAACAACCTATTGAATCGTATCTGGGGATTGACGCGTCGACGTGGATGACGGGTATCCAATATATCCCCCCGGAGAAAGGCCGTTCCCGTCGGGTAAGTCCCCGGGAAAATCAGAGAAGCCCGAGCAATCCCTGAATCCCTATTGGAAATTCCTACATATTCAACGGAAAGCATAACATTAACCCCTAAGAGCACCCGTGACGAAGCTCCTCGCAATTTCCCATACGATTATCGCGGTCCGCCTGAGTCAAGAGCACGCGAACACCTCCCGAGGGCCAATAACGACTGAAAGCTCCTCGACGGGAGCTCAGGCGACTGAATAAACTTATGGAGAATCGTGGCCTTGGAACGTGTCACTGCACTTCGAGGGTCTGAAAACGGCTGGATACAATTAATAATTAAAGGAACGGCCGCGACAACACCGGGCGACGAGGGTGCAGCCGGGCTATCGATCGCCGTTCTCGACCCAAACCTACCTCTTCCCCACTACATTCAAAGCCACTCGCCGCCTCTCCTATCGCTTTTATATCCGACGACTACTTGTCAGAAGGGTGCTCCCCGTACGAGGACCTAAGATGCCATTCACCCGGGCTTTCTTCTCTTAATCTACGACGGAGGGCGGCCCATTCGACCCGTTTGTTTCCGGAAAAAGGCTCTACCGTCCCGAAAACGAATTCCCCCTGCGGCCACGCGATTATGCAGGGCAGCTCCAAGTGCGCCGTTCAACCGTGGCAGAAGCGAATCTACTCCTCGAAGTAAGTCACAGAATTGAGTGCATGGAACACCCATTAGCTTCGTAACGAGACTTGCATGATATTAGCCTCGATGTCAAGGAAGATGTTAGGGGATCAATGAAGCCATTGGGACATGGTTTTACAATAAAGTTACTTTCCTTCTTATACTACCTAAGCTCTTTGGACACCTCGCGAATTCCCGAATCCCCTTCTCGCTTTAAGAACGCAGCAAACGCTAGATTCCCGCGGAAAAGCGCCGTCGTCGCTCGCATTGCAGTCCAGCGACTTCGCGATAAAACGATTCCCCGTCTAAATAGCCCGCGGCTCGCGTAATTAATATGCAAAGCCGCGGGGAACCGCTGCGGCTGAAGGAAACGGTGTCTGAATGTCGGGGTGGGAGTAAATTGCGGGCCAAGCCCGGCTTCGTTCCCCGAGGAACGAGGAAATGAAAGAAGCCAGTTAACGCGATACGTCTCTCGCAGTCCGGATTTCTTTCCTCGACGAGCTGGATTAGAAAGCCTTTCGAGGGCGATTCGAAGAGGGCTGCTCGATTATCCAGATACTCGAGCAACTTTCGGGAGTCCATTTCTGGAGATTAATGGACCATAAGTGCGCGTAAATAGCAATTGATCGCGCGAGTAACGCCTCTCGCGTCGCCTACCGTTGGCGACGCGAGGTCTGCGAAGTTTCTCGCGCGTCCTCCAAGTTTCGGCCCGTTTTCACGGGCGATTCGACCGTAACGGGCGGTTCCTGTCTCTCTGTACTTACTCTGCGTGTCGAGAAGAAGAAGAAGATGAAGAAGAAGAAGAAGTAGGCGAAAGAGTGAAAGTAAAGAAAGGGGGATGCACCGTGTGGCCTAAGGTGAAACAGGCGGTGAATGTCATGCAGGTTCTACGGGTTCGTGTGATCTGCCGGGGTTACCATAGACGTGTTTGCGGATAGCATGCCTCATTCAACATTCCTGCGAGCTCAGAAGAGAAAGAACCGTCAGCATGCATGCGCGCCGCCGCGTAACTACTGTTGGTCGTGTGTCATTGGTCGAGACGAGGCAAATAATCGTAGACGAGCCTACTGTCCGGTAATAAAGCGCACAACTATGGTACACCGATCGACAATCTATCGGTCGTTCGGTCTGGCTTTCTCAACGCTAATGGTGTGGCGATCATTGATCGTGGTATCGCGCTAGAACAATCGATCGTCGGGAGTTCCGGGATGCGGAACACGGGACACTCGCCTGCTCTGCGCGATCTACGCACGGGCAATTAGTGTCTTCTCTATGGTCTAAGTGTCTAGCTATGATGCCCAGCTAAAGTAGCTAGTATATAGATGTTTATATATCACTAAGTCTCTCAGCTAGAATGTGGATTATGTCAATTCTTGGTATGTACCTGGCTCAGGCTTCTAAAGCTACTTGTACTGGCGCTGCGGGCCTGTAAACACAAGTACAGTACAGGTCACCAATCACCACAACACTGCAGTTGGAAAAGTACAAATAGAGATATGGTATAGTAAACTATAAAATAGAGAGAAAGAGAGACATAGAGAGAGAGAGAGAGAGAGAGAGAGAGAGAGAGAGAGAGAGAGATAGAGAGATAGAGTGGATGGTTTAACAAATAACACGTAACAGTATCGAGCGTAGGGTGAAAGGGTGATAGAGTCTATGGCTTTGGTAATCTGCGAGGACACGGAAGGTACGCGAGTGTACCTCGTTCGAGTATAGTTAGATGCGATAGCTAGACAGGGAGGAAGAACGTTGCTGTTACTGTACAATTGCTGGTACAACTGGCCCAAGCAGGGAGAGTCTTTTCCATCGCGGAGGCATTAATTCCTGCAAATGCTAAATCTCGGCATCCAATCGTCTTTTGACTCGAGTGTTTAGCTTCCCATAGAAAAGACTGTCCGTGCCGGCGACGACGGTAGGTACGCGAATCGAGCTCGTGGAGTTTGTCACACATCCGTAATTACAGCGTATCGACAGCGGTGCACACCGAACATATAGGACAGCATAGCGTGAGTACTCAAGTGTTGGACAGTTACGAGGCCAGTTTTCGTGTCACTCGCCGTGTAGCTCGGTTCTTTGTACAACGAAAGCATTGAGGAGAAGCGAAGAGACGGTAATCTCGTGGCGAAGTAGAAAGGAAGGGTTCGTGTTGATTCTCCGCGATAGTTGTGCGACTGCGGTCCATCCACGAGGACCGCGTGTCATCCGCATGAATCTCAAACTCTTCGAGGTGTCACCCTCGTTTCTTCCCCGTGGCTTTCTTAATGCGCACCAGGGTGCTTGATGCATTTTCGTGACACCCTGATTATTTAGCCCACTCGCCCACAGTTATCAGTTATTCTGTACTTGCTTCGCGATGGTGCGCATAATAAGGTGAATGTCCCAATTTCTACTCATTTAAGAGGTTACTCGTCATAAAGAAAGAGTAAAAAATTTGTTTGTGATCAAAATTTGAAGAGTAATTGATTAATTCTTGAATAATAAATCAATCGATTCAAAAACTATTTAAGAAAGATATTTTAAGATGTTTAACTATTAGTAATTTGTAATTAAATACAATGCTCTAAATGTCCGTATTTCTGCTCACGAAAAAATAGCGATGTACGTATTTCTACTCATCATTTGTACCAATTTCTGCTCACATAACATGTTGCCTTTTCAGGTTAAAATAAGTTACATCTTGTATGGGGAGGTTTTCTAACACAATAGTAAAGCATAAAATAATGATAAATAACAAATAAAATGCCTTCGAATAGAAATAGAGGTTACAGCGTACATTGAATTGTGAGGATATGTTACTAAAAGTGTGGTGAGTAGAAATGCGGATATGACGGTGGTTCCCTTGACCCTAAACCTACTCACCTGTTTTCTACTTAAAAAAAATTGAAAATAGTAAAAAACTCTAAATCCAGAGCACAATACGGCATCTGTTTTTGTTTCTAAATAAAAACTTTCATTGCAAAGACTATTCTCTGCCCAATTATCGAAAAAAAGTTTTTCGTTGTTTATGCTGCACTTTGTTCAACCCCAAGCTCGTGCAAAACTCGCGTAAATGTTCAAATAATTTAGAATTATTTCGTTACTACTATAGCCCAAATGTACCACTTATAATAATAAGAAAAGTAGAAAATGAGTATAAATCGGTACATGAGTAGAAATGGGGACTTTTACCTTACTACTTGTTCGGTGGCTTTAACTTCGTTCATGAAACCCTTAGTTTATCAGCTGCGATGATTCTTCGTCTGCACTTTCGATGGATCGCCGACTTTCTCATATATACAAAAAGTTCGTAGGTGTGTTTCCAAAGCACCCTTGCCGCGAATGAATTAATTGGACGTTTCTGGAATGTAATTCACCAACCTGATCCTCTGCAGTGAAAAGGGGATCGTTTTTCGTTGCACTCGTCTGTCCAGGTATCTGATCAAACGGCCACGCCGATGGATTTGAAAAGCGCGGATTATACTCGCTTTTCAGCATGAACTGAAGCCAGTAAGTGACAAGCATTGCCGATCAAAGAGCAATTACTCGAATCTCTGTTGAAGTTGCTCGATCAAAAGTCTCGATAGAAAGGGGCTCGGCGTTCCTCTTGGTAAAGAGAAACGCTTGAAAGGGACGCTTTAAGAACGACCCTGGCTAGATTCTATGATCGTTACGTAATTGTTATTCGCGCAGTTTTCCCGGAGAAGTCGAAGGCATTGATTACTAATTAAGATTGAATGGGGGCACGTCTTTTGGGAATGAAAATTCTATGGCCATACAGATAATCTACCGAATTACTCTCTCAGACATGGATCAACTACCCGCGCTTATAACTGAACGGTTATCTCTTCCGAAATTAAGATTTCATCAAAGAAGAAGTGTATTTCATACGTTTCGCTAACTGCAGGTGCCATACACTTGGCATCCACATCACAATTCTTATACTTAAGTGTGTAAAACACCCGGTTATAGGTGCTGAGAGTTGACGCAATAATTGTAAATGCTGCCTCCTTCGCAAAACACGCAAGAAATCGAGCGAGTCGAACGAACGCGTTTTCACGGTCAATTATTCGCTCGTTGCGCCGTGTAAGCGTAACGTTACGTTCCATGTTTCATACCTTTTTGCCCCTTCGCTCGTTTCCGAAGCGAGCCAGCGCGATTAATTGATCCGCGATACCATGTCGACTACGAGAGCTCAAACTGAAACATTCCCGCGTAACTACATCATTAACCATCGAAACGCGATCGAAGATTTGACCGTCCCTTGCCACTCCCAATGGTTCACGAGCTCCAGGTGCGCCCCGATTCGAGCTTTACGCCTCCGAAATGCCCCGGTGAATTGTGTGACGGTGTCTTGAAAAAAATCGAGCAGTCACGGGGAAAAATCTGGTCCGATTGCGCGCTAGTACGCCGGGCATTTTCCGAAACATAAAGCTCGCCGGCGGGGAAAGATCGACGGTACACCGTCGCGGCCATCGATTTCCGATAGCACTTACTCGACTCCGCGAGATTCTTGCTGGTCGAGTCTACGGGGCGAGCTTTCCAACTCGCTTTATAACATGCTTCAATTCGACGCGACGAGCAAGATTTTCCCGAAGTGAAAGAAAGCACCGCTGAAACTTCTAACTCTATTCTCATTTTACACTCCACGAGAAATATATAATTCCATTGGCATCATTTGCGTCAGAGTCTCGCGAACGTTCGCCATTTAACGGGAGGCTTTCAACTTTCGGTTGTCCGCGAGGATCCCGTCTGCGAGACTTTTAATCCCCCGAACGCGACGAAAGAAAAGGCGTCGACGGTCGCTTCTGCTACCCGGCCAGCTCGGAACCAGCCGCGAGCCCATGGGATCGTTAAAATTCCAGTCACTTGTAAACGTGCGCTAATTGGATGCTCGCTGTGGGAGGTACGCGATGGGCACGCTGAAAATTTCCAACGAAAATTTGCAAAACAATTACGCAACTCGGGAGCAATTTGCCACGCTGTACGTGCCGCGTTCGACGCGCGAATGATGGCGAATAAACGCGAATTATCCGTCACGGTGCGCTGCCAGATAATGTGATCGTCACTGAGTGCATCGTTTTCTACTCAGTGCTTCGAACTACCGTAGTACAACCCATGAAAAGGTGATTCCACCTGAAAAAGTAACTCGGAATTCTGGAATAAACAAAGAGCTTTTTTATTCATAAAAGTAACATAAAAAATCGCATCATTATATTTCGGTCATCGTCTTACTGTCAGTGTCAAGTTTTTTTAAGTCAAGTTTGTTTAAAAAAAAAAGAAGCTTCCTATGGAAAATAATTTGTGCGAGTAGTTCGACTTACTTTTGCACCTGGAAATACCCTCATTCGAGTTGCATTACCTTTTTCTCTGTACCCCGCACTCGCATCCCCGAATCCCTCGAATTATTTTACCACGCCATCCCGGTGGATGTAACTTTCGCTTTGGAGACCGGCGCTCAGACCCTCCCGGGCGAGAAAATATGTGTAACGCGCGTACGGAGTTCCAGGAGCCCGATAACCGAGGAGGACGGTAACTTACTGGAAGCGGAACGGCTTGGTTAACGCAAACGGGACGCGATAAAACGGTAGACGAGAGTCGAGATACCCCAGCCTGGTTTACACGTAGTTGAAGGCTCTCGAAATCGCTGTTTCCCAGTCAAAGTATACAGGGTGTTGTGTTATTAGCGGGCGGAACTCAAAGGGCAAAATAATTGAATGAAACAAAACCTAACACTACTTAAACAATTGTTAACTCACCGTAAACTAATTCCACATAAAGTGAAACAAACCCCAGGCATAAAACGAAGAGAAAGAAAAAAAAAGAGAAAGCTCAGAAAGAATAAAAGAGCAGGTAAAACGACCGTAGCTTAAAAACTTTAGTGCGCTGAATTCAGCCCTAAAATTTTGCCTACTAATCGCGAACAGCCCTGTATAATCCGACGGAAGTCGTGCCGCGAGTAATGCCCTCGTGAAAGAATATTCTCATGCGCCGTTGGAAGGAACGTGAATCCTCGATAAAAGATCCGTAACTGGCGGCGGGCTTCTTCGCAGAGATAAGAGCCGTATCCTTATCGCCCAGGAACGTTCCCCGGCGCTACGACTTGGCGAACGACGAGCACGAGGACGCCCCGAGCGGAAATTCTACTTTCAACTTGCCCGATAATTGCTTGACATCGCACGGCAGGCCCTCGATGGCCTCTTAATTAAAACAGATGCAGCGGTAAAGGGCGCGGAAAAAGAGCAGCGGCATTCCATCGACGTGGGAGAATCGAACAACGGAATCGGGAAAGTTCGTCGTCCGGTAGAGACGGATTTAATTTCCGGTCCAAGGTGGGACACAGCCACCTAACGAACTTTCTTATCGTCCCTCCGGCTGGCTCTGGCTCTACCCGGCGGCTGAACTTTGAACGATTACCCACAAACCGCCATTCGACCCGATCTACAATCAACAGTATTCCACGATTTCTGATAAAGAGCGTTGGATGCATGAAAATTTGCTGTAATTCGTTAAGGCAGGCAGGGAAACGACAATGTGGAAGAAACGCGGGGTAGTTGCATTAAACGACGCGCGTTTAACACGCGGTTGCATTCATTAGTATGCACCCTGTGGTTCGAACCCTCTTGCCTCACGACCCTCTTCCGGCCTTCCAGGTGTCTCTGATGTCGCCCCTTGCACCGTGAATTGCATTCGCGTAATCTGCCTCTCCGTGCACGCGAGTAACGAGATTCATGCGGACGCTTGGCGGTTTAAGTATCCAAAGTTTCCTCGGTTATGTGCTTTCTAAATCGCGCAATTGCACCGTGATTGGGCAGAAGGAATGGGGGTTATTTTCTCGAGAATTTCGCGTGTTTCCTTCGCTGGCGCGACCATCCCTCGGAACCGCGAGGGTTGTGTAAAAAGGGACATGTGTCGTGGAGCGATATTATCCTAGGAGCTGTTTTACAAGATAATAGTCGAGGAGGTGCAAAAACTTTGGTGCTCCTCTGTCTCGCGTGTGCCTCCACTCTTCGATGGAAAGAGAGAAAGAACTCTGAGTCACCCTGCGTGATATTAATTAGAACCAGTGACACCCACTGCCAGCAGGGAACTATTTAAGTGGATTCACGTCGATGTTACCTTGCTCCTATTTCGCGGCGCGAAGTCCTCCTTGCTGGCCTTCCGTCGCTTGTCCTTAAGGATCATTCTCGCCGCGGCGAACGCCATTCTGCCGGCACTTTCTCTGGCTCTCCCTCGACGATTAAAGAAGACAAGGAGCACGGGACGATCGACCGCGCACAATAAACCACAGCCCGGCACCGGATCCTCGGTTAACAGCGATACTTAATCGACGAAAGAACTGGATTCTTATTGCTTCTCGATCACACACGTTTTACTCGTCGCCGGTCGCGTGTATAAAGGTTGTATACGTGGATTGGAAATTGCCGGCTCTACGTTTTGTACTACACGATATCTACGACTCCTCTTTACCGTATTATCACTTTGACTATGACTAGGGTACGCCGTCTCCTCGGGCCGCCGCGCTTGTGCTTGACTATTCCACTGGGCGGCCGGTGCCTCGCTTCCTTAGCGAAGAGACGTGTTCGCTGAACACTATCGATTACGATATTTTTGAGGGTAAACACAGCCAGGGGTTACGCGCGCGATTGACTAGATTCCGTTCCTTTCTCTGCCTCGTTATCGAGGGGCCTTTATCGCGGCGAGATTGGCGCCGAGCGACGACTCGCGTCGCCGTTTCCCTCTCCGTTTCCGATTGCTTCTCGTGAGTAGCTCGACGACGGGCTCTCGCGGAAGCTCGACGAGAACATTTGCCTGTCGCGATGTCACCGTCACCTCCGGCGGATCCTTCCTTCGCGAGCCGGACCCCTTTGGTAGGTGCAATGTTAACGAGCCGCCTCTCGACTTTCTCGCCCCGAGTTTCTGTTGCGTGTACCGTTGCGCGCCGACCGACTACATTCCAGGCGACACGGGTCGCAGCAGATGAGTCCTCATGGCTCGATCGATCGGTCGTTGGTTGCTGCAATTGTGGCCATGGATCTAGAAAGAAACAGCCTCGGTTTACGGACCCGCGATTCCACCATCTTTATCGCGTCGTCTCGATATCGATCCACCGTGCTCGAGCAACAATGTTTCCAGACGAAAGAATGAGCCGCGCCGTTTGCTAGTGGCTGAATAATTGACAACGCGAGCCCCATCCTGAGGGGTCACTTCGCGTGGCCACTCCCACGCGATCCTAGGTCTAAAATTATCGCGAGGCATTCCTAAAAATGGGCGCTGACTTTCCACTTTGATTTGTTGCCAGTGCGACAAGCCATAGCACCGCTCCTGCCGCGCTGTAGGAGAATTCTTAAGTAATCGCCAGGCTAAAGTTGTCACGAGTCGCCGCTAAAAATGGCGACTAACTTTTACCTTGATTTGTTTGCCAGTGCAGACACGTGCAACGCTAGCCCGCCGTCTAGACGAGGTCTACCGAACGGGCGTTCGCTCTTATGAGCCGCTTTTCCGGGTTACGCTCGTAGTTGTTCTGTTTTTACGCGCAGAAAGGGCTCCACTCGCGGTTGAAGTGGAGGGAAACGCAGAAAACTCCGTGGAAATGAGTTCTGGAGAGTAGTCGACGAGCCCTATTGAGAATGGTGGGGAGGCGAGTAGAAGGGGCCGTATTTGTGTCTGGCATCGACCGCGGAACTTTCACAATTAAATTTGCTCGTCTAACACCTCGACAGATCTCGCGGAAGGGGGAAAATTGTTAAGAGCGAAGCGTCTTTACATTCTACGTTTATAGAATATAGAGGGAGACGAATTCGAGCGGTGAAAGGTGTCTGAATCTGTCAGACTCGGTACAACCTTTGAGGTACATGCTCCAACTGCTCAACTAACTCAGCACTCAACTAATTGTAGGCTACACCACTGGAGAGTGTACACAGTGGACACGCGCAGGGGTAACTTTGAAACTAAACCTGCCGCCGCAATGTGATACACTTTGATCTCCATTCGGTGCCAAATTGTGACAAATACAGTGAAGAAGTATCACTTAAAACGTTTCCTAAATTAATCCTAACCCGTTCTCGTGAAGCAAGGGTCGCAGCTCGCCTCAAGAACTCAGAAGAACTTAGCACAAATCCGTCCTCGTTTTCTGTTACCACTGTTTTTACGATAATTCCAGAGAGAAGTCTCGAGTTCCATGAAAATCTCACGGAGCTACAAACCCCACACAGAATAATTCAATTTGCACGTTAATAGCGCGGTACCGCGCCCGGTTTATCGCGGCACCGGCTGCAATTCGCGGAAAAATCGCGCCTGTCCTTCGTCAGCCAGCTTCGCGGAGCGTCCGTCGACGGATAACGAACGTCTCTCCGTCGCTGGATCTCGGGAGTGACGGACGAGACCGTGTTACGCGGCAGGTTGTAACGATTCCGGGAGCGAGCCAAGTTAAATCGCCTCGCCCACGCAATTAGACGCAGACCTCGTTGCCGTAATTCGCGTTTCGCTCTAACGAGACGCGAGAATCCCGCGATAAGCCCGCGTCACGGGTCAGGACGTGTCACGGGAACGGTGGAGGAAGTTTAAATCGATGCAGCGGACCGTGTTATTCGCGCCTAATGCAGGGCCCAGAGGACGACGCGCCTGTTCAGGACGTCCGATGGAGCTGAATTTACGGCGCAGAGACGATTCGATGCCCGCGAAGTTCCTGCGAAACGTGGGGCAACGATAATACATCATCGGTCTGCCAAAATTTCACGGAGAACGTTTGGAGAGATTGAATGGAATATGGAAATTTGAAGGTAAAGACTCAGCGACTGTCAGAGTCCTCCTCCCGGAGCAGAGTAGCTGCATTGACTACGATAAGGCACTCCACCGTGGAAGTTGAACAATTAGACACGAAGCTAAATGATTAAACGTATCGCTACGTCACTTGATTCTCTTTTAGTCACTCTTAAATGCACGAGAGGTGTTTCGTGATCGCTGAACGACCCACTTAGCAGTTTAAAAAGCGTGCGGATGATAATCCGCCAGCCAATGAGACCGAATTGGGTTTAGATAACAAAGCAGAAGCCAAGAAGTGGCGTTTTACGATTCCGGCACGGCGGGGAAACGTAAAAGGCACGTTAAAAATGCTATCTGACGGCGGTGTTGTTACAGGTTGCCTTCCGAGGCGTGGCCGTGCACGTACGTCTGGATCTACTTAATCGATTCCGCCTAGGCAAACAGCCGACCTACTGAATCCCCATTCGAGTACCTCCAACTGAACGACACGCTGAATTTTTCCGAGGCGACCGAAACGCGCACGGAGAAGTTCTTTAATTCCTAGTCACGGTCTCTCGGTTCCTCTGTAACGGTTGAATAAATTATGCCCCCGTTATCGATCCGCCGTTTGTAATCTAAAGTCAGACACGCGCGAATGTGTTTCCGCGAAAGCTATCTGGGTTCGATATCTATCGCCAATGACACACCTACGGCCGACCTCCGTGCGCCTTTTTCCTGGGAATAATTTCGGCGCAGTATTTTCAATACACTACGTCCCTTATTCGGGGCCGTAAGTGTTTCCCTTCGTGCGCAGCCGGCCAAGGAAAAAGGGTGAACGATTTGATCCTTCTCCGATAGCAGGATGATGGCAGCGATAGTTCGAATGAAGGAGTAATAACGTCGATAAGAGCTGGCTATTGAAAGTCCAATAGGACCTCTCCAGGGCCAGGTTCATTGAAAAATTGCAATTTCTAGCCGGCCAGGTCTCGCAGCCTCCCTACACAGAAACGAGCGGATTTAATTGGATGCGTGGTCGATCGATCCAACAACCATTCCACCCTCGAAATTAAAATATCGGATATCCTCTTACTCTGCCGCGGGTGCATGGGAACGAATCCTATCGTGTGACAATATTTCCTTCTGGTCCATTGCAGGCCTGCCTATCCTGAAATCGTGTCTGGAGCCTGTTTCGTTCCGTCGGGCCAGCGAAACGATACGATAAATGCGGTCGGCCAGCCGCGAAATCGGATCGTCGATAACAAATTCTCGGAGGAAACCGTCCTGGAGGAATTCGAGGGGGATTACTTGGATTTTAGCTCCCGCTCCCGACGACGAAAACCTCGCCCCCGTTTAAAGCAACGACGTGTCCGAAACGGAAAGATTAATCTACCCTCTGGCCTACTTCGTGGCGAATAAAACAATCGTGTTCGGCGAAAAACACGTGAATCTTCATATCAATGACCAACAATCCAGTTTTTGCCCCAAGTCATTCGAATTAGGAACTGTGAAAGCATTGAGAATATTCGAGGGGGGTTCAAACGTTTTGTAAGCGACACAAGGGTGTTACGATTCCTAGAATCATCTTTAGAATCACTTTTTCATGGTATAATCTTTAATCAAAGGGTATTTAACAATGACGTTCAATAGGGTAGAGTGAGGCTAAAAGTCCGGCGGGTAAAAAGTCCCGAATGCAAAATCTCCATTTGTAAACAATCGATTGAATATTGCAGCATAACTATGTTGATGACAAGGGTAATGAGCGTTTTGGGGTTTTCGTGCGTGTCATTTGACGCCTTTGTCATTATGTACACCAAGAAGCGAAAAAAGTACGTCGTTTTTGTTGTGTTATTCGAAGTAAACCACAGTTTAACAACGTATAAGGTGAATACGTTAAGGTTGCATGTTTCTTTAGTAATGTGTACATGACATTGTTTATTTCTGAATGATAATATTTTCGAAACTATATATCGGCGAAACTATAGAGGTACCATTGGAGAAAAAGTCCCTTACTTATATTTTTGACTTATATTTTTATTTTTTCTTACAGAAGTCATGTTAAAATACTGAAAAGAGTTGTTGTCTTTGTTGAAGCAAACCAATTAGGTAGTAATGTAAAAAATTATATATCTTTTTTCCTTTTTTTTTATATTAAGATAATTTGAGTTTAAAAATAAGGCTAAACTGCTTAAAAGAGAGTTATATCTCGAGCCAAGATTATTGTGCAATTTTTTATTCAAGCCGAATATTTATCGCGTATTTTCATTGTTTTGTTTAAAAAAAGATTGCCGTAGTATTTCCTTTCAATATTGTATACCAAAAAAATTGGTTTAATAAATATTTGTTGGTTTCAAAAGAGTTTTTTACTTATTTTGTTTTATGTTACGCGAAAAGCTGGTTAGAAGATATTAAGGACTTTTTACCCCAAGCAATTGACTTTTTACTCCATGCCCGGGGAACACATTTTGTGATATAACTCAACAAAAAATAACGCTATTAACCAACAACTTTGTAAAAGTAAAGCATAATAGTTGTAGTTTATACTAAATAACACCGTATATCTCTAGATTGTTATTACTAAATTTTACATAGGTTTTAGCCCCACCCTACTCCACATCCTGTGCCGAATTTTAAAGCATTCCAAGTCCCATCCTGCTTGAAAGAACACGTCGAGGTTTAACGATCTTCCAAGTGATTCAAACTTGCTCCAAGTATCCCGCATCTCACTGGCCACGGTAGTGTCAGACTCTAAGTAAAAATAGCCGCGCATCAATGCGATCCTAACAAGAACGTATCCGCGTGTTATCTCTGTTCCGCCGGGACAAGCAGAATTCGCAATCAGTTGTTACTCCTGTCACGAACCCCTCGTTTCGACACTGCGGGTCGTCGATGACGCGGCCTCACCTCCGGCGGCCGCTTGAAACTCGATTAAACGACTGCTGATGCGACGTCGCGACGTCGAGCGCGATGCCACCGGAAACTGGATTAACGTCGCTTTGTATCGGTCTCGCGTGCGTTCGAGGACGAACGTCGGGCTAGACAAAAGCGACAGGGGAATAATAGGAAGGAACGGCGGAGGGAAAAAAAAATAACACGGGGAAAGACAAAGGCGGGCGCGAATGGTGGCCGAGATAGGAATGGGTGTGGCTTTGAACAAACCGCCACCGACGTTCCCGATGTGTCGCGTTTGCACGGAAAATCGTCACGTCCACTATCCATCGCGTAATAAGCAGCGACGAGCTTCGAAGGCCTTCGAGTCGCTTCTAACGTGCGATAGAAACTTTGAATCACTTGAAGGAGGGTTCAAGTTTCAAAGATTCTTTAAAAATTGACGGAGACTGGAAACTATTTACGCGTCCTTTCTTTTAATTACAGGACGGTACAGAGAGCAAGCTAATACGTGAATGATTAACCACGAAAGTGCCTGGTCTGAAAAGGCCCCAAAGGGTCCACTGCTACTTGGCTGGATGTTCGATAGCCGTGATGTCGACGCAACAATGACGAAGCAGCGTGACGAGCGTGTATGCACGCTGCTGGTATGCGGAGAAACCGAGTCACTGGGCTATCGATGGCGTGGCTGGTTGTTTAGGTTAACAGCCCCCAGTCACGCACGACAGAACCAACGAATGGGACGAGCCTATATGGTCCTGGACACACTACCCGCCCGCCCGTCCTTCCCTTCAGCTCACTTTATCGCTCGCTTTCTGCGTGCTCCAATGGCCAGCACTGTGTCCTCGGCTTCGACCGGCGAGCTTGTGCCTCGAACGTGTGCAAAGTGTCCACACGTTGCGTGAAAATCGCCCGTTCGGACGATACTTAACTTTGTCACCCTCTGAAAGCTAGCTGGGACTGATTGAAGAGCCATTTCCCACTGTTCCTCGAGGTGAAGCTCTATCTTAACGAGCTGGTGCTGGAGGAGCTGATGAATAGCTTCAAAATCTTCTATTTGAAGGAATTGCTTGTGTATGCGTGGCCAGATCGAAGAGTATCAACTATGGTTGCACAGTATGTTCCGCGAAGACAAATACTCTCTTGTTTTAACAAGACTCGTGCCAAGAATCGAGTTCCACATTGACATGAAAAAGGCCACTCGTGAAGATATGTCTAGCGATTCCTTTCCTAAATCCACTGAGCTGTCTGATCAGAGTTTTTAATTGAACTATAAGACAGATTCATCAATGAACTAACGACTGAGTTCGCCAACGCCTTCTAATATGTGCTAGTAGGACATACAATGGCAACACCCACGGCTACGTCGCACCCTGTCGTGTGACTCTCGCGTCCATAATTATCCGATAAATTCGCAACGTTGTTTCGATAGACATCCCCGTCCCCCAGCGACAGGATTGCTCGCTAACGCCTCGAACCCGTGAATTTATTACGCAAGCTTTAAACGGAGTCCCCCGTTCCTCGTCAAGTATATAACCAGCGAAAAGGGACGCAAGAGACAAATTCCCGCTCGTTCGCACGAGAAAATTGCGATTTCGAGAGGAAATCGGGGTCCCCCGTCTCCTCCGCTCGGAAGTTCCCGGGAAGGTCGTTATCAATAATGAGGGAAACACCGGCAGATCGGGCCCGTTCGACGAAAACGATAAATTAGGAACGAACTGCCTGCGCCCCGGAATCGCTTAACGAATGTTTCATTAAATCTGTCTTCCTGCTTCCTGGAACACCTACAGGCGTATCGTCCCCACGACATAGGCTGACTTCTGGGTATTTCAGCGGAGAATTTGCATTCCACAGAGAGACGAACGAAACTTTTATCCGCCGCGCACAGCTTTTATTCGTTGTTTCTACGAGTCAGAATAACAGGGTCGTTTGATGCCACAAACGAACGATTCAGCATTTCTAATTGAACTTCCCATTTGAAGATCCTTTTCCAACCACACCGTCCTCAATTCTGATTGCAACTGTCATCCCCGCGAGCAAGGAGTGTCTAAAATAACGAAGGATGCATTCAGAGTTCCCATGACCTGGTCAGAAGTTTAGAGTTCGCAGAGAACTTCTAGTTAGACTTCATTAGAGCCATCCCAAAGTATCGAGGGAGTAAGGGGGGTGAAATAGACATCGAGCCGACTGGATCAACCCTGCTGCATCCGCCAACAGTTGAGGCTCGGCAATGATACTACCAGACTACCACTGGCGTCAGGCTCGAACAATTAATAACTACTTAGTCGACTCGCAGAGCAATGGGAGCCTGGCGGCGGCTCGAGAGGAATCTTTCCGAAAATCGCGTCTTCCGCGCGTCCTGGTCCATCTTTGTTACTCCCGCGGGAACTTGGTGTGGAGGGTAGTATTGATCACTCCCATGCTGCGCCCACCTCCACCCCCTACGTCCTCCGACCTCTGTTTTCCATCCTCCGTTCTGCATCCTCCGTCCTTTATCCTGCACCCTCCACCCTGCCACCAACTTTTCATCTTTCGTCCTTCGCTCGTCTAACCCCCTCCCCCGAGCTCTTCATCGATAAGCGCTCGGAAGCGTGTCGCGATATAGGGCATCCCGCGAGATTATCATCGATCTACCGCCACATTTCTCCGCAAATTGACGACCCGGCTGCCCCCGCTGACGTCCAACGTCCGGCAGTTCCCGCTTACAGGGATCAGAGAGAATTAACGCGCGGTACTTGCACGCGACTCGGTGTTCCCGAGCAGCGGCGTTAATCGTCCGTCGGCAAAGGGAGCGCTTTCTCTGATAAAAAAAAAATCTGGTAATCCCAGTCTGAATGGGCCGCGGAGCCGGGGATCCAGGAGCTTCGCGCTTTTTGTCCCGCGCGCGTGCCGAATCCCCTTTTCCCAGCGAGAACTTTTCACGTACCGCCGCGACAGGATTCCCTCTGCCACCGCGAAACTACCCGGCAGCCCCCGAACGCCGAATATGAGACCGAGGATCGAGGATTAGCGGCTCCGCAGCGACAAAGGCTGCCCCTCGCGCGCAATCGATACACCCTCCTCGCTGAATATCGCCTGGCATCCGCAGTCCCACCGCGAGATTTACGAGGTGGATGCACAGCTTGCGGCGAGTAAGCGCGAAAAATATTCCTGAATCGCGCCCGATCTCCATGCATCGTTTCGCGCAAGAATTAACTAGAAGCCTCCACGTTCCATTAACTCGTTCCAGCGACGCGCTCAGACAGGGGCGAGGTATTCGTGGCACGCCGAGGGGGATGATTTATAGGGGATCGTCAGCGAGGACGGGTCCAGGGGAAGCGTTTCGCCGCTGACGACACTGGATCGTCGCCAGACCCCTCGCCAATCCCCGGGATGCAAAATTTCCTAGTTACGTATTAAGTGAATTCGAGGGCTTGTCGCGTGTGCCGCGGGCAAAACGACGGAACAAATTCGCCGACTTGGGAACTCCTGACGTCACGGGAAGTTGGGGCACCACGTGCACAATGAAAAGGCGATTTGCGAGCGAAGGGGGAGCGTTACGCAGGGGTGACTCCGCGGAAGACAGTCTGCACCTGTTGCCGTTGTCAATAAACCTGCCCTGAGCGAAATTTCTTATTGTCCATGGCTCTCGGGCTGCGGCTGAGCAGCGACCCTTCTTTTCACGGCGGAAGACAATGTAACGTTTCATCATCTATTCAGGAGAAACGTTAACGAAGCGGGCCCACCAACTGGCGCGCTATCAAAACTACGTTTAACGACCGAACGCTTTGAGCAAACGGACTAACGCTGCCTTTCCGGTTCATGGGGGAAGCAATTAACTGATTATCCCGCGACATGTCGCCGTTGGTATTCTACTGGATTGTTAAAGCAGCGGTTTGTGGAATAGGCACGCAGGTCTACCGCGAAAATTTTGAAAGAAAATTCTGAACTTTGTCAGAGTTTCAGGCACCGCAGAAGGAGGGTAGTTTTCTAACGAATTCAAGCTGAATGCCACAAGCTCTAGGTCATGTCAAGTTATTCAACTCTTTCGGGGGAGTACCGAAGGCGAGGAACCACCCCTTTTATGGTAAAGCTTCTTATTCTTCTCACCTCTTTTCTTATTTGAAGAAAGTCTGAAGCCCGCTTCGCGCAATAAGAATTTACATGTCCCCAGAATTCCGCGGTCCCGATTGGCAAGAGCGTGCCTTCAGCGAATAGCTTTTCAATTTTCCATTCGAGCAGCGCCAGGACGAACGGTCGGGGCTCGTTATTAGGGGGATGGCACGTCCGGGAGAAGAAGAGCGGCAGCTCGAATTTGGGGCAACGTCTTCGACTGGTCGGGCAGGAATCTCGCGGGCGGTTACACGCTCCGCGACCGCTTATCGAAACACGGGTGTTTTACACCGAAATCGGCATGTGTGCACGCTGTGTGCGTGCGCGTGCGTACGGGTGCGCGCGCTAGGTATCCAGGTTCACGTCCTACTTACGATATCGAGCTGCAGGAGGGCAGGGCACGGCGCGAAACTCGTTCCTCTCATTGACTATTTATCTGCGAACGCTCCAACGGCCGCCCATTCTCGCCCCCTCGTTCAACATCGAGATGAAGAGTGTCTGAGCGGCCGTGAGCAACAGATTACGCTGTGGACAGGCGTTCGGGATTGAATGCGATAATGAGAACGTGTTTATCCGCTCGAGTGCCCTGATTCCCCACTGGAATGTCGAGAAACTAGCTACTGGAGGACGTACAGGGAAAGAGCGTGAGAAATTAGCAGCACGCACAGGCTACCATCAACCCCTAACTACACTGGTCAAATATGGAAAACACAACTACACCCCCGGGGTAGTTTTCTAAACCAAATTTTGATAAGAGTTTTAACTGGACTGAAATGTAAAAAGTTGGGGTACGTTTGTTCCTCACCAGCGTAGCTAAGGGTTAACTTTCTAATATTTATTCTGTTAACGACTGGCACACCTCACAACGACGCCCCTACCTCACAGGGAATCCTTACCGAATAAGAGACAGTTGAACACCGGCCAAGTGAAACTGTACGGTCATTCTTGTTACAGAAAGGGATCCTGTGATCGACTCCAACAAGATGGAAAGGGTCATGAACATGGAAATGGTAGCTCTGGACAGAGTCGATCGTTTCCAAGACCCAGTTGCCCGTCAGCATAAAGCGCAACGATACTCTAGACCCGAAAATATCGCTCCTTCCTATCGTCCCTTCGCCCACGTTCAAACTTGTTCGAGTAACCCCCAATCCACATCCCCTAACACGCTTCCAGTGCCAGAAACTGGGAGACTCTCTCGAATTTCGTTCCCCATCGTATCGATTCCCATCAGACTGAGAACCTGAGCAGCTCCTCGCGTGACCAAGCGGCCACTAGCGTTTCCGCGCGACGCGGAAGCGGAAGAATCGCGGGAGGAACGTGGCTATCGAAGACGGCGCAGACACGGGGCGGAAAGGCAGCCAGGAAACGAAGGTAAAAGCGACAGGGAGATGCATCGCGAGGGGGCACGATTGTCCCTGGGTATCGACGGAATAAATCCAGCCTATTTAAAGCGGGCCTGGCTACTTCCACGAGAAGTGGAATCGCCTTAAACGCCGATGGTGCGACGAGGCCGCCCGTTTATCGTCGCGCGACAACCCTCGCGCTGTCCCTCGAGAGAAGCGGAGAAATACTCTGAAATCGTACGTCAGTTACGCGGGGATATCGACGTATTCATCAGCTACAGCCGTGCCGGCTCCCCTGGAGCGTGAAAGGAACTCCAGCCCCTCGTCTATCGCGTCGCGATTAAATCCAGCAAAGGCAGAGTATTGGAAAAAGTGCGACTTTCATAGTAACGAATTGTGTTACTAAAAACGTCAATTGTGTCTGTAGGAACCTTCCTCGAGGATGTTACGACTGACGTCCTGTGTATTTCAGGGAAATTTGTTGTGGGAAATTCGATCTTCCTTATAAACTGTTTCACGATCCTGTCACTATTTCTTCTTTCCTCCACAGGAGGAAGTGATTCGAGTTTTATAGCTGAGCTATTCGTTGGCACAAGTCGGAGACGTTTTAGGAACTGCTCAGGGAAATATCAATGATACATATTTGTCAGGTGGACACTGGAAATATTTTTGCGAGAACTCCTCGCCTATATTCTCCAAAATAACACGTCTTCCTGAAAGTGTGACAGGCAGGGCTTGTTCCAAGCTCAACTTCAGCTTCGTCAATAATTTATTCCAGTTTCTCTTGGTCGATGACCTTCCTCGAAGATCATTCCTGGAAATAGAAGGCGACGAAGGTGCAACGACTCTGGTACTTCTTACTGCCATGCACGATGGTAGATAGTGACAAGGCAGCCCGACTGTCCGAGCCACATAAAAACAGCGTTATCGCGAGACGCGTGGAAGGTGAGCGTTTCGGAAAAAGTTCGTTCTCAGTCTCACGCGACCGTTACTCGAGGCCAATCGCCTAATTTCGTGTGTTTTGCATTAGGGTCGAGTACCTTACGGCGCGATCAATGGCCCTCGTTTATTTCTCCCGTCGGTACGTTACGATCTTCCGATGCGTATCTACCCCCATCGATAAATAATTAAACCTCAGGTCTCCAGAAAGTTTAGATTGACTCGAGATTGCAATGTCGCGTGTGATTTCAACGAGACGAAGATTTGGGAGGTATAGGACGCGCGTGGGAAAAATTTCCCACGGTCCGGTGAAGAAAATTCAATTTTGTGTTTGCTCAGTGGGCGGGTGTAATCTGGAGTAAAGTGTTAGCTCGTTAACGAGGGTAATCGGCGAGTTAAGGAACATTGTTTCAGGCACGCGTGGCCTAACGACCATCAGCATGCAACACTCGTATTAATTGCTATAATTCGATGGACCAGGCAACAGGTTTTGCTGATTAGAGGCCGGTGAGTGGTTTTTGGGATGCGTTCCCCGATATTGAATCAGAGACACGATCGTTACCGTGATTGTCGCGTGAAAACTTCGCGGACGGGATAAGTCGCATGCCATACGACGAGATAAGGTAATGCCCAAAGCCATTTTATAAGTTCACCGGGCTTCCATAATCTGGTTATCGATTCAATATGCTAAACGACGGTGGGCGTACCTCCGACGTGCACGGTCTAACGCAACATGGTTACTGGTACGCTCAATTCATAGTTTCGCGAACGTAACTCATTGATATTCCCTTCTGCTTGCGAACGTTGCACGAGAAGAAGAGTAGGCAGCAGGAATTACCAAAAATCTACCACTGCGGTTCTTAAATCCGAAACCACGAGGTCTGACCAACCAACTTGGTCGTACCATGAGATCTTATATTAATTAGAAGCAGGAATTAACCCAGACTTAAATTCTGAATACTTAAAGCGGAGAAGCTTCTTTTAAACCCGAAGTATTTTAATTTCAATCCAACATAGAAACTACGTGCATTGCAATCTAACACGACTGTCATATAAAGGAGGATTAAGGAAATTAACTGGAATTCCATTTCCCTAATATTCTTCCCCGAAATTCTCGTAGCGTCTGCTACATCGAAGCCTGAACGTTTCATTGGCGATTCTGTCGCGAATTTCATAGCCACGAGTGAAAAGGATCGACCGAGATACCTTATCAATCTCGTCCACTCGCGGTTTATCGTGTCTGTCCAGGAACGTCTGTATTCCCTTGATTACGCTTGTCGCGCGTTTGCGAGCCGGACGCATTGTATCGTGGTAGCATTCCCACCAATTAAAATGGACCTCGCTGAGCTAGTTCGCCCTCGAGCGGCATTTTCAGCGTCGATTATCAAACACCTACCGCTGCACTGGCAACAAATCAGCATTAACAAAGGAAAGCTCTCGTTCCGGCGAGCTAGCGGAGAGTCAATCGTGGCTGGGCATCGTAAAACGTTGAACGCGCGGAATGCTTAAAAGCGTGTCGATTAAACGGCCCTCGGCTATTATTTTACAAGAACGAGACAGGCAGCGCGAACTCTCGTTATCGAGGCCCGAGGAATTCGACGTTTTGCGAGCAGAAATGCCAGCCGTCTGGGAACACCGTTGCTGAAATATTTCAGCGATTCCATTGAACGCTACGGTACCATTGGTTCGCTTTAATCGGGCTGTCTAAAAGTGGAGAACGAGCACAGTGGAAATTCAATTATGTTAATTAATAGATGGATGCAATTATTCCCTTGTACGTGATACTTTCGATGCCAGCGATCGTGGCTGTTCGATACCATGCATTCTTGCTAATTTCACTACTTTCATATTCAACAGTAGAATGGTCAATTATTCAGTTGATTCAATTATTCGGGTAAAAGAAGTTTAAATAATCGAAGTTCTACTGTACTTGTAGAATCGATCAAAGTGAGGCTCGTTTCTTTTTTCATTGATATTGAACGTTAATTCTGGGCCAAGGAAACTCTCGTTGAATAATGGTACTGTCACCTTTTTTATCTCTCCTCTTCTTATTGGTATTTTTAAACGTCGAATGCATCGTACGCTTGTGCAATGCGGAGCGAGTTAATGCCAAGCGATTCGAGCATTTCCTTGGCCAGCTCGAAGAAACGTGGGTGCACGCATTCGTCCGTGATTGGGACGCACGTGGTCATCTTCACCCTCCTCGAAGGGGTAACTTGACCTTCCCCAAGACGCCGCGTGTACGCGCGATGAAAATATATCTCACTGGCCGACGTACGCGTATACGAGAATGTTCCTGGAAATTTCGGTGCCCGGTCTCCTCCAGACCCTCATTTATTATCACGCTTGAAACTGAGAAATTAATTCCATGCGCGGTGCGCGCGACGGAAAAAGGAAGTAACAGCTTGGCGACAAATTACGATCCCTTCAGAGAACACTTTTGCTAATACACGGAATGATTAATGACCCTCTAATTAAGGGGCACTTCTACGCAGGATCGTGCACGTTTCTCGACGGTCTCGCTTAATTTATGAATATATATGCATGCAGCATATGGGGAAATTGAGCACGTCATGTGTGTATCACGTGCAGTACTCGTGCGACAAGGATCGGGGACACATGTCAGGCTTTTATTATGCACGTTTTGAAGAATCTACTTGATACAACCTCATGTGGGCTCGATCTATCTACTCACTTTATGACAGAATCAAATTTCTTTTAGAAATTGTGTACTGAGAATCAAGTTTTCGGATAATCCTATCGTTAACAATCACAAGGGACTTGTCAATAAAGTATCTCTAGGATATCTTCAAAAAATCTCACAAAAGATTCAGTGAAACTGGTCAAGGAACGTGACAGAACCGAAATCTAAGTAGTTCGAGTCAATGGTTTGTCAGACGATCAGAGTTTCCACGCTAATATCGCGCCCCGTGGGAAAGTATCCTCGATAGGCGATAGCCTCAGCCTTTTCATCGAGGGTCTAAGTGAAGAAAAAGCCGTTCGCCAAGAGGAAATCCATTTCCTGTCGATGGAGGGACGGGAGAGGGCACCTTGGCTCCGAAAACGGTCTCACTCACTCGGCCGGAACTTCGATTCGCCCCGACTTAAAACGGCTCCACTCTCGAGACGGCACAAAAGAACCGCGAACACTTGCCCTCAACTGCACGCACACCCCTCGTGCACCGTTTCGGGGGTAGGAGGGGATGCATTCGCGGAATCGTCCACCGATCCCCGCCATTTTCGCCATAATCACTGATACCGCCGTCGGGTGGGACGACCCCTTGCCGCGGGCGTCCCTGATTCTCGTGTACCACCGGAAATCCCATTCTCGTCTCGCGGTACGTCGGCCATGTCGCGATAGAACTAACTAGCTGTCTTGGGGGTTGAACACCGAGGAGGATGAAGTGCGAGGGTGACAGGAACAGTGTGTGTCAGAGGTGGAAAGACAGGGCAAGAGGGGGCAAAGGTGAGAATATCCAGGAAGAATGAAAGAAGAAACGATGCTGGTGTGCCGGAGGGCGAGAAGAGGGTTAAGATAGGGCTGCTCTAGGGAACTGGTTTCACAGGGGGTGAAATAAGTAACCGCTAGCAGACTTACGTGCTCGATGGTGGGCAGATGGGCCGTGACTGACACCCCCGGTGCCGCCACGCGCCCCCCGCGCACCGACTCCGCGATTTCCAGGGGTGAGAGTGCGCAAGCTCGAAGCCCCGCACGACCGCCACGATCAGAGCTTCTCCGGAGCTTGTCCCGACCCCCGAGAGCATCATCCCTGTCGGCCGACCGTACCAACGACCAATGTGCTCTAACGCGCGTCCTCTCCACGTTTACGCGCGCCATCGTCCAGGGTTGAACGTCTTTCCCTTTTGGGCTCGTGGCTGCTGCCGGGACCCAGCTTCCGGCTGGTCACCACACTTTTATCCTCTCAGCGAGATCGCGCGAGACACTCGAGGGAGAAATGGAGGCACTTGTACGGTGAATCGTAAAGATGCTCCAAGTTTCGAGCGTGCAATGGCACGTGGCTACTATGACCTCCACTAGGGAGAAAATTGAACCTGTTAAGTGGGGTGGAAACGTCCCCGTGTGTATTCAGCAATGATGAAACACGGATTAAGTCGTCTTGTGTACAGTAGATGCTAGAGGCTGGTCCCAAAACTAGTTTCACTCCTTTTTACTAAATGTTTTATTCAATTTTTAACTGTTTTAGCTATTCTACCGATCCTGGATATCAATTAGACCTGAGTGGAGGAAAACTCATCCACGAAGCAAGCCCAGGCCCTGATGGTTTCCATGACCGACAAGCATGGACAAAGGACTCGTTTATTTGATATTTCAACCCCAGGATCCACCGTCAAAGTACCTGCATTGTCGCCCCGTGAATCAAATCCAGTCGAAATCGCATCATCAACGAGAGATTCAGCAGGAGAGCTCGTGAAACGTTGGGAAACAGTTAGCCCGCAGTGGAAACCGGAGGATTCAACGAGATTCGATTGAATCTCGATGCTCGCGACACGGACGTTCTTACGAGCCTGACCCGAACACCCTCCAGAGATCCATCGAAGGTAAAAACGCACGCTGATGTCTCTATTCCGCATCCAAGCCGATCGATCGGTCGAAACCGCAACGACTGCCATTGCGGTTTTGCCTGGCGATTGTGTTTCGCGGCATCATCGAGGCGGTGTACTTGACCGTGCCACCGTTCCACGATTAGCTTCCGGCCGGTATCCTGATTTCGCGAAAGCACGCCGCTGACAGTGGATGCGGCGTCCTCGATCGAGCGCGTGAACAGCCAGAGATATTGCATTGCGAGCATCGAAAGTGGGTGTGTTATAAATAAACTGATTTCCACGCAGGTAGAACCTACCCCCGACAATCTTCAACGACGCGCGATACCTATTCAAGAAGTGTATGATCGAAGGAAACACCAAGGCAATTGAATATGCAATGTTAAGAGAGGAGCAATCTTCATGAAACGAGGGAGCTCGTGATATTTGCAGCCTTATAATTCCTCATAGCCCCCTCGCTGTGTTTAATTACTGTTACCAGCCAACAACACCGCCTCTCCTCCACTAAACCTTCCACCTAAACGAGGGAACCGTGTATGACTAAGGACCCGACGCTCCGAGAATTATGGCGTCTTAAAATTTAGAGCAGGGGGGGAAAGTTCGCCTGCCAAACAGGTCGTTCTAATTAAAACGCTGTTTTTCTGTACCGCGCTCTCCGCGAAGCAAGTTGATACCCGTGGCCATTGTACGTACGGCTGGAAAGTTTAAACTGGGTCCGGGGTAAAATGGTTTCCTCCGAGCGAGTGGGTGGTTCGTTTACAAAGGATGCCACGCGGCGAAGGAAAAAATGTATACAAAATGAGGGTGTATTGAGTGTCGAAGAGCCGGCCGCGTTAGCCGACTGTCTTCTCGGGCTGCTGGGGCGCTTTTGTGAAACTTCCTTTGGAAAATATTGACAGGTGCCACCGGCGCGCTCGCCTGACGTGCATTACACAAACGACTTCCAAGAGCCGCGGAGCTTTCCGATGCTATTATTCCCCGACGCGGAATGAAATATCTCTCGATTTCCTTTCCACCGACAATGTTGAGGGAAAAATAACTCGAGCTTCCCTAAATGCCCAACGATTTATCGGAATTTCTGCTGCGTTTGTCCCGATGGTTGGTCAGCCATTACAATTTCAATCAGCTCGCGTGTCGATGTTCTTCGATGCTTCTCTTGCACTTCTGCCAACCGACGTCCCTATCGGACACGTGAAATGCCTTCCGACACGACACTTTCCTGTCACCTCTCTTCTGTCAACTGAATTTTCTTCTATAAACTTAACGCTCTTCTCTGAGCACGACTTTCTTCTACCAGCTCCGTTTTATCAACCCAACACTCATCTGCCTACTCTTCCGATTCTCCACTTTCAATTCCCTCCTGTGAAAGAAAGACTCGTGCGCCGCCATCGAGCCAGCGAGGGTCAAGAGCTTCGTCCAGGCACACGAAATCTTTGCTCGAGGCGGAAAGTGGCAAACACCGTTGACCTACTCCACTGTGAGCCTGTAGCGTCGCAGTTTCGCGACACCGGCGACAAAACCGCCCTGTCATGGTCCAAGGTTCTGTTAGTTTGCAATTAGTCAGCGACTAAACGTCGCCAGCACCGCCGAGCTGGTGTTTAAGCTTCAACGGCAATGCTGCACGCGCTTGCTCGATGGATGTTGCTCAATTTCCTCGGAAACGAGCGAAGCATCGTCATTTTCCTTTGACTCACAGCGGTTCGGAAAATCGACGGCGGAACGAGTGGAAAAGGGCCTTCGAACGCTTTCATTTCTCTCGCCAGGGCTCATGCAGCGTCATCTGACCTTGATTAAAGAAAAAGTAAAGCACATAACGCGAGAAGCATTGCATCCCAGGATAATCTGGACAGAGTGCTCGCTCGTTCCTTCCCAAACTTTTCCCCGAGCGAATTTGCATTCACTTGACTCGGGCACCGGCAGAAACAGGCGTGAAAGAAATGCCTCTTCAGTTTACCGCGTTAGATATTAAAGGGAAAAGAAGAAATGGGGTTTTAAGGAAACGTAAAGAAATTCAAAGGGAAGCTGTAATCCTTTTCTTTCTTTCTTAACGTCAGAGGCAAGGTAAGTATCTCCTCCGTATCCTTTTTCAATGTTGCAACCACTCTGCAGTCGCGGAATGACAAATTGTTCCCTCAGAGATTCTATCAAAGAGGATACGAACTGACTATAGACACGACTATCTCGACCGCCCTAATCGACCAACGGTATATATGTAAACCGCAGGATTGAAATTAATCTTTTAGTAACCGTTTACGAGTCGTCCGCCGAGGATGCGCTCATTACGCTTTCATAACGCGTGGGCGACGGCGGGGCAACTTTCGATGACAACTTCTCCCATAAATTAGTCGGGGAATGCAATTAAAATTTAAACGCCTACCAGTTCGAGGGAACGATGCAAAGAGCAACGACGACGACGCTCTTAACTCTCCCATGCGGATCTCGATGCGTCGGGTTAAAATTCGGCGAGGCCGTGGTACCGCGAAATTTTTCGATGGATACAGAAATGGTATTCGCCTGCAACGACCTCGAGGTTATCTCGGGGAATATAAATTCTGGACTTTGCACCCGCGATAGAGCATTCCCTTGGAGGAATGCACGATGCAAGACAAAGTTTTCTCTAATTTCTGCGCCAATTCCCGTGCTCGCGATCGATGCATTAATATTCACCATGGAGTGGCTGTACGAGACTCTGTGTAAGGTGGGATGAAAAATGGCCTGTGTCCCCGTTTTCGCCGAATAGAGCCAAGGGTAATCGGTCTCTCAATCACCTGATGTCAGAACCAGTAGTAACTCTCGCTCGGTATAAGGCCGCTCGAAGGTAACGTCTTCCATAAAAGCACTTCTACACGGAGTCTAATCAACTCCTCTTTCCTTGAAAAGACTTCTTTCGAATTTGTACACTACTTCGTGCAGCTACACGGGAGCTGAACCGTGTCAGGGAAAAAGGGTTTGAATTAAACAGAGGACAACGTCTTCCGACAATTAAATTCAAGGAAACAAATGAATAAGATATGTGGCGACAGTAAGTTTCGTGCGGAGAACATCTCGAAAAAGTCCCCTTTTCAGCAACAGTAACTTTTCTGACGTACAAAGAGATTCCAGAATCGAATCACCCCCATGATCTCACGATTCATCCCCGTCAGACTTTCTATTGTTCCCCGATATTAAATCCACGCTGGGATCCAGAGGAATCAAAGACTCAGTGAACGTTTAAAGAAGCCTGCCAAAGGAATCATTGGAGGCTCGATGATCGAATCTCGTATTATATTTGCGAAGCGTATAACCGAGGAAACAGAGGGGCATATTCGTCTTTCGAGGCTCCGTAGCTCGCGTGCAATTTCGACGTGGAGTAAACGGCAGGGATTCCGCGCGAATTCTAATTGGCCGTTCGAACGACACCCTCGGAAATTCTGTGCATGTTGGACGCGCAGCTTTCCAATAACGCCAGCTGCGACGGAATAATAAGCCCGCTACGTCTGCACCTCGGAATGCTCTTTCCTCGGAGCGAGTCGGTCGCTGGACGCGAGACTACGCGATAAGAAGCTCCGCTGGCCCCGTTGATTTATGCCCCGTGACTTTATCTAGCCAGGCACGCGACCAGGCGCGTTTATCAAAATTTTTTCAGAGTCAACCGAGTCGCGTTACGAAGCCGGCCAAAGTGGCTCGTTCTTTTTCCTCTCCCTCGCTCGATCATGCGAATAGTAACGATCGCGCGCGTGTGTCCGCCGAGAATCGCTCGAAACCATCGATGGGAATACTAGCACGCGTCCTTGGCACGGATACGCTCCTTCCCGTACGCAGAAATGAATAATTTACCGGACACAGTAGTATCGCCCCGCCGTAGTCAGACGGCGGCGCGTCTGGCCGCGCGCGGGGCTCATCTACTGGTCCACGCTTGTGCTCTCGAAGGGAGGAATTTTCTAGTGTTTGGATGACTTATTTGCAAGTTTAGGGAAGGTGTAACGCGTTTTAAAATTAATACGGTGGACTTAATTATAATGTTTTACGTAATATTAAACTGTTGGTTGAAATGCAAAGTGTTTTAGATAAAAGTTACTGCGTTTTGATTATAAAAATATGAAATGATAAGAAGATTTCATTTTCATTAGTCTGAAAGGGTTCCACGATCTTCCATGCGCCGTCGGCTGTATCGACTTTTCAAAGTCCTTTTTAATACTTAAGCGAGTCGACATGTAATAGGCTATCTCCGACTCCTGTCGACAGCGGGGCGGTTATTTGTATAACGTGTCTGTCGATAGCCAAGCTCCATCGAGTTACTAAATTATCCATGGTGCCTGAGGAAGGGAAGCAGTACCATATACGAAGCAAGTACAGAAAAACGTGACAGTTTCTGTTCACCTTAAACTAATTCAAAGCAAATTTACTCCACCTCCATTCATGTTCCCAGTAATTGCGATACCCGCGGTACTACTATTCCTTCTACGCTCTGGTTTTAATTTTTGCATACCATAAGTGCTTTCGCAATAGACAGTAAATTTGCGCACACACCGATGCACGGTGCTGCATCATAATTTCAGACGATTACCAGACGTTCCATCCGCTAACGCGGCTGGCAAGTAGTGAATGCGCGCCCGATAACCACGGCGCAAGTAGTACAGGTCGAGCAACATACCGACAGCGCCGGTACACGAGCCTACAGAGCTTTCCGTCCGCTCCGACGTACCGACCGCAAGCTTCTCGAGCTTTCCCGCGGTACCACGAAGTTTTAAAGACTTGAAAAGCTGACTTACCGACCGGCTAACAGGATCGTGGAGCGTGGATGGCACTTACCTACAAAAGAAAGTGTGAAACGTTAAAAATATCGCCGAGGAACGCTTTCAGCGAATGCTGCATCGCACTAGAAGGGTTTCTCGTGGTAACTAAGATGAAACGTCGATGGAACGCATCGGACATAAACGCGGGGCATGCTCAAGTTTCTCATGCATCGTCGCGTGGTCATGCTGCATACACGCGCGACGAACCAAAACGTAAACTCACGGGATCGACGGAGGGCACAATCGCGAGTCCGGTGTAGAGATCGGGGGGTTCAACAGATCCGACCCCCTCGAATTTATTTTCCAAACGACTCGTCGGATCCGGACTTGTGTGCTCGCGAGACTTGCTACTCCCGCGCGTCGCGTTCGACGGTAATTCTGAGTGAAAAACGTTAGACAACGCAAACACATTCTACGCATTCAGTGTTCTAGCTATCGCTAAAGTGTCAGATGGAAGCGATCTATCGAACCCGATCGCGCGATGCTTACTAAATCGCGTGACTGGTCGCGGCTAAGAAGCTTCGCCTCGCTCTACTGACAGCGAGGCAGGGAAACGGACTCCTGCCACCTACGCAAACTAAGTGCTACTTCATCTAGCGAACGGCCGCATTCTAGCTGAAAAAGGAACAATCTAAGACTAGGGGCGCCTAGCGCGCCCCATTTCTGGTGCAAAGAGAATTCGGAAACTTTTGCGTGGAAGTGTTTGTACCTGCACGACTGCCGGCCCGCGATGCGCCTGTGCAATAGAAACACAAGAAAAGAATGTTATACAGACAGGTAAGAGACAGAGAATCATAAGTGATAGAAACAGGAAAAGACCATGAGAGAAAGTCGAACGAGAGCGAGAAGAGTTAATGATTGATCGATCGCGTTTCGCATGCAGTACGACTGTAGGTATCCGATTCGACCCCTTCGCGAGCTTCAAAGTCACCCTAATTTTCGCTGAGAGAGAGAGAGAAGGCAGTGCTCCAAATAGTGGGAGCACGCGAAGGGGTTGAAATATCGTGTTAACCGTAAGAAAAATATTATTCCGAGACCGATTGTCTCAGGAACTGCATCGTGGTCTCGCAACATCCTGCTGCTCGCGCATTTCGCTGGCAGACGAGCGGAAATTAGAGACCACGCTCGCATCCGCTCCACATTTCCCTCGCATTCAGCGTAATTGAGTAAACCGCGAAACTCGACCACCACCGCGTATTTAGCGTCGGTATCTGGAATTAAAGGCAGACACTGTGCACGTGCTAGTTCTAGTCGAAATTGGCTTGTACTCGTGATGGCCCGCATGCCCCATTCTGAATATTCAAACTATCAGCCAAAAGAATGGTGCAAGGGAAGGATACTCTTCGCCTTCGATAATAGTGACACGGTATTTCAAGTGAATTTCTGTCGATTTTTTATCAAGCTTCGCATGCAATCGTTGGATCTTGCTGGGTCATCGTTCCAGAAAAGCCTGTTCACAGATAACGCGTGGAGCATGAAGCTAAACGAGCCCGGATGAGAATTTTCATGTGCCCAGCAACGTCCCTCGGCCATCGCGAAGGGGAAGCTTCGCCGGTATCTTGATTAACCCCAGGATTACAATTTCCCCGCCGGCGCGTCATTATTCAGCATCGCGCGCGATCGGCAATGAATGTAGCGATCAACAGGGAAGCCAATTTGCTTTCAAAGGACCCTTGCCCCCTGCCTGCGGCCACGTGCCCACGGCGCGCTGAGATTAAAATGTAAAATCGTGCTTTTATCTGTCCAGGAGCTTGTAAATGAAGCAACTCGTGCCGGTGCACAGGAGGAATAAGGGAAAACAAAAGTCACGAGGTATCCGGCCCGAAAAGCTTCCAGCGCCCCCTCTGCTAACAAAGGGAGCGAGTAGGTAGGCTAGCTAAATATCCAGAAGAATCTCGATCACGCCAGGAGCTGTGGATCGAGGAAAAATCCGCTCCAAATTGATCAGGCGGATCCCGCTGTTCCTGATACCGTAATTACTTCCGCCCGACTAACCCAGCGTGTGGCTTGACTTCGTTCCATTGATTTTACGAGCCGCTTCATATCCGGGAATCACCATGGAAACCGGCCAGATACGGCGTTTCAATGGAAAACCGAGGAGCAGGGTGCAGGGGATCCGCGCGACCGTGAAATTTTCGCGCCTCGCCTTTCATCCGGGCACGGAATCTCGTTCGACGGGTCAACAGGGCGAGCGGATGGGAACAGGCGAGACGGGAGCAGAGGTAAGGACTCCTTCCAGCTTCGGTGCGTCTGCTTTCGGTCTCTATGGCGAGTCTCGGGCGAAAATCGAGTCTCCCCGTGGCGCGCATGCGCGTTCAAGAGAAAACGGAAGCACGGGCGCTTTCCAGAATGCGAAGCTTTCGAGTAAATGGCACCGGCTGCGGGCAGCAAGCGCGCTCGGCGCTCGAGGAGGCTTCGGGAAACCGCGTACTTCCACGGGATTTCTCCGCGACACGTGCTGAGAATGAACGATGCGTTCATCGCGAGGCGAGCACCCAGCTATTATCTTCCTGGAAGGATTCTCGAGCTTCGGGGAGATGGGGGTGGAGTTTGTAGAAGCGAGACGCGCTCGAGGCAGAATGAAAACGAACCTGAGCGGCGGCTTGTTTTTGTTTACCGTCTTCCAGGCATTTCTGCCCGATAAAACCTTGCCTGCGGCGGGATTACGCGGAGGCGCACGGTCCCTTGTATCCTTGTAGCTGGCTTTACGAGGGACCGGAGTCAGGGCTCTGTCAAATTAACCATTCAGCCTGGCAACGGCTGAGGTTTAGGGTCTACCGAGCCTCGGTCCAAGACCAGGGAACAAGATTAACATCTTCTCGTTACATTTATTCCGCCGCCCTAAAGGGCTTTGGATACGCCTCCCGAGCAGATGCTACGTCTTTCAGAGCGACCTCCGCGCGATCGCCCAGCCTGAACTTGCTCGTGTCGCCGCAGGAAACAGCGATGGCGACGACGGCATGAGAAACGACCTGGAACGCGAGAAAGGGTGGAAGGACGCGAGGGCGATATTAACGGTGGACTACTCGGGCCGCTTATCGAGTGGTGGCTAGATAAATATCTCGCTGCAACGTTACGTACGTCGCGGTGACACTGACAAAGTGGCTGCTCCAGTTTTCAGCGGTCTAAACGCGTCCATGCAGAGGATGGCGCACGAAGCAGGTCTAAGGCTGAGCTCAGACGGACCACTTTAGAAGCCCATCGCAACCACAAAATTGTGGTTGGGCTCTCAAGTGGCTTTGGAATGAACTTCACATACGTACGTTTTGCCAACCACCAACAGCGACAATTTCGTGGTGAAGTTTTTGTCGTTGATACGGACTCCAAACTAGAGCTCTTACTACCCGCCCGCCCGGGTACTCGAGTACCCGGTGAGACCCCGGGTAGAAAAAAATTACTCGGGTACCTGGATACTCGTAGGATACCCGAATACCCGGGTACCCGTGCAATACCCGGGTACCCGGGTAGACAAAAATTACCCGGCTACCCGGGTAGACAAAAATTACCCGGGTGTTCATGAGATACCCGAGTAAATGAAGTGTGTTGAGATAGTGGAGAATTTAGATTTGACAGCCGATCGTTTTTCGACTTTCGATCATTTTCGGCTAACCTCAGTAATGAACGGAATAAACTTCAAGCAATTAAATGTGGTATTGTCCACGGAACACATTCTGTATCAGAATGTGAAAATTGCGAACTGTCAACGTCCTTTGCAGTTACAATAGGGTAGTTCGCCCTATTGCAGTACCTGCCCCTATTAGTGTGTCTTTATATTTAAATAAGTCATTCCAAAAATATAGATTAAAATATGTAGACCTGGCACTGATGCACTCTTATCTAATCACAACCAACTTCCTCAGTTGATGCAAAGTAAAACTCGGAAAATCCTAGGAAAATGCACTGGTTTTGGGTTTTCGTTCACATCATTTGTCGGAGTTTGTTGCGGCTAGATCTGTTTAGCGGGCCTTCCGCTGTCTTTAGTGAGATTTAAGATAAAAAAATTTATTTCAGAAATAAATAAAACAGCACGTTTATTAGTTTGAAATGAGGATTCCAATTTTTTATATTCGATTGTTAAATACATTAAATACATTAAATACATTTGTTTGATCAACAAATCTCATTCTTATGGTTCAATTTACAAATATTCAATCTCATTGTTTTACATACAATTCCTATCCTCTACTAGAGCGCATACTCCAGGTATCGAGAGAAAAAATTATACACTTTGCACACTTCATCTGCCAGGTCGGAACACACATTTTGTTCAGCTTGGTTAATACCTGGAAATGTAGATTTATTAGTATTTTTACATCAAAACAGAAATGTGTGGAGGTTAAGTTGTTACTATTGCAGTTGTTGAAATCACACACTATTTCTTGTATAGAATTTATTATTCTACTTACCGTTGCGCATTATACTACGGTGCGGTGCGGAAGTAACCTAGTGCCACCGACAAAGACGACTCACCGATCCCTCGCAGCAAAAGACATTTTATCATAATATTCATAACCGTAACGCGCACACAATATTACATTGAATTGCTTGAAGTTTATTCCGTTCATTACTGATGTTAGCCGAAAATGATCGAAAGTCGAAAGACGATCGGCTGTCAAATCTAAATTCTCAACTATCTCATCACACTTCATTTACTCGGGTATCTCATGGACCCCCGGGTAATTTATGTCTACCCGGGTAGCCGGGTAATTTTTGTCTACACGGGTACCCGGGTATCGCACGGGTACCCGAGTAATTTTTTTCTACCCGGGGTCTCACCGGATACTCGAGTACCCGGGTACCCGGATACCCGGGCAAAAACAATAACTCTACTCCAAACGCGAAGTTGATTCCAGCGACAGCCCAACCACCGTTTTGTGGTTGTGATAGGCTTCTAAAGTGGTTCGTCTAAGCTCAGCCTAAGGGTTGGAAGACAGCAGGAGGTCGTAAAGGAGTCGCGAACATGCCTGGGGAAATATGTTATTAGTCACTTTTGATCGGTTTTATAGAACGACAGCGACCACTGTTCACGAGCACGAATAACTGCGGTCGCGTGCCTCGTTGAAAGTTTCCGGGATTCTGATGTACGAGCTTCGTGGCGATCATGAAAAGCAATCTAGCTGGAATAAGCACTTTCCCTCGTAGCTGGGGAAATAAAACGGGAGGCTCCGGCAAGTATCAATCGCGACAGGAGAGAGACGCGAGCTTTTCAGTCGGGTCACACCGGATCCACTTGTGGATGGAAGAGCTTGCACGGGTTTCAAGAGGGACACGGGCATTCGAGAGGGAAACGTGTGGCTCTCTGAACCTTCTGAATATTTAGAATCCTACCCACAAAGAAGGGAAACTCATGACTGTTTGCACGGGGAACGTTTAAGCGCGAATCGAACGCGCGACACACAGACAGTGGCAATTAAGTGGCAGTAAAAGTCCGAGTTGCTTGGAGTCTGGTTCAGCAAACAGCTCGTCGTTTCAATTGTGTATCGATCCCTGGGATGGTGGAAATCGAAACCTTCCACGGTTAAACGGCTGTCACCGGCCGGCCAGAGGAAGCTCTACGGGGTGTTAATAAAAACGCGAGGAACAGAGAAATAATGTATTTACGTTAAACAGTATATTATTAAATATTGCTTAGTTCCTCATTAATATGACATTCTGCATGCTTCAAATGAGAGTCTGAAATCTCTATGAGAAACGAAACTGAAGCATGAATAACGATTTCTCAATCCTGAAGAAATATCCCACAGTTTTATTAAGGGGAGGTTCTAGTCTAAATGTCGATTTTTTTTTATTTCATTTTTCGAATGTTCAACCTTTTAGGAAAACGTGTTTAAAAGGATTTGTTGAAATTCGTTAAATTCCCCAAGTTATAGGCATTTGAGTAGCGGCAAATACATGGGTCACAACCGGTCACTCGGCGCTCACGTAAAACTTTAAACGCGTTTTTCCCGAAACAGTGTTCTCAAAATCGGTGGGACCTGTATCTTCAAAAGTTATTATCCGATTCGACTGAAACTTTTTTTATTTTGAAGAATATACTTCTGGCTAGGGGGGGGGGGACTAAAAAAATTACAAAAAGTTGAAAATTTATAATTTTCAAAGGCGATGAAAGGACGAAAAATACGGGGAAGTGATTTCAAACTGGAAGTGTCGTTATTTTCTCAAAAAAAATGTCATTTTTGTAATTTTTTTAGCCCCCCCTAGCCAAAAGAATAATCTTCAAAATAAAAAAGGTTTCAGTCGAATCGGATAATAACTTTTGGAGATACAGGTCCCACCGATTTGGATCAATTTTTTGACGCCTTGACTTTAACGACTCCCCAGGGCTGTCTGCAATGATTAATTATAAAACAAAAAATATATTTCTATAATTTAAGACATCCTTAATACAATGCAAAAAGTCCCATTAAATTATATATAGTAGTTTTCCTTTAATTAATTCCTAAATATCACCTATTTTTTTGGGGCTCTAGACCAGAACCTCCCCTTAACACCCCGTACAACGCTGTATCCACTGCGAGAGTTTACAATGGGCGACAGGCTTTATTGTCGTATCGGGTTTCACAGGCAATTGGTGATCAGCCTGGTCATTTGTAGCTTTCGTTCGAATTGAATCTCGAGCACGTTGGACGTGAAATTACGTTTCAGTCACTTGTTCACAGTTCAGGTGATGTTACAGTGTCCCGTGGGTAATGATACGTCCTTCTCCCTCGGTGTATCGTGTTTCCTCAAGGTGGAACGGCTGCAATATGCTTGAGGATTCTCTCCGGAGCGTCGAGATTCCATCGGGATTCTTGGGAGAGCAGGGAAACGGAAACGCGAGAGCACGGAGCCTTTCCTGCGGGGCTATGGAAACCTTCAACGAGAACTGGAACCTCCGCGCGACCCCTGACATTACCTGCCCTACATAAATGACCCAGATCCCCATGACTCGCGCTGGCAATTTCCACTGGACAATAGTGCGATCCAATAAGGAGCGTACAACGCAGTGCTCGATGAAAATCGTCGGGTCCGCGAGAGTCGCTAACGATTCCCAGCTAATAATCCGCTTAAGAACCGTCCGCGGTGTAATATGTAGGTATTATTACGCGTGACTGTAAGCCTCGCAAAGTGCAAGCATTGTAGTCGTCGTAACTCGCCGCCGCTATCCCGAAAGCCTTGATCCATCCTCGAAATTCGTTCCGAACGCCACGGTAATGCTCTACGCTACCTTGCTTTTGTGTCGAAGTACGGGAGGAAGTTCCCTAAGTCCGGTGGGAAACGTGCTCCAGGCAGAAGCCACAAATTTCCGAACTAACGAAGCCCATTTGCGCGTGTACCGTGCATTTAATTACACGAGGATCTTCGCTGCAAGTCCTCAGCACTTCCGCGCTATTAACGGGGCACGTAGTACTGCCAGTAGTATAGATCAACGTTGCTCTAGACTACGGCATATGGACATTTTGCCAGGCATTAATCGACAGGCTTTCCAACAACCCCCACCATAACTCCTCCAACTTTTCCTCGACTGCCAAGATCCTGGGATGGCGCGGAGGGGAGCCGTTGATAATCTCTTTGACAGGCCGCATCGCGAAACTTTTCCAAGGATAAGGACAGAGACGGTTGCGCGCGTGACTGCGAGAAATTTCATATAATCGAACGGGATCACGTAGCCGACACGTGCCACTGGTTCCCTTAGCAACCGCCGCCCATCCCCGGGTTTCTCGCTATGGATGCCTGATAACTCGCTCCAACTTCATTACAGGCACGCCTGCAAACGAGATTTAGGGCCCGGCCTTTGCCAGACGGCTTTGGGAGCCGATGCCTAGGGCCTCGGACTTAATTCGTCGCGACTTCTCCCCTGGTCGATTGTCGAAAAGTTGGGTAACTCGATAAGAAAGCGTACTTTGCGCTCGGGACGTTCGTTGGGTAACGACAGGGCATAATTGGCGGGGAGAGAGACGGGGAAGATCGCAATGGTTCTTGAGAAGACGCTGCTGGGGAAGGATTGCCGGTATAAAAGGCTTGAAACTATTCTTCTGGCGGATAAGTGGCTCCGTTTCGACGGTCGAAGTCGACGCTGCAGCGCCGTCGTCGGCTAACGACGGAGCAATTAGCGTGCCTAATGATCTTCCCTAGCCCTCGTCTCTTTTGCAGCTTCTTTCGCGAGAGAGGCTCAACCGTAACTTCCACGTGATTTCGTCGATCCCCTTGCGCCATTCCTTCGACGATGAACCGTCGGATGGAGGACGGATGCAGGAGATTTTGTCCCGGGGATGTTCATCTAGCTGGAAAGTTCCGGAGGAAGTTCGTGGCTCGTCGGTGGAACGACAGTTATTGCGGCGACGCGGACTTGGCGAAAGTTGGAGAGGAATTTCAGACGCGAGCGAGCGCGGATTTAATTTCCGCGGAAACCTTATTTCCCTTTCTGAAGAGGCCCGCGGATGGGCTTCGGAATGTCCCCGGCCGAGAGCAAGGCAAAGAGGAAATATTACGCCTGACTTTACACGAAGGGGTTGGTGTATATTTAAAGAGACGTGGACAATCCGAAGTCCATCAATTTACAACCACTCAGGCGGCGAAACTGGCGCGAGCTAGGGGAGCATAAATATTTAGACTCCACTTCGTCGCGAGGCTCGGCGGAACGTGTTGTTTGAATCCGATGGTAATCTCCGTTCGATTATCTCGATTTGCGAGGAATTCCGTTGGAAATGAATGGAAAGGGAGATCGTAATAGAGAGAAAATTTCAGAAAGAGCCGGCGCTTAAAATATCTGCCACACTATATCGCAATTCTCTGCAATTCTATAAACACCATCTACTCAAAATATGCCAATAAAAACGAGCAGAGAGAAATTCAATGTTTTCATTCATGACAGAAGATATTTGCATGCACGCAACTCACAAGAGGGAACATCCCGAACCCGGAAATTCAAAAATTCTGAAACTATGTGAATATGTGGGGAATTTCCTTCTGATTACAAGGCAATTTTTGCAAAATTTGCTGCCCAAATTCACTCTCAATTCAATCCGGTTATTTCCTGATTTTGAGTTATGACTCGTAACCTGTAAAATAATTTTTCCACCAAATGATAGATCTAATTAAAAGAAGTAACTTTTGTCTTGAAACTTTTTTTCTATCTCTTACAGTTCGCGAGTTATAACACAAAATCGTAAAATAGCTGAATTTTCAAGGATTAATTTCAACCCCTTCGAGTGTATTTGGGTAGCAAACAAAAATTGCGTTGTAAAGAGCAGGAAATCCCCTACATATTCACAAAGTTTCAGAATTTTTTGAACTTTCGGGTTCGGGATTTTCGCTTGTCAGCGTGGTTTGTTTTCACACGGAAAATGGCACAGTGTCAAAAGCACAAACTTTACCCTCCCTCCAGAGAAATCCCAAACCTGTCGTCCCCAATTATAAATACAAGAGTAACTAAAGACCTGCTAAAGCACCCCCAGGATTTTCCACACCCCAGCGCGTCGCCTCGCATTTAGGCAAGAGACCGCCAACAAACGGGTCCATTAATCACCGTGGCCGCGTCTACAGTGGAATTAATTTTTCCCCGTATCCTGCATCGGCAACCCCGAGTAATCGAGAAAGCGAGACGGCCGTTTCAACGGCGACTAATTCGACCCTCCGCGGGCCGGAAATAGAGCTCGGCGGGGAGCGATTAATCGCGGGGCGCGAAAGGATTCGAGTAGGACGCTGGAAAACGCGAGAGATGGCCGGGCGATATAGGCCTAGCAACAGGTGGGCTATGCACTTTAGGCCGCATACACAAGCAAACACGCAGCCACACCAAGAGCTCTCTGTTGCCGCGTTCTTACGGGCCAGCCTGTTCTGCGCCCCTGAACCACGTCGAATTCACTCGTCCCTCGAGATACGCGCGCCTTCGCATCCCTGTAAATGTTCCCAGCTCGTTTTTGCGCCGCGCCGCCGACGCAATATCAATAAAAGTTAATTACGTGATCAATTAAGAGATTGTCCTCTTCGCCTTGTTAGTGGGCCGCTGGGAATCGTCTCGCTAATAATTATTAGGATGGAATTGCGACCGCGAGGAAATTCTCGTTAATTCCCTTATCCCCAGCGATGCAGTGTTCCCGACACCCCTTTTTCTGCCACCTCACCTTTCAGCTCTAAGCTGAGAAGGGTTAAGCTCTCGCGTGCCGAATTAATTTTCCTGCTTTCACAACGCCTGATACTAGCCATATGAATTTTTATCACCATTATCGTCGTTACTATTAATTAATATGGTTCTGTACTTTTCCTACCATGTTTAGCTGATATTTCCGTGGAGATTAAATCCAGCCGGGTCTAAGCAGCTTTTTCTGCTAGAGAAGGTTAACGAGGCAGATCCGGGGAACTCGTTACTTCTATGCAAGTGACAAATACGCCGCAGGGGAAAGAATAACGGAAAGAAGGGAAAGAATAAGATCCAGGTTCCAAAGCAAGAGGAAAAAGCGGAGAATAACCTTGACACCCTGCTGGAGGCGGATAGCGACGTGCCACGCGAGAGGCTAACGAGTGTAATTGCTGCTTGTATCCGTAGCTTTGAAGCGTTTCTGCGACGGGGTTACGCCGGCGCGAGTTCTGTTTCTCACACGATCCGACATGCATAACGAGAGTGGCGTGAGTTGCTTGAAAATTCACGTGTCGTCGTGCAAAATGGGTAGGAATATGGCGAGGCGCTTCATCCTCTATCGCGCTTAGAAATCTAGGATGCTCGTTCCACCTTTGATAATTCCTTTCTCGGCGATGCCCCTCGTGAATACTAAATCCTCAGCCTTTTTCTTGGCAAAGCTGCGCCTTTAATTAGCCCGACGGTGCACGCAAGTTCGTCTCGAGACGCTTGTACCGCGGTCACTCTAACAAATGGCTTACACAGCAACACGTAGCTCCTGGTCCTTCCGCGACCAGCAAATCTCCAATTTGTTCTCCGCGGTCCAAGAACCGGCGGAGACAGAAATTAAGTTTTCCCGACCGAAAAATGTGGGGCTATTTGGGTGAGTGATATAAATAAAAAAGGAGACCAAAAAAGTAGAATCTAAAATAACTTCAACTAAGGGAGAGACTAATAATGAAGAATCAAAAATTAAACCAACGAACAAGTCAATCAAACCCGAGAAAAAAATAGAAGTAGGAAGAAGGAGGCACAAATAAATAAGTGCGTAGGTCCTAGGGAGAGATGCAGTTTCTCGAAGCTTTTTAGGAAGCTTATTGCAATATTAAAATAAAGTTTCTATAGACTTAATGTTATATTTCGTTAAAGAGATTTAAATAAATAAGTAAACTAGATTTACCTATACTTTCAGTTGTTTTTATCTAATACTTTATAAGCAATCAATAAAACGTGGCGCGTCTCTGCCGAAATGACCCTATACCCGAGAATATCGAGACGCAGAGGCGGGTTTAGAAGATGGCCCTCATTCGCGGGTGGCCTTTTCCCGCGTTCGAATCCCCCGGCTCCCCGCGAGGCTTCATTTCGTAGCCGTGGAAATGAATAATTCAACGAAACTGTACAGGAAACTGGCCGATCGTTCAGCTTTAGAAGCTGTCTGCTTTAAAGCTACCGTGGGGGATGGTGGACGCGCGGCTTACAACGTCAAGAAGTAATTGCCACGGTCCGTGTTTTTTCCTGCTGCTGGCCCTTTGCGCGCCACCGCCGTCCAGCGGCCATTTAATTCTCTTTATAACGGCCCGCCTACGCCTGCAAGAAGCTGCACGCTATCGGCGAAACAATAAAAGGCAGTAGCTCGGTAAATTGCGGGACGAGGTACGGAAACGGAGAGATTCGGGGCTTCCATTAGAACCTCCCCGAACAATTCCTGTGTCTCCGTTCCCTCGAGAAACAACACCCTGTACGGGTGAGATGCTAGAATCAGTAAAAGATAACTTCAATTTCACGTTGGAATTAAAAAATCCTAGATATGTGATCTTGACGCGAACCGAAATATCGTGGCTCTCGGAGGAACGTTTCAACTTTCCCAGTACTTTTCCATCCCCCAGTGATTACTATCCACCTCTTAATTAAAACGCTGCCGGAAGACATGTGCAGCTGGAGGTTCGATCGGCATGAAAATACGGCGACAGTCTGTCTGTAATCCAGCAATTAGGTTAAAAGGCAGCCGCGAGTGGCCAAGACGTTCAGGAAACCCCTGTAGCTCGCGCTTGTCCTCTGTCACCGACGACACTTTGACTCCGCGGTATCGTGCCGCAATTCCGTTCCCCGTTAGCCACCTTAATTAAGCTGATGGAAATGCGAGGACTCCGCGCCACAGGATAGCTTGCATGCCGGGCCCCTGGACATGCAGCGTTTAAATTTCCACGCCTACTCACCCCCAACCACCGTGAATCGAACGAAAAATACGACGAATCTACTTCATGCCGAAACTTTATGGCGCGATACAGCGAGATTTATAGGACGAATCTGAGGTTTTTCATTTAGCATGGGACTGGCTTGCCCCGCGCCATGTTTCTGGCAGTTTTGCGACGTGCACACGCGCGTGTCGACAAATGGCCCACACGTGGATAGCTCGCCAGTCGTTCAGCGTAAATCAGCGGCGCGGAAAATGGAGATTGCAAGCGTCGATCCTATTCCATCCGAGGGAACTCTGGGTACGGACGGTTCGAGGGACACGTCGAAATGCGATTGGTTCACAGAAATTCCATGAAAGCTGAATTTCTGCGAAGCAAGACTGGGAAGATCGAGAAGTTTCTAAGGGACGACAGATTTTTATGGTTGAAGGAGTCCACCGAAATGAAGAAGTTTGCAAAATCACGAGATTCTCTGGCACCAGCAGTTTCTCCAGATCGACGAGTTTTCAGGCCTCGACAAATTTCCAGAGAGCCACTTTTTCTCTCGTAGGGTGACCTGTCCAGTGAATGAACACCCCCCACTGAATGAACGTTGCTTATATAATACGAAAAATGAACGCCTATCGCGCGTATTTCATGTTGAAACTTACACCGAAATTTAGAGTGGACACCCACAGACGTCTCGCAAAGGCGTTTTTCTTTTTACTTCTAACTTGCACGGCATTAATTCCGTTTATTCAACAGTTGACCCCACGGCCGTTCATTCACTGGCAAACGCGGACATTTCTTACTTTACCAATGAATGAACAACTTAACCTGTCTTTTTCTCTGTTGACACTTTCGCCGCCAGTGTGAAGATTAAGTTAACCCACCCCAGAAAATAAATTTCAGCTGTGCATGATTATGATCTTATAAGACTAGTAAAGTATCAAATCAATAATATTATTGCAATTAGAGAATAAAAAATTATTTACACAAAAAATCGTCTAAATACATTGGAAACCTAATCTCTGTTATTATCCCGTTCATTCACTGGGGTGCCCCTGTTCATTCGTTAGAAATTTATGTTCATTCACTGATCATTGGCCCATTTTTTATATAATCCTCTGCCAGACTTTTAATGAAAGTTATAACTATCAAACATTGCTAGAATTGTGTTCCGGGATGTCTGACTTTCGTAATAAAACAGCTTGCTTGCAGAAATAACATTCAGGGAATTAAATAACGACTTTCGAATACTAATTTTAACAGACATGCAGCTTAAGTGTTCATTCACTGGACAGGTCACCCTATACGTTCAGCGGATAAACCCGAATCTGGACGTATCTTCTCCACCTCACAATCCCCAAATATTATTCTCATAATTCATGAAAAACTCCTCCCCTCTCCCGGGTGCCCAGAAGAACAGACCGATCTCGCACCGTGCAACGGCGCGTTCCCCGAATAATCGAACACATTCCGAGCCGCTTAGGAATGCTTTCAGCCACCCTCTCTGCGCGACGATCGCTCGTCGGACGATAATTTCTATTATTCGATCGGCACCGATCGCCATTTAGAGAGTGTGCCAGAGAGAGCGAGGTGAGAAATGGTCGCCTGTCCAAAGAGAAATAAAAAAAAGAAGAAGGAGAGGAATATTCGCACGAAGGATGAAATTGAGGCTGATTGGTTCCCAGGCGAAAGAGTCGCCCACGCTGTATCACGAGGAATTGGATTTCGGTCCCTGAGGGCGACGTACACGTCGAACGAAGGGCGAAACGATCCTCCGTCGGCTTTTAAAGGTGCGCGTCGCGACGACTCCTACGTCGCCGTTAGATTTACGGGGCCTGACGGCCGGTAATCCTTGAGCCGCGAAAATAAAGCGAGGATTTATCGCCCCCCGTGGGGACGCGGAGCGTGGCGGTGAATCGAACACACGGGGGAAATCGTTTTTCGCCGTTGAACGAGCGGAAAGCGGACGGCCGCGTTTATTGCGTCGCTCGCACTTAACGTCGCCCCATTATTGCCGATTTATCGTCACGAACGCGCCCCGAATGGGGACAGATTGCCCAGTCCTTTCTATTCCGTCGACGTGCTCGCGGCAATCTGGACGCGACGTTCGGCCCGCGATCGCATTCAATCAGGCGGAAGACCGGCCCCCCGCTCATCGGGTGTGATAATGTTCTAGACGGCTGGAGAATGAAGCCGTCTGGATCTGATAATCGCGGAAAAAGCGTCGCTCGTGGCCTGGTTTTGCGCGCACGCGAGGATCGTTGGGTGTTTCGTGGACAAGATTCAGGGCAGTGGTTCTTCGCAACTTCGGTGCTGTACCTACCGTGTCAGATTTTTAATTTCATTTAACATAAACGATTGAAACCATTTGCGGGTACAGACACGTTAACAAAAATACATAAAGCGGAGACAATAAAGACTAAAGTAGGGAGAGGTGGGATGACAGGGACACGTATTGGAGGGGACATGGTCATTATCTCAAAGATAAAGGATCTGCCCAGGCCAAAAGTATTTTTATTTTGTAACTACGTTCATTCATGTGCAATCAAGCCAAATTTCAAGCCGCTATCGTATCTACGACGACAGAAATACACGATTGAATTTTTTTGAGGTTCAAAGGAAAATTTTTCCTATTTCCTTGAACTGTTTTGTGAAGTGTTGTTACCAGCGACTGATTTCTCTATTATTGCATCTAAACAGGTATTTATTTAAGAACGATATCGTATAATGTCCGATCCTTTTTGTTTCATATCGTAATTGTAGGAATTAGATTTTCGAAAGGTACAAAAAAATTATGAAAGGTACGTCATTTTTATACCTGTCCCCTTACTATTCTTCACTTGTTTTAGTGAAAATATGCCACCTAAAATTCAGGTTAGGATGCCATTAGACAATTCATTATTTATAGCTATTAAGATCATTTAGTTACATAAGCTTAACTGTTGAGTTTTTAGTTCCTATTACGAATTAAAATAGCTACTGTGATTTCGGTATCTGCATAAATAATAATTAAAAAAATGATATTAATATTACCTGGTTTTATTACACTGTCCCATTCATAAACACCCATGTCCCTTTCGATACAGCCAATTTAAGAAATGGACAAAACACTTTTTTAGAAAACGAAAAATATGACATGTAAATATAGAGAGAAGCTTAATAGGCCCATGTATTGTTACAGCCAGATAACTTGCTTTTCTAATGTTACCAATTAGAACTCGAATGGTTATTTAGTTTTTTACTATCTGGTCCAAAACAAAAATGTCCCTTTCATCCCACCTCTCCCCTAAAAGAGGCCCACCAATATAAAAAGGAAAGTGAGAGAAACCCGTTTCGACTAACGTCGCTACCAGAGAGCCCGGTGTGCACTGGTCCTGAATGTGCTGATCGATCCAAACTCTAAAGAAGAAGTCTAGGCCTTTAAAGTGTGTGTTGCCTAAGACGCAGATCCTATGAAGAGGGACAAACAAAAGAGGATACCCGGTAGGGTAGACATTTTAGTCGAGACACAGAACCAAGCATGGCAAATTAGGTTAGCACTTTGATTTTCTACAAGATCTATGGCTGTTTGAATGCCTCGCCTTCTGACCTTTCGTTTCCCAAGAATCTCCCAAGCAATGGGATCGTGACGCATTAAGGGCGTCCTGGCGAAATAACGATGCGCAGGACGCGAGGCGATATTTCTTAATACGTTTCGTTTCCGGTTTTAATGGGGTTCTAGTTCCCTACCGGCCATTGCCCCTCTTTCGCCGATCTCCTATCGTTCGTCACGATCAATCCATGAAAAAATAAGGTCTACCAGTTCCTTCAATCGTTATTCTCGACAACACCGCTCGCCCAGAATAGAATAGACACTGTTCCCCTCGAGTATCCAGGAAATAGAACGCCGCATACGGAAACGACGTCTGTGCCGTTCCTCGATGAAGAATAAGGTGGCCCTCGATCAGATCGGAACCTCCTCGAGAGCTTCTCTGCAAATATTAGAGACTCCATTCGCATTCGATCCCGCGTCTATATCTCTCCCTGCGACTTTATGGAAACGTCCGCGGCGTGTTCCTCCTTTCAAGAAGGGATCACGGCTTTCATCGTGCCCGTGGATAGCGGGAAATGCTCGGAACGTCGATCGAACGATCGCGAGAGGAATTTCATATACAAGCAGGGTGTTCCTTTTCCACCCGTCCGCCGAGTCCTTATTTCACAACTTCCAGGGGAGAATTACGCGACGGAAAGGGACTTTGAAGGGAAGAACTCGCGTCCCCGTTTCGCTGTTCCGCTTCTGAGAGCAGCACGCGTGTGTCCGCCGTCGCAATTTCGAAAATTCCGGTCGTACGAAAGTTCCGTCGACTCTAGAGGACACGCAGCGAAATAAAACGTGGTGCCATTTTCCCGATACGTGCCCCACATGATATTCCGGAGGTAGAGCTCGCCCCAAGGGCGGTCCCCGGAACGTACGAGCACGATGGACTACGGCTTTCCAGAAAAAGGAGCGAAATGGTCCTAGATAGGTAACAGTTCCACCCAAACAGTCTACGGTTACTAATGAGTGAATCCCTTGCTCTTTTCGTCCACCCACAAAGTTCAATTTTCGCGACCGTTTGGGGAACGTAGCAATTCGGCCACGCCGAAAACTGGGACGAACCAAATTCGACGATTTTATCGCTACGTGCAAATGGGGTAGAAGGTTCTTGGTAACCTCCATGCAAACGCTGTGGAATCTGGCTGAGAGCAGGGCTTAGGGAAATTTATCTGATCTACATTGAATGGAAGGACGATAACAGTGAAATAAATATAAGTATGAGAGTTTCCTCTCTCTGTCTGCAGTACAGTGCATTTTATATCTGATATTTTCTATGTTTAGGTAATGCTACAATATCGTATATTATATTCGACCAGAGCATCTCGAAGTATCGTGGAAATTTCGCCATGGAAAATTCCTCCGGGCGCTTTCCCACGTTGCTGTGCATTAATTCCTAAACTCGCGAAGGGTGTCTACTACACGATAATCCAGAAGATCGACGCGTCCGACAATCCGATTAAAGGTCCACGCGACTGTACAACGAGAATTCGCGTACTGCGATCATCGATACTTGGCGAGAACGGTTGGTCACTGCCATTTTTGCTCGCTGTAGCATATTCGACGGCGACGGTTCGACGTGTTCCCTGAATAGTCGGTTTTCACGGGTACACGCGCTGCACGGCGAATTCGGTGCCCGGATCAATTAACTTCCGGCTTAATTGCATCGTGTCGCACCTTAGACGGTCAATATTACCCGTGAACGCCGGTGGAACGGTTGACAGTACGGGCAAACACGTAGAGGCAATGTCGACGTGTTCCTTGACGAGCCACGCCGTCCAAGAGGAAATCGAATTACCCGAGTCGTTTAAAAACTTCCTGCACCGGCGTCCACTGCAGAACTTTCGGAAATTACTCTCACACGCCGTGCAATTAAATGTACGTAATTCCGACCTCGTTCTACAGCTCTCTGTCTTCATTTTGTCGAGGGACGTGGCATCAATCTTCATTGAATTTCGGGCGAAGACGACCTGAGGAGAATTAGGGACAAATGCTTTTAATTCGTGTGAAACTTGTGGAAATTAATCCTTTCTGTCCCAGAAAGTGGCTATCGATGGATTCTATTTTCTTCTTCATTGTTTTAACTATAATTAAATTTTAACAAGGTTCTTTAGAATTCCCTTTCTGCTCTGTCATACTAGGTAGATTTAACAGAGAGGCGAAAAAGAGGGCGTGGTTGATGCTGGTATTTCCTGACCGGAGTAACGAGCGAAAGATCCGTAATTCGATGAATCTACGTTCCCGAAAATCACGTTAGAGCGCGGCTAGATCGACGGGGTAACGGGGACAAAGAGGGGCAGCTAGAAGAAGACGAGTCTGGCCAAGGACGAGTGGCCTGTTTTCCCGGGGAAATGAGAAAACTTCTCCGGTTAGCCAGCGTCGTCCCGCAGGAGACGCGGCTGCTGGGGAAGGTAAAAGGATTTTCGAGACGTCTGTACCCTTATCGACTCCTCTCGAGTGCACATTTTTCCAGGAAATCCGTCCATTTTCCACGACTCCGTGAACAGAACTAACGCGGAGCGCTTTTCCAAGGGGAACTTAAAGGGTAGGGAAGAAGCGTCTCTGAATTTTCTCTGGCTAACGTAGAACACTTTGGAACGTGACGCATATGAACATATGGGCTTGAAAAAGGTACAAGTTCGTTTAAAGGAAGGCCTGCAGCAATTCGTCACCGCAGAATCCCCCTTCGATTAAATTCACGAGGGAAACGATGCTTTTCCAAGCGAGTGGAAGCTCCAAGCTGCTCGGAACTTTAAATATTCCCGTGGAAAGCGTGAGAAAAGAGCCGCGAGAGGAGTTAGCTGCCTTGAATTTTGGATTGTTTGCGGTACGGCTGGAAATACCTCTTTGTATTCTAGAGCGCTCCAAGGGGCCGCGAGGAAAGTAAGTTTTACGGGCGTTCGTGACGCGAACCCTCTCCGTATTTCTCACCAGTCGGATGGAGGCAACACTTTCCCTCGAAAAGTGTCTGGGTAACACTCCATTTCACCCCGCCAAAGTCGAAAAAGACGCCACATCAAACGGGGGAAAAAAAGAAGCATCCCTTCGACATCGCTCCGCGCACCAGGGCAACCGATCTTCAAACCCCTCGTCACGTTCGCCGTAAGAATCGCACCTTCGCGGCGCAGTGAAATTATTAATTAAAGGGCGAGTGGCGAAAATGGAAATTACAATTTAATCTCGGGCTCGAGTGGCGCGAGTTTAGACGCGAATCGTGGTTATTAGACCCGCCCTGGACGAAGTCATTACAAGTCGAATTCCAGGTCGTCGAGTTTACCGTGTCGTATAACGCGGCTGCGTTTTCCAATTTAATCGTCCCGGGGAAGATCTAAATCCAGGGAAGACTCCTCCCAGGGACGGGATCACCTTGGACGCGCGATTGCCTCGAGAAATCTCTCCCGTCCGCTTTGTTTCTTCAATTTCCCGAGATACGATTGAGAAACGAATTATCCTAGAGCCTCCATTACTCGACCCACCGTTACTCCAACATTCTACTATCTGAACACCCTAATTTCTCTAATGGTGACTCTGCCGTGCTTCGATATTCCAGCGAACGTTTCTTCCCCTCAGCGTGAAAGATTGCAGCGGTACCTGTTACCTCGACGTAATACCGCGGGATTGGCTGTGTCAATTAGCGCCGCTCAGCACCGATATTGCTCGTCGATGTATGGAAATAATATTCCCCCGCGACATCGGCCGTTTCAAGGGTAATTGATTGCCAGCCACCATTACGTAAGCCGTGCACCGCGACAACAGCTGGTGCAAGTAATTTTCCACCTAAGAATTCCCCAGCCGTGGGGCGCACTCCATCTCTATCGTTTCCGCGAGGCTATACGTTCGCTCTCGGGGCTCTCTCGAATTATATCGCAACGCGCGATCCCGGTTGAATATGCATTCGAATGGAATATGCATCGGGTGAGCCACCACGCCGAGCGTATAAATCAGGTCTACTAAGGATAAATTTCTGCACGCCTAGATACGCGCGCATAACGCTGGCTAGGATTTTTGCCAAGGGTATTATTTATGGTGTCGCGGTTTCGCGCGGTCGCGTGATGAATCGCCATCGTATTTCATAAACAAAGCGGAGCGTTTGTTGTTTCGAGGACCTACCTAAACGCGTTCGCGCCTCTGCGCTTGGACTCCGGAATTAATTCACTCCGGTGATTCGAAATTGGAAATTAACGCGTGGAAAACGATAGATGGTGGAGTCAACCATGCTGTCAGAATGAAAGATAATATTTTACTGTTCTGTTAATAGACAGGAGAGATCTATGTGAATATTTTACCATTACACTTTGTGGATTCAGAATAATAAAATAAAATGAGGTACACGAGACATGTATTGGCTTAGAAATAAGCGCTTCGGGATTCTTCCAGAGAGATAAGTGTCCAAGGGTTTATTTCAAACGGAGGAAAAATGAACGATCAATTTAAAGTTACATATTCAAGAAGACAGTTTGTAGAATCTTTATCCTTAATTCCCGGAAACTTGGGGCACTTCTCGCTGAGGAGATGCGTGTCTCAAAGAAACACTCTCCGCGGTTTCAACCCTCCACCCGCCAAGTTTCAACCCTCCACCATCATACATTCGAATGGAAATCATGATCGTTTCCGTTCAAAGACGGCGTTCCCAAACACAGAATGAATACGTTCGCTGACTTACCCGTCGCATGACGCGCAGAGAGAACGACGAGGTCTTCATTTTGGTGGTAATCCTGGCAGACTTTGAACGGTGTGCTGGTCCCGGATACGCTCGTCCGTGGCCTCCCCGCTGGCGGTGGCGTTTAACGCTCCCTCGACGACCCGAGGTCCGATTATGCGCCCGATTCCTGGTGTTACAAGAAGCAGCTGCTCTGCCCGAGGGTGGGCGGGTAGGGGGAGGCTCGGCTCCCGTGTCAGGGGTGGCTCGGGGCCACAACTACAGGTGGTCGCGCGTTGTCAGACCTTCCCGCCGATCTTTCGTCACTCCCTGATTCCGTTACGCGCGCTGCTGCTCGGGCAGCGGTTGTCTTCCGAGGGGTAGCTTCTTTCAACGAACCTTGAAGACTGGCGGAAGCCAGGGAAGACGCTTCCAGTGAGAGAATTGTGCAGTATTCCTTTGACAGACGAATCTCCGAGCAGTGAGGTCGAGGTTGATCGAGCTGATCGTTGAAGATGAGAGAAGAGTTGCCAAGCAGAGGGACGCAGATATACCGGAGCACGATGGTGAAGGGACGTCGAAGCTCGACGTCGAAGAGTGCCACACGGAAGGACGTTGACGCGGCTCTGGCCTGAGTAGCGTCTGACCGGCTGTCCCGTCTAGCTGGTCTCCGAGCAGCCGAGGTAGAATCCACCCCGACGCTTTCTCGCGCACGCTCGTCGCGACGCCATAGCGACGTACCCCAGGGCCGCGCCTACTTTACAGACGCCTCGACCAGAAGTGCCAAGGTCACCGAGCACCAAGGCCGTGGCGACATGCACTGTATCCTCAGAAGCGATCCTTCTTCCGAACCCGCCAAGGTTTAGGGGTGGCGTATGGTGACCGTATGACAGGAACAACCCCAGCAATGAACGAGGGCAGCATGGATTCATACGGCCAATATCGTATTTCATTGGTACTACAACCTTCTCTGCCACTGTTATGGACTCGAGAACCGTAGATTCGTGTCTCACTTGATACTTGCGCAGGGGCTGATAATATCCTGCGAGGGTGTTGGAATAACTCAACCCCTGCACTCGTACGAGATATTTTAGACGAGTTCCTTTGTTCATTGTTAAGGGAGGTCTTCAATGAGCACTCTGTAATTTCATCTCGATGTCGCGGTCGTTTTTCCCGCGCTTCAACGTCGCCATCGAGATCTTTTTATTATCCACTGGCTCCATTTCTCTGGCTCGTAGAACCTTGATCCGGTGTACAGGGAAATCCCGCTCCCGATGCTGGTACTGGCCTTGGGATTATTCTTCCCGTTAAGAGGATGAGACCCCTCCGCCAACCGATGCTCGACCACTTGTTTAAATATTTATCAGTCGCTCTTAACGTCTTGGGAAAACTCCCTCGCGGTCCTTGAGCGCAAACGAGCGAAAGTTTTTCGATTTCTTCTTTCTGCATCTCGCGTTCTATTTACTCGCCCCCCGACCGGCGTCCTTCGGGGACCGTAATTGGTAACAGCATCGCGGGAAACGAATTTCGATATGGGAGACGGAGGCTGACTGGCACGAATCGCGAAGGAGGTTCGATAAGAAGACGATCACGGTCGTGGGATTGGAACGCGACGCGATTGAGATTCTTATCGCGCTACGCTTTTATTTCCTGTAAGACAACTCGACTAAGTACACAGAAATACGTGATCTGATACGTTTTGGTTACGAAACATTCGAACACACGCCGTAATCCCCAGCCTCGAAGTGTAAGCCTATGATTTGGATTCTAGACCTGGATTGCAGACCGAATGAGAAGTTGCAGTCTGGGCCCTTACACAGAAGGCTTCAGCTTAAAAAAAAAATTATGATTTTATCCAAATGTTACAGTCAAGTTTTTTGAAACCCTGATTAGTAGCAAGTGATTGTTTTATTGCCGTTTGACGTAAATAAATTTCTTCACTAGGGACAACTTTTGTAAGAAACCTTTCGGTAATTATTTAGAAGTTGGTCTTCCTCACCGATTTTGAGCCTTGAAATATGTTGTCAGAGCCATCATTCTTAACAACTTTTCAATCTGACTCGGCTCAAAAACCCGAGTAATCGTAAAAACCTAACGGCTCTAAAGAATCGAGTACTCGAATTTTTTCGAGCGGCTCGAAGAGAACCGTCTAGTCGATTTTTCTTTTGTTTTTCCCTTCGAGTACTCGGCTCGGCTCGGTTCGAATTTCAAGCTACTCGAATATTCGAGTACTCGAATAGCCATAGGGTAAACCAACCAGTGAATGACCGAATTGTTGAATTTATGGACCTTTGAGATTAATACTTGAATATATTTATGTATAACAACAAAACAACTGTTGAAATTGCATTTAAATTTATTTTTCTTGAAATTTCTATAAAAATAATTACTTATTCTTACCGTAATTTAAAAAAAAAAAAACGATTATAAAATGCAAAACGTGTAGAAACCCAGTAAATGACCGCATACTTTTAATAAGAATTGTACTTATTAATGTTTGCTTAATATGCGTAACTAAAAATATGGGATATTAAAAATGCAACTACACTCCATTTATAAACATATAATATTTTTAAATTTATAATTGACATTTCTTTGCCTAATGATCATTCACTGGTATGCAGTCGATTACTGGTTGGTTTACCCTACTATACATGTTACCGCTGCTCGACCTTCGTTTCCAAGATAATTACAAAAAACTTCTGTTGACTTATTCCGACACAACGCATTCCACTTTCCAATTTGTCCCGAGTATTAGTATTGGTTGGGGCTAGATTAGTACAGGGGGCGCGCACCCGCTCGCGGGCGCGTAGACCACAATAGCGGACCGATGTGAGTTTGGAGATTTGAAGTAGAAACTTGCAAACGGGCGTCAGTTTTTGCTCTATCTACTTCAGGTACTTGAATTCTTAGAATGACACCTTCATTCTCACCGCATCCAGGAATAGACCAGAATTCGTTAATGCACACGTTACCTACGTAAAATGTAGATTTTACATTTTAACTGAGTACACTGACAAGGCAACAGCGCGAACCCGGACTCACTGATTCGAACGCAACTTTGTGGATTTTTAGAGTGACTCAAAACAAGAACAACAGTGTATTTCATATGGACCCTATTGCCCTTTAAAGGGATAAAAACTAACCTCAAAGTCAAATTGGCACTTCCACTTTTTCGCGAATAACTCTCAAAGTATAATAGACAGAAAAAAATGTTTCAAACAAAAGTTTAATGGCGCAACAAGCGCTACAAACTTCCGTTAACAAAATTTTGAAAAGAGTTTAAAAAAAATACCTGAACGAAAAAACTTTTTTCAAAATTTTATTGTGCTTATTGCACCATTAAACTTTTGTTTGAAACATTTTTTCTGTATGTTCTACTTTGAGAGTTATACGCGAAAAAATGGAAGTGCCAATTTGAGTTTGATTTTAGTTTTCACCCTCTTACAGGGCGATAGGACCCAAATGAAACACGCCGTTGTTCTTATTTTGAGTCACTCTAAAAACCCACAAAGTTGCGTTCCAATCGGTGAGTCCGGGTTCGCGGTGTTCCCTTGTAAGTAATCTTCAGATTAACTGGTTAATATGCACACTAACAGCATTATTTTGTTTCTCTGTACTAATATACTTAGCTTGATTTTAGTAAACTACCTCTTCATTTTCCCGAAAAAGTGCCCCTCGGAATGTTTACCACCTCAGCCATTTTTCTTAAATCCCTGCCCCCTACCTCTGTTAAATGTGACAGATTCCCCGAATGAGAGTAAAATTACATTCTAAGTAATTTCCTTGAAACAAAATTACGCAGAGATGAAGGTGCCAAAGGATAATGAAATTTGTGCTAGCCAATGATGATCAAAGGACGGAGATAGGTAGTAACGACGTTTTAGTGGCTTACTTTGATATTCTTTGAAAGTTTTCTTTAATCAACGGTCTTCTAAACCAATGGAAAAAAATGGAAAGCGAAGGCCGTGCGTGCATAATAAACACCCGAGGCGTTTGAAACCGCATGAAGCTGGCTAATTAACGGGGTTGCACTTAACCACCGGCAAAACCGCTGTTCGCTGGGCATTCGTAAACGCGGGGCGAGAATTATGAAGATACCTCGAGGTCGGTTTGGTGAGTCGAGAACGAATATGGTGCATCTCGCGGCGTCCCTCTATGAAATATTCATTTCTCACTGTCTCGAGCCACCCACGCAGAAGGGAGCCTTTTCCTTTCCGCATATTTTATCGCCGTTCGCTGCGAACCCACCGCTCGTAGGCGGTGAAATCGATTTCTCGTCTAGCGTAAGTGAATTTCGTCATTTCCCTGTTGCGTCGCGCTAGCTCCTTAGGAACCTTCAATTATCAGTACGCCCCCGCTTCCTAGGTGTCCCTTTCGACACGCACGCGTTATTTTCTACGCTCGTTGCAGGCTCGAGGAGGAGGAGGAGCATCGTCATTCACCTGCTGCTCCCATGCTCGTTGACGTCAATGCTGCTCGAACAGTACACCCCGGCTAATTGATCCACGATTTATCGACGAACCGCCGCGCATTTATACCGGGAGATCTGTGATTAACGCCGTTCATCATCTAGAATCTAAGACTCGCCTTTGGCTGCCTGGCACGGTCCTGGAATCTGGGGAAAGTGAAGTGAGAAGAATGCAGCGTGAATTCTCTTTTACTATCGTTAAAGATTTATTTCATAATATTACACCAACAACTATTATTGAATTTTTATATAATAATAATTAATAATGATAATAATAATCAATAATAATCAATAATAATAATTAATAATAATAAAGACAATAATAATCCTTTTGTTTTTACTGCGTGAAAAATACGAATGGACGCTTACGTACATACATCAATAAATTGCAATGTCTTACAATTGATCCGAGAATAGCCTAAAGACGCGACGCGCGTTAGAAAATATGTCGACATTGTGTGTCCGCCGTATATATAGAATTTTTCTTGCATATATATGTATATATATATATATATATATATTGAACTATGTATCATTTCTCTCTCTCTCTCGCACTCTCTTTCTCTCTTCTCCGTTCGCGCTAGCTTTACCGATTTTGATCGCGCGATTCGATCGTGCACGCCCCTCACCCCCACTCGCAACGACCGGTAATTGCATTCTCCCTTTTTGCTATCCTGCAACGTCTCGAGGCGCTCCCATCCCTCGCTCCTCCTCGATCGCGGCGAAGTTCGTTGGATCGATCGATTTATCTACGATAAAAGAAAGAAAAAAGACTCCACAAATCGCGCGACTCACAAGCGAAGCCTCTCCACACACAAAGTTTTTTTTTCGTATACACTTATTTTATATACGTTAAATACACACACATCGACCTCCAACCGATTTCCACCTCAACATCCAATTCCACCCCTCTCGTGACCTCCATCCCCCCTGCCCGATTCTCGTCGCGTTCTCTTCTTTCGTAATTGTCGTCTTCGTTACGCAAGAAAGACAAGAGGTACGTTTTGCATTACAATGATAATCAGGAAACGAAAGTTTCCCCGGAAGGTTTGCATCCGCAGACGGTGAAACGACCGGGCGGAAAATTCATTTATATATATATATATATTTTTTTTTTTATTCATTCATTTATGTTTATGCGTTTACGCGATATATTATAATGTAATATCATTAATATGCGGGAAAAAGAAGCTCGTTAAGTCATTACGGAGCACACTGAAGAATTTCATTTGTGTCGGTGTATGTAATAAACTGCAAATTTATTCGCAATTGTAATATATACATATATATATGTGTGTGTATATATATATATATGTTACACGGATGGTATTATAACGGCGATAACGGAACAATATATAGAATTTCTCATTTATTCATTCATTCATTTATATATCTATACTTTGTATTCTGTAAAATATAATAATACGGCGACTATTTGCCAGCTCGTGGTACACGCGCCACGTTCCCCCATCTACAGTGTGTTCGAAAACGGATAAAGCAACCCCCAAACCACATGGCCCTTTCTCGACAAAGTACTCTAGAATTCTCTGCCTCGGAGCAAACCCCCACCCCAACCCTTTCGCAGTTGCGTCACGTATTTCAGAACCCCCTGTAGATCCGCGAACTTCCTGCAACCTTTGCCCACCAGAGAGATCCAGCCTCGACCTCCGCAACTCGTTCACTTCCGGTTCGTGCCTAGTAGGTGCTCGAGGGAACGTCGCGCACCAACCTGCTCGCATTAATACTCAGACAATGTAGTGACAAAATAGAAGACAAGTAAGTACAACAACTATTGTAGCTTAGCTGAGAATCTGTTGTTGCCGGGCCCCGGACGCGGAACGTTTCCTTTCAGCATGTCGCTCGGCACCGAAATGACTCTGTCGACGTTTTCGAGGGTATGTTTGGCAGTGACGTCTTTGCTTTGGACCAACGATCCACAACGATTCCCGGCGCGTCTCGTTCCCAAGCGACGAGAGAACGTCGCCCCGCTCGCGAAAGGAGAGGCGCCCGTTCGGGACATCTTGGACATTAAGCCTCGCCGTGTAAAGATTCGCAAGACTTCGCTCGTCTCCGTCTCGATGGAAAACCGTGGAGATTGTGGCCAGGCCAATGAAATTTCACGCGAGCTCCTCCTGGCGGGCTGGCGAGGCGCGCGTCGGAAGAATGACACCGTTCGCGCGCTCGGATGTCCGAGGCCACGGCAACTGAGGTATTTGTGAACGAACGCACGCCGTGTGTCGCGAATTTCTCTCCTCCTTCGTACACGCTGGACGCGAGAACAGCGGCGCTGCTTTACAACGGAGGCTCGTCTTTTCCCTTCCGCTCCCTACGATTAACACGCTTTCGCTCTTCTTTTCCTTCTTCTCCTTTTCTCTTTCAAATCGTTTTCCTCCCTTCTCCGCTTTACCTCATATTTTTTTTATTCATTTATTTTTTTGATATCTTAACTACCGGAAATCATTTCCATCCATTAAAATCGAAGACATGCTCTTTTTTTTTTATGTATTTGTATTCGTTTTGTACTTGTACTGTTCAGCAAGGCAGCGTGTTGCACTTTGTTTACAATTACAATTATAGTCGGGCCGTGATTGTCCACGAAAGATTCCACAACGTCGCGAGAACGGTTCCCCTTATTCTCCCTGTGCTCGCGTCTTCCGCGCGGATTCTCCTCATTACTATCGACGATGCTCCCTTATCGGGAAACGTGAACGACTCGAGAATAGGTATGACGGGTGATCGGGAATCGAATTACTTGCGACTGACGGCCAATCGCGCGATGGAACGCCTAGATTTTCCCGCGACCGATCGCCACCGAACCGAGGGGAACGTTTCCTAATGGACTCTAATGGTTCGCGCGAGACCCGATCGCGTTATTGCTCCCTGGAAATGAAATGGGCAGCTGGAGACGATGGAAAAGCGACTTCTAAATTGTTGCAACACGTGGATCATTTTGCGCTCGACGACCCGGTCTATCTCTTAATAATTTGTGCTTTCTGTTACGGTTAATTTTATGGGGATTAATTAAAAGTTAATCTTTACAAAACGGATGGAAACCATCGTATATATATGTGTGTATATATGTGTGTGTATGTATACTATGCCGACGCTTCGTGATCATGTCGAGTGACAAGGAAGAAGTGAACCGCAAGAAAACGCAAGCGAGAAAACGGATGACGATGGATGCTCACGATGTGTGGGCGATTCGCAACAGGTCTGATAGTAGATAACGCGACGCACAGCTCTAGGTTCTCGATCTCGACGGATCTCGTCGTGCGCGCACACATCGCGGTCGATCGACTTTACACAAACAGAAAAGAACAAAAAGGAAAGCAAAACGAACGATCACAATCGATGATAGAGTCAATAATAAAAAGAAACTGAAGTGATAATAATTCTAGAACTAATAATTATTATTACAATAATTATAATAGTAATAGTAATAATAATAATAGCAATAATAATGATTATAATAATAATAATAATAAGTGTGATAATGATAATACGTATCAAGTAAGTTCTCCTTAACGCGTTTAAACAATCATTCACTCTCTCTCTTTCTCTCTTTCTTTCTCTCTCTCTCTCCCTCTCTGTAAATCGTAGTAACAAATCGACAAGAAAAGAGATTAACATAAAAAATAAAACCAAGGAGAAATCTTACAAAATAGGCCTATATATATAATATGTATAATATATAATATTTTATGCGTGTTATGTATATATAATACGTACATATATCTGCATATATATATTTATGTACATAAAAAGTTAACATAACGTGCCAGCGACTCCTCGTCAAATATCGTTACACATCGTTCCCTCTCCTCTCTATTCTCTCTCTCCCACTCTTTCTCTCTCTCTCCCTCTCTTTCTCTCTCTCTCTCTCTTTCTCGAGCTAAATAAACGATTTCGAACTATCCCTGGTATAATTCGATCCAATAGCACAGTCCTGCGTACTGATATAATAATAATAAAACATCACTGATATTATATAACGTTGAACAGACTCGATAAGACAAAATTCGGTATATTATTAATAATAATAATAATAATAACTAATAATAATAATAATACACGGAGGCGGAACAACATAAAAATGTGGTTCCCGACAGAATCTACACAGACGTCGATGTGACAGGCGAGGATCTGCATATCTGTATCGAGTACGCTCGCAGACGATATGTAGAACCAAATGAAACGATGATATTCGGATGCGATGCGGGCGGAACGGACGAGTTACGCGCCGTTCCGAACCGGAAACAAGGGAAGATCGATAGCGAACGGACGCGCCTGCGCGATAACGAAGATGGAACGTTCCCGATTCTGCATATTTCGGCAGTCCCTCGCGTTCCTCGCCTTCGGCAGTCTCGCAAACGCGTCCATCGCCGTTACATAATTCCTTCCTGTTCCCCTCTACACATTACTTTACACGTTGAAAATTGGGATAACCGCGCGTACCTCGCCCGTTCGTCCTTCCTCGAGCGCGATCTCTTCTCGCACTCGCGTCGCCGTTATCGACGGAACGAGCAACCGGCAACCATCGACCCGATTCTTCGTCGTTCACTTCCATCCGGGACGGTTAATTCTTTTATAACGCTCCAACGTTGGTGAAAAGACTCGTAAATAAATAAGACCCAGAAAAATATTGGCAAGTAGAACGAGTCAATGGTTACGGATGCCGGGTGACGTTCGCGCAACGGCGGCGTGGCTTCGCAGATTTGGCAAGAACGAAGCGAAGGATTATACACTTCGTACGCGGAAGAACGGCGGGCGTTGTTGTTTCTTCGTGTTCTCTCTGTTTCGTTTTCTTTCCTTACAATTATTTCACTTTTCGTTTCTTGTGATGGAAGGACGCACGCTACGCGGCTGGTGACAGTGTTTACATGACGATCGGAGATGCGATAAATCTGTTGCTGTTATTTTAATCCTAGCTTCTCTTGTAAATGCGATACTCCACTTAAAAACGACGCGATTCTTGTCCTTAATAACTATCCGTTTACGGTTAATTATCGATAGACAGTTAAGATGATATACTTTTTCCCTCCTCTCGGCGTTTTCTTCCGTTATTATGTTCTTTTTTTTTTGTATGTTTTCGTTTTCCTTTGCAATTTTCCCCTTCCGATAAATTTAAAAACTTTTTCTCGTAACAATTAATTTATACTTAAGGTCTCGTTAATATTAATTATGGCACAATATAAATATTATATTTAAAGTCTTTTTGAAGACATAATAAAAATAAATCTAAGTAGTCTTTCTCCTATATGCTCGACGTTATTATTATTCTTTTTTTTTCTTCTTCTTATTCGTTCGTTTCTGTTTCTTCTCACCTATCGATTTCACGTAAAATCATACATCCCTAAGCAACTCTGTTTTCGATTCGAAGATGCGTTCCATTCTTCTTTCCCCCGTCTATTTTCTCATTTTTTTCGCTACGTAAATTTCACTTTTGTTTTCGTCTTTTTGATCCCCCTTTTGATAAAAACAATAAAAATTTCATTTTTTCCCCCCCTTTTTCGACCGAAACCGAAGAATAATATATTCGCGCGACGCTCCCTCGGACTTTCGCGGTATCCAGCACCCTTCCGGTCACGTATCGATATGTCTTTCGAGATTGCACGAGATCGTAGACGCTATGTGCGCGCGGCGGGAACGGCTTCGCTTCTGGCAGAAATGGGACGAACTGATTAATCGCGGAACGATCAAATCACGGCCCGCGCGCGGCTGAATTCTCCATTTACCCAAGATGGATACCGGTCGAAAGTCCGAGAAGCTTTCACAATTTCCCGATGCTCTTTGGTAAGACAATATCACATGATCAAGAAGAAGTTTAAACCAATCGAAAAACCAGTCTAATCAGTCGATTACCCCCTAAACGTAGGGATTTTTTTTCTATATAAAAAAAAACAAAAAAAAAACAGAGTCTGGAAACTAATAAAAATAACAATTTTAGTCCTTAATTAAACGCGTCGACGTTTCTTTAAAAATTATAAAAATCAGCCTTCTCGAAAGTAAATTCGCGTATCAAAGTATTTCGTCACAGCGCCAGGAAATATTTTACCTCTTGAGCTTCTCAGCTGCTGGGCTTGAAAGAAAAATGCGATTGCAGGAGTCGTTGTGTTGAACGACGGACAAGCAAAGAAATCAGAATCGCTGCCGACGTGAAACGTTTCACGCGTACGTCAACGTTTGCCAAAACCACGGCTCTCTAACCGATCGAACGGAAGCTAGAATCTACTTGCGTCGGTTGTCGCGAGGGATCCACGAATCATGGGCGTCGCGCAATCGTGAAACAATGCCACCGAACGCGCGACGTCCAGGGTCGACGAGCCTCCCTTTACGATGATTCTGGTTATCGGCCACTATGGCCAGGAGCTTCACGATACAAAATGTCTGCAGCTGGTTTCACCCTCGTGGCGATTACACGACCGACAAGAAAAAAGGAAGTACGTGATTCGAATAGCGTTTCTTCTCGAGACAACAATAACCACATATCGTCCACACAGAGACGCAGAGCCTTTACCAACGTCCAGTTCGCACGATTCCCGATACAATATTTTAATGCCTATTCAAGTACCAGTGTTACGGATGATATATCGCCCCCCCCCCCACACATCCCTCCCGCGCGTGAATTCACGGCCAGAGGTACACGTTGCTTACTGGATATCTAATATTTACACGCACGTGACATTAGAATGCAAATAAAAATAGATAGTTTAAAATATTAATCTTCCCTGCATCTTCCTCTCATACTCGCTAACCCCCGCTCCCTCTCCCCCTCTTTTTCTCGTCCCCTCCTCCACACCCACTCTGTATATAGCGTACGAGACGAAAATCCATGCATTAATGTTTGAAAAAGTTCCTCGATAATAGCTCGTAATAATATTCGCTTTAAACCCTAGAACGATTAGTAGTAATAATAATAATGTTTGTTAATATTCGTTTCAGAAGATGCGACGCGTCTCTAACTACACCCCCCCCCCCTTCCCCTTGTTTCTTCCTCTTCACGTGTAAATAGTAAAAGACCTAAAGTTTTCCCTTGTTCTTTTTAGTTCGAAGACGTTGGCACATTGGAATAGATTCTGTGTGTATGTGTATATGTGTGTGTGTGTGCCCTTTTTTTCGTATTTTTCTCCCTTTTTCGCGATTTTCGATTCAACACCGTGTCAGCGTACACAACGGGCCCCGATACCCTGAAGAGATATGTTATACGTCCGAAACACTGAGCGACGTCCCTCGGGATCCCCGTCGACGGCCGATCGAGAAACGCGTCGTTGTCCTCGGGGAAGCTCGTTTTACATGCTTTGGTCAAAGCTTAAAGACAAACAAAAGAAACGAATAAAATAGTCGCGATAACAGTCAAATCCACTTTGGTATCGTACCGATCATACTTTTTTTTTCCCCCTAAGAGAACTTCCCCCGGCAAAATTTCACACGATCGGCGTATTTTTCAGTTCATCCGGCGATTTCTCGATCCTGTATACGGGCGCCAACCGATCGCCCGATCGATCGAGGGACCTCCGACAGTGCTCGATTTAAATCTTCCCCGCCATAAAAGTCTCCCCTCAGCTTCCCGTTTCCTCTCCTGTTTTTTCTGCCTATACAATTAACTTACACAACACCGAACATCGACCTAATTCCGTATACTTTTTTTGTTTTCATCATATACCTCTAATATTTTTCGTTCTAGTATACCCAACTGAAGGACATCACAGAATTTCCCGATATCGATTAACCAATTAAGTTCTTTTCCTTTTCGCTAATGTAAGTATATATGTATGCGATTAGCACACGCCGGCAATCATAATGTGGAACATTCGCGTCAATATTTTTGCTTCTTTTTCTCGTCCCTCCCCTTCCCTTTATTCCCGCGTTCCCCCCTTCGTTTTGTTGCGCCGAATATATTATATTATATATATATCATATCTTGAATGCTCCATCGCGTTCGACATATATCACAGAATTATAAAAAGGGTCTCCAAAATGACTAGGATAATTTTCACTAACGAATTCCATATATATTTAAGCTTTTCCCGAGTCGAAAAGAAATTTTCCGCAAAGCAAAAGTCCTCCCCGACGCGATAGGAACGCCCCCCTCGTATTTTTTATGTTTCTCTCCACATTATGCTTTGCCCGGCCGCGGAAAAGACGTTTCTCTATTCTTTCCAGTTTATACACTACGAATGTATACGCGATATTTTAAAAACTCCCGCGATCGGAAGACGCCTAAATCTAAAATCGTATAATCTTTCTTTTCACGGTATACTTAGCGTTCGCGAAGATATGTTTTGGAAAACTTGTCGTTCCCTCATCCTCCCTTTTGCCGCGTTCCTTGTATCCCCATCTCCGTTTCCATCCCCTCGCCTCCAACCCCCTTGAATACCGAACCTCTCTCCTCGTCATCCCCCCTGCAACTACGGGACCTAAGAATTAGACGTAGACGAATAAATTGTTTTTATCATCTTTCCCCCTCGAATAATTTGTACTTGCTCGTTAGTTTATAATGGCATTTCCTTTGTTTCTTTTATCTTCTTCTTCGTAACCCCCCCCCCCCCTCCCCCCTACGATAAAACGTCAACCTCGTTTCTTCTGCTTCGTTTCCTTTTTTACACTGAGCTCTAAAACCTGAATATGTTGCGCGATAAACAACTTTTTCCTTGCATTTAGGGCTTCCTTTTCATCTTGTACGTTAAGCATGGATGCGGGTCGAAGATTTAAAAGGAACAGGGCAGTGTTCGAGTCGTTCCTCACGTGCCACAATTTCACCCTCCGCAACCCTCCCCCCAGCCCCGCGTACCGTCGCTTCCCGAATAAAGTCGAAACGCGAGCGTCCGATCGCTCCTTCTTTGGCCGCATCGATTCCCCTCCGCCCCCGTTGTCCTCCCTCGGATATCTTGCACTCGAAACGATCACCCGACGAAACGAGGAGAAAACGAAATAAAATCGAGACGAGAAGAGATTCGCCGTGCGGGACCCGCGTCGCCTCGAGACCGATCTCGAACACCCGCCCGCCCCACCCCCCTTGATTCACCCCTTACTCGTAATATTGCACGTTCGCCAATGAGACGCGAATAATTAATAAAACCGTACCGATCTCGCGTTGCACTCGACTCGAAAGGAAGAATGGTGGACGCGGGAGGAGCTCCACTGCCCTGCCCGCCGTGGTCTATCTACGTCGAGACTAACTTCGTTTCCACCCCCTCCTCCTCCTACCCTCTTATAAAACCTGAACAAGAGAATATCATCGTTATATATATATATATATCAATAATCGTACGAATATAATATATATGTACAGCTCAAAATATTACTTTTAAAGAGTTAAAAATATAGTCTGTGTAATTTGCGCGCACGACGGACCTGTACACGTGTAAGAGCCCATATAACATCTACTTGCACTTTACCATTTGCTCCTTCCCCCCCTTCCTCTGTCCCCCGCGCGACAACCCCTCGTTACATCCTTACCCTCGTCCTGCTTCGCTAATTCGATAGATACCGTCCCACAACCCCCATCGTTCCTCCGAGCTCGCTCTATCGGCGATCCCCAACCTCGATCGGCGAGACTTACCCTTCCCCCTCCCGTTTCCCGAAATTTGAGCACATGTTCGTAGACTTTGTAATTGAAATTTTTCCCTTAGGCCTAAGATCCACGATCCACCTAACGTCCGAATACTTGTACGCACGCGCGCGCGTGTCCCCACACGCGCGCCCTACATGTACACATCGTATATGTATATATGAGCAACGCGAAACGCGTCGATCTTTCTTGATACGTTCCCTCCCTTTCCCGATCGTTTCCCGCTTCGGTTCCCTCGCGCTCGAAACCCCTTCGCGAACGGTCGAGAGGATATATCCCGCCCAGCGGCGCGCATCGCTGGCTAGATGGTATATCGCGAATTGACGTGATTCCTGCGACCGTCCGGGAGACTCGATCGATCGACGCGCAGAGCGTGCGAACCTCGGCGAACTCCGACTACCCTAAAATGGTCTACTGGCTCGTCTTCGACTTCTTCAACCCTCCCGCCGCCGAGACGCGATACCGGAGGCGGGCCAGTTCGCGCAACGTCCCGGAGCGATAGTCGCCGTTCGAGACCTCGTTGTGATCGGCCCGAGCCCCTTAGCTTTCCGGTAGCAGGGCTTAGAACCCGGCGCAATGGAATGTATTCTCGGCTCACGCTCGCTACAGCATTCACGATCGACGGGGTCCAGCACGGAACCCATCGTCTCAGTCGATTCTCTCTTCGTTTCTTCTTTGGATTAATCGCAGTCTTGACTCGAGGAGAACTACGAAACGACGACTACAACGGGGCTGCCGGGGGGGTGGAAGCGCGATTCTCCGGTGGAAGAGCGTCAGGGAAGAGCCGATCGATCGTCCAGGCGACGATCGCGCGAGTGCTACCGTCGCTCGAGGCCTAGCCGTCGATGACACTGGCGGCGGAACGGCTCGCGGACGCTTGGATCGTCGACGATGGCGGGCGACCGACGGCCGGACGGTGCCGCCGACGGTGAGGATAAGAGTGTCGAGAGTCCGGGACGGGATGACTGCAACACGGTTCCGACATTTTCATTGCGGCTGCTGCTGCATCTGGGCCTGTTGCATGCTGCCTAGAACGTTCTTGATCGCCGTGGTCTTGAGCAGCCTCTTGAGCATGCCGCTGGAGCCGCGGTGCTGCAGGCTCTTGTGCGTGGTGAGCGAGTTCTTGGTGCGGTACGTCCGGTTGCAGAACTCGCACACGTACAGGGTGTCCGATTTCTCGTGCTTATCCTGGAAATGACGCTTCAGGGAGTAGTAGCATGAGAAGTTGCGACGGCAGTACGGGCATTCCTGAGGCACGTTTATGCCGCCCGTCGTCGGCGGCGGCATCTGGTACATGGCAGAGGGAGGCGTCGACGGTGCTGGATGCATCCCGTTGCCCGTACCTGAAAACCGTCCGTCTATCGTCAGAGAAACGCACTGGAAGACTATCATCTATCGCCCTGCCGCGAGAACAGTCTCATACAATTTTTTCGTTGTACATTCAACGATCATTGAGATTACACGTTGGATCTGGATGAATCCATGGACGCTCCGTAGCGTTTAGCGGTGGAGAAAACGAAGAAGGGTCCTGCCTGTGGACCGACGATACTGTTCTCGCGCGAAAGCGTTACGTATCGCTCTTCTAGGTATTAATGTTCCTCGAACGTCCGAGGGGATGCAAGGGGAGAAGGGAGAATCTGTTGAATAAAGAGGGGACGAGGTCTGAATCGACCTCCGTACCAGGAATCTCGACGGAACATCCGCTGGTATTCGTGTGTTAGCAATTAACAGGGACCTCGAACGTTCGACGCTGCCCGCGATTAAGGTTCCGCCCGTTCCATTCTCGGGACGACCTCGGCTCAATTATAAATTCTACCCTGCCGGCTTATCTCGGGATCAATCAAGGATTTAGCGCGGGTTAATTCTTCCGTTCGCTTGCGCACGGTTTGTGTGTGCTTCGTCGATTCGATATGGGCGAGCCGCGCGATCGGAAGTATCGTTAATTGACCGGGGGTAGCGATTAGTCGGGTGAGTAGAGATGAAGAGGACCAAAACCACCATGCCAGACGCGTCCGGTTTCCGCGATTCTTCCGGTGTTAAGACACTCGCACCGAGATGAAAGTGTTATCCAACGCTTCGGAAGCGCGAGGCGCCATTTCGTGTCTAATCAAACCAGCTGTACGTGCAGGGGGATGCATTCATGCGTGTTAATGGATGGTTAAAGAGCCGATACGCGGACGACGAACGAAGAAGTTAGCGCATTGCTGTTAGAGAAAGGATGATATGAAACAAGGATTAATACTAGTGAGTGGAATGGCGCGGGCGCGGTTTCTGCGGGATGCACTGTGTTCTCATGCAACGATGCGAACGAAGACGGGGACGTTCGATTCTTGAGAGAGAGGGAAAAAAGTAACAAAAACAACTATAAACAGTCTGAAACCGATCGACCAATTCGGTCAGCGAGATCGATCCACCGCTCTCGAAGCTTGGCATTCCGGTGTTAGGCGGCGTGTATCGAGGCTGCAAAACGAGCATCAAACGACGGTACTACACATCAGCATGCACACAACATCGAACATCGAGAAGCCACGGATAGGAAGAATTAAAAGAAAAAAAATAAACAGGATGATAAGACAAGCGAAACAATTGAAGAAAAAAAAAAAGAAACAAACAAAGCACGTACATGTAAACAGGGTTCTGATTGCCACAAAACAATTTATCCAGAAAATAAGGCAGAAGGACTCGTGGGTGGGGGATGTTAGTGAGGAGAACCTGAAGCGTAATAATCGTACACCCCGTTCGATTTCGAGCGAACCAGGCGTACTCGGAATTATGTGTAAACCCCATGTATCGAACGAACGGTATCGGTCAATTCAACGATCCTTCTGTCTGATCGACGAAGGACGTGGTGCCCGACGCATCGATCCCGAGAATCACACCGACAGGGGGTATAACGGAGCTGCGAATACCGGAAGAATTCGATCGGCGATCGTACGGTACCGAAGAGAACGAAGGACGACGGGAGGCGAGAGGAGAGAAAAGCAGTTCTGCGGAAGAAGGACGGAGGAAAGCTCGACACTGCAAGAAGAAGAGACAGAAGAGGAAGAAGAAGAAAAAGAAGAAGAAGAAGAAGAAGAAGAAGAAGAGGAGGAGGAGGAGGAGGAAGAAGAAGAAGAAGAGGAAGAAGAAGAAGCGGAAGAAGAAGAAGAAGAAGAAAGAGAAGAAGAAGAATAAGGGTCGGTGCACGTGGGAGTTGAGACCGGTTTCTCTGGCATGCACTGTTCGTGAAGGAAGGGGAAGAGTACCGGAAAGAGGAAGAGGGAGTAAACTGTGCGCGGAGCCGAGGTCGTTTCGAGCCAACGATTATGCGATTGTGACCTACGCGGGAGCGTTCTAATGACGTTTTGTAGGTTACTGGAGCGGGTTGAAGTAGACGGGACGAAAGGGAATGGAGATGGGAGGCGGGAAGGGGGCTATGGAGGTTGAAAAACGCGAGGAACACGCGCCGTGAAATAGTTTGTGGCGTGAGAAGTAACGTGGTCCCTACCTTATCTAAACCTTCAAAAGAACTTAATGTCAATGTCGCCGGGTCTGCTCTTATGATAGGTATATATATGGGTCATCAGGGAGTTACGCGAGCAGTACACCCGCTCGCAGATGACGCATCTGTACTCCTCCTGTCGCTCGGCGTGCTTGTCGGCAACGTGGCGTTTCAGGGATGCTTTGCTGCATAGCACCTTGCCGCACAGATGGCAGGTGAACAGCTTCTTCGCTGACTGGGTGTTCAGAGAGTTCAAGGTCAGCCCCGTCATAGAGCTGAGCACTGAAACACAACAATGCACCTCATGCATCTGTAACCCCCACACTTATACCCCTAGCCCGTTCTTATCAAGTGGTAACACCCTTCCCCTTCCCCTTCCCTAGTTGTATCTCACTGATCCATTCATCACTCTCTCCCTCTCTCGCTCTCTATCTCTAACTCTCAATCCTTCTCTCACTCCCCCTCTGCCCGTGCTCGTATTCTCCTAAATGACGCGATTATGGGTTCGGTAAAGGTATCTATGAGAAAAGGGACGTTGCGTTCGAAGGAGTGATGGACGTTGGTCTGACTTATGTCTTCCCTAACTACTGGGACGGATTACCATAGGATGAATTCACGGTGAAAGCACGACAAACCCTAGAGGAACGTTCCTCGAGTCCTTCCCTCGACCATTCTCCCTTTCCCCTCGCGAGGTTCGCGTCCGTTGCCCCCCTCCTCGCCCCACCCCCCTCGGGACCCATTATTCTCGCGTCCTTTCAAATTATTCACAGACTTCCGGTCTGCCGTAAATGCAGCCAGGATTCAATCGCGACGTCTCGTCCCGAGGTTCTTGAACGCCTTCCTCTTACACGGCCGCGCGGATCGGCGCGGAATCGCCGAGCAATCTGCATTTTCCGCGCGTTGTGTGCACCCATCCCGTCGCGGGCGCTGTTTCTTTCAGCCGTCCCGGGATTGAACGAGGCTAAGGTTCGAAAGAAACGGCGGGAGAAGCGGGAAGAAGGAGACGAGGCGCGTTCGATACAAAAGCGAAGAAGATTATGTGTGTGTACGTATGCGTTTGTATGTGGAAACCGTCGACGACGCTTCGAAAACGGGTCGCCTTTCGGGGGGGGGGGGGGGGGGTGGGGAGCGAAGTAAGAACTTTCAATGCCAGTTTTCTCCACCAAAGGCTGGAAAGGGGGTTCGTAAGACGTGCACTCCCGCGCGCTCGCGCGCGGGAAACAAGTGGGATGACTCCGTGTGTCACAGACGCGCTGGATTTTACTGCACACGCGGTCGGGATAAAGAGGCCGAGGGAGCAGCGCGGTTGGTCCTGAGGGGAGAATTAAGGGGCCGTGGGTGAAGGAGAGGACGCGGGGACGAGTTAAACGTCAATAAGGAGGCGCGCGGTTCATTTGTAACGGCCGCTGCTCGTTAATTAAAAAAGATCCGGTCAGACGATCCTTCAATCCGCCGCTATGCGCTACCTGCGCGTGACTGTGTGCGCGTGTGGTCTGACTGTATAATGCGCTATCTGGCCTTTTCTCCTTCGCCCTTTAACCATCGAACGCGAACGAGGCGAGGCCCCCCCGCCACTTCGTCCCAATGGCTTTCGCTGGAAAAAGCTTTTTATCCAATTTCTCGAGGCCGCGTGTCTCGTTAAACCTCGGGGGGCTAAAGAAACGGTGAACGGCCGCCTACTACTCGCTGATGAGGTCGACCCTGGAGGATTTCGATGGAATTATGAAATATTTGTATGCACATTCTCGCGGGCGCACACTTACACGGCGAGGACACAGCTTGGCGGACGAGCAACGGAGGACAACAATCGGGTTTGTACAATCCGGCACAAGTAGTATAAATGCGCACGTAAGGCACTCTCCAGCCATTCTAGATGCAAAATGATGTACGTGTGCTTCGTTAGGCGTCGCGAGTGCGTCGGTGCCCAACAAAACGCGTGGGATCGTGTGGGGGTGAAAATGGGGGGGGGGGGGGGGGATAAAAATTATATGTATATATATACGAGAGAAGAGAAATAAAAGGAGACGACGAGAAGGGAAACACTGAGCATTCTGGGTGACACTTAAAGCATGCAATTCGAAGGTAAACGTAATAGTATGCGTGAGCGGCGTGGCGGCTTAAATCGTTTCTCGTTTCGCGAGCTTGCGCGAATGGCCCTCGTTTACTCTCGCACGGTCGGCGTTGCGTGAAAATATCGAGAATGCGTGGTCCTTAGCCCTCCGGCACCTACATCGCTCCCGGTCCCGTCTTTCCAACGGGCGAATGCTTCCTCGAATGCCCTCTGTTTGCGAAAGCCCGTGGCGTCCGATGGGTCGCTCTCCTGGGTGAAACCGTTCTTACTTCGACCTCCAAACGCGACCACACGCGTGACGTGCCATCGATTCACTCAGCGAAAACGAGACGATCCGTTGGTTAGATTTCTGAATGGAATAGCGCCAGTGAACGACCGCCACTCGAGATGGAAAATCGAGCCGCGTCGCTTTCCATCGGCCAACGTGACCGTTCCGCGCGTAACTTACCTTCCCAGCTGAAAGAAAGAAGCATGACGCGATGCGTTCCACGATGATTTGATAACGGGGCTTAGGTTCACACACGCAATGGGGTTTTGGGGCGGGGAATGAAAACGGAGGCGCACCCGAGGTGCGAGGCAACGGTACGATGCTGCTTTCGAGGATGTGATAGGTTCTCTAAAAGTGCGCAAACAGAAGAAAAAAAACAGAAATGCAAGCGAGTTATTAAACCAAATAGTACATTTCATATTATATATATATATATATATATATATGTGTGTGTATATATATATATAGATCTATGTATATATATATATAAAAAAGGTGAAAATATATTAAGATGCATTTGACATTGCTTAAAAATAAAAAATAATAACTATAATTATAATATAATAATAATATTAATAATAGTCGTCAATAAATATATATATTATAACCAGAACACCTTGGCAGATAACAAATAATAAGTAAGCACGGTAACGCTCGACATACTCGCTTAAGAAAGAAACGATTTGTACCCGAAAACGGAGTCGTTACCGGAAAGAATTCAGACTTTTTTTCTTCTTACCCCCCCCTGTCTTATGTTTCTCGGATTGTTTCGAGCCGATGGCACCGGTGTTTTCCTATTTTCCTTTTGTTTTTCTTATTTTATTTCTCAATACAATTTTACATATCCGACGAATTCCGAATAAGCTCGATTTTTATACTCTCTCAGTGCTTCGCTGCTATTTTTCTTTTTGTTTCCTCTCTTCCTCGTTCTCTCTCTCTCACTCTCTCTCTCTTTCTCTCTCTCTCTCTCTCTCTCCCTCTCTCTCTTTCTCACTCTATCTCTCGCTCAAACTTTCCCCCATACTCTCCCTCTCTTTCACTCCCTCTCCTCAAAGAAAACTCAGAATTACAGAAAATAATTCTATTCAACGGTATTATCGCGGCGTATATCGTTATTCTTTTTCGCGCAAGGTAATCATTATCGTTGATGGTGTATGTCTGCTCGGTATCGGTGGATGGTCGCTAATTTAACTCTAGGGTGATTAAAGCCGGGATTACGGCTTACTATTACTTTAAGGAAGCTGATTGTATACGAAAACTGCTGCTTGCTTTCCCGTCTGTACTGTGTAGATAGCTGCTTGGATTACAAAAACGATGAGTGAACATAAATGAAAAAAAAAAAGAGTATGAACAACGTAGGATCCTATCGTCCCTATTGCGTAAGTCTACGGATTAATAATTACGTGAAACGGAAGGGAAAAAAACACATGAGAAGAAGAACCTAGAGTTGTGTGTAATATGCGTGTATATAGAGGTGCTTCTTACCCTTGACCATAAAATAGAACTGTAAGTAGTGTCTGTGCAAAAGCGTGTCGTGTACAAAATAGTAAAAGGTGGATAAAAAAAAAACACAATTAAACGAGAAGCGAACGAAGGAAACGTGGACGTGTCAGATGGTACAAGAGCGACAACAAACGTGCGTTGCACTTGAACAAGAAAAAAGGAAAAAAAATGAAGATCGGTCGACGCGCGTTGCGCCGATCCTCTTGATCGAACAGCGCGCCTATTAACTGTTTTCTGGTTTCGTTCCCTCTCCCCCTATCTTCCCCTCTTTCTCAGTGGATTCGAACTCCCGCGGTGCCCTGCCAATAAATCGGATATCGCGTTCGTGCTTTCCTCGCAACCGCGCTCAACTTAGAAATTAGATACTTTTAATTAACAATCGTTTGGTAACATTCAGTCGATGAAAACGTTTATAAAGATCAGTCCAATGTAGAGTCGACTAATTAGAACGATTAAAAACAAAAAAAAAAACGTAAAAGAATAGAGATAAATCAGTCCAATTCAGTCTGACAACCAAATCGTGTCGCGGATGGCGGCGACTAAATTATAAATGCAATCAGGTACGCGTCTTGTGCTTTTCTCCCGTCGTCGTTTTCTTTTTTTGCGTTTTTTTCCTCCCCTTCTCCCTCGTTCTCCCATTTTCTATGACCCCCGCGAACACACTTCTCGCATCGCCCCTCCGCTCGAAGTGGGGAGGGGTGGAAAATCGGGCAGCCAGCCGCGACACGTTCAATTCAACGATTCAGTCTTTCTTTCGTGGTTCGAAGAACGGCTTCGAACGATTTAATATTTTGCACTGGCCAATCGTAAAAATTAGCATAAGGAAGCACCGTCGTTCCTTCGCTATTTGCGCGCAAGGCCGACTACAGAGGCGCGAAATTCCGAGAGCGGCGTTCGGCTTTTATCTTTCCTGTGCCCCCGGCCGACGGTTTTTCCCCTCGTCGTGGTTCAACGAGCCGTCGTTATAATTATAAATTGTCTAATAACAACCGCGGTTTCCACGGGCTTTTCCCTCGAGCCGCAATTTCACAACGCGATTAACGTAGAGCGAAATTAAAACGAACGATAAACAAGAAGCAAAAAAGAACAAAAAGAAGAGACTCAAATAAACCTCTGCTAATATATAAATTTGCAGTTAAATATTCAATTTATATTAATTTCATTAATAATTTATTATTCTCATAATATAGCGCCGACCGCGGATCGGCCGGCGAATATATATTTCCGCAATTATATTTGGCCATTCTTATGTTCGTTTCGTTCTCTCTTCATTTCTTTCTCTCGCCCCCTTTATTTTTACAGTAGCCGCAAATCAATTTCTTCGAATAAATCTACTAGTTTAAATATTTATCAATATCAGTTCTTTCTCTCCAGTCCCGACTACTATAAAATCGTGTTCGTTACACTCTCGATAATTTAAAGCTTCGTCCCTCTCCACCCCATCCTCTCCCCTACAACCCGAACAAAGAAAAACACCACACTCCCTTCTCCCGACACATCGTTCCTACATTTTGCCCCCACTCCATTTATTACTTGCATAATAATGCTCGGCGTCGAGCGTAGTTTCGAACCGCTAACTAGAATCTGCTAAACGATCCCACCTCCCCCGCGTCTATCCAGATCACGCGCGACAAGCGCCGAAACTATATACCCAGCCCGGAGGCTTGGAAAAGAAGGGGAACCGATGGAGCGCCTTCGAAAATACGAGCGACGCGGACCACTTGAAACGGAATATAACCTAATTTAAATTATCATAGCCTATCTAACGATGTACAAGTGTAGTCTTCGTGTTGTTCCGTGTCCGTCGATAACTATATTATATCGAGACGTATGTGTCACTAGTGTATAGATGCCTGGCTGAGCTCACCGTCTTTCTGTACAATGACGAGTGTGTGTATGTGTGTATGATTCGGTACGTGTCGTGTCTGTGTGTGCTCTGCGAATTATTCTGTGATCAATCTTCTACAAACGCCGACGCACGACGGGACCTAGTCTGTCTATATGTTTATCGTTCGGGGACCATCGAGAAGCCTTCCTGGCGCGCCATCGATCGTTTCAAACAATCGATCATCGATAGTGGAATGAAATCAACTGGCCGCACCCCTCGCTGCTTAGAATAAGCCGCTGGCTCATTTCTCGGCTTTAAAGTGACAGAGAGCGTGGACTCGGAGGTGTATGCGATTTCAGACGCGAAGCAAAGTGAATAGAGTGTATTTAAATTGTGACGCGTTTGTGGAAGCTCCCCGACAGTGGCCTCGAATGGCCGGAACTCTTTAGGGGTAGCTCGCGCTCCTGAAGATGTGACTGAAGGTAGATCGGTGAGAAAATTGATAGAAGTGGTTCCGAACGATCTCGCGGCCACCAGGAAGTCCTCGCGAGGTTGCTTATCAAAGTTCTACTAAAATATAGGGTATATGCTATGTAGTCGGTTAATAATGTATACATGGCTATTATCGTTTAGTTATATAAGTAACCTGTCAGTGTTAGTGGACCGTGTTTCCTCTTTCTCTATCGCCCCATCCCCCTCCCAAGTATTTGAACTGCCCGAGAAACCCGAAGGGCCGTGTGAAGCTACCGCGACGCGGTCTCGCGAGGCTCAGCGAAGAAACGGTACCGTCGCCGCGACGTCCTCCTCCCCCGTGCCGCGGGAAAAAGAAGGAAAATTAGAAAGCAGACCGGGGATAGGTCGGCGACGAAGTATGCGAATGAAGAGCGCGTCTTTCTCTCCTGCTTTCCTCTCGCTGCTGCGCGTTGAGTATTGTTGTGGTGTCGGACTTTCGAGATGGTAGCGGCGCGTGCGATCGGGTCCGCGAGCCCTGGCGACGCGCGATTTCAACGGGAAACGGAAGAAACGGACGAAACGAACGAAGGAACGAGTGGCATTATACACGACGACGGCGCCAGCGTGGAAAAAGGAAAAAGGAAATGAACGTTCGATACTAACGACGACGATGACGATAATCATAATGATGAAAGTTCTAGTAATAATAATAAAATAAGGTACTTTACGTAAAGCCCGGTGTATACCATTTAAATGAATATGTGTCTGTGTGCAAGGTACCCCCGCTAAAGCATTTAATATGGAATGAATATATTAAGATAAAATATATGTGTATATATTATATTATATTATATCAATGGATCTCTCTCTCTCTCTCTCTCTCTCTCTCTCTCTCTCCTTTCTGACGTTCCGTCGCGGAACGAGCACGGGATCGTCGCGGAGGAGCAGGCTAACAAAACCATCCCCCCGCCACGGGTATACCCTGACTCGGTGTAACTTAACTTTCGTTAACGTTTTATATACTTTTTACAATCGTGCTCCCGTCGATCGATCCGCGACGGAACTTCAACCCCCCACCAACCCCCTAGCTCCTTTTCCGCGTGCAATCCATCCCCTGCCCCTCCCCCCCCCCCTATCCCTCGACTTCCCTCCTCCCTCTGCAGCCCTCCCTTCGACATCGAAACAATGGAAAACACTCGTGTCTTCCGGTCATTTGTTTACAGTCTTCTCGAAACGCTTAGTTTCCACCTAAAGTTAGTTGGACGATGGTGTCGTAGCCGCGACACCTGGAAGTATTTTGTTTCACAATTTTTTCCTTGTTTTTCCATTTTCTTGTTTGCGATACGTTAATAGCTAACTACCGTATGTATAGTTTATATTTATAATATGTATATAGCCTGCGATTAAGCCGTGTATGTATCTCGATACGAAGAGTCGCGGCGGCGCGCCGCGCAGGCGGATACGCGGGCGAAAGGACGTTGCAAAACGGCATGCGAAAGAATTTCGTCCGAGCGAGCCGCGGTGCAATTCGGCGCGCCGACGATCGCGCGAGGCCGCGCTATCTCCCCTCTCGATCACCGTCGACGCACGCCGACGACGACGGCCGCGACCCGGAACCTGCCTACTGCCCGCGAATTTCGTCGAACGCGACTCCGTTCAGTCTTTTGGGGGCCACTGAGTCAGCCTCGATATCGTCGAAAGGTTTATCGCGGTTCCCTTTGTACCCTCGTACCGCGTGAAATTCAGAGTCTCATCCCCTAAGTGTCGTAGATAGACCGAGGGAATTGCGGTATAAAAGTAGACGAAAATAACTATACGACTTACCCTAATTTACCGCCCTAATACGCCGCGCGTTGCCCGAACGTCACCCAATCCCTCGCACCCAGCCTCCGCGAAATAGAAACCGTAAAGAGTTCGAGTGATCGCGGCGGAATCGTCGTCGGGGTAGCGTCGAGCGCGAACCGAGCTCGAAGCAACGAGCAGGCTTCGACTGCGGACGGGACACACGCCCGGAAGATCGGTCTCCCTGCAGACTTCCGCGAACTGTAGACGGAAAATGACGCACAGTTTTTTCTCTGGGAGATCGGAACCCTCCTGGTTTCGCACGAGAATCCCTACGACCCCCGCCGACGAGGCCACCCCCATCTCGTCCCGGGATTCGTGATAATCTCATTTTAACGTCGCTTAGCCCTAACAACCGATAACATTAGTCTACGAAGACCGAGGCCAAGTTCCCGCGGATCCTAGACACAGAATACGCTGCGGCGGCTGGATATCGGAACTCGGTGAAAATATATGGTGAACGGAGTGTGCCCGTCGAGTGGTACACGCGACACTCGACCGCGGTATTAGAATAAAAACCGCCACGGGTCCATCGTCTTCGTCTGGAAGCACTGATTTTGTTTCTCTAAGCACAGTCCCATTCGATCGCCCCAAGGATCCTCGAGGGACGTCCGCTTCTAGTGGCTGCTCCATCGACGGAAACGTTCTCGGCCGCGGCGCGAACCTCGCCGATTTATCCTACATAACGCGCTCTCGCCGTCGTCCACCTTCCCTGCCCTCTCCCCCCGACCGGATTTTAATAGCTATCGAACGCGAGAGAGATCTCGTTTACTGCAACTGGTCCCATGGTATCGCCAAAAAACGTCAACAGAGCGCAATCGTCGTCGAGCCGACGAACGCCCGCTGCCGCGCCACTGGCCGCGACGCGACCGATCCGTAATAACTAACAATGTAACAACAATTCCCTCGCGGCTCACCGCCCAGCTGGCCGGCTTTTAATCGACGGGGCGTTCGCGACGAATAAAATGGGACGATATACAAGAAGAAAGGCAACCGCGTGCCGCGCGCAGTGTCCCAGCGCGAGCCACCGGAAAGGAAAGTGAAAATGAGAAAGAGAACACAGCGCGATCCCTCCCGTGCCAGCCACCCTCCAGCGGCCATGCTGCCCGACGGAGCTGGTAGTCCTCGTCCTCCCTCGGAGCCCCCAGCTAGTCGCCGTCCATTGACACCCTTTCCCCTTTCCGTTCTTTCTGTCTTTCCGTCTCTCTGCCCCTTCTGCCACCCCCTCTGTCCCTCTACTAAGCTCGTTTCACAGCGTTCCACGGCACGGCGTGAGCGTAACGCGACGATAACCGGCTCTATTTCTGCCTACGGTGGTAGATGCTCTTGTGGTTGTTCAGGCTGTTCAGCGTCCTGAACACCTTGTGGCAGAGCGCGCAGACCGCGCTGTTCAGGGGCTGAAAGTGCTGCTGCTCTTTGTGCCGTTTGAGGGTGAGCTTCGTGGAGAGGGTTTTACCGCAAACGTCGCAGGTATAGCAGATGCCCGGGGGCAGAAGGCTGCCGTGCAACGGGTGCGACAATCTCATCGCGAGAATCGCCGACGGTGGACCTGCTGCATCCACGTCAATCGATGGCAAATATATATATTTTTTTTTTTTCATTATCAAACGCGGAGACACGTTGCCGGCGCATTTCAGGTGGAGCGAGACGAGATAGAAGATCACAGGTGGCGCGAGGTGCAACAAATAGGCGATCGATGATTAGACAGAGGAAATGAAAGAATAAGATAGCAGCGAAACGAAAGAGAGAGCTCGGTGAAGGCAAAATTTGAAGCAAAGAGAGAAAGTGGTAAATAAAGTAGCAATGAAGAGTTACAAGGAGATATTAAGAGAAAAATAGAGAGAGACCAAGCACCAATATATGTCCGTAATAAATATCGACACCCAATTAAAAAGAAAAGATATGTTTTCCGTTACGAACCAATATTTGTGGCGCAGGAGGAGGCACACGGAGAGCCACGTGTGTGGATGGACCCCCAGCGCAAATCCGTGTTCGTGAAGGTAGCGGGTAGGTACACACAGAACAATGACGAACCAGAGCCGAACGTATAGCCGAGCGAGCGGGACCGGGAACAAACAAGAACAAAGATACGACTGCCATTAATATCACTTGGACATGATTAGTGTACGCTGATGGTGGTCTCCAATGCGCAAGGCCAGGGGGGTTTTGATGATGATGATGATGATGATGATGGTGGTGGTGGTGATGGTGGTGGTTGTGGTGATAATGGGGTGGTGATGATCGTTAGGGCTAAATGCGGAATTCAATTGGAGGACGTACGTGGTACAGGTAACGAGGAAGGAGGCGAAAGAGGGTTTAACGTTCGAGGTACTAAAAAGGGAAGGGATTTACGGAATTGATAAGGAGATACACGTGTCGAGGGGCCGCCAATCGCAGCCGTGGTACTCGAAGGGGTTCGTTCCAACCCCCTCGGGGGCACCAGAACACATAGTGCGGCCGCTCGAAATCTCTTTTCTCTGTGCTTCTATCCGCTTCGATCGTACCGATCGCAGAGAGAAAGGTGGCTCGGGGCTCTGGTTTGTCATTGACCAATAGGGTAACGCAACGATCGCCGATCGTCGCCACCGGAAGTCAGGATTCTCTACGAATCTCGAGGCACGCGTTAACGATGCGCGTGCACGTTCCAGCGCGGCCCTGAGCCGTGACTGTGTATGTAGTCAGGACAGAGAGATAGAGATAGAGAGAGATATATAGAGAGTGAAAGAGAGAGAGAGAGAGAGAGAGAGAGAGAGAGCGAGGTCTCCGCTGCATTCCTCCAATTCCTCTCTTTTCCCGCGCATTAAACGCTCTATGCAAAAACGATTAAAGCCGCATCGGCGCGACGTCTGGAATGCAACGGAGGCCTCGAAGTCGAGAGAGTTTCCCTCGCTTCGATTTAACCTGACTGGACGAAAGCTCCTTCTGCTCGGGGCCGCGAAGGAGGCCCACCACTCTATCTCTCGTCACATTACGCAAGTCTATTATTATACGCTCGCTGTCCCTTAAGGAAGCGAACTGTCGTTCGTGTTGACACAGGGGTTGTTCTAAACGTGAGTGACAATCAGGGAAGCGGTCTTCATCGGCCACATGATTCTCGTCCTCGTAGGCACCCGCCACTGCAACACCCTCCGTAGCGGGTGGAAGAAATATATAGAGGTCTCGGTGCACAGTGAGGTGGCGCGTGAGCCGATACATCCCCGAGGATAAAGGCCACCAAATGTGTTGTTCACGTCTCATTACAGGATCGGGACTATATGCCTCATTATACTGCTTCCACCCACTACACCGTGCCCTAGGGGCGGGTCCATGTAACGGCGTATTCCTCGGCGGCTTGACCCTCGGGTGCCTCGACGCGTGAACGTGTTCACCCATTGACTACGGGGGACGAAAGAATACGGACGAGGCAGCGCCTCGGACGAATATACGTGTCACGGGGTCTGGGGCTGGCGCGCACACGGCGGGGGTACGCGTGTATATGTGGGTCGGCCGGAAGCGCACGCGGGGGCAACGAGGTGTAACGCGGCCAAAGAGAACAGAACAGAAGAGGAGAGAGAGAGAAGAAAAGAAAGAAAAGGCAAAACGGCACCACCGTCGTCCTGGTTGCATAATCCCGCCTCGCGAAGGTTAACGAGCGGCTCACCGCGTTACCCGCGTGCACCTTTCTCCGGACACGTGAGAAATAAAGTCGGGCCGCTCCCTCTCAGCGTACAAAAGAGCCATTTTATTCATAAATAATAGTGGTGAATCGTGATAATAATAATATTAATGTTAATATAATAATAACAGTAAGGATAATGGATAATCGGTAATTAAATTCGCTCAAGAGTCCGACTAAAATAATAGCAGTGAGAACGAGAGAGAATAAACAAGGATACGATAAGCGTACACGTGCGTGAGTACTATTGGACATATGCGCCATCCCCGAAAGCCCGAATAACAAAAGTAATAGGGATTAAAAAAAAAATGAAAAAAAAAGAAACAAAAGAGAATAGAGAGGAATCGACGATACTAGCGATAAAAATAAATGTTTGTGTCTCTCTCTCTGTGTATAGATGTGCCGCGCTTGTGTACCGTGTCTATAAATTTCTCTATACATATATAGTTACGTAATTACGCTCCTGTATCGATAAATTCAGATATAAAAGACTTTCTTATTTACATGAGTGCGCACGCACGCACATACGCGTGCTGTTCTCGGCTCAACGGATTTTATTTACATTCTACGTACAGGCGACGCTCTCCCCGTCAAGGATATTCTACACGCTCGGAGTCGGTGTTTTTTTTTTATTTTTATTATTCTTTTTTTAAGCCCGAGCATCGACGGTGAACGTCAAAAGAACGTCTTTCTTGATCCGAGCCTGCTGCACCTCGAAGGAAGGTAACAGAATTATCACAGGTCTCGTCTTGATATATCGTAATCGTAACGCGACGGCAACGTTCGAACCCTGATAGATATAAAACCGCGGTTATCGACGAAATACCCGACGAGACGTTAAGAACGAAACGGGGGAAGAAAAAGGATGTGAATTTCGAAAGCGAAAGAACCTGCTTCGGAACGAGTAAAATTAAATCGTGGCGCGAACAATGCCACCCCGCGTTAAGCCTAATCGTAATTGGCCGAGCCAAATGTAGCCATTAATTTAGCGAACGCCGTTGATTGTCTCGGCGAAATTGTCCTCGCGATTGTGTACACGGCGATCGTTCTCGTCGTTCGGCGAACTCGAATCCATCCGTCAATTCCAGAGGGAGAGACTTGACGCGCTTCTACGTGCTCATTGCACCGTTGCCTGCGAGACAGGTATTAAAAAAGTTTCCTTTGGCTACACTTTAACAGGTACCCACGCGCAGGTTCTTCTTCTCGTTCAATTCTGGACGGGAAATGGGAGAGAAGATGGGGGTTGGGAGCAGAATAAAAGAAGACGCGTTCACAGTCCGGACAAAATTAATTCGCCGTTCAAAGTCACTTCCTCCGCTCTCATCGGGTCCGCTCGATAAAGACGGAGGATGGAGAGGAGGTAGCCTCTTTATAACCTCGAGCAGCCAGTTGATCTTGTTTCAACTATACAGCTCGACTTGCACGCGCAGGATACGAAGAGCATTGCGACCGCTAACTTAGGTACATCAGGTTAACTTATAGTTTATTTTCACGTTTGTACTGCGACTTTCCTCGTGACACCCGTGGCGGGCGATAGGCGCGCGCGGCTACCACCGATCACCACCCCTCGTTAAACAGAACGTAGATAAAACAAAAAAAAAAAAATAACAAGGGAACCCGTTGTTTCTCCTATCCCTCGATCGGAGTTAAATAAAAGAGACGTCTTCCAAAGCCGGAAGAGTTCGACTGCTCGACCCGACCAACTATTTACATACAACGTAACGAATATGTATATTATATGTGTGTGTATATATATATATATATCTCTCTTTGTAACCTTACAGTAGAAAAATTAAATTTTCACCGCGACTCGAGCGTCCCGAGCTCTAAACTTCCTCCCTTTGATATTCCTCCTTCGAAAACTATAATAATAATAACAGTATCGCCTACTATCACATAGTCCTCCCCGCGATTCCAACTCGAAGACGCCCACCCTCCGCGCGGTAGCCGCGGAAGGATGGACGCGAGAGCCGATCCACGGTTACGCATAGAGAACGCACGCGAGAACCGATATAGCCTGTCGCGCGTAAGTATCCCGAGCAAAACAGGACGCGTTCTAAGATATAACCCAACGATATTACCGATGACACCGAGAAATCCGAGCGGCATTTAAAAGAGATTCTCCGTCGGCTCGCCTACACGCCTGTGTACGAAAGAATTAGCAACCCTGGCGTGCTAGATGATCGAGAGTAGCTCCGCCCACGTGTCTCGTTCCTGAGATCGCTGGCTGATCGAAATGTACGATCGACCTACACGTGGAGCAGCGCCGTCATCGCTCCCTACATGTATATCTCTCAGATCCATCCTAGAGACGCACGCGTTATCGTTCTATGTACATAGTGTCTGATTCGATCGCTGAAGATCGCGAACCCAAGATGTTCAGGGGAGGGGGGGAGGCAGGAAATCTCGACGAGATTTCATGGCCGTTGGGTTCGTCGGGTTTATCCCAATCGCGACTGTTGCTGCTGGTGCTGATCCTGTTGCTGGAGCTGTTGCTGGTGAGTGCTTGTTCTATCCGACTGTTCTCTCTGCTCTCTCTCCCGCTCGCGCATCTGTTCCATCTCCTTGCGCTGCTGCTCGTTCTTGCTGTGTTGCCGATGATAGATGCTCTTGTGGTTCCGCAGGCTGTTCAGGCTCGAGTATACCCGCTTGCAGATGTTACAGATCGGTTCCTTGCTGGGCCTGGTGTGCACGTTCTGTATGTGCCGCCTCAACCGCGTTAGGGAGGTCAGGATTTTGTTGCAAGGCTCGCATCGAAACTCATCGGACGCGCCGCTGCCGGCCAACTGACCTGGCGGCAGAACCAGACACAGGGGGTTACTTTTGGTTTTTTTTTTTATTTTATTTTTTTGGGGGGCTGCGAACGTCAGTCTTTGGGCGCACGCGTTGTGCAGGTCGAGCCACACGTACGTTTACGCGGAACGGGGGAACTCCGTCGGGTCCCCCGCCGCTCTAGAGTCCTCTCTCTAGTCACGTATCGCGTGTCCCGCGACACGTCGCTCATATTTTGCAGGTTTTTTTTTTTTATTCGTCACTCTTAACACCACCATCTACCACCTTTTTTTTTATCCGAGCCGAGAGAGAGAGAGAGAAATTCGTGCGCCCTTCTCGATTAGTCAGTGTGTCGCGCACGTTGCACCGTCACCCGACCAAGCCGTGCTCAAACTGTCTGTTTTGCGTTACTTTGGAACCACGTGATGATGCTTGCAGGTGCTACCACAGCATCCTCATCGTAATGCCGATTTTATGTTTCGTCTGACACCGTCGGTACCAGGCGCCTGCTTCTCTACGAAAGCGCCCTCCGTCAGCTTCGTCCCGCCATTGTCACCGTTTTACGTTCGATTCCGATAAACGTCCCTTCGGCCCGGGACGCCATGGCACCCAGCCCCCGTTTCTGTTCCCTGAACCTCTAAAACGACTAGAAAGAATATGCCCGACGCTGTCGGGTGAGCCGACACCCCCGTTATCCTTCTCACAGGGAACTGGAAACGTTTTAAACTCGACAATGTTGCCACGACGCGATGACAATGGGCGACGATCGGGTGTCCTGGAAGGCACTTCCGGATCGAAAGGGCAGCATGCCGTACCGTTTCTTATTCACGATTCATCGTTGGGCTCTTTTACATTCGCCCCTCCGGCCTGCTTGATTTTTTTTTTTATAGCGCATTACGGATAGTAGAGTGCAAGCAATTCCAAGATTCCAGTGAACGATCGTGAGCGATGACGTTAGTGTTTTCAGAGCACCAGAGATGTATCCATAATGTCGATGCGTATTATTTACAGCAAGACAGAGCAGAGTAGATCTTGTAGGTATAACGTGTGTGGATAATATATATATATATATAATATTATATTTACAAGAGTGTGATATATTTGGGCTAACAGGATGATGCGATGAAACGATTTAAACAGCTCGATTGTCGATCATTGATTTCGTTAACGTTACGGCTCGCAGCGATCTCTCGGGGACACGCCTGCCTATAGGGGATCTGAGAGCTCCATGCGATTCTCCGCGACCCGGGTTGGTGTGTTTTGTTCAGTGAAACAACAATTATCAATTTTCCTTTCGAATCGTCATTTATTTATCTCATTCAGCCTCTAACGAACATTCACGCTACGTACTATGTAACAGTTATGCCTTAGCGTAACTAACAGTTTCGCGAGCGATCGTCGATGATCCCTGGTAAAGGGAAATATGGCGAAGAACGTCGGCATACCGTGCATGAGAACGGCGAAGAGACGGGGTGAGGCGAGGAGAGGCGGACGGAACGATACGGGGGAACGATACGAGGAGGAGTGTCCGTATCTGGACCGAAATATTATTTTTAAAGGTCCACGCAGATAGATGGGTTACAGTCCAATCGACCGATAGATAGATACGTCCTTGGCGAGCATCGTTGCCGAACGACGAAAAAGAAAAACGCGAAAAACGTGGCAAGAATTTGAGTGCAGCTCTCGCTGGACTGCGACTCGATCGGAGGCAACCCTGTCACGCCCGTCCCCATCGATAAGGGTAGCGGCGTATGGCAATCGGGTAGAAAGCTACGGAGTTCGACTTTATCGTCGGGGGCGAACCACCCCCGGTCTAACCCCAGGGGTGGATGTAGAAGAGCACGTTCGTACCGCGGGAGAGAGGTATCGATTCTGCTAAGGGAAGACACCGCAGCCGTGAACTTGGCACGGCGCTAGACCAGATGGCGGAACTTATTTCGAAATCCGCGACTCTCGCCGGGACGCTTCGTCATCGAGCGACGATGAGGCGATTCAAGCTGGCGCGTTGCACATTAACCTATGCTCTCTTTGGCGTACATCGAGGTAACTCGTTATGGGGTCAGAAGACTAGCAAAACCAGCTCGAATAGAACGGAAGCATTTACCAAAAAAAAAAAGAAGAAAAAAAGAGAGACTCGAGCTTCCGCGACTATCCAACGATATTTACAAAAGCACCTGATAATACTAGAAACGTGTGCTTTGTCGATGGGTGGTCTCTTCGCTTTCTCATGCCGGGAAAGGCCGCGGGGGTAACGGGCCAACGAGTTCCATCCCCGTCGCACGTGGTCCGCGGGGGTGAGCCGCGGAGCAAGACGGAACCTCGGCGCGAATTCGGTCACTAAACCGTGGAGGTCGGTCAATACGTGACCTCGCACTGCTCCTCGTGCTCCTTGCGCTCCTTCTTCGCGTGGTACTGGCTCTTGTGGCTGACCAGGCTGTTCCTGGACTTGTAGCTCCTGCCGCACTGGTCGCAGGACAACGACTGCGGCACGTAAAAGTGCGTGTCCGCCAGGTGCCTCTGCAGCGACCAGGCCCGCGAGAAGGTCTTCTGGCAGAAGCTACAGTAAGTGCCGCTGATCGAGCGGTTGCTCTTGGCCTCCTGCTCGGCTTGCGGTGTCCTAGAGGCGTCGCGGGCCTTCGGCGCCGATTGCTGGCCGCCGTTCTGCGTGAGCCAGCGCAGATCGGCGAAGGCGACGGTCTCGTTTAGCACCACCGTCCTCATCTGCTGTTGCTGCCTGCTGTTACCGTTCCCTGACTGACGGCCCTGCTGGACGCTCGACAGGGACGTGCCCCGCTCCGCCTGCGCATCGATCTGCTCCGCGAGGAGACAGGTCTCGAGCTCGTCTATCTTCGGCGACAGAGGCTCCGACTTGAACACGATCTGCATCTGATCGTTAATGTCGTCTAAGAGATCGATAATGGGCAGCTCCTGGTGCTGCTGGTGCCCCTGCACCACCACGCACTGACTAGTCCCTGTACTTTGGCTCGATTGGCCGCCGGTCTCCCGTTGACCGTCTCCGTTGGTAGCGGACTGCCAACCCCCGTCCTCCTCGGCGACCTCCCGGTCTGCAACCAAAGAGGAGGGGGCTGAGTCCAACCGAGATTCACGCGGATTAATCGTGTACGTGGACTACGATTCCTCGTTGACTCAAGGTATGTACTCGTTCTCGGTGTCTAAATACTCGCGACCACAACGGCAACCGAGGGACACCGGGTGTGTGTGTGTGTGTGTGTGTGTGGGAGGGGGGAGAGGGTTGAAGATGCGCCGTAGACAACGGAATGGAGGAAATCAAGAGAAACGCGGGTCGCTTTCCGACTAAACGGACACGGATGTTGTTAATCGTTCGCGAGTTAAAGAGGAGCCTACAATGGGGCGGGTAGGGTGAAAAGGGGCGAGAAAGAGAGACCGAGCGAAGGGAGAGAATAGAGGCAGCCGTATCGAAGGGTAGCAGAGAGAGATGGGGAGCGAGAGAGAGAGAGAGAGAGAGCTCAGAGGGCTAGGGGAGAGCTCAAGGAAGGAAGGCAGGCAGGCCGAGTGTACATTCATCGTCTCATAAAAGCCAGTATAACGTCCGCGAGGATGAGATGTCGATACAACGAGAACGCGGCAGTAGTGTAACGGGCGTATATAAGAGCAAGAGCAACAGCGGGAACATAACGGGCGATGCTTCTTCTTTGCGGGATTTTACCCAGCCGGTTACCCTAGCAACCGAACCCCCCGCGCCCCGCCGCGAACCACTCGCTCCTTCCCCCGTTTTTCCGTGGCCGTGCAGGAAGAGAGAGGGGGGGGGGGATATATACCTAGGATGCGTATTATTCTTAATAACCCCCCGTATGCCGTTGCGCTGTATTATGACTGATGTTGACTCTAAGCGCGGAGAGCCACGGCGATCGATAGCTCGCCGCGAGACTACGAAACCGAGGAGTGAGCCGACGACGACGGGAGGGCCAAAGGAGGGTTGCGAACCGGCCCGAGAGGGAGAGAGGAGGAAAAGAAAGGGGGAAAGAGTTGGAGGATAGGGCCGACGGATCGGCGGGGAGAGAAAAATCTAAGTAGCTTCCGGATTGGTTACGCGAGTCTTACGAACTTTTTGAAAGAGTTACGTCGACCGGTGGTGGGAGCGAAGAAAACGAGGCGGGGGGCCCTCGAAACGAGGAGAACTACCACCCTCCCTTTGGCCCTCCCAGGACCTCTTTACAGCCGATACGCGGTTGCGCGTTTCAGCAAATCAGCGCGATCAAACGAATAACTCCTTCTTTGGATATCGAGCGTGCTGTGACGGTATCGCGATGGAATTGTAACGAACCGCCGGCGCATACGGTGCTACGAATCGAGACTGTCAGATGCCAATTTTCTAAGGAGACAGTCAAAATCTGACAGGAACCTAGATCGCTCCCGAGATCGTGAATTATAAAGATAGACCGTGGATGCTGAGATTTCTACATTGTAAAGGTATTCTACAGGTTAATGATGTTCATGAGAATCCAGATCCAAAAATGGCTCGCTAAATAGCTGCAAGGGATCAATAATCCACTATTCCTTGGAAAGGCATTCTCAGACGGTCGGTCCGGCTCCACTTTGTTCGTCTAATCGGCGACCGTAGGCGGCACAGTATCGACGCGTGTTCAATTCGCCAGTCACTTTCCTTAAGCGCGGTGAATTGCACAGAATGTTAATCGGCCGTGATAAGACGCGAGTGGGTACATAGAGGAGGAAGAAAAGAAGACGCGAGGCCAATTTCTTTGCGAGAGACGTGCTGCCAGAGGCTGGCGGCGCGGCTCGAAACTAAAGTACCTCAATGAATTAAGCACCGCAACCAAGTAGACCTTCACCTTGTCTCTCTATAGAGAGGGACAGATAGATAGAGAGGGAGAGAGAGAGAGAGAGTGGTGCACATCTCTCGCGGAGATCGCGAATCTGTCGATACCGTAAACAAGGCTTTATCGATTTCCGATCGCGCGATAAACTGCGCGTCCCCGCTCGCGAATAGACGAGAGAGACGCTTCTCCGAAGGCGACCGTGCGATTTTGTTCGCCTTGAGCCTTACGTAACTCGCTTGAATTCGCGGTAGAAAAAAAAAAGACGGTCTCGGGTCGATTAGAAGAAACGCCAAGGTCGCATCCGGGCCGACCTCGGTCCTCCGTGGCGGTCTTGTAGGAAGAAACGGTCCTATCTGGCGTTTTGGCAAGTGTTGCAGAAATAAAAAATGGCAAAAAGATCGGAGCCACGACGGCAAACGATATAGAGCGAAAGTGTAACCCTCCTCGCTCTCTCTTACTCTCTCCTCTCGCTCTCCTGCCCCTCCGTGGCCCCTACCTAGCCTTCCCCCTCCTCCTCCTTCTCTTCCTCCTCCTCTCGTGCTCTCTCTCGCTCTCTCACTCTCTGCCCGACACCCGCGCTCACTGTTGCGCAGTTTTCGAGGTCACCTCAAGTTCATCATCGATAATAGCGCAAGGCGAAAACAACCAGCTAGACCTGGGCGTCCCCGATAAAAGTACACATACTACGAGAGATAAAAAATTCCGTCGGATTTGGTTCAGAAAGCGAACTTTCGTTCGGCCTTGGAAGGCGCCGCTCGCGTCCGCGCCCGCGCCTTCGCGAGTGCTCGAGCGCACGCGCGCGCGCGCGCACACACCAGCGACACCCGAGGAGCAAATTGCGGATCGTCGACTAACCGAAACGAAACGAGACGCACGACGAAACCTAAGGGACAAGACGAAGACGGACGAAGTACGTGGGAAAGAGAGAGACAGAGAGAGAGTGCAAGATGAGTAAGTATCGGGTAAATAGACGTATGCACAAGAAGAGAGGACGTCACGTAAGCAACGGCTTGAGAAGTTTTGCACGCACGCACACACACCGTCATGAATCGCAAACGTCGACAGATGGCAGCGTGAATTTTGCGTTTCGCAAACAGGGGGCCATTAGCGAACGGTTACGTAACCCGAAATTTCTTCGCGTCGACTAGTTTCGCGAGTCCCGATATAAAACGCCTCCTCCTCCGCCTCTCGAGCGCGTAGATCTTCGCGCGAACAGGTTTATCGATCGCGAGTGGGACTCACGAAACATCCGAATCATGCTCGAACGACGACGTTTCGCGTCTCCTACTAGCTGCTCCGCCTCGGGGAGCCAAGTTGCTGGGAAAACCGAGCGGGAAATGGCGAGACTGGGCCAGCCAGATCGGTCCCTGAAAGTCGGCTGTCGAAAGGCTAGAGGAAAACCGAGGCGCAAACCGAGCGGAGAGGCAGACGCCGGCGTGTCCGGCACCGGGAACGTCCCGCGAAATAAATATTTGCTCGATGCGCGCTGCAGCGCGCCCTCCGATACAAAGAGACCGAGAGAAAGAGGATAAAGTGCTCTCGGCGGTCCGCTCCTCGCGGAGGAGCCTGGTGCCCGCTATTTTTATGCGGCCGGATTTTACAACAGGTTACCGCGGATGCAGCCGTTCACGGAAAAAGAGCAGAGAACGGGAGAACGAGGAAAAATAGAGGAAACGATGCGGGCAGGGCGAAGAGGGCAGTGGAGAAGAAGGTGGTCGTCATAGGCGAAGCGCGGGACACGATCACCTACTAAACGGGTCCCGTGCGCGTCGGTTTTTTAAACAATTTCTGTGCCACCGCCGGGGAAACGGGGCTAAGAATATCGTCTAGGCACCGGAGAGGAAATTATTTCTCCTCTCTGCGATAAGGACACATCGGCGCGGCATAGAAGCCAGAACGGGAGCGCGCGGGGGCAAGAAAGCGGCGGAATGAATAGATTTAAAATTAGACCGCGATAAACGCATCTTTCTCCCGAGTGTCGGCTCTATGCGAAACTTCTCTCTTGGGCATGCTCAATAAACAGTGTGGAGAGGGAGGAAGAGAGGGCGAAAGCGAGAGAGAGAGAGAGAGAGAGCGAAAGTGAGAGAGGAAGAGAGAGAGAGAGAGAGAGAGAGAGAGAGAGAGAGAGAGAGAAAGAGGCTGCGAGGTCTACGTCGCCGCGTAGGAAAGAATACCGCGTAAAACGTCGCGCTGCGTCGGACTCGAGCGAAGACAGAGGCATCAGGTTCCGCCGGCCTGGCAATTATTTTAATTTCAAATATCGCGCGCGAAATTGAGCGTTTTGAGGAGAGGAAACAACACTCCGAGGGCGAAAGGTCGGCCCGATCGATTGTATAATTTCCATTGTTCGGCGCCGACTCCTTCTCAGTCTCGGGTCTATAAAATCACGTATTCAAGAGCAATAAAACGAGACGTTGGATTACTTAGGTTTCCATCATTTTCACCGATTACAATACAATTCGTCGTGAAAATGGGATCGTGGAAAGGTCGTCGCGATCCATGGGAAAATTGAGGCGGAGCCGGGTGCGCAGCGGCGCGTTAGAGTGCCGGGATCCGGTGGGCGAAATTTTTCGACGGCCGCAGCGAAACGAATCCGCCTAGAAACCGTGTGCAGACTGCCAGCATATGCTCGCAGCCGGCTGTCGGAATAAAAAGATCGGGACGAAGCGAGCAGAAGCGGCGCGCGACGAACAAAGAAGCTTCGCGGGCGTTTAAGGCCGATCGCGGGCGACAAGTGGTCGTACGTTGTACTTTCTATCTGGCACGATTGTTTTTTACGTAACCAGCCGTTACGAATTAAAGGCGATTAACGAGTGCGCGCGCGAAAGCGATCCACAGCGCGGCGAATAAAAATTTCACTTTATTGGTCTGGCTGATAAGGTGCTTTCTAAAATTGATCTACGAAACTTCTAGACCTTGCCCTCGCCTTTCGATTACACGCTCGATAAGGATCGGCTCTACGGCGCATTACCGAACGCGTGAATTCAGCGATATACAGGGTGCTCTCCAAAGAATCACCGTGCTGTATTTTTTTTTTTTTTTTTGAGCAATTGGGCAAATTGTGCTCCACACCGTGAGCTGAGGAATCAAACGATTTTCAGAGACGCGAATAGCAATGCATCTGTGGCCCAGACGCGAGCAAACGCGAGAGACAACGTCGCGCGGAAAGTCGAGGCCAGGACAACGTTTAATTTCGACGGTTATCGTGGTTAACGAAGCAGGATAGGTGGAAAGTTTCGCGGGACCGACGACCCTTGCAACTATCTCGCAGCGTTCAACGCTTGAAACGCTGCCAAAATCACGTCGTTGCAATTCGCTACGCGCGAACCGAAAAATGTCTGCTCCGTGATGTACGTGCTGGTTCCTCGCGATAAATAGGCGGGACATGGTCAGATAAAGAAGCGCTTTCGTGTCGCCTCTAACGTCCGAGGAAATGACCGATTAGGGGCCCGATAGCGATCGGAGAAATTTGAACGGCGAAATTTTCGCGCCGTTCCGTTTCCACCGGTCGTCCAAACAACCGTCTATTTTTGCGTCGCGAGACGCCGTCCTCCGCTTCGTTCGTTGCGTCTCGTTGTCTTCGCGAGCCCGCGGGTAGAGAAAGACAGAGAAAGAGAGAGGTGGGATTTTTCAAAACGAAGACGTCAGGAGAAAATACGACGGGATGGGTTGTGCGAGTCGAACTGACAGGCTCTCTGAACCAGCCGCGTATAATTTAATGTGTCTAATGATTCGCAGCGCGCCGCAGGAACGTGAGTGGCGTACCAAGGTCGTCGTATTTTTAGTTAGGCCAATGTTTAGTTGGCCACGTTCGCTGGAGATAGGGGGACCTTGAATTTCGCGGATAACATCTGCGGCCTTATCGACGGCCCCTGATAACTTTTTCAGTACTAACCTAGTATAAGCCAGCCGTTCAAATATTAATCGAGAAGACCAGCCGAGGGGCCACACCTGAATTTACTTAAAGACGCGAGCGCATTTATTAAACGCCCCATTCTTCTCTCCCAGAAGCCGATCCGTGAAATTCGCCTGGCGAGCTGTCCCGCCTCGTTTCGGGCGAAACAACGAGCACCAGGCTCCCTGTTAAAGAATTCAACCCTCCCTTAGAGAACCCATAATCCGGGCGTAGAATATTCACGACGGTAACACCGTGGAAAGTACGCGCGCCGCGTCACACCGTTCTCTCCCTGCACTCGTCTGGTTGCAACGGGGCAATACTACTTCTCGCCGTGCACTCTCGTCGCAGAATTCCGCTGCTGGGGCCGTTTTGTTCCATTAACCGTGCTTATAACGTTAACACTCGCCCGAGGAGAGGGCGGGGGACTCTCTCCCGCGATCGGGGCGGGTTGGAAATCATCGATAAGTCGAGGCATACCGTGTCGTCACCGTGCGGTGGCGTCGGGGTCAAAACGTTCGCCCGAACGTAACGCAGAACAGCGTGACAAAGTTGGGCTTGACCTATCACATCCTCTTTCATAATTGGGAACGGGAGTACTACGAGCGCGACGCGCAACGAGGCGTTTTATTTCGCGACTGTAAATCACGGTGCACGATTGTTACGGTGTGTACTCGCGAAGCTCTTAGATCGGTACACACGGCAACGCCTGCAAAAACTCGTACAAATAAAGGAGCCGTACATACAGTTGGGGTGCGCGCGCCCGCGCGCTGCCTACGTGCCGGGTGCGCGTGTACACGGAGAGATATATGCATGATTATTCGTAAATATAAAACTGTAAGCAATGCCATAATGCCGTCGTATCGGCGATATCGCGGCAGCGGCGTGTAATTCCGTTACCAAACCGTTAATGGGGGGACAACAACACACTGATACACAGAGATACTTGACGACGAATTGGACAATACGAGCACGGCACGTATATAAATGTGTACTACGCACAGCGTCGACGATCGATCGTCGATACAACGACGCTCGACGCGACCACTGTTGTCGCACGGAACTCAAAAAAAAAAAATAAGAGAGAGGCGGCCTGTATACACAGAGAGTATCGGTGCGCAGATCGGTGTGTCTTCTTTTCGGAGACGTGAATTTCTGCGGGAAAAGAGAACAGTCCGCAGCTGCCATCGTTACTCGCCGACTTCTTCTGCGCGCTCTTTCTCGTTTTTTTATTTCCGTCGGGTTTCAGGGGAATTCTCGCTTTCCTCAGACATGGGCGGAGATCAATAGTTTTGTACAGCGATGCCAAACTGATGGTTTCCTTTCGTAAACTCGTTTCCGTGCCAATTAGAATGATCGTAGCGAACTCCACGGCCGATCGAACGAATGTGTCCGCTGTTCTAGCCTCTTCTGGCTTGTTGATTATGCGCGAGCTAGACAATAATACCCGGCAACAACATTCCGCAGGGGACGTCTCGAAACTAGAAATCGTATCGATCTCTCGCCTCTCTGCGTGTTGTTGTTTTGGGACGCGAGCCTCGAATAGATTTGTAAACTCGATCCTTTTTTGTCCCTCCGTCCACGCCTGTACAGTGGGCGAATATTGTAATCGAGAATCTCGCCGCGAAGGGAGAAGGAGCGACGAGTCAGCAGATAAATTCCTTCTAGCGGCCGTGAATTCGTTGATAACCGCGAACCGCAATGACATCATGAGATGCAAGAATGCAGGCGAGTCGCGAATAATGGTAACCATATAAAGGAAATGATGATTGTCGATGATTTTTTGTAAACGCATGCCAATTAGAAGAAGTTTTAATCGTCCAAGCAGACAGTAGTGCTCTTTCACCGCAACCAAATAAATTAAAAAATATGTATATATATATATAATGTATGTATATATTCACTTTTGTAATTCGTGATTTGTTAGTTTGATATAACTGCACAGATCTTTTTTTAGTTACTTTTTTAATTAGAGCGAGACCGCTACACCGCAGACGATTGCGGCCACGATGTATCGACTGTCGGTGGAGAATAATGGAATATATAGCATAGAGGTGCCCTCGGTGAAATCAAAAGGATCGAGGGTCGAGTGGAGTCGAGTCAACAAACCGCAGGATCGTAGCAATCGATATTCCGGGGTGGTGGATCGCGGGGCGAAGGGGCGCGCGGACGTGCAGACGCAACCCTGCTTCCGCGAATCCTCGAGCCGTCGTTCCTAATGATTTCACAGGGCGGAGCTGATAGAAAACGTTCTTACCTTGTGAAGTTCCTGCCAAGTCCGGTGGTTGCAACCCGTGGCCCAATCCTGGAAATTTCACTATCGTCACACGTAGCAACGAACATTCTAACACGGCGGGCGATCGAACAACGGCCTGTACGCAACATCGCAATTACGTGGAAACTAGAGATGGGGGTAAAGGATCTCCTGTAATCTTTTTTCTGTAATGGATTATTTAAGAAGAACAGGGAAGGAAAATTAGCGACAAGTTAAAGAGAAGTGAGACACTTGTCCCGCATGGATACTCTGCCATTGAAGTACCCAGAGGGACCAAGAGGCGTCCCCCAAAGAAGGGGCGTTGTAAGAAGAAAAAGAAACTGAATTTCATTCCTTAAATAAATGTTTATAATCACCTAATGAATTTCACTGAATTTGTATTAAAAATATTTTCATCCCTTCAACTCGGCTCCCCTCAAGATTAAATCCTGCCTGAGTCACTGATACCCTGCACCCCTAGAACTCCTAAACTTCACGTCACAACTTGAGAGCACCTTGTTGCGGACATTGTTTCGCTACAGAATTTTCCTAAAGTCTAAATTCTAAAATATGCAACGAAGAACTACTAAATTGTACTAAAGTAGTAAGTACGAAATTGAAAAGCAAATGTAAAGGCAAGCTAGACGTTGACTCCAACTGGACTGACGATTCAATAGCGAGAAAACTACACACCGAGCGGTGGGTGCGGCGAGAGACGATCGAAATTGGTCAATGCGTACAGGCCCACCTCGGGGGCAACTAAATCGGCCTACCTGACAACGGCGTGTGCTCCGTGGCGAGGGCGGCCATACTGAAGTTAAAGCTCCCAGGCGTGGGCGGGAAGATCTTCGCCTCGGAGAGGAAACTCGGCGTGGAGATGTGCTCGGACTCCGCTTCGTGCTCGTTACTGCTGGCGGACGCCGGCGGCCGATCGGACGCCGCTGCTCCGGAATCCGACGAGTCCTCGTTGTTGCCGGCGTTCCCGCCGTTACCGCCTGTCAGCTCCAACGGCTCGCACTTTATATTGTCCTCCAGGGGGCTGTTCTCCTCGTGGACACCGTTGCCCTCGACCTTGCCCGACAGATGGTTGTTCTTCACCATCGAGAAGTCCGTGGGCGTCGCGTCGTTGTTGTTGAGCGGCGGCGACTGCACCCTGGACTTCTTCGCCGATTCATCGTGAGGATCGGGCGTTCGTCTCTCGTTCCTGCGTATCTGCGCTCTGCGTAGCAGTTGCTGCACGGTGGTCGGTGTCGGCGTGATCGGCGTGGGCGGGGAGCCACCCCTTGGGAAGCTCTCGTCCAATTTCTCGTGGAAAGGAAGATGATTGCCACCGGCGGCCAACGCGCGCACGTGGGACAGCTGGAAACCCAGAAGAACAACCCGGAAAGAAGTAAACACGGTAAACGGGGACTAAGGATCGCCGTGGCCGAAAGCAAGGAGCAACCGATTTTCACCAATTTCGAGGAAACGTTCGTCCGAGTCTAATACAATTGAATCCAACAACAGGATAGGCATGTTTTGCCCACGGTGCTCTTTAGGTCGCTTTGAATCCAAGTACCTCCGAGGCACCATGGGCCATTTTACCCTGTTGTAGGGCACCTCGCGTCGCAGCTGCGAAGTTTCTCCGTTCCCTATACGCGGCGCAGCCGGTTATCTTTGTTTGCTTGACCTATGACAATTATGGATTGGAATCAAGATGGATACACATTGTGCAGCGAGATAAGACGGTCTTTAGCTGAAAGTCACGTCTCTATCAGAGATAAGATGCAAAGGCATAATCAAAATTTGCCGGAGGTGGAGGCCGCGAGAGAGCCTCGCTGATATTACGAGCACGGCGAACAACGAAGAGGAGGCGATGACTGTAAGGAGAGACTTACCTCGTCCCTGTCCGTTTGGTCCGCCTGTTGCGTAAGCCCCGATACCCTGAGGACCTCGGCGGTCTTCAGGAAGCTGCTAAGGGAACGCTGGTGCACGTTCACTTCCCCGTGATAGATGAACTCAACCAGCGCGTGCAGGTCGCTGAACGCTACGTCCTGAAGTACTATCACCGGGTGTTTACACGGTGTGCTCTGCAAAATGGGGGAGGCAAAAAGGGAGGAACAGAAGAGGCACGTTCCCGTATTAGTTAAACATTAACGGTGCGCTCGACGATACATCGAGTCGATTCAAAGAACCAGAAGGGGGGGGAGGGCGAAGTGATAGAGGGGGGGGGGGGGTTGAATGGAAGAGTGGAAAGAGCGAACGATCTTACCTTGAGCAATTCTCTGAAGTAGGGACTGCAAGCGGAAAGTACGACGCGGTGCGCTTTGAGGCTCTTGCCATCGCAGGCCAGTGTGACGTCCACGAAATCCTCATCGTCCCTCAGGTTCTCAAACGCCGACGTGATGCTGCTTTGGTAATTGTTCCATCGCAGGCAAAAGTGTTGCGTATCTACCATCGTTATATCTATTCACCTATAATCAGAAATAACGAACGCTATTTAAACCAGCGCTGACTCGGACCGCTTATCTTATCGCTCAATAAAATATTATGCCTCGCCTCGAGTGAATTAACGAACGTTTCTTTTCTCCTCGCCTCTCCCTTTTTAACTGGCCGCGCAACGAATCGCCCGGCGAGCGGCCCGGGAGCCCGTGCACCCGCGGCCAGGAAACGAAATCGGAGAGCGCGAATATTTTTCTAGGTGCACGATAAACTGCCCCCACGATAAGCCTGAAAACCGATAATTTTTCGATAAACCGAAACGAGAAGAAACAGCGCGCGCGCACGCCGTTGCACACACGATCGTGCAGCGATCCCGACTGTACCTGGCCCTGGTCTAGACTGAATCAGAAACGAGAGAAGAATCGGAGAAAAGAAATGAGCTAGTGTTTGCCGTAGGTGTGGCATTAGAACAGATGTTAATTCCTTCGGCGCTACTCCGTGCCACGTGAAAATTTATATAAGCCCGCGAATTAATACGGCAGATTCGGCCGCGAGGGACAAAGTGGACCGAATGTGTCGCGGCTGGAACATATGTTGTTAATTCCGAGGGAATAAAAATACGGGGGAACCGCGGGCCGTTCCTCTCGCCGCTGCGAAACGGCACGTCTAAGTTCGCGGTATTTTTACGTCGCGACCGAGGAACGATCTCCGCGCGAGTAGCACGCGAATCTGCCGCGGGAACGTTGAAGGAACACCGACTCGTTGCACTGGAAAAACCGTACGAATGGAAATCAGGTCGACTGACGTCGAAACCCGTACGAACGTCGGGCTAATAAAAATCAAAAGAGTGCAATGTCGTAAAAATAGACGCAGAAGGATTACACACTACTTTTCTCTCTTTCGTTTTCTTTTTCTCTCTCTCTCTCCCTCTCTCCCCTTTTTATTTGTGCACCATACAAGAAAATTAGGTCGACAGGCTGGAGCGAAGCCAGAACGTTACGATTAAATAATTCTCTCCGCCACTTATAAAAGCGCAAGCAGTTAAATGTATGCTGATAGTGTTATCTTAGCGAAATGATAAAAAAAAAAGGAACGAAGGAACGATCTTAAAACAAATTTACAGTGCTCGCTGCTCGCATCACGTATGTGATGGTAGAATGCCATGACAAAAGCCTGCTCTATTTTTTTTTCCCCCCGATACACATGTATTCCGTGACGCGTTGTTTACGATAAGTAGCCGCCACGGATAACGTGCACTATTTTATAGCGTTTCCCTTGATAATCGGTATCGCCGATTCGCAAGGTATTTTTACGCTCGTCGCCGACCACGCTCTACCAACTCTGCCCGTGCAGAAAAATAGTAATTGAAGTAGACTCGGGTTCGCGGAGACGAGCAGCGGAACACAGACACGGGGAAGGGATGGAGCGGTAAATATATTTACTTCAGCATTTTGGTTACGTTCGAACGATTATCGTGACACGACGAGTCACGACCAGAGAGACAGACACAGAGAGAAAGAGAGAGAGAGAGAGAGAAAGAGAAGAAATTTCATTTTTCGATTACACGTTTATCATAAGCCGCGGTGCGATTCGGAAACTGTTTTCAGGCTTTTTTAGGTTCGCTATCGCGCACTGCTAAATTTACATGTGACGAATACGCGATAAGTTTCGCATCTCCGTGAAAATCCATTCCCAAAACAGCTCGATAATAGAGCCCGACGAACTAGAAACTGTCGACGATCCAGAAGGCACGAGACACACAACGGGCAGAAAGAATGTCGACTTTATTTACCACAGTCGTCGCCGAATATACATTGTATTTCTCGCGCGTCACGCGACAGCTCTCGGCGGGGAACGGACGAAAAACACGGCACGTACATACACCCGATTTTTCTGCCGTTTCTGGACAACGCCAGGCGGCAAGCTGTCGCAGAAAATGATACGGCAAGACGTTGAACATCAAGGGCACAAGAGTCCGCGGCGACATCGACGCGGATCGCTGTCCCGAACGCGATCTATTTTTCTAAGGCGCTAACGATTACCTTTTCCCTTTTTCGATCGCGTCTAAAACGGCTGTTCTCGTATTTCTAAGGCACATTCACCACCACACTATCCAGAGCGTAATCACAGTTGGAAAAAAGCGGATGCGTTATCGCGAAAGCACACCTATCACTCGTCATGCCGCGTAAGCTAATGACCGTAACCACACAATGTGCTGAATCGAAGCGGTCCGCGTGCGTGTTTTATCTCCACAACGCCACCTCGCAAAAAAGTGCGCACTTCACAAGTTCGCGAATAAGTCCCCTACACTCGGCCAGTAGTGCTGCTGCCTCGTGCCGGATAGTCATATCCACGGACGGGGGCCGATCCGCGATCGACGCGAGTCGCTCGATCCACCGGGCGGCTGGCTGGTTTTCTTACGCCGTTCCGGCGATCTTGGCGCGGAAGGCCCGCGGGTGCCGGCCTGTTTATCGATCGATCGGGATTTGTACGTGACCGAAGAACGAAGGACGGGCGAGCTGGGCACGAACGATCGCGCGTTCTCGCGGTATTTCGCCGGTCAGATAGCCCTCCCGGAAGGAAATCCGCGTAACCACGCGCGTGGGGCACGACGCGTACGCACCGGCTATAGACGGCGAGGGGTGGGGAAGAGAGAAAATGTCTAAAGGGGCGGGGGGGAGGGAGGCGAGACACGGCGGCAGATCAAAAGTGCGTGTTTCCCGGTTTCCTTTGGCGCGGCCCTCGCGATTCGTCGATTCGCCGATCGAGGGAATCGCGACACGAGGAAGGATCACATGTCGCGCGGCGCCACGAGAGCAACGAACCAACGATCCCACGACGAGGAAACGACGACCGTGGTGTCGTCGTGTCGAGAGCAGAGGCTAGCTGGGCCGAGAAGCGGAAATGCGCGACGATCCTCCAGCGGAACACGCTTTGCGAGAGTGCACCGAGTCAGTCAGTCAAGTCCACCGGTGGCCCTCTTTCTCCGTCACACACCCGTGTGCGAGCAAACTAACCCCCGAAACGTCACGTCACGACTGTGTGCCGTCGACGACGACGCGGGCGTACGTCGCGGCGCGGCGCGGCAGCGAGGCCGCACGAAAACGTACGAAAAGCCGGCGATCGCCGGTACGACCGAGCGAGAACGGCAGACACGGGGGGAGAGAGAGAGCCGGCGTTAGCACCGTCTGACAGAGAGTAAGAGAAGATCCACGCACACGAGCGTGCCGAGGATACGTGCAAGGAGGGAGAGAGTCGGGACGGAGGAAGAGAGAAGGAGAGCTAAGGAGAAAGAGAGAAGGACCGCGCGCCGCGAGGAGGACAGGCGAGAACCAGGCTAGAGGGAGGAAAAAAGAGAGCCACCGGAGGACACGGAGGTAGAAAAGAGAGGAGGCGAGGGAATTTTCGCGGAGAAACGGAGACGAGGAGCACCGTCGACACCGGCGCGTCACGAAATTTCGCCGACGACGGGGGGAGGGAGGAAGATCGAATTTTCTTCTCCTTCGAGAAGATTGGGTCGCGCGGAGGAAAGAGCCGGAAGAAGCTCCCTGCGCCCAAGGGAAGGTAACGAGGTTTACCTTGCGGCACCTGTCAGACGCTCACGTGCTCCTCCTGCCTCCTTCCCTCGATTCCTCGGGGCGCAGAGACGCAACCCTCGAGCGTTCCGGGCCCGTTCCTCGATCCTTTCCCCGCTGTCGCGGCCGAGCTTGCCGTTCGGAAAAGAAATTCCACGAGATTTCGTTGCGCCACGGGCCGCGGTGCCGTCGCGTGGAGAGCTGCGGTCGGAGCGGCGGTAATGCGTTGCCTAAAAAGCAGCCCCCCTTTTTCTCCCGGTGCCACGCACACGTTCGATCCGCGCGAGAACGAGAGGAGGGAAGAGGGTTGTCGGAGGACAGTGGCCCGGTGGCAGAGGCACGAGGGGAGAAGGCTCCTCCGGCGATACTACGCCCAAGTAAGGAAAGAAAGAAGCAGAGAGAGCTTTCTTGCCTTTCAATTCGTCATACGTCGTTCTCCCTCTCCCTCGCTCCATCCGGCGTTCCCGCGAAATACGAAAGCAGCGGCGGTCGCGGCACGCGCGGGAATTTCGAACCGCGTCTCACACGCACCGCCTCTACCCACCTAAGCCACGTGTTCCTCCCGTTCGGGATGCGAGCAGCCACCGTGACGCAAATTGCCGCGCGCTCCGGAATGCCACGGCCCTCCTCCGCGCACTCGTATTTACCGCACTGCCTAACCACCACCACTGCCACCACCGCCGTCAACCGTCGACCATCGACCACCGACCACCACTGCCGAACACCGTTCCCGGGGATAAGAGAGGTACGACGTGTCAGCCAGGAGTGTAGAGACGCGCACCGGTGGCAGCCCGTTGACACGTCGAGGAACAAAGTCACTGTCACGGCGGCGCAACACGTTCCCCACACTGGCCGCGCGTTAGAGAGGGAGGTGCCCCTCGCGGCGAGGGTAGTCGGAGCGAACAGTAGCAGAGGCAGGGGGGAAAAAAAGCGAGTGGATGCGTAAAAGCGTAGAGGCGTGAAAGGTAACCGTAACACGCGTGCCGCGTCGGTGTCGCGCGTCGTGTCCACGACGACACCACGAGAGCCACACGAGAAGCGACAAGAGTACGGGCTGCAGCTCCCGAGCCTGGTTAGGACTAGCACGCGGGGGGGAAAACGCCGCCCGCCTGGCCGCCGTTATTCTTTATCGGAGCATGAGACATCTGTCGTAATAAGTGCGGACTAAAAAATAGTGCGTACGCAGGGAGAGAGAGCGAGAGAGTCGGGCAGATGGAGGGTGGGTGGGAGAGAGAGAGAGGAGAGCGAGGAGAGAGAGGAGAGCGAGCGGCTCGATGGTGGGGGAGAGCTTTATGCCTGTGGCCGCATCGGCCGTGCCTCCCCTTTCACCCCGCCACTCGCAGCCCTCCTAACTCTACCTCTCTCTATCTTTCTCTTTTCTCCTCTCCTCTACTCTCTCTCTCCCTCCTTCGCTCTCTCCTTTGCTACCCTTCTATTCTCTCCTCCGCCAGGCCCACCCCGTTTCATCCGTTAGCCCGCGAGACGAAAATGCGCAAAGCTAACGACTTCCAATTAGAAACACTGGGGGGTTGGAATTTTTTAGGCGCCACCGCGGCCTATCCGCGAGTACGCTAGCGTGTGCATTGGGATTACCGTCCGATAGATCGACGGCTATAGGTACACACGAACGTGCTGACACTTGGCCATAGATTCAACCAACGACCTTTTCGGGTCAGGCAATTTGCAGGTAGCGATTGGTCTATTGGACAAAGTTGGTTTCAGTGCTGCACTTCAAAATTGTCCTATTCGGTGCAAGCCTGATGCAGAATACATACAGGTACTTGGCCCAGCACCATTGCAGCAGGGATGAGAAACACCGATCTTTGGCAGTGTTGGTACTTATCAGAGTCTGGTCAAATCGAAGGAAACAAAGGAAAATACGCGGCTCCTCCGCCTTCCCTCTTTCCCTTGGTGTTTAGTAGGTGTCAGCCACTCGCGTGTTTGTGCAGGAGAGTTCATGCTGCGACTGTCGCCGCGGAGTCTAGACCTTGTTTAGAGGCTGCATTCCTACTTAAGAAAGGGGCCATTGAAAAGGTTCGCCGCGGAGGGTGGGTGACTTACGTCACGCTGCCGAAACACTCGCATTGGATGTAGGTTTTATAACAACAATCGGTGCCGAACCTCGATCACTGTCAACTGCCTCGGCCACGTTCCGTTAATATCGTATATACCCGGTGTTACGTAAGGGCCCTCTGAGAATACATCCGCCGAAGAGAGCGCAGGACTTCTCCGCGGGAACGTAGAACTTCCAGCGGTCTCGAGGCCGAGCAAGCTTATGACCGTTAGCTGGCTCCTTCGACGAAATTGACAGGGAGCAAAACGGCGCTCTCCGTGGCCGTTTCCCTCGGTCCGAGCCTAGCCGTTTCATCCATCTATTCGGCAGTCGGCTTGTCTCGCGATCCCTCCTGCCATCCTGCTCCTGCCTAAGCTCGCGCCCGCAGCTACTACCCCCTCCGTCGGTGCTGTGGGCGACCCCACTCGATTCGCCCCTCAAAAAATCATTACGCCCTTCCGCGGGCTGCGCATGAACGCGGTTTTAATTCGCTACTAGAAAAGTAAAATGTAAACGCCGCTGGATGAGGGGCGGTGAGGGGCGGGGGGGGGGGGGGCACGGAGGGGGGTTCGGAACAGGGAGAGTCGGTGCGGGCTTAGGAACGGCGAGGGGGGTAGGCGCTGGGAACGGGGAGCCTAGAAGGGCGGAGGGGCGAACGAAAGGGAGAGAGAAAGAAATAGGGACGGCGGAGAGGAGGGGAAGGGGCGAGACGAGGGGGGAAAAAGCGAGCAGGAGGGACGGAGAGGCGAAGTATCGCGGACGTAGTCGAGGACGAGGCGAACGAGGACGAGGAACGCGACAACTGCGAGAGCGCGACGTACGACAGATCCTTTTTCCACCGACGCGACAGCGAAAGGAGTATCGGCCGGGAGAAAGAGAGACGGAGAAAGAGTGGGGTCGACAGAGAGATGGAGGGAGCAGGGCGAGAGGAGGCTACGCTCCCCTACTTCTCTAGGGGTTCCATTGTAATATTTATTGATTGGATTCCTAGGAGCCAAAGCTGAGGGCTGTGGCACCTATACTTAGACTAGATCGCCTAGAAACGTTCCCCTCCCCTCCGCCGGCGACCCGTTTTCCGGCGACGCTGCGTTTTCCACGTCCATCCCGAGGAACCGTTCCCCCGCTGACCTTGGTCGAATAATTCACGGTGAATAGCCACGAGCGGGATACCAGTTCCGCGGCGTACGAAATAAATTCTGGGTGAAAATACCCGCGTGCACGCTCTGCCGGCTGTTCATCCCTCGGAAATTAAAATTAAAAAAAAAAAGTGAGAGGAAGGAAGGGGTAAAAAGAGCGCGCAAGTGTTTAATCCCATCGCGTAGAAATTAATTCGGCGGATAAAATATCTGCAAATGGAACATTTATCGTGTCGCGCGCGATTGCGCTTGAAAAAAAAAAAGGAAAAAGTCGACCGCTCGAACGCGATGAATCACGCGGCCACGCACTCCATTTTCCCCGCGTTAAAACGGCCCCGCTGCGCAAAAACCGTAATTGCCATCTATTTCGCTGTTCTTTTTTCTAAACGCCAATTGAACCGGCCAGACCGTCGACTAGCGATCAAACGATCTAGAAAAGGAGATCCCCCTTAACTACATCGTCATCGTCGTGTCGTCGCGGTCGTCGCTATTCTCATTCAACGACACGCCATTGACAAGAGAGAAGCATCGCCTCGCCTTCTCCGTCTCCTCTCCCCGTGCACCTATCGGCGGACGATACATTCAACGGCACGTCTCCTATGGAACACGCCACATCGGCGAGTCTATGAGTCAGTTGCCCTTGAAACGTGCATATTCAGGATGCCCCGCGTCGCTTCCCGTGCACCTCCGTGTTTGCAGAATCGAGGCTACGGCTGAAAAATTAATGGGCGTCCCACGAAGGGGGAGAGGAGACGCGGGAAGACGGTGCAGGCGACGCGTATCAATCGGTGGCCAGTTTTAGAGCGTCGAGTATCGGTAAATCGCGGCCCGAGGTCGGCGCGTAATAACGAGGACCGACGCGTCTGCGGGGAGAAATTGCAGATGTCCCGTGGTGTACAGCTTCACGGCTCCACCTGCGTTAGGCTCGATCGCGCGATACCCATCGATCCTCCCCTCGTTGCGCAAAGCCGCAGGTGCCAGGATTTTCAGGCGGGATCCGCCGGGTCGAGTGGTCCGCGAGCGAAAATTTTCCGAAGGCGATCGATGAAATTGCGGCATTATTTATGTCGTCCTCTTTGGCCGTCTGGAAATACAGAGGGGACAATATTTCCAGCCCGATCCGGTGTCGTTTCGATGCGCGGTCCCCGGTAATTGGGTCGAAACTGCCGGAGTCCTGCGACCTCGGTCACGGTGTAGTTTAATTCCAATCGGTTTCACGCTAATCCAGAATAGGAAAACCGGGAATATATGTACATCGCCCGGGCGAAGTGTGCCGCTGCTCCCGAGTTCAAGGCTACCCATCATGAAACACTGGACCAAGGCGTTCCTACCCCCTAACCACCCCTATTACTTCAATTCCGTCTCTCCAGCTTACTCGCACGCACTACTACATCGCCACCAACCCTGCGTCACAAGTCTACTTCATCGACCACCCTTCTCACCCCTGCACCGTCTACGTTCCGCGTAACGAGGTCCGCGAAATCGTGCGATGCTGTTTTCCGAGAGAAGTCGTTCCGTATCCGAGGGAACTTTATCGAGGAAATTGAAGCTCTCGTTCCGTTGGGCGAAGGCGAGCAGCGTTGCGCTGCTCAGAGTGATCAACTCCACGCCACTTCACCTCAACAAGGTTGAACACGAATTCCAAGCTCCCGAGGAACATCGAAATAGTCTAATGTACCTTCGCGGTAGAGGGAGAGCTGCGTGCTAAACCGAGACATTACGATTCCCACTACTCAGGATTTTTCCCCGAGCGCGCTGGCGACAGGAGACCGTAGTCGGCTGCTCCAGGTTTCGCCTTTCAAACGGGCGGCTTTCAAACCGAAGCGCGACAGAGATTTCAATGTGCCGCGATTAACTGGCGACGTTGGACCAATTAATGAAGGGCAAACCGAAAGGAAAAAGGGAGAAAATCGTTTATCCGTGCCCGTGGTGCCAGGCACACGCAGAAGGAAGCCTCAAAGGGGGGCTTTTTCGGCAGTCTTGAGGCGACGAGGGGCGCGGTGTGCTCATTAAACCAGGCGCACCTGCCAGTTAACGCGCTCACCAACGACCGCCGCATGAATTCGTCCCAATAGACAGAAACTGCAGCGATAAAGAATATCATCCTCTTTAGGCAGCGAGCGTACACGCGTCCTAAATGCACACTACACACGCGACGAGGGAGGAAGGGGGGGGTAGGCTCTGGCCTGGGGAGGGGGAGGGGGTGAGAGGCATCGGCCAAAAGAATATGCGGGGTCTGAGTATCTCCCTTTCTCTCTGTCTCTCCGTGGCTGCATCGTACGTGCCCTCTCCACCTTTTCCCTTCCCCCTCCTCCCCCTTCGCCGTCCTGCTCGTTCCTCCCCGTCCCTCCGCGACGCCAGTAACCTCCCTCGTTCCTCATCCCTCACCGTCCCTCGGCCAGTGTTTCGTTCGAACCGGTACCCTTTCCCCTCCCCCCCTCCTCACTCCACTGCATTCGCAAACATTTGGCGGCCGTTGACCTCGAACGGGCTAATCCGCCGACAGCCAAACAACCAATTATTTCTTTTCGCCGGTATAGAGCCGTGCCACCGGCCCGATACACACCGCGCGAAACGTGGGAATGTGTTTTTTCCGGAGGGGCGGGAGAGTGTCGAGGGACAAGGGGCGCGGGGATGCCAGCGACGCGAGTCAGGTGAGAAACGCTCGGTCAGTTTCCTCGCCAAGTATCCCCCGTGCTGTTCTCGCGCTGGCGGATCTTCCGCAAGCTTCTTAGAACGCGGGGGCCGTCTTTTTCCTTTTCCCTTCTCGAACAGTGAGAACGAGGATGAATGGCGAATCGCGGGGGCCAATGTTTGCCCGGCTCGAAATAGCCACCGGTGTCGTCGACAGATTGGTCATCAGATTCGTATTTTGCTTGTTGGCCTCGATCAAATTGATTCGTTTTCTCCCGTGAGCGTAGGTTTTTCAGTATGTCTATATATATGTGTGTACGTCAGAAATAGCGAAGAAGTCAGGTCAGAGTGATAAACGGAGTCCCGGTCAATTATTGTCTTTTACTTATTGTTAGAATACCAGAAACGGTTTACGAATGTAGGTGTATCGCGTCGCACCTATATGCATCTCCCGTCTGCAGCACATTATTCGATGGAGATTATGATGGTAACTTGGCGGGAGGTAGCGGGAATGATTAAACGGTGGAAAAAGTGACCAGAGGGCGACGAGAGCCACGTGAATGGACAACGTACACAAGGGCCGTCGCGTTTCCCTGTCTGCCTAGTAATAGACGCGCGCTACTTGCGCCGCGGCCTAGTGCGCGTCTATTCCGATACCGTGCTGTTCCACTGAAACTACGGTTAACTATCGCTGCACTTGCACTACTGCAGAGCCGTCTCCCATGCGGCATCGTTGTTTCTACTACTTCCGTGAGTCTCGACTTACACTCCCGCTCACTCACAAGGGAACACCGCGAACCCGGACTCACCGATTCGAACGCAACTTTGTGGGTTTTCAGAGTGACTCAAAACAAGAACAACGGTGTGTTTCATTTGGGCCCTATCGCCCTTTAAGGGGGTGAAAACTAACCTCAAATTTAAATTGGCACTTCCACTTTTTCGCGTATAACTGTTAAAGTATAGCGGACAGAAAAAAATGTTTCAAACCAAAGTTTGAAGGTGCAATAAGCGCTACAAACTTGCGTTATAAATTTTTGAAAATAATTTTAGAAAAAGAACCTGTCGAAAAAACTATACTTTTAAAATTCTGTTAACGCAAGTTTGCAGCGTTTATTGCACCATTAAACTTTTGTTTGAAACATTTTTTTCTGTGTACTTTGAGAGTTATACGCTAAAGAGTGGAAGTGCCAATTTGTCTTTGAGGTTAGTTTTCACCCCCTTAAGGGCGATAGGGCCTAAATGAAACACACCGTTGTTCTTGTTTTGAGTCACTCTAAAAACGCACGAAGTTGCATTCGAATCGGTGAGTCCGGGTTCGCGGTGTTCCCTTGTCAGCGCGACTCTCTGGTCCATAAAAATGATTATATTTAAGAAGAGATTTATTCTATCGTTATTTCAATCAGATCCACGTTGCACCAGTTCAATTTCTTTGGGGTTTGATAACATTTTAGGAAACTCGTAACTTGTTTGCACTCCTGTGCAATTCTTAGCAACGCTTGTCCACAAAGTGCACAGTGTGTAGTGTAAAAGATTTAAGCAAAAATACATGCTTCGTCGATCGAATTAACCTCGTTCGGGGGACTTTTTAGAGGAGCAGACAATCAATGAGTGAAAATTTGTGTTCGTGCCATCTTGCTTTTCCCAGCGTGTCACCGAGCCGCGCGTCGACCCACTTTCCCATCGTAGCCGCGATATTAATTGAGATACGATGATCCACCGAATATATTTCCGTCGAACGTATCCCCCGGCTTAAAAATACTGAAAATGGGTCAGCCACTGTATTTTTAATTGTGCCGCAGACATCCACGTAGACGGTGTCCATCAGTCACCGCGAGGGCGACGAATAGATGGACCCCGTTCGATTAAGGACTCCCGTGATTCGTCGGAGTTGCTAAACGTTAACCAGAAATTATAGAAGCTACCTCTCGGAACCGTTATCCTCGACGTGGACCAAAGGGGCAAGGAACCCCCATGTTTCTCTCGGGCAGCTCTCTCTAAGATGCCAGGAACTCGCGCCGGGTGAAACGCAGGCGCGAGTAGACGGGCCAAACGAGCGAGTTAAGCGCGAGAGCGCGGCGACATTTTTTCATCGAGGCCCCGCCGTGGGTGCGCGCATGTGCACATGTGCGCGTTACACGAGCAAGAAACAAAGAAGCGGCGAAAGAACCCCGCGACCGCTCGCATAAATACCCGAGGCTCTCTCCGCTCCTCTACACCGCCGTCGAACTAACTCTGCCCGCGCTCGCCGCATGATTCGTCACGATCAGCTGTGCAAGCGGAATTTTAAGCCGCGCGAAACCGTCCGCCCATTGTTTCCCTCTAATTCGGCGGCGGTCGGCCACAATACGCGATGGATACTGTTACCTTAACGATATGCGCGCGGCGCTAATTAATCGGGATTCCATGCGACATCCGGCCGCCTTTGCGCCCGGAAAGAATTCCTATCGGTGACAGGCCGAGCGACGACTCGCGGAGGCTACGCGGCCAACCTTGACGGCCTGTCTTCTGCCAAATAATTCCGTGACGTTTCCGCGCGAGCACGAGAAAACACGGTCCCCCGGCGCAGAGGCGTGAATTCGTTTTGCGCGTGCCGCCGAGCGCGGTGGTTCTCGCCTGCGTACGATGTGAATAGCGCGATGCCGGGGCCCCGGGGTCCTTGAAGCTTCCGGTCTTGGGGCCCGTATTACGGCATTGCTCGACTTCTCGAGGCACCACAACCGCCTCGCATGCAACGCATCGAGGGCACTGGGATTTTTTTTAAACGGCGCAGCCAACGAATCCAGCCATTCCCGCTGGCCCTTTCCGCGAATGGGGGTCGCCTTTCAAAAATTCACCGCGTAAACTAATACCGCCGCGGCCGTAATTAACACTTTATCAGCCGGTGTTATGCATGCATGAGCTCACGGCTTCGCTCCATTATCGCGTGTAACCCTAGATGTTCCATCTCATTCCGTATTTATTTAACATTATCGTATTATTAATCACTGGTCAGAATGGAAAGATCTTAATCCCGCTCGCGAGATCGCATTATAAATATCCACCGCGATCGATTAACAGCTCGGAAAGCTGCGAAAACAACGACAGCTGCGAGCCCGCCTCGGGGACCTACCTGTGCAAATAAATAAGTGAATCTTAATGTTTTGAAAATTCACGGTTTCTCTCCCGTCCTTGAGCGAATCGTTTGGCGCCGCCGTGAAAGCTCGCGGCGGCCGGGCTCTCGCCTCGAATGGAGTCCGTGCTCTTTCCTTCCCCGATCGTCCGTTTCGACGGTATAAAGTTCGTTCCCGCTGGCCGCCAGATCAACGCGCACATTCAAATGCATGCATATTCGCGAGCGTCTCGCCAGTGCCTCTCATAATGGCCAGTGTTTCTCTGTAATGCGCCCGTTAGGAGACTGCACGGGGGCCCGCGATGAATTTCGATGAGCGGCCGCGCGAAATGCATATTCGCCTAGCGGCCGAACCTGACCGCGATAAGATATCGCCCTCGGCCAAGCGATAACTTTTCGCGCGAAACGACATTGGAATGGCGAGTAAAAAAAAGAAGAGGGGGGGGGGGGGGAAAGAACCAGGCAAGAAAGAGTTGCGAAATCGGCGGGATCGTCCGCCAAAATAATCGAGAGATTTACGGGGGAACCGGAGAGGATCGTAAATCGCGAGGTAAAGGCCAGGCCGTTTGATCCCCGGTTATTCTAGCATCCGGCTCGCCTAAATAACGTATTCAACGCCGGGCTCTAATTTCACAGATAACGCGGCCGTCGCGTAATCTAGTTACTAGGCGTCTAATCTAATCGGTCGATTCGGATTATGTGCATGCATACCTGCGCGTAGACGGTGTGCGCGCGGCCGAGGGCACTACGTCGCCAAACGACGAAAGAAATTCGACTAGCCCGGGCCGAAACACAGCGTGACTCGGCATATGGCTCGCGGATGACGGCCGTCGCTCATTAAATTTAATTAGAGTTGCTCCCCCTCTCCATTTTAGTTTTAAAAACGCCTGTTAACTGGGTCGATCTCGTCGCGGAACCGTCGATATTCCTGCCCCGATGGCTCCCCGCGCGATTCCCGAAGCCCGTCCACGTGACCGCGACGGCGGAGCCGTTATCTTCTTGTTTTCTCACTGCTTATCGCTGATAGAAAATTTCGACTAGCTCTAGGCCCGTTATCTAAGCCTAAGTAATTTGTCGACGAGCGAATTCCAGATCAAAGGCGACCGCTTTCTCCTCGACTTCCTCTTTCGTAATACCGATCGCGGCTGGGCCAGATCGCTCGATCATTATCTGCTGTCCTACAACAGATTGGAGACGATAGATGCTCCAGGATCGACCTAACCGCATTGATATGGGACGACGGTTGGGCTGGAGTGCCGGCGGAGGGAGGCGAGAATTGTTGGCGAAACGACGAAACGGTGGTGGAGACGACGAGCATTCCGAGGGGCACGGTTCCGCTGGAGGACTCGAAGGAAAGGATACGGGCGAGCGGAGAAGAGAAAGGGAGAAATAACGGGTGCGAGAAGCAGTGCCCTCCGCTGTTCAAGGAGAGCAAACCGTTATCGGAGGATGTATACCCCTTTCCAGGTGCAGGTGCCAGGAGGAGAGGATCGAGAATGCGTTAATGCCAGAGATCCCCGTGGAATATCCGACGATATTGTGCTGCCTTCGGAATCAATCTTCGACACCCGTCTCGACGATCATTGTCGTCACTACTTAGCCGCTCAAAATACGTATTGTGTAATCGTCATTTCTTTCCTTCAACATAATTCACCCTGAAACTGTGTTTCTCGCCCCCACTTCAGTAACTCGTAATGCAATGAAAGGTTTCTAGGATCTAATGAGTGATTGCGTAAGCAATGTTGCTCATTTGCATCAAGTAACGCGTAATAACTGTTCCCCCTTCATTGAAATTCTAAAAACTCATTCCTATGTATCATGTAGTAAAACGAAGTAAAAGAGCTTCCACGTTCACGTATGCAAAGTATACTTTTTGGAGGCTTGCTATCCTGCAAAGTAGTTTGTCTAGTTCATACATCAGCGTTTGCTTCCTCAGAAATGTTAATCGCGAGAGATGAGTGGCCGAAGCCTGAAACGGGAGAGGCAGAATTTGCAAGAAAAAAAGATTCTCAAGCTCCAGTGGAAAGTGCACACTTCCAGGGGTTAAAGTTGACGTGAAACGTACGTCGGAGTCGCAGGTGTTCAAGGAGAACCAGCCACAAGGATGTCGTATCAGTAGATAGAATAAGTCACGAATATATTCGGGCCCTGTCCGTATGGAAAAAGTTTATCAATACTAAGTGCACTTCCCCCAATGATTAATGCATAATAGCATGACAATAATTGGCCGTTCGAATACATTTGCGACTTTCACATGTATCCCCGAATAAATTCGGATCGAGTACCGGTTTGGTCGCTCCGCGGGCGACGTTATCCTGACGCGAGGCGAAAACGAGGCCAATTGCAAATTTAGGGGTTCGGAGTGGGGGGCGAAGTAGAAACATCGCGGAGCGTTTTGCAACGACGACAGATTACTTTCTCGTGTTTATTGTTTTCCCAATGCGCGCTAAGTGGCAAGCGGCTCGTCGGAATCAGCGAAAATGTGTGTCGTTAGATCGGCGAAAATGAAGCCTATCGGAGGAAGGAACGGCGTTTCGAAACGATCGCGCGAATTTGGTTCACGGCGCGCGGAGCGTTTCGCCGACTCATCGAACGGAGCGTCTCGTTGCTTAAAAATGGCACCGCCGATGCGGCCGCTAGCTCGCTTGCTCGCTCGTGCGAAAAGCCCCGACGATGCTCGTTTGCGGGGCGACTCGTTGAAAAGGCGGTTCACCGATGCCACGACAAAAGTAACGCGTTTGGGTCCTTCTCCTCCGTGTTTTGCGTCGCACGAGTTTTGCACACACCGGCGCGAGCAGAGGCGTGCATGTATGTCCCCGCCCGTGACGTGCCCGCTAGCTCGCCTGTCTGCTCGCGCGAGCATGTACGCAGGAAGGCAGGCAGGAGAGCACCTGGGCATCTATGCGTCATTGTGGACGATAAAAAAAGCCGTGAGGCTGGCACAACGCAAGGAGAACGTCGACAAAACAGCGGCTCGACTAGTAAAGCTGGTTTGTCTTTTCCCTCTTTCCTACGGGCGCTCGCAGCGTGACTCAATAGCGATCATCGACAGGGAACATCTCGGTGTATTTCGGGACCCTGACCGCGCGTAAACAGCCCCAAAAGTCGTGGCTTGGTTTCGATAATATTTTCAAACCGAAGGATCGCGCGCGAGAATTCGTGTCTGCGAATTGCTCGGCTATCTTTGTCTTTATCTTTACGAATTAGCGGTGTTGGTCATCGGCCAGGGATCCTCTGCTTTTAGGCGGGATTCGGTGCACCGCGCTCTCGCAAACGCGTCTGTGTATACCACTCTCCACGGAGCCTTGGAAAAGATTCCTTGTTGACGAGTCATTGTTTCCGAAATTTGGATCAAAATAATTGCAGCCAGCCGGAATTGGGGCACGAGAGACTAAACAGGAGGTATCCATACCCTAGAGACGTCAAATTCGGTTATCCGAATAGACGAAATTATATTATAGAACCGTCCGCAACGACGCCCAGGCTTTCTGTCCTTTGTCTAGCCGCGTGCGTGAAAATCCCCTGCGCGCAATTATCGAGTCTGCTTTCCAATTTAAACGGCTCGCGCAATGCCAACGTTCAACCGTCCCCCGTGCTTGCCATTTTACTACCGAGGTATCGTCGAGATCTAAAGAACGGAATACGAAATAAAAGGAGATGGAGCGAGAGAGAGAGAGAGAGAGAGAGAGAGAGAGAAAAAAGAGGAGGACGGTTATCCTTCTAGCGAGGACAGAGAATCGACGGCTTCGTAGGCGAGCGTCGAAGCCTCAAGGCTCCTGGATCTCGGTTCCAAACTCACGTTCAAGGATCGGCTTTGTACAGAGGAATTTTTATTGGCCACGACACACACGGCGTGGCCGCGCCGCGCGGCGTCAGACGCTCGCGCATAATATACGCGTGCAAGCGGCTGCGTGAATTTTTCGAGAAGCCCCAAAGACAGAAAGAGAGACGCTCTTTATTTTTTAACCACGCCACCAGCTATCCCACCCTCTCTTCTCCCCCCCTCCCACCGTCGTCCTCCGCCACCCTTACCCCATCTCCCCCTTCACCCTCGCTTTTCCATCTTCCATCCTCGTGCGCGCGTTCGGTATATCGCGAGATCTATTTATACATAGTCGGTCGGTGTTTTCAACTTGCACCGGCACATCGTGTAACAAACGCGCGTCCATCGTAAAAATAGGGGATACGCGTTGTGCACGTCCGCGAAAGAGAGCGAAAGAGGGGAACGGCGGAACGGCGGGCACGTCGGGGGGGAGCGCGGGAAAGAGCGGGAGAAATTCGTGAAGCGTCCGGGGAGCCGTAAGCAGGGTCGAAACAACGCATCGTGGGACCACTGCGCGTTCCTTTTTTTTCCCCGACTAAGCGGCGAAAAGCAGGAGGAACGGCGTGGAGGGGGGCCTGGATCGCGATCGAAAGGATCGAAGGAGAGAATGGGGAAGGGAGGGAGGCAGAGTATCGCGCGATTTCGAATGCGATCTCGTGCGACAACGTTGCTAGATCCACGGATGACCTTGCGGAGCAACCGGCGATTTCCTGGTACGGCTATTTTCGGCCGTTTTTCCTAATTCGCCGGTGCAAAAACAAGACGCGGGCGCGTCTCGCGGCGCGCAATAAAAACGAATCATCGCCCCGATCACTGGCGACGTGGCTGGTTTAATTGAATCTCGCCAGCGGGGCTACGTCTCTCTCCCTCGCTCTCTCCCCTTCTCCCTGCGTTTCCTCTCTTTCCCTCACGGTCAGAGAGAACGTCGTTTTACGAGACGCGGAATTTTTCGTGAATGAACCGAGAGGGGGGTAGGAAAAAGGAGAGAAAGAAAAACCGAGCCGCGGCTAGTGAAAGGGGGAGAGATGGGCGAGGGAGAAAGAAAGAGAGAGAGAGAAAGAGAGAGAAAGAGAGAGAGAGAGAGCGGTGTTGTACGCAGGAGCAACTAGGAAAACCCCGGAGCAAAAAACACACCGGAGAAAACGAGAGTGAACGAGGTGAGCAGGGTCGGGCTTAACGTACGGTACGCTACGTACACACGCGGGCGCGCTCGCGCGCGACAAAAGGATCGGTCGCTCGCTCGCTCGCTCGCGCGCACAGACGGATTACGTCATTTCCCAGGCAGCCTCTAACGTCTGGCATTATATTCGTCTAGCGGTCGTCTAGCCACGGGGCGATCCCCGCTCGGACTAACACACTAACTACCGTCTCTCTACCTTTCACGGTCGCGAGTACGGCCGGCGTACTCTACCCGTAGTAGTAAAGGCACGCGGCCGCGAATAGAAACGTGTGCGTGAACAGCGGCGGCGAAACTCCTACGATGCTCTCCGCTCGCGGACGCGGCTGCATACGTGCACACACCACCGCGTCTCTCTCAACAGCGAAATTGCCAGCGTAGCCGTGATAGCGCGCGTGTACAAGCGTGCATACGTTTCTCTCGCACCCACGTACACGCGATCTGTCGTTTCCCCTCTGACACGCATATTCGCTCTATCCACCCATCTCACACACACACACACACACACACACACGCACACTTTCTCCCTCTCTCGTGTACTCTCTATCAGGCCGACAGGCAGCCGAAGGCCACCATTCTCAGCTGTGTGGACGTACCTTGATCGTCGTGCGCGAAGAGTAAAGTGTGGGGCTCCTTTGCCCGGTGTCCTTGTCGTCGTCGGTGCTAAACCCACCGTTTGACTGTCCGGATGCGACGATCGTGGAATCTGCTTCCCTTCCTGCCCTCTGTCAATTTTTCTGCCTGGCCTCCTCCCTTTTCCACACCGTTTCGGCACGCGGACCGCCTTCGATTGTAGATCGAGCTTCTCCCTAAGCCACGCTGCCGTTGCTCGCGGTCTCGTGCGTTCCGGTGGATCCTGAGGACACTCGTCGGTCCATCCTTGTGAGAAACGGGGCACGACCAACGTGAGAGGCCGGTCGTCGGGTATCCTGGATCCCTCGACGAACGTCCTTCACAAGGGAAACTAAAGATCGCTCACGGTTTCACGGATCGACGAGGTTGATCTCTTTTCACAGAAAGTACAGTCCCTCTTCTATGATCTTCTTCTTCTTCTTCTTGACGGAGGACCACGACGTTTGCTGCCGCGATCGACGAGAAAAATCACACTTTGTTCCTCGGGATAGACAGGGCACACTGTCCCTTCCAGTTGCTTTCACTCCGCCGTTCAGTTCTGCTCGATCACCGTTAGATCTCCGTTAGGAGGGTTTCGTAATACGCGAGGTGGATCTCGGTACACGGGGGTGGTGTCACTCGCGCCTCGAAGGACTCGGAGGACGAAGAAGAGACGTCCGTGTCGGCGTAATCGTGGCCGTACACCGTGACACAGAGCGGGTACACCGTAGAAGGATCTGATCTGTTCTTCTGGAGGATCGGCTTCCCTCTATCTCCGTGCGACGTGCCGTTGCAACTGGATCACCGTAAACAGAGGGGTATCCGCGACGATTTCCCGTAACGGCTTCACTGTGCGGCAAATACTTCTTCCTTCTTCCGTCTTCTCGGGTCCGCGAACAGAAAATGGAAGGGAAAGAAGGGAGAAAAGAAAGAAAAAAAAGGCGGATATACGCGGTTACGCACTCCCGGTGATCTCTCTTGGGCGACGTAGAAAGAGGACGCGGAACGTAGCGCGGAGCGTGGGGTACGGCGCGCGTGTGTTATCGGCGATCGCGAACGACGATCGTGGATGGCGAGCGATTGATCTAGAACGCAGGACTATCGACGAAACGTAGGATCCACCGTCGACCAGTGCGAGGGATCCCGCGGCAAAGTATCCGGTATTATCTTGCGGGTCGACACCATCGAGCGAAGGACCAGCTCCCTGCCGCTTCTTTGGGACACACCGGGGGACTACCTAGTCGTAGAGTGATTGGGAACGCGACTGGCCAAAGCACTTGATTCGCGCGCGGTTCGGTTTGCCCGTTGCTGCGCCTCTCCCGTGCAGTTTTTTCGGCGGTCCCGTGGTATGCGTGCATGCGCGTGCATGTATGCGTGCGCGCCCGCGCGCTCCTCGCTCTCTCTGCCTCGTGTGTGAGTGCGTGTCCCTCTCGGGCCTTCTTCTCCGTCTCTCTCCTTCCACCTCGCTCTTCCTGTCCCTCTCTCGCTCTCTTCTCGCTTGCCTCTACACAGGACGGACAGACACAGGCCCGCGCGCACGACCGTGTTTTCTCTGCCTCCTGCACGCGCGTACTCCTCGTCGCCTGAATTTCCTGAACGTAGGTGTATCTGTCCACGCGCGTATATGCCCGCGCGTGCAACGAGGGCCTGCTCTACGCGCGCGTTTCGCCGCGTCCGTGTGCGTCTTCGCGCGTCCACCGTCCGCGTGTGTCCACGTCGGGATCGTGTATACGTGTCGTCGTCGTCGTCGACGTCGTCCTCCCGATCCCGCTCGTCGTCGTCACCGTCGTGGTCGTCGTCGTCGGTGGCTGCGTGCGTGCGCGGCGCTGGGTAGGCGAGGGTATAGTTACCGAAATGTTAACCTCGTGGAACCACTTTTTATTGAGTGTCGCAAAATTCATAGGAACCTCGCGGAACGAGGAGAGGGGCAGCGGCCCCCGCTCCCTCTTCCTCTCGTACACGATCCCTCTCTGTCCGTTGCTTCTCGCCACGCTGGCGGGGTTAACGCGTGAGAGGGGCGGCAACCCCCACCTAATCCCAAAGCCCCTGCCCCCCGACACCCCTCCGTACGCTCGACTACCCTCCTCCTCCTCCGACTCCTCCACCTCCGCCGCCTCCTTCTCCTCCTGCTGCCGCTGCTACGAGCAGCCTGGTCCTCGCCAATTCTTTGGCCCCACCACTTCCTCGCTAGTGGCCCCCCAACCCTCGCTTTTGTCCCTCTCTCTCCCACCTCCAGTCATCCCTCCCGCCCTTCAAACGTGCCGCACCGTCCCATGCAACTCTCCTCGTTCGTTCCCCTCGCCCGTCACGAGTCTCGTCCGCGTCCGTCCGCCGTCCTGCTCTCTGCCGTCGCTTCGCCGCGTCTCTCTCCTCGTCACCCCGCACCCCGAGCCGCGACCCCTGGTCCCCGTTCTACCGTCTCCTTCTCGTAGCCGCCTTTCGCGAACTCTTCCCTCCGGCATTGCCTGCACACCCTTCCTCTAACCCTCTCTCTGTTCCGCTCCTTCCTCATCCTCCCTTAGCCCCTTCTCGCCCCCTACTCCACGCTGCCTCGCGCTACCCTTCTCTCCTGTATCCCTCTGTCTCACCCTCGCGGATCGCCTCCTCTCCTTCTCTCTTCCCTCTCACACCCTTCCTCGCCGTGCCTTTCCTTTCCCTCCACCTCAGACCCTACAACCGTGGCATTTAGCCGCGCATAGCCGAACTTGTATATGTACAGTTAGCTGCACGTCGAATAGTCGTGCCGATTTTTCGTCCGGCCGGGCTTCTCAGACGATCGACGCGGACGTGCTTTCGGCCGTCGATCCACAAACCCCTCACTTTTCTCCGGGAAAACCTTCGAGGGGTTGTAGGTAGATCCTACGGATGCACGACCTCCGTGGGCCGGCTGACCTGAAAGGAGGTTACTACTGGTCAATCGGATGAAGATTCACGCGTACTCTGTAACTCGACGCATCGCGTAGTAAAATGATCTTGTTGAAGTCCTTCGATAATTACGATTTTTCAACCACGATCGCGACAGACCTCGCGGTACACCTGCGAATTATCCACACGAGTTAGACGCTCGAAATTAACGCATAAATCTCTCGCCTCTCGCCAAAGCGTATCTGTTGATCTACAAGCGAAGTATCTTTTGACGTCGGTTCATTGCTTCGATGCATCTGTGTCAATAAGCTGCAAGGTGTTTACCATTACCCGCGGGTCCCGCGTAGCGCGGCCTCACGATTAGACCGATAACACGTGAATGCATATTCGCCGCGTCCTTCGTGCCGCCTCGATCCCTCGCGATCGATAATTATCGCCCGTCTAATTGCAGCGCCACGTATCTCGCGTCCCTACGAAGAGGGCCGCCGACGCGCCGGTCCCCTTCGAAATTAGGCACGAGCTGCGATCAGCCGCGAGGCCGCGAGGCGTCGCGGATCTCGCGCGGGCCTCCCAGCCGTTTCCAAGAAAGCCGTACTAAACCAGACCAGCGACGACCTCGATTACATGCTCGTTTGCAGATACAGCGGGGTCAACCAAGATAGCCGCTTTTAAAATACCGATGCAGCTGGATGGAGCCGCGCCCGATGCCACCGGTCCGTCAAAACTATTTCCCCCGGTTGAAAGGTTAACGTGTCGCGGTTCTCCTTTCGCAACCTGACGCCCCGGCCCCCCTTTTCGCCGCGTTCTCGCGCGCCGACACCGATGAAGACGTTCCCTAATGTCCTGTTCTCTTTGTCCTCCGGCCGGGATCGCCGGGGCAGGTGTTCCACGCGAGACCACGACTATCTCGAGTTTCGTTTATGGGTCGATCCGCCTTCGAAGCCGCGTCCCAGCGGCCAATTAATATCTTGCGGGTCATTAGCGAACTCCCGTTCGACCGCCCTTAATTGACCGTCTTCTTCGATCCGTCCGTACTCCGAACGGCGAGCACGTACTTTGCGAATCTAATTGGCGGGTAAGACGCGCCCGGCTCCGCTCGAGGTCGGCGATGTTACGTGTACGCCCGTACGCGGGAAGTACCTTCCTTTTTCGTCGTATCGCTGCATCGGCCATCATCGCGGCGGTTAATAAATTGTTGGATAACCGGCCTTCTGTTGCTCGGCAATCGTTTACGCGCCTCCGCAGATAACATCCACCGATACTGTCCCCGAGGTGTTCATCGCCGCGCTCACTTTCCGTTTCAGGGACTAATCTCGTGGGAACTTTGATTCACTCTTCTAACGTTTAAACGTCAACGTCACCCTGCTTCGTTATGCAAATTCATTTGGAGTATGTCCGGATGAATCGTGCCAATTTGCAAGGAACTCTTTGGTTCTCTGCTCGTCAACAAATGCTGTAGAAAGTCTGATATCTCCAGAGTTCAGCGTGTCAGCAACTAATAGATGACCTCCGAATGGATACGACTCGTTATTTCAGTGATTTTAATTCACTCCGCGAGTTCTCTCCGCGATTGAAGTTAGCGGGAGTCGGAATTCGTTTTTGGGTGCGCGTCGTCGCGTGCGTCCCCGAAAGTCGCGCGCTCGGACGTTCGGCTGGTGGCAGAGGGTCCAAGCGGACGCGGCCTTCGTGGCCCGTCGCGCTCCGTTGTTATCGCGAAGGAGCTGTTGCCAAAATATATTTTATCATAGCTCCTTCCCTCCCCTCTTGCGCGCGAGGTCGGTTGCGTTGCGTGTCTCGCGATAAATTCGCGAAAATCCGTCGATTGTTCCACGACACGAACCGCCGTGGCCCACCGGTGGCGCGGCGATGCACGCGCCGATTCCTACGGACGTGTGTACCCTGCACAAGCGCGCGCGAAAATGCTATTTCAGAAATGGTATTTTTAGAAATGGCATACATACACATCAACCCGATGCAGAGGTAACTTTTTATCGACGACGAGCCGTTTCTTTTTCCAGGTCGCAGCCGCGTGCACGAGCGCCGTCAGGCCGTCGCATTCCTCAATTTCTTTTTAATACGTAGAAAAGTGTTGGAGGGGTACGGCGTTGCCGGTGCTTGCAAAGAGGTGTCGCAACCTTCTCAAGCGCCCCGTCACCGTCCACTTATTCCCTCGCTCGAATCTAACCGAGAATTGCGCTGAATCGCAGTCACCGTTGCGACGATAAAGGAAGAAAGAGAGCTCTAGGAACGAAAGGTTGCGCGGGAGGAAAAAGGGACGCGAGATGTTTGCCGACAAGGGTTACGCTGCTGCGAATTTTGGCTGCGAAATAGATAGTGGGCGACGGTGATTAATAATTCCGGAGCGGAACGGCCGGGCAGAACTTATCACTGGACGTGTTCGATGACTCACGAGCCAACAGAAGGCTGGCACGCAGACGTCTCCCGATCAAAAGGACCGAATCTCGCGTGTACGATGACTCCTAATCCGTAACTGTCTTCCACGTTCCGGCTTATCGAGCTTCGAACCGCAGGATCTCCTGAGCCATCGACTTCCCTGCGGTTGTCGAAAGGTAAATCGAGCCGGATCCCTGGTCCGCGACGAGTCCCCGAGCGTCTGCTGCCGAGTTTCGTATTACCTGTGACCGAAATTCGTTGGCTCAAAAAAGAATGACCGCATCGGGCGAGAATCCAGAGTCGCGATTTATACGACTCTTTCACCTGCGTGGCCAGGAACGGTTTCGCCTATCGCCTCCCTTATCCCTGTTCCCCGCTCCTCTGCTGCCCGGTTAATCAGCCTTTCTAGAAGTCGCCTATTATCGCGACGATGCAGAATTAAACCTATCGCTTTCCTGTGTATGCCGACGTATTTATAGTGTGACTAACGCGCGTGCAAGATAAGATTATAATTTCGCGCTCGCCGAGATCTCTCGGTTGCCTAATGCTACCTCGTCGCGGTTAGAGTCACGTATTTCTTTTTTTATTACTTCCGAGAACCGTTGCTATGCAATCGTACTAGCTCCTCCAATTCCATCATTCTTCATGGGAATTAATATCGTATGAAATTCGCTGACTGCTGTCCTTCGATTCGGCACCGCGTGCGATGGAAATTAGAGTGCCGATCGTGTCGTCCAACGATCATAGTGGGCACGGAATTGCTTGGGCAGATCATTCCGCGAACAATCGATCTTTGCGCGAACGATTTGAGCAGGGATCCTTGACCTGACTCACCCGATCGGGCAAGTGAAACGAACTTGGAGCGTTGCGCTCGAGCAGAAGCCACCGTTCCGTCTCGACGTGAATGAATTGTAAATTATAACGCGACCGTCCCGGTATCGCGCTGCTCCTTGGCAAATAAATCTTTAAAGGAGGAGGAACAGTATGACGGAATAGGATACACATCGCTGACGGGCAACGGGACGAGCCGGAATTTCGCGTTGCTGCGAAACAGAGGCGCGAGTGTAGCCCCGAGAACTGGTTTCCTCTGTTAGACTCGCCCCGACGGTCCTCCTTACTTTCTCGTCTTTTCGCTTTTCCCCTCGTCGATGATTCCCTCCTCAGCAGAAACAATAAGAAGAAAGGGGAAAGAAACAAATACTGGGGAACGAGTTAATCGAGGCGAGCGAGGCCCGGGCGAGATGGGAGACCGGGAGCTGCTCCGTTTCTCCCAGAATCGCGTGTGAGAGGTCCAGAGGAAGGCTGGGATCTTTCGGCAACTGCATCCTAGACGCGCATCCCGTGACGTCTTTGAGCGTCGATTGTCTTGTCTCACGAGTTCGCGATGAATCTTAATGTCTTGCCAAAAGCTTCTCCATTTCTCTTGCGATCGCGTGACAGGGGTATAGTATTCTCTGCTCGTTACTATACTCTTCTATGGCAGCTAGCATCAAATGCCTCAAAGGAGGGATAGATGTTCTATCCCTTCTAACTACTGCGCCCTAGGTGTGCATTCGGCAGCGTCCGTCTGCCACGAGAATGCTTCCGAAGGAACAGGGTGAGGAGCAGGTCGCTGCATCCTAGATGTGCATCCTGCAGCGTCCTTGAACGTCTAGTTCGACTCGCACGCTCGCGAAGGATCGCAGCCTGTCGAGGCAAGGCTCGCCGCGGTCCTTCGCACGGGCCACGCTAGCAGATTGGGCAGGATGGCTTCCTGCGAGTTTGCTAGTCGACAGAGGGCCATGAACCCCGAACAGGTTGCCCCCTTGGACGTTCACCTCCTGTGCCGCCTCGACACCCGTCCCCCTGGCCCTTGTTCTTGCTCTATCTCGCTCCGAAGGGTCCGTTCGCCTCGGTCCCTCTCCTCCCCTCCGCTCCCCGTTTCTACCACCATTTTTCTGGCCAGCTTCAAAAGCTAGCCACCCTGCACCGGGGCCCCCGGGGGCCCCCAGTGTTTCCCCTCCCCTCCCGAGTATTCTTCGTCCTCCTTGCCTCTCTCTCTCCTCTGTTTCGCCGCTCTGGACTCGCACGGTTCGCCTCTTACCGGTGGATCTACGCTATATTCGCGCCCGGTCCGCTCGGTGTTAGATAATCTCTCGCGTTAAAAATCGCACAGCGGGCCCCCGGGGCCCCAGAGAGCAAAAATTCCTCTCGCTTCAGCGACGGGGCATCCTGTTTAGGATGGCCCGAGCTACGATTCGTATTCCGGTCCGACCTCTTCCCTGGCGATCCCTCTTTTTCTCTTTTCTTCGCCCTTTTTTCCCTCGGTTTTTTCGGAACCGTTCACCCGTCCATCGTGGCCCCGAGTGACCAAGTAATGACGGGGATTTGCATGGCGAGAATCGATGCCGGTTTTTAAGGGTAATTGCGGAAATTAGCAGGCGACAGCAGATTTTTCGGATCGCGGCCGACGATTCTCGGTGGCGGACGATCGGACGGGGATCGCGGAAAGATTTCGCGTTTTTCGAGCTGGTTGGGGTCGCGCTTTGACCAAGCCGATCGCGACCCGCACATTTCCCGAATTCCTCGATCGCAGCCGCGTGCCATCGACACCATTTTCGCAATAGGAAGCGATTGCGACACCTTGTGCGCACGAAAATCGCCAACGATTCGTGGTATGCGTTCGCAAACGATAATAGGACAGCAGGCTCGCTGGAAAACAATGGTTCTCAAAAACGATGAGTCTTGGCAAGTTGAAATCTGATAGAAATCTGCAAGGTGGTTTGGAGAATTTACTAGAACCCTTGGAATATGAATCCTCTTTAGTCACATTGGACTATCACTCAGTTTTAATCGTCCTTTTCGAAGCAACCTCTGCAACTCTTTCGCGCGTCAATGATTATAATACAGCAGATTCCTACAGCTATCTCCTCTTCTCCCGTCGCTGTATCTCGAGTCCAACGTTACCACGATCGATCGCACGCGACCGCCGTTCATCCGTGAATCGGCCTCCGTCAATCTGCGTCGCGACCGTGACTTCCCCCGCTGGATTTCCTCGGCCAAGATCGCGGAAGGCACGGTTGCGAAACGGTTTGGGAACCGCTGTGCTAGAATGCAGCGACTCGTCTAAATATGCGCATAGAGAACTCTTAGGCAATCGCGCGAGCCTTTCCTAGAGCTTCAATTACGCTGACAGTGTTCGCGGCTTGGCTGGCTAACCCCGGGTAGAACGTTACAAAGGAGTATCACGGGTAGAGCGATATTAAATTATTTTTATGCGATTGCGCGAGGCTGCTCCGAATGCAGCGTCGTCAGTAGAATGGGAAACGTTCAATGAAGAAATAGGCGTTCGAGGAACTGGAACTGGATCTCTCTTTCACAACCTCTCTCTCTCTCTCTCTCTCTCTCTCTCTGTTGTTTATGCTCTCTGCCGTTTTAAAAAGGTTTATTACCGGCACATCAGATTTGGCAATCGTGTTCGTCCAGGCGATGCATCACTGTCACTTCCACTGTCACTGTCGCTTCAGCTCAATCCGCTCGTTTCCTCGCGCTCGTTACCATCCGCCCAGGCCCTCGACACGCTTCATCCAGCGGCTTCTTGCTTCTTCCTGACCCTTGGCCATTCAGCGAAGTCGCCGGGTCGCTGAACCACGGGCCACGCATTTGGGACGAGCCCTTCCCGCCTTGGGGGACACAACGTATCGATAATGAAAATAGGTGTTTGGTCTTCTTTCATCGGGGAGCTGGTTCTGTTGGAATCTGGGCGGGAGACTCCGCTACAGCCATTCTATGTTATATTCTGATAGGGCTGAACACTGTGCCGCGCGAGCCAACTTGATAAAGTAACTTCGAACGTAATCTTGAGCTGTGACGAACTAATTCTACGCAGCTTTCAGGGAGCGGATAACATCGGCTCTTAATTACTAGATACCTAAGTCAGGCTTTGTATAAATTTACATCGCGAGTGTGCTGGGGAAATGTCTGGCAGGCAGAAGTCACCATCTGAACTCTTTAACAACCCAAGGCCAACAGAAGGCTAGTCATCGAACAGCTTCTGTTACCCATTCATGCTCCGTCCCTCTCGCATTCGTTTCCTCCGCGCTCCAGATATTTTATACCGATCCGGCAATAAAATGCATACTTTTTTATGCCCCTAGCCACGCTTGCATCTTGAAATTCCCTTCGATCGACAGAAATATTCCGAGAGGCATACGAATAACGTTAGAAACTGGCTTGGAAAGAGTTTCACGCGCCGAACGGATCATGCTGATATTCTAGAGATTAATGATTGCAATTTGTTCATTTGTATCCCCGGATACCTGAAATTGTAGCTAGAACTCGCTTCCTCCAAATTGATGCGTCGCGATTCCGCATCTGCGCGGCGGCGTGCGTCTTCCCGAAATCAGAAGCATGTGCAACGATCCTGCGCTGCATAAATGCATGCCCGGTGCACCTGGGTTTCGCGTTCTCATGCAAAATTCAGGAAACCGGACGGAAGAAAAAATCCCCGTCGATTATCTCGTGCGATCACCCAACCTCTTCACGAACGCCTCGGAAGGCAGGGATACGTAGTTTCATTAAGTATCGGGATTCGGAGGGAGATTAGAACGCGAATCGGGATTAGAACTGGGAATCGATACTTGGATGGGAACGTACTCGGATTAGGGACCGAACTTTCTCAACTACTCCGCCGACTTTACGTTATGCCGACGATCCGGGGCACGGTTGATAAAGTCCGCGATGGAAGTAGAAACTTTGCCGAAGATTCGGTGGAGGAAATTTCGAGTTTCGAAGGGCAACGATTCCCAAAAACCGTTCTAGCTCCGGCGGCGCCGCCCGGTTCTCCTCTGCCATTGCTCCCGGAATTGGCTTTTTGATCGCGGCATTAAAGAGGAAAAAGATGGCACGCTGTAAAAGGGCGCGTGAAAAAGTCCGTTCGCTGGCGGGAGAAAGCAGGAAGCGCTTCTGGCGTTCCCGCAATTTGGCCCGGCGAATAAAAAAGGAAAAAGAGGGAACGAGGATACCGGGGCCCTAATTCACGACGCGGCTCCCAATTATATGCGTGCGCATTCTAACGCATAATGAAGAACCGGAAGCGTGTCGTCCCCCTTGCTTCGTGATTCGAGCGAATTTTTGCGCGGTCGATGGACGGGCCCCTGGCTCGCTTAACCGCACACGTTGCAACTAATAAATGAAATTTCACGGGTGTAACGGGCGCCGGATGTCCGATCAGCGTAAACGGCCGCAATAATGGTGATAATTGCGACGGGGATAGCTTTGAGCTAGAATGTTTGCGCGGCACCCTCGTAACACAAAAATCCAAGCGATCTTGCAATCACTCTCGTGTGTGCAAAAGTCATGAGTTTCCGTTAACGAAACGCGGTACCATAATCGATTAAAACTAACTGTATAAATCCATCGAATATTCCCTATAAATCCTCGATTGAGTTCCAGCTGTTCTCACAGCGAATTTAAAAGAGGGGCGTTGCTTTCATTAAACCACCGTTGGGCTCGAGCCAAAGATCAGCATTTTTGCGGGAAAATTTACTGCGTGCCTCTAGCTGCCATCATTCATTTTGAAAATTTACTTTCCTGCTACTCTTCGCTACCCTTTAGAGGAACTACAAAACGTTGAAGTTTTTGAAGCAGAGAGTTGATTGCGATCTTTCGTGATTGGAACCCCGAGACAGATCGAAAGAAGCGAGACGACTTCTAGGGCCTCCGATCGAAGTCCGATTTCGGCTGGTTGCCGACCAGCTGATACTTTATTCATCAAGGTGCAAGAAGTGCCAGGCACCTTGGGCCAGCGATGCAAGTTTCCACGGGTGCTCGCGTATAGGTGCGCGTATCCCGTCCGATTGGTCGATTGCTCACGATGTCAAGCAAGATCTTATGCACTACAAAGCGTCTACCAGGGCGACACGATCGAATCGGAGACGACGCTCGCCGGATAAGCGGGGACGCTCGAGCGGTGGCCGGTGACGCAAGACTGGTTATGAAATCGCTGAAACGAGGCCCCAATAGAGGCGCGTGATTTTTAGACTTGTTTGCAGATTTCGCGACACCGTTGCATAAATTACACACATAACCGTGCGCGCGGCTGCTGATCCTCGTAAATTCTCCGCGACGCCTAACGGCCGATTTCCACGGGGTCCTCGCACGGCTCTCCGAGTGGGACGCCCTCCGCGCGAATCAAACGTGTCGGTGGATTTATCTGAGAGATTCATCGATGTCCCGAGTCCCTCGATCCTTGCAGAAGACGTGAATCAGATTGTTCAAATTGTATCCAGCCGATGTCCACCACCGGGATTAGCTTGATATCTTATGCGAATGCTTTTTGTCACCAGCCATTGCGCACCTACAAATATTTAAACGCTTCACTCTGTCTTACGCAAAACAGAATTCTCCACCCGTCACTGTATAAACAAGCAAATAAAATCACCCCTACGGATCGACACGGACCATGTCCTGCAATTTCTTCATTAGCCCGGTAACAGGGTAAAAAAGCGGTGACTAAAAAAAAAAAGAGAGGGATGCCGTGAAAAGCGAGCATCGAGTCACGGCACAAGTCAGTCCGTCGAATCGCGCAGCTGGCTCGTTAAACTCGCGAAAAAAAACGATGAAAATCTGCCTTCTATATCCCGTATAAAAATCGACGCTCACGGTTAAACGTTTTATATTTGTTTCACGCCCGACGCTTTTAATCCCGCCCGAGTTTTCGCGGCCGCGTTTTTATTTCCCACCGTCCTCGAGGATTATCCCCCGTTTCTCCCTCAACCCCCCGTGGCGGCCTGTCGATCGGCGGGACGGTTTTCCACCGAGGGGCGACTTCCGGTGTCCGCGAGAGTCGATTCCGATCGATCGTCGAGGGGTTTGGGCCGCGATTACGCGATCGGGACATCGCGTGGGAACCCCGCTCTTCCCGGACGCCAGTGACTGCATAATGGACGATTATTATGCGCATCCTTACAAATTTCGTGAGGAACGCTCGCTGGACGTGCCCGTCACGGCGTATCGCGGTGTCTACAACGGCCCACGGGGCCCGACGCCGCAAACAAACTGACGGATACATTTCGGGCTTAATAATACCGCCGCGGTAGATGTAAGATAGTTATAATTAGGTGTGTACTCGGTCTAGCTGCGCGCCGGTTTACCCATGTGAACTTCCTTTTCGCAGTTTTCGGGCATGCCGAAACGTTCCCGCCGCTCGTTCTGGATTGGCCGACTATTTCCCCGGTCCGCTGAACACTTCCGCGGCTCGACACCAGCTCATGGCGAACTTGCTCGCTGCGGTGCGAGGCTACGGTCGCGAGGACACGATTACTCGGCGAACCTGAAGCTACTCGCGTTCGCCGGAGAAAAATGGGAACGCCAATTCACCCTACGCACTCTGCACACACCGTTCGCCTTCTTACACGCTGTTAAGGGGGATTCTAGTCTAACAGCCTCAAAAGTCAATAACTGGTGTTTAAGATTTTTTTTTTAAGAAACTGTTGCTCATATTGGATTTAACTATTTGGGGATATAAAGAGGCATCTTTGAACTTGCGGAAATATTGTTTTTACGTCGATCCTTCTTATTATTCATTAGTTATTGTGGAATCTTGTCCACCTCTTCGACGATGTAACTCCTGTTAGCGGGATGAGTAGCATCTATCACAGTCATCTGATTGCAAAAAAAAAATAGAAGTTTCTTATGGGGTTACATACGTTCTCGGCGCCAAATACTTGATCACTTTTGGGATTTTTTTTCTCGAGAGGTGCGAAATAAGTTGAAAATGTTATAACTGTATCTTGATCTTGGGACCTTTATTCATATAATAAATTCGTTTGACGCACATTTCTCAAATATTGCCCTTCGTTTTCCGCAGCTGCAGCAACCTCTGCACCAAACAGGGGGCCTCCTTATCAACATGATATTTCCCAGAAAAAAAACACACAACAACTAAAATTTGAAGCCGGTTTTCTAAAATGGTGTTATAGCAATGGGCCATCGGGTCAAATTTTTTAATTTTCAGAAAATAATGAAATTATGCCGTTTTGAAGAATGAAACCGGTTTTTCGTCTAAAATTTCGATCTTTAGGGGAAGGTTGTTATATTTCATATTTGGTACTAATTTTAACGCAAATGACTATTGGATGCTATTATATGCTTATTGTTCAGAACAAATTAATTCGTTATTAATCTTTTTGTCACATACTGTAAAAGGTACGATTTAGGCAACCGGTCTCCTAAATCGTACCCCTCAGCTACCAAAATCGTACCTCCACGAAAAAATAGTTTCAATAACAAAAAAAGCAGAAAATATTCAACATAAAGTAATGATTATTATATAGTTACATATACAAATGTATATGGATCACACACAGGCCGCAATAACCTATGTATATGATATATGTACATAACCTATATAACACACGAATTGTCAAATCTTACTGGTACGATTGTAGTGGTACGATTTAGGAAACATGATCAATTTATTTATAAATATCAATTTAAACTTTATAATCAATGTAGTAAATAGGTTTATTTTTTGCCTTTCGGCCTCAAAATGGGGTTGCATGTGTTATGTGTGTAAGTGTTTCTGGGACTGTTAACTCAAGATTTTGCTTTTGTTTAACTTCTTCCTTTATAATCAATGTAGGGGAGAGTCATACAGTACCGGCCAAAGCTAGATCTCGCTTCTAATGTTAGTTAACTGTACTATCGATGGAGAAATAAATATATACTAGAGTCCGTAGCAACGTATTCTAGCGACGTTATTTTTCTTTCAGTATTACCAGAGTTCTAAACATTTATCGTTTATACTGCTGTTCTGGACGACAAAAGTTATTTTTCATAGCTGATTTCTTATTTCTCAGGTAATTAAATAATTTTGTGATATTACGTATATTATTTTTAGACTATTAGCTATACATAAATACCATGGTTTTTCAAATTTGCTTTGTATATTACTCATCACACCTAAAACTTTATCCACGTGCTTGTCGTGCAGGATCGGCCACCTTATAGTCGTCCAGTACCGGCCAATTTTTTTTATTCTTTCCTATAGCTATAGTCAGATTTTTCTTCTTTGTTTTTCGGCAGAAAAATGTCCGAAATTAAACAGAGAAAAAAGAAAATGGACACAAAACGATGTGAATGCGGCTTTGAAAATGCTACTATAAAACAGAATTAGGCTAAACTAAACTAAAGTAAATTTAAACTCGGTTTTGATGAACAAATCACTGAGTGCATCATTTGCAAAGAATCGTTCAACGAATATTGGGTGCAGTGCATCAAATGCAAGGGTTGGGCACACGTGGAGTGTACAGACCAACAAAATATCGATCATTTTACATATGGCATTTGTAGACGTGCTTATATAAAAGTTTTATTCTATGTACAAACATTTTTATTAAAATTATTAATTACTTAGACCTTACAATCTACTAAGAAGTTGGCCGATACTGGACGCCAATTTTTCGTTCGCTGCGAATTACAACTTTTTTATTCCAGCGAATTATTAATCTTTATGATAAAATTTGAGAAAAACGATTTATCCCCTCGTATTAAGCACTATTTGCACTACAAATTACTTCTTTGAAGTTTGATTTTTACCAACAGTAGCCCAAGTTACAGTACAAAAACTAAAAGTGGCCGGTACTGTATGACTCTCCCCTGATTTGTACTTAAAATGAATGTAAAATATTCTACATTAAACCCGCTTTTAGGAAAATATAAAAATACAGCTCAAAATTGCATTGTTTGATTATTATCAGCTAAAATAAATTGGTACAAAGTTACATCAATCATACCTGATTTTTTTAAATGTTCATAGCACGCACAAAATAGGGTGTAAGCTCAAAAGATTTTGTTTCTATTTCTTATTTCGCATTTACTTGATATTTTTATTATCAGATGTCGTTTACATTCATTAATTACTGAGAAATTGATAAGGTACGATTTAGGTGACCAGTACGATATTGGCAACTCTTCCCTAATTGGTAAAAAAATATTATAAATTAAAAATTTAAAAAATTGGTCCGATGGCCCTTAGAGAAAGTCATTCTCCATAGGTTAACGTAAAGTTCATGAAAAAATGTTATAATTTGTCGAAGTTATCATGCTGACAAGTTCGAAAAATGTGATTTTGAGAAAAACGCGTGTTAAGTTAAATACGACAAAGAATATTAAAAAAAAAACATTTTTTGTAATTTAGACTTAATCTGTCATTCCAGCAGCATACTGTGGACCTCCCCTTTGTTCGGTTTGTAAATTTCTTGAATTTCTTGAATTTCTCTTTTGTAGTTTGCGCCGCTGCGATCCTCGCGTGTTTTAGTTTGTTAGTGTCCTCTTTTTTACAATAATTGTGCAAATTGATGCCAACCTTACACGCCCATTGTTGTAATATTTGCACATATGCATTTATTTTTCAATTAATATATACCTAATATCATATACACATACGGAAAAAAATAGTGGTGGGCAATATATCTCTCGCAGCGCCATTTGCAGCTCCATTAATGATACTATATATATCAAATATCTAGCTATACTTTTACTAATACAATTAGCAGCAAGGATAACATGTATTTGTGAGTTTCTACCTGAATGTTGCACTTGACTTCCTCCTGTTAGGCGCGGTCGAATTTTTTCGACCGTGCACGCTCTCACATTATGACAAATATCTTCGTTAAATATTGAGATATCGCTTTAATTCTTTTTGCCCTATATTATACACACTATCAACATTTAATTTCAGTGGAAAAAAAAACAAAAACCGATTTTTCCAAAGTTGAGAACATGTGTAACCCCTTAAAGCTAAATAGTTTACGCTAAGATTCGTTCACTTTATAGAAAAAAAATGAAAAATTGAAGAAGTTATAGCGTTTGAAAGAGAAAGTAAGTTTATTCCTCCGACAAATTTTTCATATTATTCTTTATATCGACGAAAAAAGTATTATAAATGAAAACTAAAATCAAAATTTTAAGTCCAATCCCAGCGTAAATTAATTTAAATTTAAGAAAATTTACTTTTTGCAATCAGATGACTGTGACAGGTGCTACGCCTGACGCCAACATCGTCGAAGACGTTAACACGATTGCACAATAATTAATAAACAATAAGAACGATCGACATAAAAAAATCTACAAGTTTAAAGATGCCTCTTTATATCCCGAAAGAGTTTAATCCCATGTTAACAATAGTTTTTCAAAAAAAGTTCATAAATTTCGGGGGCTGTTACACGAGAATCCCCCCTTAATCCAATTAAGTTTACGCTTCCAGCTCTGAAGCAGCCTGTACAGGGTGGACCGAGCACTGGGAAATCCCAGTGACTATCACCATCCAGTCCCAGCGTGTCGCGCTAAGTCACGGATGCATGGAATTTTTCAATAGACGCAAAGGTCTATGCATCCGCGAGTAACCGGTGCAGCAGGGAGCCCTGGAATTTCCCACGCGTCGCGGACCAAATCGCTTGCCACCTCGAGCCTAGAATCCTCCACTCACTCAGTCACCCTGTTTGGAATTGAAGTGGCGATCGATTATCTTGAGTCTCTTCCAAGCATCACGAGTGTAAACATATACAGACGAACCCTGCGGCTCCCATGGCGAACCGAGCTCCTCAGCGTACCTACGTGTCTAAACGCGAAAAGAAAACGTCACCGAAAGAAAACGTCACGATCTCGTAGGACGTTCCCTCGAAAACCACGATTTCGACCGGAACCTGCTGCTATTTTAGGCGAACCGGTATCGCAATTAAATTCCCGCCGCGATACACGCCACGACTGAGAACTGGGGGAGGGGGGGGGGGTGGAAGGGAACCCATCGGTCAAGGTAAACAGGGGGCGTTTTATTATTTGCGCGGCTACTTTGTTTGCGAAAATTACGTATTCGAGCGACGATCATTGTGCCTCGGTTACGTAGTCCCACCAGAGCGAGGGGGTGGCGGTGGATGCAGCCTATAGGGGGGGCGAGGGGCCGAGGGGTGCGACAGAAGGCGGGGTTACGGGGCAAGAGATGCGGGGACAGGGTGGTTGCGCGCGAGATCTCTGTTATTTTAACGTTTTTGCCAGGTCGAATGGACAGGTAGCGTGCTAACCGATTCGTTTGCCGGCGCAGCGTTATAGTTTTGTTTCGATGGGCGGATGGGGGTGTGGAACCAGGTGGGGGGGAGGAGGGACGGTCGGAGGGCCCGGGGCAGATCGAAGTGTTATTAATGCTGGTACGCGCGGCGGGAGGCAAACAAAAATAATTAATATTTATCATTCACGATTTCCGCGTGCACGTCCAATCGGAACGCAATATTCCCTGGAGCGGACGCGCTAATGCAAACGCGCCGGCGGTGCCATCGAAAATTTCGTTCCGTAGAACCGTCCGCGCTAATTCGATAATGCTGATCACGCTCGACGGCGGATGGCTCGCGCATTTATTTCGACGCCCGCGCCCGGTTTTTTGATAAAATTGCGAAAATATAATGCGCCCGAGCGGGGCTCGTCGATAACGCATCCGCCCAACCATCTCCCCTCCTCGCCGCCGTCGAAACGAGATACAGATCCGATCCCCTCCCTTCCCCCCCCCCCCCCGCGGCACCCTTCCGAGCTTCGCTGATCCCATAATCACCTACCGGTTTAAGCGATTGGCTTTTCGAAAAATTAAAAAAAAATTCCCCCCGGAGCGAGGTAATTTTTCCAGCGCGACCTGCAATGCACCGATCCCTGCCAGGTAAAGGCAGATATACCCAATTACAGTCGGAACCATCCCCTATGCCGTTCGGGTCCCGTGTCATTCCTATGTCTCCCGGACGATACTCGTCCGTGACAGGGCCTCAATTTCTCTCCTTCTTGAAATCGACCGCGGGCCCTCTTCGTGGAGGAAGGCATACACTTTGCGTGCCTCCTTCCGCCTCGCAAATGTATTCCCCGAGATACGAATCATCGGAACGACCGGCGGCAGTTCCATTCCCAAAGCTTGTGGGAGAGTGCGATCGCTGGCAGGATGCAACGAAACAATCGTCCGCCAGGAAGAATGGAAAAAATGTTCGGTAGGCGCACGAACCGTGACTGGCCCGGGCCAAAATTCGCGTCCCGAGCGCCTCGAGTGCCTCTTTCCTACACGGAACTCGCAAAGAACCGCGCAAGCCAGCCCGCGCCGGATCGTGCTGTTTGCGAAAGTCTCTGGTCCATCTCCCGATCGCGCTCCTTCTTCTGGGAAGGATCGTTTGCATCGACGGGAACACGTTCCGCGAATTTCTACGCTGCGAGCCGGCGATCGAGAGGCGACGCTCGCGGACTCGCGTTTTCTCGTAACGCGAGTGCCCTATTTTTACCAGAACCGCCGTGTAAACTCCCGCGTGGCGAGGTTTTCCGCTGCAACCGTCGCTCTATTAATACGCTAGCGGTGCAAGTAGCATCGGGCCACTATTTTTTCCCCCGCTCGCCCCTCCCCGCCGAAGATCAAGAACCCGTTAAATTCAGCGAGGTTTACAGCGCGAACGGTTTTTTCCCCTGCGCTCCGCGGGCCGCGGAGTCGTGGCTATTTCTTTCTCAAATCAAACATTCTGGAAATAAAGTTTCGCCATTCCCGCGAAGGCGACGGGCCTGGTGCACACGCAACACGGCTGCAACGCGCGTGCACGCACGCCGCACGCCTACAAGCTCGCAGCGCGCTATAGTCACGCACGCTGCAGGGAGTTCGGCCCTAGAGAGATTAAGGCCGTTGCACCGGAACCCTCGAAACACTCGAGTTGCATGGCCAACCTACCTACTGGCTACTGCTTATCGGTCCAATCACTCGATGCCCTCCGCTTCTCTGTTTTCTTCGTCTCTTTCGATAATGCTCGCTTCTTGTATTTGTCGATGGTAGAAGTCTGGTACTCGCAGCGTTTCCTTGCTTCTTCTTTGAGAACTTGGAACAAAAGAAGGGGCTACCTCCGGTCTCTCTAAACTATCCCTTCCTGGGACGATGACCGAGAAATGTTTACTTGCTAGAGATAAGGATGGTTTGTAGGAGTGTCTGGCCCGACAGTTACCTCAGCGTTCGATAGTCGATGAAATAGAAGGGCATTCAAGAACTACGAGGGTTCGAGGGATCAGCCCTGGCTCGAGAGCCACGTATCGCCACGTCAAAACACAGAGCAACGGCGGTTTAGATTGGCCGTGTCTCGCGTTTGACCGTCGGTCGTTTCTAAGTGGCTAAGTCAAGTGAAGTGAGGCGAACACCGAAGGACGAGGGCAATGCACCAGAGTCGATGCACGCGGGGCGGGTCCCTCGCGGGCAGGTGGTCCTCGGCTCAAAGAACTTTTGTCGGGGCGTTGATCTTGCCCCAGCGCGGGCTAGCAGCGGACTCTCTCGCGCCGCAAAGACACCTCTACGCGAGGCTGTCGTCACGAGGACGACGGAGTTTCCTTCTCGCTAAAGCGACCGTTGGGTAGATGGGTGGAGGGAAGAAGCTGGGACCAGCTTTCAAATATTCCCCGCGCGGTCGAGCCACGGGGCCCCGCTAAAATCGGCCGATTTTCGCGTGAAATTCGAAAGCGTGCCGGCCCCGGAAGGTTCTCCGTTCCCCGAGGGGGCGTTTTATCGAACGAAAGTTGCGACAGTTGCGGGGGAAAGGGGAGGGGGGGGGGGTGGGGAGCGAGGCATCTTGGAGCGACTTGTGTAACGATGTTACGCCGTCTCCTTTCAAGACGCCCTAGAACGAGCCGCGTCGCGTTCTGGAACCAACGGAATAACCCTTCAATAGCGTGGCGCGCAAACTGTCACGGCTCGTTTCATCCTCCTCCGAAGATAGCTTGCTCGCACGCCTCGCGACGCGCGGGTTAAGGTTCTGTGACCGAACGGGTACCGTAGCGCTTGCTAACCCTTTGCCCTGCGCTATGATCTTCGTCGTCACTTGTTTATTACTCGGCGAGCTCTAAACGACGCCAGAACCGCGGCTCGTCGAGGTTGGACCACGTAGATCCGGGTCTCTAGTCCGGGGAAGCCTATCAGCCCCGGTGCATTCCATCGGCAGCGGTTGTCACTCGACGGTCCGCGGGGTCGCTTAGCCGGAGCTAGCGGCGAGCGATCGCCGGGTTCGCGAATCGGTCGGGTCATTTAAATTCCGTGGTCTCGCCCGATGGCGGGCCGTTGATCTGCGGGAAGAATGCGAAGTCGGTTGAGGAAAGCTCTCCGGCTCGTTCTCAGGAGGAAGAGTCGTTGGACGTGGATGGATGCCGAGGAAGAGGACGAAGAAGGAGGACGAAAGGGCTTCGTGCTAGCCGTAGTACACGAGGGGCATCGTATTGCATGCACGACTCGCTGCTAGTAAGCCGAGACGATTGCACGGAAGGGAAGAAAAAGAAGAGTGCCCGGGGAGAGAGAGCGGATGGAAGCGGAACGCGGCTTGCCCTGGCGAGACGAGGCCAAAGGAGGAGGGCTGGCAGGGGAGGGGGCAGGGGGCGGCAGGGAGGGCGAGAGAGAGAGGGGGGGGAGGTCCAACGCTGCCGAAAACCGACTAGCGATTGCATTAAATAGAAGAAGCACGATGATTCCCGCAGCGGCTGCACGAGCAACGCGTCTCAGCTCCTCGCGGACGGAGGAGAGCCGGCGGGGGCAGAGGATGATCGAAAACCAGGGCCTGCAGAGGCGGCCGGAGGGGCGACGGGGGAGGATGAAAACGGAGGTGGAGGAGGAGGAGGAGGAGACCAAGCAAAACGGGCCGGACGGGGGGGCGAGGGGAGGGTCTAGAAATTAGGTTGTTGCACCGGGGCCACGGGTGGGAGAAGCCCAAGGCCCTTGTTACCTTCCCCTAACGTGAATTTAGGCCGTTGCACTTTTCGGCCCGGCGCTGTGGTGGGGGGCCCAAATAGGAGGAATGCGTTTGGAGGGGCACCGAGCCGCAAACGGCGGAGGGATAGCGCATTTAGGTGCAGCCTCGGCCGTGGAGAGGGGACTCTAGCAAAGAGACAGGGCCGCATCTGGCCTGCAATTTTTTTCCTCGCGCCGATTTCTTGCCGGCCCTCGGCCCCCTTTCCTCCACGTGGCGGTTTTCTGCCCGAAATTCTCGTTACTTCGGGGCGAAACCCGCGGCGCTCTATTCCCTTCGGTTTCTTGCCGGAGGACGCTGCTAGACGCTGGCAAATGAATTTTACAAGTGCAGGGTGGGCAGGAACGCGAGTACTCGAATTTATCTAAACGGGAGACTGTTGAAACTCGAAGGGACAAGGAATATACGCGAACAAAGTCCCCTCCCTCCCCTCTCTCCCTCCGTCGTCAGAGTATAATGGCACTCGAAGTGTTTCTAAGCAGACACGCTTCGAATGGGGCAAGTAACGGGGCGTCTGGGAATTTTCATGCAATAAGTGGCCAAGGCGTGGCGTCGCGCTGCTTTCTTGCGCTCGGAGTACCGGCTGCGACCGATTAGAGCGATATCTTGGACGGAGATCGAGCCAATTCGTGACTCCGGCGAAAAATATAACGCGGGTCATGAACGCCGCGCGAGAGGCGCGAAGCGTTCTAGCAGATTCGATTGCGTTATCGTCGAGAAATTCAGCCCGACCAAAGTGCCAAAAGATATTTCTGCAACGACGCCGCGAACCGCCCGTTATCGGTCGCCTGATGCCCGATGTCAGTACAAACAGATACTCCTCCTCCTTTCCTCCAATCACGCGAAGAAACATGGATATCGCGAGTCGAGAAATAGTTGGATTTCGCGGTGAAAAGATGGGCTTGGTCGTGCTTCAATTTGGTACACATTAACGAAGCTCTTATCAATCCGCGAATGGTACACAAAAAATGAGAGAAATGCTACAGAAGTCACGTAAGAAATTAGCATCCAGACAAATCGTTGTCGATACTACACGGCCAAGGCAGAATTCGTAGGAATTTAGACTCTGGCATGGAAACTGCGCACGTATTCCAATGATAAGTAGATACTTATCAATCGGAGCTTTTGGTGACTCAGAACTAACAGAAGGCTAGTCATCGAGCACGAGCCCATGGTCAGACTCGTTCGAAGCTACAAGTAGGATACCACCACTTCCCAATAATCTAGCCATAACCCTTTGCACCAATATTGTGTTCACCAAGAAGCGTTCTATCAAAAGATGGACACAGAAATCGAGGCGAGTCTAACGCGTTGTAAATTGTAAACGAGGAAGCCTCGAAAACGGCAGCAAAGGCGGCAGGAGCAGCGAACCGGGGCCCAGAGAAACGTAGCCCGGGGATCAGCTCGCATTTAGGCCGTTGCACCTAAGGTGGGGTTTGCCCACGCCGCTCCTCCGATACCCGCCGATCGTGCAACCGGGCATAAGTTATATACCAACATGCCTATTCGCGAAGAAAGCGGGCAAGTGGGCCTAGCAACTAGAGGGGAGCGCTCGGCGAAGCCTGGGGAACTGCATTACAAGGGGGACGGGCAGGCGGGGAGGGCCCATGCAGCAGCGCAAAAGTTAAAGCAAAGCGGTAGAAGAAGGTGATCGCGATGGTGGTGGTAGCGCTGTTTGGCCACGGGGGAACGTGGTGGTGTAGAAGCTCGAAGCCGTTGCACTTGGGGCCCCTCCACCTCGCTCGTATCCGCGCGGGCGGTTAGAGGGACGAGGAGCGAGGCACCGATGCATTTTGGGACTATTTGGCAGCCAGAGACCGATGGTAGGCTGTGCAGAGGAGGTAGAGGGGTTGTTACGGAGAAATGATAGCGATGGGTACTCGATACTCTGTTTCCCCTGCATCCTCTAGAGCAAATTTGTCACCTCAACTTGTCTTGCAGCGGTACAAATATGGAATCTATACCAAAAGCCTGACTCGTAGGGTAAATCCGGGAGACGCGGTCGGACCAATTACTTCTCTAGAAGCCAAACAATTGAATGAATAGCGTCACTTCGGTTCCTTCTGTGTTTTTCTAGATTTACAGGCTATAAAAGGTAAACTCAGGTTACATTTAACAACGGTGTACAGAATCGTATTTAAAATATAGTTCTAAATTTATTTTCGTTTAATGTTTGGGAATAATAAGATAGTAGAGATATTGAGGGACAATGCAGCCAAAGTATTTAGCGATATTAACTCTTCCTCTCACAACTATCGAGAAGACCATCTCTCGCTGCAGAAAGGAAAGATGGTCGAGTTATGATTTTTTATTTTTATTTATAATTTTATTTTTTATAATTATTTTATTATTTTTTATTATTATTATTATTATTTTATTATTATTCATTTGCCTTGCTAATCGCCAGTAGGTAGTTCGCTTTATCTTTGATGTGTTCTTTACTTGTTTAGCGTAAACAAATTAAATATCAATGAATTTGTAGTTGTATTCACTCATAAATAATTTTGCTTTCTTCTCTGTTATTTTTCCATGAATGATTATGTGAGTGGTCTCTGCCAACGACGAAAACCATTTCTCCCGGCATTTCGGGAGAGGTGGTCAGATGTCATGACTTCAGTTTTCAACCCGATTTACAGTAAATATTGTCTTAAAGCAAATATCGACGGTTTTTTTGAATCAGCATAAAATTCTGAACATATTATATTTGGTCTCATAAAATAAGTAATATCTGTATTAGTTTTAATAGCCATTTTATATTAGGTCGACTGCGTCTCCCGGATTTACCCTATAAGACGTTCATACTCTTATCACGTTCTTATCGTCGTATCAAGTCCTCACCTGAGTTCCTAGGCGGTGTATGGTTACCTACTGCTAGGTACTTTTACTACTTGGCAAGCGATGTGACGCGTCTGTCTTCTCTAGGGTAAAACTATACAATACGCCCCATTTGACAAAACGCCCCACCATTATTTTACGCACCGTCAGATTCGAACTTGCCTCAGTCGACCACAACTGCCGCAATAAAAATACGAGGAAATATTACGGCTTTTAAAAAAAATATTCAAGAATTTATATTTTCGGCTTTCGGATAATTTGCGGTGAATATGTGAGAAATTCAATTATCTAAGTCACTATTGTTTTTGCGATAAATTCACATATATATTTGGAAAGTAGACAAACTAACCTCTTTAAATTGTTATTGCCCAAACCTTTTTTCATTACGTTGTTTCCTAAATCTAATTTACAATACGCCCCACCTCAAAATCATATTTTTCACGAGTAACGTATTTCTTTTCTTTTTCGTGGATAACAGAAATGTCAGAGAATGACCTTAGTGAAGTAATGGAAAAAGTTAAAAGTAAAAAAATGGGAATTAATGAATGTAGCAGAATGTATAACATACCTTCAAGGACCCTAAGAAGACACGTACAAACAGGAACGTCTAAAATTCTTTTAGGTCGTTCTCCGACTTTGAACGTAGAACACGAGAAATTAATAGTGGAACACAATCGGAAGAAGACTGGATAAAGTGCACATTATGCCATATGTGGTTACATGAGTCCTGTACAATGTACAATCCTCTATGAAATCCTTGCAGCAGAAATGTCAAAAGGGAAAATGTAAATAAAAAATAATGTAATAACTTTATTCAAGATTGTTCTATTTTTGTTAATAATATCTTTTATAATATATATTCTATAACATTTTTATGAAAATAATAAAAAGTTATTACTATTTTATGTCGGGGCGTTTTGTCACAGAGATGGGGCGTTTTACCTAACGACTGTGTTACAAAACGCCCCATGTAAGGTTCACGGAAATGATTATTTACAGTTATTTCGAGTTAAGTTTTTTTCACAATTTCGGTGTAGTTCTGAAGAGTAATGAACACTTAATATGTTCACACAAAAAATTTAAAGAATTATTAAAAAATATTGGTTTTACAGATGTTTCTGTAAAAGTGGGGCGTATTGTATAGTTTTACCCTAGATCTTCAAGATAGTTTTGCAAATAATATTTACAACAGCTCGAAAGCTCCTGTGCCACGGGTCCGATTCGAAGCGTGTTGGGGCCCATCGCTAGGTAGGGGACCGATCGTCAGAGGGAAAGGAGGTTCGAGTGCACACGGGGCCGTGGCAACCGGAGGAAGATACCTAGCAACTCTCTGGTGGGGAGAATTTTTGGTGGGCGGGGGCGCGAGCCCGAGGGGAAAGCCTAGCATGCATTTTAGGTGTACGCTCTTGGGCCCAGCCGGGCTCGAGGAGTGGGCCCAACGAGACGAAAGAAAGGAGCCTGCGCCGATGGTGGGGGGCACGTAGGGTTCACCGGAGGTTTTCGACTTCTTCGGCCGCAAGAACGCCAACTAGTTTCCTCAGTGGTTCGCAAATTTTCGTCTTCACCCGTTTCGCCATCGTCCTTTCGCGTCGCGCTCGCTCCGCTACACTTTTCCACGAAGTCTGCTCAAGATCAATAACTGACTATAGTCGCGAAGCTGATGCTTGATCAGGCACTCGATGGCGATCGGGGAGAAAGTCTCCAGGTATCATTTTAGCGAGCGCCTCAAGGGCTCGCAAGTTCTCTATCGCGCGCAACTGATCGCCACCGTGACGATGAACGATCGCTTCCTTCTTCTTTCTTCCACGAGAGGCGTCGAAGGCGTCGCTGGACAAGGTGTCCCTATGTTCCCGATACTCGATATCCCACAACCCCTCCCGTCCCAGCAGCTACACGATAAACCAGCGACGGTTAGGCGATTTTCGTGAAGCTGCCGGCGCAGCTGTCGCGTCACGCTTTGAGAACGTGTCGCGAAGACGACGAAGAAGGAGACGAAGGGGAGGCACGAGAGATACACGTCATAGGCGTACGAGCGTTGCTCGTAAAACTCGCGGACGAGCGTGGTTCCCTTTCGCTGGGACGCGACGCGAATGTCCTCCGAGGCGATTGGGATTCCAGCGACCGTCTCGGAGATTTAGCGGCAACTTGTCGATCATCGATCCGCTTCCCTTATCGCGTCGCGGCGCACACGTTCGAAAAACATCGCCGACCCGCCGCGCCGCGTGGGGGGGAAAATGGCGAATTTCGATTCTTCCCGTCCCGCATCAGCATAAAATATGTAACTATTCGCGACTTGGAGCGAGCGGTTCGACGTGAATTTGAAATCGCAGCGCGGCCGCTGAATATCAAAGCAAAATCGTCGGCCATCGGCGCTGCTGGAAATCATGCGCATCGAATATCTCCGTTTTCGAGCGGCGGATTTATCGCGGCGAGCCCGAGAGCCTGGTGTGCTCGCCAGTGGTGCGCTAATTGCCGCATACGCACACGCGGGTACACGCCGTCCGACATGAACGTCGCGTGTACCAGCCGAAAACCAGCTTCTACACGCGAGGCCAGCCGTTATCCGTGATTCCAGCCTGGATATAAGTCTCGATAAGCCGGACTCGCGACGCTGCGAACACCAGTCGGGCGAAGTGCTTGCACCCCCGATGGGGTTGTACTGTCATTGAGTCATCGGGAGTAGAACGCTTTATTTCGCGATTGTACTCATTCCTGGCAGCTGAAGGACTGGAGCCCACACAGAGAGCAGAACACTGGCGAAGTCGTTGCTATAAACTTCTCGAATGGCTATCGAAAGCTATCTGGAATGTGGAGGGGCTTTGACGCGCGAGAGGGCCGTTTCTAACGAGTGCATCGAGCGATACGCTGGTGCAATTACACTTGCCGCTGCCGGTATCGGGCAAGTGTGGGAAGAGTGCTCTTTTCGAAGGGTGGATAAAACGCACCCCTTAACTTCGCGAAATCCTTTGGAGGCACGACGACAGCGCGGAAGGCGCGATCTCGAGCAAGGAATCGAGTTCTTCGATAAATATCCGCGCAGAGTGACGGACAAACTTCTCCCTCCGCCACCCCCCCCCCCCCTCGCTTTTTCCTTTTGTCTGGCCTTCCGAAGAGGGCGGGTTTCTCATTTCCTCTGTCCGGTATCCACGGCATCCGTGCTGCTCTTACGCTCGTCTCTTCGGTTCCATCGACCGACTCGTTCGATTGTACCGTCGCCGCTCGAGCTCGTTTTGTATCATCGAGCAACCTACCCCCTCAACTCCCCCTGTTCCATCCCCTTTCGGTCGGCTTTGCTCGGAGCAACCGATATTGACGTAGGTGTTTCGTTTCCCGCTCGAGCCACAAGTGGCGTGCACCTTGTTGCTCGTGCCACTTGTCTACCCTCGGACAATGCTAAACAGCGTAGCTACTGGTGAAACGATAATACGTTGCTTAACCAGCGCAGCATTCTTCTCCTCCCTGATGGACCCAAGCCACGCCACTGGACCCAAATCGATTTCCACCGAAGGAAGAAACCTCTCGGAGGGTTGGGCTAGGTGGGAGCACTCCAATTTCGCTCGGAAGTTTAACGCGACCCTAAGATCGCGAAGGAAAGCTACAACCCTGCCGCGGGACACCCTATACGTTCTTCCTAGACTCTACTCCAGGTGCTCGCGCGAACTTCGCCCCCTTTATCTCTCCTCTCCGACCGCCGTCTCGCGTATTCGTCTTCTTCGTTCTACCCCCGCGGCCCCTCGCAGCCGCTCCCTAGCCCAGGAACGGGCGAGTACAGACTCCACCGGTAAGGAGGCCATATTTCATAAGACTCGCTGCTTTCCTCCGGCTGCTTTCCTTTCCTCCTACTTCTTCGCCACCTCCCCCTCCTCCCCCATCCTCCCTCATCCATCTCCTACGAGCACAACTCCTGCCTCCGCTGCCGCCGCTCTTCCAGCTCCTCCGGTTCCTCTTTCCCTTTCCTTTTTCCTCTTTCGATGGTCGAACGAACGGCCGAGAGCCAGCGGAGCCCCGTGCCGTTCTGTCAGAGTTTCTAGCAACGCTTGCGCGACCCATTCCCATCTCGTTTTCCCCATCCAATCCCATGGCCCCTGCCAAGCTCAGTACTGCCAGCCGCCGATGTAATGTTTCTTTTATTGATTTTGCGGCGACCCGCGGAAATTATACGGCCCATGGATGTATATGCACGCCCTGGCTCGACTCTACTCGCCTCGCCTCGCCTCGCCCTCGCCTCCACTCTTCCACGTCGCCTCTCTCGACCATGCCCGCGGATCCCCGGTTTGACTGACTGCCGGCGGCTCCGCGGTGCCCGCCATCATCCCTGACGACGATAACGACAACGTCGCCTCCTGAACGCCACTTCTGCTGACGCCCCTTCGCGCGCTTCCGGTACGGCGAGCCGGTGGCTGCACGCGCGGTCTTCAACATCCTCGACAGACGTCATGGAAATTACGAGCTTTCTCCTCCGCTCCACGACCTCGACGGTCCAACTCTCTCGGTTCGAATTCCTCGCGTCCAGACCCTCGCGCAGGGAGACGTGGCTCGTTTCACGGGGCGTTGAAACGCAATCGTTTGAATCTGGACTCCGGTATGATCACCGTCACGTCGCCCAAAGAGTAAGTGCCGACGAGGGGTGCAAAGGCTTCTTGCGGTGGCCGACGTCGCGCCTCGACGTCGATAGGTCAAGGACGCTCTCGTGGATCTCGAGGTCAGGTCGACAAATCACCCTTTACGGAGGCCTGAACGTCCGTAAAAAGAGGAGAGGGATCGAGGGAGGGGAGAGGATGCCGACACCCTTCGGGGTCTCTCGCCCATCGAGGCTCCCCTTTGACCCGAAAAAAAAAAATACAAATCGCGCGACCACCCTCCGGCGCTCGCCTCATCGGCCACGAAATTACGTGACTCGCCTTCAACGCCTCGAATAAACCTGCTGGAACATGTGCTGGAAACGATCCTCTTGTCGCGAGGGCGACGACGACACTCGGCGAGGGAAAGAGGAGACGTTAATCGTCGCTTGAGCGGGTTAACGCACTGGCGGACTTTCAGAGCGTGCAAAGATTGGGGAGACATCGTCTGCGCATTGTTCTTCTCGTTAACGTGACCGGAAATCTGGCGTAAGGCAGGCTCGAGAGTTGTTCGTGGCGATTTTACCGTGGATATGCGTCGGCCAGATAGGGGATGCCGCGAATTGGCTAGATTAAGAGTCGATTCCACTACTAATTGCCAGATAACGGTGCACAAACGAAACGATCGTAGTCGACCCTCCCGTTTAACCGTGGTCGATCAATCATTCCGGGCTGTTTGCGCCGCGCTCAGCCTCTGTCGTTCTCTCGAGGACGCGAATCTCGGCGACAGCGGCGTTTGAAATCGAGCGCGTTTCTCTTTCACCGCCTTCCGCTTTCACCGCTCGCGAATCGAGCGCACACGCGTAGGTATTGGCCGATTTCCATGCAAATCCACGGTGCATCGGGCACGGAGATCCTCTCGCGAGAAAATCGCCGTAAAGAAGCCACTAAAGAGAGAAAAAGGAACGTCGAGGCTTATAAAACGGCCGCGGGATGTGCGGATACGATCGCCTTAGTGGCTTCGCAATCAATTTTTTCTGTTATTGACTTTCCACTGGCTGGAATCTAACCATATTCCCTCTAATTCCTGTTACGTGATCTTGATTATCTTGAAAATGCACTGGGTCTCGTGCAAGAGGATCGTCGATATTCTTTGAGAATTTCTGCTCGCCCCTAGAAAAAAGTAACAGTGCAGAAGATCCGATCTGGGGTATTTCCTGAAGTAGCCTTTTACACACGATGTACGGCGATAACGCGTGCTATGAAATCATCAGGACCCTCCAAAATTGAATTCCCGTTGCAACGTTACCCGCCAGGCGCCATGAATTTCGCATAAACCTGCGCGGTTGGCAGGGGAAGTGTAGAATATCCGTTTCACGGAGAGGTTAATAGAGGAAGCGGCTAGATGAATGCATGGTCACGCGACAGGGGGGGGGGGGGAGAAGGAGGGGTAGACGATGGAAAGGTGAGAGGTCGGTCGACCACGTGTGTCGGTGCGTGATGCTCCGGAGCGTACGTGACTCTCGTTTTCGCCTGGTGCCGTATAGAAAGCGAAAACGGGCTTCTACCTACATTTTCGCCCATTCACGCGGAGAGCCCGAGAACCGAGAGGCGGCACAGGGTGGCCAGGGGGTGCGTGGAGGCGCGGGGGAGTCGCCAGCAGCGGACGACGAGGGGCAGGTGAAAAAAAAAAACGAACGAACGAACGAACGAACGGGAGGAAAAGGAGAAATAAAACGACGAAGGAGGAAGGAAAAGTGCGCGGAGAAAAGGGAAAAAGCGGGACGCTGGCAGCGACGCGCCGTGAAAAAGGGTGTTTTGCGGGTGCATAGACAGAGAGATAAAGAGTGAGAGAGAGAGAGAGAGAGGAAGGTGAACCGTGCACGCTAATAGCTACGCGGTACGGACACGCGGCGAGCACTTGGTGCGTAGCTAGCGTTTGCAAACGGATACGCGTACGCTGGAGGGTGGCCGGGAGGCAGGGGATCCGCGAAAAAGGGTGTAGGTTCGTCGCGGATGGGTTGTAGGGCAAGGTGGGGTGGGACGGCGAGCGTAGAAGAAAGATAGGGAGAACCCGCTGCCGCGGCGGGAGAAAGAAGAGAGTGGAACGGAGCGAGAGGCGAAAGGGGAAACTAGAGTGGAGTGGAAAAGAGAGAAAGAGGGAACGTTGAACGCGGGGTAAAAAGGGTGGCCATGGGGCTGGAACGAGCGGGCGCGGGATGGGTTCGTTGCCAGGGATGAAGTACGTAGGTATTGATCTATTTAAAGCCTAGAGTTCCAAACGAGGTCCTTATTAAAAAGCGGAATGAAACAAGGGCCGCCTCGCCCCTCCTCCCGTCGCCCCCGTCGCCTCTCCTCGCCCCTGCGCACCCTCGCTCTCTCCTCGTCGCTCCGGCGCGGCACGCCTTTTCGTTTCTTCCTTCTACTTTCTTCTCGCGCTCGCCCCGCTGCGCTAGGGGTCGGCTCGCCGGCGCGAGGGAGAGAAAATTTACGTGGCGAATGGGCGGCAGACATTCGGCAGCCCTTTGGACCTCTGACGAGCACCCACCCAGACGAGCGGTACATCGACGTGTACCTTCGTGGCTCCTGTCCTCGCAAAATATTTCCTTCCCTCGTTGAAAAACGAAAATGGGTCGACTGTTAGTGAAATGGACTCCTCGCTGCCTCCCTTAGCGAAGGAGACATCCCACGGAATGATCCAGGATCCCTTGGACGCTGGCTACGCTGGGAACACAGCGATGGATTGTAACCTGCATAGATTTATTACTCGATTCTCTCGGAACAAACGAGCGCGACTCTTTTCTGCTGTGAAATGGCAGAGGGAAATGTCCCCGCGAAACGTGCGAGGGCGGGAACGAATTCGCCGAGGAAAAAAATTCGAAAGAGCTCGGGTTCGAACGGGTGCCTCGGGGATCGAGGGCGGCGGGGTGAAACGGGGAGGGGGGGTGTGCGATCGAGGCGGGTCGAGGCGCGTTGTCCTTGAACTGGATCAGGAAAACGGAGAACAGGCTAGGGGGTGCGGCGGTTAGGCCCGGCCGTACTCTCGGGGCGATATAAAATTCAGGACTTTAAAGCATTTTAGTATCGATCCCCGTTTTTAGTACTAGACGCGAAACTCTCCCTCATCGAGCGGTGGCCTGGTGGGGATGTACCTGGACCGCGGTGGATGGTGGGGGAGAGAGATTCAACATCCCTCTGGCAGCCAGCCCCTGTCGCGGGTTGGTGGCTTGTGCCACAGAAACAGAGAGAAAGAGAAGGGAAGAGAGAGAGAGAGCTGGATGCGTAGTTACAGCGGCTGGTATAAGTGTGTAAATGCATAATAAAACTCGCGCGTCGAGCATCAGAGGGACCGTAATTCCTGCGCCCCTGATTTTACTAAAGCGGCAAAAAACATGCATTTCCATTTGACGCGTTTCATCCTCCCCCCGCTAGGCAGACTGCCTATCGCGTTGCTTCCTCCTCCTGCGCCACCCTCCCGCCGACCACCCCCTCCAACCCCCGCCTCGGCGTTCGTCGGGTAATTCGATGAATTTCGTTTATAAATTAACGCGATCATTTATAATAATTAGTCGCATTACCGTGGAAAGTATATACCTATCGTTATTTTCAGCCCCACCCTTCGCCCATAGCAACGAAATGCATTTCATAATTATCATCGACAGTTAAACAAATGCGCGGACCTCTTTCTGTCTCCATGATAATCGCTCCCTCCTCCACCCTTCGTACTCCTCCTCCTATGCGCAGCCCGCCCCGACGAGGTTTTGTTGTAAATGTTCGATTAATAAATTAAACGAAGGAAAGCGACTATCAACGGCGCTCGGGTACGGTATCCAAGCGATATTTACGATATAAACGACGAGTCGATATCTGGAGTCTTTTGTTAATCCGTTATATTCGTCCGACGGGATTGGTGGATCCCATTTACAGCAGCAACGAGGCTCCTTCGCTTTGAGGATCCTCGAAAGCTAGCACGGCTCCGCGGAAAAGACGTCTCGCCTAAGTTCCGCGTAAAACTATCGGCCTTCGGTGGAGCGCAGCGCGTAATTATCGACGATCTGTCGTGAATTTCGTGCAGAATTCACGCGGACCACCCCCTGGATAGAAGTTTCCGAGCTTCGGGTTCTTTGATCCAGTAGAGGACTGTTATTCGTTCGTCGAATAAATTGAAGAAATCCCACTTGGATAGGTGATGTATTATGGTCGCGCCAAGATGACTGCAAAGTCGAACGCTATAACCTTCCCCAATGTCCTGCCTGGCGAGGAAAATCGTGGTCACTGGAAAACGAATCGAATTGCCCCTGATGGGCGTGGCGAAAGCTGTTCAAAGGAGAATCGCCGCGAAAGCACTTGCACTGAACACGGAGTCGATGACACCGTGGCAAGATTTTCGCGTGTTTCTTCACGCAGGGGGATACACGCAGGTCGCACGCAACCCTTCCCGATATCGCCGCCTATCCACCCTCCTTGCACGCGCTGCTGACCGCTCCAGAGCGTTGCGTTCTCCCCTGGCCTGGTTTCTTCTATTAATAGCTGAACCTCGAGCTTTCCTTTCCCGTGCGCACGAAGGAGACCGCGAGTTTCGATGAACGGTGGCCTAGGGGGAAGAGCCCCTAGATCGAACGACTCTCGGGAAGAAAAATATTTCCCAGCGTGCCCACTTCTCTCTCGAGAGATCGTTCAAACTAGAGCGTTCCTCTCGCGTAAATTGTCGCCGTTAGGGAGACGCCTGTCCCTTCAAAAGGGCGTCAACCGGTGCTTCAACTCAGACCTTCGCGTAACGCGTAACGATAGAAAATCGTTGCCGGGATGAGAGATAGGGAACGAGCCACTCCACGGCGGAGGAGAGCTGTTGCCGTAAGATTCTAAGCCGCGCGAGGATAGCAGTGTCACGGTAAATTAGAGGAACGTTAAGAAAAAAAGACGAGAACTCGTTACTCGAAGCTGCCAGGCTGGAAAGAACGTCAAAAGGGGTAGCGCGCAGGCCACCGCGTTGCCAGGGGTAGCTAAGAGGCCTCAACTTTTTCAACCCGGCATGTATCTGCGTGCTGTCAGTTATAAAAGCCTATGTACACTCCAGGAACTTGCGATATTGTAGAAAATACGAGAGGATTCGTTTGTCCCACGAGCGTTAAAAAGACGTACCTACATTTCCCTTTGCTCGTTCACATAACGAAGCCTTTCCATCCGGCAGTTTCAAAGGCACGCGTGCCCACGCGCGTCAGAGTGACCGCGAGTGGTTCGTCCTCTCGCTGCTTCGATCTTACCGCGATTTCGACCGAACGCGCGCGCGCGCGCGCCTCCGTAAATCAGGGGCCACGGCCTTTTGCGTGTCGCCATAATTCAGCTTCGTGGGAAAGGAGGACGAAAAAAAAATTGACAGTACGGGAACTGCGATTTCGATCGTTCAGCGATGTAACAGACGGACGTGGGTGGCGACCATTGATAACGAATGTCGCGCCGCGCGTATTGCTGTGCCCGTGTGCGATCATCGTTCGCCCATGTGTGTATAAATTACAGGCGCGTTCGATAGGAGAATGCAGAGGGTGGTGCGTCCAGCTGTTTCAAAAGTTTGGCAAAGGTGCGTGGAATAATGTGTCGAAGAATATCCTCTGGGATGTAAGTGTCTAAATATCTTTCGCCACTCGTTACGGGGCCGTGGGGTTCTCCCCTGATGAATCCTGATGTGTCGTGGTCCAGAATGTGCTAAACGCTTAAAACCACCCTGGAACTCGTCCCCGGGTGTTCGCCCGAGACCCTCGACGAGTCCCTTATCACGCGAGCAGCTAAAGTCGCGAATCGAGATCGGCGACACGCACCTGGCAACACTCCGGGCCCCCTTTTTCTAGATCGTCCTGTACGCGTAGCTACGCGGCGCACTATATTTACGGCACTAGGCGGGAAGGGAATTATGCGCGCAGGGGGGAGGAAAAGAGAAGGGCGGCACTCGGCATCTCCGGTGTGCTCATGCATAATTCAATCAGAGTTAGACTAGAAACGTCAATACAGCTCGCAGATTATTTCTTTTCCCGGGCTGCTGCGCTCTCCCGCCTAGTCCTTCTTCTTTCTCTCTCGCCTTCCTGCCCGCGCCTCGCCGCCCCTCGCCGCCGCCCACCCTCTGTCTACGCGGTCCCGTCCGGAGAGAAGAGGAGCAAAACCGAGAGGGGAAAAGAGATTTCTCCTTCTGGCGCCTATCCGCCGCCCCCCTCGCCGCCCGTCGCGCCAAGCCGCGCCGCGCACACCCGCCCCCCCCCCTGCCCGCCCCGTCCCGCCAACCCTCCGCCATCCCCACCGCGCTTCTTTTATATTTTAATCAACTAATTCTGCGCAATGCGTACATTTATTGCGCCCTTTCGGTCGGCGGTATCCGCCTACCCCTCCCCCCCGCTTAACGGCCCTCCCCCCTCTCCCCCCCCGTCATCCCGGACGCCCCGAGTGCCGCACACCCCCCGCGCGCGAGGGTACACCATCCCGCGTTTTAATTGCAAATCTCACCTCGTCCGCTGATTCGATGGGATTTTTTCGCTGCCGGCCAATGAGAACGATCACGACCGATGCCGGCTTTTGGCAAAGTCAATTTTTTGCCGCTCTTCTTTCCCCCCCTCAGCCCCGCCGACCTCCCCACCCACCCCACGACACGCCGGTTATACACTGGCTGCTGCCACCACCACCCCCCCCCCCCCTCCACCCCGGGCTCTCGATCATACCTGGCTCGCCTATCGCCAGGAAAAACACACCGTTGTTTCTCTTTATACGTCCCCCCCCCCCCCCGCGGCCCACCCCCTGCCCTACACTCCCCCGTCAACCCCCCACGTCCCTCGATTCGTAATATTGTTAATTAAATGTCGTAACTCGGCTCTTTGTGTTTCGCAGGGCGTAATGATATTAATTATCCGCGGAGCGAAGCGAGTCGTTCGTTCGAACGAGTTCCGATGCGCAACGCCGTTATTAATCGGGCATTAATGATAAATGGCCGCCGGTGTTCGTTCGTAGATGGAGGGAAAAAAAATCCACGGGACGATCCGCGCGATTTTCCATGGTTAAATGTGCCGGGTGATCGCGGGGGTAAATCGCGTTTGTCTCCTCTAGAGAGCAGGGCGGGAGCGTCCGGGAGAGAATGCTGGGAAGGATTCCACGAGGTTTCGTTTGAGATAGATTCTGCTGGCGCGGAGAACACACCGATAGGAGAAAAGTCGCTGGCAAGGCCCAGTTAAGAGGTGGAGAATCGGTCATCAATCTGCCGAGAGGAGAATGATACGGGGATTAAATGAGGTGAATTAATGGAAGCTGTGCGATGTCTCTCTCTCTGTACAGATCCGTGGAAGGCTGCGCGTTCCAGGTCAGGACGTTCCCCCTTTCATGGTTTCCTCTTGGTTGCCTGAAACGCGCGTTTTCCCTCAAACGCGCACAATCACCCTCTCGCGTTCTCCGCGCTAAACGAACGGCCAGCTCTAAGGAGCCCTGCGGTAAAAGCTTGCCAGGAAAATGGCTCGAAGCCACCGGCAGCGCGAGATCCCGACGTAATAGAGCAGGCCGATGAGCCTGGCGTAAGGGCGGGAAGAAGTTTAGCCTAAACGATCACACTCGGGGAGGCGATTCCACGGCCAATATGCTCGGCGAGCGCGCACGGTGTTCGCTCCTCGGGAGAGCAAGAGCGTCGCCGCTTCCAGGAGGAATCCAGCGGGGAGGGAAAAAATATTGCATTACCTTCTACGCTAATAGTTTCCTTTGACGGCCCATCAGCGTCCGCCTTTAATCTAGGCGGCCACAAAGGAACTCATCCTTCACCCTCTCGCGCCCTCCCCCCCCCGTCCCTCTCGGTCTGCTGTCTCTTTTTCTCGTTCCGTCGACGTGGACGCACGTACGCGTGTGCACCCGTAAAGCACGCGTTTGTCCGTGATCCGCGGCACGCCGCACACGCCGTGAGGGAAAATACCAGGGAGAAGGAAGGGAGAGAAAAAATGAAGGAGGAAGGAGCAGGAGGAGGAAGAAAGAAAACTGGCGCGAGGGCCGAGAGACCAGAGCAGCGAGAATTATCGCGGAGGTCGTCCTCGGTTGCTGACGAATGGAGCCGCGCGCGCTCGCCCCCTCCCCCTCCCCCTCCGCCGAAAGGGGTAAGGGCGGAGAAGAGTCGAAGAGGACCAAAGGGGGTTAGATCGAGAAGAAGAGCGGAGAAAGAGAGAGGGAAAGCGTTTTTTAAACGCGAACTCGCTACGGCACCGCGAACCTCTGTGTTTTACACAGTCGAGGGTATGTTCTCCTCTTTTTCGCGGGCCCTGCCCCGTCCCACCCTCTCATTCAACTGTACCACCCTCTCCTTTCACCCTGCTCCGCTTCTCCTTTCCGACCGATGCGTCTTTCTTCCAGCTTTTTCTCTCTCTCCATCGCTCTCGTCCTAACCCTCTCATCCTCCCGTGATACGATTTCACCCTCTTGCTTTGCCTTGCCTTCCCTCGGGCATCGCGGGATATCCCTCCCCCCCCCCCTCCCCCTGCTCCTCCCCCCGCCCGGACCCCGCGCCGCCGTGCGGCTACCTTTGCCTTCGGGGCTAAAGAGGGAAATGAAAGCGAAACTGTTCAGCGGTGCTCTCACCCGACGTCCCGTCTCTCTCCGCCCTTCTCGTTCGCTCTCCTTTCCTCTCTTTCGGTCTCTCACGCGGACACGCGTCCTCGCTCTTCCATCCTGTATATCCTCTCCGCTCTCTCCCTCGCTCGCCAGCTCGCTCGCGAGCACCCTCCCTTTTCCTTCCTACCGTGTGTCAGCCCTCCTCGTGCCACCCTTCTAATTTTTCCACCTCTTTCACTAAAATTAAAATCAATAGTAGCACCACGTGCCCGGGTTCCCTGCCAGGAGCACCGCCACCCTCATCACCAGCCGCGTCTCTAACCCTGAAAAAGTACTAGCCGAAATAGTGCCCGTACCGATACACCATTCCTCTCGGCGTCCGGGCGATTTCGACAACCCGGCTCCACGCACCTCCTCTCTCGCGGGGCGCGTAACTTTTTTCGTCGCTATAAAATTCGCCTCGACCAGGCCACGAGCGGATATAATCCCGCTGCAGCTGGGAATAGCGCTGAATATTATGGGGAGCGCACGCGATCGAAGCGAGAACATACCGCCTCGATTCCGGAGCCGCGAAACGGCCCCGGAATCACGGAAGGATAATCGGTGTACCTGTTGTTCCCGCGCGAACGCCGAGCCATTCGTTAAATCGAAGCGTTTTCCGTGGCCGCGCCGGTGATCCGATTTGTTAGTCAAATTATTCCTCTCAGCCGGCAGCGTTCTCTCTGTCCGACCACGCAGGTCTCGTCCTCCTTCCTTCTCAACCAACTCGTGCCACGAACTTTCAAGAAAATCACCAGTCACCTGGTGGATGCAGAATCCACTTGGACCCACCCCGGCATAGGTACATTACTAAACAGGCTTGTTGCTGGCAGTCAGTGGATTGACTGACTCGCTAGTAGATCCGAAAGAATCGGTGATCATTCAAGGGGAACGTAGGAGCCACTGCCTCCTGCTCTCTGAATTAGAGGGACTACTATTCTGTTCGAGGCAATTAGCACCGAGCTACCCTTTCCGTGGCGATCAATTAGCAAGAGAAACGGGGAAACAATCGACCAGCATCCCCCGGCGGTCCCGTATCGCAAATACGGGAAAAACGGATCCGTGGCGACGCGAATAATCGGGGTAAGCGGTCGGTGTCTTTAACCGGAAACGGAAATCCCCCGGTCGAGGGCCTCGGGCCGACTACCTCGCCGCGGCGGACGAGTAACAGGTAAGGTTCGATCCACGGTTAAAGCATACAGGTGGCCGAGCACGCTTTCATCATCCTTTCCACGTGCGGCCCAGTGTGTGTCTGTGTCCGTGTCCGTGTCCGTGCGAGCGTGGTTGTCCCACGAGGCGATCGGTGTGTGTATGTGTGCGTGTGCCACTATACGGTGTATACATATGTTTACGGGCACGGAAGACGAGGAGAGGGAGCGCCATCGGATAAGAAGCTGCGAGAGGACGCCGGCGAATCCGATGGGGTTGCCACCGATGCGGTTACGTATCGGAAAACCCACCCCCTCGTCGACACATCCGGCGAGCAGGGTGCACCCTTCTGGCCTGACCGAGCGAAGGAATTCGGCCGAGGGGCGGAGAGGACCGCTCAACGACAGTCATTCCGCTCCCTCAAGATCGGCGACCTCGCGTGTTCCTGTTTGTAAACAAGGGTTCGTCGCGGGGGAGGCGGTAGACGCTGGATCCACCACCTTCTGATCAGGTGTCGCCGGCCGCAGAATATCGGCCACCCTGGGTGCTTCGCACCTCCTCGACATTCAATTTCGAGCGATCCAGCAATTCTCTTCGCGTTGCCCTTCCAGGAGGGTGGATGTCGACCGACGGTGCTTCGCGAGCGGATTTCATCGGTGCGGAGGGTTTCTAATCAACGTAATTAATCGTCGACACGACCGACCGGAGCGGACACCGTCACTCGACGTGACAATCGACGGCGATAATGTGTTTAGCAAATAATATGTCCGTTCCGCGACCATTGTCCAAGTCCTACGCGTGTAATGGTCCCGCTTAATTAGCAAAACCAATTAAAATAATTAACGTAAACTCTAATTCCACGTCTGTATATAAATTGCCCGGTTGCCGATGCATTAAAACGCTCGCGAAAGAGTACACGTCGGGAGTCGTGGCGTCGATATTATTGAAAATAAATATTCCACGCTCTCTCTCTCTCTCTCTCTCTCCGGCCGCGCCAATTCGTTGGCGTTTGCCCGTTCGCGGAGCGGAAAAAGCAACCTTCGACGCGCTCGCCGCTTTTTCGTTTTTTTTACACCATTTTTTCCCCCTATTTTTTTTTAATCGTCTCTCCCCCGGGGTACTTTCTCTGTCGCGCATCGATCAAAATCCAGCTGACCGGATTAATCGATCCGAGTGCCGTGGCTGTCGTCCCAATTACTCTCCGTTTCAGCTATCGACCATTGGAAATTGTGCGATTCGGGGATCCGCTTGCCTCGCTTTTGGTAATCGGCGAAGGACAGCGAAGGGGACGACGATTAAGGGTCGTTTCAGACGAGACACTTCGACGACATGATGCATTAGAAAATTAATAAATTACGATCAAGATAAGCTGAAAGTGCTAAACATGAAGGTGACTGTTAGGAAGAAATGGCTTCATGAGGTACCATCGCTGGCCATCAAACACCCTATGCTTCTGCAATCGCCGAGACACCGACAACCCTGTCCATCAGTCGTCTGGAAGAAGATGCTATGATATGCGAAGCAAGGCGGGAAAAGATGGAGACCGGTGCGAGCAGTGGCGAATGGTCCAAGTGTCTCGTTTAAAAAGGCGCCGACGACTTGTCGTCCCGTGGCAGCGAAGCGTCCAAAGCGTCGACGGGGACGGATCGCGGTGTCAAAAGGCATTCTCGCGGCGAGCGGAACGCGTAGTTCCCGCGACGAGGCTGAGCAGCGCCGGTAACCGGTGCTCATCATACTTTTCACCCGGCTGAATCGTTCCTCCGGCACCCTCGCGGCCACCCCCTATGCCCATCCTCTTACGACGCCCCTCTGCCGATTTCCCGCCGACCGACAGCGCCACACCAGCCTCCCTCGTTCTCCTCTTCCTCCTCCACCACCTCCTCCTCCACCTCCTCCTTCCCTGTGTCTCTTTCTCTCTTCTCTCCTCTCCTATATTCCGGGATGCGAGCGTGCCGCCCCCACCAGCCAGCTCCCCACAATGCGATGGTGGTATTGATTTAAAAGTACATTCGTGTTTTCATAATGCCGTATCTGTACCGAGCCCACCCTTCACCGCGCCACGTCCCCGCGCCCCGCTCGCCTCCCCCGTCTCGCTCCCCCCCACGTCTCTTCTTTCTCTTTCTTCTCGCGCCGCTCTCCGTCGCTTCAACAGCCATCCTCCTCCGTCTCTGTCGTTCACCCTTAACCTCCTCTTCAGGCAGGCTCTCTCGTCAGCCACGCATAGGTATGACGCTGCCCGCCCTTCGCCACCCCCTTTTTCCCTTCTATTTTCCTATCTCCGCCGGTCGCGCGTTTCCTTCCATCCTCGTCCGTCGCGCGCGACAACGCGGCCGTCCATCCTTCCCCCGTGACGACGACGAGGACACAGAGTGGCGCGATTAAATCCGCGTTAATCGCCGCGCCCGATAATTCGATTCCACGGGTAAAAATAATTGGCCAAGAGCGCGACGGCCGCACGTCGGTGGGCAGTCCCTGCACGCTCCATTCGCCGCGGCCCGCCGAGCGGACCGCGGGATGGCGGGCGGGCGCACCATCCGCGTGAAAGTTCGCCGCGAGTTCGTCGCCCCGCGTAACGGGGCTTCCTCCGCGTCGGAGGGATGATTTTTTTCGCGAGCACACGCCTAGCTGCCGCGATTACCGATGCTCCGCTCTGTGCGGATGGAACGCGGATGCCGAACGCCCCGATACGCGAGCCGCAGCTTCTCGTACAGCCGCCTCGGCGAAATCGCGGAGAGGCAAGGAAATTGGCGCGAGGGTCCCGGCTACAATAAAACATCCCACGGATGCTCGTGTAGATGCGGCTATAGAGTATCGCGGCGTCGACGACGGCCTCTGTCGCAATCTGCACGCCGCACCTGCCCGCTTTTTGCGATCCTCTTTAATAAACAGCAATTACGGTCGCCCGAGCGACGTGCGTGTCTCTGCCTAAGAGCGGTCCCGCGTCTTTTCGGACGTAATTGGCACCGACTTTGAGAATTGTTCAGCGAAGGACCGTCTGCTGGTGCGTCAAACCGATCTTCGGGTACCGAGATGCTTCTCCGCGCTACTGTACTCCTCCCTACAGATCCAACCACTTTTACGGAAGCGCTATACTCTGGCGGGTCGCCAATAGTTCGATAAATAATTGCGTGCACACGCCTCGGCCGGACATACGCGCGTGCACGTAATAAACACCCATTATTATTATCTCCAGCGAGTGTCCGCATTTCATTTCGCAAATCCCAGTCTCGTTCGACGTATTAGGGAAATAAAAAAAAAAAAGAAACGCGGCGGGGCTCGATATCCCCCCGGGTCGATCGTGAAAATACAGAGTCGCTGTTTCGCGGCTCCTCCCACCGTGAGATCGCGAAGGGTCGCAGCCAGTTTGGCATTGGCGAATCCGGAATAGCGGAAAAAGTGGTGGGGATATATTAGCGGTTTTTACTATTGATTACCGAATTAAAAACGCGCATGTATAATTCAGCGATATTTCGCGTTCAGCCGGATCCGTCGTTGGCGCCACTCGCGCCTTTCCAACCCCTTTCCTTCCACCCCAATAGTACTTTACCACTCGAGCCGAGTGGCTCGTCAACCCTCGAGGCCCAGTTTCCAGATGGCGTGCCTCGTCGGTGGCAAAAACAGGGCGGTTCAACCCCCTGCACGTTCGATCGACGGTTCCCGTACCTTCAGGGTGCGCACCCTCTGAGAACTAGTTTGGAAACGTTACTAATCGAGTCTTGTTACCGACTCGGCGGTATCCTCTGTAGCTAATCGCGGATAAACGTTACGAAGATTAATGAGAATGAATGCTCGATGAGACGCAGATGTATCGAAGTGGAAATTAGAGACTGGTGAAAATGTGCCTGCTCCAGTAAAAAGAATTTGAACGGAAATGGGCGATCGAATTGCGATGACAAGTCACGGTCACTCCAGAGTTCGTGTCCAATGGTTTATTTTGCAAAATAAATTGACATATACAACGTGGTACCTTAGCGAAAATGAACGTCCGCGCGTCCCTTCGAGAACACTCGCGCGTGCGCGTCGAGCGTGCAGCTGCGACAAAGCGCGCGATGGACAATGTTGCTTTACTTTCGGGCTTCGATCCGTTTCGATCTGGCCCCCCTTAGGGAGGAGCTGGAGGCGAAACAAAGGTAGGAAGGGTGAGTGCTGGAACTTAGTCGAACACGAGAGAAAACGTAATCAGCGATGGAAAGCACAATATCGTCTCCGAACACAAGTTTAACCGTCTGCTGTCTCTTCTCTCTCTCTGTCTCTCCTCCGTCATTCGCTTAGTCGCTACGATTCGAATTTAATTGATCATATGGAACGGTTGTGTGCCGGGACCCTCGCCGGAGGGTCCGCGTCTCGCTTAATCTTACTTCGACGAGCCTCTACATGTAATTATCCCTAAAGTGTCCTTACGTGAACTCGTGATGCGCGATGAGATAGAATAGCAGAGCATTACGTCAAAGAACGGAGAATGGTTTTCTCTTACAAATTGTAGCTCAGCCTCCCGTCGATCTCGAATCTCTCACGATTCGACTTAACATCCTCTTCGGGGCTGGCACCGTTCTACGAAGAACTTGCCCTCGATTCTGATAAGAAGCGAGCGCTCGAAATCGACTGGAGGGCGATCTAATTCGGCCGATCGATCGACCACTACGCGACCAGCTACTTGGTGAGAATATTTCTACAAATACGCGAGACATTCAGGTCTTATAGAAAATCTGTCCACAATTAGACCCACTAATACCGTCTATTAACAGCCACACGGGGGATCACTAATCCTGGAAACTAGATTTACTTCGTTTATCGGTGTGAAAGCGGAAGAGACTGGAACGTAGGGATGCGCGTGAATGGAGAAATGAGTGATCGTAATCGAAGTGTGTGATCGGGGATCGAGGGTGCGACTAAATCCTTACGTACGGTGTTTGCTTAAACCCTAGATGCGCTATAATCTATATTATCCTTTACGTCGACGAATACTTTTTCGATGAGCGTGTCACGGCGATCGCTCTCGCCAGCTTCATACTCGATGGTGATTTTATGCGAGATGTGCGACTGCGTTTTGGAAATAACTCTTGTCACTTCACCGGGGCAGAAAGTCTTTTCGATAACCGAGGGATATTTCACGTTTCCAATGATTCTGTGTGCTCTCATGTCCTCCAATTTCGAGGGAGCTTTGTCTCGTGGATCCTCGTCTGCATCCAAATAACTTGGAAATAGTAATAGAAATTCTGTGGGTCCACGCCGTTGCGCAATCAATACCAGTTATTCGCCACTGATATTTCACTGTCGTCCCAGGAGCCGACAAGCTTTATTTCCAAAATACAGTCGAGAGGAAGTCGATTCTCACCGGACTATCATGGCGCGCGAAGAGAGGGCGCGCGGGGGAGGGCTCATGATCCGCAGAAACCGCGTCCCGGTCCCCTTCAGACACGCGCAATAGCACCATATCGATAACAACGTTCGCACTATTCAACAGAAGCGTATAAAATCTGAAATATTGGTAACGCAGCATCTGCCCTGAAACGTACAAGTAATTATAAGATCGTCGAGCACGGTCGCCCCCCGGCGCTAGCTTGGCCGAGCGGCTCTCGAGTAACCTTAAGGAACTATTTTGGCACTAGAATTCACTTTGTAGCGAAAATCTGTTAAGCCTCTGTTCGGCCGCCTCGACTCGCGGATCTCGCGCTTAAAGTACGTCTCCTCTTTTACGAGTACTCTATTACAATCTAGGATCTGTTTACTGGTTCTGATTATCTCGAAGTTAAATCGTGGCTCGAGCTGCCAAAGCGACCGTGGTCCTCGAGATTCGGATGGCAACCACGCTGGGCCATTCGAAGATCCAGAGCCACGCTTGATGACTTACGTTCTACCGGGTGTTGGACACTTAAGTAGCGTTTTTTTTTTTTATTTAGTTACGATGCTTAATTATCTGTTATTCCGTAGCTACGTTGTCGGGACGATAGAAAATTCTTAGTAAATCTGGTTCGTTTGTAAAACCGCCTCGATCGAGCGGCACTTGGCGCTGTGGTTCCTAGAACCGCTTACAAAATTTGGCATACGCGATGGGTCTCGTTACGCCAACGTACACGCTAAAAATGTTACGAATTCGCTCGAAGACTCTTTCGATCGACCCTCCGAACGGGGGATTCTTTGAACGAACGGAAATCATTCTTCTGCGGAGATTCTCGTGCCGTAAATGATTCCTCGCTCAGAATCCGTGCGGCAGAATCGGCTCTCCTTTACAAAAACCCTTGCCGAGAAGAAAGTCTCGTGTGTCCAAAGGAGGAGAAGACAAAGGATGCAAAAGGTGGAGAAGAAAAGAAGTAGCACGCATTTATGCACGTGCCACTCATTTCAGAATATCCTGCATTCGTCTCCCGAATGTAAGTAAGTTCCATTGGTTCAGTTTTCAGATGCAAATAGCTCGGGTCATTGGTGACCAGGACGGCTTTGTCTTCAACAATTACTTAGAGGCTCCAAAGAATCTCTTTTCCCCAAAATCTCGTCCGCAGAAAGTTGAGTTGACGGGGCTGACCTCGTTTCGACTGTCTTTAGACATTTCTGCAATTTCCTTCATGATTTCTGCTTCCTTTCCCTGCTTGGCTTTAAAATGTAGCTAAGAGCACATGTACACGGTACCAAACCCTCTTCAAGACACCAAACCGACCTCTTCCAATTTCTCTCCCGTATTCGTTCGAACAGAAGTTCACCCCTTTGACCCATTTTCCGTCCGTCTAACCAATCCCGCGCGACATTCTTCCATTCCCCACGTTCTATCTCCGTTCCTTTCATTTCAAGCGACCCTCGCCTCTTTTTTCCGTGGAACGAGGGTTCACGCGCACGGTCCTAGCACCCCTTCCGGTCACCTAACACGATCCCACGCGATTTCCTCCTCTCTTCCTGCCTTCTGAATCGCAAACGACCCCCGCGCGCTTTTTTCCTTTCTCGCGAAACAGAGAGCCGCCCGCACAATATCAGCGCCCCCTTGTCAAACAATCGCGTTTCGCGTCGCCACAGACTCGGGATCCGCGGCACCGCGACGAGTTCGTTAGCCGACCATTGTTCCCCGCGGTTCGCGTTACCCTGCTTTGGCGAATTTAGCGGGCGAAACGGCTGGCTGGAGCACTGAAGGAGGACGTACAGATGGGGCGGGGGGTAGGGATGGTGGGAAGGGTGAGTTAAAGGCTGGGAACAGCGGAGAGTCATTAGGATATATTGTCAATTTCGTGCGCTTTGAGCGTCTCCCAGCAGCGAGCTACGAAGCACGGTCTCCTCTGGGCACAACCAACTTGTCCTGGTCACTATCGTCTTCCACCTCGCGCTTCGATTCCCCTTGATTATTCCCCATGGACGATTCTGCCGAAGGCAAACATCGACTGCTTCTTCGAGCGAAACTGTCTCGGCTGGAACCTTCGATGGAGCCGGCTGCTTCCTCCGACGTCACAAAAATTACTGAAAAAGCTTCCGGGAATGCTGATGAGATATCTACAATGAGTTTCGTCTGTTCGTTAAATAAAAATCGTGGCCCAACAGGCGGGCGCTACTCCTGATTCAGGATCGCCGTCGGAGCGACCCGCGGCCCTGTCTATTTTGATTTGGCTCCGCGCGACTATTCAAAGAGGACGATTCCCCTGGACCTCCCGATCCCCGTAAGGAATCGCCGCCGCGAGGTGTCCAGGGCGACGTTCCCCGTCCAGAGTCCTCAAACGGGTGTGCCTCGATGCTCGAGTTTCGATCTTTCGATGTGCTGTGACCTGAGACGGATCAGGAGTGGTCTACGAACCGTCTCCATTAACTCTCCTTCTCCTCGATGGGACTGACTTCGTTCTGAAGCAGCTCGAACTTGGGGCTGAGTCCCGGGAGTATGCTTTTGGTGCTGGTCTTGATCTGACTGTAAATGTCCAGAGGCTTCTTCCGGTCCAGGTCCAGGGTCTCCTCGATCAGTCGCGGCGGGATGCTTCCGCTGCGCTTGTGGCTGGGCACGAAGGTGCTCCCTTCTGGCTTCTGGTCCTTCGACCTGTCCTCCTTGTGCTCCGGCGTCAGTGTCCCGTTGCCCAGCTTCCGTTGCTGCTCCTGGAAAGTATCCTCCTGGACGTCGTCCTTGAGCAGCGCGCCGGTTATCACTGGCTTGTTGCCCTCCGATTTGCTGAAATCGTTGCTCAACGCCTTCTGCTCCATGACCTCCAGCTTGTTCGGGGTGGCGCCGTTCACCTGCAGGTTCGGGTTCGAGCGCACGGTGTCCGTGGAGATGCTGGCGTCCGTCGAGTCCTGCTGGTCCATCGATCCGCCAGACCCCTGCGAGGCGTCCAGGTTGTTCTGCTTGTCTACCATGGATGGCTGGAATCGAGGCCCCGATTGAGCAGAAATTTGCCGGGTTCGGTAATCGAGGGTTAAGCTCGGGGGATGTAACTTACGCTCTCCTCGGCGTCCTTCTCGATGCTAGACGTCTTCGACGCGTGCAGCAACGTCTTCTCGGTGTCCGGCGACTTATCGAACTCCACCCACTTGGAACCACCCTCGAGCTTCCGGGACAGCGTATCGGACTCGTAACTACCCCCGTACATCGGGTAGCCCAGGTGGCCAGCATCGTACTCCACTTGATTTCCATAACGATAGCTGGGATTAACCGAGCCCTGGCTGGAGATCGAGAGATCCGACTGGGACAGTCCCGTGTTCGTGCTCCCGAATAGCCTCGTGTTCTCGAAACCTGCGGCACCAAGCGATCGATATCTGATTAATCGTCTGATTCAGGGGGATCTCGGAGCTGCTTGAGGATGATAATGATGCGCTGCAGGCTTTACGTTATGTAGGATGATTCTTAAGCTTAGATAACTGTTGGTTTGTTAAAATTTCGATTCCTACCAGGCGATCGATCCTCTGGTATTTCTTCTCTGTGAACCAGGGCCAGCTGATCGGTGACGCCAGCAGTCATGTCATCGGTGGATCCTTTATTACCCTCGGCCTCCTCGTCCTCGTAGCTGGGCTGCACCTCCACCACGAACGAGCACCCGTTATCTTGGTACCTGCGATTTTTATTATCCTCCATCGTCACCTACAACACGCCAACGATCTTCGTTAGCTTCTGCTCCCGGCGCTTTTTATCCAAGCATGGGTATACTTTTATGTGACGCGAAGAAACGTTTATTGAGTCGTAAAAAATCCACGGGCGAGGTATTAATCAGCGCCCGTTCCGTTTAATCGACCGTTAACAGGAGACAGGGTACACCGTGCCAGTTTCAGTAAGCTAAAAAGCTTCTTCACCCTACTTTTCTATTCGAAAGTATCAGGAATACGGAGAGGAGTCGAAGAGGAAAATAGCGGACCTCGGGAGGCGAGTCTCCGCGGTTAATCGATTCGACGGTTGTCACAAACTGTACCCAAATGTTCGCCTCAAACGACACGATGTTACCACGCGTTGGGGGTAGTCAAACATCAGGGACAGAAAGGGTTGGAGGGCGTTTCGCCCCCGACAAAGGGCCACGGCGTTCGCAGTCGCCGCATCGAGACTGGGAAATTAATTTCCACTCTATGGATTTCCCGGCCGATGTTTCTAGTTTACCCGTAACCCATCCACCCCTCTGGCCGCTCGGGGGTGTATAAATGCGACCGCGGTGGAAGTTACTCGACTCGACGGACCGCAGAATTAGTTCCCGCTATTGTTCCACGGTTCTCTCCTATTCCCACGCGTTTCTCTTCGTTTCGCGACCTCAACTTTGCGTGCAAACGCGCTTCCCTCGCGGCCACGTCGCTCACGAGGCTTGAATTATTGGGAACGACCGCGTGGAGTAGCGATCTCTCCAAACGTAACAACTGTGAGGCCGTGCTGGCTCGTTTTAATTCCTGCAGAGGCAAATTCCTTCATATACAAACTATTATCCATAGAACTGTAATAATTCGTGAGCTTTCTGATGACAAGTAATAACAAGAAAACCTTGGAAGGTACGAATCATTGCTTTCACCCCCGAGGCATTCTCCGAACTTTCGAAGAATCAGCACTTCGTTCAGCAGAGAGGAAGAATCGGTCGTTTTTCCCCTGAAAAGGACAAAGAAGCAGTAACGGACAGATAGAGGAGGCGAAGTGCCTTCTATTTCTCGCCTCCTCGTGGAAACTGTATCCCCAAGGCGTCGTGCAAGCGCGAGCCCCGCAGTTTTTCACGGGCCGTCGCAAAGTGCCGACTCGGCTCGGGAAGTGGAGCTCCGCCAGCCGATCCGCCGATAGATCGTGGAACCAGTCGGCCATCGGAGGCGCTCCGTAGATTCTCCTATGATACGTGACAGGGCAGAGCGTAAAGATCCCTCGTATCAAGGTAGGAGAACGGAGCTTGGCGAGGAGTGTTCGAAGACGCGGGGAGGGCGTGCCGCGTGAAAAGGAAAATGGGACGACGTCGCCATTCGTTCCACTTTAGGAGTCTCGCTTGAAATCTCAGCCAGGAAGGTCGACTCGGAACGGTCGGGGTCTCGTTTTCGAAAAGCCAAGTCGCTGGGAACAGCCATAATTCAGGGACTCTGGCCGCTTCCGCTTCCGAGTGGCTCACGAACACCAACTCCGGGAGTAATTCGCCTCTCGGCGAGTTCCTGACCCGGTGCAACCCTGGCCTTACTTACAGCCTCGCCTCCAGTCTCCCTGGCGATTATTAAAAATTCTAATTTACTGCTTCTAGCGGCAGCCTGCTGTTTGTTTGGGAATTGCGTGGCACGCGAAGTCGTGGAAATTGAAATTGCGAAGGTAGAAATAGAAGAAATAGATGTTGTAAGCGGCGTGTTTGAAATCGTCCAGTCAGGTGACTCACCCTGTGCGCGCGAGTATCGGCAACGATATTATCGCAATAGGAAGGTAGGTACACGTATAAATATGCCCGGTTATCGAGGTGAGAGGGGAACGCTTCGCCGAGGATTTAATCTTCCACGTAATAAATTAATCGATGCATAATAGGGTGCGCGAGATTATCGATCACGCGTTACTGATCCCGGATGCTCTACTAAACGGATGACGCGCGGTTCGTGTCCCCTTCTGCGCGCGTATTTATAGCCGATAACCCGCTAGTTAATAACCTTTGGTAACCTAAATGTTTTTATAGACCCGCCAGCAAACTGGTGCAGCGAAAAGGATAACGCGGCGCGATCGCGGTCTAGCAACGGTAATTGCAAAGTTTTGCAGGTTGGATTCAATTAGCGCGAGCTCGAGCACGCTTCGCGGGGGGTGGCGAGCACGTTCCTCGAGCGCGGCAGCCAGTAACATTTCGATGCCCGATAACCGTGTCAGCGGCGCCGAGTTCGCCCCGAAAACTTCGGTCGCGATTGCGATCCGGCGGAAACTGCGAGGGTGAGAGGTAGCGATTCGACGCGCGCGCCCTCCGAGAGCTAATTTGTCGAATGCAAGGGTAAAATGGCACGAGAGCTGGGTGGCCGACCGCCCTCCGGCTTCTCGAGGGTGCATTTGCAATTCTGGGGCGACTCGGTGAAACGGGACGTTTTCCTTTTAAGAGAAACACGACAATTTTTGCGATGCCGGCTGGAAAAAATTGACCCAGATCTCGAACGGGAGCTTAAAAGGGGAGGAATACGCCGTCGGTGATTCTCCGTTACTTTGCAGCCTTTCTCAAGGATCTTCAACCACCGTGCGATTCTCTTAGAAAAATATCGCTGTATGGGATCAATGGTCCCCGCTCTTTTGTCTCCAACTATTCCTGATAAGAGCAAGAGCGGGGGGAATTTATACCGCGGGCTGTGAGTTCCTCCCTTTAATTCGCTTGAACGGAGAAACAACTGACGCGATGGCTGGAAACACCGGGGTTGGATGGCCTTCGAAGCGCACTTCATTCGAAAGAAGCACTCGTGGCCTCGATAGTGCGAGTGTTTCTCGAATTCTGAGGGTATTCCACGCGACCGAGGGTGAACACCGCGACTTGGCGTCGGGCCAGCTATTACGTCGAGGCATCCAGAGCATCCACCCCCTCGCGCCCCCTGCCGTACCTTGTCCCTTTTCCGTCTGCTCGCCTCTTAAGCAAGCGAATCGCGCGGTTTTTGCATTCCCCCGAAGAGGGAACTGGCGTGGAGACGCTTGGCGTACTTCAGCTGATCAATTTGTTTATTTACCTTGCTCGGAGCCTCTGCGGAATGTGGGCCACCCTGTAGGTATAGGGAAAACTAATGGCATTCGTAGAGGAACGAAAAATTTCCCAAGAATACGATGCTTATACGTGGGACAATGCAACCGTTTGTGAAATTTGAGGTTTTATATGCAACAAATAGTTTTTGGCTGTTTCTTTATGCTGTATAAAAATCACATTTATATCTACTTCATAATTTTGTCAAAAATAATATGTTTATTCATTGTATGTACCATAAACCTGTTTTTCTCGAAAACGTTAAAAGTGGACATACAATATTTGCGCACTAACCCATCGATATCACTTCTACCGTGACCTTACTCTGTATTTTTCTGGCATACAGATTATCTAGCATGTGCCAAATCACTGGTACTTTAACAAAAGAAGGTCTATCATGTGCCACTTGTACAAAAAAACATCTCAAATTCCCGTGACTCTTGTCTGACTTTGTCTGACCACGAAGGGGTCAGTTCCACTTCGAAGTCACTGTGCTCTACTTGTCTCGCGTGCAGATTTCCCAAGATAAATGAAACAACTATTTCCTCATTGAATTGTAATGGGACATACAGGATAAGAATTTCCATTCTTGTAATGGCGATGGTCTGATCGTGGCCAGGCTGCTTCTACTGCGAGGTGAGGAGCAGAGGCCTCAGGCCTTCTTTCGAACCTGTTTCCTCGTAAGATCGGCCCACGATCCGGTAACTCGAGATTCCTACGGTGAAAATTGAACGGGGCCAAGCGGTTTATCGTCGATAATTCCCGCGGACAAGTTTCCCTGGACGATAATACTCTCTTCTCTCCGACGATACCGTATCCCTCGTTTTATAATCACGGAAGTACGGACAGTCCACCTCACACCACGCGTGCACAGGTTCTCCAACCCCTGGCAAGTTCGTTCATCCATTTATCTATCCACTAACAGACTTACCTCTGGATTTAGGCGATCCCCTATCCACGCCCTTTCGTTGCTAGATCGCGCTACAGCGTTTAGGGCGTGCGAGCGAGGCCAGTGTGAGGTAAAGAAGGGACAGGATCAACGAGCAGTCAGGAACGGGAAATAGAGAATGATTTGGAGGGAAAATTTGAAAAGGTTGGTAGGAGCAGAAGGGAGTGGGTAAGCGTTAACTCGAAGGATCCCGGGCTCCTCAGCAAGATGAGTTTCCACGGATAAGCCTCGGCCCGTAAGTAGGACGATAGGCGGAGACGAAATTGCCTGGTAACCTTCGACCTTACAGGGCCGCACGAATCCCGATAATTGCGAACCTGTTATCCCTGTCAAAGGGGGAACCAATGGCTGACCCAGCTGCGCGAATCTCCGTTCCGTGGGTCGATTTCACCATGTCCTTCCCGACGCGCTCCAACGAAGGGAGATATCAATCCCTCCTAGCAGTTAGCTGTTGCCCGCCGCGAATGTACGAAGAGAACCATGGTAAAAGCGACGCGTCGCGTGAACATACGCCTACGCGCAAGATCGGCGACACCGATTGCAGCGCTAACAATGATGCTTGTCCCGCGTGGAAATAAATCTCTCGTGTGCAGCGACAGGGTTAATTACTCGCAGCGAGGAGCCGTTCCTTCGACCCGATCTGTCGATTAGTCGACCTTTCCGCACCTGTTGCGCCCTTATTGTGCCCCGGCTCGCCGATCACTCCGCTCCGCGACTTGGACGGACGCCGCGCGTTGAAGCCACGATAGCTGCAAGCTTTTGTTCATCTCGTTTCGTCCACGGATCGCGAAAAGGCCGATCGACTTTTGTTAAGCTCCGGTAGCCGAGCGCCAACGTTCCCGGCAACAATTAATCCGCCGCGAAAGTGCGCGTCGCTGGCTGCAGCGGGGGCACTGCCCCGCGCTAATTCGCACGATCGAATCCGTGTTTTCGTCGCGAAGGACCCGCGCTGCCGCGTTCGAAAACCGTGCCCAACACCGTGCCGCTCTTTCTCGCCTCCGCGCCCGAGCTAATTAACGGCACTTTTTGCCCTTGCGCCGGTGCAACTCCATCTTCCAAGCGGATTAACCGACATTTCAGTTATTACGCGGGACACGAAACTCTCGCTCCCCTCTCCCTCTTATCGTGGCTCGCTAATGAAGAGGGCTTCCAATTATCGACGAATTCCGTTTAATTGGATCCTCCACGGAACACGTCCTTTGTCTGTAACCAAATTCGACCTCTCGCCTCTAGATGCGGCATCAAAATAGTTCTCGCCCTCCTTTATCAACTCTTTTTATCATAGAGTCTTTTTAATAAGAATCTCGTACAAAGTAACCTTCTTGAAAAATATTTTTCTAGAGTCTCTAGTCCCTCCAGTGGCGCACTCAGGAGTTAATCTCGTTGGGAACCGAGTTGAATGGATAAAAATATTTCTAACGCAAATTCAATGAAATTCATTAGGTGATTTTAAAAATTTATTTAACCCGGCGTTGGTCAGGTGGGGTCTCACGGACCCCAGATTTTAAATTGAGTATAACTTCTTACCAACGCGTGGCAGTGTTATTTAGTTTCTTCATTATATAAGCTATTTAGGAAGTATATTTTTGTTGAAGATTAAAGATGTTTAATTAGTTAAGTATTCTTGGGTAATAAAAATTTAATTAAAGATATGGATTTCTATAAAACACTAAATTAATTGCGGGGTTTGTGGGACCCCACTTTACTACTCTTGTTACATTTCCCCACGTTACCAACGCCGGGTTAAAAGGAATAAAATCTAGTTTTCTTTTGTTTAGAAAGCTCCGCCTTTGGGGGTGCTGGGGCCCCTTAGCCCCCCTCTGGGTGCGCGATTGATTCCCTCTGATTCTCAAGTCTATAGTTGGAGCAAAATCGATGATCAGCTCTAGGTCTGATACTGATTCTGTTCTGACTATAATATACTCACTGCTCGCTCCTCCGTTTCCACGATCAGATGGTTGTGCTTGAGGGTGAGCGTGATGATGTTCCCGTTAGGGTTCTTATTGGTGTGATTCCCGGGGGGAGTATATTCCACTGGGCCTGTGGTGGCTACGTTTACCTTCTCCATCACCTCGGTCTCGCAGATGTACCTGGGTCCATCCAGCCCGTTCACCAGCTAAAAGCAGAAAAATACCAGAATTTAGTGCCTGCCCCACCCTTCCTCCTTTCCCATAGACCAACGTATCCTCCTGATTCGTTCCAGAATCGATAGCAAGCTCGCTGACCCAATTTCCCCCGATTCTTACAACGCTCCGCCTCGCATCAGTCGCAGAAACCAGCGTGCTAGTGCGCGTCACGATCCCAGACCTTCTGACGCGTGCAGAGTCACGCGTGCGAGGAAACAGCTCGGCCGAAATCCGCGTAATCTCGCGGACAGAGAGTTACGAAGTTCCGCCGGGCGACTGGCTTTTCCGTCCGTCGCGATTAAAAGTTTTTAATCTGAGAATTTACGGCGGCGCTAGTCCGTCGTGTCTGAAAGGGTAGCGGCCAGCTAATTCGCCTGGAGGTTCAACAAATTTGCAGATTCGCGGGTTAGGTCTGCGCAGGGAAATGTAATTTCACTGTTGAACAACGCGTGGTTCGATCGATCGCTGAGTTCTTTCGCGAAGGAACATCTCCTCGGCGCGTGGGAGATCTTATTCACTTCTATCTCTTATTCGCCCGCGAAGATACTTCTTGACGAATGCACACGCGCCGCCAGTATCACTGGGAGAGTCTCGCGGGAGATGCCGAATAACGGAACATCGGGGTTATCCGTCAACGAAATTGACAGCGAACCGGAACGCGGCTCGCCGCGTAGTTCCTCTCCTCTGGGCGACTCCCCGAGCAGAAATTCATCATTCCGCTTCTCGCGTAGCTGCGCGGGAATGAAGGTGAATACACGCGGAGCCAACGGTGTTCCCTCGTGTTTTATTCCCCTGTATTCGGCACGGTAACATCGTGTACGACGACGATCCTCGATAATGGCGAGTACGAGGGCTGATAACGACAGATAGCCGCGGAATTAAATATCAGGGGACACGTGAGGAGACCTGTTCGCCGAACCGATCGCGCTATCGCCTGATCGAAGGTAACGAGGAGTGCTTATCTCGGCTAATCTGTCGACGAAGGGCAGATCACGTTCGCTCGATATCGCGAAGAGTCCTTCGACATCGTTCAGGCCTCTTTTTCTGTCGTAACGAGCGGCTCTTAGCCGACTGACACTGTCCAGATTCACCTGCGTCCAGGGATCATCTTTAATACTGGAATATCATCTCTTAAAGCAAGGGGATCTAAAGCAGTGCAATGCAATCATTTATATTCTCTTTAGGAACATCCTGACGCCAGCTCTCCTCATAAATCCACTGCACGTTGCATGTTTCCACCTGGCCCAGGCGACACCTTATTCCCCTGCACAGAATCGTTTTATCTTCCTCTGTGGAATCTATGGGACACGAAGAAACAAGGGCGGTGGCCAGTGACGGATTTCAGGAAAAAGGCCCAGGAAAAAATATAGTGTTTGGATAAAATCATAATTTTTTTTTTGAAGATGGGGCCTTCTCGCAGGACCCAGGCGGCAACTACTCATCGATCGTCCGTTATATTCGCCACTGGTGGTGGCAGACTCTCAAATAAGAAACCAATAGGTGAACCCATTTACAGCTTCTCGGAAAACTTCCACGCTGAGACCAGAAATTATGGTGTGAGTTCCAGCACGAAAACGGGTCTAAGTGTGTAAATGTGCTCTGCCTTGACTACTTGCTCAAAAGTTGCACCGACGCGAACTTCGTCCGCGAACTCTCCGAGCTAAATATATCCAGAAGAACGCTTAAAATTCTGCTTCTCGACCGTGCTGCTCTATTTCGAACCCGCGCGACCTAAAACGAATTTATCTGTTCAGAAGATTCTAGGGTTCTGTAGAGAGAAGTTCGCCGACAATTTCGCGAGGAGGCAATGCAATCGCGAAAGTGCGCACAGCACAGGTGTTTCCTGCAAAGCGAATATTCCAGGGGCGATACATCCTGCGCCCTCGACAACTTCGGAAGCCTCCTTTGTCTCTTAGAGAATCCGACCCCGTTCTCAACCCTCTCGATGGAAGGCCTGATTGGTTCGTTGCCTCCTCCCGACTCTCCTCGTCACCGATTCGGAAATGCTGCGACGTGCCGCGGGGGGGAAGGGCACGCTCGAGGGTTCGTTAAAGGGGCGACATCGAGAGGGAAATAATTTCCCGCCCCTCGGCCCGCTCTTAACGACTCCTTTATTCCGATTACGGCACCCGAAACCGGCGAGCAGGACGAAATTACCGCTCCGAGTAGCAGTTGCCGGCGAAACAGAAATATTCCACGCTATCGCGCGGGGTGGTCGTGGAATTTCCAATTTCTGGGGCATATCTACACTGGCTCCTTCGGAAAGGAACGAGGCGCCGATTCGACCTGGAACGCCACGTAACTAATGTCGCCCTCGTGAACCCAGCGCGCGAGATATACGCTTCCCTCGTTCCCGGGGATTCTTATCTGTTTCCTTTATCGCTGTTCGCCTCGAGTTTCCCAGTTCACGGGAATATGGAGCGCTCCAGGGGCCACAGCATAACCCGGGGAGGAACTATTTCCAGGGTAGGTCCTTTGATTCGAGTAATTGGCGGATCGGGTGCTTCGCCCAGGGTTGCTTCACGGAATTACGCGTTCAAAGGTGACAGAGGTTTCGATTCGCGAGCTTTCTGCTGGGTGCTCGCGAAACAGTCTCACGTTTCAGCTCGCTCACCTGTTAGCTGTATTACGTTACTTGTTGGCGGCGAAGCTTGTCAACTTGTCTTCGATCGTTTGCGAACATGTACACCGAGAGCTGCTACTGATCAAGCGACGTACTAGTTAGCTAGTTAAACCCTAAAAAGCTTGCCTCCACCGAGAAGCTAAATATTTCGCTTCTCATCCACTGTGCACCAGATCGATTGCGCTCGCCTGACCCCCGTGAAATCCACGCGATTTCGCGAAGACCGTAAGAAACGGATCCCCCATTATGAGTAATCGCTACCTCCCTAATTATCCGCCGCTGGAACCGAGCCATCTGTCGATCGACGTAAAAAGTCAGCGGCTAAGATGGGGATGCAGCGCGGCGATCACGAAGAAACTGCCCCCTCTTGCAAGAAAGTAGCAGGCAACCGGCAATTTGCTGGAAATTCTCGCTACAATTTTATCGACACGCGTTTCATCGATCCTCCGCCATTACGCGGGGCACTTGTTCGCGGGCGTAAGTTGCGAGGTGGCTTCGGTTCGAGGAAGCCGAATCGAAACGGTCTCGAAAGGGGCACGTACCATCTTAATTGCCACCGTGCGCCAGCGTCGAGGATTAATGCGATTAAGGATGATTATACGTTTCCTTTCGGCGGCACTAATGGATCGCGGGATCCCCCGTCCCCGATTTAATTGCCAGCAAATAGTTATCGATTCCAAGCGGTCAGCGCGCGAGCCATGATACCGGAGTTTATTCGTTTATTCAATTAAGGGAATACGTATATCTTCGCGCGGAGCAGGGAGATCGAGGATGAAATCGTGGGAGTGAGCGAATTGGTTGGAAAGGAGGAGCCAACGAGTATCAACTCACCCACCAGGATGACTGCGTTTCTGGGGCGAGACTTTGGGGATAGCTAACATCTGATGACAGCCTTTAGAAAATTTAATGAATCCGTAGCCGAGGATATCGTTACCTAGATCTGCACTTTGCCTCTATAATTATCGTCGAATGATTATCGATTCGCGCAGCAGAGGATCGACACCGCGTCGGTGTATCCAGCGACACGGGAATTAGATTTAAATCGTAATTATGTAATACGTGTCGAGCCGTATTAAATTGCAGGTCGCGCAATGCGCTGTAATTGTCGACCCGATAATAATTAATTGGAAGCGCAAACGCACGGCACGGAACAATCGAACGGGGAACGGGTTTGAAAACGATAAACTCCTGCCCGCGATATATCGATTCCGCGTGTTTTGTCGACGCCACGATGCTGCTGGCTCTTATTATCCCGACATCGAACCGCGCTAACGGTACGCTTGGAAACATTTTCGTTATCGCATCTCTCCGTTCCCGAGAGAGGCATAATGTAACTGTTAAACCTGGCACGCTAACTCCGGCGGACTTTCGACTATCATTCTACTTAGAATTCATGTTACCTCTTTGCCTAAAAAGTTTGTCTACACCATCAACATCCATTCAACGTACGGAGCTGAATCTTATAGGGGTAGCTGGATCTCTTAAGCTTGAATTACCATAGTTGCTAAATAGATACGTGACCCCGAGGGCCGAATTAAAACCTTTAGAGGCCCTAAGCACTTAAAAGATTTGGTGGCCCACTTATACAGGGTGATCACTTGAAAATACGATTTCTTAGGCATTTCCGATAATTTGACTAAAAAGTGTTTCTAACAAAAGTTAGATTTTAAAATTCAGAAAATTTCTATGGTACCCTTTCTCCTGATGCCCTAAATATGTGTTTATCTCCACTTTTAGCTACTCAATTAGTACACATCATTGACTTAGCGAATCGAGAAACTGATGGAAATATTCCATTCCTGCTTTAAGTGGTGACCACCGATTAAAAAGATTCAAAAATCACCGCGACTGAATGGGAGTAGCTTTGTCGAGGTGCCAGGTCGCTTCCTCGTTCGCGCGGCCCCGCCCGAGCGGATTCACCGCGAGCGGCGACTAGCCCGCTCGGGCCAGCGGCGAACCGTTCAGCATCCATGCAAAAAAGATTCCCGATGATGCCCGGACATCGTTACTAAGCCGTCGCTACGCCGGTGCGCGAGCGATCTAACAGAAAAGGAACGGAGAAACGCACCGTAGGAGCAATGCCCGTTGGGTCAGGGTCAGTACCCTTTGGCACAAGCCACTCGCGAACCACAGAGCCACGCACGTACACGCACACCGGCTCGGCCGTTCGCTGGCTCGCTCGCGTGCTCGCCTGCACACGCACACCTGCGTGCCTTAGGCCCAGGATAACCGAAGACACACGAAGGGATCATTGTTCCCTCCTTCGACTAATTATGAGTGCCTGCTAAGGGAGGAAAGTTTACGTCTCCAGGCTTGCATTTGCAAGGGATGGATGCCTGCCTTCGTAGGTAATTAAGTTCCCCCAGGAGCCTAGCAGAAGACCTAGAAAGGAGCAGGCTATCAGCCTTATCATCCCGCGGCTGAGAACGCTTCGCCCCTACATTCTCAGCGGGGGAATTTCGCGAAAACTTGACTCGTTCCGCCGGGCGAGTCAGGGTGGCCATCTTCTTCTCCTCTTCGAGGATCAAAGTCGTTACGGACCGTTCCACTTAGACGGCTGTGCGGCACCAGGGATCTTGTTATGCAAAGAAGTGCCTAGGCTTCGTTTCTGTTTCGGCCAGCTGTGTAGCGCCGAAACGCGATCTGAAATTGTAATCGTACAGCCGTTGTTCCGGGTTACCGTTTCCCGCGTGTCAAAGGGACCGACCGCCTCTCTGGCGTGATTCAGAGCTCAGGCTAGACGAGGCAGGTAGGCCTAGACAACCTGAATGGACAACCTTGGCCGGTAGTCTAGGAATTCTATGTCTAGCCGGCGTCTAGCCATAGCTGACCGTGACTATCGCTTTTTCTATCGTTCTTCTCGAGGCCGTAGCTGGGACTTGTCGCGAGACGCTTGTCCTTGGGAATCCTTCGATTTCTTCGACTTCTTTCTGAGGAAGCGGAGTGGGTAAAATCAGGAACCTAACGAATTAGTTTTTTTCTTTCAACACATGTTCACTTCGTCAGTTTAGTTTAGTTAATTATCTCCAAGTGTTCGAGGATCATCTTTCTAAAGCCTGTATCCGGAAACGCTCTCGACTGGCCAGTGCACCGCCTCGCTAGGGAATTAGGGACACGAGGATCGGTCCTTCGTAATGACGCCCAGCCATCCCATCTTTGTTAGAGTAGTCGAGCTGGCGAGCCGAAAAAAAAGAGCATAGTCAAGCGATTCGCGTTCCGATTTCTCGGTGGTCGTTCGCCTTCCCCATAAAAGGTTCGGCTAAGATCGCCCCCCGTGCCCCTCGCGCCCCTCCGCTGCCCCTTCCAGCGAGTCCCCGCGGACGTACCATCAAGAAAAGGATACCACGTAGACGAGTTCTGGCCAGCCGGTGTCCCATATACCGGGCCTTTCACCTTTGGCGCGAATCGAGTCGACTCGCGCGAGCTCGAGATCTCTCGAGAGACCGTGCGATCTTTTTGCCACGCGGAGAAATTGGCGACCGGGGGCGCAAGGTGACGGAAGTCGCGCGGAAACGTCTTAGACGAGTCATAGCGTTTACAAGGTTTTCAGAGATTTCGAACTGGCTCGAATGCACTTCGCTCTGGACGCGATTTCTTCCGATGCCACCTTCTCTCCCATCCGTCAGGCCACCCAGGGTATTTCGTGTTCCGCAAGCGTGCGGTCGAGCGCATTGCTGCAACGGTCAACAGCGCGGCCGCGGATTCGAAGAATGAAAATAGTCGAACCGAGGCATTCGACTCGGTGAATGAAGTCACGCGATAAACACGATCGCGTAGGCTGTAAGCAGCGTGCTTTTGAGTATTCAGAAATCCTCCGGTTTCTCGTTACGCAACCGCCTGCTCCGATCGATCCATCGATCGTCAAGCCGGACGGCTGCCGCTCTATTCGCTTCGAAACGCACGAGAATCCTCAAGGATACAAGTGTCTTCGCATGCGCAGTCGAAATCGACGTTCTCGCATGAAACGCATTCGCATATCTTCCATTTATGGCCCAGAATGCACTGTGCCCATAATTCTAACAGCAGAGCGTTTCAATTAATAAGACAGCTGCAATGAAAGATTACAAGAATAGATCTCCTCGACTCTCTTCGTCTCAGCGTTCCAAGCATCGCATGGCTAGCCTCGGTTTTCGCTGGAAGAAGTCACAGGCGGACTACACGTTCGCTCTAATTCGGCCTTGAGTCTAATCCTCGTCATTGACCGCTGGTCACAGACCCCGGCTAACGTCCGTTGCAAATCATTCTCATTCGACTCGGCTGAAAAACTGGCGGCGCGACGAGCTGCTCGAAAGCTGCGGCTAACGATCATCCAGACTCTCGTTTGATAACTTTATCCACTGTTGAAAATCTACCATCTTCTTCGTCGCCACTTCAGTGCACAGCTCTAGCCGCTTAGAAACAGAATCTTCAGAAAAGTTGCGAACTTTCCAACACCAAGTGACAACTCGTGATTCCCTACTATTTAAAAGAGGAATCCTCAAATATCTCAGAGCCAAGCTCCAGCGCGAGGATTCCGCGCGTAACGCAGCGTCTATTCATAGGGCGTGTGGTCCTCGAGCAAGCAAACGCGCCCCAAGGTTCCCGATGCTAGTTCAAGGCTAACAGATATCAAGCGGAAGTCTGGCACTCTCTCTGTGTGTTTGGAATACATTACGATTTCGCCGTGGCCGTTCTTCCACTGGACGGGACCGCGTTAGACGTCTGGTTGGCCAGCTTGCACGGTGGTAACATAGGTTAGTGACACTAGCGAAGGTCGTGGCTAGCGCAGACAGTCTGAGTCAAGCGGAGCCGAGAGGAATTGAGTCATAGATCGTGACGTGATCTAATGGAGTTTACGCCAGCCGGTTAAAAATATACACCCAGTCAGCCCATAACTTCGCAGCTCCCGCAAAACACCGTCTCTCATCCATCATCGTTTCTCGCAGAGGCTTCTTGGTCCGCTGGTACATCGTGGAACAGATGATGCTCCCATTTGGGCAATTCTGCTGTTCAAAGAATGGATACAGTTTTCCTAGTTCCGCTCCCTGGAACCGCAAGAAAGTTTCGCCCGAAGTGGATTAAGTGGAATTTTCCAGTCGCTGATCAGACAAAGTTAGACGGTACGCGCTAACGCGTCGCGAGCCGTTTCGGGATTTCCTCGTTCCACGAGACCTTGCAGGATTCTTTTCACGCTCCACTGCGCTCCTCCACTGTCCAATATCGAGCCCGTTTTAGGAGGCCACGTTCGCGTGGATATTACCTTTCGACTCCGCCGTGGGTCCCGCGGAAATATTACCATTCCTCACCTGGACGTTCTATACCGCCGACCCACGTGTCGTAGAAAGTATCAAATTTTCAACGATCCCGCGCGATTTCTCGGGAACCGTAAAATCCGCTGGCCTGGTTTCGACCGATCGCCCCTCGGCTCAATTTCATCGCGCGCTTTCAATGCCCGTGTCAAACAATGAGTCAATTGGTGCAGCGGAAAAATAGATTGACTCACGCTCCTCGTGACTCACGGTCTCCGAGCGTGCAAGTTAAACGCTTCGACGAACCATCGAGCTTGGAAACACGTTATAATTTATTCTAGTGCCTAAGGAGCTTGTTTTCGCCGGCTTGTTATCGTCGCGGCTAGAAACGCGCTTCCGCCGTTCGCGGAAACGTCCGCGCGATAAAGCTGCGCTCGGGTCGCCGTGAATTATAGGACCTGCGAGGTCGAGCGATTAGGCGCGTTGCAAATGCCACTCGATTGCTTAGTCTGCGAGCGGGTGTTTACGTTGCGTCCACGAAAATACTCGCACCACGGTTCTGCGCGTCGACCGTCATCGTCCACCTACCGATACGCCTACTTTCAAGTCTTCTAACAGCCGTCCGCGGTTCAGAAAACGTCCCCATTGTACGTAACCATTCAAAGATCTGTCGCGAACGTTGCCGCGTCAGTTTTCCCTCGGGCAAGAACAAAGGATCGACGAAACTTTTTCGCAAAGGCCGAGGCGAATCGCGCGCGAGAGCGCGAGGAATAGAAGGCTCTGGAAACGTGGGCGGACGCCCGGCTGACGACACATCGTATCCCGTGGATCGCGTCTATCGCGATTGCATTAGCAGGCGCTCGTCAAGACTCGTCGCTCCCTTCCAGCACCAGCTTGCTAGACGTTCAAGGATAAAGATCTTTATTTAACGACCACTTTTTTACCGTCCACCGTTAGAGGTGGCAGACGGTCAAACAACCATTGAGGACACTTACAATTAGACGATAGCGTTCTAACCGCCAAGGTTGGGTCGAGAATCCTTTCGACCGGAGACGATCGTGGGCCCTGGCGCGAGCGGAACGATAGCCATTCAAGGATACGATTAGCACTTGGTTACGTGAGCTATTCAAACGGCCATTTCAGCCTCGGAGGAACATTCTGTGGACGTTGAACAGGCTCTGCGGTAGCGGACGCTTGGTACATTATCGCGAAGGAATGACGGGCGAATTAGAGCTCATGGTTTTTGTTAGCAGGCGGTGGAGATTAGTCGGTGGTAAAATATGGCGCATGTTTTGTTGCCAATATCGTTAGAGCCTACAGACGACAAAATCCGCTTTAGACGGCGACGGACCTTGGCCACGTCGGCCGTAGACGACGGAGAGGAACCCGAGACTTTGCCGATCGCGGTTTCTAATCGCAATCACGACCTCGTCACCGTCAATTAAATGATTGACCCGCTGTTGAAGCGAATTCGAGACGGGGCAGGGAGAGCCAATCCTGTTGCATCTGCAAACTTCTGCTTGTTAATACAATTACGGATACTGCTAAAAGCGAGACGCCCAGAGGGTCCAGCGCTGTGTCAGAGCGATAGAGGAGACGCCAGTCGATGAGTTTTCGCGTTGTTAGGGAGACGAGGAGCGGCGAGATGCTAAGGGTCGGTTAGCGTAGTTCGCGGTAATAGACCGCGTCACAGAGAGCAAAATCAAGGCCGTCTCGGGAGGAAATAATCTTGATTGAGTAGAATGAGCCGGCGGCCTTAACTTTTGCTTTCTAATGGCAGGGTCGCAGACGGTCGCTCGGAACTAGGCTCGTTAGAACGATCAAGGATCCTTATTATTCCGGCTTAGTTGCGCAACTCGCCTGTAACGCTCGCTCGCACACCGGTTCTCAGCACAGGTTATGTAAGCATCTAAGTGTGCCTGAACGGCTGCAAACGACGGCGAATTTTAAATGCCACCTGGATTTCTCGAGTCTCTCAGATTGTCGGATAAAATATCGCGCATCGTTCCATGTTTTCCTGAATTATTTGCTTGGGAAACTCGTAGATCGTATATCTCGAGCGTATTTTACAGTAATAAGGTACTTGGGATTTTTTTTCACTTTTCCAGAAATATTAGAAATATTCTCCGCTGCAGAAATCCGTGTCTACCGTGTCAACAACCCTTTCACTCTTCTCATCTCTGATATTGGCTCCCAGTGACGTTCGTTCTGTCCCCGTGCCGCGTGAAATATGGAGGAACTATTCTTTCGCGTATTCACAAGTTTTCCAATATTTATTTTCTCAATTCCATTCACCATTGGTTAATTAATCCAGGATATATTTCCCCACAACCTTTATTAAGGGGACATACTCATTAAAACTACAGGGAATTTTTTTTCATAACCTTAAAGAATGAATAAATAAAGATCATAAAGTTTTCTTACTGAAAGTTGTGTACTTTTTTGAAAAAAGAAACATCCTAAAGATTACCTATTTTTCGAGCGATTTGATGAGAATGTACCCTTAATATCGAGAAGCATCGTTCTGATTTCCTTCAACTCGAGGATCATAGGTCGTATTCGCTTCGAATTTACCGTAATTTCGCGAACTTACGGGGGAATTAAAATCACGAGGCGACTAGATAACGCGGAGGAACAAAAGACCGCGGCCCGCGGCTGGCTTTGAATTTTAAAACGCAGAGAAACGTCCGGCCGACCGACCGGTTTGCAGTCAGAAATAAAGAGGTAAACAAACGGACGGAAATAGCGGGCCGGGTTGTTCCCATTACCATTATTGTGAGAACGTAATTATTCATTTCGACGTTTCAAAGGCCGACTTATCCGTCGCGTGAAAATAAAAATCAACGCCGGCCGCGTGATTTGAATCGAACTGACGCTCCGCGCCTATTTCCACGCGCAGCTAGGTAATTACTGCTCGCAATAAATCGCAGCAATTGTCAGACCAGATGCTGCAGTTTTCGCGGCAAACCTTCGTCTCGATATCTCATCAAACTATTCGACGTTTAGATCCTCGCAATCGAGCCGAACGGTAGCTACCCCAAGTGCTTCTTCTAACGCCAGGTAAATAGCAGATGTTCCCATCGTATGAACCACCCTGTACACTGTCATCCAAATGTTTTGCCGCCGCTTGGTCCAAAGCGCGCGACAAAACTTCTGAAAACGATGGAACATCATTGAACGAGCGTGTCGCAATAACCGGTTCCAGGGAATCCGAAAAATATTTCCTCCGTTGTTAAAAACAATTATTTTTTGCGGTAAAAAGTGTCATTAGGCGTGTCGGAGTTTAAGAAAAACACCATAACAAGGCTTCGTGCTATTCGAATATATGAACGCGAGATGCGCAACTGCGAGGAATATCAGCGTCCCGATGCGAATTCCTGGAGAGCACGTGATTAACATGAAGGGAACTCGGAAACAGGAAACAGGAAGAGGGACGAGCAGCTTGCGGTCGCCCAGCCGCGACGTCGCCCTTCCAGCTGATCTTGGCCAACTTTTCCGCGCAGCTTGACTGTCTCTGGGTCGTTCTGTTCCAGTTCTAACGCTCGTCGCGCTTGGGAACCCGTCGATAGAGGCCACGGCTCGAACTTGACCAAAATTTTAGGCACGAAGCCAGTCTAACGTCTAACGTTTCCTACAGCCGACGACCGTGGAGGACGCTTTCTAATGGCACAGCGCGGCGTATTCATTACCAAGGTCTGAGCGAAGACAGTGACCTCGCGGCGGAAGAAGCAGGCTTCTACGTGGCGTGGTTTGGACAGGAATCGTTCTTCTGGTACCCTCTCCTCTGACATTATCGCCTAACCTGAATTCCAGAGAAACTTTGGACCCGCCTTCGGTGTGTTCGCGATTGACGCTTCATCTCTGCTGGCTTAGTCGCTGAATTATTTAAGATCACTTCACCAGATACACCTTCGCGCCGAATCAAAAGCATCCAGAGAAAGAAGCATCAGGCTTTTAACGTTTTTGAAACTGCTGGCGTAAGAAGCTTTTTTTCACGATCTAAGGGTGATGTCATGACGTGGAAACCCAGTCAACTTCGTCAGAGGTCGCAGTATAAATATCAGCCTCGCCGTACCACCACCATCGTTATGTTCTTATAAAAAGTTGAACAGGAACTTGTGATGCAAACTCCGTTCGTTTCCGCCGTCCTCCCGAAATTTCGCGGCTCATGAATTATAGCGAAAAGGAAGGAACGAATTGCTCAACAGTGCCAGTGACGTATTCATCGCGGGAACGGTTGGAAACTCGTCCCATCATCGTCCCTCCTTGGACGGCCATGTATTATTCCGTAGAAACTCGAGGCGTTAAAGTTCCTCCGCCGGGTGGACGAGGCTAACGCCAGGCAACTTCGTCGATAAAATACGGAGAGGCGAGCGTGAATAATTAAGCCGTGACCTCATGCCGGAATTGTCGAGGAGGATGATCCCTAGCTAGGCCCGAGCGTTGCCAGTCTTTTTTTAGAGCCGGTGTATCAAATCCGCGGATCTGGCTTTCACGAGGAGGGGGACTCGTTAGCGTGTAGAACCGGCCTAGCCGCGAATAGGTGGAACTTAGTTCTCCGCTGTTTAGTGGGACGCCATAAACCAGTCGGCCGTTATGCCGGGCGTACGCGGCCGTATACCGTTAGTGGAGGAATAGTGGTTAGCGAACGGGGCAGTGGCCAGGTAGCGCCCGGGCGTATTATGCCCGCGTCTCTCGTATAATACCCGAAAGCAATCTGCGTCGGAGAGAGGTCACCGAGACAAAGACCAAAGATGGCCCGCCGCGATACTCGGCCGCCAGCTTTGCGCCATTACGTTCCTCCTCCTTGCACGGCGATTCTCCGATTCCTGCCCCGGGGAGGACTGTTGTTAACCTTCCCGCCGGTGCCCGGCTCCTTCGATATCGTCCATCCCCTTGACATCTTCCTTATTGTCTCCCCTGTAATCGTCCGCTTCCTTCCACCCGGATAGAAAATCTTCGGGACGCACAGTCCGCCGCCCCCCCTATCGCCGGACCATCTTCCACTGCTTCTAAGTTCGTTGTCCCCGAGCTCCGGGGGTCTCGGTCATCCTTCCCCGGGATTTACCGACGTAGCTTGCAATTAACACGTAGCAACGCCAGCTTTTTCCGCTCGATTCGAGGAATAACGACGCTGGATAGCGTCTAGACTGGAGAGGGAGGGTTGGAGCAAGGGCGCGCGTGAATTTATGCGGGGATTAATGGAAAATAGAACAGCCGGCGACCGGAGAAATAGAAACAGAAGGGCTAATCTGAGAATGGTAGCAAGGCGGCCGCATCGGAATGAGTTTTTAAATTGAATTCTCAAACATTGCCCGCGCGACCGGCCGCCTGCCGAGGAGCTTTAATTAAATGACGCCGCGCGGACTTTTTCCACGACGCTCCGGCTGCGGTGCTCGCCTTTTTCGCGGCTGGGAGAAGCTTCTCAGAAGTTAACGGTTTTGTGAGAGCCTGTGGAAGAACAATGGACGATCGGGTGGCGAAAAACGAGTGGTCAGGCGAAACGACTAGTCGATGGTAATTCCAATTATCGGAACTAACTCGCGGGACGCGGCGCGTTCACGCGGAACGCTCGATAACGAGCCACAAACATTCGAGCGGAGTGAATGGCGTCGTTGTAAACGCTTCGGAGGCATGCAACCAGACGCCCATGTAACGTAAACACGACTCTAACTGCAAAAAAAAAGGCCAATTCCACGACGCTCGGCGACGACCACGGCGAGTAATCGCGTCGCGCTGACAGAGAGAAGTTCTTCGAAATTTTATCGCATAGAAAGCCCCGTCAAGTTAAACGACAATTTGGCGTAGAGCTTTGTTTTCGACGGCAGCCGAACTGTCGCGTCGATTCTTTTAAAGGGCATCGTCGAACCCTCGCCGCCCCGATGTCGAGTGTAATTCGGTAAAATATCTGTTCGAGGACACTCGACGCTTTTCACGCGTCGACTCGCCGAGTGGCCGACTCTCGTGCACGTTCAACAGAGATTGATATTCATCGAGGGTTCTTGAAAACGTATTAAGCCGGTCGGTGATTCGGGAACTCGCACGGAAGGAAATTGAAAAGCGCTGGGGAACAAATGAGGCGCCACGCGCGTCCGCTCGGCTTCCTATCGAAATATCGCCTCGCGGATCGACGATTTAATCCCGCGATTCAATTAAACCGAATCCGTCCAACGCGTCGCGTTATCGAAGCCAATGGCGCTCGATCATTACGCGGAGCTGACTTTCTGACAAATCGTTGGCTCCAGGCAGGTGATATTTCGTACCTCTTCTAAGTCGAGCTTCGGAAACTTCTATAGTCTGTTAAGAATCCTCTGCGAAGTTGAGAATGTCCATGCGGGAACTTGGAACCTAAACAACCTTTGGACACCTTACTATTTTAACTTCGATTTGAGAATATTAAATTGCACCGATCAAGGTTGTATTTTGTAATCGAATGGACTTGGTTCTTCCTCAGGGTTCCTCTACGCCTCCTCAGCTCCGCGCATCAGTTATCTCGCGAAGGGGGGTTGGTTGAGAAATCCCAGGAGTCGATTCCGTTCTCAGGGCCGCCGATCAATCTTCTTCTCGGCGAATATTGCTGGAAACGGACGGACGCGATCACGGAAAGGGGGAAGCGTGTATCGTCGAACTATAATGAGCGTCGCTCGCTGAATCCGCTACTAGATTTATTTCGGGCCCGCTTTTATTATAAAGGTCAAGCGAATTCGCTCACGGCGAATCGGCGAATCTCTCTCGGCCGCTGTTTCCTCGAATCGCCGGCTCCCATAAATGTTGCATGAGTGGCCAAAGCAGCAACCGGGCATTAATAATTTAAGTCTCACGGCGAAAGGAACGCGGACGCGCTCTCCGCTTCCAGCGGCCGTGAATGAAAGCCTCCCGTTGGTTCGTTGGACCAATCGAGAGCCGCCCGATTTTCCCGCTGTTCCAACGGGAACAGATTATTTCGTCCCCCCAGAAATAAATTTTCCACGCTGCCCTTCCGCGGTGCCCTGCGTTTACGTATTCCACCGCCGCGAATGCAAATGCGCTCGATTCGTTTCGCGTAATCCACGGGACTCTCTCGCACAGGCGGAATAAAATTGCCCGTTCGATTGCCAACGCTCGATTTTCGGGAGCTGGCGCCCTTGCGCGTGCGTGATCGGATACCGATCAAAGCAGATACCGTAGGAGGGTAAATACTGGTGCGGAAGGTAAAGGATGCTAATTCTAAACCGTGCCAGGCATGAAGCCTTTGTGTTGCTTCGAAGTCTCACGCGTTGGATACAGTCCCAGGTCATGCGAGCCGAATCAATTGCTCCGATTGCGGTATAGCTATAGCGGAACGATGATCGTTGAATGGAGTCCCTTGCCACGTATATCAGATATCTTCAGTGAGTCATAGCTGATAGAACTCTGATCGTCTAGCAATAAGTTGACAAGATGAAGTATAATGAAGTTTCAAACCGTGCTATTTTTCTGATTCCATTTCAGACTCGTAGGTGTACACCTATGGCGATGTTAACGTCTGAAAGTGCTGGAAAGGGCACGATCTGTAGAGCCCTGAATCCTTGAGAACCTGGCTACTCAGCAGCCACAGATATGTCGCAGTTTCGAAGCTTGCGCGCACTCTGTTTGCACGAAGCTGGTCATTGAAATAATATTGACATAGTACCAGCGAACGGACAGAGACTTCCTTGTGGCTCGTAGTCGAGATAACAGCTAATCTCTATCATAGTCTGGAACGCCTCGCGAGCGCACGGCAAACAAGCCTTATCGTCCGTCGCGGCCGCTACGTCACCCGATAAACCAGACCCGCGCCATTTCGCACTGGAAACCTAAATCCGCGGAGCGGATAGTTTCGCAGCCCGTTGCGCCCGCGTCCACAGCTAACCAGAAACGGCGCGGCCCGGATCGATAGCGTCGCTTTCCATTTTCCGCAGGGGGAAAGAATTATTGCCGCCTCCTTTTTCCCACTTGCAACGATTGGAATCGCTAAATCCTGCGACCCGGACAAGGCAGATAAGTCGGGAGCGAGTGGCAGGCAGGGCCCGATCGATTTGACAACCGCCTTTTTGCGCTGACTCGGGAGCCTTGCAAGTCGATTAGACTGCAACGATATGATATCTTTAGATAACAGTCCCACAACGCATGGCGGATCTGACGAGGTGGCGTGGACTTGGAGCGGAAGATGGGCTGAATAGTTTAAGAAACTGAGCTGCAACGTTCTGGGCCGAGCCTTTAGCGAGACTCTCGGCGAAGTGTTTCGGGGGATTTCGCGTGTTCCGTGTCGAGGCGTGTTGCGTGAGCCCGCGGCTCGGCAGGAGCGCGTGAAATGGGAATCGCGAGGGGGGCACAGAGTGGACCGACGCGACGCTGCAATAAAACACGGGAGGGCTATAATCACGATTGCACGAAGATACCTAGCGACTCGCTGGAGCGGGCAGCGCGAGCCCGCACGGACACGCCGCGCGCACCGCCGAAAACTTTTTCCACCCGCCCCCGTGCCCCTCTGCTCCGCAGCGTGTTCTTGGCCAATGCCCCCCTCGGCCGAGGCAGATCTCTTCCCTCTCTCGTTTCCATTCTATGCGCTTCCTCCTTTCTCTTCCTCCCCTGCGGAGAGGACTTTTTGTCTTGGCCCGGGTTTCGTGCCACCGCTGCACGACCGCGCTGCATTTCCGTCATGCACGCTCCGTGGATCCCGTCGAAAACAGCGTGATTTCCTTGGGCCTCCTCCCCCCAGCCCCCGCGCCCTGTTCCTCTCCCCGCCGAGCAGGAGGCATTGACTCCTGCCGGGAGAGCACATATCACGAAACCGAGCCGAACGGCGATCTAGAAGTCGTTGCATCTGCCCCCGGGCACTTCCCCTGGAATCGACTCCCGAGCCTCCGCCTTCTCCCCCGGGATCAATCCGATCGACTCGCTTAGACGGGTGGAGCTTAACCCGCGAGGATGATCGCGAGCGAAGCGTAAGGACTCAGGGGAGGACGGCGCGCCGGCGAGGGAATCATAATTTCCACGAGATCGCGCGACGAGATAGGCGAATCGTACGTGATACTTATCGCGAGTCCCCTGTCAAAGGCAAAAGGAACGGAGGAAGAGGAGGATTCCTCGTTGCTCAGGCTCGGGGCTCGGCACCGCCGGACGAGCAGCAGCAACGGCAGCAACATCAACCGGCATTACCGCAGCCCCCTGCCCCGTCCTTTGCCCTGAGCCTCTTCTTTATGTGCGTACCTACTCCTCTTCCACGTTCGTTCGCCTATCCGTCTCCCTCTCTCTCTCCCCCGACGGCCAACGAGCCCGTCCTATCGTGACTCTCATCCCTCCGCGGCAGGCCGGGGCGAAGAAGTTGTCTCTCGGTTCCCAAGTCGAGTTATGCCTACAAGAGAGGGAACAACTACCGCGAAATAACCGACTATCCGAAGGGGCCGACGGTAAATAACTATAATTTCTTTCGGACCCGGCCACGGGGGTTGAGCTGGCCTGGCCAGCGCGCGTATGGAACAGCGGCGCGATAGGAGGACGCGCGCGGGAGGGGAGCAGCGTCGAGGAAGGCGAACACGCGTAGTCCAGGCTCCCTGGCAAGAAGAGGAAGAAGAAGGGAAGGAAGAACGGGCCGAAGAAGACTGCGAGAGGAAAAGGCAACGCCAGAGAGGAACCGGCGGAGGGGGCAGGGGGAGAGAAGGAGAGGAGAAGAGCGGTTAGGTCCCGCGAGGCTGACCAGAAGAACCAGAGGACGAGGGGAGGGGATGAAAGCGGGCCCAGGCGAGTGCAACGACCCCTTCTGCTAGGTCAGCCACCCCGCGGACGAGGCAACAAGCGAGCGGACCGGACGAGAACCGACGGACGGGTGGTCGGCCGGACATACGGATGGACAGATGTACAGACGAATGGACTGTCCGATGGACGAACTCGGGGAATCGTGTAATCGCGCGTCCAGAATCGCGGACGCCTTCTCTCGCGATCCTTCTTCGCTTCCAAGGTAGGGCCCTTTTCGGTGACAGAGTCCTCTAGCGATAAGCAGCCACTCTGCGATGGAGGTGTCTTGCCTAGGTGTACGGTTGATGAGAGACTCGAGGTATAAATTTCAAGCGACTGGATGCATCTCGAGTACCTAGGTAAATGCGGGGAATACGACTAATACGTCGCTGTGGAATCTGTGCTACGCACCACTTTTCAGGCTTCTCGAACATTGCAAGCTTTCAGCTTTTTTCGATCACTGAAAACTTGCAGACTTTGTCGCCCCTGCAGCCAGTTCGCCAGGCATTTGCGGTGTTCCTTGGTGCTGGCAGGAGTGCGATGGGAAACAAATTTGTTTCGATATTTCCCTTTTCGATGAGAGGACCGCTACGGAAAGCAACGGCGCGCGGAGCGGTGAACCTCGAAGGATGCTGGTGTATCGAGTTACAGGGCTTTCCTGGGTCCATGTTTCAAGATCGAAATGGAATTTCGCGCGTGTGCAAGTGGAACAAAGAGCTCGACGAGGAGAGTGCCGCTCTCCCCGATGCACTTATTGGTTTCCGCTCGACAGAAGTCGGCGGCATAAAGCTCGGCTATGATATTGGAAACGAAGGGGAAACCTACCGAGAATAGGAAACACAATGCACAGAGTCGCGGCGTCGAGAAACGTTGCCGCAATACGATCTAAAAGATCGATCGTCTTGCATTTACCTACGCGTTTCACTTTGCACTGCTGGAATCGAGAGGTGTTGTCTGACCGGTGCGTTGCTCAAGGTACAAACTACTTACGATCAGCCGCCTTCGCGGCAAACTCGCGGTTAACCTTTAGAGTGCCGGGATTTTTTCATTGAAATTGTAAATTTTATTTACTTAAAATTTATGCATATATACCACCAAAATGACCGGCAAAATATCCAAATTCTTGGGTGGCCACTATAGTGGCCAGCCCGGCCGCGAACGGTATGGCATATACTGGAATTTTTAAAATTGGAACTTTAATGTTTCTAAGGGTTTTTGATATCGCTTAGAAATAAGTTCAATTTTTTAAATTTTCAGTGGCCACTATGGTGGCCAGCCCGACCCTCTAAAGGTTAAAGACGATGTTCGTGGTTTACGCTTCCATTGCGCAACGAAGAAAGTCGTTACCACTTTTAGAGAAGTGTTACATTCAATTTACTAATCTGTAAAGAAAGATTAGATACCACTTCTGCAGTACGATGCAGTGCAGCGGCGCAAACAGAAGGGGGCGGCAGCTATGTGGCCCTGGCACTCCCCAAAGAAAAAAGAAAAAGGATATTAATGTAACCACGACTTGAAGTAATTCAAGAGGTTCGTGAAAAGAAAAGAAAACTGGATTTTATTCTTCAAATTAACTTTTATAATGACCTGATGAATTTGATTAACTTTGCATTAAAAATATTTTTATCCGTTCAACTCGGTCCCCCTCCCCCAAGAGTAAATCCTAAATCCACACCGAATCATTGTTCACACCGTCACTTCTGGTTGAATATTCCACGACCCACTGACGAAGAATCAAATTCGTAACACTTGCATGAAATGTATTTTAATGACAACCACCGAACAATGGGGAAACCTTGCGGAATTTGTCACCGGCCATAAAGTTCCTCGTGAATCACTCTGAGGATTCGAATATAGGCGCGTGCCTTGAAAGATGGAAGGCCGCGCGGCACTTTCTTCGCGACGTTGGCAAGTGTGTCGAATAATTTAAAAAAAAATTGATGGAGGAAGGTCGGCCGACCAAGTCGACCGCAGGGAATCGCTCGCTGTCCGATCGGAAATGTTACGAGGGAAAACGAGAGGAGGCGGAAAAGCGTGTCGATTCGTTCACCGAATACCCACCCCTTCGATGCACGCCATGTTAAATCCTTTTAATATCAACGAGCTCGTGTGCCGCGCCCATGTAAACAGGTGTACAGAACGACGCACGGCAGCTCGGGCGGGTAGCATCCTTCCGAAAGAGAGCATCGCGACGTGCACCGGCAATTTGCACGGCTATACCTTATGTATCGTAGCAGCTTGCACAGGACGAGCAATCGAGGAGCGCGTCCCTCGCCTGCGTCGTCCTAACTTGCCTCCGAACACTGTCCACAGTCTACTTACACGGTTCTCAAAACTTTTCTTACAAGAACTGCTGTGGCAACTGTTACAGTTTCCTTTGTATACTTTATTTCTGTAGACACATCTAGTAGACACGTCTAGTAGATACTAGCGATAAGGGTAACACTGATTATCTGGTAGAGGAAGGGCTGCAATTTAACTTCCCTTAAGGGGATGATACTAGACGGCTAAAATCAACGGTTCCTTTTGGGTTGGATTGAAGGACGACTAATAATTCACACTATTTGCACGTTTTACAATACTTTATAGTGTATATAACACGCATTTTAAGACCAGGAAACCTGAAAAATATTAAAATTTAAAGGAATTACAAAACGTCAAAGTGGGCGCTGCGCAATGCACGCGTAAAAACGGTGAACATCATAAGTCGAGAACGGATTAATATTTTTAGTTGAAAACACTTTTCTCCACAATGTGGAAATCGGTCGAAAATTTTTAATAAAAATTCACGGAGTTATACAACAAATATCACCTTTAAGGATTTAACTGAAGTAATCTTGTGATAAATGTTGTCTTAAATGTTGTTAAAGTTATGCGATCTTATTGAGTGTGTTCCACATTGTGGAGAAAAGTGTTTTGTTGGTTCAGTTAAAATTTCAACAAAAAATATCGTTCCGTTCTCGAGTTACGGTGTTCATCGTCTTGAGAAACATAGTTTTGAGAAAAACGGTTTTAAAGCCTGCCGCTGCGTGTTTACCTGCATTGGCCCGCCCGTTACATTTTACGCTGTAACTCTCGCAATTTTTCGAATTTTTAAATGAAATGTTTTTTTAAAATGCTTCTAAGATTTGTGGCTATCGTAAACAATCGATTTTTTTTCCGATTTTTTAACCCCGAGAAACTTGGTATGAAATATACATGTGCTTTAAAAATGGAAATGCTGACTGGTAAACATTTGAACGTTCTTCTGTAGTTTTCAAGTAATATTAGTCTTAAAAAGTGACGTAATCCAATTTCAAGGTGTGATTCCTGGTTGTTACATTCGTAGTTTCCCGCGGAACCAATAACAACTAAAATTAAAACACAATTATTAAATTGGTGACCGAAAAACGGTGATTATTTTACGAAAAATTCGATCATGTTTGTGCGCTACTAAAAATCCGCGACTTTTAATTTTTTTATAAAAATCTCGAATTTTTACGGACCATATCAGAGGTTTCGCAAGAAATAGCACATGTTTCATACATCCAGTAATTTTTTCAAGACGATCTGAGCCTCCGGTCATTCGCAACTAGGCGAAAACCAAGAGAAAAAAAGATTCGAGAAAAACGCGTTTAAAGTTTCTGGGCAAAAGCGACGCTGTAGGTTGGCGCTTAACCCTTTTAGCTGCTAAATCACTAATTTTGGAAATTTTAATATAAACCAAGCGGCATTTTATTCAGAAAAGATAGTACTTTCGGAAAATGCAATAAAAAAGAATCGATTTTTCGTCTGCCTAATCCCCTTAACATCATGGCATCTCTGCAACCTTCCGTCACACCTTGTCGAGTTTGTCGAGCCTGCCGATACCAATCGGCTCGTTACAGCGCGAGGAATCGATTAGTTACGATCGGCAGGAACCGTCCACTTTTTCACATCCACCCATTCTTTTCCTGGTTCCCTCGCCAGTCCGCCAAGACAGCTCCCCTGTTCTCGCAAACCCGGGAATCCTTTTTGTTAAACGGCGTGCCCGTGGAAAAAACTTGGCGAGTCCCTGGGACCACCAATAACGTTCCAGCGAAAGAGGAAAGTTGAGAATTTCTCTCAGAGCCTTCATAGATCACTCCGCAATCCATTCCAGCTAGAATTTTGCTAATGACAGCGTTGTTGCACTAATAATAATTCCAAGCAGTGCCCTTCCATGGAGGCTAAGCACACACAGCGACGAGACGCGAACGCTAGTTGGCACCGTGTCGGTGGCGATCAACGTGCCGTGCAGTTGCAACGGGAAACAGCCGCGAGGAGAGCGAGAGAGAAGGAGAGAGCCAATGGCAAGGCGCCAGATAAGAGAACTCGCCGGATGAAAAAGTTATAAATAAGCGTTGCGTTCAACGACGTATTCGTTTGCTAATGCAAATACAGTGGCCGAGGTGGATCTTCTGACACCGATCGCAGGGGCCAATTAACTCATCGCGGTGCCGTCCACCCTCCGCCACCTCGAAATCCTCGAACCCCCGTTGCGGAATCGAATGGTGCGTCCTCCGATCGGCAGCGTCACATTCCAGATCGATTTCACGCGTGCAATCGAGCCCACCCCGCGAGGCAGGCGAGTGGATCTGTATGCTCGACGATTCGGGCGAGCGCGATGCTGCAGTTTTATTTCTGGGGCAGTTTGTGCCGTGCCCGAGGTTTTTAATAATAGGCCAGTGTTACTACGGCTGGGCTGGAGCGAAATAGTGCAGCGCCGCTTGTAAATCAGCCGAGTTTCTCCGCTGGAAATATGGGCCACAAATGCGGCGTTATCAGCGATCAAACACGCGTCTGCAATCCTCGGCGCTGATAATGGAAACCGCACGAGCGACGTGGAAAGTTTTCGACTAGCTAGACATCTCGACGCGATGCTTTTCGCGCTGATGTTCGTTCGAGAAGGAAGAGTTCTCCAAGCGAGAACCTGGCGAGCGTTCGCGGGTACAGGATCGCGGGCGGATTCTCTGCGGGGAAAAACGAGATTCCGCGGAGATCCGTGCAGAGAGCTTTAAAAGGCCGACGAAACGATAACAACAGCCACGGGGATTCGAAAATAGCATTCCCGCATTCGATCCAAAAACAGTTCCACCGAATTCTATTCCCGTCGCGGGCCAGTCGCGTTTATCTATCGATCGCGATCGCCGCCGACGCGGAGCAAGCAACGTCCTGGTAGCCAAATATTTCTCGAGACCGCGTCCAAACAGAGAGGGACGACGCGCGCGTCTATGGCGGTCGGTGCAGAGGTTAAGAGGGAAAAAACGAGAGGCGAAGGAGAGGAGGGACCGTCGGAGCGAATCTTAGACGGTGGCGGTGGAACGCGAGGCGGAACGAGGAGAAATTGGGACACTTAGGCTGGAGCGGCCGATTAAGGTCTAAGGCAATTGCAGCACGGCTGCAGCGCGACACTGCTCCAGTTCGAGTCAGATAGACGAATATTCTTCAAGGATGCACAGTGCTGGCCAAAGAGATTCAGTCGCCACGCGTTACGGCCTAAAGAATCTCCGTTTCTGACGACGAGTCACGTTCTACGAGATTCCTGATAACATTCATAGAAGTAGCCGCGGAACCACTTCGCCGAGTCGTGAAATTTAATTAAGCTACCACGTAAAAATATTGAAACAGCGAGGCAGGAGACGCTGGAATAGCAAAGACGGAGTGAAAGCACAGAGGCGGGAGTGGAAGTTGCAGGCAAAGACGAAGTCGCCTAGCAGGGGCTAAGTTGTATGGGCGAGGGGTCGAGGCGGAGGACGAGGGGGCAAGAAACTGTCGGTGGGCGGTGTGGCAGCGGGCAACGGTGACTGCCAGGGCTCCGGAGAAGAGCAAGGGGAACCCGCCAATGACGGCAGCATAGGGGCAATGGAGGGCAACGCACCCAGTCAGCCTTGGCATGAATTGAGTCTAGCAATGCGAAAGTAAGGTTAGCAGGCGCATTAGCGCCGCGTCCAGCTAGTTCTCCCCGCTTGCACTCTTGCAGCCCGAGTGCATCTCTGTCTTTCAACGGCGGTCTCGCCGGGATTTTTATCTCTCGCGGGGCCCCTCGAATCGCCGCGCTCTCGGGCCCCGAGGACCGATTGGCCCACGGTTCTCCGTGCCGGTGCCGGGCGACCGGCGGTGAGAACGCCGAAATTCGTTTCTATAGGCAATTTAGGGAATTGGCGGAATCCTCGTGGAAAATTGAGATACACTCGTGCTGGCACGCAACACGCCACGGCTTGGCAAGTGTCTTTTTTTTTTAAGGGGCCTATCGATCTGGCCGTAGGATACGCCGCGGTTCCCTCGAGTTTATCACCGTTGCTGAAGGAACCTGGCACCACGGCGAACTCTTCACGTTGAACCGAGCCTCGATTAATCTTCGAAGTTTCCGAGCAACGACTACCGATCCGCAGATGCCTCCCCCGTTTTTGCGCGGGGCCTCGCGTGACTCCGCCGCGGAAGCGTACCTGGGTAGCGGAAATAATTACCCCTATTTGCCCGGCAGTTGCTCGAGCGCAGGCGGTCCTCGCCGAAACAGCATCTTCCTTGAAACTTAGCTGAAATTACGACGTCCAGGGGCCGAAAATCGTGGCCGCAACAACGCCGAGAGCTCTCTGATAACTACTCCTTTCTTGACGGGGGAATCGTTATAATAATAGAGGAGCGAGATGGCCGAGATCGGGATCCTCCCCGATTCGCTGTGCCACTTCGCGGGGCGCGATAAAATCGTCGGGGTTGTCTCTTTAGAGAGGGTCTTGAAATGCCAAAGTGGACGCGTTATGCAGATTTCGCGTTATACGGAGCCTTGAGTAATCGGTACGAGAGGCGTTGCAACGTAGCCAGGAGCCGATCGGCCGCTCTTGCGACACAGTCGCCTCGCTAGCTAGGACATAAATTATTCATGCTCGTAAAGAACTCAGCCTTGCGATTCCTTGCGAGATCCGACCGCGGCAATAACGTTACCTGTGCGTGTCGTAAATTTTCCCTGAAAATACCGCGAATGCAGGTCATGGAAATTCGGCTGGATAGGAAAAGATTGGAATCCGCCTGGCGGAGTAAAGGTCGCGATTCGAGAGGCCGCCGATGCAGCCGATGCAGGCGGTGCAGGCGATCGCGGCGGAAAAAGAGCTGGGCGGCATGCAGCGGACGCGGTGCAGCCGAGAGGGGAGCGTGGAACGTCATCGTGGGGAGAGGTGGTGGAACGTGCAGAGAAAGAGAGGAGACGCGAGCAGGATGGATAAGCCGAGAGGAACGGAGAGGAGAGGATCGCGACGTCGACGAACGCGTAGGATGGAGGAGGAGGATGGTACCGCGACTCGAACGTGGAACAAAGTGCAACGAACGATGGTGGGGGCAGTTGCAGGCGGTGGTAGGGGTGGCGCGCCGCTTTTGAAAAAACCGCAAAGCTTTAAGAAGGCGCGCGCCAACCCCCCACCCTCGAGTACTACGCGGGCAACTAGCGGCCGACATAGACAAGGCTCGCGCCTACTATTGCTGGAAAATAGTATGGGCCGCGACGTCGGAGATCGCGGCGGAAAATCGTCGGGAAAATCGGCCTGCGTTAGTGTTCCTTCGGTGGAAGAGCGGTCGGATTCGAGGCTGCCCGTTTTCGACAATTATTTTGGGCGAGATGGGACAGCAAGGCCTCGAAGCATCGTTGTTGGGAAATTAAAGAAATCGGTGCATCAGGAAAATTCGGAAAAGAAAACCGGTTGGCTTAGAGACAGGACCTCCTTGAAGGGTGGAACTTGGTTGAGCCGAATTTACAAAATCGGTTTATTGCATCATGAATTTCGTAAAGAAGGGTGGATTTGCTGGGATTGATCGTTTAGCTAAGCAGAATTTGGAGAACCTCGTGAACACGGTTTTTCCGTAAAATCTTCAAATACATCTTTAGGAAAATTCGAGGACAGAAATCGATCTCCATCGAATTGAATGCTCCAGGAAGAAGGGCGCCTTCTGATCTTCCAAGAAGCGTTTGCCTAAACTGAATTTGGAGTATCTGTGAACACAGTTCAGCGTTAAAACTCGTCAGCGTCGAGAAAATTCATTTCCCGCGGGATTATTTAGCGTGGATGTCCCGACGACCAGGAATTTCGAAGCAATTCCCGAGAAGCTCCCTCGGCGTGGACAAAATCGAGAGACCCCGCCGGGGAAACAGGACTTTCGATTAAGCACGATCAAAAGTGGCGATCGAAAACGCTGCCTCCACTGTGCCGACGTGACTCCACCCTCCCACGGTCCTCCTTACGATCGGATTTCGTGGAAATTCAATTACCATCTCCGGGATCGGGCACGCACCGCTGGCACTCGGAAAACGGCGAGAAGGTCGAGTCCTTATGGCCAGTCACCAGAAGGAAATTGAATTCCCCGTATCTCCGGCGCTCTCTCGTCGATCTTCGCGTCGTTCTCGCGAAATAACACCGCCATCCAGCGAGGGAACTGTGTGCCCAGTGACGAAGTGCGTGCCCGCCATAATCCGCGGGAATATTTCTCGATCGGGGAATTAATTTTTCCAGCCATTACGCCATGTACGATTTATTGTACCCACCACTGGTCAGTCGCGTAGAAATATCACGCGAATCGGTCCGTGCGTGGAGATTTACGGGTTCGTTGCGCGAGCACGGCAACCGTTTAACAGCCCTCGTATGATTTATCGGGAAACCTTCGCCGTATTATAATTCCAGGGGGTTGAAAGGGGCGGGCGCTTGCGTTCGATTGACGGGTAATTTATCGCGCGACCAAACTTCCCCAATAGCTTGTTCTGGGCGCGGACAAAGTGTCCAAAAAATACCCCGCGCGTTTCGTAGAGGCATTTCCCAACCGCGAAACCTCCTGAAACTTTCTCGCCGGTGTTCCGACGCGGTCCTGCGCGGTCAATATTCCCCGACGTTGAAAGCGGGATCGTGACGAGTAACGATTCAGACCGATCCAGAGCTGCTAGCTCGCGGTCGAGCTTCGTAAACCCGGCAGCCGTCACCGACGATCGTAAAATTATTCAACGGCGTCGGTGCACCGCCCGATCCACAATTGCATTTGGACAGGTGGCCGCGCTATGACATGCCCGTAAACCGCTTACGCTGGCGGCGATACGCTCCCGAAGCACGTGGAAAATTGGATCGCGAGTGTACGTATGCGCGCATTGTTAGCATAACTCGCACGTGTGTCGCGTCCACTCGCGTATGTCGCGCACGTACCTCGTGCATGTGCGCTTCGAGCGAGAAACACCGTCGGAGGCTTCCTCGACGTGTCCCCCTAGACGATCCCTTCGAAGACAAGAAAATCGTGTACTCCTCCGATTAACAGGCATCATCGTTTCGTTCTCGATAGACAATCTTCTTCGTGACACTATCATCGAGTTACTTCTTCCCGGACAGCTTCTAATATCCACGCTCCCAAGTAGATACAGACCGAGCGCGACAGACAGCATCGCAGATTTGACGCGGAGAGCTCCGATGCGAAGGCATCTCCAAATGACGAGTTAATCCGTCTTCCACGGAGGTGAAACGATTCTGAACTTCTGGACTCTCCGCTTTCCCAGCTCCTTCCATCTCCTTGAGAATTCAATCCGCTCGGGCAGCGTTTCAGTTTCCCTCCACACGCGAGAAATTGCCTCGCCCGGAGCCGTCGTCGCGATAAACAAGTCGAAGGGTACCGAGATCCACGAACCGTCGGTGTTCTTTATCCGGAATCCTCGGGCCGTAAGAGGAGGGTAGCGAGCCGTGTCCTCGCATCATTTGCGAGATTAAAGTGCAGTCCCGAACACCTCGCCGAACCTCCTCGCCTCTGCCGTGCACGTCCGACAGATCTAATCTTTTATCGTGGCACGTCCCGAAATCTCGGTAATCGCGCCGCTCCCCCCACGGTGCCCCGCTGCGCCCGGGAAACCGACCAACCAACCACTCGCCCTGTCATCGAGAATTCTGGTACCAGGTAGCCGTGAATTTTCCAGGAACATTCAATGCGGATAGTAGAAAATAATCGAGGATACGCTGAATTAAATCTGCGGCGATGGAATTCACAATTAAAGTGTAACTAACGTGAACATGTGTTTGGGAACAAAGTAATAATCATCTCCGCAAAAGTGACTAAATAGTGCAAAAGTGAAATACGTTTTGGATGAGAAAGTGGATAGCAAAGGTGACGAGGGGTTGGAACCGGGTGGAGTCGAGTTGGTAGGTGCACATGGGGTGGTGCACGCAACGAAAATCTACTATATTACCCTTTATCGGCTGAAATATGGAAAGAGGTAAGGCACCGTCGGAAAATGGAGAGTTGATGGTGGAAGATAGACAGTGACTCCACGTACGAAACCCTATCGTCGATTTAGGGCGTAGTTTTCGTCGCTCGAGGTACCCTATCTAGGGATGGTTCCTCGTTTGGAGAACGCGTGCTCGTTGGTGAACTGTGGACTAGCGTTTTAAACACGGAACTAGGTCGATGTGGGTGAAGAACGGGCGAGGTCAGGTCGTGATTAAACTATCAAACGGGTGTGCAATGGCCCCCGTGCATCAACCGAACCCCGGTATGCTCAGGTGAATCCATTGTCCCGGGATCCGAATCTTCTCGATCTATCGCAAGTTCGTGGGGGTCGATCGCGTTAATGCGAGCATGAATCTGCCCTGGCGATCCTATAAAGCGGATCCTCGGAAACCCGTAATTCCTTTCGCCCGAGGAGAATCGCTCTTCTCTCCTCGCGACTCGCGTTTTGCCGGCGTGCAGCTCTACGTGTCGGATTACCAAGGATCGCGATAGCTCCGAGGTTCTCATGGCGGAAGGTACCGAGGCGAGGGTTGAAATCGTAATCGCGAGATCGCCAGGTCGACGGGGCACCAAGGAGGACGAGCACAAAGGGATCTTTAGACGCGATCGCTTCGAAATCAACGCCAGCGACCGCGAGATCGAGGTCGAACGTGTAATTTAACAGGATACGAGTGTCGCGTTATCGATCCATAACAGAGCGGCGCTCAAACATATACCATGCAAATCGAATTCGAGAGTGCGTCGGGCGCGCCAGCCGAGGAAGCCCACGGAGCTCCCGAGCTCCCGGACTGACCAACACATCGGGGAAATCAGCGCATCGTAGCCACTAAATCCGTCTATTCGGCGCGTCTGCCACTGTATCACAGACTATTCATAGCTGCCGTCGATAGTGCCGCGGAATTTATGAAATCGGCTATTACGCTAAGAGGGGAATTTCAAGGGAATAAAGGAAGGTAACGGTGAAGACCCAGGGTGCAGCGAAATCCGTTGCTGAGACCCGCGTTTAACGAGCATTTGCCGGCATTAAAGCGAGTCCAGGGATTATCAGGCTGTACGGTTCACGGACAATTATACGTAGAGCCGCGACGGACGAAATCCGACGACAAAGGCCGGACGAATTAGCGGGCGCGCGCGCAACATGGCTCGTGCAATTTACTGGGGCGCGTTGCAGCGGGTCGATCGCGGCGAACGCATTCTGTACTTATTGCACGCGATCGCGACTAACCTCAGTGGCCATTCTTCGCTGCAAAGGAATATTGAAGCTCCTTTTGGTATAGATAATGAGCGTATAAGCTGGTCTACTTTGCCACTCGAGCGGTGCGCGTTTAAGGGAAGGGGGTTCAACCCGCCATCTGGCACGCATCCTCTACAATCATCCCGTGTATCATTCTCTCTACCCTTGCATTCTGCGCATTCTGCAAAGCTTAAGCGTAGCTTCGCTGTTCCCGAAAGGATTTGCGGTCGCGGACCCGTTTTGCAGCGAGCTGCTCGCCCCTGCGGGCCGCGACCATCACGATAACACTCACGAACGCGATGCGGTTTATGCCCAGCTTCTCTCTCCCTCCGCGGGAATGGAAAGAGCAAATTCCGATCATTTAGCGAACGGACGCCAAGTGCCAGGGCAAATATTGGCAGAGGCCGGGCCGACAAAGAGGCCTCGGCACCGAAGACTCGCGAGGAGTTAAGATCGGAGCGAATCGCGGGCGAAACGCGCGCGACGCCAATGCACTGGGCGCCCTTATGCCCCGCGGGCTTCCGTTGGGCGGGCAAACGGTGGCAAACGGGGCGGACAAAGCTACCCTCGTTGCAGATCGACTTTTGTGGTTCCATGTTCCGCGGTACAATCGCGAACCCTGGTTAATCCTTCAGCGCCGACGCCTATATCCCGTTGAAGAAAAAAATATGCCGTTTTTTATCGTTAAAAATGGTCTGAATTTTTATATTTTTTTTTTCGGAGGGTAAAATGCATAAAACAAATGAATACATGGTCAGGTTGGTGCATCTTTCTCCAATGAATATAAAAAAAACTATAAAAAAAACATTTAAATTAAACACTATTTTTAAAATGCACTAGAAACTAAAAAAATTATTTTCTTCTACTACAATTTCGATGGTCTTTTTTACTTTAAATAAAATCGTGGAGCAGGATATCTCACAACAAATTCCTTTCGACACTTGATTTTGTACTACATTGATTCATATTCTGTTATGAATCATCCTGTTCCACGATTTTATTTAAAGTGGAAAAACACTATCGAAATTGTAGTACAAGAAATTAAATATTTTTTAGTTTTAAGTGCATTTTAAAAAAAATCGTTTAACTTAATTTCTTTTTTTATATCTTTTGTATTATTTACTTTTTAGTGTCTAAGTTTCAGTTTGTAGTTATATGCTGACTTCATGTCGATTCAATTGATTTGATTTCTAGTTATAGGCTGATTTCAAGTCGTTTGGATTTGTGGTAATGGGTTATATTTATTGATGACTGGGTAATTTTTTAAACCTCTCAGTTTTTTCATAATTTTGTTACAGGGGATCGAAGTTGAATAAAATCGTTTAAAAATTAATAAAACTAATCTGGTGAAAACAGCAAATTTGTCTCACTCTCAAACATTTTCAAAGAGAATGTGTCGTACATGATACGACCGGCGCTAAAGGGTTAAAGAGACTTTGGGGAGCGAGTTCCTCAAAACGTCCTTTTACTATTTCTGGTCGATCCGTTTTCAGATTATCTTCTCTCAAATTTAATCGTCTCATTAAACACCTTCTTCTCCATTTTCCACAACGGTTTCCCAAAGCAATGGTCTTTTCTAATTGATATTCTCCACGAGTTACGTGATCTAGAAATCTGATGCTAATTCTCCATACTGCTATAATTATAATTCCCACATCCCCACGCAATGATACTTCCAAAGGGTTGAAAAGGGACAGTGCTTGGATCACGCGCTCCGATGAATTCCGAGTGCCCATTCCTGACGAGACGTGCGAGAAGATAAACACAATTTGGCGCACTTACGGCGGCAATAAAGTCAGCGGACCGACCGTCATCGCATCGATCCGGTTTCTTGATTACCCGGCAGCTTTTTCGCACTCCATTGATCGGCGGACGAGCCGTCCCCGAATATATACGTCGGGAGCATCGAGATGCGGATCGCGCGATGTCCTGTCGCGGAAGCGATGGTCGATAAAGCGTTGCAGAAATTTTCGCGTACGTCCGTGGGGCGTCGAGTGGATGTCGGAACCGTTTATCGCTCGCGATCACCGAGCGAACCGGAGCGCGAACGTGGAGAGGACAGTGCCGGGTAAAAGAGACAACGCGACGAATTAATACCGCCGCCTCGAGACGCACCTTTTTCATAGCGCATATCGCGCCATCCACCGCTCGCCGCCGAGTAATTTCATTTCCTTCAAAAACCCTCCCTCGTTTAAACGAGACACCTCTCGGTCGAGAAGCCCTTCCTCTTTTTCCTCGTTGGCCCGCGGCGGCGTTCCCGTTGTTCGTCCAGGTGCGCTCGTAAAAGCGGAGGAGCGCGATCAACGCAGAGCTCGCTCGCGAAAAACCGGCGATTCCCTCGTTTCAGCTGTCGGGCCGCATTTTCCTTGACCCCGGACTATGTACCGCCACGTCCATCCGTGTACTAAATAATGTGAAAAAGCGGGAGCCGCAGCTCGGAGTCTCGTTAGATCCCACCGCGCTGTTTCCCACGAATTTCCATATATTGTTTACGCTTCGTGCGGTCCGCCTGGTTTCCTAGTAGAATTTCTGCTAGCCCCTGCTGCACGCTGCAGCCTCTGCGTATCGACTAGTGTCACGTCCTCCCGCAATCTCCGCGACCTCGCATGAGGAAGAATTCGGAGCCAGGTCCATCGCAGCGTCGCGGAATAAGGGGACTCGTTTTAGTTTCCGGTTGGCGGGCCAGTCGCGATTAAAACCGGGCGAGCCGAGGCGCGGGGCACGCTGGCAGGGAAGCTGCTCTCGGCGGAGTCATCTAAGCGCGCGGCGACTGCTATCGAGCACGCGTGAAATTAAAATCAGGTCACTGCCGCTGACTGGCGTCGGAACGACCGCTCGATGTCCACGGTATTTTCAGCCCGACTTGAACGTACCTGCTTCGCGTACACGAGCGAGCGCGCGGTGTCCTCCAAAAATCCATGGGATTAATCGATCCTTCTTTGTAATTGTAAACGTGCCCCCTTTTCCCGGAAATCCGCGAGAATTGTAATACTTCGCTGTTTGACATTCGAGTAAAAAGAAGAAAATTCAAATGTAACCGATAGACTTATACAATAAACATTATGGAACAAGCTCCTGAGTATTCCCTGCGATCTTTTCAGCGTCATTGAACCAGGAACATTGCTGTATCTCTGTGACAAGCCGCGTATCGTTTCCTGAAAGGCTCCTTTGAGCGCAGTCAAAGTTCAGCAGCAGGTAACATCTATGTTTCACTAAAAATCCTCTTTGCAGAGTAAATACTCGAATTAATTATCCACGCCAAGAGACGAATTAATTTGAAGCTGTACCAGGTCATGGGGGAGCAGACATCCGGGAGCCTGTAACCGCAATCGTTCGGCGCAGCTATTTTCCTAGATTTTTTAATTCCCCTACCGATCCGAAAGTCCACAGTTCGACGAGGCTTTTTGAACCGGGTACCGGCAGAAGAAAATGCGGGAGATGAGCGGATGCCGGGGCATGAATGTTTGAAATCGCAGGGGGAGAGGAGGTGGTGGTAGGCTGAAAAGTCACCGTAATAGGGCGGAACGCGGTCGTAAAGTTGAACTCGCGCCGAGTGTTGAACGAGGCCCGTGCCCGCGAGTCGTTTGACCTACATTGTTCCGCCTGAAGTCGATGCAGGGTCCAGAGGAGCGGGCGTTTGCAGCGGGTGCAACACGCTCGAGGCGAGTGAAGAACCGAGCGTGCAACGACGGGGCTCGTGCACTGTAGATTTCGGCCCGTGATCGCGCGCGCTCCCGCTTCGCTTTTGCATATTCGATCGGTGTCCGATAGGAGCTCGCCTCATTCGGAACGAACACGAACAGGAACGGGCCTCGTGTCAGCTGCAGTCGATAGATGCTGGCACATTCTTCTCGCTCTCTCTCTCTCTCTCTCTCTCTCTCTCTCTCTCTCTCTCTCTCTATCTCTATCTCCTTTTCTCTCTGTACACGCGCCATCGGTTCAGCGATCCTCACTGCGGATGCGCTCTTAACGGTGCTTCTGAATCGCGACTGCAAGCGTGTGCGTTCTAATTTACGCCCAGCTACGGTGCACGAAATGTGTAATGTCTCCACGGAGAGATTTTGGGACAAGAGCGTGCAGGAATTGATTGGAGCATTAAAAATTTATTCAAATTTCCTGATTCGGACAATTTTTGTTTAAACGATTTTATATTGTGCTACTGTGTTCGTTTAATGGCCAAGAGGAGCACAATTTATTGATATCGAATGTATGGTGTAGGTGCCATTAGAAGGTATTCAGGTACTTTTCCAGGTTTCGGATTGTCACTTGGTAGCTGCGTTTTGGGAATGGTATTGCGGAGGCTTTTTCTGCTGCTATCGATCGAGGTGAGTTGCGAAGAAACGCTACGCCTGAGGAATGATGACCAAACATACAGCGCTGTAAGAGGGAGCGGCTGAATTTAGGCGCACGTTTTTTATCCAAACCTTTCAACTTTATCCTTCTATCTCGATTCACTGTTAACTCTTTGGGGCACAGTGAAGTAACTAATAATTGAATTGTAGCAGTCAGTTGCGTACTCAGTATTTAATCTTGGAAGGAGCCGAGTTTGAGGGATACAAATATTTTTTAATGCAAATTTAATAAAATTCTTTAGGTGATTATAAAAATTGATTTGAAGAATAAAATCCAGTTTTCTTTTCTTTTTACAAAGATCCTTCTTTAGGAGGTGCCAGGGCCCCTTGCTTTACGTTCACGAAGTTCGTTTGTTTGTATTGTTATTTTCTGTTGAATTATACCACAAAATGTTTGTCAATGCAAAATGGACTTCTTGCCCCACGCACGGGACAAAAACTCCATTGCATAGGGTAGAAAGTCCCTAATGTTTTTTCGAGTAATATTAAACTAAATAAGTAAAAAGCTCTTTTGAAATCAACAAATATTTAGTAACCCAATTCCTTTTGGTATACAATATTGAAACGAAAGCATGACTTCTTTAAAAAAAAAAAAAAAATATAAGTCAGAGACTCATAATCGCTCAACTAAAACAAAAACACTATTTAAAGACTTTGGCATCATTTCTTTATACTTTGGTCATCTTATTATGAAACCAAATAATAAAATACATATTTTCAGTCTCAGGGACTTTTTGCCCCAATGACACCTCTATAGTTTCTGCGATATATGCGTTAGAAAATATTATTATTTAGCAAACAATATCAAGAACAAATTACTAAAGGAACATACAATCTTAACGTACTTGGCTGATACGCTTTTAAACTGCCGTTTACTTCGTATAAAACAATAAAGACGACGTATTTCTTTTCGTTTTTGATACATAAAATAACGAAGGCGTCGTGTAATTCGCACGAACGTCCAGGAGCAACTGGCGACTCTGTGATCACCTCCGTTTCTTCTCGCGGGCAAAAACACATTTGAATTTATTTAACTAACAAACAAAAACCCTACATAACATTAAACAATACACCACATTTTTAACGCCAACAAAAAGCTACCACTTCTAAACATTAATAAAAAAAAATCTAATATTTTGTGGGGGTACCTTTTGCTTTTAGGACAACCTAAAAAGTTACTAAACATGGTAACTTTTTTGTCGGCCCTAAAAATGTGTTACCCCGCTCAATGTCATATAACACTTTTCTTTATCAGTTAAATAATCTCATCTTCTTTAGAAGCCAAACTACAGGTTGACACAATATTTACTGATTTTCATAAAGCTTTTGACACTGTAAATCATTCTCTTTTAATTGAGAAGCTTTCAGCATTGGGCTGCAGGGGTAATCTATTGGCATGGCTGGGAAGTTACTTTACTGATCGTTTTCAAATTATACGTATACGCAGTAGCCTATCATCTCCGGTTCGTGTTTTATCTGATGTACCTCAAGGCTCCCACCTAGGTCCTCTACTATTTATAATTTTCATAAATGACTTAACTACCATTTTCCAATATTGTAAGTTCCTCCTATTCGCAGACGATTTAAAAATCTTCAGAAGCATCTCGTCCATTGATGATGCTTCCAGATTACAGGCAGACCTAGATCGTTTCTGCGACTGGTATCACAGGAATGGTATGGATCTCAATATCAAAAAATGCCACGTTATGCGGTCCTCCCGTCGTTCTGAACCCTTCTTATATCCTTACCGTCTCAATAACTATATTCTCTCCTCGATAAGAGAAATTAAGGACTTAGGTATTCATTTCTCCTCAACCTTAGACTTTTCCAACCATATTTCTTATATTGTTAACTCGGCTTCTAGAACACTTGGTTTCATACTACGTTTTTCCACTGATTTTCATTCAATTCACACACTAAGATTGTGCTATATTCCCCTTGTTCGTCCCTTGTTAGAATATGCTTTAATTATATGGTCTCCGAAACGCTTTAATCACGAAATCATGCTTGAGAGAGTGCAACATAAATTTCTCAGGTTTTGTTCACATAAGCTAAAGAATCCAATGTCAATATTTGATCACGATTACTCGACAATATTAAACACAGTCAACCTCGAAACATTATCTGCACGTGGAAGAATATCCGACCATTTCTTTATTTTTAATTTAATCAATAACCATATTGATTGTCCGTCTCTTCTTATGCAAATCAATTTCTACGTACTTGAACGCGTATTGAGATCTAGAGCAAGACTACAACCACTTAAATACAGATCTACATATGGATTAATTAATCCAATAAATCGAATTATTGCTGACTCTAGCACTCTCTATAATAGTATTGATTTCTTCAATGGGTCTTTGCACACTTTTAAAAGACAGTTACGTAGGATTATCGGATAATGTCATATCTTGTGTACCATGAGTTTTTGTGCATGTCTATTTTTTGTTATATTAGGTAAAGTTCTTTTTCTTTTGTGTAAACATTTTTGTAAAGAGGGCTTCGGTCCGTTTATAAATAAATAAATAAATAAATAAATTCAACTTTAACTGAGTTTTATACAGCTTTAAATTCTCCACCAGAATATGCATATTAAACATACCACAGACCCAAATGTATGCTAAAAACTAACAAAACTAGAATAAATCGAAAGAGTGGTAACTTTTTGTCCGCTAGTGTACTGCGAAACTCAGTACATTGTTTAGGAATAGAGATTTTGAATTCGGGACATTTTACCCGCCGGACTTTTAGCCCCATCCTACCTAAGTCATTAACTAACAGAGATTTCCGTATATTTGAAACTATAAACCAGGTCCAAAGGTTGAAGCCAAGAGCAGGGACCTCGGTGAATAAATTCGCGACTAGATTAATCAACATTAAGGCTAACCCCACTTCTAAGAGGGATATTCTCTGGCCGAAGACCAACGCTTTCTCCTCCAGCGAGTGTTTTCTCAGAGATATACCAAGCCACAGTCTAAATCGCGGATAATTGCACGTGCGTGCAAACTCGTGGCATAATCGTCCTCCGGTATCAGAGGGACGAAGCAGCAAGGAGTTCCATGGTAACTCGTCCAGGGGTTAATGAATAAGTTAGACGGGGAATAAAAAAGCGATTTCGCGTCGGCAGGAATCCAAGCAAAGGGGACAAAAGTCCCCCGTCGACCGCTGTTAATGCCACATAATGGAAAAACAGTGTTCCGAGACGCATTGTTGCAACGTGTCGTGTTCGTCCGTAGGACAGCCGATTCGAGAGGGTCGTCCATTATCTTTTTGTCTCTCGGCCCGTTCTCCCCCGTGGCCTGACACCCTCTCCTCTCGTTACTCCCAGGCGGACGTGTTCAGGAAGACGCGCATTTGCCGCATTCGCGACGCGCGAGAGTAATTTCTGCGCCACTGTGAGAATTTCGGATAGAGGGAGGGATTTCGATTCGTTGAGGAACGAGGATTAAGAACGCACGAATGCGAGGGAGCTAAAAGAGATCCTCCTGTTGGCGAGTAAGAGGATTTTCGCCGACTGAGGTTCCTTCCCTTTGTGTCGCCCTATTTTTAGACGTCTACCGAGTCTCCGCGTCATTTAACGCTTCGTTGCAATCTCTGCCGCGAAAATGGTCGCGTTCTTACGATGAAACGTTCAGAACCCCCTCCGCGGTTACTTCCCCCGAGTAAAGTATTTTGTAAATTAACCCTGCGCCACCCTCGATCAATGTAATAAAGCTGAAACACAGAATCGTAGCGCTCGCTTTGAAGGTCACCGATCAATCCGTTATCCAGCATCAGCTACTCGGAACAGAACCGTCGTTTTGTCGTGGGAGCATATCGAGAAGAATGAGCTCAAAGTCAGCAGCCAGCGCAGGCCGAGATCGACGGCAATTGGAGCGAGAGAATTCCGTTTTACACGCTCGAAAACGCGGCTGGATTTTCGATCGACGCTTTTATTTATGCATGACGCCTGTCAGAATTAGCCGTCTCGCGCGCCACCGAATTATCGACGGGGGATACCGATTTCCAAACGTGTCAGTAACACCGGCCGCGTGTTCAGTGACCTAAACCCTGAGCATCCATCGAAACTCGCTTCTTTCTCTCCTCCAGTTAGGAGAGATTGTCACGCTGGCATACTGTTTACGGTTCGCAATATGTGAGAACGAAGGAAGCACTCACGTCTTGGGCGGAGAGGATCCTCGTGGCGGACTGAATGGTCGTGCTTCCCGAGTGAGGACGATGGTGCAAGGATTCGGCGGTATTGTCTCGAGAGCAGACACTCCTGTACCAGGGCAATCCACTCGAGCTGTCTCGTCTGTTCCGATATTTCCTCCACACGTGCCTGCGGAACAGAACAAAACGTCGTCCGTCTCTGAATATTCTATAAACGTCCGTCCCATCTCGAGGCAGTGACAGAATCGGCCTCTGCCTCGCTGAATGACAGAGGCTTTATCGCTTCCACCCTTTACCCCTGCCTCGCAATCAATTAACCCTCGCGCTGCATGCTAACATTAAAGTTCCAAACACAGACAGAAGCTGGTGCAAAGTGAAATATGTAACAATTAAATATTGTAGAGTGGAGTGTAATCGAGTGTACTTTGTTAAACATTAAATTTCTGCTTAGCAAGAAAGAGAATTCTACCGCAAATAAAACCGCACTCTGGCACCAACAAAAGGTAGGTTTGTGTTACGGATGAACTACTCTACTAGCACACAAAGTTGCATAATTTTCTGAATTTTCGGGCTGCCTAACTTTTCTTGTAAGGTGAGTGACCCCACCTAACAAGCGACTCCCCTGTGCGAAAGCAAACTTTCAGCCAACCGATATGGAAGTTCCACTTAGAAGTCATACGAATCCACAGGACTTCTTTATGCAACTGGCTTCGCAAAGCCATACACGAGAACTTGCTTTCTAAAGCTTGAACAGCTACACCCGTTACCTTTATACGTTCACTGTTGCGTCTGAATATTATTAAGAATGGTTTGCTACGATCAAGGCAGTTTTCCTCGTTCCTCACGCCAAAGGAACAGTTCCATTGGCAAGGAGCTGCAGGAGCAGGTGGATTTCTCCCTCTGTATCGCGAAAAACCAGGGGGTGGAACAGCGAGAGGAATTGTTCAATCACAAAGGGCGATTCTTCGCGGTTGCCCTTTGAGCGCGTTGAAACCCGGCGAAATGAAATAGTTAAAAATGAATCGCCCCCTCCGAGGGGTGGCTTTTCACGAATCAACGACACGCCTGCGTTTTAATTAGTAGTAATTTCAGCACGCGCAAGGATAGAAGGGAGTTTCGCGACGACACGGAACAACCGTGACAATTATTTTCGACAGGCAAGTCTCGGATTCCCCGCGCGCCGTATAATTTCCACGCGAGACGGCTCGTCCTCGGCGAACGTTGGAAATAATTTCGGCGCATCGGCGAGCAGTCGAACGGCTATCGAGTAAAGTCCCCTCCCACCGGTTCCCTCGAATGGACCGGCGTAATCCTCTTCCCGCCGTCGCGATTTCTGCAATAACGCCGGATTACTCGGTGCACCCTTGGTTACAGCGAAAATTTGCGAGTTCCCGGGGATGCGCGGAGGCACGGGGCCATCGGTTTTTATCGCGGGGCCGGCATTAACGGGCCAGTGACTTAGGCTACGGTTAATTTTTCGGGATCAAGGGATCGGCCGGAATCTGAATTTTATATTCCCGCGTAGCGAGTGCCGCGGAAACTGGAGAGAAATGTCGCTATCAAAGCCTCCCGCTCCTTTAATGGCGAGCATATTTCTTCGCAGGGTAGAGAAGAGGGAAGAAAGCCACGTTTTGTTATATAAATCGAGCGAGTTGCTGAAATTGCGCTTCGATGACAGAAACGAAGCTTTTGTCGGGGTAGGAAGGGATGGGAGTCGATACGTTGCCAATGATTAGAGGTTGCTATCGTCAGTGACGACGACAGATTGATCAAGCGAATTTCCAGGCCAAGGTGGCTGTTACTGGCGCGAGTATGTTCGACAGTGATCGAGTCGCGTACGTAGCTGACTTAGTCTTTAATTGCTCCCATTAATCAACGTCGAGGCTTTCGCTTTCGCGAGCGTGTCGCCTTTATTCGCAGTTATAACGCGACCGTCGCAGTACCGTTAACTTATTCGCTGACTTAACGGTCTTCCGAGCTGGTCTCTGTCTGACTATAAGCGAATCTCGTCACTGTTCTTTAATTACGCAATGATGCGTTCACGATGCGCATGCGGCCATTTCGGGTGTGATTTGAGGCACGAGACAATGAGAGGCAAACATGGGAAAATTCAAAATTAGGGGATGAAAAGAAATTCAACTTCTCAATTTCTCAGAATTCTTTTGGCATAGAGCATAGCTGTTCACGCTACGTAGAATCACCAAGGGTGAGATAAAAGCGTGTTCCCTGAACGCAGGATGATGCAGGCGAAAGTTCTGAATCGCTTTTCGAGGCATACGTCGCAGGGTAACTATGTTTCTCTTACCTGATGCCGAAGGCAATTCCCAGCGCGACGATCAGAGGCAGCAGCGTCGAGATACACGCTAGAAAAACTGTCTGTATATCTGAGAAACCAGCAAGTATACCTGCAAAACGTGACAGCATTACTTTCAAAAATTTTACTTTCTACAGAATCGTCGATAAGGGGATTTTTAAGGCGAGTTTTAATACACCTTAAAGATTAAGGGGTTGAAGTTAACTGATACAGTAGAGGCCCCACTGTCGTGGCCACTTCGATGTAGCCACCGAAAATATACGAGCAATGCGAACCAACCTAATAAATTTAATGAACAACCATGCGTTCCTCTTAGGAGGGCGTGCTGCACAGATTTTCTACTAATTTCGACGAGGATCGCTTTAAGGAGACTGCAAGATGACGTCCATATAAAAGTAATTCGAACAACCTCATACCCACTCCAAACTCCCACATAGAAGATCATATCGTTCACCAAAGAATCAATGAAACTTTATTTCAGGTTACACTACCATCCTCTAACGTGAACCAGTTCTCTACACTTTAACCCTGTCAACGATGCATCCAGGAACCTTTACCCCTCCATCAATCATATTTTCATTAATGCCAAAGACTATGACGAGCAGATAACCTCGAAATTTGTAAAATGAACGAATGCTTCACGGAGGGTTCCCCGTGGAGGACAGCTGAGGAGGAGGAGGAGAGATGGGTGAACTGTTTCTTCCGGAAACTCGTGCCTTTGTACAGAAAATCCCCCTGCCTGTGGAAGAAGGATACCAGATGTTATCTCGATATCGAGCGCAGACATCGCGCCTACGGTCGTATCCACGAGGCTATGGCTTTGCCAGGGGTGACCATCGTCGAGATCGTTTTGAGGATCCGCAAGATGCGTCGGCTGTACGTGAAGGAGCTGAAGAGACTGCTGCAGGCTGAATCCAGTGGTCACTGTTACCGAACCTCGTTCCCCTGGTTCTATGACCTTCATCGATTCCTCTATCCGTACCTGGATTACGACGAGGCCGTCGAGCTGCACGTGAGTATCGATAAATTCATTACTCGATAACTTCGCTGTGGCTTCTCGTTGTTCTTGATTCTCCATTTGCAACGATGCTCTCGGTAATGGAGCGAAGACGAAACCAACGTGGTTGCTTACAAGGGGTAGCTTTGACGAGCGCTCAATATCAAATTATTGAAGGGAGCAGGTTTCAGAATTGTTAGCTTCCCTCGGTTACATCTCCATAGAATTTTACGATTCCCACTGTATTTCCTACGCGGTCGTTTAGCGTTCTTACAATCTCTGCTCGCCCTGGCTCGTGCCACGGTAAGTAGCTCCCGCGTCAGCTCGTAAAACGCGTCGCGGGGGACAAGGGAATTTCCAAAACTAATAAACGAGCACCGAAATGGCGACGTACGAGCGCTTTTGGCGCGGAGCCCCGCGCATGAAACGGCCGGCCGTAAATATTTAAAAATAGATCTCCTATTCCGTACAATTTCCGCGCTATTATCCTCCCCCGCCGAGGACGTGAAATTTACGAGTGGCCGTTAAAATCCGATTGCACGGGTCCCCAGAACGTCGGCGAAGCCGTCGCCGAGCCAAAGGAAACGGACGGGCAAGGTTCGCGTCGAGATCCTTGGAGTTGCGGCTGCGTCGATTGCCGGACGACTAGCAGGAACACCGTCGATGGTTTCTTGTCGCCCCGCCAAGCGTTCTGCGCCCTGGACTCCGTCGGCTCCCCTGCGGTCTCGCTGCCAGAAGTCAGGTCTCACCCACGGACGTGCCCTGGACCGCGCAGCAGGATTGTCAACGCCAGGAGGCAGTTGGATAGGCTTCCTTCCCGCGACGTCTGCGCGACTGTCAACGATTCCAGTCGCTGCGACGAAAGGCTGGAACGCCACGGGATTTCCAGCGACGACGAATTAACAGGAGCGCGACAGGTTGATCGATGACGCAAGGGGGCGAATTAACCCTTTTGGTCGTGATTCAATCGGCAACAGTTTGGGGGATGCACGAGTGGATGGATCCACGAAAGGGTTAATTCCACGGGCTGTGTCCCTTATAGTTCTGTAACTGCATACTTAGTGATTGTTACCACAATAGGAGAGGTGTCATGAATTTACAGTCTGTGGATTAAGCTGCGGTTCATCGAGCAGTGATTCCTGTGCGACCAAGTCAGACCACTTCGAAGCCTTCTCAACGGTCGTCGCGAATCGTTTGAGGACGCTAGGCAAACCCTTAGCTGCCAGAGCACAAACGGAGATTCAGAGGATCCTGGCGAACATCATGGTCGAGTCAAAAGTGATTTTCATAGACTGCTCTGGTTAATAACCTCGGTGGCATTCATGCTACATTATTTTGTAGAGTAAGAAGAGGGAGAGGGTGTAACTTCGACGAATATTTCGAGAGGTCCTGGAAGAAGAATCGCAGAAAAAGGTAAAACTTCCATTGAATAAGTTCATCGATATCCATTTATAAATATCGTTCTCGAATTTCTCCGTTCCAGCAGCAAGCTAGAGAACTGTTCTCCAGTCGTGCGCGTTTAAAAAAAAGCCCCGTGTTCGATCGCGGACACCATTCTCACCCTCCTCCTCCCCCCTGGAATCCTGCGCACGGATAGCTGGAGTTCTCATAAATATTGGAAAAAAGACGAGGGGCGGTAGTGGCTCGCGAGGAGCATGAATATCTAACGACAAAAAGCTTCAATCGGCGGCTGAGTTTCGTCGTATATCACGGATGTAGCGGACGCGGATGGTATCGATCCGACTTCGGTAGACCGCAGCGTTACGATTAGTATTCCGGCTGTGTCGCAGTCGACCGGTCGAACAAGCACGGGGGTGGCAAGATTTGTTCGGGCCTGAACCCTCCGATAACGGGTTATTCCTCGAGCGAAAGATATCAAGCAAAAAGTACACGTCCTAGACGTTATTAGCGAGGCTCGAACTCGATCCACTGTAATCGCATCGATACCAAACGCGCGTTACCTTCACGAATTAACAGCGGAACAAAATCGAACGCGATAAATCAGTAGCTCCAATCTTCCCTACATTAGCAAACTATAAATTAATCGCACGAAATGTACACAGGGGCGGATTTCTAGATTCGCCTTTCGCCCTTTCCATGAAATATCATAAAATATTTTGATTTAAAAGAGTTGAGACAATTTTAAGATTAATTCAATATGACAACTCATATATAAGTGTTGCTAAGTTGCTTTGTGTTTAAACATTTTTAATTTCTTCCGCCGAGAGTTTACCGCCCTAGAGTACATAGCTTCTTCCTCCAAAACCAAAAGCAAACTCCCCAACCTCACGGATCGCCGCGTTTTTCCATCAAGGAAAACGCTGGACAGTAGAAAAAAATACCCCGGTCACGAAAACTGAACAACGTCAATTGCATTTCGCCCGCTGCGCGTTTAATCCTCTGAAAACTCGCAGCCAGGCAGCCCCGTGGAAACTGTTTTCGAGAGAACAAAGCGCGACAGGAGAGGGGGCGACCTGAAAACCCTACAACTCGAAACGCGATTTTTATCGAGGCTACATCAAAGCGGCCCCCGCTTCTCGCCGGGAGGACGATAAAAAGGACGACTGACGGAAGGAAGCGAAATGGGGAGGCGCGGTGAATCGACTGCGGGCGGTGTACGGCAGAGAAGGACGGAGAGAGGGCGGTGTGTGTTTCCAGGCCGGGAGCTGGCTGATGCAGTCCCATTAGGCCCGGCTTTCACCTGTGTAACGCGAGTTAACCTTATTCAGGGGCCCTTATTACTTACTGTGATCGAGCTCGTCGTGCTCCCCGAGGTATCCCGTCGCGTTGTAGATGTGATGGTCGGGCTTAGCGGTGCCGGTGACCGCAGCTTCACCCGTTACTGTCGTGGACGGATTAGTCGTGATCGCTGTGCCCGCGCTAATCGCGGCCGCGACCGCGCTGGCCGGCGACGAGGATATCGTCGATACGGGGCTCATCGCAGTGGTCGAGTTCTCCAGCCTCGTCGCGTTCATCTCGCTCGTCATCCTCGTCCTCTCTACGCATGCATATCGCCTCTGTCGAAGACACGCGACTCGAGCGAACCGCAACGTTATTATCTCCGGAGGATCTTGTCAGAACAGCACTGGTTACGATTCACCGAGCCGGCATCATCCGATTCGCGAGCACTGTTCGATTCAGAATCACCGTGTACCGATTACGCGGGTCTGCAGCGCGACAACCACCTCGCGCGGGGATGCAGAATTATCTTGTGCGGGGCAGAGGGGTGCGAGATCGAGTTCCTTGCGATCGGGACGCGTACTTGGCGCTTCGCGCTTTGCATCTCTTCCCTCAGGGATGAGTGATAAAACGTAGCGGTGATTCGATTGGCTGGACAGTCAAGATAGCCCGGGTCAAAGGGGAGCTCTTGACTGGGTTCATCAAGATCCTATCTGGCCAATTAACGGGCCATCATTTCTGGCGCGCGGGGCACGTCGATATCTACGAACGATAGGGGTATAAACTCGTGGCACGGCGCGAGTCCTTGGACGAACTTTGAGCACGATTTACTGTCCCGTTTCCGGGGGATCGTTTCATCGAGGGAGCAAGGTGCTCGCGTTTATCTGGGGCCAGTCTCGCAGCGATACGGAGCCTTCATAATTCTCGGCCGGCCTGCTGGTGATTCCTCGCCCTTGACCGGGCTTTCGTGAGTGGATTAAGCCCGGGACGAAGGAAGAAATCCTCGCGGGGGGGATGAGAGGCTTGTTTGCCCTTGTCTTGTCACGCGGCTCTTCTCACCCTCCGCAACGGCCGCCGCTGCTCTCTTCAATCTCACCGTCGTAGAAGGCGATCCTGCTGGCGTCTGTTAGCGACCAGGCGAGTGTCGCTCATTCTCGCCGCTTCCCTCCCCGGAGAGAACCGTCTCTGTAACAGAAAAAGGAAGCCCGTGTCTCTGGATTGCCCGTGTAATTTCATTTCCTGCCGGGGAATTCATCGACCGTCGCGAGATTACTCTCGCCGCGGTCGCGGGCAGAGGAGGGCCGTTAACGGGAGGAATCGCGCGATTTCCACCGGTTTACGGTACCCACGTCTCCGTCGCGACAGCTCGCTGGGTCATTACCGTCGTTAAACGCGATACGCGAGGGAGAAATCTTTTTCAAGGTCGTTTCGCGACGGTTCATCATCCCCAGTGTCTTCTCGGTGTCTCCTTGGCTCTCCTTGGCCACCCATGTCGGTCTACGCTAGTAGTAACCCATTGTCCTGAGTACTTCTCCTTCGCGCTTCGGTATACTGCTCTACTTTAAATATTAATGTAGTTGGAGCGAAATCAGTTGACTGCTCGAGGCTACCGAGGGAAGCTGTGCCACGAAACTGTTACAAATTGATGATCGTGACGTTACAAGTGAATTTCTCGAAAATGTTCCACGATATTCTCCAACGAGGAAACACGCAAGCGTCATACACGTGTCCCTCCACCTTCGGAGACCGTCGATAAATTCTCCAACTTTCTGCACGCTTCATCTCTGCCCAGTTCCACCCTCCCGAAATTTGTCCTTGTCCCTCCGCGCCGGTGTCCTCGTGCCTTCGCCCCCAAACGTGTCGCTGTCCCTCCGTCCCTTTCGACCCTTCCCCCAAGGTCTCGATCGACCTACCCAGCAAACCCCTGAACGCGTGCGAGCTGCGAAACCGCCATTGAATGGTGGCAGCGATCGGTGTCAGCTCGAGACTGATTTGCCCATTTCCACGGACCACCTACGCCGTCTGCGCGAGCGACACTGATTACCGATTGATGTGGCTCGGATTCGGGCGACCAATTTCGGAATGGACCGTGCTCGGCACTCGCAACAGCGGTCTGCGACGCGGGCCTGCTCGATAATTAAACTTGCCCGATAGTTAGCGGGGCGCTGTTCCGCTAACAGTTTTCCAGGCAACGGAGTAATTATTCATAAGCGTAAGTTCGTAATGAACGCGCGCGGTGCGCGGCGTGCCCGCGTGCTGCGCAGCCAGCTCGAAATCTAGCCAGGCGTTCGCGAGACCCGCCGGCGTCGCGTTTCCCAATTTTCCCTGGCAAACTTCTACCCCAGTTCCTCGGCGATCTGCGTGCAAATTTTTTAGCCAGACCGCCGCGCGTAATAAACCCTCGAACGAATGATGCTTAAATAGAAATGCTGGAGCGCAGGGAAGGAGGTAGCGTATATTATTGACACTAACTACCCGCGTCCTAGATTACGCGCTAAATTCGTCCCTTGCTGTGCTGCTTTTATTCCATTCAGCCCGCTCGAAAGTTGGGTATATAGGATCTTACTTTACGGTCCAAAGAAAGCTTAAAAAGTCGTGGAAAGCGCCAACAACGACCCGCGCGATTTCGCCGGACCTTTTATTACCGATAATTGGCACTCGACGGCCACGTCGGGCAGTCGTTAACACGGACAGTCGGTAGTTCGAACACGACTTGGAATTAATTGGCACGGGGGCATTGAAATTGCAACTGCACTGCGGCTGCTCGAGGATACTCCTGCGAGAATCCTCGCAGGACACGCCCGATGCGACTCCACTGAACTCCGGACACTGACGTAACAAGAGGACCAAGTTATTAATCGGATCGAAAAGCGATTCCGCGAGATTCAGCGCGTGAATCTTCTTTCGAGGCGGTGGAAGCATCCAAGGCGCAGTTCCCTGTTAATTTATTAGACTTCTGGCCCGGAACTTAGCCAATTCAGGGGAACGAGGGAGTGACGGTGATTACGAGACACCCGTAGTCCTTTGCGACCTCTTCCATCCCTGTCCCTCGTTTCCTCCGCGGCATTAAAACTCCCGGAAGCATCCGACGAGCGTGACGTCTTCCTTCTGCGAGATATCCCCCCAGGTAAAGCCTACTTCCAAGTTCCATTGGATGGAATAACGATAACCTGTGCCGACAGCAAAGTCGCTTTAACGAGCAGCCATCGCCGACCGTCTGACGCTAATCTTGATGCAATAACGATGACGGAAAATGCCCCACTTTCGGGAGAAGATATCTGTTTACCAGCGCAGCGCGAGAAACGAGGATTCCTCGGGTTGCTCGCGTAATCAACGAGAGGCGCAATCAGCGGCGGAATCGCGGTACCGCTGGAACGTGGGTGCTCGTGCGTCGAGATTTTAATGAAAATTTACATTCTCGCCGGCCCCGGTGTTCCCGGAATATCTGTCAGGCCCCGTGATGCATCTTCGCCGGGGAATATCAGCTTAACGCGGCGGGCAGCGCGTGGGCGGAGGAGGACCAGGCTTCGCCGCGCGGAAAGTCGGCCTCGATGGCAATCCTCTCGAGCCGATAGCGCCTCCCTGTTATGGCTCTAGTAGCTCGCTACGTAACGAGGCTCTCGCGGAGGATCGCGACCGCCGATTTGCATAATCGAACTCGGCTGGGCTCGGTCTTCCGTAGTTGCCGGCGATCACTGCATCTGCGGCGTTAATAAGAAACTTTCCCGACATTAATTCCGCGAGGTTCGTTAAACCGGCGCCGCGGCAGCGCCTTTCGTCCCTCCCCGCTGTAATGGCGCTCCGTCAAAAATGGCCATCGACCCCTCGCTGAGATGGGGAACGCCAATTTTCTGAGGGAGGGGGGAAGAGATTCGCAGGGGTCGATGACTGGTCGCTATTAGTTAATTAAGCGGTTAATTAATTTGTCCCATGGCAGCGGCGGCTATCCTCTGCGCGGAATAAATTTCGCGAGCGCAGCCGCGTGGAAAGATGGCCGACGGTTTTTGACTTTGATCCCCGATACCGGGCGGGAGTGCGCTTTATAATTAACTTTTGCCGGCGCGGGCCTTTTGCCTCTCGACTTTCAGCGGACAGCGAACGCCACTGGCCCTGATTAAGCATTTCCTCGTCGATACCCGTCGCTGATTCCATTTCGGAAAGGGGCCTCGTTGGATAGAAAAATGCAGCCGCAGATATCGCTGTGGTTTTAATATGTATTTGACGTGCAGGCTAAAGCTGTAGAGAGGCGGATCGAAAATTGATGCGGGGAGAAATGGTAGATGGAAGTTTGGCGAACGCGAATCCATCCGAATTATTTTGACGATCCACTCTCAGCAGCCGTCGATCGATCGTCCGAGAGTAGTGCTGCACGAGGTACCGGGCGAAATAATGAATGACCAATTCAATTACCACGACCTTTTTGGGTTTAACAGCGCTAATTACAAGCCCGACGAACCCATTGTGTTCGCCTTGTATAACGCGAATTATGCTCGTCAGCTCGAACCGCTAGCTGCCCCTTCCCCATGAATTTCGCTGTTTAATCGTGCCCCTTTGTACGGGCCGGTTAAAACCACCTCGGTATACATTTATTCCGTAACTTTTCCTATTTTTCATATTTCATGCGAACCCTGTACGTTGCTAATGAACTGTGCAGTTTATTAGGCCAGAGAGGAGCGCTTTGACGGTAATGCTGAAAAGTAAACACTCGCGGTGCTCTTTTCTCGGTGAAAGAGAATTTTATCTCGGGAAAGACTGGATGGTGTTTGATCTTCCCTTCGACCAATCGATAGATCATCGAGGTATGCGATCCCGCGGTCGATGCATTTCAGCCCGTAACATGTAAATCTGCAAAGGCAACGCGACGACCGCCGCCTACCAGGCTGAATAGCCAATATCAGGCTGGGGGGATACCGACAAGGAAGAGGAATCCAGGTCTCCAGTGGATCGGGAAAGTCACCAGTGAACAAAGGACTCGTCATCTAGGCCGTGGTATTGCCTCTTGCTCAGAGCAACCCCTATTCTGTTCGAGCAAATGACGTGGAAACCTTTAAGAGCGACGCAGGACCGTCCTCCTCGAAAAACGTCCTCCGAGAGCAATTTGCGACTGACTAATTTGTGCTCACGAATAATGGGCGATATTCACGTAATACGTTCGTGGAATACAGAATGGAATCAATGGGCGTGTTGGTATACTGACTGAGACTTGCGGAAAGAAGCTTCTTTGCCCTTTGGATACAAGGAAGCGCCGGGAAATGGTTTTCCACCGAAAAAAGGTAAAATTTTGGGTCTCTTAATTGGTCAGGCTTCCAAGTTCGCCATAATTAGTAGCCTCCAACAGGATATATTGTAGAAGCCAACCTTTTATTCCATGAAAATCACGATGACATGATTTGGAGGGAAAGGGGAATAACGGAATGTCACAAATCAGCTTTATCGAGAAAATTAAATTTAATCCATCAGTAAAGAAACAAGGTTCAATGAATTTAATTTTCTTCTTAAATAATTTCTTGTTTTGCGTTACCTTACAGAGGTATTTGAACTGTATAACCCTTTGTCCCAGTTGCCACCAACAAAATATGCTATAAATCGGAAAATCACGAAAAATGTACATTCCCCGGTTTTTGTCCTTACCCTTTATTTCTGAATTTTCCCCTCTGCTTCCATCGAACAACCGATCCCTGCGCCTCTTCCTACCAAGCATTCCTCCAGCCGCGGTACGAAACGTATTCCACAAACATATGTAAACCACGTTTACGGCACTGGAAAATTCTCAGGAGTAATATAGCAGCGGTATGTTTCGCCAAACTGCGTCGCCCATGGCGCAGCATCCCGTCGGTTCGCTCGAGCCGTGATTCATGGATGGATTCAGTCAAAGGGCAAACGAACTGTTTACCAGGCTGAGAATTTATGTAACCGTGGTGCAAAAATCGCTGTCACAGATTGGCTGAACGCGAGGGAAATTTTCTGGCGCATCGTGAAAGGAGCTCGTCGCTCCTTTGCCCCGGGGAATCATCGTTACGTCTACTGTTATAGTGAAAACAAGATCAACTGGTCACTGGAGTGCACTGCGCGGCGCCTTCGGAGCATATTCCCTCCGAAATCCCCGATCGATGACTCCCCGCCACCCAGACGGAAAGCTTCCTGGCGTGGAAAAACCGTAGTTCCACAGAAATCGTTCCCGAGGCCGATAGAAACTGCTCGACGGAAGCTTTAAGCAAACAAAACCGTCCAGTGATTCGATCAAGCTTCGCGCCAACATTTTCCAGCAGAATAGAGCCTTCCCCCGTCGCGTTAGATCGAGCTCACATTCCGACGAACCAAAGGGGCTTCGGAAAGCCACGTTCCGCGCGAACTAGTTAGATACCTATCGGAATTCCACGCCAGGAGAGCAACAATGCCGTAACATTTTACGCCATAGTGCGACAATAAACGTTTTACGGCGGGGCAGGGCAAGGCCACGTTACCGAGCGAACGGCTCCAGGGCACGGGACGGAGCAGAAGGAGAGGCGAACGCATCGTATCCCATCGAACGACGTTTTTTTTTTTATCGCGGTGGAAATGAGATCCCATGGCTTTCGCGAGGCCCATGCAAAGCGCCCTCATTTCCCTGGGCGCCCCTGAATTTTCCCAACATCGGGGAACACGCAAGACAGAGGGGAGCGTGTGAAGCGCCCAGGCGCAGATGCGAAGATGGCCAGGAAGAGTTGCCAATGGCGAGTCGAAACGCGCACGATTCCGCCAACTATCGATCATAGGACGCAGCGACAGGATTACAATCGAGTGCCGTGGGTGCAACTGCCCGAACTTCGGGCGATATAAATTCTCGAAAAGCACGATGGAACTTGCACTTGGGGTTGGCGGGTGTCTGGGTCGCGGGGTGATTTAATTAAACCGCGACCTTCTCCATTAAACGCGGCAATTAAGCATGGTCTGCCGAGCAGCGCATAGATGGGGGCCCTTTTTCGGATTCCACGGTGTTTCGACTTTCTGCTCGACGAAGTCTCTCGCTTCGATCGCTCGGTCACCCCGAAGGGATGGCCCGCAGCTGCAGACGTGTCGTGCCTCGTAAACGTGTCCTTCCTTCGATCTTTCAACCGCCTGAAAAGGGGCGCGTCTCCTTTCGAATCGGGGGAGGAATATTGCGTGTCGCAGTGTCGTGGAAATTGGAGAATTCTCCGCCAAAGAGGCAGCATTATTTAAACGGAGCACACTTTCACGATCCTACTGTGCCTTCAATTTTAATTAAATTATTCCTCGGGGATTCCCATCGCTACTTCATATCGCGACTGTCGACTTCGATATTCGGTGAACGGAAGTTCGCGCGAAGCTCGTCGAATCTCGCGATTGATTCGCGAATGTGTTGCAAGCAATTGGGCCTGCGGGGCTGAACAAATTCCGTCGCTAGATGCCAAGACCAATTAAATGTATCTAATGAGGTACATCCAGTTTCGGTTATCAGGAGGAAACCCAGGGTAATTGGTCGAATTCGGTGTATCGATAGCAGGGCCGTGGATCGTTCGTTCGGGAATTAGGTTTGATTAATTCTGCGGCGCGTATCGCTGGATGTAATCGCGATTACTATCGCCTGACATCAATTTACGTAGGAGATATTGAAACACCGCGATCTCGATATCAAGAGCGACATCTTGAACGCCGTGGCGTGTTCAGGTAAATTCCCAACCCTCTGTCACGATTTACAAACATTTCCACGGCAGTGCTCGTGAAATTTGCGATGGGATTCCGTGAAACATTTGCCAGGGTTCGCGCAGTTTCCAGGGGCCCACTCTAGCCTAATGAAACGAAAGACAGCGCTCTTTGTGCTCGGCGGACGTTTCCGTGAAGCATCGCGATTCGATTGGTGTTGGGAATAGAGTTTCCTGTTCCGATTCCAAGAAGGACGCGTCGCAGGAGCCGGGCCTGTCTGCCGGGAAATTCGCCAAGGTTCGTTAGCCGCGCTCAATTTCGACGGAGGCCCTCTCGAAGGCGTAGCCGTGGCAGCCGCTCGTTACAATGGACCACGCTCGATATCGCTGATCGGGGGAGGGCTCTTTGTGCCATGAATCGAACAGGCGATGCCTCAAAATTTCACGTGTTCCCCAGGAGCCCGGCTTACCACGCCCTTTGCGGCCGAAGCCGAAGAAACCGTTATCGAGATAAGCGGCAAGTGGCCCGCTCGCTATCTCCCCAGTCCACCGCCCTAATAGAATTCTAAAAGCTGTTAGAGGACCATTCAGCAATCCGATAGACTCCCATTCACGTGTAACTTCTTTAAAAAACCTTGCAAGCCTTTCCACCGGGGCAAGTGCCCTTTTAACAACTCTCGCCGCAACAAAAGTATCCTGTATTTACGTTCGACGATCAGCGTACGTTGATCTGCTAAACCAGGTTCGAGGTGGGCTACGAAAAATTGGAGATCGAACAGCGCCGGGGGACAGGTGAGCATTCAGGTGTGCTGGTCAAAGCTGACGCCGTGGGATACAGTGTCGGACACAATGTGTGACACGTGTACCGTTTGCCAGACACGACAGAGGAGTTTCTGTCGAACGTGCACGCAGGCCGGCCGCAAAGTGCATGCGGTGCGGCGCGATGCAACGCCTTGGAGCGCGGGCCACGATCGTGAAGAGAACGTGACGTTACCAGACGGCGCTTAACCCAGCGTTAAGCGCAGCGGCTAAATTAATTATCGAGTGGAATTATTTATAGGACGTCCAGGGAAAAGAACGAGTGCTTCCAAAGCATCGCGCAGGATGAAGAAGAACGAGTGCGAAGGCTGGTGCAAATTAGACAGCGTGATTGCAGAGGGTTAAATGAAGCCTCCAAAGAGCGTCTAGACGAATCGAAAGGCAGCCATCCCAGGTGTGAATGACAAAGGAAACAGGCGCGCGCGGATGAAGTGTTTTAATTAAATTGATAAGCGAGAGAGAGGCAAGCCTCTCGCCGGGCCCGCTCTATTTCTAATTCACTAGTAATGTGTTCAGGAAACTGTCAATCCCCGAGGGAGTTTAACACATTTCCCCCCTCGCCGTGGACGCGCGAGTTTTCATTAATTACTCCAGCCGGCTAATTACGGAATTCTTTTCCGGTGTACATCGACGAAGGAGCGTCTACAGCAACAAACAACTCCGCCGAGATTTCCTCGGGACTACATTTTTTCCCGTCCGCTGACACCATTAAGCGCGCGGTGAAAATAAATCAGCCCCACTCGTAAATTTCCTCGGCTTTATCTTGCTCCTTTTTCGCGACGGTATTAAAGCGGGACTCCTCGTATTTTTTCATACAGAGCGCGCGCGACGGTCACTTTCACGGCGAGGAGAAAACGATCCCGCCTCCGGTTTCGATCGTTTCGAGTTTCCCTCGCTCGAGAAGCGCGTAGGCCATCGAAAGTAGTTCCGGCCGTAATAATCTTTTAAAGCCGGAGAGGATTCCTTGGTGGGCACTCGATGGGTGGTGATCGACGGAAGAGGGCAGTAAAGTTTAAGGTATTTACCACTAGTTCGTTCTCCCAATATTTTCTAACGGAGGATTGAAAGGGTCCCCTTATCCCCTGCGACGAGTCGTCGTTTCGACGTCGTCGCTCCGAAAAGAAGCGGGCGAGGGAACGTTAAACACCAGGCTACCAGCGGAACGACCGTGCAACGGGAAAGTGGTTAGAAGGGGTCAAGGGGGTGCTCGTCGCCGCTCGTTCCAGTTAAGTCAAACTGCTGACTGCACCGAGTGACGATCCGGACAGATGCTTCTGCACATCAAAGGCCCTCGTTTTTCCGTCGTCGCTCGTCGCGCCGGAGGATTCGTCGCCGAGGGATCCGTCTTCGGGGAGCCTCGATCCCGGAGGAGAGGAGAGGAGCTCGAGAACCGTAAACGTCCCTCTGCGCTACATCGACGATAGCGATAATAGAGAGGAAGCGCAGGTCAAGGAGTACTTCTCTGAAGAGCGGGGTACAACTTGCCGCGCCGAAACCACCCCTTCCGATCCTGCTCCCTCGACTGGCCGCCGAGTTCTAAGTTTCGACAGGCCGGGGGTAATTCCTTGACCAGCGTCTCTGTTTGCACCACGCCTCGGCCCCCCGAGCAGAAATTAGTAAAACAATCTCGTAGTTTATGGCCTCGTTGGGTCGTTAGTTCGAACGCTGTCGGGAGGATAGTTCTCGACTATGATTTTGAGAGCATTCAGGGATCTCCCTCCTCTGTTATTTGAGCTTGCAATGCGGAGATACTAGCAGGTGCATCAAAAGACTTTAAATGCGACAAAGAAAAAAAGAAAAGTGGGAGAAACGGCACAAAAAGCACTCATCAAAGAGAATGTACGGGCAAGGAAGCGTCAAACTGATATCTCCAACGTCCCTAAGCAACAAATAGATTAATTCCCAGCTACTGTCCGACGGTGCCGCTTCCCGGAAGCGGCACAAAGGTCATAATTGATTTAAATAATTTATGAAAATCATCAGTCAAGCGGGTGAATCCGGGCGAAGCCTGGAACAGCAGCGAAGAGAACGGGGTTTGAAGAATAAGGGAGGGTAGGCGAGAGACAAGACACTGCTCGTTATTCTCCGCCGGAGACAGCCAGCGAAATTCCAGAGGAACAGTTTCGTGTATTGTGCGGCCACAATGCGAGCCGACACCCAGCGCGTAAAACCATTATTATTATTGGCGCTGTAGTTGTTCCATTTTGTTCTATTATGCCAGCGGCGCGCGGCGGTGTTTGAAGGACCGTAAAACGAGTCTCTCGCGCCTCAATGGCGAATAAATTCTGGACCATATATCCCACCCCGCTTTCTTACACGCGGGGAAACCTCCCCTGTTTCAACGGACCGGTCGATTCCGCCCCTAGTCGATCGTGCGCGAGTACAGATCGTTCGGCTCGGCGAACGGGCAGCAGAAATATTCAAAGGTAATCGGACGTTAATTCGCGTAGAATTCATCGCGATCCGTTTAGCGCGATCGAACTGTTCAGTGGGACCAGACGTCCGACGCCAGACAGGCAGCGCCGAGCCGCTGAGCCGGGCGGAAAGCGTGCGTTCGCACGTTGTAGAAAATTTCATTCCCAAGAGTCATTAGTCCTGGGGATATTGGCACGAGTCGCTGCGGGCAGCTTCCAACTTTCCACGGCATGGTGTTATAAATAAAGCGGACGCGTCGCACGGCGGCCGATCAATCAACGAGATTGTTTACCGACATATCCTCCCGTGCGTCGCATCCCACCAGCGTACAAAGCCTCCGCTTATATCGTTGAAACCTTTAACATAGATTAGATTCGATGGCAGAATGAAACTCTGAAATACCGTGGATGCTTGAACGCGATGCTTGAGCTCTTTCAATGTTTAAAAATCGCATAAAGCGAGGTTGCAAAGGGTAACCGACCCGCGGCCTCACTGAATTTCACACGATGAGGATGTTGGAACGATTAAAAGAACGACGAAGAACTGCGTGCTATTGTGCGACGCGCGCGGTTAAGCTCTGTAGCGTTTCGCGGCGTTGTTCGCGTACCCTCTGCGAAACGGGGATCTTTCCTCGGAAGGAAACTCGACCTACGGGGGACCGTAATGCGTCAAAGGGACGGCACGGAATGACGGGGCCGTCTCTATTTCGCCCCTGACTCGGCACCGCCACCGTTTCGAATTCGACGCCGCACAGAGGAATTATACGCTTATGAAGTTGCGCGCCTTCAGCCGTGTGTCCTAGTTTCCCCGGAAAACGGCACTCGAAATCGCGTGCCCGCGCTCAACTACGCAAATTCGATTGTCCTCCCCGTCGGCCATCTGTTAATTGCGCCGTGGATCGGTTGCGACCGGAAGCGGACGCTGGAGGATCCGGGGGATGGGCGATTATTCGAAGCGGACCGGCTCGACAACGGTATCAGGCCGTTTGTCGGCGCATCGTTCGGGGGAACTCGCTTTGGCCCGGTTAAATTAGTTGGAAAACACCGTCAACTCGAAATTAATCGCGACTACGATGCCTCGTTAACTTTTATGCTCGACCTCGAAGCTTCGTAGAATATCGTTGCAAAGTCGCTCTCGTTCAACGAGGGAGATTCGCGATATGCAGGATCGTTACTCTGAATGGAATTGCAGCGAAGTCGTTAGTCCCGATGGATATAAATGAATTTGTCGCTGGTTGTCGAGGGAAGCAGTTTTAAGGATGCGGAGCTTTTAAACTTCGACAGAATACGAGTAGTGCGAAAAGGGCTTGCGTCTGTCGAGGCTTTCGCTCGCCAGCGGACGAAACGATGCGTATAATTCCTCGAGAGGTATCTGAGACTATTTTTTATGAGAATACCAAGCGTCAAGCGGTTCGCTGCTGTCAGATTATTCAGATTTCGCCTGGATTAAGCTCTCTCCTCTCCTCTTTCGTCGGCTTTTCCGGATGAGAGCCGCGAACGTGCCAAATCCCGAAGACCGGGCCTCGTATATCGCGCGAAACTATCAGCGCGGAAATATAAAGGTCCGGGGAAGACTGGCCATAAATCAAGCGCATCGATATCGGTGTTGCTTTAATAAATGACCCCGGAGCGCGGAAAACCGGGGGGGGGTGAACATAGTTCGTTCGCCCGAGTTTCTGTTCGAGCCGTGCTACAATCGATTCGCGCGAGAAATCAGTCATCGCGGATGTTCCTCGTTAATCAAAGCAGCGATGAAGCATTCGACACGGCGTCCTAGTATATTTTCCCCCGATAGTCACGATAAGTCATTCCACCAATGTTCGACAAAGTCCAATGATGGAAATTCCGGCGGAAAAATCGAGAATCAACGCGAAGCGAGAGTCGTTGAGCGTTATTCGCGACGTGGACTACCGAAAGTTTTCCGTTAGAAAGAAAAAAAAGCGACCACTGAATAGCAAAGCAGCTCCAGGGACGCGAGAAAACTCGTTTGAAACTCGTAAAATGATTTCCCTGTCCAAGTTTGATACAATTTGCATGCGCAATACATTTCAACCCCCGTCAACCGCCTTCCGACTTCGCTGCTCGCGAGATACCGGCCATTTGCGTCCAACTTCCGTTTCGGACCTCGACTTTGTTCCGGCCGGTCCTCGCGGCCGCCGATTCCCCGACAATTAACTGCATTACGCGTAATGACGGGACGTGGGTTCAAAGGGTGCTTTGCCAACCGCCAGCCGCGACTCGAGAATGCGGCAGTCTCTCGAGGGCACGATCGACAAAGCGATTCCCGTGGAATTTAGTGCTCCTAGGATCAGCGACCATTAACGGACCTCGGGTATTTCAATGGAAAAATCGATGCCAGATTCAGGCTTGAAAGAGTATCCTCGCGACTGGAAGTGCTTATGACCAAGTTGCGCAAGAAGCTTGAGTCGATCCACGTAGACAGTGCGACGCAGAAAGTGGAGGACCAAAGAAAGTTTAAACGTGCGAGGAATACCCCCAGGAATTCTATCCCCCAACGCGACATACAGCGACTCACAAATCTGCTAGTAAAGAACTATCAAATTCACTCGTGCAGTGTGTCAAAGTCAGAGAAACTAGACACCAATTATACACGGCGAATGAGAGTGGCACAGGTAAGCGAATAAAGGCAATTGCTCTCGCAACTGTTTATCCCGTTGAACTCATACGAACGAACTAGTGAGTCACTGTAGATCGCCCCTCTCCGATTTTCCTCGGTCAGTGAGAGTTACCACACTGCCGTTATTGCCCCGCGTTATAAGCTTTCCTTGGGCCCGTTGCTGTACGTGTCCTTACCAAGTTACACGCGCGGGGACCTCCTCATCGCGCACCGTCCTCCTGCCAGTCGCCGCTGGATCACCCATCGCGCAATATACTCCAAGGATCAGAGGAACGGTTCCCGTGACGAGTTACATGCCGAGGAGGATTTCCAACCGTGGGTCCGCTCGCGTCCCTCCGCCGTGGGCCAGGACAACTCGCAGGGGATGGGGCCCAGCCACGACCAGGAGTCCGGCTCGGTGGCCGTGGATATCGACGGAGACGGATGCCAGAGGACGAGGCACCGGACGAAACGCGGCTAAAACGACACACCTCTGTGCCAGCGACGCGAGCCAGAGCTGATGCGGACCGCGGAAGGGAGGCTGCGAAACTGAGATGAAACCACGGCGCAACCCCCGGTGCGCGCGCGCACCAAAACCACCCCCGGAATACACGGAAGCAGCCCGGCCAACCGAACACTACCCCCGTCGCGCCCCGCCGCCTCTACTTACTTCTACCCCCAGGACCACCGGCGTCCGCGACGATGCTCCCGCTTCCATTTTTCCTCTCTCCACTCCTTTGTCCTTTGCGCTCCCTCCGCGGGCCTTCTCTCCTGCCCCGAACCGCGGAACGATCCTCCGAACGAATCAAAGTCCCGAGACCTTTACGGTGACGGCATTTCTATCGTCGTTAGTCAACGGCCCCAGGGATGGAGATCGCACGAGCGCGTGCACCAACGCTTCGCCGTTCGCTCGTCCACGCTTTTCATTGACGGATCGATTTGGTCCGGAGGCAAGCGTGAACGCTGCCCGAGGACTTTTTGCATATCTTTGTGCGGAGTCAGGGTGCTTTGAGGGTTAACAGGGTGTCTATAAAGGGAGGGTTAGCTGGATGAGATAATTTTTCGTAATGTGTCGTAACTGTAGCGTCGAAGATTAAAGCGTTAACTAACAGCTTCTCGACGGGGCTGGAACTCTAGTAATACGAGCGGACCAACGTGACTGGAATGGCCAACGGTCCCAGTTGCAGTTTAATGCGGCAAACGCATCGCTCCGGAGCTGACGGGAGGAAAAAAGGACAGGGCAAAATGATGCGACGAATTCGAGGCTTTCACGAGTCACTAGAACTCACGCGATTAGAGCTCGCGCGAGCGGCGCTCGATGACTCATCGATAGAACCCGAACAACGTTGCCTCGTCCCGGGCGACTTTAATTGCCAATTACTGGGCCCGTTGGCAAACTTCGTGCCATTTTAAATGCGGTTAATCGAATCGTCCCCGCGCTCATAGAGGGCCTCTGTCTACATCCAATTAAGTCCGAGCTGCTCGTATCCCGCGAGCTTCGCGCTAAATCGCTAATCGACCGGCCGGCAAACAATTCTTTCGCGCCGGGGAAAAAGCGGCTCGGTCTATGGCGAGCATAGAATTTTGCAACGGTGGTACCGCTGCCGCGCGAACCTATAGAAATTTATCGACTGCTAGGGGTGAAGGTGACTTAATATACGCTCAGCCTCACAACGGATTCCGTTTAAGCGCGTTCCGTGAACTTGACCCACTGCTGGACCCTTGGGAACCAACTTTCAAACGTCGATATCATTTCTGAAATATTCAACACTCGTTCCGTAACCCCTGTATAAAAATGGCCCCAGCACGTGGTTCGGTTGAAACAGATAGGTAATTACCTGGCGCAACTTGTGGAAGACTGATGACCATGATTCACACGATTGTGTAAACCACAGTCCCTCTTATTTGCTGTGGAGGCAAGAGAAAAGTTGGCATTCAGTATGCGAGAGGTTAATCCTGAAATGACTTTGAGCGAAGTGATCTTGGATATCTTTGAGGAAGAGTCAGAGGATTTTATTGACAACTGTAGGCCTGCAGTTACTGCTCGACACAGCATCGATTATTTATATTCATGATGCAGAATTGTACATATCCCCCGTTAGTTAATTATCACACTCCGCAGCTTCCCTTGAAAGCCGAACAACTTCCTCCGATCTCCTCGGGATTTTATATTCACCGTTCCGAGCTACCACCAATAATCTCTCCCGATAAAGTAACGCTACATCTTTTCGCAATTTAAGGCGCCCAGGAGTTCTCGACGTTGAGTGGAAACCAAGGAAGAATCCGAGGTACACGGGAAGGCTTCTCCGAGAGGAAACCTGGTCGGAACCAGTGATCCTTAATAAAAATGTACGGTCACGGGTTGGCCGTAGGTGGTAAAGATTGATGAGACCACAGCAACTACAGCGAAGGTGGCAGGAAAATTTTCCTTTCTTCGAACTCGTGCCTCATTGGGATCCCAGGCACGCCGCGCTTCTGACTAATTAACGAGTGGTCGGGAGAGAAATTGTTCGGGAACGAACGTAATCGCTGCTTTCGAGTTTCGATTAAAATTTAAGGCGCCACTCGTGTAGCTGTGTCCGGCTTCGCCAGAACTCCTCTCGTAACCGTTACACGCTTCCTTTTTCGACGAGGGGACTCCCAAAGCGTCAAGCTCCCGGCCATCAACGAGAAATATCTTCGAAATCAGAGGCGGGACTCATCCGCCAAATAAGTGCCTCCCGGGGTGGACAATGTCTTCGGCGATATCGCGAAGGTGCGTCGAGAGTGGTTCATCGGAGCGTCGCGAAGGCGAAAACGTCCTCCAGGCACTGAAAGCGATGAATTTGCTTCCGCGGTGAATTCGCGAGGCAAGGAACTGCGTGAAATATGAAGACGTTTTCCTCGGCGATTCTCGACGACGTGCTCGCCTCGAGATAAAAAATTCATTTTCCCCGATGCAGCCACTGTTCCGCGCGGATCACTCCCGCGGCTTCTCCCCGATATTTTCGTTCGTCTTTGTGGATTCTGCCAGGGCGTTGCCGTAATTACACAGCCTCCTATTCAGCGTCGCCTCGAGCGTGTCCCAAGACGGCAATTCATCTCCGTTCGTCGACTCCGGGTCGTCCAGCTTCCGTCGGGCGTCCAGGGTGCTCCAGGTCGGCGACTCTTCCCGACTGATCATCTCCTGGGGTTTATTTTCCACGATATTACTCGGCCGGGCCGGCGAGCCCGCTGAAATTGGAAAATCGACCACCGCATTGTTTGCATAGCGTCACCTCGATCGCGGGAAAAAAATGATGGCCGACTGGCTGCGGGTAAATTGTTAGCACGTTCGTGTTAAACGATCGGGTGAATTCGAAATGGGCGCAAATAAAGGGGCGTACCGGTGCAAAATAATTGACTCGCGGCGATACTTTCCATTAGACTCGGAATATCCATCGAGGGATAATTAAATCGTGACTATGGTATTGAGAAGCTAATTGGTATTGTTCTAAACTATTCGCGTGCAATTTTATAAGAGAAATTATTTCAATAGTTACTCGTCGTCTGTAATCTTGAATTTAAAGGAATATTAAGGAATTTAAAGGAATAAAAAGGAAATTTTATTAACCCCTGATAGCATCCCATATCGGGCGACGGTACTTCCTAAGCGTTATCGTCCCTGCGAAGGAATCGATGGAGGAGCTCCACGAGGACACCGAGTACGTGTCCCAAACGGAAGGACGATGTCTCGTCAGCGCGTTACGTCTCAAAGTGTCGTGCATTTCCTGCATCTCCTTCTCGAGCTGCTTCTGATGCTCGGCGACGATGCGCCGTTCGAGAACGCCCGGCGATAATCGCGGGGATGAATGCAGGAGATCCGATTCCGGCCTGCAGCGGACAAAGGCGGATCTATTATGCATCCAGAGGCAGTCAGGAGGGAACTGTCGCCATTAACGACTCCTTAAAGGCGACGATCATCTCGGAGTCTAAAGTATACCTTGGCCTGTAGACCTGTCTAGGCGAGCCCGTCTCGTCGAGGCAGCTGGCTCTTCTAGAGCGGCGAGAGGCTTCCCTGGAGACCCTCTGCACCATGTCCAACATGACCACTTGCTCCTCCCGTGGAAGGATCGCGGCGACCTCCTGCAGAACCTGTGAACAAAAGGTGCCTCAAAGTTAGCCTAACACGGCCGCTCGTTCAAAGAGAAATCCACTCCGTTTCCCTTCAAATTCTGCTCGCAACACTCTCCGATCCAATGGGCACCTCGAGTTACCCAAAGCGTTGGATGCTGAGAGAAAGAAACCCACGAATTCCTCCAAGTTCTATCTAGATTCTAGAACCTTAAAACCCTGCCGGTTGTAAACCGCGATGCATGCAAACGGAAATACACGGAAGTCTGAAACGTAACAAAGAAATCGCGTCGATATCGTAAAACCCTGGCCGTCATCGTGGCGCAGGGAACGTCGTACCATAAAATTCCTCTGGAAGTGCCTGGCTTTATCGAAGGCAGAGGGAAGGAGGAGCCGCGGTATCACGCAGGGCCACGTTCGACGTCGCCCCGGGATTAAACTTAGTTTGGAAGCGCAAAACGCATTTTCCATAAGCATAAGGGGGCTCCCCGATTCTCGGGTTGTCGCTCTTTAAGTAGAAAGTTAGTTGGCACACGGTGGAGGACGGGAGAGGCAGGAGAGCCAAGAGCTCCTCGGCGAGCACACTCGCACGAGGGCGCTCCGGGAAAGTAAATACGTGTCCACTTTTTCCCTTTTTATTCGCCTTCGGTGGCTCCGAGAAATACGAACACCCCGGCTCTCTCCTCTTTATTCCGTGTTCGAGACAGTTCCCACTGGCTGAGAGAATCGCGTAATTTCATCGAGATGAGAAGCTCGCGAGCAGCCATACAATTGCTTCGATTTTCAGCGAGGATCGATTAGCAATGGCCAATGGTCGAGAGAATTCCGTCGCAAAATACTGGGAGAAAATCGCCCCTTTGAATGGGGAAACTGTGGCGCGTACGTATTCGAAATCGACCAGAGTCGAAGCGATACCGCATTCCCAAATGGTTTCGCGCCGCGGCGGAAGCACGCGCCACCGGAAATTAACCGAGGGGCAGCACCCGAGCTGGCTGCGACCGCCCCGTGAATAAACAAAGCAAAAAATACGATATTGTTCTCTTTCGTGGCCAGCAATGGTTCGATTATCCCTCCGCGATGACAAAGTTAGCTCGCGGGAAGATTCCCCGAGTGCTTAACTGCCGTTCCCCCGCAGGGAACTGGGAGAAAAATACGGCGATCCCGCGGAGAAGTTTCCTCCGCCGAGGAAACTTGTCATTCTACGACCGGGATAATTGTGTGAAACGCGCGGACCGGGGGAAATATCAATCGGTATTTTTGCCAGGGAACAGAGCATCCAGCATTCAAGATTATTGATCCAGTACCCCGAATGTTATATAAAGACGAAGTGGTCGATAGGGGCATTAGAAGCGACACATTTATTTAGAGCGTCTCGCTATTAGCAAGCATGACGTCGGAATTCGTTGCTCTCGAAGTATGTCGTTTCCGTCAGCGCTCGCATTTCAGGCTTTCTTTCGGTCGCGCGATGACAGGGAGGGACCTTTCGTTCGAGGCTCTGCTGCCTGGTGAAAGGCACGGGTGTTCCGCAAAACCATGAGAAGCTTTGAGAACGTTAGCTGTCCAGCTGTCCTCGCGGTAGATCCGAGGCAAGGAAGAAAGAAGCGGTCGTTTATTTCGTTCGAGAGAATGGCCACAGACGGCGATGGCTCGGCCGATGGGAACGTTAATCGGGTAAGTAGCAACCGCCCTCGTTGCCTCTGTAAGAGAGGCTCTCTTCTAACTGCACCCACTCCGCGCGGCACGACCGAATCCTACAGCGGTTTATTGATCTCGCACGGGGAAAGTCTGGTGCCGTGGATCCGGCCACTTTTCAGCCAGAAGCCCCGGCCAAATTGTTGGAATGTTTTATCGCTCGAAACGTCGATCGAACGCCGAAACGGAGACGCGACTCTCGCGGGAGAACGTTCCGACCCGCTTCAAAAGAGGTCCCCGGAATTTGACAGCGAGAGTCTTCTTTTACTTCGAATACTCGCGCTAACATTCGAGGACAGATATACGAGTTCCTCGGCCCGACGTCGCTTGGGCGGTTTGAAAAGAGGATCTTCGCGACGAGGAGAATTAATGGAGGATGATGGGGTCCGAGTCTTATCGAATAATTTCCTCAGGGCTGGTTTGAGGATATCGATCTCGGAGATAGGATAACGTCCACTCATCTCGCGAGAGCCCGCTGACACCTATTAGCTCCGCTCGGACACGATCCTCCGCGAATGCTGATGCCTTTAAGGTCCTCTCGGGACTCGCTAACCTTTGGCGAGTCCCGTCCGATCCCGGGGCGAAATCTCGCAGGAACGAGGGCACAGGTTCGAGCAGACGGAACGACATTCCTAACGGGCCGTAAAAAAGTTTCGGCCGTCGTAAGTGCTGGATCGTGTCCCGCCGTTTGCATGACTTTCGTCCGTTCGTTTCTCGCCGACGACGGAACGGCGAGATCGCCTCCTGTCTAATTATCCGCCGGTTTAATCGACCCGTGGGCGAAACGCCCCGAGGGATCTCCAAGAAAATTAGACTGTCGAAGCCGCATTAAATTGCCAGCTTGATGGATTGATGTATCACAAAGAAGCTTCCCTCAAATTGCGCTCCGCTGCGCGGCATCGCGATCGCAACTACGGCACGAGCTTTCCATTCAAACGTTTTCATCCTCTCGAGATCTTTCTCCTCCTTTTACCGTAATATTTCTCGCCGGATGTTTTTATTACGATCTTCCTGTTTGCGTCGTCTGGGAAAACTCCTCTAAGTAGCGATGGGACTGATTCGATTATGCCTCGAACGGCTCCGATCGATATTGTCAGCAGCGTTCGCTTGGATGGAGGCTTGCTGGAGATATTATTAATAATAGCGGAGAAGAATCTGTTGGTGAGGTAACTGTAGCTTTTCCAATTAGCAGTTGTAGCACTACTTCCTCCAACGGTGTCGATACCGTTTGAGAGAGGTGCTCGCCTCCATCGCTATACGCGCGAGCATCGTTGCGGCAACAGCCTCCTCGCCGTTATTACAGTAACACGACCCTTTGAAGTAACGTCGTTGCCCGATTTTATGATCCCCTCGCAAACCGAGGTTTCACTTCGCAGTTCCTCGCCGCCGGCTCTCCCGAAGCATTAAACCAGATTCCAATTCCCGCCGCTCGGGAACGCAAGAAAAACGGAAGTCAGTTCCTGGCGCGTCCTGGAAAGAGGATTCCGCCTCAAAAAGCGGACATCCTGTTAGCTGGTCCTTCGCTCGAACTCGCTTTTACGCGTCTTTCCATGCTTCTCACAACTTCGACACCACTTCGGGCGTTAATTACCGCTATTACGCTTAATAAGTCCGTCTTGACGAACGTCGTCTCTCTGAGAATTAAATAATCCTGGGTTGAACGTAAAAAATCCATAGAAACACTTTGAAATTTCTCACTGACCAGAAATGCTTCTATCCACATCTAAATCGCACAAATTCCGCGTAAAGTGTACCTACTTGTTCATGTATTTCTTTGAAGAAAGAGCAGAAAAAAAGCGTTGCATCTTCCAGCGTGGTAAGCGATTTCGCGCAGGATTTAATGGAAATGATTCAATATGTTCGTCGCATTAAGGCTCATTTGAGGCTCGATTAAGAGTCAATTTATATTCGTCGGAGATTTATGCGAAGGGGGAACAACAACGATACGGAGGCGGAGCCGGTTTCTTGGCGCGTGAGCGACGTTTAATTCGCGTTGTCGAGGATGAAGTCTCCTGGAGGGAGATAAACGTTCCTCCGTCATATACACGTGCATGCACTGTACACACGCGGCGCATACACCAAATCCGCGCAAATACCTTGCTCCTCTCAATTTTTCCCCGTTATTTCTGCCGTCGCGACCGAGATTCGGCAGTGATTCCCTACCCCGGTCCTCCCTCGTCTACAAGCGCGAGCTTGAAGCGGCGAAATAAATATTCATCTTCCAAGCATCGATGCCCGTCGAGGCACGTGACTTCCGATAACGGGAAAACGGATCCCACCGCGGGCCGATAGTTTCAAGACGGGGAAGTTCGAATTTCTGGAGCAATTATTGGATCGCGGAGTGGAAGGAGACTCTTCATCTGAATCGCAATAAACGGGCTAACGAACGGTTCTTTCCCCATCTCGGGGGAAGAGTGAACTACCCTCCGACGCTCCCCGTATTCCCGTCGCTCCTCCCTCCGCGAAACGTGGCGAGCAGGACATCATAGACTTCTTTCCTGTTGTTTGCAGCCCGCGAGCCCCGCGTTTCTGCTAATCCTCTCGCGTCCACTCTCTAATGGCTCCACGGTCACAGAATGGCCTCGGCGTTCATTCGTACCTCGCGCACGTCCGCGTGGCTGATCCCCGTTCATTCGAACGAATAAAATGAAAACTGACCGAGACTGCTGACTGTTTCTGCCGCGACACGGCCATCAGCGTCGCTATTAAATCGACCGCAAGCCGATTATGTAAGCGCGGGATAATGGGGCGAGCATTAAGGGAAGAAACGACTTCGTCGGAAATGGCGGAGCTCGGGCAGCGAAGTCTGCAGTTCCTCCGGGGTCTCTCGGCTCCCATCGATGTGTTATTGTCGTGGAATCTGGCGTCGGTTCGACGTCGTCCCGGCGTCTCCCCCGCCCTACCCCAACGGCGGACGCTCCCGCGAAATTACTGTCCCGGAATTGCCTCCGCGCGCCGGAAATCCGTGCTCGTCTAATCTAATGAAACTGCGCGAGAACTGTGTGTAATTAAGCCGCCTCGCGGAATGAAAGCATGGCCGGGGCTACGACCGGGCGAACGACCCAGGAAACGCGAGTTTCGCCCGCGGAAATTGCTCCGACAAATGATCGGTCATCGAACTTGGACAGCATCTGCGGCCGATACACTAACCGGAACAGACGAAATTCCGACGCGCGAGCGATTTACGTGCAGCCTTCCTCGCGATTCGCCTGGCTGGAGAGCAAACGAGAGCTCGCTGCCTTTCAAAGGCTGAGTCGCAGAGTGCCTGAATCGCCGACGACGCGGAAACGGTCTATTAACCCTTCTTACCTCCGAGTCATTTCGTATTGTGCTCGTGAAAACTGCTGGGGCTGTTCATGAAACGAATCTGGAGTTTGCTTTACGTATACGCCGGCAATTGAATTTTCCAGAGGTCTTGATGAGACGGGAATTAGGTTATTTTATCGTTATGAAAGTTTAATTGAAATTGGAGTTTAACGCACGATAAATATTCATGATGAATTCAGAGACAAATATTATTAAGTGGAATAGGGATGCTGGATTTAAGTGAAACAGACACGTAAAAGTTCGAACGTGGAAGTGGCATAGGAGGAGCGAGAGGAAGAATTACGTTAGAGTACGAGAACTCACCCTGAACTTGCCCAGGGAGATCATGGCCGAGACCAAATCGCCAGGGCCACGTTGTCGAGTCCTCGACCTGTTCATCGAGGCGACGTACGTCAAAGGGCTGGCATCCCTCAGCTCCTGGTACCCTGTAACGTCTAACGAAAATATTGATGTTGCGTTTCGCCTTGAATGCACACACCTTGGGATATATTTAGCCATTCCTAGGTAAACGACATGGAATCAGACTGCTCGCGGAATAACATAATGACAACACGAAAACTACCTCTAGATAGGTACTCTTCAGACTCTTTTAAACTCTAAAAACTCGCCCAACTCCTTGAAGACGCTCTCAACATTCGCTAAAAACTCTCTGTAAACTACCTAAACTCTTCAAGACCCTGTGTATCCGTTTTCTCTCGAAACTTTCCAAGGGCTAATTAAAAGAGACACTCCGGCCACCCATTGACTACCCTCGAGAACTCACTCCCCGCGCTACGCTCTCCCAGTCGCCCCTCGACCACCCGATAGCACGCAGGAATCAGCCGAAATCCCTTTTCTAAACAGTTCAGTCACGCACGCCGCTGGGAAATTACGTTGCCCGCCCCTAAATTTCCCTAAACGTTTCTGCGATCCGACCGACAGGGCGCGAGCGTCATACGGGGCAGAAATTTGCCTGCGTCACAGGGCGACGTTGATATAAAACACGGTGCCCGAGCTGCTCTTTTCGCAGCGGCTCGGCGCGGTTGATCTATCACCTGGCGTTTCTGGCCCGAATTTTACGAGTCCTCGGCATCGTATAATATCCTTTCTCGACATCCGCGTAAATCTTCGTCCCTTCCGAGCGTTTAGCCGCATTCAACGAACGCCACTTCGATTTTTAATGCTGCGAATGGGTTGTTCCCGGTGCAGGGCCAAGCAGTGGTCATCCTCGAGGAAGGATTCCACTCGGTAGCTTATAGCCGACCGAAAGGGATACCCACCAACGATTGTCCAGGCCCTGGTGATGGCTTCGAGGGATCTTGGTGGCGCGTATCGCGGGCCAAATGCCCCTGGCAATAGGTAATGCTCTCGTGATACCGTCGCGTAAATCTTTATCGAACGGATAACCGTGAGCTTTCGAAGGAGGCGCCCCGCGTGAACGCGCAGAAGTAGAAGCTCCTCCGCCTACGTCTTATCCTCGTACACGGAGATTGATCCTCTCCCCGGGGCGATTTTACGAGCACCGTGTTACGTGCGTTGCTGCGAGGCAATTAACCTTTTTCGCGCCGACCGAACAGAAGCTCCTAGGCGCTAGCCGGGACGCGTATCGGAAAAATCTCACGGGGGTAACTTTTTCGTAGAGGTTTTCCATGTGAAAAGCCCGCCGCGCCGGGTGCCGGCCGTGCACGGAAATAATTAATTTCAGCCGGTGTTATTAGTCGCCAGGAAACTTTGGACCGATGTTTTCCAGCCGGTGAAAACTGTTACGAACGTTTCTTTCCCCCCCTGCGAAGCTTCCGCGGAAACGCGGGCGCCAGCGAATCGTGGCCTGGCGAATCTAATTAATTCTCGAAACTCGAACTCGAACGAAGCACCTTATTACGTCGCGACAAGTTTCCCCGGAGTACAACGGAACCGAGAGCCACGGAAGCTCCGTCGTCCTTGCTCGAGTTTGTATCTTAATACCCGATTTACCGAGGCTCTCGCGCTTGCTGTAATTACTCGCGTGCCGCCCTCCATAGACTCCCCTAAAATATCGATCCTCTCAGATGGACCAACTTCATTCCGGGAGTCCTTTGGTTATCATACACCGCCATGATAAAAGTTCCTTCTGTGGTCGTGAGAAACGCGAGCTAATAATCCCTTTAGAAAATGAAGAATCTTCTCACCCTTATTTTCGCAGGGCGTTTCACGAGACTCTGACAAGAAATCGAGTATCTCGCCAGTCCTCATCCTCCTCCTCCTCGCGATGTTGCTCACGCTCCTCGCCTTGCTCCACGTGGCGAAGGAGCTTAGTCCCTTGTTCTCCGTGAACGTCAAATTGTACCTAATTACCTTCCCCTTGGAAAGGAAGACCAGTCGCAAGGAGTTTCCGCACCGTTCGATCATCTTCGTCATATCCTCCGCCCAGCGCCAACCCTTGGACAGGAAGTCCACGATCCCAGTGGCCGGGGATATTCGCTGGGTAAGCACAGATTCGCAGAACGTGGACAGCGACTGCATCTCGGAGGAGTATGCTTCTTGCCTGCTCTTCCACGATGCTGCATACCAGCCGTTCTCGTGGAGGCTGTTGAAGAGGTTGTTCAGATACGGGCGCAACACTGGCTCCAACACTTTCCTGTCGTAGTCCATGCCTTGAACAATGGAAGTAATGTTTTTGAAACAGGTGGAACAGCCATTACGAACGACAACAGTGTAGTCGACCTACCGGAGTACAGCCATTGTAGCAGCATCTTCGCCATTACAGGATGAGCGACCAGATCCTCGTTAGCGGACTCTCTGTCTCTTCTAACCACGTCGACCAACAGCCCAACCGAGTAATCGAACTGGTTGGTCGTGTTGTAACGCTTCCCCTTCCTCGATTCTTTGAATGGATGATCGCGCGATCTCGCCCTACGATCCATCACCGCGTGAATTTGATCCTTGGCCTGCGTTAAAACTAGCTTCAGCAGGAATACAAGGTTCTCCACTTGCTCCGTGGTATGGTAAGACAGCTCGGGGAAATTCAGGTAGGAACAGTGATCCGTGTGGTCCTGTTGAGGGTAGAAAACGTAGTACATTTACAGAGAAACATTAAGGAGAGGTTCCGGGTTAAGACTGTCGAAGAATCGATTCTTTTATTTCATTTTTTGAATGTTCAATATTTTAAGAATATGTGTTTAAAAGGATTTTTCGAAAGTCGGAAAATTTTTGGAGTTATAGGCATTTGAGTAGCGGTGAATGGGTGGATAGAACCCGGCCACTCGGCGCTCACGTGAAACTTTAATCGCGTTTTTCTCGAAACTGTGTTCTCCAAATCTCTCGAAAAGTTACTATACGATTCGATTGAAAGATTTTTTATTTTGAAGACTATACTTCTGTGCAGTGGAGAAACCGTTAAAATTTTAAAATAATTTGAAAATTTGTATTTTTTGAAGGCACTGGAAGGATGAAAAACAGGGAAAAGGTGATTTCAAATTGCAAGTGCCGTTATTTTATCAAAAAATCCACTAGGGAATTTGTCCCACTAAATTATCCGTGGTAATTTTCCTTCAATTAATTCCTAAAGATCATCTATTTTTACGGGCTCTAACAGGGAACATCTCCTTAACGAGCGCCTCGTCAAGGTTCTACCTGTAACATCGCGTCTTTGGCTCGCAACACTTGCTCCACGATCAGAGTAAAGTACTCCAGTTGCCTCTGGCTGTACCCATAATCCGCGTCCGAGGTCCCCCTAGGCAGCGAGGCCATGATGTCTCGCCATCTGACGATCAGCTCGCTTTCCATGACGTCCAGGGGTCTGGGCACACTTTGCGTCATAGACGAGGAACGATAATGGAGCGTCTCCAAGTAGAGCGCCAGCAGGCGAGCGTCAGAGACGTAGGAATCCTCGTGATGGACTATTCCACCTTTGAAACGAGAGAACGCATGATCCGGCTAATTGGCAGGTATCTTCGGATAAAAAGCAAATCATAAGAAGACCAATGATCCGAGGATTTTACTCCAGCGAAGCTTGAACTGTAGCTCTTCATCCGCCTCGAACAAAACCCGGCGAGATTGTGTTATCAACATTATCCACCGCGGCAGGTGCACTGCAGATTGAATGAACGCTCGACGAGTGAGTTCGAACGGACGTTATAAAAAATTCCGACGGGAAGCTGCATCGTCGATGGGCTCGCGGAAGCATACAAAATTACGAATACATTCAGCGTCCGCGATAATGGCACGCGTCGTTATCGTCCCCAATTAAGGATTTCCATGGAAACGGGGCGAGATCGATTGTCGTAGCGACAAATAACCATATGAAAAATATCTCGGTGCTCATCTCCCGTAAAGAAGAATGGATTACCTCTCGCGCACTGTAGCATCACGTTGCAACGGGGGTGAAAGTAACATCTAAGATTCTGACACTTGAGGGCGGTGAGCAGCTCGTCCAAAGCTAATAAAACGTGGCGGGCGAGGGTGTCGGGCGCCCAGCTCGTCAGTGGATCTGGCCCCGCTCTTTCCAGGGACCATCGATGCACTGTCCTCAGAATGTGCCTGGATACCACGCGCAGGCGATCCTGGGGAAGGTGAGGGCCCTTCCGTGCTGCCTGAGGAAACGTCTCGGTTCTGTGTCGCCGCGAATAACAAGCTTGCAAGCGCAATGAATAACAGTGCAACGATAATAATTACGCTAATGGAACAATTATACGGAATAGCGGCTCTCCCCCGTGCAGCACAAAAACGGGCGAATTAATTTAGTATGCAGGGGGATTACATACACCGCGCCGGTGAATGGAAAATAGTTGTTGCGCGTTTGCTGGCCGTGGAAACAGGCGCGGCGGCTAAACCGGAAGCAGAGGGAGAGCGGCGGGATGGGGATTTTTAAAATCGATTCAACTTTTCTCATTACGTATTCGCCGTGGCTGCATGTTCCGTTACCGCGCCGAGGGGGAGGATAAATTATTGCCAGGTCGCATCCAGTCAACGTTTTTATTAAATAGCCAAGACGCGAAGGCGCGTCGGAGAGAATAGGGTTTTCAGCGTCGACGCCGAGATATCTGGGGCTGGCGAGAGTGCGGAAGAGGAGGAAAAAGACGGGGGAAGAAAAGGTTGGACGGTGTCGGCGGGGGATGGCTCGGTGTCTCGGAAATATAGGCCAAAGTATCGGAGGTCGCGCGAGAGCGTCTGTGCGCGAGCGGAGATGCATCAGGCGGATGCACGCTGAGTTATTGTCGAGACGTCGCGCGAAGTCGGCCGTCGCCCGTGGAAACGTATGAGATGCACCTAATATTCCCATAGATGAAAACGTCAAAAGGAACGAGGCGTTGCGACTATCTCCGGGGCGGTAGTCGCGAGCGAAAAAGGGGAAACAAATGACACGCTCGGGCGAATCGACAAAGTAAAATCCATCTGGAAGAGGTGGATTTGTCGTTGATCCAGAAGGGGATGGGACCTGGAACGTTGCGCGCTATGTTTGAAGCATATGGAACGCACGCAAACCTTTAAGAATTCTGCAATAAAATAACGTCACACTTTTATAAGTGAATCTCTCTGATAAAACGCGAGTCTATCTCTAAACGGGGTGTTTCTTCCGACTACGAAAGCGCGGGGCGATGAAAATGTCTGCGAGGGATTAAAGAGTCTCGAGATGTCACCCTTGGCTTCATAGGCAGGTTTAAGGGACGTCCCTCGCGTAGCTGGTGCAGGATTTCCATGAGCACAGATTCCGTCAGGGCGGGCACACTGTCCCCGGCATAGTGTTGACTCATAATTTTCTCTGCAGCCGGAACACGTACTCTCCAGAGGGTCGCTCGGTCCTCGCACCGCGCACCAGGGTATGGTCCAACGGCCACGGCATACATGCCCTGGAAATAGCGACGGTAAAACGAGAAGGTGAAACAAACGGGTCCGCCCGCTTGAGCAAGAGCATCGAAATTTCCTGGCGGAAGTTGAAAATCCCTGCAACTCGTAGTTCCATGAATTGAGGCTTTGAGAAGAAAAATCGTTTAAAAACAGACTAACCCAGGTTTTTTGCGAAATTAACTCAGTAGCAATAATGTGTTCCAATAGGCTGTAATAATCATATAAAATAGGAAAGATTAATTTTTATCAGTGTGGGTTCGTCCGCTTTTGTTCTCAATGCTTCATTTTTTCTCTACTGTTCCATTGATACATTTATGTAGCGATGGAGAAGAATCAGTCGATCTTCGTGCATTGAAAAATGTCAACGACACCGCGATGCATTCGTTCCGCAGCGGTACAGCGGCCCTCGAATTCGTTGATTTAATTCACCAACGACTCAATCCATTCGCTGATAATCCGCGAAGGATTTACCTTGCGTGGCTCGTGTAAATCGATGCTGCGAGCGATTCGTGTTCGCGCGGCAAGCGTGCGCTGCCATCGGTGTGGCATTTTACAATCTGTGTGGACGACGTGCGTCAATGCGAACAGAGAGATCGTTAAAGCTCGAGCAGCGGTGACAAAAGAAGACCTCTATGTCGCTTGCGGCGAGTACGGCGCTGGGCTCAATCGAACTTTCGATGAAAAGTGTAGAAGAAAGTTTCGCGAAAGCACTCGAGACTGCTCGCAAGTGTCTGTGTGGTTGAAGCAAGTATACGCGAGGTTCCTGCTTCGGCCAAACGTATACTCTTCCTCACGATCATGCTCCAGCAATTTAATAATCGTTTACCTGCTATATGTACCAGTAACGATGCTACATGGATAACCAATGCTCTAATTGCAGGACGCATGCGTAAAACACGAGTCAATAAACTTCACCTTTCGACACTTTCGCCCGGCACGAAGTGGAGCTGAAGGGGAACACCGGGCGTGAAGTTCGACAAACGAATTATGAGCAACGAACACTCTCTTTTAACTCAGTTGATGCAACGAGTTAAAGATTAGATAGATTGAAGCAACGGGGTCGAGCACTTCATGTTCCACGTCTAGTTTTCCTTGCTATTAGATGTAACCAAAGTGTTCAATGGTAAACTCGTGTCCACCGCCCTCCTCTTATTCTGGACTTTGAGGGGTGGTTTCATCCCTTAAGGGGTTATACTTAGTCAGGGGGAAAAGAGACAAATGTTTGTGATTTTTTTTGGAAAAGCAGAAGCATATTTTTTACAGAACTTTTCAACTTTAAATAGCCCCCATTTTGTTTACCGCCACATTAATATACTAACGAAATCTTTTTGTTTTTTTATTTTAAATAATCTGGTTTCGAATGGCAGTGCTCATCCCAAAACGAATTTTTAAAAATTCCTTTTGGATGTCGGTTGTAATTTTATTATAAACGTAAATATTTTTCTACAAAAAATTACCAAATGTTCTTTAAATGTTGCTCCTTTAAGTGCAAAAAGTTTTGTAAAATTATATGCTTCCGCCTTTTCAAAAAAAAATCACAAACATTCGCCTCTCTTCGGCCTCTTGACTATAGGTATAACCGCTTAAACACGCGAATAGGGAAAAATAAAAAGACATGTATTTCTTACTTTTCAGACCTCTAAAACGTATCCAAAAACCAAAGCAATTGGAGGCGGACACCTAAAAACCTCTGCTTGTTAGTGATAAATGATTACTCTCACACTTTGCGCCGCGGAGTAGTGAAGAAGAGCGTCGCAGTGATGAAGAGGGACTCTCCTCGGGTAGTCCGCCAAACTGGGCCAAGACGACAGACCGATCCCGATTAATAGCCTGACCTCCGCCTCGCGAGCCCTGTGTCCATCCAATCCGATCCTGAGCAGTATTCCTCCAGCGTCCTCTATCAAAGCCACTCGATGATCCCTCGGCTCAGCTAATGGCCCAACGGATTCGGCTGCAAACAGTTTCCTCGACATGCCGCTGTTATCTAGTCCGCGTCGTTAAAAAACGCATCGTTAGCCGGGCCTGTTGTTTCGCGGGACGAGACCCGCGGTGATTTACAAGGCGTTCCTTAATGCGGTTACGCGGCAGCCAGGCATACCTCGCGGCGCTCGTTATTCTAAATCCCCCGCAAGTCGTTATTAAGCGACTTTCCGCGGGCGTCCTGTTCTGATTTATGGGACACCCGGTGTATATCGAATTACCGAGTTGCCTCGCGCATCGGTTATTTAATACAAAACGCTGGGAGCTGGGGTACGGGGACGATGAAGGAGGAGGCATCGAGAGGGAACAGAGGAGAGGAAAGAAGGAAGTTCGGTCGGAGAGACGCGCGAAATAACAGGTAGGTATAGCGTTGATAAGAGCGCGCTTGCGAACGAAACGAGGAATTGGGCTGGACGATAACAAGAGGACGAGCATTTCCTTCTTCTTTACGATTCCCAGGAAGCAGCTTTTGTTGTGTACAGAGATAAATGCCTGACAATGTCTCGAGACGGGGGACCGGAGACTTTCAAGGCTCGACGTATCAACGTTCTTCTCGCCCCTTAATTAACGGCCCTGTTCAAATTCACCGATAACGCGAGAAGGTTACCCGATCCGTAAAATATCCTGCAGTGGTCCGGTTGCTTGAATATTTTGTCCAGAACCTCGGCGTCGACCACTTGGCCCGGCGAATCGCAAAACTTGTCGTCCGTTAAATTCTCTACGCCTGTAGAAAGAAACGTAGGTACCTTTGACACTCAGCGCGAAGAGAAACAAGCCCTTAGGTCGACAGTACGCGCGATAAGGATCGTCAGCTCAGCAGACTGCAGAGTGCTAGGTACATACCTCGTTTAATGGCTGTGGCCAACAAATTTGCTAATTTGGCTTTCACGAGATCCCTCCTCAATCTCCCTGCAGCATCCGCGTACTCTTGCCAGGGCTCTGCTCCAGCGGCGAGTGTCTTTAACCGAATAAAGCCTGGCAGAGCAACATCCTCCTCCACGCTCACCCTCGAGACTTCCAGCTCGGAACTTGCGGCCGGGCTCGACAGCGAGTCTATTCGCAGCAGGTATTCGAACCTGAATTGCTGAGGAGAGAGAAAGGGGGAAGCTGACTACGGCGAGGATCTTTCCATGCTCCTCTCCCTTCCCGCGCAATGTTTCTAAACTTCTAGACACCGCGCGGCCGATCCCAGCAGAGCCGTCGCTGCTTCTTTACCTTCACTCGCCGAGGCTCGTTTAACGAGACGAGGAACACAGACGAGAATCTCGGGTCAAGATTGCCGGCGGCCAGCATCAAACGCTGGACCAATCGCTCCACTGTGGCTTCGATCGCGGAAACGTACGAGGAATCTGTAAAGCGAGCCACCGTTAAAGGTTCGTCGGTGAAAAAAACACGAGTCCCGGACATCCATATCGGTTGCCGCACTCGATAGCGCTCGCTGTTTCCGGCACTCGGTTGAACCGATGCGTAAGATTGGCGGAGCGGCTCGTTAAATATTCACCGCTCTGTGCTTCGTCCGCCAGCTTCCGGAAGTACGCGTTCAAATTGCTCAGCTGGCCCTTGGCGAAAGCGAGCTTCGTGGCCATTAGCCGAACACCGCCCTTCTTGTACGAGGGCTCGCTGGCCGCGCAACCCATTCTCCTACGAGGGAAACAAGAGCGACAGATTATCGAGTTTCGCGCATGACTCGACGCGTCTGCACGCTCGCGGGGCAATCAACGTTTTTCTTTTCCCCAGCCAAAAGGAGCGGCGAGGAACAGCCAGAACGTTTTCTCCGCTCGGGCGGAAACGCGGCCGGGCGCAATCTATTTCCCGGATCAGTCAGAATCGTGGCAGGTGATGGAAGACTAAACAGGAGGGACGGCGCGCGATAAATCACGGGGGAGGAGGGCTCGATCTTCCGAGGCTTAATAGGAACCGTCGTTGAATCACGGCGCTTTTGCTCCGCGTAACTTGCCGCTGAACGGGGCCCGGCAACTGTTTCGAAACGGTTTAAGGAATTCCCTGAGAATGCGCATTCCGCTTTCTCAGCGAATTCCGTGCATACGTCTCTGTCAGCTCGCTACACTGCACCGCGTTTATTCGTCGTGACACTATCCCTTTTTCCGCTACATCCCCGAGCTTCCTTTCTCTAACCCTCGTCGAACGTCTCGAAACTAATGCTTTGGAGATAACAGGGTTGTGTGTTGCGGAAAATTCATGTGCTAATCCGGTTAGAGGGATCACTAATAATTACTGTTAATTCGCTTCCAAGCGCTGATCCAATTCAACACTCAGAGGGACCACTAGCTTCTTCTAGCGATGATCATGCTGGCGCTTTATTTTTTTAAACACTGTGCACCGTCGAATATGAACTTAGAGATCATTTTACCAAGTACCTTATTAGGAATAGGAACAACCGAGCGCGACAATTTTCGACTGCGAGTATTTACTTTTAACATGTGCACGCGTACCGCGCAGCGGCGAAGTTACGAGCATAGATCTTCGGCAAACACTGAGCGACCGGTATATCATGAAGCAAAGCCACCGGCTGACGTTTCCATTCCATCGGGAAAGATATTGACTGCCCGCGATCGTGACCATGTAAAAGCACCGTGTGCCAATTATTATTCAGCGGATCGGCTAACAATGCCATCACGGTGTCCGGCCACCGGAATTACTTCCGATGTTGATTGTGTGCGCTGGACTTCCGCTCCCGTGAATGCTTTATACCTCGTGTACGTTATGTCATCGTTCTCGCCCGACCATTTTGCCTGCATACAAGGGAGACTTTGAGTGTACTCCGCGGAACGAGAAAAGCATGATGCACCCGGGGCGTACTCGGTTCCTTGTGCGAATTAGGAAATAAAACAAGAGTGAATGTCCTTCCGGACGCAAGAGCGGTGAAGGAGGATCTTGACACTTTACACTAGAGGTAAATGGTCGCGGCATATACCGCGATGTGGTATTGTGTGAAGAATATTGAAAAATATGCGGTACAATCTGTAATGAGAAATTGAGTCGCTCTGATAGTAAAGCATCCTTGCAAGATCCATAAATGGAACGGTCGGTTAGTGGTCTTCGTGAGGAAGAACAGAAACCACAGACGAGGTATAGGATAGACCTATCACCTTATGCATGTTCGTGTCGCCACCGAAACTGTGTTACCGACTTACAATTTCAGGACTGAATGTAGTGGCATCTACTCATGAACAGCGTCCAACTCAGCAACTACTCTGAAATGTGTTGAGATACTGAAAGGTGTGTGCGTGCTTTTATACGTGTGACTTGTTCAGAGTGGGTGTTTGACATAGAGGGCAGGCTTTTGCTACGCTATGCTTTGGCTTGGTTTGTCAACGACTCACGCGGATTTCTCTCCGAAAATCCATTTCGAAGATCAAGATACTATGGCGTTCAGAAATGGTATTTTTCAAAGCCCGTGTAAGCTATAAATTGCAAGATGACATTGCAAATTGAGATATTTTTCAACGCATTACGAAATAAAATTTTGTTCAGTCCTGAGAAGTTCATCGGTTCAGTGTTCAGTGAAGTGTGTGCATGTCATTGTGTATATTATTTTGTGATTTCTCAATTCGTGCATCAATTTCATCGATTGGGGACACGTCAACACTATTCTCGGGTCCTATCATGGGACCCCAGGATTGGAAGACATACGGAAAGTACAGTTTGGATAGCTGCAGTTGCGAAAAGTGCAAGTGGTGCAATCAGCGTTGCTAGATAAAATTATTTCCAGCCTTGGCAAATTTCAAGTTAGCTGGGAATCGTTGGAGCGAGACAGAACGTCAACAATCTCAAACAAAGTCGCACCACCGTCGAACAATGTATCTGCCAGTTGAACTTTACCTGCGACAGTGATCTCAGTGAACACGTAAGCATATTATTTCGTGATATCTCGATTCCTGGATTAATATTATCGATTACTGGACCATGGCAGAGGTCGCTTAATAAGATTCAACTGCAATTCACCCAGTATCTATAAGACATCTTCAGCAATACTTTTCACGCGGAGCTGGGACTCGTTGGAGCGCAACAGAACGTCAACAACCTCTATGAATGTCGCACCATTGCCGAACAATGTACCCGCCAGTTTAATTTTATTTGGAATCGTGATCGGATCTCAGTGAACGCGGGAGCATATTATTTCATGCTATCTCGATTCCTAAATAAATATCATCGTTTACTGGACCATGTGGGATGACGCTCAATAAAATTCTACTATAATTCAAGCAGTATCTAGAATATTTCTTGAGCAATACTTTTCTCGAAAAGTTGGGAGTCGTTGGAGCGGGACAGAACGTCAACAACCTCTTCCAAATGCGTACTCTGCCAGTTGAACTTTAGCTACGACAGTGATCGTATCTCAATGAACACGTGAGCATATCATTTCGTGATATCTCGATTCCTGGATTAATATTATCGATTACTGGACCATGGCGGAGATGGCTTAATAAGATTCAACTGCAATTCACCCAGTATCTGTAAGATATCTTCAGCAATACTTTTCACGCGGAGCTGGGACTCGTTGGAGCGAAACAGAACGTCAACAACCTCTATGAATGTCGCACCATCGCCGAACAATGTACCTGCCAGTTCAATTTTATATGCGATCGTGATCGGATCTCAGAGAACGCGTGAACATATTGTTTCGTGATATCTCAATTACTGGATTAATTTTATCGATTACTGGACCATGTGGGGTGTCGCTTAACAGGATTCTACGAAAATCCACCTAGTATTCAGAAGACGTCTTTAGCAATACTTTCCTCGAAGAGCTGGAAGTCGATGGGTGGAGACAGAACGTCAACAACCTCTACCAAAGTCGCACCATCGCCGAACAATGTATCTGCCAGTTGAAATTTACCAGCGACAGTGATCACAGTGAACGCATGAGCATATTATTTCGTGATATCTTGATTCCTAGATTAATTTCATCGATTACTGCACCATGTGGGAGGTCGCTTAACAAGATTCTACTACAATTCATCCAGTATCTAGAAGACTTCTTGAACAGCACTTTTCTCGCGGAGCTGGGAGTCGTTGGAGCGAGACAGAACGTCAACAACATCTCCCAAATTCGTACTCTGCCAGTTGAGCTTTACCTGCGACAGTGATCGGATCTCAGTGAACGCGTGAGCATATTATTTCCTGATATCTCGATTCCTAAATAAATTTTATCGTTTACTGGACCATGTGGGATGACGCTCAACAAGATTCTACTACATTTCATGCAGTATCTAAAAGACTTCTTGAGAAACACTTTTCTCGAGAAGCTGGAAGTCGCTGGAGCAAGACAGAACGTCAACAACCTCTTCCAAATTCGTACTCTGCCAGTTGATCTTTAGCTGCGACAGTGATCGGATCTCAGAGAATGCGTGAGCATATTATTTCGTGATATCTCGATTCCTGGATTAATTTGATCAATTACTGGACCATATGGGATGTCGCTTAACAGGATTCTACTACAATTCAAGCAGTATCAAGAAAATTTCTTGAGCAATACTTTTCTCGAAAAGCTGGGAGTCGATGGCGCGAGACAGAACGTCAACAACCTTTACGAAAGTAAACAACAGAATGTCAACAAGATGCTACTACAATTCATGCAGTATCTAAAAGACTTCTTGAGAAACACTTTTCTCGAGAAGCTGGAAGTCGTTGGAGCAAGACAGAACGTCAACAACATCTCCCAAATTCGTACTCTGCCAGTTGAGCTTTACCTGCGACAGTGATCGGATCTCAGAGAATGCGTGAGCATATTATTTCGTGATATCTCGATTCCTGGATTAATTTTATAAATTACTGGACCATATGGGATGTCGCTTAACAGGATTCTACTACAATTCAAGCAGTATCTAGAAAATTTCTTCAGCAATACTTTTCTCGAAGAGCTGGGAGTCGATGGCGCGAGACAGAATGTCAACAACCTCTACCAAAGTCACACCATCGCCGAACAATGTATCTGTCAGTTGAAATTTACCAGCGACAGTGATTACAGTGAACGCATGAGCATAGTATTTCGTGATATCTTGATTCCTAGATTAATTTCATCGATTACTGGACCATGTGGGAGGTCGCTTAACAACATTCTACTACAATTCATCCAGTATCTAGAAGACTTCTTGAACAGCACTTTTCTCGAGGAGCTGGGAGTCGTTGGAGCGAGACAGAACGTCAACAACCTCTCCCAAATTCGTACTCTGCCAGTTGAACATTACCTGCGACAGTGATCGGATCTCAGTGAACGCGTGAACACATTATTTCGTGATATCTCGATTCCTAAATAAATTTTATCGTTTACTGGACCATGTGGGATGATGCTCAACAAGATTCTACTACAATTCATGCAGTATCTAAAAGACTTCTTGAGAAACACTTTTCTGGAGGAGCTGGGAATCGCTGGAGCGAGACAGAACGTCAACAACCTTTACGAAAGTAAACAACAGAATGTCAACAAGATGCTACTACAATTCATGCAGTATCTAAAAGACTTCTTGAGAAACACTTTTCTCGAGGAGCTTGAAGTCGTTGGAGCGAGACAGGACGTCAAAAACCTCTTCCAAATTCGTATTCTGCCACTTGAAATTTATCTGCGACAATGATCGGAACTCAGTGAACGCGTGAGCATATTATTTCGTGATATCTCGATTCCTAGATTAATTTCATCGATTACTGGACCATGTGGGAGGTCGCTTAACAGGATTCTACTACAATTCAAGCAGTATCTAGAAAACTTCTTGAGCAATACATTTCTCGAAGAGCTGAGAGTCGATGGGGCGAGACAGGATGTCAACAACCTCTACCAAAGTCGCACCATCGCCGAACAATGTATCTGTCAGTTGAAATTTACCAGCGACAGTGATCACAGTGAACGCATGAGCATATTATTTCGTGATATCTTGATTCCTAGATTAATTTCATCGATTACTGGACCATGTGGTAGGTCGCTTAACAACATTCTACTACAATTCATCCAGTATCTAGAAGACTTCTTGAACAGCACTTTTCTCGCGGAGCTGAGAATCGTTGGAGCGAGACAGAACGTCAACAACCTCTCCCAATTTCATACTCTGCCAGTTGAACATTACCTGCGACAGTGATCGGATCTCAGTGTACGCGTGAACATATTATTTCGTGATATCTCGATTCCTAAATAAATTTTATCGTTTACTGGAGCATGTGGGATGACGCTCAACAAGATTCTACTACAATTCATGCAGTATCTAAAAGACTTCTTGAGAAACACTTTTCTCGAGGAGCTGGAAGTCGTTGGAGCGAGACAGGACGTCAACAACCTCTTCCAAATTCGTACTCTGTCAGTCGAAATTTACCTGCGACAGTGATCGGACCTCAGTGAACGCGTGAGCATATTATTTCGTGATATCTCGATTCCTGGATTAATTTTATCAATTACTGGATCGTATGGGATGTCGCTTAACAGGATTCTACTACAATTCAAGCAGTATCTAGAAAACTTCTTGAGCAATACTCTTCTCGAGGAGCTGGGAATCGCTGGAGCGAGACAGAACGTCAACAACCTCGAGCAAAGTCGCACCATCGCCGAACAACTTACCTGCCAATTGAACTTTGCCTGCAACACTGATCAGATCTCAGAGAACGCGTGAGCATATTATTTCCTGATATCTCGATTCCTGGATTAATTTGATAGATTACTGGACCATGGAGGAGGTCGCTTAATAAGATTCAACTGCAATTCACCCAGTACCTAGAAGACATCTTCAGCAATACTTTTCTCGAGGAGCTATGAGTCGTTGGTGCAAGACAGAACGTCAACAACCTCTTCCAAATTCCTATTCGGCCAGTTGAACTTTACTTGTTAGAGTGATCGGATCTCAGTGAAAGCGTGAGTATATTATTTCATGATATCTCGATTCCTAAATAAATTTCTTCGTTTCCTGGACCATGTGGGAGAACGCTCAACAAGATTCTACTACAATTCAAACATAATCTGGAAGACTTCTTGAGCAACACCTTTCTCGAGGAGCTGGAAGTCGTTGGAGCGAGACAGAACGTCAACAACCTCTTCCAAATTCGTACTCTGCCAGTCGAACTTTACCTGCGACAGTGATCGGATCTCAGTGAACGCGTGAGCATATTATTTCGTGATATCTCTATTCCTAAATAAATTTCATCGTTTACTGGACCATGTGGGAGGACGCTCAACAAGATTCTACTACAATTCAAGCAGTATCTAGAAAACTTCTTGAGCAATACTTTTCTCGAGGACCTGGGAATCGTTGGAGCGAGACAGAACGTCAACAACCTTTACGAAAGTCGCACCATCGCCGAACAATGTACCTGCCAGTTCAACTTTATTCGCGATCGTAATTGGATCTCAGTGAACACGTGAGCATATTATTTCGTGATATCTCGATTCCTGGATTAATTTTATCGATTACTGGGCCATGGGGGAGGTCGCTAAATAAGATTCTCCTGCAATTCACCCGGTATCTAGAAGACTTGAGGCAACACTTTTCTCGAGTCCTGTCACGGGTCCTCACTGCTTAGGGACATTTAAAAACGTACAGTGATTTTTGTTTAAAAACATGAGATGGCTATACGTGTTAGTAGTGTCAACGCGAGTGTAGATTATGTACCGGTGCTCAAATTGTTTTTTGATCGTGAAATTATAGGGACATATTTATATGTGTGATACAATCTCTTCGGTACTACTTCGTCTGTGAACCTGTTGAAGAGACTGCCTGTCTACATGGATAGGAGTGAGAGTGTGTTCAACGATCGGTGAGTGGTACATTTTATTATTTCAATTTTTCAACATGCTATTGAACAAATTGCTTTAACGAACACAGTGACCAAGAATGCATAGTACGTTGAACTCATGAACAGTAACATTAACGCGCGTGCTTCCAAATGTTTAATACAGACAAAAGCAATAAATAAATTTCATATTCGAGGTCAAAGTTCTAATAACGCGCTTTAAATATTCCAAATTATTTTTCTTGAATTTTATAATCAAAGCTTGGTGCTTTGAATACGGTTAACAAGCTTAATTACATTCGAGTCATTAGATCCTCTTAATAAAACGAGAATGGAAAGCATTAATTTCTTAGGGATTTTCAACTATATAACTTGAAGCTCTTTCTCATACAAATAATACTAACTGAGAATGACAGTTGATGTTGGTACTACTTGGTCACTATGCTAGCTACTTCTACTTTGCTCTCGCCTTACAATATTAAAATCAGCCTAGCAATAAGTCTTAGTTTAAAAACTTTAGTCGTAAGACTTTTTCCAAATTTTCAAAAATGCGCATAGCATTGGTCGAATACGGGCCAGAAATATTTCGTAGAAATGGGTCACTTTCGTAGGTACCTCCATGTTGGTGTGCCTGGACTTGGTAACGTTTCCCAAGCATTGCGACTTGCGAAACGGAATCAAGGCTAAAGCCTACGATCTAGGTTAAGGGCCCAGATCAAGCTAAACTTACATTCGGTGAGTTTGGTTCGGTCTGGACGTCTATTCAAAAATGCACTTCCGTACTTCGAGCGATAAGCTTCTATTGCGTCTCGTCCTTTCTAAATATAAGAGTGCTAAACGCACTCTTCTAGAAATACAATTCGCCTTCGATCACTGATTTCGATTTCGCGCATGGTGTGCTCGCCCTTCATAGGCCGGCTGTGTTGGGTACAACTTATTACGGCTTTGCACAGAGGACCATTGTTAGACGAAGATGTGCGCCAGTTCATGACCATTCTGATTTTCTAGTTATCCCGCCGATACCGGGCTTCGGTCCACCTCGGCCGGCTCTGTGGTCTCAGATGGCTCGTTCTCGGCCACGCTCGCCATGGCTGTGTAAAGTCGTAACATGGAGCATACCATGTAGAAACGAAAATTCAGTGCATCGAGGGTGAATGTTCGCGTCGCGTCGCGTCTTTCGGTCCTTTAGTCGTTCAGTGTCTTTTGCAATCTCAATCTGGAGATTCTTAGCTTTCGCATATCCCTCGAAAGTTACGCAAGTGCATATTTGCAATAGATTATGCCACTAGGGCCCATTGTAAAGAGTGCGATAGGCTAAATTTAAGGGTACAGGTGCGCTTGCTTGTTGAGAGTGACACCTTTTGCTTTTTCTTTCTCTTACAATTAGCTTCACCGTGCACCGTGTCGTTTCTTATTTAGCATACTTTTAAACACTTGTCATAGTGACTTTTATATAATCCCTACTTTCAATTCTCTTTTCTTTCATTCTGAAAATATAATTCGCTCTCGGGAGAGATCTTGAATTAGCACAAGATGCTCGGGCGCGATACACTCGCCTGTGCAAATTGTCGGCTTTGTGGTGGGAGCGCGTATTGCAGCTGCATGTGATTTAATTGTGAGGCGGGCTGCTGTGAGTCTGACCCCCTCACGCGCGGCCCCGAGCGGGGAACTCCCGTTAATGGGGGTGGCTGGATGAATGGTGGTCTCGTATTAGCGTTTTGTCTGTGCAACTGCAATGCGTGAGTGTATCGAGCAGCTCGAGATCTCTCGCGACAGCAAATTCGTGTCCGTTTGTTAATTCTTTTCTATCTCTGCAATGAGATACTTAGAATCTGTTTGTCTCTTGAAAGCAATGCAAGCGCACCTCTAAAATATGCGAAATAAATTGTAACCGCATGTATGCAGAGAGATCAACGAGATCCTCTCGTCTATTTCTCTCACGCGCGTGTGTTAACTCTTTGGACTTTAAAGTAAAGTCTTTTACAAGAATTTTAGTAGGCATTTACCGTATATTGCAATCACAGTCCGAAGGGTTAATATACCGAAGCATAATCTGTTATGCTTCCTCTGAGTGGTGTGTGTGTGTGTGCGTGCTGGGAAACTTAGAAAAGTTGGACATGCAAGTCTAGTTTTAAGCGTTCCATCGAAGAATTCTTCAAGGGATTCTTGGGGGGATTCTTCGAGAGATTCGCCGAGGAATTCGCCGAGAGATTCGCCGAAGGGTTCTTTGTGAATTCTTTCAGAGATTCACTCAGAATTTCGTTGGCGGGCTCAGGGTGGAATTAGATCTGGGTTAAAGTTGACTAATACTGTAGAGTACAATTAGAAATTTTTTGTATTCGCTGAACTTACGTTCAGTGAGTTTGGTTCGGCCTAAACATCTAATCAGAATTTTATTCTTTTTCGGGTAGGTATTTCTTCGATGGTTTTGTATGACTTGGTGTCCCTCTCATGCATCTTGTCAATCTGTTTCCATTTCCAGCTCTCCTTTATGTATCTCAACGATGGGTTTGCATGGTTTATTCCATTTCATGCATTTCGTCGATGGTTTTGCGTAATTTGATCTATTTCCTCAGAATCGTCGATGGTTTTGCATGACTTGTTTTATTTCATGGGTTTGTTCGATGGTTTTGTATATCTTGTGTCACTCTGTCATGCATCTCATCGATGGGTCTACATTCTCAGGTCTCTACTTCATGTATCTCTACGATGGTTTTGCATGCTCGTGCGTGCTCTTCTATAGGTCGAAATTATCTCGATCGGCACCAACACAATGAGTTTGTTTTCTTAATTTCCTCCCAGACTGTTCACGCTATTACTAACATAACGTAGTTGACTGTTTCAGCTTTTCCGGTTCACCGTTCCGCGAGGAAGGGAGTTCATAAAATAATATTTAAAAATAGAAGAGATAGTGAAAAGTGATAGTGGAACGTATTAGTGCAAAGTGATAGTGTATGAAGACATCTACGGAAGCCTAGGTTAATTTATTATAGCATGAAGTATTTAAGGCCCCATGTAAAATTGCCAAGTAGTCACTGAATCATTAGCTTTGTTGCTCTCTTGTTGGCTCCCCATCTCCGATGAGGAGGTCGCCGCTGCTTTCGTTCACGGAAGCAAGCGACTGAACATGGAATCGGTATGAGTGGATCAGTTTCATCCCCTGGTGTTCTTGTCGAAAGGAAAACGTTTCTGGCGTAGGGGGTGTACCTTTTGGTATACTGCCTGCGTAAGTCACCCGGTCCGATTCCCAGTCTCTTCGTTAGTCGGCTTGAGTCAGGTCACACCTAGTGTTGCTCCTGACGAGTCGCTGGGTGCAGAGGAATCGTTTGGGAGACGCCGAGCGCTTTTCCCTTTCGACTCGGACAGCAGGGTGGTAGGAACTGCGCCATCCAAAACTCCTTTCATGCTCACCCGTAGTCTTTCCTTCTTTGCTGAATATATTTCAATCGAGTGATTGCTTGACAGTTCCCTAGATTCGATATCTAAACCGAAGGGGTCGATGGAAATTTGTTTCCATCCATCTCTTTGGTTTAGTAGGCTAAGGTTTTCATGTAAAATTGCCAAGTAGTCACAGAATTTTATTATCTTTGTTGCTCTTTTGTTGGCTCCGCATCTCCGATGAGGAGGTCGCCGCTGCTTCCGTTCACGGAAGCAAGCGACTGAGCGTGGAATCGGTATGAGTGGATCAGTTTCATCCCCTGGTGTTGTTGTTGAAAGGGAAAAGTTTCGGGCGTAGGGGGTGTACCTTTTGGTATACTGCCTGCGTAAGTCACCCGGTCCGATTCCCAGTCTCTTCGTTAGTCGGCTTGAGTCAGGTCACACCTAGTGTTGCTCCTGACGAGTCGCTGGGTGCAGAGGAATCGTTTGGGAGACGCCGAGCGCTTTTCCCTTTCGACTCGGACAGCAGGGTGGTAGGAACTGCGCCATCCAATACTCCTTTCATGCTCACCCGTAGTCTTTCCTTCTTTGCTGAATATATTTCAATCGAGTGATTGCTTGACAGTTCCCTAGATTCGATATCTAAACCGAAGGGGTCGATGGAAATTTGTTTCCATCCATCTCTTTGGTTTAGTAGGCTAAGGTTTTCATGTAAAATTGCCAAGTAGTCACAGAATTTTATTATCTTTGTTGCTCTTTTGTTGGCTCCGCATCTCCGATGAGGAGGTCGCCGCTGCTTCCGTTCACGGAAGCAAGCGACTGAGCGTGGAATCGGTATGAGTGGATCAGTTTCATCCCCTGGTGTTGTTGTTGAAAGGGAAAAGTTTCGGGCGTAGGGGGTGTACCTTTTGGTATACTGCCTGCGTAAGTCACCCGGTCCGATTCCCAGTCTCTTCGTTAGTCGGCTTGAGTCAGGTCACACCTAGTGTTGCTCCTGACGAGTCGCTGGGTGCAGAGGAATCGTTTGGGAGACGCCGAGCGCTTTTCCCTTTCGACTCGGACAGCAGGGTGGTAGGAACTGCGCCATCCAATACTCCTTCCATGCTCACCCGTAGTCTTTCCTTCTTTGCTGAATTTATTTCAATCGAGTGATTGCTTGGCAGTTCCCTAGACTCGATATCTAAACCGAATGGATCGATGGAACTTTGTTTCCATCCATCTCTTTGGTTTAGTAGGCTAAGGGATTCATGTACAGGGAGATCGATGGAACTTTGATTCCATCTATCTCTCTACGGGTCTCAAAACGCAGCAACCTCCTCGTGGTGAGACCTGGTAATCGGTGAAAACCGAGCCGATAGCTGTGATTGTCAAATATTCTAATTATATCTAAGAATTTAACTTGCAATACTATGGTAGAATGTAAGAATAAAATATGTAACTTGAAATGTTTGTTCGTTTGCTTCTATCAGCCTTCAGAACACGAGTATAGTGTTAAGTTAGAAGGATAAGTGCATGTTGGAATATTTCATCGAAATACTGGAACTGATGGGTTTTCGACAATTTTTAAAGTCCTCTCTGCTTTAGCACCTTATTGAAATATATTCCTTGGCGAGGTATTCCACATTACATTGTAAAAGCATGTCTTCCACAAATAATGTTGTTTATATAAATTTTTATGTTCAATAAAATTGTTTTACGTTAAGTAAACTGGAATAGAACAGCAAGGTTAAAAGACATATGTGTTCTTGTTTTGTTGTGATCCTTCTTTCTCTGTCGTTGCCCGGAATACGTTTATAAAACGATCTTTAAATTGTTACTCTGACAGAATTATTTGTAAATCGCGGGTTTCAAATGATCTAACTTTTACCGGTGTTGAATTCTGATTTCTACCACGCGTCGCGTTACAATCTTATTTTAGACTGAATCGATAATGTTGGGTGTGACATGAAAATGGTAAGGGGGCTCGCGAGCCCCCCGAGCGTGTGACACAAAATTACATTGCGTGATTGTTCTATCCTATACCTCGTCTGTGGTGTCACCACCCAAATTGTATTACCGACCCATAATTTGAGGACTGAATTTGGCGACCTCTGTTCATGAACAGCGTCCAATTCAAGAACTACTCTGAAATGCGTTGAAATACTGAAAGGTTTAGAGTGAGAGTTTAACATAGAGGGCGGGCTTTCGCTAAGCTACGCTTTGGCTGTTCCGTGTCAGTTTACGTAGAATTCAGGTACTCTTCATTACTTTCCTCAATTACTTTACTCCAAGTACTTTCCATTACAGTCATTAAAAATAATCAGGATTTTATCAAGTTTGGTGTCATTTTCATAAAAAAAATACTAGTAATCCATTTGTGATACTTCTACTTGCTGACTTTGTCCTTATACTACTACTCTAGCGTTTATGACCCTCGAGCCGCATCGTTTGAAAGCTTTTACCTAAGAACCCCTCAGGGTCGTAAGAAAAGGTACGCATTACCGTTTAACCGATTTCAAGAGAGCGTACAGTGAAAAGGCCAGAATGTCGTGGCCATCGAATTTTAACTTTCTGAGTACGAATACAGATCCAACACTGAAGGAAAGATATGAATGAGTATAATAGTCTTGAGTTTCAAAATTTTAAGCTATGATAAGGACCCGCGGCGGTATATACCTGCACGGAGAGATTTTTCGCCTCCTGCATGTACAAGCCACAATAACGCATCATTCCAAAAAATGGCATTAAAGCAAGCCGGTATAAGCGTGGCGTTGAGTAGCTAAAAGTTTAAAACATTCAGACACAAAAATTCTAGAATAAAAATTAAAACACCGCTACTATCAAAGACACGTCTGATTAGTTGCCCTTTAAGTCTTATCTATGCATACACTACATTAAAGATAAAATTATGAAAAAGAAAACCAGAACAATAGATTCTGAGGTTTGCAAACGCATTGTTGGACGTGGCCGAAACCGCGACGTCGAGCCCGTCGACATCGACAAGAGAACGAGATGGTCGGCGGCCGACGAAGGCAATCTCTTCGGAGAGCTGCCAGCGACCGCTGGACAACAGTGATCCCCGAGCTTCGAAAATTTTGGGATGGTCTCTTTCAAATTCACGTGGCAAAGAGCTATTGGGAATTTCCCGGCCCAGGTAAGCGAGCTGCGCGCTCCGCTTTTATGATCGATTTACCACTCACCCCAGATTACTGTAATGAGGTTTGAAAACAATGTCGACTGGTCTCGTACCCGTCTCAGTTTCAAAATTTTTAGCTACGACAGGGTTGACCGCAGCGCTATACCCCTGTACGGAGAGATTTTTCGCCACCTGCGTGTAAAAGCCACAATAATGACGCGTCGGTCCAAGAAATGGAAAATCATAATTAAAACCGACTTCAAAAAAATTAAAATGCGCTAAAAAGTAAAAAATAATTTTGTTCCTTATTTAATCTACGACACTCAATTTTTTTATATCGGCGCCTCATCATTTGCACAGTGTAAATCTGGCGCCGACTTAAAAAAAATTGAGTGCCGTAGATTAAATAAGGAACAAAATTATTTTTTATTATTATATGTCTGTATTATATCATAGAGACCATCATTAATGTATGCACAAACACATGATGAATGGGTGGGGTTCAGCAACAGGTGCTCTTAAAAAACATTAAAGCACTCTTTTTACAAATTACGTTATTGCGAATGAAATTTGTTTTGCATTAAATAAACCGGAATAGGACAGCAAAGTTAAAAGGCGAATGTGATATCGTTTTATTTTCATCCTCCTTTCTCTTCCGTTGAACGAAATATGTTCATAAGACGATTTTTAAATTGTTACTCTAACAGAAACATTTGTAAATCGCGGGCTTCGACTCAAAAAATAACCCAGTTATACCCGTGCTGAATTCTAATTCCTACCACGCGTAGCGTTACAATCTGTTTCGAGACTTCGCCGGTAACGTTGCATGCGACACTAAAATGGTAAGGAGGTCCTAGGACCCCCCCAAACCGGTGACAGAAAAATACATTGATTGATAGGTCTATCCTATACCTCGTCTGTGGTGACACGAAGTCCCATAAGGTGACAGGTCTATTCTATACCTCGTCTGTGCCAATACTAATATCCGGAACAAGTTGAAAAGTGGAATGCGTTATGTCGGAATAAGTCTTGTTGATTCAAAGACCAGGACTTACTAATAACGTCGATCCACAACGAACTGAACCACGTGTTGCATTGTAGTCTCAACATTCCCGATACCTTTTAAAAACAATTGAAAACAGTAGGCCGTGTGGTTTTAAAGCCGCCTTCAACGTGTCGGTAACATAGGAAGTGACACTTAAATGATAAAAAAAAATGCGAGTCGCCGAAAATCCTTCTCGCAAGCATTATTTGTATGTAAAATATGTTTCCAAAAGTTCAGTCAATTCGGAGCATGGGGGTTTTCGGAAGTGTAGCCGAGAATAATGCCAGGGGTTTTGAAAAAGGCTGATGATGTAGTTTTAATTTCATGGATAAAGGTAGTTACGGTCACCGAAAGCACATACAATTCCATGAATCTAAAAACACGAAAATTCATGCCAAACCCTATAACGCAATTATTCGATTCTTTCACGCGGATGGGTCAGCTTTGTAACAGGTTGTTTCGGCAACTTCGTTTCACGCTATTTTCAAGCACTTCCTGTCACCGACAGTGACATGTTTATCCCACGAATCATTCGTTTTTTTGGAGCTCGCCTGTATTTCATATTCTTTTTTATATTCCAGTAACAAGCCCACAAACATCCGTAAATATCCCAACATCATACACCATCCACACCATATCCCCCCGAATGCAGGCGTACAGCTGTATTCTATGATTTCCCACAACATTTACCGATCTATATCTAATGGTAAGAAATTAAAAGTGAAACGTAAATAGCGTTCTTATACGTAGCTACCCTTCGAGGTTATGGCACACGATCAGCGATTTTGGCTGCAAGGCCGATAACGAGTCCGCGTAAGGGCTAACCGGGTTCCAAAATAGTACGGCCTGCTCCACATATCTCTTTCGAGATTATCAGCGTGAAATCCAAGTTGTGCAATTAGCGATAGCGGGTCGAAGTGATTCGTCAGGTCACCTCTTCACGCGAACCGAAGATGCACTCGCATAAGTGGGTCAAAGCAGGTAGAACCAGAGTGGTTAGACTAACCCACGCGATAGCTTTTTCCTTCTTTACATGCATTCGACGGTGGAGAAGTTCCCCAGGGGTGCCTGGTACGCTCCTCCTGTACGAGCAACCCTCCGCTACCCCCTCCAGTTGTTTTTGTCCTCCTTCGAACCTGATTACGCAATCCCACAGAACTTCGCGCGGTGGTTTAATCAACGTTTCACGATTGCATATCATTTTCAGCTCCACTGCTGAAACATTTCGCGCGGGCAAATAGTTAAGATTTTAAAAAAGAGACTTTCGTGTACGTACATCTGACCTTTGAGAATTTCAGACGATCGTTCTTATCAATGAATCGGTGTAAGATTCACGAACACGATGCTATCCAGTCCGGTCGAATAGTCGAGGAGCTTTAAAACGCTTTCAGGGCGCACGCCTGTGGAATTCTAGATTCTGAATACATAACTGGTGTCTGCCCCCGATGACGTTCAGTCGGAGTTCTGCTTCCGTCTCGTTCATTTGCGATTGCCTTGAAGAAAACACGAATCTGTATCTGCTTAGAGCATCTTCTCCCCGACCATGCGATATCAAGGGAATTCTTCTGTTAAATTCTTTGTAATTAACGCGGTAATTTAAGAGGTCAGAATTTCATCATCCGAAAGGATGCTGACAGGATTGCTTCGCGAGTTAAATAGGTATCGGGAGAAATCTAGTAGCGTTAAATCGAGGATCTTTAGCTTGAGTGTGCTAGCGTAAAGTTACTCAAACGTATTTTATATACATGGATTCTGCTTGCAATAACTGCTACTGAATTTTACAAGCTGATCCAGGATAAGATACCATCGACCTCTTCGGGCCTGTTTCTCCTTCAACAAACCGCACTACAATGAAGCAAAACTGAGGATCGACGGGGTGCATTAGCGCAGAAGAACGCACAGATTCGTAAGCGCACTACTACATGAATGCGAACGATGAGGCGCCGTCGAATTTGGAGCCGGCCAGCTCGGAAAAAGCGGACAAGAATGAAAAGGAGACTGTCGAGGATGGATCTGTCCAGCCCGCCACGAAAGCGCTCAGCAGTCCCGCCGCAATGGAGTCGACGAAAGTAGTCGAAGGTGCGATTTAAACACTCATCGCCACGCCAGGCTACGTACATTTTAATGTGATTCATTCGCGGTGCGCAGATAAAGCCGAATCCTGTATTGAATTGCCACCCACGCTTCACGAACGATTCCTACGTATCAAACAAATGGTGAAGGACGCCGTGGCTGCTCACCACGTGTTCATGATCTACGGAAGGGCTCGGGTGATTCGCGAATGTATGGTACGAAGGGGATGGTGTGAAAAGTTCTTCAAGAAGAATTCCAATGGTATTTGATAGCACCCGGCGAGAGATTAAGTACGGAATCTGTAGCGAGTAATTGTAATGACTGTTCAGCTGATCAGCAATTCAACGTGGACTCGAGCCCCGTGATGCTGCTAGCCGGCATCGGCGACTTGAAGGACCACCAAAGTGAGCGGCAGCTGATATCCAGGATGCTCACCAATCACACCGCCGATTTCCTTTGGAACACAGGATCGGAGTGGCCCGGCTGGCCCTCGCAGGATAACAAAACCACGGTCTTCAACCGATACTGCCGCGCGGGATTCACGTCGAAGGTATCTAAAGTGGCCTAGGTCGATTCTCGCCGCTCACGTGAACACCACGCCGGACGAGGATAATACATGCTTCTAAGAAAATCGATTGCCTTAGGTGGGCTTATGTTCGAACGTCAGACAAATGCACTGGTATTACGAGGCCGGAGTGGCGAACACCCTCTTCCCGCGCTGCTACAATTTGTCGCAGGGCGACCAGATGCACGCGTTCGTCGAGGATTTTCGGTGAAGAACGATAAGGGACTATTTCAGAAACGAACGTTCGCCTGCTGGCGTCTAGAGCCTTGCTTTCTGTTAGATTCACGGCTTGCTTGAGCCTCCTAAAGTGGCTGGTCAATAAGATCAACGCGGAAGGTGAGAACGCGATTAGATCGCCGACTGGCACGGTACCCTGCAAGGCCATAGAGTTTGCAATTAAACGATGCAGCGATTATATCAGCGCGCAATCTCACGAGGACATCGACCAGGAGACGGAAAGGGTTTGGGCGCACCAGTGGGATCAGTTTATCAGCTGGTACTACCAGGTCGTCCATGGCCAGTCGCTTTTCACGCGGAACAATGTCCCCTTTCAAGTAAGAGCCCGATTGAACTGGTCAGAAGAGTTAGATATTAATTTCGCACGATCTGGACAGAAATTCTTCCTGGCCTCGAAGCACATCCTGAAGAAGATAAAGAAATACTGCCCGCAACTCGACATGGACGGCGTGATGAACGTATGGATCATGAAACCTGGGAACAAAAGTCGTGGCCGAGGGATCGTCCTGTTGAACAAGCTAGAGGACGTCTTGGCGAAGATGAACCCCTCGAATAAATCAGACACTCGTTACGTGGTGCAGAAGTACATTGGTAATCGAACAATATGAGATGATCTAGCGTACGAAAGAATATTCATAATGATAGCTTCTGTTTTCTCGTAGAGCGACCGCTGCTAATTCATAGCACAAAGTTCGATATCAGGCAGTGGTTCATAATCACCTGCGCCCAACCCCTCACTCTCTGGATATACAAGTAAATCTGAAATCCTAGTTACCGGAGTAGTTGAAAGTTGAAACATAGCCATAAGTCGAAACTTTCTGTTTCGTGTTATGATATCGTGCCACCAAATATCCAGGTCGTTCGATAGCCGTACATAAGTCCCATCCGTCGTAATTATCGCTAATTTACGTCCTGAGCAGTTCGCAGCTGACAGAGTTGCTAAATTCTATCCTATATTTAGACTGTCCGCAGTCAGTTGCCGATTATAAGCTCGTTATACGCCCCCGACGGAATTGATTCCCCTTTAACCCGGTTTCCATAGACGCTTGTCCTATTCTCGGTGAACTTATCGATACTTTTCGGCCCGCGGTTCACGCGCGAGACTAATCTGCAGATTCAAGCGAGAAGCACAGGGACTGCAACGCAATGTTATCTCCTTGTAGAGAGAGTTATCTGCGATTCTGCTCGCAGAAATTCTGCCTGACCGACTTCCACGAATCGATTCACCTGTGCAATCATGCGATCCAATGCAAGTACACGAATTGCGGCGACAGGGATCCCGCGCTGCCCGCGGACAACATGTGGGACGCCACGACCTTCAAGGAGTTCCTCAAGTACGATCCATTTAAATTGCACCGCGACGATGAAAGTTCGTAACTGGCCGGAACTCCGACAGGTTCCAGGGGCACGATAAAGCGTGGGACGAGCTAATTTATCCGGGGATGAAGCAAGGCTTGGTCGGCTCCCTACTGGCCAGCCAGGAGGCTATGGATCGCCGGAAGAACAGCTTCGAGCTTTACGGCGCCGACTTTATGGTCATGGAGGATTTCTCCGTCTGGCTGATCGAGATCAACAGCCACCCCGACATGAGCTACTCGAGCAAAGTGACTACGCGCCTCTGTCGACAGGTCCTCGAGGACACCGTGAAAGGTGTCCAATTTCGCTTTCCACTTGCTTCGCCATTACCGCACTTCCCGAGCACGTCATTCAGTTTCGATTTTACAGTCGCGGTAGACTATCGAGAAGACAAAACCGCGGGCACGGGACACTTCGAGCTGGCTTACAAGCAGAAAATGCCCAACTGCCAGCCGTACTTGGGGGCGGCTCTGTCCCTCCAAGGAACTCGGATCGCCACGTTCGAAAAGAAACCTAGCTTGAATAGCCAGGACTCGAAAGTTAGCCTCGTGTCAAAGTCTCCGATGGTGGGTATCTAGCGGGTGACCGATCTCTCATAGGTACAGGTGTATGTACCTGCTCTTATCGTTAGACGTGCCTCGCGAAGAAGAAATCGGTGGTGCACAATCAGATCGGGCCCGTGATCGTCGATCTAATCGAGGAGCTGGAGATACAACTCGACCAGGAATTCTACGCTTACTATAAAGTGGAGTCGCCTAAACTGAGGCAAGCATTGCCGGCAACCGCACCGCCGAAGCCTTTGAAATCGACGGTGCTGATCGATAAGCAGGAATCAACCGTGAAGAGCGCTCCTGCTACCGGCACTGCTGCTACTAACAAAGGGAAATCACCTGTTGCAGTTCAGGTAAGCATTAGTAGAATCGATGGAAAAGTCCTGCGATGCTTTCGTTGGTTTTTCGCAGAACAATCAGGAAAAGAGTGGGAGTGTTCAGAAACCTGTGGCACGTGGGTCGAGAAAATCACGCGCTTCCACTAGACCGACGAGCCAAAAAACAGAGACATCCCCTAACAGGCAATCTTTAATCTCCAAGATTATGGCTCTTCAGAAACAGTCACCCAAGTTGGCACCGAAATCCGAGAAGCCTCTGAGGCCAGCCGATGATAAGGTTACGCATTGGGTCTCCTATGACGAATTTCTGCCGTTTCTGTTGACGAAACACTCTCATTTGTATTTATCAGATTGTCAAGACAGTGGTGCGGGACGCGATTAAAAAGTACAAAAGGAACGCCGTCCTGTCCGCCATTCCGCCGGAAGTACCTGCGCTACCGACTCTCTTGGCAACTGCAACCAAAGCGGATCTCGCTATCGCGGGGAAAAATAAAAATCGCAACGTTCCAAAGAAGTATATCCGTCAGAAAAAGGCTAAGGTCCTAACGGACATTACGGACATGTATGCTGTTGGCTTGAGGTTGACCAAATGATTAAGAAGAAAATCCTTGTGATCCGCACTCGTTACCTCCTGCTTCCTACCACTGTTGATCTGTTCCCCAAGTCTATATTTGAACTCTAATTGTATCATCAATAAATAACTATACCCCGGATCGTTCGTTTCATTCTGGCCTCCATTTACCCATCGTCCCGCGAGAAGATTAAAAAAGAGCATCGTGCGCGTGCCACCGAAACAAAATTCAGTCGATTTCTATAATTTTAGCGATCATGGTTTGACGTATTTAAATTCATCAGCATCAATTACAACCTACACGGAAAAATTAAAATTGCACGCGTAACTGTCAGACAAATGGAGACCCTCGTTCTCCAGAAATACTTCTTCGAATTTAGCTTGTGAGAAAATAAAGAGTTACACGTTTCCTCTGTCTGTACTTGCCATGTGGAATGGAGCACGTTAATTCGGTTTGGAACTCTGGAGAACCTGCGTTCGCAGGGAACTCTCCAAGCAACTTTACTCCTACCGGCAAGGACAACTTCGACTGTACATTTTTTCGGCAACCGAAACCCCCATGCGTAAGTATATGCGTGTAGTTTGCCTGCAGCAGGGTGGTCTGCTTCTCTTTTTCTTGTCAGGTCTCTTTAATCCCATTACTCGCGATTGCAGGCCAAAAATCACAGCCCGGAGCTGTCAAACCAGTATCCAGTATCGCCCAACTTGTTCGACACTTGTACCGATTCGGACAGCGAGCTCGACGAGCTTGTGAACGCGGAACAGTGGCTACAAATGTCTTCGTGTTCCAATCACTGCACCAAGGGCGAGCTAATTTCCCAGCTTGGCAAGAGAGTTTTGCGTAAGCCGGTGGTAACATTCGATGGAACATCGTGCAGACGCGCAGAGAGGCCCACGAAATCCTGTATGAGAAAGCGACCAATAATAAGGGGAACCGACAATGCTTCCACGAAAGCTGCACGTTTCACGAAAACGAGAAATTATCTGGGCCCGAAGAACGATCAGAAGGCGAAGCATCTCGAGAAGTTGAATAAAACTCCAAACTCTTCTCACAAGCAGCATGGAAATCCGATGGCACGTAATAATAAGGTGTTTTTAACTGAACGTACAAACAATAGCGAACTCATGCGCGCACTTTCAGGTAAGAAATGGCATTCAAAGTTGAATGAATACTCTGTCCCTCAGGGATAAGTTGTAGTTATCTCATCGTAGATATACGGAACATCCTGCACGGTGCCAAAATGAATCCCGCAAATGTGGCGTTGAGTAACGAAGCTATGGCCAAGATGAGGAAGCCCGTGGAAAGCAGAATCGTCAGAAACAAACGGTTACTAATGTCCATGAAAAATGTAATTCGCGCAATGAAGGTGCAAGAAGTGGCGGAGGCACAAGGCTTGGAATCCTTGCAGAGTATCGAGGCGAAGAACAAAGTTGCCGAGACCAACCTTGCAACAGTGGAGAGCCACGAAGATCGAGATGAAAGCCTAAGCAGAGATAGGACAGAGGAAGAGGAAGAGATGCGGATGCCAATCTTTATGAAGCCCGAGCTGGAGAAGCTCTTGAACGAGTCTATGCGCAGGGCAGTGGAAAAATACAGAATTTCTGGGAATACGTGGGAGAAATTGAAACAAGAGAAGCTACTATCGCGGAACTCCTCGGATCCGAAGAACCCTGCCGCCTGCCTGCTCCTAGAAAATCATTTACCATCGTAAATACATCTGAAATTTAATGGAGAGAAATATATGCTTCGTCAATAAATTCGTTCTTCTTAATCGCGAACGTATAACAATATCGTCCCACGTCTATCGACTGTCAAACACGCGCACTTCGTGTAGTTACAGTTTCGGTCGAAAGTTTCGTGAGAAAAATTTGCACGTAGAAAAATATTGAAATGAATAAAACATGTTAAGGCGCACAAATTCAATGCCGGTGGTAAAAATGCACCATGCAGCATCGGGGGGACTGTACAGATTTTTCGGCAGACACAGAAGTAGCGAATGAGGGGGAAAATGCGATTGCAGATTCTAACCATGGATTCCCATGCGTCCAAGAGAATTTCAGTGGACCAGAACAGTACGAAATGGGATATCATGACCGTACGAAAACTATTAACACACGAAAATGGCAAATCACATTGACCTCCGACGATTGCTCTATTAAGAAGAACTGCCAGGGTTGGCAAGTACGAATAAGATATTAATTTTCGCCGTCGCGACAGCGAGAATATTTCCGCGACTTCAAGTCCGCCTCGTTCTCTGTAAGATATATCCGAAAAGCACCAAGGCGATTGAGGAAGAGTTACAGCTAAACCTGAGAGTCTTCGACTCGAAGATGAACTATCAAATGATCAGGGAGCTGGAGCCCGTGAAAACGGCGAACGCCGAGGTCCTTTGCAATCGCGAGGATCTGGACGATCTTTTCGCGGATGAGGAGAAGGAGAACGAAAACACTCATGGCAAGATCTTTCTAAGGGAATACTTGAGGCTTCTGACCACCGAGCAGGCAAAGATCAGTTTCATCTTGAAGGTGCTGACGAAGGCGGTGAACGAGCACAAAGTTTTCGGAATCTATGGCACGTTCCCGGTGCTGAGGAAGCCCCTTGGAAGAAGAGGCTGGTTAGAGAAGAGGTCCATCAGAAGAATGCTCTCGATGTCTCCGGAGATGTCCGAAGGTTGTTAGCAAAAATTACTTTCGCCGCCGTTAAAGATCAGGAAAAACTATCCTCTGCTTTCAGCTGGTTTGGAGAGCATCGATAAACTACTACGTTACCCCTCGGATTTGGTGTGGTACACGAATAAGAGGGTAGCTGCGAGAACAGACGAGAAGACCATAGTTAATAAATTTTCCGGGTGCTACTTTACATCGAAGGTCACTTTTGCCAGTGGTTTCCCATTTCCTATCGCGTTGCAATTTAACATCAATCTGAGAATACTTTTAGGTGGACATGTGCAATAATTTGGAAAACGTTTCTTGGTACTTCGAAGCTGGCGTGTCGAACATTCAATTCCCACGGTGTTACAACGTGTATCAGGTTCGTGCGTGAACTTCCTTTTGTTCAGGTATTAATCAAACTGACTGGCATTTATGTAGCCCGCGCAGATCGAGGAGTTCGCCCAGGACTTTAACATCACAGCCTGCATGGGAACACTCAAGTGGTTTTTATTTTTCGCGAGCCTAGCTGGACCGGATTCAGTTTGGTCCCCGAACGGGACAGTGCCCATTCAGGCTATTTTCTTCGCTCTTGAACGATGCGCGGAACATATAAGGTTGCAGAAGGTCGATCAGGTAATTCGCACTTGCGTGACTAAGTTCGATAAAAAAAATTACAGTTTCTGCACGCACGAGGACATCGACAGACAGAATTACGAGCCTGCCTCGATGGCTGATTGGGCCCAGTTTCTGCTGTGGCACGAACGGTTCATACACAGGCGTGAAATGTTGAAAAAGGATGGCGACCTAGACATGGAGGTATGCGATTAATGTCTGATTATAAAAACGATAAAACGTCGCGCGTCTTACGCCAGAACATCCAACAAATCGCGGCGAGCACTCTCAAGGGGATGATACAGTGCCGACCCGAGAGTCGCATCGATGGAATGCGGAACGTGTGGATCATAAAACCGGGGGATAAAAGTTTGGGGAGAGGCATAGTCCTTAAGCATTCGTTAAACGATATCCTGGGCAAGATAAGTCAGGCTTCGAAGGAATGTATGCAGTACGTCGTGCAGAAGTACATAGGTAATGCTGCCATAGAATTGCGGCAGCAAAGTGCAGGATGCGAATGATGAAATTTTCGAGTCGTTTGTTATTTTTAGAGCGTCCCTTACTCGTCTATAAAACGAAAGTGGATGTCAGACAATGGTTCCTGATCACCAGCACGCAGCCCCTAGTCGTCTGGATGTACAAGTATAGATTCTATCCCCCTCATTCTCATAAATTTATTCCGCAATGTTCCGTCATTTAAGTGCTTCTTGCTTCGAAGGGACATACTGCTGCGCTTCGCGTCCAAAGAGTTTACGCTTGAGAACTTCCACGAATCCATTCACTTGTGCAACACAACTGTGCAGCTCAAGTACCGTAAGACGGTGAGACCGAATTTGCAAATACCCAGCGAGCTTCACTGGAATCTTGAGAAATTCAAGGAATATTTAAAGTATGAATTTAATCCCTCTTTCGAAGCGAGGCTCGACCATCGATGCTTTTATGGGGGGATGTTCTTCAGGTCCACCGATCGAGAATCGGCTTGGGAGAAGCTCATTAAACCGGGGATTAGGCAGAATTTAATAGGGGCCCTTCTGGCCTCTCAAGAAAATATGGTGAACCGGAAGAACAGCTTTCAATTATACGGCGCCGATTTTTTGATAATGGATGACTTGTCGGTTTGGCTGATCGAGATCAATACGAATCCTAGACTGAATCCTCCGAGTAGCTCTGTCACGGAGAAACTTTATCCAGAAGTTATAGAGGACACGATGAAAGGTAACTATCGAATTTTTACAGCCGCCAAACTTTCCGATAAAATAAGAGTCCGTAAGCAAATTTGCGCGGGTTCTTGAAAGTGGTTCTAGATCGGCGTAAAAACAGAAGAGCTGTTCCTGGAAAATTCGAATGCATTTTCAAGCAACGCAGCCCATTCCACGGCAACACTTTTGGGCAAGCAGCTAGCCTGGGAATCCGAGGTAAAGCTTTACTTTCGGCATTAAATTCGTCCCGAAAACCATAAATTATAACGGAAAGGAAAGGAGTTTTATAAAGGATAAAAAAAAGAGGAATAGTCGAAAGTTTAATAAAAACGTGTTTATTTTACAAGTAACAATGTTTTGGGTATACAATCCTATATGAACCGATGCTTTCTTTGTTATATCGATACACATCTATACACGATTGCGTACAGGACACACTTGTTCATGGTTGCACTCATACGTTTTTGCACGTACAAAACCCACTCGACATGTCGTTCGTCTTTTTTTTTTTTTAACGGGCGTTGCGTCTTACTTTAATTTTGATTAGAAAAGAACATTCTTCTTTCTTGGCAGAACGAGTTCCGCACTTACATCCCGAAGACGTTCACGATCCATAACGATTTTAGTACGATGTACTAAAGAAACAGTGGATTTCTCATTACTATTGCTTCGAGGCTGATTCGTGTGTAGCGCGTTACGGATGCACACGATCGTCTATTATCGTAGAAAATTCATTTATACACTCGTGTTAATTTACAAAATGTATCTGGTCTGGTTAATAATGTGACCATCTGAAAATTTACCAACTGTCGTCGCGCTCGAAACGTGAATGCTTTTAATAATACGAGCCGTGTTTCGTTAATATATCTAACTGAAATAAAATTATTATTCTCTGTATAATATATAATTACAGTGAAACGGCATTATACGAACTGCCCTCGCAGTTTTGTAGAACACACCTAACTAGGCTGGACCACACTTTCATCAAACAGGATCAAACGAACATCCGGTGAATATTATTTAGCGTAATGCGTAAAAAAGAACATTTTCAACGTACTATCGGGGGGTAGATGTAAAGAGCGGTTATATCGCATGTTTGTCTGTGTTGATATCAGTGTGGTTACGAGATTATAAGTCCCATCTGTATCGGGCTCCGAAATCTGGCAGGCATAGAATTAAAATTATTCCATTCGGATGGGCACGCGGTCATCAAAATCAAATAAAGCAATTCAGCCCTGCCAGATTTCGACGCTATCGTCGCAAATACATTCGGGCGAGCTTTGGATGTTGTTGCTGCACAATTTATCTTGGTACGTACGCGCAGCTTGTGAAACAGTTCTCGTGGAATACAAAACGATCCCAAAAAACCGACAAAGTGTATAAATATCACATGTAAAACTGCACGAAATGAGATAGACTCACGTAATTGGTTTTAGCGTAAAGGACAATTTAGGCCTCGAGTTGTTCTTCCCGAGGATTTTCTTTTGCTCCTCTTTCACGCGTTTCTCGTGCTCCTTCCTCATTCTCTGCCTTTCTTCTTCCATCAGACGTTGCTGTTCGACCATGGCCAATCTTTCTTCAGCCTGTGGAAATTAAATCGCGTTTAAGTCGGTGCCGCTACTCGCCCAAATGGCTTCTTCAATCAACCCACCAGTTTCTTCTGAGCTTCTTCTATTTTTCTGTTGTTCTCCTCCATGATCCTCTCTAGTTCCTCGCGCTTCTTCCGCTCTTCCTCCTACAACGACAATGGGATCTATTTACATGAAGCAATGATGGTGTCGTTCACCAGCTGTTGTTACACCGTTCATATCCAAAATCATAGTGCCGCTATGTCAACAGCCTAGTGTTACACATCCTAAGAACATTTCTTTTTTGTTTTCATATGGGACAAAATAGTTGGGATATATAATGTGTGAAATTTTGAGGTCGGGTCTCAAAGAACTAGGATGGCTCGTCGATAGAGAATGTGAAACAGAGGACGCATGTGAACCCAGCTGCTTCGTTCGGATTAGAACGAGCTCCTCTTAGTCCCCAGTGAATGTTGTTTATAGTCAGATTCCCCCAGATGGAAATACGACGACTTAGGATGCCACTTGAAAGTGAAAAAACGTGAATTATGATTCTGAATTTAATCCACTGTGTGCATGCAAAACGGACGTACAGAGAGTTATGGTAAAATTCTTCCAGTCTTAAACGCGATTCGTCGACAACTCCGTTAAAGTGCAGTACAAAAACTCTAGATGGGTAAAGGGTGTGAATTACTTGATAAATAAAAAAAAAATTACGAGAATAAGACACGGTGACCCCCTTTTCGCAGGGGAGCAACGATGACCGTGACACGCGTATACGTACGTGTCTTCGATAATGGTCGATGATGTGCGTTTGACAAAGAGACAGAGAGAGAAAAAAAAAAGGTAAACATATGAAAAAAATATTTACGAATGAATGGTGCCATCTGCCCCGACCTGTCGACGGAATGCGTTGTGTCCCAGGTATTAATATTTAGCAAATCTAAAATAATCCCTAGTATGGTCTCTCCGATTACATAGCGGTTTATAAACAAAGAATGATGATAAAGAGTAATATTGGTATAAAATGAATTATGAATATATAAATTGGATAATACCTGAATGAAGCTCACGCCAGCACGCAGGGGATGCCTTCTTCATCGACAATCACTCAGCAGTGAGTAAAATACCGGCATCTTCTGTTGGTAGTCAGTAAGGAAGGTGACCTATATATTTGCTAGGTCGTGCTTTGTTGCTATGGGATTTCTAATTCTGCCCTTAAAAGGTCTACGTCTCCCTTTCTAATTAATCTCTCACCCAAACCTGTTCGCATGTTCAGTGCAAACTCAGTGTGCAAAGCAATAAGGATAAAAACGTATATGTACGGCCGAACTTGTAATCAGGGTCGCTGTCCATTCGACCGGAGCGTGCTGATTTCCCGAGAGTGGCAATAAATAATTGTGCACATACAGAGAAGACATGGCGGAAGAAAAATCCTAGTTGTATTTCAAGGAAAACCAAGTGTACATATAAAAAATAAAGAATGAACTTGGGCGTACATTGCTTGCTGAATACTTAATTTAGATCGCTGCCAATTAGATCGAACAACAGGATGTAGCCCCATGTTGTAGCTCAAGGAGAATTGTTACGCTATATTAGTGAAAGCTGTTGTTAGCGTTCGATATCTGAAGTTGCGGGACAGAATAGACGTCTCTTATTGTCGTTAGATACAACTATTTAGCTCACAGTATATTCTGTATACCGTTCGAAATGGGCTAAGCACGCTATTCTTTATCCCCGAGTCTCAAGGCACGAGATTATTTACATATCACTTGATCATTCGTATACTCTCACAGTACTTTATTGAATCGTTAGAAAAAAGTAAACAGAAACGAAAGGAGAAACAGAACTTTCGTGTGTGTGTGTAAAAAGGTCGTATCTACTAGAAAGATCGGAAGATTATGCAAGTATCTGCTTAACAGTAAAATTCAATAGGAATCTCGTAAAAAGTTGGACAATTCTGTAAATCTATCCTGCTCGAGTGACAGCGAAAAACTATTCAGGGAAAAATATCACTTTCCTATGATTTCATAGAAAAATAACTTTATTTCAAACTTACGAACTTCATCTTTTCGTTCTTAGCAAGTTACAAAGTTTGGGATCACTAACTTTAGTCATGTTCGGATGCTGTCTTCTCTACTCCTTAGAGATGCGATTATGTGGACATTCACATACTCGGATATAAACTAGATCGATAAGTAATTAGGTCTGCCGGATTGACAGGCACCGATGATCGCAAAAATTGCGAGCTAGAACGTGGCGGCCGTCCGCGTTCGAACGCAATTTTTCCAATTTCGGATACGGCTGGCAATCGAGATATATCGTGTGATGAAAGGTATTAATGTTGTACAAATATATAAATATATATATATACATGGTACAAATACAATATTCTGTTCATAAATAACCGAAACATGCGCCTATGATAGCAAAATTCTTCCCATAAGAGACAGTATACCTTCCCAACAACGCGACCTCAGTGGATGCTGGGAAGTCGAAGCAATGTGGCTTTTCAATAATATTTCTTTCATATTTATCGACCACAATGCTTCAAGCCCAAACGCTGTGATCGCGAAATAGAGAATTCACGTATGGCTAGACTCGCGGCCGGTTAATTTTTCACCATTAGGTGCGTATGCCCAGCTAGTAGCGTTTGTATAATCTTCTGGAATGTCCAATCAGAATTTCACGGCGATTTATGTTGGTACACACAAACATACAATACCCTAAGCTCGTATCACAGCTGTAAAAAACATTCGAACCAATGTGCACCTTACTCGAGCTACTAAATTCAAATATAAAATTTATTATCTCCGTTATACGTTCAGCTCGCAAATATGTAACTCTGTGTTTTTCTTTCTCACGAAAATAGATTGTCTAAATATAATAACGCGAGGATAAAGCACCAGATTTTTATTTCCTGTTGATCGTAACAGCGCTTGGGCTAACACTGGCCAATGTTTCTCTGGATTGGTCTTACCTCTCTTCGTTTCTCCTCCTCACGAAGCTTTGCTTGTCTCCATTCCATTTCCTCCATCATTTGACGCTCCATAGCCCTTTTAGCTTCTTCTACTCTCCTCTGTACTTCGGCCTCTATTTCCTCTTTACGCTTTTCTAGCTCTTCCTCCACCCTCTTCTGCACTAGCTCCTCAATGCGCTTAGCGGCTTCCTCCTCAACCATCTTTTGCTCCACCTCGCGCTGTCGTCTGCAAGCACAGAAACGTTTCGTTGCTCTAACGCTACGTAAGTAGCCAATAGCCGCTCCGAACGAGTTACCTAGCATGCGCTTCTCGCAGGCTCTATTACGGTAATCTAAGGTGCGCTCGACAAACTCGACAGAGCGTGCTCCGAAGTTTTGGAATCGACGCGTTCCGCGACGTGTTCTCTCGTCGAAAGTCATAGACAGTTATTTACCGAGGTTCCAAATACTTATATGCGAGCGAGTGTAATACAATTAAACCACCACCATGAAATAGTGATACAATCTTACCCAACTCCGCTTGTGGTGAAGATTTTGTTAGATAATTCTTTCTTTTTCCTGACAACATAATTATAAATAAAAAAACCTATACGAATGTAAATAAAATATATAAAACAATTTTTATTGCATACCATTCAATAAACAATTAAACATGAAGCAAATATGTATATACCGTTCATGTGCATTTATTTACAAGAGGGGTGAAATGTATCGTAAACAATGCAAGTGTAACGTACATAGCCTAAACCCAATAACGTCAAAAATAATGAATTCGTTCTATTTAAATTGAATCTCTCGACTGAATTGCAGAAGACGCAGCACAAAAAGCTTCCGATGCAAATCATTACTAAGGGAACAAGTGACTCAAGAAAATGACAAGTCAGTCGGATGAATTACCTTTGCCGCTCCATTTCTGCCAGCCTCTCTACTTCGTCCATTTTGCGATCCCTGTCTCTGTAAGACCGTTTCTTGTGACTGACAATGTGCACATCATCTGAGGCATCGGAACCTGAGCTAGAAGATGCGGAATGGGACCGTTTCCTACACACACAAACAGACAAATGCACTCGAGCTACATCTACCTGGAGAGTATCAGTGGAAACGACAAGCGTAATAAGTGGTATCGAAGCCAGAAAGCGGACGGCAATACTTAACAGCGGAAGACGGTGAACTCGCTGCGCACTAAGGTACGTAGAACGATAAAACACGTAACTCCTCGCGATATATGTATACGAAAGCGTAAAAGAACTCTCCGCGGAGCGTGTGGCAAAATGGCGGAGTACTTAATAAAGTGAGAAAACTTGGGTACGCATGTATCCGGTGCAAGCCAGTTACCTTGACTTCGAACTACGCTCTTTCGGCTTCTCGGAGTATTTGTTGTTGGAGTGCTTCTCTCGCGATTTCGATCGTTTCCTGGAGTGCTTGCTCTTGTGACGCCTCCTACTCGGAGATTTGGTCCTGGATCTGGAACGGCCCATTCTTCGGCAAGCTTTATCGACTTTACGGGGGGAACACAAACGCGAAACAGAAACTAAATCACAAGCGTGACAGGCGACTACACTTAAAAATAATCGAACGCTACGCGAACACCGACATACAACAAACCATTCGGTTGCAGCTAACGCGCACACTGCATCACTGACTTATGCCGTAGCCTCGGCGGCCATGTTTAAATCAGTGTGCAACATGGCGTCGGGCTCCGAAACATTTCTGCGCGTCGCGCTACTTATTCATGAAAATTCCGAAGGAAATGAAGATATTCTTTAGAAACAACGTTATATTCTTATCAACCGAGAACTTGTCTATTACTTTCGCCATCGCACGCCCATAAACCGATCAACTTAACATAGTATTTAACACGTTAAGTTCTCGGTTTCAAATCGTACTGTAGTGTTGCCTTCGGCCGTGTTCAACCAATCAGAACATGGCCGCAGTATCGTACGATAACCTATAGTTTACAGGCATCGCTGTGTATTACCGAATTAACATTCGCATAAATTGCATGTGCGAATCCTATGGAGAAGGGAGGGCAATCTGGCCTAAACAAATCTGGCTCGGATGATCGTTAAGGGGAAATAGATAGTGCGGCATAAAGCCCGGGGCAGGAAGGTGGCGCCATAGAGAGAGAAACTTGCCCGATAGGTAACTGGCGTCGCGTGTGTTCCAAAAATCGCGGCTGTGCGCTCGATGGCACCCGTTCACAGCTGTGTCGGCGTCGCGCGCATCTCGCGCAGCTCGTTCCGCCGCGACAGCGACAGAAACCAAGATGGCGCCCCTCTGTTTGCGGATAGTCCTGCGACGGATATAAATACGTGAAAAAAACAGTGTGAGAAAGGGTTGACGGTGGATCGGGCAGGTCGCGGCGTACGGCGGACGCGTGTTGTACAGTGACAGCCGGTTGGTGACGCGGCCCGATAACAACGGAAGGCTGGATATCGCCGGCACGATAAGCTCGCCGCTGCGGTATTTCGAACGCTTGTCGGCGAAGGTGCTCTCGGTGGCCACCTGAGGAATGCCAGATTAATCGTCGCCGTGGCAAGCTCGCTCGAGGCAGGGGGATGGTAGTCGCGTGAGGGATCGCGCGCGACAGACGGCCCCGATCGAACAAGGTGAGTGTTTCTTTCGTGAGGTGCGTCCCCCGCGAGAAATAGGTGTCCGCTCATTCCTTTCGTGACGTATGTGTGTCGCGGCAGCGGACGGCTGCGAGACAGGTCGGTCGCGAGTGTCGTCGTCTACGTCGTCTACGTCGCCGTGGTCGTCGGCTGGGTGCTCGTGCTTGGTGTGCCGCGAGTGGCGTTTATCGCTGCTACGCTGCGCTCTCTTTCTATCCTGGATATCTGGTCGGCCGGGATCAGCTGCTGCTTCTGTTGCTACTGCTGCTGGAGCGACTAGACCGGCAGCCCCGGGACACGGTACTCTTCGACAGGAGCGGTGGGGCAAGGAGGTGCCGGAAGCAGCCGCGAGCCCGGAAGCATAACGAAGAAGATGGCCTTCAACGAGGTGAGTCAGTTTTCTTCCGTGTACATGCTCTGTTATGCTGCCTCTCCTCTGCTTATCTCCTCCGTTCGTTCGATCCCGTGGGCTGACCTCGCGACCCCCAAACGCCAATTCTAACCTAACCTCCGTTCCTGCGCACAGCTGGCATGTTATCAACTCCCCTCCCTTCCCCTCCACCGACAACTTTGTCCTCCCCTCTTCTCTCTTTCTCCTCCCGTGCAGCTTTTCATTCTCATCCTTCTCGCCCCGTCCCTGCCCTCTCTGCGACCTTACGGTTCCTCTCTCAGACATCGCAATCTGTCTTTTTCACCTTATTTCCTTCGTACCGTCGCTCGCTCTCGTCCAACGAGACGCTAGCTATGCATCGAGAACCGGAACGAAGGACGTATGTATATGTTGGTCGGTGGAATCGCGAGGCACGCGAGAGATAAAGTTACGTCGGCATCGAACGGCCGTGCGCTTTTTTACCCCTCCGCTTTCCGTCACGCAGCGGGGACAAACGCGATGACTCAAAGGCTTGTTTATCGCGCGTTCGTACGCTCGGTATCGGCTGCGAGGACGGGGAACGTGTTGCGATCGGCGCGAGCATCGATCCGCATTGTCATTCGTTCCTACGTACTCCGTTACGTGCCTTTGGAAATACATAATGCGTAATCCAGTTTGCTCGCGCCTATGGGCGCCGACGTGGCACAGTTCGCTTGAACGCCAGTCGGTTTGTTGACATTCCACCGAATATGTATGCTGAAATCAAATCGGATCTCTAACTCTGCTCCGAAACGTGCAGCTGATAAAGCGGTAAGCTACCGCGCCTCGGAGCGCAGTCTTGGGAGAAATAACGCTGCGTGTGCACAGATCTAATGAATTGGGAAACATTTCGAAGCTTATCAGAGATCTCGCTTTCACAGCCAGAATTATTTTCTCAAGGAAAACATTTCTTGAAAGTACTCTGCACGGTGTGTGTTTGGTGGACGATATCCACGTATTGCTCGAGGAAAAAATAGCGACACGCGTCCTCGCTGGGCGCAGCAGACATTACGCTTTCGGAGCACGATTTTGTAAACAATTTACATCACGGTTATATCTATGATAGCTGTAAGAGATCCAGTGGATACGGGCGTGCACCGTCACCGTCGCTGATTACCCGCTTCTGTAGCGTTTCTCGGTAGCGATATTGCGTAACCGTATTCCATAAAGGGACGCGGCGTATCGTGTTTCCGCGACGAGAGAAAAAGAATGGAACAGAAGTATTTCGATGTGCCTGATTCAGGTGTAAGACGATACTCTTGAATGGCGTGTACTATGAAGCAACGAGTTTACTATAGAAAACAAAGATCCGCGTGCAGTAGGTGCGAGGAAAGTATTACGTGTTTGATAAGTGCCCGTGGCTATCTATGTCCAACACTCTGCCGCATAGTTTCTGGCTGGAGATTATCTTTCCGCGAGCTTATCGCAATCGACGACACATATTGCTTGCGTCGCAATCGCATGCGGCAGAAGGCTGCCTCTTATCATCGCGGTCGTCCATTTATTCCCGCTGACTCCGCTGGAGCACGACAAAAAGAGCACTGGCCGGTAATTAATACGCCTCGATCGGATTTCATCGATATACGCGGTCGGTATCGCGTGACGCTCGAAACGAGCGAAGGTATATACTTACTGTAATCGTACGTGTTGTTCTCGCGATTTTTCTCTCCGTGTTGTTTGAATCGCACGGGTCCAAAGGCTGGAAAAATATTTGTGGTCCTCTGGAGTATTTCATATTTAAGGGGAGGCTCCGGTCTAGAGCCCCAAAAAATAGGTGATCTTTAGAAATTAATTAAAGGAAAACTACTATTTATATATAATTTAATGGGACTTTTTGCATTGTATTAAGGATGTCTTAAATTATAGAAATATATTTTTTGTTTTATAATTAATCATTGCAGACGGCACTGGGAAGTCGTTAAAGTCGAGGCGTCAAAAAATTCATCCAAAACGGTGGAACGTGTATCTCCAAAAGTTATTTTCTGATTCGACTGAAACTTTTTTTATTTTGAAGAATATACTTCTGGCTAGGGGGAAACCAGAAAAATTACAAAAATGACATTTTTTTTAGAAAATAACAACACTTGAATTTTGAAATCACTTTTTCCCTATATTTTTCGTCCTTTCAACGCCTTTCAAAATTATAAATTTTCAATTTTTGTAATTTTTTCTGGTTTCCCCCCTAGCCAGAAGTATATTCTTCAAAATAACAAAGTTTAAGTCTAATCGGATAAGAACTTTTGGAGATACAGGTTCCACCGTTTTGAGAACACTGTTTGGAGAAAAACGTGTTTAAAGTTTTACGTGAGCGCCGAGTGGCCGGTTGTTGCCCATGCATTTACCGCTACTCAAATGCCTATAACTTCGGGAATTTTACGAATTTCAACAAATCCTTTTAAACACATATTCTTAAAAGATTGAACATTCGAAAAATGACATAATAAAAAAATCGACTTTTAGACCGGAACCTCCCTTTAAAGGGACTAGGCAGTCAAGTGAAGCATTCTTTTACGAATTAATTACAAGGAGATGAATACAAATTCTGACTAGTACTTTTGGGTAATATTTGTTAATACTATAAACTGTAAAAATATTTTTTTTGGTTAATATATATATGTATATGGCGACGCTACAATCGTCTGATGTGTAGGCGTTTTTTCTGCGGTTTTGTTCTTATTGCAAAAAATCGAGGCTCGGATCGACTTGAAACTTTTACAGAATGTTCCATATATATATTCCTTTTTGGAGTGTATCTCAGCGTAAAGTGTAAAAGCTCTAGTTTCCGAGTTAAAAAAAATCAGTCATCTGTGCACCTCGAAAATCGACATTTATCGTACAAATCGCCTTCTCTTAGTCGCTATTTTAATAATATTAGTTCAATCTTTTTTTAGAGGTCCCCTCCAAAAATACAGGTTTTAGCAGAGACATATTTCAAGGAAACCGTTGTATCTTTATTTTTAAGCTCAATATCAGGGCAAAACCAAAGACACTTTTTCACAATATATGCACACACAAAAAATATATTTCCTCTCTACGCGATAGTAATACACATTGTACAAACGGAAAGGTCTGTGCTCGCTTTTCATCTCCTCGCAATTAATTCGCAAAAAATGCTTGATTTTCGAGCGATTTGACTGCGCACCTACTTATCTTTAGTCCCTTAAACAGAAGATGAATGTTAAGCGCGTGATCCAGCGAAAATTGAATTAGAGCATCAGAAGAATGTATCATCGACATGGCAGTATATAGTTAAAAGTTAATCGTTTTGTTATTTAGTCGCGTCTCTTAAATTCAGCTTCTGGGTAAGCGAGCGTTTGTATATTTCGCCTCGGGCAATGTATCGTGTTGCTACACGTCGTTGCGTGTGTGCATTTACGTATACCTAATCCAGCCATTCAACCTCTCCACGCGCGCTCTTTAAACGAGAAATTAATGAAAGAACGCAGCACTGTTTGACATTAATCATCGCGCGCTATGATTGCATAGGCTTCGCCGCAGTTTTCTGCCACTGAATACGTAATCTTCGGTTTTAACGCAGTACTATACACGTCTAGTTACTAGACGGAAGCGTGGCGTCACTCCAGACTTACGTTTTCCGTCACGAATCGTACGATTCGTCGCGTATGTTATTCAGAAGCGTGCCTCGTAGCTGTCCCCTCTGCTGACAAGTTCTGATGCGCTGGAACGCGAGAAGTTCCTCGTGGGTTCATGAAAAATGAATGTAATCGACGTTGCACCTGCGATGGAGCGCCCAAAGGGGACATCGACCGAGGCGTCGATGCACGAAAAAGGAGTAAAAGCGGTGGCCCTTACGAACAAAGGCACCTGCTACCCGGTCATATCGATCGAGACGGAATATATACGAGTGTCCAGGACGGGATTCCACCGTCGTCCTCCCTTCAACAGCACCCACTCGCCCGTTCACGATCATATATGGCTTCCTTCCCTACCTACCGAGCTCTGGCGTTCTTTACGGCTCCACGATAACGCGTCTATTCCCTCTCAAGACGATCCCGTGACTCCTCGCACCGTTGAATCCTCGGTTTCGTGGTCCTTTGAACTCTGGAGCACCCTATCGAGTTAACTCCTGCCAGGTCCTTCTGGTCCTTGACCATTTCACTCGCACCCTTGAGCCACTCAGCGGAGACATCGAGATGTACAGTAAACTACATCGATATACAGATCTTCCCGTCTCGATTATTCCATTTCTGTGACTTCTACGAACCCCACTGCCCGCAAAGTAACTTGGTGCGGCGTTTAGCGTATTTAAGAGATGAAATTTACGCAAGCCGTGCACTCGCGGCGGAAAGCCTCGTTTAGAATAGCAGCCGCGTGGCTGGGAATTATGAAAACGAGAAACCCGTTGCTTTCTGGAGCGATAGCGGCGTATGCACGGTCTACGTGCACACGCGTACGCCCCGCTATCGACGTCGTTATTCTTATCGTAACTCCGGAAAGCCTAGCCTCGTACCTCGGGTAGCAGAGACGTGCATAAACAAACATACAAACGCCTGTGTATACGTGCACGGTTATCGTCGCCGCGTCTGTACCTCCGCTGAAGTTTATCGACGCGAGAATTTCAGGAGGTGCTCTGGCGATACCTGCACGGCTCCGTTCCAGCCAAATGTATACCGTTATTACGTAGGCGGCCGGAACGACGAAGTTTCGATGATCGTTCCCGCTTTTTTGTTTCTCGTTTCGCCGCGCCATATAGGCGAAGGTGCGCGTAGGCGGGAAGCAGGTTACGTTAAGGCACCACGCGGTGATATCGCGCGCCAATCGTCGCGGGATTTATCTCCGCGGATCTTTATTATTATTTCATAGACGGGGTATCGCGCCGCGATCGCGCTCCCCCGGTGCGAACCCGCGTACACCTCTTTTAATTAACCACGACGATTCGTGGGTGTCAAGGATACGGGGACGAATGAACGCGTCGGGAGAGCCGGCCCGTCACGCGAGCGCAACGCGGATTTCATTTTTACGATAGAGATATCAAGGTTCGCCGCGATAGCGTTCGGTATCGCTTACGTGGCACAATGGACATTGTTTGATCGTGGCCCCGATGCAGAGCGCCTGCTTATCCGCTTCTCGCCGCGCGCGGGGATGTAAAGTAGACGCGGACAAATGCGCGCTAGGATGCGTCGACGTTTGCACCGGGCCCGTGGGCGAGCGCCATAGGCAACGGCGGATCGAACTATGGAAATCGACAAAGGCGGGCACATCCGTGATTAAGGTTGACGCTCGTCCGCGGACAATGCGCCATTGTGCTCTGTTTCCAGGTGTAATCTCTGCTTCCTGGTAAATTAGAGTCCGTCGTCGTTCGCTTCTGCGGGGCACGCTTGTTTTCGCCATTTGTCGCGCCGCGCGCGATTGCCGTCCCCGCGGAAGGATCTCGACGGTCCGCCGATGTAGGTATCGACACTGGTCGGGCTCGGGGGCCGTTGCCTTCGCGCGACCGAGCGGCAGCTAGGAGCGCAACGATCGAAAGCCGCTAGGGAAAATGCTATCCACGTCATAAAATTGAAATTTATCGAGCTCCCCGTCGTCTTCGCGAATCCGAATCGTCGTCGTGACCACTGTCGTAAAGGCACGGCGAAAGATACGGGATGTGTGCATGGCTTTGCGAGCCTTGGCCGTTGTCCATTTTATTTTCGATAAAATATGGTCGCGGGAAAGAAAGGTGCGTCCTTTGTGTCGCTGAATACGCATTGGAAAACGCCGATAAAAATTGGCACCGATGCCAAACCGAAAGCAGCCGTAATCGCTGAATAACGACGGTCCATTATTCTGCATCGACATTAAGGGGTTAGGTGCAGAGATGGGCGAAAAATTATTTGAAATAAAAGTTTGCGTACGAAATTTTTATTTCAAATAATTCTTTGTCCATCTCTGATTAGGTGCGTTTACCCGCGGAGGAATTGAATGATTTTGGGAATTTTTATAGGCGTTTTATTAAAAAAATATAACAAAATACTTATTACACATAATTCATTAGTCTATGAAGTGTACGAAAATATTTCTTTGCAATGATTTTTGTATTAAATTATTTATGGTTTTTGTGGTTCTTTTTAGAGCATTGTAGAACAAAATTTCGGCATGATATCTCTTTTAAACATCGATAGATCTGAAAAATAAAATGCTATTCTTGTAAAATAATGTTGCCATTATGGGCTGACGGGCCAAATCTTTTAATTTCAAAGAAATAAACAATTTATGTAACTTTAAACTTACATGAATTTTTTTCGTGCAAAATTTTGCTCTGTAATTGTGCAGATCCTTAAAGCGTCGGTTGAATCCAACACTTCAAAGAAGCTTTATTGTCCAAAATATCATGACTATCATTGTTACGTCGCTACGAGTCTAACCCGACTTCTTCCGCATGGCAACTCACAGGGGAACATCCCGAACTCGGAAATTCAAAAAATTCTGTAACTTTGTGAATAGGTAGGGGATTTTCTCCTGATTACAACGCAATTTTTGTTTGCTGCCCAAATTCACTCAAAGGCAGTGAAATTAACCCCTGAAAATTCGGCTATTTTCCGATTTTCTGTTATAACTCGCGAACTATAAGAGATAGAAAAACAAGCTTCAAGACAAAAGTTACTTCTTTTAATTAGATCTACCATTTGGTAAGGAAATATTTCATAGTTCACGAGTTACAACACAAAATTGGAAAATAACCGGATTTTCAGGGGTCAATTTCACCCCCTTAGTGTGAATCTGAGCAGCAAACAAAAATTGCGTTATAATCAGGAGGAAATCACTTACATATTCACAAAGTTTCAGAATTTTTTGAATTTCTGGGATCGGGATATTTCCTTGTCAGCTGAAACAGCAACGACACCTTAAATATCCGTTTTTTGGGACGTGTCGCGAGCAAACGGAAGCCCCATTGTCGATCCTCTCGTAAGCCCGCCGATTCCGTCGCGAAGAAGGCGAGCCGCGGGTCGACCGTTCCCCCAGGCATCGTATTTTCTGTAAAACTTTCGGATTGGAACAGGACGCCTGGGAATTAATCGTGGCGCGGTGCATTCGCCGGGTTTCGTTCGGTCGTAAACGTCAGCGGCGTGTTACCCTCTCGTAAAGCGGGTAATAGCGTGCTCGGCTACCCTTCGCGCACGCACACTCCTGCGAGCTCTTACATTTCAACCCTCTGTACTTGTATTTACATACACGCGTGCAACCCTCGGCGGAGTGACTTGCAGCGGTGCGCCTATGTGCTCGGTTGCATGTGTTCTTGAGCAGCGCGTCGGCGATAAGGTCGACTCGTGCGCTTAATTGGCACGGTGATAGGGTGTGCAGGGTGTTACCGAGGTGGGCGGGGAAATTTTCGGAGCGTGTCCTTCTTTATTCGAGGATAAACGAGGCCCCGCACGCGTTCCTGTATGAAACATCCTTCTGATTCCGCCGAGGCACCTCTTCCGCCCACACTCCGGGCAATCTTGAGCTGCCCCGAGAGTTTCGAGCCTCGCGCAATGTTCCCTCGCGAGCAAGAGGCAACCATAAACTGTCGGGATGCGCCTTTCAACCCGTGCTCGTAGAATCCTCCTTCATCCAGCGTAGGTAAAGCGAAGCCTGGCTGCGTGCTTCGGGCACACCCGGTGCAGATGCATTCGAGCATTCGAAACGGGAAGGGTGTAGACATGTGCCACGACGTGCAAGCTATCGGCTGCCGTGGCCCTAATTTAGAGCCGATGAAACTTCATTAGGACGCTGGATTAATTGGGTAAAGACGCCAGGGAGATGAAGCTGCGCGCGTGTAGCGCTCCACGGAGCGGACAGGGTAGGCGCGAAGAGGAATTAAAGAAATTTAGAACGTCGAGCTTGGATAGAGATCTCGACGGCGAGCCCTGGTCACTCGGAATTCTAATGGCACCTGGGGTAAATAATTATCGAGCAAATTGTGTTAATGAAGCACGCTCGTGCACGCGATTCCGCTAGTTCACGCTGCTTTCTCAGGAAGGCAGCCGTGACAGGTCAGGAGAACGTGTTTCTCGGTTTCAGAGGCAGGAAACGCTACTCCGGGTGTCACGGGGATCCAGTTTTCCTGTCTCCCGCGGAACAGGTTCTCTTTTTACGAGCCAGAAACACGAGTTGCTCTGGACTCTTGCTTCTGGGCTCCCTCTGTCCACCGCGAGTCAAGAAAAATTAATTAAACCCCGTGGTTGACGATTTACACGCCGTGCCCGATGATCCGTGGAACGGATCTAATAATACTATTCACCTCCATTGGTCCCAAACACGATCAACCTGTTCGCCAGCTGGGGGGGGGGGGGCCAGATTGGAAACGCTACTTGTCGCATGCGCGGCAAGTTCCATTCCTTTTTCCCCAGCTTTTTGTACACCGGCTGTCGTAACAGTCCTCAGGCCTGTTCACCTTATCAATTTTTACATGTTTCGAAATCGCCGGGCCCGATAACGGGCCCGAGTTGTGTAATAGCCGAGGGGGAGACGCGAGCGTGGCGAAAAAGCAGCCTCTCGGCGCGACTGGTTTTCGTTCATGGTGAAAGGAAATTCCGATTCCGCGGTGATGCGTTGCGCGCGTCCGTCTACCAAGAATCGAGATGGAACTCCCCGTCTAATTCTGAAAGAAACTCGATTCTATTTGCGGCGAGGCCTTCGGATTCCTCGGACAGGTATCCGCGATGACTCGATCCGAGGTAAACGCAACGAGAACAGAGCCGCGGCGCGTTCGACCGCACTTTACGGCCACCCGTGCGGGCCTTGCTCGAGCTTTTATTCCTCTTACTTTTGCGAAAGTGCAGCGGCGATATTGTATATTAAGTCGCCTGGCGGAATGCCGTTCTCTCCGATCGAATTCCAAAGGCGCGTAACCGTTTGAAACTTTTCCCACTTCGATTCGGGCAAGTTCGAACGATTACCAGACCCCTCTGACGGGACGTTTGATTCTTCCGGGTACTGTAGGCGTCGTTAAAAGTTGGCAGGGGTACGTACACCGGGCAGGTTCGCTCGTGCCGATCGCGACGTCCTTGATCTCTGCCGCGTAATTTCACGCGATTTCGAGAGACCCACGGTTGCTTTACTGCCGAAACTTCTCGACTCCGAGGTACCCCGTCGCCGAGAGGACTCGAGCGCGATTGTAACGGGGAAACGGAGTTCGGGAAGTGTCGCGGATGAGAAGAGGGATCTCGAGGGATTCGAAGGCTCGATGAAAGACTGACAGAGGATGTTTATTTTAACTCTGCTATTCAATAATTTTTCGATATCGCTTGGAATGGCTGAGCCATTTGAAACTCCTCTGTTTGCCTTTCGAGCTGCCGTTCCCAGCGGAGGCTCGTCAAGTGGTAGACGGTCGTCGGCGAAAAATGTTACGCGTCCCTCTGTTGGGAGCTCGCCGGTGTGTGCTGCACAGCTGGTGCGCCGCGTTCACGGTATTGATCAGTCATCTGTGTGCGATCCGAGCCACTTGCTCCTGAAATACTGACGCCGAAGGTGTCAGCCTGACCTGCCTTTACTGAATACTCGCGAGAAGAGAGAGGTGTTGACCCGAATTCGTATTTCGGCCGTAACACTCGTCGCCTCGCCATTCAACGGGTCTTTTGTGCCGAAGACACGGGACATCGAGTGGATCCATCGATGATACGAGTGCCCTGGAGGGGAACAAAGGATAATGCGATCCGAGGGAAGAACACTGGAGGGTAAATGCAACTGGGCTCCCCGTGGAAGAGTTCGTTCGAAAGCAATTACAGCCGAGGGAAACGGCTGGTTCTCGAAACGCCTTGGTTCAGAGGCGCGGCCAGGTCGTCAGCTTAACAACGTTGTTCGATTCTCTCACGAAGGTGGAAAACGTCGACGCGATACTTTGAATCTCATCAGAGTCGGAGGCTGAATTTACCGAGTCGCAGCGGCGTCGACCTCGAAGGGCTGTCGGAGGCTAGGAGGACCTAGGGCTGCGCCGAGGAATCGCGAGGGTCGTGAGAAAGACGCGGACAAAGGAAATGAGGTATTCCGAGCAGTGGGCTGCGCTGTTGGGGCTGAAGAGAGCAGGGAGGGAAGGAAGAAGGAAGGATGCGGAGGAGGAACTGGAGCCCAATGCTTGGCCGGGGAACTCGCTGGATGCGGCCTCTGGGATAATGGAATTCCTTCCTTGCTCCTCTCACCCACTTCTGAGTGTCGGCAGAGGACCCTGCCCCCTTCGAGGATCTGCGGAATAAAACCGAGTCTGCGGCCGTTTCTCGATCAGACGTCGATTCCCTGGCAGCCATCAGAATGCCTCCATAATTTATCGAGCTTCGAATTGCGTCTTATGAAAAATTTATTCCCAGCTTCCCGTTAATTCTGTCTGGCAGCCCCTTCGAGGGTGCTCGCGAGCGTTTGTTCCACGGTTATCGGTAATTGCGTCGTTGCAGGCGATTGGTCAACGTGCAGGACGATTCAGGATTGCTTATTCTAGGAGCTTATCCTAGGACCAAAGGAGCAGTCCTAATTAACGTGGGTGCGCGAAGGTTTCGCTCTTCTCTGGATCGCGATATATGCTCCGTGACGAATATATACATATACCAATGTGCGCTCTAATGATCCAGCCTCTCTGAAACATCACCCGACTTTCCACGTGTCCACGATAATTTCAGTTCGAAGCCCCGCGCTACCACAAAGCGAATCGTTGCGTGCTGTTACAAGTTCAGCTCGAACGGGCTGCTGCGCCCGTCAAAGGGCTACAGAGCGACGCGTGCAGTTGACGGATTTTCAATGATGGCTGATTGACGTGAATTTCGTTGGGCGCGCCAGGCTGGGGTCGTCAATTAAAACCCACTCCCTTTTGGACATGGATGAGCCTCCGTTGGCAATTATCTTTGGCAACAAAATTTCCAGCTTTTCCCCAGATCGACCTTTGCCGTTCGTTAAACCGAGCTCGATCACTGTCGCGCGGCGGCCGTCGCCCAGCGTGTCGCGCTGCATTAGATTCGATCTCGGTAACAGCGATCGTGACGGGAATCGCGAGCTATCAGTTTCTTGCACTCTACGGGCCGATGAATAATTCCGCTCCTTGCCTCGCTCATTGCGCTCGCGTGGATGATTAGAGAAGCTCCGTCCATAATTTCGTGGCGAATATCCTCCACGGGATGGTCCTCTGAAAAGAGGACTGTCTCGTTAGAAGCCAGATAGTACTCCTCCGGTCCTTTCGATTTTTTTCCACCGTTTATTTTCTCCCTCGTCTTTTCCTTTCCTCGACTCTCGTCTTCGGCTTTCCGCTACGAATGTCTTTCTTTTATTTCCCCTCTTGAAGCTTCTCTTTTTCCACCTTCCCTCCGCTCGTCGATACCTTCCGTCTCTACTTCGATTCTCCCTCCGTCTAGATAGCGCGTCGAAGAGCTACTTTCTTGATTTCAGAAAAAAGCGTCGAACGGCTGTCGCGACCAACCGTGTCGAAGACCTCGAGCCTTAATTACCTTTATCAGTCCACGCGTTGAGCGTTTATCTACCAGTCGCGTTGTTTGCAATTAACTAGGGTAACTGGGAACTCGCCGCCGGTTTTCCTATCGCCTTTCCGTTTACGGTTTCTCAGCCGGTGATAGGATTATCACAATCGCGACGATGCATCTGGGTTAATTCCCCGGTCGCCAGGTGAAATATCTTCTTTTCCGCGGTGGAACGAGCGCAGGAAGTCACCGGAGCAGCGCGGAATATTAAATAACAGCGAGTCCCCCTGTGTAGTCGTTTAGTGGCCGTTTCTAGCGGAATAGGTGGAACAGAACGAGACAGTAGTAGGCAGCGATTGTCTCGCGCGAGACTGCAGAAACGCCGCTCCACTTTTTCCATCGAACAGAGAGGGAACTCGCTTTAAAAGCGGGCCGCAGCTTTCAAAAGAATTCGCGCGGCCGTGTGCGGGCCCCTTAAAACATGTTGTTCCGCGTTGCTTTCTAACGCGTTCCACTTTCCTGCAGATTCTTCGGTGGAATCTGAATGTCGTAATACCGCGAATAAACCAGCCGAAATGTTTCTCAGGAATCGGCCAGCTGTCTGCCGGTATTCCGGCGAAACGCGGAAGACGGGCGTGAAGTATTGCGAAAACGCGTGTCGATAGAATGTGCATATAGTATATCGGTCGGAAGAATCCGATGTACCTCGGCCAAGTTTTTAACTCTTCGTGGTCACACGGGATGTATTGTACCCCAAGAATAATTTTCGAGTTAAAATGTCGCGCCTTTACGATTTCCAAAGGGGATTTATCGTAAGAAAAAAATAAAAAAATGAAAAAATCGCTTTTTTCCCACAACCGTGGAAAATTGCTCGTTTTCTAGTACAAATTTTATCATATTTGAATTTACATTTCTAGAAAAAGACTATTAGACCATGATTGTATAAGTATTACGAATGTACAATTATCACTGAAAAGTTAAAAGATTCAAAAATACGAAAATGGTAATTCAAAAAATGACGCTGGGGCACAGTGAACCCTGTGTGACCAACTTGTGATTATAAGAAGGTGTGACCACGATGGGTTAAGCGGTCTCCTTGACGAACGAAAAATGATGCGAACTTTAAGAATTTTGTAAAACAAAACAATTAAATATATTTACTTCCAGCTTTGTGGCTTTATTTGTCAATCTTAAGAGAATATGAAAAAAAAATTGTGTGCAAAAATAGTGGTTATATCCGAAGTTACAGGGCTTCAAATAGAGCGTCATACAAAAATCATATGCGCATGGTTAGCATAAAATCAGCCGTTGTAGTTGTCTGAAATAGAAAATTTAAAAATTTGTGTAATCTGTATGAGTGTGGCTACCGTCTGAACTAGATTAAATGAGAAATACTCAAAAGTAAAAAAAAAAATGGGAACGTCTAAAGCAGACATCGATATCTGCAAAAAATTTGCTGTTTTTTTAAGTCGCAAAAGTCTAATTTGGCAAAATCCGACTTAATTTTAGTAACAACGAGAATGCTAACCAATTCGAAAAACATAATTTTGAGAAAAAGTTTAGTTTTTTTTAAATAATTTTTTTAAATGTTGCCTAAATATGTACAAATATAGACATAAAGTTTTCAATTAATGTAATTTGAGGTTTTCTCTTTAAAAATCCCAAATATCGCGCTCCTTTTCAGGCCGTCAAAGTAGAGAAACCTCTTAAGACTTAAAAGGACATTCTCATCAAATCGCTAAAAAAATAAGCGACGTTTAGAATTTTTTTTAAAAGTACTTGCTCTAAAGAAACTTTATGGCACTTATTTATTTGTTATTCAAGGATATGAAAACCTTTTACCTTATTTTTCTTTCGATGTCTTCTTAACGTCTCGCTTCGTTTTCAAAGTATTCGAACCATTTAGCAGATTCACGGTCATATAATCGTCGCTCGAAGCAACCGAATTCCTTTTCCGCATAGCTTCCCCGAACGGCCAAAGGTTCCAGCACGTGGACGCGCGCGTTAAATATCCCTGCTATCCCGAGACCAGTGGCAAGACCACAGGTCTTGGAAGGCCGTTTCCAGAACGAGGAAATCTATACAGTAAAATAGATACCGTTGCCTCCACGCCCCTGCAACTGTTTTATAACATTCCGTGACGTTGCCGCCTCACAGCTTCAGCGTGCCAAAAAGCCAGTGAAAAATCCATTACCCTTTAGGGAGAGCTTTCCACGGCTGGCACTTGCAAATCAGGAAGTGACGTCTATCGACAGACGCGTCGCTGGCTATCCGTTATCCCTCTAACGTTTGATCGAGCCAGACGTCACTATGAAATCGAACGGAAGATCTGCCTAATAGTCGCGGCGATAGAGGCGTCCACCTGTAACTTTCGGACAGACAGGTGGGGAGGTGTAATTCACAGATGCAATCGACGTGATTCAGGGAAACGTCCGGACGGGACGTGCGGCACGTTTTGAACGGGCAATCCCTGGGGCATGTGGGCGAACACGTTTTTGGGGATGATAGGCGCGTGGCGAATAATATGCATGAGATCCGCAGTTTGTTTTGCGCTGCGATTCGCGTTGTCCTCCTTACTGTGATTCTCAGTGGAGGTTCGAGTTAGATCTCGAGATTAGAGCCAATTGTCTGCCGATTTATCTGTGCTAGATACAGGCGAGGCGAAGAATGCACAGAAGAAAGCTGTCTCGCCTTATCGTGCGCTAGCCGCTGCGGCAAGTCACGCTAATGCACTCGAATTGGTTTTCAGCTGTGTCGGCCGATGATTGCCAGCCGTCTTGGTCGATATTAAGACCTCGCGAGGTACACGCGCGGTAGTTTCCTCTTACGTAAGGTCCTCGTACCAAATGCATTAACGGCAAAGCCCGTTTCGAGAATTGGATTACTCGCCGAGGACATAACCGTGCTCCCGACGCGTTCAGAAAGCTGATGTGCTTCGATCAGGTCGCATTGATCGCACGGACGAACCCCGCGGCTGGTTGAATTTTTCTGGCCATTAGCTGTTGCGTACCCTTCTGACGTTATGATTATCCTATCGTTACTCTTAACAATTACTCTTAACAATGAAACACGGTGTAATAAAAAATTAACGAGCTAATTGATACTTGCCGGCGATTATCTCGCATCTTTGGCTGCTCTTAACGATGGGACGTTAAACTTGCGTCCTGCTGCGTGCAGAGTGTACGCGAAGCACTCGACGCTGCATAAGTTAACGCCAGTGATCGATTCCCACGGAGAAGCGGAGCAAAACTCGATCCCCGGTGCGAGTTTGAAGAGTTTCTCATTGCTACGACAGGCAGAAGGATTTGATAAAACGAGATAGGTACGTAGAATCTCGTATGATTTCTGGGTGGCGGGACTCGGAGGAAGATTGGCTGGAAGAAAAGAGACGACGAGGAGGGTGCTTCGTCGAGAGTGGATGGAAATTAAGAAGGGTTGAACAGGTGGTTGAACAAACGTGGCAACGCCAGAGCTTCGCGTTTTTCATCTTGGATTTAATTAGATACCAACCACCTTCCTGTTTCTCCGAGTTCCTCTCCCTCTAAAGTTTGCCTTTCCGTTTCCACGAGGCTCCTGCCGCCTCGTTTACTTGTTTCAGCAGAGCTTCCTCTGCTAATTTCATATGCATCGCAAAAGAATCCTTCGTTCTTGGATTTGGAATTCAGAGAGGAATCAGCTGAGAGGAATAAAATATTGCAACGCAGCTCGCATAAATTCGAAAACGACCGAGGCGCGTTTTCCACCGTATCCCAGAGCGACGAGATGTTAGGAACGGTTCAGGGGATATACGAGGAGCAAAGGTCCTTGCCCCAGGACACGCGCCCCGCAGACGGTCGATGGCCAGGGTAACAACCGAAGAAATACCTACGTATTCCACCCCCAAGGGTATCTACCCTCCTACGCACCGACTCGACACTATCTCCCTTCGATTCTGACACCAGAACACCCTTTATTGTCTGCCCAAACTGTTCGTAATTATCGCAGAAAATGTACCACCCGAGTACACTTTTAAATTCATCGAAATTCAATATTTCGTTATTCTCGACCACGGAAAATAGCACGGTTCGGTTCGGTTCCAACCGTCGAGAGGTTGCGCTCCGAAAATCGACATCAGAAGCGCCGAAAATATACGCGGACGTAAATACGTGATGATCCCCGCAGAAGCTCGTCAGTCGGCGGATTCGATTTCTCTGGCGCGCGCGACGTAATAAAATCCATTTGGAAACGATAGCTTCCAGGACGAATTAAGGATTAACGTTCAATCTCATGCTCAATTTCCCGCGTCCCGTGCAGCCAACGACTCCTCATCCGCCTCGATCTCCAGGCGGACGGTTCCGTGCCCGTGGAATTGCGTTTGGTTTTCGACAACGGGACGCGCCGGGGGATGCTAATTAACGAGCGAGCTCTCTGCGAAAATAACGGAGGTCTTCTAATTAAAGGCGGCGAGATCGTGGCGATAGGTCTGGATACTCGAGCGTGTGTCTCAATGGAGCGGCGACTTTGAGCGGCGAGATAAAGCGATAGCGGGGAATTAGAGGGTGGACGCCTTTAATTAAGACGATCCCTAATCAAATAGTTTCGGGAAACGGATCAATGAGGGCGGCTGGAGTCACGGGCAGACATCGGGCGGGGCTACTAGTCTACTCCCTAATCGGCCAAATTGTCGAGATAAAAATTAGTTTTCCCATCTCGTCACTATCCGTTACCGGAACGCAATCTCCCTCGTATACGCTGCTAGATAGCCTGCATCGCGAAGAGAATTTTCTGAACATTCCTAATGGCTTTCGAGACAGTAGCTTGTAAAGCTTCACTGTACAGCGGACACGAGTGAAATTGCACCTTGATATCCAATAAGCCCGTTCCTTGGGTGGATTTTCGCAATCAAAGGGAACCGTACCGTGCAGTTCGATCTCGTTCAATTACGCTCGGGCTAACGTGTCCCTCAAAGGGGGATATTAAATTTGTTCCAGCCGCTGCAAGCTCCCTTTCGCGGAGCACACTTCTCCCGCTTCCTTTTTACCGTTGTTCCTCCCGTTTAGTGCCACCTCCGAGGTGTCTCCTCATCCGGGGCGTAATTTATCTCGGCGATAAAACTCCTCGAGGCTATCGATCGCTGCTGCATCGCGCGTAGACGCTTCTAGGCGAGAAGCTGCAGTAACTGCATAGAGCCGTGAGTGCATCTGGCAGTTATACCTAGTTGAAACTGCTCGCGAGACTGCTCGCGGGCGTACGAAAGATTATGCATTTTCAGCGTAACGCCGCAAAGGCATCGCGAGCTCGAACGCGGCTCGGACACGAGGCACCGCTGGCGATAAACGTGGCGCGAAAAACACCCCACGCCTCGATAATTTATCAATGAAATTACGGCGCGTGCTTATTTCAGCGTGCTCGAGGGAACGCCTTTGGCGTCGGTGCAATGCAGCCTGCGATAGATGCGCGAAGGACGATTCTGGTATCGGGATCGAGGCATCAGTCTCATCAGAGCGTCCTTTTAATAGCGTCCGAGATAGTATTAGAAAAACGATACTGGAAAGTCCCCCAGGTGATTATCGCTGGAATTGGACAAGCCAGCGCTTGTCGCAGTTTCGATTCCGGATGTTCGTAATTGAAAAGCATCGGGCAGCTCGATGTCGCCACGAGTGCCCGATAATTCAGTATTTAAATCTTATCGGATCCCGGAAGTTTCGCTGTATAATCGTTTACTTTAAATCCGCTAAAAGTCCAGACGGCGAAATTGATGAATATTTAGCAGTAAATGTCTCCGTTCGTTTCCGCCGAGCGTTCAGATCCTCGGATTACGCGGCGAGGCCGAGGAAAGCGGCAGTTCTTTTTCTGGGGAACGCTTTAAGACGTCTGGATTTTTCGGATCTTAAGCTCGAGGTGCTTTCTCCTCGCCGCTTCGTTTCACCGATACCCAGACCTAGCTTTCGTCGAAGCGTACGGGAAATGAATATCCCTGGCTTTACAAAGCTTTACCGCAGATTAATCATTGACTACGGCCATCAGCGGCAAGGACGCATCGCTTCTGTGCCCGTAGCAATTCGCGTGGGCGTATAATCGCAAAGTACAGCTGGTTCTCTTTTTGGAATCGAGTCAGGAACCACAGTAAGACTCTAAGGATAAAATTCACGGCATTCGGAAGCTCCAGTCGAACGTTGTTTATGGACCGGCGAGGAAGGAGCAGAAGAAGAAGAGTCCCATTCGTCGACCGTCCACGCGAAGACGTCTTAATCCACGCCTTTACATTCGTACGAGTATCCTCCGGCGTTTCTAGTTCTGCAGACGGCGGAAACGGTCCCTGAGCTAAGTTTGCGCGGTGAAAAAAAAAAGGCCACAACACGGCTCGCGTGGCTTACGGTTTCGCAACGTTCCAAGTCAACAAAGGAAAGCGTCGACGTGTATCGTCTTGCGAAACACGCTTCTCGAACGCCGACACGAAAATATATTAAGTCCGTGACACAGGCAGAGGGAGTTCCGTGTCGCGGGTTTTCAGCCAAACACGTGCGTGAATCACGGTAGATACGCGCGGCAGTGGTTGACGACGATAAAGCTTAATGATGTTATTGGAATAGTGTCCTGTCCGGCCGTAGATCACAGGTTTATCGGGAGCTGTAACGAAATAGTCGTATCTCGTGGAATCCTGGTATAAACCCATCGTGTCGCCGAATTAATTAAGATAGCGCTCCACAGGTTCGTGCCTTCTCTTTTATTTTTCATTTCGAAGCGATTTCGAGGCACGCCGGGAATGGCGCTGAAAGGATCATAAAAATGAAGGCGATCTTTGTCGGCGGGGGCATTTTTAATTGAAGCGGAGTGATCGGTATTTTAAACACGGTCAGTGGACAAAGTCGAGCCCCAATTAGCGCTGTCACGCCGTACGAACCAATTAAAAAGTGGAGTGCGTGCTTGTGCTAACAGAAGCAAATTGTATTGCCAAATTGTTCCCCGCGCAACAGGGTGGTCGAGGCCCTGTCCACCAGTCCTCTTTTTTTTCCCCCGCGGTGTTTCCACTTGTTAGTTTATGCACACGCTCGGGACGCGCCTGTTTTCCACGTTTTCGGCCCCCGTCCGCCTCGCAATTAATATTTTAATCAACCGCGACCGGAAAAATACGCCCGCTGTTTATGCCCCCTGGAAATTGCGCGCGCTCGTTCGATCATTAAAATTCATGGAGGCCTCTGCGACGCGTATCACGCTGGAGACGGGAAAGTGTGCCCGTGTTGTTTTTCTTTTCTGTCTGCTTTCCCACTGTCGGGTATTCCTCTATGGAATTTTCTTTATTCACCGCCACTAAATGCTTTCCCGAGTGTAAACCGTGAAAAATTCAACTTCTGCCCTCCGCTGGCATTCTTCCTCGGAATCGGGGATACTTCCGACCTTTTCCGACCCGGTCGCACCGCGAGCGTGGAAAAATTCGTGACTTCTCGAACCGCAAAGTCCTCCGAACCTGCCTGACGCAATTACCGCTCACGCCCGTTCGTACCGGTCGTCGTTTCCCAGCGTTCCTCTGCCTCTAGCTTATAATTGCCGCGCTACCTTCCCGCGCGACGCTTCCTCGCTTGGTCAGCCCCAAACGGGGCGCAGCTAAGAATGGATTGGAAAGGTTTCGCGACACAGTTGCTGCCTTAAAGTACGCGCTTACCTTAAAACGCGCGGTTAAACAGGCCAGCGCTCGCATACCGGCGAGCCGCGTGCCCGAGAATGCGCGCAAACAGGAAGAGATAAGGCTCTCCGAACGATTGGCTGACTCACGGAAAGAATTTTGCCACCGGTGCCCTTATCGCGGATTATAGCTTGTCTTCCGACAAATGTTTAGTTTCGCCGTTCATCAGGCGGATCGATAAACGCCTGGCCGATGCGTCAGATATCAGAGGCATGCAGCGAAGCTGCGAGATGCTCGCGAAACGCCCCGGCGTTGGTGAGATTGACGCGCGCCGTCAGAGATCCTTAAACATCCTCTCGCAATCTCCTCGAGAAATCCCCTGAATCGTTACGGCCGTGTTTTACACGCTTAACTCCCTGCTTCTTGCGCCGCTTCTTGCCCATCTCTCCTCTCTTTCTTCTCTTTTCGGGAGCGTAGTCGTTCCACGCGTGTTCCCACTGATTCACCGTGGCCCGAGTCGAAAGGAGGAAACGCTGGGAGTCTAGCCTCGGCGGCGACTTAGTCAGACACGATGGTACGGTCGAGAACTTGGCACGGGTCCTTCCGCGAAGGTGATTTACTCGCCGAGATCAACCGCTGGTATCTTATTCGGTAGATAGTTGAGGCTTGAACGCCGATTTAGAGCGTCCCCGGGTCGTTATCACGGCGGGGAACGAGCTCCCTAGCTGCGACCTGTCCTCGCTGAGCCTGTGGCTTCGTGGAAACGAATTCTTCTTTCCTGGAGAGCGCGAGGACTCTGCTCACCTTCGGAATACTCGCGAAAGAGAATATGGGACGTTCGTTTTACCCGAGAGATTAAAATTAATGCGGGATAATGCGAAGGGAGGCTGATGTATTCGTCTATACTCGCGACTGAGAAGCGCAACCGAAATTTCGGTGGGAGAGGATTTCAGCAGGTACCTGTACGCGCGTGGACGTTAAAACAAATAGCCTCGGCAGTTTTTAATGGGTTCTTGCCAGGGGTGGTAATCTCCGCGCTGTATTCGAGCCACGAACTCGTTCGCGGCGAGCGTTAATTAACGATAATTAATTTTACACGGTTAAACGTCATTCGGCCGTGGCCGACGGGAAGAGGCATTGGGACGAAGCCCCGTGTACACACGAGAAGGCTATTTTTCAATCACCCGCGGAACGTTAATCAGAACTTTCCGGGACACCAGTGCTTCCCCGTCGGAGACCCTCTATCATAATTAGGGCTCCGCTCGACGGTTCCGTTTCGCTTCGACGAGGGGTCTTAAACTTTTCCGCGGCGCGAGGCGGGAAGAGGGGCTCGCAAGAGTATCATTGATCGCCGTCGCGAAGTAGAACTCTATAAAAAGCCAGCTGGAAGAATTAACTTCGCCAGCTACCAGTGTAACTCCAGCTTCGCCGCTCGCACTTGCCGCGCGCCTATATTTGTGGGACCGCCGCGTGAGTCACTCTTCAACGGCAAAAGCAAACGATTGCGTTGCAGGCATCGCGATACCGCCTGTCAGTCTACGTAACGAGGCATCGGATTTCTTACGCGATCGTATCCTGTTTTTCTGGCAGTCACCATGCAAGATGCGGCATTTCGAATGACGTGATTCTGGGATCCATTTCATCGGCGCCTCTGTTCACGTACTTCCAAGAACGTGACGATCCTAAATTATCGCGCTCGCGTGTCCACTCTCCTTACGTGCCACGATCATCGAGATTCTGCGCCCTGGTTTCCGAAAGATGAGTAATCGCCGCGGCTACTGCTCCTGTGGGAGGAATGGCAATTCTCGTTGGGAAGCTGCGCGAGCAGACACCCGTTAGGTTGCTTTTACGAAGCGGGAGCAGGTCGTTGACGCGATGAATTTTCATGGGGATCCCGAGGAAGTTCGGTTACTTTCGGTTACCTCGCCTTTCGTACGGGACGTTTTAAGTCTGGGAGGTTGATAAGTCGATTTAACGTCGAACTTCTAATGCTGGCAGCGAGGCGGGATAGGATTCTTTGGCGTTAAGAGCCTGGAAGTGAATTATTTCAGGGCTACGCGGGACGAGAATGAGTAACGCGTCGAAAGAGAGGCTGTTAAAATGGGGAAAGGGAGACGAGGAGAAAAATTAATGTTTCCTATTGCTCCATAAATCTCGAAGCAACGAACCCCCCGCGGTAAGTGCTCGCTTTGTACGCTCGTTATACGTCCTGTCGAGTATCACAAAGCCAGGTTGCATCCACGGGCAATCGATACGTTCGCCACCCACTCTTTCTTGGATCCGTTGCACCCTCGATGGCTCGCCATCGGAACGTCAAAAGAACTCTCGTAGCCTTTAAACGTCTCCTCCTGAAAAGCTACCTGTCCCACTAATGGATTCTCTCTTCTCTGTTTCAGGTAAGGGGCGCCGATAATTAGAGAGGAAATATAATTCCGTCGACGTTACGCGTTTACGTGAGTGACTTCCACAGCGGCTTACTTTCACGTTCCCAGGTCCGAGATAAACTTATGTTAGCGGCTTCTAAAGCGCCTGGACGTCGCGCATGTAGGTCGCACGCGACTTTGGAGTCCAGATTTATTTTGTTTCCCATCGGTTTCTAGGTGAGGGGCTCCTACGGTTGGCTGGCACAGAAACCGCGACGAGAATAAAACTAACGCGATAGTAGCATCGAAGGGGAAACTGTGGCGTGGTTCAGACACACCCTTGGCGCGTATACCACGCTCCATAAAGTTCGTAACCCTTATTACTCGCAAACAGTCCGATCTCTCCTCGCAGAGAGTTGCGAGCGAGTTTCGCGAAATGCAATGAACCATTCAGAGCGGCATTATCGAGGCTTTCCAGGGAAGTCTTTTAACTTTCCGAAACGCGTTCGCTCATTGAGAATTCCGCCTAGGTGCAGCTGGCCGGACGCGAAACAATATCCCCTGTTTTTAATCAAAGAATTCTGGCGGGATTCCAGGAAAATTTCGTCGCAGTCGGGGCACGTATGCCTCGTAACTAGCGCGAAGGGCGCAGCCGATAAAAGGGCCCAGTATTTATACGAAGGCGTGATAAATTATCGGTCATACGCGGGACGTCTCTCCCGAGCGGTCGCCGCAATGTTTTCTTCGGGCTTGCCCGCCGGCAGCAGCTTGGATTTATCGGTTTTCTTAAAGACGACCGCGTAAGTGGCCGAAATTACACGATGCGCGAGATTCGTCGGTGCTCTTCCTCCGCGCGATCGATCTTCCTCTCGTTCCTCGCGCTCCCGCCGAAGTTCCTTGCCTCCTTCAGCCACCGCAACATCCTTCAGCCTCCTCGAGAACCGGTTTCTCTCCTCCAGGCTCCAGCTCGAAACTCGTCTGGATCGAGCACACGCCATCCCCTGCGAAATCCCCCGCTGTCCAGAACTTATTTTTCGCTGACTCGCAACCGCGAACTGGGCCGTCATCCCTGAATCCCTGAATTCGTACTCCGCCGTTGGAAGATGCATCGACGCGCTCCCCAGCTTCGGGGAAAGATGAATATTCATGTCTGCGAAACTGGCGGTTGTATCGCGACGGGAGATTTACGGTGACCGCGATCGAATTATTAATTCTGCAGCTCCGAAGCACGGCTTTAAATGTAGACAGGCGGCTCGATCGAAGCATTTCTAGCTTCGGTTCGAACGGTTTCTACGTGGGTAACTTAGTTCGTTTCACTTTGGGCGGTGTTGGTGCGATCGATGCGACGTTCAGGGGTTTCCTAAGGGTCAGCTGGAATCGAGATCAATCTCGATCATCAGGTACGTTAACGAATCGTACCCCCGATTCTATTGATCAACTTTTTATCGCCCCATCGCGCCTCCCTCGTGGCTTCAGAAAGCTTCTCGTTTTCTTAAGGAAATAACGCAGCGCCGTCGGCCGAATTCGCTTCCCCTCGCCCCTTATCGCGGCGGACTCTAATTTATCTTCCTCGTTGCTCGCGACACAATAGAAAAAAGTTCTCTTAAGCGGCGTAGGGGAGGGGTTGGGTTTTATTCCACCTGAATATCCCGCGGAAACCGTCGTCGCCCGTTTTCGCGCTGTCAACGAAACTCGCGGCAAAGTTTCGATTGCGGAAGTTAACGGGCCACGATTTTCTACTGCCGTAGACGGGGGCTATCTCCCGCTATCTGGGAAGAGCACTTCGAAGGCGGAGGGGAACCGGTTTTAATTCCACTCGGGGGTGAAATCGCAGTTTTCACAAGTCGTCAAACATTTCCAATTGCCCGGGACAATTTGAAAACGATCAATTTGGTCGAGAAATTTAATCTCAAAATGCTTTCGTCCCTTTTACTGTATTTAATAAAGGCAGAATGAAAATTCTTCTTCGCTCCTCGCGTTTATTCGAGCTTCATCAATCGTCGTGCGAAGGTTGGAGGACTCGGTGGCCATTTCTTGAAGGGCAACCCCTGTCCGATTCATCCGTTCAAGGACCTGAAAGATTTTGCGGGTGCTGAGCCCTAATTTACTTTTTTCATACCTTCAGACGACCTTCTCGCTGCGGACATCGCCCTCGTCTTCGCTCCCCTCTCGAAGTTCATTCTCCCGTACGAAAAACGGAGGGGAGTTGTGCTGTTGCAAAACTTTTAATATTCAATTTCATGTAATATTCATCCCGCTTTTGTCTTATTCATATTCATAATTCTGACGCGTCGCCGAGCCTGGAAGGTAATAAATAACTAAGCCGCGTTTCCGCGTGTCGCCGCTTTAATCGCGGGTTGCTGGTCCGAACTTTCCACCCCCGTCTGTTTATTTCGGACACCCGCGATTCATTCGCCCGTTAAGCTCAATGCCTGGTGGATTAGATATTAATCCATTCCGCGAGTCCATCGGCGACGACGGTTCCCCAGCGACCAATTATAGTTCGAAAGAGGAAGTAACTAAACGCTCGAGACAATCCCGCTGTCTAGGAATTGGTAACGATCTCGAAATCCCGATTTATCTCCGCCGTCGCCGCCGCGACCTTCGTAATAGAGTGCAACGGCCTCCCTCGCCTCTGAAACCCCTCCGAAGCTTGCCCATCTTCTGATAACAGGGGAGATCCAGCTCTTCCTACCAATTTCCATTATCTGCGGGAAGAAAGAGCGGACCGGCTACTTCTTCAATGGCGCCACGTACTTAAGTCGAATTAAATTCTCGAGCACGCTCGGCCGTAGATAAAACCGGGCGAAAAGAAATCACTGCCCTCGGAGGCAGAATCAACCCCGAAATTCCAGTATATCTCCTTGCCGCCCGACGACCTTCGGACCGGGGTACATCGGCCCCTAACGCCTCCCTGACTCCTCGCTCTGTGCTCGTCATATTCCTGAACTCTTCCACCCCGTCGAACGAGGGTGCAACGATAAAGGGAGACAGAGAGAGAGAGACAGAGGGTGAGTTTTTGCCAGGCGAAGTAATTCCACCAGCAGACACCCCCTCCAGTTTGTCGGGCGCGTGGCGATACACGCCACCCCTCTCCGCGTAGTTTTCGTGTCCCGGCGGTGGGGAGTCGCGAGGGTGCACGGGGGTTGCGACGACACTGCGGGGAGAAGGAGAAGCAGTGGCTGGTGGCTGGCTAGCTGGATGGTTCGTCGGCTGGTTGGTTGGCTGGTTAGCAAGGGGTTGCGTCGTGGCGCCGCCGTTGCCGTTCCTACGCGAATTCGTCTCTCGTAAGGGAGCTTTCAGTCGACGCGCGACTGTCCCCGAAGACGCGTATACCGTTCACCCCCGTCCGTAGCTACTACCCCCGTCCGCGGAGTGCAACGTTCACCTGCTGCTGGGGGTGCGCACCAGTGCGTGCTAGGAGGATTCGCCCTGAGAGGTAACCCTGCGATCTTCTACAAACCCTTTGCCTTCTTTACCCTTTCCAACTCACGGAGTGCTCGCAATCGTTATCCTAAATGCAGAGGTTGTTTCTTGTATCCCAACGATTGCGGGGGTAAGAAGTGGGAAACAAGTGGATGGACAAAAATGAACGTTCTCAGGAATTTCTGTCTACCACGAAAAGATTATTGTTCGCCGAAAGCGAATATAGTGGAGAAGCTTATTCGAGTACGAGCAACGTTCGCGTCATATCCAAAGCATTTCTGCTCGTTTTATTATTCTCCGGTCTCACCCTCGCCCTATCGTGCGACGATTCTCGCCGGCGAGCCAAATCTGGGAGGAGCATAAAGATAGTAGTAGCATTACGGTTATATACCCTTGAGTCACCGATGCGTACACCGCGCCTCGAGGCAGAAAACCCGAGGCGATTTTCCGTTTCCCTCCGACCGATACTGGCCCGACAACAGTTTGTTCCCGCGATATCGATCGCGGTCACGAATGTTCCTCGTGGCTCGCGTCATTTGCCTTAATTGCAATCGATAATCCACCTCGAGGTTCCTTCCACCCGCGTTTATTTCAGGCCCCGCGGGATCCTCCTGGAAACCGACTTCCACGAAACTCTAATCCGCGCTTTCGATTCACCGACTGCTTTCATAAACCCGGCACAAGTGTTATTAATAGACGCGCGTTCGCGCCTCTTGCGGTATAAATGCGAATGCAAATAAAGCCGTTAGGCGAACACGCGACTTCCGCGAATAAAAATCCACGGAGGAGCGCGATCGCCAGGGAACCGGGGGGATATCGCGTGTATTTATAGATTCGCGGCGAGTCATTGCTGCCAGAAGTAGTATTCTCGAGGCGGGGATCAACGGGTTCGGGCATGAAACACCAGGAACCGTTTCGTGTCCCGTAAGAGACGGACGGGAGACCGATGCTCGCTAGCCTACCTGACGGCGATACCAATTTCCAACTTGTTGACGAGCATCGCGTGTAGCGACTTCTCTCTGAATCCCGGTGATACGCACCGGTGCGCGAGCCGGACTCCTTCGATCGAGTTTCGACCCCGCGTCGGGACGCCATCGCGGAGAACCGAGTGGAACCGGTCACGAGACGCCACTCGCTGCTCAGAAAAATCACCACCGCGCTCGATATTTCATTCGTGCTCCCTTCGTGCATCGAATGAATTATCTTCGAAGTAAGTTATCCATGCGGCAGTATCGCGAAAGATTCCGCGCCGGAGAGATCCTGTATGCATGTTTGTTTTCGAGCAATCTGTTTGGGGCAAGTTTTCACTTTGCGCGACGCTCGATGGGACGCAAGAATTTGTACGCGGCGTTCCAGCGGGCTCGGAAAGCCCCGATAAAGTGGCTTACTACGATCCGTCCTTTGTCTCGCCGCCTGCTGCGGGGACGGCGTTTCGCCGCTGGCGAAGATTTACAGTGTCTATGGGGGAAGAAGTTTGGATAGTACTTGGTGAAACGGTGCAGCGCCCCGCGATCCTCTTAGGGGTGGGTTTTTCCTCGGAGTTGGGAAGCTCCGAGCATGCAGAGGCAGAAGAACGATAGCCCGGAGATAAGGGATAGCAGGAATTCTTGCATCCCCTAAACCTTTCGCCGTAAATGTCGCCTCTGGTAGAATTAATGCGCCGGCTGTTCGCAAAAATTCCGCATCCGAGGCAGCCGGCTCTGTAGTCGCGCTACGTTTTTATCGCCTTTCCTTGCGGTTCCGAGCAGCGTCGCGGAGAAATTCGCGGGGGCCAGGATTTATTATCGCTCGGATGCGGAAGCCAACCGCTAACCGCTAACGAAACCGGCACGGTGTGCTCGCGCCGCGCTCAAAATATTTACACGCGTTTAACGCGCGGCGCGAGATCGTAAAGTGACCGGCGATAAAACGTAGCCGGCGATAATTCACCCCGGGGGCTCACCTGATGTTAATAAGTAGAGAGTGTAACGCCTGAATCTGTTGTAAAACACTGTAACGAGAAGCTAGTCGCCCGTGTCGCCCGAGTATCTTTCAACCGCTCGCCGGCTCTTTCGAAGTGGAACGAATCTCCATGGAGCTAAGTAGTAAATCAATTCGCTTTATATCGGCTCGTGGCGTCTTTTTTACCGTTCAGAAATTATTGCGAAGCGAGAAGGAGTGGTCGTTGCGACGTGTAAGTACGCGGTAGCTACTCCGATTCAATCGCCAAGTCCGTGCGAATTTTATTTCTCCCGTCCAATTTCTGCTAAGAGTCCTCTTTACAGACCGAGGATCCTCTTCATCAATGAGAAAATTGGTCGCAGCGGCACTGAATTATCCGCCGACGCGTCGCAGCTCGGTGTAGAGCAATTTTCTCGGGTGATTCATAATGTCGTCCGTATCGGGCGATTCACGTGCTGGCGTGTGGGCGTTATCTGATTTTTCTTTAAGAACCGTGCGTGCAGACCACCCCGGATCGGTATTTCTCCTGCGTGGAGACTTTCTTGGCCATTAAGAGCACGCGAGCCGCCAGCTCGCTAGCAGTAATCGAGCTGCGGTTGCTTGGAAATCAACCTACCGCTTGTTGCCTCTTCTCTCCGCGACGATTCGCCACATTTCAACGAAAATCTGAAGCGCGCTTCGGGACGAGCGTTTAAATCGTGAAAAGTTGCCTCGTTCTAAATTGTTCTCGCGGGACTTTTCCCACCTGCCTGCGAAAAGGTGCTTTCGCGAAGTGGCGCGGACGAAATGTTTGCAGCCGACCGTTTCGCTCGTAAAAGTTGCTCCGGTTGGCAGAGCTGCGTCTGGTGCGATGCACTATGATCGATCGCCGACGTATATGTGCGCTCGTATTTTTAGATGGCAGACTGGCAGGTGAGAGATGTCGGGGACGAGCCCCACTCGGCCCGATAATCCCGTGTTCCGCGGATACGTCCGATGCCTGACAGCCGCGAGACTACCGAAACATCCTGGTCCTATGCATTAGTTATTTCTAGCGACTATCGTTCGCCGTTTTCCGCACCGGCTCCTCCCCGCATTATCGGGAACAGAGTTAGCGAGGACGGGGGTCTCGCGACGCGTCTCGGAGCGTTGCTTATTTATCCAAGTCTGGTCTCCATCTGCCCGTATATTTATTCGCAATTTGCTCCCCCAGCCGCGGGGAATATCGCCGAGAGAGATTGGTAAGCACCGTCCTCACAAGAGCGAACCAGACACCGTCGTAGATTTTTCGGTGATGAGGAACTGAAATGATGCACTGTTTGCGCGCCTAGCAGATCAAAGCTTCTCTAAAAATATTTCTTCGCTATTTGCAGTCGTAACTTGTACGATTCTGCGTAACTGAAAGGTCCAAAGAGTGCCTTAAAAACGCCCCTCTGTGTTTGCGTTCTTCCTAGTAAACAAATCTTCTTTCGATCCACCTTTTCAATTTACGAGCTTTAGAGTTTGCGATTCGAGGATTTTAATTTCCTCGACTGACCGCGATTTAAATGTCGCTGGGTGGCTTGGAGTCGTTGCCCGCCGCGGAAAAGGTTTTCAAGCGAGCTGCAGACGCGGCTGCATTGTGGAACGTGTCCGGCTCTGCGGGCTGCCGATAGGATTCATGAAAACTGGTCCATAGAAATCCTTGGCAGACACTCGGCTGCACGCGCGGACAGCGGCACAGAGCAAGCGTATTGTTTGCACGAGACAGATTCATTTAGACTTGTCGCTCGCCTCGGAGCGACGTCGATTAAGGGCCGCCCAGACGAACGCAAAGCTGCTGGATAATCCACCTCACCACGGTTTCCTCTGATACTCGCGGCGTATCGTTTTCCAGCGTTTTGGCCCCGCTCCATAAAGAGTCGCTACCGAGGCGTCGATCGTTCCGCTGCTTTTCCGTGACGGGCCTCCTGGCGCGATGCATGGGGGTGAGAAATGCAGTCGGGATCGATAGGAGACGGTGGAGGTCTGTATCCATAGAGAATATTCGGAAACAAGTATATCTCTTCTGTTAAATCGATGTTATCGCGGAGAATTGCGATCGGCAAACACAGCGAGGTGGGAGTTGATTCAGATTACGTTGAAGGCTCAGACCGTGGCCTTCCACGCTGTCACGCGATGGGTTATCCTCGTAAATCCTTTGACGACGTATAGACATCGCCGATCAGGATTATAGGACCTAGAATGCGGGATGGTATTTATGAAGGATAAGGGGACGGAACGGGAACTGGCCATTTTTCGTGATTTTGTGATTAGGGGAAGGTTGACCACTTTTTTATTTTTCTCTCCTACACGGACATAACACATTGATGAAAGCAAACAGAAACGGGAAAAAGATCTACATTTTATGTAAATTTTATCATGTATTTAATGTGTTGATAAAATATGTGATTAAAATAATATCTCAAAAAAACTAAACTAATGACTTCGGTCCATCCCAAGCAACCGGTTTCGTAATTTCGGACCACCGGTTTCCTACTTTGGACCGCTCCTAAAAATCAATGAATTTAAATATACAATCTAAAAAACACAGATCAGGGCATTGAAAAAAAATAGTAACAGGAAGCAACAAGCATCTTGCGGTGCACGTAGTGCAATAGTACGTTGTTTTGATGGTTTCTTTATATTTGTTTCCGCATAACTCCCCAGAATATGGGCCGATTTTGATGATCCTCTTTTTATTCGAAAGAGGGCGATATGCCACTTTTGGTTCATAATAAGGACTATTGTCACCTAATTATTATTATTTTATGTACGTACGCATATATCTCCTCAGCATGTTGTGTCAATATATATAAAACTAAAAAGTTAAAAATAAAAAAATTAAAACCGACTTCAAAAAAATAAAATTGCACTAAAAAGTAAAAATAATTTTTTCCCTTATTTAACTTACGGTATTCTCATATTTTTTAAGTCGGTGCCTCATCATTTACACTGTGTAAATCTGGCGCCGACTTAAAAAATATGAGAGTCGTAGATTAAATAAGGGAAAAAATTATTTTTTACTTTTTAGTACAATTTTATTTTTTTGAAGTCGGTTTTAATTGTTTTTTAAATTTTTTAGTATGATTTTAACTATTCGCTACCATAACATAGATTGTATCCTAAAATGGACCGGTCTAATTTAAGCAACTAGTGGTGGTCCAATATTAGGCAACTGGTTAGTTGCATATAAAAGATATGTTTTCATTGTTATACTTATATGAATATGGAGAAGTAAGGACATGAAGTTGTAGCTAAGATAGCACACTTTACACTAGTATCATTTAAAATTATAGTACTTACAAGTTGTAGAAAGAAATTCACTTGAAATAGCACGAAAAATAATGATCGCGCACCACGTGTTTCTATATTTCGACGACGGTGAACAAACTAATGAATAACCGTATTGCTGTTCTCGCAAGTTCCATCTCCGCTTCCTAAATCAATGTAGCCAAAAAACCGCTGCAAATATATTTGTTTATCGAGATATACAAATGGTCCAATCTAGGAGCCGGTCCAATATAGACAACTCTCCCCTAATAACATGAGTGGCTTTCCTGCTTTTGATAGTAACAGATGTTGAAATTTCTTATTTTGTTTCAGTACGCTGCCGTGTTCAAACCTGAAGAAATGTTAAAATAATGTAAAACAATTATTATTTTATTGCTTATTTTTTTATGCCTAATTAGGGTATAAATTGATATTATGACTAAAGTCTTCAAACTTAATTTTCTCCATAAAGCCGTTTTATGACATTCCTTATTTTTTCTCCTTACCCTTCAAACTACTCCAAGTAATGATTATCGACTGGAGACGCACTCCCAGGTTACCCTCTGGAATTAAAACGGGATTTAATAGAAATCAATTATTTTCATTGTTTTCTGATTCCGCAGATCGGTAGACGCCGGCTTGTCTCGAACAATAAATCGTTAATGGTGCTTCGACTCGGGCTGGGTATTAACAAAACCGACATGATTCGTCGACCATAGCTCTCGTTAATCTCGAACGTTCCATTAGGCCGTGTTCACAGAGGCACGTTCGGAAGCACAATGTGCTTGCACCGCGTCCTGTAATCCGACCGCATAAAGACTGAGAGAGCCGTGTAATGCGAGAGAATCCCCTCTCGCCGTTCGCAATCATGCTGGCCAAACGATACCCCCGATTGTTTTTAGCGCTGGTCACGTTCATCGAATTCACGAGGATCGAACTATTAATGGGATCACGACTCCGTTCGTCAGGAACCAGGTCCTTTTATCCTCTCCGATTCTCGGCCACCCTTTGTTCCGCAACAGCCGTATGTCTTTCGCAATGATTATCGCCCGGTACAGATATACCGAGGGTTTGAAACTGCAGACCGTGAGTTTACATGGCCAACGGTCCACATTGAAATGGTAAAGTAACGAGAATTGCTGCAGGTTCCACCGTCGAGGAAATATCGATGGGGAAGCAGAAGGGTGGAAGTGGCCCAGTAAACAATCCACGGGGCAACCGGTAAAATCGCCGTGGCGAGAAAAAATGTTTCGAATGGCCCTCGTAACGAGCAGTAGCATCGTTCCCGCTCTCGTTGGCTCGGGTTCATCGAGTCGTCGGCGTTAATCGAATTTGTCAGGGGCATGAAGTGTGCCTAACACACGAAGAGGCGAGTGTGCAGCACAGGCAACTCGGAAATAGTCTATTTGAACGGGATTTTCCGGGCCACTTTGATAGGAAATCGCGCGAAATCCGAGGTACAGGAGACGGAAGGGGATTCGATCAAACGATGCTCTCTCTTGATTCGATAGAAACTTTGTCGTCGATTTTAAATCCAACTGTATCCACGACTATTAGCAACGGTTACAATTTCATTCATTCTAGACTCAGTGCTTTTTATTAAAAGTTTCAAGAGCGCAACAGTGTTACAGAGGTGGGCGTACCATTTTCATGCACGAGATAATAATAATAATAATAATAATTCGTCTTTATTTATCACAATTACAAAAAAAAACTTATGTGATAAATAGGTTACAATTTCATTCATTCTAAACTCAGTGCTTTTTATTAAAAGTTTCAAGAGCGCAACAGTGTTACAGAGGTGGGCGTACCATTTTCATGCACGAGATAATAATAATAATAATAATAATAATAATTCGTCTTTATTTACCACAATTACAAAAAAAACATGTGATAAATAGGCGAGGTTCGGCATACATGCCGTTTTACAACCTAACCCAAAAACAATAACAAACAGAATAAAGCTAGCGAAACAACAGATGAGCGAGAGAGAGGACCACATGACAAGGGGAGTTAGGGATATTGAACAAGAATAAAAGAACGGGCAGCACATTTAAAAGCGGGAAAAGAGGTCAGAGATCGAATATCCAATGGATATTCCCGTAGATCCCACTGGGAGAGAGACTTCGCGACGTCTGGTCGAGGGTGTCGCGTCGAAAGTTCATTGAATGGCTCGCATTAATTCGTACAGACGGGTGGTTAATCGTGTTTCACGCGTTGCTCGCGTAAAATGCGCGCAACGCGTACCCGCTGTTCAGGAGGTCGTGCATCCCCAGTTCAGAGCGTTCGTCGTGGTCGCGGTCAGGTTAGTTTATTGGCCAGCGAATGCACAGGGTGCATTTGCCAATAGACGTAATCGCGGACTCGCGTGCTGTCGAATCACGGCCACCGTGCGTCACGTGCGCGGGGTGCACGAACGTGCGCCACATATGTTCGCCGGCGTGTTGCACAGGAAGTGCACCGGGCCAACGACGGCCATACAGTGTGTCCTCTCTTATTGCGCCACCGATCACTGGGGACGGACATTCGATTACCAGCGCGTTTGACTTTCAATCGACCAAGTCTGGAGCGAGCCAGTCGACTCGCTACCTGCTTCAAAAGCAATCGCAGTCGTGGTCGGCTCGTGGAAGTTTGTTGCGCATTATTTAAAGGTGAAATAGATTATTAATGGCACGAGGTCACGAAGCGTCCTGCTGATTCTCTATTTCCATTGAGTCAAGTTCTGCAGAAACCTAATAACCCCCAAAATGACAAAAAATTAGTTACACACAGTACGCGTCCCATAATTCTGTGATCTTTATTTTGCAAAAAGTTACTAACTCGTAGAACAACTCTTACATTATATAATTTTTAAAACTACATACCCAGCCATAGTTCAATTTTACGCTTGAAAAATAAAAGCTACAGAACATTTACAATAATATTAATTATACTTCTAATTATTAAATAACCCATTAAAAAATATTGCAAAAGAATAATAAGAAATAAAATATACTCGCTACTTTTCTTTAACAATTAAAATCTTCAAACTAAATTCACTCAGTTTCAGATCAGTGAAGGTTGGTAGCTTTCTGTATAATTCAATTGTCTTTGGTTAAGGATAGAGATTACCGTGGCGATTGTATAACGAGACCTTGGAAGGGCCTTGTTGGCCCCCGTGCAAGCTTTTTCACCGACCAAACATCGCCATTATGTCCACGCTCGCGAAACGAGCAGCTATCGTCGTAAAGTGCTCCGTAATTGACCTGATTATGCAACCGATCGGACAGCACCACGTCGGTTGTACTCGATATTAAACAACGCTATTGCGATATCCTTCGTAATGCGATTAATCGTATAGGTAATTACGCGCGGCTAACGAAGTGCATATTATCAAATCTGTCGGCGCGCTTTCGTGAATATTACGCGGAGAGGATCGCGCTATCGGGCATCGATTCCGCCGATTCGCTACGAATTCCTCGCTCGCCGAAAGTATGCAGCAGTTTCGCCGAGCGGTTGCTCAATACCTCGAGCTCCATCGCCCTCGGTCGGCGATGAATCGCGACTCGTCCGCGTCTGGCTCGAGCGTTTCCCTTCGGTCGGCGGTTCTTTTTTCCACTCGCTCGGCGAAGCTGGACACCGTATATGCAACGATGGCTGCGCAGATACACGCGGCATCATCCGTATCGGAGCGTGCACATGCCCCTCGTGTGCACGTACACGCGTGTACACGCACACCGGCTTATGTAAATGGACACGTAACACTGGATGCACGTTCCAAGAGCAGGTGGAATATGACCCCCCCTCGTGTGCATCAGGAGAACGCGACGTCGACGAGGACTCGGCAGTTTTTGTTCGCCGTTGCCTCTGTTCTTCTATACTCCTCTCTTGTCATCGTCGTCCTTTCTTTCACCGTCGACTGCCTCTTCCTTACCGCCCCAGGGCGGCAACGAAATGTTTAAATAGACCGTCCACCGGGTCGCGGAATTTGCTTTCACAGAATCGTGGCATTGTCGCGAGTTCCTTCTTTCCCCTTTGCCTTCTGCCGCGCAAATTTTTCGGTTTCTCAAAGCGTCGTGCTCTGCAAATTAACGAAGGGAAACGTGGAATCGGGAGTTTTTTCAGTTCAGCTCGCTTCGAAGAAGAACCGTTTAGGTACCTGTACCTGGTTGACCGGTGTACGAGGAAGCTTGTATCATTTCCGTTCACTGTACTCGTCAACTTTAGCATTACACGAGTCTTATAGATGCTGAGATTTAGCTGATCATGCAAAATTCCAGCAGAGGACCCGGGCACCGTGCCCCGAAGCCAGTCTCTTTTAACGAGTCGATATTTTATTCGCCATTCATCCGCGAGCTTCTTTCGCTGCCAGGAAAGAGTTGCAAGACAATTCAGCGTGCTCGCAGGATCCGTTTCAAGGCGACGGGGCCCAAGGTCGACGAGAAAGGGAACTCGGGTGCGCGAGCACAATCGCGTTCCTCCAAAGCCGATTCCTCGCGCGCGTTTCGCTCCGTCTCTGCGTGCTCCTTTAACGAATCATGAACCAACAATTCCACGGCATTCGGAGGAGTCTCTAAGGCACTTTCAGGCTCGCATATTTGACATGCATAAAGGCGAAATACGATCTATGTCTCCCTGGATATGCATCGTGAAACGAATGCAATCTTGGACGACCTGATCCAATAACACCTTCTCCCGAATGCAGTCGGCAACCAATCCGAGACAGTCTTTACGCGATATTCCCATTTGTCTTCGGACGTATCGCGAGAAGAATGCCGTGCCTGCTAGCCAATATTTCCATCCCCTTGATCCCGATATACCCTGAATCCGTGTGCTAGCAAACTGGCTGGCAATATTCTCGCACGATTTCGTGGTGTCTCTTCCCGCGCGGAATAGGTAACTCGAGCAGCTTCCACAAGCGAAACAATACTGGCTCGTATTGGAAATCCATGGACCGCTTTGAAGGAAGCGATAGCAACGGCTGATAGAACGGCGCGCATGCAAACACCTTGCAGTTATTTTATAACAAAGTTGCTCCGTGCATTTCGAGATTAGGCAGGGGTTCCTGCGCATTTAGACCTAATATACGACGAATACTATGCCGACGTTCCTTCCCCCAGACACTGCTATTCATCGTCGCACAATAATTCCGGTAATTCCACGGCGCGGGCTATTCGCATTCGGGAAAGCAGCCTCCATGGCGCGCGGATCCGCGCGGATGAAAAAGGGATCGTGAACTCGCTAGAATACCTGGGCGCAGACGGTGGGGCGTAGGATAACGTGGAAGAGCCAGAAAAAGGGAGAAAGTAACTCTCAGCGCGGGAGTATTCGCCTTGGTAGTCGTTGTCCTTGCTCGGGCTTATTTTAGAGAGCAGCGCATCCAGTTCCCTTCAGGAAACTTTACGCACGCCTGCCTGCCAACCGGAATCAACCTTTGTCCAAATTTCAACCCGGTGGATCAAGATAAATGCCCTTAACAGAAATGCGGACGGTGCTGTCGAATGTTAGGGCTAAGGGAGCTACCTTGAATGACCAGACGGTCTCGATCTAGAAATCGAGGAGGAATAATTTCGGGAACTGGAAGCAGTTCGGTGTTGTATTAACCGACTTCAAAAAGAAAGAGGTTCTCTGTTCGATGTGTATGTATGTTAATATGTATTATGTTTATCCGCGAATTTCTCCGTAACTACTGGACCGATTTTCGTGAAACGTTTTGCATTTAGTTTAGCTTGAATCAACTCAGGTCATGGCGAAAGAATTATCAAAATCGGTTCAGTAGTTTTGAAGTTACACCAAAAATGAGAAATCTGTTTTATTATTGGCACCTTTCGTTTCTAGCAAACGATTCTTCTTTTTTTATGAGCAGCTCATTTTGTAGGTCTGTTCATATTTTTTTAAAATAAATGTAGTTATACACCTTATATAACAAAAAACTGATAAATAAAAAATTTAGAAAAATTAAAACCGAAGTTTTTTTCTTATTTAATTTATGATTCTTCATTTTTTTAAGTCGGCGCCAGTTTTGCACAGTGCAAATGATGAGGCGCTGACATAAAAAAATTGACTCATAGATTAAATAAGGACAAAACTTATTTCTTACTTTTCAGTGCATTTTTATTTTTTTTTTTTTTGAAGTCGCTTTTAATTTTTTGAAAGAGAATCCTAAAGCTCGCGTGCGTACGGTGAATCATAAAATTGCGCTCGAAACGCTTCTCGGTACACCGTTATTTATCACGCTGCGCGTAATCACGCTCGCGAAATAATTATCCCGCGAACTTTCCGCCGGGCTTAATGCGTTTCGCGAATTCGCCGCGATAATTTACAGGACGCTATAAAACGCAGGATTTACAGTGCCACCACGTCGCGGCCATACTGCAGCGAGCCTTGTACTCGAAATTAACTTACTACGACCAAGATTTCGCGTCACGGAGCGTGCTTCGACGACCAGGACGAACCTGTTCCGTGACTCTTCGCCCCGTAAAACCACTGGCTCCCCTAAGGGTACATTTTTTGGTGGTTCGGCTCTCCCTTGAAAAAAGCGAGGGACTTGAACTGTTTCGCCATGAAATATTATGGCCACTTGTGGTTCATTAAGGGATGCTAATGCTTTACCACTCTACTTGGTGGAACTCCACTCCCAGTCGATTAGGAACGGTGGACAGTAACGGTCTGCAGGCGTAAAAAATGCTAAATTTGTGCCTCGAATCGGAATTCTGTCCACACGGGAGTGCCATTTTCGCGTGACGAACGACCGCTTCCGCGTCGGCTCGCGTGCACTTTTTTCCCGTCGAATAGCTTCCGCTGGTCGGGATTTATTGGTAATTGGAAAAGTTGCTATCGTCGATGCACGCAGGATGCAGGGTCCATTCGTAGCCGGACCTTTCCCTCCTGTAACAGAATCCATCCGCGGTTGCTTCCGGCCCGATCGGGGGCCAGTTAACGAAGTTACCTCGTTGAATTTCTCTCTTGTAGCCTGGCCGCTGTTTAAACGGAATTCCCCTCGAAAGTTGGGCGTCGGAACTTTTCAATTATCGAGACTCGAGGCGCCGCGAGTCCCGGATTAAAGTACTTGTTTTCTCGCGGTAATTTATCGGTTTGAAAAGGATCTGAAAGTCGAGAGTCCTCCCCTAGCTCCTCTCCCGGAGCTAAACTCTCGCAACCTTTCGCTACGATTCTTCAACAAAAATCTTTCGCCTGGGTTTCACTAGCACCTAGCCCCGTTCGGATGTGAATCGGTGCCGATGAACCTGGCCCGATTCTATTTTCCACGACAGGGGCTAGCAGGTGTGCCTGTGGCGTTTACTGTTAATTGGAATAGTTATTGCAAGTCGGATTGCCGCTGGATGGACACCAGCGGGACAGCAGCAGGTTGCAGTCCCGTCTGCCGGCGACCTAACGCGGTTAGCCCCGGGGTAATAATTGCGGCCAGAACATTGCCTTCTGATCGAATTGGGTCGTGCCCGATCCCAGCTACCGCCACGCACCTCTCGGACTCCAATTATCGCGATTCGCCGTTGCGTTACCTGTTAGGACGATTGTCGCGCCGCTTGCGCAATCCCAGCGCCCACAGACGCGAGCGCAATTGGTGAATACCATTCTTTGTTCATGCCTGTCGGACACTAGTCATCGCGTTCACTCTCGGACGTTTCCCTCGAGCCGTTAACAAGGACGCTCTTACTTCAGGCGAGCAATAAAACGTGCACTCACCCGGCATATGGGGGATCGATAAACTCGAAATGCCGAGTAGCAGACGGCTCGCGACGCCAGGTGTTTGCGAAGACGGCAATCGAATGAAACGCTCGGCGATAATTCCCTGCCGCGAGTTTTTCACGCGGAAACGAGGCCCCGGTCCCGTCACTTATTACTTATTCACCTTCTATCCGGACCGGGGGAACGCTCCCGGTTCAAGAAAGGGACGAGAAAAGGAACGGGCGGCGAAGACACGCTGCAGTTCGCTGCACCTGACTATTTATAACGAATCAATACGAGCCGTCGGCCGCCGCGTTCTTCACGTGCTCGACGCTCGCACGTGCAAAACGAGACGGGGACGCGTCGGTTTCGCGCAGAAACGGTAAAAAGACCAGCGAGCAGGGTCGCGAATCGCGGGACCTCTCGGCGCAACGGTATCACGAGCTATCCGACCGATGCGATTATGCATTCGATAATGGGATAGTAGGTGGGCGTCCGACAAGCATCGCGTCTCGCGGGATAATCGCTTCTGTTCGTGACCGGCTATAACTTGGGCGATAATTGGACGAGGCTTGAATTTGTCGTGACGCGAGATTAACGAGCTGGGCGTGCGTGAACCGCGATTTATCGTCACGGTGGACAGTCCTGGAGAAATATCGTTTTTCCAGAGATTTAATTTCCCATCGAGGTGCCGTCGTGACGGGAACGATTAAATTTCACGACACGGAAATTGTCCGCTCTCCGCGGGGATATTGCAAGGGTCCCGGTCGCGGGGGACGCTTCGCGAAATCGCGATATTACGCTCGCCACTGACGATGGCGAGGGGCACGGAGACGGTGATATGAAGTTGATTGCGAGTTTAAAGAGAACGAATTGTCCATCCACCTGTTCTTCCCGCTTCGTCTCACTCCCCACCCTCTCATGATGAGTCCTCCACGCTCACGAGTGTCGTTACGGGCTTTTAGTTCGTCCGTATCATGCACCGTGGCGACGAATGAGATTGCGGATCGCTGAAAGAACGATAAATCGTTTAACCACCGACCGATCGGGGAAGAAGGCCAAAATGTTCGTCGCTATGGTGCTGCACAAGCACAGCAAGCACAACAATGGGAACAACTCGAACCACCATTCGAGCAACAACAATTCCAACCGCACAAGCAACAATCTCAACAACAGCAACCACGTCAACAATAACGTCGCCAACTTGAACCAGGCGTTCAACGCGAGGGCGGTAAGTGTTGAAATTGTGGAATAATTTTCAGGAAGCGAGCTTACAGCGATAGGTACTGCTTTTTCGTCACTTCGTTCCCGTGATTCTATTGTATGAGAGGTTGAGTTACATAGCAACTGAGTCATCATTTCGGATGGTTTAATATTATACACAAATCCAGCCTGCGTGCACCTGTTGCTCTCCGGTCGAAACGAGACCCGTTCGATTAATCGAAGTGACAGTAATCTCGTTGAACAGTTGCAATTAAGCGCGCGGAGGTAAACGCATTGGAAACCGGTAATACTTGAAATCGCGTTAAAAACCGTTACGCGGCTTTGACGGGGCGAAGCGAATTTTTCACCCGCAGCGTGTTACGCCAACAGCTCGCAATAGGTTGTTACCGTTCCGAGCGATTCGAGCAATGTCGAAATTCCATATTTTTTCCCCGGCGATGTATTGTTCGCCGACGTTTTCCGCGCGATTTCGCCCGCTCTCCCGCCCCACTAATTTTCCATCCCCGCGTTCCTTTCTCCGCGGACGGGAAACGAGACGCCGCGAACCGTAACGCCGCTGGGAAGAGTGGCGCCTTTTTGGCACGATTCGACGGGATTTTCATCTCCCGGCAGCCAAAACGTCGGCTGCTCTTTTCGGTTAACGCGTCGCCGGGCGAAGAAAAATCCTTCCGCTCGACGGGAGCCGCCGTTCGCGGCGCAAAGCGGAGTTATCTTCGGCGGCGCAGAAATCCCATGGAAACGCGACGATCTCGCTGACGCGGACGGTGGCGTCTCGCCATGCGGATGATGCGTCGCTCCCGAATTTATTCTTCTCTTTTCCCGTGCGTTCCTCTTTTCCCCTATTTTTTCTCCCACCACCTTTTACTCAGCTTCCCTAATTCCGCCGTAATTCACTTTTATTTTACGCCTCGATCGCTCGGCCCAAGATCCCCTTTTTCATCGAGCGGCGTCTTTCGTAGCCGAACCTTCGTGATTTCGTTTCGTCCAGTTCGTTAGAACGCACCGCCCCAGTTTCAATTTCCCTCGGTGTGTGCTTGAGTTAGATATGGGAATCGCGGGCTCTCCGTGTTTGAAGTTGAAATGGGTCAACGTTATTCGAGCTACGACAGATAGACATCGTCGAGGGCATCGTTCTCGGATCCATTAAACTTTGTTATTTCCTTAAAAAATGTGAGAATCGTATATAGTTCCGAAGTGCTATATAAACTTTGTGTCTCTCATCGACTAATTATTTATTTTCTTTTTTAAAACTCCACGTGTGGAACGAACGCTGATAGGATATCCGCGAAGGATATCAGTTCGCGATCCAATTTCGCTTCAATTTCTGTCGTGGATTGGCGAGGGACGGCCTATCGATATTCGTCCAGCGTGGATTCTCTTTTTGCTGGAAAACTTGCTCGATTGTTTTTCATCCCCGTGCTTGAATTTCTGCCCCCTGCTCCCTCGCCCCATTCAAGTAATTTCCCTGTGGCGCGATTTGCATCCTGTTTGCTGGTGGGTGGTCGGTTTATTTTTCGAGGGCGCGGAGAATAGGGTGGAGGACTAGGAATAAGTTAATTGCGTCTATCGGGGCCTGTACGTCTCGGCCCTTCCCCCGGTCCCCGCTCCAAGAGGTTTGCATGCAAATGAACCCAGCGGGATTAAGTCCTTTGTGTTGCTCGGTCCTGATAACGAACGTGTTAAAGGACTCGCCCGAAACGCTATAAATTAACAACTAGATTAAACTGTCCATCGTCTGGGTCTCCGTGTGTCCCGTCGCCCCCAGTGTTTGCATTCGAACGGGTCTTCCTTCGGTGTTGTTCAACACACTATCTGCACCCAGCTCGATTTCTCCTCGTAATTTAATGTTTAGCCCGGTCTTTTCATTAGAGGGATGAAATCGATGAACTTTACGCGATTACGCTGCGAAGTATCGTTATACTTTCTGTCTCGACCGGTTGCTTGTCTAGCAGCAAGAGGATTTCAATCTCCATCGGCCTCTAATCCCCGCGGAAAACTTCTGATTAAATTTTTTACACCGAGATAATCAGGGGAGAACGTAGCGCGTTAACGAAGTAAACGTGCTCATTAACGATGCAGTCGGATTAAGTCTTCCCCCGTTCGATATACCGAACGTGTTTAAAGGACTCCCTCGAAACGCTATAAATCGCCGAGTAGATTAAGCCATTTATCATCCGATTGGAGGCGTGTCTATATCATTTCCAGCCCCGAATCCTTCAATCGCGATCCAAATCCCCGTGGTAAATCACCCTAGCGCGATTCGCGTGCAATCCAGGTCGATGTTTTTTTTTTTCTGGCACCGGTTGAAAGTCTGCAACTCACGCGTTCCCATCGCCCGGGGAAACTCGCGGGCCCTGTATAGTGTTCAGCGTTTATTTTCGCACCGTGAACGCGGGATTGTTGCGTTCCCTGTCGAGATCGTCGGCGAAGATGCGAGAAGGGAGAAGGGTGAACATTAAACGCGACCGTCGAAGGGTGAAAGTGTCTCTACGTGGCGTGGAACAAAGGCAGTTAAATAGATCGAGGAGAAGTGGATTAACGCTCCTTTTTCTTGAGAGACACCCCTTCCTGTATCGAGCGCGCACAACCCTTTCATGTTGTCGACCCTTTTCCTGCGCCATTTTCGTCGTAACAGTCCACTGTTTTCAAGGATCTTTGCATTGCCTACGCGTTCATCGGTAATCTTCATTTACTAACTTAATGAGCTGGAGAAGCGGGTAATTTAGTCTTTTAGTGTTTCCAGTGGGTACGAGGATTGAAGAGAAAGGAGTAAATTGACCCAGCCATTTTCACCCATAATTTCAATCGAAAGAAAGGAAGATGAAGTGTATTATACGCTGCAGCGTATTGTACAGAAAGGCGGTCGAAGGTTGGTCATGGACAAAGAAACTTCGATAAGCTCGATGCTCGTAGAAATAGCGAGCTTTCAAGAGAGCCCAATAAATTTCTATTCTTCCCGTAAAATCGAAAGGCTGCTCGTTTCTTTGGCCTCGGCTGTATTCAGCCCGCAACGCGGTCTCTACGTGAACCGCAAGACTTTGAGAAAGATCTCTTCTACGGCAATAGAAGAAATCACTCTGGGGAGTTTCAAGGGAGAATCTAAAAGTTTAAAGAACATCGTCTGAATTAATCGACTCAGCATTCGCAGCTTTGTAATTCGATCGCCTGTTGGAAGCGCTGTACGAAAGAATTGGTGCGTTTAATTAACGCTCTCCACTCGAAATTTATTTATTTATTTATTTAATTTCGGCACGAGTTCCCTCGTTTTCGAAGCAGCCCTGGTTGCTTGCGATGGCATGGTTATGCTTGGGCAATCAGTGGACAGAAGCCCAGTCCGTGGTAATTAGCGCGATTACACCGGCCGGTCGTTTAAGTCCTCGCAGCTGTCGTTAATGCTGGGCAAATTGGACCGCCGTTTCGCTTTTGCAAACGGAAAATCAAAATACCGTGCGGAGAGGATGAAGGGAAGATGACACGGCATCGGTCGCCATTTCCGGAGATTCGAAAGCGATTATCGATGCGTCGAGGGAATATTTGATGAGCGATTTCGAGGCGAATTTTGACGCGGCCCCCGGTGTTTACCGAATTCCTCGATCCCCATTCCCGATCGGGATTCATTCGCTGGCTATTAACTGCTAGGAAATGAAGGATTTCACAAACAGAACGGAATCGATTTCACGTGCGCCGGCGTTTAGAAAGGACACGACTCTCGCGCGGCCTTTTAAGGCGCGCGGTGCATTTGATATTCGAGGATCCGTTAGGACTCGGTGCTCTATTTTCCTTCGCCGCATTTAATCGAGTAGCCTGCACACAATTTTCCCTCATAATCGATTCCACGGACGCTGCTGGCTGCCCCCGGGACAAAGGGCGAGCAATTTTTGTCCCGCTGGATGCTGGCTTGGCGACAGAGCCAGCTAAATGGGAGGTTTTTGTTAAAAGCCAGCCGAGGCTCGATCGATGAACATGAAGCAGCGGTCACACTGAAGGTATCCTTCGCCAAGAAAAAGAGTCCATCGACATGGAGCGTTGAATCTCTTTTAGATGAAGCATCTCCTCTAAAGTGGACCATAAAATTCAACTGAAGCTGATGATCAACGCTCTAAAGTTAGGCTTTCCTGTACCTACTCCACTGGGCACAACATCGAGAACTTCCAAAGTTGATTTTCTCGAAAATGAAGCGCGATATAAAAAAAAGTTACTCTTCCTTTTCGACTTATAACAAGTAAATAAGCCGAGAAAAAGGAATAAAAAATTTGCATATTGCGCTTCATTTTCGAGGAAATCGACTTTGAAATTAAGCTATCCAGAAGACGGTCCAACCGAGATTCTCTGCCGATAGTTCGGGCTTTACAGTGTCCAGAGTCACGTGGACGTTCCGAGAGGTCGGACGACCAAGTTCGCGAGCACCGGAGGGAAGAATTTAATTACACCGTATATGGTGGCGCTTAAGTACGAGCGAGCAAACGAGCCAGCCAGCCAGCGACGAAATGAGAAAGGAAAGAGGGTACGATGTAACGGGATAACTGGCAGTGTCAGGCGTTGTGTAATCGGCCGCATGAGAAAGGTCGGTGGAACCGAACGATCGTTGCTCCGTAAACCGGTGGACGTGCCGTGGAAATTCCGATGTTCCTCGCAAACACGACAACCGGCCAGATTTCAGCGTTGTTTAGCCAGCTCCGGGGCATCCATTCGTGAAACGGCCCCACAGTTTTTCCTCCTTTTTTTTTCTCTTCGAAGGAACAGAGAGGAATCGACGCGGTCAGGACGACCGGGATGATCCTCCCGCGTTACGCTTCGACCTGTTAATTCCCTTCATGAAATTTTCTAGCCCGCGGCCGCGTGATTTTCATTCCTCGCAGGCCTCCAAAGTAACGGGAAATTCGAAAGTAACTTTCGATGCTCGGCTCGAAAAACCGTCTGACCGTTGACTCAAGCCGCACCGCGGAGAATCGGGTGCTTGCAGTGGCAGATCCCTCGTATGCCGAGCACGCGCGCATCAGATGTCTTATCAAGCGCTGGGATTTTATAGCGCGCACCTGGGAGTCGGCAAAGAAGCCGTGCGCGATCGGTTGGAGGATTCTATCGCGCGTCTATCCCCGGTTTCCTCTTTCTTCTGTAAAAGCCGCGCGATAGTTGAAACTGAGCGAGCACGGGGCTCGAATTGGTAGCAATCGGTAGCAGAACCAAGTGGCGTACAGTGGAAGTTGCTCGGATGTGTCCAAAGCGGGGAGAAACAGAAAAACGCGCGCGATAGCAGTAGGTGGACGTGTCCAATAATTAACCGGCTTCGCATCGCCAGTAGTTACACTATTAAACACTTACGGCGGCCGCCATTAATGCATCCCACGTGCATTTCCCCTGCGGCCAACTAACAGGAAGCCCTCCCAATACGAGCGCAGGGGGCCAGGTCTAATGGTAACGATGTAACGACCTTGCCGGCGCAGTATCTTCCGGTTACGAGCTTCCTGATGCCAGCCACGGCTCGTCTGCATCGTAAAACCCGAACTTTGCCCGCGAGAAGCGCAGCCGGGGGTCGGCGCTTTTATGATCCGCCGTCCGACCATCCGAGAGAAGCTCCCCCGTTTAAGGGTAATCGGCTCGGGACCGTAAATAATACTTTCGGCTGGTCCGAAAGAGATATCGGCAGGCTCGTAATTGCCCGCTCTTCCTGATCGCACTTTGCCCGACACGTTTCTTCCTCCCCCTCGAAAGAAGTCATTTCGATTCCGTTAGTTGCCACCGCAACGTCGTTCCAAAAGATTATAGGCTGCGTTAGAAATAATTGGATACCGTTGGGAGCGATGCGCTGGAAGCGTCGAATTCAAAGTTTCGATCAGTGGTAAGCTGAACCCTTTCAAACGGTCCCCTGGGTCCTCGAAATCCTCGCGACCGCCGGGGGAAAAATCGAATATTCGCTGAACCGTTATCCCACCTCGGTGTCCTTTCTTCCTGTCGCCAGCCATCCATTCTCCTGCGAGGATACGGGAAGCTTCGTAATGCTGAAATTGGCAAGCTTCCTAGAAACTCACACCACGCGATGGCAACGGTCCTGTCCATTGGTATTCCGTTCTCGGAGGGAGTGTCATCAAGTATTTACTAACGATCGCAACCCTCCCCAGATATTATGTATCAGGCGATCGAACAAGCGGGTGGAATGGAGGCCTGCTCCGTTTAGGAGGACAAACTCTAGACGATAGGTGGAGCTCCAGGATGCATATGTTGTCTGGCTGGTTACGGGTGTAAATCTCCTTGCCTGAGCTGTCGTAAATCGAGATTGCACTCGCGTAAGATCAGAGTTGAGCATTAACTAAATAAAAAATTAACTAAATAAAAAATTATTTAAATAACGGATCAAGTAAAAGTTAGGTATTTTAACTTTAGATTATTTGACGAATTAAGTTAATATTTTTTTATTTGTCGACTGTTTCAACTTCAGCGTCAAATAAATTTTTCAACTTTAACTTTAACTGCAACTTTAACTTTATTCGACATCCAATAATTTTCTGGCGGGCGTTCGAGCTCGCCTAGAAAAAAAATAAATTAAAGTTAAAGTTACAGTTTAAGTTGAAATTTAAAAATTTATTCCACGCTGAAGTTGAAACGTTCGGCGAATAAAAAAATTAACTTTATTCGGCACATGACGAATAATTTCTTTAACTTTTATTCCTTACTCGAAATTTTATTTAAATATAAATTTTGTCCATCTCTGCATAAGATCGAGGTGACAAGGAAGATGCAGCTGCGTTGCTTTACTTGAGAATCTCTCGTAAGAATCTTACGATTACAACTAAAGCCACTGACGAAACCTGGATGCAAACTTGGACACAGAACTTTTCGATACCAAATTAATTGTCCTCTGATTCGATGTGGAATCACCGGATCAAGCCGACGATTATGTAAAGCGTGTTGTGGTTAAATTGCGGAAGCGTGATGGGTACGCAAACGCTGGAAATTTTCGTGATTGCAGCATGCCAAATGGTCGGAGTTTATCGTTCAAAAGTAAACAGTATATTTGTGCTGATAGTCGTTAGGTTAGCGTTTGGCGTGTAAATTATAGTAAAGTACTGGGCGTGGAAGTTTGATTCCCGCTGTACAGTATTTACCGGCTCTGTTAGCCCAGCAAACGTTCGCAGAAATGCTTGCTACCGTTGCCCGCGCCACGTGAAATAAATTTATATTATTGTTTCCGCAGTCTCCCGTTACCGCACCACCGAGCCAGAAGCTGCGTTAGAACCTTTTCCGTTGCAAAAACGATTGAGAAAGCGTCCCTCGCGCGCGAGTAAACGAAAAGTTAGGCACGTGAGACGGAGTATCGTTGCTCGAAAAAGACGGTCGTGAGCTTTTTTCATGTCCCCGTAGGGCTCTCGCGAGAAACGCCGCGTACTTCTTCTTACAAGCGTCTTTCCACCCAAGATGGATGTATCTGGGAAACTTTCGATGCCCCGAAAGATTCTTCTGCAGCGACGCGGAGAAACTTCTCGACTGAGAACTTGGTAGCTCCCTCGAAAATTTCATTAATCCTCGCGTCTTGGCGCGATGTCGCCGCTCAATTTCGACCCAAACAGTCGCAGCCTAGCAGCAGCTACATTGCGGTATCCCCGATCTCGTCAAATGTCAAAGCAGCATTCGAAAGGAAATTGCTCGGTGTCCTGCTGTGCAATGGTCGGCTCGCGGCTTGAGAATTTTGCTTGTTCGGGCATGGAAACGTGCTCGCGATCGCCGGCGGAACTCGGTCGCCGATCTCGAATCGAGCGATGGGAAATTAGGCTATCTGGTAGGGCGTTGCGTATCGGAATATCAAGCACGGCGACGGGAAATATAATTTAGAATGTCAGTGTAGTCGAGACGACGGGGAGATTCTATCGAGGCAGGCATCTCGCTCCGGTCTTTATCCAGCGTTGCAATCGACGCGAAAATTTCATCACCGGGAGAGCCACGGAGTCCCCGTGATCGGCCGAGACACAATTGGGGCAAATCCGTTACGTGGCCGACCCCATGAACGTATTTCTGACACTCGATAAGGCGGGTGTATATTGATCGGCCGACGATTATGTCACCCTTGTCCTGGCACGGCGCTCCGTGTCGCCTCGTTCCGCTCCATCATCCGTGAAAGAATTCTTTTCTCCTCGTGCGTGCAAGCACGTCGATGGCGGTCGCCTTGGAGAACAGATTTAAGACGACTCCTATCGAATTCTAAACGCGATCTCGTGCGCTCTAATCTCATCCTCGATCAACATGAAACATACGAGTATCTAAATACACGTAAGCCAGCAAGAGGGATCAGGCGAGTTGCCCCTAGGGATTGCAAATTTACCGACTTTTTCAATTACCGGTAATTCGATAAAATTTTCATTCAAAACCGGTTTATCGGTAATTTACCGGTAATTATTTACGGTATTGAAAATATAAGAGTAAACATTAAAAAAAAATTTCTTGAACTCTAATCGAGCATTATGAAAAATATATGTAAATAAAACTGTTCTAAACATAAAATATAAAATGATATAACACAAAATAGATGTATTTGTATAACTATTGACATTACTTATTAATATGCATCTTCACCGCGAAAACAAGGAAAAGAATCTTAACTTATATACATAATTAAATATTTTTTATTTAAGAATTCTTTTTAACAAATAAGCACGCAAAAAACATAATTTGTCCAAACTTTGGTCTCCTGATAAACCGCTCTTAGATTCTACACTTGTTGTTCGGGTAGTCATTAAGAAATCATATGCCATTTGTAGATATTTTCTTTTTACTTTTTCTACTTGAAAATACGTCTATTCTTTGGTGGCTTGATTCAGATTTTTAGTTTTCTTTTGGTTTAAAGTTGGTTCTTTCTGAGATACTTCGGTTTTCGTCTCTATTATTAATTGAAGCTTTTTCATTGATAACGGAGTAGATATCGACGGAATTAATGAATGCATATATGCGCTACATTGTTATACATAATTTATTGAATTACCGGTAAATATTTGGCGAATTACCGGTAAAAATGTAAGGTAAATCGGTTTACCAGTATTGCAATCCCTAGTTGCCTCTGTTCGCACTAGGGTTGCCAACTGTACTCTAATATATAGTAATCTACTATATTTTGTCTAGTGTACTATACGCTGTTAGAAGAAGATATAGTACGCAAAAGTACCATATTTCCGATACATCCATAAAATTGTACAATTTTTAGTTATTTTTTATTCTATCGCTGCATCAAAACTTTAATTTGTGAATTGAAACTTAACGGAGAGGATTTGTTCTATAATAAATATGAAGTGCTGGGAAGAGGAAAACGGAGCCAGTCTATCTCTCCTAAAAAATAAGCTCCTTATATATTTTAATTTGGTATTTCAGTCCACTCAAACCTTTGATATATTTGTTAAAGAAAATAAATTAATTAATAATGCAAAATGCATAAAAAAATATACGTTTAAAAAGATAAGATACCGTAAAGGGCTATACTTTCCTGAAAAAGAGTTGGCGACCCTAGTTCGCATCAATATTTCGTTTCGCTCGGGCGTTCGTTCGCGTTCTTCGGCGAATAATTAAGCTCCGTTGATTAACGCCGTCTCAGGCTAGTGAAATAAAGCCGAATCGAATCAGCCGAAGGCTGTGTGCGCAGATATTGACGGATATACGTGTAACTGTAAACGCGGCGACGCGCACATTCGATTACTCGTGTTAGTCTCTCGAGCCCCTCGCGATATCTCGTCGCCTTTCACTCGGCTATACTTCGCGCCATTGTGCAGCCACGGTTGTGCAACGATATTTTAGTTCTCGCCGATTGCAAAACGAAGCGTACGTATGCGCGATCGTTAACCGCTGCATTGTCTTCTTTCTCGTGACATTCCTCCAGAATTCGGCCGCGGCTTTCGTGGATGCTTGGTGAACGACGCTCTCGAAGGTGCCGTTAATCGCATTTTTATGCCGAATAACTTTCACGCGAGACAGAAAGCCTTCCCTTGCGTATTCGACACGCGTGTCTCGCGATCTAGGTTTCGATATCATCCTGCGATCGCCTATACGCGAGGATCGTCCCTTGGAAAGTAGTTGCCAAATATCAGCATTTTACGTTTTAATTAATTATCCCTCATTGCTATTTTCACGCGGCGTTCTTAGGAACGATTTTTATATAAATAAGTGACAACGTTAAGGGCGTTGCTTTAGCCTAAAAACAATGCCTCCTCGCATCCGCGAAACCGAGTTAAATAAATTATATAAACTCTTAAAAGAATTTTTAAAAATTAAAAATTGCAATCTAAAAAAATATTACGTTAGGAAAAGGAGACCGGGAGGAATATAAAATCTTTCGAATTCTTATACTGGAAGACGGAGGAGGTAAGAAATCGGCAAAATTACCCTTACGTAATTTAAGGATGACCCCTTTATAATTAATGAGCCGTTTGACAGTGAAGGAACACTGGAACTATGATAAGATGCTCTCTGTTCACAGTGACGAATTCAGTCGTCTGGGGGAAAATACGTTCACGTCCCGGACGAATTTTAAATCGCATTTGCCCGCGTCCAGGTGTACCCTGGCCAATATGGAAATGCATTCAGCGCGGATGATACCATTAAAATTTAATAGCCATCCAGCGCGCGACCTCATGGTTCACCTCTTCTGTCCCGGCGTCGAGTTCCACCCTTCATCTCGATAAATCCTCCGAGAAATGTGCTCCTCTATCCGCCATACGCTTCTGGATCTGCTCGTCAAACCGCGCTCGCCGGCACTTACAGGCAATTCGAGGATTTATTTTTCCGCGGCATTATTTATGGACTCGCCGCTCGGCGGGAGATAAATTCAGCTTTCAATCGGCCCGCCTGGTGATCGATCGCTCCTCTGGGATGTGAAATTGATCGAGCATATTAGAAGCCATCGGCGAGCTGCGTAATTTTGGACCGTGGTATCGCGCGTGTTTGAAATTCATTTCCCTAAACGCTCTTCGAGGACCTGAGTCATAATTAATAGATGCATTAGACTCGGGATGGCAGTGAGTGGACCACCCAGGATTCGCGTTACACGGAGCAAATTGTACTGTTCGATGCAAGGAACGGCCTCGGGTCAAACTTTTCAAATCTGGAGCTACCCAAAACAAAAATATTGCACGAAACAGTAATGTGTGCAGATTCAAAATTTGCAATAAATCGCTCGTTTGTTATCGGATTTGCATCAAATCTGCACCAAACGATGTAGAATTTTTTTTTGCATAACTCAAAAACTGTCAGAAATTCTGTCCCCAATTTTGAGTGGGATTGTAAGCACTTGTTTTTGGCTAGTAGAAATTCTACATCGCACAAGAATTGAAAGGCAATCTTATTCCTTGGATCGATATCAGAGTTTTGTTAGATTCAATCGCCGGCACGACGATCAAGTTTAAATGTCGCGGTGTTCTGTCCGGCGATCATGATTTCTTTATAGATCACGGCTCTGTGGGTAGCCTCGCGTGAGCACATGTGAGTAAAATAGGAGTCGACGTCGTACAATCCAATTCACGGCGGGGGCAAGCTTGTTTGTTATATTCCCTCTCTCTCTCTCCCTTTACCTGTGTTATCGATTTCATGGCGCCGTTCGAGTCCACTACAGCCGATAGCTGTCTTCGATAGCTTCGATTACGACGTATCGATTGCGACATTCTTTACAGCCCCGGGCTGTGAGAAGTTTCTAAAAAGCGTTCTCACTCCCAGTGATTCGGTCCAACGCCATCGTGTCCCATGGAAACTCTGAAGATCTGGCGAAACCTTGCGATCGACTGTGCCCGAGCTCCCTCTCTAATTTCTCGGATAGGGAGCGTTACAAAATATGGTAATGCAGTTAACTGCGATACAGAAGACCAGCGACTGCACTCGTTTACTCGTTGAATCCACGAATTTCCATTTCCATCGCATCGATTTCGACGGTTTCACAACCAATGCTCGATAATTGAAACGATGTTTGCTGCAGGTAGTATCCAGATGACTAACGAAGCGGCGTAGCAGAATATCGAAATTAAAACGTGTTCATCGCGATGGCCCTGAACGTTGCTCAACCGTGATCGTCGAACAATAGCGCATCGAATAACGCGACTTCCTGTTATAACGTTCGCTTCCGCTTGATCCGTACGCGGAAACTGAATCCAGCTTTCCGCGCCTACTAAAGGGATTAATCTTCAATTTATCGTTACAAGCAGCTCGTACGGGGCGCAATAAATTGCACGCTTTCCGGAACGTCCCCCGTTCGAACTGGAGTTCGAAGTTTTCCTGCGCGACGCGCCAAATGGAACGCAGTCGCGTTGAATCCGGCGTAATTATACGTAGATGAGAAATAGCTGGTACCGTTACAGTTGTTGAACCGTTCATTAGAATGTTCCTCGTCGGATCACGCGGAAACTGGAAGCACAGCTCGTCCGAGCTCCAGAAGACGTTGTCGTCATCCCAGCATCGATAATCACTGACTATGACCGCGACCGTTGCTGAAACCTCGGGAATAAAACGAGACTATCCATTGGCTGCAGTTGGGCAACGATTTCGTCGCTTTCCCTGCGGTTTCGATTATTTCTCCTAATTGCAATCGTAATGCGGTAATTGTTACGTTTGAAGAAAGTGGTGGTGAAATTACGCTGCCATCTCTTGCACAGTCCATGCATCTTTAGCAGAAATAGAAACGCGTTTAGCAGAGGGATCGGTGTTAGTGGAGTCAGGGGTGCATTTTGGTATAGGCAAAGTAGGCTGCAAATTTTTAGGGACAAGTTGTGGGGAGCGGTAAACCTTGAAAAGCGATTAATTTTGGGGAGCATCAAATTTTGGAGTGTAAAAAATTTTGGGGTGCGACAAAGTTTGAACGAAAGAAATCTGAAAAGCTTTAAACTCATAGGCATGAGTCAATTTTAAAAACAATTCACTTCTTTTTCTTATAGCGAATTAGCAATAACTGAGATGCGAGGTCTCATATTGAATTAATTTTGGAATTGTCTCAGCTCTTTTAAATTAAAATATTTGACGATATTTCGCTTGTTAGCCTGGAGGGCGCCAAATTTTCAAACCCTGCCTCTGAATAGAGTAGGTATCGCATAGCGCGATAGTGAAAATTCGCGCGATACTGACCGGACCAAAGTCCTCGCGGTGTTTTCTCGAGGAATCACGCGTCGTCGACGTTACAAAGCTCGCGTCCCACTTAACGCCACGGATTACGAACGATTTTGCATACCTGTAAGAGATTTCCTGGCCGATTTGCATAGGAATTCGCTTACTGCTTCTTGTTTTTGTAACGCTGACCGCTAAACGCGCGTGCACGACAAGAAAAGAGGTGTCGTCGCTTCCAGGGAAAATATTTAGCGCACGGGAAATAAAGCGGAGCGCATCGCGCCGTAAAATTGCATCACTCGCGTTTCGTGATCCAGTTACCCTCTCCGCTGCTTCGCTTTGAACCATAATTAAGCGTCACTTTTCCGAGCTAACTTCGTCGGCCGAGGTTCCACGACCCAAGCTTGCCTTTTTCTCGATTTCCATCGATACCGCGGTCGCGCTCGACCAAGCGGTTTCAATTTCCCCGGCATCTCTGCACGGTCCAACGTTCGCTCGCGAATGTCACCAATAAATACGAAGAAGGGGAACAATAGGGGAGAATGGAAATCACTCGCAGCCTCGATTAAATCAAGCCCCGACTAACTATACCGATTCCTCGAGCAAAAGAGAAAGTGACTGTGCCGAGCAGGGCTGAACTCGATCGTTCCAATTTGGTGGATCGAACGATGATTAATAAGCGCACGCGTTCGCATGGAATCGGCGTACGTATCAGCGATCGATTACGTTCACGCTCGGTAAAGCATGCTTTCGTACGCCGGTCGGCATGTAATTTCGTAATCATTGTCATCGTCGTGGCCGGCGATCCGTAAGCTCGACCACCGATCGCAACCTTTTCAAGGACTCGGAGGAGGGGCCCAACCTCTGCGTATCGCGTGTCCCATTATCGTTTCGATCAAGGTTAACACGCTTATGAATATTCACCCACTCGAAATCTCTGCGTCGTATCAGAACGAACCAACCACGAAGCCCAGTAAAACGAAATAGTAGTCAACAATTCCACCTATCGAATTCCATGTATTCTCAAGCCTCCGATGAAGCATAGCAAACTTCGGCGTTCAATTTCCCTTCGCGAAAAGCCGAGTTGCGACCAACCGTGCCGCCAAGTCGCACCTGGATCAGCGACTCTATTCCATCTATCGGGTGTCCCTATCGTCCGGCAACCGTTCCCCAGGCTTCCCCTACTCCGACGGTGTTTGATGTCCCACGGCAAGCGGCTCGTAGCGGGCTCTCCCGCGCCTTTCTTCGCGCTGCTGCACCGCGTGTCAGTTCGAAAGCAGCCGCGGACAATAACTGACAAGCGACCGGTCAGCTAGCTAGCCAGCCAGCCGCTCTGGCTGCGAAACCCGCGTTCCTTTCTTCCAGCGGCTCCGGCTTCGTTCGTGTCTCTCGAAAGTGCACCAACCGCGGCCAGTTTTCTTCCTCGATCGCGGAGATGTGAGGATACGCTCAGGCGGGATGAACGAGTCGTGCGGAGTGTAGTGACCGGTGTAAATCCTCGGTGTTGATCCTGTAGAGTGTTTAACAGTGCAATTCGACCGAGTAAATCGCTAGCCTGTACCAGGACCCAAGCTATAAAGCGTCATCAGCCCCGCGGTCGGGTGATCGATGCGCGGACGCTTGGAGGTACGGCGTCGGTTTGAAAAACTCCCCCCGTCGGGGATTGTGGAATGCAGAACGACCCGTCGATCGCGCGAACCCGCCAGCGAGGATCGCTGAAAAAAACGAGAAGGAGTACCCGCTTGATAAACGCGCGCTCTCCGTGCCTCATACCGCAGACCGTCCGCGTGAAACATATGTTATCAGAGGCGCGACGCTCGCTCGATTATCCTCCGCCTCGAACGATAACGCCTACCGGCGATTGTCATTGATTCATCGACGCTATCAGACACCTGACGTGTCTGTGCATCCCGCGGATGCACTTCCAAAGCTCGTCCCACCTCCCCGCCCCGCGTCTTCTGCGATTCCACTATTTACGGCGGTGAAGTGTCCCGCAGCGTAGCAGGGGAATTTCGTGGACTGTGCTGCGCGCTCCCGTGTGACATTTAAATGTCAGCGGAGTGCTCGTTTTCTGTGCCCTCGAGTCGATCCCCGTGCGGCTGCTCACTTGCCTTCTGGTGGCTGGTTCTTCCACCAAGAAACACGTCGACGCGAATGTTTCTGGCCGAGTGTCGGTTAGACCGAAACGTCTCCGGCAGGACGTAGTCGCCGGGATAAGTAAGGTAGTGTGCTTTCGGGCACGGTAGGTTAATTCTCTCTCGTATGGCAGCCGCGGGGATATTCAGAGCATAAAATGGCCCGTGCGGAGCATCTATGCCGCGCGGAATGGCGAAAGAAAGAGAGGAGAGCGCTGCTCGAAATAATTATTCCTCCTCGACCGGGGGATCGGCTTTTCTCGTCGATGCCTCTGGTGAGATGGTAAAAAAGAGAGCGATCCTTGGCGCGGGGCGAGGAAATATTTCCGTGGAAAGTAGTGGCCGCGTATCGGCGGAGGAAACGATCAAACAGTCGCGCGTTTCTGTTGAAAGTCGTGAAAAAAGCCGTGAGAAGATGCCTGGCCGCTCTAGGGAACCGCGCGCGGATTCGTGCCACCGCGTGCCTGTGAATTTTTCATGGAAAAAGAGGCGAAGCGGCAGGAGGGGAGAGCCTCGTCTGTGGAAAATGAGTGAAAGTGGTCGTTACTTAACTCTTCGCCCGACCCGGCGAATGAAAAGCTCTCCTTCGGCCCCGGTAATTAACCAGGAAAATATTCAAGGCTCCGTCTCTTTCGCTCGGCGGCTTAAATCGCGCTTTAATCTGCGCGAGAAGGTTCACTCGCTTAGCAATGCAAAAACAACCTTGTCCCCGCACGCGAGACAGATGGCGGACAAGGGGAAATTCGTGGCAGCCATTGACTTTCGTTTAAACTTCCGAAGAAAAATGTTGGAAGAAAAACAATGAAGTGAAAGGTTTAAAGGATCTCCTTAGTGTGACGGCCTGAAAATCAGACGACATTTAGGGAATTTTTTAAAGAGAAAGCATTAAGTTATACTAATTAAAAACTTTATGTCTATATTCGTACATATTTGGACAACATTTTAAAAAAAATTCACTTCAAAATACAGCTGCAGCTCGGAGTTGCAGGCTAATAACTAGAGTGCTTTAGAAAAAAATTCTGTTCTCGCTGGACACGGTTGCAATTGTTGTTGCTGTCTGATAATCAGAAATCAAGAATATTCTTAATCTATATCTGTGTTGTTATCATTGGACCTACAGCAAACGAAACATAGCGATAAGTAACAAAATGGCGGTAGTTTAAAAAAAAGATCCTGATTTCTGAGAAAAAAACGGAATCTTTTTTAGTGCCAATAGTTTATTTGAGAAAATATTGACTTGATTATAGGCAGAACGAAAATAATGTTTCCCACAAACATAACCTACCAATCTGAATTGGTCCATGATTTTTTTTCAAAACCGTGTGCGCGAGCTTTGAAAATACAGTTTTCAGAAATAGGCGTTTGAAGCTTCAGGTACTGTTTTTTTAATCAACTTTTTCTTCAATGTTGTCTAAATGTGTACAAATATAGGCATAAAGTTTTTAACTAATATAAGTTGAGGATTCCTCTTAAAAAAAGATCCCAAGTATCGCATTATTTTCAGGCCGTCAGCTTTCCTTAGAAAAGTGGAATTTATTGCGCTCCTCGCGTTTTTCCCATTAACCATTTACGTCGTAAAAGGGGAAGCAGCCCGGTCGCTTGTCGCCGACTAATTACAATCCAAGCTCGAGAATGATCCTTCTTATCGGTGCCAGTTTTCCAGCGGCTCCGCGCCAGGAAACGTCGCGTTCCCCCGGAAAATGTCACCCGGTGTGTCTGTCGGCCGCCGCGGTGAGAAAAATCGAACGGGTTTCCGTGGATTCGCGTGGCCAGGAGAAACGAGTTTCGTTCGAGGCGATCGCTTTATCGCGTATCCGCCGCCGGTTATCCGCTCGGCGCGGCTCGCTCACTTTCACTAGCAACGCGCGGAAAGAGAAAAGGGTTCGACCCGGCTCCGCCGCGTTATATAAATTAGGCATTTCGCGAGCGCTCCTCGCGTCCTTTCAGCGCGCTGCCATTTGCACCGTCGAGGCGGTAGAAAATATTGCGACGGTGAGGTTGGCTCGATTTTTAGCGCGTCACATCGTGGAAAAAGTATCGCAGCGTGGTTCTCCGAATGAAAAGTGATTCTTAGTTTCGTAGGAAGACAGTGGCGTGCTGCTCGGGGTGGAATCGACTCGGATAGCAATCAGAGTGGATACGAAGAGATTAGTAAACGATCGTGATTGCGTGCGGTAGCTGGCTCCAAGCAGGCTCGAGCGAAAGTCAGTGACCGATATTCTTTTTATCGCCTGACATACGTATATCTCGCGGCGCGTTATATCCGTGTGCAACGAGTTTGCATTTCCTTTTTTCTCGCCGCCATTAGAACGTTTCTTGGCGCAGCGAATGTAGCCCGATCGCGGGATACTCGCGGTACGAAACGCGCGCCTGTTTCCAGTGGCAGCCTCGCGAGCAATAACGATCACGCGGGGCGATTTAATCGATGCGCAGAAACGCGTTATTAGAGTATAATGTTCCGGGAATTAACGAGACACTGTTACAGCGCAATTGTCGCTCGCGTCGATAATTCTGGCGAGCACTTTTTACCCTGGAATCGGGAGCACAGCTGTGGACGATTCTCGGAACGCGTTTCCGCTGCAATTCGGTCGATTAGTGCATCGTCCCGCATACCCACGCAAAATCGGCCAATAGAAAAATGACTACTATCGTTTCATAAAACAGCAGAGAAATCAGCGTCACCCTCTTTCAATTCCGCCCCGTCGCAGCTCAACTCCATCGATCGTTGATCCGATTCGAGGTGCAGCAGGTGCCGGTTCAGGCCCAGGAAAACGTTAATTCTAATCGCGGCAGCAACCAGCGTTTCTCCCGAGGCGGCACGCTCGGCGATACCGTTATGCCAGCTGCCGTTCAAAAGTTACACAAGAAGTTATCGCTCGCCGTAACGCGGTGGCTTCCGCGCGTCAGGTGCATTCCTCTTACCTGCCACCGCAGTCAAAAACAAAAAATTACCTCGCACTCGTACGCTCTTCCAACGCCTCGAATCTCCCCGCTCGTACTATAAAATGCAGCTGTGCACCGCGGGCGCGTGCTCGCTCTAATGAAAGTCGCTAATTTTTCGGCGCCCGTTGTCCCGCATACAATACGAACAGCACGGTTTGAAAGAATGCCCGCGTTTCGCCCGTCGATTCCGTCTACCTTCCCTCCGTTAGAAAGGCGCCCCTCTGTCCGCGAGCGCGCGCGTTTACGTTCGCGGTCTCACCTGTTCAAGCTGGATGGCCGCGTGTGGGAGAACGATTAAGGGGATTACGCGGTGGCCACGTTTCCGCGGGCGGAAAGCACGCGGCGCGAGCCTCGCCCGGGCATCGTCGGAATTCTCTCTGCTTCTCCTTTTTCCCCCTCGACGCTTTCTGTCCAATCGCGAGAGCACCTCTTTCTCCCCGGGAGGGAAGCGAGTCGGCGGGCCGTCTAACTCGAGCGATTTTCCATTGTGCGGCGAAATGCGTCGCTTAATGTCTCCTCCAAGTCGCTCGAGAAATGGAGCGATTTTCAGCTGAACCGGGGAATTTCTTTCGGCCGAGGCTGAGTCGCGCGATGCCTGCCACTCTGACGGCTCCCGGGTTGCTAGGAGGAATTTCTTTGGCAGTTTGATCGATAGTATCGCGTGCACCTCTTTTTTAGCGGTGGGGTAGTATGTGGAGCGTGTAGGATAGCGCGCGTGGAGGTTCGAAGATAAGGAAAATGAAGGATTCCTTGGAGAAAGGGCCCCGTGAGGTTACGAGTCCCTTCGTGAATCGTAGCGATCGTACTCTGTAGCGATGCACCCGACTCCGCCACCGATCAGGGGCGACGGTTCGATCCACTTTTCGGTGTGTTTTAACTATCGCTTCGCAACGGACGCTGGAAACACGCGTTTCTCTTCTTCCACGAACAGATTCGTCTATAGAGGGCCACGGCCTGCGGTCCCACGACGCGTTGTACCCTAATAAAGCCACGCTTTCGCATCCGCCTACGCGTCACGATTAACAATTAAACGCTCCTCTAACGAATACCAAGCCTGCCAGGAAAGCGCGTGCATCACCTGGACGCACGTGCAGCGAGTCGAGGCCTAATTATTCCGAGTAACGGACGACCTAGGAACGTGAGACATGCGACAGGCACGCGCATTTTAAAAAGACACCGTGACCATACTCGCGCCGCCTTCGCTGCACGGTGACGTGTCCCTCGAGCACGCTGGCGTTTGCTCGATCGACGGTGGGCCTTCGCGAGCCACTCGGCGCGCGCTCGCTTTCTCGAGGCGTAATTTGTTTAGACACCGAAGCCCCGCGCTCTTCCTCAATTTCCCCGGGATGATTAATTCGAAGCAAATCGCGCAATTATCCGCGGCGTTTCGACGCGTAACGCTTCCCCTTTGTGTGCCTCTCTCCGGTGGACTCCCACGTTTTCACTGCTCGCTGCAGGGACAAAGGCCAGATTTCGCAGCGGTGGCCGAAAACGAGAGTTCTTCCTAGAAGCGTCCAAACTCGCGAAACAATGCGGGAGTAATTAGACGCTGGGGGACAAGCTCGTCGAACGTTGCAGGAGTTCAAAGTCGTTTTCGTTTAACCGAGGAATGTTTAGACGCTGTGCGTTCGTTTAAACTCTGAATTTGGTCTTAAATAGTTTCTTAAACGGTTGGTGCCGAGCTTTTGGCTCCAAGTTTTGTTTCCACGCCCTTTGTGCGCCACGAGTAACGCCGGAGTTAAGAATATTTAAGATCGCTGGCGTGATTCGCGCAGTGCTTTCTGCAACTTCTCAGACGCGAAGCAATTAAGAGTTCGATGCTCCAGTGTGGCGCGACGAGCGTCCGACCATGCTCGAGCTTTTCCACTGCGGGACGCGCTTTGTATCGAACCAGAGAACCGATTCGAAGATACTCCGCTTGTTACTTTACCGAACGTTTCGCAATAGTAATTACGCAGAAGTGGACGAAAAAGGTGGAACGAATGGCGAGTGCCGGGGATCGTAAAGATGGGGGAAGCGCAATGAACGCGATCGTTACTTTCTGCCGGGGTTATCTCGGGACCCAGAGTTAATCGTTGTTCACCTCGGTGATTTAGAGCCGCGGCGAGCATCGATGGTGCAGCGAACTCGATCTTCCACGCACACTTCCGCCGGAAGCTGCCACCCCGAAGATTATTCGAGCGTGTCCCATCGGCTGCGCGATCATCAGCCGCGTGACGCTTCTATTCTCTCCTCTCTCGATCGATCATTCCTTTCGTCCCCGACTCGCGCGCAGACCTCGTCCTTCCATTTGCACCTGAATTTTTCCTGAATTGTTAAATCACCCCGCCAGGACGGCACGCGATGCTTCCTCGGTTTCGCAAACCTGTCGTCTTTAGTTTGAAATATTCCAGCGATTTCTCCTTTCGCAACGCTCGAGCGTAATTTTCAAGGAGCGATCCACGACGCGTCATCTTTTTACGAACTCATTTCGCGGGGCCATTTCTCGGATAATCTACGGGGCAGATCGGCAGCGGATGACGTTGATAGATCGGGAACACCGGTCGACTCATTACGCTGAATATTCATCAAGGCGAAACCTCTTTGCTCAATGAATTTAAATCGCCGCGGCGAGGGTAGGAGGCGGGGGACGGAGTGGGCGATCGAGTGACGGATCCGTGACTTCCTCGGAATGATTCGCGGTGGATCGGGAATTCCGATCTCGACCCGTTCGACGAAAGATCCCGGTGCTGTTTAGGCTGCGGCTCTCTCTTTTCGTTGGCCAGACTAGCGGCCTACCGGCGATCGATATTTCGTTCACGTGCAAACAGAAATTCAATCTGATCGCGCCTGCACCAAATCTTGCCCCCGGTTGACCCAGATTATTATCTCCATCGGGCTTCCTATTTTTATTCGGTCGACCGTGTTGTGTTTGGCACTGAACTTGCGCCAGTATCAATTAAACGTACGCCACTTTTGCCCTCGGAACGATTCGTTGTTAAAATTGGCGAGGACCGTTTCGCGGGCTTTCATTGACCTGAAATTACGGCCATGAATAGTTCACCGCGAAAACTCGCATGCGGATTCGCTCGTAAAACGTGGAAGTATATTTGGGAATCGCGAGCCGAAATAATTCGCGGCGGTTGTCAGTCGGCGTCGCGAACTCTCGCGCGACGTGCCCACGTAACTTTCGATCGCTTTACGAGCGAATATCTCAATTTATCGGAGGATGAACTTTACGAGGAGCTTTGTGTAAGGCCACTCCCATAAAAGGTGGAATATGCGAGCGGCGTTTCAAACTGCCCCACTTTGAATCGCTCGTAAATCTCTTCCATACTGTCGAAACTGAGCGAGTCACTCCTCCCCTCGCCTTTGTCCGACCTCCGACCTCGGTAATCTCGCGGAAAGAGGAGAAAGGTGGCACGCAAGACGTGGCCGTTTCGCAGTGGCAGAAATTGCAGGGCGAGAAGGCGCAGGTTTTGTGGAAAAAAAAAGCGAGAACAAGCAGAGGTTCGAGGAGAGGCGGTTGCCCGAGCAGATTGCTGCCTCAATTTTCCTCTTTCTTTGGTCGAAAGGCCAGCCAGGTCCTCTGAATCGCTCGAGAGAACTTCCCAGCTCGTAGTCGATCTAAGGAATCGCTTTCCAGAGATTCAAAGTGGCGGCGTTTAACCACAAGGTTGCAGAAAAACGTTGAGTTCCGTGAAAAATGATTCGCACGTCGAGGAAAGAGAACGGGATTCGTCCGTGGCTTGGAACGTACAAAAACGCCAGGATGAAGTTAGCTAGAATAGGCGAACCGATATCGATGATAATCCGGGTCAGCCGCGAATGGGATTGATCGGGTGAAACGACGCTCGAATCGGAATACAACGCACGACACGTCGATAGAGGCTGATAGCTTGTAGGTGGAGCCTACAGTGTTCGATTCCACGAGAACGGCGTGACAATTCGTGTCACGAATCGCGAAGGCTTGCGCGCTACTCCGGTACCCCTGCTTTCGGGATCGTCTAGGCAGCTCGCGATAAGACGACGCGGTCGTATAATTTCGCGCGACGACTTCGTTCTGCTGTTCCACGAATTCCCTGGAATCTCTCATCGTCCTCGGTATAAAAGAAAGTAACGTCACCTTTAGAAAAGTGACGAGCACGAAGGACGCAGCCCCAAATGCGCGGCAGAGGAAGGAGGGAGGCGCAGCAAACCACCTGGATTCGCGGAACGTTGACCCGGTGATCGAGGGTGCCATTCGATAGAACTGCGAAAAGTGTGGACGAAAAATGCGAAACGGCGGTCAGCCGCAGCAGACGGCGGTAATGGCGCCGCCGCACCTAAACGGCTCCGCGCAATTCGTTTCCGGCGGTTACGTCGGCTACGTGCCGCGCCAGTCCTGGGGGCAATTCCAAGGCCCCCAGCATCCCAGGAACACAGCCAGGCCTCTGTCCCATCCGCCGCCGCCGCCGCCACCTTCCAGGAGGGAAAGCCAAAGGCCCTCTGGCAACTGCTCTGCCGCCCCTAAGGGCACGACCCTTCCGCCCTCCAGGCCGGGGACGCACAGGAGCACCACCCCCTCGGTGAGTTCAGGAGAGATCTCCTACCCTCTTGGATCTTTTAAGGTCGACGTCTCCCTTCGTTTCTTCCTCGTTTTCGGAACCCTCGAAAGATGAATTGAAAGCCTTAGTATTTTCTGTTTTTAGCGACTAAAATAGTGTACAGGTTACAGGTTCTTCCATAGTTTAATATCGGGATCAGTGGCGCACTCAGGATTTAGCCATTGGGGAGTTTTTGGAAATTTAAATTCAATAAAAAATTAAAATTTATTTAAAGAATAAAATCCAGTTTTCTTTTCTTTTTACAAAGCTCTTGAATTACTTCAGTCGTGGTTATGTCAATCACCTTTTTCTCCGGGGGTGCCAGGGCTCCTTGGATAGATATATTCTTGGACCTTTGATCCATGCCTAACGTTCGTCTAGTTTCGGCTACCGCGGGCTCATCGGTTGCAAGTGACTGTGGGGAAATGCGTAGGGGATAGGCGGCACAGAAAGAGAAAGGCAAGGGAACAGGAATCCTCTTATGCGCTGCGGGTATCTAAAGAAGCATGTCGTAGAATACCATATGAGGCTTAAATCCGTCCGTGAAGGAATGCCACAAAATCTACACGGTGTCCAGTACGTGCTCCATAGTCCGCTGACTTCGGTACAGACCCAGTAGACCAAGTTCACCGAATTCAGACACGTCTCCGCGGTATATTGGTACTGAAACCAACCAGGTCCATTCGCTAAGTTAGGAAAGCAAGTTTCCCTCGCACACTACGATGCGTTCTCAGATAATTCGAGAACGAACCGTGGATGGACAATGCTGGCTACAGTTTCAAAGAAATTGTACTCGCTCGGCGGAGGCTTGTACGCACTGTTTACCAGCCTGAAGCCTTGAGATTGACATCGACACGCCACGAAACGCGAGGAGAATGCGCGAGCCTTCTCCGCCCGAGACAGACCAGTTTTCACCGTGAAGCTTCAGTCAACCCTAGCCCCAGAGTCCCGCAGGCAACCCGAGACACGCCGAGATGCTAGAAAGTGGTCTCGGTGTCGCGTTTCGGGGCAATTCGATCGAACGACTCGCAGACGGACTTGGCTGAGAGGATCGAAAAAGAGGAGGAACGGTCGCGAGTAATTTGCGGTCGGAGGGAAAACGATACTCGGGGGAGTACCCGGGATCTTTTGCTTCCCTTTTAAGATTACAGAGAAGAGGCAGCTTTGAAGTCGTCACGAGTCCCCGCAGCCGGGGATAATCGAGCAGCGAAATTGATTTAAAGCTGATCGCTCTCCGCGAGACACAGGCTCCCAAGCTCGTCGCCAGTTAGAGTCGCCGACTGCTGGACGGCAATTAAGCTAGGCAGCCATCTCTTTTTAAGCGTTTTACCGCGCGTAATTGGAAAGCAGGCCTCGACAAAGAGAAGACGTCGACGAAAGAACGTCTTCTGCAGATTATCCCGGTGCAGCGAGGAAATACCGGTGTAACAGGATTCTCGAGGACCGTAAGATCTCTCGAGGAGACTCCGCTGCTTTTTTCTCCCTGCCTCTTTCGTACGAGACCGGCCGAGGCCAGTGCAAGGTCGACTCTCAGCGTCGCTGGACCGTTTACGCGCCTCGAAAAAGCTTGCTCCTTCGGCCATTGAATTTGCGTCCAGAAAAATACCAGTTTTGCAGCGTCGGAAACAAGGGAACGTCGTTTCATTCTTGACACGAGTCTGCTAGCATAAGGTTCATCCTCCGAGGCGCAAGACACCGATCCACCAAAGGGAAACACGTTCGAATCATCCTCATGCAATCGTTATTGCATTCTGCACGTGATTGCCCATATTGTACTGTCGCGTGTACGCTGGCATACATAAGTAAACAGTGACGGGCGTGTGTCACGCGTAAGTTTCTTGCCAATGGTATCGCTCCAAGCTGACAGAGGCTGCACCGTGTGCTGCATCGCAAACCCGCTGCACTTGTATTCCGCTAGATCGGTATTTGCGTTGCGTTCACTTTTTCCTAGACATTAACTTCGAGGCAATCCTTTTCAAACATCCCCAAAAAATAGCACTCCACGGATCGGTGCTAGTAATATTATTATTATTATTATTATTAATCGTCTTTATTCCATATTTAAAGATTGGGTACAAAGGTAGAAGAGAGACCGTATCGCAGATCGCGGAATGGGCGAGGCTCAGCGCAGCTGCTATTATGCCTGACCCGAAATAGTATCAGAATAGAACATAACGAGAAATAGGAATAAGAATGGGAGGACGGTGGAGGGAACAAATATGACTTTGTTAGGAATCAGCAGTAGGTCATGTCGGTCCGGTCAGCCCTATGTTATATTTGGATGATTTAGAAGAAATGCTTTAGTAGCGTTTTTGAAGGAGTGTAGTGTGGGAAGTGAGCAGATAGCCTCAGGAAGAAGATTGTAGTAATGAGAAGCAGCGTAGGAGAATGAGCCGGAGAATTTAACAGAGTGAGAGATAGGAGTATATAATAATATCTTCTTCGTGAAAATGCTCCGACATAGTTGGTAATGAAATCACGAGGGGCGCGATGCTGCTCGGGGGTGACAATTAAGCGGTAACGCAATAATCGTCGAGGCGATGCGTTTAGGGGAACGCGAAATCCCGGCCGCTTTATTAGAGGCGGTGCATGATGGAGCGCGGCGCTGAAAAATGGTGGTTCGACTTCGGAATGAATATTCACGCGGTGCCCCGCTTCGCCGGGGTCGGCGTCGGAAGGAACACAGCGGCCGAGAGTGAAATTAAAACGCCAGATATATATCCCCGGCGAGGCTTAATGGTTTTTTCGAAATAGAAAAGCGGAACGCCGCTGTGAGTTGTCACTCGAGTGTGCTCGTCGTGCTCCGTTTTTCCTCGCCGCGGGTAAATTCCGCGCGCGGGCGAATAGACGACACGGGTCGCGAGAGACTTCGAACGAGAAATGAATGTTTAACGGGAGACGTTTAATTTCGCGATTAACCGAGGCTCGCCCCCGTTTGGCTGGCCGACTCGTCGAGGGAATGCACGCGACGGGATCGACGTAACGAACAACGTTCCTCGCCGCTGGAATTAGAAACGCGGCAGAATTACGCTTTTTAATGCGCGTTTTGCGGCCGTTAGTAGAGCGAGAAAGCCGGAGGGGGATTTATCTCCTTAGGCAAACAGAGGCGGCGCCGAGGCCGCGTCTTCCTGATGATTTTCATTTATTTCACAGCAGGCCAGGCACCGCGGTCCGCAAAACCCGCGAGCGTGTACCGCCCCGACACGCTCGGGATCGCTCGGTCGGGCCCTGAAGTGCCGTTTAAACTTTAATTTCAGCTCCCTCTCGCGCGATGAATTACTCTCGCGGCGAACGAGGTCGAACGACACATGGCGCTAACGCACGCTCGTTGAACTACTTTCGAATTTTGAAGTTCCCCGAGCCTCGCGGAGCTCGCCCAGAATCTTTCCCGGCGACGACGACGACGACAACGACCGTTCCCCACGCTCGTAAATTGGATTTTTATGGAAATGCCGTTGTAACGGCGTGCCAGCAGTCCAAGAGACTTCCACGATTACCTAACGACCCCGTTAGAAAATCGTCTTGGTCCACTTTCGCGGCGACGTTCCACGGAATCACCGTCAATTCTTCTAATTATGCAGACCGTGGAGGGGAAGCGTAACGATTTTGGTCATTATTGAAGCGCTCGTGGACTACGAAAGAACGCTCCACCGCCAACGGATGCGTTTATTTACGGAACTGGGAAAGATTTACCGAGGCTTCACCGATAATCGGGTAAAAAGTCAATCTGCAATTATCGTGCAAGGACGGGATTAAAAATACACCACCCGTGCCCCGTGGCACGCTCTCCCGTCTGACCAACAACGGACCTGATCTCCTTCTCGTCACTTTCTCCCGGCTAACGAAAGGTCACCGGTCCCTCCGTTTCCATTCAGCTGGACTTATTGTTATTACGCCTTGTGTCACGGGTCGGCGATCGCCGTAACGCTTCGCGAAAACGTCCACCGTTTTCCACGACTTTCTCCCGCGTAATTGGGGCTCGCAGAGTTCAGCCTGTCCGACCTGGTCGTGGGCGTATTTAAAATCCTTCATTACAGAGAAAATAAATTACGCGGTCTTCGTAGATGCACCGAAGCGTTCTCTTCGCGTAGAGTGCGAGGGAACGTCGAGGACGAGCAAGATCTTGGGCAGAGTTCATTGGATTCCAACGCCGAGGCTCGTCCCCCCGTATCAGGTCTGGTTAAACATTGTAATCCCGTGGCGCCGGATTTTGTTTGCCCGTTCTATTATTGCCGCTGTTGACACTGCTGATTGACCCTAGAACACTTGTCGTGTCAGGCCCAAACACAAGCCTCCTCTGCCGCTGTATTCGCCATCGCCCCCTTAAACATTCATTTGGAACAGTCGCGACTGTGCCGAGGCAGCGCGAGCTACGGCCGAAAATACGAGGAACTAGCATCAGCCCGTGCTAAATAATTATCTCGGGAGAGATAACAGAGCTCCTCGGTTACACGCTGGGACCCGTTTCAACGGTAAATCACGTCGAGTCTCCAGCGAATTAAAGTCGCGTGTCTGGAAGCTGCTGCTTGGATCTTCAAATTAATTACGGTACAGATTTTTCGTCTGGCCCGTAATCAACTTAGCGTACGCTCGAGAAGCAGCCTGTCGCGTAGGGACAAGACGGAGGAAAGTTGAGAATCGATTTCACGCGTTCTCGAAGACGAATTCCTCGGGAGCCGCGAGGCGACGAGAGGGATGCCTCCCCGCTGCTAAAATAGACCAGTCGCTAGTGCCTGAAGCAGCGTAAGGAAGCTCAGCACGAGAGCTCTGGCTGGTGAATTCGAGGACACGCGCTCGCGCGGACTGGACGTCGCCGCGAAACCAGTCAATACATACCGTTGGCTTTTAATTAACGCGCGTCGATCGGCTGCCAGAGTCGTCTCCGTCTTAATGGGCCCTTTCATTACGCTCGTCCCGAGCTCGGCTCGCATAAAAATATTTGGTCGCCGTTAAAATTTACTGCCCCATTATTTAGTCCCGCCTGTAAACGTCTGGATTTTTATCGCCGCGAAAGCTCTCCGCTTCGAGTGACAACGTCAGAGCGAAAACGAATGTTTCGCGGCGTGTTTTATAGGTCACCGTGACCGGTAGCGACTTCGCACAATGGGACCCAGCTGGAAGCATTTTAATTGCTCGATGGCGGTGTCGCTCTGTCAATTATATAACATCCAGCAACCATAATTGGGTCTCGGCAGCCATGCAGAGAGAGACACGCGCGCGGGCCCTTTTAACGCCGTTGCTGGCGGACAACTGAGTTTCGATGGCGGGCAACTTGTCCATCAGAATTCCGGCCACTCTCGTGGCGGAACGTAACAGAATCAGCGAGAAGTCAGAAACAGCGGACACCAACAGAGTCGTTCCAACTTCCTCGCTAATTGTCCGACCATGCGCCGGTATAATTCACTGCTCTCGCCGCGCCACGCTTCCGAGAACCTTTATGAGCTCAAGAGCTCCTAAAATTGAACATAACACTCGTCTCACGCTTGGAAGACTGGCTGCATCGTGGCAATTCGATGCAGAACATTTACCTACCAAATTCTTTGTAGGATAAATCGAGGTGAGCCGTTCGAGGTAGTCGCTATATTTCAGTTTTTCTGAATCAGCATAAAATTCTGAAAATATTAGGTTTATTCTGATAAAACAAATAATATCAGTGTTAATTTTAATAGCAATTTTATACTAGGTTCAGCCGACTATCCCCAAGTTTCTTTATAACATTGATTAAAATCAGTGTTTCCACGATTAACGACGTGATTCAATGTACTTTCGTTACTTTCTTAACAACTCTAAACGTTCCCCCCGATCCCGCGCTTCTTTAAAGTTTCCTCGCACCGGGAATAAGGGAAAAAGGAGATAAATGTAACAACGAACTTAGAGTATATACTCTAAGTTCGTAGAACTTTATTAGCCTCTCTTACAAGAGAAACTTGTTTCGAACGAAACACGGGAAAGTTTTAATTATACTTTTTGCCAGCGTTTTAATAGTACGTTAGCCGGAAACGGTTGACTCCAGTCGACGCCGAAGCGTTCTTTTTCGACTGATTCCAACCGAGACGCCACCCCTGCTTGTCCCTTGATTATGCGGCTATCCGGCGACGCTATCGGGCAAACATCCGCGAAACGTGAAGCAGCAGCGCTGTCGGGACACCTTGGTACACGGCGATGCTCTTCAGCTTCCCTTGTCGGTGCTTTAACCACCTACGTGCCGGCTCTCTGTGCCGCTGACACCCGCTAATTATAATTTGTGCCGCGAGTTTCATGCAGCATGGCCGGCGAGCAGACGGGAAAAGAGGCTAAGATGTGCCTGGCCGCCTCTCGACTCCATTGCGCCAGCATCACACGATCCAATCTCTCTCTCTTTCTCACCACCCGTCCTCGGCTCTCACGTTTTTCATCTTTCCCACTTGGCACCCGGAAACGCGAGTAGCGACCTGCCCTAATCGTCGTAACGATAGTGGTTTACGCCCGAGAAAAGGAGATCGAGGCCGTTCGAACTTCGTCCTAACTACTTCTCCTCCTTCTCTCGCTTTCCAGCCGCCCCATCGCCGTTGTTTTTCCCTTGCCAGCTTCCGCGCCCTTCTTTCCCACTCCTCCGCGTCTTCCTTTTCCCTCCGCTGTTTTCGGCGCAATTGATTTTGCCGCGAGCCGTTCCTCCAGCGGCGAACGTGATTGGAGAGGATAAGCAGCAACCCCGTAGCGCCACGGGAGAATGTTAAAGACGTTCCAGCGGCTTTTAAACGGATTCCGCTCCTCCGCCCAGGGTTGGAATTATTGGAATCCTGGTATAATAATACACGACCAGAGACGATTGAATCGCGCGAAAAAATTCGTCGGCCAGGCAGATGAAAGCCGCGATAAACGGGCACGCGTTTGTACGCGATCCTTCTACGCTCTTTAGAATCCTCTTTGGCTGGCGTGTGTTTGCGGGACGCGCGTTGGAAGCCGCGTAGATAAAAGGCTTCTATCAGAGGGCGACCAGATTCCGGATAAAAGAGGAGTGACGAGAGGAGAGAAAGCCGGCGCGGTGATCGTCGGACGAAATGCGGAAAATCTGCTTTGCAAATTTTCGTCCCATGCCCCCTCTTTGTCACAGACGACGGCCCGTTCGAGAGCGTCTCAACGCCTCGATGAATTTACGGGGGTATCGATTTTATTCCCGCGTTTTTAGCGCGCTCCTCTCCGTCCAACGACCCATAACTTCCCTCCCCCGATATCGCGACGCTCGTTAATTATTTCATCATCCAAGCACTCTCCAAAACGCGAGACAATTGAACCGCAATTCCTCGAGGACGGGGAAAGGAATCTGCTTTCCCTCGATTATCGCGCAGGAGAGCGAAGGATGACTCTTGATCCCGCGTCGTCGTAAATACAATTACGCAACGCGAATGCCTGCCGCGTCGAACTTAACGAAGGGACGTGTTTAATCGATCGTCACTCGATCGCGCACTTTTCTCCGCTAGCTTATGACGTCGCGTGTGTCATCAGTTAGAAAGGAGCCAAGGAGAACTGCATTTCTGGCCGGCATAACTGCATTTATTATCGGCCGAAGGCCGCGCAGTCGAAGAAAGTCCCACGTGGATCTCCTCCGTGAATCTCGGACCCTTTCGCGGATGACGCGGCGCTTAATTTTATCCCGCGGGCGATTGGAATTGGTAGCGCGAGTGGAGTCTCCTCCCCGAAGGCCTGCCTTTTACGGCGATGCGAGACAACGACCATGCAAGCACCCGAAGCTGAAGCATCGCCTGGCGTATCAACCGCAGCTGTTACGAATAGGCGACTTCGTCCGGTTTGCTAAAAGCCTCGCGTCTCTATGGTCTTCGCGAACTTTGCCAGAAGCCTCGACGATACGACTGGTCGTTAGGAAATCTGTCGAAACTACCGCAATCACGGACACCAGGCCTCCGTAAAGTCGGCTGAAACTTTCACTATTGCGGTCCCGAGACCCCGCGAGATTTGCCAAAAACCCGCGGAAAATTCTGCTAAATCCCTCGCTCGTTCCGGCAACTCCGCCGACGTCCGACTAATGGTAAGGACTTTGCTCTTGTTGCAGAAGGTGGACCCCGAGCTGATATTCACGAAACAAGAACGGATCGGGAAGGGTAGCTTCGGCGAGGTGTTCAAAGGCATCGACAATAGGACCCAGCAAGTTGTCGCCATCAAGATCATAGATCTCGAGGAGGCGGAGGATGAGATCGAGGATATACAACAGGAGATCATGGTGCTGTCCCAGTGCGACAGCCCGTACGTCACCAAGTATTATGGGTCCTATCTCAAGGTAAGAGCCAACGGATCTGGTCGCGGGAAATCACGGCTGAAAATGGAAAAGTGCAAGCTGCACTCTCCGAAAAGTGAAGCCCCGCCTTTCTGTCGCCGTTCCGGCTCGACGTGTCCCCGCAATATAATGTTCGCAGAGGTGCAACGCGAACGAAACCCCTTCGGTCCACTATTAGGGACACTCCGCCAATACGCCCCCATGATTTTTCATACGCGAAGAATGGGAAGGGCTTGACGGTCGGTTAACCGTCGCTTCCGGCTCGGCAGCGTCGCATATACGCTTCCGCTTCCTGCGGGGGTCGGTTCAGCGTGCTTGCTGGAAAGTATTGTTAAAATAAAATCGCATTCACCGGCGTCGTTCTAATATTTCACCGCGACACTTTGTCCGCCGGTTCGGTTCGAGCCTCTGCTTTCTGCTCCATAAATCGCGAGTCAAAAAAAATCCTGCGGCGGCATTAATCTGTTCGGCCGGTATTGTTTCCACCATCTTCACCGCGCTGTGCATGCATCATCCGGCGAATCTTCTGGCTCTTCGGCTCGAACTTCGACTCCGAAGCAGCCGGCAATTCTGGCCGTTTTATGAGCTCGCAAATAGCACCGGCTCCTGAACAATGCAACAAAACGAGCTGGCTGAAGCGTCTTGCCTCGGCATCGAAAGCGTGTCGAGAATCCCGCAGAACTCGGCTTCTCATGGTTCACCAAGTATCCCGCGGAGAACAGAGGCCCGTGCAAACGCGAGTCGTTGGATCCAGCTAGTTTTCCAGCGACGTGACCATCTGGAGGTCGTTGATTCGAGATTCTTTGTGCGGCCTGACTGCCTCGATACTTAGGCCTGCCTAAAAGATACACTCTCGGGTTTCCCACTGTGATTCGTTGCCGAGGCCGTGTCCCAATCGAGCCGCGGACAACTGGATGGGTAATTAAGAATCGCTAATGACCATTTCGCTCGGTCATTAAGGAAAGTTCTCCGGCGGGGCTTAATATCGACCGGGCGCTTCATTCCATAGGTAATCATCTTAATTTTCCGCTTCCCGAGCCCGGAAACGAAGGGAGCGCGCCCCCCCTGCTCCTGTAATCCGTTTCCTCGTTCCCTCGAGCCCCCGCGAGGGAATCGCCGAGCATGTTTCCACCCTTGTCTCGCAATTAACGCTGACCCCGTTCCCTCCCTCGATCGTTTCGATTCGCGATCCGTTGTCGCCAAGTGCGCGGGATTTAATCGTCGATGCCTAAGCCAGTGGTCGGCAAACTCATTATGTAGTCAACAGAGCCAAAAATCAACAGTACAACGATTGACATTTCTTTTGAGAGCCAAATTTCTTAAACTTAAACTATATTGGTAGGTACACTGTTTAGTAACTTAATAAACTTTAATTATAGTTTTAAGTCTTAATTAAACTATAGATACACTCAATAAAACTTGATATCATACTTAATAATGATCTTATTTATTGATAAAAATTAAATTGTAATCATTTGTGGCAGAGCCGCATTCAAGGGGCCAAAGAGCCGCAGTTTGTCGACCACTGGTCTAAGCGACTCTAATTATGCGCACCCATGCGGTATCGAATAATCGAGGGTCGCTTGCACTGCGTCTGGGTGGCGGCTAAAAAGCGTCTATTTCGCGGTTTATCGAGTCGAAGGGAGTCCTCGGGCCAGCTCGAGAATCCCTGGATCGGTGGTTCGGCGAGGCATCTCGGGGCAGATTACGAGGGTTGCGTCACGCGCTGAGCCAGTCTTCCTTATTGATTTTTCCGGAATCGCGGCGTGCCACGGCAATATAACGGCATTAAACCGATCCGTTCCTGTGTTGCGTGCGATTATATCCCACGGCATGCGGCTATTGTGCCGCTATTAATCACGGCCGCGCGCACAAAAGGATCCTCCATCCTCCGCAATCTCATTCTCGATACCTATTCTCCGTCGATGCCACGGAAAGAGCCTCGCGATAGCGGACAAAAGCACCGGGCCGGGCCTCTTCCGCAGATTTCCTCACGATCGCCTACGAGATCTCATTTTCCACCGCCCCCCTCCCGCTCGATCCAGCCCGAGGATCTCTCCTTTTCCTATCGCCTTCTTCCTCACCCCCTCGTTCTTCGCACCCCGATCTCCCGACGCGAACAATGCCGCGGCCCGATGACACATCCGCGATAATCGTTGGCTAGAGACGAATTTCGAAAGATGCCGCGAGGTGCCTACGCGGACATCTACGCGCCTGATGTCATCGCATAACGGGTGTAGCTGCTTCTCTCGGGGCATCTGCTCCTCCCCGGGCCGGTCTTGCAGCCTCTGGCGACTGCTATTAAGTCGATCGGGTCGGTGAACAACAGTTATCGGCCCGGGCAGACACTCCTTCGTCGTTCTCGCGGCTACTGTGCTGCTCGATCAACGATTTCCTCTCCTCGCGATTGCTACTCGCGTGTCCGCTGATACGGAGCACCGGTTCTTATCGCTACAGCGCCTCGTTAATAAATGTCCCACGGGGCAAGTATTCGTCGGCATCGTGCATTTCACCCGACAGTGCACACGTGTGGAGTTTAGTAAAAAATCTTATCGACGTCTATTGTTTTTTTAGCGATGGGGTTGACACTCAGTCTGTCTTCTAGATACATTGTTTACATTTAGTATATATATAAGAAAATGAATATTGAAATTAAGTCGTGTACTCTGGAGTAATGGTAATGTTCGTTTAGAATCTATATTGTTTGAGTTTTAAGAAAGAGTCGTATATAGGGTAAATCCGGGAGACGCGGTCGACCTAATATAAAATGGCTATTAAAACTGATACAGATATTATTTATTTTATCAGAACAAACCTAATATATTTAGAATTTTATGCTGATTCAGAAAAAACTGGTCGATATTTGCTTTAAGACAATATGTACTGTAAATCGGGTTGAAAACTGAAGTCATGACATCTGACCACCTCTCCCGAGGTGCCGGGAGAAATAGTTTTCGTCGAAAAGACCACTCACATAATTATTCATGGAAAAATAACAAAGAAGAAAGCAAAATTATTTATGAGTGAAAACAACTACAGATTCATTGATATTTAATTTGTTTACGCTAAACAAGTGCAGAACACATCAAAGATAAAACGAACTACCTAGCGGCGATTAGCAAGGCGAATGAATACAAAAGTGAATAAATTAAATAAATAAACAAAAATAATAATAAAATAATGATAAAAAATAAAAATATAAATAAAAATAATAAAAAAATCATAACTCGACCATCTCTCCTTTCTGCAGCGAGAGATGGTGTTGTTAGTTTTGAGAGGAAGAGTTAATATGGCGAAATACTTTGACTGCATTGTCCCTCAATATCTCTATCTTATTATTCCCAAACATTAAACGAAAATAAACTTAGAAGTATATTTTAAATACAATTCTGTAGACCGTTGTTTAACAAGAGAGGTTAAATGTAACCTCAGTTTACCTTTTAAAGCCTGTAAATCTAGAAAAACACCAAAGACACCGAAGTGACGCTATTCATTCAATTGTTTGGCTTCTAGAGAAATAATTGGTCTGCACTTTAACGCGTTTTTACGTATAGAGTCTGAAATATAGCGACTCGACCAACTCTCCGACCCGACCGCGTCTCCCGGATTTACCCTACACGGATTTTTCTATATCGTGGTCAATGAATGTTACTTTTTACTAGGGCTCCACGAGCACCCCACGTAGATACTTGTATTTCAAAAGTTCCCGCGTGCACTGCCAGGTTAAAATAGACTTGGCGAACCGAGGGTTAATTCGAGGCATCGTTGCGGGCGAGGGGAAAGAAAGGTTTCATTCCTTTCCCGACCGCAATGGTGGCCAAGGTTTTCCCTCGCCGGACGCGCGGGACCGTGACGCGAAGGAGCGTTATGTCGCGTCTGATTTCGACATCGCAAATGAGAATGCCTGGGACCCGTATTTTTCTCGGCGCGCGAGAAATGCGCGAGACAGATTTCGACGTAGGCAGATAGGTCGAGGCGAGCAATAACAGTGATCGTACTTGGGCGACACTCCTTAACGTTTCTCAATCCGGATGCATCGCGAATATGACGAGGGGCGTTTCGCCGTGATTCTCTCCTCGCGGCCTCCTCGCCGCGTCGTGGCGTTTTCCCTCCGCTTCTCCCTTCCCCCTCCCCCAGAGACGGATTATTGTTCTCCCCTGCGCTGGTGTGCGCCGGCCTAGTCCGTGAATGCTGCTCAACGTTATTCTCTTCTTTCCCGAGCGCCATTATTTAATGCCTGCCCGCCGTCTCCCGCCGCGAGTAATTGCAAACTTTCGAATTGACAATCGAGTATTTTTCAAGTCTCAGTCCCTCAGCCGTCACATTTAATTGTCCCCTTTTCCCCTCCCCCTGTTTTATACGAAATAATTAATCTCCCCCACTGGAAAATTCGCGTTCCCCAGATCCACTCCGCGCAGCCGCGAGTCGACGCGGCTCCAAGGTTAATATCCGAACAGAATCCAGAATCCTGGTGGCATTTCTACCGTAGGCAGCTTTCTTTCCCCATTGCCGCGCGGCTCATTGTTTCTCGAACAAAAGACGATTCTCCGCGGCGCGTACTTGTGGCCCGCTCAGGCTCCAACGAGCATCTCGGCTTTTATGAATGAGCAAATCTAATTGGGCGCTTGTTACGCGACCGTTCGGGCTGCGACGCTAAACGCTCGGCCTCTCAGGCGAATTGCAATCCTATCGCTCTTGCCCGCTCAACGGTCGCCAGGGTCGATTAAGTGACTGCACGCGAGTCCTTCTGTTCCGCGATTAAGGGTTCCCCGCGCTTTCATTCCGGGCGCAGTCGCGGACGAGAAGCGTATGTGGGTTAAGCGGATCGCTGATGGAGATATCAGGGTACCTTCCTTTTAAGAGCCACCCGAGGCGGGATTAAGGTTCGCGGAATTAATAACCGTGAGCTACTTGCTCGCGAGAGCAGCCTCGAGAAAAAGGCTGCCGCGAAGGAGGACTTTATGTAACGGCGTTGCGATTCCTCGCGACCGAGCCGCTATTATTAGCCGGCCAATTTCCTAATGGCTCCGATCTGCCGTTTGACGGCGATCCAAGAATAGACAGGCCTCTGCGCGCCGCTTAAACGACGATGAATTTCTTTTCTGCGAGGCCCCCGTGCCCGGCGTCTTCCTCCGTCGTTCCGCTGCAATTATCACTAATTGACGACCCGCGCTGGAATTGTCCGCTTTCACTCTCGCCCGAGCACCGCCCGGTGTCGACAGACCCCGCGATTAATTCCACGCTCCTCTCCCCTTTCTGCCTGCATCCTCTGTATTCTGTGCGGAGGCACCCCCGCGTTCCGCCGCGTCGCAACCACGCGATTAGCGTTGCTCAATCCGTCATCGTGGCCGATTGGAACTGGGAAGGCAGTTGCTTGATAAGAATGCATTTTGATATCGCTCGAGTAGCCCAAGCAGAGGATGCTGCTACCTTCTCAGTTCTTTCGGAGGAAGTGTCTCGGTGTGTCGACGTTTCGGTTCATATTCGTAGTCGATAAGGAAAAATCGCATATGACGTTCGAATAATAATAATAATAATGCGACATTATTATATTTCCAAAAAAATACACGAAGAGAAGTAATGGGCTAACTGTCAAGAGTCTGAGCCTAATGACGAGATACAAAATAATAGAAGGAGAATATAAATACAAATAATTACAAAATCGAATAAAATGAAATACAAAATATAATATCGTAGGAGGGAAGATTAATTCCATCCCGTCGTCCATCACTGCCACTGGCACACCCGCCATTCCGCGAAACAGAGGAACAAAAGGACACGCGCGATAAAGAAATAATAATTGGCCATTAATCACTCATTCGGCGTTCTTTTGCTCATTTCGACGCCTCCCCTGTTCACACGTGCTTCCTCTTTTATACATTCGCTTGTTTGACAGTTTAAAAAACGCGTAATATTTGCTCGCTAATGTTCCCCGCCGCATTTCGACGCATCCATCATCCGTGTGCCCGAAGAACATCGGTAATTTCCAATCTGAAGTCGATTCACTCTGGGGCCGTTCCTAAATTACGTAAGAGTAATTTTCGCGATTTCTTACCATCTCCCTCTCGCAGTATAAGTTGTTCGGTTATTAAAATTCTTTTAGGGGTTCATATAATTCATTTAACCCGTTTTAGGCTACTCATATTGAAAATTAGGTTAAAAAACTATTACGTAAGATGTTACCGGACTCCCGCTTCCCCTTTTGTAAGAAGACGCAAGAAATTCGCAACCTCCTCCGCCCAAAAGCCTTACGTAATTTAAGGACGACCCCCTGGTCGGAAGTTTCCAGAAAATTAGGCAGCCGCGAATTCGTTTGTTTATCAGGTGCTGCTTATTTTTATTCGCCAGCGCTTTCAACGCTCCTCGAGGATGCCTGAATGCGAGATTCCGGACGCGGCGCGCTCGTGACGCGGCTGTTTTTAGCGCGAGGCGACATTCATTAAGCTGAAAAGCATTTTTCTCTTCCTTCATTCAGCGGGCATCCCCGCGCGTGAGATAAAAGAATGGCGGGAACAACCGTGCGGAATGAAAGCGACGAACGGAAATGCCAGGGGCAGCGATAGGATTAACGTCGTATTTTCTTTTAATTACTCACGCGCCGGATTATCGTATCCCTTTTCGCCATACCCCTTCGAGTTCCATCTGGCTGTCACGAAGCATTCAAACACTCCTGTCAACGATCGCAAATTCCTCGAACGGACTGCCAAGGATTCCGGGGCATCCTGCTCGAGATCGTTGCCAAACCAAGTGTGCCATTCTTGCTGGAAAGTAGTTTGCGCTTATTCAAGCCGAGAGTAATTAATCCCCCACGTGCGTTCCTTAATTAAAAGCGCCGGCGAGACCGTGGAAAAGTGACATTCCTCGGCGCCGAAAAGAGGTCGAAAATCCGAGGTCTGAAAAGCTGCGTGTTTTTTTTTTTTTTCTTCATACGTCCCTCTTTTCACCGCGGCACGCGCGACACTCCGGCGAATTCCATCGCCCGTGAAAAGAACAAGAACGGCGAGGCTGGCGAAGTGAAATCCAAGAAGAGCATCGTAACGCGCTTCTCAGCGGCCCGCGTTTATTCCACCCGCCCCTTTTCGGCCCTCGAAACGAGCACGAAGGGGTGAAGGAAGGGGACGCCTGCCGGATAGGGGGATGGTTTAGCAACCCCTGGTTGCGTCTGCAGAAGTGGCCTGGTTGAAAACCGGGTTGAACGAACCCTCGCGAGCTTGGCCACCTACGTAGACGCGGATCTACATGAGAATGAGCGCAGTCGGACCGCGTTGCGCCTCCTGACCGTAGGACGATGATAAATGGTGGCATTTTATGGGCAGCCGTACACGCTCACCCCGTAACGTGAATGCGAACAGCTACTAGCCGAGAGCTGGACACCCCTTGCTCGCCACGTGAAAATTATACCCCATAAAGCGTCGGTCCCTGTCAACCTTGCGTCCTTCGTGACGCTTGAAACATGATCGAGAGGTGCTCGGTCTTCGAGAAGATATTCTCGTCTTCTTTCCCCTTTTCCGTCGCTTGATTTAGCACCTCAACGGTTTCCCCTCGACTCCAGCTTAAGATTGCTCGATGCATCTAACATTGTTCTGGGTCAGTAGCGCGCTCAGAATTTAATCTTGTGATTATAAAAATTTATTTGAAGAATAAAATCCAATTTTCTTTTCTTTTCTCAAAGCTCTTGAATTAAAGGTACTTCAGTCGTGGATACATTAATCCCTTTTTCTTTTGAGGGTGCCAGGGTCCGTTGCCCCCTCCCCCTCTGAGCGTGCCACTGTTTTGAGTAATGTACGGAAGCTTCAAATACACTTTTTTAATGGGAACCTAGCAATAGTTTCGTTGGAGCCTCGTTAACGGATTTAACAGCAGATTGTATTGGCATCCTAATTATTAATGGTAATATTTCTGTACGATCTTTTTCTGAAGGCATTGTAATTTATGGAAGGGTTAAACAGTTCGCCCGTGAAAGCGTAAATTGATCCGCCATCGATCGACCCGATGAACCTCGTCCGTTCGTCACCTCCGCAAGGTTACCTTGACTATCATTATTTTCCATCGCTCGTGGATGATCGGCCACGCACGAGTCATCATCCTGCTCTCGCGCGTGCTTGGTGATTCTTTCACAAGCCGGTGACCAAAGAGCGCGAATCTTGAGCATCCTTGTGCGAGCCACTGGTTAATCCGTCGATTACCGGGGACGCGATTATCGGATAACCGATGAATGAGCCTCATGCCGATGCGTGAGGCTGGGGGCACAGTGATTGGACATCGATGTCGGATATAATTATCGGCGAAGGTGCGGTCCACGTTGGCACAGCCATTAACGTAACGAAGATTGATGTTACCAATGAAGATACGTCGTTTGTGCACGGCAAACACAATTTGCAAAGAGCTACTAGGCTCGTAGAAAAAAAAATCTGAATTTTGAATCAGCCCTTTCCTTTCTTTTCCATTGAACTTTTAATTTCTCCTACATTCGACTGCCTCGAGGTTCATTTCCCCCCAAAATAGAGTAGATTCTCGGAGCTTGGAGACGTCTGTTTTCGCTAATTGGCTACGGACCCAGATTCTTCATTTTCATTAGGAAAGTTCGAGGCAGAGTACTGTGTTTGGTAGCGCGACGAAACTCGAGATTTGCGAGGGAACGGACAGGGAGGAGATCGTGGCTGACAGTTTCTGAAACGCGAAACAGCGGCGAAGTTTCCAGACGCAAAGCAGTCCGCCCGGGTGTTGCGTGTAGCGTTGAATCTTTCTCTGTTTGCAGGGAACGAAACTATGGATTATTATGGAGTACTTGGGTGGCGGCTCGGCCCTGGACCTGATGAAGGCCGGCAGCTTCGAGGAAATGCATATCGCGGTGATATTGCGCGAGGTGCTCAAAGGGTTGGATTATCTTCACAGTGAGCGAAAGCTTCATCGCGATATTAAAGGTGCGTTTATCAAAAAACAAAGAAAGGAGAAGCATAATATACTTTTAATGCCCCTTAACGAGCACTGTTTACGTAACACGAACGAAATTGCTAAGCTCGCTCAGATTTAACGTTATCTTTTACGTGCTATACAGAATTGCCTTTAACTGTTGTTCCTTTTATTCCAAAGCGGCGAACGTTCTGCTCAGCGAAATGGGCGACGTCAAGCTGGCGGACTTCGGTGTCGCTGGACAGCTGACCAACACGACCAGCAAACGAAACACTTTCGTCGGGACGCCGTTCTGGATGGCACCGGAGGTCATCAAACAGTCCGCCTACGATTCCAAGGTAATTACGCGAGATCAACGAGGACGTGGCTCCCTGAGTCGTGGCGTATTTCTTATCCCGCAGTTCGAGACGACGAATGTACTATGCACGCTGTAAGTCGGGTTACGTAACCCGGGAGATTTAATTTCATTACTTGCCCCTGACATTGCGCCGTTGCTTTTAACGTCGCTTCGTTGTTTGCGGTCTCTTGTGGAAATATTAATCCTCCCCCTCTCCATCTGCAAACCTCGTGCTCACAGATGTCTATATGCCGAGGATCGGCATCCCTTTCCACGCCTAAATGTTGAACTAATTCGATGTCAAAGAGAGTAGCAATTAACAGGAGTTTTTACGAGGATAGGGTATTATTTTTACACGCGAGCGGTTGTAGAGCAAACATCTCTGTTGGTCTCAACTGACTTTCCTCTCGCGGGCGATTTCTGAAAGGCGCGAAGATCGGTCACGTCGTCGTTAGCGCCTGGTTAGCGCTTAGCCAGATGGTAAAACGAGGAACGCTTGCTCCACAGGCTGACATTTGGTCGCTGGGCATCACGGCGATCGAATTGGCCAAGGGAGAACCACCGAACAGCGAGCTGCATCCCATGAGGGTCCTGTTCCTCATACCGAAGAACAATCCCCCGCAGCTAACCGGAAATTACACGAAGCAGTTCAAGGAGTTTGTCGAGGCCTGCCTGAACAAGGACCCCGAAAACGTGAGTTGATCTACGTGCCGGAAAGACGTCGCAACTCTATCCGCTCCTATCTACTAATCTCCATTCTGCCTCATAGTCGAGAAAATTGCTAGAAGTCTGCTTTTGTCAGTGGTTTCTGCCTCGAGAAACAGCTACACTTGGCGCTCTTGTCTCTACTCTTCTTGTCGCGTGACTTTCCGTCTTTCCTCCCGGAGGGAAAATGCTCCTCTTTTATTATTTTGTCATGGTTCCCTCAGAGGCCAACGGCGAAAGAACTGCTGAAGTTCCAGTTCATCAGGAAGGCGAAGAAGAACTCGTACCTGATCGACCTCATAGACCGGTACAAGAAGTGGAAGTCGCAGCGCAGCGAGGAATCCGAGACGGAGAGCGAAAATTCGGACTCGTGAGTGTCTTCTGTTAAGTTATCGGGGGTCCATCTTAAAGAGGACCTCCGATGAGTATAGGAGAGTAGATAAGGACGTATCTGGACACACATTCGTGCCTTCTGTTTCAGGGAGGAGTCGAAGCAAGATAGCGACATGGACGAGCCGTGGATAATGACCGTGAAGGGTCCGCACGGGGTGAAAGGCTCCGTGGTGCCCATGCTGCCACTGGACGAGCAACCAGCCTCGCTGACCCTAACCCACACGCCGAACCACAGATCCTCGAACCACAATCAGCAAATAAAGCCACACGCGAACGGTGCCTCGAGGTCCCCGCCGAAGGATTCCACGCTGAACCATTACAGGAGCGACTCGAGGGACTCCGTGCGCGATGGCCAAGCGAAACACACGCCGGTAAGCTTGCGCGAAATCGCAATCAAGCTCGATACGCTCTCGAGGATTTAAAGAGCTCCTCGAGGATCGCGGTCGCCGTGGCGGCGTTTAATCACGGCGCTGCAAAGGAATCCCGCGGAATAATAATTTGCCCGTTTCGCGGGGCCGCTCGAGGTCTCTTCGGAAGTACCGGCTGGCTTTTTAATATCGTCGGAATTTAATCGCGCTTTCGTTTTCGCAGCCCCGGCCGCACGAGGCCGCGCCACCGCCGCCGGTAGACACGCGAGAGAAGCGGGAGGATCGCGATTACAGGGACTTCAATCGGGATTCCTCGTTGAGGGAGCTGAAGGAGATGCGCGATACCAGAGAGAGCAGGGAAAGGGAGGTGCGGGAGAGGGACAGGGAGGGCCGAGAGAGGGAATTCAATTCGAAGGAGAAGAGGAGTAGCAAGCTGGACGTACCTGTCGTACCTATGGTGGACCATAGGCCCGGTGAAGATAAACAGAGGCCGAGGAGCTCGCAGGAGCTGAAGCATCCGCGGAGCGCGGTCCTTTCCACCGTTGTTTTACCTCTCTTCGCCGAGGTAAATATTTTCTCGGGACTTTGGGCGGACCAAGTGCAGATTCGCCACAGGGGAAGCTCAGCTGCCTCTACTTGGTTCGCCCGCTGACGAAGATAGCGCTCCACGGTGCTGATAAAATGTACCGCTCGCCTCCTTTACTTGCCGCAGCTTCGACGGAAGCATCTATATTCGGCGCGAGACAATAATGGCGAGGGCGGAAGCGGCATTGCCAAGAACGATGGCGCGATAGAGGAACTACGCGCCGCGTTCGAGACAGCGGAACGCACTTCCCCAGGAATGACCGAGGCCCTCATCAGGGAGCTCCTTGAGTCCTTACTTCCTGCCAATCACTCGGAGGCTCGTTTGTCCATGCTGATGGAGAAGGTCACTCTGAGGTAACGATCAAAGCCCTCATTGTTTGCTTGCGTCACGAGCAACCCTTCATCCGCGGCTCCCAAAGCAGATCGAGCCCTTCGTTCGCGGAAAAGATTCTAATCAATCATCCCACTTCGCTATCTCCCTCCGTTTATCTCCCCTCCCTTGATTTCGCGCTCACTTTCCTCTTCTGCAGATCGTTATTATGCTTGAGATCCTCTGCGCAGTAGAACTTCATCTATCCCCGCGCTATTCATCGGAGTATGAGCTTGTACTTTTTTCCAGGGATACGTAGGGACGCGAGAGGGCGAGGGTTCGCAAGAAATTGTGGTCCGAAAACATCCTGACGTTGTAACGACTCGTTATTTCTCGTTTATCAGATTAATTGATTTGCGTACGAGCCCAGTACGTTGTCGACGAGTGCCTGGTCCGGACGTGAAGGGGGAAGGGTAGAAGAAGAACGTCGCTGCAACGGCCCCGGACATTTTCTTTCCCTTCCCTGGCTTTGCGGCGACTAGAGCGGCGGCACCACTCGTCGGCCATTCGTTTCGTTTAACGTCCCGTCTCCTTTTTCCAATTTTAAACGCAAAGTGCTCGGTGGGCACCGGACGGAGCACGCCGCGGGTGACGCTGTGCGCGCGGTTTTACTTGACGTTGATTTTATACCTCGAGAGCGATATATCGATTTATTCCCCCCCCCCCCCCCCCCACGTACTAAAGAGAGCAAAGTTATAAATCTATCCGCTAGAGTAAAATGTTATACCATCCAATCGCCCTCGCACGGGGGGCGACAAGTTACCGTTAACTCCTTAAAAATATTAGGCCCCCCCGGGATCGTTGAAAAGTTAGTATTTGAAAAATTAAGAGATAATGAAAAAAAAAAGAGAGAGAGAGACGAAAGAAGCGCAAGATGTAGGAGATAGTTGAGAAATATTTTTGCAAATCATGCAGCCACCCGTTCAGAATTCTTTGTACGTTCTTCGTGCTCGGTATCGACGCAACCTCGAAGAGTGGATGAACAATAGCGTTAGGCTCAGCCGATGTCTGATGGATGGAGAGGTAGGTTATTCGTTGACGGGATCTTGCCTCATTGTAGATACATCCGAAGCATGCACTATCGGCGATTCCACCAGAGTATCATACGCCGATCGAGGTCTCGCCGGCCCCCGGCGAGATCGCGTCCGAGAAAACTATTTATTTAAACAATTCTACAGCCAGGCAGGACGGCCCGAGGGCCCTCCTGTCCGCACGTACGCCTTCCTGTTGCTTCCCGCGTTAGTGCACGCTTCGGATCGGAGAGAAAAAAGCTCGCAGGAAAGAGGGGCGCCTCCCGGAGGCTTTGTACATATGTATGTAGCACGATAAGATAGTCTTATTGTTCTGATGATCGACGTCTCTGCCAGTCGGTTGCGCAGCTCCGTAACACGATCCTATTGCCCTACGTTCGTAGCACTATTTTCCGCGTAACAAAGCAGAGGGAGAGACAGAGAGAGAGAGAGAGAGAGAGAGAGAGAGAGAGAGAGAGAGAGCGATGGAGCGAAGCTTGATTTGTTCGATGCTGATGGCCCGGTTCAGAGAAACAGCATCGTCGATGTTTATCTGATAGCTGAGGCGACGAACGCGTGGCAAAAGCATGCTTTCTTTTTCTCGAGCTCTTACGTTCTTCCACTAGTTTGCCCGGGTAGAGTTCTTTAGTCGAGCCGTTCCACGATCGAGCCTGAGCTGTGATAACTCCCGCGGGACGTCGGCACTTAATCCACGTTGTTTGTAAACTAATGTATTTTATAAAGTATATTATATATATAGAGAGAGAGTGAGAGAGAGAGAGAGAGAGAGAGAGAGAGAGAGAGAGAATGCCCGTGATGACCGATGAACAGATTCGACAAATGACGAGGCAGAGTCATCATTTGTGCACAGGGTGGTGGCGAGCGAAACGAGCGAGGACGATTCGCGCACTATCCTGCACGGAATATTTAAACCAAGGGACGGAAGAGGATGCTAGAGAGTGCGAGGGAGGGAGAGCTTGAGAGAGTAAGAGGACCGCGCGTATGTGGAAGTGTGAGGCATAGAAGAAAAACGGAGAAAGTGTTTAGCGTTGCGTGAGGGTGGAGCTAGCGTAAAATCATAACGAGACACATAGTATTAATTACCAGGGAATCGCGATGAAAGAGAGGAGAGGTGACGACAGAGAGACCTAACTATCGTAAGCCCGCAATACATGTTACGTAGTTGCGTTTGTTCCAGTCAGCGAGGGGCGGTCAATATGAAGGAGAGAGCGGCGAGGTCTTGCGATTTTATTGTTGTAACAATTGTCAGCGACGACAACGACAACGACGCCCGAGATGATTGTTTGAACGTGAACACCTCTGATCTCCGCTCTACCACTCCCCGTTTGTTCTCCTCCCTTTTCCGACTCGTCCTCCCGACGCCCGTAACTTTTTTCCTTTTCCCTTTCATTTTTATCCTGGACCGAACGAAAGGAAGAAAGAGACGACACGCAGAGCACGTAGGAGGATTTTACTACTATTTCTCCCCCCCTTCTCTCTTCTTCTTTTTTTTTCTTTTTCGTTGTAGCTGAATTACCCTAGTTAATCGCTACACTCTACTACTGTTAATATTACGGATTTTTATCGTCTTATTGTTGTTTCACCGTTGGGTTAGGTTTTCCTTTCGATGACTTTTACGACGGTCGCTACCCCAGTCATCCTCATAAAGCTGCCATAAAACGCTTACCGGCTACGCTCTAATAAAGAACTCAGAAAACTCGAAAGGTTTCAGCGAATTATCTTCCCGCAACTCTTCTTCCGATCCTTGCAACGAACGAACCCCCTGATCCCACGAAATAAACCCATCGACGATTCAGAATTCATTTCACCATTTGGGACGGTCAGCTATCGAAGATCGAACGAGCGCTCTGCTTTTCGAAGGCTTCGAACCGGTTGTCAAGCGAATGAATGTCTAAGTAGCTTATCGATTTTACCTCCAGACAGTGGCGATCGTTGATCCTCGAAGGGAACCACGATCTTTCGAACGGGCGGTTCGTCGCGGATGTTCATGTTCACCGAGAGTATTCGCGCGGCTTTCGTTTTCCTTGGAATTCGACCATCGATAATTTAGTTTGGTACGTTCTGGCTTTCACCATTCCCTCTAGAAACGCGTTTTACTTATTCCGAGCTTTTCCGTTCGCTCGTTTGTGTTTAGCGTTTACGGAGATCAATCGCTCGAGCCTTCCTTCTTTGTAAATCAGTGGACGGGTGATCGCGGGGGAGCTGTGATTTCGTATACTCACTCGTGAGTCGTCAATTCTTCGATCATGCGCGGCGACAGAGCGAGAATCCGAGAAGCAATGATCGCGGCCGTTTCTCTTAGCCGTCACAAGGGAACGCTGAAGAGTATCCGTAAGCCGCACCACGTTGAATCCGAATTACGTGCCCTACCGTAACCAGCACTCTTCTTTGTATTATATTCTTAGCTATTACTCGTAATCTATTCAGCGTTATAACATCGTGGTAACAATAATGATAATAACGATAACTATCGACGTAGGATATAAATACATATACATATATTTCTTGTATTTTACTTCTACCTTGGCTGCATTGGACTGTATTATATTGATTGTATGTGGCATGCTGAGGGCGTGTACAAATACGAAATAAAGATCAAGTAAATCACGATCGACGCTTCTCTGTCTTAAGCTACGCGAGGAATACGTCTACCTCTATCGCTGATCTAGACAACAGACGAGATCATGGCGTAGCTCGCAGCAGAACGCCGCGAGTTCGTAGGAATACAAAGCCGACTAAGTCGTTCTGCCTTCGTAAACGAGGATGCTTATGTCAGCGAATGGAAACCTCGCGAAATAGCGTGCGTGGCAGCCACGTGCAACCGCTGAAGGCGTTACACCTTCGCCGTGCCCGCTGAAACGTTGCGTCAGCACTCTTCAAGCATTCACCGTTTGATTTTTCCACCGACTTTCTCTGTCTCCGCATCGGAGAGTTATACAGCGCGATATGCGTCTCATGCAGCGAAGCGTGCTTCGCTTTTAAAGAAAATAAAAGGCACCAGGAGTAATGAAATAACGGAGGAGCCAGAAAATCTTATAACCCTCCTAGAGAATGCAAACTTATGCTTCTCGCCTCGCTGCGCCAAGATGAAAGATTGCAGCGGGAAGAAGTCGAGGGATCCTCGGAGAAATATAAATGCTTGGAGATCATAGTAACGCGCTTGTGGATTCGTTAAGACTGCGAACATCCTTTGGCGCGGTATCTGAAGATCTATAGAAATTTAGGAGTCTCATCATTTTATTTAGAGCCTAACTTCGCACCATAAATGGATCTATAATCACTCGCCAAGGGATACAGGTATCCAAAAATCCAGCCCTTGATCATCCCCCCGTGAAGGAAGAAAGTTCAAGCCTCCGCGTTCCTTCCCGCGATTGAAACGAAACCCCGCGGTTATCGCAGCCGGTCGATAGAAGTTAGCCCGCAAAAGTGGCCCGGCGTGATTGCCAAAAGGTGCGAGCGCAGCGGCGGAGAGCGCAGGCCCGCGAACAGGCGGGCAAGGTGAGAGGAGAGAGGAGAGAGAGAAGGCCAGAGGGAGCACAGGGAATTCCTCGACGCATCTTGATGCAGTAGTCGTCAGCATCCCGCGGGTGGTCGCGATCGAACAGCCAGGGGCGGGAGAGCTGTTGAGCAGAGGGTTCAGCGGGAACCCCTGTCTCTTTCTCTCTCTCTCCCTCCTCCAAGTCCGTCCTCTGCGATTTCGAAAAAAGCCGAGCGACTTCGGGGGCGAGAAGCCGAGTGATCCGCGGGCAGACAGCACCGTCCACGCGCTAGCACGATGGCCAGCGATGCTCCAGTGGTTAACTCCGTCCTTTGAGCACACGGGACGACGCCCCAGCCGACGAATTCGCTGGCGCGAGTCGACGAAGAGCGAGTCCTCGACCAACAGAGCAATCCTGGCGCACGTCCAACGTCTCCTCGTCGACAACGTTGGCGCGTTCGATCTCAGGACAGCGGACCGCGAAGTGTGTCGTTGCTATTTTCAAGTAGTATGTATCCCACGCTGCCCAGACGGCCTTCGCAGGCTTGCGTAGAGCTTGCAAGCTTCACGGCGTCCAGCAGGTCCCTAGCGTACAGTGCGGTAGGCGATCCTGTATAGCTTCGAGCACGCGCCACGCTCTCAGACACGTACTTCACAACCTGGCCAGACGGTCGCCCAGCCGATTGATTAACTTTTCACGAGGCGAGCGCGCGGTTCCGCGCTTCCGGCGCGCACGTGCTCGCGAGGGTCGGCGCGACGGGAATCCTTAGCGAAGCTCGAACACACGCGACGGAATTGTTGATCGTATTATCGAGTGGATGTGGCCGGATTCGAGGTTCCATCGTGGAAATTTGATACATTCAGAGATTCAGTTATCAGACACTTGTGGGTTCTTGGCGAACCTCTGTGAATCCAAAAGTGGTTGGATTTTGTGTCATTAGTAGGCAAATTTTCGAAATACTTGGAGCTCTTCAGTAGCTTCTCAGCTCATTCCTGCGTGAAGTGTTAAGTAGTTTGCGTTCCAAACAGGGAAACAGAGTTCGATGACTTAGAAAAGCGTCCAAGAGATCGTCACTCTTTTAATCCAGTTACAGGAATTATTCTACGCTCGTCGTTTCTTGAGAAATCTATTCTCGCTTTTGCCCGAACACCACGCGTCTGCGAATCCCATTACGAGCACTTTTCCTGCCCTTCTTTCATACGATTACATAAACCCGATTACCGAACCTCTTATGATTCTTCAGCTCCCGAAACGAATTAAATCAGGAACGCCAGGCTGAGTGGCTCATGAATGAGGGTGTAGCTGAACCTCGTTCCGTTTAGTCCCGCTTTTCCGTGGCCGCGCACGATGGTAACAATGTTTGAAAGAGAAAAAGGGAAAGGAAAGCTTGGATCGGTGGAAAGCATTGAAACCCGCGATCAAACGATCCTCGAGGCGTGCAGGCGATGTTTAGGCCCGTCCCGAGCGTCGCCCGGTAAACCGTGACGGCACACAGTCCCGCGTAGGTATCCTACGCTTTAATTACTTATTTTTTCTCGGCGCTCCAAAAAGCCACCGATGTGTAATACAGCCTTTTGTGTGCTGCCGGGGCTTCTGTGTGCGCGCGTAAAGCGCAACGAGCGTACGTCAAAGCCGGCAGTGAATCTCCGCGGGCCGCAGAGCGCGGTCGAACGCCGCGAGCACTCTTCGAACCTGCTAAAACCGCTGCGCCAGCTTCTGTCTCGCCCTTTTTTCACACTCGCGCCTCCAACTGTGTGGCTATCGATTCGCTACCAGTCACGTTAAAACCTTTGCCGTTAAAACACTCTGCAACCCCATTCCGTGGGTCGTCCTAAATGCTGGCTATCGCGCGCCTCTTAGCCTCTCGACTCGCCTAGCCTCTCCACGCTCCGAGTTACACACGTGAGTTACACACCGACGCCGATTAAGCGAGTTTGGTCTCAGCGCTTTTCGTCGCTTCGCAGTCGCGAGCTCCTCTCCGAAAGTTTATTAAACCGAGGGCGCTAATTTCGTAGTATCCTTCTCGAAGCATTGAATTTATTCCGCACTTTCTTTTCTAATTAGAAGCTGCGTCTCGGAACACGTGCGGCGCTCCGTGCAATTATGGAAATCTATACGCTGCTTCGACACAAGCTCCCGTATTCCTCGCCATTAATTAACGACGTAATTGCCGAGTGAATTCCGAGTTTCGTTGCCTCGCGAGCTTTCGAGCGCATCGGTTGGAAACGCGCGCGGCTCTTCAGTGACAATTCGCGAGCCCGCGAATCCAGATCTCGTGGAATCCGCTAACGCGAGCACTGTCTGCGAGCTTAACCCGCTGTCTCTCCAACGGAACAGAATAAAACTCGTTTCTTTACGCTCTTCTACCCGCGAAATACGATTCCGGGCACGCGCGAAGCACTTCCGAGCGTACGCATTGTCGCGATCGCGGCTAGCCGAGGCGCGAAGTGATCTCTGGGCGAGGGAGCCGAGAGGGAATTAAAGCGAGGTGTGGAATTTGAGAAACGTCGCGATGCTCGCGGTGAAACGAGAGATTGTACAGGGAAATCTAGTTGAATCGAGTTCCGAGGAGGACTCGCCAGTGAGGTTTCAGTGCAACCGTCTGAATTGTCGCCGAGCATTGTCCTCTTTCCAATCATAATTGGCCATTACGCCATCGCCGCTCGAAAATATGCAGCTGGCGCGCAGTGGTGGAAGAAAATGATTGCTAATGGAGCTGTTTATTTAGGAAATTGGGGCCGCCGTCGGTTTGCACCTTGCCGCGGCTCGGGCTGGAGACACGCCGCGAGTGAAACCACGCAAACGAGCACACGAACTGTAGAAACTAGTCGCGAGGAAGGAAGAGGAAGGAAAGCTCGTAGAAACCAGCAGACACCTCTGCGGTTCAACTATCCAGCCGTGAACAGTGTAAATAGGACTAACTTTTCTACGGAGCCGTGCGAAGCCACGTTTTTTTATATCAGAATCGCATCTATATTTGTAGACACTTTTCCAACATTTATTCTCTGACGAGATTTATTCTAACGCTATTTCGCGGAACTCGGGAGGCGACAGTCGCGCGACCAATCGATCGTCGCGCGCGGACGTCACAGGAGATCGCGCGAGCGGATAAACACGATTCCAGTGGAATGAATGAGCGTGGCCGGCGAGGTTCTGCGAAAGGAGCGGAACGGACGTCGGGGCTGTCGCGCGTGCTTCGTGAATCGCCGTGGTTCCCGCGCGCGCCAAACGCTTTGAGGGCTCGACCGTTATGATGTGGTACAGCGGCGCGAGGACTTTAGGTAGAAGTAGCTCAGGAGGATTCCGCGACTATTTTAAGAACGCCGGCGATCCATAGTTTGCGAGAGAAAACTGGAAACCGACGCGCCGCGAGGCACATGTCTTTCCGATAGTCGATGATACTTGAAGCGAGGAAGTCAGTGCGAGAAGAAGCGTCCTTGGGCGACCGGCGCGCAGACTTTTTAACTATTTCTGCGATCGAGAAGAGCGGATCGAGAGCAGAGGAAGCAAACGGAGAAGAATCATGGAGGGGAGGCCGAAAATCGGAATTGTCCGCGTGCCCTCGAACGAGCGCAGTAACTTCCGGTCCCTGGACGGTATCCGTAGCAGCTACGGTCACATTCGCGTGGGCACGTATGGCCCGGAGCCGGAAGTCAAAGTAGTGGTTTGCGACGGCAAGCCGCCCATCGAGCAGACACGGAAATTTAAAAAGTAAGTATATACGCGGTCGTCCCTTCGGGCCAGCGCGTGATTAATCTGACTCGTCCGCTTTGCAGAAATTTGGGACCAGTTTCGAAGCTGCTGAGGCGTCGACACCACACGACATATCTCGCGACCAAATCCTGTGATAACATTTATAGCGTGAATAGAAGTAGTGGCTCCTTGGACTGGAGGGTCAGCCAGACAGCGAACGATCAAGGTGGGGGATTCGTTCTGTTTTGCTCAGCATCGTAGTCGCGTCATCGAGCCCGCGCGACTAGCATTCCGAATTACGTTACAGGCTTTCAATCCCGACAAAGCGGCAGTTTGGACTGGCGAGTAGGCAGATCCGTCAACAAATTACACTGGCGAGACACGACTCGCAGCGCGGAGCAGCTCTCCAGAAGCGGGGCGATCAGCTCGGATCATCTTCAGACACCCAGCACAAAGTACTCGTCCGTCACTCGCAAGTACTCGTGCAGCGATCGATGATTTACCAGGGGCACGACTATTCGTTTCAGGTCGAAGCTCATCTCGCTGCTGCGACGACTTTCCCCTAGAATCTCGCGACCAGGGAGCAAGCATTCCCTGCAATCCTCCCCTACGATTTGCCCGTGGGTACAGGTCGAGTACTCGTCCGAATCGATTAACGATGGGGCGCGCGACGATCCCCAGGAAAGCGACGCGAGCTTTCAGAGGGAGCTGCAACTAAACGAGCTGAGGAAACGAATGGCCGGGATCCCCACCACGTCTCAGGTGATTAATAATTTTCGTAGAGAAATCGGGAGCGCACCGTCCCGATATCACGTTCCGTGCAATTAGAAGCAATCGATCATCCGGACGTTTAAGAATACTCGATGGATGTTTTAAGCCGCCTGGAACGAAGACAAATCGAAGGCGTGCCCGGCTAATGGTTTCCGCCTCGCGTGCTCCAAATAGAAGACGCAAAAGCGATTCGAATTGCGAGTAGTCCCATGACAATTGCACTTTTATTGCTCCCCCTGTCGTAATAACTGACTAATCACGGCTCGCCGGCAATTTCTATCGAGATGTTTTACGTGTCAGGTTACCGCGAATATCGTTAGTGACGGAAATGAACAGCAAAGCTCGCCGCAGCCGAGGATACAAGTGCGACCACCCGAAACCGACCGCAATTGCGCCTGCAAATCGTAAGCCTTCTTATTATTTCTGTTCCTTTGATATTCGGAGATTTTGAGACCAGAAGTTTCGCCGCTTGCGCACCGAACTAGGGACCCGGGATCATTCCACGGGCTTTCCTTGCACAGTAAGCGTAGAGTACGTTTGAGTCCATGCATGAACCCCGACCGCACCTAACATTAGCCTCCGTAAGTAAAGGTAATCGATAGACGTGTACTACACCCAATAAATCATTGAGAATGCTCTCCGCACCTGGTGGTTTTCTTAAAACAGCACGTGTGTCCCAATTAATATCCTTTAGAGCGAACGAGGCCTCACTCTTGCACCCTACGTCTGCCAAGTATATTTAGTAAAACGCAAGTCTGTACAAGGTACGTAGGTGGGATGAACAATAATACACGCGCTGCGATAAATACTGACAATTTTATTAATACGAGTACTATGATACATTTTTCAAAGCGAACGGCGCCGCGTCCGCGATTCATTATACAATTTCCAACTCGTTCGAGAAACATCACACAGTCGAAACGACGACCTCGCGAGCGGAATAAACTATTCGTAGTATGTACAAATCAAATTGTAAAAGTAATCTGTACAGTAATGGTTCACGTATTTCTGAACCCGCGAAGTGCCTAACGTTTTGTAGACCAGGCAGAAGTGGTTGTTTTTCGCAGGTACGTGGATCAGTGCACCCTCTTGCTCTTTAGGGTCTACGTAGTCTATAGTGTCTTCCTCGGGTACGTGACCAGTGTGAAACTGAATTATCACATCGAGGGCCCCCGATTCCGAAGTGTTCGCATCGTCCATATCCTCTTCCTGATCAGAGCACTCCAGAGAGCAGTCCAGAGGGTCCGACAAGTAGTCTCCAATATCTGACTCGTCCGAGTCATCGGTGTCCACGATCCTAGCCACCTTCTGCGGCGAAGTAATTTCTAGCTTCGTCGAGGACTGCTGTGACAAGTTCTTCTTTTTCGATCGAGGGGACTTTCCTTTCAGCATCTTCCTCATCGCTTCCTCCTCGTCGATGTCCTCGTCCTCCTTATTACTCGGTGGAGTATTACAACCCGACTCCGCGATTTTGACCTCGCTGTTGCGTACAGATTTCTCGTGGCACTCGTTACTTTTACACGCCCTTGCCGGGTCCAGCGGATCTTCCTGCCCGTCTTCGCTCTGGCTCATGCACCCATTGCTGCACGATTTCTTCTCGCTCATGGGAAGGCCCGAGTCGCTCGTCGTCGATCTGTCCGACATCAGCGTGTAGCATCCTTTGGACCACCTCTGGAGTTCTATAACCATCTTCGGATTCATGGACTCCTTCTCCGGTATAAGATCCAACTCTGTGTAGTCTTTCAGCAGTTGGAACATGGAAATGGACTTGAACATGTCGTAGAACTCTCTGAACAAGTCTGGCAGTGATTCCTCCCTCGCTACTTCGTAATTCCTTATGTCCGCTGGGCCAACCTTCTGCCAAACTATGGAATCCGACGACAAGTCTGTGGCTAGTTTCTCGTAAACGTCTGCTGTCAAAAAATTTGATAGAAAGGCAAACGATTCTTGTTCCATGTCCTGCTGGATCTCTTTAACGATACCAGGAAACAGGTAGCACTTCGTTATCCAATTCTTCAAATCTACTTGGGTGTTCTCCGGTTCTATGTAGTTTGGCTCTATAGCCGGTCTCGGGGGCCTGCTGCTTTCTCTAACAGGCCCATGGAACCAGCCGTTGATGCTCCATCGGGACTTCTCTGGCGAAGTCACTTCGGCTACTTGGTGATAAGAATTATCGACAACTTCGAAAAATACAAGGGAATTGTATTCCGGTACTAATGATTTTACAACATTTCTAGGCAACCCGTGCTCGTCCGTGTCGAACAAATCTAAAGCCCCGCCGTCCTCCGCTGTCCAATTCTTCGACAGATAGAGTACAAAAGCGATTCTTCGATCGCCCATATTGTCGTCGTGACAGAGCAGATAGTCTGTGTCGGAATAACAAGAGCTCGACATGGATATCTTTTTATTAAGCTCTATCTCGGTGTTCCGCTCCATCCATATGGCCAGGTCCGTTTGGAAAGCTTCGTACAGCAGCTTTAGATTTTTAGTGTCCACGTTGGCAAGATCGCCGGTCTGCTCGAACTGATATAGATCTATACTATTCCTTCTACTTTTAACATCCAACAATTCATTCTTTATTTCATCCATGAACTCGTCGTTACAGAGAAAATTCGAAATTTTACACATCCTGAAGGGCTTCGATATAACTTCCAGCTTGCCCTTCTTCGCGTCTCTAAAATTGTGCCAATGATCGTAAAAGAGCTGTCGGAAGTCCGACGAATAGACGTGACCCGAGATAACGGAATGCTTCAGCTTCTTCGTCTCTGGTTCTTCTTGTGCCATAACTCTACGCCTTCGCTGTTATGTTAACCGATAAGAATCGCTGCTTATGTTTCCTTACGCTATCAGTCTTTCTTCGTGTAAATCTTCTCTCTAAGTTAACGGTACATGTCCCTGTCTAATTTGCCTAGAAGTACTCTATAAATTGATATTATCAACTACATCACATTTTTCCAATCTAGCACGTGGATATGTGTCATTGCATATTTCGAACGGACATATATTCCCTATGCATTGAAGTCGATGCTTTCTGGAAGGAGCACTCGTTACGCACACCCTTCTGACCTTTTATGCCTCTCCGAATATTATCCACGAAGGTTATCGCTCGCGCACCACGTTGCTCGTTTATTCAACGATCGGCGGCAGTATTTTCGTCGGGGTTGCTTGTCATTCGGTAAAAGGGTGCACTCGCTCCGCGGGAACGTGTCGTCCCGATCGTAAAGATATCACAGCCCTTTCTTTTCCGGGTGCACTCACCGGACGATGCGGCACTTGTTTCTCGGTACACGCGGCCCACGTGGTCGCTCGACCCACACGTGTTCTGAAAGCAGTCGGTCGAAAAGCCGATTAATAGAAGCCCGCTCCATTTCGCGACTCCCGTTCACTCACGAAATAAACAAGGTTGGTCGAACAAGCCGCGTCACTCGCGACAACTACGTACCAGAAATTGCACGTGCGTCCAAATTTAGCGAACTAGGTCCGTCGTTCCGTGTCACCACGCAGTTGCATTCTGCCCAGGGACTGCTACTACCGCTGGCGAAAACGTCGATTCGATCGAACCCAGGGACGTCACGAATTATTCGCGAACCCCTGACCACGCGACGGAACTTCCGGGATTATGCTGCCAGTTCCGGCTAGGACATATCCGCCTCCTATTACGAGGTTCTCTTGAAACGATTTAATTTTCTTCAGGCGGGCTCTGTCACGCATTAGAATTTCGAAAATCTTCCTGTATTACCTCAACACCCGCGCATTCTTTGCTTTACTTTTTATTACTTCGCCGATCGATGCAAAAACAATTTTGTAAGGTATACTTGTGATCAAATTAGTTTAGTGACTGTATCCAACTTGGTTAATTTTGCAAACTCTTGTTACACATGACAGAACGTTAGGAAAACACGTGAAAACATTGATTCCGGAGTTTCTTTTTTCATTGAGAAGTTGTCGCGAATCGTACACGTTTTTTTTTTAAAAAATTCTCCCAAATTTACTCAACTCTACTCTCCCTTATACTTTACATTCCACTATTATCACATTTTATAATTTTTTAAAACACATTTACCCGTTTCCAACTACCTCAGAACCCACCGCATTCAGACCTCGCAGAAACACTATTTTCACACCGTCACATTTAAAAAATCACACTCACCTGCCCACGTTCCAAAAGAATAATTTTCATACCACCCCCTCCCCCGCACAGAACACCCCCCCAAAGTCCCCGCCAAATTCAAACAACCCTTTCCACCGAGTCGAAAAATTCCACAAAAAGAAAATCACTCGCGAAACCGTTCAAATCGTCCCGCGCGTGCGTGCCAGGAGTTGCGCGATCCTCCGCGGGGCGGCGCAGTAGGCGTCCGTGTCAAGATGGCGGTGGTAGTTCACGTTTGACGGGTGCCGTTGATCGCGTGGAGATTCGGGGGGCACACCCTGGCCGTTAAATTGTAAAAAGTGAGTGATCGTCGCGTCGAATGTTCGACGATCGTGAAATCGTTTAGTGAAGGGCTTGCTGGCTATCCAGGGACCGGTGTACGGTAACAGCGGAACACGCATACGTGAGTAACTCGCCGAAAACACAGTCGAGGGAGAGCCTCCCAGGTGCACAACTCCCATCCGATCCACTACTGATATTTTATCATCTCGCACCACCTGTCAACGCGTGCTCCCTTTTCCCCGAAAACGCACGTTGCCTGCCTGTCGCGCGTCAATAGGCTCGATAACGCTGGGGTGGGGTGTTGCGGTAGAATTCGCAGAGGTAAACAGGCGGCGAGGACGCACGGTCTCCCTCAGTCACCTTTTGTTTGTGTCGCGAGCACGTTGCGCCGGGACGGTTACCAGTGAAACGATATTACCAAGTGTTAGTGATCGGAGTTTCTCGCCGAATAACTCGCGTCCCGTGGACAGTTGACGCACGGCTGTCATCGTCGATGACCCCACCTCCGTGATCCCCCTATTATTCTTCGAGCCTCCACCGTCGGCCTTGAACCGGACTTCTCTTGGTGGCCTACTGCGACGATTATGGCGTGAAGGAGCTTTCGAATTTTGAAATCGCCGGAAGGATCGGTGAGTCAGGTGGAACTGATCTATCGTTAGCGTATGTAGCTTTTATCAGCTGCCTGCTGGTTTGGTTGCATTCCACTTAACGTTGCACGAATCATTACCTCGTATAACGTGTCACTTTAGTCGAGACGGTTCTATGCAGTCGCGATGTTTTACATAGGTGGCATTAATATTTATCGACGGACAGAGATTTCTGCGCGATAGCCTCTGGCGTGTATCGTCGAGATTCCTTACGTCCATAAGTGACTATCGATTGCCAAATGGAGCTGCGTTTCTCCCACGTCATACTTTGTTTTTCTCTGCTCACTGCCGTGTTTCTATACCCAGTAACCGGAGAAATATTCGATAGACGTTATACTGTGAAAATAATCGGGAAACGAGGGGGGATCCCTGGCGCATCGCGTACGTGACGATCGTCGCGTGTTTTCTATATGCACTTTCACCGAATCGCAAAATACATACCGATAATATAGTATCATATTTTACGTTTCAATACTGTTTCAGTATATCTTCAGTTTCCTCAATTTTAATACACTTTGAGTATCACAATCGCATAAATAATTATTCAAAATAGAGATGACAGGATTGTGGGCATTTCTAGCGACTTGCTCACAATGAGGTAGGTCATTCCCCCTTTTTTTTCTCCTTCGATGGAATACCTTCGACAAGATGCCAAGTGGCTCGTTTAACGATTACGCCACTCGAACCAGTAAGCCTGTCGGTCGTGGCATTAAAGTGTACTGTTAAACTCAAGGTATGTCCTTTAATGTTGCCATGCGAGCATTTCTTATACGCGGTGTCTCCTATACATAACACCTTGCTCTTCTGCTCGCTCCTCGATAATACTCGATGCAAGGTCGACGCTTCTTCCCAAGTATTATCCAAAATGAAAGATCCTTCGACTAAAATGCATTCCTACTTCTTTCTCGCGCGAGAGCGTTCGTATCACCGTGCTTCCTCAATTTGCCTTCCTCCTTTTGGTCCCCGAGAGAAGTGCAACCCACTGACCAGCGTTGCAAACTCGTCAGAACACCTGGTATACGCGCAAACCGTTATACGTTTCTTCGACGTGAAAAGGAACGATCTATCCTCCGTCCACATAGCTGATTTTTCCACCGGGTTTTGTGCATGCGCTCGGCGCACCGCGATAAACCAGGATACAGCGGATAGTTTTCCCCAAACTGGCTGGCGTGAGCGTAAAACTCGCGGAAAATTGTAACATCGCGTGACTAGCGCAATTATTCTCACGTTCAAGCCGCCACATAGTCGCACCATCTTATACGGCATTGTGTCCCAGTTATCGACCTAATTACCATCGTTTTTAGCTCCACGAATCGGACCAATTCGATTCGAGCCTGACTCGTTTCTCCATCGCGAGAAACCTTGTCTACGGAATCGGAACAAATGTAATCGTTGGTCCTTCGATGTACTTTCACTAGTAGCCACTTCGGAATAGATTTAAACCATCGTTTAGCGTGGTTCTCGGTAAATGGAAAGGAAAAGTAAATCCTTCGTGAATATAGATACTAAGGGGTTGTCCTTAAATTACGTAATATTTTGGAGGTGTCGCGAATTTCTTATGTTTTTACATGGGGGAATCAGGTAGCGCCTTACGTAATATTTTTTAACCTACTTTTCAGTAAATACAAATTTTATCATTAATGTTCCAGAAAAGTAATTTTAATTTAAATTTCCCGGAACCGAGTTAAATGAATTATATAAAGCTTTAAAAGAATTTTAATAACAGACAAAATGCAATGTAAAAAATATTACGTAAGGAAAAGGGAAAGGGGTTGGAATATAAAATTTTAAGAATTCTTATACTGCAGGTATAAGAATTGCGGCAAAATTGCCCTTACGTAATTTACTGCGAAAAATATTGCGCCCCGAGTGATTCAGTTTCCTTTAACTTTGCATCTTCTGCATTAATCCTTTAGCTGTTTTTTCGAATATTCGGTAGCCGAATTTTAATTAAAAGAATTCTACACGCTCCGCGGAGCATTTGGAGCGCCGCAGGGGATCGAGGGGTATTTATTCGGGTGTACGAAGCGACAATAATAATTTCGAAAGGACGCGGAACGGCGACACGGTTGAATACGTCGCTGGCCGACGCGAAATATGTCGAGAGCACGTTTCCTCTTTTCTCCGGGCTTGGGGAACACGGCGGTAACGGCACTCAAATCGCTTATGGCATCGTTCGTCAGTAGAGTGCGACGAGATCGAAGAGTAACGCGCGGCATTGTCGAAAGAAATTCAGGATGATCCTCGGACACTTGCGGCCCGATTGTTTCGCCGATCGGTGCGAGAGTCGTCCTTGCTTTTACTTCCTACGGAACATTCTACTTTTGCGTGCAGTATAATCGCATTCACGGCATCGTTGCGTCCACTCTCGGGGTAAAAGCAAATCTCGCGGTAAAAAGTGGAGCATCAAACTCCTCTACGTAAATACCTTTTTGTTCGGCCAGTGACGTAAGTTTCGCCGTTCTGAGAATCTGTTTACACGTATGTATCTCGACTCCAAGCTTAGCTTCGCGGAAGTAGACAATTGTACTGTTGGATGCAAAGTATAGAATATTGAAAAAATATAGTCATAAAAAAAGTAACAGATCGTGTCATGTTCAGGTTGATGTATATTTAACTTACATACGAATTAAGGATCAGTCCTCGAATTTATTAACCGAAATATCGATTCACAAAATTTACTGTAACTCTGCCAATTTTAAAGATACGGCAATGAAATTCAAAGGGTATATGTAGAAAAGAAGGAGGAATCTAATTACGCGTTTTATGCAAAAAGAGTCGTTCTTGCTTTCAGTAGTATCTGCAATTCCGAAGTGACACCCATAGAAGGCACCAGATTGTTCTGTATTGCGATGGCTTTTTCCTTAAAATGAGGAAAGCAAATCCTAGTAGGGTAACCCAACCAGTGAATGACCAAATTGTTGAATTTATGGACCCTTGAGATTAATACTTGAATATATTTATGTATAACAACAAAACAACTGTTGAAATTGCATTTAAATTTATTTTTCTTGAAATTTCTCTAAAAACAATTTCTTATTCTTATCGTAATTTAAAAAAAAAACGATTATAAAATGCAAAACGTGTAGAAGCCCAGTAAATGACCGCATACTTTTAATAAGAATTGTACTTATTAATGTTTGCTTAATACGCGTAACTAAAAATATGGGATATTAAAAACGCAACTACACTCAATTTATAAACATATAATATTTTTAAATTTATAATTTACATTTCTTTGCCTAATAATCATTCACTGGTAATCGGGAGTCAATTACTGGTTGGTTTACCCTATTATATATTTCCTAGCTGAAGGATTAGATAACAATATCCCATCGTTACACGCAAACGGTACCGTGATGCAACCGGTGAATTAGATCGCAATGTCGATGAACGCCCGAAACAGGCACGCAACTTTCGATTCCACTGCATCGACGTAGCTTCGCGAAGCTTCCAGCCCGCTACAGACCCAAGATGAGTCCCCTTATCGTTCTCGAAGCTGGAGACGCGTGGAATTAACCGCGTATCGGCGATAAAAGAGGCACTTGGCATCCCGTAGCTGCTGCATTCTCCGCTCGCGCGTTTGCATCCGCAATGAGAGCCGATTGCAGCGTAATTTCTGTCCACGTCCCGCGAGATTGCATCGAATATGAAAACGACCGGTTCGAGGCCCCCGGTCACCGACCAGCCGCGCGTGACCTGGCGATTGTTCGCTTATCAATACGCTCGTTCCCATTGAATAGCAATTATTCTCCGCGTCGACCTGTTTCGCCGTGCCCTCCTTTGATACCCCCTTAACAGTCGCGTCGCGAGGTCGCCTCAGGAAGCTCGCGATTACTTTTCACCAGCGAAACAGGAAACTCTCGCGGTTCTGTGGGAAGATCGTTTCGAAATTCCACGAGGGACGCTCGCTCGTCGCGAACGAAGAGTGTCATTGCGCGACGTCGAGCAACGCGACCCATTTTCCCTGAGAAGCGTCTCTCGACCTATTTCTCGGGACGCCCGATTTTTCGCCAGCCTTCTGGAACATTCCGCGAGCCACTGTATACCACAATCTTTCGTCGAGACTCCCGATTACAATGGGCATGGCCTGCATAGAAACACACGCGGCCAGAGGCCCTGCCCTTTGTCGCGCGGTTTGTTTTGCTCGAAAGCTCTCACTGTACCGGTTCTGGACGATCGATAAAAAGGATAAAGACCCGCGGATAGTTCGCACCCGACCGTATACCCGGGAACGGATAAAAACTTGGACGGCAGAGTTTCCTGCTCGCTGAGGAATCGGTTAGTTCCGTCGCTTGTTCAACAGAATCGTTTTATCTCGCAAATTGCTGCTCCCATTGCTCTTCCGTTGCCCTCCGGCCCGGTATCGTAGCTCGCGGAATGCACGAGCAGCGGAGAAGCGGAGTTTAATCGAGCACGGGGCACCATTAGCGGAAGCCAGTCAGCCGGTTATCGATAGCACGTGTTCGCCTTTTATGGGATAATGATTCGATTGGAAGAACATCGAGGATTATCTTCGCAGCCGTGGTAACACGCTGGCCCCCCTGTCTACTCCATGCCAGTCGGGAGAGGCAACGAAACGCGTTAATTGCGAGAACGACTCTGGATTGCTCGTCCCGTTTGTTCAATATTCCAATAGCCTCGTACTTGTCGCTGCGCAAGTGTGCGCACACTTAATCGCGAGTCAATGTGTTACGGGGCCACTTAATGATGGGGTAACGGGCTTGCGATTAAGCGAACGAGATCGTGGGATAACCCCATTCACGGTTGCGAAGGGAGGTGAAACCCTTCGGCCTTAGCCCTCGATTTTATGGGTTGATCAGAATCTGGGTCGGAAACACGGTGATCCTTCTTTCGAGAAATTCCAATGTTGATGCACTAAGCAATAAGGGCATCAGGAGAAAGGGAAGAGGCGGAGGCATCATAGGAATTTTCTGAGTTTTATAATCTGACATTTTTTAGTCAAATTATCGAAAATGCCTAAGAAATAGAACATTAAAGTGATCACTCTGTATCGTCCTGTACCAGGGCCTCGAAATTTGCTAAGTGTTTAGGGCCTCTAAAGCTCTTAATGCGGCCCTGTACCTAATCACTTCGATTCACTTGAAATGCTCGAAGAACCGTACTTATCCCGTGTAAATTAGCAAGATTCGACAATGCACAAGTCAATCACGGTACGAACGCTGCGAAGTCGTAGGAGGACCATTAGCGTGCGCAAAGCTATTGTTGTCCAAAAACGGGGCCCCGAGGCCCTCGGTACACGGTACCACTCGATTTTACGCCCGTTCGCCAGTCTAATATCTGAAACGTAGCAGGTTCTTTTATGGTGACCCTTTCGCTGCCGCCTTCTCGTATAATTTATCGGAATCGGGTGGGCGGGTACACGGTCGCGACGTACAGGCAACCTGCGTCCCCGGTCGCTTTCCCTTTTTCGGAAATCCGGTTCCCCGCTTTCCTCCTGCCGTACTGCGGAGAAAGAGAAACAGTGACGAGGGGAAGAAAAGCTCGCCGCGCGTATCCGCCTCTTTCGTCGGCCCCGAATCCGACGTTCCCTCGGCCCGCTTTTCCTGGATCAAAATAGACGCGCTCGCGTGAGTGGCCCTCGGGGATTCCCTGGCGATGACGAGCTTTCACTTCTAGCCGCGAGAACGTTAATTTTTGCGAGATTGATACATACAGTGCTATTCACTTGAATAGCGTCACCTATTTTTTCTTTTTTTTAAATAAATGTAGGTAATGTGAGACGAAAAGGCTTCCGATTTTTTATTTATATTATTTTTGGTACATCTCTAATTGAAAATTAAGGAACGTTTATATTAGGTACAGATTATATTATACGAGATTTCTTAATTTCCTGTTCAGTATGTAACTAAATTATATAAATAAAAGATCAGAAGCCCTTTCGAGAGGGGATGTAGCTTTTGGGGATATTGTGTGGAGAGATTTAATGATACATATGAGGAGAGGAGGGAAAGAGTGCAGGGAAAGATTCTTTGGAGCGTCGATAGTTGTAGCTGTCGAAGCAGCCTGCATGCCTGCCGAGAGATGTGATAAATTAAATATTCATAGATCGAATTATTCGTCGGTGAAGCACGCAGCTGCAGACAATACCGAGTAATGAACGGCAATTAATCACTGCCTAGGGGCGCAATGATTACAGCTGCTTCAGTAGTAACTCACGATTACAGATTGTTCTGTCCTAGAATTGTGTCAGATATATCTTTCAACGACAATACAATGGTTTTTCGCAAAGATCCTCGCGTTCAGATGATCGGGAAAGCTTTTCTTCTCTCGTCTCTCCCGTGCAACTGCCTGTGAACCCTCGTAACAGTATCCTCCATTGTTTCTTAGACTGTCCATAGTACCATACAATTGTAACGCGTTCTCAGTACCATGAGACATTCACACGGTGTGGCAGAAGACTTTTTACTTCTTAAACTAGCCTTTCTGCTCTTAAATCCTCGCTTAACAATTCCAAGAACTTCTAGCTCGTTACTGATACATAGGGTAAATCCGGGAGACGCGGTTGGGCCGGAGAGTTGGTCGAGTCGCTATATTTCAGACTCTATACATAAAAACGGGTTAAAGTGCAGACCAATTACTTCTCTAAAAGCCAAACAATTGAATGAATAGCGTCGCTTCGGTTCCTTCTGTGTTTTTCTAGATTTACAGGCTATAAAAGCTAAACTGAGGTTACATTTAACCTCTTTTGTCAAACAACGGTGTACAGAATCGTATTTAAAATATATTTCTAAGTTTATTTTCGTTTAATGTTTGGGAATAATAAGATAGTAGATATATTGAGGGACAATGCAGCCAAAGTATTTAGCCATATTAACTCTTCCTCTCAAAACTAACGAGAAGACCATCTCTCGCTGCAGAAAGGAGAGATGGTCGAGCTATGATTTTTTTATTATTTTTACTTATATTTTTTATCATTATTTTATTATTATTATTGTTTATTTATTTTATTTATTCACTTTTGTATTCATTTGCCTTGCTAATCGCCGGTAAGTAGTTCGCTTTATCTTTGATGTGTTCTTTAATTGTTTAGCGTAAACAAATTAAATATCAATGAACCTGTAGTTGTATTCACTCATAAATAATTTTGCTTTCTTCTTTGTTAATTTTCCATGAATAATTATGCCAGTGGTCTCTGCCAACGATGAAAACCATTTCTCTCGGCACCTCGGGAGAGGTGGTCAGATGTCATGACTTCAGTTTTCAACCCGATTTCCAATAAATATTGTCTTAAAGCAAATATCGACCAGTTTTTCTGAATCAGCATAAAATTCTGAACATATTAAGTTTGTTCTGATACAAATAAGTAATATCTGTATTAGTTTTAATAGCCATTTTATATTAGGTCGACCGCGTCTCCCGGATTTACCCTACTATTTAATTAATCGTGCGCGATGTCCGTGGTACTGAACGCACTAACTGTCCCCAATACATGTACATAGCGACTAGTTAAACTTAGACATATTAGTGTACAGATGCACGCAATGTTTCGTCCCATATCGGGCACATGTGTCGTTAGAGCTAGCAAGATTTCATCCGATCAACACCGATCATCATCGATAGGGACGCGTATCGCTTGCACGTAACCCCGGAATGCCACGATCGATCATGTCCCCGCGATTTTTCATTGACCGCCGGCCGATGATTCACTCTGGCTGGCGGCCAGCGTTCATTCATTTTTCCATAAGTCGCGAGTAAACGAGACTGACGTGCGAGCGAGTACGTTCACTCGCGTGGCGAGCCGATGGAGATCTCCGCGATTCTTTCGCCGTTAAGAACAGCCGCTGGGACGTTCCGATGAATCAGCATCGGGGAACGTGTCACGAGCAAGTTTCACTGTTGCGGAACTTGCGATTCTTTTGTCGAGAGACTCGGGAAAGATAGTTGTTGCTAGGAGAGCCTGCTGTGCCATAAAACCGTAACCTGTTCTAAGAAGATTAAATTCATAGAAGCACCAGGGTAATCGGCGTGTCTCGCTTTGCATTCGAAGGACAAGAATGCCCTCGTTGACTCGATCCTGGGCCACGAACGAGAGCCCACGCTCAATTTACGCGCCTTCGCAGCAGAGGCTGGAAACTACCTCCAATTGCCTCTAATTTTTCGAGTCTCCTCATTAAAATCAATCCCCGGACTCGGCCCGTTCCGTCGCGAGCGGCTCGAAAGTGACCCCCGATCGGGAACGCGGGGAATCAAACCGCAGGCGACCGTAGTCGGTAATTAAATCCACGCGCGCCGAACGATGCGCCGGGAATACAGTCTCGCGCGCGTACTTTTTACGCTCAAGCGTCTCGAGCCGCTCTAAAAAGAGCAATTAACCTTTCTGTATCGCATGAATAACGGTGCGTCCCTGATGTCAGTCGTTATGCATTCTTCCGTTGCACGTGCGACCGCCGCGCTCCTTTTATTTCCTGTGCCGCATTTCGCGCGATCGCTCGGCAAAAATAAGCCCGCTCGAGCCGCATTCCCCGACCGATTTCGAAAAGCTACTGACCCCGAAACTTCACCCCGCCGAGTAAATATGGATTTATCTCCCCCTGACCCTGCTCCGAGGAATTTATGCGCCGCCATGGAAGTTGGAGTCGCAGGGGAATTCATTAGGTCGCCATGTCACCGGCGTCGCCTCTCTGAAGTGGCTTTTAGGAAAATTGACGGGAGAATTAGAAAGGGAAATTTTTTTATTCAGTGTGCGAGGAGTTGGCATATAATTTTTATATAAATATTCAAAGGCAGATGGAAATCTACGCGCACTGATTTAATGTTCAGGAGAGCGGCGAAGCTTGAAGTGACATTTTATCGCGAATCGAGCGTGATGGACGAGCATCCCTCGTGCTCTCTAGCTAGATAAACGGTCCCTAGTCTGCTGCTATTTATAGGCAATTTTCAATTCCCCTGATAAGCTATTGTCACGGTTTCCCGCGTGACTCGCCTCTTACGTCGGAGCGAGCGAGCGGAAGTTCTGTATCGAGGTGAAAGTCCGCTAATGAATTCGCCGGAACCGCGCGGCTTGTACTTGGCTCACCGTTGTTTCCGCGTTTTGCGCCCTGAAAAGCTACTCGGGTGCTTTTCCTCCAACAGAAGATCGCTTGTCGAATTTCGAATGGAGTTGAGGGCTGAGTGTCGTCGATACTTATATCCAACGTGAGCAGCTGTAGCGTGGAGGACAGGGCTTGCTTTAACGTTGTCCGGTCGACATTGTTATTCCTGACACGCTCTTAAACAATGCTTGCGATTTCCGCGCGCTGCTTCGTTAGAATCATTTAGGCTGTGTTGCCGGACGCTTCGATGTGTCATGTCTTGGCCTCTTATCGTGGCCTGCGGTGACTGCAACTGTAATTATTAAATTGCTCCGAAATTTATGCTCGTAGTAGGAAACATAAGACAGGCATCTCTCCACATAGGCGAAGGTTGCCTATGTTGGACCACTTTTTTATTTTTCTCTCCTACACGGACATAACACATTGAAGAAAGCAAACAGAAACGGGAGAAAGATCTACATTTTATGTAGATTTTATCATGTATTTAGTGTGTTGATAAAATATGTGATTAAAATAATATCTCAAAAAAACTAAACTAATGACTTCGGTCCATTCCAGGCAACCGGTTTCGTAATTTGGACCACCGGTTTCCTACTTTGGACCGTTCCTAAAAATCAATGAATTTAAATATACAATCTAAAAAACACTGATCAGGGCATTGAAAAAAATAGAAACAGGAAGCAACAAGCATCTTACGGTGCACGTAGTGCAATAGTACGTTGTTTTGATGTTTTTTTTATATTTGTCCCCGCATAACTCCCCAGGATATGGGCCGATTTTGATGATCCTTTTTTTATTCGAAAGAGGGCGATGCCCCGGTTATCCCATCTTACACTGCATCAACATTGGCGCAATATTTTGCCAGTTCTGGTTAATAATAAAGACTATTGTCACCTAATTATTATTATTTTATGTACGTACGCACATATCTCCTCACCATGTTGTGTCAATATATATAAAACTAAAAAGTTTAAAATAAAACAATTAAAATCGACTTCAAAAAAATAAAATTGCACTAAAAAGTAAAGAATAATTTTTTCCCTTATTTAATCTACGGTACTCTCATATTTTTTAAGTCGGTGCCTCATCATTTACACTGTGTAAATCTGGCGCCGACTTAAAAAAAATGAGAGTCGTAGATTAAATAAGGAAAAAAATTATTTTTTACTTTTTAGTGCAATTTTATTTTTTTGAAGTCGGTTTTATTTGTTTTTTAAATTTTTTTAGTGTGATTTTAACTATTCGCTACCATAACATAACATTGTATCCTAAAATGGACCGGTCCAATTCAAGCAACTAGTGATGGTCCAATATTAGGCAACTTGTTGGTTACATCAAGAAGGTATGTTTTCATTGGTATACTTATAAGAATATGGGAAAGTAAGGACATGAAGTTGTAGCTAAGACAGCACACTTTACACTAGTATCGTTTAAAATTATAGGGTAAAGGACCCAATTACTGCCACCTACCCAATTACTGTCACCCTAAGCTATTTTAGGTAAAATAACGAATAAATCTTATAAAATGATACATAAAAAAAATTTAGCAATCAATTCAAACTGTTATTTATACGATACAAAATACAGTACTTAATTTTTTCTTCGTTAATTTGAATAAAACGATAAAAAATTTTAAGCGGATATTAGGAGAATGGAAACGATGACTTTCTTACTAGCGAAAGAGGAAACAAGGCGTTAAAGAAAATGCTGTAATTGTAATATTTAAGCTATTAACATAACAAAATATAATATTTTAAATAATATAAGCATCGTGGAAAGTAATAAAGACCCGAATTCAACGATTCATTAAGTCTTTTTACTTATTAATTGGGTGACAGTGATTGGTACAAGCGTTTCAAGAATTTTGGTATTACTGTCATAGCAGTAGTTGCTCATGTACATGACGCGACATAACCTTAAAATGACAGATAAACAGTATTAGGCTAGCTGGCAGTAATTGGGGTGTCAGTAATTCAGTCAAATACATTTGAAGGGTGTCAGTAATAGATCACGTAATATATTTTTGAAATTCATGAATTTATACATAAAAATCGAAGTTTTAAGATCCACCAATTTTTTTTCATCGAGTAAACATATTAAACAATAATAAATAACAAGAACAACATATACTTTTAGTCTATAAGTACAAAACTATAAGATAATGTCAGCGTGAACGCTTAATGTGTCAGTAATTGGGTCATTTACCCTAGTACTTACAAGTTGTAGAAAGAAATTCACTTGAAATAGCATAAAAAATAATGATCGCGCACCACGTGTTTCTATATTTCGACGACGGTGAACGACAAACTAATGAATAACCGTATCGCTGTTCTCGCAAGTTCCATCTCCATTTCCTAAATCAATGTAGCCAAAAAAGCCGCTGCAAATATATTTGTTTATCGAAATATACAAATGGTCCAATCTAGGAGCCGGTCCAATATAGGCAACTCTCCCCTACTTCACGCATCTTCAAAACTAAGTAGCTCCTCCGTTTAAAGAAAATTAACAGGGGAAGCAGTGGTAAAAGTGGATTGCACTTTCTGCAACTTGGAGCTGGCCTTCTTTCTACTCTCCAGAGAAGTTTTCAGTGATGAAAAGTAACAGGGTCCTTTCGCTGCACTCGCAGGAATTGAAGCCTCGCCCAGCAGACTAATAGTCTCGTGTCAATTATTTCGTTAGCCTCTCTCTACTTTGATTAGATCTCGTTAAGACCGTCGCCGCGTATTCCACTTTCCACGATCGCCGTCCCATCCCGTTTCCCTTTTGCCCGCATATTTCTTCTCAATTGCCGCGCGCTACTTAATCGTAGAAAAGCGAGCGTCGCCGACGTGCTCTCCTGTCGCGAGCCCGCCGCGAATATCAAGCTTCAATTAATCGCCGCCGTTTCCAATGCCAGCGAAATGGCCGCGCAAGGGGAAAAAGAGGAAGACTCTGAAAGCAGCAGAGAACGGCGTTCTCCTGATTTAGCTGACACAATTTTTCTGGACGGTCGTCGCGACGCTGCGCGGCGTTTCCCTTTTCGTACGCGGAGGGAACGCGAAGATCTCGCGCGCCTCGAGGAGAGTATGGTTCAAATGTCACTCTGCTTTATTTTCGTTTATATATAGAAACCAGAGAGTTCAGCCGGTGTCACTTACCTCTGGCTGGCCACCGCGACACTTGGTCTCAATGATTTCCGAAAAACAAGGGCCACGTCCCTTGGAAGCTTGAGCACATTTGGTACACGTGACTCAGGCTTTTCAGAAATCGAGGCGGTAGAATGACACTGTGATTGTCACGCGCACTAAGTTCCACCGAATTTTGTCTTTCATTTGTAGGGTAAGGGGAAAACGGTGAATTTCCATTTTTCGTGACTTCGCGATTTACAGCATATTTTGTTGGTGACAACTGAGACAAAGCGTTATAAAGTTCAAACGCCCCCGTAAGATAACGTTAAGGTTTTGATATACTGGTTAAAAACAGGCAATGTCCACTCCGCACTTGAACAAAACACTTAAATTTCTCGATAAAGCCTTTTCCCCTTACCTATGCGTTTGGACGAAGGCATTGTAAGCGCGCTTGAACATATAACCGGAAGATTGTCTTAATGTCGGTATTTAAACCGTGTCGCGGTGGCAGTGTCTCTCTATTTTAGGCTCGTCTCCCCTCGATTTACCGTTCATTTCGTAACTCAATATACTTTGCGAGCTCTCAACCACGACGTTAGGGTAGAGTTACCTAGCGAACACTTTTCTGTGGGTATCATCTCTCCATCCTAACACTCTACGGAAATATTCCAAGCTCTACCTGTCCTACGAGTCTTACCAAAGCACCTAACCAACGTTGCCAATAATTCAAAGTGCCATTAAATCAATGATTTTTAATAGTAACACAAGCTCACACCTCTTTCTCTTTCTTTACCATTCTTACAGCTCGATTGGTTATTTTTTAAACCAATATCGTCCACAATATACGAAACGACAGACGGAAAGGCAACGGTCGTTTCGTAGGCTGAAAGGAACACTTTGAACACTTCCTCGCGTAGTTTTCCGTCCGCCCAGCTGCGCCCTTAGAATGGGGCTTGAACGCAAGCGCGCCATACTGCATTTGAATTCATAGCTGCGCTTTCTGCATTCCCAGACGGCGGCTCTTGTTTCACGCTAGTCATGCGTGCGCGTATGGACTTTATTTATGTGGTTCGAGAACTTTTTCGGGCGAGCGGGATGCATTCGTTTCGGGCAAAGCGTGCGAGAAAGATGCCTCGGCGCGAAGAATTTTTACGAGTCGACGCTCCACGCTCGCCTCTAAAAAGATTGACCCTTTAGAGCCAGCTTTCGGTGAACCTTGATCTCCTGCGAATATAAAATTCAACGATACCCGACTGCGATCACCTTCGAGCCAATTAGCCCTATCACAGTTGCTCCGCCGTCTTTCTATTTCGGTACACGGGGAAAGGACTCTCCGTGATTCATGGGCCCGGTAATTGAAACCGACGGGGCCCACCCTGCGTTGCTTAGGGAAGGAAGGGTTTGTCGCGGAAGAGGTTTCCCCGTTTACATCGTCGGTTTGGGGAATGTCAAGTCTGGCGTTAACGATCCTCGTGTCAGCGTGCGTGTTCCTTGGCAACTGGAAACGGCCGCGAACAAATATTTAAATTTCATTAAAGGGTACGTGGTGGTTTTATATATAGGAGAATGGAAGCTAGAGGACTTTGAACGAGTAGAATGCAGTTTTCGTTAATTTAGGGATCCTCCTTGAATTGCACAAGGATTATTCGAGGCAGTGGAAGCTTTAAGTAATATTTCTTTAACCTAATTTTCAATATCAATTGCCTAAAAAACGATGTTTTATTGTACACACGAAACGGAGTTAAATGAATTCTATAAACCTTTAAATGAATTTTTATACTGTGGGAGGGAGAGCGTAAGAAATATGCAAAATTACCCTTACGTAATTTAACAATGGCCCCTTAACCTTGGACCAGAGTATCGATGGTTCGTTAAAACCAAGTATCATTGATTCTGAAGCAAGCTGCAAGACCCACCCTTTCCAGAAACTCCCCCCAGTCACGATCCGCGTATCGGAGCTTCTCGAACGTGTATGTAAACACAAAACGACTGCGTTAAACGACGGGAATCTCGCGAAGCACTAGCAGCGACTATTACGCGAACCATAAAGGCGCTTACGGATTGACGGCGCGTAAAAGAGCGAGCATTTGGAGAGGCGACGAGAACGAGGGTTATTAACCCTTCGAACTCCTCTGAGGATACTTTGCCGCTCTTCTGAACGTGAAATCGGAAATGCAAGCCTCTCTGCCTACGCCCTGCTCTCTGTGCAAGCGTCGCGCGTGCCAGACACGTGTTCGAGCCAGAAACCATAGTAATTTTCTACCCCTCCGCAGCTGATGCCACCAATTCCTCGCACGCGTTCGTTCCTTTCCTTATTACCATTTTTTACATTCCCTCCGGCATTGAAGCTTCCATTGTTTGCGCCGTGGGGCTCGTTTTATGCAAATGATGGAAACACTGCTAAAGTGGGAGTACACGTTTGGATAGAGAAATGAAGAGTCCTTGTAGAAAACACTGTAAGTGCCAAAATTTAAAAAAAATTATAATACTATATTAATACTATAGTACCTATAAAATTTGATTCCTGACACTTTCAGTGTTTTCTACAAGGACTCTTCAAATATGGGCAGTTGGAGGTTAGGCAAAAATTTCAAGTTCCTCTAGCATAGGACAATAAGGTAAATCCGGGAGACGCGGTCGGGCCGGAGAGTTGCTCGAGTCGCTATATTTCAGAGTCTATACGTAGAAACGCGTTAAATTGCAGACCAATTACTTCTCTAGAAGCCAAACAATTGAATGAATAACGTCACTTCGGTTCCTTCTGTGTTTCTCTAGATTTACAGGCTATAAAAGGTAAACTGAGGTTACATTTAACCTCTTTTGTCAAACAACGGTGTACAGAATCGTATTTAAAATATACATCTAAGTTTATTTTTATTTAATGTTTGCCAATAATAAGATAGTAGAGATATTGAGGGACAATGCAGCCTCTTCCTCTCAAAACTAACGAGAAGACCATCTCTCGCTGCAGAAGGGAGAGGTGGTCGAGTTATGATTTTTTTATTATTTTTATTTCTATTTTTATTTTTTATCATTATTTTATTATTATTATTGTTTATTTATTTTATTTATTCACTTTTGTATTCATTTGCCTTACTAATCGCCGGTAGGTAGTTCGCTTTACTTGTTTAGCGTAAACAAATGAAATATCAATGAATCTGTAGTTGTTTTCACTCATAAATAATTTTGCTTTCTTCTTTGTTAATTTTCCATGAATAATTATGCGAGTGGTCTCTGCCAACGACGAAAACCATTTCTCCCGGCACCTCGGGCGAGGTGGTCAGATGTCATGACTTCAGTTTTCAACCCGATTTACAGTAAATATTGTCTTAAAGCAAATATCGACCAGGTTTTCTGAATCAGCATAAAATTCTGAACATATTAGGTTTGTTCTGATAAAATAAATAATATTTTTATCAGTTTTAACACGTTGACTGCCATGGGGGTCACCGGTGACCGGCACTCGACTTGGCTACAGCGCCGTGGGGGCCACCGGTGACTGGCGACGCAGCAAATAATAAAAGTACATAATTAGAGTAAATGTGGATACTGATAAATTTTTCAATAATACCATTGTTACTATAATGGTTTGAAGAAATTAATGCAATATAGAACATATAAAAATAATTTTATTACTACATGAAAAATATATATATTATCAGTGCATATTACGATGGGTCAGATTTAAATATTTTTGAGGGTCTTTGTAAAACTGCACCGTCAGATGATGTACTTGATGAATAATCTTCATTTGAAGCCATATTTTTAAGGGCTAATTAAAAAATTGAATGAAAGATATAAAATGCAAAGACGTATGTAGAGTGAAAAAATATAACAAACGCACTTACTTGTTTGTAGGACGCACTGAATAATTAATGAGAGTAGCCGGTTAGCAACCGAAGCACGACTGTTTGAATAAAGGACAATCGTAAAAATTGTCTACAGCGCCGTGGGGGTCACCGGTGACCCCAGCACGAAAAATGCTTCAAGCATGATTTTAATAACTCACTTTATTTGCTGCAAATAATATTTCAACATAATATGCATCGCATAATGAAAAATTCACGTTGGCGCCTTGGGCAAACCATGGAAAATGCGCCTGGCAGTCAACGTGTTAATAGCCATTTTATATTAGGTCGACCGCGTCTCCCGGATTTACCCTACAGAGTCTAGGGGATGTTTGATAGTATTTCATCCAGACTTCGACAGCAGGTGTCTCAGTAGCTGTAGCATCTCGATCTTAATTGCTCGCACTTTCCTCAGAATGCAATTCTATGAAAGACGTATAGAAACCTGAATTTCGAGGGACTCCAGTCGCGTGTTGGCGCGAGGAATGGCCCCGAGGGTCGGCGAAAAGGGGAGTGCAAGGAGCGCGGAGGAAGCGGCTGCTTTCGTGGTTTTTTGAGTGCTCCCAAAATATCCTCTTGCCCTCGCCCCGTGGAAAGATGAAGAGGGAGGAAAGCGAGGGAGAGAGAGTGTGTTAGAGTCGTGGAAGAGAGAGATGAGATGGGAATGCCAGTCTTCGGTAACTAGTCATCCTAGCAACGTGCCTTCGCGAGTTCTTGCCAGTGCCAAAGGTCGCTGGAGAGCAAGAAAACTTTTATCTTGGTGGATCGAAGCTGGCGCGTGCTCCTCGCCGCGCGTCGCTCTTAGGAAAACCTGGAGAACCGTATTTCAATACCTTCCCATCGAATTAGTGCGCTCCTTTTAATTCGCGTGCACAGACGTTTGATTATAAATTCACGAATCATAATCCATAACAAACAGTGGTTTGAAAGAAGCTGCGACTCATCGAAGCGTTCTCGTGGTAGTCGTACCGGTCCGTGTTTGACACAAACGTTGGGTGATAAATGAGCGATTTCTCGGGGATCGAAGCCTGATACAAGCTCGGATCGATATCCGGGATAGAAAGGCGAGTAATCCAGCTCCGATATCACCCTAGACGCGACACTCCGAGACGAACGATCGACAGCGCAGCCGATGAGCATCGGGCACGAGCCCAAGGTGTTTGGAGGATGCCTCTGAAAATCGAGAGTGGCACCTACACGGTGAACCCTGTGGCCAAAAAGAATGCCTCCAAGTTCCTTCTCTGGAAGCACTGGCGTAGGAGGTGCGACAGCTATTTCTCTGGATACCACGGTGATTCCGGAGCATGGTTTTTCTCCCTGATTTCTTGCGCATAGTTTCTCCTCCTCGGTCGAGCCTGGACTCCATAGCTGTCGTTTTCACAGAGCCGCGCGCGCGTGCATCTGTTTCTACAACTCAATTTAGAGAGCAAGTTGCCGCGGATCCGCAACGAGCCGTTTTATTTATCCAACAACGGTTTCACCGTTTCCATTCAGCGTTCCCCGAGTGCATCGCGCGAAGCTTGTACGCGGTGTTCGTTACCTCGCGGTTGATCAAGCGTGATTACTATTCGGAGACTAGCCGTGGTGGATTCGAGCGGCGCTCTGACATTTTCTACACAGCCATCTGGCATTCATTCCCACGCGTGTTTATTCCGTTTCCATTCATCATCGACGCATTCACGATCAAGCATGATTCGATCACCTTGCACTGTCCTCGCGTACATAACTCCGCTTCGCTGCACGGCACACTTCAACGACCCTGTTAATCTGCAACCCTCGCGATTAGAGGAGCCTGCACTCCATCGACCGCACCATGCACCGTGGAAAATCACTCGACCACTTCCAAACAGTTTCTATACGTATCTAAAAACAACTGAATGCGAGTATGTTACCAAGTGTGCAACTAACAATCCAACTTTACAGGTGCGAATCCACGACGAGGCAAGAATATCCTGCCACACACGAGACTTTAATCTCACGGGACAATTATTTCATTATTTTTTAATTATTTTGTCACTAGGTTCATGATATATTTTCACAAACCTCATTTCTCGCGGCTATTTCCATTATTTGCATTTAGTTGTCGCTGAGATTTTTGTCTGATGATAGAAAAGTCTCGTGTTAAATCTCCTCGTGGATTCGCACCTTAATCGTGGATAATTAATCGGATGTTCCGTTACGTGTGATGTAACCACTGTGTGGCTCGTGTAACAAATGCGTGGAAAATGTGTAAATTGTCCGAACGTGTTGTACATATCCAAATTAATTGGCGTAATACTCTGTAGCTGATTAATACGAATTGGAAGGGATCGAATTAACCTCGCCGTCCTCACAGTGCATGCGATTCTTCAGAGTGAATTGCACCCGACCGACGCACCAGCTTGCACTTGCCTTGTGATTATGCATAGCCTCGGCGATTCGCGCGAAATCGCCGCGAGCCGCTCCCACGATTAGCGTGGAATTAGTGTCAGGTCAATTGGACCGAAATAATTCGCGAATAGCGATGCAACTTGGATCGTTTTGAGGAATCTCAAGTTCTCGCTGTCCGAAGGCTTTGGCCCAGATTTTTGTAGATTAAATCATTTTTACCGATTCTGTTTGCGTCGCTATTTGCGGGCACGACGAGGAGCGTTGTAGAAAAGTAGGTGTTAAGCCGGGGACCCACCTGGAAGCTAAGCTAACTGTGGAAGCTAAGCTCTGCTGTCTCTCACTGTGCTATAAAATATAAAAAAAACATAGCACAGTTTAGCTCAGCTTTTGTTGGAAACGGTTCTATTCCTGTAATTGAAGCTAATTTTTTAAAAATTAGTTTAGCTTTCAGGTGGATCACCGGCTTTATGGTGAGAGAGGAAAACGTGGAGGCTCGTGCTGTGTACCAAACAGAGGCGTCGATTTATTACGTCCGTCTCATCTGCGTTCTGCTACCGGTCGATTCGTAAAATTAGATCCGCGGAATGAATTTAACCAATGCCCGGATTGTGCACAAAATTACAAAATGTTTCATTAAGTACCTCGATAATCCTTTTGTACAATGTTCCACGTAGCTAAACGAACGATAATCTCTTATAAAAATCGATCGAGTATCGTAAAAGCAATATTTTGAATAATCTCTATCGAATGTCGAAGATCCAAGCACGCTAACTTAAATTTCATTTATATCGGTATTACCAGAAAATAGCTTATCACATTACAGCTAATTAAAGAGTAACGCGAAGATTACCGATGAGATTGATTTCCCGCAAACACAGCACCAGCTTCCACTTACTGCCCACGATGCTCTCGAGCTGTTCGACCAGCAAAGAATTCCCGTCGTTAACCAGAAACAATACAGCTGGAATATCTCGAGCACGATGCTAATTCGTTCCGCTTTCACGTGACCGTTGATTGCATCGGTGGTTTGCATACCGTCCAACATTTTCCCGGTCGAGGGTACAGAAAATTACTGTTCGATAACAGGCCGCGATCTTTCTTTGAATTCGAACGCGAAGTCGGTACACTTTCCTCGTCCAGCAATTGCCATTGGATCAAAACACATACCTTGAGAGCATCGGAGCATTGCAGGGAGACGTACGATACAGCTGCATCCCAAGAACGATGGACTGTGACTGTGTACAGAGTCCACCATTCTTGGATAAGAATGCAACATTGTGAGCGAGGGAATGAATAGAGGAAAAGCGCGGGACAAAAGAGAAACGAAAATCAACAGTGTGCACGAGGATCACGGGAACGAGGATCGTCGACGGGCTAGTGGACAAACGCGCGTCGGAGGCGAGGTAGCGGGCCTTGAGGACGTAGGCGACGCCTGCGTCGCGACGCTGACGCCGTCGGTCCCAGGTGCCGGCGGCATCAGGTCGAATCGCCGCCCCAGGCCGCTCTCCCTCGCGGTGCAGCCTCTTAATTACCGTCGCCTCGACCCGGACCCGAAAATCTCGATCGACGTCGTCGCCAGCCGCCATCCTAAAATGACTAGCCAGGAGAGCATCGGCAACTGCAGCCTGGACGTCGACCAGTCCGCGTCCGACCGATCAGGTTGGCTATCTCGATGTCTAGCGTCTTGCAGGGGATCTGAGTCTAGCCTGGATTCTTCTCACCACGCTATACACTGTCTACTTTAAGAAACTAGGGAACGTGGCGGGAAACACTAGAGCTTTGTTGGCTGCGATAATTCTGATAGTTTTAATGATATTATTTTGTTATTAAATCCAACACTGGACATGCGTGGGTATCTTAGCAGCCAGCAAAGGGTTATAGTGGGTTGAAGCGGAGGATTAAAGAGTTTTACGAGTAACCAGTGGAATTCTAGGGGTCGTCGTCGAGCGACCTTGCACTTGATGCGACGAAGGCCGCGGAGAACGACGCGAGAGGCGGCTCCCGCGCCGAATTTTAGCTCCGAGACGATCTTGGAACGTTCAAGATCACCGATCCCTCCGCCTTCCCGTGGATAGTTACTTTTTGCTCGGTGCCGCGGTCCGCGCCGATCGAATTTAGATCGCGGACCGAGAGTGCAGTAAGCGCAGAGCAGGGCCTTCTTTCTATCGCCAGTGCCAAGAAGACGAGGAGGCGCGGAGAAGCGGTCGTCTCTTTCGCGCCTCTGCCTCGGCCAGCCTCTTGCCATTCCAGGGTTATTCCTGTGTCGCGTTTCGAGCGGGCACGGTTTCGATCTTTCGGCCGTCTCCTCGCGTATCCCTAGCTTGATCGTGCATCCCAGCGAAGCATTCACGAGTGCGCAAAGTGTAAATGGTACGAGGGGTTCGGGGCATCGTTGCGTCCCTTCACGGTTCGGGGAGAGTTAGCGGGCGTCGTAGGGCAGTAGGCTAACGTCCTAGCGAAACTCGCGGGTCCAACCGAGGACTGTTGCTTTGCAGAGACCACCGTAGACTCCGTGTCCAAGAAGACCTTGCACAGCCTGAACTTGTCGTGCAACGGTGGCTCAGTGTCGAGCTCGGGGAAGCTGGCAAACGGTAGCAGCGAGACGCTGCAAAAGTCCCAGCTGACGCCGGATGAGAAGTTGAACGTCAGCAATGGTCATCGAGGCAGCGCCGAGCCGGAGCAGCTGACAGTGAAGAAACCGAGTTACTTGGGCCTGGCCTGTAGCATCAGTGGCTACTCGGGGCTGAACAGATACGACAGCAAGCTGAGGGAAGGCTTCCGGTCTAGGGACAGCAGCCCTGGGACAAGACTGATTACGAGGGACACCAGCCCGGCTGGTTTCAGGTAGAAATCTCTCTTATAACGCTCTTACTCCTGCGACTCCTTTTGTACCTTTGTGAAGCATGAAACTGACGTTGTTGCTGATAACAAAGCTGTTTCGTTCCACTGGGTTATATCGTTGAAACGTTGCAGATCAAACGAGAGTCTCAACGTGCCAGCGCACCCCTACCCGCCTAAGAGTCAGTCGATCTCCCCGTTAGCGATGGATAGGCAGAACGGTTTCTCGAACGGTCTGAAGGAGGACTGCAAAGTGGAGGCTTACAGGGAGTCGAGGAGCTCCATCAGTATATGCCAGGGTTACTCGGAAGTCGACAAGGGCGTGATGCACTCGACGTTCCCCGACCTTAGTCCCATTCGATCCAGCACCCCGGGGAAACTTAGCCCTGGAATGATGTCCTGTAGTCAGCAGAACAAGTCCTTCGCGTCCCATTTCTCAGGATCGTCTCCAAAGCCAACTAACGCTAATCGTAAGTGAAGCATCTACTGTTCTACCGCGGCTTCCCATCGGGCGAATACACTTGTCCCATCGATTGTTCGCAGTCTCGAATACATCCTTCAGCGACACGAGTATATTAAACGGGTCTTCGGCGGAGGTAGAGAGCCGGACGTTGAATATTTCCTCGAGCAGCGAGAAATCCTTCATTCAGCAACGAGTGGAACGTCTGTACGGCCCCGGGGCCCTAGCCCAGGGCTTCTTCTTCAAGCGCAGCACCAGCAGACTGAACGCCAGCGAGAGCAGTTTCAACAAGTCCAGCAACAACAACGACGTCTCTGCTGACAACGCGAACGCGGAGGAGTCCCTGAAGAATCTGCCTGTGCTGAGACACCTGAGACCAGAGTTTCGGGCTCAGCTTCCGGTGGTCAGCCCCAGGAGACCCACGGATGGCTCGGAACAGATTCTAAAGCCCCTGCAGAGGTGAGCCGTTCGAAACCCCGTGGCTTGTCTCTTATAAACCGATACTAGAGGTGGAATCTACTGTTTTCTGATCGCCAGGGTAACACCGGTGTCGCGGAAGACCGAGCAGAAACCAAAAATACAAGGTCCTTCGAGTTTAGAGGGAAAGATCGTGGAGGGCAAGGTGCAGAAGCTGAATTCCAGCACGGCTAGCATCCCAGACCAGCAGCCCGCTGCGCCGAAGGTGGTCTTACCTGTCCTAGAACCCAGCGCCAGCTCGACGAACGTGGCCAAGCTGGCTCTGGAAGCCGAGAAAGCGGCCGAGGAGAAAGACGGACATTACTTCGTGAAGGTACGTACCAGGAAGAGGTGGCAACCGAGGCAGTTCCTTAACGCTCGTTCGGAAATGGTTTCAGTTGCTGAAACAGGAGACGGGCAGGCTGTTGACGTTGGCCGCGTCGGCGGAAGCGGAGCTGGTTAGCGATACTGTTGCGCTTCCGGAAGAAGCAGCCGGCAAGCTGCGCTCGGCTGCCGGCAAGGCCAGGCTGTTGGCTTCGCAGAAGATGCAGCAGTTCGAGGGATTGTGTCAGAAGAACATCGTAAGATACATTTACACTCCACTTGCAATAAAATGTATTTTCTCGTGGACATTCGTTATCCCTTTTCGCTACTTTGTCTTCTTTTATTTCAGAACCAAGTGCCCGGCGAGGAGTTTCCGACGACGAACGAGGACCTGGCCGGTTTCTGGGACATGGTGATGCTGCAGGTGGTCCAAGTAAACGACCTCTTCGATCAGATAGAAAAGCTACGAAATTCCCAGTGGCAAGAGGTATGTTCTATTTCCCTTCACCCCCAAACACCCCCTTCCCCGAAGCGTACCCAAAGAAAGTTTCCCTCGAGGAGGAGTTTCCACGACATGAAGCCGCTTCAGAAACCTTCCTGCACGCCTTTCCTTAACGACAATCGCGCAAGACTCCATACTGAGACGTTCAACGAGCCGGAAATGTTTCTCTCTTCCAAGACAAGTTCCTCGCGTGCAACCGAAAGGTTTCCTCTCGAAATGCGCCTCTGCGACGATGCGTTTCGCGGCTTGACTAACTTGCAGGACCTCGAGGACAACGAGGCATCGTGCGACGGCGAAACTCGCGATCTGGGATGCGAAGGCAGCGATCCCTTTCCTTCCGAGAGCGTTAACGAGATAGAACCCCTGGGAAATAACGTTCCGCCTGGTAATCCGTGCACTCAGTATGTCGTCAATTACGTGGATGTTCTGCAACCCTCCTTTCGCCTCGAAAAACTGGGGCGCAGGTCTTACAGCTTATTCTCTCGGGAAGATGTTTTTGAGCACGGTATCGGCAGACATCGCTCGAGAGAAAAGTCGAAGTTGGAGGTGATATTTAAGAAGAAGACTGAGGAAGCAGGAGGGAGAAACGTGACGGTGGATTCTTTTAGTAATAGATCACAGAAGACAGGGAATAATATTTCGGAGCTTTCTGCAACAAGGAAAAGTAGTAAGGATTGCGTTAACCGTACACTTTCGCCGATTAAAAAGAAGTGGACTGGCGAAAGAAAGAGGGAGATCGTTCGAGGGAAGGCTAAGTCTTGTAGTCCAATTGGAAGAACTATTAAAAACGAAGTAAAAGATCGTCGAAGAACCAGATCGCGTACTCCAGTAAGCAGGCTCCAGAAAGTGAACCCATTCAAGTCGAATGCTGGCGATCAGTACAAATCTCGCACTCCGAGGCTAGTTTCTTCTCGAAAAATGGACGAGGGAAAAGCTCCTCGCCCGCGAAAAAGTAGCAAGCTTCCCTTCAAATATGTCTCTCCGCCGCGTCCGGTTGCGTGTAACGAAACGAAGAAACGGAACGCTAAGAAGCTCGGTTGCAGCGTCACCTTTTTGGACAATGTGAAGGAAACGACACTATCGAGTAAAGGAATATCGTCAGGCGATTGCAACGCTGAGAAAACACAAAAATTCGTTAACGTATTCCATGGAAATTCGAAAAGGAAGACATGGATGTTGAACCAATCGATAGACAAGGAATCCTTACCTCCTTCCAATCAAACTAATTTCCAGGCACCTAGGATCAAAGAGAACCGCGAGAAGAATGCTTCGAAAGCGAATGCTAAAGATGTTGGTGGAGGTAATCTCTCCGTTTTGAGCGAGGCGTGGTCGAATCTCGATTCTTTCAACAATAAACGCAAGTTCCACGGAAGGCTCGAAGGTTCAGTAGAAAATTGCACCACTAATAGAACATGGACGAAGAAGAAACAGGAGCAGACGAAAGATCCGCCGAAGAAGATCGAGCAGGAATCGAATGATTCGTTAGAAATATCAGATAGCATTTGTTGGAGACTGAGCGACTCGAAACCTTTCATTCCGATCTCCCAAGAAGCTCTGCGCCAATTGAGGCTAGTGTACAACACCCAGAACAAGGTTAATTTATCTGCACTCCTGAATAAATCAGAGAAACTGGAACGAATGAGGCTTTACGATAAAAAGAGGAAGCGAATTTCGAAGAATCGCGACGACGAGCCTCCGAGGAAACTCATTTCTCGTGGGACCACGCCGAACATCTCAGAGGACAATTTAGCGAATTCAGTAGGCATTCGAGGTATAAAGTCTTTAAATTTCTACGACTCTAATATCACTAGCGGCATCACGAGTTTCGTGAACGACAGGCACGACATTTCGGTCGAGTGTTTAATCACTCCTCGCGTAATGAACTCGCAGAACAAATCGACTCTGGTCCTGAATAACATGGCGAGCAGTGTCACGAAGTGGCCCGAAAGGAATGTAGAGATAGAGGAGCTTCTGTCCAGCCTGATATCCTCCTTGACCCCTGAGATCGTGTCCCGAGTGCCCAACAGCAGTAGCACCAAATTAAAGAATCGCGTGAGCATCAAGAAACTGAGTTACGGTCTAATCGCGGAAAGCTTCGCGACTTCCGATGCTAACGGGAATCTCGTCGTGAACATTTCGCAGCACGTGCATTCAGATTTCACTGTGGGACCGCTGCGCGATCGTAAAAGTGGTAAGAGCGGCAAGTCTGTCAATTTCGACAAGTATTTGCCGTGGAAGACGGAGTTGAACGTGGCTCGTTGCCTGGAGAACACGAAGCACGCGCAACTTTACCCAGGACATAGCAAAGCTCGCTCGAATCCCTTTGATAGTAAGCGTCTCCCCGTCCGAGTGAAGCATGCCTGCGCGTTTGTGAGATCGAACCGCACCCTTTGTCGCTTATCGTTATATTTGTACGTGTACGGTATCCTGAGTCTCGTTCTTATATTCCTGAAAATCGGCTCGTGCAGCCACTGCTTCCTGGACCCTAGGGTCTTGTACAAATCGTTTTAAACTTCCAACGACTACAATCGAATGTAATTGCGTTTGTGGAATAAAAGTCACCACGGAGCACTCTCCAACCTCCATTATTGCGTTTCATTCTTGGCAAAGTGTATACCAAGATCAAAAAGCCCATCGATATCAAAAGTACCATCCGAGTTCGAGGAAGATTACCCTATCATAAAGTACGTTTTCCTTATTAATTACCTAATAGCTTCCACTCCTCAGCCTCCTCCACTTTTTGCTTTGTAATAGTGATTGTCAAAGCTTTCACAATGATAAGATTGCATTACGAATACTAACTGACCTTCAGAGGAAGCTTCAGAAACCAATTGTTACCAATCGCTGGATCTGGGACCCTCGAAGCGTCCGCCCACTTGTTGTGTTCTCACTCCTTGACGGGTCAAGTATACGTTTTTCCCTTGTTTTTTAGACCGTACCAGAGAAGAAGCCAGTGGTCGCCGGTCCACAGAACGGGAACGCGGCGAAGCGTCGCGTCACGCCGATTCACAAGCCGAAATCCGCGGCTACCAGCGAGGCGAGCAAGAAGGCGAGAGAGGCGAGGGAGCAGGCTCGGAGGCAGCTGATAGAGGAGCGAAGGCGCGCGATGCGCTCCAACGCGCAAAATTCCGAGAATACCGTCAAGATCTTTGCCCCCGGCACGTAACAATAAAAAAGAAAAGAAAAACAAGGAAGAGGCCGGTGAATCTTGAGCAATTTGTTTGAGCGTTGACGCGGCGACGCTCCGCTTCGAGCCAGATCAAAGCGCGGTATTTTTTAACGCATTTCCTCGAGCGCTCGAATTTTCGCGCACGTCTGACTCATGATTTCGCGGCGCTTTTTCAAGGCATGCTCGTCGAGCGACATTCGCCGGAATTATCGTTGCAGTTTACCTGTTTCGTCAGAATGTTACGCAGCGAATGAGCTCGCTTTATATCGCCGGTATTATCGAGCGTGTTTGCCTACAACGGGACACCGCGACGCGGTGGTTCAGTTATATATATTTGATATTGGAGTCAGACTTTTACGCATCGACTTGACGATTTTTCAAGGTCGTGAAACGATTTATATTTTATTACGATGTTTCTCGCCACACCTTCGTTCCCCTTCGTTTAACACGCTGTGATGTTTCGCGCTACTCTTGTTACGTTTTATATCAATGTACGCTGCCGTTTGATTCGATGCACATTCTACGAACGGAGCGGCGCGCGGTGACGTCGAACACTTTTGTCCTTCTGTTTCGCGTTCCAAGTAGCCGTTCGATGAACGGATGGAGAAGAACCGAAGCCGTCGAAGAGACCGCTAAGCTTCCATTCGTAATGGGGAAATGGCACTTTTTTTTAGAAAAGAAGATCGGAGGAAAACATTACTTGCGTGGGGCTATCGGATCATACTTCTATATCGCGTTTCTAGTAACTTATATTTATACGAGTCGCGTGGAGAACGGTGGACGATCGCTGGTGAACGTCAACAATCGACAGAATGGGAAAGAGGGTCTATAATCGCGAATGTTAGTCTTGTCTTAGATATCCAATATACCTGGATCAAAGATCGAACTTCCATCCGCGTGGTTTCCCTTCGATTCGACATTTCCCTCGATCGAACAAGAGTTTTTTTGCGTAGCTTACGTTAGCATACATATTCACAATCGTGCTCGCCTAACGCCTCTAAAAAGAATCGATTCCTATTATTTTTATCAGCCGTACCGTTTCTGTAACGCCTAATAGTACTATCTTAATCTCAGTTACTACTTTAGCCGTACTACTGTCTCCCATGGAAAATCGTAGCCGAAAGTATCGCCACTTGCCGATCAATTCTACCAGAATGCGCGCGACGAGGAGCAACGGCGAAGCTTTCAGAGTGTTAGCGCGAAGTTTCGACCTACGTATGTTTGACAATGAGTTGACATTCCCGTAGAGAGACGGTTTGGAAACCCCTGATACTTTAATTCCTCCCCCGTTAATTTTAAGGAGTACCGGATAGACAAGCAGGCGTCAGCAGGTGTAATTAGAGCTCGCGCAACCAAATAACACGCATAAACGCTACCTAATTAAACGAGGCCCACGCGACGTGGCTGGTGTGATTTCGATTCCGCGTTAAAAATGTTCTCGAAGCGTCGTTTTGTTCGCGCGTTCGCTGGGACGCGTTATTTATTGACTGTTGATTCCCTCGGTGCCTTGATTATTTATACGTGTGTACATAAATCGACTGACAGTGCCGGCGATTCGAGGCGACGCGTTTCGCGATCGTGCGTCTGGACCGATCGAGAGACGATAAATGAGAACTAGAGCCCCTTCGTCTCGATCGCTCGATCGATTCTTTTGTTCGCGTGGTACTCGATCGGAGAAGGGAAGGAGAACTAGAGATCGCCGTTTGCTTTTCTTCTCATTTATCAGTTCCGCCTAAAATTCGGTGACGATGAGGTGACGTAGACTGTTCGCAGCGATTCGATTGAAACTTTTGTAGATTATCAAAGATTTTCTCCTTCTGTTTTTAATACAGCAAGCGTGCGCCGCTGAGCGACTGTACATATGCGTGAAAGAATAATGCGTGTGTGGATGGAAAGCGATTGTCTGCTAGCAATCGCGTTAATTCACAGAAATCGGTTATTACGCTCCCACAGATACGCGTTTCCCCTTCCTATCCTACTTTCCTCGCCTCGAAGTTGCCTCCCGATGAATTGTGTCTGTATATTCTGTAATTGAGAGCCTCTCCCTTTGATCCAAGTAGTAATTTATATTCAGAACAGTTCCCCCGTCGCTTCTTCCGCAGAGACCCGCCGAACTTCTCAAGAGATCGATCCAAAGTACACGAGGATAATCGCCATCGCCACGATTACACTTCTTTTTCTTTAACGTTCTCCTCTTTTTAACTCTGAAACCTTAAGACACCCGGGAAACTGTCTGTTTCTTTCTCAAGAGCGAGAGTCGGTTCCTGTTTACGGGACGCCAAACAGCTTTCCAGAAACGACAGGAAGCGCAAATTTTTTACTTATCGTTCGGACGACTCGATGCCAATCAACTGCGTCGACCATCGGTATTGTTCGTCCTTTTTTACGCGGATAAACAGTTACGATTATTTATTTATTATACGCTAGTAAGCTGTCCATACACTTGTTCTCGATGAATTAATAAAAACTGAAGAAAAAAAGATGTTTGCGTGTGACTCAATGGCGAAGGACCAAGGAAGAAGAAACGATCGTTTAACAGTGTCCATGTTTTATTCTATCCTTACTCGGTATTGCTCGCCGCTTATCCTACCTTATGTCATACGAATATCCATTGTTCATGTACATCTTATAAAAACAAACTATAAAGATCCGCCAGTAACTTTAATATCATTTTCTATTTCCGTAGCAAATGGCGGATGATTTGTAAAGAGCGTTCGCAGGACTGTTATTGGCACGGAAAGTTCGCTTCTGCGGTAAGTACTCGGTCGAGCAAAGGTTGAACGACTCTTCGACGAGGGTCATCGACCTCGGCGGTGCTCAGTGAGGTCGAACTTGGTCCCACAATGAATTTCCTCCTCGGTGGGAAAAAGTTCCCCTTCTTCTTTTTACAAAGGAAGGGAGCAAAGCATTCGACGAAATGAATCCCTCTGTTTCCTGCGCTTCACGCCAGGCAGATCAACATCTTCCCTTCGTTCATCTTGTCCTGAACTTTGTCACTCGCCGTGGACTTCTCTGCTTGGCCACTGATCACTGCGCAGACGAACGTCAGCGCAACCCCTATTACGGCACTGTAGAAGGCCCACCCTGGAACAACATTGTCGATCAACATCTTGCCTCGTTCTATTCGCCTTTCCTCCAAGACCGGATAAATAATAGGCGTGTTTGTACCAAGGGTGCAATCAGCCAGGTAGAAGGCATCCGACTCAGGACCACAAATCCTCTGCACCCTCTCCGCGCCCCAGCCAGCGGGATACAAAATCATCCCCAATAGATAGGATATTCCTGTACGCGGACGAACAAGATTAAAACAAGTGGCGAAGGTCTGCAGTTCTAGAAAATGGAAGATTGTTGCGGCATTACCAGCAATGACTTGTGCTACTCCAGCCAAGTTGAAGATACTCTTCCTGCCGATGCTCTGTATGCAGCAGCCAACCAGGGCCGCGAGCACCGTCATTGCCATGATTGCCAGGCCAAGGGACAAGAAGAAGTACGAGGCTTTCCAGCAGCCTGGAAACACGGTGGAGGCCGTGGCGAAGCCATCGACGTTGAAATTGGCGCAGTGTGTCTTCCCGTGCAGCCTGATGCAGCGGTTGAAGATCCCCACAGTCGGCACGTACAGCTCCGATCCATTTTCTGCTCGCGGAAATAAGTGTCCGTTGTTAGGAAACGTTTGCTGGTTCTTTATCTAACATAGTTCTCTAATTCAGGTGCGGGTGATGCGGTGAACTCGTTGCGCCGAGGGAGTCAAGGGAGAGTAAGGGAAAAAGAGCCAAGGATTTCATCTCGGTGGGTGTAAGTTACTAAGGTTCAAGCTTCTAGCTAAGAGTTAGCATCGAGTTAACGGTGACTGTCCGTCGGTTGTAAGGATTAAGTAAGAGAAGATATAGTTACTCGTGTCTTTAATCGTCTGCGGGCCAACCAGCCATTTGGGAGTGATGAGGCCCGATAAAACTGCCATTAACGCCGCCAGGGATAGCAGCGTCCACAGCAGGCTACGACCAGTGACTATCACATAGCACATGCTGCCAATCTGGTGTGGATCTATGCCATCCTTTGAGCCCAGAGTCCCCCCTAGAACATTCGGGACGGTACATAATCGTCTGGCTCTTACGTAAAGCCATCCTCCCTCGCTTCAACTCGATTTTTTAACCGGAGACTGATTTACAGGCTACATTGTTCAGAATGAAGTTTCCTGGAATGGAGTTTCAAAGAGTTTCGGTGGTCCGTGAAACACGTCCACGCCCATATCGCGATTTAATTGACCCCGGGGGTCAGCCGTTTGGCAGCGGAGCGCAGAGTTTCGGGCGACCGAGAGTAAAAACGCTCTCACGTGAACGGGGGTCGATAAAAGGGCCCTTTCTTCCTGTCGCTCGTAAAACCGTGTATTTTCGTGGGGATGAGAATTGGGGCAACTGGATCAGCTGGGGGAATGAGATTAGACCCTCTTGTTTCGCTTCAGTTTGACAGCAGTTTACATTCCACTGACAAGCTCTAAAGCTTAGTGGCGCACACGGGAATTAACCTTGGGGGGAACCGAGTACAAGGGATAAAAATATTTTTAATACATGTTCAGTAACATTCATTGGGCGATTTTAAAAATTTATTTAAAGAATGGAATCCAGTTTTCTTTTTACAAAGCTGTTAACACTATTCCTACCGACATTTCACGTATACCTATTAGTAGTAGGTAAGACAGACTACAATTTTTTTTCAAAAAATAAACAATAAAAAAGAAGTGAATATTGAAAAATGTATTGTACGTATATTTGAGGAAAAATCGTGAAGTTTAAAGGCGATTCAATTACGTTGTATATAGGAAATTCTAATCGAAAGTTTAAAAACGGTCATTTGACCGGTCGTGGTAGGAATAGTGTTAAATTATTTCAGTCGTGATTACGCGAAGGTTTTTCTTCGGAGGGGGTGCCAGAGCCCCTTTGCCTTCATCTTCTGTTCCTCATATTTCTTTGAAAACATTGTTTTTAGGTACATCAATCAAACTCATCCTCTTCTACTCTTGTATCCGGGACTCGTAAATCATCAAACTTTGTTTATATAATATTTCAAGTTGAGATTCGATAGGATCAATACGTTCTAGAGGTTGAACCAGAAGGATACATGATTCACGAGTTTAATTAGTACCATCCAGGGTCCGACCCTTCGTATTTCAGCGTGTCGAAGAAGCAAGGCATGCGAGATCGATCGAAATCGTGCCCCTCCCTCAAAACTGACCTATTTTTAATTCTAACTTTAGATCGACCCGAGTTTGGGACCCGCGGCCGAGGTAGTGGGCGGCGGCGGTCTCTCCTTTCCCGACGCGCGATCTCGAGACTCTTCTGATCCCCCATAATCCCGCGAACTTAATCGCTTTCATTCCTTCGCGCCAGATGAACGCTCCCCTTTGATGTTGCCGCCACGTGGCAAATCGGTAGGTCACGATGCGACGCGGTCCTCGAATGTAAAAGGGCCTTGTAGTCGTTTATTCGTGGATCAAGAAACTGACGGCATCTTTCGCCTCTTTCTGCCTCCGCTATCGAGCAGAAGGCCGTGCTTTAATTTCGAATAGGAGAAAGCACCATCGACGGCAATTGCATTTCCGCAACGCCCGGGCAAAGTGGATTGAAAGGGATCGATTAGGATTCTGCGCTCGTGTTTCAATTCGCGGAGCAGTCGTGCTCGAATGGCGAGAGCGCTAGATGAAAGAGACGCTGAATAATAATAGCAACGCCCTCGAGCGACGCGGAGAGGCATGTTTAATTAAATTCGTTTCACGCTGTACATCTGTGGGCCTTATTTTTATCATTTCTTGCGCTCGACCTCCTCGAGAAGCACTTGAGCCGGAGTTTACTTAGGATCGCCCCTTAATCGCTGTTTGTGTTTGCACTGTCTCCGGCACCACGCTGGATTTGATGAATCTGTAACGCCGGAAGCAGGTTGCATTCCCCTGGCTCGAAATTCCAGAAGCAAAGAAAAAGAACTCCCCTTCGGAGGAACAAGTCATTCTCTGTTATTCTCTGTCAAAAGCGAAAGTCTTGCAATTGGAATTAATCTCTCGTCTCATTAAGCCTTAAATCTCTCGCGCAGCGGAAGATCGTAGCGCTGAGTGTCAACCACGAATGCGATATTAAGCCGCGGTTTGGAGTAGGCCATTCGAAGAAGGACCAGGGAGATAAGCACGATCGAAGCTCGCGCGTAGGCTGGCTGCCGTTCGATGGACGGACAGCCGCGCTTTTTTCTCTCATTTTAATCGTTGCCTTCATTGTTATGGCCTGCCACGCCTTGGCGGTGTGCAGTAGGGACCCATTGTCTCGATTCCAGTCCTCTTACTGAATTAATTTCCCAAGTTCGATTCGTTGGAAACAGGCGGATCGGGGACGAAGCCTTGCAGCTCGGCGCAACAAAGCTGAAGCATCCTCGGTGGAATTTCGCCACCCGGATTCTCGTTCCCTTCGAGTGACCATGAGTTAAAGATTCCCCCGAGTAGACCAGGGAAAGTGTCCTTAAAAAACGTTTCCACGCTATTCGCGAATCTTGGTCGACTCGTGCATCGCGGAATGCGATATTCGCTTCTTGCTCCCTCCTCGTGGCCGCTGCGAGAGAGGCCCCGACCATTAGTCATCCAGCAATGGGTCCTCTGTCCGGCAGCTCGTTATCAGAAGGGCGTAAGTCGACGGCCAGTGCGAACTCCACGCTCGTAAATTCAAATCACACGTTTCCGGCCGGCATTTTACGAGGCTCCTTTAGTTTCGAGGAGCGAGCTTGATCTTGCTCTTCCTGGCCAATCCTGGGCGCCTTAAGATCTCGCTAAAGAAATCTGCACCTTTATATCGTCACGATGAGAGTATAAACACAGGTATTCTTCTTCCTCGATGGTCATTCCAGTATCTAATCTTCAATCTACTCTGATCTGACAGTTTCTTTGCTTGAATTTTTGAAGGTGCATCGCGATTCGCGCGTTCCAAAATTTCTCGAGCTTGAAAACAATTGTTCGCAATCGGCGTTCGATTTCGGAAACTCGAGACACCTACTCGTTGCATAATCCCGCATCGACGATTCAGAGCATCTGCAAGGCAGCTGTTGGACAGGTGCTCCCTTACTTCTCTGGCCTCTTGTTTTCGTCCCCTCTTTCCCTCGGAGGATCCTCTCAGGCTCACCTTCTTCCTTCTTCTTTTCCCTTTTCTTTTGCCTGCCTCCTCGCAGCGTACACACCGACGATTTTATCCGACGATAATTTATCGTGATTTCAGTCGATCCAGCATCCTCGCCGATCCGCCTAGCCGATCGTGGCCGATTAAACGTTTTGGGGGAACGATTCCACGAAGCCCTGTGCCATTCCTCGAACCTTGGGAAACACTTTAACGCGGTTCTTCGCTCTGCAATTTGACGGCCCATTTTTTTTATCTGCTCGATTTGTAATTAGAGGTGTGTCTTTATTCGTAGATTCGTTTGACGGTACTGTAGAAAAGGCGACTTGGATTCTGCTTTAGCATTTCTTTTTCGAATTCCTTCTATCGTTCGACGGGATTGCCACGCTGAATTCGCCTTTATTCACGGGTGGATTTACAGTTTCGTAGAACGATTCGCGTTCCAAGAACAGCCACGCCTATCCACCCATGAATCTCCTTCGAAAGGGCTGCAGCATTCCACGTTGAGCGTATTCTTTATAAAAACGCCCGTGTCCCGACGTTTCCCCTGACTCCTGACGAACGACGCGTCCCATCCAATTCGCAAGATTAATCGTTAATGCAATGATACACAATTGAAGGGTAAGGGGAGAAACAGGGAATGTCACAAAACAGCTTTATCGAGAAAATTAAGTTTTAATACTTTAGTGCACCAGTAAAGAAGCAAGGTTCAATTAATTCATTTTCTTATATAATTTTCTTCTTAAATAATATCCTGCTTTGCGTTATCTTACGGAGGAATTTGAACATTATAACACTTTACGATTGAACAGTTCTGTAGTCCTACTTGTCACCAACAAAATATGCTATAAATCGCAAAATCACGAAAAAGGCCCCTTACCCTTCAATTTTAATTATCCACAACTTGAAGACTCCTCGAAAGGCACTTTATTTAAAGAAATATTGCAAGATTCACAGGTTGACCATTCGCTGGAAACGTCTCCAGGCACACTTGGCTCCATTTACCCGAATAAAGGGCTAGAGATTAATGATGGACGCGTATCGCGGCTCGATCAGCAGGAAGCGCACGCTCGGCGGAATTACTTCCGAGCCAGGCGGATTCCTATTTACCAGGGGCCCCGTGATAACAGTTGGACGCTAGGCGCCTTTGCCAGTGGAAAGACTGTCGGGATAATTAAGGTACGACGAGCAAGACGACGAGCTTAACGGTGATTTCCAGCGCATCCAGCTAGGCCCGGCAATTAAGATAATCGGCGATCGCGAGCTCGAGCTACGCGTCCCATGGCCCTTCGTTCATCGTTCGCGTTCTTTCGAATTCCTCGATTCTCCTGAATGTAGGAAAACCTTCAATGGCTTCAGCTTTCTCCGTCCACCTCCGGCAACTTGATACACAGAGGTACCTCGATTAAATATCTTCCGAGGACCGTCAGTGCCAGGTAGATGGTAGAATTAAGAAGGAAGTCGGCAAGTTTTCGCTTCCATCGCCTCTACCCTTTCCCTGTAGCTTCGCTCCTCCGCTTCCTCCTCTCTTCCATTCCTTCCTGCTAGTCCCAGCTGGTTCGAGACCAGCATAGCCAGTCGCTGTGTCATCGAGCCTCGATACATCATAAATATAAATTGGTTTCTGGATACGTGTTGGTACAAATGAGACTGCGTACGCGCGGCGCGCACACGCGTCCGCGAAAGTCGTTGGCATACGGACCGTGGATGCGTTACGGAATCTTAATGCCGTCGCTATGCCCCCGTGGAAAACGACAAATGAATTACATATGTATTATACGTGAATTTCGAGGCCTCCCATTTGCTGCGCGCGTTAAGTTTCAGTGGAGGATCTTCGAAGAGGCCTGTGCAGAGTTAATCGAATATTTGGATCGGCAAGGATTGTGATTTTCTAATTGGGGACCTTGCAGCAAGAGGGTGCAGGTCCATTTTTTACCATTTTTGAATTATGACGTGTAATATATGGAGAAAAATAAGTGATTTATTGCAAATAAATAGAAATATTAATCTTAAGATTTTTATTATGGAATATTTTTTCGTCAAAAATAGGAAATAAAAGTTATCTATTCAGTAACCACTCCGCGTCAAAATTAAAGGAACACTATAATTTCCCGAAAATTTTGGTCATTTTCAAATGGCCATATCTTTACCAAAAATGGCCGCAAAAAATATTTAAAACACACATTTAAACGCTTGAAGTTTCTAGTTTTTGAATCAAGGACTCAATTTTTTTTTCATGCATTATGATACTGTTTTATCAAGATGAAGCGCAGGAAACAAAGTTTCAGACATTTTTGCCTATATAGTTTGAACGCATGCACGGGCCAGAAGAATTTTTTTCCGCTAAATCCAACGAAGAGCTCTTATAGAGCAAACACTTCTCTTTAATTTCGTTTCTTTTTTGGTTTTGTTGAGTGATTCTTATTAACCGAGTTATTCGTGATCAAAGCGAAAAAGGCACTTTTCGCTTTGAATACCTATTACTTGAGAACTCATATCGTGGACAAATTTTCATGATTGTTTTGAAAAGCTAAGAAAGTTTTCTTCCAGAACCTTTATTTTCCAATTTAATGATTTTTTTATCGTATTAAATCCATTTTAAAATGATCTAAAAAATTCCGTATTTACCTTTTTTTATAAAACGTGATACCACTTCAATGATGGAATGACACTTAAATGATTCCATGATTTTTCTTGAAGTGGCATCATGTTTTCCAAAAAATAGTAAATATGCAATTGTTGGGGTCATTTTAAAATGGATTTAATACGATTAAAAAAAATCTCATTAAATTTGCAACTGAAGGTTCTAAAAGGAAACTTTCTTACCTTCCCAGAACAATCATGAAAATTTGTCTACGATCATGAGTTTGCAAGTTATAGGTGTTCAAAGCGAAAAGTATCATTTTTTTGCTTTGATCGCGAATAACTCAGTCAATAAAAATCATAAAACAAAACCATAAAAACGAAATTAAAGAGAAATGTTTGGAAAAAAATTCTTTTGTTCTGTGCTTGCGTTCAAACTAGGCAAAAATTTCTGAAATTTTGTTTCCTGCGCTTACTTTCCTGCGTCCTTGATTCAAAAACTAGAAACTTCTAGCGTTAAAATGCGTTTCTGAAATATTATTTTCGACCATTTTTCGCAGAGATATCGCTATTTGAAAAGGACTAAAATTTTCGGGAAATTTATAATGTTCCTTTAATTTTGACGCGAAGTGTACTTGTTGTACTTGTTGCGTGAAAATATATATTTTTCAATTAGTGTTCTCTTTTCAATATTAGTCAAAGCAATAGTTTTATAAACAGTTTTTTCCACTTTACTCGAAGTTGGCAAAGATGGAGCTGCACCCCTCTTGCTGCAAGGTCCTCAAGTAGTTTAGTTTCCGAGGAGAATACTTCTTTGGTAATTTATAATAGATACAGGAACGTCAGACAGTCAATATTCAGATGTTCCCCGCGGTGGATGGGGAATAAAGTATTGCAACGCTGGAAATTGCAAGTGGGCAACGCGCGTTTCCTGAAGATCGCGATAAGCTCTCGCGTGCGCCCACTAGTGCGAGTCCAGACGTGATAAATTTAAATATCCTGCGCGATGCAACGGAATTTTCACATCCGAATTTGTAGAGACGAAAAACTGAGACTGTTAGAGGAAAGTTCTCTTTAGAAGTTTCTAAGTGCGATGAAAGAACAACCGTGTGTGCAAAAGCAAGCTTCCCTAGTTTGTGATGAAGTTTCCCCTGTCGCTGTTTCTGCTTCCTTGGAAACGCATTAACGAGCGATTACGAATCCATTCCAGATCGTCGAGATTGCCACGGGGGCTCGTTTTCTCGGTAATACGTGGTCGACGACGTCGCTTGCATCGTTGCAGCCGCGAGGAAGATTAGAATGCGCCGTGCATTCGGCTTCCAAACGACTCGCGCGGCTTGCCACTGCTACGGCCGCGAAAAGAGCCTCTGTCAAACAGGGGAATCGCGGGGATCTGCTATCGATCTCTAAATTCTCACAAGTTGCTTAATCACTGAGATAAATTAAACGATACTAAAAACCGTCTGCCGTACTTTCCGTTAAATATCGTCAAATATTTCAATTTAAAAGAGTTGAGAGAATTTTAAAATTAATTCAATATGACAACTCAGAAATAGTTATTGCTAATTTTCTACATAAAAGAAAATGTGATTTGCTTCGATATAAAGCAAATTAATAAAATTCTTTTTAATTTTTTTGTACAATATAAAAGTAACGTAATAAATCCCAAAAAGATTTATTTCATTATATGTTCTATTTACTGAAAAAAAATCTTTAAAAGTAGCTTAATTTCTCGGCCGATCAAAGTAGAATGACCCCTTAACGCGAAGATCTTTCCTTAGGAATCTCCAAGCAGATACCCAATCTCGAGCTCGATAAAATATTCCAGCAGACCCCAGCCACAATTCCTTTACAAACTACGAAAAACTCCGCCGGCCATTAATCGACCTGTATGGCGCGTGGAAGGTTAAGGATTAGCGGGGATATTACTCACAGCAGCAGCGGGACTTATCGAATCTCCGAATTAGCGGGATAATTGACGGTATCGTCTTGACCATTAATTAAGCTATCGCTATCGTGGAAATCCATTTGCGTTTGACCCACTTCGAAGCAACGACATACAGCGCGTGGTATCTGCCGTCAGAAATCGGTGGGACTCCCTTTGTTCGGGCAGCTCCTCTTCGGACACGAGTCGCCCGCATTCCTTCGTTAGGTACGTACCAGGAAAAAAGAAGCCGCCCCCCTCGAAAAAAAAGGAAAGGTGAATTTACAGGCGGGCGCGGGCTGTAATGCAGTCGAGGCTGCCAGTTCAAAGCGAGCTCGCGTCTGCGGTACCCAGCTCTTCAGCTCCAGTCTTCAGTTTCGTTCAAAGGCATAGCCTCTGCCGTCACCAAAGCGAAGATTACAAAAATTACTCCCCGAAGAAACCCTCTGGGCTTCGCCAATCAATAGAACAAAGAACTGGGAAGTTTCCATGCCCACCGGAGCGATCGAGAGCACACCGTTGCGAAAGCTCGCGAGGGGGACACGTTACCGAATCCGTCCACTCCGTCACGATATGAATCGTGGGACAAATATGGCGGGGGGCATAAAGTATGCTCGACACACGGGCCGGCGTGGCCTAGCCATTAAAGTTTCCCAATAAGGCGGCTTTTACGCACGCACGTGAACGCGGATAGGAGCGAAGGCACGGCGAGCGGACAGAATCGAGGCTCCTTCTCGCGTGGGAAGCGATAGTATTTCGATATCACCCTCGCACCGCGGACACGCGTGTCTCCAAGCGCACACGTACACGCGTCCCTTACCCTTGCACTGGAACCTCACGGCTTCTGTGTCTACACAAAGATGCGTCACCAATATACATACACGCGGGCTCAGGAGAATAGTCCACTACCGATCGAACGCCGCTGTAAATATACGACCCCGCAGTTGCATTTCACGCGCCTACCCAACGATAATAGCCCCGAGAGCGCTGACAGGGCCATTTTTCGGGGAGAAATGGTTCAACGAGAATTTATTGAGAGGCGGAGGGAGTCATCGGGCTATTCAACTCTGCTCCCGCTTGGATTAAGTTCTCAATGAGCACAGCTCACTTCGCGTTATCGCTGCTTACGCTACGCTTAATACTCTACACTCTCCGCGTTGCAGTAGAGACTCTCGCGCCATCGTCTTCCAATGGCCACTCTCAAGTGGAAGGACACCTTCTGTCCGAAAGATGTCCACAACTTTTTAGCCGCGTCTAAACGTCCACTTACGATCCGGACGTTTTACCACCGTCAATGAATTACCGGGCGTCGTGTCACCGCGTGAGAACGTGTCCCCGCGGACGCAGCGTTATTGCCCCGTAGAAATACCTCGGCGGGCCGTTTCGTTCGCCACGTAATAACTGTCATAGGTGCTCGCGGCGCGGCCGTGGTCCCCGAACCGTCGCGGTTTCCGGATCGTAACCAGATCTGTGAGTTTCGAGGTTTACGGCCGTGCGGCCAGCCGCAGGAACGCGCCTCTACTAAACGAAAAACGATCGGGAATGCGCGCTGAGATCTCTGCCCACGAAATCCCGTCCCATCTGCCCCGTCCGAGGCGGGAGCTGCTTCCCGCTTCTGTTTATCGAGTCTCGCGGTTATTTCACCTTCGAGCCTGGCGCTGGGAAGGTGAGGAATAGGGCAGTGAACCTCGGGCGAGCTCGGAACAATTTCGGTAACCGGAGTCCGTGAAATAGTAATCTAGAAGGGGCCTTAATCGATGCCACTTAATATTCGCCAGCGCTTGGGGCAAGCCAGAATGGAAAATTTGACACCGTTACGCGAAACATCTTTGCCAGCTTATCGCGAAACTGCTTGTCGAGCGAATTTCGAGAAAACATTGCGTGGCGTCGTGCATCGCGAAGGGACACGGCCTTGCGGTGGATTATTTCAAAAATTAGACTCGCAGACGAGCAAAAACGAGTGGCCACGTGGAATGAGGATTAATTAATCGTCGCCCTGTCCCTTTCGTTAGACAGTAATTCGCTCCAATTTAGCGGCTGAGCGTCCTTTGAATTTTCCTCCGTCGAGGCTTTGTGCTTTTCTCCCGTTTCTTTCTTCTCGAAGGGGGACGGATTTCGTCGAGTCGTGATGCAACGCGGACCACCGCGCCGAGCGCAAAAGAAAGAGAGCCGAAACCACCCCGCGATGCATAATTCATGGTGGTGGGTCCGGCTTTATGGCACACCCCGGCCTCGTGATGTAAACAGTCGTAAATTAATGCAATTGGCCGTGGCTGGTTCGCGTGTGCGCGACAGAAAAAGACAGAGGAGCACAAAAGCGTTGCGAGTCGCGGCGCATTAATTTCGCGTTCGCCAGGGGCCCACTACCATTGATCTTTTCGCTTCGTAGCTTCAAATTCCTATGGCTCTAAATATCATCATCGATCGCTTCGAAGCTCCTTTGACCCATCGCAATTACACTCCCGATCTATCCGGGTCAACTATGTACCTCGATCGTTAGAATCCCACTGTGGATGTTGGCGAGAAACGAAAAGGGTCTCGGCGAAGAAGAAATTAGAAATTTGGTAGAGGAACGGACGAAAAGAAGACCACCCACCTCTGCTCGCCCGCCCAGGACGTCCAAGTGTGCGGAGCCTCGGTAAGTGTTCCTTTTTCGCACTCGGATGCCGAGTCAGTGGCCGTTGGAGCACGAGAACGGAGCTGTCAAGCGAGCGTTCCTCCTGTCAAGCGACTCGCGTTCGAGAGCGCTCGCTTCCTGGACGCGGAGCTGCGCGGTCAAAGCGCGGAGCTGAACTGAAGCCGAACCCGCTGGAGATCGCCGCTGTGAGCGCAGCGCAAACGAGAAGCGTCGGGGAGACACGGTGGCGGCGCGACGCGTGATTTCGCGCGGAGTTTACGTTTTGATTTTCCGCTGAGCAAGGGGGGAAATAAAGGGTGGAGGAACGGGGCACTGGGGATGATAATAGCTGCGACAGTGGTGGAGATAATGCTAGGGCAGTGTGGCGAAATTGGAAACTTTTCATTCAACATTCTTGATTGGAGTGAAAGTGTTCGGGTGAGTCACTGTGGTACAGCATGCCGAGCAACTCTCTTATTTTTCAGGCTACAAGAAAATATTTTAGAAACAATATGCTCTTTATAACGAAGCACAGGGTGTCTCTGATATGGAGATATCAAGATTTCATGTTTTATCACATTCACTTGCACACAGTTGTTACAATAAGATCATTCCACGCGAAATCGGACACTTTTTGGAGTAACATTTCGGATTTTGCTGAAACTTGGATATATTGAATCTAATTAAGTGAGATAATTTTTATTAGGTACTCTTATGTCTCCACTGTAAATACTCAAAAGCTCATTTTTAATCAGGTTTCTTAGTTCGACAATTATAATTTATTGAAAAAGGCCACCACTTTATTTCAAAGAGCTGTAAGATCCACTATTTTGAAAATTGTAAAAAACCCTTCGAGATACGTTTATATATCAGTAAAGACTACAATATATCCATGTTTCAGGAATCCTAAGTACCTACTACCTAAATGATTTCTTTGGAGTACTTGCGCTGAAAGTGGAAACCCAGATGGCAATTAGTATCAGTTTGGTTTAGGTACGAATACAAATCGTTCCAGTAATCATCCTCTCAAGGATAACGTCACGATGACGGACTTTAATCCCCCAAATCCTGACGCACCCCATTAAGCATACGGTCAGAGGCTGTTGCTATTTCATCGAACCACCAGAAATCGCTCGATACTTTCCTCCACAGGCTCTCCCCTGTTTCATCTGTGGGGGATGTCGCACTGGCGTTCTTCTGGCGTTGGATTACAACCACCGTGGGGTGAGTGGTTTTATGGGATAGTGTTCTGAACGGCTATGGGACTCCGAGGCGCCAGGGTTTATGGATTTATGGCTCGTGTCGTGTCTTGTTTCACGGGAAAGTAAATAAGAGAATGCTTGCCAACTAATACTTTACAACTGTTAATAGTTCTAATCTTCAGCGTAGCATAGAATTTATTTCAAATTTTCCAGGTGCACTGTAGTTTACTTTTGATGCTCAATTGATTATCGTTTATAGCAACAATTTTTAACCTCGACAATTGTGATTGAAGGATAGACCTTTGAACGTAAAATCATGGATAGAAGAAGCAGGTATGCTTCTTCGGCTCGAGACAAAGCGTCGTCGATAGCTGGTAAGTGGTAGATTAAATTCATATGCTTGTTTATTGCAAGTGGCAGACACTTTGCGATCATAATTCAATAGGCGAGACGGTGAGGAATTCTCAGGAGAACTTTGCGACGGAATTTTTAAAGTACTCGGAGGAATACAATGTTCAGCCACTTCCAAAAGTTATAGTGAGTTTATTAATCCCCAGAATTTATATTCTCAAAAATCTGCAGCAGCTTTAAGAGGGTAAAATTATTCGCAGGTCAAAAGCACCGTGGATGTTCGTCTCCCAAACGGTTTAGCCAAACCACACGAGAAGTAATGATCTTCTAGACATCTAACTCGATCAATTTATTCCCTCGATTTTCTTACTTTTGTGTGTTAAGAGACGAGGATGATCGGACTCCCATTTTCTATGCAATGCATGAAAATAGAAAGCTGGATGCTCCAAAAAGGATAGAAAGCAAAGATGAGTATTACGTTAAGTACTTTTTGTTTTCTCTCGCTGCAACAGAATCGTTTTTAATTAATTTATGCTTTCCCTTACCTTCCACGTCGCGAAGTTTCCATCTGCATTTTAGACGCACTGAATTCGACGATGCAGAAGTACAATACCGTGACAGTTCTCAAGTAAATTAAATAATAAAAATCTCCCTCTTCCTGCGTGATTAAAAACTTCTTCTACTTCTTCCTAGACTGCCAGACTGCCGCATAAATGCATTTGGCATCGTGCAGATCGCGGACATGTTGACAAGTGTCGGTTGTTTGCGAGATGTGAATCTGGACATGAATCCAAACACGCAGGAGAATTACCATTTGCTCTGCAGACCTGCTGGAAAGTAGGTTCTCCGCGCAATTGTTCCCTTCGAAGTTCACTTTAATAAGTGGTCGTGTTTAGTCTGTGCTACTTGTCGCTGAAACTTTGCGAAATATCCGACAATGGAATGAAGAAGATCGCAAATGAATTACAGTATCGGGATCCACCAGACAATCCCAAATTAATAATTCTAAATTTGTCGAACAATCGTGTCACTAGGGGTGGAGCTTCTCACATCGCCAGCATGCTTCGTACAAATAGGTGAATTACTTATAATTATGTTTCTTTATGGAATTATGTATATCACTGCGAGACTGGTTTAAAGAAACGTTTGACAATTAATGAATGGAAGAAATAAGGAATAATAAGTCATGGAGCAATTGATAAATTTGTGTCAATTAAATGTTTATTCAGTTCAGCTTCTCTCTTTAAAACCTACAACGTTTGATATATATTAGGAATTAAATGTTAGGTTCTATAATGTTAGGTATAGAGAAAGCTTGATTACTTTCATTCTCTTCATACTATATATAAGTTGACAATTATAACATGTTATCAATCACATTATCATGTCCCAGTTGCGTTTCATTTCCGCTGACACGTCAGTGGCTGGCTACCGCGCCGTGCCATAAAAGTCTGCAAAAAGAATGCAGTTCATAAATTAACGATGTTACAATTTCATACTACAGGAAACGATTTAACTTTATAGATCTCTGAAGAGTCTAATTTTGCTTGGAAATTGGATATGCGATGAGGGAGCATCGTATATAATACAGGAACTCAAGATGTATGACTAATTATTCTACCTATAATTTAACCAATCAAAAAAGTAACCGCGAATGTGTGAAAATAGAACTACTTTGACGCACGAAGAAATCGTGGACCTCCGTCGCAGGAAGTTCGCCGAGCTGTCGCTACGAGATGAATTGGTAATGGAATAATTAAAAATGATGCTTCCCCATAAATCCGCAATTAATATCCATTGGAATTACTGAAAAACGAGCAGATGGAGAGACGGGAGAGCGAGGGAACGGAGGAGAACCAATTGAGGAGGAGCAGTAAATCGCGATCGCGGCAAAGTCTGACTCGACGATCTAGAAAATGTATAATTATTACAAATTACAGATTGGCTTTGCATTCTAATTATACGTGTCATTCACAGCTCATCAGGACTTCTCTGTTATATCGCGAGACGAGGGAAGTGTCTTTCAAGATAGAGAATCTGTGCAAGTAATAACTGAAGCCTGGTACGATTCCTTCGAAGTAGTTCGTATCAATAATTATAGGTTGCCGGTATTCGTAGAAAAAGGATATGATTCTGGAAGCCGGGAAGCGTCATCCTTTCAAGAACGAGAGCTTCCCGCTCAATGGATCTATCATAACGGCTGGGAATTTGGAATTGCAATACCTGGATTTGAGTTGCAAGTATTTCTAATTGCTTTTAAACACCACAAAGTATCAGGTAGAATCTTCTTCGTCTAGATAACTACTTGACGAAGAATTCACTGAAGGAGTGGATACACTGCTTGCGCTATCAGAATTACATGCTACTTGGAGACTCGACCAAAGGGCTTATACACGTCCTCTTGGAGGTATGAAGCGTGAAAGGATTTTCTTTTATTTTCACATAGGTACCTCGTTATCCCTAGGGAAAAGGTATCGAAAAGGAAGGTAACTCGGAATGGTCCACGTTCAAGGAACTGTTGCACATTAGACGAACCGGTAATTATTTAATAACCGAGAGTCTTCGAGACTTCGTCTCGGAGGAGTGCGAGATTCTGCGCAGAAATATCAAAGTACATTCGCATCTTTAAACTCTTCACCATTACCCTTAATAACCCCCACAATCCTCTAATTTCTGGTCTCTTAGATATCAAAGAAGAAGTCGAGGAATTCGAGTAGAAAACTATCGTTACATAACTAACTTAATTTCACCCTGTTAGAAGTCCTATGTTTCCCCAATTTATCAAACATAAAATCATAAAATTCGATTAAATGAGTAATTGCGACGTGACAATTTGCTCCTGCTGGAAGTATAATAATTAGACTCGTAGGATCGAGAGGGGAAATTGATTGGAGGGGAAAAATGAAGCGATGGCGTGACGCGAGATCGTGTCGCGAAAGCTCTTATCATTTGAACTATTGACCCGCCATGAGACGATGCGGGGCCAGGGTTGTACATGCCAGCAGCTCCGTGGAAACGTTAGTCCTGCCGCGCTGCAATTTCCGACGATGCTGTTTCACATCGCGGCCGCGGCGGTGTTTACCAATATCGCGTTTTTCGAAATCTATTCGTTCTATGGCCACCAGGAGGCCACTGACGTTCAGTTCCTACCGGACGAGGTAAAGTCCCCAGTTCAATTGCTTCTCTTATCGTTCTTTCGTTCTGATCATCGAGATTCGTGGTAATAAATCAATAACAATAAATGACAGAGCATCTTTGTATCTTTATTCAATCTTACATTCGCACAAATAAAGCTGAAAATCTCGATAACGTCTACGTACAGTACAATCATATAATCTCGCGTGATAATCGTAAGTATACAGAGTGTCGTATTTAAATCGATCCACGCGGGAAACTTCATATCTTCTCTACATGTCGACTCATAAAAAGTATTATTGACGTGATGATCGCAATCAACTGTAACCCGAAACATTTCTCAATTTCACTAATAGTTCCAAAGGTATTCTTGTGCGTCGATTCAAAATCGCCAGCCTTATTCATCGCTTGATTGCACGCGCAAACGAACTACGGAAATGTGGCGAAGTAGGTGACGATCCGCATCCGGCCAAGAAGTGTACAGGCGTGACCTCTGGTGTAGAGTCCGTGCAAAAAGTGAAATGTCGTCGGATGTTTCGTCGCGGATCGTATTCGATTAATCGTTTGCTCGCTAATCGAGTTCGTGTTTCGAAAGTTCCCCAGCGGTTCCGTGGGAGCTTCTCGATCGTAGTGGAGCGTAGAACGTTGCACGCGACCCGTCCTCTTGGAAACGAGCGATACACGCACTCTGCTTCGCCATAACCAAGTCGTCTCCTCGTCGGGAAACTGCTCGATATCGCCATCTCGCGAGAAGCGCGGGAAGTCCGAGCGGTGCTGACATCTTACTGCGCCAGGGATACACCGCTGTCGACCTGCAACTGTGTTGATTCGATCTTTAAAATGCAAAGTCGACTTCGAGACGGCTTATCGATTTAATTGACGCGCAAATCAAACATCAAACATGTACGAAAATCTGTTCAAGAACCCGTTGCACCGCGTGTTCGTCTATGGAACGCTGAAACGAGGGGAGCCTAATCACAGCCTGATCCAGGACGCCGCGAATGGTTACGCAAAGTTCCTCGGGCTTGGAAAGACCACTGTCCCTTATCCCTTAATAATTGCGACCAAGTATAACATACCGTTCCTGTTGAAGAAACCCGGACTTGGTCACGTGAGTATGACGCGTGTGAATCTCAATTCTTCCGGACAGCTGTGCCGATATTGCAGGCTTCGCTCTTGCGGAGCGAAGTCTAATTTTCTTCTATTTTCGTGCAGCATGTTTTGGGCGAAGTGTACGACGTGGACACACTTATGTTGAAGAAGCTAGATGAACTGGAAGAGCATCCAACGTTCTATGAACGATCGGAGGAAAGTGTCATGATGGCTCCAGAGGCCAAGATCAAAGCAAATAACTTTGAGGAGGTGCCGTATTATTAATCATATCTGCGTTTGAAGCAAATTAAATTAGAAGGGTAGTTATTAAATTAATCTGTTGTTAGGTGGGTATCTTAATGAAAGCCTGGATATATTTTATTCCGAAATTTCGATCATCTTTATTGGACGGCGCTATGTATAGATCATATACAAATGAGGGAAGCCATGGACTGAAGTATTGCGAGAAGTATGTCCGCGAGCCCTCCTACAATCACAGAAGTGAAGTCCAGTCACCCTGATAATCACCCCCCCTCGAAATATTTGTTTCCAGTGAGGAGAGTACAGTAAGGCCAGAAGATCTGCTTTGATACAGCAGTACTCTTGCGAATTTTTCACTGCCCCCCTTCGTCGAACGAGCGCTTGTACATTTATATTGTTATTCGTAGTGGTCAATAAAAGATCGTTCATTTCAATCCTACTATTATCGGAATATAAACGTTTGTGCGAAGGCACTGCTGCTCTGATACATATTTAGTTTATTTTAGTCCCTAGCATCGCGTTGCTATCTCCATATTCTCGAGTTTATTGATTTTTTTTAGACACATTCGTTCGTTAGATACCCGCCGAACTGATAAGTAGATTAATGAATTGTAATATTTGAAATTTTTATGAACAGATCAAATAAAGTGCAATTTATTAACTGTTAATTGAGTTTGTTCTTTTCCACCTTCCCGCAACGGAATTATTTTGCAGTGTAAGTATTTGGGAAAACCATTTTTTAAGTTTTTTAAGTTAATCCCGCCGTAGACCACGAGGCACTATCACCATCTAGCGGAGAAATCTATCAACTACAGTTCCCGTTTCACAGGCAATTGCACACACATGCATTTCCCACATACTTTCCATGCATCTCGAATTATTTTTCAATGTTGCAAGCAAAGAATAAGCGCCACGCGAAAACGCAACAAAGTTGCAATGGCAAAAATTTTTCAACAATGTTGTAAGCAAAAATCAACGGCACACGAAAATGCAACAAAGTTGCAAATGACAAATTTTTTTTCAACAATGTTGTAAACGAAAATTCGATGTTCGGAAACGAAAATCCCAGTTTGCAACTTTGTGCGTTTTCGCCGGATGCTTAATTTCGGTTTGCAACTTTGTGCTTTTTCCCCGGACGCTTAATTTCTGTTTGCAACTTTGTGCGTTTTCGCCAGAAGCCTAATTTCTGTTTGCAACTTTGTGCGTTTTTGCCGGACGCTTAATTTCGGTTTGCAACTTTATGGGTCGTAACGAAAACATTACACCCACAAATCCCGGAATTGGGCCAAAAATGTGTTTTTTTTGTGGAAAAAGGGAAGTTAATTTTAGCTTGTGAGCTGGTTAGAAATCCCAATTTTGTAGGAAATCGGAATTTGTGGGTCGTGACGTGAAAAACGCACAAAGTTGCAAACCGGGATTTTAGTTTCTAAACCGTTATGGTGTGGGGTGGAACGTTGTGAGAATGACGTGGGTCAGGTGTTTGGATCCAGCAGAAATGACAGAATATATGCGAGCGGTGTAGGAATAATGTGGGATACTGCTAGAATTGTGAGAATGTAATCAAGGAAAGGTGTAAGGATATTGAGGGAATGGTAGAGAAATGATGTGGAAGCAGTGCAAGAGCAGCGCACCTGCGATGTGGAATCGACGTCGCAATGAAGGAATCGTGCAGAAATGGATCAGAAAGTGCACGAAGTGGAAACACCTACTTAATATACGGAACAAATCATTGTTAAACTTCGTACATGCAATACGAAAATATATTATGTAATAATGTATAATGGAACGCAATAAATAATATCTACACAGTATTACTTGCAAAAAACGTTTATTATCGTTTCACAAAGGTCTTGGAACATCGCGCGTCGAGAGGTGTATAAAATGAAGAGAAGAAGAATGTTACCAGAACATTTCCTTGTGTGATTTGTTTTCTATTTCATCTCTTTTTATTATACCATTAAGTTCATCATCGCTCGCCACGCTGCACCTCACTCTCTATCTTTCGCGCACACTCGCTTCCTCTGTCATTCTATCGCTTTCTCTCCCGGTTAACAAGTCGCGATAAAAATTATTTTCATTTTCAACTATTCTGTAACAAAAGGCAGGCGAAGCCCACAGTCAATTCTGACGAGCAGACGACTGGCTCGGTGCTGTCGTTCCATGATTTCGTTTCTCGTACTCCAACTCGATACTATCTTAAGACCAGTACCCACAAACCCCTCTCTCGCTTCCTATCTATCAATTGTATTCCTACCTGTGCGGAGGGTTGCATGAAATCTATCGGAAAATCACGGGTCGGTGACTCCTGGTCCTGTGTTGTCGACTAGCCAATTTGTTCATTTAAAAGGGTAAACAATTCCCGATGTTCCTTTTCTTCATTTTGCTTTACGTTAGTTAATCTCTGTGCTTTATAATGAACTGAAAATTCACATATGAACTGGATCGAGGGCGGTTCGATTTGCGAAATGAACAAAGTGATTGGACGATCGAACACGACTTAGAGCTTTTCGCAATGGTCTCTACGTGGAAATGCCCGTTGAAATGTGCCTTCGATCCTCGAGACAGAACGACTGACTAACTTTACGGTCAGCCGTGTGATAAGATTATAACGAATTATCATAACTCTCCCTTGAGCAGACGTACCTTCTCGCGTGTAGAGCTTGCCCGCGAGATCACCGACACGCATATCGTGGGTGGTTCGCGAAATTAAAATGCTTTAAGGCAGTACGTGTAAGTTGTCCTAGGAAATTTATTATAAATAATCACATTTTTTCTTTCTTTTTTTCTTTTTATATCGTTCACTATACAAGGCTCCGCGTTCGTTTCTCTCCCTCGCTTCTCTGTGTATATGGCTTGTGTATCGCTTTGTTTCTTCCCTCATTTACCTTTCCCTCTAAAAATAACAGCGCTAGCACCCCCCGAGTTTCCCTGATCACGCTCTCGTACAGGAGAACCCCCCCCCCCCCCAATTCCGTAATTCCTATTATCGTCCTTTTCTTTTTCCGCGAAAGAAATCCCTAAATTAACAAAATTCATTAAACAAACACAAACAGAAGCGTACACACATCTTTCACTTCTTTGCTTTTTTTTTTGTTGCTTTTAATATTGTAGTCGATACGCGTGTATGTCTCTCTCTTTCTCTCTCTCTCTCTCTCTCTCTCTCTCTCTCTCCCTCTCTCGTTTCTGTTTGTATACAGCCTCCCGTTTTCTCAGCTTTCGTACTCGCCGGTTTTTCAATATATCAACACTCTCGCATATACTTTTACTCAATGTATCGCGTTTACTTTGTTCCTCGTATCATGTCTTTCGCACCGTTCCAAAGCCCAGCCCGGAATTTAATTATTTTTCAATTAACATATACATTTGTCTGTGTGTCCTCTGTGTGTTGTGTGTGTGTATGCGCGCACGCGCGTGTACATATATTTAATATATATATGTATATATCTTAACTCACCTAGACTTTTGTGTTCGTTGACGTACGGTGTCGTAGAGCGAAACGATTAACTCTCGAATAAGGACGGCCCGGATCGGGATTATCGATATTTCGAAATGTCTCTGGACCGTGACCGATGGATCACTAAACTTGCCACACGCGCGCGCACAAAATATACCGCGTAGCGTTCCGTTTCCCTCGTTCGTGCTTGTCATGTTCAGTATTCGAGTGCCCTAATCTATTTCCGCGATATCATGAAAGCGATCGATCGTGGAGATTGAAGTATATACTCTAAATGAAAACAGCACCGTGCGCAAAAATGGAGCGAATCGCGCGAGAATTCCAGAGCGTCCCATCTCGACTTCCGGCTCACCTAGCGAACTCCGCACTCCCCCCCCCGCGGCATCCTCCCATCGAACCCCTGAATACGATCTACGTCGCTTAAAAAATTAAATACAAAATCGGTGCTAAACGTTTGAGCATGAGTATCTTACGAAAATAAACCTCGTCAAGCATGTAGCTTCCTGTTGTTACGAATGATGGCGTACGGTTTAACGACAGGCGACACGTTCCTATCGAACGAAAACAGATCCACAACACCTGGGCCTTTCGAGAACTAGGGCATGTACGTAATCGATTCGTACTATGATACACGTTTTGTTGCGTTCTATCCTAGGAAACATATTTTATAGCGTAGCTGGGCTACGAAACGGAGAGAGGCGATGACGTGTTATATTGATTGTTTATCGTTTGATTGAGTTAAGGGAGACAATTTCAGCTCTGATCCTGCGCAAGAGCACCGTATTTGTTACCCAGAGATAGTTTCGGCGGTTGTGCTTGCGCCTCTTGCGCGCTGTACGATCTGGTTCCCCCTCGGTTACGTACTTCCTCGAATGTACCTTCGTCTCGTTTCCTGCAACAGGGATAAACGTTCGTTCGCTACAGTCGCCCGTGGCGATGAACCTAAACGTGGAATAGCGCGCAGGTTAAGCGCAATCCCTACCGCCTGCCCCAGGGTCCGATGGATTCGTTGCCCTGCGGCTGCTTCGAGTTCAATGTCGGGAAGTATTCTTCGCTGTGTATGTCGGGCGCGATATTCTTCCCTCGCTGCTTGGGAGCAACAGTTACGGTCTGGACATTTCTTAAGTGCGGCGGCTTGTAACTGTTTGCCGAAGAAGCGGAAGAAGTGACGGGCGGCGGTGGCGGAGGCGCAGGTTCTACCACTTCGGGCTGTTGCGGTCGGTGTTGCTCGGGCTGCTTCTTCCACGGCCCCATGTGCTTGCCACCGCTCTCACCGGACTCCCCGTCCGAACTATTGTCCTGCGTGCCCTTCTCGTCCTCCGACACTACCTCCTGGGACTCGTTAACCGTTAAGTTTCCTATTTTCAAGCCCGTGTAATCTTTCTTCTCCTCCTCGAATACTTTCCACTCGTCCTCGTCCTAAGAATAACACGAAAATCTATGAATCATGCCTGCAAGAGGAATGGAGCCGCCTACAGGATCGCGTAACAATTCGTTTGAATGCACATCGCGAGAATAGGGAACGCGGAGGGTGTTTAGGAAAGTGTCCTGTTTGAAAAACATCCTAAATCGGGAAAGAATCGCTCGCGATTAATAATCTCGAACAGCTGCTCCGTGTCGGCGAGTTAGCGGCAGTAAATGCCCGCGTCCGTCTAACGATCTAATTATATAACGAACGATCGGATCGTTGGACAGCGACGGGGGCAGTGATCGCATCGGTTTCTCGCCAGCCCAACCGCGGGGCAGATTAATTTCAGCAGTCGCAAGAATGACGTTTGCACGAACAAATATGGCAGCGACCTGTGGCCACCGTGGTATCTGGCACTCCGCACGGACCGCGGACGGGCTTTAGGGGCGAATACCGTGGCGGAAAACGGGCGGAGGAAGGCACGCGATAGGGAGGGATACTCACCTCGGTCTGTTGAGTCTCCTCTCCCTCGGGATTCACCGGTTTGTCCTTCGGTTTCGACTTTCCCAACCGCTTTCCCGTCTCCTCCAGTTTCTTCGCTATCTCCTCGGTGGTCGTGAACTTCTTCCCCTTCGCTTTTTTGCGATCCTTCTTCGCGAAGAAATCGTCCAGGTCAGCCATGCTGCGATGACTCTCGCGTAGCACGCGCGATTATCCGTCGAGAAGGCGTTTTTTTCTCCACAACGAGGGAGCACGAGGAAGGAGCCTCAACACGGAATGATCGGAGGCACCGCTGCTGTCCACATGGGCTTGTCTTGGCCGGAAGTCACCCAGTCACTTCCAAGTCAATGCAACGTCCGAATGCGGCTGGATTTTTCGTATCGTGCACTTCTCACTCTGGAAAATACGCCGAGAAATCGTTCCAACCGAGGGCGCGTCCGTTTTATCGCCGTGCACCGCCTCTATTTTATGGGACATCGAGAAACTACTCGGGACGGGGCGAATATGTGGCGCTGACTGTCTAGCAGAAGACCGATGGCCAAAAAAATCTTGGGGTTACCTAACCTAGAAACAGCGTCGCGTGCAGCGAGATTCTCGCGTGAACGGAGCCGCGCGAGAGGAGGCAGGGGAGGATGCCACGTTTACGATCACTGGCTAATCGAAATTGCATTCGACGGAATCGAGAAAATGAGTAACACGCGCCGAGAACGCGACGTGCGCAGAGGTTAATTGATCCACGATTAACGCACGTTTCGCGTGCCGTCGGTGACGCCACTAGTCCTCTCTTTTTCCCACTTCCGGAATTCGAAACGTCGCTGCAACTTGTCCACCGACGTTTGGCAAATTGAAAGAAAAAAATGTACGCGTTAATAGTTTGATGAAATAAAAAGGATTGGAATATCGCGCTCTAAATTACCACTAAGCTGGCGCGCATAAAACGATGTTTCAGATTGTAATATTATAAAGTAAATGGGTAAACACTTCATGATCAATCATTGCATACCCTATCACCTAAGAAAAATCTAGTATTCCCCATAATTCTTGAAAGAGAATTACAGCCTACTATTTTAAATCCCTACTACGTCTATCCCCGAGTTCCAGTAGTCGATAATTATCACACTGCATCGTGAACAATAAAAATACGAAAAAAACTTCGTGGAATAAGAATCGATCCCAACACTGCTGTCGATTTGCAATCCACGCACCATGTCACTTCGCCACCGCATCTCTTGTAATAAAGTTTATATCCTTAGTATATCCAGAGGTACGCAACTTAATTGTTTATATCTTTAAAACTGCTAAGTAACTATGATTAAGTATTCCATATATATCATCAGGGACAACCCCAAAAGCGTGGATCCCCTATATCCAAATCCTTCTGAGAGTCTAATGAAAAATCGCTGCGGCGGAATGCTTTAAAACTAGCGCCTCTGACAGCCCCACTTCGTTGTTTGGTCGCGGATACGCAGCCGCGCGAGTATGGGAGAAGAGCATATAGGGGATCCCTTTCTTGAAACGCCAGTAATCGTGTCTAGCCTTGCCACGAACCAACCACGACTGGCGGTGTCTCCTATCCTCGTGCCGGCGTACTACCAGCCTCTCGCTATTTCACCTGCCTGCGGTAGATTCTCTCTCTCGGCCAGGCTTTTGACAGGCCACGGGAGCGTGTTTCCGGTGGCGACGAAAACAGCGTCGAGCCAAGCCAACCTTTTGTTCTGTCCAGGGACCGCGCGAGACGGGAAACGGGGCTCGACCGTCCAAAAGAGGTTCATGTGTTACGACGTACGGCGAGATGAAGTTCACGCAAAGGTGTCTCGGCAACATCACCAAGATGCTGGACTTCTATTCGCAGTTCAACCCCTCGCCGCTTTCGATAAAACAGTTCATCGATTTCGGTGAGTCGAGAGAGGGAGAGGGGGGGAGAGAGAGAGAGAGAGAGAGAGAGAGAGAGAGAGAAAGAGCGAGAAAATGAAGGAGAGAAAGAGAAAGAGCGAGAAAATGAAGGAGAGAAAGAGAAAGAGATGGAGGGAACTAGCTTTTTGGCAAACGTTGCGGTTCCTCGAATTCGAGACCGAATTCCCTTAGCCCTGCGTGTTTTTCTACCGCCATCGAGAGGGACGCGAATCGATCGAACGACGACCTCGCCGAAACAGGCTATAGTTTTCAGGGTCGCTGGGGTAACAGTACTAACGATCCCGGGGCATCGTACCGTGTCTAGCTTGCACGGTGGTTTCATAGTTGGCGTGTGGGAACTCGCGATGGCGTTACCTCACCTAGCTGCTTCTAGCGAAGCTAGAGATCGAGGACCGGCCGTCTTAGGGATCGCTTCGGAGATCGAGACTGATGGTATTGTCGCCTTGCTCGATAACCGTGACGTGCTCTAAAGCGAGCCACACGATTAGGGATACGCGGATGATGTAACAACCTGTACGTGTAAACAAAGCAGACTTATCGACGCGATCGACCTGCTTGCTCTTCCGCTATACGAAAGGCATTCTCGATCGCGCACGATCGACGAAGATACACTGATCCCTTTAGGATCTGCTCGAATGTCCAACTTGAGATCTCTTGAAATTGATTGAGTCCTCTTAGGCTTTTGCTCTTTCAGAAACAGTGAGGGGATTCATGCGCGTCACCTAACGTGGCTAAGCGTCATTTCCTTAATTTGATCCCTCTAGTTTAATTCAGCTGGCCAAAGAATTGGTAGGTAAATGAGATTGCATTGTCAGATCTTCGAGTTGAACTCTGTCGAATAACGCATTAAAAGTTCTTGGCAACTGGATCCAGAGACCTTGATCAGAAGTCTGGAGAATGAGTCACGATTGTAAACGAGATTCGAAGCTACTGCGAGTTCCATGCGCCTCTCGTGAGAAAATAAACGTCCCGCGCTTCGAAGTAAAACTGAAGCAGAAAGCACCGTGGAACGCAGAAACAGTGCGAGCTCGGAGAAGATATAAGGTCGCTGATCTTCCTCTTTCTCGTATCGATCTCGCGAGTGTCACTCTACCCTTTGAACCGACAGATTCGCAGTGGATTCTTAATTATCCGACTCCGTCGCTCAATTAGATCGCGTCGCATAGATCCCGGGTAGGAGGTTACGTAGCTCCGATATTAATTCATAAACTCTTTGCGAATCGAGCTTGCGTCACTCGCCAACGGAATTGGCTGATTTATTCTCGTAGCTGAAAAATTAGACGTCGCTAAATAGAATCGTAATTTTAGCAACGATTCCTATATTGGTGCGCGGCGGCGCGTACGCTAATACGCTTTCCAAACGGACGAAGATTCCATCCACGGAAGTTCTGTATCCTTCGCGATAATTATAGACAACGCGAACACTGTTTAGCGTCGAGGACAATCGCCATAGGTCTCCGCAGGAGGGGAGGGGCAAAAGGGGCAGTTGCCGCCTGGCTTTTGAAAAAAAGTCGCTTATTTTTTCAAAACTGATCTTTATGAAGTTTATACTAAAAAAGGGAATGTTTTTAAATTTCGATTATAAATTTTTAATTAAATTGGCACTATAAAATGTGTTTAAAAAAGCAAGAGGGGTATATTTTTCTTTACCATCATCCCAAAATTGCCCCTCCCTGGAAAAAAGGCTCCGGACGCCCCTGACAATCGCGATCCGCGAGTCTTCCTTCTTCCCATTCGGCAGAATCGCGCGTGTTTCGCCTGACAAGCGACTCGTGCTTTTAAATCGCCAGACGTTACAGACGTGTCTAGCGAATCTGGTTACAATATCTCCCATTGTTTCCTCGCTTTAATGAACCGAGCGACCTGCAGGCGCGATATTCCACGCGGTAATATGCGAGCCTGAAATTTCGTGTTCGCGGGGGAACGTTGACGCGATTAACTTTGACGTTCACTCGGCTACCGTCATGTGTGATAAAAACTGTTATCTTGTCCGAGTAACATTAGTATCGCTCCATCGGCACTCGATTTTCACGGCGAGGTCGGGTTCGAGGCATTTCTCATGCGAGTCGACTCGCGCTATTATCATTCCGTATCCGCCGCGCGGCGTTTGTTGGTCGAGGCGATTATGTGGCGAGTAAACATGCAAATGAGTCGAACCCTGCTCCGCAATAACATTCCGCGTTGCCCTTGATACGTCATTTGCTTTTTGGCGATAACGAAGACTAGTTTCCCGCCATCTCGTCGCGAACTGAGGGACCATTTTCCGCATCTTGACAAACGGAACGAACGTTGCGACTCTATCCACCGTAGAAACATAGCCAATGAGTCAGGTCTTAAAAGGAAAGCCTACCAACACTTATTCTGCTCGGAAAACTGAATCGACTCGCTTGGTCATAGCATATATATCGAGGACAGGCTCCGAGCAGCTTGCTCTTGAGAAGGTCAAGGTTGCAAGCGTCGATCAGTTCGAACGGCGCACCATCCCCTGATTTCGGCCACTGTCATTGGTTCCCCTCGTCTTCCCCGAAAATAGAGCCGCGGGCGCGGTATTAATGCCGCTGGACAGCTGCCATTCCTACTAGCGAATTCTCGTTACTCGGTGAACGTAGGCGTGTAAACCCTCGAATCACTACCCGCTCGCCTTCGACGAGCGAAAAATTATTACCGAAAAATCCAACTTTTAAAGTTTTGTAGATATGAAAAAGAGATGCAACTTTTATTTATATTTCTTTTTTATATCTCTCACCGTTCTTGAGATATTCCACGGAAAAGAAAAGTCTGTATTTTTTCATGGAGATGAATTTACCCTCAAAAACTGCACTATGGCGCCAAAAAAATAGGGTTGCGTTACAGACGAACTACTCTAGTTGCATAATTTTCTGAATTTATGGGTTGCCTATCTTCCCTTGTGAACTACAAAGACAGAAAGTTTAAATTATAGAAAACTGCCATTTCATTTGCAACAACCTAGTAGAACGAGCGATTCAACAACCGTGTTTTACGAGCTGTTGGCAGCTGTTGGCAACGTCTCCAGTTTCAAATTCGTTTCAGGCTTCGAGCATGCAGGAAGCTTGACGAACACTGTTTGATAAGCATCGAGCGCTTGCACAAAAGCACCGTTCGCTTGGAACGTGTGTCCAGATGTGTAGGTGTCGAGGGGGAACGTTACTTCTGTTTAAGAGAAGGTATGCGCGCAAGCGACTCATTGTGCTCGCATTTCCTAAGATAACTCAATAAAATACCGATCTCCGGAGCAGCTCTAAACTAAATTGACGTTGATTCGATGCTTCACAGCTGCTATCTAGTTTGTCTTGCGGCGATAACTTCTCTATGCAGTCACGAGCGCGTGCGTTGGCCTGTGCGGCGCTGGCAGATTCAGATTAGAGCTTTAAAACTAAACAACTGCTTCCTGACGACTTATAGCCGTCCATCGACCGTTCTGGATTGGAGAATCTGTCGATATCGCCATGTACAGTGAACCATATCCGTGACAAATATGTTGTTTCCAGTCTAGCGATAAGATTGACGTCAAACTTCCTCCTGCTTCGACTGACTATTGCCTGAAATTCGACAGCTCGTCGAGATTTATACGAAAACAAATTGAAAGTGATAAATGTTTCGTCGGATCGTAAAGAATGATAAATTCATAATTGATTAATTTTGATTAAGACGAAGGGAATATAAAAATCGTACTGATCAGAGAAAGGAATGCTTGACCCCGTTGATGTGGCTTTATCTGAACAAAGAAATATTGAAAACATAAGTGCCATCGTTGATTCCAACGCAACCGTTATCAGGCCTCTAATGCGCCACTCCTACACATACCTACTTGCGACGCTGCTTGCCTCTCTATCATCTGACACTGAGTGAATTTAGTTTGAAGATTTTAATTGTTAAAGAAAGGTAGCGGGTATATTTTATTTCTTGTTATTGTTTTACTATATTTTTTAATGGGTTATTTAATAGAGTATTATTATTACTATATTAAATTTTAAATTATTTCAAATTCGAATTGTTTCAAATACAAATTATTTGAAATTTAAATTCTCTAAAATTCAAATCGTTTGAACTTCGAATTCTTTCAAATTCAAATCGTTTGAAATTCGAATTCATTCAAATTCAAATCGTTTGAAATTCAAATTCTTTAAAATGCAAAATATTTTAAATGGCGTAGATGTACCATTTGTGGCCACTTGAAGGATTTCCGTACCATTCACTGATACATAACTTAAAAAAGAATACGTACACAAGAGTAAAGAATATATAAGTGTAATCCAGAATATACAGATAATTAAAATCTTCTAAGTTGAACAATGTTTTAAACATAATTATTTAAAATACCATTATATTATCGTGCCAGACTGTTTTGCATCATTTGTGGCCACTAGAGTACCATTTTTGAATTGGCAATACGAAAGGCCCACAGTAAGAATTGTAGCTTTTAATTCATTACAAATGTAACACTTTTCGTCATTGAAATTATTTTTGTAGAATTTCTCTTTCTACGTCCCATTATTATCTATGGCAGTTAAAAGTAATGAGTCTACTTTTCAGAAAAAATTCAATTAAACTTTAGAAGATTTTTTTTGCTAACGTCATTGTCAATACTATTGTATAATAATTTTACAATAATTAGGTATTCTACGATCAGTTACTAATAAGAATGCCTACTGAGCAAAAATGGTTGTATCGTGGACTGTTTATGGCCATTACGTGGCCACAAATGGTACAATTCCATTTTCGATGTACGATTCTTGGTCAGTGCCTAATTCCAGTAGAATGTAGGTTATATCGTTGAAATTATTTTTTAAATCTCAAAAATATTTGTTTTTTTAATATAAATATGTATAAAACTTCATCCATGCTCTTGTTAAATACAATAACTAATTGTTTCCTTACCAGTCGTATGCTAAGCACCGTTTGCAAGGATGTGAAAAGTTATCAAAGATTTGCACATTCACGTATGATTCTTAAATAAAACGGGACAAAAAACACTAGAAAGTAGTAGAAATTGTGCCAACACAACCCACCCTTAGACAGCTTCATTCATTGTAATGAAAGTAACCTAAGAATACTTAATATATTGGAATAAATAAGACAGTGGCCACAAATGGTGCAGTGGCTACAAATGGTACATCTACCCTATATTATATTATTATAAATTTTCTGTGGCTTTTGTTTTTTAAGTCTAAAATGGCGTAATAATTGCATGATGTAAGAGTTGTCCTATGAGTTGGTAATTTTTTCCAAAATAAAGATCACAAAATTATGGGATCCATACTGCGTTTAATTAATTCTTTGTCAGTTTGAGGGTTGGTAGCACCCTGCATAACTAGGCCCAATTAAAACTCTTCGGGCAGTAGCTTCTATAGCCTGCAAGTGGTTAGGTACAGCCGGCCATAGTCTGGCCGAGTTTTTGCGCCATCGAACGAATCAGGTTTCGCGCGAAGGAAAAAGTATCTATCCTTCGTCCCTCCCTGGGAAACCGTCGATCAATCGACCTCGAACTCGACCAGCAGCACAGCTTAATACCTTCCGCATCTGGGGGACTTCATTTTCCATTTAGCTTTTCTCTTTGCACGTGCCGAGTTTATTACTCAACACACAATTCCTATTTTCGTTTCTAATCACGGTGCAAGGTCACTTTTAATTGCTTTTCGTGGCATTAAACATTTTCCAACATTGCGTCAAAGCAATGACTCACACATAGATCGAATATCAGATATATCGTGCAGCAGGTATCGATTAGGTTGAATATTAAGCACATGTCGTTTCAGAAGCAACGTTGACATTTGCTTTACATTTTTATCACCTGGCAAGTGATAATTATGCATAGTTCCTTCGCGGAAGTAGCTGGAAAATTAGCAAGTCTGCTGTCGCTTGACTGCCCGAATTGTAAATTTTTAAACGACGACGGCGACCAGCGTCGACGATCACTCCACAAGTATTTCGTAGTAGACGCTAGTAACTAATAAGTTTCTTCGTGGTCTCGAATTGTCTCTCAAACAGGCACAGTGGATAGAAAATATTATGCACGATAGATATCATGGACCTGTGCATCTGCACATCCGGAAATTTGATTAACGCGTCGCTGGGGCAGGCGGCAATGACTCATTCGCCAGAAACGAGTATATTTTTGCAAAAATACATTTCCACGAAATCGCTGGTGATGATTTCGCAGTCAAAGATCAAAGTGCAGTCCCTCGATGCGTTTTAAAACAGTGACGAGCAACCTTTATTTCGCAGTGGGCCAAAAGTGAAAACCTACTAATCAAAGAATTGTAATTTATAGGGTGAATTTGGTATTTCTGAAATTCTGACGTAGATTTATAATTGAAACAATTATTTCAGGCCGCAGGTCAGTGGCTGGAGGGCCAAAGCTTCTATATAAAAAATATCTGCTCTGAATTTCATGCGACATCGAACACGTATGTAAAAGATTCACGAATGCCGCGACATTCTTGACCAAGTGATTACATGTCGATTGCTCGGCGAAAGCGGAAAGCCTTGATTCGTTCCAGAAAATTGATTGAACATGGCTAAGGTCGAGGTACAGAAGCGACGAGGCCAGTTAAAGGATTGCCAGTGCACATAGCTTTCCCGATTTCAGGAAGCGCTCGCACTTTCCAATTTCGTTCGACATTCAAGCAGGATCGATCTATCGTCTCATATACATTCACCCCTGTCGTTTGATCCCCGACTTCCCGATCGGAAAACCATTTTCCGAGCCGTCGAGCTTCCGATGGTTCATCCTTTCAGGGAAACACATACAGTCACTCACAGCCATAATCGTACACTCTTTAAAATCGCATAACATTTTTAAAATTGGTCCAAACGACTTGAGTTTTTTTGAGAAGCTAGAAGGATTAGCTTGCTAAGTGACGTGTTTCGTCGTTTCAAAAAAAAATGCAATTGGTCGGAATAGTGAAAAAAATAGTAAAGGTCGTTTTTTAAACTTTTTTTTGTGAGCCTGTAATGAAAATTCGAAAAACCCGTTTGTAGATTGAAGTGAGTTATATACATGCCTAAAATTTCATCAAAATCGGTTAACGTTGCTCTGAGCTACAAACGTTTAAAGATCGCAGAATAAGGTCGAGAATCGCTGATTTCGGGAATTTCCGCGATTCTCGACCTTATTCTGCGATCTTTAAACGTTTGTAGCTCAGAGCAACGTTAACCGATTTTGATGAAATTTTAGGCATGTATATAACTCACTTCAATCTACAAACGGGTTTTTCGAATTTTCATTACAGGCTCACAAAAAAAAGTTTAAAAAACGACCTTTACTATTTTTTTCACTATTCCGACCAATTGCATTTTTTTTTGAAACGACGAAACACGTCACTTAGCAAGCTAATCCTTCTAGCTTCTCAAAGAAACTCAAGTCGTTGGGACCAATTTTAAAAATGTTATGCGATTTTAAAGAGTGTACGATTATGGCTGTGAGTGACTGTAGGTATACGGGGCATTAGTTCCGTGTCTCTCCCGCGATAAATTTAAGATAAAGACGTGGCGGCTGGTAATCCGTGATAATTAACTCTTCTGACACTAACAACACCATTTAGCAAGCACACGAGCAAAGCTCTTTCTTGCATAACACTGCCCGCGCGGTTCCATCTCGCGAAACGCGAAAGTTGTCGATGATTATGTATTATGAGACAAGCTTCGCGAGAAAACGGCGCTCGCGGAGAACAGATCTGTTCCAGGAAACTCTGTTTCGTCCGATAAACGAGGCACGTGTCTGAGGAGTTGCTTATCGAATTCTTCCTGACAAAGGCGTCTACAGACTTTTTTCCGGGGGGAAGAGGCAACTTTGAGAAATGGTCAAGGTGGCAGGTGACGATTCAGTGCTTGTCTGAACCCATTTTGTGGCGTTAAATTAATTAAAAATTTAAAACTGAAATGTAAAAATATTCACTTTTTTAGGATAGGGGAGACCGGGGCTAGTTGACTAATTTTTTACATTTCTAATTTTTATAAAGTTTACAAATTTCATTAGGTATACAGGCTTAATTTTGAAAATCGTTTTAATTGAGTCTAGGTTGTAGTTTTTATTGTATTTAGAGTAGTATGACGAATAAGTCAACAAACCCCAGCTGCGGGGTTAATTGACAAATATGATAGGGTTAGTTGACTTCACATTTACTTTTCAGTTTTAACCCTTTGCCTGCGAAAGGCGTGTATATACGCTGTCACAGTTCCATCAATATATATGAAAAGCGTATATATACGCTGCCAATTCGATCAATATAGTATACGAAACGCGTACATATGTACACTACGACCAATAAATTTTTAAAATTTTTTTCATTCCTTCATAGTGTTATTTTTTTATTAATTATAATGGTATTAGATACTGTAATTATTTTGTACTTGTTTGTTATGGTCTATTTGGATGGCCTGCGAGTTTGAAGGGAAGATAGGGTGTAAAACTGGTAAGGGTGAGTTTGGAAGGATTTGTGGTGGGGGAAGTGGACTTGAGCAGCTAAACTCTTTGCCTCGACTGCATCTTGAGGATAAAAATGCAATTATTAGTGGTATTCCTATGCTTAGTCAAGTAACCCCGTCCGACATTGTTAACATGTTAAGGGCCGTACGTACAAAACCTCCACGCATTGGATAAAATAAAATATCGTAAATTATAGTCAATGTATAACGTTTCCACAAAATATTCATGAAAAAACATCAAGCAGTACTTAGTGGACAAAAATTCATAAATAGTCGAAACAAAAATATTTAGTTCCCGCCGACCTTTTTAGATTTTTCAAGCTGGTCATTCATATGCTTCAATATCGCGAATCACAGCATAATTTATTCCATAATAGGAACAATTAAATGGAATTCGTCAACTAACCTCGTTAGTCAACTATCCCCGGTCTCCCCTAAACTTAATAAAGTTGACTTGATATTTAATTAGTTTTTTTAGTTTTTATTTAATTAGTTTTTAAAAATAAACGATCTTTTCTCAAGACAGAGGGTGGAGCAACTAAAAACAAAATTTCCTATTTCATATAATTATTTGTAGAGCCTCTTGGGATACATTATTACTACTACCTAACTCAATTTCGCAAAAAATGTGGATTAGGTAGTCCGTTTTTTATTTTCAATGCCTCGATTACTAGCTTTCGCCCAACTATACGCCCCGATCACTTCGTCCCTTTTGTCTCGGCCGGTGATGTCAGACTTCCGTTTGGATACCGCGTACAATGGCCAAGCAAGACACGCCTCAGTGTTGCTAGCAAATGTTATGTATATTTGCAAAACTGGGCACCTAGTGGAAGGAAATATTGAAGTGGCTGCTCCTGTGGGAGATTGGCCAACAACCACCTTGTTTTCCAATAACCATGAGTATTCTCTGCGTCGGGGTGTGTTTTGTCTGATCGTTTCGCGAGCAACCAGCGCACGCGAATGGGAAGCGCTGAATCGATTCGCCACGAGCGGGCATAGAGAAAATACGGGAGCTTTGTTATGTTGAGTATTGAGACACGGTGCATGCGTGATGACGTTACCGACGACCGTGGACGATTCATTCGTCCTTGCGAAGATCACAAGCTTGATCATACGACCCGCACAAAAAGCAGTCGTTTTTCGCGAACAGCGACCTACGCCAATTGACACAAGTGTCTATTAAAACTACTTTATTCGATCAAAGTCTGCTTTTTTTATTCGAAACACTGCACCTCTGAACGTTCGACTACCCGGTTTGCAATTAAACATTTGGCGACACCAGATCTCTCGACGTTGATCCATGAAGAGCATCCACGAATATCCGTTCGAAGCCTCCTGAGCAGATCTCTAGAATTTCTAAATTAGAGCAGCGTTTGTTCGAGGATTAAAGTATACTAATCACACAACTCTGCTCGCAAGACTGGGCCAAGCTTTAATCATAGATTCGCGCCTTGATCGTCTGCTTTTCAATTCCCTAGTGATTCTCAATAATACAAGGTTGTGGGCCAAGCCCTTTTACAAAAGGGGAGTAAATTCACGGGGGAGAATGATGCACGTGTGCGCTGGAACCTCTAACAAGCTAATGTAATAATATTTCTTTTTCCTCGCCAACCGCACCGTTGGGTCGCAGTTTATTGCGATTCGCCGCGCGGTCGTTGCGGTTTGTTAATTAAAACTTTACTCGCCAAGCGAGTGGAGCTTGTGTTACCGCAGCGCTGTGTATAAAGCTTCGATGAGAAATTGCAGCTGGTGCTCGAGAGGATCTGACAAGCTAATTACTAATCGGCGATTCGAAGAAACGGAATTACGATGCAAACGATCAGTAGTCGCGGGATGTGGTTTGTCAAGTCATGTTTGAAATTCGAATTTCATTAGAGAGAAGTGGTTTGTATCGAGGGCTGCAGCGATATTTCTTCAAACTCGTCGCATTCAGGGGCGGATTTTAATATAGGCTAAGTAGACTGCAGTTTAGGGCGCGAAATTTTGGAGGCGGCAAATCTTGGGAGTGAAAATTTTTTGGAAGCAACAAAGTTTGGAGAGTGATAAATTTTGGGGAGCGGCAAATATTTAGAAGCGACAAATTTTGGGGAGGATCAAATTTTGGGGGGCAACAAATTTTGGGGAGTGGTAAATTTTGGGGGGCGACAAATTTTGAGCGAAAGAAATTGGGAAAGGTTTAAGCACAAAGTGTTGAGACAACTCTAAAAACAATTCACTTTTTTTGGCATATCGAATTAATCTTAAAATTGTCTCAACTCTTTTAAATTAAAATATTCGATGATATTTCGCGGAAAGGGCGACAGACACTTCTTAGCCTACAGGCGCTAAATCTTCAAATGCGCCTCTGGTCACATTCTTCCACCTTAAACAACCGTGACGATTTTCTTGGCAAATATGTCGCGCAGACCGTGAACCTTGAATGAAAAACTATTTTAGTATAGCAGGTGGGAATACTTTTCGACGATTACGTGTGAAAATACACACGCTCGGAGTCCAAAGGCTCGTCCACGATACGCGGAAACAATCTATAGGCGATCCTCGTCATGTTTTCACTGCGTTGTGGCGCTGAGTTGTCGATATACTTATCGTTTTATTTCGCGAAAGTTCAAAATACGCATTAACCCCATTTCGCAACATCACGACGGCCAGGCGGATTTCTTGCACGCTTCGTCACAAGATCGCGCTATCACGGAGAAGCTTTCGATACGTTTGTTTTCGATCAACCACACTGTAAACATCACTTGCAAAACTTTCTGATTGATTACATTAACCAAAGCTTCTTGCTGTTGCTCTTCGATGCCCTGTTTTGTCACTTGGATTCTTGTACCCGCATGCTTTCCCTTTCAAAACACGATAATCATGGTGCCATTAACGGACGATAATGCGTGACTAACGATAATGCATGACGAAACCATGGCAGATAAGGTGCGATGAAATGCATAACACGCGTTCGCACGTAACGCGTTTGAAGAATAAGTGGAAGGTCTTCTTCTTGCATACTAGCTTCGATATTCATTTCACGGTTCACCTATGGACCTGAAGATTTGCGTGATAATAAGTGGGTAATGGAAGGGAGATTTGATAAAGAGGAGAGCCACAGCTGCGGAAGGACTATCCTACGATTTGAACCCGCGTCCTCTAGACAATCGTTTCCACGTAAAAGACCTTGCACCCTGGTTCACTCTGCTCGGCGTGGATAAAGTCAGCGTGCAATTTCACGGCGATTTATCGCCGCCGACCGATTGTACTTGGCAGTGAATCAGCTGCTCAACGGTGTACGCTGTTAGAGAAAATGCAGCCTTGTTTCATGGAGAACCTACTTTGTTTGACAGATCGAAATTGATTGGGACGGGGAATGCTGTGAATGGAGATGATCGCGCGTAGTACACAAATGAAATAAAGCTCTTCTATCGCATAGAAGAGGAATGCTTTTAGAACTCTTCCCCGTGTTCGGCCCTCGATTATAATTAAATATAGAAGACTGGGGTCGTGTGTCTTCTTCCACAATCCTCCTTTGATCTCCCATCTCTGCCCTATGATAAGATATCCCTGTGATCGAGGAAAGATACCAGGGTTCGCGCACACGTCGATTGAAGATCGGCGGGCAAACTTAACGCAAGGTAAACTTAATCCAATTAAGCGATGAGATCAGCCTATTGTTCGATGGAAACACGCTGCCCACAGTGACGCAAATGTGTGGTCGTGTTTTACGGTGCACGCTTTTAGTTCGGCCAAGTAGAATCGAAGGGCAAGGAATCAGGAAAAATCGAGAAACTGTTCCCAGTTGAAAATCGAGAACCGCAAGCTACACGATTGGCAGACTAATAATGTAGAATAGACACACAATGGACAATTTATATCCGAGCAACTCGAGAAATTCAAGTGAACCGATTTCCTTGATTCCTTTTAAATTATTCTTCGCGAGGCCAACGACTCGATAATAGAGCTATTATGATCGAATAAATCACGATTGTTGTTGACGATTCGAAGTTAATAGAATCGTATTAGGGGCCTAGACGTTCAATTACCGATATCGTTACTGGCAGTTGCAGTTAAGTAGGTCAGTATGTCTGCCAACGCTACACGTTTATATCGATTCCAGTTCCGCAGAGTACCACGCGTCGCGGAAAGTCAATTCCATTCCCTTTTACTTTGAAAGCGTACTGATCGATACCACCGCTTTATCGCTGGATCAATGTCGGTCAATTTTCGTAATACATGTCCACGGGCTGTCAAAAGCGAGCGTGTAAACATAATGCGCGCATCCTCGGAGAACTGATAAAACGCTATCAATCTCAGCAGGGCTGTGCCCGGCGTGGTCATGGTTTCCAGAAAGAATGGCGGGGAAACGAAAAACATCGCACGCATGACCTACTTACTGCCACGCACTGACAGGCAAACGAAATGCCAGAAAAATTGGAACTCCTTTCCCATAGGTACCCTCACTGGTCCAGAAATAGTTCCATCTTTTAGAAGATTTCTAATTCCGCGTTTACACCAAGGCGAACACGAACAAAAGCATTATTCGCGAACGTTTCCGTCTGTTCTTGCCGTGTCCACACCGCCGCAAACACGAACAAAACTCAGTGTACGAATCGTATGTGAACGTTTTGTTCTATTTGCTGCGGTGTGGACATGGCAAGAACAGACGAAAACGTTCGCGAACAATGTTTTTGTTCGTGTTCGCCTTGGTGTAAACGCGGCATAAGACGTTGAAGTAGGCGAGAATGTAGGATGTGACTTTTCAATTTGAAAGGGAGATCGAGGAAGTTGAGAACAGAAGGAAATAAATCGAGAGTCCCCTTGGTCGCTTAAAAGTGAGACGTGACTCTAGGAACGTATTCCAACAGAATGCATCACGTTAGCGCCAGCAGTCACGTTTTCCGGGAATTCGTTTGCCTTTTCTGACGAAGCTAGGTATTTGCCTTGCGCAACGGAGTCTCGTCGACGTTGTTTGCTACCGTCGTACACCGTCTCCCCGATCCGTCAAAACATCAGCCTCAAGGGTTTTAATAGCGCCGCGATAAGATCGCTCACGGTTATCGCGACTTTTCTGTGCTGCACCCCTCTTCATCCCCTCGGCTAACATGTTTACCGCCTGGGAAATGCAAAGTGTCCGCGATAACGCGTGCCGTTGTTACCCTAGCAAATACCGAGGCGACATTCCGTTTTCTATGGACGATTGCGCGCGAGTTATGTCGAAAATAGACAGTGATTTATGAATGCATGGAAGCCTGTAAGTGAGAGGAGGATGGGTGGTAATTGTAGCGAATGTTGCGTGTTTCAGGACTAAGTGCCTGCGAAAGGAAGTCTTTTATATTCTTAAGGAAGGAGCTACCTGTTCGACTGTCCAACATTATGAAGGAGATCCACCTGCTGCCAGACAACTTACTGCGAATGCCTAGTGTGGGTATAGTTAATAATTTATACGCCACTTCGTTCGAGGATATCATGCAGTTCGAGAAGGTTGAAGTCAACGAGACCACTTTAGACAAGTGAGTCCTCAACGTCAGAACAGCCTCTTGGAACGATTCACGTTTCCATTCGTTCGTAGCGATGCTCGCTTGCCGTCGCATTTCAAACACACCGTGTCCGTTCTTTTTCCAAAGAAAACCTGTAGCAAGTGCCTCGTCGCGTCCAACGAGCGAGACTGAATGGTATTCCGCATGCTTTTCTCGTAGATTCTGTCAGACGCTGGTGAAGATCAGGAACAGGCACAAGGACATCGTGGAAACTATGGCGCAAGGGGTCCTGGAGCTTAAGGAATCGCACGACGTTGACGCTCAGACGGAGAACAACATTCAGTACTTTTTGGACAGGTTCCTCATGTCTCGAATTTCCATCCGTATGCTGATCAACCAGCACAGTAAGTTGCCCGTGTAGATTGAGAATTGCAAGCGTTATTCCCAGTGACGGACTTAACGGGCGGCAGATGAGCATTTTCCAAAAAAAATTGTGACTTCATCTAAACACTATATTTTCTTTTGTTTTCCATAATTCTCAGACCACGAGCGCGTAAATTTATTTGTAATTCTGTTATGTACCTACAGAGGGTGGCCAAATTATTTACTCAAAACATTTTCGTCAATTTTTGGGATCATTTTAAAAATGGATTTAAGACGATTAAAAAAGAATCTTATATTGGCAACTAAATGTTCTGAAAGGAAACTTTCTTAGCTTTCCTAAACACTCATGAAAATTTGTCTACGATCATGAGTTCGCGAGTTACAGGTGTTCAAAGTGAAAAATACCTTTTTTGCATTGATCGCGAATAACTCGGTCAATAAAAATCATTTGAAAAAAAATGAAATTAAAGAGAAATGTTTGCTCTATAAGAGCTCTTCGTTGGATTTACCGGAAAAATTTTTTTTTGGCCTGCACCTTCAACTTAGGCAAAATGGACAATGTTAAGTCGCAGAGGGGATTAGAGGGGATTAGTCAAGACGAATTTAACTTCGAAATCAGATGGGATCACCTCGAAAAATGGCCTCAAAGTTAGAGATTTTGCGGTTTTGAACAAAAGAAACCGGTAGTAAAATCCCAACCGGCCCGACGGACCTCGGGTAGGCACTTGAGGAAAAACCGAGGGATGCAAGCGATACTCTAGCAGGTTGGGGCGGCAAATGTGGCCCACGACCTTCATTTCAGGGACGTGTTGGGCCTGTGTTTGCCCCATGGGCCACTAATCCATTGGCGATTTCGTACTGAGCATTAGGAAAGGGGCCCATAGGGCAAACGCAGGCCCAACACGGCACTGAGATGAAGGTCATGAAGCACATTTGCCGCTCCAGCCTGCTGGAGTATCGCTTACATCCCTCGGTTTTTCCTCAGGTGCCTACTAGGGCTGGGACTATTCGAATAATTTAATATTCGAATATTTTACAAGTATTCGAATGTTGCGAATAAACTTCGAATATTTGAGTATTCGAATGTTATTATTCGAATACTATTCGAATGTTATTATTCGAATACTATTCGAATACTGATGTATTCAAATACTATTCGAATACTGATCTATTCGAATACTGGTGTATTCGAATACTATTTGAATAGTATGGTGTGAAGTGGGTCAAAATTAGCTTACAAGATTTCACCCTGACAAATGAACCTAAAGAACATGATTTATTCACACCATACTATTCGAATACACCAGTATTCGAATACTTGGATATTCGAATTATATTGGCCAAATAATTGACCAACTGAAGTATTCGAACATTCGAATACCGAAAAATTCGACAAATAGTCCCAGCCCTAGTGCCTACCCGAGGTCCGTCGGGCCCGACGGATGAGATTTTACTACCGGTTTCTTTTGTCCAAAACCGCAAAATCTCGAATTTTGAGGACATTTTTCGAGGTGATCCCATATGATTTCGAAGTTAAAAATGGTATCAATCGATTCGTCTTGGCGAGATCTTTCCAACGGTGTATAGCATACGCTATAGACTCGTGGGTCACTAATTCCCTCTGCGACTTAACATTGTCCTTTCTGAAACTTTATTTCCTGCGCGTCATCTTGATAAAACAGTATCATAATGAATGAAAAAAATGAGTCCTTAATTCAAAAACTACAAACTTCAAGCGTTAAAATTTGTTTTTAAAGCTCTTTTTGTGACCATTTTTCGACGAGATACAACCATTCCATCGCTTATACTTACAAAATCTCAAACCTTTTTGTTTGAGTATAATAATTCGGCCATCCATTTTATGCAGAGTGTCCCAGGACGTTTGCCACCTGGGCCTTGTTATTCCACCTTATCTGAAGTCGTTCGCTCCTATCAGTGTGTTAAGAGATTAAGCGCGTCCGCGCTGATGTTGAGACGGTGTCCTTTGTTGCAGCTCTATTGTTCGGAAGTGAATTGAACGGGCACAGTAGACACGTGGGATCCATAGATCCGTCGTGTGACGTTATCAGTGTCGTGAGGGACGCGTACGAGAAAGCCCGGCTACTGTGCGATCAATATTATCTGGCTAGCCCGGAACTTATAGTCACGCAGCATAATGGCAAGTTTGACAAATAATTGCAATAGAGTATCGATAGTAAGTACTGTAAACAGTGCGACAAATAGCTTCCTGTGGTAGTTACAGCGACAGAAAATGGAAAATGGAATGCTTAAAATACGATAGAGAGAATGGGATTAAAGTGACCATTCTCCTCTCGCAGCGCTACTATTGAACGATACTGCAAAGAGGTGATTGTGTTAAAGTGTATTTCCTTCTTTTCAGAACACGAACGAAGTAGCCAGATTAGGATAGTGTACGTGCCGAGTCATTTGTTCCACATGCTGTTCGAGCTCTTCAAGAACAGCATGCGAGCGGTTATGGAGCACCATGAAGCCGAGTCCAAGTATCCGCCTATAGAAGTGATCGTCTCGCGTGGCAGGGAGGACATTTGTGTCAAGGTACAGATTAAGAATTACCGCACGTCCCACGACCGACGAAGCTCACAGAGCCTCCACGGTTGTTGAACAAAACGAACCCAGTCAAGGATTAATCAGCTGGCGCAGAAATTATGAATAGCCGACTTGACAATTATCGCCAGCCGGCGTGGAAATTGAATCTGACGTTTCGCCAACATTGATATCCAATACCGGTGCATCAGATATCCAACGGTCCGTTTACTTACAAGCATATCGTGTCGACTCTAACGTTGCAGGGACAAAGGAATCAATTTCCATTTGGCTGATGTCATCCGCCAGTGGACGAGTCTGATATAAACCACCCTATCTTTCAAAGCGAGGGTCCACCGGCAGTTCCGCGCTTGTCGTAGAAATAATTGCTTCCCGGGGTGTCTTTGCAGATGTCTGATCGAGGTGGCGGCATTCCCCGTTCCCAGATGGACCATTTGTTCAAGTATATGTACAGCACAGCGCCTCGACCAACCAGGACCGACGCCCACACCGTGCCACTAGCTGGTTATGGCTACGGTCTTCCAGTGTCCCGATTGTACGCCAGATATTTCCATGGCGATCTGGTTCTACAGAGTTGCGACGGCCACGGCACGGACGCCATCATTTACCTCAAGGCAAGAATCATCTTTCAGTTGCGTAACGCGGTGTAATATTGCGGCGATATCTACTGCGTCGCAGTGCAGCTGCTGAAACGTTTACCCTTCCGTTGCCTGTGAACACTAAGTGCTCAGGATCTTTATCTTGTCGCTGGAGGGATATATTAAAAGTGTTTCTCATTCGACAGGCTCTATCCAACGAAGCGAACGAGCTGCTGCCGATCTTCAACAAGACCTCGTCCAAGTTCTATCGCACCGCAGTGTCGAATACAGATTGGAGTAGCCAATGCGGGGGTGGCATGGCCACTAGGCAGCTGCGCATGAGCCACGAGCAGGGCCACAAACGCGGAATGGAAGTAAGATATTGCTAACGAAATTCCATATCTATGGACCAAAGAATGGGGAAGTAAGTGTACGGCTCTCAACAACTCTCTGCGGCAGACGTGCGCAATCCGTAGCGTCCTCTGTTGCTCTCTAGTTATCCGGAGCTTTCAGACGTGCAGCGTCAAACATCCACGAGCCGTTGTATTCTGTGTCTGATCGCATCCTTAATCGTACCTGATCTTCTAAATCTATGATCGTCTTCGTTTCGAACCGCTTCTGCGCGTTTCAGTATTACCGTTGCTAATTCGGACAACTGCTTTTGCTGTAGGTGGCTCGGGCAAAGTGATGAACTGCTTTCGCGTCGCTATAAGTAAAGAAATTGGAGGCGAGCCGCGGTGGAGGCCTCCGCAATCGAGTTCGCATTTTTCACGGGAATCGTAGACGACCGGCCGCGCAGATGGCAGCGGTGCAGCTGACTGTCGGGATCAAGGATCGCGATCGGGAATGATCGCGCCGCTCGTTGTGCTCGCGGTTGAGACGCTACGTGTCGCGAAATTTTACCGGAACCTTGCGTTCCTCTACTTGTTACTTTGCTTGGTCCCCATTCAGGGAACAGCGCGTCCAGATAATGTCTGCGGGCCTTTTTTTGGTCGCTCGTTTTTGCTTACATTTTACATTGCGACAGAGTTAAATTGTCAGCGCTGACTGTTAGATTTTTAAGCTCGAGCGGTTTAGGCCCCCGAGCACCTTTCAAAGGGCATTTACGATGAGAAATTGTTTGATTTATCTGGACGCTTCGCGAAGATTGTTTACTTTTTTTTTCGTTTTTATACATACTTATAGGCATGCCGTGCGTTTATCGACTCGGCATTTTAATCGTAAAGCATTTGCTCGCGGTCGCAGCGAGAAACTGTGAAATGGAAATGTTCGGGGGGGGGACGTTTGTAGAGAAGGAAGATATGAATGCCACAAAATGCGAACTGTGATCGAGATGCGCGATTTTAGTTGAATAGCTAGGCAAAATGTGAACCTCTGTTCGTGTACGACGCACGAGACGCATTCTACTACCTGTAACGATGTAAAAATAATTGTTAATCTAGCAATTACTCACGCGCGAGAGCTGCAGAAACCGACGTGCGTGTCGAGCAGACCTGGCCGAGCATAAAACGGTGCTCGGCGCATCTTTTGCCCCTCCTGGAAAGTATTTTATATACCGCGAACGAGGAAACAGATCCTTACAGAGCCGACTTCTCAACGGACCTTTATATGACTAAGCGGGAAATAATTTGTACGCGACGAGTTCTTTTACACGCGAACATTTGTACGCGTCGTTTTCGTTCCGAGATGTTCCGATAGCTCGATGAGCATATGATTCACTTGCGTCTTGCGACTTATTTGTCAACCAAGCGTCTTCGAGTCTCGAATGAGTACAACGCGGAGGTACAAGTACAAAGAGGAAGATGAAGCGCAACTCGAAGAATAACGTTTCAAGACTCTGTCCAATAGAATACCGAAGCGAACAGAACACGCATCAGTTAACGATACGAACATTTTGCATAAGTTGCAAGTTCCGAGGGACGTTTTACGATTTAGGTTTCTTTCTCCGACAGAGCGCGACTATTTTCAAAGAAACGGAGGAAAAGAGCGGACCTGAACAGAGAGAGAGTCTCGCGAATTGTTCCTAGAATCGATATAATGTTTCGAGGCCGCGCAGGGCGCATCATATCGAACGAGAATTCTCTACGATTCGTTTTAAAACTTCACGAAGCAGCTGCGAATGTATTCTGTATGTTTCTCGTGTACATAATAATCTAACGTTTTTAGGGCAACCGGAAATGTTGTCCGTCTAGGTGATAAATTTTAGCTGTTAATTACAGACTGTAGAGGTATCCGCGTGCGTACCACGAACTCTTGTAAGGCATTGTTAATAAACGTATTACAAGGACACAGCTCGGCTCTCTTATCTTTTCCGTCGTAGGTGAGGCAAGCGGAAGCTGGTTTCAAATAAAGCTATTTAATCGAGACGGGGTTCCGTCTCTTCTTCTCTGCTGTTCCCATCGAGTAATCACACGCCGGTGTAATGCATTGCTGTACTTTTATTACGTTTGGCCATGCGTACCATTAAGTGAATCGCTCGACAAAAATGTGCTCACTCTCTCTCTCTCACTCACTCTCTCATCGCACGCTTCGCTCGCTAAATAATAAAAAGTACGCCTTAGCGATAACAAATAATTACTCCTTTATAAACTTAACGCTACCCTATATACATGCCTGGCGTTCCATCGGTGTGCTCAGGTGACTCAACAGAGAACGTTCTAACTACTTAGCACTGACAAGTGAGACCCGAATCACCGTCGATCGAGCAGCGATCCGTGGACCCCTGCCGATCGACGGGGATTTACAAAAGAATCAGGTTTGCAGCCGATTCGCCGATTCGCAATTAAAAGTTCGAAAGCAATAGCGCCGTGAAACGGTAAAATGAAAAATAAAATGTACTTCCCGTGGGTCGTTTAAAAACGCTGTCGAGTAAAACGCGGATTAAAAGTGACTGAGTGAACGAAACGAGGTACCAGAAGCGATCACGGGTAAAAGCTGGTTAAAAGCCACGGAATAAAACTTTGTCAAACGAAATCGCGAGGCTGCGTTGGAACGGATGCGAAACGTTTGCGTGATTCAACCCTCTTCAAACCCTTTTCCCCCTTCCTCTTCCTCGCGTTTGGCACCGTCGAATCAATTCGTCACCCCCATCTCCCCATCGACAGAGAGATGGCACTCTACTTCTGGACAATCATCAACTTTCATTTCGATAAAAGTTTATCACAAGAATAATAATAATAAAGTTCTTAGTGCGCGTCCTGCTACGTGTGTACAAGTCGCCCCTCGACCACTGTAGGATTCCAAAAATACAATCTGTTTCTTTCTCCTATCGCGACGACTTTCCGAAGGTACACTAATCTCAGTTGCACAACGTATCTTCGCTCCATTCCCGTTCGTCGTCGTATGAAAATTCGTTAACACGCGGTCGTGCAGATTTAAAGCTACCAAGCGACTTTTAGTTCCTTCTTACTTGGGAAACATGCTATTAAAATTCACAGTGTCGGCGCGCTCGGACTAATCGTTCCTTGAGCGAGACTCGGGTGAAAGGAATCTGCCGTCGATCTGCACGGGGCTAGAGATCGACGAAGGGAAACTATTAAAAAGCCTCGGCAACGAATTGAATTTACCCCCGATTGTCGCGTCGAAATCACGGTACCGAGAATAGGATGCAACTAAAGAGGGAAGAATGTCGGAGATGCGGACGAAGGTGATTACAATACGCGGTTGCGTTTTTCAACGGACCCCGCTTTTGCTTCCTGCCTCTGGTCAATGGGATCTCGATCAGGCGAAAGAACTATTGCTAAAATTCCCTTAGATCGTTATTCAACGGTTTACCTATGCTATAATGTATATACAGCATGGCAGTGGTTACACACTCTACATTTCCTTGCCGTACAATACACGTGCTACAAAAAATTTTCTTCAAACTGCTTTAAATCCTGCGAGCGGTCCACTAATTGGCGCTCGCTCGCCTCCTCTTCTCGACCTGGCAAATTTCGTCTTCCTGGCGTGGCTCGACTGCGTCTTGCGTGAATCGGACGAAAGGGATTATGTGTCGGCGCAACTCACTGTGACGTGCTTCGTCGTCGGTCTACCGATGCAACTTGTCATGCCTCGTTAACGTTCTTCATCGTTGGAAAGACAAATCTTCTCACAGATCACAAATCCCGTCTCTCTGCGATGTCTACGCGTCTCCATGATTTTCCTCTCCAACTAAATTAATTGTACCGATCGTCGCCAGGCTGGAAACGTGTACGGCGAGCCCTTGAACGATCAAACGAGCCTCAATTTCGCTCAGAAGCAGAGTTGGTACAAGCCATCGATCCTTGGGTGCGTTCGTTGGAATTGCAAGTAGTAAACCGTACCGATTCTCAGCCACGGATCGGATGTGGCGAACGATCTTTCTATCGGAGACTGTGTGCACTGTTCAGGTGAAACTCGAGCGACTGTTTCCAGAATACAGGTGGAAAAGCCTTTCGTTCTAGACCGCAGATACTCGAAACGTTCTAGATCGGCTAAGGTCACGCGAAGCCCGACTCGGATCTGGCTGGTCGCTTTTCTCTCGCGTGCGTAGAAAAATAAGGGAGACGAACCGTCTGTTCGGGCACGGTGAACAATGATGAGCGCACTCCGCGCGTGCCCTGCCAAAAGTGTGTGTAATTTCTTCCGCAGCGGTTGGTAATTTACGCTCGGTTACAATCCTCGTACGACATTAGTACAATTATCGTTTAAATCTAGGACATATCCGCTACTCAAATAGATACTTTTTATAATAATTACTCTTTATAGTCTATCAAAATATTCATCACAGTGCTACGGACACAAAATTGTGTTCTGTTTATACGTGTAAATAATGATTTTTTTTCTTTTTCTTCTTTTTTTATCATCTTCCCTTACGTCGAGGAGGAAAAAGTCGCGTAATCCAGCCACTCGTTGATCGCGAAACTACGTTTTACACGAAAGCGTTCATCGATCTTACTCTTTCCTTTCTTTCGGCTTTTTTTTAATAAAATAAACGACGTATTTGATCGTCCTTTGCTTTTCTTCTGAAAATATCAACGAATCGATAAATGGCATCTATTTAAATTACGCTTTAAACGACTCTAGATCACATGCTTCCCTCTCTCTCTCTCTCTCTCTCTCTCTCTCTCTCTCTCTCTTTCTTTTTTCTCTCCCTTTTTTTGTACAATAAGTTCGAGGATGAGCGTTTAAATGTCAACGAGAGACCCGATTCTTGACGTTTTCTATGCTCGTTTTTATCACTTTCTCCTTCTTCTCTCCATCTTCGCCTTTCCTTTAAACGTAGGGTGCTACACACACATGACAGTATCATCCCGTTTAAAAAATTCTTATTCGACTTTACACGTGACTTATATTTACAACAATAAATCGAGAAGATGGCCTTCCAAGGAGATCGTCTAACTTACGATTACGTAAATCCGTAGGGCTGGGCAACTAGACAAACGTTCCCGCCGGCAAAGAGAACGCGATTTAAAACGAACGCGCGGTCGCGCGAAATTTGAAAGACATGCAACGAAACGCGACAGCTCCCGTCGAAAGCGGAAACCGTCTAAACGAAAGGCATCGCGTAACCGTTCGGAATTGCCTCGAGCGAACGAAATTAATTTACAATTAGACGAAAACGATTTGCCTCGAGAACAATTCAACTAAAAATTCCGATGACCAACCTTCAATTTCTTTTCGTATCATAAATAAAATCACCGATAAACAAAACAAACGAACAAAAACAAAGGAAGAATAAATCAGAGCTAAATCAGTAAGACAGGCAATTCTGACATGAAACAGCTCTCAATGTTCCCCTTAGTACGCCTTTCTCGTTTCTCTTCAGGAATATCTTTCTCAAGAAAACGGTTCCCCTTTCTCTTTAAATATTCTTCCAAAACGTCCACGTTCTCGCACCCTCCAACCTGCATTCAACTGTCGAGGATGCCCCGGTGTCCTTTCCGCGAAGAATGGTTTTACTGTATATACATCGAGGATCCAAGCAAACCTCCTCCTCTGGGAGGGACCATTTTCCACCGAGGCACCTCGTCGAATCCTTTCCACAACCATCTGTGGATCAAGGAACGTTTCCTCCTTTCGAAACCCTCGAAAACCTTCGATCGACTCTCCCGCCAGGCGTTCCCTACTCTTCCCAAATAGCCTCCGTCGAGAAGCGATGGCTGAAGGACTGGCTTCGATCGAATCTGCCCAATGTTCGCCTGTTCGTCCCCCGGCTCCAGTTGCTTCACCTCTGCGGTCGTAATTGGAGGACCCTCGGCGAGCCGTTGCGATTAACGACCGCCCCTTTCTTTCTACTCTCAAGCGTTCCCTCGGAAAAAGAACACGTCCTGATTAAACCTCCGCGTGGAGGGGACTAGGCGAGCGAAGGGACTGGCAGCAACCCCATGGAAAGAGCCACGTGGCTCAGCACCTCGGCGAGAATTTCGGATTGGTGGGGCCGTGGATGTAGCTGCGGAGTTCCTTCGGCGGCTCTGAGCCGAAGTCCGACGCCGTGTCGACGTCGGACTTCCGACAAATGATCATGCGGATGTCCGTGTGCAAGTAAATCCGACCGGACTTGCCAGACATAAATCTGCAACGAAACGACTGCTGTTAACGGCGCGGACGGGCTCGTCGATACTCCACTCGCATGCGGGACTGACACTCGCGCTACTCAAGGATCAGCGGGGAAATTAATCAAGCCCACGAAGCCCACGGGTTAGTGACGAAACAGCGACGGAAACGGAAAACGAATAAAGCGGAAAGTAGCAAAAACAGAACGGTCACAAAAAGGAGGAACCAATGAAGTCGTGGCTTTCGAGTGTAGAATTAGAGCGGAGGGTTGATGCTAGATCGATCGGCAATTTGTAGGTGGACGTTTGGTAACGGTACGAGCGCGTTCAGACTCGAAAACCTCGACTAGTGCTGGGAACACTGGTTGTGAAAGCTTCAAAACTTTAATCGACGGGGGACAACCGCCCCCCGGCTGGTTAATTAAAATTTCGAAGTTCGTATGCTGGACAAAATTCGAAACAGAGATGTACGCACCTAAGATGAACGAGGTAGCGTAGCGTTTTGTGCCGCAGTGTTCTCTGACGTAAAAAAGTATGAGATCGTGGTGGCATATCAGAAAGATCGTATAGTACTACGAACATCTTAACGACTGTACCCAAGGGATTGAGAAGCGTTACTTGAATAGTACCGCTTCTTGGTACTTGGTAGCCCTTTTTGCCCAAATTAATATGTGCCTATGCAAAAGTAACAACAGGAATCGTTCAAATCAGTGTCCCGTTGCTTCACGCTCTAGATAAGATAAATTCAATAATGCAACGAATCTTCTCCTTAGAGGTGAACGAAAACAGGAAACGTTGCCAATTCGTTAAACGGATACATATTGTTAAAAAAAAAAGAGAAAAAATCAAGAAAAGAAAAGAGAAAAACCTAGGAAACAGAGCGGAGCGCAGCGGCATACGTACGAGATAGGGCGTAGAAACTTTGTCATTGTCACCGAGCGTGTAGAAGAACACGGTGACTGGAAGCTTTCGATGTTTCGGACAGAAACAACCACTTGCACCTAGCTCGGCCGTAAAACCGTGAACCGTTGACACGGGCTCCAGTCTACCATTCAAAGCGGACTCCTCGAAGCTGCCTAAAAGTGCGTGACTCTGGGGCCTGCTGCGCGACGTCGACCTCCTCTTCGGCGTTTCCTCGCCTTCGCCGGGGTTCTCGGTCTCCCTGTCTGTCTCTTCCAGCGACACTGCACCGGGACTCGGCGGGGTGTTCAGCTCGAACAGCGCACTACAACAGAAGAGCTGGTTTCGTCAGACGTCGCGTTGCTGGTGAGGAATTACGAGGCTTCTCTTGAACTCTGACTTTCAAATCCTCCGTCCCTCCGCGTTAACGTAAAACATGGAGCACGTACCTTCTCTTAGAGGAGACAGAGTTCAAGCTGCTGTCGTAATCGAAGCAGCAGCTGCCTCTCCTCAACGGCGCCGGGCTAGACGTCAATGGCAGGCCTGTTCTACTGTGGAACACCATAGAAGCAGCGTTCTCCAAGGACCGTCGAAATCTCTCCTGCTCGATCGCAGTCGGCACCGCCTTGTCGGTGGTCTCGTCATCCTCAGCGACAGCGCTGTCCTTGCTGCTGACTCGAGCCTTGACGGACGCGGAGTCCTTGCGCAGCTTCGAAACAGCTTCGTCATCGTCCTCCTCCGCTGTGCCATTCTCCGCGTTTGTACTATGCAGTCTGTTCTGCCACTTAGGCGGCTCAGGGCTACCGTAGCTATCCTCCTTGTAATTTGTACTATAGGTTCTTGAGTTTTGATGTGCGCCATTTGTACTAAGCTCCAGAGCGTCGGTGCACGGCTCGCGCTTCTCCGCGGTCAAGTTCGAGAAGTCTATCCTCCTCTTCACCTTGCTGTCCCTCAGGTTCTTCGGGTCGTGCAGGCTCGGCTGGACGTGATTGTACGAGAACGAACGTTGGACGAACTGCTGGACGACATCCTGGGCACTGTCCCCCGTCGTCGAGCTCTTCTTCTCCTGCTCCTTCTTGAACAGCTGCCGGAACCGATTGAACCTCTTGTTCAACGCCATGGGCAAGGACTTCTCGTCCTCCTGCTGACCTCTCTCGCAGCTGCTCCGATCGAACCCCGTCTCGCTGGTTGTCGCCAACGACACAGACCTGGGCTTGGTCCCGCTGGAAATCTCTGGCAGGCCCCTTCGTTCCTGACTGGTGCGCAAGATCGCTCCCAGCAGTATGTCCGCCTTGTTCGACACGTTCTGCAAGCAGTCCACAGTGTCGTTCGCCCGTTTCTCGGTATTATTGCATTTGATCGCTTGCAGATCCTCGCTCGACCCACCGTCCTCGAGCTTCTCCCGTTTCTCGGAGGGGTTGTATATATTCTTATTGCCATAGATCTCACTATAGTTGGACCTCTCGAGGGCTTGCTGGTCGTTCTTCCTGCACAGCTTGTGGCTGCAGCCCTCGCAGGACTTGGCGCGGTTCACGATATTATTCGTCGAGCACTCGCTGTTCTCCAGGTTCACGTACTTCCCGACGATCGTCCTCTCTGTCCCGTCCTCGGCCGACTTCTCCGACCTCTCCCGCCTCCTCAGGGTCTTCACGCTCGTCCTCTTCCGCCCCGACGGCGTCCTGGCCCTCAGCACAGCTAGGACCTCGTCGAACTCCCGTTGACTCAGCTCCAAGTTGCAGTTCTTGAATCTCACTTCGTTCCCATGCTGATCCTGCCCCTTCAAGTTCGTCGCCTTCACCTTGTTCTCCACGTAACCGTTGCTCGGAGCAACGCCCAGCACTCGCCCAGGTACCTTGCTGAACCACTCCAAGAAGCCTCCTTCTTCCTTCGACTTGTCCTTCTCTTCAGGGGCCGCCAGCTTCCACATCAACTGACTTATGTCCTTGCTAGGTCTCCCTCTGTTGTTCGCGGCGCTGCCCAAGTCCGTCTGCAGAGCTTCCTGCCCCGGGGACACCGTCTCGGCACTCGACAGCTTGTTGGAAGGCTTCGCGCGGCTCTGGTGCACCATGCAGGCAGAGTTCAACGAGTCCTGCTTCAAGCGGTTGTTCGTCGACGGTCCGGGATTTGACTCGTGGAAGGGGCTCGGTTGCCTGAAGGGATTGATCACAAGGCTCGAGTCCTTGGGGGCAGGTGGTTTGCTGGTCCTCTCGGTGTCGTTGAAGTAGCCGTCTCTATTACTGCGCAGGCTCTGGAACGCGCACTTGCTGTTCGCGTTGCTGTTGTTCCAGGACTCGACGAATGACCAAGGTAGCGAGGAATTGAACGGTATCAGGTTCTCGAACAGTCCGTTCTTCTCCGTGGTCTTGCTCTCTATCTCTTTTATCTTCTTGCTGCCACCCTGAGCTTCCTTGTCTAGATTGCACTGCTTGTCTTTACAATTGCCGGGAGATTTCCGCTGCACAGCCTCGGGATCCTCGATGGTCCGCTTGTAACGCTTCTCCAGGTTCCCCTCGCGCTCGTCGATGTTCAGCTGCGCCTTGAAACAGCGCTCCAAGTTGTCGGAGTTCAAGTTGTTGCGACTCCTGATGCTGTTCTCCTCCAGCTTGCAGCTCTGGCCGTGAGCAGGCTTCGCCGCGCGGTTGTTGGAGATCTCGGAGGAGCACTTCGGGTAGCTCGAGCTCTGGCTATCCTTCGATTCTCGCGTGGTCGCTTCTTGCACGGACGGCAGAGGCATCGGCTGAACCGTCACGCAGGAGTTCACCTCCGCGGGGCCGCAAGGAAGCGACCGTCGCCGCTTTCTCTCGCCGTTCGGTCGGGGGATCGACGGCGACGGCGGTGAACCGTCCTCTTCCTCGCAGCGACAGTGATGCTTACCGGGCATGTTGCAGGGCGTCTGCAGTCTGTCGTCCACCAAAGCTGTTCGAGAAAAGCAGATTTGTTTCGCGACATGTTCGGGCTTGAATCATTGGCACGACATTCTTCGAGCATCAGCTTCGCTACTTTATCAACTAGCTTGAAACATCGATAGAAGAGAACGAATCATCATCCATACTTTTCTTCGTCGATTTATTTCGGGAGAAGGAGAGGAGGGTGATGGGGTACGTGATGCTTGTTATTTGTTAATTCTATTGTGATCACGATTACAATGATGTTGAACTGATAATGAGCAGAGACACAGAAGGATGCTGGTTGTGAATAAATTAAACGAACAAACGGCAGATCGATGAGTATTAGGGAAGGATCGTGAAGGTGATACTCGAGTGCCGAAATATCACGTCCGTCCACGCCGATTTCCTTCATTACCAGGCAAAACGAGGCCTTCGGGGTTTTGCGAAACGCTGGGGACCGGGATAGCCTTGGTGGGTGTCAAAGCCCTCGCGACACCCTCCTCGTCCTTCTCTTTGATCGGGTGCAGCGGGCAGGTGAGAACCGGCACCTCCTCCATCCTCGGCAATGCCCACACGGTGACCTAAAATTTACACCAGAAATCCTCTTCAGCTCCATTAAATTGCAGTGATGGTACTCGAGCGAGATTGGGTAGCCGGGTGACTCATCTGCTGGTTAAAAGTAGGCACTCGTTAGTGTTCTCGACCACCAGAATAGAACCGTGGAAGGTACTCCGGGTAACGTGGACGGGGAACCACCGTGCGGATTGCACGGACGGTTCGAGGAACATTGACCTCGGCTCTACTGCGAGACAAACGTGTCATTTCGTGGCTTTCGCAGCGTGCTGCCTTGCTAGCCGCAGAATCGCTGGATCGATTTGACGCACAGAGCACACTTTCGCGTAGTTCAACGCCGATACGGAGCAACGCATCTCTACTCGGAGCGAATTCGTCGTTCCGGAGGAATATTTATAAACGACGGATCGGTGGAAGGTTTCGCTTAAATTTCGCTTCCTTCGCGCCCATCCGGCGATGTGCTTGAGCGTGATTCAGACAGAGAGTGGGTGGAGATTACGACTAAGGCGGTGGATCGGAGGCGAGGCCCCTACCTTTATCGAATTTCCATCGCCGCTGCCAGCCAGAGGGAAGGTGTGCTCCACAGGGGTGTCCCTGAATTTTCTCAGATTTTCCTCGTTGCCAGAGACCACCCTGGTGGCGATGCAGCTCGGGTCGGCGCCCTTGCTTCTCGACCACCAGGCAGCGACCTGGCTGAAGTGGAGCCGAGAACGAACCGCTTGGTACAATCCGTAGAAGTTCATCGTCTCCGGGCTCCTGGGGACCGCCATTTATTCGACTGGTTACAAACGGCATAGACCTTCGCGCGATAACCTGCGTGGTACTAAATAATCTACCGTCGATGGGACGTTCACATGGGAGAGAGGAGCTAGTTACGGTGGAAGGATGAAAGCTTTAGGGGGTGATCGGTGGGACTCACTTGCTGGGGACGACGCAGATACACCAGTACTCCAGCAGCATCTCCGACGCGTGTTGCCATGGCGAGATTGATAAGGACGGCACGGTGTAGATCGGATTCTTGCTCGTAGCTTTGGCCAAACCGCATGGACAGTCGCTGCACAACACTACCTCGATGCACAGGAACGCACCAATCGCGGTACGGTCCGCGATCTCTCGAGCGAGCAGAAAGTATCGATCGCACTGCACAGATCGCATCGAAGAAATTAAATTAACTTTGACTCCGCGTCAAAATTAAAGGAACACTATACTTTCCCGAAAATTTTGGTCATTTTCAAATGGCTGTGTCTCCGCGAAAAATGGCCGAGAAAAATATTTTAAAAACGCATTTTAACGCTTGAAGTTTCTAGGTTTTGAATCAAGGATTCAATTTTTTTCATCCATTAGGATACTGTTTTATCAAGATGAACTGCAGGAAACGAAGTTTCAGAAATATTTGCATAGTTTGAACGTATGCACGGGCCAAAAGAAATTTTTTCCGGTAAATCCAACGAAGAACTCTTATAGAACAAATATTTCTCTTTAATTTCGTTTTTTTTCTGTTTTGTTCGAGATCAAAGCAAAAAAGGAACTTTTCGCTTTAAACATCTATAACTTGCAAACTCATGATCGTAGACAAATTTTCAAGATTGTTTGAGAAAGCTAAGAAAGTTTCCTTTTAGAACCTTTAGTTGCCAATTTAATGAGATATTTTTTTAATCGTATTAAATGCATTTTAAAATGACCTCAAAAATTGCATATTTACTATTTTTTGGAAAACATGATGCCACTTCAAGGAAATCGTGGAATCATTCAAGCGTCCACGTTTCTTGCGAGTTAAAACTACCCTTAAACACTGTGCAGAAGGCCGGACCGATCAGATTTTTTCTCCGTATGTCCTCGATGGTCAAACATGCGATATGGCCAGAAAAATTCAACGATCACCTGTTTTACGTTATGCTTCTTTTCAAAACGCTGTGTTTATTCTCATGGCTTTTAAACGAATGATGCACGTTTTTTTGTTGTTAGTTCAATGTCATTTTAGTAAAAAAAACTGGTAAAACTCGAGTTGGCGCATTTGGGCGGTGCTAATGCCAATTATTGAAGTGCAGTTCTTGTCATTGCGAAGAGTTTGGATGAATATGTATTTCTTAAATTTTTGAAATCTTTTCTTTTTACTAAAATGACATTGAACTAACAAAAAAAAAATCAAGAATCGTTCAAAGGCCACAGGAACAAAAAAAAAGGGTTTTGAAAAGAGACATAACGTAAAATAGGTGATCGTTCAATTTTTCACACTATATCGTATGTTTGATCATCGAGGACATACGAGAAAAAAATCTGATCGGTCCGGCCTTTTGCACAGTGTTAAGGGTAGTTTTAACTCGCAAAAAAACGTGGAAACTTGAATGATTCCATGATTTTCCTTGAAGTGGGATCATGTTTTATAAAAAATGGTAAATATGCAATTTTGGGGGTCTTTTAAAATTGATTTAATACGATTAAAAAAATCTCATTAAATTGGCAACTAAAGGTTCTGAACTAGGTGTTCAAAGCGAAAAGTACCTCTTTTTGCTTTGATCGCGAATAACTCGGTCAATAAAAATCATACAACAAAACCCAAAAAACAAAATTAAAGAGAAATGTTTGCCCTATAAGAGCTCTTTGTTGGATTTACCGGAAAAAATTCGTTTGGCCCGTGCATAAGGTAAATAGCCCAGTACTTAAACATGGCCCAATAATTAAAAATCGAGAAGAAATTTTAATAACAATAACAGTTTTTCTAATTTGCAACGTTTAAATTGTTCGAAATATAATTACAAAATGTATTAGCTTTATATAGATACAATTACAAGCTTACATAACTGAATAATTATATCACGCAAAAATATTATTGTACAGAAAATCTTTAACAGTTTCAATCTCACTTCTTACTTAATGGGCTCAAGCAAGCGAGAAAATATTTTTGTTAAGGTTGTAATTAATTATTATTTTATAATTTTTTAATAAGTATAGTTGTTTTGGATTTATTATATATTAAAAAATTGAGAATTAATTGGATCTCTTAATTTCTCAACAATAATTTTTTGTTTTTAATATTGAAATTGTTGCGTTTATGCAATAGTACACGATAACATGACATGGACCAGTTGTTAAACGCGTGTTTAATGGTTATATAAACACTGGTACAGACGTCAGTATTCAGTGAAGTTCTAAAATTATTAACATTTATTGTACCAAAGTATTTTTTTATATCCTATATATTTATGTTAATAATAAGTAGACAAAAATATAATACTGTATAAGAATTATTAGGATAATTAATCTTAAACTCGTCATAATATTAGCATAACCTAAAATTTTATAATCTTTAATCTACTTTAATCATTTTTTTAACTTATACTTAATTTTTTTCAGACATAAAGTCATGGCGAAGATTTAACACAAATGTATTATAAATAAAATATTTTTATTACTCCAAAATATTACCATATTGATTTCTTTTCATTAACTGATAGAAATAGTTAAATTAAATATATATTCAATAATTGGGACACGCTATGGATTTCATTTAATTACTGGGCGATATGAACAGTTTTATGTTTTAATTAATTCAAAACTTTTTCTTTAACAAACGTAGATTCTTGTTACGTTATCTGAAAGTAGAAATTTTACGCTTTCGAATAATTATATTTAGTTATAATTTTATACTATTTAAATATAAAAGAAATTGCAATTATTTCAACTTCTTCCTTAACTGTTTCACCATTGGGCCATTTACCTTGCGTTCAAACTAGGCAAAAATTTCTGAAACTTCGTTTCCTGCGCTTCATCTGAATAAAACAATCGATGAAAAAAATTGAGTCCTTGATTCAAAAACTAGAAACTTCAAGCTTTAAAATGCGTTTTTTAAATATTTTTTGCGACCATTTTTCGCAAAGACATAGCCACTTAAAAATGACCAAAATTTTCGGGAAATTATAATGTTCCTTTAATTTTGACGCGGATTGTATAAATTACACAGTGTTAAGTACGATGTTCGAAGAAGAATTCTTTAATTTCTACGAAAATAGGACACTACAGTTTATTCGATTGTTAAAAAATGTATGGAAACTTGATGAAAAAATAAACGAATGGTTTCGAAAGACTATTTTCTTTGCTACTCCCTGAAACACAGTAAAAGGGTACAGAAGACTGGTTATCTTACCAAGTAATCATCTTCCTCGCACACATGGTCATTAGATGTCGCCTGCATCGGCGCCGCACAGTGTGGGCCCTCTTTGTAACCACGTGGAGGGCCCTGAATCCTCCCTTCGCACACAAGGACTCCAAGGGCTCGGAACACACTGAGAATGCCACCCCGACCGCCAACCCCATTTGGGCTGGGAATGCCTCCTGTCACCGCACCTAGGCAGTGCATACCTGCAACACATAAAATTGCGCCACGATTAGTCCCCGAAGCCAAACGTCCAGCGCTCTATCGAATTATTCCCTCTACCGAGAATTTCCCTGCAGAAAAGGGAAGACAATGACATTCATCCAAGTGATCTAAATGTTTAAAAGGCAAAAAGTCGTTTAGAAGCTAAGCCCGCGAGCCTTGAAGCGGCCCGATCACGAACCTGCGCGCATTCGCCTTCTGTGGAAGCAATCTCCAACGCACTGCAACAGGATCGCCGACATTTTCGAGATCTGGTCTCGCGGGAATGAAAACTGGAACGATTCTCGTGCGACCCCCGCTATCGTTGATCTCGAGCGCACGACGAATCATGCTTCGAACGAGCCACAGGTATTTATCGAGCCGGCGAACTTTGCTCCCTTGGCCGCGTTCTCGGCAGAAATCGACACCCGTCGCCGTGCGTCTCCCGTTTCTTTGCGAACCAGGATGAATGAACCAGCTCACGATCACTGTACGCTCAATCCTTCCACTAATTCATCGCTTAACTAGCGGCTCCATTGAACGCGACTTGGCACCATCTGACGCAACTGTAGGAGCCGTGAAAGCTGATCCCTCGCGAAAAACCCAGCGCTTCGAGGAACTCGATCGACGAGCTTCTTAAGCTGCTTCTTGCGCTCTAGAATTCTGTGTCACTTCTGATAGGAAGCTTATCGAACAGTAGCCAAGCGTTTCTTCCATCAAAAGTCCCCCGTAACGAAGACACTGGACATCTTTGTTCAAACGATCTAATCGACACTCTACTATAAAGAGTACGACGGGAACTCTTCGACAATATTACTGGTCGAGAAGCAACAAGGCGATGGACGAATCTGGAGAGGCACGCGAAACTCGCGGTGGTTGAATTTCGCACTTGCGTGGCATCGAGATTTCTGAAGCGCGCGGTCAGGACGGGCCTCAGTGCTTTCATATGGTGTTCTCGTTCGTTTGCACCTGACATCCGATCCGAGAATTCGTCGTCCGTCTTCTGGCGGTCATTATGTAAAGGTGAATACGCAGGAGGGCGATGGGCATTATTTATAACTTTGCCCGCCGCCGCCATATGCGGCGAAAGCGACCAACCGGATTGGCTTCCTCGCCGCTTTCCTCCGAGCGCTTCAGCGGTCGGATCTCCGCGCGCTGCTCTGAGAGAAAAGCGTAAGAGTGCCTTGGGAAAAATATAATTTGGTCCTCGTGGAAAATTCGAGCAGCTCCGGTGGAAAATCTCTGGCAGACTTTACCCAGCCAGACGCGAGAAATTTCGATGTTCGCGCGGAGTCCCAAACATAGCTCTCTTCGAGCTATTCCTGGTTATTCATTGACGTATAATCAGTCATTTTCCGATTCTCCATAGTTTCCAAGTGTGAGTTTTTAGCGGATAGATCGACGGTGCATAGAAATGCAAACGACGGTGCTCGTTTAGGAGGTCTGCGGAGCGAGGAGCGCTTGGAAGATCGCGTTGGCTGGTCCGCCAGGAGAAATATACTGGAAAGTTTCCAGATGATTCGAAAACTACTCGCAGATAAGTCCAGCTGTAGCGAGTTCGTCGGTTTATCGCGAAGAAATCACTCGGTCGATAAGACTGTATCGTGGAAAAATAAAAAAGGCTGGGCTCTGGCAGAAAAATCGATGGAACAGTTAGAAGCGCTCGTCAATCTTGATTCGAATCCGTATCTCGAGAGTTCCTTTCAATCGCAAACGAACTAATACCCGCCTTCAAGACTTCCAAGCGAAATATTTCCGAAAGTTAGAAACCACTGTCAAACGAACACCACGGCTTCAGTGGCCCAAGCTATCTCTCAGGCTCCCATTTCCACCGCGCAGGAAGCCGCGAATTATTCGAGACCGCGAAACAGCGACCGTTTAAAACGCACACGAGAGATCCAGGCTGGAGCATCCACTCGACGAGAGGGAAAAAACACGCGAATCCATGGAGGACCAAGAGGAACGATTAGACGGCACTCAGACGTGGACTCGCGATTGGACGACTTTTCGTCGCAACGGGGCGAAAAGTTGCAGAGGACTGGAAGCGTCGCGACTCGTCCGACGACGGTGAGGAATTTGAATAAAGAACTGCGCGGCATAAGCCCCCGCACACGCGTGCCTGGCTTGTGTCGAGGGTCTGTGTGCAAGGGAGAGCTTGTGGGGCTCCACACGAGGGTGATCGTACTTGCGTGTCATGCGCAAAAACCTCAACCCTCGGCCAAGTCCTTCGAGAAACGATGGCAGGATTAACGGGCAACTTCTGCGTCCGAGGTATTTTTTGCTGATTGAACCACAAGCAAGTAAGTTCTCCTAGTTAATTCAGGATTTAGAGTATTCTACTGCTGGAGCTTGTAAATACCCCGAAACGAAACGATATTTATACTGGACGACGATCTGCTAAGAAAGAAGTGTTTCACGCCTCTTCTAATCGCGCAGTCGTTCGATAGTCTCAGCCATCCGATAATCCGCCGCTTAAATCTCGTTAGTGCCAGAGACTGTCAGTGTTTGCCCGTCTAATCGGGTGCTGCAACTAGTGCACAGCTGGCCAACATCGAAACCGTGATACCTGGCAAACGGTTCTCGCCGAGAGGTGCTAGGACGGAAACACGAGAAGAAGAAATTCAGGGAAGGGAACTGGGAGGAAGGAGATCTACTTAGAGCACTTAAGGTAAGTTTCCCTATACGCTACTGGACGCAACGCCGAGAAATTCAAAGTCGATTTTCTCGAAAATGAAGCGCGATATGAAAAAAATTTATTCCTTTTTCTCGACTTAGTTAGTTATTATAAGTCGAAAAGGAACAGTACCTTTTTTTGATATCGCGCTTCATTTTCGAGAAAATCGACTTTGAATTACAATATAGGAAAAAGTACCTTTAGACTATCAAGCCCTCGAGTAATTTGAAATTGCTCCGAGACAGCTGGGACGCTAGCGAGGATGAGATCGACACGGAGAATAAGCGGAGGCTGGTGCACGTGGTGACTTCGCGGGAGGCTGACGGAGAGGGCGATGCGCTTCTGGTGCATCGCGGTGTGAATGCACCGGCTGGTCCAGCTGAGAAAACACTGGCTCGTTGGCGCCGGTGTTATCCAGCGCAGGGTAAACAAGCCGCCGTGGATTGCTCCAGCGAACTCGCTTGATTTCGCGAGTTTCGCTCGCGAGAGGTAGCTCTTAATTGCACCGACCTTGATGCATTCCCAATAAACTTCCCCTCGCCGCGCAAAAGCCCCCGCGAGCAGGACGCTTCAATTCTGAGGCTGGGAATTCCCTGGACAAACGAGATGCTCGTTAACAATGGAGTGGGAGAGAAAGTACAAGAGCGGCGGCTTTTGAAAGCACAATGGGTAGCGAGGGCTCGTTGGGAAATCCTCGGCTGCAAAACGTAAAGTTCGCCGTTGAGCGCTGTGGAAGGCACTGCGAGGCAGTCGGCCAACAAACAGATAGCCAGAATTAGTCACTAAATGACTATCAATTATCAGGATCCGCGTGCCGGCCATTACCAGGCGAGATCGCTGGCTCGCTGCTAGCTCGCTTCGTCGTTGCCATCCGCGCAGATAAATAATAAACAGAGGAGCGGCGTGGTTAAGCTTCCAGATGATTATAGCTATCGACTGAGAGTCACTGGGACAAAAGGCACTGCCAACTTTTATGCACGGCTTCTATGGGAGACGATGACCAAGGCGCGTCTCAATCGCCCGTGCACAGTGTTGAGCTTCATTATCGCGGAGACGGGCTTCTGAATGCACTCGTCGGCTATTCGTGACACGATAAGAAAGGAATTCACGCGCAAGGATCTGTTTAATAAACGATGCCTTTCAATTTTGAACAGCGCCCCGATACATGCACGGCTTCCGGCTGATCAGATCCCCTGGCAGAAGACGGCGAGGGCGAAGTGCATGTGCAGAGCGAAGTGCGCATTAACTTCTGCACACACGCGGCACGACGAAGCGTGAAATTTACGGTTGAAACGCGCGTGTAAACGCGGTAACGGAATTACACGACTTCCAAGGGTTGCTGGGTAATTCCATTAACGGGGGCATTAATTTTTTTGCCCCTTATTAATTCGCCGAGCTGCTTGAGTTCCTTTTTTTACCGTTCCCAGACGCGAAATCACCGTCTTATCGCAGCCGAAACAACCTCTTGCCGCTATCGAGATAACGTCCAGATAACCGGGACCCTGTCCTGGGTCAACTCTCCGTGAATTGTAAATTTATTTCGCGAGCATAATGATTACACGCCTGCTCCATCATTTATCATTGAATGTGCACTTGGTGACGCCGATAATATCTGAAGACTTCACGCTATTTTCTTAACACGTCGTATGATTCAGCAGAGTGCTCGATTTAAAGAATATCGAAATCACGCGCCCGAAATACAAGAAACATAGAAATAGAAACACATTTAGCGAAATCTGCACGACGGGAGAAAAAGGACAATGTTAAGTCGCAGAGGGGATTAGTGATCCATGAACCTACAGCCTATGCTATACACCGTTGGAAAGATCTCACCAAGACGAATCGATTGATACCATTTTTAATTTCTAAATCAGATGGGATCCGAGAGATGTAAGCGATACTCCAGCAGGCTGGAGCGGCAAATGTGCCTCAAGACCTTCATTTCAGGACCGTGCTGGGCCTGCGTTTGCTCTATGGGCCCCTTTCCTAATGCCCAGTACGAAATCGCCAATGGATTAGTGGCCCATGGGGCAAACACAGGCCCAACACATCCCTGAAATGAAGGTCGTGGGGCACATTTACCGTCCAACCTGCTACACTGTCGCTTGCATCCCTAGGTTTTCCCTCAGGTGACTACCCGAGGTCCCTCGAGCCGGATAGGATTTTACTACCGGTTTCTTTTGTTCAAAACCGCAAAATCTCGAACTTTGAGGCCATTTTGCGAGGTGATCCCATCTGATTTCGAAGTTAAAAATGGTATCAATCGATTCGTCTTGGCGAGATCTTTCCAACGGTGTATGGCATACGCTGTAGGCTCGTGGGTCACTAATCCCCTCTGCGACTTAACATTGTCCTTTCGCGGTGCCACGCGAAGGAGTAGGTAGGGTAAATCCGGGAGACGCGGTCGGGCCGGAGAGTTGGTAGAGTCGCTATATTTCATACTCTATACGTAGAAACGCGTTAAAGTGCAGACCAATTACTTCTCTAGAAGCCAAACAATTGCATGAATAGAGTCACTTCGGTTCCTTCCGTGTTTTTCTAGATTTACAGGCTATAAAAGGTAAACTGAGGTTACATTTAACCTCTTTTGTCAAACAACGGTGTACAGAATCGTATTTAAAATATGCTTCTAAGTTTATTTTCGTTTAATGTTTGAGAATAATAAGATAGTAGAGATATTGGGGGACAATGCAGCCAAAGTATTTAGCCATATTAACTCTTCCTCTCAAAACTAACGAGAAGACCATCTCTCGCTGCAGAAAGGAGAGATGGTCGTGTTATGATTTTTTTATTATTTTTATTTAAATTTTTATTTTTTATCATTATTTTATTATTATTATTGTTCATTTATTTGATTTATTCACTTTTGTATTCACTTGCCTTGCTAATCGCCGGTAGTTCGTTCGTTTTATCTTTGATGTGTTCTGTACTTGTTTAGCGTAAACAAATTAAATATCAATGAATCTGTAGTTGTATTCACTCATAAATAATTTTGCTTTCTTCTTTGTTATTTTTCCACGAATAATTATGTGAGTGGTCTCTGCCAACGACGAAAACCATTTCTGCCGGCCCCTCGGGCGAGGTGGTCAGATGTCATGACTTCACTTTTCAACCCGATTTACAGTAAATATTGTCTTAAAGCAAATATCGACCAGTTTTTCTGAATCAGCATAAAATTCTGAACATATTAGGTTTATTCTGGTCAAATAAGTAATATCTGTATTAGTTTGAATAGACATTTTATATTAGCTCGACCGCGTCTCCCGGATTTACCCTAATTAGAATCCGGGGAGAAACCGAGTGAATTAATTTCTCCGATTGCTTCGCCGTCTCACCGGTCATTTATGCTGCGATGAACAGTTTCGAGCGCCTTAGAAACGGCTGCCGATTGCCGCTGTAAATTTTTATCGATCACAATCTGCAGTTTTTCTGCAAATCGACGTGAGTTCTCCATGGAGTGGATGGAAATCTGTGATGGCGCAGCGCATCCAAGCTTATCACCGCTGGACGCGCAATATACATTTACAGCCACGTTTTCTTTCTCCTAATCGCTCGTGTTTACACGCTCGATGAAGGAAATCATTGATCGGGGGGCCGCCTTCCGTTGCCACCGGTCCGTTACCAATTAGCTCGTTAACATGCCCCGCGATGCGCTGGGCCGCGCCTGTAACGCGCCATCGTCTTCCCTACGACGCAGCCATCTTCGCGTCTGAGGGGTCCCTATCTTCCCGAGAAAGTCGAGAGGGCCTTCTGTTTGCAGCTTCCTCCGCGACCCGCGATATTCACCGCGACTACGGACAACTGCGACGTTCAATCTGCGCTCGGAACTCTAATTTTAGAGACACGCCTCGTTGGGGTACAGGGAGAATCTATCGCAACGCGGAATTCGAGGCTGACAAAGATGATACATCGCTGGCTGTTCGTCCTCTTCGGAATCGGGCGATACGAGGCAACGTGCAATCAGTCGCGATGCCGAAGAGGGTAACGACTGCGATCCTATAAATCTTCCCGCGTCACGCGCCGACGAGCTCCTCCGCGGACGACCCGCGGAAAACGATGATTTTCTTATTTCCGAGCGCGGCTCCCAGCCGCGGAATCCGCTGCATAGAAAATCAGAGGAGTGCTCGTTGACCGCAGAGAATACTCTCCGCCCGTGGACAGCTTTATTCCTCTCATTGGGGAATCAAATGCGAAGGGGATTATACCAGACGGAAGTACTGATCGCCGGCACTAACCATTCGCTAAGTTTCCCACCGAGCACCGCGCTACATCAAGATTCGTAGCGTCAGTTCTACGGGAGTTGCAGAATTTGTGAATCAAGGTGGTTAAAAAATTCATCCCCTTTCTAGTGAAATTTCCAACGAACCAGACCGTGTCAACAGCCTCCCGTGGAACGGTATCGTCCTAACGGAGCATTTTCGTCCTCCCTTCGTCCTCGGAGAAAAGGGTCGACGATTCCAGCGTCTAGACGCGGTCGGTCCACCCCTGCTACGTATTATATTTTGGGGGAGCTGCCGTGGAGGTTAAAGAACCGTGACGGTGTCGAAAAAGCTGAACGGATACAAAGACGCCTCTGATCACGCATGCGAGCAGGAACAACTTAGTCATTCGATTAATCAGAGCCTCTGGTGACAAAGCTTCGCCTCGAGTCAAGGGAAATTGCTTTCGCCTGTTTATCGCGTTGATACAGAGCGCATCTACACGGACCTTTGATCAAGAGAACGTTCAATTATCATAGATAAGATTTTCTTTGATGGGCAAAGTGAAATAGCTTTCCATTCGCGGAACAATGCAATCATGCGACGATTAATAGAGTAATGAAGCACTCGCGATCTCGATTTGTCCCTTATCGCTTACACCAGGTAGGATTTAAGGAAAATCAAATCTCGTGCTATTGTAGAGTATCGTGGGGCAAGAGTGCGCACTTAAAGTTTAGACTTCTCTAAAATCTTTGGCATTACACTGATAGTCATATCATTTTGTGAGAAATAACTACTATCCCTTGTTATTCGATAGGCAGTGACTTTATGTAAGTTTACCTGTCACAACTTATGTAAAATAAATATTTCCAAAAAGTGTCAAATGCGAACTTTTACCCGATATGTGGGGCAAAAGTTCGCATGTTATGAGGTAAAAAAAATGCAACGAGAAATATCTAAAGTGTTTTATTTTCCTGCATAGGTACATGGCTGGGGTAATACAGTAAAATGCCTAATAGTTTATAATTAATTTTTTTAGGTGAAGTTAATAATAGTCGCAAATAAAATTACCCCGACCTTAGTGATTTGAACGGGCATAAAAGTTAATAAAAAACGTATCTTGGAAAAATATTGCGGATTAAAAATTAATAAAAAAATCAAAAGCTGATATCAGCGTGGCTCAATTATCATAAACTCAAACTTTATTTCCATGTTGTAACTGATAATTAATTTCAAATTTATTTTTTATAGTCGGTTTAATCAGTTTTCTTTCTAAATTACTAAATTTAGCAAACACTAGAAATAAAATAAGTTTAATGAATTTATAACACGCGTCAAATTATTTTGGGGCAAAGTTCGCATGTTCGCATTCGAACTCTTGCCCCACTGCATTGTGCGAACTTTTGCCCCCACAGCTACTTTTCCATTGTTTAATCAATCCTGTTATCTGTGAGGAGAATAGAAAACTTCTATTAGCACTTTTGAATAGGAGAATTTCAGCTCTTTCAGACGACATATGAATTAAAAAATTTACTGATCAATTTATAGGAATAATAATGATTCCTAAAAATGAGAATATTACATTAGAACTAACGAATTCAGACATTACCGCATTGTACGATAACAAAACGAAGCACAGCTACACAATTCAACATTGGTGACTCTACCTTGATTGACAATTGACTCTCAATCACAATTGGCAACTGCCATAACTCAAACCATGAAATTCGCATGGTGCGAACTCTTACCGGCTGCGAACTTTTACCTACCTTTACTCTATTACCCGAGAATAAAGTAATTCTGAGACTACGTTCGCCAAAGCCTGGCTCCTCCTGACCGTTCCATCCTTAATTCTACGATAGTCCCGAGCCCACTTTATTCACTTTATTCCCTGAACCGTTTCACGGTCATTGCGCGAAGTCTGAGGACAGCCGCCTCCTCTTCACATGCGATAACGCGAATTACGTGCCTCCCTTATACGCTCTTCCTTTCAACTGGACGATAAATTCCTGTGGCGCTATTGTGCAACGTGGCTACTTTTGCGACGTCGTTCGTTTCTTCCCAACGAGTAACGGCTGAAAAGAACCGCGACTTCGCAATAATCGCACCGCTTTCGGGCCTGATTACACCGTCAGCCAAGTGTCGATCGTGCTCTTAAACTCTTGCGACGACGTTGCACACGGTTTCGAGCAGTTGCGCAAAGATCTGCGAGCCTGTCACCACATCGTTGCAAAGTATTTAGTTTCATCGCCGCGAAGAGTCCTAAATTTCGAGCGGAACGTTGAAGAACGAAGGAAGTCTTTCGGGTAACGCGCGAACTTATCGTCACTCGTAGTAATCGTAATCCCAGGTTGGCACAATTTCCTGACAACGATGGTAACTGCGCCAAACATTCAGGGTCTACTGCTACGTTTTCGTGTTTCTTTACGAACAATGGACACACAAGGCCTCCCATGCTTTTATTCGCAGGCAGACCAGCGAAACTCTTTCCCGCCTCGTCCGTTGCGAAAATGTAGCCCCTTTTATGGGGAATAATGGGCCGAGGAGCGGACTCTGTCAACGAGGAGCGCGCGTTCCCATTGATTGCATCCCGGTGCAGCGCCGGCCCTAAAGACGTGTACTAACCGTTCAGGAAACCTAGAACCTGCTGCACCGGCCCCAGACGCTGCACCTTGTTTTCTTTCGTCACGTGCAGCGGGGGAATACAAGACCCTGCTACGGACGGTACATAACAACAAATTTAAAGGGACTACAAAAATCTCCGAGCCTACCAACCGTCCCGCGCGCATCTGCTCTAATGTCCCTTGGCAATAAAGCTCGAGGGTCTGCTCGAATTTCAGAAAGCCTGTCGACTCCGATGGAAAGTTTTGCCTGTTGGGCACTTTAAAGGGGCCTTGAGAGAACACTGGTCGAAGAGTTCTAAGCTTAGGGATTACTGATATGAAAATTCCCTTCTGCTAGCCCTGAGTCATTATAGGCTACGACTGATAAGCGCCGTTAATCGATGTCTATTTGGAAGAGGAAATTTGTCGAAACTGCGTGACTCACTCGTGACTAAGGGCTAGCTTGAGGATTATCCTTCCCTACTAAACACCTTTGTCCTCCTCAAAGGAACAACAGTTAATCCCGAAGGCCACCAGTTCGTTCCACGTGCATCGATTCCCTCTGACCGCTCACGAATAGTGGAAAAGCAGACGGCTACTTTTAGCATAATCTTTTTAACCTCCGCGCTCGCGATCCTCTTCAAAGAGGGCACACTGTGGAAGGACTTGAAAAGGGCCATTCTTACACTGCGAGAAGCACCGCCTTATCAGATCTCGCGGTAAATTAAATTTCGTTCCATTTTCGTTCGCGACACTCGCCCCTCTGTAACTTAATTACAGCAATTCGCTTCTTATTGCCGCGCAAACAACGCCCTTTTGTCGCCCAGCACGGGGTCAGGAAATGACGGATGCAAGGGCAATTAAAGGGACGACAAAAATCGCTGTTATCCTGCTTCAAAACGACACACCCGTTCCTCTGATCGCGAGACGTAACGCTACCAACTATCTGCGCTGCTTTCGAATTACGCAAGTCCTCTCACACGTGCAGACTGAAATCGAAGCGACAGTTAATCGTTGATCTCGAGAATGATTGCCCTCGAAATCAGCGGAGATTAATTTTCTAGCAGTTAGGAAATCTTTGAAATGATAAGCCCAGCTCAATCGTCTCTGTAAACACAGCCTTCGGACTACCTTCCGCTGTCCACAAAACTATTCCGTCTTTAGATACCGATCGACCATGATGATCGATAGCGATTAAGTAGTCGGCGATCGTAGCCGCGATTACCTTTTGTGCGATCGATAAAGCAGGATTTTAATATTGCAAGATAAGGGACGACGTCCTCGAGATAACGAAGTGTACTCGCTCCTCTTTCGTTTCCTCCGAAGATTGCGCGATCGCGGAGATTTCGTGTAGGCCAGCAAGCCAGGCGAGGCGTTTTCGCAATTCGTTTGCCGAGCCGCTCCGCGAGGGAAACTTTTCCGAAGGATAATATTTTCTCACTGTCGAAGCGATCAAATACTTCATGGCTCCCTCATTATGCAGTTTATGGCCCACATCGTGCATACGGGCACCGTGTGGGTTTCGAGAGCGAGCCCTAGCGCCGAGCAATCGAAAGACATCGACCTCCGCCAACTGCGCTTCGCCCATTACGATATTATACTCCGCCTCCGCGGGGAAATTGTCGTCCGCGCAATTGCTCGAATTGACGCCAACTTTCCTCCCGTGTCCCTTCAATTAATCCGTCGCTGAAAGAACCAACCTCCCAGCAAGGCTGCCGAGCGATTCTCCAGTGGATCGATAAGAGCGCCGGATTTCTCCGCGAGCTGCTCGCGGGCGTGCGGCTTCCCGAGCCGCGGAGCCATCCGCGGGACGTCTAACATCGACGGCGGCGCGATAGCGAGAGCAGAAAACGCAATCTTCATCTGCGCGATATTATTACGGGGGACGGTGGCCTTCGGTGACCACAACTGCAAACAGTGGAAAGCCCGCGATACGAGCGGGACAAAGTACAATGCACTCGGGAATACTTGTTCGGAAGCGTGGAAGGGCGAGGGTGAAGCGGATCGAGGAGGGATCCTCCGTAAACGCGCTCCGCCGTCGAGAACCCAAGGAGGACTCGGGCGAGCCGATCGAAGTTCGGACGGTCGTTGCGCAACCGGAAGCACGTCACCGCCGAAATGTCAGTCGGCGAAAAAACTCAGAAGCGCATCGCGCGGGCCGACTAATGGCACAATAGCTTAACATCCACCTCGCGAGTGACTTTCTATTTCCAGAAGCGTTAGAGAGGCCTGCGTGTGCAGCTGTTGCACACACTGGCCATGTATATTAAACAGCCGCGAGTGAAATCTCCGGGCAAGCGAACCCTCGCCGATGGCCCTAAACTGACACCGAAACGGAGCGTCCTCGATACTATCGACTCGCAGTGCAAATCGCGTGTCGCGAACGAGCGCGCGTGCAGGGGAAGACGCAGCGCTATGCCTGCGATAGAAGCTCGGTAGAGTAGATGGGCTGCGGTGTGAAAAGCCGCGAGTCCAAAGGAGCGCGTTACAGCCGAACACGCGTATCGTGTTACGCCCCGAGCGTTGCGTGCTCGCTAGGATATATCGCCGGTCAGGAAAAGAAAAACCGGTGTCTAAACTAAGGCGTCCACCAGCGATCCAACTACCCGCCACCTCCTCAGCGCGCCTCTATTTCTATTTCCAGAAACACGGTGGACATCCGAGAGACCCGCGTGGCTCGTGCCACTCGAATCGGGACGCCTTCGCCTAGACATCGGCCCAGAAAGCTCGGTGGAAAACGGGCACGGCTACTCCATCGCCCGACATGTAAGAAAATCGTCCCCTAGATCGCACCGTCGCCTGCGAAGTGGCAGTAATCTCTTAACGAGTGAATAATTAAGAGACAAGCAATGTAACAGAGAGCGCTATCGCGCCCCTTCTTTCGGGCAGTCAGGACATCGCGAAAAATCGGGCTGGTAACCAGCGAAATGACGTAACCGAACAGTGAGAGTAGATACTGGGAGACCTCAAGCTTCCGTTCGTACTGGATTCCCGGTTTACATAACGCGGCCAGTTACAATCACCGCGGCGACTGCTTTTCCAGGCTCGATTCTCCCTCCTGCCGCGCGAAAGTACAGTGGGTGGAAAGAGTATAGTGAGACGCGAAGCGATGGGGAGCAAGCGCGTTATATAGGGTACACACGAATCCTCGTGCTTATAGCTAGGAGAACAGCTTCATTCCGCAGATACGATCGAAAAGCTTCCCCCCGCGCGATCAAGGTATAGAAGCTACTAAGTATGATCGAGCCTTGGCGAACGGGGAGGCGAGGAGGATCGAGCGGTGGTTAAGCGAGTTCAGGGATCCGTGCCCCGTGGCAAACGGAGAAAGAGTCAGCACCAGGTAGGTGGGTTGGAATAAAGAGAGTCGAGGTGAAAGAGAGGTCCTCTGGATATCGTGTCAAGGCTAATGTTTATCGATCGAATAGTAAGACCGCGTGCACGCGCCTGCTTATCGACAGTGCTCCCAGCGCCGCGTCCGCTCCTCTGCATCCTTTCCCTTCGCCAGCCTTTGGATCGTCGCGTGTTCGGGTGGAACAGTGTCGGTACAGAGACGGGCAATTCCACTGTCAACCGAGTGGAACCCACTGGCCGCAACCGATGCCGCGCTTTTATTTGATTAGAAATGGGAGGACAGCCTCGAGGAAGCACTCGCGCGAGCATTCCGCAAATAAATTCGACCTGGCAACGTGTATCCTCTCTCTTTTTCTGTTTCTTCGAAGAGAGAACTTACAGGTTCCGTAATAAACTGACCGTCAGCGCGGTTTTACGGCGCCGAGATTTACGGCTTTCGGATTCCCGTTGTACGGACATCCTGTGGATGGGCAGTTTGTGGCTGGCTTTTAAATGCAAATCTCGAAGCGACGATGGGGCTACGCTCGCAACCGTGCAACTGAAGCACTAGGAAAGAATCACTTCTCGGAGGCTTAGACATGTTCTGTTAGCAGCGCGCGCGGAAAAGCAGACCAGCGATCTTGCGTCGTGCGATTTCTAGGTTCGATGGAGCGAGAGGTAGAAAAGGGAGGCGAGGTGGATTTTACAAAAATAGAGGGGAGACCTTGTCTGCCTGTAACAAGCTTAAATATGTCCACGAATATGCACGAATCGATTGCGGTGCGAACGTGACCCACATCGCGAAGCAATCTCCTTTGTCTCCTTCCTGATAAACAATTCCACTCGACCTTCGTACAGAAAAGAACGTCGGGTACCAACAAAACTCCGAGGCAAAGAAGACCATGGAGGTAAACATAGATTTCAATCGCGGCAACCTATTCAAACACAGCCTTACTCATAAGGAAACCAAAAATAGAAATAGCAGAAGAATAAATCGAATGAAAAGTAAATCCAATGAATGCATGCAAATCGAAGCGGGATTTTATTCAAGTTAAAGGGGAAAAAATGATTTCGGAGTTTAGACAGGGCCCCAGCGGGTGCCAGCTACCTACGGCACTGGCAGTACTGGGGGCTCGTATCAGCAGCGAGGTCAGCTGAGCGTAGCGTCGATCCCTCAGCTGGGAGCGAAAGATGGCGTCGAACAGCTGATCGACCGTCCGTGCATGCGCGTTGCCGTCGCGCTAGCAGACGCCGTGCGAGTGCAGCGAGCGCACGTGCGAAATATCGAAAGTCTATTTCCAGGTTGCCAACGAAAATGGCATGCCGTTTCTCGTGCCATATGGCTTCGACCCGCGCCGCTTCCCGACCAGGGGGACAAAGGCGGGGCAATCCTTTGACCGTGCGATTATTTCCAACGGAAAGTACAATACCCAAGAGTTCTATTAAAATATCCCACCATGAATGGGGTAGCCCGCCTCGACAAAAGTCTCGCTCAAAGACGGAGTCGCTATCGGGATGATTAAACCGCGGAGGAAAGCACCCTTATCCCCAAATCCCTCGAGTTTAAACGCCCTCGGTCGCCGACGACCGTTAATGAGCGTAACTGTGAAAGCCCTTGTCGTCCGATCGGGGTCTCCAGATATCCCGTATCGATCAGCCACGTTCCTCTAATATTACCCCGCGAGAGCCTTGGAAGCGTGGCACACGAGCTAACGAAATCGAAGGGACAGCTATCTTATCGCCAGCCGACTGCGTTGAGTATCTTTAGGACAATGTATACATTCACACAGTAATGCTGCAGGCTCTCTATTTCCCTTGACAAAGCAAGGTCCAAGGGACACGCGAGGCAGCTCCTCTACTGTGTGAGAGCTTTCGAGCACACGGAGCCCTTGAAACTGTCGCGCGAGGTTGCTTCGATCGAAGCCGCTGCCGTAGCTGCTAGCAATGCTTACCGAAAGTCACTTTATAAGCTTGACATTCCGGCTGGTATCGTGCCAACGCTAATCGTCACGATATTGCGGCATGCTCGTGACGTCTCTGCCCGTGTCCTTTCACTCCGGCCAGGTGCTTGAATCGGGCCCCGTGGCTACTGTTCGAGTGCACGAAAATCTCTGAGAGTTTCCCCCCTCGATTTTGTTTCAGGACCGCGTCCGATCGTTGGCGATATTCAAAAGCTCGGACCAGGTGCGATAAGTCACGCGAAGTAGCGACTGTTTGGGAACCCGGAAAGCCCCAGCAGTTTAAAAGCCACGTTCAACTTTCCAGCGATCTCGGGCTACGAGGAACGAACGATAGGACGGCGGAGCAGAAACCTTATATGAACCGACGGACAGAAAAACGTGCTTGGAAAAATGGCTTCGATTCGGGGCGCAACATTGTTCGCCGAGCGGACTGGACCAGGTATATCCAGTTCCAAAATCGCTGCGCCGCCACTCTGGGCCCGACTGAATCACGCTAACTGTACCCCGAGAGATCGCGCAGCAAGGAGCAAGCAATCCTTTCTCGTTCGTGTCCTTTCACTCGAGCCAGGTGCTACGAATTACGGGACCGCCTAAGTAGGTACTCGTGAACCATTGCTCCGGTTAGAGGCCAGAGCAAAAACAACGGCAGCTCTCGTTACCGAAACGAGGAGCGCCTGGATCCGAACAGAGCGGGCCCGAATTTCGAGCGCTACAAGTGGCCGCCTAGTTTCGATGGCTATTGAATAATTCAATGCAGAGTGAGTGAAAAAAGCTGCAGCTCCGACTGCACGGAGAGGCGGAACGGTGGCATTTTTGGGGAGCGGTCCGAGCCCCTCGGGACACTTGCAGCCTTTGCTCTCGCGTTACGTCCGCAGTTATTCTGATAATGTTATGCAACTTAATTGCAATTCTCATTGAGCTGCTCATTAGTTTCTAGTGACGTATATGGCCACGGTTATGAGATCGGATCGAGTCGCCCGACGATAATGCAATGACGGGGCATGATTCGATTTTAAATCGTAAACAGCTGCGTAAATCGAAGGGCACTGCAGTCTATCCTATTTGTGTTTCGAGGCTTCCCATCGGTCGCGTTATTCTGTGCGAGTAGCGATGGGATCGAGCGAACCTGCGAGTATTTTTGTTTGGACGAGTAATGCTCGACGCTATTAAAATCACTTCGATCGATCGATACTTGTGACAGTGTTAGAACAGGAAGCGAACGCTCCGGAACGTCTACTTCGATTGTTTCTTCGGCCCGATAGAAAATGCTTGCACGATCGCGAGCCTGGTGTTCGATCGCGTGCCTCCCGCGGCTTCCAGGGACTTGAAATCGACGACGAAGAAAGTGCACGACAATTGAGAGGCAACGCGCGGTATCTCGATCGCGTGGCCATCGATCTCCCGCAGGTCTGTCGTCTGGCGACACCGATCTGCCAGCTCGGCCACGACGCTTCCGCGTGCGACGTCCGCGCGCCGCGATATCGGCGAATTGCGCGTAAAATCGGTGCTGGCGATTGCATAATACGCTCGCACGGGTGCAACGATGGTGCACACGTGTCAGTGCGTGGCACGGTCTACCGATGCCGCGGACTGTTGCTAACTCGCGAAACCGCGCCTCCGCCGAGGTGTCGTTTGGCAGCTCGGAAAAGTTTCCGCCGAGCAAAAACCGAGACTCCGTTCGATAAGGCATTTAACGAGAGAGGAAAATGGAAATAAGCTACGGAAAGAGCGACTGTTTGGCAAACATCTGTGGATTGGGTACACGGACGATTTGAATAGCAGCGAGCAGATACTCTCAAGCCAAGTCGAAATGTTGTTATAGTGATGGGAAGAACAAATCACCTTTATCAAGGTGATCCGTTTAGGTCGGGAGACTAGTGCCAAGGTCGTCGGATGATCCCAAAATTAAATCGCTAATAGGCTGCGAGCGTAACAAAGGATCGTGGACAGACTGTCGATGTATTGGGAATAACAAGTAGGTTTTGTCCTCCGAAGGTGAACTTCGTTAGAACAACTTCACGAAACGGGAGGCAAATGTAAAGCAAGTAAAACTCGTCGATTCAAATATTCCTACGATAAGCTAGGCGAAGAATGAGGGACACCCGACGTCGGCGAGGTCTAAATAACAACGAAATATCTCTCAGTAAAGATACGATTGAAACGAATAACCATGTTAACACTTCGTGGTCTACCAATAATCTTACATGTCGTTTCCATCGACTTCCTGTTTTCGTAACGCTAAAAAGAGGATATACACACACAGAGCCGTGTAATCTATGAAGCCAGCGGTGGGGCGTTCACTAATCAGTTAAAAGGCTACGTTAATCGCTAGAAATACATCAACCCGCGAACCTTTTGATTCTATCCGCTATTGGACTGCCAAAAGAACGCTTCCAACACCGCCCAAAAATAAACTCGCGCTTCCGGTAGGCTCGTGCTGTTTCGTAGCGTTGAAAACCGTCCGCGTCGAGTATCGCGAAAAGCCAAGTCCCCGTGCCTCGAACGCTGCGTTCCCGATTCCTTCTGTCGCCACTGGGACCAACGTCGATCGCGGGACAAGCGGCTACGATTTTTTGGGGAAATACTCGGTTCGATTCGGCCGCGGGTTCTTATAAAAATCGAGAGTCCACTCGAGATTGACCCAGCGCGTTCCACTTTTGCGGAGTGCAAGCTCGAAACTGGGTCGACTGGCCGAAGGGGTGCACGGTTTGCGGACGAATCTATCCCGGCTAGCTGTGCTGCATCACGAGGACGTGCACTCTCGGCACATGGTTGAGACGTCACTGCGACCTAAATCAACCTACCGAACCTTCAATGTGGAAATGACGCTTCTTTCCCACAGACGAGATCCACGCTTTTCATCCTACCTTGCTTTTAACGAGTATCAGAGTCTATAATGGCTGGTTATTGGCAAGAATTTGCGAGGCGCGCGTTTGCAAAGAGTAGACGCGACGCAGGGAACAATGGGAAGTAGCTTCGGAGGAGGAAATTCGAGCGATTTGCTATGCACTTACCCGCAAGGTATACTGTGAAATTGGCAATCGGTTCCCTATCAGATCTGGAGGTTCGATTTCCAGTCGAATTTCATTGAGCGATAATTAAGAAGGTTAGAACTGGCCGTATCCAGTGAAAGTGCAGCCGTGCGGTAGGCCAACCGGCAATTCTGTTTAGGCAGAAATCGATGAGCATGGAGAGGTTCCATAAATTCGTATAAGAATCCTCGCGGCAAGATCGATACCTGTGGCTTCGGTGCACACGCTGGGCCCGACTTTATCGCGAAACCAGTTTTCGGTCCATAGAGATACCTGTTTCCGCGTTTCCGCGAGTATCCTCGATTCGAATCTGAGTGGAAAGAGGCGTGGGCATTTCCACGGAGTGCCCTGTCGCGATAACGATGAGCGCGAGCGTGGAAGACAGCGGCTCAAGGAAAATCCTATTTTCTGGGTTAAAAACGTAGAAAAATTTGGGTTTTTTTTTTTAAGAAACTAGCTATTCGATTCATCTGAAATTTGGCCCATGTTTTTATGCATCTTTGAACAAATTGCAATTTTTTTATTAATTTGTAATAAAAGATATGGGAGTTTATGCATGATCCACCAACACACCGCGCAAAATTCGTCGTCCGTTGGTATATTTCTTCAAAAAATCCCCAATTTTGCAGTGTTTTTAGCCTAAAAGTAGAATTCCCCCCTTAACGAGGCTGATCCGTCGAATTTCAACGTCCCGAATCGGAGTGCGGCGCGCCGGGAGAGGATGGCAGCAGGACAGAAACGTCTCCGTACCTGTTTTGTACACCTCTAATGGACGTGGAGGCCGCGACTATCCAGTTTCACGATGATAATCAACGCCGTAAGAGTAGACTGCAATATCGAAATCCGAGACGGCCCCGAACGAGATCCAGGGGCGTCGTTTTGGATTCTTTTCGCTACATCCGCTCTGCCTTGGGCACGGGGCGTGCGCGTAGGAATCCTCGTGCGTGTACTCAGCGGTTCGAATGTCACGGATGTCAGGGTGAATTTAAATGACTCGTCAGGTATCATTAACCGATTTAAGGGCACCATTAAACGCCACCCACTGAATAATATCCAGATCGTTTGCAAAATTGTTACTTGGGGAACGATCATCTTCACTGTTTCATGCTTGAAAAAAAGAGTCAACTCCGCTGCGGTCTAATAAATTATTAAATTAACATGCAAGAGAGAAAATTCACTCATTTTCATTGGAAGATCCGGCGCGTCGACGAGCGTCTGGACGATGAATAATTGCGCCGTTTCGAGGCAGCTTACGCCACCTCGCAAATAAATGATAGGCTGCGTGGCACGATACGTCGTGCCACGACACACAACATGCCTACCCACATTGACAAACATCTAGGAGGGGAGCGACGCGAATTTGCTGAAGGGTGAAAATAGGGCTCGGATCATTTCCAACAGCGTACCTACGTACGTCCACTTCACCTTCTTCCCGCGTTCGAGGTATTATCGCGAGCATTCGCTAAACGCTGCGCCCTACTCGAGGATCCAGCTCGCGCTCTCCTTTTACTCCCCGTGGCAAGAAATCGCCGCCCCTCCGTCGCCCGGCGAAATCCTAGTAATTAAAAGCGCGTCGTTGTCACGATCCAATTAACCAGCAACGAGGCGACGGCGAGATTGACGTCGACCACGAGCTGCAGAGAACTGCAACCGACCGGCTCGCCACCTGCCGCGGCACAATTAGGCGAAAATGCATTCGCGTCCGGCCAGCTCGCCACCGGGACACCTCGAAACACCGTGGAGAGCGTCTTGACACGAGACAAAGGTTTTCTAGAGGGCCCGCGGGGCAGGAGAGGGGAGGAGAGATTCTCAAAGGGGTAACGAGGCCGGTGGGTGGGAAGCAGTGGGTGCAGATCTAGGTTACCTGCATATTATGCAACCAACACCGCCGCGATTCCGCGGTCGCACGTGCAATCCTCTGCACTTGCACGTGGATCATTAGCAACGCAACGTTCGGTCGGTCCGAATTGTTTTCAGTTCAGATCCGCAGTTAACCGGTTAACTGGCAATGTATCATATATGATAAAAAAAAAATAAATCTGACCTATTCTGCTTATGTATCATATATAATCAAATGGAATAACTTTTTTGATTTTCAAACGATTTGAATGAAACTTGGTAGGTAATGGTTTTGGGGGTCGCTGAATCTGAATTTGGTATTGGAATTGTAAAATTCAATATGGCAGACTCAAAGTGGCCGACCCAAAATGGCTGCCAAATATTAAAATATTCTCGGGATTTAGAAAAATTGTATATAGGGATTTTTGGGGTCGCCCATACCCCTGAATTCTCATTGAAATGTATATTTGTCATATGTGTGTTATGTCTCCCCGCATTATATCTCTTTGTACCAAAGGGTTTATTCCCATGAATTGTAATAAATAAATAAATATATACCAAATTTTGTGTGATTCATTTAATTTTTCGATGTTGCCAGTTTGGGCACGAATAGTAAAAAAAGCCGTGCCAGTTAACCGGTTAACGCGTGTAAGGAAGGTTCGATGGGGATTCCATGAATCTCCGATGACAGTTGCTGGCACCCGCGAGGGCATTATCACGCTCAAAGACAAAGAAGGAAAGACGGAGAGCTGAGAATAGGGAAGATGGGAAACCCACGATTTAATCCGAAAATAAGAGTACGAAGAAGCGAATATTTTTGGCACGCATATTTTCACCCCGTGCCTTTCTTTCTGGCGCGTGAACTTTTCTTCGAACCTCGAACGGATTTCTTCCTATCGGCGTCAATGACCTAATGGCAACGATCGTCCCCGAACCAAAGGAACATGTGCGACTTTCAGCGGCGTCGAATAACAAAGCCAGCGTGGCTTTTGTGTCCCGATCGTTTGCGGGGACAAGACAACACGTGACGAGTTGTGTCGAAACAACGCGAGGGCGTCGTACCCCGCGGCGCGGAACGTTGAACCGTACACTGTTTTGGGCGTGCAGTCGAGAAAATTCAAGGTGACGAGCCGTGGTTCTTGCACGTTTGACCCTCGGGAGTTCTTTACACGGCTCTGAAAATAAATCCCTCGCGAGTCGGCGGAGTCGAATCGAGCCGAGGATCGCGGCCTACGCACCTCTGAAATTTCGGTTTTCCGATTCGCTGCTGGCCGAATAATCGCCTGGCAAGGTAACTTTTCTCTGGCCAACGTTGCCAATTACAGCGCGCGGTTTATCGCGACTTTCACGAATCTGTGATTTAACGACGATTATATCGCTGGCCAGATCGAAGTGAATCGCGGTGAAAGCGAGCGAAACCGATAGTCATCGAAACGCGATCGCTAGCGTGTTCAAAGAATCCCAAGATAAGTGTATCTACGATTCGTGGATGCATTTTCTTCCTGCTTCCTCGTGCATTTCTACTAATCCTTTAATCGACGACTAAAATCGTGATTGGAACGAAGAAATCGATTCGACGAGAGCTTATCGTCCAGCATTATTGACTACCAACTGCTGGTTGGGGCTAGGGGAAACGGATATGGGATTGGCGAAATAATTACCAAAGCAGAACGCGACGTTTCGCAATCGAACCGAGCAGCGAGCCAAGCCCAGCTCCCTCGAAAACGTAGAAGGAAGGTATCGCTCGGTTAAACGAAAATCTAGAGCCAACCTTGGCTACCGAGTGACTATAAATACCGAGGAGAGACCCGCAGAGTCCGCGTTGTGCGATGTGCTATCGCGATGTGGCCAAGGTGCAATGCAGTTGCACGGGCTGCACCGTCCCCGAACAAGGCTGCGGTAAACGGTCTCGTCTCGCAGATAACACGTGCAGGTCCTATCTTCTATCTCGCATGTATCGGGCTTACATAAGGCATCGCGGTATTATGTCTTGTCAACGACAGCCTCGGTGCAGCGCGATGCAATTAGTTACGGAACTGCGGGAATATAGGGGCGAACCTGTTCGAGTGCACACGCTGATTTGTTCGGCGAAAAGAATTTGGAAATTCAATGGAAAGATGTACGAAGAACGAAGATAGTTTGGGAAACTTCTACTGTATTTTTCGCGAATGCAGTGCGCGGTGATTTTAGAGGATGACACGCGTCGAGGTGGTTACACGAATAATCGAGTGACAGCGTTCGTAATACTCGGTACGCGGGCGTTATTGTTTCACGAGGTTTTAAAAAGGAGAGCTGTCTTGTCCCGTGGCACCGTTTTTATAGAAGGCTTCTTTTTTATAGAACCCTCGGCAGAGCGAAGTAGCCCCGCGGTGCCGAGGTAGCCGTGCACAAGTACAAGGTGCACGAAACGCGGATGATGTGCTACTTGCACTCGAGAAAGTGGAGCCATGCGAGGAAACTTTACGAGTCTGTGCGATTAGACCGGTGAGTCATCGGTGTACTAGTTTTAAGATTGTAAAAGTATGACAGGCCTTGCGATACCTACTGTCGTTACTTTGTCACAGACACAGAGAAACTGCGGTACACACTCACGTGCATCCATGGGCAGGTATTCGACAGCTCTATCTCATAATTCGCGAGTTCGGTCCTCGTGGAACTATCGAACTGGGGACAATGGTGTATCGAGAAAAAGCCTGCTAGGTGGCAAAGGAGAGCACGGAGCCCTGGCACCCCTCAAAGAAAAAAGAAAAAATGAGATTAATGTAACCACGACTGAAGTAATTCGCGAGCTTTGTAAAAAGAAAAGAACACTGGATTTTATTATTAAACTACATTTTTATAATCACCTAATTTTATTGAATTCGCATTAAAAATATTCTTATCCGTTCAACTCGGCTCTCTTCAGGGTTAACCAATAAATCCAAGCTAATGACAACCGAAATGTCAAGCTTCGGTGCCATTATCAACCGTAGCAAGGTGTTCGAAAGCAAAAGCGAGTTGTTCCTAGGGGAAATGCAGGGCTCAGCTGCGCCTAGTTTAAATCCTCGAAACTTATCGCCCGTGCAGCTACGGAAAGGCCTTCGGTAGGCGCAACGGAAGGACCCACGATAGCTTTTTCAATTTATGCATTCTGTCGTCACGGAACGCACGAGTGTTCCGGTGCATACGAGCGGCCAGTGAGCACGTATACACGCATCCTGCTCGTACGAACGGTTCTTCGGTAATGTGGGTCAGCTCGTTTACACGACCGGCTCTCGGCTTATCTCTCGGCTGTTTAAGCGGGATACATTTCGACAACTTTTACAAATCGACCCCGAGAAGCTGTGTTCTTTAAGCGGGGGGGGGGGAGGACAGAAGCTAGAGAAAGGGCTTTCCACGCGCAGAGCGAAGATGAATCTTATTACCGACGTGAATGTGTAAGTTAATAAGGGAGCGAAGGAGGTCGAGCGTACCCTACTTGTTCTAAACAAAAGACGGAGCAATTTGGGGGTACATGGTGCTCGTAAAAGCAGATGTCTAATCAGCGTAACTCTACGTTAATTCGCCCGCGCTGTGCGCCCCTAATCTCTTCGGAATAAGATACCCCAGAGTTCGTGCTTATAAAGAGAGCGTGAATTACGCCGCGTAAGAAAATTGGCACAGGTTTATCCTTAACCCTTTTAGCCGGGGCCATTTTAGTCGCCGCCCGAATTAGCTCTAGATACCCGTTCGCACCGTAACGGCTGTATTCTTCTAAAATTAAAATCCCGCCCGAACATTTCCGCGTTTTCACTGTTGCCCCGCGTTGCGTACGCGCCCGCTAATAACGCCCAGCATTGATTCACCGCTAACGATGGGTTAAATGAGATTCAACGAGATCGCCGATAAATCCCGACACGTCTTCGTCGCGCACGCGCGCGATCGGCTTTACGTAATGTCGTTTGAATCCTTGTCGAACCGTTTCATCAATTTCCCCGCCCGTTATTTGCATTTATCGGCGTGAAAGTCTCTCGAGGGATACCGAGAGAAAGATGTTAATCGGGCCGAACGGTAAAGCTCGAAGAAGACTGAATTAATCCCCGTCGAAACCTAACCCTGGCACGCGGTTTCCTTTTCATTACGAGCCCCGCTCGTAATGTACCGCCTCCCTCTTGGGAAGCCTGTACAAATTCCACGGCAAACGACGACACTCGAATCTCAGCGTGTAATTGAACTTCGACCTTGGTTCGGTATCAATTATGCGCATGGAAATGCTTCGTGTTGGATTCGTGCTCGTTACGAGCCTTACACCGATATGACGCAATTATCGCCGAGGAATTATTGCCACCATCGAACGGTCGCGTACGCCCGGCGAGTGTTGACAATTGGAGTAACCGGAGGACATTTAACAAGAGCGCTCGAAGCGTGCAACGTATTTCCGGGGCGAGTGCGCCTCGCCTGGTTACGTTCCGCGAGAAAGAGCCTACGTTTCACGTTCTTCGCTGAAGGAATTAACCTAGGGCCTTCGTGAGTTATCAAAAACCGCGCCGTCGATTGCAGTTAATTGGCGCGGAAGCTCGTTGAATTTAGCGAACAGAAAACTCTATCGTCATGCTGGCTTTGGAAGGCAGAGAGGATCTCCGAACGATTGTTACGCGCTGACTCGCGTAGGTGCAAATCGTCGAGCGTTGCACAAGGTTACGCCACGCGGAGGATGACGAGGACGAAATCAGAGAGGATCTGATGAATCTAGAATGCAGGCCTGCGCGAAAAGACGTTACCGAAAAGCCTCGGCTGCGTCACGGTCGTTCGCAACGCTGTCTCGTTCCTTTTTAAGTATCATTACTCGAGGCTGGCCCTAATTTACCAACACACTGATCGATCCGGTCGATGAGCCAGCGTTTCGACTTAATGTTACGAACCAACTGCTTACCACTAGATGTTTTCTTTCGTAATTGCCTCGATGCCCTCGCAGAAGTTCAGCTGTGCCCTCTGTGTGTACCAGCACGTGTGTTTCTTTGATCGTGCCCAAAGTCTGACGCAACGAGACTCTCGCGACGCGCGGCATTAGTCGCTGGAAACCACGAAAACTCTACGGAGACGAGGTTCTATCGATTCGGTAAAAGGAACGAGCCCAATACGGTGGAGGATAACCCTTGCGCTTATGTCAGAGCGGCACTGAATCATTGGCTCTCACGTGCAGCCGCGATGCGTCACGGGTTTGACGCAATTCGTCAAGAAGCTTGATAAAAAAAAGAAAAAGGAAATCCGAGGCAAGATTTCGACTCGACGTGGAAGGTCGAAGTTAAAGTCGACCGCGTTCGTGATTTATATCGGGCTATATAGGGGTCTCGAAACGTGAACACTCAAGTTTGAAATTCGATTATGCTGCGGAGTCGCGAATCGATGGACTATAAGCAGCTGATTCTTCCTCGCGAAAACAAACGGTACAAGGCGAAGGGAGACAAAAAACGGTGCTCTTTGCGCAGACGAATGTTGTGTAACGCTCTGAACTGTTCGAGGCTGTGCGGTGAATGATTTCATGGTATAAAGTAATCGTGGGCCTCGACAATTGGATCGAACACGCGAATGTGTGTACAGCTGATTGGGGAGTGTTCCGAAGTCCACTTTTGAAGGCTTCATTTCGGAAGTTTGTTGATCGAGTCATTTCCTGAGTATACACTAAATATGGCATAATACTGTGGCGAGTACTTCTCTGCCAATGTAACAATTGCACTATCGCAACGAGATAACTAGTTTCGCCTAGTTAACAGATTAAAGCACTGAATAACAAAGTATCAGTCAAGAGGCAACCCACATGTGTATCGGGAAACACTCTTTGCTCTTTAACGCGTTTAATGTCACCGTGGAATATCAGATTTTCAATATAAACATACATGATTAGACGAGCCAGATTACATCAATCTCGAATAAAGGAAATATCCATGAAATACAAACCAGACAGAAGTGATAAATTAATCGACAATCTCGTAATCAGGCTCTATAATTGGATCATTTACGGAAAGTGAGTTGCACGCATATCTTGGGTCATTTTTGACCCATGCGAAAATATATAAGAATTGACAATCGAGAGTGGTTCGCTCGCGAAGTGCTTGCGCGACATTTGAACGTAAGGGGAACGTTACCTACTCCGTTTTATACGCGTTAAGCTGTTTAAAAAAAAAAAGGAGCTGAGGTTCTTAAAGGGCTATCCGCTGGAAGCAGAGATCCAAGCGAGAGAGAAGCTCGGGACAAGGTACGCGCGTGGCAAGGGACAAGATATACGCATTAACCGAGCCTGTGCTCTTTCTTCGCCTGTCTACGTACTCTTTCCTGCTCTCATGACACACTACACCTACGAATAGGCCGTTTACACGGCCACCGCGTTACCCACACATGTCAGGCCAGGAAATCGTGCTCGATCATCTCGCCAGTGGTTACGACGCGACCCTTCGAGGGTGGAGGAAACGAAGAAAAAGCACAAGGTTCGCAATATGGTATCGCGATGCAGGTGAATAACATGGTGTCCCTTTGTGCCAGAGCACGCGAGCACACACTCGCGAACGAACCACCATGGGCATGCAAACCCTTTACCTGATAAACGCAGACAAGAACGGGAGAACCAGAGAGAGAGAGAGAGGGGAGAGAGAGAGAGAGAGAGAGAGAGAGAGAGAGAAGAAAGAGACAGAGAGAGAGAGGGAGACAGCCGTCTCGCTGCGGCTGTTGGTTGTTCCCGAGTGAACAGAAACGAGCTGTCATGCCAGTGGAAGGAAAGGAAGAAACGAAGGATCGTTTGTGGAACTCACCGATTTGTAGTATCACGCGAGGTAGCACGATCCACCGAGCCTGGAGTCGTTCCCGTGGGTCAAATAATCTCGACGAACCCCATGGCTTTCCCAAACATTCGACGCACTCCTGGGCTCGTCCCTCGGCGACGCCGTTGCTCTGTCACCACGCACACCAGAACCCTTTCGATCGTCCTTTGCGTCGAAAGCTGACGGGAGACGTTTGACGGGCCCGAGGGACTGGAACGGTACGATCACTCGCGACCACCACGAAGGTCTGTTGCCAACTGACCCAGCCAGTGACAGCTCTCCGCGGGGCGCCACGTTCGCCAACGCGCAAGAGATAAAAGTAACTGCTCGACCCCACCACGCGACGCGACTGCCTACCTGAAACCGAGCGATGTTTATGTCAGAATAATCGTAACCGGGGACGAATTTTTATTATGTAGATGGGAATTATTCGACGATAGACCCTCGCGACCCGAGATTATTTACTGGGCAGGGGTTCGGTAGAAATCTCGCTGATAGAGCCACGAAATGATTTGCAACTTGGGAGTAAGGAGACAGGGCAGAAGGTGATGATTAAAATTGACTGTTTATTACATTTTCTGAGACACTTGAATGTTTATGGGGTATGATTATTGGAAGCACGTTTCTCGAGGCACAAGTGGGACGAGGAATTTTTATGTAATTACATGTTCCCGAGGAGAGTATCGCGTTTGAGAGTCGGGCAGCGCGCGAGGCGGATAGAGATTTTTTTCTCACGAGTTGCCAGCACTGCCGATCATATGGCAATCAGCTGTAATTCACGTTCTTTCGATGAACATATGCTTGCGCCCGATTCAACGGATATGCACGCGAAAACAGTGGATTATTTGCAATGTATGGGTCGTATCTTCTGCGACTCTGTAGATTTTATCGATTATCTTTCGCAATCATATCGTCGATTTGATACGCGTGATTGCACCGATCGGGCGTGTTTGAAATCTTCGGAGTATTTTCGCGTCAAGGTTAATTGATGTAACGGTTTATTATTTGACAGTTAAATGAGACCGAATCTAGCGTTAGGCAATCGCGAAATATGAAACATGTAATTACGCGCGCGCGCGATTCCGATCGATCGTAATAAATCGACGAGCGCAGGGTAGACGGTTTATCTCGAGTCCACAGAAAACACGCTGTTCAATAAAACTCTTGTCATTTTATTGCCATCAAAGTCCAATACTTGAAGGAGCCCAATACAAATGTATAAAAAAATTGCGGCGTCTCGATCGTTCAAGTATCATCTTGATTCGTTACATCAGACGGAATAATGTAAATACCTATTAAATGCGTAGATATCACTGTGATTTAATCCATGAATGTTTTATTTACAAGTGTTAACCACTAGTCAAAGTGAAAGAGCCGAAATGGATTTCAGCCATTACACAAATCGAGTAATATCAGAATCGTGCTTTGACCAGAAGCACTGTGTGTACAATGCTGATCATGATTTCTTTGTCAGTCTTAGCAGGACTACTTTTTGCCAGATTTCTTTATACCACCAGTGACAAGGGGCCCCCTCTGACTTGCTTTCTTTGCTGCTTCTGCCAGTGCTTTCTGCTGTTCCTTTTGTTTCTGTTTGAAGGCTACATCGTCGTCGTCCATATCTTTTCGCTCCTTTCTCGGCGCCTTCAGAGGTTTTTTCTTACCACCTTCGCGACTGGCCATTCTAAAAGTACATCCCCCAATTTTACGCGACACCCTCAAAACAGCCGATTGATTCACCGATCTCTCGTTTCAGTGAGATCAATCGCGACAAACTCTACACGAAGCATTGGTTTCGAATATAATGCCGAACTTCGATCGCTGGTCAGCTGAACGCGAAACGTTTTTAGAGAACATAACCTAAAACCCTTCCGTCATACGCGACACAATGCTGTTTCAAGAGAGTGACGAAAGAACAACACGTGTCTTGTTTTCGCAACACGCTACAACGAGATTTCTTTAAAAGAGATGACTAGAAGTGCACTTAATACGCATAGAATTCGAAACCACTCCGAGAGCAATGCGAGCAAACGCATGGAATTATGCTTCACGTAAAATTGAATCAGAGCAGTATAAATTTACCATAACTACAATTAAGCGATATGAACAATTTTCTTTTTACCTGAAGCTATTGTCAAATTTCTTGAGTAAGCCCGCCGAGCAATCGTACTATTGTAGTACGCAAAAATTTAACACTTTTGCATCAGACCGATATCTGGTCAGTACGATCAAAGGTTGCGTGTTATACCGACATTTAACGTGAATAGCGACTGTGCTGCCGTCTATTGTCAAGGAGCTGCGAATTTGTACTCCCTCTGCATCCCTCTGGGAACTCGTGCTGCCATCCATGAGGAAGGACTTTATTTCGACAGACTGTGTCGTCCTCTATGCGATTCAAATATTTGACCGTTAGAGGCACACGTGACTTGCATGCAGTGTTCACGGGAAATATTCTACCGGAGTTCGGACTACCATCGTAGGGAGGGGGAACGCAAGCGCGATGACGCGTTGACGTCATACCAATCAACGCCAAGATGGGAAACGAAACGGCGCCACCGTCAAGTCAAGCCAAACGACGTGAACGCGAAGCCGAGCGAGTGACGTGATTGGACGCCATTAGCATTACGCTTCGTGACGCCACCTTTTCGAAATCGTACAGTACTTTTGTAGACGCTACGCGATACGTTTGTGAATTGTGACGATTTTTAAAGTTTTACAGTGTTTTATTAAAGTTTCAGTATGAGCAAAGGTAAGACTTTTGCATCAGTATAATTTTAGAAATGATCATTTGTTGAAAATTGTAAGTATCTTCTTGAACAAGGATATGCTAAACATTATGTTCATTACTTCGTTCTTTTAGTTTCTTCTTTTAAAATTTTGTAGTATGTATTATTATGATATAAAAATGTACTAATAATGGATTGATGTACTATACAGGCATTGATACCAGTGTTGCTGGAGCCAGCCATGCAGCTGCTACAAGCAGTGATACAGAGACTGATTCAAGTAAGATATATCTTTAATTTAACGTTTTCTTTTACTTTCTTTTTTCAATGATGATTTTATTGAAATTGTTTTTTAATAGTTTACGAATAATAATTAGTATTGTATGAATAGGCAGTGCTGGCAGCTTCATCTACCCCGCTGCAAAGAAAGCAAGGAGGCAAGCATTTCGCAAAGCTTGGTTAGAGGACCCAATGTTTCAATCCTGGCTCGAAGAAACCAAGGATCCGTACAAAGCGAAGTGTACAGTTTGCTCCAAACTTTTAACACCGAGTAAACATAAATTACAAAGTCACGCCAGCACTATCCTACATAGCAAGAACATGCAACAGAAAGCAAGAGCATTAATTTCTGGACCCAGCCATGCAGCTGCTACAAGCAGTGATACAGAGACTGATTCGAGTAAGATATATCTTTAATTTAACGTTCTTTTTTACTTTCTTTTTTCAATGATTATTTTATTGAAATTGTTTTTTAATAGTTTGAATAATAATTAGTATTTTATGAATAGGGATTGATATCGACCCTGCTGCAAAGAAAGAAAAGAAAGTTAAGAGGCCAGCGTTTCGCAAATCTTGGCTAGAGGACCCACAGTTTCAATCCTGGCTTCAAGAAGCTGCGGATCCGTACAAAGCAAGATGCGCAGCGTGCTGCACGAATGTTTGGGCGGGCAAAAGCAAACTGCAAAAACATGCAGGGAGTCTAAAACATAACACGAACATGAAACATAGAAAAGAACCACTTCACAAAAACAGAAGCTTCACAGATAGCGTAAAGGTGCTAGAACTGAAGATTTGTCTTGAAATCGTAGAACACAATAGACCATTTTATTCTTCCAACCACTTCACTAAAATTATACAGAGCGGAATGCCAAATGCCTATGTAGCGAAACACGTGTCTCTTCAACCAACTAAAATCTCCGCAATCATCAAAAATGTTATAAATAAAGCGGTTATTTTAGAATCTACAAAGATATTGAAGGGCAAATTCTTTTCTATTTTAGTAGATGAAATTACAGATATCTCGGACACGAAAATTGTATGTTTTTTAATTCGATACGTGCACGGAGAAAAGATACATACATACTTACTAGATTTAATCGGAATTAACGAATGTACAGCCGAAAATTTACACAAGTGTCTTTTAAATTCTTTAAAGAAATATAATGTGCCTGTAAGCAATATCGTTGGTGTGTGCGCTGACAACACGGATGTAATGCTGGGAAGACAGAATTCATTGATCTCTCGTTTATTAGCAGACAATGAAGAAATTTCTGTCTTCCCATGCATCTGCCATTCAATGAATGTGGTTGCATCACAAGCGTGCAAACACTTGCCATCGCACATTGAGGGATTTTTGGATTCGGTTTATACATACTTCTCCCGAAGTCCTAAACTTCAGAGCGCTTCAGAAGGTATGCAAGATTTTATAAACTTTACGAACCAAAATCTTCTGCGGTCATCAAGAAACAAATGGCTGGCACTAACCGAATGCGTGAAAAGAATTTTAAATCAGTGGCAGGATTTATTTGCTATCTTTGCGGAGGCAGCAAGTGGAGGGTGTGAAGTCGCAGCACAAATATTAGACACTTTGCAGTGTCCTTATACCAAGGCATATTTGCAGTTTTTAAATCACATACTACAGACGTTTACTACGATTAACAAATACTTTCAGGGCTCGAAAGTCTTAGTTCATTGCTTGCTCCCTGAGTGTTATAAATTGTTAAGAGTATTGGGAGGCGATTTCATAAAGTCTCGATATATTACGGGATCAAATATACACGAAATAGATGTGCATGATGAAGCAAATTTAATGCCACTGCAAACAATTTTTCATGGAGCAGACTCTATGAGATCAATCGAGGAAATTCGAAATAGTAATGGTGCAGTCGATGCAGATAATCAGAAACTTTTAGAATTTTATACAAACATACAGAAATGCTATCAATCGGCTTTCCAGAATATTGTTCGAAGAGTGCCGTTTGATGAACCATTTTTAAATTCACTCGAATTCTTAAATCCGCTTACAGCTGTTGACATTTATAAACATGACACTCATCAATTGGACTCTGTTTTAAACAAATTTACATCCAAATTTAATTCTGGGCGTGTAAAAGACGAGTGGCATAAAATGCCGTTATATTTTTCAAACGAGGAAAATCAAAAGTTATCGGTACAGAGTATACCTTGTTTCTGGAACGAAATTAGAAACACTAAGAATGAAGTGGGGGACTATATATTTCCAAACATATCCAAACTAGCAGATTTGTGCTTGTCGTTGCCCCATTCTAATGCTGACGTTGAACGATACTTTTCCACTATCACAGACATAAAAACAAAACGCAGAAACAGATTGACGCCACAAACGATTGCTGCACTAACCAGAGTTCAATTAGATTTAAAGAATAAAAATGCTACTTGTTTCAATTATGAAATCACGGATAGCATGATAAATTTATTTAATGACGACATGTATAAGGTAGAATCTGTACCGAAAAAACTCACTGGGATTTTATTGCCAGTTAAGACGGATGAGCCGAGTGAGACCGAGAATATCTTATTATCGGATGAGACTGATGAAAGTGGCACCGAAAGTACTGACAATTAAAAAATATTATAGTTAATATGTACATATGTATTTATGTTCCTGTTTATATGTACATTATAGTATACTTTAACTGTAATATTAAGTTTTGTACTATAAGTTTTATATTTTATGTATATATTTTGTAATATAATTTATGTATAATTTATGTACATTTTGTAAACACTACATAGAGAAATATGCTTATACATAACATTCTTTATATTCGAAGAATGTTATTATATATATATATATAACATTCTTCGAATTTAGAACAAATAGGTGCATAAATATATATTTCTATTACTATTTTGTGGTTTCTTTTACATCTCATCAAAATTACATATACCTGCGCGCTTCACACATAATTACCGATTCGTACCACAATTCATAGCAGTGGCGGGACAAGCATGCGACGTCGGCTTCGCGGATTGATGCTGACGCCGTTTCGTTTCCCATCTTGGCGCTGATTGGTTTGACGTCATCGCGCGCATGCGTCCCCCCTACCTACGATAGTACTCTGAACTCCGGTATGGTATTTCCCATGAACACTGCGTGTATAAGATCAGTGCCTTACACACATTGGTGCATCTATATAGATAGCTGTACCACGTGTCAACTTTTGAGTTCAGGAATTCGGTAAGTAGTGTTAAAAAAGAATGCATTTGAAGTTGAATTTAATTGCTGCTGCATGCGAGGGCATGGGGATCGGCGCAAATGGCGCCCTGCCATGGAAACTTAAGTAAGATATATAACACGTAACCTTGAATCGCAAATCGCTTCGAATGATACTGCACATTCTAATCTACCTCTTGCGCGTTGATACAGAAGCGAAATGGCCTTCTTCACGTCTATGACTACGAAAACAAAAAACGACAAGAAGAAAAATATTGTGCTCATGGGACGAAAGACATGGCAATGTATTCCGAAAAAATATAGGCCTTTGCAGAATCGAATAAACATAGTCCTAACATCTAAATTATTGTAATGCTTAGTCCTTCTTTTTCTTTTCCGTAAACACGTGAAAAAAAATGGGTCTAAATTATGTTCGAATTTGTAGAAACTTAGGAGACGACGCAATTGTATGCAAAAGTATACCGCAAGTTCTTGAGATTGTTGGACAATCCCCGCTGAAAGATCAGGTTGAAAGTATATGGGTGATAGGGGGCAGTTCTGTGTACAAGGTACGCATGATCTACGGAAATTGTAATGAATTCTTAATTACAATTTACGCGTACATTTGCAGGACGCCATGGAGTCCCCCAACTTTCACCGGCTGTATTTGACGAGAATTAAAAAATCTTTCGATTGCGACACCTTTTTCCCGGAAATTCCAAATAACGTCGCCTTGACGCAGTAAGTTGAACTAATTTCGTTAAATACATTTCGCAAACGTTATCCTTCTAATTTTTGGCGATTAATTTCAGAGACCCAGACATTCCTTCCGGTGTTCAAGAAGAAAACGGCGTGGAATTCGTGTACGAGGTGTACGAGAAGAAATAGATAATAATACACTTAAAAAGTCCCATCTATTTTTGTAATACACAACATATATTTTTGAATAAACTGGCTTTTATTAAAAATTTAACAAGTCCTCAAGTCCCGTGTATCCTTTTCACTGCTTTATTGACGACAAATTTTGTTCCTTTATAATCGCAAATTACAATTACGCGCGAAGCTTCGGCGAAAGTTCATTAACCAGGTGGCCATTGCAATTGGCGGCCCCCAAGCACGTGCAGATGCAAATGGAACACGGACTGCGCGCCGTGTTTACCGTCGTTGACGACTAAACGATAACCGTCGTCAAGGCCTTGCTGCTTCGCCACTTTGCGAGCGACTAACAATAAATGTCCCAGCAGAGCTTCATCCTCGTCCTCGGCTTTCGATAGTTGCGGGATCGGTTTCCGTGGGATCACCAGGAAATGCACCGGTGCTTGGGCGTTGATATCGTGAAACGCAACGCACTGACACATCAAAATTTATTCTCATTTAGCGAGCATGTCGTAACGAGCAACGTAATCACCGTCACGCTTGATAATCCCAATGACACGAAAAAAATGATGTAAGGAGCTACATTTTGGGATACAGACTGTATTTATGTACCGATTACTCGAAACAGAAAGTTAAGGGTCAGTAGCAAGATATGAAATTCAAGGCAAATTTGAGAAAACAAGGATGGCAATTCGAGTAAGAGGATCGTAAGACGTTATAAACAAATCGTGATTCCATGGTGTCGAGTAACACAACCGTTGGAACGTGACAAGCCGGCGAATAACCTCACAACAATTCTCGGCAACGGAAATGAAAGATTCGATGGGAGAGAGGCGGCAGATTTTCTTTCGTTTGGTTCAATTTACCTGATCGTCTTCGTAAATGAAATTGCAAGGTATCTCTTTACGGACTATCTTCCCGAAAATGGTATCACCACCGGGAGCAGCGGTCTGCGCCTTTTCCACCTCGGTCGCCATTTTTCTCCAGCATGGAGTTTGTTTTAATAGACTGGCGTTCAAATATGGTAGCCTATTAGACGTGCTCAACACGAGATTCAAAAGAACTCTCATTTCGAATACTCTCAAGACTGTCCCGACAATACCATCGAGTTGTTAATGTTTCAAACCCACTACTGATGGAATTGTGCGATTAGGAGAGCGACAATGTTCGAGGTGCCATATCGGGGACGCCAAACGGCGGTAGATTCAAATCGCGTAGAGGGGAAGAGACTTACGTACCTTAATTTCCAACCTTCGTACTTTCATTTCAGTCGAAGGATTATAGTTTCGATATATAAAACTATAAAATCTTTATTTTCTTGTACAGTCTTTTTAAATGTCTTTCACACATCCTTACAAACTGCGTGTATTAGGTGTCTATATAAATATTGTTCGCAAAGTTAAGATTTATACACATACTGAACATAAAATACATTATTAAACGCTAGTAATTGTTCGATTTACATACAATATATGGCAGTGTACTTTCTGGTTTCTTATACGGAAGATCCTACGTCGTTCCGACGAATCTAACGGGTCAAGAGAGGCCCCAGTCTTCGAGAGTAACGCTACTTAATAGTACGCTTATCCATTAAATTTAATTAGGTAGAAAATTAAGGCATGGAATACGAATGGTCTAGCGACTTTCGAAGGCGCACCCATTTGATCCTCGGACCAAGTAGCTTACGGTGCGCGTTCCTATTGCACTTCCGTGCACGCCGGAACCATTCTATCCTTCGCGGTTTAGAGGTACAGTGGAATAAACGATAATACAAATCGGGGGAAAGTCGATGGAACACGACGATCGATATCGCAGAGCCCAAAACACACCGAAATACTACATAGACGTTACCTAAATAAATAACGTATCGATAAACACTACCGCTAAATACGCTAACGTTGCAAACCATACGGCTACCTAAATAGACCAAGAAACTGTTGCTTATCGTGGGATAACGACCATGTGTAATTAAATTAACACGATGCTCCAAGGTCGTATGAATTAAATATGACGATGGCTTCGTGCACCGTACCAAGCGTGCTTTGCAATTATAATTTCCAAATGAGAACAGAAATATTTGTAAGCCGTGCCTAGCCACGAAGATCCGTATCGTATTATATTCGTAATAGACTATACTGTCCCGTTAAAAGAATAGAGGGAGGAAAAGAAAAAGAGAAGTACTGCAATGCTCCCACGCGTAACACGCACACGTGTTTAGGTATCGTGAGATTGGTCTGCATCTGAAAGAAACTACTAAGGAGCCAAGTGATACTCACGAATACCAGCCATCACGAGTCATCTTCGGTGAAATAACGATGTCTAAGGGCCTGAGCTGCGGTTAATCGACTATGAGGATCGAACATGAGCAGATTCTTAATTAGTTCTAGTCCGTCTTCGTTGAGATCAGGTATTATTGCCGCTAGAGGTTTCGGTTGCCTGTAAGGGAAAGCTGTCCAGCTGAGGGACACGTTTTCAGGCCATTCCTCTTGCGATGGTGTTCCTATTATTCTGTGGAGGGAACAACCAATCAACTCGCGCGATGCTCTCTCACACGTTCTCTCAACAGACTTACTGAAAAATCCTATCGAGCTGGTCGCCTTCGCTCGTGCCCGGGTACAGGGGTTCCAGTCGACACAATTCCGCTAGTATGCAGCCCACGGACCAAATGTCGACGGGCGTCGCGTAGGAGCAGCCTAAGAGCACTTCGGGGGCTCGATACCACTGTGTCACAACCTGCGGGTAACAACAACGTTTACTTACACCTCGGCGACACGTTCGCGATAGATGAGAATAGCTTCTGTACTTACCACCGAAGTTAATCTCATTTCGAAATCGTAGGTTTTCGCTAAGCCGAAGTCAGCGATCTTTATTCTCCCTTCCCTGGACACTAGCAGATTCTGGGGCTTCAAGTCCCTGTGTATGATCCTGTGACTGTGCAGAAACTCCACACCCCTGAGTATCTCCCTGGACATCTGCTTAACGAGATGAGACGGGATGCCTGGACGTGGACACGAGGAGATGAAAGAGGCGAGATCCCTTTCCACGTGCTCGAACACCAACCACAAGGTAAGCCCTCGGTCTAGCCTCTCCGATCTCCCATCGGCGGAGGGCAAGTGCAGATAATTCCCTTGGCAAACGTCCAGTAATCTTACCTGCGCACATAGGAGACATAGTGAGAGCAACTGACAAAACGCGGATCGCGTACAGAGCAGGGTATAGGTACAGACACTTACGATATGTGGATGCTCGAATCTCTCGAGCTGTTTCAAGGTGGCGATTTCCCTTAAGGTCGATGTGGGCAGTCCATCGTCCGTCAGGGGCACTCTGACCTTCTTAAGGGCGACAACCTGCCCCGTATTCAAATCCTTGGCTTTGTAAACGGTGCCATAAGCGCCATTGCCTATCAGCGACAGCTCCTGGTACGAGGCGTCCTCGCCGAGCAGAGAGGTCTGGATCTGAACGTCGCTGTCCGCCTCCGGCCTCTTGCTGGAACCACCGGAGAGCTCCTCCTGGCCGCTGTACTTCATTTGCACGATCGTCTCGAAGCCACCGAAGTGTCCCTCCTTCGAGGATCCAGCCGTGACTTTTGCCGGCCCTTCCAAACTGGTTTGGATCAACTGTTTCGTGCTGTCCAAAGATTCCTCGCTGATCTCGAACGGGCTGGTCTCGCCTCTCGGGATCAGCTCTATCGTCTTGCCGGACAGCGACGCCGCCACAGAGCTGGCCAGCTTCTCCACGCTCTCGAGCTCCTCGGTGCTCAGCTCATGCTCCTTCTCGGGCGGCCCCTCGACGGAGGACTCGGAGAACTTGGACTTCTTCGGCGGCGTCGGGGACGAAAGGTCAGGTCCGAGCTCGGAGCTCGGACGTCGCGATGTCCCAGCCATCAGAACATTTCGACTTCTACCTGAAAGGAAGAAACCAATGCTACGTTCTGGCTACGCCTTCGCCTTACACGCGCCATGGCTACATTCAGGGGAAAGGAGCCTCTCGATCGAAATTGCACCTGTTCTATCGCACGCGTAGGATCGAGGTAGGAAAGAAGGCACGGTCGAACCGTCCAACTTAATCCAGCTCGGTTAAGTGTCTATGAACAGCGCATATTCAGTATCGCGCGCGGAGAAACATTAATGGAGCGCCAACGAATATGTGTACACGGACGTACACGTGGGGAGACACTTGCGGTGACCCGAGCGCAAATATCGGTGACTCCTTGGAGTTTCATTAAAATTTACATGCACACGATCGCGCTGCACCGTCTGCTACGCGACATCTGCACCGACACCTGCGTTCGTATAATAGCCCTGCCTCATCGTCGGCTTTCCAGAACATCTTGTAAACGTAAGAACGGCCCCTTGTACAGCCAGGGTCCTTGCCCTTTGTTTTCGTCGGCGCGGTAATGACCGCTACGAAATCTGGCCCCGAAAGTCATATTACCTAGCAGCACGTCCAAAGGAAACCCCTCTCCCAGAGGTATCCACGTCCCGTGTTTACATTTCGCCGGAATTAGCGAGGATCTACCGAATTAGGGACACGTTGTACCCACGTCGAGACAATTTTTCCCCCGAGCCGCGTAACAATACAGAGGCGTTATTACCTTGAAGAATGGCCGTGGACGAAACGGATGGACGTATTCCCTTCTACGGGTTGGTCGCGCGTGCCGCTACAAACCAACGTGCCGGAGCGTAAAAGGAAACAATTACACTTCGCCTGTGTATATACACGGTGGTCAAACGTCACGCTGCCAACGAAGTAAAGCTGAATGAAGGAGCCGAACGATAATGCTGGGCCGCGTGAGGAGATACGAAGACCTACTTTTCGTCATGGCGCACGTTACACGAGCTCCGACAAGTTCGGAGCGTGGGTACTTAAGGGCCACGAAAAGGCGAAACGCGCGGTTTCGTAACGTTTACCGTAGACAGAGAAGGACGTAATAAAGTATGCGACGTTATCGCCAGCTAGATTTATAATATTTATCGTTCAACCTCCCGTACGACTGTCGATTCCTCTCTGCCGGAAGCTTCTTATCGTACGAAACCTTGCCTGAATGGCAGCGTAATTTATGTAACAAATTTTTTTCTAACGGCGATGCCTGGGAAGCTTGTCATCGGGAGTGTAAATACCCGATGGGACGTCATCTTCGAGGAGGAAGCCTCGCCACCGAATTTCACTCCGCGCTTTGATTAATTTCTTTTATCAACTTCCCTTTCCGATAAGTCGCAGGGTACAGAGAAAAGAGCACGCTGGCGCGGAGGAGCGAACGTTGGCACGATTCTATTTTTTTTCGAACGATGCGCAAAGTGAAATACAAGGCTTTCCGTGAACTTCGTCGGCGGTCCTTAAAAAATGGGACCGCTCTGCACGAAAGAAAGCAGAGAGCTCCTGTGTAACACTATCTCGAGACCACCACTTTCTCGGAACAGTCACATGTTTCTAAAGTGGCATTTTAACAGGACCAATGGTCCCGGCGCCGGCAACCTGTACCAAGAAAACGAGGTCCCGCGGCGAGAGATGCCCGCGTTTCCCAAGAAAAAAACGAATCGAGAAAGTTGTGCCGGGTCAGAGTGCACGGGAGGAAAAGTTTTCCGAGAATCAAAAGTGGAAAATGCTACTGCGGTGGCCAGCGAAGCGAGCGATAATGTAGGAAAGCTCGAGATCCGGCACGATGGAAGATAAGGAGCGTAGGGGCCGAATGGATCGTGAAGAATGTGGAAAAGCAAATGCCGAGTGGCGTGTAAATCAAATTTTTCTATTATCTCTGAAAGCCAAACGTAGTAGAGCGCACGATTGTAAATACAAGAGATATACGCTCCGTCGGAATACCACGGTTGATTTTCTACTATCGATGTTGGCCGCCTCCGATTGCTCAACGTGCCTCTAGCAACGATGTTACACGTGTTAACACTGTTTACGCGCTATGTGGCACGGAACGATAAAGGTTCTCCGCTACTTATTAGTTCTAATCGTTCTAAAACTCGCGTTACACGAGCTGCATGAATGAACCGATTCGCGTGCTCTCGTAAACAAGACCCAACAACTTATCAGCCGGATAGAGACCACTATCGCCGTTACAGTTCCACGACGATCGAGCGGATCGTTAAATGGAGCGATACTTTTCTTTCGGACGTGAACAGAAATATGCATAGGTACCTGCGGTTCCATCGGCGATCGAAGAATTGGAAATTAGAAGACAGAGGTCAGGAAGCGGCGGTGCGTATACTAGGCGAAGAACGCTCCGAAGTATCGGTCGCACAGGAAGCAAAGAAAAAAGGCGCCGGTGAATTTCAGATTATTCATGGGGTTGACACTACTTTCTGCTCCGGGTCTTTCACACGACGGGGAACGCGCTCGTAGCCGCAGCCCTCCCCATTCACTTCCATTTCGAAACTGAACGGCCAACAGAGACGGGCGACGCGTGTGCGTGAAGCACACACGAGGGCCGGCGTGCATCGCGCACGATCGATTTGGAATTTACGCGGCTCGGCTCAGGATGAATGGAGTCGGAACAGCGGACTGTACCCGGAAAAGCGGCTGATTATAACTAACGCGCGGTATCGCCCGATGCTACCCTATTGATTTATCCATTCCCGATGAGTAATCGGCTGGCCGCGGCTTGCGTGGCGTTCCACGCACAGCCATTGGAAAAGTCTCACGGGTCGCATCGCGGGGATTGATAAAACGCGCGGCCACGGGCATGTCAAAGTTAGATGCTCGAGATAAAACGGTATATAACGCGGCTCGCGAGCTTCCTCGACGATAAGCGGCGGACGACGAACGGCGCGCGTTTTTAATTCCAACGGAACGTTGGCTGCAAAGACAGGTTGACGTAATTCGATTCGTTTCTGGTTAATTTCGAGGAATCTCTTGACGCACGGCCACGTGGTCACCGGCTACGTTCCCCGTGCACGCGGTTCGTAAACACGAGAGCCGCAGGGGGATCCACCCCCGCCGGTAAATGGTGGACTCTTGTCTTATCTTCACGTGCCGCCGCGACATTCCACGTTCTCACGTTCCGCAGATACGCGGCCGTAACGTGACCGTCGTTCTCACGGCGAAAAATCCCGAAAGGAGACGTCGGCCGCGATGATCGATCGAAACGATTCGCGGGGTCAGCCCCGTCACCTCTCTTTCCGCGGGCGTTCTTTTCTCTCGACACCCACCGGCCACCCACGGCGCGCGTTCGTTGCTCCGGCGAAAAATCGGGAAAACAAACGAGCCGGCTGGCCGAAGGATTAGAGCCGGGCTCGAACGAGGACGCGAACAAGTGCCGCTCGCCTCCTGTCACCGTGTCCGCCGCCTGGGGCCTTTTTTTTTTTAGCACGCCTCGACGGGAAATAAGAAAAACAAGCAACAAGTGTCGCGTATCTCTGCGTTGGATCGACGACGCGTAGCGGGAAAGTGCGTAGTAGCGTCTGATCGCGAATCGCCGTGTTCCTTTCGAAAATAGCGTTACGGGTGTCCTTGCGGAGGGCTCGCAGCCGAAAGGTGTACACTGCTGGCTCGCTCCGTTCAGGCGTTCCGGTTGTCTCTGTTCACTTACCCACCCGGCTAGGTGCTGACCTCCCACGAGAGAAGCAGGGAGCGACGGATGCGCCAGGGAACAAAAACACGAGAGGCTGTTGTACGGGTTCCACGTGCCGGAAGCGAGGCGGTGTTAACGAATGCGGCCCTCGTACTTGACGAGACGCGATCACGGGTCTCGTACGGGCTGGCTTACACCAGGCTTGCGGGGCAGGATGCGCGACGCGCGATGCACAGTCTGGGTAGCCGACTTGCAGCAACTACAAGCCGAGCAGCCGCGCGCGAGCGTAACCCAACGGCGACTCGACGAATCGTCGTGAGCGAGAGCGGTGTGCTGGTCGAAACGACTCGATGGTAAGCGGCCTGCACTGTGGACCGACCTGAAAAGTACTGACACGACCGACGGACACGCATACGGGCCGAGTCAGTGGTTTGCCGCTTCGAGCCCTCGAGGAAGTGTATATAGAGGCCCCCTGACACTCGAGGGGACTTGGATCGAGCCGCGCTCGCATCGACCGCTACCGACAGCTGCCACTGGCCCTTCCAACGCTCGCTCCTGCCGCCTCGACTCCATCGGCTTATCCGTATGCGCGCAGAGACAGGGAACAGCACGGTAGAGACGCGACGCGACGAGCGGCGCCTCGACGCCCGATCGCGTCGCGTCGGCCACTAGGATGCACCACCCGCGACCAGGAGCACCTCCAATTACCCACTGACAGGACCGCCGACTCTAGCCGCGGATTTATATCCGAGCTCCAACGCTACGATCACTTACGAATTGCGCCGGGACAGGTTCGGGGAAACGTTACGATCGACGTCGTAATAGCAGCGTTTAAGGGAAGACCATGATTCACGGTCGCTGCTATTGATAATTACGATATGATGCGTCCGTAAGAGACGACGACTATGCTTGTGTTTCGGGAAAGTTTCCGACGATGCACAGGGTGAATCACGCGAGTCGAGCGACTGCGTTCGTTGTTCGTGGAGTGACGGGAGTAGGTTTGAAGATTTAAATCACTGTACTGGAGATGAAGGATACAAGATCCCGTAGACTAGGAAACCGACGCGACGTTTCCCATCCGTCATCCGCGCTTGATACTGTCAGGTCAGAATCGAGGGAACTTTTACAATAACCACGGCTGAGTAGAAGCACCGGGAGACACTCCGTTATTTCAACATTCGAGCGACCGTAAAAATGCGCCCACCATCCCGAGCCCGCTTCCTTCGTCCCCGAGCTTCGACAAAAGGATGCAGGCGCCGAGAAGGAGAGGCGAGGAGGCCGAGAGGGAAGAAGAATCGGAAGGCGGAGAACGAGAGATCGCGAGAGGGAGGGAGGAACCCCGAAGATTCGCAAAATCACAATCCCCCGCATCCTCGCGGAAAGGACTCCCACGATACTCACAGGCAGCCGCGGCGACACATTCTCAAACCACCAGCCGCGAAACGGGAGCTAGCTTCTCCCGATCGTACCCGTGCTTTCGATCCCGATTGGCCCGATTTCGCCCCGAGGGTCCAACCATCCGTCACTGAAACGTCACACTGCCGCGGACGATCGAAGGAAACGCACCCGGTGTTCCACGGGAGTAGAAGGTGTAGACGGCGGCCGCGTGTCCACGCCGGGTTGAAGAACGACGAGGGGCCGTTTTGGGAAACTGGCGACGACACCACGTGGCCTCGGGAGAGACCGTTCTCACGTTGACTGCCCGATTGTCATCGCGACTGCTGCATATCGGCAGGTCGTTGTTCCTGTCGGTGGCGCCAGCCAGCGCTAGTCCTCGCGCGGAGTCCCGGTTATCCGGCTCTTTCTCTCTCCCGTCCACCGATCAGCGTCCGTCGCGCGTCCCGAAACATGAATGGAATGCTTCCTCCGGCGGCCGATGTACGCGAGAGACGACGGCTCTCGAATGGAATGGGCCGGGAGACTCTCCAGGCCAGGGACGGACCGTTTTATGGTTGGAGCCCTTCGTAGGGCGACCACCGATCGCCTCATCCTACGGGGTTCCACGAGCACCCGCGCAGCGAGCCCGCTTCGCGCGCACCATTTTTCCACGCTCGAATTTACGGAGCCAAGCGTGAGCGTGGTCGCGCAGGCAGGGCGGGGGAGATTTTTGCTTCGAATTAATTAACCATACGGAGCGGAAGCGATTGATGCCGTGTCCATATCGAAGGATCTCCTCCTCGTGATTCATTCCGAACCGGATAATTCATGACTTTCGTCCGCCAATTTCCAACATGCAGTTATAGTTGCCTCTTAAATCAGATTAACTCTTCCACTCGCGTCGAGTAACGTTTCCCTTAATCAATTTACTAATCATCGCGTGCCTTCGAAAGATTGAGACACTTTTTCAGAACACCCTGTATAATATGACTGAAATTCCCGACTGGGAAGGATGACTGGATGAACGAGGCTTCTCCACAGTTGCGTCCGTCGTTACGTATTCCGAGTCGCTGAATTAGATCCGGTTGATATTGCGCACAGCGACTTACTTTTTTACATTCGCAACTGGTCCACGAGCTGCCCGTCTCGAGGCATTTCCGCGAGGCTTTTGGACGTCTGGGTGCCACGCGCGTGCGTGGCCAAGCGGAGGTGTTCCTTTTCTTTTTTTGTAATTAAGAGAGATGTTCGGCGCCACGATTAAACGAGACGTCACTGTCGCGCGACGGACACGCGGGCAGGGAGAAAGGAAATCATTTCGCGCATCTGCGTGTGACTAAGACCATGCGGTGTACAGTAACGATTATGAGTATTTCCATTGTGCGCGACGCCCGGTTGATCGGGGCGATCGAAGAGGCGGAGTAGACGAAAGGTGGCACGGCGCGTACGTTTCATCTTACGATGACCGTGAATCAACCACGTGCCAGCCCCGTGACTAATCGGGAAAGCGCGGTACGAAAACAAGTTTCCCGGGACGCACCGATCGGACGATCATCGTTTCGCGTTACTGAATCGCTGGATTATTACCGTGAACGCGGCTGGCCGAGGAGAAAGAAAACACAATGGGATTTACGACACGGCTGTTAACGTGGACGAGCGCAGCTAGGAGAGGCGACGAGGCGGACAGGACGTTTCGCAAAAGACAGCGGCGACGATGTCGAGAATGGAAGGGAATCGAGAGTTCCGTTACGTGCCATATAACACAAGAAATTCGGTGCAACGGTCGGAGCCGGCTATTGTCTCGTCTTGCGGACAGCCGTTAGATTATTGGAGGCGTTCTAGAGGGACCCTTGTTTTCGCCACGGCCCCGGGAACACCACCGAGGAACCTGTGGCGGACTAAGGTATCGTGTTATGAAAGAACAGGGACAAGCTGACGCACAAAATGCTGAAAAAGTAAACCGTAGAAATCCCTACGTTTCGTGAAAGCTCGTGAAATAAACAGTCGCCCCATCGTTTTATTCCCGACTGTACACCCGCGAGGGAAACGAACGCGCTTATCGATCTATCGAGGGAAGAAAAGATTGCCCGTTGTTCCTTCTATCGATCTCGAAACTGTGCCGGCCACCTGGAAGCCGCGTGCACCTGGTGAGCCCCACAGAGGCCCGCACAGTACTCGGAACCGAGCAGCGCGAGAGAAGCGGAGAAAGAGAGCACAATGAGCCGATTGTGCGGTCGCGAGCTCCGCGCGGAATCCCACGGAAATGTGCATTCCCCGTCCTCTTATCGTCCGCGGCTGCAGCACCGCCGCGTATCGACCCTGACGGTGCCGAGTTCTCCCTCGATTCGTGTCGGGACGAATCGCTAAAAATAATCCCGACCTTTTAGACCGGCTGTCATCGTAACTGTCCCGTCAATCTGAACAATAAAACGGTCGCAAGAACCGTTTGGCGGACTGAAACCGCGATTACACGGCGGATACGGTGACCGGAGCCAGAAGGAATGGCGCACGTGCGTCCGCGGCGAATAGGAGCGCGAACGATCGCACCGGGCCCGACGGATCTGTCGTGGAGAAAACGGGAGAAACGAGGGAGATAGCGTGAGCCAGCTGGAATCGCACTTGGAGGAGTCGGAGCGATAAAGGAGCGTTTGAATAAATAAAAATCGAGCGGTGTCATAACCGGTCGGGAGTACGATGAACCACTCGCGACACGGCCTCCTCCTCCTCCCGGAGCAGCCGGAGGAATGGGACATTCCTTCGGTGAGCGTCGTTAATTACCACTTTCACCCCGGGTAGCCGTGGTTGCTCGTGGGCCCGTGAGGCCGCGGAAACGAGCCGTCTCGATCGATTTCAGGCACTGCCACCACCGGGCTAACGTCCACGGGGGCCTTGTTGCGGGGACCCCTCGGCTGCCGTCGTTCTTCCCGCCTGCCGCTCCGAACGCCGCCTTCAGCCTCGCCAAACTAGACGGCAGACTGGTTTTTGCCCAATTTAGATCCCCCATTGTTCGGCCTGGCTTGGAATGAAAATAGAGAATGCGGCTCGGCCGCGCCGCGGCCGTGTGTTGCATAGGAAAACGCGGATGGGAACGGGCGGGGACTTGCGACCTTCGAACCCGCGTCTACGCCATCTGATTATTGCCTGATACGATCTCCTACTTTTATGCTTCCAATCTTATTTTTCATTGGAATCAGCGGGGAGCTTTTTACCATTTTTCTGTGGAAAATAGGAATTTAGAAAAGTTATGTTACCGGTTTCATGAATTTTGCAAGTGAGTGTTTGGGATGTTTAAGAGCCGTGGGTATTTTGTTGCGGGAATTTTTTAATAAAAATCGTTCCTAATTTGAAAATCGAGGAGCTTTGAGCTACCGACCGCAGACTGTCGGGGATTCGATTATCGACCGCAGAAACCTGTCTTTCCAGTGTCCGATCATTAAACGAGCTACCTTCTCGGCGGTGGGTCCGGTTCCGTTTACTGCTAATTAGTCCCCAGGCGTTTTACGAAGAATTCATAAGTTCCTCTATTATTGCAAGTCTGCAGCGTTATTCAGCAGCGGCGTAAAACTTTTAAGTGGCCGTTAAATTGAGCGTTGAGTCCAAGGCACGGCGAAGCAAGGGCAATGATTTAAAGTGGCCTGTTCCTTGAACCGATCGGAATAACGAAACGATTTTCATTCTATTATTCCATCCCGGATGAGGATGAGTTACTGACCGACTAATTTCATGGATACTTGCCCAGGGGACTGCCCCGTTATACCGAGGTGCAATTTTTATTCTCCGCGCGGCGCGTGTTGCAACCATGGGCGAGCCAGATAAGCTGCTCAAAGTTCGGGAATAGGAAAAAGGTGTGCCCGTGTTACGTGAGGTCAATGGGTAAATAGACTTCGGTCGTCCAAACAGCGCTCCCGAAGAATCCTAATCGAAACCTGAAAAAGTTTATGCGAAGGTGACCGAAAAGTCCCGCGCGGAGGTGCCACCGAGAGCTTCCTTCTTTGAGCGAGGAGCTTACGCGAATTTGGTTACAATGTTTGGCCAACTGAGATCGTAGCTGGAGATTTATTTCGCGCGGGGGGAGATGGATGATTACCACGCAATTTCAACGGCGGCCCGTCCATCTCCTCTGAGATCAATGTTGCTCGACCGATCGGGGAAGGCAGAGCCGGCGCATTCCAGTGTGGTTTTACCATACCGAGAAGGCAGAAGGAGGAAGAAGAAGAAGATGAAGGGTCGCGGCCGTAAGGCAACCTGCGAACATTACTCCTTGTCCGAAGAAACGATCGAGACGTTGCAGGGGAGCTTCTTTTTCCAACAGAATCACACCTGTTGAACTTTCATGAGTTAGCAACTCTCTCGTTAAATCGTTGCAATTGCAGGGAACGTTTCCTAGCATATACACGGCTATCTGTTCGAACACGCGTCTCTTCAAGGAAAACACGAAGCATGCCGTATTTCGGATGCCTCGAATTCCAGGAATTCAGGATACGCAACATTCGAACGAACTCGGTAGAGAATACTCGCCTTGCTAACAGGAGAGGCGAAATTTTTGCCAGTGGGGTTGGAGAACAACGCCGAATGTGTCCGGCAAAAATCCACGAGGGTCTTTCGATCTTCTTTAATCCGGCGTGGAATGCGGACCTCCTCTAACCTGCCTCGCGATACTCCTTGGGGTCCTTTAGGTTACTAGACAGTCGTTTTTGTCGAAACGAGGCATTTCTTTTTCATTTAATTACAAAGAAATAAAAGCCTCTTTAATGATCCATCCGTAGCGTCATCTATAATGCATATTTTTGCCCAAACAAACGTGTTTTTTTTTAAACTTATAACGTTAAAACATTGTATCAAAGAATAAGTCTCAGCCTCAATTTATTTCTTTGTAATTAAATGAAAAAGAAATGCTTAATTCTCGACAAAAACGACTGCCTATGGTACCCTTAATGGCCCCTCAAATTCTCAGAAAGAGAACCGCCGTGACTCGCCGCGATGTTCCTCCTATCTCGACCGCGATCATTTATCTTCGCCGAAACAGTGGTTTCGTGATTGCTTTGACACGAGATACTTGGAAGCTATGCCGTTCGAAAAAATGAGCGCCGAGCGAGTGCTGTATTGTTCGATCCCAAAGTCGCGAGCGAGACACCCTGGCCCGGAGGGGCTTCTATCGATGCGATTCTCGTAATTTTAACAAGGCAGCAATGCTACCAGTGTCGCCTCGATTCGATTAGTTGCTCATGTTTACGATGCACCTACCGAGTCCCGTTACCCCGCGCAAACACGCGCTTTCGCACGAGGATTTTGCACGAGGATCCTGCACGATTTCCTGCGTCCGTTGCGAGGCTAATCGGTCGTTTCGTCCGCGGCGATTTCCTCGGCGGAAAAATTCGTTTCCCTTTCGCAGCGGCGCAGCCGAAAAAGACGGAAAAAGAAGGCGCAGGTGTAGGATGGGCGCTTCGGTTGCAGCCTCGACAAGGCTGTTGCACAGGTAGGACACGGTCCGCTGAAGGAGCTGCAGGCGGAGATGCGGTCGCAGGAGAGAAAGAGGAGAGGCTATCGCTCGCTGGAAGATTTCGGAGGATCCGAGTCCCGAATCCGTGGAAAGGTAGGTCGAGGTAAGGCTGCCTGGTAAAACACTGACGAAAGGGCGAGAAGGAGCAGCAGAAACGAGTTCGAGGGAGGTAGAAAAGGGGCAAGAAGAAAAGGGATGGAGAGAGAAATTTCGCGGAAGAGAGGGGAGAACGGGAGTCGGACGGTGGAACTCGGCACGGTGGAAGCGAGCCACGAATACGCGACGTATACAGCGGAGAAGAGCGCGGTACAGTGCACCATGGTGTAGCATGGCATAGTTAAAGTGGGAGAAACCGTGTATGACCGTCCTCACCGTAAGCCAGTCCCGTGTGAACGACCGTGAAGCGAGCCTCGACCGAACCTCGAACGAAACTCGAGCGAGCCTTGAAGGTTTTCTTCGTTCCCTCTGCACGAATCCAGTTCCTCCTTCTGACAAGGATTGATCGGGCGACTCCGTTAAAGAAGAGCGAGTCCTTGATGGGACTACGAACTCTACCGTAATCCAGTGATTAGAAAGTCGCGTAGCCCTGTCTGCGGGTGGTAATTCTGTGCCGAGGCGAAAACCAAACGTTTCTAATGGCTCGACGCGATCGTAGTGTACTCGGTGCGGTTCTGTGACACGCGGCTTCGGGTGGAGGATCGTGTGAGAGGAGTTGGAGAAGTAGAATAAGCTGGGCAAAGTTGGAACTATGAGAGGCAGTTGGTAGAGGAACCGATACCGTACAAGACTGCCACTCTACTTTCGTCCAAGTCGCGCGTTTCGAAATCCCAGCTCCGAGTGAAATCTCCTGCGCTAATAAGGACACAGGACGTGTCTCTCCTCGACGTCGACCCGCATACGAGGCGGTGAGATAGCTGCCGGAGACGGTAGAAAGTTGCGGCGAGGATAATCGAGAGGCTAGCTTCGAAAAGCTGAGGAAAAGGCGAGGAGTCCGCCTGGTGTGTACAGAGTCGCCCGAAAAGCTGACGCGTACACCGGACCTAACCGCGGCCAAGTAGGTCAACCGGTGTGCGCGAGAGTGCGAGACCGAATAAAAGAGAAGAAAAAACGCCGACGGGTGGGAAGTGTAGGACGAGGAAAAGAAAGAATGGCGTGCCAGGGGCATCAATGTTTCCGCGATGCTCGTTTTTACTCGGCATAGGCTCGCGATCCAAAATGGCGGCGATCGGCTGGTATCGTGGCACGTTTCGCAACGATAAAGACTGGTCCAGCCACTGGCACTCCTGAGGAGATCCTTAACCGTGTCCTTGGCATTAGCCTGACCTTGATCGGCTCATCTTCCGACCGCAACTCGCCAGAGGATCAAGGATGGCAGGACGCGCGGGGTCGAAGATCCTCGCGGCCTTGTCGCTACTGACTGTCACTGGTAAGTGCCTTAGCATTTCAGATTTTTATACACTCTCGGGGTGCAGCTGTTTGCGAGGGTGATGCGTTACTCGCCCAGGCGTTTGGGCAAACTTAATCCACCTTTAGGACGCTAAATACTCTGCAACCACTATGCCATATCCATGTTGAGAGGCGATTTGAAATTCCAATCGAGGAGATGAGTCGAGGCACACTTTCCGAGCCGCTTCGCGTGTTCCACTGTTGCTAATGATCATCGCGGGCATTTTTATGGGAAACTCGACGCCAAGATAGCTTCTAACCGCGGCAATTGTCGATTATCCACCGTACCATGCGGATGTTCAAAGAATTCACGCGCGAACCTGTTCGATGGGCTTTTAAAGTCGCCACATGCGGTCGAATGGTAAACCGGTACCGTGACCTCTGTCGAAAATTTCGTGTCGTTCAAGCTGCTCGAGATCGTTGAGATATAAAAGCCGTACTCTCCGTTCGGGGGCAGTTTTCAGGATCACAGTAGAGGTTGCAATTCTGCGGTACATTTCCAGAAACGTCTGTGAGCCTAACGATGGGGAGGGCGGCGACTTTGCGCTGGATAATTACGAAGATCGAGTAATTGCAGTGGGAACTGATAACAGGCGATGATTTACTATTTCTACGATGCGGATATGCAAGTAGGAACACATCCTGTTCCGGATAGGCCACCGTGCAGCTGCTATTGGCGAGGATAAACGATTCGCTATGAGAATCTCGCAAACGCAGCGGCGAGCTCTGGCTGCGTACGCTAGCATCGTGGAAAAATGAAAAAGAAAAGTTCGTCGACCCGTTCGCGGACGGTTAATCCACGGGTATAAATAATTAAAAATGGAGTAAAGCTCGCGGCAATTAGCCTCCCTCCATCGTACGGAGGCCAGTGGTTCTCTGCACGGCGGTGGGCGATTAAAAATTCAGAAACAGTAGAGGCGAGCATCGAGCTGGTGAAATTTCTTAGGCGGATCGGTAGGTACGTTGGTTAAAATGAAACGCACACGTCAGAGAGGAGAAAGCTGCAAGCATGACGCGCGTTCGTGCCTTGGCACGTAGGAATACCTGCTATAAAATTTTCACGCGCCGGACTTAAAACGCCCGCTAGAATCTGCTAACGAAGTTTATGCGCTCACGGTTTGCCCGTGTAATCAGAATTGCGTGGAAACTTTGGACGAAAAAAATCGCACGTGAAAGCGTGATACTTTTACTCGGAGAGTACATCGCCTCTGAAAAGTTGTAAACTCAAGGTTCGATGGGTTCATCGGCATATGCAAATCGGGGTATTTCGCCAACGATAGCCCGTACAACTTTCAGGAATGTTTTCCCCACAATTTCATCTACGATGTCGATGACTTCTTTACGTAACCAGAGGAATTTACATATGACGCGCAACGTCACCGTCAATCCGGATAAGCACGAAGCAACGTATCCGGCGGAGGGTTTCGTCACTCGACTTTCGCCCAACCGCGTTAACCGTGAAAGTATCACGAAATCCTGTCGTACGCGGCGGAACGGAAAGTCGATTGGTTCGTCGTTTCAGATCTGATCTCTCCTCGCGTGGACGACGAAAAGTTCGCGGAAGCGTTCGTCACAGGAGAGCCTCATTGCCACTCTACGGGGACCTGTGGAAGGATCAGGATCTCGTCGAGGATCATCTTCGTAACGCGCGTGTCGGAGGTCGGGCCGACAAGTGGACACCTGTCGAATCTCACCTGAGCCATCAAATGTCGCGTTGGTCGGTGAAAAGAATAAATATTGGGCTGGAATGGCGTACCGTTAACTCTGCCGTTACCGCCTCGAGAGACGGCGCATAGCTCGGGTCTGTGAGCTTCCACGGATAAACCCCTTCGACGTTTCTTTCTTCTTGCCATCAGGTCGCTCTGTACACTCTTAGAATCGAATCGCATTGGTCAAATGCCGGTTGAAATTCACTCTGAGGGAACCCGCGAATGCCCTGCCTTGTACGCGAGTCTGCGCGTTCCTTGAACTTTTGCGGAAACTATCGTTTGGAATAGACAAAGGCAGAACGTGCCGCGCGTATCGAACACTTGGCGAATACTTGGCAATTAGAACCGGGAGGGCAATTAATGAGCCTAGATGGGAGGCCCAGGAGCCTTGATCGCGTACACGGGAGATTCCATTAGCAGAATGCAGTGGTCGGTAAATATTATCGTTCCATGGGCACGTATCTCGGCAGGGAATCGAAGGTGGTATCTAGAACCGGTAATAATTTTTACGGACTCTTTGCACATAAGACAGAACTGTGTTACCTCGTTACCTCGTGAGGCACAGGCCGTGTTTACCGCGAACTCCGTGTCTCGCGAGCCTCGTATTTCCTCCAAGTCGCTCGGCTGTGAAGCGGTAAACAGTTTTCCCCACGGGGGAGAAGCCCCGCGACACACTGATAACTCCGCGCAACTCAGGGGGTAGAGAGAGCGGAAAAGGCCGCGACATAATTCTGCTTCTAAATTCATTCTCATCCTCGTGTGAAATTAATCGGCGAAGCGGAAGAGCGTCGATCGCGAGGGAGCAATTATGATCCAGAATCTGCTGGGCTGTCGAACGATCCGGGGCGCTCGGTGTTTCGAGCTTGACCAAGAGACTGCATTCCGTTCGTCGCGACAGGATCAACCATGCAATTCACCTACATTCTCACGGCATCCCTATCCGAAGCTCTCACGTCGGCAAGGTTATGGTGTTGACGAGCACCGTTAGTCGTTCGCAGCATGCGGCCCGCGTTTCTAATTATTATGTGTACTCCACCGACGCCGATTCAAATAGGAAACGAAAGTCCCCGGCAAGGAACGACAGGTCGCCCGTCGGATGGAACGTGAACGCCTGTCGTCGCGGGATCTTGGTAATGCCATCGATTAATTAAAGGTGATAAGCTCCTCGGGCCAAGGAATGGCTGTAATCTTGGGCGCGAACAGGGTGCTTTAGGCTGGTACTTTCGATAAAGCTTATCGCCAGTGTGTGCCGCCCTAGATACCAGCCGCCCCGTAATTTACCCAGATTCTCACGCTGGCTCGCACCGTCTTGCTCGTCCCGGGCACGTACCGCATGCCTCGGGTACTAACCTCGCTGGCTGCCGCTGTAATGTCAGCTACAACCGAAACCGTAATCTCCGCGGCGATAATAACGCGTCCCCTTCGACAACAATGCGCCTGCATTTCCATAATGGCAGGAGGGAAATTGAATTACCCGTTTATCGGGACGCGGATAACTGTAGTTTCAACTCGGGCCGGGCGATCTGAATTTCATTATGGAAAAACGGCTGCAAGTGTTGGAGGGACCGTCGACTGACTGATTCCTGGCGCGCTCGAGGCAGGTTCCAGGTGGCTATTCGAATCTCGGCGATCTCGGAGGGTTATCTATGGTTTCTAGGGGAATCGGGAGGGGAAACATCGAGAGCATGATGCTCGACCAGTAGAACGAGGCAGCGGTCAGCTTAATTGCAACCGCGGGCGGGCAGTGGTTTGAAAATCGTGTCGCTTCACGTGGCTCTTAATGAGCAATTACTGATGAACGGGGGTTCTTGTGATTTACGACAGTGATAATCGTCGCTGCAGGTGATCTATCTCGATGCACCAGCCTGCGTCAAGAACCCAGGACACAGATTAACTTATTTATCTCTGGAGAATCGACTCTCCAAAGACAGCTATTATTCTTTCATTCAAAAGTCTTGAGGCTACTCCTCGAAACAGTCGTAGAAACACGGCGAAAGCAGTGGCGGATTTACCAGGCAGTCGATGAGGATGTTGTCACCAGGGACCCTACCCAGAAAGCTTCATCTTCAAAAAAAAAAATGGTTTTATCTAAACGCCATATTTTTTTTCTGTATTTAGTAAACTATCTCTTCATTTTCCCGAAAAATGGCCCCTGAGAAGGTTTGCCACCGGCGCCTCTTTCCTTAAATCCGTCACTGGGTGAAAGGTTTGAAACGGAGGAAAAAATTCGCCGGAAAATAACGCTACGATATTTGCACACTTTCCCCTGAGCTCTAAACAAAGCTGAACGTGTCGCCGTTCAGGATAGTGATTTTGGACAAGATCGAAGCACCGCCGCAGCCGAGGAGACAATTCACGTGGCGCACAATCGAAACGATTAATTATCTCGGTCAGTATTCCAGGTTTCCACGGGGATATTCAGGGCACCGATCGCTATTATCAAACCGCGGCGATCTACACGGGCGGGCTGCAATTGTAGTTTCACTCAAATTGCTTCGCGCGTCGCTGAATTGTTGCATGGAAAGCCACCATTGTCTCTGTCCCGTCTGCCGCGGCGTTTCAATGCTGAGCGCGGTCGTAAAGTACGGGACGCGATAAAAGCGATATCGAAGCGGCAACGAGCACCGTCGCGTGACAAAGTGTGCTCCGCGGACGAAGATCGAAGCGAATTCGATGCCGAAGGATAATTGCCCGCCGACGAAAGCGACGAGCGTCGATGGACGGCGATGTCAATGAACTTTTTTCCCTTGGCCGAAGGCGGAAGGCCCGGCGCGAGGATCAGGAATGCCGCGGAATAAAGGAGGAGCGAGGAGGAAGAGAGAGGAGGACGGAGAGTAGTAATTTCATACGCGTCACGTCTACGATTGGTCAAACCACTCGATACACCAGCCTCGAGAATGTCAACCGTTCGAGTACCGTTTTCCTCGCCGATCGGCCGTGGATCTTCTCGATTTTTTGCGACCCTCGATCACGACCCTTCCCCGGCGACCGGCCAGCGCGACATTTCTTGCGGTCGCCGCGACGATCTCAAGTAAACGCTCGGCGGGCGGATAGGCGACGCTCCTCTTCATCCTTCGTCGTCGCAGATTATTATTCGAAAGGGACAGGTGCGCGGTTCTCGATCCACGTGGAAAAATGAACGAGCAATCCCGCAAAAAAGTCGCCCGAGAGTACCGTTCCGGGTGAAATTATTTCACCTCCTTTGAATCGAACGGCGGGCGGGTTTCTCACGCGAGCGACGTTCTCACTACGCGCTTTAATCGCGAGCCCTGTTGTAGGGTAATTACCCTCTGCGCGTGATGGAATGTTCCTTTCTTAAACTCCGCGCTTATCGCAACGCTCCTCGTGCACCGCCATTGTTCCTGATTTAATGCATAGAAGTAGCGGAGGATTTCGCAGAAGGACCAAGGATATCGTCCATCCCGATAACAATTGCTGTCTGATTATGCGCAGGTGTGTTAGCCATCCAGAACGATCCGACGTCTTCTCGCTCCTCTCGGGAGGACTTGATCCTCAGTGCCAGCGCGTACACGGGAGCGGAAAGAACGTCCAGCGTGCTCCAGCGCGATGGATCGCCGACGTTCCAGAGGACCGTGCCAGCGTTCCAGCTGGAGAGCTCCAAGAACGTCGATCACATCGATAAGAACGACGTGAGGTTTGAGTACGGGGACACCAGGCTCGTGGAGGCCATCGACGAGTTGACTTCCTCGAAACACGTCGACCACTTCGATGGCAACAATATAGAAGTGAAACCAGGGGAATATTACCAGTAAGTCGATCAGTTGTCTTCCATAAAAATTCGCGAGCATCAGATACCGCGACCGAAAGAATACACGAAGGGGATCTTCCTTGTGTCTCGACAGCATAGCACCCACGACAAGCGAATCCATGTCGGGGGAAGGACAAGGGGCTCCGCAGGTACCAAAACTCTTGTCGGAGCCCCATCACCCGGCTGGAGTGCCAAAGCAACGAGCACACTACTTGCAGGCCATAGATCAACAAAGACGAGCTCGCCAAGACACACCGAGGATCTATAGCGAGCACGCTCCGCCTCCCATTCTGCAGACTGCCATTCCGGGGCAACGGCAAGCGAACCCTGACATACAGGACATCATCACGGGTATCGTGAAGCTGCTGAATGGGAACGTGAACGTCGCTGCCAACACAGTCAGGCCTCTGAGGCCCATTCAAGCCACCAGGTAAAGGGACACGTGGATTTGTGGTCGTTTAACAGAGGTTGCTGCTGTTGATTCACGTATATGCAATTGCTTTCTATTGCAGGATTAATAACAGAGGTCCGCCGAGGATTTCTGACGTGCCACCTCTGCCGCCAGACTTTGATACACCCGGGATGAATCCTCCCCCGCCACCAGACCATCCTTATCCGTTCGAGAAGCCACCAGCTCCTGATAGACCTGTGGTTAATCAACTACCACCTGAAAGGCCGGTCAGACCTTTCGTGAATGGAGTGCCGTTGCCAGAGCAGATCGTCCCGCAGGGAAATCGACCGTGGACTTGGAATCGTCCTGGTAATTTCGAAAATTATTCTCGTACTTTATGCATTCCTTAGTAGCTTTGGTTATGCTGTGTTGTAATTGTTCCTGGGGATGTTTAGGTGGAAATAGACGACCAATCCCGCCGTACAAACCATTGCCACCGTCTCTGGACTCCACTTTCCATCGGGAGAAGGAGCCAGACAACAAACACTCTGATAAACTCCACTTCGACTTGAAACCTGAGGTTCAGATCACAGAGGAGCCTCACACTAAGAAGGAAGAGAACGATCAAAGCGAAAGTACAACTAACAGTCTGGAGAACGCAAACAAGGGTCACGATGAAGGTAATATTAAGAAAGATAAGGACGGCTCGAAGGTGACGGAAAAGCCGAGTGTTGATGGCACGACGAGAAAGCCAGAGAACAAACATCAAGCCCCGCCTAAAGAGAACAAAATAAATAACGGGAGTGCATCGATGAATGGAGGGGATCCTAATAAGTCCAATCACTCGAGTGACACGAAGCACCAAGATGCACCGAAGCCTGTGATACCACTGGAAGTCCAAATCAAACCCACGAAATCGTCAAGGATCACCGATTCTCTGGACTCTACTTCCAGCGTGAGCAGAGAAAAATCGAGCGATAAGTCGACGATTCCCAACACGTCGACGAAGACCTTCTCCACTTCCACGTTGAATATAGAGACCAGTTCGTCGGTGCAAGTGATCGAGCCCACGATCACAAAAACGGCCCTTCAATCCACTGCAGTTCCTCCGAATAGTAATTTCAACCATGCCCCGAGTGCATCGACCACCCTGGAGCCGAGTAAATCACCGAATTTTGAGAGCTCGATTACCATTTCAACGCCCACAGAGAGTTTACCGAACACTGTCACGAGGACTTCGTCGACTCTGGAGAAGAGCAGCGTTCACACGCTCGTCTCCAACACGTTCACGAAGAATTCAGGTGAGATGTTTGCTCGAAGGCAGGCCTCGCGAATTCTCTCATTCGATAAGACGATAATATCGCAGTCAGCCTATAATGAATTCCCGTGGCCTCCAACGATGCTCGATTAGTTTCCTTTGTACACCGGCTGAAGCTGTCCACGGTCAATTAATTTCCTTTGTAGCCCACACGGACCGCTATGCTTACCGACCCCGGCCTGGCATCGTCCTTGACGATACCTTGGATTACACAGGGTCCCAAGGACTGGCCACCCAACGACCTTACGCGCCACCGAGACATCCACCTCTCGGTGATATTTTTGACGTCACGGTCTCGGCGATCCAAGGCCCCGGTGGTGGAGGCTCTGGTAAACATTGACGCGTTTAATTGCACAAATCTAGCACGAATGGTCCTTTATCGACCCTTTCTTTGACCAGCAGAAGGTGTCAGGGTGCCAGTAAACGCAGGGAGCGCCGAGGTGATATTAACTTCCGCAGTCGAAGGCCAAGGGTTCGTCAGTATCGATGGGAAGAGGACGTACCTGCATCTGTTCGAGAATTCAGATCGAACCTCAACGCAAGTGCAAGCACAGCCTCAACCGACCAGGACGCAATCACCGGCTGTCGTTGGCACTGGGTCCGTTTCTGAGGATTTCAATCTGACTTGGAAGCATGACAACCTGCTGATTTTTATGTGTTTCGTGTAGATTCGCGATCGCGCAACCTGACCCTCCAACCGCGACCCCAAGGCCCACTGGGCCCATTCGAAGGCCAACGTTCCATAGGAGACCCACTCAACCGCCGGTAAGAATCGACACTTGCATCGTGGGTGACACCAGCACCTGCGATATCAGCCAGCACGAAGCGTGTGCAACTGTCCAAGGAGTGTCTGCCTGCCACTGCAAGCCAGGATATGCCAGGTTGCAGCATTCTCTGCCGTGCAAAAGTACGTCTACTGAAACTATATTCTTTAACCTTCAGTTGCCATACTGGGTCAAAATGGCCCATAATTTAACTTTGCGGTAAAATATCCTTCAGGTATCATTGAAAATGGTACTACTGTTTAAACCTGGTATACTTTCAATATTCAAACTGTATCTCAGAATTTTTGCGACTGAATTTAACGGGTAGTTTTTTAAAAAAAAAAAACAGCTGATTGAAAATTGGCTTGGTTAAAATCGACCCAGTGTGACAACTACGTTCGAGAAAATAGGTGTTAATGGGTGCTAAATTGAGGATCTCTTTGTCGCCAGAAATTATCAGTATCGTGGTGTCGATCAGAGTGGACAAAATTTACGACAAGAGAGTGGTGTGGGACAGGGGATTCACCGACAGAGATTCCGAGTCCTATCAGACTCTGGCCTACGAAGCAAATCGAGCTGTGAGTGAAAGTAGCTTCGTGTCTTTTAACTTGGAGCATGAAAGGAGATTCTATGTGATCTTTTGCGTCCCTTAGATCGAGTCTGCTATGTCGATGACACCGTTCTCGGACGAGTACATGGGTTCCTCGATAAATGCAGTCTACCAGGGGGACGTGAGTCAGGGGCAGGGGGGTGTCTTTGTCAACGCGACCCTGAAACTCACTCACGAGCCCAGAACGATTAGGCCAAGCTTAGCTGGAGAACTGCAGAGGCATCTGCTAGGTGTTATTCACAGAAGAAGCAATAACATAGGGAACAGCGCCCTTTACGTGGACAGTCCGCCTGGGTCTATATCCAACTTGCAAGGTGAGCCTTCAAAAGCTTAAAAAAAAAGGATTCTCGATTCTTAACTCACGCTAATCTTACACTCTTTATCACAGACCTGGACGAGTGTGCCTCCTCGGAATTGAACGACTGCCACTCTTCAGCCATTTGTGCAAACAGTTGGGGTGGCTTCACCTGCACCTGCAATCCAGGATTGAAGGATCCTCACAAGGACGATCCTAGCGAGTCGGGCAGAACTTGCATATCCTGTCCATCGACATATTGCAACAATCGAGGATCGTGCTCTTATCAAGGCGACCAGATGCAGTGCACGTGAGTGAACGAAGTGATTCAATGAATTAGAAGAATCTTCTACGTGTCTATGATTCTTCGTTTCGCACAGGTGCACTGGTAATTATTACGGTGCTCAGTGCGAAGTGGACGGCGAGGTATTGGGCGTAGCTATAGGAGCGTCAGTGGCAGCTTTAATAATCATAGTCTTAACACTCGTCTGCCTGGTCATGTGGAGGTAAAGATAATGTCACTTGAATGTCCCCTCTCGGTCAATCGAATCACTCGCGAGCTAATTCTAATGCATCGTACAGTCGGAGGTGGTCCCGGGAGCAGAAATCGGTTGGCTCACCCGTTTATGGCTACATCCAGGGTGGCATCCCTGGTACCCTGCCAGGAACTTTGGCGAGGGTGGGTTCCGTGGGCACCCTAGCCTCCGTGAAACAAGGACCACCCACCAATTTACCACCTTATATGTGGGCACACTTCGGCGACCACATGGCAACTGCTAACGTGTACGCGGTAAGAAGCACCGCGAAAATCAATCAATACCCCCATAGTTTTACTGTAAACCCAGGGAAATGATTGAGAAACGTCACATAATTTCCCAGACTGGAAGTCGATAGTTTCTTTTAGAGGTCGTTGTAAGTCCTCGCTTGAATTTAGACGGAGCCGATGGGTCCAACCAGACCCAGCTCAGCCGTGTTTGGATATCCACCCATCAACGTCCATGGAACGTTGCCGCCAGTGCCGTTGCCAAGGCTTCAGGCCCCGCCAAGACCAAGGCAGAGACACCAGCCAGATCCAGACAGCTCGGATTCCGAGCTACAGGACAAGGACAGGGCTGATCTGATACCGCACAGCGGCTTCCACGTTCCCAGGCCAAAGTCTAGATCATCCTTGGCGGTGAGTGTCGACGCGAACATTAAATTGGCCATAGCTATCAGAGGAATGAATGATTTCCTTTTGTGGTCCCTTTGTTTCAGAACCAAAGTGGAATCTACAACGACGTGGAGTACGACCAGGGTGACGTGCACCATTTATCGAAAAACAATATTCCGATGTCCACGTACAGACCGTACTACCGTACGTGAGGTCTGGGTGGAGGCTAGTTTAGTAGCACGTGAACAAAGATAGAGAATCGTGGCTTGTATGAATTACACGAGCGAGACGAAAAGTGGAAACGCGGATGATGGATGTTTAAAAGGACGAAAGAATGGGATGCATCGATGCAAGTCAATCTCAGCATTACTTACTTTCTAGTTGCGTGTTTGTTATTACATGAATATTTATTATCCCAGCGTTATCTTCGGAACGACGTTATCTTTAAAGCCGTCCTCGAGGAGCAGATGATTAGACCGTTTCGCGAGAGCGTGTCGAACGTAGGGTGCATACTGAACGACTAGTATTAATATAGTTGCTCCTTTGAATGATTACTTAGCTTAATACTCGCATTAGCGATAGTTATTTATGTTGCATGGTTTGACAGTAAACATTGACAAGAGCGCGACGTAACTTGGCAGAGAAGGGGGGATGCAATTTTCTCTATGCAACACCACTCGCGTCGCGAAAGTTATAAGAATTTACCAGTAACTAGGGATCCTTAAGTGTAGAGGTTACGAACTATGAATGATCCTTGCGAGACGAAGGCGTAAGGATCGAAGGACAGTACGCAGGACACTCGCCAGCGTGCGCATCGCGTTGCAGTGCGTGAAATTATCGTAATTCACCATGTAACTTCTGTAATTGTACATTATATATATTTTTGCAAATCGAATACAATATACATTTGAAAATTCATGCGCGTCATCGCTTCCCTTTCAACTCTCCGATGCCTAAAGGTACGATGTGTATCTCAACAGTGTACAAACCAGATCGAACGTACGCCGGAAATACTGTGCGCAATAATGAGCAAAATCTGAAACCCTTGTGTTGATACCGAACGGCAAGTATCTCGAACACGTGAAATAGAAAATCTATCGTGCGAGGGAAAGTATCGGTAAACGCTTAATAATTAATAAATACGTTCAACGAATCGCGTCGATTAAAAATTCTCGTCCATGGAAGAAACGACATTACAAGCTGAATATCCGACTCCGATTACCATTTGGAAGTAGCATCTCGCGGCTGAATTTAAAGCGCGTTTAACGACTGAAAGTGGCACTCGACCGAGGAGGAGGAAGGGGGACCTTTGGAGCGCTCGACGACTCCTTTTGCTGCTGTAAAGATTATGAAAAAGTACATCCATAAGATTCGAAGCTGAGACAAACGGAGTGCGCATCCATTTATTACAATAGCTTATGGTAGACTCGAAAGACGAAGTTCGTAAATAGGTTCTGCCCCCTTATCTTAATCTGTCTGTGAACATGCGGATATCGTGATAAAAGATTTGTGATCGTTAAGTCGTATCGTAATTGTATATCGCAGAATGACGATGATAAGAGAATAATGTCACCGAACTTCGACAAATATATATGTATATATACGTATATATTATATAAAACATTGTATAATTCAACATTTCCGACTAAACTCTCTTATCGGTGTATCGAAATCGATACAATATAATTAAATATATCAATATAATAAATATGAAATATTGATAAATATATATGTATATCTATACAATATATATATATAGTAATAATAACCATGATCATTATGATAATATAATTTCTTCTGATATATTTAGTAATATCTTGAACGACAGAGAGAGTAGATCTTTTTTTCTATTTTTTTTCATCATTTATCTTGGTAATAGAAACTATTACACGCTAGAAAGATCGGTCCCGGGTTTTCCACATACGACAACGACGCTGGTGATCGTGTAAAAGCGACGAAAGACTGTCCCGTGTCCGTCGATCGTCGTGCTCGTCCGAGCAACCGATTTTCGGTGACTAGGTAATCCGAAGCTGCGGACACGGCTGCCTACCAGCCCGTATGCAAGTAGTACAACATGATATATGCGAGAACTGGAGGAAAACGCATGTCGATGACGAAGACAAAGAGAACTAGTGAAAGATTCTGGAAGGCGAAGAGTGGACGAACTCTTAAACTATCGATGCGACAGCCGGCTCGTCGCCTTTCACGCATGAGCCGGCAGCCCGATTGCGTTCGCTTGTCGATCGACTTCTTCTACTGCATATCCCAACAAAGCCAACAATTTAACAACGGAGAACAACTCTCCCAGCGAACCCATAGCGATTCGAAGCTCGTTCGCGCTGAAAGCAATAAATTCGCGAGTCTAGCACCGCTTAGAAAATGGAAAGGAGACGTTTCTTTTCAGACGAAGATCGAAGACTCCAAGTGTTCGTTGTCGAGACTGCTCAGCTGGGATCTAAAAGACGTACGCGTATTCGTTGACTCGAAGACGAGCTTTCGATGTTGACAATTGGTCGTGCGGGCCCGTAGCCCCATGTGAATTCGAATTGAATAACCGATTTAACTACGACGGTCCATCGAGAGGACTCGTGTCGACAAGCGAACGCACGGTCGGGAAGAATCAGTTTTTAGTATAAACGGTAGACAAGTATAGCATAGGTATTCAAAGTAGAAAGTGTAAAGTATCACAAGAATTACAATAATCGTAATAATTACGTTATCCCGCAACGATCAAGTTCCTGCCCTTCCTATATCGATCGCACGACGATAATAAGCGCGATTAGTCGCGTCTGTGCCATAGACGCGCGCTAATATGGATCTAACGTATGTACCGTCGAAGAGGATTCCTCGCTTCGAGCTTGGAAATTGTCCGTAAATACGATCAGTCTTTGACACAATAATTATAACGATACAATACCATCGATAGAGCGAAGCCGTGACAAAAATTTACGAGTTATCGGTAAAACGTACGAAGGCGAGGACATTCAGAAACCACGACTGAAAACTTAGAATATGGTGGATCGCAGCGTGTGAGTCTCCGCGACGCTCCGCAAAAGAGACTTCTTAAAAATATAGGAAACAAATATTTTCAACGCATCCTGGATACACAACGGGCGAATACTTCGTCGAGATTAGTTAGAGAAATAGCAGTACAGCACACAATCATTATTCCCACGCGATAAAGCCGAATCCTATCAAATTCCTTCCTACCGATAGACCTAAGTTTTGATTTTGATTGGAATACCAAATACGTTGAAATACGTCGCTCTGGAACCGTGGCGTTCAACGGCGATAATTAATCTTATGCGCGAGCGCTTAAAGTAAAGTGTCTTACAGTTAATACTCGATCAGAGGCAAGAACAAGGCACGCAAAAAGTGACAAACAAAAGTCAGCTGCGGTAACGTCTGGTGGCGAGAGCAGTTGAGAGTGAGGAATGTTTGTGGAAAGAATGAATCTCGGTTCCAGCGCATGCTTGCTGGCAGAAACGTGACTGCGTGTTTTGAGCGTCCAGCGACGATTAAGTAACGGTACCATCGAATCTCGGCTCGCGAAGGGTATACGCACCTACCAATTCCCTTAGGCCATACAATTGATTCTGACTTGATTGGAAATCGAAGCAAACGATCGTTACCCTGGGGGAACTTGCACAGCGGTTCGCTTAAGTCGGCGTCGGTTGCGGCTGAGGTGTGCGGGGGGCCGTCGCGTTCGCAATCGGCCTGCGAAATCGGTCGAACAATTGCTCTAACGTGAACACCACCCCGAACCCAGTCCCCGGATCCATGTTAATAAACGCATCCAAGTTATCCTTGCACGCTGCAACGTTCGGAAACAGAAATACGTATGGTGAGAAACAAGATTCCTCCTCCAGATGCCGAATTGTCTTTCAACCCATTTATGCCCAGGATACGTGGCCCTTCAAATCACATCTCTTTCCCGCCGATTACGTGGAATCAAAGGTTGGTAATTATTTACTTTAGCGATTCCTCACCGATTTTTTATGAAATTTGGATATGTTATCGGGGTCACGATTCTGAACAACTTTTTCATATACATGTTACCATCGCACGGTCGTAGTTTCCGAGATATTCGCAAAACTATTTTTTAAATTTCTTGCTTTGGTGTTATAATGTGGGGTAGTGTTGGGTTTGGTTTAGTATAAATAAATATAAGTGCACTTTACATTAAACATTATTTTCAATTATTATTGATAGAGTATTAGTATTGGGTGGGACTAGATTAGTGCGGGGGGCGCGTGCCCGCTCGCGGGCGCGTAAACCATGGTGGCGAACCGATGTGAGTCGGGGTGTTGCTGGGAGCCCCCACACATCCAATAGGTGCTCCCGAAAGCACTCTCTTCCTAGCAAAAAAATTATGTTTTAGAACCAGAGGCATCCTAATATCCACCGTCGAACAGAGTCAGGGTTGACTGGCATCCGCAAGTTTCTGGTTGAAATCTCCAAACTTACATCGATTCACTACCACGCTTTACGCGCCCGCGAGCGGACGTGCGCTCCGGGACTGATCTAACCCCAACCTATACTAATATCTGAGAAAAGTTGGAAAGTGGAATGCGTTGTTTGGGAATAAATCAAAAGAAGTTTTTCGCAAATATCTCGGAAACTATGGCCGAGTACACGGTAACATGTATAGGAAAAAGTTGTTCAAAATGTGGAGTTTTACAACATATCCAAATTTCATCAAAATCCGCGAGGAATCGCTGAAGTAAATAATAACCCAAAGGTTCTCTTGTCAGAGGTGACTCCGAAGGCAACCACGCAGCCGCGCGACGGGTATAAATGGGTTCGCCAGCTCGTTAAACGTACTTGGTGTTGAGATTGGCGGATAATCCGGCGGCGTCTTGATCCACGTGCCATCCTCGCGTTTCATGTGATGCCGATCCGACGCAAATTCACGCAGGTAGACGTTGGCTGGCACCACGCGGAACCTCCTGTGATGCTCTGGCAGCACCACCTCGTCCGACCTGAACGTTTCCATCGCGTATTTCCAGAAATGCGTCGGGAACGGCAACGCGCTATCTAAATCGTATACGACCGCCCTTTCATCGGGCGCGTAGATAAAAATTACGTGGAAGTCCTATGAATAGAACAAACAATCACGTTTCCCACCTCAGGGCCGCCTAAAGAAACCTCTATCTTAGAATCTAGTGGCTTAAACCGAGCGTATCGCGTGCTTCTCTTGCGCAGTAACAGATTTTTCGTTCCAACTGACCCAAAATACGAGCTTATCCTCGTCCTTTCCGACCCGTTGCCGCCAAAGTGGTACGCTACGCCATGGGTTGCTCACGAAGGCAACGTAGCAATGCTGTAACTCCGTTCCGTGCCTCGTGGCTACGTCCGTACACAGCTTCCATACATTTTCCTCGCTGGAACGACACAGTTTGTTCTTGCTAGCGAGCGGTGATCGAGAGACAGCGAGACAGATGTGCGTTTGAGGGGCGAATATTGTGCGACCCGTTACAGGAAGGCGGACGACCGAGGAAGAGGAACGTCTACCAAACTATTTGCGTGGCACAATCCAAAAGGAACTGGATTCCATTCTCAATTGCCATTGCCGCCTTTCGGATTGTGCAACGAATTTCAGGGCACAAAGGGTGCGGGGGAATAGAATAGACCGAATATAGTATAAAGCACGCAGGTGCGTGTGGTTCGAGCGAAGAACGCTGGCGAAACATATGCAAGCGATTGCGGAACACAACAGGCGGGCAAAAATATTGTTAAACGGGGATGATAGATCGTGCGTCCGGTAAAATGAATGCGTTGGAAGCTTTGCACAGCAACGGATGGAAACGGGGTAACTGGATACGAGGGGGGTGATTAACATGCCGCGTGTTTGTCGTTGGAAAAGAAATTCGTATCGCGACGGTGCCGCGCGAATTATCTGTAGCGTGCATGCATTATTAATGGACGTGAACGAGCGCGCTCGTACGTTTCGCCATGTGAGCACAGATAACGACGTCGGAACCGTGTATGTTTCACAGCGACAATCAGCGAGGCACAGGAACGCGCGGGTCTTTTCAAAGCGAGGCTGGCAGTGCATCGTGATTCGTGGATATTTCGTACACAGCAAAGATGGCGGCGGCATATCGCACTGCCGTCTCTGTACCACTGCAACGTATCGATCCATCCACGGTATATACCGCAGTACGGCGCGTTTTATTTTCTGAAATCGATATTTCCCGTGCACCGCAGATGTCGATCGGATCATGCTCGATGATCACTTACCAATAGCAACTGGTATACACGCACTCGGACGCTTTCGGGAAAAGCTGCACCAGCGGCTTCACATGCCCGGCCTCGCGAGGCTGCACGGCCATTCTTTGTTTACAAACTGCTTCCCCTTCCGAACTGTACCGATTTCGGAGGATTTATCCTGACGGAATATCGGCGGCCTCGGATCGTTACAACGTGTGCGATCCCTCTGTCGACGAGCCGTACGCGAACATCATACACCGTGTAATCGGTTCGGCCTGATCAGCTTGGCAGACTCAAAACGAAACCGTACATCCGACCAGCCAGAGCATCATTGTTTGACTGCCGCTGGCAACCGACGTTGCCATATTGCGACTCGACTCGTACCTGGGTCGCTGCAGCAACACGCATGCGCCAAACCAGTCGATTTAAATCACTAAACTTGCGCCACTAGCACGCGTTAAAAAATACGTTTTGCAAATTGATTCCGGTCGGCGCACGTTCACGTTTCACGCTCTAACTTCTCTCCGAGCCCTGTGAAAGGCTCGCGCAACGTGGCGTAAGGTTAAGGGACACAGTTGTTGCGAGGCCCGATTCAGGCGAGAGATGCGGCGTCGTTGCGATCTCGCACCGATAGATATATGTATATGGAGAGATTTACGCGAGAACGGAACGATGCACGCATGTATTTTGGGAAAAATGTTTCTAGATGAAGCCCGTATTAATTCACTTCTGTAGAGGTGTACTAATAGCATACGAGACAATGCAGATATGTCTGATGAAATATGCATAAGTGCACGGTTCAAAGTAGTCCGTAACTTTTTGTATGTATCTAGTGTCCAGGTGCTGATACTATTCTACAAATACACTCCTCACGTTAATTAAAGGACCACATTTAGGAACCCGAGAAACAGGGGCAAGTTTACATGGTCATAACTTAGGCAAAAATAATCGTATCGATATTTTGAAAATATGGTTTGAAAGCGTGGAATCCCTATTTTCAGCTGTTTTTTTTTCTTCTCATGTTTTAGCTGTATTGCGTTTCGGCAAAATTATAACGATATAAAGAGCACTTGGTCAATTTTAAAAAAAATTTCTTCAACTTGCGAAAGTTCCACGGGGAGTATGAAAATTTTTTACACAAATTCCATTTACACCAGTCGAAAGCAGCTACTTTCTTGTGTAAAAAGAGTGTAATAAATTTCTTGTGCGATTTTTTTTGGCCGTATTATTCAACTTTGAAGCAAAACCGTGCGTTGCTCTTTAAGCCGCATCTTTGACTTTTTCGATTCGGTTAAAATTTCGGTCTACAATGTCCTTTCGAAAGTATGCTTAAAAATTGCACAAATTCCATTTTTCCTTCAACATTTTAAAGTGGAGAGTATGCTGATTCTGTTGAGTTCCACCGGAACCCACTGCGATAATTTTTTACTCCTGGGCTTTAAGTTTGAAGTTATCGTTTCGGAGAAAGTTCCGTGGTGGCTTCAGCGGCCGCGTGAGTGCCGTACCGCCGGCATTGGCACCACCGATGGCATATAGTGTGGAGGCATATGTCATATGTGTGTGCACCAGGGCTTAAAAACTGTTATAATATCGATTTCGGTTCTCCAAACTGTTATAAAGAACCTTTATTCGGAATAACTGTTATGAAAAACCAAAATTTCCAACTATTATCTGTTTCGGTTACGGTTCCTATTTCCCTCCTCATATCGGTTCCATAACCGTTATTTTTTCGGTTCTATATCGGTTCCGAAACGGTTCCAGAATCAATTTTTGTATCGACTTTTCCCTAATTGATATCGTTAATTATTGTAGCTGCAGATTACTGTGTATGTGCATATTTTTTACAAAACCCTTATAGAAAAGATAGAAACATTTATACGTACCATTGATTTCTAATAAAGCGTTGAAATAAATAAATCGGCTACATATTCTTTAGATTCACACACACACTATATTATTCAGAATAGGAAGATAAAAGTTTCTCCAGTTTTTGTAAGGATTTTCAATCATACGAAAAATCGCACAAGAAATTGATTACCATCTTTTTACACAGGAAAGTAGCCGTTTTCGACTGGTGTAAATGGAATTTGTGTAAAAAATTTCATACTCCCCGTGGAAGTTTCGCAAATTGAAGAAATTTTTTTAAAATTGACCAAGTGCTCTTTATATCGTGTTAACTTTACCGAAAAGCAATACAGCTGAAACCTGAAAAACCTGGCTGAAAGTAGGGATTCCACGCTTTCGAACCATATTTTCAAAATATCGATACGACTATTTTTGCCGAAGTTATGACCATGTGAACTTGCCCATATTTTTCAGGGTCCTAGAGGTGATCCTTTAATTAATGTCAGGAGTGCAAGTCGTCTGACTAGCAATTGCTCGCAATTAGGAAGATTGTCCCCCTTTGATAACTGCACTTACCGATAACCACTCGATAGCATTCTTTATTACGAACGACGGCCTTAAAGGCTGATTCAAATACGTCGAGTAATTTAGTCGTGTAGCGGGTAATTTAATAATTTACGGTGTGTGGACACTAAAATTTAGTCGAGCTGTTTAGTAAAACAATGGTAAATTACTAAATTACTTACCACTCGACTAAATAACTCGACGTGTCTGTATCAGCCTTAATGGCCGTACTTACTGTACTGTCCACAGTGTACCATCTGTTTCCCTAAATAAATAAATGACTACGCTGCCCTTGCACGCTTAATTGGGTTGCCTGCGCATCGAGAGGGTTCGTTCGGAATCGATTAATTGCAATACATCTAAAGTTAGTAAGGCTATGTGTGACCATGAACTTTGAATATCGCAGAAATACATCACGTGCGTCACACACAATATCACAACACGTTATCTCGCGGGCGGCACGGTGAAAGTCTATACTTATGTCATAATTCGTTCCTGTTATCCCTAGTTCTAGCATTCCTGTACGCGGCTGGCTTGACAGTGCATCGTTGCTTACAGATCGTGCATTATCTATAATAACTTTGCCTCCGAGCGGCAGCTAAGTCGTTCGGCGTGCTTTTAATTCGATTAAAAAATGTCCGATTGCAGACGGATGAATATCACATGATTCTAATCCGTGTGCGACACATGTTTCTCGAAACGAATTAATAGAACGCCGACTGTACTTCTACGGGTTTTTTTTTTTTAAACGTTATTGCAAGCAAAATGGCAATAAATCCTGCCAAAGCGATTCTCAGACAGGGCAAATGTGCTTTGCTAATATGCGACGTTCAGGAGCGATTCGCCAAGGCTATGTTCGAATTCGACAAGATCACACAGAACTCCACGAAACTGGTAAATATTATTGAGAATATCGCACGCGGTATGAACGCATGTAGGGATTACGCTATTCGATAAAGTTCAGGCTTTTGGGTGTACACCTCTATACTTAGGATGACCAAGGTTATGTCTTCAACTTGGGTCTACCTTTACGGAAGTCTCATTATATCAATTATGTGCATAGATAAACGCACTGAAGCTGTTCGACGTTCCTGTGATAGTCTCGGAGCAAAATCCAAAGACTTTGGGGAAAACGATTCCCCAGTTTGATATTTCCAATGCCAAAGGACCCTTCGCAAAGACTCAATTTAGTATGTGCACGGCTGAGGTAAGAGCGTTACGTAACTGTTTTGTAGGACACGCAATTACATTACGCTCAATTGCTCTTGTCTATTTTAGATAAATGACGAGCTCTCCAAAATTTGTTGCGGTCAAAAACCAACCTCTGTTATTCTGATTGGTATCGAGGCTCATGTATGCATAGAGAATACTGCCATCGATTTAAGAAAAGATGGATACGAAGTGCATACCGTCGCGGACTGCTGTACTTCACGTACACAGGAGGATAGATTGCTGGCTTTGGAGGTAACAAGGAAGTTGTAAAGACATAGGGTATACATTTAGAATATCAATACTGAATTTTAACACATTTCAACAGAGGATGAGAGACATAGGATGCCATATAACTACATCGGAGAACGTTATTTTCAAGTTAATGGGAGATGCGAAGCACAAGGAATTTAAGAATATCCAGAAATTAATAAAAATCCCTACGTTATATACCGGACTCGTGCCCAATCCGAAACTGTGAATCACAGCTGGAGAATACGTTATTAGGACAGAAGCATATTCCTTACGAAAGACAAATAATTAAATCTTACACAGTAAAGAATGTCCCAATTTGCCATTATAGTTTTATTACAAATATCAATACGTGCCAGGTAAAGAAACACATGATCGTGCTACATAAGGGTATAACAAAGTAAACTGGAGAAGCGTGGAAATGAAAATCATTTCTGATTCCTCGTATTACTTTGTTCCCGTCGAACCAAACCCTCCTTCTCCCCTGTCTGTATCCTTTAAAGTATCTACTTCTTGAATATCAGGATATACGATCTTTTCACAAATCAATTGTGCTACACGGTCCCCTGGGGTGATTTTAAAGTCCTTTTCACCATGATTATATAGTACCACCCCTATGTTTCCCCTGCGTTAAAAAAAAAAGGGAAAATCAAATCTCAATATCCTTGATATAAATATATAATCGCGCACACGCACACCAAGGCCCTTTGAAGGCGAGCCACATAGACTTCTACGCCAAATCACCTCTCATTTCCAACATTTGACTTTCATTTGCACAATTCAACATTTCATTTTCAACTTCAGACAACCGCATACAATCTACGTTTGTTTAATCGTTGTTTCATTTTAATAACTTTGATAATTTACCGATAATCAGCATCAATCACGCCAGCACCCACGTCGATGTGGTTTTTCCATGCCAGGCCAGAACGTGGTGCGATTCTCCCGTACGTGCCTTGAGGAACTTCGATCTGCAAGTCTGTTTTAACTAGCTCCTTGCCACGTGCTGGCACGATGTATTCGTAGGCACTGTTGGCAAAATAAGCATTATTCACGATAGGTTCCGGTTAGTTGACCTTTACACGCTTGCGAAAAAATTGAAAGCGGCTACTTACCTTTTCAGATCGAAGCCCGCAGCGGTTTTCGAGCCTTTCATAGGCGCGTAAGCTTTGTCGGATAATCTCGCGTATTTCAATAAGCTAGCACTGTTTAACACTGCCATGATCAACTTTGAAAACTTTTCGAAATCACGGCTGTAAGACGACTGTTACAACGACCGGCAACGGAAATTTTCTGCACATGGTTTTACCGCACTTTTGCTAAGGAAGCAATACGACGTGACTCGTTCGAGCAACTGTTACTTTAGTTATATGCGTTTCATTAAAAATCTAATGAATTGTTGGGCGTTTTTATAGACTGATTATTAGTTGTATTTTTTGGTACATGTAAACTTCTATCTGTATTGTGAATAATATGCAACTGGTTCAGTTATATGAACACGTTCGACGATATCCTGCAATTTGACTCCGAACCGCGAAATTTGAACGCCCTCACGTGGTGCGTTTAAAGGGCGGGATATGTTTAATGATTCATCAAATGAAAAGTCTACTCTCCGTTATTGTACATAGTGCATTGTGCGATATGTTTTTATGTATTTTGCAATGTGCTTTCTTATATATGAAAGAAATACTCGGTAATTGTGTAAAATCAATATTGTCTCATGTATTTAACACAATGTGACAGATGAAATATGGAAACTGTAAGGCTCGATCAAATTTTATGTTACTTATACTCGATATTTATACACGTTTTTAAATGATTTACTATTTATGTATTCGTCAGTGGAATAAAACTTGCATTTCTAAACAAAGCACACTGCTTAGCATTCTATATCCACGTGTAATCAAGTGCACACGCAATGATGTTCTCTCTACGCGATAAGGGTCTCGCACATGGATAACAATCGACTATTGTTATAAATATTGCAGGCAAGTTATTGCGCCGGCGCTGTGTATAAAAATCAATACACGACACAGATAGACGCGCAATTTAATGCCACTCGCAAGAGAAGATATCGAACGGTGACGAAGGATCGTACGAATGCCAAATTTTACAACGCAATTGAATTAATTGAAGAAACAGTTTGAAACGCAGAAGTACCGTTACACCACTAATCTCCTAACCTTAAAAGAAGACGCAAGAACATTCCAGATGGCGCGGCACCTATTCTACTTGTAGCATAGCTACATACTATACATATCTACCTATCCCTAAATTTTATTGAAAATTTCTCACTCAACGAAATGGTGGATTTTAGCGGCGGTTTAGATGGTCTGATTAAGCACAGCTTTAGCAATGTCGTCTTCGTAGTACCTGCAACTATCAACATCGGGCTTGCTGGTAAGATTCGCCGGTGAAAAACGCGGCATCTTACGCTCACACTCGTACAAACATATCGTTTCCTATCCGAATCCGGTAATTCTATCGCTTCTCCAGCATCCACAAGCCTGCTTTTCGCTTCTACACTTCGACAATCAAGTCTCGCTGCCTCTGCCAGCAGTTATTTCCATTCTACTCAGAGAATATGATAGGTATAGTTTGGAAGGCTATCGTTGGAGGCAACAGGTTTGACCCTCGTAACTCGCGTGAAACACTTGAGGCTGCAGCACGTGATTCTGATTCTAAAGCGATTCGTTAACGCTGCGTTCACTGAAATAAGTTTCGGACTCGTGTCTACTAAGTTCCTCCAAGAAAGTAAGCTGCCCCATCAAATTGCACGAGGGTGACAAGGTTTCGCAGGGCGAGGCACGATGCGGGAGAGGAAGAGTGGAAGCGAATGGTGGAAGGTATCTGTTGCGCGTCCTCACGCTTCAACGATGTAACGCGCGATATGGCTTAGTGACGTGCAAGAAACGCAATGCGCCTGCCTAGCGCGTTTTAATCTACACGTTGTAAAGGTCAGGTCTTTTTGCCGAGGTTAACTCGGGTTTCGTGGCCTCTCAGTTAACACGTTGGAAGCGGCCACGTTGGCCTGAGATACACACGTCCTCCAATCAGATAAGGATTCTCTTCGAATCGGGGAATAAGTAGTCGTCCGAACGTTGGATTATAGCTTATTTTCCCGCCAAACGAGTGATCTGTCCAGTGGGAGATTTTCTTCGGGGCTTCACAGTCTTGAGAAAATTTCATCTGCTTTCGAGGCCCTATACCTCGAAGATCGCTTGACCAAGGGTATTCTTTGACTGCTAGGTCAGGTCTTCTCTTCCGAAGGAACCACCAAACCCAGCAGGTACGCCAGTGAATTAGCGTTCTTGCACTGTAAATGACTCGCTAACGATCTTTCATCGTAAAACACGCGCAAACGGCTCTTGAGAATCGGAAGAAATATTTCTTCCCACCTTCGTGCCAGCTCTTCCACGTATCGGTTACACGTACCTGTCCGTAAGTGTCGTTTCCATGGTACCTCGGCGAAGAAACATATGGTGGTTCCCGGTATGCCCACTATCGGTCGCGGTGTCCGTTTAAAAATACCGTTATCTTATCTTCGAGTGAACGGTGCGCATCTCGGAGCGATCGTGGCCTTAAAATTACCGCTGTTATACGGACGACATTTCTAATTAGAATGTGGATGACACTCGCGAGTGGCCTTCAGGCTGTCGCAGCCGAGAATGCGGAGGACGCACCTAATACTGCATCTGAGGCAGCTTCCGATGCGGCTATGCCTCCAGATGGGATACCTGGCTTCGATGGAAACCTCCCAACGCCCCAGCAGCTCTTGGAGATGCTCGAATCGATGACTGGCATGTCGGACGAGGACAAGGCAAGCCTGAGGGAGGACCTGCTGAAGAATATACAAGGCCAGGGCTACGCTTCTCAACCAGCAGCTGGCTATGATCTACCAATGCAGACCATGGTCCTCTTGTCTCTGCTGGGCGTAGTTGCTCTCGTTTTCGGTAAATATCCTGTTCGATCCGTGCTCTTCAGACTAGGCTTATATAGCTGACTTAGGTGTTCAATTCTATTCTTCATCGACGTCGAATCACGCATATAAGGAAATGTAGGTCAAATCCTTCGTTTCTTCTGTTCTGGTTTCCCGCAAGGGAATCAATCGCGCTGATTCAGGGAATATTTTTGTTTCTTCAGCAGTATTGCATAAGTCGGTCAAATAACGAATCGCCACCTGACCAGTGTACAATCACAGTCCAGTTTAGTATCTGCTATCTAATCGGCCATTTATTTATCGCTGCCCGCGAAGGATAGTCTAATCAAGTTAACGTTCTTCTGCTAAAGAAATTAGTGATACGGTTTAACGAGTGCCTTTGCGTGGTCGATAGAAAGTGGTGCGACTCGCGTTCATTTCTTCTAAGTAAACGGGGGTCGAAACATGGAGAAGATTCTCGATTCTTTGCGAAGCCACGGTGTGTTATCGGATAGTTTGCAAGAAAAGCTGTCGCAAATTGTACCGGACGAGGCTAAAGACAAGCTGTCGGGATTCTTGCAACGATATCAGGAACTGGACGACGAAGGGAAGGAGGAAGTTATGAACAGTGTGTTCGGGAAGTTGAAGGAGAAGTTCCAAGGGAACTTGCAGAGTAACTCGAACTTTTTCACGCAACTTTTCTTTAACAACTCGTACACCGTTTTCTTCGTTGCTCTACTATTGATAGTTCTGGTCCTTGGTACGTCGGTGGATCAGTCTCATAGAGAAATCATCAGTTTATTCTCGATTAGTTGCTTCTCCGGTAAATCGTCACACACGTTCGTGTGATTTCAGTGTTCTTCGTCTACAAGCTGTTCAAGTGCTTGATGGAGCGGGAAGCGAAGCGGGAGGAGAAGAAGAAGAACAAACAGTTGAAGAAGAAAAAGTAATACTCGAACGACTGTCGTGGATGCGGTGCGAGATGAATAAATATACGTGTTTACGCCTGGCCGCGAGGACACGTTGTCTTGTTCCGTGTGGTGGATCCATTTGACTCATGATGGGAGGAGATTTACATTTTATTACGGCTTGTTCTATTTTGTTAAATAAAATTGAGATATATTTATGAACGAAGTCCTATCCCTGTTTATTGGACCGTCGACGAACGTGCAGGGGGTGGTAGATTTTTTGGCATTAGAGCATTGTTTATTGTGCCATTTTGTGACATACATTACATGCGTGGAAGATCCTATCGGAGTATACAGCATGCAATTCACCGAGCCGCGAACGATTACCGTGTGTGACGGTGGTGGTTTAAATTAAGATTATATGAAGTCAGACAGTTCCTTCGAGCGTAGCACGCACAAAGTCTTATTCGATCGTTAAAACGATTCGTTCGTGCGACTCACGTTTTCACGTCTCATTGAGCATGTTTGTGTGTGATGCACTCTAGTATAGTCAGATACAATCATATCCTCGACCGTAGACAAAATATTCTCTATCACGTTACTCGCCGTGGACTCGATCGATACACCGCAACGTTTCTAACTTACGATTTAGCATTTGGTAATAGATTATAATACTTCGTACATTTTCCCAAGACCCTCGAAGACGCTCAAGGAAACATTTATCCCCTTCGATTTGTACTACGAAACAGAATAAACATTCTGTTTCCTCCACGATAAAATAATCATCGTCACTTCTACACCTGCCGAGCGCTTATTCGATAGATCCTAACGCCTTACCATTAAAAAAAAAATAAGGCACTCGCGTTCCTTTCTACGAACGATTCCTTAAATATCGAATAACAGAATCTTGGGTACTTCGTTTCATTCCTTTTTGATTTCATTTAGCAAGTCTCTCTTCACAGGAGCGTTGTGCCCTCTCCGACTATGTAACGTCATTATAATTTGTAGAAATAAAAAATATTACACTTCGTGTAAATAGAGATCGCATTCATCAGCAGCGCGGTCCATTCGCGTTTCAATTAACGTGGACTCGTAAACTCGCCAACAACAACAGATTCGAACGCTGATGAATGATTGTAACAGTAATATCTCGCGCACTAACTTCGCAGGTTTGCTCGTGGCACAGAAAAGTGAGTAACTGCGGTCCTATTACCGCTATGTAAATATTCCCTAAGCACGTTTCAAAACTAAACGCTTTACTTAAACTCTACGGAGGAAAAGAAAATCGAGTGAAAGTTCCGTGTAAAGTAATACGTATAAAATATATACCTGACGTATGTACGCGTGTATCTTTCGTGATGCTGAAAATACCACATCTGTTTAGCGCCAAAAGTGTCGATAAATCTTTGAAACATAATTATTACACTGAAAGCTTCTAATGAGTATTAAATATAGAGTAAGAGCTGATTTCCTCGTTTTCCTTGTTCTACAAACGAGCCCTCAACTTCCTGCAGCCTACCTCCGTTAAACAAAAGACCTCGAACGTCCCTTTTAAACTCGCGACAGACTCGAATTCTTTACTTCAAGCTGATCGCGCGAAGGATCGCCCAAAAATAGATAAGAATTTTAAATACTTCAAAAATATCCGTCCATTTAATCAGCTGTCATAAATTGCACAGAGAATAAAGAACTCGACCAACTTTATAATTACGTAATATAGTCTTTCACGCCCCTCTACATGATAATTTCTCATCTAATCACAGATACATTTGGCAATGCAGATATCGAAGGAGATTTTTTAACCCGATTTCGCGGTTTCATTGGTCGGTGTGCTTTTTAGGAGCGCGACGAAGGCTTTAACAGTAGCTTGTAGCGTTCGCTCGCGTGATCTGAAACAAAAAGAGCAATCGAATTCATCGGAGATTCGAAGAAGAATCCAGGTGACTCGGGATACAGCCAGTCACCATCCACCTTACCTTTGATGGTTTCAACGAAGTACATGCTTTCGTCCTTCATGTTAGCTACCAGCTCGTCGGTAACCAGAACGTGGATGCCCTGGGGGCCAAGGAAGAGGACAGAATGCAGTCGATCGTGCGGAAGACTCAAGGTGTTCAGCAGTTTGTTCATCAAGGCGCTGCTGGTCAGGCTGTCCAAGTAAGTGACTCTCCATAGGGAACCGTTGTCTTCCAGCGAGAAATAGAGGGTGAGTTTCGGGGCCGGCGCCTTCGAGTGCAGCGCGTTGAACAATCGGATCCCATCGGCCAGGCCACAGATCTGGATCAAGTCGTCTCGAGATAGCCGCAGGATGTCCGAAGCCGAGAAGCTGGCAAAGGTCGACTCGAAGGCGCTGAAGCGACTCGCGCGAAGCCACGTGCTCGTCTGAGCTGCGTTCGCGTCGTGTGACAATTGAGTCAGGCACGGTGATCCCTGTGTAATTAAACATATATTATTCCCGCGAGGTCTATCCAACCCGAGCTTTCGCTCTCCGGAGACGCGGTACTTTGGGAGCAAAGCGTCTAACTTTTTTTTATAAATTATTTCTTGTACTGCTTGGCATACGGAATGTCCCAAGAGCAGATAAATATTTTCAAGAAGGGAATTGAGTTTGAATGTGTATCTATTTTTCTTGGGGCACACTGTGCGTTCTTAAGAGTGTCTATGGATCTAAAGAGATCTTTCTCAGAAGACTAACTTCGCTTTCGATGCAAGATTGATCCGGCAAGATTGCCGCAGGTGACGGTAAAGCTGGTGCTGTTCCAACGTTTTCCTTGACGGCATCCGAGGCAGGAACTAGAGGTACGATACCAGGATTGGGAACCGAAAGTGCCAACGGCGTGACAACGGGCGAAGTACTGTCGCTTATGGTTGACCGAGACTGGGGCGATCTGTAAGAACAGAGCAACCTTAAGCTACCCCTCCCCGAATAAGCATGATATTTAAATAGAATCCCGAGCCCTGCCTTTCATTTCCTTCGATTAATATCAATCTCGATTCTTTACAAGTTCGACGACGCAAGTGGGAATTAATGCCGAAGCGTCGCTGCTATCATCAGCGAAGACATGCATACATTGTAGAGTGGACGTTAAAGAAGACTGATGCCTTCACGGCGTGAATTAACGGCATTAGGCTCAATGAAAGCAAACACGGTAATAATTGACACCGCAACCTATCGCAGCGTCCGCGAATATTAAGTCATCAGACCCCGCCGGGCTATCAGCGAGCGAGAACTGTTATTCTAGTAATGAGGAAATAAATAATACTCTTTATAATCGTTGACCTTAAAAATTGTCCAACTTGTTGACAGGTTACATAAGCACGCGAGTGTCTCGAAAGCACGCGAGCCAGTTTGTGTTTCTGGCCTCTGTCGTGTCCTACGCGACAAAATCCTCCCCGCCCTCCCCTTCTTACATGGATCGTCTCGTCAAGCGGAAAATCAGCTTGGAGATCCCCTTCCCGACGATCCTCTTGTTGTTCCTGCCTTTTCTTATTGTGAGGCTGACTAATCCCCCGCGCATCGGATTGCCTCTTCTCGCTCTGGATTCCGAAATAGAATGAATAAACTTAGCCACCACTTCCACTTGCAGTGGCCCGCCGCTGACCGTTACTTGGTGCTCCAGAAGGTAAGCGGTGGCGTGTTTCCCGCGGAACTCGGCCGTCGATCTGACGGCCCAGCAGCTCTTCAAATTCCAAACGGGACAGCCCTTTGGCATCTCGAGCACTCGCCTCTTGAATTCCATCTGCACTCCTCAAGATCTCTCCCGTCTTCTATCTCGCGCAGCCAGTCGTGTTTCCCCTGATACCTTTCTTCCGTCTCTTCGCTCGCTCTTTTATGAACATGGGCAACCTGACCGCACCAACGCTCGAGTAATTCCTAATTGCCTTTCCATCCATTCGTGCGAATTTTCCGCCCTGTCGATTCACCTCCGAACATCGGCGACTACATGCTTCCTCGCGCGATTTTAGATCTCCAGCAAGTTAGAAAGTCAGTTGTGCCTGGAGTTTTTCGACAGCTTACTCCAAACTCTGGCAGTTTTGTACCTCGCTCGCGACCGGAGCAGCGAATCGATTGCTCTGAATCACGAGCCAGAAGGTCGGTGTCGGATACAATCGGTATGAATCAGATCGGTACACGAGTCTGCCCCGAACCGGATATCTCCAGTCGCGCTGTTGTCGCTCGCGAATGTCGCGCTAAATTCAAAAAAAAAAAAAAGAATCTCGATCCTCCCGATGATAACGCGAAGCTCGTGCCTCGTAAAACGATCTTATCTCTTTCCACGTTCTCCTCGGCGATCCCTTGCCACTCCCTCGCCTTGCGTTCCCTATCGCTCCACGAGCTACTGTTTCCTGGTTAAACTCGGGGGTCGTGCGCGGTGCAGCCGCCCGCATCCGTGGAACGCATTCTAATCGAATTTACCCGTGATCGTCCGTATTCGCTGGGCGCTCCTGCCGTTGATCGCGCTTCCTCGTGCGCCGTTTGCACGTTAAACGAGAAACGGCGCCAGCATTAAAGCGTATCGACCGACGATCTCGCGGTGGAGATTGGTTGGCGAGAATTCTCGGCTCCCGAGCGTGCCAGCGTATGTACTTTCCCTGATCGCGTTACGTCGTCCAACGAGATTAACGAAGGTGTCCCCCCCCCCGCTCGCTCGACTTCCCTGCTGGGCGATCGCTGAAACGCGGCACCCCGATTCAATCGATGCCCCGAATACTCTGTTCCGCGTGGCGAAGGCCTCGGCGCGATCGCGCGCGCGCTTCTACCAACCCTTGGAAGATTGAAGGAACGAATTGAACCGGAAGTTCAGTTCAAGGCCGAATCGAACCGCCCTGGCATCAGCTTTCCGGCGGCCAGGCCGCTCGTCATCTGAGCAAGTGATCCTGCCGTGACAGGAGCAGCTGGCTGGCCAGGATCTCGCGCAGATACGGCAACACGCGGCGCTCGTCGGCGTGCGACGACTCCAGATCAAGGTGACTCGACGCGCGGCAGAATTGCGGACGATCGGCCGGAAATCGAGCTTCTACACCGGATGAGGGCATTCCAACGGCGTGCGGGCGCTTCACTCTCGACTGGACGCTGGATCAACGACAGCAAGCTTTCGCCGGTCCCGATTGCGCGTGGCCCCCGGCCTTCGTTGCACTATACGGCTGCGTGTAAACGAGGTCCAGGCGGAAATTACCGTGGCCGCGCACCGCCAGGCATCGCGCGTTAATGTTCAAAGTACGCGAGTTTTATCTCCTTGGATCTGCGATGGGCACCGATGACACGGCACGATCGCGATTCTCTTGAGCGGAGGGAACGAGCGTCGTACTCCTTTGTCCCGCGGTGCGATTTATTTATATTCACGGCCGTAGCAGCGCGATCCGTGCCTTCCCCGTTGCTTTATTTGATCCGAAGGACGCAGGCCGAACGATACACACGGCTCTCCGATGCGCAACAGATTACTTCACAAGCCGGAAACGGTTGCACTCATTTCCGTGCATCGTGCGCGAGTCTCGGAGGATCACCCCGCCGCGAACACTTGACCACTCCGCGTTCCACGTGGGCCACGACTCTCCTGGATCGTCGGACCGTTTGACGTTTCCGTTGCTCGTAGCTCCCTCGAGCTTTATCTTCGCAGCGGCTCCGCTTCGCAGAAATGGCTCTCCCGGCCGTGGTGTGGTGTACACCGATTTGCGCGCAGGCAGACGGAAGCGACACGCGTCCGGGTCGGAAGGAGACTCTCACGCGAGCGAAACACGGCGACCGAGCACGGCTTTATTTATAAACATGCGCCCTCAACGGTAGATCATGTCGGCGACTCTCACTTGGTACCGTTTCACCGTACGACTGTCTTCTCGCGCGCACTCGTTTGCGACGATCTCTGCTCCCGTTCAAGTAGGATACGGCGACAAAGATGGTGGAGAAAAGGCAGTATGGGATCCGTGCGTGCTCCCCGTGCCGGTGGTAGAATCGCGAAAAGACGGACGACTCGGCGTGTCGTAAGAGCGCGGCTGATGGGATAAACGAGAACCGAAGCGGCGGCTGCGCGGCGACGCGTGTATCGTGCGGCGTTCTGAATTTATTTGTCGTCCAGCCTGTCTCTCTTCCTCCTGCGTACCATCGTTGTCGGCTCTACCAGTTGCCGGCTCGTGCCAGTTTGAGCCGGTTTCCTCGACTCCCGTGCCGGCACCTCCTCCTTCTCCTCTACCTTAGCCCCGAGAGAGCCACGGCGTATGAGTGTATTCGTCCATTGCCATTACCATCGCCGCGCTCTTTCCGCCACTACTTGGCGAGCCGCTACCACCACCTCCACCTTTCGATTCATCCACGCGATTCCCCACCCACGGACCCGCGCCAGCCTCGGCAACGCCGCACGGCATTTCAGCTTCGCGAGTGCCCCTTCGCAACCGAGGTGCATCGTGCAGGCTTACTTTCGTACCAGTTTCGACCACGCTCCGCTCAGCTGCACGCGAATTTTCGATTTTAAGGCGAAGCTTCTTGGGACGAGGGATTTTCTAGAGAAGCTTGTATTCCGGTCGAATTTATATTCTTGATTTCGGGCGACTGGTTCTGCTATTCGCAAGACTTCTGCCCCTCCTTTTCTCGCGCGATAGATCTCACAGCGGCGCGAAATATGCGGGACGTCTTACCTTTTTGCACGGGCATGCGAAGGACGCGCAATTCGTGTCCTGCTCGCAACGAGGTTTATTAATAGGCCTCGCGTCGGAGGGATTACGCTGATCCCGCGACTCTAACGCTTATGAGTATTTAGAATTATCGATGAGGAAGGTGGAGGACTTCGCGAGCGAGTGGACTTTGGAGCGAGGCTATCTGGCCGATTGCAAAAGTGTTTTGGACCAAGTGCTCACTTGATAAGGGGGAATCTTTAGTTTCTGGGTACCTGATTCTGCGCGCGCGATTTGGCTTCGTATTCGAATGATATGTATGTAGATCGCTGCTTGGTCAAGCGAACGACGGCAACTCGTCATATCCGGCACGGACCAGTTGACGTTTACGAAGCGGTGGAAGATTTGTTAAGTCACCTGCCGCGGGGTGATACGAATAACAATTACGCGCGGCAGGATATTTCGCAGTAGCCTGCGCCAATCAATCCCGCGCGCAACAGGCTATAAAGCCACCAATCCCAAGATTGAAAAACGACACTGCGCTTAACCATGTTATTGCGAGCGCCACGCGATCGTTAAAAATCCTATGATCGAGGCAATTAAAGGCGACCTTGCGTAAGAATCGAGTCATAAAAGCTCGCGGTATCATCGCTGAACACCGACGTCGATATCCACTGATAGCAGACGTTAAAGATATCGAGTGTCGACTAGACGCGACCTATCGCAAATTACCGCAAGGAATCGCAATTCACGTCATTTCGTACGCGAACGCGCGGCGATTAGATTTCAGATAGAAAATTGTAGGTGGATTTTGTACTTACATTGCCTCCGTCGATGCGTAAGGGCTGCCTCCGTTTTGCGCGATCAGATTGGACGGTGATAAGGATTCAAGAGGAATCTGTAATCACAGGCGGCAAACATTTCACTTTCCCGTAAAGGGTCGACATCGAACGGCTACTTACGTCGGAGAGAACGGTGCAGTCGTAGCTGGACTGGTATTTGTCTTGCTCGTGTAGCGGCCGTCGCAAAATTTTGTCCCGATCCTGTTTGTGCTTGCGATCCGCCCCCTTCAGCTTGAACACTTTCACCTGGCAAGAGGCTGCGTGGAGACGGGGACCGCCCGGCAATCGTGTCTCCACTTGGATTCGGAACGGTACACCTTTCTCCCCGCCGTGCTTCTTCGGCGTGAATTCGGTGCTTATGCAGTTCACCTGCAATCGAAACGGGTTGGGCACGATAGTGAATTTGAACGAGCAATTGAATCCCTCTCGGTACTCGCAGCCTAGATCGTCGAAAGATGAGGCTGGCTACTCAAACTCGATCCGCCATCCAGATTCGCGTACCTTTATGTAAACGCCGACTTCTTTGGTGGGGTCCCACATGAATTCCACGCTATTACTGGACGGGGACGGTTGACAAACGTCCACCATCCCATAGCTGAGGGGAACGTCGACCTCGAGCAATCTCTCGCCGGGCCTCGCGCGTTGCCAAGCGAGCATCTGCTCCCTTTCCGTGTACTGAAGCCGCCTCTCGTGGAAGCATATGCGTATCGTCGACTGAAACAGAAAGGTCGGATGTCCCTTCAGAGACGTTGTAGCACTGTTTGGGTCACTCACATCTTTCGAACGTCGAGGACCTATGAGCTCACGCCGAATTAGGTACCGATCAAGCGCAACGAACGACGGCGAGTAATCTGTGATTCCACGAGGGGGTAAGATCATCGGAATGATTAACGTTTAAATTCTCTTCCTCCAGGATTCTCTAAATGCCAACTACTCTGTGAAAGCCTCCAAGGTTTCAACAGTCGCTGGATCGTAAACAGGAATCGCGCCAATACCGCGTAACCGATGATACTTCAACAGCCGACGTTCGAGTATCGATCGAACGATTGGAAATACCGTATCCCCGTAATTGTCACGTCGCTAAATTCGTTTATCTTCCTTCCCGATCACGTTCCGCGGTGTGCCGGGGCGAGAATTTCCACGACACCGTTCCTTTCGCCCGAAAGGACGGCTAGCTTATCTTTTTGCAACGATCCACACTGCACCACCAGCATGAGCTCGCTTGATTCCGTCCTGAGAAACCAGCACGTTTTTTAAGATGTCGCTACCCAAACACAGACAGCCATCTGGTTCATCCTGGTGCGGCGGGTGGCGGATAGCAGAAAGGTACCTTGAGGATTTTCCCGCGATAGGCGGACAGATCACCCAGTTTCTTCAGCTTGATCTCATACGACTGGCCCTGGTTCAGGTAGGTGAGCGTCTCCTCGTTGACTTTCGTCGCGATACTCGTGGCCGCGGCGAGCACGTACTGGAAGCTGGAGAAAACAACGCTGCAGGTTTAGCTGGCACGATTCTCGACGCGGCAATGCCTATTCTCACCCCTTTGCGCTCCACGGGTCGAGCAAAGCTATCTCTGGCTTTTAACTGTCATTTTATTTCCCGGCATTTGGAGCGCAACGGGCTAAGATGTCCTTTTTTAACTTTAACCAACGACCACGCACCGACAATTCTTGTTGAGATCGCTGCCCTGCTGCGAGGAGGAAACGTGATTCCCCGAAGACGACGTCGGAGGAGGGTACTCTTCGTTGGAGTAGAGCAACTGATGGAGGCTAGTCGCTGTTTGTCCATTATTGTTACTGTCAGCCTCGACGGCGCCATTCGCGTTGTTTGCTGGCGCTGAATTTACGGTTCTCTGTGTTACGTGGTTTAAACTGAAGCAGACATTGAACGGGAAATAGAATCAATCCTGTGGTACATTCCTGTTACTCTTTATACATTTCCACGGACACCCTTAAGGGTTGCCCAACTCCATCCGCTTATTACACTCACTAGAGATTAAAGAACGCCGTAGGGGAAATGACCAAATCCGAGGGAGTTCTCATCGCGGCTTTCGCGCGTCACACCGTGGGTTTCGCTAATTGGACCAAATAGTTAAATGCCAGTTACTCGCGCGTAGGTAGCACTGTCGCGTCCCTGATTGATGGCAATTTCTATGGAAACGATTTACCCATTACTCGCGCGGCCCTCCAAGTACGATACTCTCAGCGTTCCCATCTGTTGCGCCGCGAGGACCGCTGAAACTTTCGTCTACGAACGCAACGTTCCCGAATGCGCGCGGTCGAGACGTTACAGGGAGGTTATTCCTCGAAGAAAAAGTATACCCGTTCTTTATATCAAGGGGGCCGAGTATCGCGGTTTGTTTACGCTGGAAACGCGCGCCAAAGAACGCGATACCACCGCGCGTCCCGTTTTTCAGCGCCAGCGAGCCAGCGCCAGTTTTCGAACGATTCCGGCGGGACGATAAGAGAGGACTGATTCCTCGGGACCGCGCGACGATTCGGTGAAGCGGGATATCGCGGACACGTTTTTCGCATGGCATTTAACACTGACGGAGTGTGACGCCGCGTCGAGATAGCTGCGGAGTCTCGTAAGATTAAAGGTCTGACCTGCGTGCCATTTGCCTGATAATTTCGAGAAGAAACGGGTCGATAGCGAGCTTATCGGGTCCGAGTCTCTGCGGGGGAGGCTCGTGGGAAAATTCCGCTGGCGTCTCTGTTGTTTTCCTTTTCCACGCGGCCGCTTTCCTCCGCCGCTTCTACTAGCGCGACTGCCAATCGGGATGGCGATCGATCGCGACTGCCGTTTCGCGTTACTTGCCGATCGACTCGTAACGGCGCGGAAAACAGGCGCCGATGCAACGGCGGAGCGTGCCTCGATAGGTGTTCGAATGGAAATGGGGGAAACGGTAGGTGCCACAGGTGGGCAAAATTTTTATTTAAATAACATCTCGAATAACGAATAGAAGTTGAACAAATTATTCGTCATGAGTTGAAAAAAAGTTCATTTTTTATTCGTTGAACGTTCCAACTTCAGCATCGAATACATTTTTCAAGTTAAAGTTAAAGCTAAAGTTGAAAAATTTATTCGACTCTGAAGTTGAAAGGTTATTTAAATAATTTTTTATTTAGTTACTGCCGATTTAGTTGGTGCGCATGAAATGTAGGCGCACCTTTCAACGTTTCAGTTTTGTGGCGTGATAACTGAAGCAAACTGACGCACAGTGGTTCGAGTGTACTACATGCTAGCTGGATAAAATTATTTTTTCGCGGTATTGGGTTTGTATGGGGTTCAAATTGTTAGAAAACAAACCTGATTCATATCACAGTTTATTATGTCACTAAAGATATTAGTAGAATAAAAATATAACTAATTCAATAAAGGAAAATAAACCAAAACGACAGTATTATAGTTTAACTATAACTATAAGTGTGCATTATAACTATTAATTGCTTGTTAATTACAATACACGCTAATCTTATTCACTACTTGAATCTTCCGAAGAACATTCAGTAGAATGTGATGATATCTCATCTTCATCAAGCGGAATGATGCTGGCAACTTCAGTGGAATTATTTGTTAACAACTCAATTATTTCTGGGGTTAGTGACCTGAGCTTTTTTTTTGTGCATTTACGTATAGAGTTTGAAATATTACAACTGTGCTATCTCTCCTGCCGAGTGTCGGATTCGAAAACAATTCACAAAACATAGTTTTGCAAATTTTTGCAGATCGATCATTTGATTAAAAAAAAAACTAGAAAGTCTCTGCTTTTCGTACATGCAACCCTTGTTGCGTGGAACACCGTGGAACATATAGTAAAACACTGTTTTAATAGTGATGCAGAGAAAGCTGATTTCAAAAACCAGGTTTTAAATTTTAAAATTCAGAAATTACAGAAATAGACATAATGTTATAACTGATAATTATAGTTAAAGTACAATACTATCATTTTGTTCTTTTTCCTTTGTTGAATTAGTTATATTTTTATTTTATTGATATTTTTAGTGAAATAATAAAGTATGATACGAATCAGGTTTGTTTTCTAACAATTTGAACCCCATATAAACCCAAATCCGCGAAAAAATAATTTTGTCCAGCTAGCATGTAGTATACTCGAACCACTGTGTGACGCTAGAGCACAAGCAGATATTATGTTATTCAGTGCCGTAAGTGTGGCTGATAAAAAATATCATTTCTCTGCTTTGGAATGGAGCAGTTCACACTTGTCCGTGTCAGTTACCGACACTGAAACAAAGAGACCGTTGACACTGACGGCACTAAACCGTCACGCAACTGCTCGGTGTGCGTAGACCGTTAATCTTGAGATCTAAGCACACCACAGCTGGAGAGTTAAGGATGTATTGGACCTATCTTCAAAATGGTACCAAGTTGATGAAAATGTGTGAGATTGTTCTTTCTAATCTTCTTGATGTGCTCCAAAAATTTTAAACGAATTCACTAAACGGTTGCTGAGTTATACCGATTTTAATTTTCACTGATTTTACACGGACTCTTATTGAAAGAGACGATCTTGCCAGATAAAACAGCTGAAAAAATATTGAAGAAATGGTACCAATGGTTTCAATTTTTTTTTACATGTAGTATATGGGTAGATGAAAATATCTACCGAGTTTCAATTGTTTCCACTACACCGTTTTAAAGAAATAAATTATAACTTGAGAAAATTGTGAATTCAGGGCATTTTCACTGACAAGAGTTTAGCAAATAATGTTTGAGAAAGTATTTGTAAAGTGAAAAATACCTTCCTAAGAGTAAAACTAAGACTCCAACTGTCGTTCGAGTTCCTTACATCTAGATTTACGATGCGTAAGACGTAGATATTCAAGTATTTTAAATTTCATATATTTTTGTCTAATATTGTACGACGTCCGATACATCCTTAAAGAAAAGAAGTCAGAGAATAGCTCCCAATTTTACGTCACATTAACGCGACAAGTGTTCAGACATCCCATATGCACCAACACAGTGCCCGCCGCAATTACGAAACACGTGTGCAAGGTTCACTCTCCACTGACGTCCCAAGAGAAACGCGAACGTTTCTTGTGAATATTCTGGCGAACTTACTTGGAATTTTGCTGGTTTTCCGGCGACGGTGCCTCTTGCTTGAAGACCGTTAGCGATGGCAAAGCGAGCAGGGCTTCGCTGCAAGTAAATGAGACTTTGTCTACAATTTTGGAACAGCGTGCACTTTTCTCTGTTCAATTTTATCAGCGTACAGAGCAATCACTGTGCAACAGCAGCCCGAGCTTTCGGAGGAGAGGTTTTCGCAATAATCTGACACGTTTTTCCAATTGTAAGCAGACTCCCGGCAATCTTAACGGTCGTATTTACCATCCGTCGCGTTCACCCCTCGCGAAACGCCACTGGAATCGATTCGGGCCTACGGATCGGAGGATATTCCATCCGATAATAACCGATAGATTCCAGTTCTCGTTATCGACGCCCATTGATTAGGGTGCCGTTACGCGAGCCTCGCAGAAAACGATCGACATTTATCTATAGTGAACTATTCAGAGCGCTCCCGTTAACGCGCGCTTCGTTTCAGAATAGTCTCGGCGGATAAAAACGACCTGTATCGTGTGAACTTTAGCTTTAGTTTTTTTGTAAACGAACCGGCGAGATGACTTTGAACTTCGATTGTGATCGATAACTTTAACCAGTTTAACCATTCGCTTTATCACTGTCGACAGGATAACCGTGTACGCAATCTAGATAAAAGGCCGCTGGAAATACGTACAAGTGCCTCGATAGTAAAACGGACACAGAAAGAACAGAAGCAGATACGTCCTTCTATTTCACCGAGAGAATTGAATGGGAGTGTCGATACTACGCGCAGAATCCTAAGCGAGTTCCTTCTTTGCGCACGTTCTTTTTTCAAGCGAGGCCTTTGCTCGGACTCTCGAGGTGTGTTTACTTTAACGCATCGATGTGCTGACCCACTTCCCTATTTCTCTTCCACGGTCGCTATACGCGTGATCGGCGAAACAAAGAAGTGGGGCGGAGTCCAGTCCGGCGTTGAAGTAAACACACCTCGAGCTTCGAGATAAGGACGTGGAAAAAATCTGTGGAAAAAATCTGTGGAAAAGAAGCGAGCCTCGCCTAGGGTCCTAAGGAGTGGATATCTCACTCATCGGACTTCTTACTCGCCTCTCATTCACCCCATCGATATAAACGCACGTGAGCTTAAAGTGGAGCGCCCCGAACGCCTCTGGAACTTTAACGCCTGCCTCATCTCCCGAGCTCGCTGTGTGCTTAGCATTCAGTGTAATTACCTCTCGCAACTCACTGAAAGATAAAGGCTGAGTCGTCAGAGGAAATCCAGCACGAACTGGAACTACGCTAACCGTGACTTACATAAACATTTTATGTAAACCGAGGAAAATAATTGCGAGATACTTCCAGTCTTGGGACTTCCAGTCGGTTATTTTCCATTCGAAGTTGATGTGGCTGTGCGGTGTGTTGGAATGTCGTAGATGGATGAGCAGGTAAGACAAGCTGTCACTATGCAGCTCGAGTGTTAAGAGGAGAGAGCGAAAGAATCGTTTGAGAACCGTTCTGATAAGAATTAAGCTACTGAGGTCAACCGTAACCGGAGCGCGCTGGTTCGTAATGCAGCGAATTGAATATCAGCGGTACACGAAATGCCAAGATAAGGTATCGCCGAAAATACCGCGGAAATTTATTTACAGAGCACGCTTCGGGTATTATTGGAACGAATAGATATTGGGTATTGGTTAATTCGTAGTGGAAACGTTCTAAATATCTCCTGCGGTATTTTCATTAACGGAAGTGGCATTATTAGATAAGCTGATTTAAAAGGAAGCTGAGGATAAATTAACGGAGTATAGAGGAAGGCAAATCACATGTACGATAGAGAAACTTGTTGATCGTTTTATAGAAGAGAAAAACTACGCTGAGCTTCTTATCGCGTGTCTATTACGTGAACTTAGCGTTTACACGTTGCTATGCACTCTGCTACGGAAAGAACACAGCGAATAGAAGAAGTAAGTGGCGATGGGACAAAACGTAAGTCTCCATAGATCTATCACTCACCTACTTTTCAAATACTGGTGCATGGTTATCGAGATGCGAGGAGCTAGGCTCGATTCCTCTTCTTTGAGAGCATTTAACAATTCCACTGGCACTGTTCGATTCGTTCATCTACACTCGCGGTTCAAATGCGATCGTTGAAAACAGACGCCGAACGAAACAAGCATCGAGCCTACCGTGCCGCGCTTTGTTCAGAGTTTCACCGAGGAATTTAGTGTCACGTGGGCGCGAGGAGTCACGGGCCTTCTGAATAGGAAGTCCGCCTAGAAAGTGGAAAGTGATTCACCGGGGGGGGCTAAGTCAAATCGCTAAGAATAACTGGTTCCACGCTGGCGAACAGCTCCAGGGATCAGTCCCTCGTAGGATGGTGTCGCGCGTTTCGCGTGTCGCGAGACTTTTCATTCATGAACGCTGAAAAAACCGCGTAGGGTGCTTTGCAAAATCGACGAACAGTCCCGAGCCACGTGTTCGCCGATCGTCAGCTGACTTCTGACGGTGATTCACGCGCTATCTCTCGTTGGCGCGCACACGTGCCCTTAGAGAATGTTACACAAGAGATTCGCTCCAACAATGGCTCTACTTCCGGTTCCACTTCCCGCGAATAGCCTCGACGAGCCTTGAAGGCCCCAATTTAAACGTTCCTCGTAGAGGAACGGCTACAGTGAACTGATTAATAGTTTGCCCATTGTTTTATCACTGGAGAGTACATTGGTTGGAGCAACAGTCGAGTGGGATGGTGCAAAAAGAGCAAGGAGATAAGCGTCAACGTGAACGTCTAAACGTGTGGGGAAGGTTGATAAGAGTTTCTTCTACTAACTTTTAGAAATTAACGTGGGATGAAACAGTGAAGGATCTCTTAGGAAATTAATTTGCTAAAGATCGAGTTGGATCGTTGAGCGGAGACGAGTTAAACCCACTTGGTTGCGAAATCTCGATATTCATATGGTGATTCGATTAGAAGAGCGGGGAATTACAAAGGTTGCGAGCGACTTGTACAAAGCAAAAATCGAAGCTTCCACGGTTAATTAGTGCAGTAGGTTCTAGGGCGGGAACGCACGTGGCTATACTCGCGCGAACACTCGCCAAGCGTCTAAGCGTCTAGGGCCGGGCGTGATTTCTCAGTACATGCCGCACGGACGTTGAAACATCGACAACTGTGTCTGGTTTTAACCGGATCTCTGGCTCGACACACGCTTCTTCCCACCACCGTCGCGAGACCACGTTGTAATCGGTCTTCGATTCGCTCCCACACGCCGGCGAATATCCCGAGGAACCTACTTTATCGGCAACAACTTGGCGCGAGTAGAATCTTCGTGATCGACCACTGGTCGAGCTTGAAGAGGCATCGAGCACTATTCTCTTGGAATCTCAAGTCACAAGCGCATACTGGACTTCCCTTGACTACATCAGCTTAATATTCTCGTTTTCAGATTGCCTGGAGGATCGAGAGCGATTTGGGAGAGAAAGGACTGCGTTTACCTCATGTTGTAGGAGGCCACGGCTGTCGCGAGGTCGGATGCCGCGAGCGCTGATAGAGATCCATCGAAATCGGCGGCAAGGTGTTCTGCCAGTTCCTCCACTTGCGTCGACCAGCCCTGTCCAGAGCCATTGCTCCCGATAGAGCCTGTAACAACCGGAAAGTCTACGTTACGTGTGCACTGTAAATGGTTCTTTGGGTCACCCTGTGCATGGGGGAGTGAAACTTCTAACGCCCTGTCGCCACTAGGGTGGCTCTTATTTACTTTTGGTAAAATTGTTTTTCAAGATTTACTTCGGGGCATCCTCCAGAATAGTTCCAATTAAAAAAAAATTTGGGCAAAGTTTGAGCTCGATCGGATAACGGGAAAAGGTGTCCCTTGGCTCTTAAACATTTAAATCATTATTTAACAGCTCACAAAATCGATTTTATATAATATCCTCCGAGTTATTGATAAAATAAAAAAATATGTCAAACAAAAGTTGTAGATCTCGTGCGACAAACGGTTTTAGAAAAAAGTCGGAAAAACTAAAAAAATAATTTGTTATTCTCAAATTTTGAAACTTTAAATGCTTCTCGAACACTTTTTATTTATGAAGGCGTACAAAAAAAGAATTTTTATTTTCGAGGTTTTTTTTTTTAAACTTTTAAGGGGGTAGGGGCATATACCGAATATAGAGTCTATATCTCCGATATATTTGCGAATTTCGGTCCCCAATTTTCAGGAAACATTCATGACATATCAAACACTCAAAATAAGGAAAAATTTGTTTTGATCTTTTTCGCATATTTCGGTATATGCCCCTCCCTTAAATGTTTAAAAAATAGTCCTCGAAAATAAAAATTCCATTTTTGTGTACATCTTCATAAATAAAAAGTGTTCCAGAAGCATTTAAACTTTCAAAACTTGAAAAAAACAAGTTTTTTTCAGTATTCCCGACTGTTTCGAAAACCATAAACATAAACGATGTTCCTTGTCCGGATCTACAACTTTCCTTTGACATATTTTTTTATTTAATTAATAACTTGGAGGATATTATATAAAATCGACTTTATGAGCTGGTAAATAATGATTTAAATGTTTAAAGGTCCAGGGGCACCTTTTCCCGTCATCCGATCGAGCTGAAACTTTACATAGATTTTTTTTTAATTATTTGAAACTATTTTGGAGGGTGCCCCGAAGAAAATTCAAAAGCCGAAAATAAGAACCACCCTAGTCGCCACCCTTCTATAGAGCGGAATCTCGCAAAGACAACGTTCGCTCGAGTGAAATTCAAGAGTCCATTTTCACCACATCGACGTATCACCTTGCACGTTAGCATAATTTATGTAAAACTGATGATGCATGGCTCCGACCCTAGACTTGCCGTCCTGGAGGGCAGTGACCGTGTTTCGTCGTCGGTTCTTCGTGGTAATGGGAGGATATCGTCTGCTCTGTAGCAGCGGTAGCCTGGAGCTATCGACTTCGCACCACTTCATTCTATTTTCGCCAGTGCTAGATGATCAATCACCACCTGGAGGGAACACCACCGAAACGAAAAGTACGCTATGACACCGCTCGGTTCCTCTCCCACGGAGAACTAGTGTCGGCCCTCTCTTTCCTCGGACAGACTTCTGCGATACACTGTGTACTCGAGAGTTATCAGTTTTCTGTGACCACGTGGTCGAAAAGGCGTCGAACGTAGCGAGCGATACTTTTCGCGAATCAGTCTCGTGGAGTTCCTCGAAGTAGCATCAGCTCTGATATGCACCCACCAACATTCCCACGTTATCGAGAGAACGAGGTCCGATTTTCATTGGCGGGTGCTCGGCGAAGGAGCCGCGCCCTCGATCCCAATTTTGGCTAGACGATTTTCCATAAAACTCACGGATAGCTTCTGGAGAGCTTGCGACGCGGGAGCCAGGTGACGAATGGTGAATGGAACGTTTGTGAATCGCAAAGTACCGGTGTGTTCAGTAAATTATTGACTACACATCCCACGTGGCCAATCGAAGGTTCTATCGCGGCTAACAAAGCTGAACGAGGTAAGACTTTGGAAACGTCGCGGCTACGACTGTGTATCTGGGGTCGTTTGGGCCCGACCTTTCGTATATCTACAATGAGAGCTGGACGATAGTGGCGACAGCGTTGCATCCGACGATGCGAATATTCTATAGAACCCAGGCGACCGAAGGGGAAATCTTTGGAGGAAAATTCACTCTAACGATACATTCATTTTTCAGCGAGAAGAACGAAGGTAGGTACCATTCCCCCTGCTGCTTCAAGATTCGATACAGTAGGACAGTTTCAGTACGTGTCTTTTAAACGACGAAGTTGATTAGCTCACCGAGTGAACTTTAACCCCAAGCTCAGCTAGATACCAAGTCGATAAAGTTCGCTCTTCTATGAGTTCCTGATGCTTACAGAGATCTTAGGAATACTGACCGTCTCTTCTAGCGTGCTTCTTCTCGAGTTCGGTGATTTGTTGCAGCGGCTCCACGGCTCGGCGTTTGAGGTTGCTCTGCTGGCAATTCGAAGCGTGATCGGAGGACGGGCTTAGGTGCTGCGGCGATCCGCTGTTGGAGCGTATCTGGACACCGTCCTCTGGAGAGTCCTTGGGTGAGTTGTACTTGTCCTGCCATAAAGAATTTTGTGGACTGTGATATCCCATTGACGCCTATAAAATGTTTCATCAGCGTGAGTTCACGGGGGACTATTAGCGCGGAACCTCTCACGAAACTTGACCCGTTCGCTAAATCGACTTGGACGTGTCTATAGCTTAGCGACGGGCAAACAGAGGGGAAGGAAGCTACTCGATATCGTCAGTCTGGCGACGAAAACACGGGGGAAGATAGATTCAACTGTCTCGGAATACTTGTTTGGAGATAATCACCGCGGAAAGGGATGTTGCATGCGTCGAAGACAGAGCAGTGCAAAACTTACGTGCTGAGTGGCGATGTTGTCGCATCTGTTCTGACGAACCGGAGACAGCTGCTCATACGGGGGTGACGGTGTGTTGGGGAACCATATCGTCCCGTTCAAAGCATCTGCACCCCCGTCCATGATGAATTCGAGCTCCATTCAACGGCCCTGAATCTCGAAGCACTCGTACCAGGCTCTGACTCTCGCTACGCCACCCCTGGCTTACCGATCGTTACGATCGCGACTTCCGTTCGCCCTCGCTGCTCCGAGTGCTTCAAGATTCGTCGGAGAACGCTTTGGTTGCTTGTCGGGAAGAGAAGGCGATAAGTCCGGGCTGAGATTGTGAGAACTTCGCCGATGATCCGCGATGTGGTTCCAGGATCGATCAGGACTTGCGGTCTTCTCTTCGAAATCTTCAAACTCGCGTGTACATTCTGTGCTCTACCTACCCCTCTCGTTTTACGTTCTTTCACGATTTCCACGCTCCACTTGCCTCCCCTTTATCCCTCTTCTGGCTGGCTAGTCTAACCAAAACGTCCTCCTAGCTCGCGCGCTCTCCGCGTTTCCTTCTGCAGGATCCTCGATGATCCCGGGAGTGCAGGGTGCATCACTCGACTACCGTCAACTAAGGGCCGACTTTTCGCAGGGCGAGAGCTATCCTTAGAACATCACGAAGAAGCTATTGTACAGTTTCTTGATGCCAGTTGTCTCGCGCTGCCGATGCGTTTCCAAGAGTGCGCAGCCCCGCGACTTGAGGGATAAAAAACGCGAAAAGACGACGAACGCGTCCTCGAATATCATCGCCACACCTTGGCTGCAACGCATTTTGTTACTATTTTCCTTGGCAAGCTGAAGCTGCGCGAAAGGGCGACGGTCTGCTCGGCTCTCTGCTATCGGGCGTATCCTTCACCGTCGCGGCACCAATGGTTTCACGAAACGACGAGTGTATGCTCGACGGGAACTTGTCACTGTTCAATCCGCTCGAACGAACGTTTAATGTCGATTATACCGGAGGAGCGTTTCGTTAATCCTTGGGAAGGTCGTGCGTTTATTAATTTGTTTTAGCGGCTAGGGTTTGTTGCTCTTTGCGAGTGTCACTGGACACGCGAGATATACTCTCGGTTGCTTTCTAACGACTATGGCTCACACACTCGATAGTGTCTTGGGAATCGAAGGCCTTCGCCTGGCACGTCGTCACCACATTTTCAGGATCCTTCGTTCCATGGTGCGGATGGAAACAGAAACTTGATCCAGGAGGAAGGAGCGAGGCTTCGTGCCGTAAGAGACCAACTGGGATAGGCTGTTTCCCACGTCGACGTTCCCCAAAAGTCCTTTCTGACGTCGCAGAAGAGGAATCCTACGGAGCGGTCTGCCCAGGAACGTGTCTTCTCGGCCAGGTACACAGGTGTCGGAGCCTCTCGCGGAGTTTCCCAATCTCTTCTCTCCTCCGAATGCTTCCCGAATCAAGCGGTGCGACTATCAAGATCTTTCAAAGAGCAACAGCCAATAGATCTGAGCCATCCAATTGGTAATCGAGACTTGAGGTGTTATTTCGGTACCATTGCTTATCGTGCCTTATCAACTGCACAGCTGTCTTCGATAAAAACCGTCTCGCTGGTGAACGCTGACGACAATGCTCGCTGGATTCACGTACGAGAGAAGTATTTATCGAACTCGAAGGTTGCTGTTCGCGAACGGCGAAATACGTTAATCAAGGTGAGCCCTCGCTCGGAAAAGCGATGTGCGTGGGAGTGGAAGCACGCAGGCAACAGGCGACAGTGGATCGGTCTGCCCGATGGACTCTTCTTGTCGTTGCTCGCGGGAGCTGGCTGCTACCGTTGACCGACTTAAATCGACTGAGATAAACCGGACAGACACGGATGTCTCTCGAGTTCCTCTGCTGTTAACGACGACGGAGCAGCAAATTGCGCGACACTGACGACGATAAAAGTTTTCAACCGAATGCTCCAGCCGATGTCTTCTGTCTAAGAACGATCTGGGTATCTGATCCAATCGCGACCGCCGGTATTAAAAGGCTGACCAATAGTGTCTACGCTGGAGGGTCGACCCGACCCGTCAATTGGAACCACTCAGTGCTGATGAGCAAAATGTGACTCGGTTTACCTCGTACAATCGTCCCGTATTTGGTCACGTACTGGATTCGAATTCTGATTAATACCTGACCTGGCCCGCCTTCTTATCCCCGCCGAAATACCGCGTGCAAGCTCCGCGAGCCTTGGCGAGAATTTTTCCACCGATTTAAAAGATCCTTGCGCCGATTGATATCTAAGAGCAGACGTTCGCGTCTACTTGACGAGCAGTCGCGTCGTAAAAGCTATCTGTTTGCAGTTCACGCGGATTAATTATTATGGAGACGTTATCTTTGGCACTGCGCGCTTCCTTCGAGGCGATTCTCAGCGGGAGCCCAACAGTCGAACCTTCTTCCTCGGGTGTGACGAACGTCGGTCGTGAAAAGAGACGGCGCTGACGCGTTTCCGGGTTACGTTATTGGTGCCACGTGCCTGTGCGATTCAACGAAAGACGAGGAACAACTGCTACTCGTTACTGCAGCCTCTCGGCGACTCGCTAAGGTGTGTTTGAACAGAAATTCTAGCCCGTTTGCGGTGGTATCGCTCGACGCGATCTACCGTGCACTCTTTTTTCGCTGAACGAACTTCCAGGCTCCTCTCTGCTCGTGATCCTCGTCGCTAATCGGCGCCTCGAGAAATTCGACGGGCTTAAGTTATACCGTGGACAGTAGCAGAACCTGCAACAACAAAATCAGTGTAGGTCTATGGAGCAGGGTGGCCGGATCGACTAGGGAATCTCCAGCAAATCAATTTTATTTACAAGCAATTCATTCAAGCAAATTGTTACAGAGTGGGATCTTTGTTTTTTTACGGGAATGGGACATCGAGGCGCCACTCATTCCGCCCCCTAGTCTCGCTTCCTATACATTATTCTCTTCGCCAGCGTTCCCGTGCATGAGTTGATCAGCCGTTCTCTGCGTCCACATCCGTTCGGCAAAGCTGTACGGCTCAACGGGGTTAGACGTCTGAAGTTTCGCTGATTGAAGTTAATCCGCGAGGTCATTGTTATACGCGCTACTCGTTTCCACACAAATTAAACCGTCCGTGTCTTGTACAGGAAAGATCGCAGACTCGAGGAGCGTCAGCGTTCCAACGGCGCTGGTAGGATTCCTCCGCCGCGGAAAGGAGCTCCGTAGGAAGCGCGCGGCGACGTTTCGAGCGATTTGCGAAGAGATCAACGACCATCCCTGCATCGCAGAATTGCTCGGCGACCTTGTTTGGCCACTACGCAGGGTACGTCTTCATTCGTTGCTCGTTTATGCGACCGCAATTCGGCTCGCAACCGCCGACACTTTTCGGACGGCGCGATCGACCCGCGTGGATGCTGGAATTGCTCTCGGTGTCATCGATTCGGTCACCGTCCCTCGAGATGCCAATGGCCGAGAGCTCGACGTCGCTCACTTGGCCGAGCGACCGACCGAATTTTCGACCGCGACCGCCGAGCGCAACGCTCGGTGACCGAACCGTTTAACGAGCCGCGCGCCTTCGAGCATTTCGTTTCCCTGACAGAGGGCGGGCATTTTCTACCTCTGACGCAATGTCTTTAAACATTCTACTCAATTAACCGCGCGCAGTTTGCCTGTCCCCGAGCGCAGATTACGTGCCAAGAATTTCGAATTTGTCGCTCGAGCGGTCGTGAAACGCTGAGACCGTGGCGATGTTTAATTGGGTCTAATTCGAACGGTACCGGGGCAAACGAATTCACGAAAATGATTTTCATGATCCCCGAGGGGCATTGTGTAACCGCGGCTGCCGGCTAGCCGCGCGGGCGAAGGCACGGCAATAGACACGGACGCCACATCTCTATTTCTGCAAATTATACTAAGACGCCAAGGTCGTTTGCACATGGTGCTCGGTAATGGAGGGACGCACGTTCGAACCACGTGTAAGATCTTCTGCGCCGCTTGGCTTCTGATTGAAATCATAAACCGGTCGTTACATCGGCGTTACAGCATCGGCGCGCGCCCCGGCGCGAAGCTTTCGCAGATGCCGTTAATGGGGAATCGATAAATCATGTATATAAGTCGGCGAGTTGCATTGAAACGATCCAGGGAACCTGTTTCGTCATTCCTTTAATTCCGCAGAAAATACAAGCATGGTCTTCGGCCGCGGACCGGTCATCGATAAATCACTCGCTGACTTTTCAGATACACGCGTGATCCCCTGCTCCGCCGAGTCGCTCGTTATTAGAAAATTACCATCAATTGTCGCGAAGGCGTAGTGTGAGTCAATTCACATTTCTGTGCTCGATTTCTCGCGACGCCTCTTGGCATTCTCGTTCCAGGATCCCGCTCCACACTTGGTACCGATGATTCAATCCTGGCACGGCGTGCAGAATAGTTCTCGACCCCAGCACTCCACTGTCCTCGTTAGGTGTACCGTAGAATATCCTCGAGACCCTGGAATGGACGAGGGCCATGGCGCAAAGAGGACACGGTTCCCTCAGCAGGAACGTCCAGTATCCTGTGCACAAGTAAGGTCCGGATTTCACGGCATCAGCCTTCTCTGAATCCAACGTTTTTCTATCGTTGTTCCTTCGCCCTTTTTGAGCAACAGTCGATTTAAGAGTTTCCTCCTGTGGGAGACTCAGTTTCGCCAACGATTCTGGGTAACAGAAAGGAGCATCCTCGATGTACCTCCTCTTGATCCTCCTTTCCCTCGTTGCGTAGTCTCTCTCCTCCTTTTCAGTGGGATCCGACGATTCTGATACATAATTTTTCTCAAGGTTCTCGTGTAATTCCCAAGCACCACCGCCTTGAAGTCTAGCCACCAGGTCCACCGCCAGCATAGCTGCGTGCCACATAGGATGCTGATCGATCTTCGAGGCGGCGATCGCGAGAATCCTTCCGTCTTCTGGATCAACGATCACCGCGCTACCGTTGCAATTCCCATTGCCAACAGCTTCCAGCCTACCCGCTTCTACCGCGACGCGCATGTATCTTTCTATTAGCTCCAGCTGATGCTCCGTGAAAATAGACCCATCGATGAGGCGTTCTATGTTGGGATCCGGATGGAAATTCAAGGGCCAAACCTTGGACGCTCGTGCTGACTGTGCCTTCGTCTTCGCTGCTCTGGCTGGTACTTTCACTATCTGAAACTTGTCTTCTAGCAAAGCTAGGTCAAATTCTCTCTCTTTCAAGGCTGTCTTCAATCTGTCTTCAGTTAAAGCGCTGTCTTCCGATGGTTCGTCCGTTTTTGGTACTAATTCTGGAGAGTTGAGCGGTGCCAATAGTAGCTTGTTGGAGGAGCAACGTTTCAAGTGATTGAACCCTGGCAGAACAGAGGATATTCTCTGTATCGCTGTGGAGGTATCCTTTTTCTGCCTTAGCAGGCCCACGTAAACGTCCTCCAGCGGTGGATCATCGGTGAATTCGGAGCTTAAAATCGGCCTCGCTATCCAGCTTCTAGCCGCGGCCCCCAATTCTTTCTCCTTGGCGCGTTTCGGCGAGGTGATCGCCATTTCCCCTGAAAAGACGGTGTCTTCACTTTACGTCCCATCATCTTCATCGATTCATCTTCATTCGACCGTGTCTTATAGATCGTCCCTGGACTTTCGGAAACCCGATCGCTACTCAACCGAGTGTATAGAACTACACCGCCTGCATCGGAGATATCGTCGTGATGCAGCGTCGATATCCGCGCAGCCGTGTTTCTTGTACCGCGTGGTCGTTAAGGGGGCCGATAGTGCGCGGCAGCTTCGAATGACGGCGAAAGTTGTTTGTTAACAGGCTGCACGGGACATTTGCCCCCGCGCGTGCAGAAGAGGAAGCGCGGCGAAAAGAGGCGGAAGAGCATCCGCGACGAACAGTGCGCTTCGTGGGAGAGGAGTCGGCTGGTGGCGGTGCACTTGGTTACGACTTGCAGGAGGAGAAGCGATTTTAAATTGCTGTCAAGTTGGGCCACGGTCGGATCGATTGTCAGAGTTAGGCGCAATTGTACGACGCCGGTCCGCGGGACAGAAGGAACACCGTCTTTGTTGCCACGCCGCTCACACCGTGAATCGCTTTTCAATTAAAATAAAAAACCACCGCCATTGCCTCGGTGCCTGCGGTTCAAACGGATCAGACTTCCACAGAATCCAATTTCCCGTGCGTTTCTTGGCCACCCACAACTGGTCACGCGAGCAATAGTGATTCCGAGGCTCTTCGTGACCCATAAAATACGCGTTTGGAATTTTATTACGGTTTCGAACGCGTTGGGAGGGAGATAAGAAATTCTGGGATTTAAGAAAATTAGTAAGCGAGGGAGGAAACGTTTATCGAGACGTTGCTGTGTAATCAGTCTCTGGAAATCGAATCCTTTCCGGCGAATCTGAGGGGGTGGTTCGTAGGACGCGTGTAGTTGATCGAATTGAAGAATAAGTGGGAACGATAATTGAAGAAATTGATAAATATTGTGGAAATTGTGGGTCGTGGTTATTTGACTTTTGTAGAGATGGGAAAAGGGGCTTTTGTTTGTAGAGGAAATGCTTATTGGCCGATGCTGGTTAGGAAGTCACGTCTTAGAGCGTATTAACAACCAGCGGGAGGAAAATATGCCACGGTCGGATGATTCGTGAATGGATAAATGAGTGGACAGGGCAGATTAAATTATAAAACGTTCATAGCGTAATGGCATACCGCGAATACGAGGGTATTGTTAAAGGTAGTCATTACGGAGATGATAATTTTATTATGCATCGCGGTGAAAGAACGCGAGCGAACGAGGAGAGCTGTGTCGAAAGATCCCGAGGAGGGGACTATGAATACGCGGCTCTGAGATTTGTGAATAAAAATCTTGCATAAACAGTCTGAAAGTTGACGCAGATAAGAGAAGGAACTTTCGCAGCAGCTTTCGCAATAACTCATTTTTCTGATTTTACACGAAGAAACCCTTGAGTCATTGTATTAATCAACGATCCGGATTGTTTCTTAACATTTTATCGTCAGGTCAGGGAACATTTCTGAACATTATCTGGACCACGGATTACTCTGTGCTTTCAATTCTGATAAAAACGTTTTTTCACTGTGCACGAAATTATTACCAAGCACCTTTCCCCATATAGACTCGATCTACTACTTCGCGATATTAACAGAGACGCCCTGCAAGCGAGAAACGATCGAGGATAAATCGTTGAGCTCGCCAGAAGGGTTTTTAAACGGCGCGCTGCGACCGTCGACGATCGAGAGGGAAGTCAAATTTCGCGCTGCGTTACGTCGACCAAGATGGTGGTGGCACACTCGTGCGAAGCGTGTTCCTTATATAACAGAAAAGGAACAACAAGCGGGTTTCAAGTGACGCAAAACGCGCAAACGTAAACTCGCCAGGCGACCGTGCTGGACGAGGCACACGATCGACACCACAGATTCGAAGCGCCGAACTAGTTCAAATCGAGCGGGAACTCGCGGCCCCCCTGGTTCGGGGCGTTACGTTTTTTCAATGGGTCCTGTTCACGCGCCAATATGTCTTCCCTGGCCTTGAAACGAGACGTGACACGCGTGTCCCGCATCTTGTCAAACAAAACAAACGGACGCGATCGGGTGGAAACGTCCCGTGACATGATCGAACGCCGATGGCCAGTGACACACGGAGCACACGTGTTCGCCCGTTCTACCAGCGACACCGTGAACGATGGGAATTCTCTTACCTGCTGCTGTGAGAGCGCACGAGAGTTTCCAAACGCCTAGTCCCTCTTCACCCGTTCCTACTTCCTAGACACGAAACGGACGAAACCCGTGCCACGCTGTCAGCCACGCCTCGGTAAATCCTTGGAAACTTTGCACTCGGGATTCGCGACACACACCCGAGTACCACGGAAAACGCACGTGAAGATATCCGCGGAGATGGACGTTTACAGGAGGTCGACTTATACCTTTCGCGATTGCGAGTTATTGGCGCCACAGGCGCGCCCTGGCGGCGGACAGCGGAAGCTAGCGACTGGAGGAAGGGAAACGCGTCCGCGGCACGATCGCTTTTTCGCTTCCTTTTTCCCGTTTCTCAACAGTTTCCCGTCTCGTTGACGAGTTTTCGCGGAAACCAGCCGATTCCTCGGCCGATACTGAGCCGCTGCGATTTTCTCGAATCGCTTGACACGATGAATGAACGCCAGGAAGTGCGTAAGTAACCTACAGTCGGGCTTCTCCTCTGAGTCTCTTGCCAAACAAAAAACGCCACATTACGCGGGATAATCTTTCGATCGATCTATCTGTCTGTTAACGATAACTTACGTGGGTCAGTGCCGCGGATCGAATGCCAGGGCTTTCTAACCCTGCAAATTAAAGGCTTTAAGAAACAGAAAGATAGTTTATTAGGCATAGTGAATATTTACAGTGGGCAGGAATAGTAGCACACAGTTCCCGCGCGAATTTTCGTTGTCGATAAGTAGTCGTGACGTAAATGTTTCGCTGTTCCATTATAGCAGTCGGCGTTGTCAAGAACTGAAGCCGCGATTTGCCAGCGTTTATTCACGGCGATGTTCCACCGGGACCGGTTTGATTGAGGGACAGAGGAATTGATCGAAATCGTCGAAGCAACGTGAGTTCCTTTTCTAAATAACCGCGGCCATATTGAGGCCGACACTTGAATGTCCTCGTGAAAACTTTTATGCTCCTGTTAACCGTTATTACGATTATTTAACGAGACATGTCGCTTCTTCGATGCATTCAATGATGCACACGGTGCAGCGAGGTCATTGCTGCATACATTATGATAAATCGCGATAACGATCCGTGGGAATGAAAGTTGCTAGCCTTGCGCGACGGGAAAGCCACGGGAAATTGGAAAAATCGTGCGGCCAGGGGTTTTCGGTATCCAACGATTTACGTAACGGTATTAATTTATAAATCAAACGATGCACGCGTTGGAGAAGCTGTCTCAACTCGTTCAGATTAATCGAATCGATCTACGTCGGTGGATCGTACGATTTCCTAACGTTGGGAGAGGCGACGGGATTGTTTTACGTTTTACATAAAGTTCGCGTACGTCTCGAAGTATTGGAGGTATGTTATCGCTGCGTCGTATAAATACTCCATCTGTTCCTGAAACAGAAAAGAAGGTTCATTGTTTGTGCAAACGCAAAATTCCGAGATCAGAAGGTTCGTAATCCTCGGAAAATACCACGAACAGGGTTGCCACCTCTCCGGTTTTGGCCCGGAGACTCCGGGTTTTGAAGCAAATCTTCGGGCTCCGGTTTTACTGGAAAAATCTCCGGGTTGTAGAAAAAAAATGAGATAATAAGAAATTGTGGTATTATACAATGGTATCAATTTTGTATACAATAAAAGTTATTAATTAAGAAAACCGATACTTTCAAATTCTGAATTGTTTGGGCTTAAAAGAATTGCACATCTGTTTTCCGGATAATCGAGAACAAAACTTTTTTTGTTCTTTCCATTTCCGGGTTTATATTCGAATCTCCGGTTTGGAATGTGTGGCACTCCGGGATTTATATGGTGATAAGGTAGCAACCCTGACCACGGAGCTTATTAATATTTCGGCGCTGTTAGGACCTTCTTACAGTATTTCAACCCTTTAGTGCCCAGACACCCCAAAAAAAGTTTTCCAAAATTATATACTATACATTTTGTTTTTACGCTCGCAAATGATGAGACTTATACGTCACACTGGGCGCTAAAGGATTAAAGTATATATATATGAGACTCAGTGGCGCACCCAGGGGGGGGGGGCAAGGGGCCCTGGCACCCCCCAAAGAAGAAGGGAAACGGAGATTAATGTAACCACGACTGAAGTAATTCAAGAGCTTTGTAAAAAGAAAAGAAAACTAGATTTTATTCTTTAAATAAATTTTCATAATCAGCTAATGAATTTCATTGAATTTGCATGAAAAATATTTTTATCCCTTCAACTCGGCTCCCGCCAATATTAAATCTTGAGTGCGCCACTAATGAGACCCGAAGGTACCGTGGTATTTGCCGAGGGTTAGTACAGTGCCTTATTCAAATCTGATGAAACTTACCAAAGATTGGACGAAATCGGGCCTCGATCTCCTAATCGCGCGAATTGCCAGGCAAACGTCGCACTCCCTTTCCACGGCCATTCTCTCGAGAAGAAAGCTTAAGGCTAAATAAAGTCCGCAGCCGGTTACGCCGTCGCTAATTGAAAACAGAAACATTTTAGCGTGTTTCGCAATAACCGTGCGATCTGTGCAAAGATATTTCTGGAAATTCGATGTGGTCTCACTGGCATAGCACCACGGTCGGCCCGTCACCTCTCGAAACCCTCTCCGCGGCTTGCCACAGCGTCACCAGCGTCATCGTCGATGGTGGGTCTTGATTCCTGCCAGCTTTCCATTCCGCGGAGCATAAAATTGTTACCTGCTGCTCAGCGGCGGGCTTCTGAAACAGTACACCAATCATCGCCCATTGTACCGCACCGATTTCCTTCGACTCACCTCCGAATTATCGACCAGCATCAGTTTCCGCGATGTATAATGCTCCAATTCGACAGTCTCCTTTGCCCTGATACTTATGTATGGCGCTGGCTTGAATTCCTCGCTCGGAACAATGGGGCAACAGGTCTAGAAACAATCATTCCGAATGATAGCTTAATCAGTTGATGGAAACGCGATTCAAGCAGGCTGATCAAACACCAACCGCGTCATTCGGGTCGTGAGGTTGTAGCAGGACGATTAATTCTACTTTATACTCGGCGATCATCCTCCAGAAATCGCTGAACGTCGCAGGCAACGGCAATTGCGTCGCCACGTACTGCTTCTGCAACCTCACACCGTCCACGTAAACAGCGGATATGTAATCGCTGTCCTCATCTGTCGGTGGGTATCGATTTAAGTACACTCTGCTGACTTTTGCTGCAAAGGAATCGTTGCGTTATTGCAGCCAGGAGTCAGAGAGACGATGGGAGAGCACAAGGGAATAATTCTGAACCTGAAACTAATTCTGGGAATCTGTTTTTGGCAAGGTTGCATTTCGAAAGTGTGACTAGGCTGGTGGGGGATCGAAGCGCTTCATCTTGCCAGGTTGTTTTCTCCAAACTGTAAATTTTTTTATCTTATTTAACATCTGATACTAATTGTAAGCGATGAATCAGAGGTACCTCTGATGCTGTATCACCAATTGCTTTTTAAGCGTCTTGATCTTCGACGGTAGAACTTTGTCGCAAGACAGCGACGTCGGGACAGAGAGTAAACACTCGACTAGAGTCAAGTGAGCTAGCAGATACTGTTGCAGAGTGTCCACCGTGTTGGCCCTTTGGCTTCTGATCGCCTTCATTTCGGCGAACACGTCGACCACCTGAAAATATTTCTCAAAAATATCGTACCGTTTCCGCGACATTGTGGAGTATTTTTCAAATATTTCCCACCCCTTCTGCTGCGGCTCGCCGCAGGCAAATGTCGCACAAAATGATGGTTCCGGTCCTCCCGACCCCTGCGCTGCAGTGGACCACCACAGGTCCATTTCCGGGTGACGTTGCCAACAGCTTCTTTAAATACGTCACCACAGAATGCGTGGACAGGGGCACTCCGTGATCTGGCCAGGCAGTGTAATGCAGATGCTCGATCTGATTTTTAATCATTCAATAAATAATCGTTTCCTGAAATTTCTATCGATCTTAAAGAGTTTCCTTGCCCTTACCTTTCGAGTTTCGTTCCCACGCGTCACGTGCAAGGTTCGAAACGTGTAATCCGCGAACACATTGTGTTTAACGTTGAAGATCACCACATCACCGTATTTCTCCTTCTTCCCAATGTCGGGCCAATATTGCTCGCACTTTGCCTACGGACATTTCATTATTCGTTTACTTATCTATCGGAATGGTTAGTATCTCGGTTCTGACAATGAGACGAATCTACCTTCCCTCCTTCTATTGTGTTTGCTAGCATGCAAACCACAAGGGTTTCCTGCTCCCAGATCATCCTCCAGAAGTCAATGACCGTGCTCGGCTTTGGTCCTTGCGTGGCTATGTAACACTTCTCCTTTTTGTAGCCCTTTATCAATGAAATTTCAACATATTGAATGTTTAGTATTTATGAAGATACTAGTTTTACTATCCGGCTTCGCCCGAAATATAGATTAAGATTTTTTTTATGAAAATTGTCACGTTCATCTTGATTGGCCAGGCATAAAGAGCTGAGGCACATTCCGCACCCCAGAGTTAATCGTTCGAAAGTTTTTAGGCGACAGACCAACACACAAACATACCTATAAGCTTTCTGCTTTATATGTATATTAAGATTCTTCATGGGAGCAATTCTGCTTACCTTGATGTAATTAGCGTTGATGTAATCCGAGTGGGGATCATCCGGAAGCTTCGTCAATATCACACGATTCTCATCGTCTAGAAAGCATCGATGACTCATTAGCTGTTAATCGAGAATATCATTGCACGTCCTAAAGTGATAGAAGAGAATTTTACGCACAAGCTACGAGATTCGCATATCGATTCTTCAGCTTGTTCTGCGGCAGCTGTCCATAATCCCATGGTTTCGTCTGGCCCCTCGGCAGTGTCTTTCGAATAATCGAAAAGGAATCATGGAGTTTGCATACAATATGAATTATTCAGGACACCGAAACGCTTACATTGTACTGCTTGTGCAGCAGCCCAGAATCGAGAGCTCGTTTCACGTAATCCTCGAAATCCTTCACTTGCACCGGGGTAGTTGCTCCTTCGCTGTGATTAACATCGTTGGCGAGTATGGCTCCATCATTCAAAGGCGTGCTCGTTGGCGGTAATGTCTCTTTACCAGTCAAATTCAACGTCGTGGTAAGCGTTTGCTTCGAGCATGGTAGAATTGACTTTTCCCCCAGGTTTTCTGCGTTGGTCACCGCGTTCATTTCTTCGTGGAAAACGATCTCCTTTAAAGATCTCGTTTGCCTCCTTTAAAGAAAACACAGCAGTCAGAGTGTAATCAAATTAATTAACTTCACTTAGTCGTACCTTCGATAAATATAGTAGAGGGCTACCACAGCGACGACCAATATCGTAACAGGAATTATCCACGCTTCGTGCCGCTTCGGTATCTCGTTAATACGAATCGACGCAGTGCTCGCCACCACAATCTGATCGTTCGCCGATCCTCCATCAATTTGTAGAATGATCATTATTTCGTACGACTCTCCTGGCTTTAGAGGGCAATTTGTGGCGCCGTTGTACTTCTTCTTATCGCCCACGGTGAACGTCTTGCCAGCGAACTTACTCGTCTGTGATGGCGGAGACAGTTCGTTAAAGAGTTCCATAAAGAGGACCTTCGAATTCAATTTCCAAAGGTACTTACTGGGAACGTGGCAGCAAGCCAGTTTATCTCGTGCTCCTTGATTCCCACTTTCTCCCGGAGATGAGGGTTCAGTACCACGAGGTGCTCGCAAGTTCGTGGTCCCTTTACGACCACGTTCATCAAGCTGTGTTTGGTATCGTTCAGAACATTTGGGATGTGCAAGGAGATCGTCGAATCGTCTACGCTCGCGTTCGACGTTAGTTTCTTCTCGAATGCTATCGCCAGAGGTGTCTGCACCTTCGCAAACTTGTTCTTGCCGTGTGAGTTCGTGTTGGTCGCGGCATGAATGGAAATTTTGTAAATGGACGATGGCAATAAATGCAGTTGCTCGGTGTACAAAATATGGTACTCATTGACTAGGTGTTCTGTCACGTGCGTCATTGACGGCTGCCGAATTTGCATTGTCAGATTCGACGACAGCATTGTCGCGACGATGATGAATTTCTCGAGATGACCACCTGTTATCCACGGATGGGACCAGCTCACATTGACGAGTCCTTTGTCGAGAGCCTCCACGGTGAAGTTTTCAGGCGCATCTGGCTTCATATTGCGAACAATTGGCACGGATACTCTTGCGCCGGGCGTTGAAACGTTTACGTTCACGGCTGATACCTAAAATATATTCGTCGTCGACTTGTCAGCTTCACTGCATCTTATTCAAGTTCTAAGGAACACGTTCATCTACCGTGATTTGTTGAAAATTTGGTCCAGGCTGCTTAACGATCGCGCAAATGTATTTGCTCCACAAATTGCAATATTCCGTGGGAGACACGAAGGATAAGATCTTACAAATCGTGTCACAGTTGTCTACTGTGTAATAATATATTTCTCCATTGATAGGTGGTTTTGGCTGTTGCCACCTTAAGTAGATCTCCGCAGTTTTGAAATTGAATTCGAAGACTTCTAGGTGCCTTACCGGAGGCGGGGCTGTTACAAAGAAATCGTGATTATTAACCAAAAATGCTCCATTTAAGGAAGGTTCTTCAATGGTTCCTACCTTTCGGCGGGGTAGTGAAGGTGATCTCCTGATAAGTAGTATTGTACTTGCTGTTGTAGTCCCTAACAGCGTAGATCCGTGCTTCGTACTTTTCCGCACCGTAAAGCTCCTTCCGCAGATCAATGGAATAATAGACAGTGTTTTTCGTAATATTGAAACCAGTCACCAATTCGCTAACACCTTTGACGATAATCCTCGCTTTGATTGGTCCAGAAATTGTAGTGCAATCTTCTGGAGGGTCCCACGACAACGTATAATTTTGAAATGTCAAGTTGCTGTACACAGCTGTTGGTATGTCTGTGAAAGCAATGGGCACGTTGTTCATACGATGAAAAATTTTAGACTATACGGAGGCACTTTTCGTTTTTTGATGGAAACGTACCAGTCTCTTTGGTGTAAAACTGCGTCCATTCTCCTGGCCCAGGAGAAGAAGTGTAGGCTGAGATTTCTACAGTGTAACTAGCATATGGCATCAAACGTGTTAATGTAGCATTGGTAAGTAGACTAGAGACTCTTCTGACGGGATTGCTTGGGATGACCCTCTTCAGATTGGAGCATCCGAAGTGCGTTTGGATCTTGAAATTTTTATTAACGTATTTTTAGATATGAAATCACTTGTACCTTATTAATACACCCCTTTACCTGCCATTTTATTTCGTATTTTTTTATTATTCCACGTGGATGTTGAGGGGGGTCCCATTTAAGTGTCGCTTCTCTGTTCGAAGTCAATTCCACCGCGACGTTTCTCACTTTTGACGGAGCTGTTAATATCGAGGAATGTTAACCACGCGTTATTTTAATTTAGAAAAGTCCAATTTCAGTCTGGTTTCCATAATCACCTCCATCAAGGGTTCGAACCTCTCGCGAAAACAAAATCGTCGGTCCTTTGCTGACCGTGACATTGTAAAATGTATACGGTATTAATTGTGCAAATTGGTAGGGTATCTTAGACAGCGTCCCTTTGAATATTTCATCGCGTGTTTCACTGTTTTCACAAGTGACATCGTACCACTTGTCTGGGCACGAGTGCAAAGCCTCCTGGAAGCCAATATTCCTTGCCACTTGTTATCATTAGAATTAATCATCAACTACGTACCACTTCTGGAAACTTCTTCAACGTCAAGCTCGTGTTCGTTGCTTCCACCTTAAAGTCGCTGGCTGCTGAAAAAAGATGTCATCACAATTCCCCATTTTCTTGGGGCATTTGCTTAACCCGATTGTAACTCACACTTGCAGGGAGTCGCGAAGCTTCTGAATCCCCCGTTTATATTTTTATCATCGTACTTCACCAATAGCATACAAAAAATTTTGTAGGAAGTGCCAGGTTCTAAGTCATCAGTGTATGCAATGAGTGTCGTAGTGTTCGTAAATATCTTCGCATAGTTTCCCAGTCGGCGGGTATTGACATCTCCATCTTTCTATTACAGATATACATTCGTTCGACGAAATAAAAGGGAAATCCTGTTAATTGCATTATTCTCACCTGCATCATGAACAGATAACTCAACGGTATTAACTTATACTCCTCTCTCGCTGGAAGACTCACACGAACAGACGTTTCATTGATAAAGTCGATGCTAGGTGGTGGAGGGACGTTGATTGCTTTAAAAAAATACATAAACACGCATACACGATAGTTATACATAAGTCTCCTTACTGTTCCAACCAAGGGTCGACCGAAACTGTCAGCTTTTATAAATAAAACTTATTCATCGAACTTTTAACCTTTAAAACATTTCTTTTCTGCTTAAAGTTAATTTTATACATTAACTACTTTCAAGAAAATAATAGTTTCTCCTTTACAGAAAAATGTATGGAATAAAAGTTTCACTTAATGCATTTTATAACAGTCCTCTCGGAACAGGAAAGATAATAGTCATAAAATTACAGTTACTTCATAATTAATTGACAATTTTAACAGCTTCATTCGACCCCTGATTCAAAATTCCAATCAATTCGCTACCTGTTTTACAATACGGTGGGATGTTGTATCTTTTCCCGATGTTACAGCCAGACATACACACCCCTGTTCTCCAGTTACAGTCGTCTTTCAAGCACCGGCCACAAGATTGCTCGCAGTCGTGCCCATACTGGCCACGATCGCAATCTACGAACAAAATCTGTTAAGAAGAATCATCGTCTCGCGTTAGTACTCCCTTATTATAATCTACGACTGTTACATCGTTCGCAATTGATTCCGCCGAAACCGGACGGACAAGTGCAGCCTGTTCTGTCGCAAATCACCGTATTTCGGCAATCCCGATAGGTTTCCAAATGGTCGCTGCAGCTTATAGAACAGTACGGTCCCAGCTTGCCCTCGGGGCAGTTGGAGTCATCTACGATAAGACAGGGTTCCTAAAATATTGTTCCAGCAGACGTTTCCAAGGAAATTTTGGACCATTACCGAAGTCCACACCCAACATGACGTCGGGCACCGAATTGACCACGACATTTTCATTGTAAAAGAGCTTCTGGCACGTAACGTTTGGCCAGAAGTAACCAGCGCCGCCGTAGTCTATCGTGGCTTTCATGGTAGCGAATCTCACGGAATCTGAACAAACGAAACGCGATCGCGATCACATCGATTTTCAATCAACCTTCATGGAGTTATGGTGTTATACTTTGAGAAGTCAATTACTTGCGATACAATTTTATAGATTCACAGAGACACACCTTTTGGCGGACACGAACGAACGCTTGCAGCCGCCCACAACGGGTTCGAACTGTATCCTTCGAGTTTTGGAATCAGTTTCACTTGGACAGTCGCCTCAAGTTGGAACGAAACTGTTCTATTGATCTGGACGTGCTGCCACATGGGCAGCCCATGTGCACCAGTCACCGTAGATCCTTTTATTACTTCTAAGCTTTCCTGTCTTCCGTTGAGAAGGTTTACCACCGCCACTTCCATTTGGCACTCCGGGCACAGGCCAATTATAATCTGTATACAGAAGTACGACTGAGGCAGATACAGTGGAGGGCTCGTCAAAGCTGCTTGCGAGTCGGTGGTGTGAAGGAAATTGTCTGAAATTGATTCACTGTGTTATGCTAGCTTTATAAATTCTAATTCGACTCCACTTGAACCACTCACACGTGTGAAATCGAACCAGCATCGTTTCGCTGCTCCTTAAGAACAGATTGTAATTCTCGATTGGATGTTGCCATGGTGTCTTCTTGCTGACGTACGAGAGGAACAGCTTTTCGGTATCGTAGACGGATATGTTCCGCGTGTGTTCGTTCCACGAGACGACGAAAGTTCTCCATTCGATTGGAGACAGGGGTGTGTGCTATACCGTGGTAAATAATTAGCAATCAAAGTACTCGAACGCGTAGAGGCTCAACGAAGAGGATATTCGAATGCAGTGGAAATTTTAAAGAAATTACAATATAGTTAGCCCTCTTTTCAGCACACTGTGACTCGATGGGGTACTCTCCGGGTTTCGGTATTCCATTCGCGCATTCTCTTATCGCAGATTCCCTGTTGGCCCATCCACCGATGATGATCCAGTAACAAAAGCTAGACACGTATACATCGGTCTCGCAGAATAGCATATGAGCATCTGTGGATCCTCGAATAGAAACCACGAAGTCTCCAGATGTCGTCACCTTATCGACGAGATCGTATTGGTTCAGGGCATAGAAATTATCGTACTCCTTGAAGCCTAGAATTTTGAATTTACGCGGGGTCTCTCGTTGATAGTTATTAGGAAATCATCAAAGTCGAACCTTCCCATCGATGATCAAATACTGGGCCCATGGGCCAGTCTTTGGAACTCGTTAGCCGCCAACCCGTTGTATCCCACTGTAATGCGCAATTGTTGCTTAAACTTAGATCGCAATCTAGTTGCCCCTCTGCATATCTACCTAATCGCTGGAAGTCTGAAATTTATATGGACTCTAGGTGTTTTCTTATGAAATACCATGGACTTCTTTTAGCCTGGCGTGACCGTTGTGGCTTCGAAGACTTACCAGTAGTCTCAGCTCTATCAGAGAACGAGTAATACTTGTACTGCCAGTTTAAATTACTGTTCCATACTAAACCGGCACCGTCGTCTTCCGACACGCACAGCAGCTTCCTGCTAGAAGACCCGGAATCCTTCACATTTCTCAAGACAGTCAATCCTCCAGAAACAGCAGATGCTTGTATCACGAGCAACGTTACCGCCAGCACACTCATTATTTAATCGCGAAACTCGAGAATCATGCCTCGCAACGCCGGGAATAAAAAGTACCGCTCAATTTTTCATCACCGTCACCCTCGATGCAGCCTCTCCGCGTAACAGAAATCACATTTTATCGCTTCACTGTTGCAATTGCCACTTCGAGCAGCAGCGTGCATTTGGCACGCACGAAACTTAAACTACGCGATGCTGCACGAGGCAGAGGAACTCGACTTCCTAGTGGTGAATCTGTGATAAGGAGCGTATCCGGTAGTCGTGATTCAGCGACAAAATGATAGGACATATCGTGAAAAATCACTCTCCGAATTGTTTCGTATTTTTTACGCTGTGGGAATGAACGCTTCCCTGTATTTGGTGTAAATTCTTTATTTAAGAATCAGTACAAAATATGCACAGGGCCGCACAATATCATCCTTTCGATGATTACAGTGTCTTTTTACTTATCGTTAGGTACCTGTCGTTAGCACGTAACTTGGTACGTTTCCTTAAGCATTAGGACTTATCAAGTAGACATTACAGATTTATTTGGCTCCGTTGTAAAATTCATACACACCGCGTCGCGCGCAAAAGCGATACATTACGGGTACAGATCGTCCACTTTCCTTAAACAACGTTGTACAATGACTCATGCAGTTGACGAAACAGCAGACTAGGATTCGGTTTTTCTCGCCACGAAACCGCGTGCATCTGCAGTGGTTATCGGCCGACTTCCGTCGAGAATTATCTTTACGCCGCTTAACGCGTTCCGAGAACACTCAGTAACGGTCTAAATTTAAGAATCAAGGCGACAGGCGAGGTATCCAGGAGTGCACCCTCCTGTGCCTGCCCAGATTGCATCTAGGCGCTAGAAGCGCCAGTAGCGCTAAAGCAGCACCCAGCAGAGAAACTCCGCACAGAGCGCCGGCTGTGACGTCGTGGAGTGGAGTTCCAGGTTTGGGTGCCTTGGCAGCCAGGAGCAGAAGTCCTGCACAGCTCAGTGCCGAGAGTCCTGCGAGTCCGAGCCCCGTCCAGGTCCTCCTCAATGTCCTGCATGCCCCTGCGAGGGTGCAGCATACCCCGCAGCCTGCCGCGCTGTCGTAGTAGTATCTGGAAAGGAACGACGCTCCGCTTAGCGCTCGAAGCTTCGAATACAGATCCTTCGCTATTCCTTTCCCGTTCGGCGGATATTTACCTCCTCCCTTGCGTCCAGGATAAATATAGCGCCAAACCGCAGGTCAATATACCCACGAGGACCAACAGCAGCGGCGCGTTCCTCCTATCGCTCTTCTCCAGACCGCTAGCCAAGGTTGTGTTCGCGTCACTGTTCGGCGGCGACAGAGGTGGGACCTGCGTGAGCCAAGGTTACAATTAGATCGCGTGATCGTTTGTCCGTCGCTGCATTACCGCAGGGAATCTTATCCTGAAATCGTCTGTCCACTCACCACCGCGGTTCTGGCGATGAACGCGCTTTCCACGCTCTGGTAGCCGTTCCTTTTCTGGCCCGAGGGCACCACCTGATACCGCGGCGAACCAGACACCATCGGCATAGATTCAGGCCCATTTTCCATGTACGCGTAACGAGGCGGTGGTTCGCCGTGACCCATCGTCACAAGGTCGACGGGAGCCGTGCCGACGTAACGGAGCCTCCCGCAGTTGCTCGCTGGACAGAGGTCCTGCTGCCGAGGCGGGTTCTCCAGCAGTGGAAGGCACCTTCGAGCTGATGACTCTTTGTTGGGGGTGGATGTCTGTGGCCCTGGTGGGAAGCCACGGTTCTGGGGGGTCCCGTGAGGCGTGGAGCGACTGGGGCTGAAGGTTCGACCTAGATTTCCATTGGAATGTAAGTTTAGGGCTCTCGAGCTGACTGTACTTTAGATAAGGCGAATTTATGAAGAGGATCATGGGATAAGTGCTACTACAGGATTCTCTTAGGGGAACTAAGTGGTTTTGGGTTGTGCCACGTTGTTTGAGACACCCTGCTCACCTAGTACGCGTGACTTGGATCGAACCCTCGAGTCCCTGAGCATCCAAGACGCAGTTGCGCGAAACGTGCATGTGCCAAAGGAGATACATACCGGTTGGGGAGCCACCTGGAGTGAGTGCTCTTCTTTGTGGCGTACCGGTTTGATTGAACGACTGCTGCCTCTTTGGGGATAGGGTCCTCTCCTCGGACCTGGATCGAGGCTTCCTGGGAGTGGTCAATATCTCGTGCAGCTTTTGCGTGGCTAGATTGTTCCTCGGGGAGACGGATAGCTCTTGCCCGTTCCTTTCTGGTAGGGCTGGGGGGTCGTCTTCTTGCAAGGGCACTCTGCTGTAACGACCTAGTAACACGCTATACTGCTTAACTATCGCGCTCTCAAGAAGAACACAGTAGAATCTCAAGTATCCACGTGGCGGTGATTAAAACTCCAGCTTACAACCACCGCGCCGAATGAGCTCGTTCCGTTCTATCGCGAATTTAATCTCGACTTACCTTGGGGCGTGTTAACGTGCCTGCGCACCGGGGAAACGTGCTTCGCGTGGTTCCAGGCGGTCTCCTCGTCCTGGTAATCCTGGTCACCCGGTACAACGGCGTACCTACCAGCGTTGTTCCGGCGATTTTGCATCTGCAGCTCCCTGCCGTCGTCTTGGTTGGCCGCCGGCGCGGAACGCTGTTGCACCTGCTGGTGTGGAATGAACTCGTACCTCGAGGAACCCCTCCTCTGCATCGGACCCCTCTGCTCGTCCTGCACGTACTCGTACCTTGAACTCTGATTGTACATGACACGGTGCTCCTCCACGGGAAGGCTTCCATACCTTCGATGCGCGGGGCCTCTATTTTCTTCGAGGTAGCAGTATCTGTCTCTGACCTCGCAGCGATCAATCCCACCGCCTTCGCCGTGTCCCTGGAACGCGGGGTTGCTTTGTCCACCGTTGCACTGCGGCTGCAGTGGCGGCGGGGGCGGTGGCAGATCGTCGGGGCCCTGGAACTGCGGTGGCGGCGGTAGCTCGCCGGAATGATCATCCGGTATGTACTCGGATTGTCGGCAGAAGGAGGGATTGGTGTAACAGTGCACCGGAGCCGGCTCGGACGTTTGAGCCATGTTTTTATCGTTTCGTATCGTTTCGCGGATCATCCCTTCAGCTATGATTGATGAGTTTCGAACAGCCCGTTTTTGCCTCAGGCCCCGCGAGACCCTATCCTGATAGTCGACGCGCGGCACTGCGCGTAAATGGATGACTCTCTATTAAGACATGCGCCACGCTCGTCATGCACATTTAAAGTTCGTTCCAACGTTCATCACTCGTATAGACGTTCGTTCGAGATGAGTCGCGTTTCAGAGGTCTTCAATCTCGATTCATGAGAATCAGGAAGGTGCTGCTGACGTACGTAGGGGTTGTCCAGGTTTCCAAAGAGAAAGTCACTGTTTGCACGGGTAGTGAGATAATCTCTCGCGTGAGATCTTCGTATTTCTTGCACATTTTCTTCAATACTCGCTTTTCTCGGTGATCACTAACGTCTCGGTGATATTTGTTCGAGGAATCTTTCCACAGGTTACACCATTTTCACAGAGGCAACGATTCGCAGCACTGTCCTTAATTTCGTTCCAATAGTTGCTTTCAAACTGTTCAGAATATTGGAGAAAATGCACGGTTTTGAAGAGCAGTTGGGTCGAACTCGCCTCAAAACGCTGCCCGTTGCGGCACAGTCCAATTGCGGAACCATGTGCGGTCCGTATGCCACGCTTGCCTCCAACAAACTGCCACACGAGTTCCCTTAAGAGCAGATGCGCGAAGGGCGGTTCTTCATGCGTTTCCAGCGAGTAAGCGTGTGTATGTGCACTGCACTACCTGAGGGGTTGTCAGGGGGTTCACATAATACGGGCCTTGTGTCCCATCAGAAGGTGGGGGCCCTGTCACCTATAGTACCCTCTTCCCAATGCTTTCTATGCTACTACCCTCGACAGTATGTTAAGGAATTTACACAAACGCCTTTGCGTCGCGACATTTAAAATTTAAATCCCGCTCGATATCAAGCTTCGCGATTTCAGTCGCCGCGCAGAGTCCCTTTTCTTTCTCCACGTTTCGGGAAATGTGATTTCTATGATGCAGCCTTCGGAACTCTAATTCTGGTGGAGGTTACTGTTTGAGTAGATTCAATAATAATTCTATCGATCTCTGCTACAGTCACTCTACATAATATGGAAAGCAAATTTTAGGTATTGATAGTAAAACATAATAAATTGAGGAATGACGAATTTGGAACCTTTGAAGATTAACGACAGTAACGCAGTGATTCTTCTAGTAGCATTGGTAATTTTTTTAGACACTTTCTCCTGATTGCGATGTCTGAACTGTTTGTTATAAACGTGCTGGTACGAAACACAGAACCTCGTCACGTGTACGGTACGAAAGAACTCGTGTCGAGGGTACTATAGACAATTTTCTGGGCAGCTGCTGCGACCGTTGGGACGCGTGCCCCAATCGTAACAGCTGCTCCAACACGGATGCATGTCGATCACACACACGCTCTTTATCTTTCACTCTTCGTGCACCAAATACGCTGCCGGCTTGTACATACCGGCCAACGCCACGTTAACGGCCAAAAAGTCATTTAGAGGAGCAGCAAGGACTTCGGTGCGTTAAATGTCCGCACGCGAATCCAGCCACCAGCAGCCCAGAGTGCAGAAGCCGTTGGAAAACGTCGGCGATTTCGACGCTGGGTCAAGACACTCTAAACGATTAATCGGGTCGATGCTGGAAACGATCGATTTCCACAAGAAGTGACTGGTTTTATGCTCCAGCGAACAGAGCCATTTTTCTCGAGATTCGAGAGACCTGGGTGCAAAAATCTTGGAAGGAATGCGCCATGGTGAAAATAAGGATCTATTTGCGCTAGGAATCGGGGGCAGAAAGAACCTCCATCAAAGGATATGCACTTTCTTCTTCGTTTCTTTGTTAATATCTTTTCTGTTTTGTTTAAATAAATGATAAAAGCGTTGAGTGTGTTGGATCGTAAATTCTAGTAGATGTATCTTTTTGAAAATGTACCTAATGCACAAATTCATTAAGTGGCAGATTTAAGATATGCTTCTCGGGATAACAATCAATCTCCAGGAAAGTGTAGGAGATTTTCCGGTCGATTTATCAGCGATAGAAGAATTTTATTCATGAGGATCGAGAAAGTCAGCTTTTCTCTTTTCTTGCGACAAGCATCGAGTTCACCTGTACTTCACCTTTGATTCCTGCGTTCGGTTTCTTTTAAAATTCCGTCGAATACTTTGGCCCTCGTGTCCGATCGTCGAATGAACATCGCGTGTTTGTTCGACCACGTGCATCCTGGAAACATGCAGCGATTCATCGGTCAGGATGCTTGGAGAAATCGATTTAGAAAACACGAGTTTGCACGCGCGAGTCATTCAGGCGACACGCGCCAAAACGCGTGTCGCTAGTTCCTCTTTTGACGGTCGTTTGAACCGTGCTGTGAGTCATCGAATTGAAGCAGTAACATTGAACTTGCAGATAATTGAATTGCTCGATTATTTGCATAGACGGGGGTAGAATGTCAAATTCAACTTTTGTCGATGCGTCGTTTAATGTAGTCAAGGTGCTTTGATGAAAATATTGACGTTAGAACTATTTAGGGCTATAACGAATATTGGAAGAATCTAGATATTCGAATATTTGAATACCAGTGAATTTGAATTTGAGATTCGAATACCAGAGAATTCGAATTTGAGATTCGAATACCGGAAACTCCTATTTTGAGACTCGAATACCAGAAACTCCGATTTTGAGATTCGAATATCAGAGAATTCGAATTTGAGATTCGAATACCGGAAACTCCTATTTTGAGATTCGAATATCAGAAACTCTGATTTTGAGACTCGAATATCAGAAACTCGGATTTTAAGATTTGTATATTCGAATACTAGAGAATTTGAATTTGATATTCGAAGTTTTGAATACCAGAGAATTCGAATATTTGAATACCAGAGAATTCGATTTTAAAATTTGAATATTCGAATATTCGAATAATTACAGCTCTTAATACTCTGAACAGCTTTAGCGATATTCCTGTTTTATCTATAGAAATACCTAAACTACCGCCGTTATTAAGTTGTTTTAAATAGCATCTTATATCCTAAAGCAATTCGATCGTAAAACCAGCTTGTTCTCGCTGCACAGTCAAACGAGGGCTTTATGAGGTACAATTGGCCGGGTCCGAGGGTTCGCAAACATTATTAATCGTTCTTTTAATTGCTCCGTTAATATCGCGCAGCCGACATTCTCGATTAGCCTGCGCTTTGTTAAGACTCGTCTTGAAGGGAAACACTACGAGTCGATGTCAACCAAAGGCGGTACTCCTTTATGTGGCAGCCCTTTCTCTCAGAGAAAATCAGTGGTAAACTCACCTTTGTATTGTTGTTTAGCAAGAGCTTCGGGAAAAGGTCGAGCGCCGAGCCCATGTGTTTCCATCTCGAAGAATAAAGGTTAGCGTGAGGATTCTGGGATTCGTTTCAAATTTCCTCAGAGAATATATACACATCAAATGTCCAAAGCATCTTTTAATAAAATTTCTCAACGAGTATCCCAAGAACTTGAAGCCATCATGCACTTTAAAGCTAGTGCCGTTCATTACGCGATAATTGAAGCGTTTGATACACTTTCTGAAGCGTACCATTACCCAGAGTCATTCAAATGTCACGGCTTGGAAGCGGAAAGCTTCTCGCGTAGCAAAGTAGAAGTGCTTCATTTTCCCTTTTCAAACCGTGACATCGTTACGCGACCGCGGAAAGTGGTGTGAAGAAGGCTTAAAACAACGTGAAGGTTCATCTATCCGTCGTTCTCTGTTGTCCCTTTCACTGCAAAGCGACCGCGTGGGAGGCACGTTCAGGATCTCGTAGCAATTTCCACCCGAACTAGTCTTCGTTCGCGGTTCAGTCTCCACCGAAGTGTCTCTCGCGAATAATCATCTGTCCCCGCAAATCAGCTGCGAAATACAGCGAGCGTTCACTAAGAATTTCCAACAACTTCTACAGTTTCTCCTTCGTTTAGCAAGACATTACTCAAAATTGTGGGCCAGTGATAATGGAACGTTGCAGTGTCCCCTGGCAGCCTCAGCTGTGCTAATTAGACCACTCGTCGCGTTAACGAAACGTTTTCGACGAGGCAGCAGTGGCCGTTCGCTGCGAAGGTTCGCGTAGGCTGCTAGAGGCGAGGAAACCGCAGTCTGACCGCAAGATTGATCGAGGACAATCGATTTATCATCGGAGTGTTCTCATCGAGTGGAAACTGGATCGATGATTTCCCAAGAGATCGAAAATCCAGAGCGCTCGGGGTGGGGCAAGTAGTCGGCGAAAACAGGGTCTGAGAAAACTCGGGGCTAGGGAACACCGGTGCACGCGTGCAGCCGGATAATTGCACCGCTTCGTAATCAACCTGTGAATTGCGCAATTCGCCAGGGGCGAGGAAAAAAAGAAGAGGGAAGTTGAAGCAACCGTGGTCGGTTTGTTAAACCTATCCGCTGTTCCGCGTTCACGCTCATTGGGCAGCGTGGCTCTTCTTCCCTCCCGCTGGTTACCGTCCTTGTTCCATTGTTACGAGCTCGCGTTGCACAAGCGTGCTCTCGCGGCTCTGGCTGAGAGTCACGAAGAAATCCACGTGATGGAGGGACGAGGATTTCAATTAAGCCGACGCGGTTAGCATAATTGGCCGGCTGCTCCCTTCTGCCAGCCAGGAACTTATTGAAGACTCTTTCTGGATTAGCGCGGAGGTAGACGCTTCAGCGGCCGCACGCTGCGCTTGACGAATAATCACGCCTCTACGCTGTGGAACCAGTCTCGATTCTCCTCAAGGAAAGCTACGTTTCCTCTTCGCGTCGCTGCGAGATTCATCCTTCGAACTGAAAGGTTCCGTCGCGCGTGACACTGCTGCCCCGTGAACTCGCGTCGCCCGGTGCATTTCGTTCACGGTCAAGTGCTTCTTGCCCCGGAGCGACAGGAAGCGCGAGGCAATTTCCGCTGGAGGGATCCAGAGTTAATATCCCATCGCATATACGCGTGTCTGGGAAACTCGGTGTGGACGATGCGTTTCCGCAGCAGGTGTGCTGAACATTTCGCTCTTACCTTCTATAATTCCCTTCCCCCGTGTTAATTGCCCTCGCCTCCTATGCTGATGTGATCGCGGGCAGCTCGTAAAAGTCGGGGAAGGAACAATGATGGAGAACGTGTACGTGATAAAGGTGAAGACGAAGCCAGCTTTGTCTTCCTTGTACCCATCCGAGCGTCGTTACTCAGCGTCGACCGTGGGTGGTCTGTCCTTCGTCCATTTCGGCCTGGGAGCGCTTTCCCTTCTGCTGGGCAGCCTCGCCTTATCTCTTCAAGGCCCAATCCTATCGGTCGCGTGCCTGGTCCCCTTCGTGACGGGCCTGCTCGCCTGGCGAAGATGGTACATCGATCGGAACATCGCTATCTTCTTTTACGGCAGCGTGTTCTCCATGGTTGCGGCGATCCTCTGCTTTGTAGCCACGGCGTTCGACATTGCAGCCACGGCGGAGGCTAGCAGAGGGTCTCTGTGGTCGCTGGAGAAGATCCTGGAGCACCCACACCTGGATGGACATCCTAGAAACGAAACCATGGCCTCCCTTAAGGAAGATGCCTTCAACGACAGCGGAGCCTATGACGAGCCTCCAAGGATGAATTTCAACGCGCCAACTCCTGGGATTATAATCGATAACATGTCCAACATATCTGGATACATTCTGAGAACATCGTCGACGGAGGATGACTACGAGAATTCTAGCGCAACGTTGACTAACGATGATCTAGAAAACGAAAGCTCCTTGGTGAAGGGGAACTTCGACTCTGGCAATGTTACTGAGGAATCCTTGGAGACGATAAAGAGCAGGGTGATGTCGTTCTGGCAGAAGAATTACCAGGACACTTCTCACGCCAGGATTCTACTGACGGTGAACGTGTTAGTCGCGTCTCTTTTAGAAGCCTTTTGGTCCGCCCTCAGCGCGAGGATCGCGTTGAAAGGGATGATGAATCGATTGCCGGAGAGTGGCTACGGGAACGGCGGGAATGAGAATGGGGGTTCGCAGAGAGCAGCTGGAAAGAGGAAGCCACCAGCTCCGAGACCGGACATATTGGATCACGATAGGAGGCTGTCGGAGAGTTTGCAGAATTTAAACGCTCTGCATAGCTTCAGGAACTCCGGACCGAGGTTACCTCTACCAGAGTCCAGCAGAGAGTTCAGGGAAAGGGTGGAGAGGTTCTTGGCGAACCAGGCGGCGCACAGGGTCGTCGAAGGATCTTGCTCTTGAGGCGAAAGTGGGTCGCGTGTGAAAGGACAATGAAGAATAAAGGACAGTGCATCCTCGTGTCCAGTATCTTTGATCACTAAAGACTATAATGGAGCAATATCTTGTAGCTTTTAAAATTGGCACACTTTCTTCGATCTCAGTAGCCATGATTATAGGGTATTACTTAGTTCACCGATAGTACGAATCACTTTATGTAACGTTTCGCGTAAGGAGTATGCTGTCGCGTAATTAATTCGTTAATTAGTCCGAGTAGGTAGGATTGTACTGTGAAATATGCTATAAGTAATTTGTAAGTAAATAACGTCTCGTAATGTCGACGACGGTTGCAACACATTTGCTGCACGTGAGTGGATACAGTTAAAGAACGGTAGTCATTTATAAACGGGTCTTCATTCCGCTGGATCGTATCTCCCGCGGCACGATCCTAGAAAACACTTAATTGCAATTTATTAACATTGGCCGCTACGTGCCTTCGTTACTGTTAATTAAACGCTTCGGGTACAGCATCAAACCGTTCCAAAGGATTGTTCCAGCACGCAGAAGGCTTCGCCGAAAGCTATGCAAACTTGCGTCTACTTCCTAATTAACCATTAATTCGTAATCTGTCTTATCTGCGCCTTAAGATTTAAAACGCCCTCGAGCATTTTAAGATACACGTAAGTCCATTCATTGTGGCGTTCGATTGAACTTGAACGATAAATATGGAGAAATATACGGCGATACGGTGGAAGAGATAGTGCCTTTTCTATTCAACCGTCAGCGATCGATCTAGATTACGCGAAATTAATGTTACACGTACAATGGTCTTTGCCTCTCTCGTGCGCGCATACGTGTTGCGAAAGTTCAACGATCGTGCCGCCGGTTGCGAAATCCCATAATCAGATATTGGCCAACGCGTGCAGCGCGGGAGTGCGCGAAGAAAAGTGCTGACAATGGCGAAGGTGGTCGCCGTGGACCACGCATTCCTCGTTAAATGCTTACCTGGGCGTGTTTCAGCGACATGTAGGGCACGAATGAAATCGTTGACCGAGGAACAATTATAGCCTCCAGTATCCTTTAATTGGCGGGTGAAACGATCTTCCATGGCGTATCTTTTTTAACGCGCTCGAAGGAATTATTACGACTGATCCAGCCCCACGATTTCTTTACAAAACGAGAAGCTTTATTCTTGATAATTGTTACATCGTTCGACTTGCTACGTATCGCTCTTAAGGTACACTTTATCGAGTAAACAACGTTAAACTACTCCCCTAAGCTGGCCTTCTCTCTCTCTCTCTCTCTCTCTCTCTCTCTCTCTCTCTCGCTCTAGAATGTCGATTATAAAATATGCATCTGGTTTAGACGTTAGTCGTTCGATAGCGATCTCTAATCCGTTACGGTAATCGAGTAGAATCGATTCTATATACTCTTTTTGGTCCACCTGGATTGTAACGTTTGAAAGCGAGCGTAGCTCTACGACCTACGTGATGAGCGAAGCTCGACGAAGCTGACCGCCAACATCGAAATTCCTTCCACAAGCAGGAATGGCAACAGCCTCCTCGAGGATTCAGATGCGCGACGAACGTGTGCGTCAATGTTCCGTGTTTTCTTGAAAAAGTAACTGTAGATTCGTGAAAGTCGGTCTTCGCGTCGAATTGCAGGCGTGCGAAAGCAGCTCGTTAGTTTCCTTAATGGCCACAGTCCAGGCAGAATCAGTTGGCTGCTCGAGGCCATCGTTAGCTATCCCTGCCACGTTATTTCATTATCCACACGGCTCTCGTGTGAAGTAAAAACGGGAGTAATTGGGGGTAATCGTAGGGAAAGTGATCTTAAGTGAGCCAAGATTCGGATCGGAGTGTAGCGTGACGAGCACGCTTGCAATTCGGGGCGAGGGTGACATAAATGTGGAGTGACCGAGTATTTAGTAAACTTATCGGAACCTCTCGATGATTAGCGTCTAAGTGCGAAATCGAGCTGACATCTAGCAAGGTATTGGCAAGAGTAAAGCACACACTTTTGTACATGGACGTTTCTAACGAGCCGCCAAAGAGAAGATCTGCGTGGAGCGATCGTGACTTCGGAAAATGTACCTTCCCGCTTTTCCGTAACTGCTCTGCCCTTAGACCTTCCCTTTGGCGTTTTAACTATGAAACTAAACTCTGTCTTTCTCTGTGCGCGACTTCTCGGCATACATTAACGATTACTGTTACGAGCAACATGTGCGACATCGTTAACAAAAATACATTGCTACGCAGGATCTCTTACAAAACAGAGTCTACCTTTCGTAATCCTTTTCAGCCTTCTACCGTTCCGCGCTGATCGCGAGATGATCGGGATCAATCGCTACGCGTCCCCGCTTACTTCCTAAACGGTTAAGGTTTACGTCTTAATCTAAACTGTACCACAAATCACATCACTTACGGCTCTATTACGAATACGGTAATCTCGGATTTGCACTTATCACCATCTTTATATTCTACATGGACACCTCTCTATCTACCTCGCGATAGTTCGTGTATAAACTGTGCTAGACATAAAACAGGCTTCCAAGGAACGCAATAAAAGACTACGTGGACACGGTCTTCCAGTGATTCTACTCTAGCAGATCAACGGATGAGTTGTACTGAGTCAAAGTTCAGGCTTGCTTCCGTAATAATTACATCTCGGGCTCATTTTCTCGGGATATCCAAGAGCTCTGATATTCCCCCAAGAAGATTGAATAATAAAAACTCAGTTACACGTTCACTGGTCGTACATTGTCATCGGATTGTTGCTGCTCGCCGCTTTGCCAGCCTGAGTCCAGGGTGGTGGAGTCGCTGAGGCAGCACTGGGGCGTTTCTTCCTCCTGGCTGCTTCTATAATCCCTGTAATCCCTCTCCCTTCCCCTCTCAGTCTCCTCTTCTCTAAAGTATCCAGAGGTCGCCGGACCTTCCTGAAGCTGTTCGTCGTCCTTGGCCGCGTAATAAGAGTATCGACCCTGTTGAATGACTTCGTACTGGGCGTCAGGAGCTAGGAACGGTCCTCTGGCGTTTCTAGGTTCGTCGCTGTTCGCGTAATTGTCAGAAGGTATGTCGCCGCCGTCCGATGGCAGAGGGAGAGGCAGCCTGGATCGCTTCGACAGTTGTCGTTTGCCTAAACGCGCCGCCAAGTAGTCTACGCCCTCTGAATGCTCTGCGCCTGTGAACGATTACACTGATCAGCGATGCTCAAGAGAATAGTCGACGAGTGTTGAAACACTGTGAGTTCCCGGGGCACTGTTACCTTCCTTCTCCACGGCCAAGTCATAGAAACTGCTCTCGGGCCCGCAGCACGAGGACACGTCGCCGAAGTACAGCTCGCTCTCCGACTGCTTCGGTCCCGGATTCGCTTCCTGCTGGAACGCTCCGTTCTCCACCCCCTTCAGGGGCTTCCTGGCCCTCCTACCTTTCATAGTGCCCTCGTTCCCTCCCTCCGGGTCGGTGCTGTTCGATATCTCCTCAGCGTTCTCGTAGTTATCAGAGGGGCGCTTGGTCGGCCTCGATCTGTGATCTGTAACAGCGTTCAACACTTCAGAAGATGCTCAGGCGCAGGCATCCATATTCAATCTCAATTCAATTATCACTGCGAGCCTCCACCTTCGTTGCTCTCAAAGTTCTCTATCCGTTTGGCAATTCTGGGCCTCTGTTCAGCCACTTGCGGTCTTCTAGCCGGGCTGTTGGGGTCGCTGTAGGGCGGCGGCGGGCCCCACAAGGGCACCGGTGCCTCCAGAACGCTGTAGGATGCCGTGCTTGGGGTGTACGGCCCGTTCTGCGTGTTCAGAACGGAGTAAGGCCCGCTTGACTGAGAATTCAGGACACTGTAGGGGCCGTTCGCGTTCTCCACGTTGGCCTCCGTCTGTCTGGATTGAGTGTGAAAGCCGTAATTCGAGTCCGGGCTCGGCGCCGGCCCTCTGGACCTCGACCAAGGCAGCCTCCATCTTCTGCAAGATTAGGATTTAAACGAAATTCAGTTTCGCGTGTATTTCGGTGTCCCCGAGAGGCGGGCTTCAGGCATGCCGGACGCGTTCCGCCGGGGCGGGGGAATTTTTTCTCCAAACCCCGGCGGGAGAAGCGGAATATTTCGGGCGAAATATTGCGACGGCCGACGCTGATCGTATCTTTCCACGAACGGATCCGCGAAAACGATCATGGTGCACGATCGCCGTTTTTTTGCCAGCTGGACGAGCGCGGTGCGCACGAGGGTCGTCGTCCATCATAATTTATTCCCCGGGCGAACAAGTCTCTCTCCCCCGAATGTCAGAAGCCAGGGCGGAATGCCGGCTTAATTAATGCCATACATTAGCGAATTACCGGAATACAATGCGTCCTGGGAGCGGAGGATCGTTGGCTCGTTTACGAGTTTATTGCACCCCGCGCTCGTGACACTCGTGAATGAAATCTATTGAATATGTATCGCCTCGCCCTGGGAACGAATGCACGCGCTCTATCTCCGTATTGCATCAATAACTGCTCAATGAAGTTCATCGCGGGCCACATCCTCGGCTACTGGAATCGCGATGATGCAAACGACGTAACTGTACCCTCAACCGTGTGCTGCTTTTATGCAATCGGATACGCTTGAGTTTCTAGGAACTGTGCGCAGCCGCGACGGTTGATAACTTTTATCTCCATTATTCGTTCGCTATTAGATCTCACGGACACGCTACGGGAAATGTTCCCCCAGGGGGTGCTTTCAATCGGAATTTCGAGTGGCACACGCGAGCTCAGTTGGGCCAAGTTATGCAGAAACCTGCCGACCCTCCAAATGACAAAAAGTTAGTTAAACACAGTACGGATCCCATAATTTTGTGATCTTCATTTTGCAAAAAATTATCAACCCATGGGACATCTTTTACGTTATACAATTATTAAAACTACCAAGGCATAGTTCCATTTTAGGCTTAAGAAACAAAAGCTACAGAAAATTGAAAATAATATTAATTATACACTATTAAATAACGCAATAAAAAATATTGTAAAAGAGTAACAAGAAGTAAAATATACACTCCGCATCAAAATTACAGGAACATTATAATTTCCCGAAAATTTTGATCATTTTCAAATGGCTGTATCTTTGCGAAAAATGGTCGAAAAAGATATTTAAAAAAAAGCATTTTAACGCTTGAAGTTTCTAGTTTTTAAATCAAGGACTCATTTTTTCATCAGTTATGATGTTTTATCAAGATGAAGCGAAACAAAGTTTCAGAAATTTTTGCCTAGTTTGAACGTATGGACGGGCCAAAAGAATTTTTTTCCGGTAAACCTAATTAAGAGCTCTTATAGAGCAAACAGTTCTCTTGAATTTCGTTTTTTTTTTTTTGGTTTTGTTATATGATTTTTATTGACCGAGTTATTCGCTATCAAAGCGAAAAAGATACTTTTCGCTTTGAACACATATAACTTGCGAACTCTTGATCGAAGACAAATTTTCAAGATTGTTTGGTAAAGCTAAGAAAGTTTTCTTTCAAAACCTTTAGTTGCCAATTTAATGAGATTTTTCTTAGTCGTATTAAATCCATTTTAAAATGATCCCAAAAATTGCATATTTACCATTTTTTAAAAAAACATGACGCCACTTCAAGGAAAATCAAGGAATCATTCAAGTGTCCACGTTGTTTGTGAGTTAAATCTACCCTTAAGCTCTGTGCAAAAGGCCGGACCGATCAGATTTATTTTCCGTATGTCCTCGATGATCAAACATGCGATATGGTCTGAAAAATTGAACGGTCACCTGTTTTACATTATGTCTCTTTACAAAACCCTTTTTTTTTGTTCTCGCGGCCTTTGAACGATTCTTGCACTTTCTTTGTTAGTTCAATGTCATTTTAGTAAAATGAAAAGATTTAAAAAATTTAAGAAAAACATTTTTATCCAAACTCTTTGCAATGACAAAAACTTCAATAACTGGCATTAGCACCACCCAAATGTGCCAACTCGAGTTTTACGAGTCTTTTTACGAAAATGACATTGACTTAACAACAAAGAGTGCAACAATCGTTCAAAAGGCGCGAGAACAAAAAAAAAGGGTTTTAAAGAGAAACATAACGTAAAACAGGTGATCGTTCAATTTTTCAGGCCATATCGCATGTTTGACCAGCTAGGACGTACGGAAAAAAATCTGGTCGGTCCGGCCTTTTGTGCAGTGCTTAAGGGTAGTTTTATGATTTTCCTTGAAGTGGCATCATGTTTTCTAAAAAATGGGTAATATGCCATTTTGGGGTTATTTTAAAATGGATTTAATAGGATTAAAAAAATCTCATTAAATTGGCAACTAAAGGTTCCAAAAGGAAACTTTCTTAGCTTACCAAAACAATCATGAAAATTTATCTACGATCATGAGTTCGCAAGTTATATGTGTTCAAAGCGAAATATACCTTTTTTGCTTTGATCGCGAATAACTCGGTCAATAAAAATCACACAACAAAACCAAAAAAACGAAATTAAAGAGAAATGTTTGCTCTATAAAAGCTCTGCGATGGATTTACCAGAAAAAAATTCTTTCGGCCCGTGCATACGTTCCAATTAGACAAAAATTTCTGAAACTCCGTTTCGCTTCATTTTGATAAAACAGTATCATAATGGATGAAAAAAATGAGTCCTTGTTCAAAAACTAGAAACTTCAAGCGTTAAAATGCATTTTTAAAATATTTTTTCGACCATGTTTCGCAGAGATACAGACATTTGAAAATGACCAAAATTTTTGAGAAATTATAGTGTTCCTGTAATTTTTACGCAGGGTGTACTTGCTACTTTTCTTTAACAATTAAAATCATCAAACTAAAACTCAATTTCAGATCATTAAGGATTGATAGGGTTCTGCATAACTTGGCCCACTTGAAACTACTTAGGCTCATAGGTTGATTTCTTGAATTGACGTACCTGGATGGTGCCAGGTCGGGGTTCGGCGTGTAGAGGTTCCCCGGTGTCTGCGCCCACCATGGGCTAGCACCGCCGCAGTCGTTGCAGCATCCGCAGGAACCAGTCGGCGGTCCCACGGTGCCTCCTTGGCCGTAGAGAGATCTGCATCTGAGCTCCAACTGCTCCCAGTACATCTTCTTCTTCTCGTGACTCAACAGCTGGTACACCAGCATGCAGGAGAATATGCAGGCCAAGATTCCTGCGACCGAGACGCCGAACAGGGCCCTCAAGCAAGCGTGCAGGGCCCCGTGCACCGCCTCGCAGTGCGGAGTCCCTTCGAACAGGACCCCTGGATCTCCTTCCGGTGCCCCGTAGCAAGTGCACGATCTGACGTGATAAATATGGATCGTTACCGGTCTAACATTCGCTACCTCGTAGCTGATTTCTGAAGTACAGGCTGCACATACCTCGCTTTCACGGTGTACACGCATTTTCGAAGCCCCTGCAGCCGGGACATGTGTATCACCGTTGTTGTAACGGTGACTAGCACGCAAACCAGCGCGCAAACCACACCGACGGAGCCGCATACCTTCATCTAAGAAAGAATTGCAAATTTCATTTAATAAGATTGCCATTAGTAGAACGCTGCCTTAAGAAGAGAGTTAATGTGCTTACCAGAAGCCCGTATCTGTGCTTCCGCCTCGCGAGTAGCATCGTGAACAGACCCATTAATATTAACTGCAAAGTGCATCGAACGTGCGTTATTATTCGTAAGAATCTAAGCGTACGCATCGTTCAAGACTTAGTCGGAAATTTCTGTGAACACGCGCGTACGCCGAACGAAAGGCCGGTTAATAGATTCCGATCTTTGCCTCTCACCATTATGCCAGGAATGTAAGATGGTACAGTCTCAAAGAGTGCTAGACTGGCCGTGTGGGCTGAAAGGACCGCGTGTACCGCCAAAAAGAGACTACCGACCGCAGCGCTCAGCCCGCCACAAAGGCAACAAAGGACAACGTACTTCTTGCAGCAACCACCTTCCCCGGTGTGGCCTGTAAAATTAAAATCGGTCACTGATAGCGGAGGAGCGATACGCGTGGAATTTTCAAGCGACCAGAGGGAGGGGGATAGGGGGGTGGCACGCTTGGGAAACCCTCAATGAGACGTCTCGAATATTTTCCGCTTCGTAGAAAGTGTAGAGCGTTCGAGCCGGACGTAATCTCGCGCGGAATCTCGCCGCCCGCTATCGCCTGAAAAGCATCTCCTTGAAAGACGAAATAGCTCGAAGGATATTTTTCGGTGGCCGAAACGGATTCCTTTTGTGCCGCTATCGACCCTTTTCAGAATAGCTCCCGCACGACTTATCCCCGTCGTGCTCGCTCCTTCTTTCACGGGATAATGATTGTCCTTGCGTGAGAACCGAGCAACGGGAGCGCTGATCAGACCGCAATGAGAAACGTGCCGCGAGCGAGATCCTTCGAATCTCTCCGCTCGGTGATTACCTTCTAGATCGAGTCGATTCTCGCCCTTCCTCGTTACCAGCCACCTCTAATCAGTTATCGTAGAGATTCCTGCCCGCTCGAGGCTAATTAAAAAATTCGCTCCCCTATCAAGCTACTGATTGCGTATCGTCTGCCGCGGGAGCACGCGTCGGCGTACAAAAATTCCCACCGCTCGATCCGAGCGTCGCGCTAGGGCTAGCTTTTCGCTGGGATTGTAACAGGAGCGCTTTTCCATTCTCTGTCACTCGGGGATCGACTTTTGTTGTCGAGGCCCGCAATTCAGCCGACTACGCTGTATTGGAAATTCCTTCAATGAATGTTGAGCGATGGAAGCGTCGGTACTACGTCGTTTCAAACACAATAGAGCGAACTCTGTCTCTCTCTCTCTCTCTCTCTCTGTCGAGGAACAGAGAGTCGACAGAGCTGAACTTTTTAATCAGGCTTCCCATTAATAAAGAAGAGCACTGAGTCTTTCTATGCGGAGGACAAAGAACGAGTGGGGTGATCGTCTTCTGTAATTAAAAATCTAATTATTTTACTATCGACGAGTAGAATTCTGGGTGGATTGCGCCAGAGGTGGCTTCGAATTGAAAAGTTCTTTTGAAACGAGAACGGTAAGGGATGCTTTGACCCTTCTTGGGAGCGAACGGTCCAGGATAACCTTATTTTCGGTGGGAATTCCCACCTTTGTCAGGATTCAACAAGTAGGTCCCTTTGGGGGACGATTTTGGAAGGTGTTTCTTTCAGGAAAACTAGTTTTCTTCAACTCTACTTTGTCGAAAGAGATGTTTGATCTGCTGGGACTCCTTTTTCAATGACTTCAAAGCCATTTCCTTCGGTTTCAATACAAGCAACCTTGCTTTAACAGTTTGTTGCGCGTTCTATTGAAGACGTTAGGGAGAATCGTTTCGCCGAATACCTAGGTATACCTGCCTCTCGTGGATTCTGCCAGGAGAAACGTTGACCTGCACCTGTGCTACCTGAGTCGGTACATTTACGACTTGGGTAAACGTGGCTTTCAGGCTAAACGTAGCGAAACTGGCGTTCACAGATCAGCACGCAAACAAAGCTTTCGTGGGGTTGGAAACGGTTGGTTCTCCAATTTTCGTCGAAAAGGCCGCCTCGGGCAGCCACAGACGCATCGGATAAAACCGACTGACTCTCTTCTATCCGGGCTCACTTGCCCAAAAGCTACTCGGGTTCGCTCTGCATTGATGGTGAATGTTTAAGATTTTATCGAGCTGCCACTGGCACGGCGTCGAATACGTTTTACGAAGAAACTTGTCGATACCTATTTATACGGCAACCTTTCGACATCCACGTGGCCTTCCACGACACTGTAACATATTTCTCGCGTGCGAAAATAGAACATGGATGATAGAAAATACATTCGTCACGTTAAACAGGGATTCTGCTACTTCTTCATCTCCTCTCATCGTCTCCAAACAAATATTCCATACAATCGTCGATCTCTAATCGTGCAACAGTACTAACTATTTGCTAACTATTTCTACTCGCCGAAATGAAGGTAGAAAGTGCGCTCGTGCGTCCGAGGGAATTAATCATCGCTTTGGGGCAGCTTTTGTTGTACCACAGGCGACTTAATGGAATAGCTAATAGCGGATTATACGGGTTTGCAGATGGGTGGTAGCGGCGGAATGGGGTTGCCAGGGGCCGATTGATAAATTAACAAGAAGGGTTAATCGGTATACCGCAGGGGTGAGGGTAATGCGATCTCGGGAAGTGCGCGTGGTGTGCCGGATGCGGCAAGTGGGAATGCGAGTGTGCCGCCATTGTGAATGGATAACCCTGGTTATCCATCTCCATTTCCGTTCCAAGCCGGCATCGCACTATCTGGAGCACTGGATATCCGTCCATCTTCCTCCCGTCCCAATCCGCGCGCTGTGTCGAAGCCTCGCCAGCCCCCGCTGGATGATTCCGCTCTATTTTATCTTCGCCAACTAACACGTGGCAGGCAAGGCCAATGTTTCTCGTCGCCGACTGTCCGAAAACGTGAAAGCTCTGGGAGTATTCGTGTTGCACAACCGTACCGTTCACGCGTCACGAATCTGAATTGCAAAACGCGCGAGCCTTCGTTAACTGGCACCGAAGAAATCGAAGTCACTATCTTCTTCGACGCTTTATGATCTACGTTTGCGCATCACATGTCACCACGAGGGGGATTGCCGCTCAAGGTCAACCGTTCAGCGTGCACTTTCTCGTTGATTAGCTCTGGATCTTGCGTAGGAATCAGAGTGTATTATTTTTTACACAGCCTTCCGATGGGGGTGCTTTACTTGCCGCGGTGATCGAAGGTGTTTGGAAGTAATATCACCGTCGATGTAAGTCCTCTCGCGCACAGTTCACGCGAATTCTTCCCGAAGACGTATCACTTCTCAGCTTCTCGAACGTCCCCGCTGAACCGCTGGAGACGAATGCGGGAGCGCAACAACTCGAGAGATACTCCACGAGATCTCTGTTGCTCCGCACGCTGGGGTGTCCCACAGGTGGTGGTGGTAAGTTCGGGTGGTCGAAGGTAGAGCTTGGAAATTCCTTTGAAAGGGCACACAAGACGGTATTCCTCCCACGTCTATTCAGCGAGCAGGTCCGATCGGCGGCGGGGGGTGTAAATGTATCGTAGCTTGTTGTTCGATTCGCAGCATTCTTCGACACGATGCTCCTGCTCTCGGTTACTGCGAGCATCGACTGGTCGATATACCGTGACGATTCGAGCGACTCGACGCGGTCGAGGGTTGAAATTCAACGGGGGCTGTTCCTCGAAGCAAGTAGAATCGTTCAACAGCGCTTCACGGCGTCGATAACCGCGCGGCCGCCACTGATAACGAGGGCTATCACGCTGGATGCCTCCTTGGCCGTTAGACTGCTGATACTACAGACGTTCTCACGATCGTAGGGCGAAGGGACTAAGGGTGGAGCTAGCGGTTACCTTCCCTTGTACGTCTAATGCCATTCGAGTCTCGGGGAACGATGTCTGAGTGGCTGTCCTGCCTGCTTGAAGCGGAAATCAGGCGAGGAGGGAGGAGCACTTGCGTATCAAACGTTCAAATTGGCGAGATTACGCGTGGGAGTTATTAATTCGATGTTGGGAGGAATACTAAGTGGAAACAAAGTTTCCTTGTCAATCGGTAGTATTTTAGAAAATATTTCTCGGACTTTAGGACTATCGCGCGGGGGATCTTGAGTATAGTAACACTTACACTGATTAGAAGACGTTGTTTCGTATCTCCTAGTTGGTCTAGGTGGTGGTCGAGGAGGAAGCGCGGGGGGTTGATGCGTTCTCGATGTCACCTCAACGCCGGCATCACTTTCACCCTCTTGCCCTCTCTTGTTCCCTCCAGTCTGCACCACGTGACACTGGCATTTGCTCTTCGAAGGTGCCGATACCTAAATGTCAAAGGTGCCATTTCGTAATACACGAAGCAAAGAATCAAATCCCCTCGAAAAGTGGCTACTAAAAGACACTCTTGCATCAACACCGCGAAGTAAAGAATTCTCTATCGCTATCAAACGTTCTCTCCAAAACTGTAAAACGCTAGGTACCTGAATCGAGTCCACCCCAATAAGAGACGCGTTTTTGGTATCGTTGGTCTGCGAGTGCTGATGCCCATGGTTATGTATGTGTCCGTGGTGATGACCGTGGTGTTCCAAGCTCGACGGAGCCCTGTCCCTTTGCCGGGAATCCGGATGGCTGGTATGCAACGAATGCACTTGTTGCAAATGATGATGGTGGTCGTGAACGTGATCCAGGCGACTGTGGGTTCTCGTGTTGGCGTTCGACGAAGAGGACTCGCAAGATATGCCAGAGCTGACGTGATGATGATTCACGCTGGAGTGTCCGGTTAAGCTGCCCGACGAGCTACCATGATGATGGCCAGCCAGCGGCGTGGTCGATAGGCTGCTGTTGGCGTTCACCACGTGCCGATGAACCGCTGGCGAGCCGCCGTGGTTCAGCATGCTCGAATTCGACGATGCCCCGCTCATCGCGCTGGAAGTACCATGGTGATCACTGGCGAAGCCCGAGTTCTGCGTGTAGTGGCTTCCCAGGCCAGTTCCGCCACTGAGACGATGGTGACTCGTGGGCGAGCTTCTGTGACCCATGGTGGCGGACGCGGAGATCTGATTGGAGTGGTGATGGGCACTTGGATTCCCAGTGTTACCTTGGCTCCCATGGCTCATGGACGTTGAACTGGAGCTGCTCAATGGGCCAGAGTTTCCATGAACGTGACCAGCCAAGCTGGGCGCCAGGTTCCCATGATGATGGCCCGTCATCCCTTGGGAACCGTGCGGATGATGCACGGTCGCTGGTCCGTGATGGTGGGCCACGCTCGTGGCCTTGGCGTTCCCGTGGTAATGATGAGTGTGCTGCCTCTGGTGCTGCTGAAAGCCCATTAATCCATCACCCGTGTCCAAATTCGTGCCGCCGCGAAAATTGTCGGCGTGCTTGTGAACGTGGGCATGGGCATCGCCGTGGAAATGCCCGTGGACGTTGCGTTCCGCTGACGTCGGCTCGTGATGATGCTGATAAGGGTTCAGTACTTGCTGAATATTCTTCAGTTTATCTTTGCTCGCGGCGGCTTGCTTTTGCGATAACCCGCCGTGATCCTCCAGCTGCTTGTCCAGATCTTTCGCGGACGTCTCGAGCAGCGCCGAGCTAGCCTCCAACAAAGGGCTAGGGCTGGAAGTTAGGCTGTGTTGGTTGTCCTGTAGGTTGCCGGATTCCTGAACTCTTCGTGCGGCCTCGAACGCCAAGTTCCGAGAGAGATCCAAGTTCCTCGGGCTGCACGATAGATTGTGACCGTGTCTGGACAGAATGGCGCTCTGGCTCTCCATCGACCTCGGATTCGGCGACAGGCCCGCCTGATGCTCCAACATATCCACATTCCTCGTGTTCTCCAAATTCATCTGCTGGCTTTCTTGATGAGACAACGGGCTTTCCAGCCTTCTTATCGGCTCGAAAGCGTTCTGAAGCGCCTCCAGACCCCTAGGGAGTTCTTGGCTGTTGGAAATTCTTGTACTTCCCATGCTCCTCTCGCCCCTGTCCCTCTGCGCTCTCATGGAATCCATGCTACTCATCGCAGAGCATTGGCAAGGGTGTTGCGGACTCTCCGGAACGTCCAGGTCGGTGGTCAGCTGCGGCTGGGACATCTTGGTACCTGAAATCGCGATTCCATGTAACAATTGGACGGGAAAGCTCATTACCACCGTAATACACCCGTGGCGATTTAATCGGACGATCTAGGTAAGAAGACACGCTGACGCGACCATTTTCGAGATCGCGATCGATCACGAGGGGACGCGGCGCATTTCTCACATCTCGTCGAGGGGCGATTATTCGTTTCCATCCTGCCGCCTCGGTGAACTTGATAAATCGCCGCGGATTGCGAAACAGCGGGAGCCGGCGTAAGCGTCGCGAGAAATAAAAGCATCGATTCCGTCCCTAGGAATACCCAACGACTGCCTCGGGTCTCGCTTGATAGGGACTCGCGAGCCTCGCGCTTTGTCGATGATCTACGAGAAGCCAACACTCGGTTAAAAGAACTAACGAATCTCCCAATTACGACGCAGCGCGGGGCCCAGAGTAATGGGATGATGCCTAACTCCGTTCCGGGCGCGGAAACGCGGAAAACTTTCGCAGCCTATTAGCGCCTTCCGTCGTTAAAACTTCTCGAATAGCTTTCGCGGAACTTATATAAATACCGGGGCGAATATTAGACGATTCTTTTCTTGAGTTGTGAAGAGCGGCCTTTCACGGCCCGCTATTGTATTTATTCAGAAGAATTCCGCCCCCTCGCAACTTGCCCCGCATTACCTTGTTAAGAAATTGTTGCGAATTCCGATAATAAGCACCCACCGGAAACTGTTGTTGCGTCTTTTATCGCGGCCGTCAAACCTCACGCTGGCGTATCGTTACGGGGACGTCTAGCACACGCGTTAAAGTTAACACGTCCACTTGTAAGAAGTCGACTGAGGTGGAATACGAATTGCACCGATCAACGTAACCGCAAGCATCACTTTCGCGACGATTGTCGACCGATTCATTTCACGTCGCGCGAGCTCTGTCCACCGTTGCACGCCGCTCTGGTGGCACGGTGATAGAATGGCCAAACAAAACGTCGCGTAATCGCCATTCTTATTAGCCATTATCGGCGACAGGCGCAAGGTTTATTCACCGTCTACTTGAACGGGGAATCTGCTTAGCCTAATGGCACCCTCGCGTTTCACCTGCAGAATCGATCACATCGGCTGCCACCTCGGAGCCCGCTCGGTATCGGGCATCTAGTTGCGGCAAACCAGTCCGAAGTAGTCCTCGTAAGTACAGTCGGTGGACTCTGCTCGGCCACTCACATTCCTCGTATCTCGTTATACGAGCGCAAACGCTTCGAAGGCCATGGTCAAGTTCGATGCCGATGGCGTTGCACGGACGCGGTTAAGTTTTTCTTGTCGTTCGACGATCTCCCGATCCGGGGGAAGAATGGGAATACTTCGCGGCACGTGGATTTAATTTCGTTCACGCAGAACGGACCGACAATCCCGGCCCCTCCCCCACCCTATGCTCACCGTGTTCCAGACGGTTCTCATCGGATGCCTGACTGGTAAAAAAATCTCTCCCGATGTTTATACGTATTTACGTGGGTCGTGGGACTTGCGCGGTCGGCGTGGTTATTCAACGAATGGTGGAGATAGATTCGATTTCTTAAATTAAGGGGAACAGAAAGGGAAAGGGGTGTGGAGGTTGAAAGATCGACAGGGCTAGGACAAGAGTGAACGGTTGTCTTTATCAGTACGTCAGGAGCTGTTAATTTCGTATCGTTCAGATAAGATATCCACCTTGCCCCGTTCGCTACGAATACCGGTTTCCCCGTCACGGATAAATGGAACTGCTCGTGTCAACTGTTTCGATTCTCCCTCGACTACCTACCGTGGAATTTCACGAATCTCGCGGATATATCAGGGGCCCCAGATCATTGTTTCGCTCGGGGTTCGTGGCACGCCGACCTGTGCGGCACACCGTGAGAAAAATCTCCGTCTAACCGAGCGCTCCCAGCCTCTCCAACCCATTTTCCGATCCGCGATATGCCTCCTCCTACTCCCCCGCGCCACCGTGCTCGGTGCCCACGCGAGGGCAGCTCTCGTGAATCGGCATCCATCGCGTGTATTCCGCATTAAGCGAACAAGATAGTCGTGGCCTCACCTGCGCGATCGAATATTCAAGTATGCTCCCGTCTGCTCCGCCGGATCCCCTCAATCACTGTCTCCCGGCGACGCTCCTTCCGCATGCCCGGCGATCGGGCCACGGATCTGAACACGAGGTCTATTTTCGCCGTGCGGATTCTGCTCCTTGGCCTTCCCACTGGAATACCGCGGCACGTCGTTAGGCGTGCGCATTTTCGAATCGTCAGGCCGCCACGCGTGGCGCCAAAAAAAAAAGAACACCACCACACACTTCCCGTGCAGTACTTCTACACCATTGGACCGCACTCTGTACCACGAGCAGCACACGAAACGCTCGGGATCACATCTCTCCGTCACACGCGGCCACAAATCGTCGCTGATTCGGCACCGACTGTCGCCTACCGAGAACGAGGCCCGCGGAGAGACGGGCGAGAACGAGGGACCCGAAGAAAGGAAGCGACCGGAGAGGATAGGAGCGGAGCGCAATGTCGTGAGAGACTGAGTCGGTGCCTTCCACCTTCACTGGCAGCCGTTCTACCTTGGAATGTGCCTTTGCCCCCTTCCAGCCCTCTCCTCCTCTGCTCCACCGGGCCCGAAGCCCGAGTGAGGGGCCCTCAGGACCCCGACTCTTGCACCGCAGACCCCGCTAAGGCCACGCCATTCGAAGCTCGGCCGTCGATTCGGTCCAGGGACCGCGAGTGTCAGGCCCACCCACTCTCCCGGGCCACGATGGGACTCGTTGGATAGGGTAGATCGTTGCGGCGCTCTTAAACGACAGAATCAGGGCCGTATTAAATCTATAACACCTCGGTCGTAGAACGGAATCCTCGTTCTCTTAACGATCACTGTATAGGGATTACAATCGCAATGGGTTCTGTGTACAGAGCAAACATTGTGACTCAGGTACAGGAGAAGATTTTTGGAGATTTCCAATGGGATCAAGTACTCGCTCGTTCGTTTACACAAAGGGCAACGAGCTTCGAGGAGGTACAAAAAACTAGGTGGTATCCGAGGCAGGTACCAGCTCATGGTCGGCTTATAAGCATTTACAGCGTAAGGGTATAATTTTTCAGGAGAAAACAGCGAGGCGGATCTGGTGCGCTGCAAATTTCCCCGTCTCTGTTCTATTAACGCGATTACTTGGGGTCACGGGTAATTGCGGATAACCATCGTGATCCTGATTATCCTTTAATTCAGTTATAAAAATTCCTCGCTGGTTACGTATCCAACGGTGCGAGTTCTCGCTTATCTAGCGAGTCACGTCCTCTGAGAGTCCACCTGGAATGGTCTCTTACCGATCGATCGTTGGTTTCTCCGTGACCATTGAAATTTCGAGCGCTTGATCGCAGACGAGGTACAGAACGTTTCGGATTCGTTCCAGATAAATATTGTATACTAAAACCGATGAAATAGGAATAGAAGTGTTTACCGAAATGATGCTCTCATCTGTGCATGCAGTCGTTGATTCATCATTTTTTAACCGAACGTGGACGTCGAGGATTATGGATGTGTGTGGAACCACATATTTTATGTGTTTGGTTCAATCTAAAGCAGCATTCGAAATTGTCCATTTTAAAGTGGTTGTTAGGACGTTCTTAGGAGGTTGTTATCTTAAAGATTAAATCTGTTAATTGGAAGAAAGGAATCTCACGGCGTGGGAGGGATTCAGGTAGACATCGGAAACAAAGATCTTGCGTATGTATAATATATTCCGTGGGACATTCGTTGATTGCAATATGGCCCCGTATTCTTTATTCGCAATCTCACAGTGCGCGGCAGAAAGAAAGAACTCTCCAAGTACAATAGGCAGCGTAATTAAGGGTCAAAAGTTTTTAGCTTCATTAATTACGCGAACACTTCAAACGATGCCATTATCATCCCGAGAATGCTGCAAGCAAAACGGTTCGCTATGCATAATGTAGTTTCGGCTCTTCTCCAGCTTCGGCGGGCCATTTTTCTCAATCGATTCGACGAAAAATAAGAAATTACGAGTGCCTTAATTGCGAGAGGCTCGTGATTATATCTGTCAAAACAGGCACGAGTTATCCAGCTGCAATTCTGTTTAGCCTTATTTCTACGTTTACAACGCCAGCTGTTATCGATGATTTATTATAGTTTATTTGTGTGTTGGAAGATATAATGTTTGCATAAATAATCCACTCAAGCTGTAATCTTTTATCATTCTTTATCATTCTAAAAAAAAATTCTTGTATGGTAATATATAGTAATAAATAGAATAGAAATAATAAAAATTAAATCGTAGAGATGGTAAAAATTAATAACTCGAGTGTTCGATGACTCGCGGTGGATAATTCGAATCCAAGAGTGCGACGTAGTTCCTGCTGCGGCCGGCAGGTGGCGCCAGCAACTGCCGCGGCCACAGCATCGTTTAATTTGGGTTTCTTTCTCGAAGTTGTTTGTTGCCGCGAAGTGGTGCACGTTGTCGTTAATTGTCAGTTATTTTCTTTGAATTAATCGCGAAAAGTTGCTGAATTTACAAAAGCCATGGACACACGTGGAACCCCTCGGTGTCGCGGGTCAGAGAATCACAAATTCACACTCAACAACTCATATGGTGAGCTTAATTTCGTAAATATAATTATTGTAACCAAAGTTTCCAATGCTGCGAAAGTGGCGGGAATGCTGTCCAACGATTTTCGACGAAATATGACCATATCTCCCATACATACTTTAAAAGTCACCGAGTTTTCGATAGAGTTAAGAACTGCAGATGGAAAATTCATTGAAACATCATATTAGCATTCAAAATTAAATTCAATTAACCATCGTTGGATTCAATCTCGTAATCGGAATCCAATATGTCCGCCATTAGCGACAATGCATTTGATTGCGCGTGAGAAATGACTTCGCTTAGCGAACTTGTGTTGGTGTAGGAGATACAGAGGAATTGTATGGATTTGAAGGATAATATGTCTCTAGCATAGATTTTAACAAAGCATGCGTTGAATATGGAACGGTACCTACAATTTATTATTGCAGTACTAGATGTACTTATATTCCTCGGTGGGAGTTTGAATGGTTCAAGTCTATGTAACATTATCGTTGGTATCGTTGAATATTTCGTTCCACCGTTGAGCACAAGACTTCCTGATGTATTTCAATGAACGTGCCAAGGCGTTGACTTTGTAAACAGATCCGCGGTCCGCGAGAAGCAAGTCGGGACCGACCGGCTTGTATATATTCTTAGAGCATACTCGTCTCTGTTGACGTTTTTTCCTCTCGTTACGTTCGGCGATATCAACGAGCCTGGCTAAGCGTTCCTCGCATACCTCAGTCCCCTTCTCCCTTCCGAGCTGGATAGTTGTACATACATGTGTGGTTCCTTCGTTCTCCGTGCCTCCGTTTCAGAGATTATCGTGCGATCGCGGCTACAGAATATTTTAACGGACGGCTTGATGGAGATCGACTATCTTAATCGGCCTATTTTCCCTAACTCGCCCACCGAGATATTTCTGCGTGGTTTTTCCCTTCTCGTCGTGTGTGTTCTTCGTGGATTCACGTGATACACCTATTTGGTGAGTTTCTCTATTTTATATCGCTCTTCAAATATACTTGGAATGTTAGAATGGATTCTAGATAAGTGTTTAGTGAGAATCAACCTTCGCGTGTATAATTATCTTCGTTACTACGCTGATGCTGACACTTCTCGGAAAATTCTCCGTTACGTATATTGTAATTCGATCGAGTCGACTCTACAAAGTGCCCTCCGAAGCATTACACACTTGTACCATTAGAAAAATCATATAAAAAGAAGGACGAAGGCTATGTAGCTCGCTAGCATCGACTTTCGAGTGGCAAACCGAGCGGAAGCATCGGTACTTCCCGTGCCATTCGTTCGGCAACCGTTCCCGTTTTTTCCCTCGGGCTCCTCCAGACCTGAAATGGCGGAGAATTATGAGCGGGTTATAGTTTTACGAGTCGCGGTGAACAGTTTCGCTAGGAAGCCACGGAGTGAGATGCCCGGCGGCTGGCCAGGGCCTTCGTATTCGGACCATTAGCCCAATACGGCAATTCGTCAAATCGGGAGAAATGTAGTATCAATAACGTCCCGCAGCTGCTGCCATCGAAGCATGCATTTTCCTGACGCGCAAATTGCGCGCCCGCGCGCCGCTACAAGCCGCCCCCTCTCGCTCTGTCCCTCCTCGGACCTACACGAGCGACAATTGTTTCCGATTTTCCTCATTCCTCCTACCCCCGTGCTCCTCCCGCTACCTTCCCCTCCTCCACTCGTCGTTTTTGTCCCGTCTCGATGTTTTTCCAGTTGTTTTGCCACCGCGTAATCTGCGAATCGATCCTTCGATTGATACCGGTCCACGGCGAGTCTTCGGCCGCTTTTTCGCCCCCGTTTCCCACCCACCGTGTAACGCACTTTTAATGGGGAACTTCGATCCGATCGATTTCCGAGTATGAATCCGCGAAACGTGATGGGGGATTGGGCTGGCCGTGTAAGGGATGATTCGAGGACGGCGTCAGGGTGTTTCAAGCATAATAGAAACGATTTCAGCAACGTCACGTTAGAGTAGGCGAGGTTCCAAAGATATTTCCAAAGTGTGGCCCTTTTTTTGGGGAAGCGGTGCCTAGGAAGCGTGACAAATTGTTTTCCGGGGACTCGGATTGGATGAGAACGCGATACGATACAGCATTTTTCATCGTTAGCGATGAGCTAAACACGTGTCTAGACCGAGCACCACGTGTCACCGTTCATTTCCTGCGGTTTCCATCCTCGAAAATCGTGCTCGATGGAAGTCTAGGACCAATGTGTGATGTTTGCGGATAAATCCTCGTGGTTCGCCAGAGCTGACCCTCTTTCGCGCCTTCTTTTTCTCTCTTTCACCTTCTCGCCCAACTCCCCCTTGCTCACACCCTCCCCTACACACACACTCTCTCTCTCTCTCTCTCTCTCTCTCTCTCTCTCTCTCCCCGCACTACCAGTATCCTCGCTAAATAATAAATACGAGAGGGTTCTTCGGGAATACCCCGAGGGTGCCATTAGCGGGGTACAGGCCTCGGACCACCCTCTCGCACCCTTCGAAACCGTCCTCCGACTTGCACCCAACCCCCCCTTAGCTTCTTCCACGACCCGAAACGCGAGTCTAATACACTTAGAGGAGAGACGCGAGGCTGCTCGCGTCTATCGGGGGGTGTGGAAGGGCGAGGGTGGTCTCCGATCGCTTTATGGAGAGGCTGCCTCTTTTCTTTTCGTTCTCCTCGGCTCGCTTGACGAACGAGCCACGAATAGACGAATGTCTTAAAGTTTACCGAAGGACCGTGGGGCGGATCATATTTTCCACGCCACCCGGGGATATTCGTTTTCATTTCCCACCCCCCACCCTCGGTCTCTCTCCGTTCGCTTGATTCTTCGCCCCTTCTTCTTGTTTCGAATCCGAATCGTTATCGGTTTTTGGTTGCCGCGGGTCGAAGACGGCCGCGATTAATCCCGGCGGCAAACGATCGAGCGGATTCATCGTGAAGGAACGGCCACGGGATCGAGCGGAAAACTTTTAATCAGCGGGGGCGGCACTTTCGTTTTTTTTCTCCCCTCCCCTCCGTTTCCCTCGGGACAAACCGACCGGGCTTCGTCCAGAATTCGATGCAAAGAAACATTGAAACGGGTACGTCCGCCCCCGGATATCTGTACCAGGCTTCCTGTAGATCTAATAGGGCGAGCTGGACGCCTGGAAAACGTTGACCACTCGCTCTAGCCGGTCAAACGGTTAATCGAGGCCATTGCGACCGACAGCGGTTCTCAGCTATTACCCTCTTCATTTCGATTTAGCAACTCTGCAACTGGCGATACTTTGCGAACTTCATCGTCCACGAGGCTCACCGATTCCACTCGTTTCTACCCTCGCTTGCCTCCGTCACGACAAACTTGAGCAAACAAAGACTCTCTGTACCACGATCCACCGTCTTCATCTTGCAAACCACTTTACTCTATCTCCCTTAAACTACCCCCAAAATTAAACGAAAAATCTAGGAAAAATATCTAGGAAAATGTAAATCAATTGAAACTCGAAATTACAGTATCTGCAATATGTTTTCCGTTTGTTTCAGATAAATCGTCGATCGCGGAGCCTTCGCTTTTGCTTCTGGATTTTAGAAAGGTGCATCCTGGTGGATGAGATCGGAGGACGCAACGCATCGCGGAGCGTGCAGCCGGGGAAACGCAAGACGGCATCGAGGGGTAAGTATCAATAATTGAGCACCATGGGGGTGGCTCCGGTTGGCCATTTAGCGGTCGAACGAAGGGGATGGTCCGCGGATACCCATGGTACGGGGATATCGGTGGATGTATCGCACGGCGAGGCCTGCTATCGACATGTCGACGATGCCAGGCCGGGGCTGTATATTCCACGATATAGGAAACTATCCTAGCCGCGATCATGATACGCGAAAATACCATCTGTCATTCGGGGGTGCGTGCCAGACCCTGTCCCAACGGTCCACCACCACCCACCCCTCTCTTCCTACCGCGATTTTCACTCGGTGCCTTTGCCTTCCCCTTCGTTCGCCGCTCCTCCTATTTTTTTCTTCTTTCTCTCTGCGTTCGCCTCCTTCTCGGCGCTTTCTTTCGCTGGACAATGAGAATAAGAACTACCCCTCTGTTGGGGAATGCACCGCAGCGTTACCACAAGGGTTCACGCGAAAACATTTATTTTAATGTAATTTTTATGGTAAACAGCTATTTTGAGTAGGTACGTTCGCGATTGCACGAGAAAGCGAATGTACTTTATTTCTGTTTTGTGTTACATAAATGTGGACTGCGTCATGAATTACAACCCTAGACTAAGTGTATGTTTAGAAAATTCATGGAGACTTCAGTAATGACTGATTTAAGTGCACTTGTAAAAATTGCACAATTGCATTTTTTTAGGGAATGCAATTATTTTAACGTAAATTGATTCGTTCGCTTTAAGAAAATGGATATAGTGGTTGCAGCTTTAAGTACTCTATTTTTAAACTCAGTAAACGTGGAAGCTATTTGCTTAAACAGTACGATCATAAGATTCACTTAGTTTCGATCCCGAAACAATTGAGGATTCGAAACGATTGGCATAAACGGCGGTAGGGTATCGAAACTAGTTGCCGCCGACAGTCTCGTGAATAATCGTGCTCGGTAGTCGAATTCATTCTCCAATTAAGAGCCACGATTTGCATTTGACTCGCTGCTCGATCGATAGGTGCCACTAAATTGAGGTCGTTCGTTGGACGGGAATCATCGCGTCGAAAAACGTGGGGGGCTAAGCGTGGCTAACGATTGCCTCCGACGTCGCGACGCGATGCGTCGAACAATGTGTACTTATCGCAGCACCGAATATCCTGAATATCCCCCCCGCGATCCAGCCTCCTTTTTTTTTCCCTCTGTTACGATTGTTCGCCTCCATTCTTCCACTCCTCTTTCGCATAAAAATCGTATCAGCCCCCCTTTAAAAGCTAGCGAATTCAGTATTAATACTTCACGCTGCTTCGCGTTATTAAAAATTCCGTCTGCCCCGATCCGTTCTGGATTAATAGCTGCGGGAAATTAATGTACTACTACCCCGAGCGATAGTTAATTCTCAATCGCAATGAAACGCAGCTTTCGCATGTACAAGCAGCGCAACTCGATAAATACTAGGTACAATATAATCAAATTCGAGTTCGAATACCTGTACAACCGAGCACACCGCGCAGTTCAAAAGATCCGACTTCTAACGTGCACAGGATTCGAAGGGGTTACTATTCGGGAGCACCTATTGGGAAGGGTGAAAGTCGACGGGGGTGAAATTTCTCTCGACGCGTGGTCGTCGTCTACGCGTCTGGTGTCGTGGTTCTGCTTCCGCGTTTTAACCCCCATTAGTGACCCCCCAACCCCCCGGCGACTGCGGGAGGAGGAGGAGGAGCTCCGTTACAACTTAATGTTATGTAAAAATAGCAGGGGTTTCCGGATGGTTGCAGACACAGACGGCCTCTTTCTCTCTCCCTCCCTTCCTCCCTCTGTGTATATTAATGCGGGGGGCGGTCGAAAGGAAAAGCGAAAGCGACGAGGAGAATCGCGAGGCGAGGCAGACAAGAGCCAGTCGAACCTCGAGCAGATGCTCACCGGCGGAATATCTAAATAAATCCGCGTGTCGGCCACCCTTAAAATCCTTGAGTCGAATAAGTAATAACGCTCGCCGCGCCGGGCTAGCTGCTTGGTCCCTTCTCCGTATTCCGTCTTGCCCTCGGCTGCATAAGCGACGCGCTTAGTCCGATTTCGGGACTTTAATTGGCCAGGGGGAATTCCGCCGCGTTGGACTTACTTTACGGGCAAACTTTCTGGATATTCCGTGTCCTGGGAGAGCGAGGGAGGAGAGGATGCGTAGCTTTTTCTGTTTCGGAACCACCGAGATGGTGGCGGTAAGAGATAGGACCAGCCATCGCCGGCGAGATGCTCTTCCTCCGTGGCGAGATTTAATCAGTATCGTCGTCCTGGATGTGGCCGCTCCTGTAGGTTATAGAATCATCGAGACGATCAGATGAACGCGCAGAAGAGCGTGGCGGATATCATCATTGAAACGTTTTCATTCGCGAGGTCGTTGCTTGACGCACCACGGGCAAAGTAGCGTTCTGTGTCTGGAGGCACTAATTCCCTCCCGTTCCTCGGGCAAGAAGTTCCATGATAAAACAGGATATACATCCTTACTGGGTTTAACAAAGTTGTAAAGTTTGAAGACCTCGTAACTGGAATGACTTTCGAAATTCTCTTCCCTCTTATGCTCCCCTTTTTCCACTCCTCCCTTCGACTTTCTTCTGCCTTCCCGCGCCCGATCTTTTTACCTCCCCGATCGGGAGTACGAATTTATGGTAACGACACTGAAGAATCACCCATTTAATGGAACTGTTCATTAACGATTGCTACTTTCGTCACTCCACCCGGTGGCTCGCGATTTGTGGTATGCAGCGTTTTCGCATGACTCTGCGGTCTTATATAGCAAGTGGAATTCGTAGGGGGGGAGGAAAATTGTCGGCCTGTCCCCGAGGGACCGATAATTTACCGTATAAATGTATCCCGGGCAAGGTGAGGTGAACCCTCCGCCGCTTGTCAATGTTGAATGAGCTCACGGTGTACCTCCTCGTGCCTGATCGACTGCAATTTTTAATCCTTCGGCCAGGCGGACGCTCCGAAGAACCAGCTGCAGGAACACTTAACCTTCTAAACATTAAAAGACGTCGAAGTGCAAGGAACAGAATTTAGGTAAGTACCTAAGCCGCGAGAATTGAGCGAAGCTTGAGAGTCTACTAATTTTCACTCCGAGCTTAGCCAGCGGCACCGATTTATGAATCGCATAGCTGCAGACCAGCAATTAGCTGGCGATAATCACAGGCTTTGGACAGGTTTTCGTACGTAGATTAGCAGTCGTAGGGCGTTGTGCGCGCGTGCAAACGTACGAGAGGCGAGTTGATCGCAACGACAGGACGATTTACGAGGTTTCACTGGCCCGCCTGTCGGCCAGATAGAGCGAATGTGTCAATTACGATAAAGCTCATCGGCGATCGATGTATCTGATGAAATTATTTAGACGGCCGCTGTCCAGCAACGACGCGGACCTGCCCGGCTGCCCGCGATATTACCCAGCCTCGCACTATTCTATCGCAAATACAATTACTCCGCCTATAAATGTCTGTCGTTGTACCCCAGTTATTGCTTTATTTATATACGCGTGGGACGATTAAGTGGAACTATGAGAGGTGTATTTAGCACGCTGAATGAAATTAATGAAACCACAACGATGATAATACTGTCAATAAAATTTATTATAAATGTTACTTGATACAGTCTCAAAATTGGTTGCTAGTCCGATGCTACAGGTATCACTATATTTGCAAGGATGATAAAAGTTACGCTACGTCGTGCTCTGATCAGGTTTTCTGTTTCTGTCGTCACTGCTTGAATTTTTTTCATTTCTTTTCAAGACAGCTGATACTTCGGGTAGAAGGATCCTCAATTTATTTCAAGACTCTTAGTCCAGGTGCTCCTTGGAAGTTTTCTACGAAACTCATCAAGGTGCTCCAAGAAACTTGATTCGATATCGTTAATCTATCCTTGTTGCGTGTTTAATTTTCACTTCAATCGCCCAACCTTGTCTCCCGTCCCCGATCCTCTTAAATGGCTGTTCCGGTACCTGCCCCTTTAACATTTCACTTAATCTTGCGATTTATCGCGGGTAGTTCATCCTCGGCGAACTTGTCGGCTTCTTCACCTCCGGCAACTTTCTCTTCCGCGTTAACTTCGCGCCTTCAGCTTCTTGTTTCCTAGCGAACCAGCCGTGTATCGCGGTCATTATCTGAATAAACGTTTATCTTCCCTTCGAGCATTCTCAGCTTGTCCTCGCTCGATAAATCGTAGCTGCAGTTTCGCTCACTTGCAGCGCGATCTACGGAACTGCATTTTTTCTGCCTCTGTTCCTGCGTTAAATAGTTTTCTTGTCCCACGCTTGAGCCAACCAAAGGAGCAGCATCCTCCGCGCGTTCATTCGTTCTTTCGCTGCTTTCGTTCGACTCTGACCCGACCTTTTTTCTGTCCAATTCGGTGAGCTTCTCGAACAACTCTTTATCCCACAACCCTTTCCTCATATCCTCGCCGAAAGCAACTTCCTCCAGTTGCTCCTCGTTCTCCTTCTTCCATGCCTGGCGTTTATTCAGCAGTATCACCTCATCCTCCAGTTGATTCTTCCCTGTTATTGGCTCCTCCTCCTCCTTCGTCAGTGAATCTGAAAATAGCCATGTTTTCAATACCCATTATTACGATATTAAAAAGAATGCCCGTGATTCGCATACTTTTGGCATCTCTGTTCAAGCTACTTCCCTTTTCCAAATTCGAAGCAGGCTCAGTAGCCCTTCCCTCGCCCCCTGCAATGCTTCCACTTTGACTCTCAGAGTGACTGAGATTTTTCATCGTTCCCGATACCTCTCTCTTCCTCATCGAATTACTCGACCTGGAAAGTCTATTGTCCTCCTTTTCACCATCGATTTCTTTTGCTTTCGTCAAGTAATTTTTATCTACCCCTTCGAGCACGTCTCTCCACTCGCGGGCCCTGTACTTGTATAAAAATATACCGATAATCACACATACTATTTCGTCGTTCCACTAATCTGGTACATACTTGTCTCCCAAATTATCCTTTTCATTGAGAAACCCGCCCCCGTTCGCCGCCATGTTAGCCATGTCCATGGAGCTGTAGATTAGCGGCTCCTCGTATCCAGAGTCAAGGGAGTCCCAGAAATCTTTGTCCAAGTATCCACGCTTGTGCCTCGCAGCCGTGGCTTTGTGCGCCGTGTCCTTATGCCGCGACTGATCAATAGCACTTGCACCTTTGTGACCGTTGCGATGCTCCCTTTTGCGCTTTCTGCGTTTTCTATGCTTCTTACGCTGTTTGCCCAGACTGCGGACTGTCCTGCGCCCTTTGTGCCGATAGTCAATGCCGTCTGAAGCGTATAGAAATGCCTCTGAAGCCGCGAAAGCCTACCCCCCAATTACGCGATTATTACGGACCCACTATCCGCGACTTACTATCTCGAAGATACTCTCTATCCTCGAGGAGGCCCGCGTTGCTCAGTTTCAACAAGTTCGGCACGCCCATGAAAGGAGAAAAATCGCCCGGCCCCTCCAAATAGCTGCCATTAGAAGCGTTTCTTATTCCCGTTTGATACTGAAGAATCCTTCCCTTCGAGTCACCGGCTGCTCGCATCGAGAGCGACGATTTCCCTTTCTTTTCGGCTTTCTCCCTCCCGTCGATGTACTCCAGCAGCAGATCCAATTGCTTCGCCTGGAACAGCCAGCGAGAAAGCATAGCAATCGCGAAACTCTCTGGCAGGGACCCTGGAAGTCATAGCTTGCCAAGTAATCGCGAACAGATTCCACTTTCGTCTTCTCCGTCTCGGACAGCGTGGCGTACTCCCGTATCAGGCTCTCGATTAATCGAAGCTTCTTACGCAGCTCCGCGACGTCGGTTTCCATTCCCTGGTCCCCGGAGCTCTGAAAGAGGAACTTGTCCCGCGGAAAGTGGTCTGGAGCGGCTTCTTCGTGCACTAATGGCAACGAGGGCACCTGACACGAAATACTTAATGTAGGACACTCGAGTATCGATGGTTGGCATGCATTAAGGTCGAGCACCTGTTCCATTGAACTTTCTTGGAGGTTCACGTCTAGCATCCAATCCAAAAACTCGACCAAGTCGGGGGAAAGGGAGACGCAGGTCTTCCTCTGAACTTCGTCGAAGATCAGTTGATTCAGTAGCAGCATGACCTTCTGCAGCAGCTCCTCTGTGTGCTTAATCTGTCTCCGATTAAATATTCAATAAATTAATCCCGCCACAGTGGTTCGTCACGAAGAATTACTCACTTCGTCGCCGTCGACGGACTGACGATATCGTTTATTGGCAGCCACAAATTCCTCGGTTTTGTGCTTTTGATAGAGTCCTGGACCCAGGGACACTTTCAAACCTTCGTTCTTCTGGACCTAGTAATTCCAATCAAGTGTAAGGAGTATTATAATCGAGAAGAAGCCACTTGAAAAGCACCTGCTCGAAGATTTGCTCCACGATCTTCCCTGCAAGCTCGCCATGCAGTGCTGCGTCCATTTGCGACTCGTCCTCCATGTCATCTCCAGCTAGGAGCAACGATATCCTTCTCCCATGGAAATCATCATGAGAGTTCATTGTCTAAAAGATTATCGTCCACCCTTTTCTTAAATTAAATTATGTATCATAGCAGCTTCTGTCATTCGCAGTAATCTACAGTTCATCACTTACATCATCGCGTTCCATTTTCTCTCGAGGCACTTTCCACCCGCTTGTGGATGTCCCGTGACGCTCTTTGTGAACTTTGTCTTGGTCCTCAGTAGCTTTGCTCTTTTTAACGCTAGTGTGATGATTTGCATTCTTTGACACACGTTTCTTGTGCTTTTTATGATCATGTTCCCGGTTCTTTGTTTTCGAGACTGAATGTTTCTTATGGTGTCTAAGTTTTCTGTGATTATTGCCGGGATATTTAGATTTATCCCTGTGGCTTTTCCTTTTCTTCTTATAAGCGTCCCTGTAGTGCTCCTTCTTCTTCTTACGCTTTCCTCCCTTCTTCGACCTAGTGTTTCTCACCACCTCTTTGTAATTACCCTCTGAATCGTCATCTTCCAGGGAATCGTGGCCCTTGATTTTCGTATGGGACTTAGAGAGCCTACGACGAACATCTTCCACGTCCCCGTACGAATTCAGAAACTGAAGTCGATCGTCCATTGCCTCAGCGTTCTTCGAGTACCGATTGTAGTCCATCCTCTCTGAATCTTGTTGATGTTCATTAATATCGTCGTAATAAGTCTCGTAAGGGGCGTCAACCTCCCTTCTAACTCTTACACTATCCCTTCCTGGCAAGTGATGAATGTTTGAAGCTGGCGGCATAAAAGCAATCTCCAAATTTGGAGACTTTGTGGATGTCAGAGACATTTCAGTAGAAGTCTTTTCCAGTATGGACACTGTGCTTTCCTCCACTTTCGTCACATTAGACGGAACGAACACGTTCTTTGCCGGATTAGAGCTTGTGTCATCGACAGCCTTCAAGCCTCTGCTCAGCCTCACCCTTATATCCTTATCGAAATCATCGATCCAGTCCAAGGGCTCCACAAAGGACTCGTGCAGGTCCATCGAGCTAATAACCATCTGTTTCCCGCGATCCATATTCTGGACGGGTTCCCGCGGCAGCTGCGATTCCAGATATTTACGGGTCTCGTAAGGAGAACGCGAATCTGTGTCAACGTATTGCCTACGGTCCGTTAATGACCAGCTCGCGGGGGCCTTCCCCTCGGCCCCTCCGTTTCTCGCCTCGCTCACCTGCGATTCAAGGTTTATAGAGCGAAAGAAAGTAAGTCGAGGCAATAATTTATTGGAAACGCTTAGGCGTCTCACCCCTTTTTACCTTTTGTGTTGGCCATTCAGCGGCCGTTCCGATAGAACTCGCTCCTCGTAATTTCTCCCCGGTGCTGTTACTTTGCTCCAACCCGCCCTTAAACATATCGTCCGTGCTTTTAAGAGCGAAATAATTACTTTGGGAAACGTTGCCCGCACCGGGGCTCTCGCGCTGCGGGGATGATACGGCCGTGCTGGGCTTTTCAGCAATTTCTGCATCCCCCGGCTGATCGTACGCCAGCAGGAGAGGCAGTAAATTCGGACTGGAATCTGAACGACAGAGAGTTTACGATCGATAATGATTCGAGAAGCTGCAGAGGTATTCGCGACGTTTACCAGAAGATTCGGATGGACCTTGAGCCTCCGGAGATTCGACCTGATCGTGGAACAATTCATCAACCGTATTCGATGAATCTACTTTGTCGTCACCTCCGTACATTCTTTGATCACCCTTGATCCTAGGCTTGCTCTTCGATTCGCTGTCGCTCCAATCGTACAGGTTCTTCAATTCTTCGTACAGGGGGTCAGCATCCTTGGATATCCTCTCGTTTCTAGGAGACAGACATCTAAGTACGTAGTAATTTTATGTACCAAGATACGAAGGAAGAAAACAGTGCGTACTTTGGATCCATTAACTGGATGCTCTCGAAGAGATCGCCGATTACTCCAGCATTCAAACTCTCTTCTGGAACGCATTTTTCTGGGCCCTCCGTCATTCTCCCTTTCACACCACCATCTGAGAGCTTCCTTTCGCCCCCCTCAAGCCGTTGATTTAACCTGTTACAGCATCCTGATCAGTCGAATGAGTTGAAGTTACGTTCCCAAGTGGAGTCCAACGTCGCCGTGATTTAGGTCAGTGTGATCCTTCGGACTTTACCACCCCCTTCGAGAATTTACCGCTGACCTCCCTTGATTAATGCCGTTCGCGTTGTCTTCACCTTGATCTAACCTTCCCGGCTGCTGGTCGCCCAGTGATCCTTCTCCTTCAGCGAGCGCGGCCTTGGATGACAACCTTGAAGAGCTCGGCGAGCCAGCTCTCTCGGTCACGTTCTTAGCTGACTGTACATCTTCCACGGAGATGAAATGCTCCACGATTCCTTTGTTCTTCATCTTTTCCTGCTTCCTCCTCTGCTTCGACATGTCCTCCTCGTCCTCGCCCGTCTTCGGACCAACTGGCACACAAACCGGTATGTCCTCCATGCTTTCTGCTGCGGTTGAAAGGGAACATGAGCTTTTCATTCATTCCTGCCAACTCTGAAACACTGAACGCGACCCGAGGAGTTCGCGATACCCCAACACTGTTCTGTTCCACCGCGCAAGATCTCGGTGATTCTACGTTTCAATTGTGTAGGACTTAAAAGCAGGAAAGTCGATTACCTTGTCCCAAGTTGGAGTCAACTGCGTTCTGGTCGTAATTGCCTTTTCCTGGTTCCTGATCGCTAACGGCGGATGCTGTGTCGCGATCTGGGGCCATATCGCTGTCGTATTCGTAGTATTCGATGATCGTCGGTGAATTGCGTCTCTTCCTATGATTCTTGTTCTGCTTCTTGTCGATCTTCTCTTTTATCAGCACGTTCAGCTTCGCCTTCACTGGATTCCCTTTGCTGGGCTCAGCTGATGGTGATCGTTCTTTCCTTCTCGCTACGTTGATACATTCACGTATTACTTTCTTTTATTATTAGTATAAAATCTACCTCCAACTTACCAGCTGCTTCAGCTTGCCGATCCTCCTCCTCCTCCTCCTCCTCTTTGTCACTGTAACTCGCATCAGCATCCTCCACGTCATCGTTCGAGTACTCCATATACTGCAGCATCCTCCTCTGAACGTATCTATCAGTCATTTTCCCATCATCCATTCCATCGGTCATTATGAATATTTCCTTAATTCTGTTCCTGTCCCCTCCCAAGTTATCTTTAACTTTATCATCGGGAACGGAGGAGCTGGCGTCGCTCGAAGCCCCTCCGTCATTAGAAACCTCGATAGATCCCCCTTTCTTTCGACCGTCGCGAAACCGTTCCTCCTCGTTCCCGAATTTCTCCTTCTCGCCTTCCTCTTTGTACTTCTCCGCCCCGCTCTGATCGATGCTCATACCCATCTGGTTACGAGGTACGCCTTCGTACCAGCTCCGTTCACCCTCATTGTCACCGCTCTCTACCGATCCTTTGTCGAACTCCGCGGAGTTCTTGAGCCGTTCTTCATCGGCGTTCCTTTGTTTCAAGTCGTTCCTAAGTCCTGCCGCCTCTTTATACAGCACTTCGTTAGGTTTATTCTTGCCAGGATCGAGAAGTTTGGCACCATCTCCTCCCAGCGCGCCCTCCGGTTTAGCTTCCACAGCGGTGTCGACCTGGGCCTTCTCGATCTTCACGTTCAAGATCGTGGCCACCGATTTCCCAGGCTGCTCCTCCTCCTCCATGAGCAGCTTCTTCTTCACGTCGAACCTGTTCACCACGAACGGCTGTTGCCCGTTCTCCAGCGATTTATCCTTGGCCCCCGCGTTGCTGAACTTCAGCAGATTCTTCTTCTCAGATTGCAGAAGAATATTAATATTTCCCGTGCCCTTCGCGAACCTTTTCTCGTTCGACATCTGAGACAATTTTCCAGGATCCTTCTCCAGAACCTCGTTACTGCGTTCGTCGTTTTCATACAAATGTGACTGAGGCTCAAACACTTTACCCACTTGTTCCGCCTTATCCGAGCCAACATTTTCTTGATTCTCTTCCATTTTCTGTAGTCTGGCTTCTTCAGCCTGCTCACCGTCGTCTGTGTTTAGACCGCTAGAAGTTTTCGTGGGAATGGAATCAAAGGTTGGCAAAGAATTCTCCTCTTCTTTTGTCAACTTATTTTCCATATTGTTTGAATCTTTCTGCGATAAATCCGATTGTTCATAATTCTCACTACCCTCGACATTTCCATTTTCCTCCCTTTGAACACTTGGAGCATCCTTCGAGAAACCCTGAACGTCATTCGGCAGAGTTCCTTGAAAATCATTCGACGAGGAGACCTTTTTAGCAGAATCGTCCGCATCGCTGCAGCTTGATTCACTGGACACTTTTTTCAAATTTTTGTTATCGCTCTTCGAGTTTCCTTTGTCTGGGACCTCGTTTAAATAACGTTTCTCATTGGACGTTGTCCCTTTGCTGCGTCTTTTACGATCGTGGAGCTCTTTCAGGGCTCTCTCGTCAGGGTACGGCTCCCCAAACCCCGCTCTGTGGAAGAGTTTCGGGTTACCATCGTCGTTATTAACTTCCTCGGTCCTTTTCGTTCTCCACACTTTCAGGCGAGCATTCCTCTCGGCGAGCTCTCGGGTAGCCTGCTCACGTTTTTTCAGATCCACGTTTCCAGGCTCTGAGGCCTCCCACCAGCTGGGATCTCCTTAAAACATACAAAATTTGCAAAATCAAGGACGAACTTATTAAATTGAAACAATTTTGCAAACGAATAAGTACCTTCTCCATTCTTCTTGTTTCTCCCGTGCTTGTTCTTACCGCGAGTTCTTCGATCCTTCGATTCCTCTTTCTCCTTAGCAGAGTCCCCGTTTGTGGAATCCTCGTGCTCCTTCTTGCCAGCCTCGTCGAGGCTTTTCTTCAATTCCAACACCGTTTCTTTCAGAGATTCCAGCGTCGGTGCTTCATCCTTTTTAGCTTCGTCTTTTTCACCTTTCCCTTTGTCCCGAACATCGTGCAACTTTGTATTTGAATCTGACAAAATCAAAAGGATTCGTGCGTGCATCTCAATCCATTTGGTCTACCATATTAACGTCATACTTAATTGATCACTTGGAGCGGTTTCGTAATCACGGACCCATCGATCCTCCTGCTTCTCCTGTTCCGTTTCAGGCTCCTTCGAGTTCAGCCAGTCACTGAGAGAACAAATATCCTCCGTCTTGGTCCAGTCTTTCGGTATTTGATCCTCCATCGTCCCTTTATCGTACACGGGTCCACCTGCTTTGTTCTTTAAAGAAGAGGGTACCTCCTTTCCACTTCTGAGACAAGTGCAAGTGTTTGATTCGATGCTTGATTAATTGTATTAAGAAAACCATGCTGATTAAAATCCGGTTACCCATCTGAGTAGTCAAAGTCGACGACCCTTTTAACGGGTATCTCGTTGTCCAAGTACATCCTCTGAGGAGGACTTTTGTCATCGCACTTCTTCTTCATCCCCGTCCACATGTTCTGATCGAAGCCCCTCTTCTCGCGCGATTTTGCTCCACGATGCACGTTAACCGGCAAGGAGGTCCCCTCCTTGCGCGACGACTCCGAGTACTTGCTCGCGGGAGCAGACGGCGATCTTGTTGAAAAATATCCCGTCAGAATTACCAAAGAAGCCAAGCACCGAATTCCCGCATGTTTTATTCATGCCGGGGAAGCCTAGTAGTCGCTACGAATTGATCAGACTCACTTCTCCCAATCCTTCTCGCGATTCACGCCCCGAACAGCCTGATCTATCCATCTCAAGTCGCCCTGGGCTCTCAGAACATCCTCCAGGAATCTACCCAACGCGGAATTGTCTCCGTTCACTTCTCCCTGCCGCTCCTTACCTTTCACCTGGAGAAACAATTTCCTTATTAATCCCCAAACACTCCGCGGCAAATTGACTCCCTTTAACCAGCGAGGCACTTTCGAGTGCCATCGTCTTCCCCAGCAGCATTTCAACGTTTCAAGAGTCGAGGCACACTGCCCGCTGTAATTGAAATTGTAACGTGCTGAAATGTAAGAAATCTTGAGCCAGCAGTCGGCGAACGGTAGCCGGAGGGGGAAAATCGCAGGGCCCCGTAGTTTCTCCCAGGCTCGGGCATGTCCTGTCGCTGACAATCCTCCTCCCGTGATAATAATACCGGGCGCGGTTTCCGCTACGCATCGCCCGCGCTCTCGTCCTTTTTCCAGCGCGTACGACGCGGCCAAGACAATGGGATTCCAGCGCGGAGAACGCGCGCGCGGGGGCCGCCGCGGATACGGGCACGGTGTTATTAAAAATTCACTCCCTCCAGCGGCTGAAGTGGCCTCTGGCAATCTGCATCTCATTCCCGGCGGGCCCTTGTGCCAGCCAGCCATCAGGTGGCTGGCAGCGCGCGGGAAAAAGGGGTGGAAAGCTCCACGGCCGTGGAAACGCCGGGGCTGCTGCCCTTACCAGCCCCGAGTTGGCCCCTTTCGTGGCCACCGTCGACGACGGCCGTGTCGTCGAACAAAAAAACGCCTTACACCCAATTACACGCGGCATTTAACTAAATAAACACTCGCCATCTTCCTCTTCCACCCCCTCGGCGGTGGGCCGCGTCTGCGGTCGCTCCTCGACCCCATCGCGGGCTTTTCCTTCGCTCCTCTAGCACCTCTCGCGCTCGTCTCCCTTTCTCCCCGCCTGTTCCCCTGGACCTTAATGAAGTCCCGTTTCAACGTACCCTACTTTCCACCTCTTTCACGGGGACACTGTTTGCCACTGGTCGCAGAGATTCCACGGACGCCTCCACCTCTATCGCAACTTTCCTCGCTAATTCCACACCCCCAAATGAGCCTCGATACCCACCCGCGCGATCACTTGTTGAATGTTATGTAAATCCTCCGGTTTCATTTGCATCACGCGAGGAATCCGTGCCCACCGTTCGCTTGCCGCCGGTCAGGCGAATCGCCGGTGTACACTTGAGCGCGGCAAAAACACCCGCGATCCTAGCAATCACTTTCAGTGGTCGTGGCAGACGGCTTTGTTAGGGCGCATATTTCCGTGGAACTGGGTGCACCCACCCGCCCCTCCATCTCGTGAAAGACCCGCTAACGATATCTCGATCGTTTGCCGAGGTGGCGAGTTCCTTTCGCCGCTTCTCCATCAATCGCGTTCACCCTGGGTGGGGGCGGCGGGGCGGTAGGAGCCAAAAGTACGGCGAGCATAATCAATCAAGAGACGTTTTCGGCCGTAATACGCGGGCCGGAGGGGCGTAGACAGTTCGCATAGTTCCGAAACGGAAACGGTAATATCGCTGGCCCGGGGCGACCACCCCTTTGTCATTTTGTCATCCGGCGTAAGGACGAATCGCTGAGGGTGGGGATGTGGGGGCGCGGAGGACGAGCAGTGGCAAGCGCGAAGACAAAGTGAGAGGAACAATATGTTCCCAGCGAAAAGGAATTAAATGCTTGAGATATTAAAACGCGTCCGAAAGGAAATGTCTGTCGGGCGGGGTTTTACCACGTTGGTCACGTCTTCCCGCCACACAGCAGACGCTTCTCTGGCTGTCCGTCCCGTTGGACACGGATCTTTCTGTCCCTGTTTAAGAGTCCATCTGCGGCTGTTCTACGCCGCCGCTCCGGTACCGGTGGAATCTCATTTGGCGGATGCTCGTTTTTCCTCTTTAATCAAACTCCACAGACGCAACTTTCTTAAAACTTTGCGGGGAATGTATGTAAATGAAAGCATGCTATGGTCAGGAGAGAATCAGCTGGCTGCTGGGGACTATTTCACTTGTAATGCGAACCTGCAGGTGTACGGTCTGCTTGTACAAGAGCGTAAGTGATTCACGGACTTATCTTAGCATTTATCGAAGTACGAATTAATTCACCCACCGTCGGATCATGGACGTTTCCTTTGCGCGGGGAAAGCTTCGATTCCTTAGAGTTTGCCGAGATCTGCGCGCTGCCGTCAGACTTCCTCGCGTATTCATTCCCAGTTTCATCCTTGTCGACGCTCGTCGAGGCGAGAATGGGGAAAATGACGACGAAGACGACGCAAACCAGCACGTCCACCACGGGCCCGGTCCTCTTCATCGTTCTACCTGCGCCAGCCAGCGTTCGCGATTCAATTAATCGGGCGCGGAGTTAAGTTCCCTGCTTAATAAATTCGCGGGAGCGCGTAACGGCCTATTAAGTCCCGATAGCGGGAAGTCATTAATTCCACGGTGCCGTATAACTTCCCTGTCACAATTTGCATTCGTTCTGTTCGTTCCTCACGGGCGCGGGGAAATTAAAAACGTCTGATCGTAAAGCCTCGAAAAAAAGAGGTGAAATATCGCTGGGCCAGCGTTCCCTGAATCGTAATCAACCTCTCTCGTGGAAAGCGCTCGCGAGCGTTCGACTTCTCGGTCACTACCGCTCGAAAGGCCGAAGGAAAGGGTTCCCTTCGTTCTACAAGGGAGGGCCGTTCGCCTATCTAGCCTCGAACCGCTCCGCTTATCCTTGGAATCCACGAATTAATATCCAACAGGCTCTTAGTCAAATTTTACGGGGGTAATTTAGGCGAGTGACTGTGCGAGAGGTCGGTGTGCCATTCGAGTGTCTGGCTGGTTACTAAATTAAGGCTCCTCGCAGAGGTGGACGAGGTACGCGAAACGCGGGACAAGACAAAGGAAAATAGGGCAAGTAATTTGAAACGAACCAGGCTATTTCACGGCGAAGGGGCCGGCGCAAGAGTTATACGGGCCAGAGGCTTTTCAATGGGAATAATTCCGGCGATGATTCCTGCCCGTTTCGCGTCGCTGGATTTCACCGCGAACGAGCCCTGGCCATCGCGAATCTGTCGCTTTCAATACCGATTTCGCGTTCCACGGGAATCTCTCCCTAATATCTCGTCCCGATTTTCAAGCGTGCCGACTTTAACGATCGCGCATCGGACCGATCAAGCCCAGATCCGGTCTTTAAGAAATTTTCCCGCAGAGGCAACCCGCGAACGATCGATCGCAGACGGTTGAATGAGACACGATTCGTAGTCTCTCGGGGCTAATTACACCAAAGGGATTCAGTGGCTTCGTCTCCCCAAACCCCCGGCGCTTTTCACCGCGAGAACAAGCCGCGGTGGATTTCTTGCCGCGGGAAAAACGAGAAGGAGGATGAAAAAAACCGCGAAGAATGAAGAGTTAAGCGATCGTTTCTTCCTGGACCGATCGTTCGAACGAGTACGCAAGAGGGTGGAACCGTAAAAGATTTTTGTTCAGTTCGAGAAAAAGCACTCGGGTCCCCTCTACCTTCCCCGTTTCCCATCTTCTCCGTCCCCTGGCCGCCGCATCCACGCGTTCCTTTCACCCTTTTGCTCAGACAAAAGTTTCGCATGCCGCGAGCGAGCGAGCAGGCATAGCGGGAAGGAGAAGTGCTCCCGGATATTTTTGTCGTTTCAACGGAAAAAATCGCGAATAAAAGGGCGAAGGCACGAAAAAAAAAGCTGCAAAGGTAGCTGCAGGAAGGGGGAGGGGTTGGCGAGCCGTTCGCCGGATAGAGAGAAAAGGACCCCGCCGACATAATGTGCCGCGTAAGAGCCATTAGGTTATTAAAAACACAGTGCCTGCTAAACGCGAGTAACGAACCGGCTGTAGGACACCGGGGGATGCGACAAAGGCGAAAAATTAGCCCTGATAACTTGGCGTTCCGATGCGAAAAGGAGGAGAACAAGGGGGCTGGAAGTTCTGTTTCGGGCAGGGAAAAGAGACCACCGGAATCAGAGAACGGAACAAGGAGCAATCTCCACTTCCTTGGCCGTGCGTTCGCCGCGAGAATCGTTTCGACCGTGAAATGCTTTCGCTTTTCTCCCGCTGGGGCTAGACAGCCCACCGTTTTTCTACCACCGGGGATTGCATTTATGTAATAGGGGACCCGGGTTAGGGGAATGCTCGGCGTTGCAGGTGTTGATGCAACGGTAGCTTGAGCTGTGTACAAAATATGTCTCCGACACACTGGTGGAAATGAGATTCGACGATTATTCAGAGGAAACCTTCGAATAGATTCTGCCGTGTAGATTCATTTAACCACACTTTGGTATTATTTCCCAATTCCGAGTACCTCTTATATACTACTATTTCGAATAAGACGGGAAAGATTCCATCTGGGACTATCTTACTTAACGTAAGAATCTCTTCGCCTACGAATCCTGTACTTATCACCGAAGACGAGGCCATAGAGGGTACTGAACGTCTTGCACGATAATGCGGGATACGTTACCTGGTATCGTTTTTATCACTGGGATCCTCGAACGAGCAACCTCGTTTGCATATACGCAGAAACGCGTACGTCATCGGTGATAATGTTGCCGGGATCGATTCACGTCACGACGTGCCAGCCGGGCTACACACGTTGACGTTTCGCATAACAAATTCCGATTGCCACTTTCCGACTGTTTCCCTTCGAGCGATCGATAGCTCTCGTTTCTATCGTAGCTGCCTCGCGATCCTTGGCCGCGTGGTTACGTGCATTTACAACGTCCGATAAATCTTGGGCAACGATACGCTACGATTGCAGCCAACGACCGACGAGAAATACGCGGGGGCGACGTGGCACGGTCCAACGAATAATCGACTGGCCGAGACCCCGTTTATTTCGGCATATGGACGTAAACGAAAGTTCTTACGAGTTCGAGAGGGCGGGCTGCGAACGAAGTTAGCCGTGAATTTCGTTACGAGGCACGCAGCCCTCGGGGGCAAGTATTCAAAAGCCGACGCGTCTACTGTAATCACGTAAAATAGCGTATAAGTCTCTATATTAGTTTCCCCCGTGCGCCATGGATGAACGAGTACGTAAGGAGTACAGCAGGTGCCCCCTTCTGCGAGGACTCGTTAATACTCTCGGCGTAAGCCAAATCTGGGCTAATCGTTTGAAAATGTTCCGCCAGTTTCCTCATCGATAAGCTTCGCACCACCACGTGAACCATTTTCAAAAGTTAGATCCACACGTGGGGTGCTTAAAACTCCTTCCCTAATCGTATCACGTTTTGGGGATGGAAGTTAGTTGCACCACACATCTCCTTCGAATTTCTCGATTATTTATTGTTCCTCAAAGAGCTTGCAACTGTATATAGCTTGTAATTTGTATTGAGGTAGTACAGATGATACGTATTAACCCTCCGTGGTCACACCTTCTTATAATCACAAATTGATCACGTGCGGTTCACTGCACCCCAGCGTCGTTCTTAAGTTTCGGTCATTTTCGTATTTTTGAATCTTTTAACTTTTGAGTGATAATTGTACATTGGTAATACTTCTTACAAGGAGAGTATTTTAGGTGTCCGCCTCCGATCATTTTGATTTTTGGATATGTTATAGAGGACCGAAAAATAAGAAATACGTGTTTTTTTATTTTTCCCCGTTTTCATATTTGGGGGGTGAAAACTGCGTTCAAAGTTAGGGTTGAAAAATCATTTTTGTGGAATATCTCGAGAACTATTAGAGATAGGGGAAAATCTGGTGAGTCAGTCATATTTCGCATTCAAAGACACAAAATTCGTCCATTGACACTATTCCCCTATCTCTAATAGTTCTCGAGATATTCCACAAAAATGATTTTTCAACCCTAACTTTGAACGCAGTTTTCACCCCCCAAATATGAAAACGGGGAAAAATAAAAAAACACGTATTTCTTATTTTTCGGTCCTCTATAACATATCCAAAAATCAAAATGATCGGAGGCAGACACCTAAAATACTCTCCTCTAGAATTTATATTTCAATATTATATTTGAAAAATAGTTGTGAATAAAAGCATTTTTTTTTTGTTAAAATTCATCAAATCGTTAAATTTTATTATTAAGGTCGACAAATTTGCAGAAATATTGGCAACGACGTATCCAGGGTTAAGATTCGTGCGCATCGGTCTAATAAACGGTTCGCGTTTCACAAAAGGTCCGGTGGAAGCGGTTTCCCTTGGTCGCTGAACAACGAACGTTTTCAGGAGAAAAATCACGATGACGCCGGAGTGGAGTGATCATCCGATTCCTCTTTGGTCCCCGGCTCGTCTTTTCCGCTCTGACTGATTGCGTACGCACGCATGGCGGCTCGTTTTCGCTTAGGTCAACGCAAACGCAAAGGGAACAAACAAACGGGGAATACAAATCTAGAGTGAAATGAACAATGCCTGGGAGAGTTACTGCCTCCTAATTGAAACCAACCCCCGACACACCCTCCGCTTCCTCTTTCCACCCCGCCCCATCCCTCTCTTTCGCCATCCCGGGCTCTCGCACTGTTTCCTTCCCGCGCCACCACGCCGGGAAACCCTCTTTTTCCCTCTTCCCTCGGTGCTCCCTCCGTCCCTCTCACAATTTCACTCTTCCTCTGCCGCCCCCTCTTGCCCTGCACCGCCTAATCGTCCCGTACAGATGCGTGTGCCGCGCTTTCTCTCTATCCGCGCATAAAGCGTATAGTTTACGACAAAAGTTCGGGCCCGGGTATAACAAAACGGCTGTTGGCCCGTTGCGAAACGCGAGCCCCGCTGTTTACATGCGTGGAATGAACAAGTATCGATCTAGAGCGGGTGTATAGGCGCGCAACGAAGGCGTACCTCGCGGAGGGAACAAAGAAATCAAAGTACACCCGCCGTTCCCCGGCATTTCCGCCCATAAATACGCGCACTTTGCGCGAAAACGGATCGCCGTTCCCTGGGTACCATCGCGCGACTCGATTCTTAAGCTTCGTTCGTTAGCGGTCCGCCGGTCGACTCTCCTCCGTCTATATCCCGCTGTCTCGTCTCGGATTCAAGAATTATATCGCGCTCGCAATCGATACATCCGTTTCCTCGCTCCAGATCCCATTTACCCGATACGCCCGCCAATAAACTGCAGCCCTTCGACTCGCTCCTCCGTGACTCCATATCGCGGTGCCATTTATACGCGGGAACTCGGTCACGACCCGCGCTGCAATTACGCCACGCGGTCCTTCCGGTTCGATTAACGAAGAAAATAGCCGAGGAAGGGGGGGCAGGTTGGTCCTCGGGATCGGTGCCAAAATAAACCCTCGAACGGTGCCGCGCGATCGGCCGGGTCCTGTTACACGGTTCTCGCTCCGCGGCTGGCACGATGGCGAACGGGGAAGGGGGTTGAAAAAAGGGAAAGGGGAATGAGGGGGGATCCGGACGAAAGAACGACGCTTTTTATAGACAAAGTTTCGCCCTGCATTCGTACACGGTGTGCCTGTAATTTTATAAATAATTCCGCGGCCTGGAAGGCTTGGCTGGCTCGCCCGCGAAATGGCGGAGGAGTTGGGCGCAAGAAGAAGGAGTGAAAGAGGGGGTCGGGAGGGGTGAGTTTTATCCAGGCGTAGTTTACAGTGGATATTATAGCGAGCTGCTCGCGGGGGCGAGCAGTAAACAATTCGAGGCATTTTAATGCAGCCCCCGGGTGAGCTGTAAGGAGGACTCGAAACTAACGTGCCTCGCGTACCCCTCCCTCGTCCTCGGGGCTCTTCTTTGGAAACGAACGAAAGCGCGAATGAAAGAAGAGGCGGGGGAGGGAGGCCTTATCCCTTAAGGCCTTCGTACGACCATCGAAAAGGCATACTATAAGGCGACTTCGATCTCGAACAGCCTGGGTAAGCCTACTCCCGTTTCTTTATCCCTAGGTCTCTTCGTCTACGGCTCGTTCCATTCTCTGACGTGCCTCTTCTCCGCGTTTGGCCCTCTTGCCACGAATCGACGAATCGAAATCCTCGACAGATTTCCGGCTGCCATCTGGTCACGCCGCAACACACTGCAGAATCTTCTTTACTTAAATATATTTTGTGGAACGTAATGGAGCGACGAAGTTTCAGCGGATGGAAATCTAGCCAGCATCCATTCAGCCATGAACCAAAGGACGGTGATATTGAAATTCTCTTTACCCCTTGGCGAGATCCCACTAAAATCCGCGACCGAATTCTATCAATTATCGCCGCTTCGAACCGCGTAATGGTCTAAAGAGCCGATCGATTATTAATGAAGTGGGCAAAGTCGTGTATCACCGCGAGGGTTGGTCCACCCATAGGGTGTTTAATGGGTCGTTAGCCTTGCGAAACGAACGAAATCCCCGCCCCCTCTCGTTCTCCGCTGTGTCGAAACTCTGATTGCCTTATCAATCATCGCGACAAATCCGCGGTGGGAAGTTGGAAAGTTGTTGCAACCTCTTTCCAAATCGTTTCAATGGCCCTCCACCCTGCGCTTCCTCTGCCCCGGCTCTTTCGCCGCCCTTTGGCTAACAAAAAATTTCATAATTCAGCACAACGACGACCGCTCGGCGCTAATATATTTCCGCCCAGCGACAATTTCGTCTTGGCCCGGCTCCAATTCGGTCGGATCCTTGAAGGTAGACCTTTAAACTCGCCGTTTTTAAGGCGCGTTCACAAAGATCGTAGGTTTAAGCGTAACGGCGGCATCCAAACGAAATACGATAAGCACTTAGCCCGGCCGTATCTATCAAATATAACCCTTATGCTGGCGGTTAGAGGGTGTGGTGCACCCCTGGGAGAGCCAGGAAAGGACAACCTTCTGGAATTTATACTACGGGCCCTCCGCCTCACCCTCCCGCCGCTTTATCACTTATTCATATAGCGTTGCGCGAGGAAAAGTTGCCCTAAGTGCCTATAAACGTTTAGCCGCCGTGTGTGTTTCTACGTTTTCGAAAACGCACTCCTCGTGATTCGATATCACTCGAGCACCCCAGAACAACCGCTCGTACTCAGGCGGTGCATCTTTAGAAAGTTTGCTGATCACCTCTCCCCGCGATGATACACTTCGAAAGACGCGAAGGCAGCTATTGAAACATGAACGAGGGTAGATTTTCGAAAATGTCACGGGGTGGACAGATACAAGGGTAAGAGATTTACGTTTCATGGACGCGGAGATCTCGCCCGGTTCCTCGGGGATGCGCCTCGAACCCTTTCTTCTGCTCAGCTTCCAATTTCATGTTCGCGTTGCTCAGAAATTTATCGCGGACCGAACTCACAAGCATCGCGGATAAGAGAATCGGGTAAACCTCCTTAGGCGGTCATCCGTCGGAGGGAGAACCAATTGGCGCGCGCTCGGTTCCTTCTCGTTTTCGTTGCGTCTCGCTTGGTGCACACGCGATAATGGATAATTAATGCGTCACGATGAAATCGATCGGCGTGGGAGCACTCGGTAATCTCGTTCCAATTATCGGCCTCGGAATTGCGGGCGAGACGGCGCGGAGAGGGGAACAGCGGGTCCGAAGAGGAGAAGAAGCTTGTACGCGTGTGTACGCGCGTGTAAACACGTTTCCACGTTCCTCGGCTCCTGGTCATTTTCCCCACGAGAGCGGGAACTGCAAATTATTTTCCAGTCGTTCGTCGGCTCGGCCGCTATCCGTGGATATAACGGGTGATCCCGAAATTCCCGCGGGAGAAGCAGCGTCCTATGCGCCTTCTGGCGTGGCGTATACAGCCTCACGAAATATCCCACCTTATGGTGATCCCATGACACATCCACCCTACGACTACGTCCCCATAACTCGCCTGCCGTCGCACTCTGACCTTTCGCGTCTCTGTGCGCAGACCTTATGCAGGAACCCACCCCAACTGGCACACCGATGGTTCCTCGATCTTCCACCGAGTTCGTCGATACGAGGGAAGAAATTCTGTTCTCTCCCCGTTTCGCCAAGAAGCCTGCTGGGTGTCTGGTATTTTGTGTACCTAATTGTGCTTTATACGGTTATATTATATGAAAACTCGGAAGCTAAGCGTACCCATCTAGTACCAAGAAATAATCTCGTCCATCAGTCGCCTGACGACTTATTGTTCCACATGAGAAATGCTCGAGGCTGGGAGTTGCACGGATCATCGATGCCTTCGCTTAATCGGGGCTAACCACGCTTGTAACCAGGGACGATAGCATCACTCGAGGGTTGTAATGCGATCACGCTATCTCGACGTTGTGACGACGGAACGCGAATTGCATGTAATCAGCAGCGCTAGCATCGATCCTGATATAGACGTTTCCTGGATTGTCAGGTCTGTTGGTGACACGGCGCGCTGTTAATTCAGCGGCGCGAGATACAGGGTATAGGTTTTGTTTCTAGAACATGGAACGATTTACTAATTATTCATTCCTGGTCGAATCGTTAGGATCGCCATGAATGGATCGCGAATTCGCCAGCAATGAGGAGCAATATGAGAGGCAGGAGTTTTAGAAGCTTCGCGGCGAGGAAAAATTTAAAAGACGCGGACCGATCGCCACCGAGGCATCGAAACATCCGTTTAATATTGGAAGAGCGAGCGAGGGGTGGGCGGGACGCTATAGCAGGCAGATTTTAATCCTTGTCGTACCCGTGAAGGGAAGGGAACGACGCTGAAGTGACTTGAAGTCTCTTCAGGCGAGATGCTTAATTCCACCCCGTTCTTCTGCAACCACCCTCCGGTGGGCTTCCCCTCTCTCTCTCCTCCTTCTGCCCCTCCCCTTGCCCCCTCGAGGAATAATCCTCTGTTCTTTAATTCTCCTCCTCCCGTCGGGTGCGCTGAAAATTGTATCTAAACGTTGTAGAAACGAACATCTTGCGCGTTCACCGCTTCTTTCCGCGCGGACATTCTTCGTTGCGTTCGCGATACCGTTGAAAGGAAATCGACGCCTAAAAAACATCTGGATTCTAGATCGATGATTTGTAATACTCTTCCTTCCACGTGCGTGAAACAGTGAACAGCTTTTGGTTAATAACCGATACCTACCAAGTGATTACTATCGCGCGGTACCAATTTTCCTCCGGTAAAAAGGAAACGAAAAGATTTCTCCAGAGAACGAAAAAAAAAAAATTCCGGAGGACCGTGAGCTACACCCTCTTTCATCCCCACCAAGCCATCCCTTTGCCTTCTTTTTTTTCATTATTTTTTAGTATCCTCCCTGACAAATGTATCTGTGTCCTCGAGCGCGCTACGCCTTTCATCTCTGGTCTCTGCAGTCGCAGCACTTATACACTCTCTGTACATCCTCTCTCCTCTCCAGCCTGTTTCTCGTACTCGTTCCCCTGTCCCCCCAGCCGTCTTTTTTCGGTCCCTTTGGTCGCCGTCCTGTTCTCCGCGCTTCATACCACTCCAGCGTGTTCGCGTTCCTCGTCTTCCGGCCTCACCCCTCGCGATTTCTCGTCCGTCCCTGTGTCCCTTTCGCTCCTCCGCGCCGCGCTCTCCGGAGCGCAACTTCGCCGGCGCGAGTTGAAATACGTGGTGATTTTAATACTTTTAACTTCCTTATAATCCGCTTTACCTCCGCGCGAGCGTTAATGCCGCCCGCCCGCGGAGACCGCGGAAGATACTCCGCCATCAGAATCTCCTTTCTCGATCTACCTTCTTCCTCCCTTCGCAACGACAGCGCCCCCAAAAGCGCATTGTCGCCGCCGGTGCAGCCGACGTGCATCCAGCACCGCTCGCCAATTGTTTCACGAGCGTAATTTCACCATTCATTTCTGCCTATCCGCGACGGCGAAGGGGCAGAACGGAGCAGGGGTGGTCCGCCGGCAATTTGGGTCGAGAAACGAGATCCGCGCGCGAGCAGTTGCCTGGAAATGCATTTGTTGGGTCTTTAAGATAATTTCAGCGGCGGTAGGCTTGGCAGGACCATTTTTCCGCTGACACTCGCGCCGCCAGGCTTTGTTCCCGTTATCAGGCATCGCGGAGACCTCCCCGTCGCCTTCGTCCTCGGCTTCCTGCGATCGAACGATCGCGCGGGACGCGTGAATAGGGAAACGGGGGTTAGTTTCCACTTGGAGAACAGTCGTGGAAATTATGAAACGACGTGGGAACGGGGCAGATTGACAGGATTAATAGACAGCGAGAGGAGACTGTGATCTCGCGCGCTCGTTCGCGAGCACAGGTACGACCGCAACGGATCCACCGATTGGCTCGAGCGGTCTTTAAAGGGGTTTTAGTCGACGCATCGTATACGGAGAGATAGAGAGAGAGAGAGAGAGAGAGAGAGCGAGAGAGTGGGCGGACTGTTAAGTAAAGATTGCAAGCCGAAGGGGTTGCTGTCTTAATCCGCGGGGTGTCTGTTCGTGGTATTACCGGCGTTAAGGGATGAACCCCATGAACACAACAGCTCCACCACCCGCCATCCCTGCTCGTCGAACGATTACGAATCGCGCGCGATATAGTCTGCTGCTTTCGACTTCCTTCTCTTCTTAAGGCTTCTCTGGCCTCTCGTTCATCCCATTGTTCGGCGAGCTGTTCCCACGATATCCATTAGTAATTTAAACCAATAGTCTGCCATCGGGAGATCCTGCCTGTCGTAGCCAAGCGTCGCTGTATAACTAGGCTTTCAAGCTGGCGGTCGCGTTATTGTTGGCGGATCGAGGTGCTCCGCGAGGAGAGAAGTCGAACAGACAGTTGGGTGTCGTTGGGTGAAATACGGTTGCGGCACTCGCCGCTCGCGGCTGCGGCCGCGTTTCTATTCGCGGCCCTCGCGCGATAGTTCGATACGCGGTCGCGAATTTGAATGGTCGGCTTTCTGCGTGCAGAGGCAGCTCGCGTGGCATACATTCCGCCCCGCGAGTCCCGACGGCTGACACGTCTTCTGACGGGACGAGGACGTTCGCTGTGCGCCGGAAACGCAACGTCCGGCGATAATGTCCGTCAACAGGGACGATGCGAACGTCCCCAGCAAACAATGCGCCATTGTTGCCAACTTATTCCATTACAGATAACTCCCTCGTTCATTGTTTCTTCTCCCTCTCTCTCTCGCCCTCTCTCCCTCGCTCCCGCACTCTGCGCCTCTTCTTTCCTCGGCCGATCCTCTCCTTCGGCATCTCTGTCCCCCGAAACCTTTCCGCCGCTCCTCTTCTCTCTTTCTCTCCTCCTCGCGCCCCCGCGTCGTCTCATAATCGTCCACCCCGCAACGCCCCCCTCTGGTTTTCGCGGGAGGAGGTGAAGCTATCCCTGATTAAGGGATGCACCTGGGATCGCGAGGACAAAAGGAATTGTGCCAATAAGTTGGCCACGGCGACAATTGCCGCGATCAATCGCCGGTTTGCCGGGCGAAAAAAGCTTCCTCCTTCGTGCACTCGGCTACGATCGTGGATTAATATTCCATGGTACGGACCAGGCGGAGGGTATTAGATGGATAATAATGCAGCGGGGTTGGACCTGGGGTTAACAGGAACGGAGAGAAAGGGACAAAAGTCATCTCGACTCCACTTACTTCATATATCGAATGGTGCCTATGGGAAAGATGTCTAAGACGCAGCATCCACTCTCCCATTTCTAATTCCAACCCCATGGTACTACCCTTACACAGAGAGGTGCACGTAACGTTCAATTCCCAGCTTTTTCATACGACACTTCCCATTTTTATCTCTCCCTTGATATCTCGCGTTTTAATCGCGAAACAAAATGATTCAGAGGGACATCCCCAAGAAGCCGCGCGACGCGCTCGACGATGGCTGCGAGGCGAGGCGAAGGGACCAATGTATCCGCGGTTCGAACTCTTTGATGCCGTTCCTCCCAATAAAAAATTTTGTAAGAGGGGAACGACGGCAGAGAGGGGGCGCAAGTCCCGACCGTGTGCAAGAAAGGGGATGAAGTATCCATCGGGGGCCGGGGAACAATCCCTTCACTCGTGGATTGCTTGTTCCGCTATTTAAAAGTGTCCTCCTCCGTGTACCGGGTAAGTTAAGTCCCCTGGACTCGCGTTAAACGCGGCGAGGCTCGATCGACAATAGCACAGCCGTGTTCGGGAAAGTGGCGCTGTTTAATATTAATAAGCCGGGGCGGCTCTGCCCTTGGCAGGCACGTAGATGCATATCAGGCCAGGCATTACGGAAAGACGAGCCCCACGCCGCCGCGAGACATTTTTTCGCTTTGGAATTTAGAAAAGCCGTACCGTATCTTGGGCGCGTCAGCGTTCGCTTTTCCTCAGCCACGCGCCCTTGTCGATCGACAACTATTCGTGTAAAACATATTCGCAGGGCTCGATTCAAGGGAGCTTCCCCTACGTCGAAGCTATATTTTATTAATCTTGCTGTCTCGTGAAAAGTATTCGCCTCGAATCACAGTTTTACAGCGTGAAAGCGACGCGTCTCGTCTCACGTTAGACCGCCGTGCGGCGAGTACACACCCCGAGCACAATGCCGCGGAAATAACTTCGTTATTTTCCCAACGCCCGTATGATCGATATCGCATCCAAACACCGCTATTGATTTAATCGCGGCCGTATCCACCGCGCTGTAATTAAAATTAAAACCAGCAGGGCGGCTTTGATTTCGCCGGGCACACCTTCCGCCCCCTCGAAAAACACGTGACGAAGGAAACGATGGGGTGGAGTGCCCAGACCTCGCAAAACGAATACACGTAGACACCCTCTTAATTCGGGCCGACTGTTTGAAACAGAGTCAGAGGAGCCAGCGATTCTCCGCGCATTGTCCGCGCATTTTGAAGTCTTCATTCGTAAACCATCATCGAGCCCCCATCAACCGGCGCGATCGTCTAGTCAGAGCCACGTTAAAGCCCGCGCACGAGCCTTTTCCCCCTTTTTCTGTCGCCCTTGGTTTCGCGATTACACACGTAGCGGCGATTTAATGCAAAACGGTGGTTCGCGAACCCTGAAAAGAGGGACAGAAGCGTCGTCGTTGCGATGTACGCGTGTGCACGTCGCCGGGCTGAAGCTGAAGGATACTCGGGGATATATACACGCCTGTATCACATGCGGGCTCCATTTCAAATTACTTCTTTTTTACTCTCGCCGCATCTCTTTCCCACCGCCTCCCCGCGTGTCGCCATTTGCGAGCCACGCACAAAGCCCATTTTTCTGCCCCTGAACCCGCTCCAACCGACGCGCGGCTAACGATCACCGGCTGAAAGAGAACGAAACCGCGTGTGATCTGTCCTCCTTCCGGGATAAGAGTCGTCGGGTAAGTGACACGATCCTAAGTGAGCGATCCTACTCCTCTCTCTCTCTCTCACTCTCTCTGTTCGTGTCATTGTTCTCCCGTTTTGGATAATGCACTGTTGTTTCTGGTACCACGGGGGACTATTTTCGGGACATTCTGTTTGGCTGCATCGCCGGAGAAGTGGGCGTATGGAGTAGGAGAAGGAAATCTGATGAGGTACTTGAGGCACAGACAAATATCCTTTTTGCCACCTTCAAACGCTCTGAGCCTTAATGCGTTACTGTCTAAAAAAGGGGTCTGGAATGTAAAATGCATCGTTGGACCTTTGATTCGCGTGACCCTAGCGCACCAAGGCTTTTACCCAGCGTTACTTCTTCCACCTTCCATCATAGTCCTGCGCCAGATTCATAGACGCAGTTTCCTGGATCTCGCGCACACTCTGGTTGATCAATTAGCCAGAGAGCTAAAGAAGGTTGACAAATAATTTGCCCACGGCGCGCGGGGGATCACGGCTCTCGGCCGTAGAGAGACGCCGCCTGGCTTAAAAGCCAATATATCAGAATAATAACTTGTCCATTAAAACGCTTAAGTAGTAATAAGTAGGCGAGCCTAACTGACAGGCACTTGGAACTTCCCCGCGGATTAAAGTGTCCAACTTCTCGAATTTATTAGAGAAAATAAGTAATAAACCTGCTCGTGCGAGTAACTCTCCTTGCTCGCGATCAACCAGCCTGGGATTCTTTATATTTTTCAACATATTTCTCCTTCAATTTATTGCATTTTTTAGACTCGTTCCCAAGAGTCTTCGGAGTCCTCCAGATTCGTTCTAGAAGCGCCTCGCTTTCTCCTCCAGCGTTCTCCTCATTGAAAGATTCAATTTCCGATAGACGAGATTATGACTCTTAATCCCGCAAGGATGCGTGTACGTGCTTTATTGATCTTCCCGTTATCCCGTGGATCTTAATAACGATTCGGGCACGTCGCCGCGAATCCACCCCTCTGTGGACAATTAATTGCTGCACTCAATACGCATCCCCCGCCGGGAACGTTTAAAAAGGGATGCACCGAGCATGCCGCCTGTCTCCGGAAGCATGCTCCCCCATTTTCCCCGGGAAACTGTATTAAAAATGAAGCAGCGGGAAATAGGAAAATTATTTAGGGCTGGTAAGACTCTTCAGGAATTCTCGAGGCTCGCAAAACTCGGCCTTCCACGCTCGGGGGGCACCGTGGTTCTCCTCGAAAGAGATATTACAGGGTGGTGGATCGGATCAGCTCGTCCGCCATTGCTGGCCGGGAAAGAAATTTCGCCCCAGCTCGGACAGAGCGCTGGGGAACAAATCGAAAATGGATTTCTCCGAGCTTCTTGCGGCTCCGAGCAGCGAACGAAAGCATTTACCAGTTTATTCGCGGCCGGCTGTTACCCGGCAGCCATCTTCCGGCCGTCTCGTGGCATGAAAGTTGCAGACGTCTTTCGAGCTACGCCCATACGTGGCCCAGGCACGCATGCCTCTACATGTGTGTGCCCACCGACCGTGCAAGCCTCTGCTTCCATACAGGTAACAACCTGTCTGGTTCCAGCCCACTGCTTCAACTTCCTCTATCACCTTTCTCCCTCTCTGTCCTCCCTCCCCCTGTCTCGAGGAGGATACGGAGGGGGAGGTAGGGCCAAAAGGTATTTCTTGGACGAAATACGTATCTACGTGCCTCCATATCCTCGACCTGTACGTGGAATACTCGAGGCGCCTGTCGTTGGACAGAGGAAGGTCTCGAAGACTCTTGACCTTTACCGTAGAAGATGGCAGCCGAATTTCGTCTTCCCGCGGAGCTGGAGACCTTGTTCGCGTCCATTTTTAGCGAATGTTTCAATAGCGGGAGTACAGGAGCAGGGGATAAACTAGGTCGAAGGTGTGACTCGATAAAACTCCCCCAAAGCAATTCTGGCTGCTTAAGTTTTCGAAAATGGTGTCGTGATTTCAACCCCAGAGGGTTCCAATAACCTCCCACGACGGGTATCCTAATGGTTCATCATTGGTACTACCCTCCTTGCTCCGAAAGATCAGACTCCATCGTTCGCGTAGAACAATAGAGCGATACGTTTAAGGATTAAAGTACCTATGTCCTTTTTTAGGAATCATCCACGCGAACGTCGCGTTTCCTGGGTAGAACGAGGCGATGGTACCATAGGACAAAGGGCCGGAGAAGATGGGGGTTGGTCGGAGGAACGGGCGAACGGGGGCAGCGGAGGGAGGGAGGTAAAAAGGGTGCACGATACGGGTGCGTCACGAATTCGGCGTCGGCCCGTAGGAATCTCGCGTTTCACCTGCGTTTTCCACCTGTCCTCCTGGGGCGTCGCTCTTGCAAGCTCCACCTACGACCCTCCTAGCAACGGGCGTGCGTCCAACGACGTCACGGGCTTCCCCAGATTCCCATTGGTCCCGTCGTATCGACGCGGTACAACCGACGTTGCTTGTATTTTATTATTTTACTTACCTATCCGTACGGCCTCGATGCATGCGCCTTTCCTGCCGCCTTCGCGTCGCCTAGCTTGCACCCCCCGCGATACGCCGCATGCACGTTGCGGTACCCCTTTCGAACAGGGGGTGGTCTCCCCGACGAAAATGCATCTTCGACCATCTTTCTTTCCCTCTGCCCCTCCAGCAATCCGATTCCTCCATCGACGCATTATCTTCTTCGTTCTTCTTTGAGGCCTTCAGCCTTTGGATCTGCATCTCGAGTAGCGGCGGTGGGTTGGTACCCTTCTTCATTCGTATTTGTTAAGTCCCTGGTTTTTTATATGTTATTTCATTGGAAATTTCGATACTTCTTCGAAGCACTTGTTTTTAAGCGAAGAGGTACTGGTAACGCTACCCCCAAATGTCTTGGGCAACGTCAAGGGTACTGAACACATTCACGACCGGCAGAGTTTTTACGTTTCTAATACTGAGTACCGGCAAAAATAATGAAATTCTAAAGCTGGTTGCCGCAAACTTGTATAGAATTTAAAATGACGTGAATTCACGTCAGCGGCAACTAGGAGTAGAATTTGAAATGACGTGAATTCACGTCAGTAGTCGCGAATGTGTTAAAAGTGTAAGAGTATAAAAGAGCCAGGCAACGCGAGACGAAATCCAAAGGTCTTAACGAGGCTCGTCAGATTATTAACGATTAGCAGGCGATTCGAGATTCCATCCACGTCGCTGCAAACAGTTACCGTTCACCTTTCACCCCTGTCGCGTTTCTTTCGTTTAATGTCCAAGAGCGAAGGTCTATTCGCCCGCTTTAGGGGTCACGCGGGAGCAGGCCGCGGAAGCTCGGGGGCCGCGGGAATGGCGTATCGCTGAAGAATTCATTGGGAAACGACTCGACGTTTTACTGCACGCGGAACCTCGAAAGGGTGACTTCGCTCTAATAAATTTCTCCTCGCGTTAAGTCGTATATAAACGTTGTCTAGCTTCGTCGTCGGATAGAAGTTTACTATATTCCGTTCCGAAGGGTGCCGCGGGATCATCTTCTATGGAACCTCGGAAGAAGAATGACTTTCCTGGTCACGTAGAGAATCGTTCCTCCCCCTCGGCGAGTCTAGACGCGGGGCAACCACCTTGTCACTCCGTCCTTGTCTCCTTCTTCCCCAGGCTGGCAGACCTTACGAACCGATTGGTTACCACCTTCTGGCTGCGAAACGACAGGGTAACGCGCCGCCTAAAGACATCTAAGCCGCAGGGGTTAACCCAGCACCTGGTGCACACTCCCACGAGACACTGCTTGCTATTCGTCCTGCGCACCTCCACCCCGTCTCCTCGTCTCACCTTGCCTTCCTTTTACATCGTACTGCTCTTACACCCCCTCGATTGTCTTTTCCGTCGCGAGGACGCTCTACGCTCCAAACTTCCTACACTCTTAGGGCCTCTCCAGACGAGACGTTCTTGTGGTTCGCGGCTGATACCTCGGAATATACCTCCGAGACCAATCTGTAGCCTCCCATGGCTCCGCAGTCTTCCCGAATTCATTGCGACTCGATGACTTCCTTCTTCCTCTCCGAAATCTGAATTTACCCCGGCGCACACACACCCGCAGGTGGATCTATGCACAGAAAGCAGACGTCTCGTGTCACCAGCGCGTCCCGTCGTCGTCTCAGAATCCAATAAGGCGGCTGATGCAACCTGGCCCAGTCGTAAAACAAGGCAAACAAATTTCGAGACCGATATCCCCCTGAATACGATACATCTTCTGTCGACATAAAGCGACAGCAATAGGGCTCCGCGGAGTAAATTAGTGGAGGAAAGAGGAAACGAAAGGAAATTGATCCTCGGGAGAGGGTTTCGAGTTGAGGATCTTCGAATCGCGGGCTTGTGCCGTTTTACCTTGGAAATTAATGATCTCGTCAAAGTTCAGCCGGATGGGTAGGAAGATCGATCTTAAATTCAGCCCCTAATTAATTATCGGTCAGCCGGGGAGCGGATAGCGTCGAGATTTCCAAAATTGTTCTAGTTTGGTCCCCCGTGGCCCTTCGGTGGCCCATTTACTTCGATATGCTTGTCGTTGCCCGGCCAGTCTGGCAAGTTGTATTACGTTTAATATTACAGACACAATCAAGCCGACCTGGCGTCGTCTCAAGACCAATGTGTATTAATGACGCGTACCTGTTGATGGTTCCAGTGATTTCGATAGAGATTATAAGGTGTCCCTGCCACCGTCAGATATTAATGAAGCGCACGAAAACGGCCCACTTTGTAATGAATCGCGCGAGGGGGCCGTTCCGCCCGATGAATGTTTGATGGGATCTGGTGTACGAAGAACGGTTCGATGGCCGCGTAAATCTTGGAAGGAAATTCCAGCTAGTCGGAAGAGAAATGTGTATCGGGGCCAGGTAGGTGGGTAGGTCTCCTACACCGCAGCCACATCTCGGCAAGATGGACGATAATCGTCATTTGGATAGTGGGGGGCACTCAGCCTCCCTCGAAATGCATGCAAAGAGACCCCCGATGCACTCTCCATAAAATCCCGTGTTATACGAGATCACTTAGGGCAAGCCCTGCCTAACGAGCGTCACCGTTACCTTGTCCTTCCGTTTAATCGCCCCCACCAGCCGAGAAAACTTGCCAAACTCTTCTTCTTTCGTGTCGTATCTTTCTGGACTTGGCTCTTAGGCCTCCTCGAGGATCCTCGATGGGCACATTAATTGGGGGGATCTCGGGGGTATTTGCGCGGACGTCGAACATGTTTTAAAACGTGGCTCGTCGCGCCGTTAAGGCTAACTGCTTCTGCCGTAACGTCCATCATACCGAACAGGTGCTTCGCCGCAGATTCGAGGGATTTAACAGCGCGCCTCCAGCGGGCGGTAGCTGGAAATTTCACTTGGTCTCGTTCACCCGCAAAAGAATACTTCTAAACTGCGTCTAAGACGGCAAGTATGCTTAGAAGTTACAGTGGGGCCAAGTATCTCGAAGGCTGGCAGACTTGCGCTGGCGAAACCACAAGCACGCGTCGTAACGTCAGTGTATGACCAGGTCTCGATGGGGCTGTAGAATGGCCACTTTATTAGTGACCGAGTAGATGGCGGTTAATTTAACGGCTTGGACGTTTAATGATCGATTCGCCAATTTCACGCACTGCCCGCCCTTCGTCCAAGGCTGAACAGTAATTCGCGCGCGGTCAAATTAAACAAACGGTCTGTGCTTAATCCGAGGATTAACGCGATCTACTCTCTGTACACTAAATAGGCTACACTTTGGAACCTGCTCACTCCAGTGTTCCTCGGTTTCGCTATAGGATAAATCCAGGAGACGCGGTCGACCTAATACAAAATGGCTATTAAAACTAATATAGAAATTACTTATTTTATCAGGACAAACCTATATGTTCAGAATTTTATGCTGATTCAGAAAAACTGGTCCATATTTGCTTTAAGGCAATATTTACTGTAAATCGGGTTGAAAACTGAAATCATGACATCTGACCACCTCTCCCGAGGTGCCGGGAGAAATGGTTTTCGTCGTTAACAGAGACCACTCACATAATTATTCATGGAAAAATAACAAAGAAGAACGCACCATTATTTATGAGTGAATACAACTACAGACTCATTGATATTTAATTTGTTTACGCTAAATACGTAAAGAACACATCAAAGATAAATAAACAATAATAATAATAAAATAATTATAAAAAATAAAAATATAAATAAAAATAATAAAAAAATCATAACTCGACCATCTCTCCTTTCTGCAGCGAGAGATGGTCTTCTCGTTAGTTTTGGGAGGAAGAGTTAATATCGCTAAATACTTTGGCTGCATTGTCCCTCAATATCTCTACTATCTTATTATTCCCAAACATTAAACGAAAATAAACTTAGAACTATATTTTAAATACGATTTTGTACACCGTTGTTTGACAAAAGAGGTTAAATGTAACCTCAATTTACCTTTTATAGCCTGTAAATCTAGAAAAATACAGAAGGAACCGAAGTGACGCTATTCATTCAATTGTTTGGCTTCTAGAGAAGTAATTGGGCTGCACTTTAACGCATTTTTACGTAGAGAGTTTGAAATATAGCGACTCAACCAACTCTCCGGCCCGACCACGTCTCCCGGATTTACCCTGTTTCAATGCCTCGGGACATCATTCGAATATCTGAGTTGTTTGTAACCGAGGAGTACAAAAAGATAGAGAAGGGCGTGTCGAATGTAGGTCGTCTTTAGACCGGGGGAATTAATTCAGCAGCGCGGCCACGGGACGGGAAAGGCATCTCGTGTCCCAGGGGAACTATTCGCGAGTCCTTCGGGGTATCAATTGGCGTGCTCGTCCAGGTCGACAGCTGCGATAGTGAGACGCATTGTCCAGCGCTCGGCGCGGTCAGTTCCTTAATATTGAATAAGGCCGACCCAGCCACCGCTCCAATGGCGGCGAAATATTGACGGCTTCGTTGTGCAATTCTTTGGGCACGCGAGCAGTCGACCGAATAAAATGGAAAGAATTGGAAAATAGACCATTTCATACTCGGCATTTTCGCGGTAGAAAGAAGTATGATGGTAGTGCCTTCCGTTCGAATGAAAGAACTTCATCTTTTCTCCCTAGGTTACCCTTTTATCGAGTGGAACGCGGGAGAAGTTTCAAGAGAAGTTGTCGATCTATCATTTCTTAAGTAGCGGGTAATTAGTTCGGCGTTTCTAATTTAATGCCTGAGCTTCACCCCTTGCTTTCGCGGGGATAAGGGACCACCCTCGAGACCGATAAATATGTCACTAAGTGCGTCTAATTACAGTCTTTCCTGGGGAAGTCGGCAACCTAATCGTGATCCCGGTTGACGATTCATTAGAACGATCGTTCTTCGTTCACGGAGGTAATCGCTCCGAAAAGAATTCCATCTGGCCACGGTCACACTCAGATTTCCCTCGGCAAATGAAATTTTCCGAATCGTGGGACACGCTGAACTCGTCGATGCGAAAACTCCTCGCCATAAATCATAATCAATCGCTTTTCCTCGACCGTTTGAGTCTGACACATCGTTCTCCCTTCCACTGTTTCCTTCTCGGTTTCCGAGTCCGCTAAACGCTTACATTCTTGAATTCTTTCTGTATTAAAAAAGCTGAGACGAACATTTCTAGATAAACGTTCTGGGAGGTGCGATTTGAAAGGGACATCAGGATCCATTGCGATCCAACTGCTGGCCAGTTACAGAATTGGGAAGAATGGCGAAGATTAACGCACGAGCTCCCACATAAGTTCCCATAAAGCCAAGAAGAACCGTCCACTATTTTCAAGTACAGCATCCGAGACGTCGAATGTATCATCCCTTATAAAGCCTTCGAACAATGAAGTGAAATCGCTTGGATATCTCGCAGTAAATTAAATGAAGATCCCCAGGACAGTGCAATCCACTGCAATATCGACCAGAGATCTCACGAAATCCTAATTAACATATGATTAAATAACATCGTCAAACCCTCCGTCCTACTGTTCCTCTCGTAGCCGAAAGCAACGTCGAAAGGAAAATTGTCAGCCAATAGGGGTGTGTCTGTTCACGAGAACGCACCCCCTGCTCCTCGAGCAGAGGTTTCCGAAGACGAACGGTGCTCGGCTTTCTCGCAGACACTCTTAAATTTGTGTCCCATTGTCGTGCAGGACGAAAAGGAAGACGGAAGTCGCTCACTTGGCAGAAGTAGCGATACCAGCGTGTATTATGGCGGTTTGGCGGCGGCCAGCCAGCGGGGTTGGGGGAAGAGAGAAGAGGAGAGACGAGAAAGAGGAGAAAGACGAGAGCGATTCCTGTATACACGGGCGAGGGACGCTCGACTTTGGCGAAACCAGAATCGGCCATTGTTCGTTACGAGTGGCTATCTCGCTGGACATTTCCGTACCCGAGTTGGTACATACTCCGGCCACTGTGGCCTACCAGATATTTCGATGTCGCGCTCGAAACTCCCATCGAACATCATTGTCGTGTTCGACTTCTCGATGTCGGTCGCTGGGTCCGCGAGCACGCCGCGAGTAAAGCAATTTGCTCGTTTTTAGTCGCGTGGCATCGCGCCGAGAACAATCCCCTTCCCAATTTTTCTCTCCCCCTACCTTTTTTTTATTTCGCCAATTTCCAAAGTGAACATCGTCGTAGGCGGTGAATGTATACCCCGTCTACGTTTCGATCGAGTAATATTGCTGGTCGAACGATTCGTCGAATTATCCGGAAGGGTACAGCGGGGAAAAAAGAACGCTGGATTTTACGTGGTTATTGGGAGCATATAATTTTAGACGGTAGGCGTTCGATCAACGCTCACCACGTCCGCGCGGTTGTTAGGGTGAAAAATTTGTTGGCTCGGCGCGCCTAACTGCAACACATTTCCGGCCGGGCATACGTTGGTCACCGTGGCTTACCAGCTATTGCTAAATCGTGCTCGAAATTCCCGCTGTACGTCATTATGGAATTCAGCCTGCCAACAATGACCTATTTGCCGGTGGAAAGAAATCTATCGGTTAATAAAACCTCGTCGCTTCAACGGTGTCCAACGTGGCGTACCTTCAAACACTTGTCGCGCGCTTTTAATGCAATCGAAAAAAGAAGAACGTAGCAGACGAAGAGCACAGGGAAGAAGAATTTATCGAACTACTATCGAAGAGATTTATAACACAGCAGTATCCATTCCTACTATGGCGAAGACAATGGATACACGTGTGGCATGAATCCGACTGGAAAGATGCAATTGGCCGGATCGTTAGTCGAATCCTTGGTAATTAAGGAGGTCGATGCCTGCCCAGGATGGACGTGGAACGAGCACGGACAGGGCGTGGTTGCAGTAAACGTCATCGGCAGGACACTAGACGTCACGGGCCACACGAGTATCACATACGCGTCACATTTGCATGATCCTGTATACGCACACCAGGGCGAGCTAGGAACAACCGATGCACATTGCAACGCAATGTGTTACCCTCCCCGTCGAGTGGCCGCACTAGGACTCTTGCGCCGAATTTTGGACGCCACTCGAATGCAGCATCGCGATAGTAGGGTCCCCGCCGTTGGACACGCTTGGATTTTCGTTGGATCCACGAAACAACCGCGATAAGGCAGACCATTATTCATCTTGCGACCCGTGATCTAGCTGGGCCCTCGATTCGCAAGCTCCAAGATACAGGCTAACGCGTATCTCTCTACGCAGATATTTCGCCAGAATTATTATTGGCTTTTAGAGAGATCCCAGCAGAATAGTGGGCTGATATTTCGAGCTATTCGATGTTATAAACGGGCCGCGGAAAATAACGATTTCGGGGGATCAATGTTTGGCCTCGTTTCCGGCACCGAGGTATTTTTACTGGAAATCAGGTTGCAAGGAGCAAAGATGAAAAATTCTAATTTCCCGTGGCAGGATCGATACTCGACGGATTCTTCTGTACGGTCTCCGACGTGCGGCCATTAATAGCCATCACGGCGATGCCCGGCTGATCGGTATTAATTCAATGTGCTCCTGAATGCTTCATGAGAAGAGTGTCCTGATGAATTTCTACATCAGAGGCGATCGCTCGGATGGCGCACGCCCGCCCGATGGATTATCGCTGGCGGATCTAATGGAAATATTTCATTTCTACCGAACGGCGCGGTCTCGGTTTCCATCTGGCAGCGCGATTCCCATTGCAAGTGCAACGATACGCTATCGACAGCTCGGCACTGACAGAATTCCAAATCCTCTATCATTCTTCTTCCACTTTTCATGCTCATTTACGGGCGCTCACATTTCAGCTCGAAAGGAACAGTTTAATCCCTGTACGTTTCCAGGGAGGTACCCTGTTGTAGACCGCCCCGAAACTCCAACTTCCAGAATGTGCAGCAATAATGAGGGGCCGGGGGAGGGAAAACCTGAGCATCACGGCTCTCGCAGCCAATAATACTTAGCTCGACGGGATAAATCTTGGTTGATTCGTGCCTACGAGGCCTGATTCCCCCGCGTGCTGCGTCCGTGGCACAAAGGCAGGCGTTATTCCGGTCGGGCAAGATCGTCCGTGAAGCTACCGCTCCATTCTAGCCATTCCATGCCACAGGAATGTCAATACTACCCTCCCGTGCAATCGTCAGGCCCACCCTCCCCTCCGCCCCTCGCATCTGGTCGCATTGACGTATCCGTTCTCTCGTCGAAGTCATCCGGAACCGCTCAACCTGACCCCTTTCTTCCCGACGCCACCCGGCCAGAACCCATCCGGGAACGCCAGGATGTTTCCTCGATAACCCCAAGTACCTACTCTCTCTGTTGCGGTGCAAGGACAGTTTCTGCCCGCTGTAGGGGGAGTCGATGACACGAAATTGCGAGTACTCACCATTGTTTTCGTAAGAGGAAAGGACAAGGCGAGCGGAGAGAGTGGTACCTCCCCCCACAGTACCAACCGCCCCCCTCGCTGCGTACCCGCGGCAATCGGTCTTTATCTCTCTCTCTCTCTCCCCGTTGGTATCGGTTACGCGTTGGCGGATACCGCTGGAGGGGGTGAGAAACGCGGAAAAAAAGAAACAGACGAGGAAAGGAGATAGTTGAAGGGGGCGGTGGACAAGGGGCGGGCAAGGGTGAAGGAGAGGAGAGTCGCGCGGTAGGCCGACTTTTTAATATCCAGGGATGATCTGTAGCTGCGGGATGCTGCGTCAGCCGCTGTCATTGTTATACGCCCGGACCTCTTCAGCACAATGACAATTTCTCTGGTTTTATTCTCCGCTAGGCACTGCCTTTTTCCCGCCCGTTTCCGTCTCGCGTATTACCGCGCCACTCCCCTACCCCTGCCTCGCTGCTCCTCACCGTTTTCCGCAATCCCCCTGCCGCCCGCTTTCTCCCCCTCGCTCGCCAGCCGAACCCCCCCTTAGCAGAGCCCTTCTCGTTTTCTAGGGGGTCTCAGCCGGCTTCGTTCCGTTTGTCTACGCCGCGCCTCCGCTCGTCGACCAACCGCGTGTCCATCCGTCGACGGTGATCGCTCCCAGTTGCCCACGTTTCTGACGTTTCACCATGACCCTTTTTGTTCAAGACAATCGCCTCGAAAGCGGCTCTCGTCTCTCCTACACGCTCCCGGGTAGCCGATCTCTGCGTCGTCGAACAGGTGCAACGACTCGCGAACACTTTAACCATCCACGCGACACTGGAACACGAGGCTGGTCCTCGTGCGATTAGATTCGATCGTTCGGAGATCGTTCTAGGAGGGAGGAAGACGGACACCACGTTCTCCAAGGAGAGGACGAGTCGGGTTCCCGAAGGTCTCGCCGAAACGAATATAGATACCGCTCAGGAGAACGTGGAACTGTTAAGGGGAGCTGGTCCATGGTAGGACGAAAGATGGAGGGACGAAAGGAAGGCGGCAGCGCGAAAAAAGGCGCGATCGCCTTTCGTGGTGCGCGGCTGGAAGTCATAACGGAGATAGACGCGCATCGGAGCAATCCCTCATGCAGTCTGTACGCCGGTAGCCACGTCTGTGTGCCCGCGGCTGGCTGTGCTCGTTCGTATGGCACCCGCCCGCTTCAGCCCCACGGGAACGGGTAATAGATTTATTGGACACCCGGTACATGGGATATAGATATGGATGTTATAGGCGCTCGAGTTAGAGATACAACCCCCGCCGACCGAAACTGAGCCACTGCCACCACCACCCCTGGCAAATACGAATGGCACATCTAACTTTATGAAATGTACACCCTGCCCTCTCTTTTGTCCCTCCCCCGTCTTCGCTCACCTTGGCCTCTTTTGGGACGCTGCCGGATGGAAATGCGACGTCTGCACCGAGTCTCAGCCCTTTTTTTTTCAATGGCATCGCTGCGAGTTCTGCTTTTACACTCTCGTCGTATAAATTACATAATAGACAGCGCAGAGGTTGAGTTGGAAACGATCACGCACAGAGATTGCACGATTTCATTTAGCGCAGGTTTAGAATCGGGGGTGGGAAAAGGGGAGGAAGAAACACGCTCACGCATTCGACGTTCCAGACTAAACGTCGCGCCGTAGTACGGTTCGTTTCGGAAATTAGAAACATTATCAGCCGTTCTCATCTCTCCTATCGTTCTTCTCGCGACCGTAGGCACCAGGCAAGCTTTTCGACCGTGGCTCGTTACAAGCTAGGAAGCCCCAATCAAAATATGAATCTTCGTTACGCGAACGCGTCGATTCGATGCGCGAATCATTGGCGGGTTTTGAACCGTTGAATCCCGAGGAGCCGCACTCCATTAGGGTACAAAGCAGTGGAAGCTAAAAATTCATTCGCGGCCTTTATTTCCCGAGACATTGTCCTCACCGAGACTTTCATCCTTTCACCCTTTCATCCCCCGCGAAACTTGTCGACCATGAAATTACTCGCGCACGGAAAAAGGTAAGCTTCAGCGGCGAAAATATCCCGACGGAACCCCGTGCCCCGCGCGAGCCTATTGCGGCCTGCACGTATGCAACCCCCACGACCACGCGGAAACTTAGCTTCGAGCCGCTCTTATTTACCTAGAACCGCTACACCAACACGTCCGACCCTCGTTTTCGTACATGCACGCGTGCCCACGTGTGTGGCAGGTTGCGAGGAAAGGGGTGTGGGAGAGCGAGGGAAAGAGAGAGAGAGAGAGAGAGGGAGAGGGACTGGTCTGTTGAAAGGGCTGGTTTTGATTAGCTCTGTAGACAATACCCACTCTCTGATACCGCTGTGATTCTCTCTCGCTCGTAGCCTACCCACCCACACCCACCGCGGCACCCTCAACCCTCGACCCACCCACCCAGCCACCCACCCACCCTTCTCTCGTCGCCCAACGGCTCTCCTCGGCTTCGCCTTCGCCGCAGCGAACGCAGCAGCCACTTTGTACGCCGACTGTTTTGTGTCTGACGAACAATGGGCCTGCACCACTGACAGTGTACCAACACCAGCGCCCGCCTATCGTCCTCGTTCTATGCTCCATTGCCAGGCTAGTTTCTCACTAACACATCGATAGGCAGCGGCACCCCGACCCTCCACCCCCTAACCCTCCCACGCTGCGGTATTAAATAGCACGCGTGCACCGAGATAACTTTCCTCGCGCAAGTAACGACATTTCGAACCGCGACACGTCGACTTCTTCAGGCTTGTTGGTCCGCCCCACTAGTTGCTCGGCTCTGCCACCGCGCTGGCTGATTTTCGGCTCACCAGCCTAAACTCGGTCCTCCTCTGGATGCGCCTATGGTTCGTCGAAGGAGTATTATTGAAAAATCGTAGAGGTTTTGTAACTTAGGGTTCTTTAGATTCCATGCCATCTTCTAGTCACTTCAGATAGCAATGATTCTGGTCCTCGGTTAAGTGCCAGTTCTCGGTTCAATTCCAATCCAGGCGAGCTTCGAGTCGAGCTGGAAGTTGGGCCGTACTTCGCGATCTCTGTGCGTCACCGAAGTTAAAGTCACTTTAGACACCCATCCAGCACGCGAACTTCTGCGGGATCTCTATCCGTTGCAATTTAAGAGACTAGGAAGTTTCTTCGAGAGCGTTTATCGAGGGCAGATTTAATATCGATCGCGCAGACGGTTAAGCGTCGCCAGGAGCTGGTCTTCTGTGTGAAGTTCCGGGCTTTGACTCGATGCGTTCCCTTGCCAGCATCGCGTATACTTTTAATGAAGATCCAACGAATTACAGGGCAAGATGAAAAGACGGTTTCCCTTTTCGACATTTAATCCCGCCGAAACGGTACGCTGATCTTATCCAGACGCCCGCGTATGTTGTAGGCGACAGTATTGCAGGATATTCCATTAACGAGAGGGAACTCGTAACTCGATGAATAGCGCAGTTAATAAATGACACGGTTGATAGTGAGCGCAGCCGACGAGCCCGCGCGTTAATGCTTCGTTATATATATTAAACTAGTTGCAGAACTATTTCGCGGGCGGTGCGGCCAAACTAGTTGTCTGTAAACTATCGATAAGCTACGAACAGGTTCCCCGTTAGATGCTCTTTCACCGATACGCGGTTAATCGTGTTTTCATTTACACGAGATTCTCAATCGATGCGGCCCTTTCTTCTATAGAGATTATAGCTGCAAGTCATATTAATAAAGCCTCTGAAACAACAGGGGTTGAAGCGGGAAACTTCAACGTGCCGAGTCGAGAGCATAAAGATGTTTTCTGTAAAAATTTTTAGGCAATGTTTTATCAAGTGTTTGAGCGGCAAAACGGTCAAGCATTTCGGGCGTGTGCGGTCGTGGTAATAAGTGTCGAGAGACACATTTGGAGGAGAATTCAGTGGAAAGGGCGACGGGGAGATATCACTTTGGTCTTGGAGATTTAATCGCGCACAATGGCAGACGATCCTGTTGCGGTATTGTCACCGTTGTCGGTGGCAGACAAACCTAGGGGAGGGGGATGAAACTTAGTTACTCAATAGAGCACGCGATGAAACGCGTGTTGAAGTAACTAGCGGGAGTCGCTAGCGTGAGTGACGATGTGACATCACGACTATCTTTGGGCTCCTCGCGAAACGTCTAATTCGCTTACGATGTGCTCCCTGAGATAGCTTGCAATCTGTTATAATTCACACGCGCCCCGTGTTCGAACAAGTTTCCGCGCGTTGCGTTCTAATTCAATACCGTCGACGAGGCCTGACGACGGAAAAATTGATTCTTCGCGCTTTAAGCTTTAAATAGATTCGTAATTATCATCCGAGCACCTAATCGTATTACAACATCGTAAGAAATATGCGCCACACCCCATCGATCGCAGGATCGTTGACAGTTTGACTTAAAAGCGCGGATTCGCGACATCTCGACAACAAGAGCTGGGGGCAATCGGAAAAGCTATCCAATCATTTGTCATACATACGTCTCCCCATTTCATTATCCGATATTAGCCGATCAATTTTCATACGATCCAGCACACTTATCGCTTTTCATTCGTCGCGCATCCCGACCACGCTCTGCTCCTGTTCGTCGGTACACCTCGCTGCTCGGAGAACGAGAGAGCAGCGGCTGAAAAAGAAAGGAGAGCAAAAAAATCGCGATAGGGAGGAGAGAAGAGAAAACAGAAGCATCACCCTGTATAGGGCCGCTCTCGATTGGAAATTACTCCCTTTCATCCTTTCACGGGGGGTGAAAGAGTAAGTAGGAAAAGCGACGCGGTCGACGCTATCCAGCTGCGGCTCGAATACATTTTTCTTCTTTTTTTTTTTACTTTCCCCGCTAATGCGCATCCCTCTCCGGGCTTTGCTCGTGAATTTCGTTACGCCGAAGCTCGGCCATCCGCGGCGTTATCATCGATACGCGGATTTAATTAAAAAATGCTTAACAAACCCCACCCCGTCCGCGATGTTTCTGCACGGCAGGGAGCCGCGTAAATATTAGCCGGCATTCCGCGGTTAATTTCCTTGGCGTGCCAGCGGTGCGTTGCGGTTATTATCGCCGAAAAAAGGCGAAGACAAAAGTCGGTATGCGAAGGCGGAAAGGCTCCAGCGTAGGATAATTGCAGCGGGGCAGATTAAAAATTGCACTATCACCCCCGCTCGCCTAATGAAGCCGCCGAGGGTGACGAAGGACCTGTCCCAGTGGAGGAATACACTTCCCGACTTCTGGTGTCCAGCTGGGAGTCCCCGAGAGCGCGTACGCGCTCGGTACGCTTCCCGCGAAGAATGCGTATACGCGTACGGCTGCACCCCGACGCAACCCCTCGCCAGCAGCTCAGAAAGCGTTCCGCGCGTGCCTGCGCCTCCCAAGCTAGCGCAATAAAGCGCTCGAAATTCTGAACGCGTGTGTGTTCTTTCTTTTTTTCTCTCTCTGCACGCAAGAAACGTTTCAACCGGAGAGACTGCGTTCGGTGGCTTCCGGGCGGTTTACTTAGTCGATGGGTTTCGGTTATCCATCTTTCGATACGTTTGCCGGAGCCTGATGGAATAAAAATATTTCCGACAGGGTGGGTCCTCCGGCGCGTATCCCGCGGAGCCCAAGAATTGAAAAGTTGCTCGAAACTTGTCTGCTCGCGGTGGTGAGTTATCTGGAACGTGGTCGAAGGTTCTCGAAATTCATCCCCCTAGTGGGTCTTGGAATCCGTGTTGCCCTAATTTCGCTAAGCTCGGAGGTGAAACGTTTTAATAAAGTACACTCTGCTCGGGTAACGGGGCGTTGGAGTAACCGAGCATATTTGGTTAATGGAGGTTCCACTGTGCAACAAATTAAATACGCGTTACGGGGGCGGGGCGGAAGGGGTTTAGGGGATGGGATGGACGTGGTATTGGATTTGTTCGCGGGGGCGCTTGCCGCGGCGACGGGGGAGGAAATCTGACTTCGCGTGGAATTTTTTAATTAGCAAAAGCAAAATCCGATGCCACGGTGGCCCGTTGCTGCCAGCGCGGATGAAGTCGTCGGGCTGGTGCATGCGCCTTCGACGTTGACGCGATGCAACCGGAAACACGCCCGCGCGGGGGTGCCCAATAATTGTCGAGCCATCGATTTAACGACGCGTCGTGGCGTTTATTATTAATATACTTCACTAGTCGGTGCGTGTCCAGGGGCTGTGCTCCAGAACGAGCCTCGCGTGATGCGCCCCGATTGGGCGAGCAATAATTGTATCCCGTACGATGGCCGGCAATGGCAATGGGCGAAAATGTAAAGAGTAATTCTCGCACGAGTGGTCCTCCACTGAAAGTCGCTGGAAATGTATGGCCGCGATTAAAGAAACGGGGGAATCGGTAGAGGGTGTTGAAGAAGAAGCGTTCGAGAATTTCGAAGCAGGCAGTAAACTTGGATCACCTTCCCATTTCCACTGTTTCAGCGGGCAATGTATGCTTCGCAAATCTTGACCAGTGTTCTCTCAACACGGTGAGATTAAAACGTTGTTGCCTCACGAAAGTGAAGTGGAAATCACTTCGGGGAGAGCAATTCGGTGAATTTCTGGAATCGCATAACTGGAACGGAGCGGCGGAATTCCGATACGATTACCTGCCGCGTAGGTAGACTAGATTAAATCTACGGGGAACGCTGGCGCTGCTTGTGCGCGCGTTTAGACGCGGGCGGCGATTAAAAATGAATTGCGAAACGGGAGCGGGAGGCATGGAAAATTCTAGGATTGAAAGCGCCGCTCCATCGGCGTTCTCTTTCATCGCGAAGCGTCGCGCGCAATTATCTTTTATCTTCCCGGTACATTAAGAAGATAGAGTCTCGAAGATTTTCCGGTGCCGCCCGAAGTGCTTAAAGGTCGTCGCCCACTAGGCCGAAGCGCGGCGACCACGCATCGCTCATATGACAGAACAGCAGCGACCACGCATCGCCTATATGACAGAACAGCGCCGACGAACATTTCGCTGTGATCGCCGCGCTTCGCTTCGGCGGAATGGGCGACGGCCTTTAAGCGTTGCCGAGATACGGCATCAATCAAGTTCGGCGAGTCCTGTGCAATGCATCATGCACGGGAGCACGGCGAGCGTTAACTTGGAAATGTCATATCGCAGGCCGCTACGCCTTGTGTCTTTATCTTGCTCGAACCACCCCACGGGATGTCACAGCACGGTCCGTGGCGGTTACGAGGGTAGGAGGGGCGAACGAGGGTGCCACGACGCGTAATGGGGTTATGACAGTGTTAAAAACCTCCCTTATCCGGGTATAATGTCATCCGAGATCGCGATAAAGCTTCCTGCTGCTCGCTCGAACGGCTACGACTTAGCCGGCATTTCTGCCGCTGCCTCTTTTCTCATTTTTATCAAAAATCCCTGCCCGCCATTATCGCGGCGTTCGACTTTCCGCGGAGCACCCTTCGATTTTGCATTCGAGGGGGTTCCGAGGGTGGGTTCAACGAAAATTTCGATCTAGAGTAGACAGTCGTTTCGCTTGTTCTACTTTAATCCCGATGTTCCCGAGGTGGAGCGACGTCAGGCTCTCCTGGTGGTAATAGAAGCTAATCGACAGTAGCCACGCGACGTCGCGAGTCGTCGATTGATCTGATCGCTGGCCGAAATCTTCTGGCCAGCGGGCGACGGAGGAAGGAAAAGGACGTGGGCGGCGAATGACAGAGAGAAGGGCACGACACAGCTCTCTCGCGTCGCGAATCATTCACGCCAGCCGCGCATAAGCACGTAAGTCCATACTTGGACGCGTGCTTCCGTACGAATACGAGGTCCATAATGCGTGTGCGGTGGGACCCCCGTGCAAGTAACGGGGAGCGAGGGGTTTGTATTCACCCCTTCTACATCCGTGGCAACACTGTGATGGTCCACGGGCGCAGCGATCAATGCCACCGTCGGCCCTCTATGCTTCATCCCCACCGATCCTTGGGTCACCATGACGACAGCATCCCTACAACCCCCACCGGATCCTCGGTGGCCGGGCTGGTGGGGGCTGGAAAGCCGCGAAAGGGGTGACAGAGCACCCCTATCGCCGCCGCAGCAAGGAATTCCTAGGTTGTGTGGGAGACGACCAGGGGATTTTGACCCTCTCCTGACTGCTCTCCACTACTCCCTCTATCTCTCTCTCTCTCTCTCTTTCTGGCCCACCCTCTCCTTGCCGCCCTTCCTCCGTCTCTCACTCCTTCTCGATCTCCCTGTGCCCGTTTCCTCCTTCGACCGTGTCCTTCTCGCGTCCCCGTGTGCATCGAGGGTCAGGTGGGTCACTCCAGGTGGCTCGGCCCTGACACGATATCGTCGACACGATTTCTGGATCGTTGATTAGATTATCGCGATCTACCTGACGGGAATTCGATGTTGCGGAGCAGCCCGACTCTCCGCGCCCCATCATCCACGCGTCTCGTTTTCTGTAATCGCGATCATCGGGAAGTAGACTGCCCCAGAGATCCATCGAGCTTTCCTGACGTGTTCCCAAAATCTTCATTAACTGCGAGGCTCCTTTTCGTGGCTCGCGTATGCAGCGTAAATCAGAAAGGAGCGTGGGCGTGTGTGTGCTGACCGGCGCGCGTCCTGCCGAAGGTGGATCGGTAAGGTGGACGAGGGCCATCGGAGGAAAGGGGACCGATGCTGCCGAGGGACGAAGAGGGATGAGGAGGGGCGTCGAGAGGGAGGGAACTCGATCCGCCTACAAATCGAGTTACGCGGCCTGTTGGAGATAATGATATTTATGCGCGTCAAGTGTATGATGTGTGGCCCGCCGCACATGGATCACACATATGCTCCTGGAAAGAGAAAGAGGGAGGCGGGAGGACGGCAAAAACACCGGCGACTACGAAAATGTGTCGCACGCTCGTCCCGTGAGAACGCACGCACGCTCGAGCGTGTGCACGCCTTCGAGATGTCCCGCGCTGCAGATTTTCAAGGTTCCTGGATGATTTAAGGAGCCACCTAGGGGGATACATTACGCCGGCGTATCGACGTAAATCCGTCGCTCCACTTTTTCCCCGAAAGTCGAGATTGGCAGTCGGGACGGGCGCCCGACGATACAGGGAATCGAAGAGATTCACAGGGATTCCGTGGAAGAACATTGTAATTTATGTACTCGTAGGTGGCGTCTGAAGAACGCAGGGGTGGGAATAGGGTGGCACGGGGAATTATTTTTTCCAGCATTGTTCCGTTCCCTTTGTCCTTCTGCTTTTTGATACGGGCACGCGTGTACAAGCTTTGCTAGCGATCTGCCAGCGACATGTGCGCGATCTTAACCGAAACAGCGATATCATTATTCCCGCGTTTTATCTCGGTCCCTGTTCGCTTAAAAAATGTCTCTAATTCCCGTGTCCTCCGTAATTTCAGAGGTTCTTGGGACGCATGTCGCGCGAGAAACGTTTGCCGTCCGCGAGGATTAAAAGTCGCGGCAGAATTGCTCGATTCGCGCGAGCCATCCCCATCGCCGGCCCAGGGTTGCGCTTTTCAATGAACGAGAGCCGAGCACCGCGAGCGCGTAAATATTTATCGTGGATAATCCGAGCGTGCGGTGGCGAGCAGATTCTCTCTCTCCCGCTTTCTCTCCTGTGCACGATACTGTGGCGACTCGCCCCGTCGCAACTTTTCCTCTCTTTCCGGCCTGCTCTCAGCGGCTCTGACCCTGAGGGACATTCCTGGCATGACGCGTGAGGTCTGCCGTGGCAAGAGAGAACGATAGGCGAGGAGGCGCAGACGACGGGGCAGAGAAAAGCTTAGGCTGGTGAGCCACGGGGTTTCGAGCACGAAGTTTACACATTTTCATTTGGGACACGACGAGACAGAGACAGGGAACAACAAGGGACAGAGAGGCGGCGAAGTGAGAGGACTTGACGAGACAGAGGGGCGAAGAGAAAGGGAAAGAGAGAGAGAGAGAGAGGAATTCGGGCGGAAAGAGCGAAAGGCGGGAACGGAGAGAGAAAGGACCGAGGGATGAAGGAAAAGAGGGAGAGTTTCAGCGAGGGTTGAACGGAAAGGGAGTACCGGGGGCCGTGAGTGCGCGTCAGGGTACGAGAGAGAGAGAGTGGGAGACGAAGTTCTTGGTGGGCTACCAGGTTCCATCCCCACGCCACCGCTGTCTTTCGTACAGGGGTTGTTCCGAGTGGAAGGGATGCCTAGGGGAAGGTTAGAGGGGTGGGGGTGCTATATAAGGCCGGCGCGAGGGGGGGAGAGCTCAGTTCGTCCAAGAGAAGCGTATCGGTCACGTCGTTGCGACGATCGTTCACGAGACTCCCACGGAGCACGGGACTTGTCTTCCACACACGACGCCCGTGCTTGTCCACGAGAACAAAAGGCTTCTTCTACCTGCGCCACCGCTCGCCTACGGGGACCACGCAGGGATTCAAGGTGTTTTCCGCCTCTTCTGGGGAGCAGAGAACCCGTGCAGCCGCGATGGTGAGTACACATTCTACAGCTACCGTTTTACATAACCTTGAAACGTGCCCTTTGCCAACGGAAGCCGTACAATTCGACAAGGTCGAAGCGCGGATAGTAGGAAGATGAAGGGAGACAAGGGAGTTGCTTGAGCGAAAGGGGTGGCTTTTCCTCGCGAGTAGTTATCAAACAGAGATTCCTTAGCCTCCGCTGACTGGAATTATCGAAGCCCAACGAGAGTTATTGATTGATCGATTGAACTGGACCGTGCCTGCCGGTGTCGTAGATGTGCGTAGCCGTAGATGCTCGCCGGGTCGTGCACTGCCCCAACACTTTCATTTTCGATCCCAGCGAAGTCGGGCTTCGCGTATCTTCTCTCCTCCTGTGGGGTAGTCGAGATCATTTTCTATAGAACTCGCAAGTGTCGCGTTAGAATCGCGAATAAGTTAGTGGCTCAAAAGGCATGTTAACGACCGCTAAATCGACTATCGAAATTTCCTTTCGATTGCAATCGAACCTCGAATCTGACGGCTTCCCAGGAGCACGTTTCAATGAATTTGCTGGGACTTCGAGGTCCATACAATTAAATGTCCACGATTCGTAAATTATTAGCTTAAGAATAGAGGCCCCGATATATTTCAGCGGAGGTGGCGATCTTTGGTAACTGTAATTCCCGGGAACTTTTATCGAATTATTTCCGTCCGATTAGGTGGAAGTAATCCGCGTGGGATTAATTTATAGCCGTACGGCCGCCAATATTTCCTGTCAAATTTACCGATGTCAAGTCTAATAATGGAATCCAATATATTTGATTGGCGATCGAAATTGGAAAGCTGGCGTTGAAATTAACGTTGTCGCCGAGAGCCATCGAAACGTTGCGCGATTCACCCAATCGCGCTGCTTTTTTCGTTGTGGAGAGGGGCCGCAGTTGTCATTCAAACTCGACAGTTTCATATTTTCATATTCTTTCAAATCTTTCACTGCGCCCAACAATGGAGATTAAATCCGTGATCTTTTCAAAGAAATTCCCCCGCGGTCGTCTTCAAATCTCTCACAATAGACGCAGCAACGACGAAAGGCCCTCTCCGCTCCGAAACTACTGCCGCTGATCCGAATTAAATTGACACAACGGAGTTGCTAGCCTTTCCAAGCAACAACTGGCCGTTAAACGACGGCCAATGGAACGTGCTCGTTGCTAGGAATAGCGGGATTAACGCGCGCGAGCTTCACGCGCGATATAGTATTTGCCAGCTGCGACAGGAAGTCAGTTAAATGAATATTTTCGCTGAATGAAATCGTCTGGCGTACGAGCGCGACATCCGTTTAATAAGAGACTCTCGGTTCGCCTCGCTGTTTCGCCGAGCACGGTAATATTAATACAATTACAAACTGGGTCAAATATTTAGCCCCAGACAGCTTTTAAAACAAGTAATTAGAACGATCAGGGCGAACGACAGAACGCTATCTCTTGTTATCGCGTCTACTGGCAGTTCGCACTAATCGGTGGAAAAATTTTACAGGAATTCCGTGTTCCCTCTGGTAATGGCGAAAAATCCCATTATTCGGCGCATCCGAATCGCAGGAAAATGCCACGAGCGAGTTTGCCAGTTAAATTTAATTCAGAGCCGCGTGGCATCCGCTCGAGAAAGATTATTTTAATCCACTTGCCAGGGCGCGAACTAGGTTGCAAACGTGATTTACAGGCCCGCTTACATTCCATTGAAATGTCATATTTTCCCTTCAATTTTTCCCAGCCGGTGGCCACTTTCGGCCGCGGCACTTGCGAATTTCAGGCCGCGTCTCCGGCAACGTAGCTTAACTGAAGTATCCGCTTTGTAGGGTCACGCTGAACCCGCCTTAATCCTGTTAACCTATCAACACATTCAAAGCCTTTTACGCCATACAAAGATATCTTCATTCTCGATCCCATTAAATCCCTCCATCCGGGAGTTTGGGACGCGCGATGCCTTAAATGTCAAAGGGAGGGTGTCGGAGGGGGAGGAGGGGGTCTTTTATGCGCGAGAATATTTTATTTGTTCATCGGCCGAGGTAACGCGGGCCACGTTGACGCATTCTTCTCGGCCGTCTTTTTGTTCGTCGACGATATGCCAATATGATTTCCACGAGCGCTACGGGAAATGAGAACCGGAGGAACATTACCCCTGTTAATATTTTACCCGCGCGATAATTAACTCCCCCTAGATGACGCTAATGAAAAATCGATCTCGCCATTTTCCTTTTTTTTTTTTCGCGAAGGCGTCGCACAACGTGGCTTCGTTTTACAATAGCAGGGTCCTTGGGCGATAACGATAAAAGACAGTCCCCCGCTGCCTGTGTGCGCAAATTAATAAGGAAACGGAACATTGTGTGCATTCAACGATCAGAAAGCTCTCTCGCGCTCTCTTTCCATCTTCGGGGCTCTTTTCATCGAGATTCATTTTCCTACCGTTAATTAATACTAATATGACCGTGCCTCATTAACGGTTACATTCATTAAATATTCACACCAGGCAGACAGCGGCTGTATCCAAGCCGCATCGATTCAATCGCATTGTGAGAGAGAAGCGGAACGAGGACTTGTCATCTCCCCCACCTTCCAGCCGCGTTCCCTTTTAGCTCGCGACAGGGATTCAGGTGTATTCATAACGAAACTGACGTATCTCAAGGAGTCGCATGTTTGTTAAGCGAGGAGATCGATCGAAATAGGAATCACAAATCGTATAAATCATTGCTGAGCTTTGTTTTCGATCTAATTGAACTACTTGAATTAAATCCATTTTGGAAGTTCGTGCACGAGACTTGAAATCTGGAAACTTGAGCATTGGAAAATTCGAAAGTTGAAATCTGGAAACTGTACGAAGCTGTTTGTACTCCCCTTCGCTTGCAAACTCTCGCGTGATCGCAAATACGATTCGGTTGGGCACAGCCTCCGTGGAATCCGCTGAAAATCGAGCTAACAATGAGAAAGTTTGGAAGATAGGAGATTTGTCTTTCACCGTGGCACGTATATAGCCGCGCTTCCGGGGAATTTGTCCCGCGGTCCATTAATCTGCTTTTTTGTCAGATAAACATATTGACCGCTGGCGAAGTTTCGGCGAGCTCGATCGGTCTCGGTCCCCGTTCGAAAGGCTGGACGGATTCTTAGCGGGATTCCGCAAACTCCGGTCCGAAATTGTTCTCCCGGACGGGGACGATTCCTCGCGGCGCGCGGAACTCGAGGGTAGGCGGGCTGCGATCGATTCGAGTCGGAATAAAGTCGAAAGTTTATTTAACGGGGCCACTTCGGGGCAACTGTTCGGTTCGAGCGTTAAATAATATTCCGAGGGGGCGTGAAGTGGACGGTGCTTATCTGCCAGCTGAACTCTGAATTAATATCGCCCGCCATAGAGCACACCGGGGATTAATAAATAGAGCGAGGCTGTTGGCTTTTTCATTCAAATTTTCGCGCTAACTTCGTCGCTCCGTGTGATTCATATTCTATTCGCGGCTTACCCGTCCCATTAAGACTATAATTTCCTTTGTCCCTCCCACCCCCGTCGAATTAATTTCGCCCCTCTGCCTCGCGCGTCCTTTTTCCTGCGACTTTCCCTCTCGATCCGCGGATCGAACCGTCTCTCTCGTATCGAGGCACTCTCACTACCGCGGGGAGCTCCCCTGTGGAATAAAAATATTCCACCGGGCGAAAACGAGATCGGGCATTGCTCGCGGAATCATCGAAACAAGATTTATCGTCGACGCGTCGTTCAGCCGTTCAGTTTCTCCCCTTGACGCGACCCGCTCGCAGCCCTCCCCGGCAGCCGCCTTTCCTCGCGGATTTTAGCGCGCGTATTGATTCCGTCGCATCGTCATCGCCGAATGATTTGTTTTATTCCGGGTGGCTGTAATATATACCGAGGCCCGCGATCGCAGCTAGGAATCAGCGTTTCGTACAGGACGCTTCGCACAATGGCCAGGCCGCTGACAATGGCGTCGTTAGCGATGGCCTCGGGCTGCTCTCTATCCCTCCACCACCCTGCTCCTCACCCTCTCGCTATATCACCCTCTATGCGCCCCTTTCTCTCTCTATCGCGCTCTCCCCCTCCCCACCCTCGTCGCCCTTTCTCTCTGTTTCTTTCCGTGTATACACGTCACGGTGTCTTGCTTGCACCCTCCCGATCTTTCTACCCCTCTGCCCACCGGCCTTCATTTTCTTCGACTCCCTCCCTCCCTGTTTCCCTCTGTTTCTCTCCCTCTCTCTCCCTCTCTCCGGCCGCGTTTCTCCGATTCCCCGTCCCTTTCGCCGCCCTCCTCAGCTAGCTGCGTCTTTGTCTGGCCCGCGTGGCAGCGTGAAATGCAAACGTCCAGGTCCAAAGCCGACGAAGAGAAGCTTAGCGCCGGCGCTAACCGAACACCTACCACCTTCGGCCACGCTACCGTCAGGGAGCACCTCCGCCAAGCGATATCGTAATGATCTTTCCACCAGCCGTGTATCGCGCGCCTCGAACCGCTCCGGCAACCACCGTCGGCGATGTTCCTCCCCTTTTTGCCCTGCTACCCCGAGGAGGCAGGCTTTTCGAGGATCAGGCAACAAGCTGAGTACACGAAGTCGATTTAGAACTTAAACCCAGGCGTGCCTATAATTCGACGATCATCCTCAACAAATGCACAGCGATCGTATATGAGCGCCGAGTAACGATTTCGAAATCCACCGCCCTTTGCATCATCCTGTCAACCCACCCCTAACGCGAGCTAACTAAGCAACAACGCCGCCTAATCGAAAGCATTTCACGAGTCAGTCCTGCTCTCCTCGCCGCCATTAAATCCGTCCTAATTCGGCGAAGAAAAGACAAACGGGCTGGATGCAAATCCCGCTGGCAGAGGGTGGCTTAGCGCCGGCGCCAACCGAATCTCTGCAACCCCGAACTACCCTATCGACTGGAAGCGTCTCCGCCAGTGATATCGTGTAATGATCTGCTCACGATTCGCGCTGCCGTATGAAGCAACGTCGACGTGCAAACGGAGAAGGAGGGGCGGAGACGAGAAAGAAAAGTGTTCCGCGAGTGGATAGATCGGTCTCGTGCCTTTTAACGCAGATGACAGGGGAAATCTGGAGAACGACACCGCGCCGCGGAGAACGGTTTCGCACTTAAAAGCCATTACTCGCTGGAACTTTCGCCGTCCTTCCCTTTGCTGTCCCTGCCACCCTATTTCTTTCTTTCTTCTCCTTTACCGACGCTCCTCGAGCGTTATGGACCAATCGTCGACCGTGCAGTTTCCGTTGCGCCGAGTACAGTCATCCCTTTTCGAGGAATTACAATCGCGCCGCTTTGACGTGCAGTTTATATCTCCCCGCGCCTCCTCCTTGGCAGCTCTAAATCACATAGTCTCCCTCTTTTTTTTCCGGAAATTCATTCGGTGCCGTTAAATTCACCGTAATACGATCAAGATGAGCAGAACGGTCGGTCATCCTACTTGGACGGGTTAATTAACCGCTGCGGTAACTCGAGAGCGTTGTGGAAGGAAGGGGGAGTGGCAGGGTGGTTGGGAAAAAAGGGGGAAGCCAGTGTTGGAACACTCGCGGGATGATAGCGTCACACGCTCTCGAGGCTGTTCTCCGTTTCGCTCTGTCCCTTTTCCTATGGCGCCGATTTCGCGGGCGCTGAATTTCCGTCCTGCGCGAATTCCACGCCCCTTTACCCTCGAAAGTGACTGCGTTTGATATTATCCGCGCGGGATTTTTATTTCGACGCCTCGTCGCGTGCCCTCATGAAAATTCAACGCGTGCCCCGTCGCCTCGAATATTCTTTCGTCTGTGTACAAAACTCTGCCGGATAGCCAGACACATTCACTCCTCTTTTTGGGGAAAATTCCAGGGAAGCCTCGCGAGGAAAATTCGTAGAGAATCGTAGAGAATAGTCGGGCCCGGCAAATTGTCGCGGAGGGTAGCAGAGGGTGCCGTGTCGCCTAACGGCTGAGGGCGAAGTTTGTCTTCGTAAGGAAAGAATCGAGGTACGAGGAGAGAGGATCGTGGCTAACAGGATTTTCGGATTAGGGTAACACGGCCCTGGTAATTGTTTCCGTGTCTCTCTGCTCGATCCCGAACAGAGAGGGCTGCCGAAAATGGCACTGGAGGTTCTCTTTTCGCGTGGCAAAGCTGGGCGCAAAGTGGCCAGTCATTTCTTCGCTGTAACCGACCCGTGAACCCTCCCTTCGATTACCCAGCTAACTCCCTTAAACACGCATATCGTTCTTGAACAAAATATTCAAAGGTTTCTTAACCAAGAATGGAGCTTATAAAAAAAATCCCCGGGATCCGGAAGGTACTCGCAGGACCGTAATGGATGCTGGTTGGTCGACGAAGCGGACCCATTTGCCAGGGTAAATTCGACGAAGCTCGAATAGTAAACGTGGAACACCGACGCTTTAATTATCCCGCTAAAATGGCGGCGTCTAGCTGGTCGTGGGCAATAATACCCCCTCGACAGGGCGATTTACTGGAGGCTCCATGAGCGATTCGTGGCCAACAAATTGTTTCCCGCACTCGTACCGCTGTTTTCTGCAGCGTATCGGAAAGCTCTTTGCGGTTAGTTCGGTCGCGACGTTACCCTTTTTCTCCCCGCGACTATTAACTGTTCGTTCCCTCCATCCCCGGAACCGCCGATATCGGTCGTTTGCAGACGAAAGTAATGCTCTTCGCTCTCATTAGCTGCGCTCCGTATCGACCGCGATCGATACTCCGCCGAACTCGCCCGCTCACGAACTCGTCTTCGTTTCGGAAGACAGCGTCAAGGGCGGGAGAGCAAATGGTATTTGGAGATCGAACAAAGAAACCTCGAGAGTCCTCGTCGGAGGGAGTATCGGCTGAAAAAAGTGGCTGTTTTACGAACACAACGGAATATCGGAGCTCGCCGCGGGGAGGGTGAAGATGCCTGGAGGAAGCGGAGGGTGGTGGATGTTACAGTCCCGGCGATCGCGGTACTTTTATGGCCACGGTTTTCGAGGGTGGGACTTGGATAGCTGGGAAACGTGACTCGAACAAGGTGTCGGAACGTGCCCCTTCGATTTGTCCCAATAAATTCCGCCACGTGGGTAGTCGTCAAGTCATCGATGAAAATGCGTTTAGGCGAAGAATGGGGCGGTTGGATCGACCGAGAGCGACTTCTGCGACGTGGTAACAACAATTTTACGAGCGCAATGAAACAGTGGACACGCTCGTGAATAATGCATGCACAGGCTGGATGGAAGGAATCGGACGGAGAAAACGGGAAACGGTCCAGCTGTTGCTCCACGCGGCAGGGTTAAAAGACGCTCGCGGAATTAAGCGCGATTTCAACTTCGTCCCTTGATCCGGCGCGACCGGAACAAAGCAAGCTGCGAGGCAATAAAGCAGGGCCGAGCAGCCGGAACACGAGTCGCTGGTCGCGGTACAAACGGCACGAGAGTGGAATAGGGTGGAACCAGACGAGCTCTGTGGGCTGGTTTATGCAACACTGTGGCGGCCAGCGCATCGCGATAAGGTAGAAACGCAATTTCGATGGAATTTCGCGGCGAAAGAAATGCCTCCAGGCTTGCACCCTCCGCGAGCCGATAGCCACGCGTGTCTCCATTTAGCGTTGACCCAAGAAACCACAAAAACGAGTGGATCAGGGGCGAGTGGAAATGTAAGGGGCGGCGAAGGCGAGGTAAGGGAGCAAGAGAGAGAGAGAGAGAGAACAGTGCTTCGAAATCGAACAATGAAACGTCGAGGGTCCTTGGGGAGTAGCAGCGGGAAAAGTGGCTGTTTTACGAATACAACAGAGCGCGCGACGCGTCGCGCGGGCACAATGTGGCGACTTGAGAGGAAGAAGTTGAAGAACTGGAGGAACAGCTCTGGCTTTGCCTCGACGTACGATATCGTTGCTCTGCTCTGTGCTGTAGGATCTCGAAGACGCGTTCCAAACACGTCTCTAGGATCAAGCACAATGGTCTCTGGCTGCGGGAGCAACATTTCGCTGTTATTTACAGCTATTACGAAGGGTTGCGTGGGCGAGCGCGCTCGTAGTACGAATTCTATTCGCGTTCCGTCTTTTCATTCACCTCTGGCACAGACAGATGCTGGCTCATTTTTAAGCTGCTCCTCCACCTAGGCACACAGACAACCTCTACACCTGAAATCTCTCCTCGTTCAGGTAAATCATCGCGTGAAAGTTTCTCCTACATAGGTTCGCCATAGTGCACTGTTTTATTCGCAGTCGCCGAGGCGAGATCTCGACAGCGGCAACTTCGGGGACACTCGGACAGCCAGGCCAGCGAAACTCGATTCTTCGAGTTAGCCGGACGAATAGCGGGTAACGAGTTAACAGGAGTCTTGGCTCAACTAGGAACTTAGTCGCGACCGTGTCGACTTGATTCCGGCGGAAATCAGGCCCCATCCATCAGGTTCTATCGCGGAACGGTCGCTTTTCCGCTCGGGAAAGCAGTGTTTCAACGCGGCCAGATAGGCGACGTTAATTGTGAAAATTTCGAAGGTAGCCCCCGCGGTATATCATCGTTTGGTCGGACAACGCGTTCGTTCGACAATCCTCCGCCCCTCTGCTCGCCACTGTCCCCCCTCCCCAGCCTCTCGGCTTTTTTTTCATCCCCGGGTGCACCACCCGCCGCGATCGATCTTTGTCACCACCTGCGAGCAAACAGCCGCACGCACGCACGCACGCACGTACGCAAACGCGGGCAGGTTTTCGCGTGTGTGCCCGCGGCAAACACGGGCCCCTGGACAATGCGGACGGGACACGAAGGATTCATATTTCCCGATGCACGGCCGCCAGGACATCGTTGGTGAGAGAGAGAGAGAGAGAGGGAGAGCGGAATCGAGCCCTCGCGGACAGAATGGCGGAGAAAAAGAAAAGGGAGGGAAAAAAGCGGCCGCACGGCGCGAAAGTCGCTGCGGGCTGTGAAACTTGGGAATATGGAGACGGGATAACCGATATCGGCCGAGAAAACTCGTCTCTCGGAACGTTGGAGGAGAGGAAAAAAAGAGGAAGAGGTTGCAGAGAGTAGAGGAGCGTGCAAATATTTTTCCAGCCCTGGGAAAATCGAGCCTCCTCTTTCTCTCTCTCTCTCTCCAACCTTCCATTCTCTCCCCGCCTTACAATCTCGATATCTCTATATTTGCCTCGCCTCTATCCGACCTCCCCCTTCACCCCTGCTTCGTTTCTCTTCAATCTGTTTCAACACTCTCGCCACCCTCTCAGTCCCTCCATCGATCCTTCGAACGAGCAACTTTGATCGAGTGAGACACTTTCACGCTCCCTCTATCTCGTCTTCCGGGTTCCCTTAATTCCTCTAGTCGGATCCACTCCTTTTTTTCACCCTACGTTCTTCTCCCTTCTCCTTTGAATTCGTCCGAGTTGCCCGCTTTTGTGCGGGACGCTGGTGAAAAACGAGGAAGGGGAATGTCGACGATCGAGCTCGAAGCTTTCCTTTTTCACGGGATATCGATGCTCGTGCTCGTTCTACAGAGATTTTTCTGCCGATCATTCCCGAATCAGGGACGAGATCCCACGATCCTGACTCGTGATTCTTCCAGGGGATGCTCCCCATTGTGCGTGCATCTGCCACGTCCGAGACGCGCCGAAAGCTTCCCGCCAACTCGAGGAGAATCCTTGGCGTGTGATAAGCAGCTTTTCCCTCTCGATCATCCGGGAAAGGTACTCGAGGTATTCGCGGCCGAAAAGGGACAGTGGCCGGCTGGCTCGGGCGCCGATTTATCGTGCATTTCCTTGGAGTAACATCGATAATTCGAAAACCACGGTCAAAAGCAACGAGATGCTATCGGGGCGCGTTGCAGACAGGTCGATTGAACGCTCAGCCGCTCGGAAAGCTCATCCGTGTTCGCGTATTTCCTCCGCGAGCATTTAAGGAGAAAAATGTCAGAGCTTCTAACCGAATGAACTTCTCGGGTCGTGTTTCCTCGTATCTATCCCGTATAACAGCTACCATCTTTTACAGAGCTCAGTCTCGATATTATTGGAACGCGAACAACCCTCTACCAATGTTTTCGTAGAAACGCAAAGCCTTGAGGAAGCCCGGAGACCCTTTCCATATATCACTGGAGAATGGCAGAGCACGTATATAACGCTGCCTCACGTGACGCGAGCCAAAGTGACGTTGAGCGCATCGAGTCATCGTTCATCATTCGCATAAAGCCGCAAATATTCCCTTCTTTCGCGTTACGTCGACACCCACGATCAACCGACGAAACAATGGCTGGGGACGTGATTAATCTCCGGGCCATTTTGGGTCCCTCAGAATGAACATAACCGTGGGTATTAATTACTCAGAGTCTGCTTTATTAATTCATCGAGTTCCTCTTTCACTCGTCGTTTCTCGAAGGAACAAGGTTTAGGCGGTCCTTAAATTAGCGTGCAAGATATTTCTAGCGATTCCTAACTAACACGCGAAAACAATTAAACATCGCGATGGTAAGAATGGGGATGGTATTGAGGGTCATGGTAATTACTTGTCAGCCGCGTGGCATTCTCGAATCCTCAAAAGTTTGTCTCTTTTCCAAGCCCTTCACAGCGACATCCTGAGAAAAGGTTTCCGTTTCCGCGACCGAGACCGACGAGGCACGCGCGGTTAATTAAAGCCCAGGCCCTGAGTTAATTAGCGGGATGTCGATACCGCGTAATTAGCGATTATTACCGTCGAAATCTCGCGGAAAGAGAGAATGTCTGGCAGCGTAGAAGGCTCGATACACCCGACGAATTTTAATTAATTCGATTCCGCGGCGAGCTGCCACGGTTAACGTTTTTACACGCACAGCGTTGGGAACCGCGGTGCTCGTTTCCTCGAGCCGCGTGCAACACTGTCGTCTTTGATCGGATCTAGTCGGATGTTAATGGGCCAAGTGCCGCTGGATCGCTGAAAATCCAGCTTCAATTACTCGTTCGATGGTCCGCTAACGATCCGCGATGCGGGCTTAATTATTCTGGATCCGATCAACGATGCTTTCCCGCTGATCAAAAGCGATTCACGATGGGCGCCGTTGAAATCCTTGCTTCTTTCCAGTATCTTGCCCCGATTGGCATTGGTAATTGAGACGATACCTTTGAAGGAGCATCGTGTTTATCGAGTAACGGATAAAAGCGGTGCTTCCCCTTCCTCCCCGCCAACGGAAACGATAGGTGTAATTGGCCACGGAGAATTCGTTCGTTAGCGAGGGAATTAGCGTTTCTACTTGAAAGTGATATCGGGGAGCAGTTCCGAGCGCGTTAGAAAATTGCGAGGCAATTACATCGAGCGCTCTTTGGAGCGTCGTTCGATCGAAAGTAATGGAAACGAATGAAAATCGTAGCGCCCATGGATCGTTCCCTAACAATCAAGGATCGATCGTTCTTTACGCCACGGGATCGCGATCCCGTCGAATGCGGGACACGCGAAAAATTGTGTAATTAATTTCAGCGACGTCTGGGCAAACTCCAATCAAAGTGTGCAAATATTAGAAAGCATATCGCGGCACGCTGGCCGCCAACCAATTACTGCTTTCGCTTGACACGACGATTGCACGCGCGGATAACGGAAATTCCAGGCTGTTATTATCGTGGCCGGCCCCAGCTATCGAGTCGACTTGGAAGAACCCCACTGACCGTTCCTACGAAACCACGAGGAGATGTAGAATCGTGGGAAAGAGTCCGGAGCATTACCGCACTGATTACCCGAACTGATAACGACACGCAACGACGCAATAATTTCCACGTATGGAGATTCCCCTAATTTGCATTCGCAGACGCGCCACGCTTATTTCCGGCTGGCGTTGCGCCGGCGACCATTTTCTACGGCGTTAAAGGAAATTGTTTTCCCGTCAACGGGGAGAGCCACGTTGGCCGCGCAATATTACGCGTGGTCACGCTCAGCATCCCAGGAGCGTGGGCGACATATTTTATTACTTATTCAGCCACCATGCATATACCAGCTGCGCAAGCATCCCCTGGGCGACTGCCTCGGGGCGCGCAGGGTGCGCATACTGCACGTCGATGCAAGCTAATTTGGAAATCCCGTGGTGGGTCAGGAATTACCTCTAAACATTGCTAGCTTTTTGTCCCGCGATCGCGCCTGCACAGTTCCAAAGTATCGTCATCGAGAGGAGTCCTTTTTGGCAACCCACTAGGGCGAACATCGGTGGACAACGTTCGATCACAATTACCCAGAGATAAGGGGACGGTCCGACGACTCGACCACCATATATCATCCCTTATTTCAAGCGGCAGACGGTTCCGCGGTTACAGTGTTCGGGAGCTTATACCGGGCCACCTTTATCCGCGCATCAGCCGGCGAAAGCGCGCGGTCTCTTCCGTTTATACGGCAGCTAAAACCTCCGGTGTCTGGGGCGCGCACGGCGGCTTCTAGCTGGTATAACGGCGTCACCACCTCGAGCCACCCTCGAGCCAGCAATCGTGCTCCCGAAACGTCATGGAGCTGCCGCCGCGACGAATGACACTGAGAAAGCCGAGAGGGATATACTCGGGGCCCTCCATTCTCCTGATGGAACGCTGGAACGTCGCCGAACGCGGCGGAGAAAGATAGCGGGGGAGGATCGAGCGCGAGAGGGATGGGACCTGAGAGATCGTAACTTAAATCCAGAAGTGATCATTTTAATAGGGCCAAATTAATTTCTCGCGAGAATGCGGCCGCTGCACCGGCAGCCACCGACTGGAAAGAGAACCGTGGGGCAGTCCGGGGAGTGCAGCGCCGGGGGCAGGAGGCTTCGTGGGCGGAAGGGGCGAGTTCCAGAGGGGCCGCAGCAGCGCGAGGCTCAACGGAGGAGAGGGTTTAACCGAGGGCTCTGCCGGCGGAACCTCGAGGTTAGCGGTTGCTGGGGTGGCGGAGGGCGAAGGAGGGAGGAGGAGGACAGAGGAGGACGTGGGGCATAGATTATGAGATGGGTGACATTCTCTGACATTTTAGTAATGTCGCCACCACCTAACCCACCTCCACGGTGCTGGTATTTGGTACCCAAGGGGCATGCGGGCATAGTTGGCCACGGCGCCCGCTACAATTCGCCCGGGCAAGTTTCCCCTGGCTAATTACCATACAGTGTCTTGTGGCCCGCAGTCGAGCCGCTTTAATAGAGATTTCGGACAGCCTGAACTACCCTGGAACCGGTCATTTTCCAGTTACCCTCGGAAACTCGGTTATCGTCGATCTCTCGAGCGCATCGGGTCACCCGTTACGCCCGTTTTTAGGCCAACCGCTTCGTCGCTGCTTCAGGCTTTAGAAGTCCTCTCTGCGACGGTATTTTTTGCAACAGCCTCTCATTAATTTTCTGTCCAATTCAATTTCATCCCGATCCTTCTCCTAGCTAGAGGGTCTTTGAATTTCTTTCTGGCTTCTATAAAATCGTCCATGGACAAGATAAATTCCTCGATCGTTTACCAGCTGCTTTTGTTTACCTTTTTCCGCGCAAGCCTTCATTGATTTATGCGGGGAAAAGAGGCAGAGCTGGTCGCAGGCGAGCTGCACCTCGAAAGTCGTACCATTAGCGACGGTTTATTAGTTTCATCTAGCACGGCGCGTCGACAGTTTTTCGATCAATCGCTGTCGTTAGTGTAAATACAGTTATCCGGCCTGATCGATGCTCGGACGCTTTAACACGGTCGTTTTTAACGAACTCTCGCGGAGGAAATGGAGTATCCGGTGAAGGACGGCGTGAATTCTACTTTTTCATGAAAGGAGCGCGCAACGGCGCGCGGAGCGTACAGTTGCAGCGTCGATAAATCCTTTGACGCGGCGCTGAATTCAACAAACAAATCGAATCGAGCGAGCGACGCGCGGAAAGCTGCAGCCTCCGCGACTCTGTCGCTGCAGGCATCGTTTCGAAGGGTGGAGGAACAATATCTTGCGCGCCGAATGTTTCGAATCGACCATCCCCGTTCATTGCCGCCGAGCTGATACTGACACGTGGAGGAGCCGCCGAGAAATAAAAACAAAAGGAGAGCTTGACGGAAAAAGAAAGGGAGGAAAGAACGAGAAGCACGCGGGAGAAGAGACGACAGATAGGAGCGAAAGCTTTCCAGCGAGCGCATATAAATGCATGGAGTCGCGCCAGTCTGCACTTCGCGGAATACTATTAATTTCGTATTCATTCCTTCTTTCCATGCTCCGGTTCCTCGACTCGCGATCGCCGACTCGTTAACGCTCCTGACCCCCCTGACGCTTCCCTCGTCGACGACAACGAAATCTCGGCCCCCTGAAAATTTCAGGGCTCTTCCGCGCCGTCGCTGCATTACAATGCAACGTATGCAAATGCGCCGCGCGAACGCGATCGCTCGATCGCAATGGAGGATCGAGAAATGATCCTGCCGGGTATATTTCCGACGACTGGTCCGAGCCGGCCCGCCTGTCGACGTCTCGCTTCCTCTGCGAATGGTAATCAGCTTCCAATAATCACGTTAAATGGCTCAACCCTCTGTGATCCAGCCTCCTCCCTCGTCGATATAATTACAGTTCTAAATCGTGACGGGTATCTAACCCAGATTCGTCGAAGACTGGTCACCGGAGTCCCGAAGGAGGTTTCATTTACCAAGGGGGTGGAGGAGCGTCGTTAATCGTGGGACGCGAGGCCCAGTCCTAAAGGGGTAGCCGGCCGTCTGAAGGCTTGCTTTAATATTTCTCAGGAGAGTCGGACGCGCGTGTATCAGACGCCTAAGGATGGCGTAGACTTCGTATTTCCGTCGTAAAAGCCGAGCCGTTCGGCTCTCTTAGGGCTGGCCGTAATATAGAGAGGAGAAATGGACGGGAAACGAGCGGGCGAAAGAAGACGCAGAAAGAGAGAACGAACCGACGAGACGGCTCTAGCCCCGTAAGTAGTTTTATTAAGGGGCTCCTTTCGGAAAACCGTGCAGGATGGTTGAATATACATCGGGAGAGATATATGTGATATCGATTACCGTTTGGGGTTCCGATATTACGCTGGTACCCCTTCGCGCCCGCCGCCCCTTCTGTCCCTCTCTTTCTACATAGTACCGATGGTACATATCTCTTGCCGCCCCTCTCCGTCCCTCTCCATGGGCGCTGTCGCATATTTCTCCGTCTCCTGTCCTCGTCCATGTGCTTCTCCCCTCGCATAGACGCGCGGCGCACACACCCGCGCGCGCGGCCGGGCCACCCTGGTCCTCGTACATAGGGAAATTGTATGTGCATAGGGAGAGCAGGACGGTGGCCCCCGTCCTTCCTCCCCGCGAAATAACTTTGGAGTGCCGGTATCTACACACAGTGGCGTATGCACGTGGCGGGCGAAAGAGTCCTGGCTGCGTTATACATAGACTTTGACCCCTTAAATAACCGGGGAAAGCAGACACAGGGTGCCATCGTTTGCGCGACACGCGCCACGCTAAATTCAATATAGTCGAGCGGCGCAAAATATTTGTACTGGCCTGTCTGTCTTCGCGTCTCTCTTGTAAATCAACATTCTTAGGCTGTGGAATTAATGTTGCAGAGAATGTAGTATACCTACAGTGCGGGATGATTCTTCGTGCAAATGTGAAAGGGGATGTTTGCGAGAGAAGCTGGAAGACATTCCATATGTGTCAGAGTATGTCCTACTCTTAAAGACACGGCTCTCGTGGATGACAGTAGGCAGGACGAATTTATATCTCGACAAGAGAGCGTGACAATCTCTTATTCGTTCGTGGAACAGAGACCCCCACGGACCTCGAATTTCTGAAACCTATATAAAGCACTTTGTCGACCATCCTGCCAGCCTGTAAAGCAACTTTGGTGAATCGTGTCTATAAAGGGTCGCGTACATGTGACGGAAGGGCGTCGATGGTCCCTTTGACCCTTTAAATAACCAAGGAAGGTAGGGGTGTCGATCGTAGCGCATCGCACGGGACTTTCAATCGAATAAAACGCACGATGCTGTGAAACTTAATTGTTTCATTCGCGCAAAACTCGTTACGGTCTCAGGCACTCGATAGTCACTCCGCGGAGTGACCTATCTTCGTATCTGATAAATGGCTCGATGCCTGCATAAAAATGTCGCTTACATTCCGAGCGGAGGTTCCTGGAAACGAAATGTGTCAGGGAGAAATCTTGTCCGTTCGTGGAATAGCACTCGTGGCCCTCGAAAAATAACTGCGGTGAATTATGTAGGTCCGGCAGGAACGTTCCGCGCGGCGGGATATATTTTTACCCTTTAAATAAGTGAAGAAGGTAGACGGTGTTCTTCGCCGTCAAATGCTACCGTCGTCTTGAATAATACACTCCGTAGCTGCGGAAAGAAACCGTCCCGAAACCGTAATCTCCTTCCGCGATACACAATTAAATTCCCCTCCCCGGCAAACATATTTCTCGCGGGCCGCAACGGATCTCGAATACGAAGCCTGTTAAGAATTTATGCGCGAGTACCGCCACGGTTTCGTCGTGCTTGCCTCTCGAGATTGGATAACGTTAAAAGTCCCCTGTACGTGGCCGCGAAAATTTAGGGGCGAGTTGCCAATATCATACTGGTCACCTAAATCGTACCTCATCAGTTTCTCAGTAATTAATGAATGTAAACGACATGTGATAATAAAAATATCAAGTAAATGCGAAATAAGAAATAGAAACAAAACCTTTTGAGCTTACACTCTATTTTGTGCGTGCTATAAAAATTTAAAAACATCAGGTGTGATTGATATAACTTTTTACCAGTTTATTTTAGATGATAATAATCAAACAATGCAATTTTGTCCTATACTTTTGTATTTTTCTAAAACCGGGTTTAATGTAGAATATTTTACATTCATTTTAAGTACATATTACATTGATTATAAAGTTTAAATTGATATTTATAAATAAATTGTCATCATGTTTCCTAAATCGTACCACTACAATCGTACCAGTAGGATTTAACAACATGTATATTATTTAGGTTATATACATATATCATATACATAGGTTATTGCGGTTGTGATCCATATACATTTGTATACGTAACTATATAATAATCATTAGTTTATGTTGAATATTTTTTCTTGATTTGTTATTGATACTATTTTTTTGTGGAGGTACGATTTTGGAAACGGAGGGGTACGATTTAGGACACCGGTTGCCTAAATCGTACCTTTTACAGTATGTGACAAAAATATTAATAACAAATTAATTTGTTCCGAACAAAAGGCTAAGCATATAATAGTAGGTGCTTAAAAGATCAGGCTACAATATCCAATAGTTATTTGCGTTTAAATTAGTACCAAATATGAAATATAACGTAAAATGTCTTAAGTGGTACGATATAGACAACCCTCCCCTACATGCTCCCTCCGTGCTCCACTTTCCACTAGATAGCATTCGAAGAATCGTTCTCCTGCGTAACCTCGCCAATAAACGATACCTCGCCATTCTTAATACGCCCGCGGAGCTGTCTGGTTGCCTGGGATCCTCTTGTCCCGGAAAATAATTCCACTGAACATGTTTCATGAGAGAGAACGGTTTCGAAATGACAATCCTGAGGGCCGCGGAACCCCGGAAAGTTTCAATGTTCGCCAGAGGTATGGAGCGGCTATCAAACACGGAACATGCGCCCGTGAAGTGGCTAAGAAAAAAGGAGGAAAACGATTGTAGCGAGGCAACTGCTTGCAGAATACCCATTCGCGTGGTAGTACAGGAGGAGAGGCCTGCGCGAGCACGTAACTACACCATTATCCACGGAGCTACTTGTCACAGAGTCGATCCGATAGACGACGTCTCCGATCCTCCTCCATACCGATCCATCGTGCCCCGCGCGCCTCCGGTTTTCCATTAGAATCGCAGGGGTGGGAAGAAGGAAGTTGGAAATCTGGCGGATTCAGGCCCTTTTTACGGCAGTCTTGTAGCGCGCGGCTCGCGTTTAAAATCAATGTTCAATGCACATACGGCTTCCTTCGCTTTGTCCGGGATAGCACGGAGATGGATGTGCTCGTAGGCAGGGGATACCAGAAACGCGCTCACCCACACGTGCACGCGATAGCGCTTGCCTGTACGCGTTCTTTGAGGGATATTCGGACGGGAATATATAGGGTGGTTCGCAGCGACGTTGAGGTATCGGGGGTGAGTCTTTAGAGCGACGTATGGAAGAAGCAGGGAAGCAATTTCTGATACGACGAGGCACGCTTCGCAATTGGATCCTTCGATTATGTTTGCTTTATCCTCGCCGTGCTTCCAAATTATGTTGGTAAATAGATGTAGCACTTTGTTGTTATTGGAAAACGCGGATGATATGTGGTTATAAATGAGCGCGATTGGGATGGAACCTTGGATCATGATTCCACCCTTACACCATATATACTTATAGATACGGCTCATACGTGGCCAAAATAACGATGGAAGTTCCAGCAATCTATAAATATTTACGCAAACGCAATTTAATCATTATCTTTGCAATTCTTTATAAAACACATTTGCACCATTATTAGTAATTATTTAAAAATTATTCACAGAAAAAGATATATTCCCACTTGTACCTATATATGATCTAACTAAGGTATCATGCAGTATCAACTACTTTGAATTATATTTTGCCCGCAAGTGACGTTACATTTTCCCCACTACCTTTGCTTCACTTTGACTCGTGGCTTCACATAGAGCGGGCCGTGTCTGTAAATGTATATGCTCTAAGGTACCACCGCTATATCGTATTAGGCAGCCCTCTCTATCCACCTCTGATGACGAATGCAGCGCTTCAAATAGAGGGGCAAATTGACGTGGAATAAAAGTGGATGTAGTGCCTGGTGTGATTGATAGTTGGGGATGCAGCCAGTTGATTTTGTCCTGACTATAGCAGCGGGTTCTAGGGCTTCTTATCTAGTGAAAGTTCTGTTGTATAGGGAATGACAGGGGAAACTAGCGTGGGCTGTAATTACTTCTTTCCTTCCTCTTTATTCGATAGATGCCATTTTGTCCGATAGCACTATCCAGGCACGTTTTTTCCTGGACCAAAGATAAAGTGTTTAAAGCCGAGCATTCGCGGTATATTCCAGCAAATTTCCTCCTCCACGATATTCGTACCGGCTCGTTACAAAGCGTACGTGATACTGTGAAGTTTAACAATGCGGTTACACGTGCTGCCTCGGAGCTGCTGGCTGCACTTTGAGGCATGGAGCAACATTATAAAGGCCAACTTGGGGCGGTCGGGCTATCGACTTCCTCTAAGATTACTACTCTCGTCGACTTTGGATCACGCGCGCTCGCTGGCTCGGTCCCCGCAATTCGGATCGCCAACGATTATCGTGGATAAATTGAATAAAGAACGAGTTCACGGGACACCAGAAGTGACACTTCCCTTCGTCTGTGTTTCAGAGATCGCACGCGCAGTCAGAGGAAGGGGAAAGCGACGCAGATCGACTGCCAGCTTCGTTATCGACCTGGGGTGCGAGCAGCCGACATCATTCACACTTTGACGGCTTCAGACCTTCATCCAGCTGGGAGGATTGCGTAAGTCTTATTCAATTCCTTCACTTCTCAGCTGAAAGACGCTGCTGCGAGGCCGCAAACAAGTATCCTATATATGCGGGGCCATTGTCGCCCACTGCGAACGGGCTTTAAGTCTCTGGCCCTCTCGAGATGCTTCGCCCCTCTTGTCCCGTCCTTCGTGATCCTTTTGTCGCGCCTTTTTTTAGAAATACCCCGTGAAACCGCGAGCAGGAGGGGGTGACCTGGATCGCAGGTCGCCCTTGCCGTACGAAAATTTACTTTAACGAGCGGGCGAGAACTTTTCTGCCTTTCACCACCTCGGCAAAGGAAATTCGATCGAGCTTGATTGTATTCAAACGATCCCTCAAGTATTTACGGGCGCTTGTTCTTAGCCGGGAGGCAGCTAGCGAGCTCGCCTATTTCGCGCACCTCGCCGCGGTGAATACGAAATTTATTAAATTTCTTCCTGCCGAAATCGACGATAGGTTAAAGAACGCCGGTATCGCGCGAGCACGATCGATCAACGCGGACTTGACAAGGTTACCGTGGAAAATTGCCTCCGTGTATGGATTTTTTGGGGGTGGTTACTCCGGGAACTTTAAAGAGGTGGAAATCCACCCCGTGGATAGAATCCCGTCGCCAACCAGTTGCTTCGCGGCGAAATTGTGAAATCGGGATCGCGTAATGCCGCTGTACACGGACAAGAGAAAGATTTCCCTTGCAAGACCTTCGATCTCTCTATTCGGGAGCGAGCGGCAGGCATCTTGGGACCGAGCTAGGGGGCGTCGAAAATCCTCTCATCAGGACGCATTTCCGTGAAACTTTCCGATCGCCGGAGGCTCGAGGAGCACTCTGCCGTTCTCTCCAGCATGCAACACGGGGCTTTCCCCGTTGCTCCATCGCCCGTCCTCTTCGCTCTGGATCCGCAGCTTCTCGTCTCCTTGTTACGGGCCCTTTTTCTTCCGCTGCCGTTTAGCCTTCCAGACCTGACTCGCTTCTTTGCCCCGTCTTACCGTCGCCCGCGACAGATTCCATCAGCGTTCCTGCTGTTCAGCCCGCGGCGTCTCGCTCGCGACGAAACAGGCTGAGACGGTCAGGCGACGCTAGACACTTGGAGGGACACAGCGAGCTGGAATGAACCCCTAGGGACGGCGAATGCATGCGAAAATCTTGTTGCGAGCATCGCGATCGCGATGCCCTTAAAAATCCAGGGGAACAGGCTGGAGGGGGCGCGAAGTGCGAACCGGAATAATTAAAAAGCACGACGAACAGTGGATGCTCCCTCCTTCAATCCAGTCGCGTGTTTTCGACTCCATTCCCAGCCTCGTTTACCCCAACGCTGCCCCATTATCGCCTCCTTTATCATCGTCATTACGCGCGATGATTATTATTATCATCCAGCGTCTTTAGTTTCCTTTTAACGCGGTTTACGCGACGACGGGCCCGCATAAAAGGATCCACGCCACCGCGAGCGTCGTTGGAGGGAGCAGGGGCATCGCGGAGGAAGAATAGAGGGGCGGAAGGGGCGAAGAAAGTGCGGGGGATGGAAAAAAAAAGGAGCGCGAATGGATGGGAAGAAAGTATAGCATTGTGCGAGGGCACAGAGATGGGGGAGCGAGCGTGGAAATATTATCTGAGGGACGGCGCGGGGTCCTTCGGCCGCGTCTTTGTCGCGTTCGAGAAGAAAACGCAAATTGGCGAACTTTGGCGAAACTCCTGTACAATAGGCTCGCGGGCCTGGCAACAATGAGCCTTGTATCGGCCTTCTGGCCTCCTTCCACCCCTCCCGCGCCACCCTTCTCTCCCTCTGTGCATCGAGGAGCGTGTCACTTTTGCCCTTTACCTTTGAAATGGAAAAGCGGGAGGCGGGAAAAACCGTGCATTCATCTTCATTGTCGAGATACTTTCGGGCCCGCCGGACTTGCGATGCCGATGGAGGCCTCGTGCATTGTGCCCGGCTAACGAGAGGAAAGCTTCTGCTTATTCTTCCCTCTGTCACGGGATGGAAACGCGATCAGATGTTATCGGGTGCGCCGTGGCCCTTTCCTTCCGCCCAGGATCTTGATTTCACGTACCGTCGAGCCGCCTCTCTCCGCTCAACCGTTTATCGCGGTCCGTCGCGCCACGCCGAGATCGTACCGACGAATCTGAAGCCCCGGCGGTAAATTATTCGGCTCCGCTGGTAAAAGACACCCCGGCGATTCCATATTCGACACGGGCGACGGGTTTCCAGGAGGGGCGTAGGAAATTCTGGCGATGTTTAGTCGGTTAATCGAGAAGACACTGGAAGACCTTCGCGCTCGCCGAACCCAGCCGACCGGGGAAATATGATTGAACGGGAGAGTGTGCTCGAAGATTGCGACCGCGCGTGGAACTTGGCGAGCGGTTAAACCAGCCTATCGAAGTTACTTTGGCGGAGCGAGGGGAAGGGCACTTTTAAACTAAATTGAAACGTCCATGCTCCGTTTCATTCGGGTCATCCGTCGTGTCCTGACCGGCACTTCTCCCCCGCATTTTATCGGGAGACTCGCCTTTCATGCGACTCGAGGCTGGAGAAAGAAGGAAGCAGCCCAGGCGAGGATAAAAAAAAAAGGAACCGAGGAGAGACGCCTTCTGAGAGCATTACTTCGCATTTAACGATAATTGCTCGTTCGCCGGCAGTTCGTTATGAGATGAAAGAGTCGTGACTTTGCGCGCCGCGACGCCCAGCCCCCGGGAGGAATGCGACGCCTCTACCTAAACGCTGACAATATTCACGGTAATCCAATTGAAATTAATTCTCCGGCGAAGGCTCTTTGTTTCCGTCTCTGTCTCCCGGTGCTCTCCCTCGAGCACCCGCTCCCCCCCTCGCCCTTCGAATAAAGTCTCATAACCTCTCCAGCTGGAGGGGCCGTGGAACCGGAAGTGACGTGAAATATCGCCGTGCGACGTAATCGAGCGCGGCGGAGCGGTGGATCTCTTCGAGGTTTCTCTACTCGCTGCCGTGACCCTCTCGGGGTTAATCATGCGACCGAATCGAGAGAGTAATTCGCCTCTGCGAGGGCACGCGACAGCGCCCGCGGATCCGCCATTAATTCTCTCCCCTTTGTCTCATTAATCGTCGTTCATTAAGCGTGCTGTATTTTTCGGTACCCCGGTTGCCCCCCGCTTCCTCACTTCGCCGATCTATTTGTTCTTCTGGGCATTTGCTCGCGATCCCGCTACCCCTTAGAACCGAGGACCCTCGCGTACGGATGTCGAGCAGCAAATATTCTACGGATCGAATAGAGCTTCCGAGTAGACGCGGCACAGAGGTGCAACAGCTTTCTAATTCGCCGCGTAACCCGGTGATTCGAGGATTATCGGTCGACGCCTAGAATTAGCAGTCGGAAATTGGAGGAAGCGTTTCACGTGGCGGCGAACGTCGCTGCGTGTCGCCCACGCACAACAGTCGCGATAACAATCGCGCTCGCGTAGCGTACGCGCACCGTGAACGAAGCATAAGCCGTGTAAACGCCGCCTTCCTCATTAGAATGCCAAACATTCAGCCGCGAAGCGACTTCCTAACCTTCCTAATTCGGCGCTTCCGCGTGCGCTTCTCTCCTCCGCCCACGCGATCGACGTTTCACGGCGCTCGCCCGCGTAATTCCTCTAAATTCTTACCATCCACCCCCCGAAACCCTTAATCCCGTCAGATATAGCAGGCACTGTACCAACGACGCGTCTAAATTCCCACTGACATCCCTTTTCATTCGACGCAACAGCCTTCGTCGAATTCACTGGCCAGATTAGAAATTTCCAGCCGTCGCCCAAATAAATCGCGACGGATGGAATAGCGTGACGGGGGCGCGAAAACCGCGATATTCGCTAAATCAAAATCCTCGTGACGCCCGGCGAAATTATCTCCGCGCTCGTGAATCCACGTGAATGGCGGGCCGCTTTTGAAAGATGAGAAATATGTTCGCGCCGAGTCCGCGAGACATTTCTTTCTTGCAGCCAACCAGGGGGTGGGCCGCGGGGGGAGCAGGGAGAGGGAAGTCATCGGAAATTTGTCGATATTTTAACCGGCTCTGCCTCCAGGGGATTTCGTCTAGCCTTCCCTCTACAGCCTCCACCTCCTCCGTTCACCGACCACCGCCCTTAATACAGTCGTACGTGCGCCTATGATTTATTGAAAGCTGAAAAAGTCTCTCCGCCACCCTCTCGGCTGCCCGATTAAAAAGTTCGCCCATTACCGGCCGCGTCGTGGCGGCATTCAGGGCCCATTCAAAGATGTCGCATTGTCGTCGAGCCGTTTTGGTGCCTTGGAAAAGGCACGAGCTTTATACAACAATGTGTCCTGGCGGCGCATTCGAAGGGAAACCGCGAGCCCACCCAACCACCCTCCGCCGCGGCTCGCCCAGGAGCCTGCATTTACGCCGCGATAGAATAATAATGGGCCGTTTATGCGCGACTAATACGCGGGGGCAGGCTGCGCCGATGGTATTCGTGGATCATTGAGAACCGCTGCGGGCTAAGCTATCATAAAGCTGCCACCTCCGAAGGTGTACAATAAACCGCGTTATAACGCGGCGTTAAATGCCCTTCCAGCGAGCGAGCGCGGTAAAACACTCGGCCTACACATAATCGGGCGGCGCAAAGAATAGTTTTATGTTTTTCACCTCTTTTCCAACGAATAACTCGCCTTGGGCACGCGACACGGTCGGGGCGAAATTAGTCGCGATTGTTCCCTAATTAGGACCTTCGTTAATCGTGCTCGGAATTCGCTCGCAGCTTCAAAGCTTCTCGGCCTTTTACGTCGCTTCGTTTCCTCGATATAGAGCGTAATATTTTCAAAGAGACGTGGATATTTTAACACGATACGCGCGTCGTTTAAGGAAACTGCACCGATTTGGACGATTCTTCCTCGCAGATCGCGTCGCGCTGTCTGCCTCTCGGTTTCCGGAAATCTGTGTTTGCACGATGATGGGATAATAATGGGTCGGCTGAGTGCGCGAGAACGACGAGAGGAAAATTCACGGGGGAAATCTTTCGGAAGAGGCGCGGGGGTAAGTAACCGCGAAGGTTGCTTCGCGTAAGATGCGCAGTAAGATGGCGACTAGGTAGAGTTCCTGGATTCCTTGGCGCGGAGTCGCGTCGCAACTCGAGAACAGTAATTATTATTCCGTCGCGTAATTTCCTCGGAGATCTCACTATTAGTCTCGGGTAATCTGTCAGCAATTGACGCAGCTCGATTGCCTCGCGTGCGGAACACTTGCAACCTCCACGCAAAGAGGATGAACCACGTAAAACTACCCCCTGTTCCGTCTTCCCTTAAACCCACTGCGAAGCATAATTAGGGAATAAGGAGCAGCCAGGGCATGTCAGCAGAAGGCGCGAAAGCGCTAGGCGCCCAAAGCACAGAATGTATGCTTAACAAGGTAGCTATGGGAATACGAGCATCCGAATAATGCGGTGCGGGGGCTAGTTTCGTTTGGAGCGGGTACATTGCCGAAATAGCGATTAGTCCCGTGATTTCGGCGGCCAGCTTAGCTGCAGTTCGCAACAAAGTTGGAGGAAAAGAGGAGGAGGATGGAGCTGTGGAGAGGGTTGTGGGTAGACGTAGGAATCTGGCCGGCAGCGGGAAGTTCCGAAACGCAGGATGGAAATGCCTCGGTCGGATTAGCCCCTACTGGCCGATTGTTCCCGGTGTCGGCCGCCTAATGTGGACTGGCGCGTCCTAGCCGCGAGGGGGATTTCCTGTCTGCGCGCAGCGTTCCTGCGCGCCCGCCGCCTATGCATAATCCTGGCCTGCCTGCCCCTTCGGGATCGTCCGCACACGCCACGGCCCTGCGCACGTCCGAGAACGTGACCGTACAATTAAGCGGTCGACTCGAATGGAATTAAGTTCGAAAAGTAGGATGCGTTTAATGGGGAACGATGGAGACCCTCCCCCACCGTCGCAACGATCCACGACACCGTCGATAGGTGCCCTCTTTCACCGGTCCTCTCCTTTCCCCCCATTTCCCACCGCCCTCTCCTACGCATTCGTCTTTGTCCCTTGATTTATGAAACGACGCCTGGGTGCATCGCGGCACCAGGCTTTGTGCCGACTCGAGCCTCTTGTTCTTCGCGCGTACGTCATTTTTCCAGAGTCTATGGACTGCTTTTAAGGGGAGTGGTTTCGGGGAGATAGAGGAAGGGACGTGGCTGGGAATTTCGGGTGTCGATAAGAGGACAAACGTCGTATCTTAACGTCCACGGTTCTACGTATCTGCATACGATCCGATGGAATGGCGGGAAAGAGGAACAGGCGACGCTGGCTAGAGGAAATGACAAATTAACCGTGGAACGGTGTAGTGGATGAAAGAAATACAGAGAGGTTGCAAAGGGAATAGGAGGTGAAAACGATGGAGCGCTTGAATGTCGAGAGTCGAGACTAGAAACTGATTCCGTATAGAGGAGAGTTGCCTATATTGGACCGGCTCCTAGATTGGACCATTTGTATATCTCGATAAACAAATATATTTGCAGTGGTTTTTTTGGCTACACTGATTTAGGAAGTGGTGATGGAACATGCGAGAACAGCGATACGGGTATTCATTAGTTTGTCGTTCACCGTCGTCGAAATATAGAAACGCGTGGTGCGCGATCATTATTTTTCGTGCTATTTCAAGTGAATTTCTTTCTACAACTTGTAAGTACTATAATTTTAAACGATACTAGTGTAAAGTGTGCTGTCTTAGTTACAACTTCATGTCCTTACTTTCCCATATTCGTATAAGTATAACAATGAAAACATATCTTTTTGATGTAACCAACAAGTTGCCTAATATTGGACCATCACTAGTTGCTTGAATTGGACCGGTCCATTCTAGGATACAATCTATGTTATGGTAGCGAATAGTTAAATGAATACTAAAAATATTTAAAAGAAAAACAATTAAAACCGACTTAAAAAAAATAAAATTGCACTAAAAAGTAAAAAATAATTTTTTCCCTTATTTAATCTACGACTCTCATATTTTTTAAGTCGGCGCCAGATTTACACAGTGCAAATGATGAGGCACCGACTTAAAAAACATGAGAGTACCGTAGATTAAATAAGGGAAAAAATTATATTCTACTTTTTAGTGCAATTTTATTTTTTTGAAGTCGGTTTTAATTTTGTTTATTTTTAACTTTTTAGTTTTATATATATTCACACAACATGCTGAGGAGATATGTGCGTACGTACATAAAATACTAATAATTAGGTGACAATAGTCTTTATTATTAACCAGAACTGGCAAAATATTGCGCCAATGTTGATGCAGTGTAGGGTGGGACCACCGGGGCATCGCACTCTTTCCAATAAAAAAAGGATCATCAAAATCGGCCCACACTCTGGGGAGTTACGCGGGGACAAATATAAAAAAACCCATCAAAACAACGTACTATTGCACTACGTGCACCGTAAGATACTTGTTGCTTCCTGTTTCTATTTTTTTTTCAATGCCCTCATCAGTGTTTTTTAGATTGTATATTTAAATTCATTGACTTTTAGGAGCGGTCGAACGTAGGAAACCGGTGGTCCAATTTACAAAACAGGTTGCCTGGAATGGACCGAAATCATTAGTTTACTTTTTGGAGATATTATTTTAATCACATATTTTATCAACACACTAAATACATGATAAAATCTACATAAAATATAGATCTTTTTCCCGTTTCTGTTTGCTTTCTGCAATGTGTTATGTCCGTGTAGGAGAGAAAAATAAAAAAGTGGTCCAAAATAGGCAACCTTCCCCTAACTTTTGGACACTGACACGTTAAGAATCTGCAGCAACCCAAGTGGTTCGAGATGGTGCGACCCTATAATGAGTACCGAAAAACATTTAGGCTTGTTACGCACTTGCGACCAGTCGCCGGCAACTTGGTCGCCGAGAGACCAAAGTTCGGGCAACCAAACGAAACGTCTAGACCGAGCAACTCGATACCTATCCGTTTCGTAGAGAGCGTCAAACAGAATGGACGTCGAGGCGTTTATTCTAATTGTGAAGTGCATTGAAAAAAACAATAAATAAAGAACAGATAACATTCAGTCCATTCGTTATTGTAAGATCGCCGTAAGAAAAGAATGTTTACTAGCTTTCTCATTCTCAAATAAATGCACCATTTCTTCTTATTGTTTTTTTGAATGTCGCGATTGGAGTATTCATTATATGACAAGCCCCAATTTGCCTTCCGAGATTCAACTTGCAAAATAATTTCGTTGCTTGCAGATGTCTGATCGTTAACAAAGTCGTTCGTCGTGTGAACGCGTGCATTGGAAACAGGGCACCTCGTTGGTCGCCGCGACCAAGTGCGTACGAACTCATATGTCCCCGTGTTTCTCGTGGTCGCCGGCGACCAGGTCGCTACGGGAATATATGAGTTCGTACACACTTGGCCGCGGCGAACAACAAAGGTTTCTGGTCTCTCGTCGACCAAGTTGCCGGCAACTTGTCGCAAATGCGTAACAGGGCTAACAGTTTCGTTCTGTAATTGCGTCTCTTGGCACATCGCTCGAGCATTTCGTAAACGTAGCATATCAGGTCCATACGCACGGAGGTGTGATAAAGTTCGGCTGCCGAAATCTTCCGTTCGACGAGTTGTTCCAATGCCCGCGCCCTCGACGGCTGCTTAACGATATTCTCGGATCAGCCGCGGCTCGTGCCAACTGCATTTTCCTCAAATCAAAGAGAACTTACGCCCCTATAAATCTCGGGCCCGTTACACGCAACTTTCTATTTCGGTCCCACGACAGTCTGTGCCGCGTTTCGCGCCCCGATTTACGCTCCCAATCGATATACACAATTCTCTTCCCGGAGCATCGTTAACCAAATTGAAGCTCGGTCTGTTCCGCGATCGAACATCGACATCATCCATTTCCTCGCCGTTGCACGAGGTCGAAAGAAGCTAGCAAAAGAGAGAACGCATCGCTCGAATTGCGGGATTGCCACGTTAATGTCCCGCGGTCTCGTTGCCTCTGTCCTCTCTGTCGCTGTTTGTCTCTTCGCAGCGAATCGACCGCACGGTTATTGCTTTATTGCGCATTCCATTTTGCGGCGCGTGTGCGCTCCCAACGGATTACCGCGCCGCTAGAACATTTCAACAACATCCCGATGCCGGTGGCAGTCGTTCATCCAGCAGCCGCGCATCCCGTCACACAGCGACGCCTCAAGTGCAGAGAGCCCCGGCACTACAGGTCGCTTCAAAGGCAAACCGAATCACGCCACTTGGAAACACTGTTCCACCCTTCCCTCCCCCTACACGCTCGCCCGTTCCTCCCTTTCTTTTCTCCACCCCGTATCCCCTTTCTCGTAGTTTCCCTGCCTCCACCTCGTCCACCTCTCTTCGCCGTTTCGCTCGCTCTTATCCACTTTCCTCCGGCCCCTGCGCTGCCCGTCTCTCTCGTTTAAAGCCCTGTACACACATTGCGCGGCCGTGTACACGCGCTGTGTGCACGGGACTCTGAAAAAAAAGGCGGCCGGGTCCATTCGATGGCAGCTGTTCCACATTTGAAGGATGGATATTCTTCGGGCTTTGTCGCCGCGACAAAAGACCCTCTCTTTCACAAAAGGCCTAGTCGGGGCCGTGCCTTCCGCGCGAGTCTTTCTTTCTCTGTCACTCGGAGAGCCCAGCGCCGAGCATTCAGGGGTCCTAAGTTCCATATGCGCCACGGCACAGCCAGAATCCTCCCCTCCGCTCGCCCCCACCTATTTTCTCTCTTTCGGATCCTACACTCTGATCCCCGGTGTTTCGGCCAGCGTTTTTCTCCCTCTCGGGGCTTACGAAAATTCTCCTCTCGTAATTAGACGGCCGCTATTAACGTGCCTCTGCCCCCTTGTTCCAAGCTAGGAGGCTGATAATCCTTCGGCACCGCGGCCCCGAGTTAATGATAATTCCGTTCGACGCGGCTGGTTAGGTCGTTAGCGAAAGTATTTTCCCGCGGAACGGGGTTTCTGGAACACCCGCGACGACTGTATTTTCCTCCCCGTTTGTTACGTACCGTTTCAGCTGTGTTTTAAACGAAATCCCCCTACCCCTTCCCTCTGCCCCATTTAGTAGCAGCCTCTTCCCTGGGTCGTTCACACCGGTCCCGTGACCGATAAAGAAGAATCGTCGGGACCTGACCTCTCGACGATCCCCCAGCATCGATGCTCAACCCTAACAGGCTCCCTTTTCGTCGGCCCCGACCACTGTGCCCCATCCTGTTTCGGTAGGGGCCCAGTGTTCGTCGACCTGGCGCAGTAGCTGCTGGTGAAACGGCGGATAGCCTGCTCCGCGGTGACTAATGAATTTGCTGCGAGCTGTTCTTTGCTGGACGACCCCGTTTGACCCTAGCCAAGTTACGAGCGTTCACGAATCGACCAGCGTGCCACGCAACGAGTCTCCCTCGTCATTCGACTCGTTGTGACTCACTAATCATCGAGTCCGTCAGCGGGGCCACGATTTCGACCGTTGGAATGTCGAGCGGAGGACCGGCCTTGCCGGTCACCCCGTTTGGATCAGTGAAACCTGTCGCTCCTCGACGAACAATTTGGAAATTCACTCTCCGAGGAGCTTGCGTATGTTTGACGACTCCCCTCGGCTTTTAAGCTCGTTCTATCTGCCGTACGCACGATTCTCTGGGCCGTTTAAAGTCGCGTGATGCGTGGAATGAAAAGGGCAATCACGGAAGAGGGCTGCGATAAGGATACTTGTAGTAGGCGATGAAGCCATCGTGATCGACTCGATTCTCGCGTGAGAACCCGCAGAATTTTCTTCTTATTTCATACGCTCGCTTCTTCTCGAGGTGCCTTTCAGTCGATCTCTGCGTGAAGGCGTATCGCGTAACGAGCACACCGGGAATCGTAATTGGAGCGTGCTCGGGGGGTGGTTCTCTTGGATTTCATTAAGGTAGAGTCGCCTTGGACTCCGGCAAATTAGAAACAAGCGATCGGGCTTCCTCGCGTGACGGGAATCGAACGTTTCTGATCGTAACGACTTCGCCGTTCCACCGATGCGTGGGGCAAATTAATAATTCTCGATCGTGCGATCCGAACGATCGGCCGGCAGCTGCGCGCAGTCTCTCTAAATAACTTTCGAACGCACCGGCAACGGAGGCACGCCGAATTTATTATCCCTCCCCCGCGATCATTCGTCAAACTGGTAATTACTCGCTGCATGACACGTGTCAGTCTTTGCAGCGCGTTAATTCCACAGTCGCCGCTTGGCCCTCCTCTGCTCCGCGTTCCCCAGCAATTCTGCCCTACGAAATTGGCAGTACCGAATTTGAGAATCGCAGCCAAGCGAAGGAACATCTCCTATTAAAAATTGTAGAGAATTCGCAGTTTCGAGTAACGTGCTAAGCCCGCCCGCCTAAAACCAGCGATTCGATATCGGAAGAATTTCGTTTTAATCGAGCTCCGATTCAATTGGAATTCCTCCGTTTCTGCACCGTACGAGCCCGAGCCCGCAACGATTTAAAATATGAAACGCGGAACATAGATTTCGACGGTCGAAACGAATATTCCGCGATTGATCTTGTCGAAAGAGTAAAAAATTCATGATGCAGGATCGCGGGGGTGGTGTCGAGGGGTTGGGGGAGTGGAATGCATTTGCGTCCCGAAACGTCGCGGCGAAGATCACTCTCGGACGTCTTCGCGGTGTCGCTCGATAAGTTTCGGAGCGTCTCGGGTCTGGTCGCCGGTGGTGCTGCTGGCACAAGGGGACGACTCCGATTCGATTCAGTCCTCGTAAGTCTGCGCAACAGTTCGCTTCCCGTCGCCGTGTAATCGGTAGACTGCCTCCTAATTGGAGGCGTCTGTTAGTGATAGCTAAACAAGATAAACTGACACAAGTGCGTCGCGAGATAAGCCGACCCAGCATCCGTAATTAACCGAATTCAAAGGTGAAGATACTTCATCTGGACGTTCGATCTTCCGAATTCCTTATTGATTCCCGATCGGTGGACTCGGCCCGTGGGGTAATGTATAATTTGAAAAGATTTTTCTATCTACGTATCGTATAAAGTGTGGAAGAAATATGACGAGCTTCTAAAAACAATAGTCAAGATTATTTGAATCTCAACTCAGTGTGACAAGTACCTTATCATATTTCCTCCACTTAGAATATTAATTCACACCCGTCGAAATTCACCCCGCTCCCTTTCGATCACTTTGCTCCACCAACGCGGGCCTGATGGAAAAATAACGAGCCTTTGCGTACACGAAAAACGGTAACGCGTGTCCTGATGCTCCTAAGCCTACCAATGAACCTCCCCCCCTGCCCCGTTGCGCGCGCATGACGGAGCATTTTTAATGCATACATTTAAAAACCAATCTTCCGAAAATCGAACGGTTGCTTGAATGATGCTCGAATCGTCGAAGAGTGGGAGAGAGAGAGTATATACCCGCTAGTGGCGATAGATCGTTGGATCCTCACGCACACACGCTCCTAGCGGTGCCCCGGTTCCCATAAACCGTTCCCCACGTGGTGGTTAAGCCTTCTCCGTATCTCCGCGCCCGTCCGCTCCCGTCCATGTGTTACGACGATACCAGCTAACCACGATGACCTAACCAGACTGTCAATTAAAATGCCACCATATGCCACTTAAACTGTTCTAAATTTCAACCATTAGCTCCCTATATCGCCTCCGGCTGCCGTTCGCGACCTATGACCCCCCGGGGGGCCCTGATGTAGGAGAAGGGAAGGTACGAATTGCGTAACGTCACGAAAGAAACGCGTCTCCCTTAATCGAGACGCTCTCGAATCGCTGGCACGATACTCGCCGCGGAGGGGCAGAGAGGGACGGCTGTTGTTGCGATTAAAATCAATTTGGCGGATTACCGGGTCGACGGTGCAATTATTAATCTCGTTACTAGTGTAACGCGTCGTTAAGTGCACGCTGTTCCACATCACGTCGCGTACGCTCCTCGATGGTGTCGTGGTCCCTACCGGGGAAAAGAATTGCCCCGGAATTTTCACACCGTGGGGTAGCGGTGTCTGATGATAAAGCCTAGGCAAGCTCCAAACGCGTAGTACGTAGTTGCTGTCGATATTCGGGTATATACTCGTCGCAACAGAGCAGCGACTCGCTTGGAGCAGCCTCGTTCGTCCGTGTCTGGTCGCCGTCAAGGCAGCTTACACGATAGAAAAAAGGGTCTTTGCTCTCGAGTGGCATCCGATGAATAGCCTGCGCCCGTTGGCCGCGCAACGAGTCATCCGGCTTACGTTCTTGTTTCGTGACGAATCGCGGGCTGAAGCAGAGCGGTAGATGAACACGAGTGTGTAGGTACTGGGTGGTGGAAACGCAGCGGGATTCGGAAACCCGTGAGAGGGGTGAAGAATATAAGGTACTCGAGGGTTGGGAGTCAAAAATACCAAGATGTCTAGCCATTTCGGGCCCGTAGAATCCATCTAATGGGTAGCGACAGGCATATTCGACGCGGCGCAGTTCGAAGATCCTTTTCTACGTATTTGAACGGGCTCCCTACGTTTGGTCCGCCCTGTATACACAGAGACAGTTCCATTTCGAGGAGGCGAACGTGCACGCACCCCTCCACTCTGGTGTACGTGTACCCTAGGAAGGGAAAAGAAGTCGCATTACTCTCGTGCACGTTATAGGGACGTACTCATTAGTAAATGAGCCCTGGGCAATCGAGTGGCGGGGTCCCAGGTGTTATCTCTCGCTCGCTCGCGAACGAACCCCGGAACGAGACCAGCCACCACCTTTACGTCCCACCGTGTATATAAATAGGACGACGGCGGTGGGGAGGAAGAAGCCAGGGTTCGTTCTCGACGCGGCATAATGCCTTTTGTTAATTATTACAGCAGCCACACTTAGGGGCTTAAAATTCGCCATAAATAATCACCGAGACAATACCACCCCCTCGAAACCACCACCAGCGTAGAAAGAGAGAGAGTCGATGAGGCGAGCTCTCTCGCTCTCTTCAGTCGCATCGAACAACCCGCCCCTACCACTGTGATATCGTGGTGTGCCCAAACCTTTCCACCTTCATTCTCCATCCCCACCCGAACGAATTCACTGCACCCTTCGCGCCGCCGGTTTTTCGACCCCCCTCATCCCAGCCTCTTTCCTTTCTCGTTTCGCTCGCTCCGTTTCCTGCTCGTCGTTTCCTGTCGATATCCTCCGGCGAAATCCAGCGAAAAAAGAGGTACACGCGCGATATTCGGCGAAGGGCGGGCGGGGGCTGGCAGGGAGGGTGGACGGAGGCGCGAAAAACGACGCCGCCAGAGACTACGGCAATTTAGCTGGGCGATGTACCTGCAGCTCAGAATTATTCGCTGGATCGAGTGCGCCCTTCCGGTCCCGTTCTCCCGTGCCGATCGTTACGATTCCTTTTCGAAACGGGGATGAAACTGGCGAGACGCTGCAGTCATCGATGATATCGATCTCTTTACAATGGATCACGACGAATTACGTGTTCATTCTTTTTGCATTTTTCCTCATACTCCAGGCTATGAAAAGGATTTTTGGGTCTCTCGGTGCTTGAACGTCTTAATTCGTCGACATCTATTTTGCAAGAGCTGCTGCGCTTTCTCCACCGTTTGTTAGTCCTTGACATTTCGAGTACACGCAACCCTTAATAAACAGAGTAGAAATTCGGGGATTATGTTGCCGTGTTTCAAAGAGTCGCGGCCCGCTAAGGAGGGACGACAGCTTTTTACAGGGTCTTCATAATAACGGGCAGGCCTGGAAAGAGATCCGCGGAAGATTTTAATTTTTCAAGAGCTGCCGCCTTTGAGGAATCCCGAAGCGTTTTCCATCAACGTAATTTTCCTCGCGATGTAACCTCTCCTCCTTCGTTCCTCTTGCTCGGCTTTTAAATTATCCGCTTCTTTAAACACGCCTCCACCGCCGTCTTTATAAACGATAAACCGGGGACTGTAATTGAAGAGAGAAACAATCCATTAGCGACATCTTCAGCGACGAAGACACGATGCGGCCTGCGCGAAATCGATGGGGAACAAAGGGCACGGCTGCAAAGGAATTTTATTCATTGATCTCTGGGACAGGAGGAGCTTTCCGTTCGCCTCGAGTGCAGTAAACCAGACTGCTCGCCATTTTCTCTCGAGTCAATTAGCAGCGGGCAGGGGATCGTTGCATCGCTGGAAATTAAGCTTTACCCCGACCAACTTTCCTCGCGCAATCTTGCCCACAGTCTCCATTGGCAAAGTCTCTCGTTACGTCGATGGACCCGGGGAAAATGTAGTGCCAGCCGATTCCGTGAACTGTGCGCGGGCGCAAGATAGATTCCAACTTGGAATTGCTCGCGATTGGAAACGCTTTTTACCCACTGCTCTTCGATTCCGAGCAAAAACCGCTGCTCCCATCGGCCACGATTCTAAACCAACGAAACTGTAGAAACGATAGCGGCGCGTTGGCGTTGAATTTACGACCGCTGCTAAGCACAGAGCCTATCCTGGCGTTTTTTATTATCCTGAAATCCCTTGAAGTGATTTTTACCGAAGATTGCCCCAGGGAGGAGCGAAGATCGAGCGCGCATAAAATTAATTGAAGGGGGATGAATTACGAACGCTACTGGCATCGCAGTTCATGGGGCGGAGTCAGATTCTTCGACGATGCTCCGGATGGATATCTATCACGCATCTTCAATGGAGTATCTCGTTAATTAATCCGAAAAATCCCGTCGTTCCCAGCCAATTAGTCGACAACGAAGCTGGTTTGACAGTGCCCATAATGGGAAGGAAAACGCGCCGCGATTTCCGCAACGTCGACCCTCTGCATTATGGTCATCGAGATTATCGGCTACACAACGATCCTTATTGACGCCGTATTAGGACACGTATCTGTCGAGTTGCACGCGTCGCGATTATCGTGTAGACTGCGACACCTCCGTCCCCGTCTGCCCCAGAGCCAACCACAGCCGGCTCTTTCTCCCGTCTCGTTCTCGCGACAAAATGCCTTTTGTCGGCCGCTGTGCCAGCGAACATGCGTCCAACTTGGCGAGGCTGGTTGCATCAAAGCCCGGAGAGAGATGGTGACGGGCGACGGTGGCGCGGGGAGGGGGCTGGACGGACGACAAGGGTCAGCTGATAGCGGACAATTATCTCTCAGTTTAACCCGAGCGATCCGAGCCTCTGGCCGCGATGTTCAGCATGTAAAACATTATTGTGCGTAGTCCATCGATCGTTCCTAGTGAAATCGGTTCTGCTAAACACTCGGGGATGAGTGGGAGCTTGCTGCGATTAAATCTTTTCTTCATATCACGTTCAAGATAGTTGATGAGATTGAAATACGGATAAGCACCACTTGGGTTTGATAGTAACGAGGTCTCGCATCACGGCCACTGTGCTCGATAAATTCGAGGGCCATTTTGGATAACACGTACCGCAGGTAAGGCGACGCCAAGGGGATTGGAAGAAACACTCGGCTGCATTTCAGTCCCCTTAGTTAGCAGGCGGCATGCTTCCGTTGCTTATCGGTCTTGACTGGCTTTTGCGGTATTATGTCATCGGTTGTATTAGATTCCTCTACGTGGCACGTCCCGCTGCTCGCCGTGCAATCGTGTTTTCCGCTGCGAGTTGCAAGCTGTCAGTGATAAGGACCAGTGCTTTTCGACGAAACGTGCGTATCGCGTTCCACGTAGGTGCATCGATCCGCGGCTCGAATGGAATTACGGTACAGCCATTGCTACTGATTAGCATCGCTGGACAGTTATCAATCTGGAGACCCGTTCGGTACCCCAGAAATTAAGTAGCTCCGCAGATTACCGAGATTCCCGAGATTGAAACCGCCCGAATCCTCTGAGCGCCAACCTCACCCCCCTTCTTCCGAGATCTGCTTAAGAAAATAGCTGGTTAGGATGCTCCTCGTGGTCCACGCTCTTCCACTTCTCTCCGCCGGGGTCGAGATTTCTCGTTAGAGGTTAATTCGCGCAATTGAGGCGGTTGCCATCTTAAAACGACTCCTCCTGTCGGCCGTCGCGTCCCCCGCTGCAGCTTGGAAAACGGTTTCCCGTTTCGGGTACAGGTTTATCTCGGGTGTCTAATTTGTCCAGACGGTGGGGAGGGGGCGAGCAAACGGACACGGCAGGGGTAGGGAGGAAAAACCAAACAGAGACGCGGTGACAAAAGCGAAACACGACGGGGTCGGGCGAGATGAGACGCCGAGGAAGGGGAGGATGGTGACGAAGGGAAAATACGTTGAAGGAAGAGAACAGTGGGATAGTGGTTTCATTTTGTAACAGATAGAACAGCCTCGGAGCGGCTTCGGGAAGGGAAGGAGTATCCGGGGTTGTGGGGATGCTGGACCGAAGGGTAGCAGAACGTTACGTGGCAGAATCTTTACCCCAACGTCTGCGATTTAAAATTAACTCGCGGTTAAGTCGACGGTTCGGGGCCCTCGCGGAGGGTGGCGCGCGGTTCGCGGAGGCAGCTCGCGAGGAGTGGGTTGGCGCCGACGCTGGGGGAGGGTTTACGCTTCCTGAAATTAGTTTGTACACGAGAAATTTATCATAACCCCACCCTGGCCGCGCTCCAGTAACGTAAATACTATCGTAAACGTGCAGCCGTCGTTTGCTACCCAGGGGCGAGGAACTGCTCCTCCCCGCGAGGCGAGAAAGAGACGGGGTTGAAGAGAACAGGGGGTAACCGGGGTCGATGTGCACCCATTCGGCCGGATTTCCATCCGAGCGACGAGAATCCGTCGCGTTGAATACTCGTCACGAGACTAATGGCCCATTTCCGCCTCTGCGCCTTCGACTATGTTTCTCAGCTTGCTTTTCTTTCGCCTCCGACAGTTTTCTCCTCTCCCCGGGCCCGATCGAGGGGAAAAGGAAACGCTCGGAGCGCGGGAGGCGAATCGGGGGTGGGGGGCACAGAAGAACAATTAAGTGGATTATTCTTCGTGATTCTTGGAGAGACCGTCTTCCTCCTCGATAATTGTCCTGGAGTAAACGTTGACCTTCTCGCGGCAAACTGCTCGCTTTTTCTAAAGAGGGTGGATATTTCTCTTTATCAGTGGCGTGTTGCTGTGTGAATTATAACTCGCGAGGGTGCGCCTGCTTGGCGTATATAATATAATCGGTTTAGATTACTCTCATTTTTCGTTGCGCCAGCTTTGTTGACAGCTCCGATTCCCCGAGGCAGGGATAAAAAAATTAATATAGAAACCAGTTCAAATTCTTTTCAAAGACATCGGTATGATCCTGTTCGCGGTCCTTTTTCGAAAACAGAGGATGGTAACGGGGGATTCGAAAAACTGGTGAACGACGAAGGGAACTCGACAGGACGCGAAAGGGGATGGGTTTTTGAGGGGTTGGAGTGGTTCAATGACCGGAAAGCACAGAACCGATGCTGGAAATAATACCCCGGCGGGGCGCGCGGAAAAATCGCAACATGGCTGTCGCGTCACATGCACTTTTCACTTTTTTTTTCGCGATTCCTCCTCGATTGATTGACAGATCATATCAGTCAGCCCGCGTGTCTCTCCCCCTCCCTACCGTATATGTAATATTCCCGCCGTTGGGCGCGTGTCTCTTCGGACTCGAGGAAAATTCGCGCGGCTGTCCAGGCTACTGACAGATCGCGCTCGCGAATCGCTCGAGTAAACTCCGCGGCGTTAACGGGGAACAAACGGTCTCTGTGCTCCGAAACGATAGAGGAGAACTGTTCCTTGGCTCGAGCGCAATCTTATCAATTCAGATTCATGATTTCCTACTTTTACTACCTCTTCGAGCGTCTCCCTTTGATCACACCACACAGAATGATATCTCTGACAGGGAATTCGAATACAACCCCGATCCAGCGACAGAAAAAAAAGCAGTCGCCTCGCTAACGATCCATCGACAGTACATCGTGATCATCTTTCGCCGGAAGCTTCCGCCGCGCTTTCCCCCGGACGTGTCAGCAGTAAACGGCTGAAGCACCTTTTCGCCGTGAGTTTCCCGCGATCGAGCAGCTGGAGGAGCGCGAAGAGAATGAAACGCTTTGTCGCTAGGGGTAGGGAGAGAGAGAGAGAGAAAGGGGAGAGAGACGAGGAATGCCGACGGAAGGAAGAAGGCTGAGGGAGAATCGATCTGGACGATCCAATAAAAAGTAATGGTTCGAAAAGCCCGGGGTCTTGGGCGAAAAGTCGCCTCGACACCTTTTAAGCCCGGAGACGAACGTCCCTCCATTCCACCCCTTTCGTTGCCCTTTTAGCTTAAACTCGTCGCGACGGGCACGATGATCCTCGCGAGACACGAAATTAAGCTGCAGTTAAGTGCAGGGCCTGATGAAAAATTAACGGCGACTGCAGGCGCGGATTTTCCTTCGTTCCGCCTTTATGGAAATTTCGGGCACGAAATTGTCCTACCTCCCGTCGCCGCCCTCCGCCTCCGCCTGGCCTCGCGACGAAATTGTTTTCGAAATTTATTAGAACACGCGCTGTCGCCTTGCCGCGCCGCGATTTGTGATTTCAATTATTCCACGCGTCGTTTCCGTTCCGTGGCCGCGACGCGAGAGTTACGAGCCAGTTAATCGTTACGCGGGTATCAATTATCGACGGGGGCGGGCGGTCGCTGCGACGGTAATTTTCCGGGGCAAGGATTTCCGCGCGATCCTTCTGACGGGGCAGATATCGAATGTTTTCAAACGCGTGCACGGCCACGATAAATAGCCGCGGCTATCGGTGCCCAGCTTATCGCACATCACCGATAACGAGCCCGCTCCGATGATGTAACGGTTACAGTTTTACCGTATCTCAAGCTGCTCTCCAACACGCCCGCGACATTCGGATACCGATGGGCGTCGATCGAATTTACATCGATTATTCTTTCCAGCAGATTGACTCGTGGGCGTGAAACTAGAAATCTGCCGATATAATCAACTCTGCCGACCACAATCCTCCCAAGTAACTCGGCAACCCTCGGCGGAGAGGAATAGAGGGATGAAAAAGCAAGGGTGAAAAGGGAAGCTCCGTGTCCCAATGGTTATCAGATGCATCCGCGAATTTCATTTTCCCTCGCACGGTTCGCGAGAGCCACCGATGCAACCCAACCCCGTCGCGTCCCGGAAGGATTTCTTTCCCTCGCGTCTTTCGTCCCTACCGACCCCTTTACCCATCTCTCCCTCTCTCTCGCTCTCTCTTTCTCTTTCTCTCTTTCTTTGCACCATAGTGAAGCAGCCTCTTCCTCTTTGGCCCAGCTCGTCTCGCATTCTCTTCCTCTCGCCGCTCTCTCTCTCTCTCTCTCTCTCTCTCTCTCTCTCTCTCTCTCTCTCTGCTCTCTCTTCACATTTATCCGCGGAAAGCTCGAGCCGCGGAGGCCGCCCATTATCGCTGGAGAGATAATTAAAAAGGCAGGCGCGGGAGAGATATTAAAGCGTCGAAGAGAGGGTAGGCCCTTATCAGCGAGCCGTTATCGTTCGACGGCCATGTTGGGGCCGACTTCTTCCTCCCCATCCTCTTTGCGTCTCTATCGCTCGTTCTCCGTGTCTTGTCTTTCTCCCTTCCTCTTCTCCTACTTTTTTTCATGTCGCTTCTGGTCGTCGGCAAGCCGTTTCGTGGCGATAGAACGTGGCACAAATACAGGGCTCGCGAGAATAAAATATTACATCTCGTGTTGCATAGGGTTCCTCAAACCAGACTGCTGATGTGCCCTGCTCAATATTCATCGAAAATTAGATGCCCGTTTCTTTAACACGCCTTCGTCCCAACGAAGTATCGTCTTCCCCCCATCGCGTGTACCGCTCTCCTCCGCCCTGCTCGGTCCATGAAACCGAAAGGGGGTCGACGAATGCGTACATTCGCACGGCGTTGTCCCATAACGACCGTGGGGTGGTTGCTCGGATGTGTCTCGGCGACGTGGAAGGTAGAAAAGTGCCGGTGGCCTCGGCAAGGGGGGGTGAGAAAGCCCCGGTGACGTCACGCTCGACATCTTATTTCCTACGTGTCCGATACGACGCGAGTAATCTACAAAAGGGACGAACAGGCAGCTGCTTTTCCTCCCTCGCTCTCTTTGTTTCTTTTCCTTTTATTCGACGGAAGTGCCGACAAGAAGGCCGCGCCGTCTCTCTCGCGCCCGCCTCTAATGTAGATGCTTCGCGATAAGGTTATCGGTGGACGAGGAGAATTGCACAGTCCTTGGACCCTCGACTCCGGATGAGCGTCGCTTTAGCTCGATGCAGACCGAACTCCAAACGCGAGCAAAGTGAAACGGTCGACTCGACTTTGCAGAAACATCGCGGCTCAGGATCCGGCGCCTCGTTCTTTTTTCTTAGTAAAATCCGTGCGAGTGTTTAACAGCAGCCATGCAATGCGCGAGATGAAACGGATGCGTTAATAATTCTCGAGAGGACCGTGGCGCGTTTTCTCGCGTGGGCGGTGTCCCACTTTAAAGCAGGTGACAGAGCAGGCCGCATGAAAGCAGTGCGTCAATTTTACGGATCCCAGCGCGTCTTACCCTCGGGTTTCAGTCACCCAATTATACCTAATTCGCGATTCAGTGGAAACCGTAGAAGCTCCGTCCAGAGGACGCTTAAGAGTCTTGGCGATTTGAGATTTTATTGGCCGGTGGGCTAGATTGCTCCAGTTAACAAGGCGGTAAATAAAATTGTCAAGGCCCCTGGTATCGTCTAGTCTTCCCTGTTAACCACGCGCGGCGGGGCCTTTCACACCGGCACGATCGTTCATTTAGGAACGAATGAAAAGATTGGGCGCAATTGTCTCGTCCTGTATCGGGTCACATGCGATTCCTCTGGGCCCCGAGCGTGCATTTGAGGTCACCGAGTTTCGACGAGCGGAAGTTACGAAATTCTCGGCCAGCAAAGGACTTTAATGTCCCTCGATTCATATATTATGCCAGGGTCGAAGAAAGAATCGGCGTAAGAGAGTCTCACTAGCTATCCTAACAGCAGAAACTCTTTTCCTATTCATTTCTTTCCCCTCCGATTATTTCAGATAGATCGCACGATGAAACTTGGCATTACTTGGTAGCCAGAGTATTTTTGTTTGTTTCATATGTCTCTAATACTTCGCTCAGGGTGTCCAGAGCAATAGGGGCGAAACAGAGGGTTGCGAGCTCTTGTGCCTGAAACTTCCCCCATCGTCCGCATCGATTCTTTCTCCGACTGGGTAGGACATCCTCCCATTCGTATGCAATAATCGTGCGATCCAACTAAAAGCATCGCGGCTCCCGGTGGTCGTTTACGTGGCCGTGTTTACGCGCTTATTAGCGATTTCGTTGATGCAAAATCTGGAAACAATGGATCGTCTTGATTGGTTCGAACGACGCCGCACCTGCACTCGTGTTTACGCGCAACTTCGAAGCTCATTTAACGCATTGTTCATGCTGCTCGCAATGGCGAACGTGACGCGGAGCGTTTCGCAGAGGAAAAATGGAATACTCGTGGGGATGGAACGTTGTTAAAAGAGAGGGAAACGAAACGTAAGCTCAAAGAGTTTATTCGAAGGGTAAAGGGAGAAACAGGGAATGTCACAAACTACTTAGCTTAATCGAGAAGATTAATTTTTAATACTTTAGTCCACTAGTAAATAATTTCTGTTTTAACTTCACGACAGAAGCTTGTGCTTAGAGAGAGAGAGTGGGGCATTCCGTATTTTGTTCCAATGCAGAGTGGACATATCTTGTTTTTAACCGGTATCTATATCAAATCTTTAACGTTATCTGACTGAGGTATTTAAACTTTATAAAGCTTTGGGATTGGAAAGTTCGGTGGTCTCAGTTGCCACCAACAAAATATACTATAAATCGTAAAATCATGAAAAATGGACATTTCTTATTTCTCCTCTTACTCTTCATTTCCACCAGTGACATGCTTGCACGGGCTTACAGTTTTTGTTCGATTCGTGATCGCAATAGCCGAAGAGGGTCTTGCTTGCCCTGTTAACCAGACTCTTCCCAAGGAAATCAGTTCGTCGAATTTCCTTAATTTCACAATTACTTGTCCATTAGGGCCCGCGCCACCCCGTCGCATCCCCGAGGCCATTACTTTTTCAACGTCGTTCCACCCTGCAGGTCACCGTAATATTAATGTCGTAAAGTCAGCCCAGTTCTGACAGAAAGCTCGTTCCGATGTTATTCTCCCGCGTCATTAATAGCGCCCGCACCCCGTAAGCACGGGTTAATTAAAACGTTTGCGCGAAATTAACAATCTATCCCCCCGGTCGCGACTAACTCTGGACACGTTGAACGCTGCTTTTTAGCGAGGTCTCTTTCCAAGGAAAAGCGCGCGATATTAATTACAACGATTATCTCGCGTTGGCCCCGTTTCAGGAAACGCGTGTCGCCTTGAGAGAGCCAGCGTCGGAGTGGCTGAAAAATCGATCGTTATCGCGCCACTTCTTGGCCACAGGGAAACGTTCCATCGGACTGAGTATTCCAACAAGGAGATGCTTGCGTAACCGTGAGACACTTTCGGACACAGCGAATCCCTGTTTATCCGAACTCCGAGATGATCGTCGATTACACAGCCAGGTGTTTGCAACAGAGAGTCCACTATAGAAAATTGTAGAAAAATCTGTGGCAAGTTTGCTCTGTAACTGACTCGCGTCCGCTTGGACGTGTAATCGAAGTTCTATCGAGTTACCGAAACCTTCGTGCTGTATCGCTAACACACGATACGTCTCCCGATAGGTTGGAGCGAAGGGGGGAAGGTATCGCCGGCCAGGGGCGAGTGTGACAACCTCGGGGCCAGTGAAAGAAGCGGGGCGACGTGGGTACGTGTAGATCCGTGGAACGCGGCGAATGTCACGGCGACTCGGCTCGCGAGCAAATAACGGCGCGGCCCGCGACGTTAGCCCAGTTTTATCAGGGGTGCCGGGCGGCGGTTGCTGCGTTACTTTTCCGCCCCTTTGCCAGACCCGGGGGTCGCTCGAACGTCGCCGCTTACGGGGCCGGCTACGCTCTTGCAGAGCACGCCACGTCGCTCTGTACACGAATACATATTGCCTGCTGGCGGTAGCGGTGCAATTAACATCACTCCTGCTTCAAACCCTCCGCCCCGATGAGTGACGAAGGACGGAGCGAGATCACGCGCAGGGGGCGAGCGGGCCAGAGGAAGACAGAACGACAGAGGGAGAAGAGAGTAATAGTTTTCCCAGCCTCTCTCTCTCCTCTTCCTCTTCCTCTCGCGTCACATGTTGACGCGTGTCTCTCTCCCTTGACTTCTCTCTCGCAGTCTCTCCCATCGCCAGCCTCCCCTCGACCAACCCCTCTCTCCAGGGTCGCCATAGCAACCGGCTCTCTCTATTCTGCCCATGCCTCTCTCCTTTCCTCCATCCCTGTCCAACTCGCTCTCTCTGTCTCCTATCTCTCTCCCTCTCTCTCTCTCTCTCTCTTTCTCTCGCCCCTTGTTCCTGCTGGGCTTCGCCCTTGCCACCCCTCTCGACCGTCCCAAAAACATTGACCTTAACCATCGAGATTGCTGCCTCGTGCTCGCCTCGTATTTATCCCGTATTCATCGGGCCTGTTGTGTGTGAATCGGAAACGACTACCCTTCAGAGTCTCTCCCTCCCCTCCCCTCGACCGTCTGGGTCATCCTGGGACCATCTACCTGGCTGCGAGCGCGACACGTGCGTCTTCCTCTCGACCCCGATCGCTCGATGCCCGTTTCCGTATCGATCTTTGCCGCCTCGCGGTCCATTTTGCCCTCGTTCCGCGGCGAAATTCCGCGCCGGACTTTCTCGAGTGGCGCACACACTCCGCCCGGCCGCGTAAGGAGTTTATTACCAGCGAACAGGGCCAAGGTGCGCAGGATTTTCCGCGCTACGTGGTCTAGATGAGAAACGAGACGCGAAGCGGCATCCTTTTCGTAAGACTGCCATCGGGGCTTCGATGGAAACGGAAGGGAGCATAACCGACGATCTTTGGGAATAATGCACCGTCAGCTCGAAGCTCGCTCATGAGCGGCCGATAATTTATCACTTTTCAAGAGAAGCGGTCCATCGCTGCTCCCGATTGCGTCCTCGAGCTGCGCGATGCCTCGTTCGACTCCCCCTACGATCAGATTAAATTCTTTACGGCTCGCGGAAACGCTGGCAATTTATCGATTAACGAACACCTTCAGCGAAACACCGCCCGGAGGAAATTACGCTCTCGCCGTTCCCCGAGCGCGCCACCGCGAAACGATCGGGACCACCGTCGACCAGCCCGGAACAAGTTGGAGAACCCTCGATATCCGATAATACTCGAAACGAATCGCTGATGCCACCGAAAAGTTCCTCGTTGCTCGTCGCGCCCCGCGAGCTATGAATCGCGGCCGGCTTCCGCGCGATTTTCATCGCCCGAGCAAAAGTTCGTCGTGGTGGGCCCCAGCCCCTAATCTGATTAACCGAAGTGTGCCTGATCGCTTGAAGCGGACCACCGTTCCGTCGCTGTTATCGGCTGGATACTACTGTTTGCTCTCGCTCTCTCGCTTTGCATACTCGAATGGTCGCCAGGAGTGTTCCTGAATCCATTAACCGTCGTTTTAGCTTCGGTTTACTTAACGCCGCCGTTTCCGCCAAGAAAGCAAAATCCTTTAGTAGACAGGGGACTTTGGAAACGTTTGCCGCCTCGTTTCCCCGTGGATATTCTTCCGTTGGGCCGTCACGCCATACGTACGGTGCAGCGATCTCCTCGTCGGAACATCTCTTGGACTGTCAACTGCAACGTCAACGGGAATTACGCGCGACTCGGCGAACCGAAGAGTCCGTTCTCGGTTCAACAAAGTTCCCCTCAGCGCCGGCTCATCAATTTTAATTAAACGGGGCTTACGTAAACCGTCATTCCCAGTCATTTGCCCGGGCGCAAGAACTTTCGCGTAACGTCCAGCAAGCCCGCCGAAAAATTCCTCCGAGTGCGGCGCGTTAATTATCGACGGGCATCGAGGGAGTTTGCACACGCCAGCCGTGGACCGAATCACTAATCGAGCGGAAGCAGATAATGCCCCCCCGGTGGAAGGTCAGCCTATTAACCCATTAAACACACCGACGTGTCCTATTTACTCTTTTATTTTCGTTGGTCGAGCGATCGAGCGCCGTATATATGTGCCTTCTTTCCGCGCGGATAGCGATACGGGGAGGGGCGCGTGTGGAGTAGGGGATGAAGACGACAATGTAGTAGAGCGCCGAGTGGCCAAGGTGATACTTGTGTCCGTGCAGTTATTGAACACCTACGCATCGAAGGTGATCGCGAATCAAGGCGAACAGACGGCTCAGGCCTTCATTATCACTGTGAAAAGTCGCAGAATACATGTATCACCAAGTGGGCCTAGTTACGCAGGAAGCTACCAACCCTCAATGATCTGAAACTCAGTAAATTCAGTTTGAAGATTTTAATTGTTAAAGAAAGATAGCTTTATTTCTATGGTGCATGTTTTATTTCTTGTCATTTTTTTACAATATTTATTAATGGGTTATTCAATAGTGAATAGTATAATTAATATTATTTTAAACTTTCTGTAGCTTTTGTTTTTTTTTTTAATAATTGTATAATATAAGAATTGTTCTGTGGGTTAGTAATTTTTTTGCAGAATGAAGATCTTCTAACTTTTAACGCGTTTAACTAATTTTTTGTTGGTAGCTTTTTGCATAACGAAGCCCAAGTGTCGTTTTATACATCGCATGATCGTTGTTCGAGCACATACATTCGTCCCATCCACCAGTGAAGATTCGTGGCAGACTATTTCGAGGATCAGAGAATTAATTGCGCGTTGGTTAACGAAGCTAACGAACGATCCTCGAGCGAGTGCATTATAACCACGAGGTCATCGAAATTGACTGGATAGGTGGAAAGAGATGGGGTCAAAAAAGTCGCGCGTTCGAGGCGTCTGGTCACCGCGGATTTGCATATGTAATGGCTCGAGCCGCTCGAGCGGAACGGGCGACTTATGCGAGCGTGTAACGACCGCCATCGCGGGAAGTGCACTCAAGGAACTTCAATTCCGTGAAAAGTCTTCCCACCCTCTCTGTCACCCCCTGCGCGCATAAATATTTATCGGGAGCTATTCAGGTAGCGGATACGCGCCATACACGGATTCAACGCGACAGGTGCCTTCGACCGCGTGAATCGCGACATGAACAAATGTTTGCTTAATTTGTCGTCTGGTCCGAAACGCAACGCGCGCTCGCGAATGCATATATACAGGGGTACAGTTTTAAACTGATAAATTCGGAAGTCATCGGTGACAGGACGGCTCGTCTATGACGTCCCATTTCCGGATTCCCTGCGTCCTTCGATGGGAGCTTTGGGGCCTGAATGACAGGTGAGATGCATCCTCCATACGGTCCTAAGTGACCTTCAGATTTCAAAAACCTCGAGTCGATAGTTTCGCTGCTCGGAAACGTATTTACTTTATCACCTCACTGACTTGACAGACTTCGTTTCGTTGAACACTCGCGTTGAAGTAGTGTGAGAGCGATAGATGTTGACCCACTTCGTATTGAAACCAGCTTGAAAAATATGTGAAAATAATATGAAGACGTGCTCAGGGTTTTCTGTATCTTGTTTTCTCGAACTCGGAAGATCTTCATCCAAATTTCAAAATTCCCTCGTTTCTAAGTTTCCATGCTCTGGAAAGAATTACTGTCACGAGCGAGTGTCGCGAAGGACAGGACCTCGCCCGACATAGCCGCGGAAAAACAGCTCCTAATTTTACCAATTAGCGCCATTGTGCCCCCTTAAAGCGCTTATTATAGTGGTACCCTTGTCGAGTCATTACTCGAGCTTTCCGCGCGAACTTCCAGCGGCCGGGAACGAGTTCAATTGTCAAAAGATAGTCGCAAGGAAGTTCGCTCAAGGTGACGCATAAATTGCGAGCCCGACCCCACCTCCTCTCCCCCTCTGCCTCTCATCCCCCGGCCCGCCACCCTGCCGTTTCAATTTTCCGTCGTAATTTCGGGGCTTTTAAAAAGTTCCGCGCAAAATCTCATTTCTTCTCTGTGGAAAGCAATATTTGCATGCGCCGACAAGCTAATATCGCTGTTTACTTGGGAAACATAATAATCGTCCGGCGTGCGAGTAAACTTCGCCCACCAAAAAGGTAAATTCTTAAAGCATGCCCGAGTCACCCTTCTGCTCTTATATCGATACAAAAGGGAGACCGTACATCTTGTCTTTTGATGTTCCAATTTGTTTTCACGCGTCGCCATGGCTCTCCTTTATGCGTCTATTTTTCCATCCCCTGCCGGGGCTTTGTTTATTGTAACGGTGGCTTTAAAAAACCATATTCGTTGGATGGTGCGCTCGAAGCTCACCGCGGAAAATCATAGTTCGGTATTGCCTGAAACACTCGACGTCTGCGGGGCGAACGAGTTCCTACAATACCGAGTCATCGGTGGAGAGCCCTGCAAATAAACAAAGTTTCGCCGGGGAAGTGGTGCTTGCCGCTGGAAGAGAGCACGCGACAATTCGCGAGCCTCTGGGACCACCGCGAGTTCGCGAAATAATCTCGACACGCGCCTCGCCGACGTTTTCGGCCGCGATTTCCAGCGGATTGCCATTTGAAATTTTAATTCGACGCCTCACCTTGTGACGCTCTAAGACACTAGAAATTAAAGGCGGGAGGAGGGACGCCAGTCTCAAAGGGAGAAATAAAACAGGAAAGCTTGACAGCTCCGTTTCTGCGTATTAGCATCCGGGGGGAATTACAATTTCAGATTTCGGATTAGCATTTCACTTACGTCGACCGCGGGAAAAATGAATATACAAAGGAACGCGGCCGAGCGACTTATCGGTGGATGAAACCGCTAGCTTAAAGGAATTTTGCGTAAAAATCTCGATGACGGTTCTCCTTCATCGAGGGAACATTGCGAGAGGCTCGTTCTGATTTGTGTTTCGAAGCGAAAGTGAGGAGTTGCCAGACGAAACTTGGCAACGGAGGCTCGGTAAGCTTCCCTCGAAATTAACAAAGAATCTTGTGGACTGGGTCAGGTGCGCGAAGGACCGCGAGGGAAGTTTAAATAAAAAGATCCGGGGATTCGAGCGAAGGGCGAGCAGCTGGAAGTTTTCGTTAAGACCGAAAGGGAAACTCGACTTCTGTTTGGTATTGTTACTCGTTAGACTTCGTTGCGATAACTTCGCGATAGTTTCTCGCGCGTGCTGCTTAGTCTCGATCATACTTGAAAGCAAAATGAACTCCCCGCCATCGGACGAACCCTTGCGAATGCAATCTGGCTGGAAGATAGTTTTAATTCGGTAACTTCCGCCCGCGCGGCGATACTCGACAAAGTTGAACTTGCATTTAAATTCGAGTTCCGTCAGTTTCCTGTCCGGGGAAATAATTACTCCCACTTTGACGCGAGTTTAACATACAAGTGATCGTTACCGTGAATCGACGTAGGTGCGTGGTCGACGATCGTCCCCCAGTCCGGTGTCGCTCGCGTTAATTTTCAACGAAGAAGAGCGCTGCTTTTACAGAGCTCGGCCAGCAATAACGCCGCATTCGAATACAATGGTCCGCTCATTAGCATTTTGTGCCCCTTCTGGCCCCAGTCACCTCTGACCCCGTCAACGAAACGGCTTCCCGACCGATACAGACCCGCACGAAATCCCTCTTTCGCCTCCTCTTCGAGGTTCGCCAGCTGGTTAACGAAGTGGTCGCTCGCCCGGCTCTTTTGAATAAAGGTTGGCCCGAATTTAGCCGCGGTCGAGCGCAAGGGGATTCGTCCTCGGCTTTCCCTACCCCCCCCTCCAACAAAAATCAAGATCCTCCCTGTGTTCCTCGATTTACCGCTGATCCGCACGAGTTGTCCACTCGACGGTACATTCTGATTACCTTGGAATCTACTTACGAAACACGTCACACGAATGCGCTCCCAGGAAGCCTGCTGCAAGAAAAGGGTAAGGGAAGGGGGGCGCGGAGGAGCGAACGAGGCAGTGGCTCCTTTGATTACAGCGGTGCGCGGATGGTTGTTATACTTAATTAGGAAAAACCGTGGCGATACTGTCGGTTTGCCCGTTGAAAAAGAGCCACCGCCCTCTTTCCCGTAACGGAGCCAGGTCGAAAGGATTCTCGAAAAGGGCAAAAAGCAAAGGAGGAAATTTCCATCCGGCTTTATGAGAACGCGAGCAGCTTTCGAGCAGGCAGATGAACTTTGAAGGGCCCGTGGCAGAGCCGCGGCGATATTCTTTCCTTCTCGGCGATTCCGCGCGCGATTCACGAGGAGAACGTCGTCCCCCGTGCGGATTTTCGTATTTCCCCGCGAATTATGCTAATTACCGGGGCTCTTGCTGTCACGGCGCGCGGAGCCAGGCGAGTGGGCTCCGCCAGCGGGCAGAGGCACGTTGTTCCGAACCCCCGAGGAAGAGCGGCCTCGGCGCGGCGCGTTAAGTCTCTCGTCTCTGGGAGGGAAAAAAAAAAAAAGAAAAACGAGCAGCCAGCTGCTGGAATATGCCGCCGCCTGCCAGACCGACGACCACCGCGACGCCCCGGCGACCCGGCCACGGAAGAAATCGATTTATCCGACGTTCCACGAGTCGTTCTCCTTCGTTCTGACGAGACGCGACGCGGCGATGCAACGGAGCAAATCGAGAACGACGCCTAACGAAAATACGAAGATCGATCGGCCCTCCCAGCGGCGAGAATTCGATTAACAGGCCCGTGGAACGAGGGGGCTGCTCGACTCTCGTCTACTGTCGCTGTCTCTATTTTACGATCCACTTGGGCTATCGCGTGAAAGTTTGATGTTACGCCGATGAAAATAGCTGTTGCAGTTTCGACCCGTACGCGGAGGCGCGTCCTATATTCGGCGACGTTTGACGCGCGGACGAAAATCCTCGCGCTCGAATCGAGGCGGATTTGTGCCCATTACAAGCAATGAAATTCGCGAGGGCATGATAAAATCACGCGTGGCTATTTGCCGCGTCGATTATGTAGAAACGAAGCTCGAATGGAAACGAGCGGACGGAGAATGCAGGCGCGCAGATAATGAAATGATTAACGGATCGCGCGTAATATCCGTAAGTACGCGAAATAACGGGTCGCGCTGGACTCGCTCGAAATCAACGCCGCCAACGTGCTGTCCGCTCGATGTAATCAACGTTTCATTCGATTTTAAAAGTAATACCAGTGGGGTATAAATCGAAATTGCAGGGCTCCGTCAGAGATAGGTGGGCCGCGTGCGCGCTGCCGCGGTCCGGGTGGACGAAGAGGAGCGACAACTTCGATTCCGTGGCTCTCGGAGCGCCGTTTACCCCGTTATCTAACTTTCAGCTGCGGCGCTCGATAAGTTCGCCGTTTGATAAGTTCCGCGATCGAGATAGTGGCGAAGTTCCGCGATAACAAACAGCGCCGGGCGTTTTGTTCGACGCCAGTGGCCCCGGGGCCGAGAGGGTGTGAGGACGGAGAGAAAATTTGTTGGGAAGGTATCGGAGGCGCGCGATCCCCCGGCTGATTCCGATCTCGAGGACCGTTGGCGGCGAATTTAATCACGATCGGAAGGGTCTTTATCGCTCTCTGTTCACTCCGGCGAGAGAGGCGACCCGATAAAAAGCCTCGATCCCTCAATAGGAATTTCAAAGTCCACCAATAATTAACCGACGAGCGTCTATTCGTTTCTCCGGTTTCAACAGGGCGCGTCCTCGTCGCGAATTACACGCTGCCGAACGTGTCCCGAATCTAGCCTTTAATGAATCATAATTCCCCGATCCGCCAGCCAGCCTCCAAGCTTTCCCTCCGCCCTCTCTCCGCGAAGAGTCGTTGAAAACGAGGCGCGCCGAGCGAGCGCATAAATGCGCCCCAGCCGCCAGGAGCCGAGGCAGGGAAAAAAGTCGTGGGAAACCGGTGGAAAGTGGGTGGGCCAGCCTTGCAAATGCGATATCTTGCTAACGAGCCAGTAATGTGCGGCGGGCCGCGCCAATAATTTCAATTTGCTGGTAGCTGCTGGCGTCGAAGGTGGCATGGCTGCCCTGACCAAGGCCTCCCCTGAATAGAGGCGTGTTTCACAGCCCTTCCACCTACCCCTTTTCACCCCCTCAGCTCTGCTTTTTAAAAACTTCAAAATTCCTTCTTCTGAAAAGGAAACCACCCCTTTCCAAACGATCACCCCCTGATGACCAATTTCAAATCTGTTCAGCATAGATTTGGCGGATATCTTTTAGAAATCAGTGAACTCTGTTATAGACGCGCGGATGTGAGAATTGATATATTCGATAAGGGATGAAGAGTGGCTATGCGAGAGGCTACTTGTCCACAGGGGGTTGACTTAGTCCTGTTCGCGGTAGTTATCGACAGGCTAGGCGGCTCGTGCGTTTTAATTAGCGGTTAGGGTACACGGGCATGTTAGCGAGCCGCCGATGCGAGCATCCGGGATGCAAGATTTATTCGTTTGGCTAGGCTTCGGGCCGTAGGAGATCGAAAATTCGTCATCGGGGATAACGCGCGCGGAACATCGTGCAGCCTGTTAATTAATGACGATAACTGGGCTTCCGGGGCGTCGCTGGAATTACGAGGGAAACGTTGCCCGTTCGGAAATAACGCACCTGGTGCTATCTGACCGTCGGTGTCTAAGATGTCGGTGCCTCTATGAAATTATTCGAACGCCAGTGCTCCTGTAATATCATTCTCGGGGCCCGAGTCCGTCCATAAATAACCCCTGCCACCGAAATCCACTTAACACAGCTAACTATAGATGCATTTAATAGGAACGGCTGATATAGCTCTCCAACGGGACAGCCGTTACTCTTTCGTCGACCTCTTTCCTTCCCAATCGAACCAACCCCTCGAGGGCACCGTTTCCACTTTTTCTCCGAATTTCGAGGCGTCCTCGGCGACATCGACCGCCTCATTAAGGATCGACGTATCGGCCTGGGAAATGGGAATTATTCTCCACGGTTGCTGCCGTAATCAGCGCGTGGCAGGTATCTTGGGACCAGATCTGTGACTCATTAGCCGCGAAATCCGCGCAAGCCCCCGGGACGCTGTCGATATCCGTGACTCGGGGGGAGCGTCGGAATATAAAATTCTTCATTTAAGACGGCTTATCGATAAATTTAAAAGAGCCACGGGGTAGAACCGGCTGCGTCCCAGTTCACGAATACTCCTCAGTCATCGTCCATCCCCGAAAGTGGCTCACGAGGCGAGCGAAAAGATTCCTCGGTCTGTTCCGCGCCACCACCGATCACCCAACCAGCCTGGTCATGCTCGAGTCTCCGGAGATTGGCCATATAAGTCCCCGTAAATAGAAAACGACGGGTTCGAGGGTATTTCCGGTGAAGCAGGGGCTGCGGACCGCCTATTCGCCGCGACAGGCTCAGTGTTTCGTTTCGAGAGACGAGGAGACGTTAAACGAGAGGGTAGGGCGAGGAGGAAGAGGGAAAGAAGGGAAAGAAGGGAAGTGCGATGTGAAACGTGGCAGGGTGAAACAGTACCCGTGGCGAGCACATGGGGCTCGGGGTTTAACCTTGACCCCCGTGGAACTCGAAACTCACCACGCCCCGAAGATGAACCTCCCTCGACCCTTCGTCTTTTAGTGAATGTTTTAACTGCTCCTTTGATTTATCGAGGGCTTCCAATTTCTTTTCGCTCCTTCCGCTGGAAAAGGAGCAGTTGCAGAGGGCAGGCAAGCTTCCTTAATTCGTAATTCGCCGCAGTCGGATCACCGACCGTCGCGGATTCTTTCACAGAATCGGGATCCAGTCGTTTCACTCGCTTCGACTTTCGCGAGCAGTCGAACAATCTACGAACAGTTACCTACGTCATCTACGTTAAACGTTAGCTAGCCGCGGCACGGGGGAAAAGAGGCGGCGATTTAATCATACAACGGAGGAAAGCGAATGGAAGATGCGCCGAAAGTTAAATAATTACACTCGCGGCGGTCGGTCGGGGAGCAGAGTAGGTTAATTAAAACGAGCACCGCCCAACGTGATAATTCGCGATTCGTCCCAAAACATTATGTAAATACGATTAACCGTGGTTTGTTTTTGTCGAGGGCCCTCTTCACACCCACCTCGGTAATCGCGGCTTCCTTTTTTCCCCATCTTTCGAATCCTATGCGCGGAAGATTAAAAGCGTTCTCTCGCCATTCGCGATTATTACGGGCGAGCGTAGCCGAGAGTAGCCCGGGCTTTTACATTATATCCGCCCAGAAAATTCCAGCCTTATCTCGCTCTCAATGTTTCATTCTCCTCCACTCCCTCCCTCTGTCTCCTCCATTCTCCGCGTCCCTCGACGACCAGCATTCAGCATGCTTTTGCAAATTTTCAATCGCGTCAGTCGTGTCGCGCCCGTTTCGCGTCGAGAGAACGCATAAATGAGAATGATAAAGAATCGCGTCGAGCACGCTATCTGGATCTCGAAATGGCTCAAAGCTCCGATACCCCACGATCGATCTGTCTTTTTAGTCCCGAGCTTGCACATATTATATCCACGCGACCCTATTCTTTCCACCGTTCGCGGCGGGGCCTATTCAACTCGACGCGGCTGTCACGTGAACTGTTACGCTTTCAATGGAATTTCGCGCAGTGTTCGAAATAGAGCCGAGTGGAGAGACAAAGCTCCGCGTAAAAATCAGCGCGTTACATTTCACGTGGGCCACTTGCCAGGCCCCTCTTCATCTCCGCGATCTCGCCGCGGCAGTTTTCGGAAAGGGAACGACCCAGATCTATCGCCGTGTAATTCCACGCCATTCACCATCGCTTCTCGTGCGTTCGCAGGTCCAGAAAACAGCTGTCCCGGGAACGAAGGTCGCCAGCCGTGGAATATAATTAGTCCGCCACTTATGGACCGTCGGACCAGCCATGGGTCCGCTGAAGCACGCGCGCCATCCGAAAGGATCCACGGAGTACTTGGAAGTCGGCCTTTGTGCGAACACGTGCGGGCCGCAGCCAGCTTATTTCCTTCTCTAACTGGGCCCCTCTCCCCGCATTCAGCGTGCCCACGGCCACGAAAGGAACGCTGCGAAATACCCAGGCGGTCGGGAAATCCTTGAAGGGAAGCCGGCGTTTTCGGAAACATTTGGCTCGCCGCGAGGACTTCCTAGTCCCTTTATGGCAGCCGCTTCGGGGTCACGAATCGGATTTCCCAAACGTGGAAGCGACCGCCGAGGAAACAGACGGGTAACTATGTATACAGCCGAGCGGAATTAGCATCGATCGTCGCCGATGCTGAACCTGGCCGAGCGACGAGGCGAGATTTTTCCAAGGAAGGAGCGTTGTTCCATTAACTTTCCACCTTAATCGAATCTCGCGTCCCTTTCGCTCAGCCTGCCTTCGCGAAGCTTCGCGTAATCGTTTCACTGAAATAAGAAGTTACGCGCCGAAGTTGCACGGTGTAGTTTGAACGCGGCTAATCTAAATCCCGAGCCGGGTACAAAGGAAATTAACCGTAGGAAAGAACAGTCGAATGTTGCCAGGTTTTCGTCGCTCGCCCAATCGACGGCGCTTCGCGGCTCGCAAATTCCTCGCGAAAAGTCTGCGAGTCCGCGGGGGACGGGAACGGGAGAGGCGCGCTAGTTGGGGACACGGGAGAGGAGATTCTTTTGGAATTTTTCAGACAATTCGTTGCGGTGGTGGAGGGAACGCCGGGGTCTGGTGGAATAAGGAAGAGGAGCGAGGAGGAGCAGCAATTCCTTCGGACGTGGAGATGGAGGAGGCAGCAGGTATTCTTTTTAAGGCGGAACACTTTACTGCTGCTCGTTCCACGCTGGTAATGGAGAATCCCCCAGCCGCCCCGAGGAATTAATTCGGGGCTAACGCCGAGACACTCCCCGATATCGAGTCACTTGGCTCCACGGACCCGGTGTTAGTATCTGCTTACCACCCTCTCGGTTAGCTTTTCGCCGTACTTTAGCCGTTTTAACTCGAGGTCACCTCCCCCCCTCTCTCTCTCTCTCTCTCTCTGGTTCTGGTCGTTGGAACGATTTCTAATTCACCCCCTAATTTCCCTGGCGATCTTTGAGTTCGTTTTCACTGGGTCATTTCTAGGAAGGTAGAGTTCTTCTGGGATTACTTTTTGTTCGCCTTTTAGCGTTCGAACCCACTTGGACGGCGTTCTGCCGCGTTCAGCCCCGGTTAATCGTATCTTTAAACGGCCGAGCCCTTTATATCGACGGGGCCGCGGTTCTCAAGATGAAAAGCGAACTCCTGGCGACGTTCCACGAGGGCCGAGGGACTCCCGAGAGTCGCGCGGAGCTTTTTAATTAGCCCGAAAAGAAATCGCTAGGGCTGGGAGGGGCAGGGAGCAGCGGCCCACCTAAATACGTAATTAAAGCCCCGTTGAATCCCAGTGTGTACCGAAGCGGGGGTGTAATTGCCGCGCGCTTCAGAGAGAGGCCAACCGCGGAAAATTATACTGTCACCGGGCGGCGAGAAAATCGGCCAGGAAGCGCGCAGTACACGTCTGCCATTCCTCCACCGGTCCAGGGGATTCTTGGCGCGGTTCCCCGTCTCTTTGCCCACCCTCCGGCAACCCACCCGCCTCTTTATTTGTCCCCCGCGGGTGAAATGGTCGCGCGTCTGCGCTGCCAACCTCGAGCCACTCTCGAACCGCTCCTCAAACGAACAAGTAATTGATAGCAGGCATGGGGGCTGGATTAAAAAGAAAATCGAGGGGATGAGACTCTTGGCATCGCGGGCAAAGGTTCGGTTACGCGCGGTATGCAGGGTGTAAAAGAAGAAATTGATGAGCGCATTGTCTTGATTTTGAAGGAACACTCCGCGAGAATTTCCATATGTCGAAAACCAAATTCTCCACCTCTGTACATCCAGCGAATCTCATCCGCGTAAAAGTCTTCCGCCTAAAGCATTCAACCCCTTGGAATGCTATTACACTTATATGCTTCTCCATATCTTCCCACCAGAAATTCAAACTTCAAAATGCAAGATTGAAAAAACGCAGACGGGTGTTTTCCATAAATCATGAGAATTCAGATGCGCTTGCGAAGCGCGCGCGAAACAGACGAGCGAGGTTGGCAGGGGAGCCCGAGGACGGGGGATACCGTCAGGGTGGGGGCGAAACAGCGGCACGAGAAAGAGAGGGAAATTCAAAGATGGCGCCACGCGTACACGCGCGACAGGGTCGGGGGCCGATGGAGGAACAGAGACGCGACCAAGTCCACTTCCTTCCCCTCGCTGCGACGAGACTGACCGGCCGAAACATCCGAATCCGATCGTCCAATCTCTCAGTTGTGCGCGAGACACTTTTCGTGGCGCGTGTTCGGTGTGCCGATGCGGCTTTCCACGATTATTCACGAGTGCTCGCGAGTTCAGCTCTGTGGATACGCGACGACCAATCCCCAGTTCCGTTGCATCAGCATCCGACTCTGTCGGTCCACGACGTGGTCGTCGAGTGTTCCTTGGAAGCCAGAGCTCTCGTGCTCTAATTTCCCCGTGATTCTCGAGGCGGCAGTGCGCGCGTGCCTTTTCTATAACCGTGACACGGAGATTCGCGAACGGGATTCTGGCGAGAGAGGAAACGCGTCCAGACACGGCGGAAGAGGGAGAGAGAGAGAGAGAGAGAGAGAGAGGAGGCAGAGGGTATTTTGGACGCAGATCGATCGGTCGAGGCCGCTCTGGTTCGCGCCATGTGACCGGTCACACACCACTCGCTGCGGGATTGGAGGTTAGAAACGTCGCGCTTAATGTGACCAAATCAGTCGTATCCGCTCTGCGATCATTTTCCCGAAATACGCTGCGTATCTTCATTATTTATCCACTATATAATTCATCCAGACGTAGATATCGCGCGCGCTCGTTCTATACTTCGCTTGTAGTTTCATATCGTTAACGTAGATAGCGGTAATCGCTAGTTCCATTGAAAGAAAGAAACGTCTTGGTATTCCCTATTCTGAGTTACACTAGGGCAGTGCTTCCCGAACGTTCGTCGTCGTTGTGCGCGCCCGTTTTGAAACTTATGTGAAGCTAGTTTAAGAGAAGCTAAAGGTATTTATCTTTCGACCTTCGAATTTCTTGTATTTCTCGAAACAATTTGTGTAATTTATTAAGTTGATTTCTTGCTGCGCGCGTCTAATGTACGTTCGGCGGAGTCCCGTGTCTCGTAAAGACGTTACGCGTGCCCCTGAGAATACTACACTTCGGGAAACATTGCGCTAGGGTTCCTGTGTATCGACACTGGGGAGAAAATCAAATCTGCCGACGATTGGCCAGCGTGTGTCAGCGCCAGGGGAGTCTGGGAGGTCGTTCCTCGCTGTGGCGGGCTTCGCGTCCGCGAGGGGAAAGCCGGCTGTGCGCGAGAGTGTCGTTGTCTCGGGTCAGATGTAAAAATAAAAGGAAGCAGACGTGTCTCAAGGCTATCGGGCCGCGTATTGTCTCAGCCAGGACCGTAAAATCGCGCGTCCGTCTCCCTTGCAATTTTTATTTCGCGTTTCGACGCGCTGCCAGCGCGCCTCTCCTTATCGCGGTTTCGTGGGTGCGTGTACGTTTATGGAACAGCGTAAAAGAACTCGAGGAAACCGCTTCCCGGACGCCCCCTTCCCAACGACGGGCGGGAAATCGTGCTTCGAGCGATCCCCCTGGAAACTATCGCTTCGCGGCTTCTCGTCGGTCGGGTTATTGCTATGTAAAGTTTACGTCGCGTCGATACAATGAACCGCTTAATTGCACCGTTGATAAATCTGCTGGACAGACGATTGTGGCTTGTTTCGATACGTTCGCGTGAATCTCAGGCTTGCGCGTCTGTCTTCCTATCCTCGCGAACGAAAACAGAAGAGGAATGTGAACGAACAAGGGACGAACGGAAAGGGATCGCTCGTGCGTGAAATTCCCTTGGAACGAATTCGAGGGAAGGCAAACAAGCCCCGTGCACCGCCTCTCTATGTACTAACCGGTATACGCCTCTTGCAATTTGGTCGAAGGATCGGTCGATAGCGACGAAGGTTAACGATTACGTGTTCGAACGTTTTCGACCACGATACGATATCTCCGCGCTACGGTTCGACGCTTGGACGATCCCAATGCGAAAATTCTCGCTCCTCGGTCGCCGCCTGACATTGTTGCACGTGTGCGTTGCATGAGCCACGTGTTTCCGAAGCGAGTGAGATCTCTGATATATGCGTTCAACCTTCATCTCGGCAAGCAGTGGTGGTCAAAAGCAAGTATACTCGTATCAAATGTTACGCTCAAACACTATTTTCTTTTTTATACATGTCTGTAAATAACTGGAACGAAAAGGACTCGGGGTCTTATTATGTTGATATCCAACTAAACGATCCCCTTACGCTACGTGGCACAAAATGCGGGATGCAATCACTTCTTATCGAGTAATGGTTATTTTCGTTAATGTTTATATTTCTCTGTGACCATCGCTGTGTGTACTTTTTCGGAGGATCGTCGGCATACAATGGGATTAGCCCAAAAATTGTTTGCGCCTGTCCGTCGACAATCCCGCGACCGAGTTTCATTTCTAACTAGCAGCGTGGCAAGCGATTTGGAAGGCGTATTAATTCCACTGGGTGAAGTTGAGTGTGTTTCGAAGATCAGTAATTCGGTGGTTAGCAGTCAGAGTTAAAAATTCTCCAGCGAGGAGGCGAAACAATGCTAGTAGGTGAATATCACGTAGTCTGCGGTAGATAACGCGCACTTATCTAACAGATCATGATCCGCCTACCGAAGCCTTGGCAATCTCAGATTAATTTAGACCACTTCACTGGCTCTGTTTCCAACACGGCGATACTTCTTTTTGCTACGTTACTCGACGATTTCAATTCGTTCGAATAAGGAAGTCGCAAAACAGAAGCCCGTGAAGTGCGCAGGTTACCGATTGCTGAAATTCACTGCTGCTGGTGAGTGACAAGGTAGGATCGATATCGGATCAGACGTTGCGAGGAGCTACCTGTCGAGTATTCACCGTAATGATTGAAAACGAAAGAAACCTGTAGTCTGGGGCAAGGCTATGAGATTGCTCCTGTTGTATAATGCCACGCGGCTTCATTCAGGGCCGTAAATGGGCGTTGACGCGGGGCAATGCGATTTATTTTTATCCGTGGCCGAGGAGCTCTACAAAAGTGTAAAGATTGTAATCACTGCGTATCTATCGAACATGTGTTGTCGCGAACGTATTTTATAATACAATGTCCTCGCGATAGCATATACTACGGGGTTCTCAATTTGGTCATTTCGCACTCGTACAATGTCGAATCTAAGTAGGCGTATGCAAAGGCCGATGATTGCTGCTTAGTAAACAATATTCATGTCTCTTCTAGAAAGATTGAGAACCCCTGCACCGTGCGACCGACTGAAATCGAATACAGTCGGCTTATGTAAAACATATTTATTTTAGAATACCTTGCACCTCGAGCAATCGCATAATTTCGTATTCCCCATTCAAGGTATCATTTTACACAAGCATTGTCACGCGGCGTTTTTTTTTCTGCAAGTACCGATACTTACCGACACGTCTCATTATCGGAATGCCACCGATCTCGCATCTCGATTTCCCGAGTTCACGTCGCCACAGTGTAAAATGTCACGGTGTCCCGAGTTCCCATAGCTTCTCCGGCAAACGACGGCTCATTGTCACGCGAAAAGGTCCGTTCGGCTTATCGCGCTCCCTTATCGGTATAGGAAAGTCGTTGGTTATTTACAGAGCGACCGATAATTCAGATTACATCTCTCACTCGTCTCGTTGTGCTACGTGGAACAGTGAGTCACTGGCGTGACTTACGGGATAGGGGACGTTCTTGTTTGTCGAAAATTCAGGCAGTCCAATTCGGCCGTGCTTGGTCAATATCAGTCTCTCTGTTACCGGTCGTGTCACCACGGAGGAGTGCAGAGCTCTCCGGACAAAATACGAGATTACGTCCCTGTTAGCGCGACGCATTCCGTAATCGGGGACAAACATAAATTTCACCCGCGATTAGATAATACCGCGCGATAGGAGGGAAACGCGTGTATCGTTCAGCGCCGGAAGGGACGGTTAGTCGTTAACAGTCTCCTATCGATACTGTTGCTAGTCTAACGAAGAAAAAGAAGCAGCGGGGACCGAAGTGTCGATAGGAATATTTTTTCAGGACCGATGGAAGTAATCTTAAACCTCTAAAATGATTCTATAAGAGCGCGCATTACGTGCCCAAAGTCCCTTATCATTCTCCTGTCCGGTGTAGGGTTGTCAGACGACTGGACGGAGAACTGATAAGGGCCCGCGGGTTGCAGAATCATCGTGGGACCTCGGCTGTGCCCAATGAAGAGGATCTAGTTCGAGTATTTTATTCATTGCATTTTTGTACTGTTCTTATTTCCTGTGTTCTGATAAATAATAAACTTGTGTGAAACATATTGAATAATGATAATTATTTTGTTCCCTTTTCTGCTTATAGAATAACGCCAGGGTATAGGAAAGACACGATTACAAAGTATAGCTCTTTATTATGGCAAATAAATAATACAAAAAGATGGATTCGTGATACATACTCGCATGTACATATATACAGTCGCACACAGTGCTATGCATCCCTTATATTTAGGTAAGAATAAATACAATAGTATTCGTTTAACGATTATCGCACAACTTCTGTCCCGCGTATTGAGCAAAAATTTCCAATCTTTAGGAGTAATTATATTTCTCGCGTAATTACGATCGCGATTACATTCAGCTGCTTTTCGGTGCGGCACTTTCTATCTCGTAATTAGGGTTGATCTGAATGATTTGTCTAGTAGCGTTCTCCAACTTCCTCTGAGGATTCTGTACAATTAAGATCTGCTTCGTGTCCTCCTTCTCTGCTAGTAGCTGACCCACTCCCATGAACTTGAGGGCAGGCACAGCTTTGATCAGCATCGCGTTAGGAATCGACACGTTAGTGTTACAGTCCATTTTGGGAAAAATCACCGGGTTCTTGGTAGCTGCCAGAGAGAACTTTTTCTTCGGCACGATAGGCACTTCGCTGGCAGAGATCGACATCGATCGTTTCAAGGAAGTTCCGAGCGAGGGCGGGGTAGTTACGATCTCCGAATGGAAGGATATTATTTTAGGATCTAGAACAACGCCATTTCCTGTAAAAATATGCAAGTATGAGTTAAATAAATAAATGATATAGAGGTTAATCATTATACACCACGCCGCTTACCTTTTTGCATCGCCCGCGTGACAGGACAATCCTTGTGGGCCAACAAAAGAGTTTTCAGCTTGGCGACCTCTGCCCGCAACACCTTTATCTCCATTTGCAGAGCCACGTTAGTCTCATTGACATTCGTGACCGTCCGCTCGAGCTGCTGTATCCACGCTTTCCTTTTCGCTCTCGCTCTCATCGAGCTGGCACGATTCCTTTCAAGGGTATCCTTCTTTTTTATCTGGTCTTGCAGCGGCTTGCTTCGATTCTCTTTTCTAGAATTGATCGACTCGCTCTTCTCGGAGTTGTCGTCCGGTTTCTGGTTCTGCAAATCTGTATTCTTTGTCAGTGCCTGTTTTAATTTCTGCAATTAGAAGTTCAGTTGACAAAAAGGTTCACCACAGGTACACGTACGGTGTACTATTTAAATTATAGAAAATGTAGGGTAATTCCATTTAAATGGATACACGGGAATATCTTCGAAACATTTCTCGATATCGTAAGTAGTTTCAATTATATTTGCGTGATCGATTTAAATACGACACCCGGTATACAAAATACCATTTTTGCTAAGGACAACGCCGAACCCAGAGGTTTCTTAAGCTCCCCTTGTGACGCACATTGCAAAGGCGGCTCGGTCTTTATGACGACCGTTTGCTGCTTTATCAAATGTGTAGTATTCGAGTTCGTAAAACCTCCAACCGGTATTGCAGATAACTGCATCAGTTTACCATCGGCTGTTTTCAAAAGCAGTTGCACGTCCACGCCGTTTATTGATCTTTACAAAAGTGCATCCCATAGTCATTATTAAGAATTTAATTCATATCGAATGCAAGAATTAACCGTTAACTCACAGCTGCGGGGTAGCCTGTTCTTGCAGCACTCGTGATATTATCGGGGTATTTGTAACATGATTGATAATGGCTTCCGTGAGTGCCTCGTTTTTATCAGTCATTAATTTGTCCTGCTCCTCTGGTCCACTAAATTTCACGCCGCTACAGACACCAGCATCGATCGTCGTTCTTTCGTCTGTAACTTTCTCCGTGATTGAGATACTACTGGTGCACTCCTGCACACTGCTTTCTGATAGAATCTGATTGCTGCCAGATAAAACGTCCGCTATGTGTGGAAATATGTGAGGCGTGTGCAGAGTATCATCTATAATTCCGGCCTGAACAAACACTCGTACGTTAAACAAATCCGTTACAAGCATTCCCAAGTTCGTCGCAACAAACTTATTACCTCTGGTACTGTTAGTGCACCTGTAGTCCCCGACTCCACAGCCCTTCTGAATGTCTCTTCAAAAGGATTCACGTTCTGTAAGTCTTGAAACAATCCCACTTCTTCGCAGTTCCTGATGAAACGGGTTGGAGTTGGTGTTTGATCCGCTACACATATCGATGTATTCGTCGTCTCCTTTACCTCGTTCTGTATTATAATTAAAAGAATACATTTAAATATGGCGCTTACCCATGAAACCATTATTCTTCGAACTGCTCCCTAGATTTAACATCATGTCATGTTTCTTCTTATGTATCGTTAGCTGATCTTCAGTTATGAAACTCTGCAAGAAGAAAGCAACATCTGCACTCCTCGCATATAATATATAATACATAGATATGTATGCTTGTAAATAGAGATTATGCGAGTCAACTCGTATACAAAGTCTATTGCGTTTCCATCATTCCAATACAGAGGATACTTATAAATACTATAGGTTTACCATATCGCATCCAGGTGAGGAACAAGCGAAAGGTTTTCCAGTATCTGCCATCATTAATTCGCATTACTGGAAGCCTTATAACGGTTCACAGGTGGTACAGCTGAAGATCAAAACGGAGCTGGAAATGTTTACAGCAGCCTGCAACGCGTCGAAAGCCATTATTCCTTTGGAATCTTTGGTTAGAATAACACATTCCTTCTAAACGTAGCTATTGCTGATTGCTTTCAAGGTTATTTAAAAACTAAATAAACGAAACGTAAATAATAACATAAAGTTTCGAGCAAGTTTTGACACTTTGGTTTGAATCAGCTGTTTCAACATAGAATCGAGAGTCTGCCGATAATAAACAGCAACATAGAGGCGCGTACGCAGTGAGCAACGTGATCTCTGGTAATCTGGGGCTAGGGACATTTCTCAGATTCACCTCGGCAAAGTTGGTCCCTCATTAGAAAATCTATCAGTTTCTCTTTTATGCAATCGTTTCTGCATCGTTTGTACATCATTGTTCATTAGTTTATATTATTTGTTCATTAACTGATGATTTATAATAAATGAAATAAATTTGACTGAAATTTTTCTTGTATTTTTCTTGTTATTTTTTTATCGTTCGTCGTTTGTACATATTTGTTCACTCATTTTTATTACTTATTGACAAGGGATTGTCTTTCAATTATCATCATTGATAATTGTCATGTTGCGTGGCTGTCTGGGAAATGAGGATTCTTCTGGAGAGTTCAAGCGATTTTTTAATGATAACTTTAATAATAAAGATAATAATACAATGAAACGATTTGAACACAAATAACTAATAACTTTAATCAACACAATAAACGATTTGAACACAAATATAGTCTGTTCGCTTCAGCTCTCGAGGCTCGAGTGACCTTTCAAAGGTCATCATCTTTTGTTTTACATCTTTTGTTTCTTACAAAATGTCCTTAAAATCTAAAAGCCAATGAAATATTTATTAGCTAAATTCTTATTGGTCAATCTAAAGGAAATCCTTTCGGTTATTGATTTTTAGAAACAAGCGTTTAACAACATTGCGCTGATTTTACACACTTAGGAGAAGGGATCAAACTGGAGTTCATTTATTCAAACACCCGTTTCCAATCTTGAAGTATTCTTATTAAAAGAATCTCTAACATCACTTTGTCTCCCTTTCCTATTACATTCGTGTGATCCGATTCGAACTTCGCGCTTCTAAAGTTTATACTACGCGCCGCTAGACGGGAGTCGCAACAGTCATCATGACGCAATAGATCGAATAGCGGTTTACTTGGCTGGGTGAACGTACACGTTACATTTCTGACTGCATACTTCATACATCACACGCCACAGTTCGTACATCAATTCCCACACTACACATTACATATCACACACAATACAATTACACTTCATACATTGCACTTCACGCTTCACAATAGTCATACACTTCTCTAAACTTAGGAACTAAGTAGTCGTCTTACGATATGGGGACAACGTGGTAAGTATTCGGGTAAGTTGTTCAGTTCCCGCGAAAACGCAACAAAGTTGCAAAGGACAAATTTTTTACAACAATGTTGCAAATGGAATTGAGGTGTTCGAGACATAAAATTCCGGGTTGCAACTTTGTGCATTTTTTCCAGAAAGCGAATTTCGGTTTGCAACTTTGTTGAGGCTCGCGAAAACGCAACAAAGTTGCAAAAGACAATTTTTGCAACAATGTTGCAAATGGAATTGAGGTGTTCGAGGCATAAAATTCCGGGTTGCAACTTTGTGCATTTTTTTCCAGAAAGCGAATTTCGGTTTGCAACTTTGTTGAGGCTCGCGAAAACGTAACAATGTTGCGAAACGGGCCTTTGATTCGTGAACAGCCAAATTTTATTTGCAACATCGTTGTAAAAAATTTGCCCTTGCAACTTTGTTGGGTTTTCGCGGCAAGCTTAAGCTTTAGGTTTTAAAACCACTATGTAAACTTATCAACTATTACGTGTGTTGTGTGTTGTTTGTTGCTGAAGCGTAAAAATAGTGTTGAAGTAGTGTGTGAGTAGTGTAAGTATTTTATAGTAATTGTATGGTAAGTGTAAAAGATGAAGTGTGAACTGTCGAAATGGTAAAGGAACATGTAATGATGCTCCAAAGGAGTACAAATAGTACAGGAATAATGTTAGATTGCTGAAGCGCAAAATCATGGTGTCCTTCCCTATGTTGCCGACACTTTACGTCGTCATGAGGTAGATCTCTTTGTTCATTCCCGCGCATGTGCCATTGTGGGGTCTAGTGATAATGCAATAGATTAAAAACGTTAATTAAAAGACAATTGCTTGTGAACAAATAAGTGAACAAAGATCTACAAACGACGAATGATCGATTCCATATGAAATTATTGGTGAATAATGTAAAAATATATAAAGGAGGGCCTGGATGAAAAAAAATTTTATATTATAAATTGTCAACTGATGAACAAATAATATCAACTAATGAACAATGATGTACAAACGATGCACAATCGATTGCATAAAAAAGAAACTGTTATATACTACAATGAGGGGCTCACTTTTGGGAAGTCTCAAATTCAATCGCAAACTAGCGGTGAACACTTGAACTACATTCTTCGCACTCCCGCAACACCTTTGCACCATTCTCAGACCACATTTACACTCCAGATATTCTGTATACATGTATTGGGAGTAGAACATTAGTATGCGACACTAGCGGTCGGTACGCGAACTAGTAGTAATAGCCGACGCAAGTATCGACGAACTGTGTGCAGAAATAAATGTTGTGTAACAAATTGTAATGCTACAATGAACAATGATCTCAATTTAAGTTTTCATAAAAGTACCAAAAAGTGGAGCAACTAAAATTGTTCGCATTACATACTTTTACATATTCCAAAATTGTATCTAAATGTATTGTCAACATTTTTACTCTAAGAAATAACTTTGAAATAAACTTTTATACTACTGGATCCATAACATAAACATGTAGTAAAAGGTATACTTGCGTCATCCATATTTGTTATGTTATACTAGTACCACCGTTCCCGCGGTTATAGATTCCTTTACCAATAATGAATAAATGAATAAATTGTGTACAGAAATTCGTCACTACTACCACGCCATTCTCACACTCTCATGTCAAACACGCCATCAATACAGGGCACACAAAACTACACTGCACGACACAAAACACTATGCAACATAGCACCAGGCGACACACAACATACAAAGTTGAAAACTGGGATTTTAGCTTCCGGTGAAAAAGGAAAAAGTTGCAAACTAAGATTTTAGCTACCGGCGGAAACGCACAAAGTTGCAAACTGAGATTTTAGCTTCCGACGAAAAAGCACAAAGTTGCAAACCGAGATTTTAGCTTCCGAACATCGAATTTTCGTTTGCAACATTGTTGGAACAATTTGTCATTTGCAACTTTGTGCGTTTTCGCCGGGAACTAAAATATTGGTTTGCAACTTTATGCGTTTTCGCCGGAAGCTTAATTTCAGTCTGTAACTTAGTGCGTTTTTCTCCATTCCGTACATACGTCCCAACACTGTAGTTCCCTGATACCCCCTGATACCGGCCTTGTGTAAAAGTAAATAGTACTATTTACTACTCTTTTGTTGGCTATTAATACTATGGAATGAACTCTTAAAGATGTTTAAATTCCCATCAATGAAAGGTTAACAATAATTTGTACACAAAGTTTCAATAAATTGTAGTAATATTAAAATTCTTACTCTTCTTATACACGCTTGCGTAGAAAGGAAAAGATCTTTCCACTCTTCAGGCTACATTGTACGTCGATATATAATTTCAGGTTATAAAGGTTAGGAGGCCGAACTATTTGAAGAAGAAAACAGTTTGAAAATAAATAAAACCGGTTTCCTTCACATTATTAAATGCAATAAGTTTTGAAAGCTGTGTATAATAAGCAAGTATATTTGTCGACTGTTGTCAACGTTGTTTAAAAAGTTGTCAAAGATGCAAGGAAGCAGGAGTATTGGGAGGTTTCTATTATCTCGTAAGTTATAAAAATAATATTTCTTCGTTGCACGCATATTTGTTTATTGATAATCTTGGTTTTATTTTGCAGCCCATTGTTTGTTCAAGTCTGCCCCAGCAGCTGGAGTAAAGTCTTTTGCACCTAGAGTTTCTTTCGAAAGTAAAGAAATTTTTAAATAACTAAAAGATAAGGAAGCTAGAACTATACTAATGTTAGAATGTATTCTTTATTAGATGTTGAGTTTCCCGAACGTAACAAGCTCAGGATCGTATTTAGATCACCTCAGTATCCACCAACTTTGCGACCTTTTAAAATGCAAAAGAGGCTGAGACTAATGCGTGGTTACGAAGAGTATCATAATACTTTTTTGCACAAGCAATACGGGATAATAGTAAGGAAATAGGTATTAAAAATTTTCTGTTTACTATACATCTAAAAGTATATAAAATTATAGGCAACAGGAGGTGGCAGAATGAGACACAGTCATTTCGAAGTGATACGTTTTACATTACTAAAGCATTTGGATTTCAAAACTTCATTCGCAGTCTGGAGAGTCCAGGACCCATGGCAACCAATCACCAAAAAGGTCTTCATTATTATATACATAACACCAAAAAGCGAACGTTTAGAAAGGTTCTAATAATTACGACGACCTTCTGTGCCAGAGTCAAGGAGTGCGCATGGGAAGTGGTAAAGGTAGCATCGATCATTACGTCACCCCAGTGAAAGCCGGCCAAGTTATCGTAGAAGTTGGAGGCCTGATTGAATATTTCGAGGTAATGAAACCCTGCATTCACAATTCCTCGACATCTTACGCTACATAATACGTGGAATGGTTTGTCAGGTGAAACGCGTCCTGACCGACATCGCGCACAAATTACCGTTCGCTGCTAAGGCGGTGAGCCAAGAGATGCTAGAAAAGATGGCAGCAGAGGAGAAAAGATTGGACGAGGAAAATCAGAATCCCTGGACTTGGAAGTATATCATTCAAAACAATATGTTCGGTTGCCACAAGTGGATATCGAAGTACGACAAGCGGTGGTTTAATAAATACGTGTAAGAAGTAAATATTTGTACTTGTACATATCTCTCAATAAACGATTTATCTCGAATAACAGTTATACTTTATTTCGTTTACCTAAATATTCCACCGAGGTTTCCGTTCCGAAGCTCGAAGTCATTCTGGCGATAACAGAACGAATATCACTGACCTCGTCGCCTTGTTCTGCTTTATTACTGCTCGGCGAGCATCTTCGTCAAGAACCAAGTGGGACGAAAGGGTAGAAAGAATACGATTGGAGCAACACTTATATGTTACAATTACAATATTTTATATATATATCTTTGATGACGGTTTGGTGGTAACAACAGGTAAATACTACATATTGTACATTGAGTAGGCGATAGTCGTATCTTACTGTTTAAATTAGCGTATCGGTCGCGCCGATGCGGATGGCGACGTCCACGACGACGACAAACAGGACCAGAGACAGGCGATGGTGGTGAAAACAGCGATAACAACATCGGCAGCAGCAACAACAAGAATCTCGATAACAATAACAATAACAGCAACGATGACGTACGGTGGGATCGTGATCAATAGAAATACAAGGAGAATTGAATCGGGCACGATGCGATAATACAAGTGGAGGGTAATCAGCAGGGTCAAGAGACTGGTCGATTATGTTAATTTGTGCTTACGAGAACGATAATATCCAGGGTGTCCCATTTAATTCAAATAGATCCATGCATCGATGTAAATGGGACAGCCTCCGTAAAGGACGAGGCACTCGAAATTACCACTAATGAGAACCAAAATGAAACGAAAGGTTGCATATAGCGTTAAAAGGAAACAAGCAGGACGAGAGGATCTACTATTCTTTTAAATTTCGAAGGGAAGAGTATCTACGTTTTTCCACTTGGGAAGAAGAGAGAGGAGGTGATCTGTAAGTCTGCTTAATAAATTTCAAGTGCCTCGACCTGTTTATTATGAGTACGCATGAACGGTAGGTGTATTTATAGATCATATCGCGAACAGGATCATCGATGATTGCCATCGTGGTCGTGGACGTCGTCGTCTTCGCCGTCCTCGTGGTTTTTTTGTCGCCGTCGCCTCGTCAATCAATCGTTTCTATTATCATTAATATTACTATTATTTATCCGCATTTATCACACTTAAGACGTAGAGATATACAGCGACGACATCGTATGTCTTTGAGGAATGTGTGTGAATGCAGAATCAGCGCTTCTTGCCACGCGAACGTATCTCTATTACAATATTTTATGTATACATATATTATATATATATATATATATCATATAATCATCCTCCCTGATCGGTGGGAACTTATCAAAAATAAAAAAAGGGGGGAAAAGAGAGATCGGCAGTTGTATTCGACTTCGTAGAGCGCCGTACGGGCACCTCCGCCTCGAGGGCCAACGATTAAAGAAACGCCCCCGAGGCTAATCGTATAGAAAATTCGGCGCAGTGAGATTGCATCGTTTGCTTCCCCCGAATCGTCCCTCTGCCATCGCGACGACGAATCGATCTAAGACCAATCGAAGCCACGATATGCCAGCGACCGCGCCGGGGGGTTGCGAGTCGAAGCGAACGATTCGCGAGAGCTTCCGCTGAGCGAAATCATCGGCGAGAAATGATCGAGCTTGAACAGCCAAACTACGCAAAGCGTGTCGAGAACCGTCCTGGCGGAGGTTCGTTGCCCTCCCTTGGCAGATTGCGAGTTCTGAGCGACAGGAAAGAAGGAGAATCGCGTCTGTATATACAATTGGGCGCAGCCAGAGCTGGAGGAAATAGTATTCTAAGTAAAAAATAGTAACTGTAATGTCGTTTGTACGGCGATATCGGGCCGGTTTCGCTCTCGTCTCCTTGTCATCGCGGCAAGCGAACATTCAAACAGCAGGAAGTACGCGTGCCACGCTTCTCTAGCGTTCCCCGGTCTAGCTTACCCGTCTGACGACAGGCGACGCGCGAAAACAAAAATACTTTCGGTCTGTCCGTCGAGCGGTTGTTCGGCGTGTCGAGAGGGCGAGAGGAAATATGTTCTCGAAAGGGTGGCTAGTTACGCGAGGTGCCAGGGACACGGAAGGGCGGAGGACGTTTCGAGGAACTTTAGTCGAACCATCATCGTCTTCGCCGCGATCAAAGAGCGTCTCTTACTGTTCGTTAACACAGGATCCCTCAGCCCTGCCGTGCGAGAAGCATCGCGGCACGGTACCTATGTTTCGCGCGAAACAGCTTCGCAAGCTCTCCACTATTTTCTATCGTAAATACTATTTTTGTCCGGCTCTGCGCGGGGCCTCGTCCTTGCCACGTGGTAATCCGTGGAAATGGATCGATAAAGGGGATGATGATGGGGATGATGGGGACGAGGACCCCTTTTCGTACGATTAATTTTCATTTACGAGTAATTGGCGCGCGTCTCTCACTCACGGTACTCGATATGGTTGATTCGTTTCTCTTCTACGTTCCACCGTCCCGCTAGCGAGGAGCCTCTCTCGCCGCCCCTCGATGACAGAGAGGAAAGGATGGCCAGAGCCGAGGAATGACGGCGCTTCGGCCCGCCTGGTGGCTCGAGGATACGCGTAGGCGGGCGAAAGGCAACGTAGATCGCGCCTCGCGTTCATTAGTATTAATAATAATAATGCAATTAGTTACGCTATAAGACTAGAATTCTCGGCGGGGTATCGTACGTTGTCTCCGGCACCCTTTAACCCTCTGCGGCTCGCCCCGACGCCCGACTGGGGGATGAGCCTAACGAACGTGCACAGTGCAGATGGGCTCGTCGACGTACCGTATACGCGATATTTACAAGAGTATCGATGTACAGGCTGTCCCAAAATCGATTGCATGAGAGTACCCACCGTTTATTTGTCGGAGGCTGAAGACTTAAGAGGGAGGGTGCGAGGGGAAGGGAGAAATGGCGAGGAAATGATTCGTGTGAGATAAATTAGGGACATTTGGGACACCCTGTAGATGTTCGAATTAGTTTTCTGCTCACTCTGAGACTATTCTCGAGTGCGTTTGAAGGAATGGGCCGCATCGTCTTAATTAAATACAACAAAAATACACCACCTGCAATGGTGAGTCAATTTCTCTAATAAAAATAAAAACGGCGTGTCGAGCTCGAAGAGACTTACGAATATGTGTATGAATAAATAAAGATGCTTGAGTGCAGAGGGTTAACGAGCGTGGCCCGCGTCGACGCGCCTCGACGCTCTTCGACGCCGACTCGAGCGTCTTTTCTATTCTCTTTTCTCGTCTCGCCCGCACTCGTCAACATTACATATCATCGCTATATCCCACGCTCGACGTGCTAACACACAGCTTACAGATACATACATACTTAGACACGTAGCCCTTAGACGCCTATACAAGATAGGGTGGTAGATCTATAGATCCGTGCGCTCCCGCTGGGCTGATCCGCTTTCTGGGTGTAGCTCGCTCGCGTGTTTCGCGGTTTTCTTAGCTGCGCGGGGTAACGGAGAGCTGAGAAGAACGATACGTAATACTGACTTAAAAATTTGTAAAAGATCTAATAGCGAACCAACATTCTTTGCGACTGAAACGATACATTAAATATAAAAGTATAAGCCTGCTCAGCTTCGCCCGCAGAAATGTTCTTCTCGGCTTTGAGTTAGCCCGTTCGATAAAATCGATCGAAAGGCGAGGCGCGCGATTGGATTCGCAACGGGAAATTGAACCAATGCGGAAGAACGAAAGCTACTATCGTGGGGGGTGTGCGTGTATTTTGCATGTCTCTCCCTTTCATTCTCTCCTCACTCTCTCGCATTTTCACACACACGCATACGGTGTAATATGTGTACACGAACGTGGACGCGTCTTCGCGATGGAACTAACGATGGCACAGATGCGGTTTACGCTTGCATTTGCACGTGGAAGCACGTGCCACGACTTCGACGTGCGGATCGCGTTTTGGAAGCGGCACGTACGCGAACAATTGCGGAATCCAATCGAATCGGAGGGGTGAATCGTAATTAAAAGTGATACGGGAGCAGCGTCTCGGGCCGCCGCGAGTTAAATTAGTCCTTCCCCACTTTGCCTGCCAGCAAATCTTCGAGTTACCCACTGATAAAGCGTTCCCCGCGACTCTCTCGACTAATTTCTCCATTCTCGTCCGAGTGCATTAGACTTTCACACTCTGGCATAGCCCGTGGTGGCTATTCTCCATTTTCTGTTTCTTATTCTCATGGAATTATAATGTGGCGCGTTTGGTTGCGAATTGGCGAACGATCGCTGGGAACAGTTCAGGGAGGTTCGTACAAAACGTTCGACGAGGATCGAGGAGTTTGGGAAACGCTGCGATATAGAAAGCAGGAGTTCTCGAACACCGTATAACCAGATATATATATCGATTGTTAATTGATTAGTCTCTGGTGAAATCGACGGTACTAGGAATACTGGTAGAAAGGTGTACGCGGCCCGACGCTCGCGCTTCCTGCTCGGCCCCGGCGAGCAATTGATACGCGCGACTTGCTCTACGGCGTGCCGTAAAAATTGTAACTTTTAAATCCGTTAAGTCCCATAATTAACATGCGCTAGGTCGCGTATATATATAATATATATATGTACACAGTCTTACAAAGCAAAATTTACAAACATTACGACGCACGGTCGATCGAATAAATATAATATACGTCTCCTCGGGCGCAGATCGGAAATAAAACGGCCGGTCGACAGCTCTTGTCTCGGTATCGGCCTCGTTGCTCACTGAAACAGGGAAGACTCGGAGGCAGCGATTCGAAAATAAAGCACAAGACACGTGAGCGCCCTATTTCTTTGGGAACAACCGCGGGCAATGAACGAAAGCTCCGAAGGGTGACTGAAGAGAAAGAGACACGAGCAGTTGGGTGGTTGGACGTAGAAAGCGAGATCGATTTCGAGACAAAAGGGTCGGTTTTTGTTCTCGGCCATTTTTTTTGGTGAATGCCCTGTTCCCTAAAGTGGGAACGAGACGCTCGTTCCAATCACCAAAGGGAGAGGGCTTGAGCGAGAGGATCGATAGTGCACGGAGGCGGAAGCGAGGATCGGCGGTCGATCGATCGTCGGAAAAAAGAGGAGAAAGCTGGTCGAATCGAGCGCGCGATCTACCTACCCCACCGGCCACCTACGATCACACCTTTCTTTTAAAGCCTCTGCGAGTGCCTGTGTATGTGTACGCGTGTCAGGATATAATCGATGGAAGCGATATAGCCCTTTCGGTTATACTGGAGCGATATGAGAAACTTCGAGCCCTTCCTTCGGCCACTGAACACCACGGTCCTCGATCAACGGGGGGAAAAAAAGAACGGTAGGTACTGCGGAACTGTAGGTACCTGAGCTCCTCGGTTACTCGAACTTCTTTGTCCTCGTTTGTCCACTCAAGACTTTCACCCCTTCCTTGCGCCTCACTTAATCTACGACTTCCTTACACCTCTTCCAGCGACTATACGAGTCGAGTGTGTGTAGGTACGTGTATGTCCACGCGTTTGCGCGATACTCCTGATGTGCTGCTAGGAAGCTGACTAGATTATAGCCTAGAATACGAAACGACCGGCGCGTCTCTCGGGGGACGAGCTTAGCCCGCGAGGGTTCTCGATACGAACGTGCTAATGGCGAGAGGAGGATAGAGGAAGCGGAGAACGAGGCCCGAGCTCGCCCGCGCGTAACCGTGCACAGCTGGCTCGACGAGGACGCCCGGCGTTTCGCACCGACTGTTGACTACTCTCGGCCTTCCCGAAGGCCGAACGCCGTCACCTAGGCGTTCGACTCCTTCAGGTTGTCGAAGTACTGCATGATCTGGTTGTAGTCCATGTCCAGATTCAGGTCGTCCAGCGCCACCGACCCCTCCTGCTCTTGGGACGAGGATGATGAGGAGGAGGCGGAAGAGGCTGAGGAGGAGGAGGACGAGGAGGAGGAGGAGGATGGAGATGTGTTAGGCGGCGAGGAGGACGATGAGGCCACGGTCGGGCTGGACACGTTCATCGAGGAGGCGACCGCGGACGTCGCGAACGACAAGAACATTGGATTACCGACGATCGTCGCCCTCTTCACCTCTCTGGCTCTCGGGTCCTTCGAGTGCCTGTTGTCATCGTGATTCACTAGCTCGACGAACTCCTCCTCCTCCGCGGTGTTCTCTTTCGGACTACCTACTCTAGCTTTACCGTGCGGTTTGATATGGTGGATCTGCTTGCTCTGGCGCTGATTGTTCCCGTGGTGGTTGCCGCCAGCGCTGCCGCTCGACGCCCTGTGACGGTGTTTCCTCGGGGTCTCCGGCAGCCGCACGATCACCCCCGTGTTCCTGTGCGGCGGCACGGGTGGCTTGTAGTCCTCGTTGCCGTTGTTGTTCACGAGGCTGCTCACTGGGGCCGCCGACGTGGTCGTCGCCATCGCGCTGCTCGGGACTGGCACTCCGTGGGGCGGTAGCGGTGGCGGAATGTCGTCGTTGCTGTAACAGCGGCAGTATTCTCTTGGTTAATCTCGGGTGAAGATTCCAAGGAGGCCGGGAGCTTAGAAACAACCTGAAATGACTTACTCGTTTCGCGTGGTGGTCACGGTCGATGTTGCCATGGATGCGGGAGTGGTCACCGTGGTCGCAGTTACCGCGATTGACGGCTTCGTAATAGCTTTAGAAGCGAAACTGTTCCTCGCAAGCTTGTCCCTTTTGCAGTAGGTCGTCGTGTCGATGGGCCCGGACCCGTTACTCCGTTGCCCGGCAGATGGTAGCTCGATGTGGTTCGGGTTGTCGAAGCAGGTTGCGAGTTCAGCGGCGTCTGCCTCCGTTTCGCTGGCCAGAGGATTGCTGGTTACCCGAACCTGAAACGACCAACTCACCGATGCACACCCAGACAGGTTTTGGGCGCAACTGTGTAACACGATATTGCGCGAAACATTGCCACTTCTACTCTATACAACGCTGCGACTCTGACCTATGCTGTAACTGCCTTTTTAAAACCAACTACACTCCTACGCGTTAATGAGTAGCATCGTAGGAGACAGATGTGAAAGACGAGGCACCTACCTGTTGAGGTCCGCAGGCGGCTCTCTCGAGGGTGGCTCGTCCCAGCCAGACCCAGTCGTGCGCGTTCGTCGTGGACTCTCTGGGAGGTCTTCTCCCGGACGCCAGCTGGTTGGCCGCGGCTCTGGCCCTCGCTGCTCCAGAGAGGACCGGAAGCGCGGCTCCGGCCAGCGGAGAGTCCGGCGGCTGGGTCTTGAACTTGCTGGCGTAGACCACGCAGGAGACGACGAAGACGACGATGGCGAAGCAGAAGGCGGCCAGGAGGACGTACATCCCGATCTCGAGTGGGCTCATGCGCGCCCCGCCGTGGTGCCGTATCCCGACGCCGCCCATTCCTCCTGAAGACATGCCATTAGCTATAGCCGTGCGGTGCTGCCGTGCCTGCACCGAAGGCTCGTGCCCGTGCCCGTTCTCGTCTTTCAGCGGTAGCCCTTTGCACAGAAAACAAAGAGACAGAAAGAGAGAGGAGAAGAGTGAGAAGAACGGTGCTGAATGGGGCGCAGAGAGCTCCGGAAGCTGCGCGTTAATCCTCCCGCACGGCCAGCTTGCCTGCAGAAAGCGAGACGGGTGCTTCGTGATCATGCAAGGGGAACGCTTGTCGACTGATGGCTGGAGGATGGGTAGGCTTATGCCGTGTTCCTTTCTTTAAGACACCGTGAATGGACGCGCTAGCAAACCTTTTATCCCCCACGCATCGGATCGAGAGGTGACTCGTACAGTAATAAAGTGTTGAGAGAAAGCGACGAAACTGCAGTAGCGAGTGATGAAAGGAGGAAAGGAAAGGCGGAGAAGACAGGCTACAGAGGGGATCCAACCCCTATGGCGCCTCAAAGATGACTGAAGCCGAAATATACGCGACGAAACGTGAGCATACAGAGTGCGGCATACTTGAAAACGGAACGAGCGCGAAAGTATACGAGCAAAGGGGAACAGAGTCTACTTACCGATGAGAATGTCGTGTAGATCGGGCGCCATTTCTCCCCTGCTGGTCTTCCTTTCCCTGTGGTGATGGGAACCGACCGTTCCGCCTCCGTCGTTCTGCACGAACTCAGGTCGATTCTGAAGATCGCTCGAGGCAAAGTCCACCTCGACGTTGGCCGAAGCGCTGGCTAACGCTGACGCCGTCGCCCTTTGAGAACCCTTTCCTGCTCGCCTGCCTGTCAGGCGACAGGCGTCGGCCAACTGAAGGCTGACACGCAACAAATCGCCGCGTCCTTCTCCGACAGCGATCACACGAGGGTGATGGGAGGCTACCATAGGCGCGAACGCAACTACTTCTGGGTCTAAGCTCTCGACTAGCAAGTGATAGTCGCTGACAGCGATTTCCCTTAACGGTGTCCTGGTCCCGTCCGAGAATTCAACGTCTATATCCAGCAGACCCTCCTGTGTACAGTGGAGGAGGTCATTTTTAAATGTGGGTCATCGCGTGTCCCTCCTTTGGACAGCTACTGTTACGAGCGTCTGCTTCTTTCCACTTACATGGGAGAGTAGGGTAAAGCGGAACGGGAGGGTAAAACGGAACATCAATGTTTCTCTTAGATCAGAGCTGCGAATGAGTTGGTACCACGTGACATGGAACCAAACGGTCCTCACAGCATTTCGTGACAGACCCGTGCACACCTTACTTTTCTATTAACAATGCTGGAAGTATTTCCGGTATCGAAGTTTCGATAAAACTTAGACACTAAAAAGTAAATAATAAAAAATATACAAAAAAATTTTTTAGTTAAACGATTTTATTTAAAATGCACTAAAAACTAAAAAATGATTATTTTCTTGTACTAAAATTTCGATCGTGTTTTTTCACTTTAAATAAAATCGTGAAGCAGAATATGTATGTAATAACAGAATATGAATCAATTTAATGCAGAATCAAGCGTCGAAATGATTTTGTTGTGGTTTTTATAAAATCGTTTAATTTAAAATCTTTTATAGGTATATTTGTTTAGATTGTAGATTAAAATTTTAATTACTATCCTTGTTTGAAAGAAAATTGATTTTGTATAGAAAATTATGATGTAGGGTAAGTCCGGGAGAGTTCGACCACCGGGAGAGTCCGGCCAGAGTTGATATTTTAAGATTGAGGCAAGGTAGGGCACTGTGTGTCATTGACACAAAAGAAATGAATGTGCTTGTTGTTGATTTTGCATTGACCATTGTCACAAATCCATATTTAAATTATAGGAAACACTTAAGGCTTTATGCGAGTCTGAAAGTTTTTAGACCAAGTTACAGTGCTGGTGATATTTGAAAGACAGGTAAGTTTATTTACGCTATTCCGATATTGGGGGATATAATATGCATAAAACTACAGTGTCACTCCAACAATACGTATGTATTCGTTTTTAATTTATTTTGACAAGATGGTCGATCACTCCTCTGATTATGGGATAGTCCGACCACATGTATTTTTCTTACTGTAAACCCATCTTCAGATTCAGGGAGCGAAAATTCCATTCTACAAGATAGTGATATGTCGTTAAAAGACTGGGCCGAAAACGAATGCGTGGGATGCGGAGAAAACTATTTCGAAATCTCGAAAAGCGACGATTGGATTAAATGTGTGCACTGAAGCCGTTGGTTTCATGATACTAGATGCTCCAAGTACAAGAATGTTTGCGATTTATATGGAAAACTGAAGAAGAAATAACATATCAATTAACTTCTTCGTGTATTATATTTTTTGTAAGCTACACTTTTTGTTATTTTTCAGGGTCGGTCTCACCCGTAGTGGGTGGATGGTCTAACCCCGACATGCGGGTGAGACCGACCACTTGCAGTGCTAATATTTTGGTTGAAAATGAAAATAAATATTTGAAATTATCGCACACTATAATTTATATATACCCTAAATTGCTTGGGCTTTGCTTTAATGTGCATAAAACGACGAAAATGTGAAAAACAGCGATGCTACAATTTCTTTTCCAAAAAGTGGTCGAACTCTCCCGGACTTACAATATACGATACATCCTTCATTCGATCAAACTGTTAGTTTAAATTGGAATATATAATATGATCCTTTAATGCAGATGTGTTCTTCATGCACGTGTTGATATTTATGTAAAAATCCATGTGTATTTGATTATTTTTAGTAATTTTTATGTTATCTAGTAAAATATTTTTTCTTATGTGTATAATATATATTTTTGTTATATTCTATCCATAATAGTTATACCTAAAGCATATATTTATAGTTTTTTACATAAATGAAAATTTTTTAAATAAAAAAATGAAGACTGTACGTTTACACGGTTTTCAAATGGGTGTTCCGCTTTACCCTACCACTTGAGCGAGGCGAAGATTTTAATACCTCCGTCTCAATACCTAAATCTCATTTTCCTTTGTTGCCAAATATTTTTCTTAACAAAGTCTTTGATTTTCTTATAGCCCACTTAAGACTCCTGTTCAAATCCTGTGCCTTTTTTCCTTCCGATTTAATGTTATCATCCTCCAAATTTAAGCGTTCCATTTTACCCTACTCTCCCCTACCTACCCTAAGATATTATTAGACAACGTTACCTGATACTGGGCGGTCAGCCTCCTCGTGACCGACGTCTCCGCGACGTAACCATTTTCAATAGCGGTATCTGGACTGATGGTCAGCTGAAGGCCAGACACCACTCTGACGGAGAGTCTGGTGATCGCCACTCGATCATTCCCCACTCGCACTTCCTTAGCTCCAATCACTCTGCCGGTAATCGGCGAGAGCACCTGCACTTCCGTTCTGCCCACACCGCGGCCTTGCACGATCCTTCCCTGCAAGAGCGTCGCTATTCTAGGATCCGAGACCCTGAGCATGCCCATCACCAAGTCGGTGACGCGAAGCCAGGTCCGGCGGTTCACGAAATAAGAGACTCTCCCGGAGTCGTGATCCGTGGCGAGGAACCTCGCGTGCACCTCGACCGGGCTCTGCTGGAAGCGTAGCCGGCAATTGGTCGACGGCCCTCTGTCGATGGAATTAATCGCATCCCATCCGTGCTCGTTCCCTCTGAACCTCTCCTCCTGCTCGTCCTCCTCGAGGATCACGTCCGCGTCTTCAACGTCCATCGAGGTGTCGTCTATCGAGTCCTCGAGCTCAGCGGCGCTCCTCTTCTTAGTCTTCGCGATAGATTCGTTGTCCCTCGAAGAAGTGGCGTTTAGACTGCGTTTGCTCTTGGCGCCTATAGCGTGCTCCTCGGGAACTTTCCACCCTTTGATCTGGCTCAGCCTGGTGTCTCCAACGGTCACCTCCAGAGGAAATTCTGGCATCCAGACCGTGAACTTAGCCAGGCCAGTGTAGGTTCCGTATTTCACGAGGACAGAGGCGTTACTGGAGCCACGGATTTCCGTGCCGTCCACGTACACGCTGCTGCAGGACGACGACACCTGCGGAGCAATTTCGTTAGACGAGGCTAAGGGCACTATCTTGCTGTGCCCTAACTTTCACTGTCGCAGTTCCTAAAAAACTGGGTGCATAGAACGCGTCTCTGGGCTCTTGCCATTCGATACTCCAGTACGCTACTATCGTCACCCCGTACTGCCTTTACACGACGATATTTCTTCCCAAAGTACACCTAAGAGCAGCCGCGATGTAGCATGCTAAAAGTTGCAGGGGCCACGTACCTTGAGCACGCTCTCGTCCTCGGAGTGACAGGAGGACTGCAGCGTGACGTCGGCGACGGTGCCAGCCTGGCTGACGATGAACACCTTCATCCCCTGGGACACTTGCCGTCCCGTCAGCACCGCGGTGTTCATCACCTCCCAGTTCTGCGACACAGGAACAGAACGAACTCGATTAAACCGTCGCCTTTGTCGTCGCGAGGCTCGTTAAAGCGTCCCAACTCCATTCAACGAGGCCCTCCTCCCGCTCGATTTAGGGAGGGCGCGCGATCGTTCCGCCCGCGGTAGCTTTTGTTTGCCCTTCCCGCCGCCACCCTCGTCGGCGCACACCGGCGGAAAAGTTTCGCGAACGGTCGCGGACTCGGGTCGAGGAAAGGAGGCTTTTAAAGGGCCTCTGCAGGTCGCTGGGATCAGGGTGCTGGAGTATTTCATAGGTTCCCGTACCTACGCGCACACAGCCGGCTCTGCAAGTTGCTCCGGAGCGGACCACATCCGAGGCGCGGGTCCGTGTGCGTGTGTGTACTTTGCAGCGCGCAGCCGGTGGAAAAGGGGACGGCAGGACGAGGGGGAGGAGAGAGAGAGAGTCCGGTGCACGAAGCCATTTCCAAGTTGGCTTCCGTACAGTCTGCCCTTTGGAAGGAACATCAAACGACTCGGATATTGCAGCCAGGGAATTTAAATCTCTGACCCCGGAGCGGCTCTCTATCCATCCACCCACACCCGCGCACGTGTGCACACGGACGATCCACGTACCCTTCGTGCCTGCCCCGGCATCGATGAGCACGATCTCGCGTTCTTTCTCGACGGAAAAAAAGAGGTGACGTCCAGTACACGCGAGTGACCCCAGCCGGACATTTTCCACGTCCACCTACCTGAACCGTCCCCTCGGGTTCCTAGTACTCGGGGGATGATTCTTTGTGTAGCGAATCCCCGAGACTGGACTATGGGACAAATGTTTAGGAATCTGTAAGGGAGATTATTTTAAAGGAAACTCGGATCGCTGCGTCAACGTTGGATATAATTAGGTAATTAGGGTGGGCGAGTTACATTGTCCAGCCTGTAGAAATCTCCTGGCGCTTGTCTGCAGAGAAAAGAGAAGGAGAAGACCAGCTATGAATAGCTACATTTCTATGGATTCTGCAGCCTCATCGAGGGCCAGCTATTTCAATCGGCGGAGCAATCGTTTAGCAGGCAACGCGTCCTCGATCGAACCCCTGTTTCTCTTCCTCCAGGCATCGCTGCGCGCGGGCCGCACGCGCGATCGCGGGATTGCACGTTCAAACAAACATTCGATTGCAACGCAGCTGGCCAGCTACGTAGGATCCAAGTTCCATGGAACTTTTCCACAAACTGTACGCGCGTGTACGGAGCCGAGCAGTTCGGCGGCTTCGAACTGGCCAAGTTTATCGGGGAATCTCTGATCCACTTAGCCAGTTCGGTTGCTCCGTCTCGGCAAGATTTAGCTATGCATTATCGAGAGCTGCTGTTTCCCAAAGGGCTCGGGGTCCAAGTGGAATTCCTTGGCCATGCCCCGAGTTTCTTATCCTCCCGACCTGGCTAGGGGTATTTATACACCGAGTGGCGCCGAAATATTCTTCCCCCGCTGATTAAACGGTGCCAGCCTCCACTCCGGCTGGGCTACCGGGCAAGGCTGGTGTCAATGTTGTCGCTAAGCTCGGTCTGCAGCTAGTTTACGAGGACGCCGGCTGCGCGATCCACGAAAAGCAGCGCCGGGATCCTCTCTTTTAATTAAAAACTTCCCCCAACCCCCTCGCGAAGCCGGTAGAAGGGGACGGCAATTAGAATAGGGATAATCAAGGAGCTGCGACCTTCCGGCAACTTCTCTCGCGCTGCGACGCTTTCAAAGGAATATGTAAGCGAGTTAATTAGCTGATTAATCAATTAAAGAAGCTCGAGACAGTCCCCTGGTGATTATCGTGTACACAACGTCCGCCTCGACTGACCGAGCGTTCCGGATTCGCGGGAGGGGATCGGCGAGGAGGAACGAAACCGAGGAAACTGCAAACGAAATCAATTAAGCCCCCCTGGCGGGCGCTAAGCACTCGGAAATCCCGGTCAAAGGGCCGATTGCCGAATAAATTTCCCCCGCCGTATCGCGAGCGGAGCCACGATAAAAACTGCACGAGACGAGAGAGTAGCTTTATCTCGCGGGGGTGAAACGGAAGCTCCTCCACGATCCGAAGAAACTTTACTTAATGGCGCTATTCTTTCTTAAAACAGAAGGTCCTCTGAATGTTAGCCTATAGATAGCGGAGGGGACAAGCTGGACTGGATAGACGAGGAGATTATTGACCTGTGACCTCTCGATGTGTGATCGTGTACCGTGTCAGTCGCCAAGACGAATTAACTCGTCGCTAGGGAACGCTTCCTCCATCGGGCATCAGAAATCGCCTAGTTGAAATTTCATGGATCCACCAACTTAATCGAAGCTTCGCGTACCTATGCTATCCCTTAAAATCCACCCCCTATAAGACGGCTAAGAATATCTCCACCACCTCTTCTGCTTTGTCATCGCGAGGAAGGCATTGTCCTCCATCCTCGCCCTCGTTTCAGCAGCGCCGCTCCGCTGGCGGAGAGCCTGAACCCTCTCTGCCGAAAAAGGTCGGCCAGGTCGCGGATCGAGCAGCCGCGCGTGCAAGTGGATTCTCGCGCTGCCATACGCCACGTACTCGTTCGTATCGATCGGCACTTCCGCCGGTGGTTATCGTGCAACTTAGCGGATTCTTTTTCAAGAGATTTCGACGGGGGCGTGGGCGGGCTGGGCGGAAGGCGAGGGTGGCGCGGGCTGAAAATCGTGCCGGTTCGTCGAGTGGCGATATTGGTTCGCGTTTGCCACCCCGTCGCCTCTCCGCCCTCGCCCAGCTGGATTCTTCCATTTCCTGGCCGCGTGTCGATCCTGTCGCGGAATTCTCGATGCACGTCCCGGGCACAGTTCGCGGGAATGAAAGTCCTCGGGCACGTACCCCGCGCCGAGGGGGTCCTCGAGCATCCATTCGGGATTACTGCTCCCTTATCGCCACCGTTTTCGAGTCTCGCGCGTCCCGCCGCGTGTATCGAATCGCGTACCTAATTCGGGATGTTTTGGTCGTCGAGCGGAGGAAAGTGGATATCCAGACGAGCCCCGAGGCACGTTCTGCCTTACATTTGGGGGGGGGAGGGGTAAGTGTTCGCCGTAAAGGAAACGTGTATACTGAGCTAAGAGAATCAATGTCTAAGGCATGTAAATTTTCCTGCTTACCTTGGAAATGGGGAGGACAGCCTGGATATCGTCCTTCTGTATCTCCAGCCGCGCTTGCAGCTTCCTTCTCTCGGCGTGATGATGATGGTGATGCTGCATCTGCCGCTGCTGCAACCTCTGCTGCAGCTGATCCATTCCGTTCAGCTGCGAGCCGTTGTCGTCTTCGCCCTCGAAAGCGTAACGCACGCTCCACACGATACGCCCGCCGTCCCAATTCCCATCCACCCCCTCCTCGCTGGCCTCCAGGAGCATCGTCAGGATCTCCTCGGCCGATCTGCGAGTGAATTTCAAATCGGTTACATCCAGGACGCCCCTGCGATTCCTCGAGAACGACCACGACACCCAGCCGCAAAGTCGAATTTAGTTCCGCCCAACGAAGCAACCCTCTTTCGCCGTTTGACGCTCGAGAAAATCGCCCACCAGCCCGCTTCCCGACACAGTCGATGGATCGAGCGGTAAATTGCGCGTCTCCCGCCGTAACGAGAGACGCGGAGGGCTGCGTAATTGGATCCATCAGGAAAAATCAAGCGCGAGAGGCGAAACGCTCGAGTTTATCCGCTTAAGCTTCAACAGTCGTCAGGAGGGAGCGTAGCGCTGTGACGTGCAAACGTCATCGCGGCGACTGTCCGTCGACGTTCGGGAAGCTAACGAGAGAATTCCCATCGACTGGCCAGAAGGGGCGAGCGCTACCGTCGACGGCGTGTTTCCAGTTACAAATCGCCGGTATTACGTAACGCGAGCGCAACACGTTCGCGCGCTGCGAAAGTTACGTCGAACGCATTAACGACCCTTCCATCCGCGCCCGGGTGTAAACGAGCATCTCCCCCTGAAAGCGGACGGTTATTACCGGCGGATTTACGAGACGGAGTAGCCGTGTTCGCCGTCAGTTTCGACAAATTGAAGAGCAGAGCGCGTCTGCTTGAACGCTGCATATCCCCCGCAGCTGGGGGGGTCGCGAAATCTTTGAGCTCGCGGAGGGGAAGGATGGGAGAGGTAGATAGAAACAGATCGAATCGCGTCCCAGTCTCTACTCTCTATTTTTATCTACACAAACGCCCTTCTCGCGTAATAAAAGGTGTCATCTCGGAGATCCGACGCCATCTTCCTTTCCGTTCCACGGCGCTCGCAGATATCCCCCATCCGGGGCGAGAGCGACGTGCTGCGAACGAAATTAAACAGGCGATCGGAGATGAGATCGGCAGGGAATTTATTGGCGTTGCCGAGAAAAGGAATTCCGAATTAAAACGGCTGAAGCCAATAGTCGACGTTGCGAGAGCGACAGCTTCGGAAGCGGGGCGAGATCGAATGGAAATGGCAGCGAAAGAAATTGCGGAGTAGAATTAGTGGAAATGGGATCATTCGCGAATGGACAGTGCTCGCGACGATTCTCGGGCAGCTTTTGAAACAGATAATAAATTACGCACAGCATTGCTATTCTTATTACCTCTGCTGCATATTTTATATCGAAACCATCGTACTGTTTTACCAATATGATCCAATAAATACCATTTATCTAGAAATTTCTAAAGAAAACGGAAGAATTTAATCTCCATGGCGAATATGTTTACCAAAACAAGATGTTTCGCAGAAGAAGAATCGGTGGAGGGAGAAGTGGCGAGACCTCTGGAGGCAGCGTTTTATCGGGTGCATAGGTCTCGACTTTTTCGTGATTTCCTCGATCGATAATCCAAAGGACCGCGTCAATAAACTACTGATTTCGCGGAAAAGAGGAGGAAATCAAAGCAGAGCATCTTCGGGTTAGAGGCGATAACAACTTCCACTGTACAGTGATACGTGCTAGTTTTACTTTTTCCACGGAGTATCTGAAACGAAACGTTCCCGTCGCGACACGATAAAATCTCCTTCCGGTTCTCGCCCGTGCGACGCTCGATTTCCCGGGCGTTCGTTTACGGGCGTCGTTTGCATACTCCTCGAGCTGCTTACGCCATGGATGTAGCCTCCTAGAAAGCAAGCTTTCGGATCCCCTTCGCTCCACGATGTTCGAAAAATCCTTGGAGAAAGATCACCGTGAGGAGAACGTTGAGCCACGTAGCTACTCTTCTATTTCAATTCATTAAACTGCAAGAAGGATCGTGTTTCTTGGTCCAAAGAACCGATGGGAACACGAGACAAGGACGCGAAATTACCTTCGCTCGCACGCAAATGTGACAAAGAAGAATGTCTCGAAGGGAAGACAGCGGTATGTCCCTGGAGGGAAGACCCACTTCACGAGCTACTCTATGAAGAAGGATGGCTAGACACGGTTGCGGCGCAATTTTCGTAGCACGCACCAAGATGACCCAATAACAGATTGATCTTCGACGCCAGTGATTCATCAGCATCGTCCTCGAGAGTACCACTACTCCGATACGTCATTTTTTTCAGCCGGGCGTTTATCTGTGGCTCGGTGGCTATATAAGACCGCGAGGAGGCTGGGGAACGAGTTCGATATCGCGAATCGAGGCGTACAATTATCTCTCGAGAGGACGTTATGCGTTCGAGCGTGTTAATCGCCGGTCTGTGCGCCGTGCTGGCCTCGATGATCCTTGTCGAGGCACATCCGGTGGCGAGCGTCAAGTCGGAGGACGAGGGAAACCCGCTGGACGAGCAGAATCTACCAGAAGTAAAGGAGAGTACAGTGGTCGCCAAGCCAGCCACGGACACCTCGAGCGAGTCCAGCAGCAGCGAGGAGAAACCCGCGGGGGGCAAAGCCAAGAGAGACGTCATGGAGACGTTGATCGAGGAGGAAAAGAATGTCCACGCGAGGGTAGAGCGATCTTCTAAGAAGAAGAAGGACGACGATAGTAGTAGCAGCAGCAGCAGCAGTAGTAGCAGCAGCAGCAGCAGCAGCAGCAGCAGCAGCAGTAGTTCTTCCTCCAGTGAGGACGACGATAAGGATAAGAGGAAGTGTAAGAAGGCCTGTGACGACAGTGATGACAGCGATGACGACGATGATAAGAAGAAGCACGGGAAATGCAAGAAAGATGACGACAGCGACAGCGACAGCGACAACGACGACGACAAATGCAAGAAGAAGAAGAAGAAGAACAAAGGCTGCGATGACAGTGATGACAGCGATGACGACGACGACAAGTGCTCGGCCAATGGCGGTGGAGGTTGCAGCAGAAAGGGCACGAAGAGTAAACGGGACGTCGATGGACAGAACTCCAGTTCCGACAGCGATTCCACCTCCGAGGAGGAGGATAAAACTCGGCCCCGACAGCAACGGTTCGCTGAGGCCGAGCAGGACGAGGAGTCGAGCAGTGATAGTAATTCGTCCAGCCAGGAGAAGAAGCCAATTTTCGTAGTTAATTAAGGGTCACGGGGCGAAACGAGGTGAGATTCGACGAGGGAAGATTCCAAATAGGAGCAGAGGGGCGCGGAGGTCAGCAAACGACATGATAACGCCCACGGAATGGAGAGACCCGACGTAATACACAAACATTTCTTTTACTACGCACTATTCTACTGATAACGCGAATTTTTCCAAGATCCAGACCCACGTTCGAGACACGTGAATTATATTATATATTCTTTTAAGATAGTTACTCGATCTTGCGACATCCTATACGATATCATTCGTAAACATTTATTTCTACTACTACGCCTAGTGTGTCACTTGGAGTAATGCTCTTTTGTAAAGATTATCGGAATAAAATGGTGCACACGTTCCTTGAACCAGTTCCATTTCCTTTTCGCACATTACGCGCTCCCTCCAATTACGACAGTTTAGGAACGAGCTACCGTGCCTTTTCCCATCGGTACAGATTAAAGGGCAGAAGACACAAGACCTGGCACGAAATTCTGACGTACTTACGCGCTTGGTACTCTCGAGGCGTTCTCCTTCCGTCTCGCCGTGAACGTGGCGATCGTGTTCTTCGCGTTTATGTCGCTCTCCACGATCCAGTCCGGGTTGCTCGACGAGGCTTCCAGGATCTTTATCCCAGACTTCACCCTGGCCCTGCAACATCAAAACGAAACTACGATTAACGACGAACACCCACTCGAGGCGCACAGTCGATCGGATATCCCGCGACGAACAAACCTACGCCCGTCACGCATGGTTAAATCCCTTGCGCGGGTGGTTCATAAACCGGAGCCGTTTTATTATTCACTAAACCACTAGCGACGTCACGAAACGGGCGAATCCGATTAGCGAGGGGCAGAACGCGAGGTTGGAGCTGCGAATTTCGGGGCGCAAACACGGCGGATCGACAACTGGAATGTTTGTAAAACGGCTCGCGTTTACCCTTTCTCCGGGCGCCGTGAAAAAAAGAACGAGGAGGAGGAACGATTGGAAATAGTTGGCGCGAACGGAGGAGTCGTTTGCAGCGGCGCTATGGGGACGGGGGTGGGAATGAGAGAGTTCAGGGGTGAAGATAATTACGTCCTCGTTTACTTTTTTCCCAATAAGTGGACACGATTTCGCGCGGCCTCGGCAATTATCCGCTCAACTCCTTGGAATAATGCGAGCCAGTGGGCACGCTCGTCAACTTTTCCGGTCCCTCGGCTCTTTCAATTATCCTGGCGGACTGCAAACGAAGCGTCGCGTCGCCGTCGTGTATAGGTATACGTACGTATCGGATTCCCGTTCGATCGGATCGCCGCGAGCGAGTGCCCTGCACGACTTCGCCGGCGGTTTCTTCGCTTCTCCCGTTGCAATAACGCTTCGTCCACGTCTTTTCCCTTTCTCACTTGCCCCTGGACCACGGAGAACGCTTCCGGAGCACACATACCGGATGGCTCCAAGAATCGTTTATCCCCGCGCGCCTTATCCCCTCAATTACAAAGCACTGGATTGGAAATTGAATTTCCACGGGCACCGTGAAATATGGGCTTCTAGGATAGCCGTGCTGCGTCCCTTGGACAAATCATCGCCTCTGATGGCAGCTTATAGATGGCTCCTTCGAACCCTTTGCGCTCGAAACGTGCACCTCGTGAACGATAGACTTGAGTGCTCGCAGAAACACTCGCTGGGAAATTTGTGTGGGTTGTTTGTTTGCAATTTAGACGGGCCTCTTTTTGAGATATGCAGTGGCGCACCCAGAGGGAGAGCCAAGGGGCCCTGGCAATCCCAAAGAAGGGGCCTTGTGATAAGAAAAGAAAACTGGATTTTATCCTTGAAATAATTTTCTACAATCACCTAACGAATCTTATTGAATTTGCATTAAAAATATTTTTCTATTCCCTTCAAGATTAAATCCTGAGTGCGCCACTGAGAATGATGTGTGTAGAGTAACTGGGGAGGTTTGAGAAATTAGGTGCGTGGGGGTTAAAGGAGATCCAGGGATCGGTAGAATTTCACGAGATGAAATACTTAGGATCCCTTATTCCTTTCGTTTATCGGATTGGATTAAGAGTTCTGATCGGCAGCGAACAAAAAGCGAACGAAATCTTCCACCAACCTATATAGGGTAAATCCGGGAGACGCAGTCGACCTAATATAAAATGGCTATTAAAACTAATATAGATATTACTTATTTTATCAGAACAAACGCATATGTTCAGAATTTTATGCTGATTCAGAAAAACTGGTCGATGTTTGCTTTAAAACAATATTTACTGTAAATCGGTTTGACAACCGAAGTCATGACATCTGACCACCCACATAATTATTCATGGAAAATTAACAAAGGATAAAGCAAAATTATTTATAAGTCAATACAACTACAGATTCATTAATATTTAATTTGTTTACGCTAAACAAGTAAAAAACACATCAAACCAAAAATGAACTACCTACTGGCGATTAGCAAGGCAAATGAATACAAAAGTGAATAAATAAACTAAATAAACAAGATTAATAATAAAATAATAATAAAAAATAAAAAAATTAACAAAAAAAATAAAGAAATCATAACTCGACCATCTCACCTTTCTGCAGCGAGAGATGGTCTTCTCGTTAGCTTTGAGAGGAACAGTTAATATGGCCAAATACTTTGGCTACATTGTCACTCAATATCTATACTATCTTATTATCCCAAACATTAAACGAAAATAAACTTAGAAGTATATTTTAAATACGATTCTGTACACGGCTGTTTGACAAAAGAGGTTAAATGTAACCTCAATTTACCTTTTATAGCCTGTAAATCTAGAAAAACACAGAAGGAACCGCAGTGACGCTATTCATTCAATTGTTTGGCTTCTAGGGAAGTAATTGGTCTGCACTTCAACGCGTTTTTACGTATAGAGCCTGAAATATAGCGACTCGACCAACTCTCCGGCCCGACCGCGTCTCCCGGATTTACCCTAATTACCGAAACTATCAACCCCTGATGTCTTTCTCAATGCTGGATACAAAACAAGGTGTCAAAATTTCGATCACCAGGGGGAAGAGTCTCCAACGACTATCGATCCCGCGTAGATCGGCGTCTCAGTAGATTAGGTCAAGTTGGAGCAGACACGGGAGCCACATAAGTCAGACGAATCTGATGGAGTTCGCTGGCGGGGCCGCGAAGGAGGAGAAATCGATTGCGAAGGATGCGGCGGGACGTTTTAGAGCAGTCACCGAGTGAAATAACATCCCCGCGGCAATATCGCGCACGGGGGTATCCGTGCTCACCGGCGCGACAGAGATGCAGCAAAATCGTTCATCCCGGCCTTGTCGGGTCGCGGTTTGCTGCGCAAGATTGCAATTTAAGCGATCGGCTCGTAGGCAGTCGGAGCCCGTGCACGAAGTCGCAATATCGGGACGTTAATAATGAGGAATCTACACGCTACACGGCCGCGCCGCGGCGCAATTAAAACGTCCCGAAAACCTGGATTAACGGCGTGCGCGCAGGCAAACGGGTAATGCGTTTTAATTAGACGAGCGTCGCGCAGGGGGGGAATCGCCTAATCCCCGTCGTTGGGAAAAAATTCATCCCACTCGTAATTACAACGCGCCTCAAAGGCCCGTGTATTTTCCCAGGGCGAAGCTGCATCGCGACCGGCGTTTCCCTGGGAATGGAGGACAGGGGACGGCGTCGAGGGTGGGTAAACGAAGTTTCGCCTCGTCGTTCTAAATTTCCGTGCAGGAGGATCGGAACGAAGTTTAAGCGGATCCAAAGGCGAGACAGGATCGAATAGAGGGAGGCGAACGCCAGGCCGATCGGTAGCCTCGTCACGGAGCGAAAAAATAGCCACGCTCGGAAGGACGTTTCCGCGGCACGGCGTCGCGACGTCGCCTCGCCTGCGCTACGCGCCCGTCGGAGTCTTTGCTCCCGAGAATTCACGCTCCAGTTACGTGACCAGGTCACGGGGTCGGCGTCACGGGGAGGTTACGGTGCTCGAGGAACGCTATCCGCCGTCTATCCGACGCCACGATAGATATCTATGCGCTCGTCTCGTCTCGAGCGTACCGCTGCATGCCACGATCCAGCATCCCGTTCCACAATGCTTGCAGCGTTCCGATGCAACGTGTCACGGCTGGAACGCCAACTGTACGTTGCTTTTCTACTGGGTGGTTCGGGTGGGTTTGGTCCAAATGCCCAGGAACGTCCGCTCTTCGAGGTGCAGCCAAGGGAATGCACTTGCAGTTAATGTTACAAGTGTTACAAACTGTTCAAGCTGCACGATGGCTGTTAATATCGATTAAGTCTACCCACGGAGAATCGAAGGGGACGTATTTGGAAACACCCTGATCCCAGAGGCGAAGCTTGGTGCGGAATATATACGAGATTATTTATACGAGAGGATTGAATCCTGTGCGCGGCGAAAGATGTGCCGCCTGCTTACATTCGCCAGGTTTTCCCATCGAATTCTTCGCCGTCGGAGGCTCTCGTTGCCGGGAAAAGGGAATCGCGGAGGACCTATTCAACGGTCGTGGCTGGTAAGAGGAGAGGGGATTTCACGGATTCGACGAGATGTCTTGAAATATCAGGCGACAGGATTCGAGGCCCTTTCAGCGCGCGGTAAAAGCCTGGAACGTGGCCGTTTTTAATATTTCCCCTGCGCCGTTACTCGCCTCCAGGAATATCCTCAGTTATTTTACGCGAGAGAGGCCGTAATTGGAACGAGTATTTTTCCACCGCGCCCTTCGTCACTCCCATTTTTATAATACATCCTAGTCGCGGTGAACAGAGGGGGAACAAACGAATGTCGAATATCCTCGTGCGGGGGAAATCGGTCGCATGAATTATCGAGGGGATCGCCCGTACGCGCCGATGGAAATGGGATCGACTGCAGCTCGCGCGGATGTGAGGCAGCCCCGGCTGGGCTAATTCGATCGAAGATGCAAAACAAGCGGTAGATTCGATTTACGCTCCCGCAGACCGAGTAAGTCTTCTGCCGCGGCCTCGTTTCCGCGCCAGCGACAGGTTCACGCAGCCCCGGAAGCGCGGCGGTGATCGATAAGAGGCGCGATCAATGGAAACGGGGGATCGCGGCAGAGTAGGGTTCTCGTCTTTTTCCAAATCGAATTACACCTGGTCGAGGCCGATTATCCGAAGCAAACGAACCCCGTCCCGGCCGGGATAATTGAGTTAAGCCCCGGTTAGGAGGGCAAATTAGGGTTACAGAAGCTTGCTGGAGTCCAGCTTGATATTCACTGGCGGGCGAAAAGGCTAGCCACGGGGAACGGTAAAAGACCGTCCCCAGAGAGGGAGAGACAAGAATTGACCGGCTTTTGAAAAGAACCACCGAGCATGGAAGAGGGCTGCCACCCTCTTTGTTGCTCCCCGCTAACTGGGATAGTATACGCGCAGCAATGGAATCTGGGTTGCTTCCGCATGCAATTTTCCAAAGTTTGGGTAATCAGGTTATAGAATATCCTGCCACGCGATTTGCAATTGCCATCGAAAGAGCTCGGGGGAATAAGATCATTTTTTTCAATGATCGTATCAGGTGACAGAATATCAAGGAGCAACTACTTTCCATTTCGATGCTCCTCGAGGGCTCCCTAAAACGCGTGAACACGGCTCGCTCCGCGGACGCAATTACAGGTTCGAATCGAGTTATTTCCGCGGGGCCATCGGGGGAGCATTTACATACAAATCGGCGACGTGCAAAACGGCCACTATCGGGCCGATCTACGCGGGGGAGCTTTCCGGATCCCGTTGACGAACGGGCAGCGCCCAACGGCGGCCACAATTTATTCAATGACCGCCACAGTTCCTGGATCGATCCCGAAATGAAACGACGGCCCGGTCGATTGCGTAACCGGGTCTAGCCGCGAGGAACGCTCGCTCGATTAAGCTTCCACGTGTCACCGATAATTCGTCCGATAATTATGATCGAAACAGAGGGAGGTGCGACAGCTCTATCTGCCCCGCTGGTTGGCAAATGCACACGCGTTTCCCAGCGAGTCGGATTCCGGGGGATTCGGTGATATCGCGCTAGGACCGGCGGAAGCTGTCGAGCGGCTAGCCGCGAGCGACCACCGGTTTACGTATAGAAAATTCCTGGCCGACGTGCGAGCCGATACACGTGAAAATAAAACACGCAGGGATTCGAGCGAAGTGCCCGGGTGCCTATGAAATAACCAGACGTTTCTCGGATAACACTCGAGGGAAGCTGTGTACTAGCAGAAATTCCTTTGTCTCGGCTCGGTGAGCCGCCCCGAGTAAACTACCTCCTGTAATCGAATTTCTAAGCGAGTCGGGGCCACGTCTCTGGTCTTGATTCCTTGTTAAGGGGACAGGCTAACCCTCCCTCCTGCACCGAGAAAAATCACTTCGCCTACCTTCTCTTTCTCGAGAAGCTACAGTCTCCTGGATGCTGGCAATGTTTGCTCGCTGATCGAATATGCGTTCCACTTCTTTGTTCCACTTTTTCCCCTTTGAATGTCACGACTCGCGTGTCGTGTCGCGAGGCGGAGCGTCTAGTCAGTGAATCACGCTGGACGGGATGGAAAAATCCGGAAGAACGATCGAGGCCAGCCGCGAACTTTGCGTTCTTAAACGATTTTTTTTTAATTATTAAACGTTTCATTCAGCTTCGACCCTCTGGTTATTTGTTTGTTTCTTGTGCTTGAATGGTTCAAATCTAGAAACTCAATTTTAACAGAATTCCAACTATCCAATTGTCTTGAAACTTTGCAGGCGTGCGTAGTTTGGATGACATTGAAATATTTAAAAAGAAATTAAACCGGAGGGGGTGAAAAATTACCCAATCATCAATAAATGTAAAGCATAACCACAAATCCAAACGACTTGAAATCAGCCACTCGCGTTTCTTATGAAAACGACAAAAAGCCGCTGCGTTCGGGACACTAGTCGCATCGCGATTACCGAAAATACACAATTTATAGAGAAATGATCCGTCACATACAGTGAGCCACGAAAGTATTCGAACGCCCTGAAATGAAAAGGTTGAGGCTTAAATAACGTGAGTCCTATTATGAATGATAAAATACTTTTGTTTCTATAATAACATATAAGTATCATGATTATACATGTGAAATTTGAAGTGTCTCCAATGACGCCAACAATAGTTATAAAACATTTCTTGGTAACATCGACTAAATGACCGCCACAAAAGTATTCGAACGACTACCCTTGTTTTGTAATACAAAACAATGCTTGAATATGATTGAAAATGTAAACATTGGCGTTCTCAGTTGGTTTTTCACACTTCCTGTGTTCAGTATTATGAGTGTTAATAAGATTAAAACAGTTTTGGTAATAATTTGCCCAAAAGAATCAGAAACAAGCATCACTGACAGAAAATTGATTATTAAGTGGCATAACGAAGGCAAGAACTATGGCTAAATAGCCAAATTGTTAGGGAGAAGTAAATCTACCGCTTACTACGTAGTAAACATTTTAAAAACCACTGGAATCCTTCGAAATAAAGCCCGTTCTGGCCGACCCAAGACGATAACGAAGAGGGAGGAAAATACAATTGTGCGCGAAATCAAGAAGATCCCAAGAATTTCTGGTTCAAAACTTGCAACACTGGTTGCTGATAGTTTTAAAAACAAGTTCATCCGGAACTTTATCGAAGAATTCTTTGTGAAAATAATTTTCATGGTCGGATTCCTCGAAAGAAACCAATCGTTAGCAAATAAATAAGCAGAAGAGACTAAATTTCGTTAAAAAGTATGTCAACAAGGATAGGGACTTTTGGAAACGTGTTATTTTCTCGGACGAGAGCAAATTTAACATATTTGGTTCAGATGGATGTCATAAGGTTTGGAGATTAGCAAACACAGAGATGGATCCTAAAAATCTACGCCCAACCGTAAAGCATAGGGGTGGATCCATAATGGTATGGGGGTGTATGGGAGCCAGTGGTGTTGGAAACCTCGTCATTATTGAAGGCATATTAGATAAATATAAATATATGCAAATATTAAAAGATAATTTGATGCAAAGTGCGGAAAAATTAGGGCTAGAAGGAAATTTTCATTTTCAGCAGGATAATGATCCGAAACATACCGCATATAATGTTAAACACTGGATCATATACAACGTTCCTCACATTTTAGAAACACCCCCCCCCCCCCCCAAGTCCGGACATTAACCCCATAGAACACTTATGGGCAAAAATTAGCAGACAATTTAGTAAATATAATATTAGTTCAAAGGAAGCATTAAAAACCAGAATTTTTCAAGTTTGGAGTAATATAAAAGAAGATATTACTGAAAATTTGGTTGACAGTATGCAACGACGTTTAGAAGCTGTGATAAGTGCTCGGGGCGGTCCGACAAAATATTAAAACGCTACATTTCTTTAAAATATCTATTTTGAATTTAGTCGTTCGAATACTTTTGTGACGGTCATTTAGTCGATGTTACCAAGAAATGTTTTATAACTATTGTTGACGTTATCAGAGACACTTCAAATTTCACATGTATAATCATGACACTTATATGATATTATAGAAATAAAAGTATTTTATAATTCGTAATAGGACTCCTATTTTTTAAGCCTCAAACTTTTCATTTCAGAGCGTTCGAATACTTTCGTGGCTCACTGTATATGCGAATAGTAAAACTAAAACTTTGGAGGCGTTCGTAGTATATTGCCATCGAAATTGTAGTTCAAGAAATAATTATTTTTTAGTTTTTAGTGCATTTTCGTGCAAAATCGTTTAACATAATTTCTTTCTATACATATTTGTTTCCTTTTCCAAAGGTCAACGAGCGATAACGACTATCAGCTGGAGATGTCGGCTCAGATGAAAGTCGACCGACGGGCGTCTATTACAGGTCTTCGAAGCGGCGGTTCTTTCGCGCGCGAGTCCCCGAGAGTTCGAGCAAAACGACGATGGAAAACTGCGAGAGTTTACTAACAACGAGAAGGTTACAAGTTTGAGAGCGAGTGCTTGACAATTCATCCAATTAGGAGATTTTTGTCCCCGCTTCCGCGCGGCGTCCCGCTTTTTGCCGACGAGCGGGGGACGCCGCTTCCCTCGAGGGCGCATTAAAACAGTTTTCGCGGAACGTTCACGCGGGGGGAAACGGCGCACCGACTGGCAAAGTGAATTTCCAGACTCGACGATCCGCCCGCGACGCTTTACAGCGCTTCGTCGCGCGTAATCCTGGCCGTTGCGTGCATTAACAAAAACGGGGTGGAAGTTGCAAAGTGCTGCGGCGCGGCTGTCTTCAGCTGGCGCGAGCAGAAAACCTCGCGAGCGTTCGAGCCGCGAGCAATTTCGGGCCGCGTTGTCTGGCAAGTTTCCCCGTCGCGAGCAGCGCCTCGACTCCTTCAATTACTTTTTCCAAGATTTACAAGCGCCCACGAGAGAAGTATAATAAATGGGAGTGGCTGTAAAAAGTGCTGAGTCCCCGGACCGTTAATATAACGCTCTTAATCTCAAGGAGAACTTCAGACTAGGTTACACCCAGCGAAACCTTTGCGCTATCTAATATCTCTTCCAAACAGTAGTTTCCAGAGGACTCACCTAAGGTAAACAGTGACGACCAGTGGCGATCTCTCCTGCCTCAGGTCGCTGGCCTTGGACGGGTGCAGGAAGGCCGGAACGTGTAGCCTGGACCTGGGGTACAGTGGTCCGTGGGGGACAAGCAGCGTCAGCGAATCGTCAGCCTTGAGCTCCTTGTAGTCAGCTCGGTTGGGGGCCAGAGGCACTTGGCCAAGCGGCGTGACGGGCTGAATCTGGACCCTGGGCCTGCAGAAGCCTGCCCCAGTGTCCGAGGAGCCGGTGTCCTCTGTTCGCGGCTCGAGCACAGAGTAGGCGACCTGCACGAGCCTGGGCAGGCTCTTGGCGACCTTCACCCGACCAGAGGCGTCTGGAGGTGGTAGCGGTGCCCACCAGTCGGCAGGTATGGTGATCTGGGCGAGGCACACGCCGTTTTCACCGTCGGGGCTGCAGGCTGCCGTCAGGGCGGGCGATGAGGAGGAAGAGGACGAGGAGGAGTAGCCTCTGCCATTGTTCCTGCTGGCCGTGCTCCTAGACGGCGTGGCCAAAGTCGCGTGCAGAACCACGCAGACCCTCTGGTGCCGAGCCAGGAGCAACTGACGCCTTCCGCCAGCCTCGCTTCCGGCGTGAAAGAGGACACGAAGCACAGGCGAGTCGCGGGGCACGCTGCTACCCACCAGATGAGCGGACATGTCCAGGTGGCGAGCGCCCAGCTCTTGCGCGTCCAGGATCGTCGCCGCTGTCAGGTTCCGCCTCGTTTCCGGTCCGGGTAGCGCGTCCAGCGGGTCCGGGACTATGTAGCGAGCCGGCACGGTCTGCTTCGTGCTAAATGGCCCGTAGGTAGCGCGAACGGAGACGGGCTCGCTCGTCTGAAAGACCGTGAACTTGTCTATCGAGAGGACAGAGCCAGGCGGCGGCGACGGGACCCCGCTGTTCCCATTCGACGACGCGCCCGTCGACGGGGATATCGCCGGGACAGGATCCCCTCGCGCTGGGTAGTACTGCCTCGGTGTGTGCTTCAGGAAGAATCCGCCGTCTTTGTTCTCGAAGTGTACCTCCACCGAGGCCGCCACGTCTGAAACAGAGGAACCGTGGGGGGTCAGTGATGGCATTCGACGGGCCCCCCAGTTTTGCTACCGTTGTTTCTAATCCCGGGGGTAGCTGGTCCTTTGCACGATCCTAGCTTGGGACAGTGCACATTAATCGTAGAGAAGCGAGTTTTTCTTGCGGCACAGTTGCCGTTTGATACTGTTACCAGTGGCGTGTCAATGGCCTTTGCCGCGCCACGGATGTTCATGGCGGGGAATGATGGTGGGCATTGATTTAAGAGAACTGCATTTGACAGCTGTCGCGGGCAGAGTGTATTGACCAATATGATTTCTGTATTGTAGCGGATGCAATTGCGTACAGTGAGAATAAATACGCGGGTTAATCGTACTCTATGCGTCTCACTCCCCTGTCTATAATAATATTTTAAGGAAGATAATCGTGATGGAAGTGCAACATGCTATAGAAACTCGCGCTGAATCCTCCCCAACATATTATAAATAATTTTAATCCCCCGCCAGCGCGATCGGAATTAATTTCCGAGGATACAGGCATTTTCTTTAACTCTGTAATAAATCCAGCCCGTGGCGGCGTGTTTCCATTACGCCCAGGTAATTTTCAGGATTTATATCCGCGTTGGATTAACATAGAAATGAACACGGTGAGGCACGACGTCCTGCCACCAGTACCAACGACACGCGTGCTCGCTGAGCCAAACTCCTTTCGACGCTATTTCGCCAGTTCCGCGGTTATTACACCAGGGACCAGCCTATCGAACGCTGTACTTCGACAAAAAAAATTCCCCGATAGAAGTTCGAGTGGAAAGCCATGTAGAAATACCAACGAATTCCCCGATACTGCGTCATTTCCCTCCCCCGAGCGTCCACGCGCTTAGCACCCCCTCACTCGCCGCCCCTTTTTGCTGCTCGATAAATCGAGAAATTCGTGGGTCGATCTGGAGTCACGGGGCTCGCTTCGATAAAGAGCAAATAGCTGGGGAGTTTGCCCAGGCAGGAAACAAAGTTCCCGTACTTATGCGCGCGTTCGAGAGCCCGCACAGGTGAGCGGGAGAAGTTGTAAATCGACGGCGCGAGGTGTGGCGCGGTCTGGCGCGGCGCGACTGCGCTCGATCCAGACATAAATTTCCAGGGAAATCCTCCGGTAAGCGCCAGCTGCCCGCACACCCTCCCGCCCCGTAAAATGGTGGAAAGCGTGCGGAAAGGTGAGGCCGATTCCACCCCCCGGGTCGCTTATCTTTCGCGCTACTCGATGGTCCCTCGTCAGCCACCCTCTTCGCAAATTTTTTTAGCCTGCTCGAGTTACGCGCGCAAAGAGAATTTAACCCGCTCGAGATCGTTTACGCGACGTCGTAAACCGCCCCCGCGCTCATTCACCGTGTCTGGGAGCACGATGTTCATTGGTTTATGGACGCAACAAGGTGTTTACTGTTCACAAGTTTATTGGGGAATCTAAGCGGTCCGGTACAGTGCTCGCGGTGCTCCGGGATCGATGGAGATCGCTCGATCGATGCCGTCCGAGTCCGGTGGAAGTTCGCAGCTTCACTTGTACGGCGGCACGTCGAACCACTGGTACCTCTTCGGTTGGCTCTCGTCCAGCTCGTACTCCAAACATCGTTTAGGATATCTGTCGGGGATCGTTAGAAGGCCCTCTTTAAACCGACTAAAGCTCGAACGCTTTCGAAATAGACGTCGGACGAGCGGAGCACGCCATTACGAGCCTCGATAATCCGCGAGACCGCGGCGTGCGCGAGCAAGTATTGGACTTACGTCGTCGCGCGTTTGCAGCCCACTATGGGATAGTCCTCGCGGAAGCATTTCGTGTCGAGGACGTTGAAGTAGAAGTAACCCACGCTACTGCCGGCGCTGTCCTCGGAGCGGTGGAGGCAGTCGAAGAATTTCTCGTCGCAGGAGCATTGTAACCTGTTCAACAAAATCCTCTGTTCGTTTCCTAACGCTTTCCCCTGGCTCGTTCCCCCACGCGGCCGCTCGCAGAGAGCACCGGGAGATCCGCCAGACTCTAATCGACGATTAATTCGACGAATTCGACGGACCGAGCTGCCGATCTCGGCTCGACGACCGCTCGATATCCGCCGCGCGAGTGATTCATGCGACCCGGCACGCCTACAACTCGCGCGCACGTTACGCCTAATCGCGCGCAATTTCTCACCGTACGCTGGACATTCGGCCGACAAAAATGCCGCGTGGGCGTGCACGCGAACGCGGCATTACCGCGATCGTTAACGCGAGCGCGGAACGATACGAGGTGTCTCGTAAGTCATCGAACCAACGATCGAGAACGAGTCGATTACCCGTAAAAGATCTGCTAAAAAATTGCTTCTTCTTCTGACCTGAGATCAATAAACATCGATACCCCCATCGCAGATCCATAGGTGCAGGTCCTTGCTCGCGGTTCATCGCTTTAGAATTTAGAATCGGTATTCTCAACGTCAATCCTATATCTACACTGTGTATTATAGTTAACAGTTTATGATGCAGCGCGGACTTGTTCGCGAGTTCGTTACACTGATCGAAACTCGATTTATCTTTGAAGGGTTCATCATCGTGGGTGGAAATGTAGGACGATGCTTAGAGCGTGTAGTGTACAACGCGACAGTTTTCGGTGCTTCTCGATTTTTAATCGATTTTATTCAGTTTCGATCCTCCGTTTGATTGTTGTATGTATGTCTGTTTGGTTCAAATCTGGAAACTCAATTTTAACTCACTTCCAATTATCCAATAGACTTGAAACTTTGCAGGCGTATGTAGTTCGGATGAGAATACAAAATTATGAAAAAGTACCCCGAGGGGCTTAAAAAATTACCCAGGCATCACTAAATATAACCCATAACCACAAATCCAAACGACTTGAAATCAGCCTATAACCAAAAATCAAACCAATTCAAAAATAAAACTTAGACACTAAGAAGTAAATAATAAAAAAATATACTGAAAAACTTTTAAGTTGAACGATTTTATATAAAATGCACTAAAAACTAAATAATAATTATTTCCTTGTGGGACATTCCACGCGAAACCAGACACTTTTCGGAGTAACATTTCGGATGTTGCTGAAATTTGAATATGTTGTAGTTTTTAGTGATATTTAAAGGTACCTCAAAGGATTTTTCAAAATTTTGAAAAATGTCGATTTTACAGTTGCTTGAAGTTAAGTGCTAACATTTTTTCAATACATTATAGTTATGGAAGTAGTAAACGGATGGAGATGAGGTTTACGGTGCTTATAGAGAAGACATTGAAGTTTTATGAAAAATTATTTCAGTTTAAAAAAATAAAATTTGAACCATTTTTGTGCAATTATTTTAACAAATGTAGGTTTTTAATATCGGACGCGATTTTAAAAATCTGAGAAAAGAAGAATATAGTTCTATCCTTCCCCTTGATGGACAAATTTTCAAAAATATGAACATTTTAAAATTGGCCCTGTAGAAATTGCCGGAAGTTGACGCTGCGTCAAATCACACCGGCTCGACTGGCTGAGCCGTGCGGTACTCGTAGCGGCCAAGCGGCTATATCTGCTAATCATATATGGTAATCTCGAATATGGTAAGTATTTGTAAAAAACTGAAGAAGGAAAACTTTTACTGTTTTTTATACACAACATAATACGGTAACTCAATTTTTGGTGATCGCAATATTTTCCTTGAAACGAAGGTGACCCTCAGTTTTTTAAATGGAATGCTATACATATATCTGATTATCCAATATGAAAGCGACTGTCAAGACAAATTCAACCATATGGTATACTATGACGATGAAAGATGAAATTCAATCTACTAGATAGATAGTTCGATATATTTATTTCATTCCTAACCATGTGTAGCATTGAAGGCCTTAGTTAACTTCGGCAATTTTTACTGGTCCAATTTTAAAATGTCCATATTTTTTCAAATTTGTCCATCAAGGGGAAGGATAGAACTACATTCTTCTTTTTCAGATTTTTAAAATCGCGCCCGATGTTAAAAAACTGCATTTGTTTAAAATAATTGCATAAAAATGGTTCAAATTTTATTTTTTTTAAACTGAAATAATTTTTTCTTAAAACTTCAATGTCTTCTCTATAAGCACCGTAAACGTCATCTCCATCCGTTTACTACTTCCATAGCTATAATGTATTGAAAAAAAGTTAGCACTTAACTTCAAGCAGCTGTATAATCGACATTTTTCAAAATTTTGAAAAATCCTCTGAGGTACGTTTAAATATCACTAAAGACTACAACATATTCAAATTTCAGCAACATCCAAAATGTTACTCCGAAAAGTGTCCGATTTCGCGTGGAATGTCCCATGTACTACAATTTCGATGGTGATTTTTCACTTTAAATGAAATCGTGGATATGTCATAACAATATGAATCAATTTAATACGTCGAAATGAATTTGTTGTATATACATCCTGCTCCACGATTTTATGTAATGTAAGAAAACACCCTCGAAATTGTAGTACAAGAAAGTAATTAATTTTTAGTATTTAGTGCATTTTAAATAAAATCATTTAACTTGAATTATTTTTTATATATATATTTTTCTGTAAATACCCTAGCGTGCTACCGTTCCCGCTGCACTTCACCGCGAATTACGAGACACCCCGTGTAGAAAGTCAGGCCGTTGAACGGCCAGGACGTTGCGTCAGACTTGAAAACGGGGAAAACCGCGCGCCGACCAAGAAAAAAGGCACCGCTCGGCGCTCGAAGGAAGAGGAACTAATTTAAAGCTGGCTGCCTGGGGGTGGCGGCCGCGCCAAAAGAAACTTTCTCCCAGTACGACCGCGGGCTGACGAGCCGCGAGGAACACGGGGGGGAAAAAAGCACGGGCAGAGGCGAAGTTTTTGAAGGAACCTGGTGTAGAAGGTAGGATTAGTGAGGCCGTGCTTGCTCTGTCCGGCCTCGATCACGTCGTCGCACATATCGTGTTCCCGGCAGCACGCGTCGGTCTCCATAAATTTGCCCAGGTCGTCGGGACTCGTCGCCACGTTACCGCTTCCGCACCATTTCGTCCCTGCCGGAAGGAAACATCCAGTAGCTCGTTACGCGCAGCCTGTACCGATTCCATCTCGATCTTTTATGCTCCTCCTGGCCCTGCCTCGCCAGAGCCGGCGTACTCCCCTCTTACCTGGGAATATCAGGTTCATTCTCTGCGCCGGTGTCTCTCGTACGTCGTTGCTGGCGGTCCCATTGTCGTCTCTATAGTAGATCACCCATGCGTGAACGCGGAGAAAGAGGCAGAACGCGAGGATCGACGATCCCAGGCCGAGCATGGCACTACGGCAGCGATGCACCACAAAAGGGAAGACGGAAAGCCAGGCCCGAGATGCTTGGAGGAGGCTCGTATATTCGGGGAGAACGACGACGGGGGAATCGGTTCCTTCCGGCGGTGCTCGAGGAATAAGAACCCGCGACCAGGCGGTTCCAGTGGTTTATATGAAAAAGCCCCTACCCCCCGTTCGACCCAGTTTCGCCGCATCTAATCGTGGGAATTGCGAGCGGCGTACGAAATGGACAACCGCTGCGTCGCGATAATCGCCCGGCGAAACTGGAAACGCGGAAAGGGCCGCGTCCCGGAAACGGACGGCTGGCACGGATTCCCCTCTAGTCGCCGACGGAATCCAGGATAGCCCGGGACGCGCATAAATTTCACGGGCCGCTCGGTGTAATTTATGTCCGGCCGAGTTAAAAGGTAAACAACGCGGGCCGTTTCGGTCGGGTTAATAACTTTCCGCGGAATAAAACGCGCCGATGTTTTATAGCTCGTCGCGAGACCGCTTCGAATACGTACGTATGTGTATGCTTTAATGATCGCCACCACTGCGCGTCGCTCGTTAGTTGAAATAACGGTGGAGCGAGGGAGGCTCGCATCGAGCTTCTGATAAATATGAGGGTCCCAGCAACACGTGTCCCTCCACGGATCGTGTTCCCAGCTAGAAACTCGAGGATCACGTCTAATCACCTGATGCCATTGATTTATGTTTCACGTGTCTTGTATTTTTTATCAATAAATAACTGAGTATTACTACGCCTCGTCTAAGATTATCGCCACCCCATTATTGAACTTTTAAATTACCACTCCTACTATACTAATCCCACCCTAGCCTACTATATAGGTATACTACATGTAATCCCACGCATGTTACAGACACTCTGTTCCCTGTTTTATTCCTTCTAGTGTTGATCCTCGCCGTCACAGTGATCGTCAAGATCCGGGCAAAGGTAGTGCCTGATATTCCGCGGGCCGACCAACCCTTCCTGGCGACGGCCGCATTCCGCCAGCCACAGGCCCACGGCCGTGATGCGATTTACCGAGACCGGTGGACCGATTCCTGGCACGTGAAAAAGCGTCTGCAGACGGCCTTCCTCCACCTCGTTTTTCATTCTCTCGTGAAACTGTTCGAGGGGGTCGGGCGGAGGCGTCGGGGCGCGCTCGACTTCGCGAGCAGGCTCGAGGCACTCGCAAATACCATGAAGAATGCTCTTGAGGCCGATAGGCTCGTAGTCGTCGGGCTGGTCCAACGACGCCGTCTCTCTGTCGGCCTCCTCCCCGCCAAAGTCCAACGATGACGAGTGGACCATGTCGTAGATGCTATCCCTATCGTCTGCCCGAAACTCGACCGCAGAATCGTGATCGACGGCTTGATCCTGTTCGCTGATATGCCGTGCCTCGAGGATCTCTGTCTCCGACGCTTCCGAGCGCTGCACCGAAATATTTCGTGCTTTACAGGCGCGCGATTAATTCCCGCCAACCCTCCAGGCAAATACTCCCTCGGCTGGCGAGTGATTCGCCGATTGCAGTTGGCAAAAAAAAGAAGGGAAAAGGCAGAGAGAGAGAGAGCGGGCGGTAAGCAAACACGAAACTCGTTTCCGGGGGGAATTACAGAGGACTTGGTTTTTCTACGTTCCGACGGGGTTGGAAAATCGAATCGAAATCACGTTTCGTCCATCCCCGCGCGTGGTTCGTCCATGTGACATAATTAAGCCGCGAAAGTTTCGTCGCATCTCTGAATTTTCCATGCTAGGTCCCAGCATTTCGCCGCGCGACTTTCGATTATTCACGAACCTCCATGGTGCGATGCTCCCGATCATCCACCGGCTGAGTCTCGCTCTCGATCCCCTGCGCGGAAGGCAACTGATGCACCTCATCAATTTCGGAAAGCCTGGCGTCAATACCGTAATCCTTTATAACCTCCAGGATCTCGCTGGATCGGCTTTCGCTGGGAGACGGCCCGCAAACATCCGGACCGGTGTCTTCCTCCTGACGCGACGACACGATTGAAAATCTGCGAGTTTGCTCGGGGACGAACGTCAGCCGAGAGGAAAAACACCACACCCTCTGGAGAGTATTAATTGTCGACCAGTCGCATCCCGGTATCAAGTCGCGACCGGCAGCGATCTCCCCGAAAATGTACTGCAACAGGGGTTTTGCAAATTTGCGCTGCGAATTCGCGCTTCCCGATGTTACGGCGAGTCATTATTTCGTCGACCCGGCTGCTCCGATTGTCCGCGATTCCTTTTGCATCGACGGGTTATTAACAAAATTATACGCGGCCCTCGTGGAGAGAGACACTGGAGTCCTGTTTACTCGCGACCCTTTACGTTCCATTAATCGCGGATGGGTGGGCTGAAAAATGATTTACTGCCGCGAATAAGCTGCTGGGAACAAGTCAATACTCAGGGCCCAATCTGGCTCTTGTGCCGCTCTGAGCAAAAATTATTTTGGCGCCCTTTATATTTAATTATAAATACTTATTTTAAGATATAATCTTTGACAGTGAGTGAAATTTTTTGTTGGTATTTGTTGAATAACAAAAGCCTTTTGTTTTATAAAAAACTAGCTTTCCTACTCGGCTTCGCTCGAAATGTAGATTCTGATTTTTTTTGTGAAAATGATCACATTCATCTGGATTAGTCAGACATAATGAGCTAAGGCACGTTTCGTGATCTCAGAGTTTATCGTTCGAAAGTTTTTAGGCGACAGACAAACACACAAACAGATAGAAGCTTTCTGTTTTATATATTAAGATTGAATATTCATAAATTACACTAGTTTATAGCCATTTTGCGCAACAGATGCCACTATTTTTTTTCTTATGGAAAATGGCGCGCTGATGCCGAGAATGAGGTCTAAAATTTTTTCTATGGATATGTTTTCGAGAAATCGATAGGAGAACTTTTTACCTGCCTGTCAAAGAGGTGATTCCACATAATTGCGAATATCTCATGTTGCGAATAACCGATATAGTAGAAAATTATCTCAAATTAAAGATAATTGAATCACCAACAAATTTACCTGACGAAATTTTTAAATCGGTTCAGTAGCTCGGGTGAAATCGATGGAAACATGTGAAAAAGTCATTTTCTTCGACCGAAATTGACATCGACAATTCATTTAATCATCTGGGAAAAATCGAAATCGCAAAAATAGGCCCAGTTTATCATTTTTTACGCAGAGTCTACACTTTTACGAAGAAAACAAGCTGTTACTTAAGAAAATCTATGGATAAATATCGAAGCTAGATACAATTATGTGAAAACACTAAAATTTCATTTTTTCTCGGGTTTTGTGTTTTTTTTTCAATTTTATTGTGTTATTTCCATTTTAATTCATTATGTACATTTTTTCAAGTATTTCGTATTTACATATAAGTGTTTTAGAAATAGTTCTGGTTCATTTTTTGTCTTTTGTCCGTTTTAGCATTCGTTTCTCTTATGAGGAACCAAATATAATCTCCCATCATTGTCTCATCACAAAATCCATGATACGGTCGCTCAATAACCTTCATATTCTGGTGGAATCTCTGTCCGTGCTCGTAATTTACTTACGTCACTAAGATTTTCCGGGGAAAAAATCAAGTGAGAATACAAGAAATGGATCTTCAGGGACATATTTACGCCTGTCGGAAAAATAAAAAAAAATGAAAACCATGCAATAGAATATGGACGACGTGTAGAAATTTTTATTTAAAGTGAAATAACACCATCGAAATTGAGGTACAAGAAAAGAATAATTTTTTAGTTTTTAGTGGATTTTTTACTATTTCTGAAACAAACATATATTAACAAAATACATGAAAAAATGTACAGAATGAATTAAAATTGAAATAACACAATAAAATTGAAAAAAAAAACACAAAAACCGAGAAAAAATGAAATGTTAGCGTTTTCACACAATTGTCTATAACTTCGCTATTTATCCATAGATTTTCTTCAGCAGTAGCTTGTTTTCCTCGTAAAAGTGCAAACTCAACGTAAAAAATAAGAAACTGGGCCTATTTTGCGATTTTTCCCAGATGATTAAAATGAATGAATTGTCGATGTCAATTTCGATAAAAAATATGACTTTTTCACATATTTCCATCAATTTCACCCGAACTACTGAACCGATTTGAAAATTTTATAAGGTAAATTTGTTGGTGATTCAATTATCATTAATGTGAGATAATATCGGACCATATCGGTTATTCGCAACACGAGATATTCGCAATTATGTGGGATCACCCTCTTGACAGACAGGTAAAAAGTTCTCCTATCGATATCGCGGAAATGTATCCATACAAAAAATTTTAGACCTCATTTTCGAAATCAACGGGCCATTTTCCATAAGGCAAAAATATTGGCATCTGTTGCACAAACATTTTTTTTATTTTGTAAACTAGTGTTATCACTTAACCGATTTAACCGACCCTAAATTTGCCGTTCTGCTTGGGCTCCTTAGATTGTAGCGTTCCAAGCTACTTTGGTCAAAAGTGGGCTTGCACTGTGTGAACATCGAATCTTATTCAGAGAATTCCCTGATAAGCCTTTTAGCTACTCTTTAAATCCAGTTACAAGTAACTATGAACATTTTCCTCTGGGCTGAACGGTATGTCATCGAAGGAATTGCGCGACGTTCTATCGATTTCATGAAAAACGAGGCTACCTCCATGGCGGAAGGCTCGCGGTACAGAGTCGAGTCGACTGCGCTGGAGGAGGCATCGGAAACGGAAGGCGGTCCGCAGGGACGAAAAAGCTCCTCGGCGTCCTCTGGCTCTTCCTCGCGAGGACACTCGCCGCTGCAGTCGAGCTCGGCCAGATACCCGTAGAGACGAAGAAACGTTCGCAGAGGTATCATCGCCGAGCCGCCTTCTGGCTCCTCCGTCAGCAATTCGCACACGTATATCATCGTCTCGAATAGGTTCTGCGCCCGGGGCCAGCACAAAGGGGGTGAATCGCCTCGGACCGTAGCCGCGGGCAACAATGGCGGGTGATTAATTTAATTCAAGCCAGTAACGATGATTCATCGATTCGTATTAAGCCCCCCTCCCCCGTGAATTAAATACACACCAGCCTCGGAGGAAACGTTACGTATCTTCGAAATGGCACTGGCATTTCGGCCGAACAATGCGCGCGGGGTAGAATGCTTCCCGGCCGATGGAAAAAATCAATTAGCACCGGGGAATGCTCTGTTCCGCTCGCAAATTGGATCGCGCGGACATTGTGACGCGATTAGGAACAAAGCAGCCTCGTTTCTGTCTCTCCCGCGCTCAGCGATTGAATATTTTTTTCTCGAGAACTCGTCGACGTATCAGGATAACGAAGTGCCTTTAGGAACTTCCACTAATCGTTTACAACGGAAAAAACGCCCCAGTTCGCCCCGGATTATGTTAATGCCCGACGATAAAAAGAGACAGGCCTCCTTCATCGATCATGGGGTGCAGGAGCCGGCGCGCCAGCACCGAATCGATTAACGACACTCTTCTAAAAATATCGTTCGCACGGGATGGGCGATAAGGATCACGCGCCAAGGGTGGAGGAGCAAGAGAGACGTTATAGGCTAGCCCCTCTATTTTTGGCGTTCCATGAGAGAATGTCGCGGCAACTGGCTTCTATTTTCAGCCCCAGACACGGCTTACCTTGCCCAAGAATCCGCAAGCGATCGCGAGGAATTTGTAAAAGTTCCACTCGCAGCAGGTTGTAAATTCGCCTACGATCAGGATCCGGTAGAGGCTCGGTTCAGGGAGAACGATGCCTTGCCACCTCTCTAGCAACGCGCGCGAGCAGACGGTCTCCACGTGGCCGAACGCGTTCAGAAGGGTCTTCAGGTAGCCAGGCGTGATACCTGACGGATGGATGAACGGGGGGTACTCCAATCTTTCCTAAGAAAACGCCATATGGGGTGAAGATTCACGGTCAGCTGATGCATCGGCCGTTTGCGCTAGGTCACGCACGGCTTTCCTAATCCTACCTCAAGTTATTATATTCAGAGGGAAATCGATGTTTTTTAAACTCAGGGAAGGGTGAAGGGTCCTTCACCATTTCCCTTAATCTTTTAATAACTGCAGTCCAAGTGCACTCATTATTGGACCCTTTTAAATTATTTTTATGGAACCTCCACTTTCCACATCTGCTTCAAAGGACAATGTTAAGGTTCTATTTAGAGGGATCCTGGCAGTGCTCTGGGCATCTGGTTTTTGGGATGAAAGTAGTAGCAATTTCTACCAGCCCCGCTCTCCACCTCGCCATTGTTCCTTCGCAGGTACCTAAGTTGTTCCCCCGGTAAGAGGAAATTTAAGTTTGCAACCCCAAGGAGGATCGCGTGCAGCACGTCGGGTATTACAAGAATAAATGCGACTGCCTGAAAATGGAGCAGTTTTTCGTCGGCCAGCTCGCGGGTGGGTTAACGTCCGCTTGTTAAAGTCGTTCGTTAAAAGCAGGGGGAGTACAAATCTGGATGTACGTATAGAAATATCCCCAGCGATATTTCGCGGTAATCCCCGGAGCGTTGCATCGGGTCACGGACAGCACTTATGCTCGTGGCTGAGGGGTTTCTCCGGCACCCACGCGCGACGAAAAATCCTGCCAGCGAGCGACTAGGAAAAATAGGGGAAACCGATAGTTCAAGGCTCTGAGAGTATCGTGGCTGGATTCTATTCGCGTCCGGTCACGGACGTCGTCCATAATGCATCGACGCGGAAAGGGAGAAACATGCTGGGCAAGGATGGTCGACACAAGGGTGGCGGCGGACGAATTAATTTATAGCGACGGGCCCTCGATCGACCGATTTAATCGTTCTCCACCGGCTATTTCGGCCCATTAACCCAACTGCTGCGGTCGAATCTTTCTGGGGGTGGCTCGGCCAGCCGGCCAATGGAAATTGATAGCGCTCGGCCGCGAAATTCTTAATCGTGCTGGAAAATTTCGCGAGCGTCCGGCGACTTTTACGATCGGATCGGCGATGGGTCGAGGCGATTAGAGCGATCTCCGTGACATAAGCCAGCCAATGCTATTAACCCCTCCCGGGGCCGGGATAATTAAATTCGCTAGTCGAATTGATTTACTTGTCTATCCGCTTAATTGCGCCGCCACGAACCGACGGGCGGGATAAAATATTGAACGGACAATAGGACCTATAGAAAAGATTGCGGGCTAACGACGCCACTCAAGCTGGACGACGAAGATGGGAACGTTCGCTGGGAGCCACTACTTTAATCAACCCTTTGTAAGATAATAGCCACGCGGAAAAGACACGTCAGCGATATGGTCAGCTCGAGCACTCGGAGCGAGATAAAGTGGCGTAGGATGGAGCGAGTAATTTCATTCGGAGCCACTTTCCAATACGAAATTCAAGGTAATTAGATCTATGTGTACTCTGCGGAGACCAATTTCAATTGTAGGTACAATGTCTGCCGGAATGGCCGCTTATTACCAAATAGCAAATACCTCGGAGTACCGCAGCCGCTGCCATTACCCCCGACTTTACCATCAAGTTAAACCCATTCCTTTTCCAATGGAATAAATAAGTTGACCTCCCTTTTCGATGGAAATTGCCCCCCAGCATCGATTTCCCTTCCTTTCACCGAGCCGAGGAGGAACGGGAGACAGAGCGGAATGGTGAAAAGGCTGGGAATTTACTTTGACGGGGGGAACCTCGTCGTTCGCCAGGGCCCGGAAGTAAGCGCAGGTCCATCGCAGAAGATCGTAGGGCTGCGTGCGAATAGCGGCCTTCGCGTACAGTTTCAAGATGTGCGGGAACGTCGGCGGAATCTTTATCTGCTCGGCGCAGTAAATGTCAGACATCTTCGACGGCGACGAGGGAAAAAGTGGACGAGCGACGATTGCCAAGCAGCCGGCGTCGCGTGCTCGATCGTGCTCCCTCGAACGTCGTTACCGTCACATTTCAGCGCCAACCCGCGCGACGAATTTCCAGCGAGACTTCAAGCGGGACCGTTAATTCCCTCGCTTTGATGCTCGCTGAAAAGGGCCACCATTTTGTTTCGTTGCACGCGAGATTGAATCGTTCTCCGGGCGCAGAGGGAGGTGGCCGTGCCCTTTGAGTCGCGTTTTTTTTCCCCTCTAATCCCCATCTCGGAGGCATTTGAATCGCGCGAAAGTTCAGTTGCTCGGAAGCAGTGCATTAAGTGTAACAGACTCTTGCAGGCTTTCGGGAGTTTATCTCGAAGACGATATTTATCACTCGTCTTCCTCGGGAGCGTGATTCTTGCCGTTCCGGTCGCGGGAGTCGCGGTATCAACGGTGTAGGTATTATTTACCCGATCGCTGGAAAAATACCTCTGGCGGAAGAAGCCGTTGAGCGAGCAAACATTGGGATACGCGGTGATCGTACGAGAGATAGATATTTATCTTTTACCCACTTAAATTTCTCACGGAGCCCGTAACATCGACGACACGCGGTCCACTCGACTTTCAACTTCAAACGGAAACTACTCGCGTGGAGAAAGATGCTGGGGTAGTACCTGTAGAAAATTCTACGCCATCTCGTTGCGATTCTAAACTCACTTCGCATTTCTGCATAGAGTATATATTGACGGTTTGTCGACAATCACTATAAACGCACGAGGAATCAGAGAAACTCAGAGGATTCTCGATCCACCCCGCAACTTTCAATCGGCTTGCCCTTTGTGTTCCTGTCATCGCCACCAAAGCCTCTCCAGCGTCGTTTGTAGCCGCGGAACAGTCAGAGCCCGCGGATCAAAGGGAATCGTTCGCGGAAATCGTCGCGCAACTGAGACAAACAGGTCGCAGGCCACCAGGCGCGTCAGAAAAGCTTCGATTGATTTTCGCGGCCGTTGTCTCTGTTATTAGTCCGTTATCGTGACCGTGGCTTCGTTACCTACACAGTTACTTCGTACACCGTGGGCGTCGTTCCCGCGCTTCCGACCGTCCCGTTCGAATGCATAATGAATCGGCGGTGTTCGAGGGAGCGGATGCAACCCCCGCGCGCCTTTCCCTTCTTTCGACGTCTCTCGTCAAAAGCCACGAGCATGCCCCTCTTCCCGCTCCGGATGAAATTGTCCGCCTGCTCTGTGACTAACCCCGACGCGTAATGGCCGGGAATAGTTTGCAATCGATCGATCCGGGACGAGTGCTCTTGAGCGGGCGTCGGGCACGGAAAAGGGACACCCCAACACGGCAACGAATCCGTCCTTCCTTCATTTCGGCCCCGGCATGAATATCGAGAAAGCCAGTTCTCCAACGCCACCGGAAGCAATTCTCTCGGCATCCCACGGGAATGGCCTTGGCATCGCTGCTGCCAGGGACAATTGCTCTGCGGCGAGTGTACGCCCGATGCGCCCAGGAATCGGGGAAATAATCAGCCTCGTCAAATCTATCGATATTGCCCTTTGACTCCTACGGAGTCGGAGAATTATTGGGACCGTGGGCACTGGGGTGGAGGCTTAGGGGATGAGGCTTCTCCTCCGCGTTCTCATCGACCCAGCAATTCGTGGTGTACTACTGAATTGTTCAGAAAGTTCGCGTCCCTTTGGAGCGATATCTGTTACGGTTTAAGATACCTACCTAAGTCGTATGAGGTGATGTTATCTTTCTAGAAAATTTCGAGAATTGGGGGTACGTTGATGGAAGAGGAATCTTGTGTTACTGGAACTTTGTGATTGCATGATATATCTATCTTCTTCGTTATCTTCGGTTTGGAATGAATTACGAGTTGCCGCTTGTATCCACATTTGCATAGTTTCTAGTACTAAGGTATGTGTTTCGGTATCTATGTATTCGAGACGTGATTGCCGGCGACCGAAAGGGAGGAATATTTCCGACAATAAATTTCACGGGAAAAATGTGCGGTCCGCAGTGTGTTAAAAAAGAAATTGTTTCCTTGCCAATTTCGTTTCGGTCGCAGCTGTGCGGACCCCTACTTCTCTAAATTCGTGCATGTAACAACCGTGTTGTTTCCACTCGTGATTTCTCGCTGGCTGACTACTTCACGGTGCAATAAAAATACAGGCGGTCCTGCGCCGGGGCCAAGTTTGAAGTGTGCCTGTGGGACACGTGTTGATTTCTATGTACCGCGAGGATTTTGTGGACAGGTAAAAATATTCTACATAGAACGCCCCAATAATTATTTACTACATAGAAACACGCTCGCGGTTTCCTAGAATCGAAAAAGGCAGAGCGTAGAACACTGAATATGATAAGCAAAAAGTTTCAAAGAAGTTTTAATCGAAGACACTTATTACGCTGGAAAATGCGAGCCGTGGGTGACAAGCATCAGCTTTCAAAATGGTAACTTTTATTTGCCTCTCGTTCGTTACCTCGATTATCGCCGTATAAATTACCCGGTCATGCGAGAGGTCGAGCCTGCAATTCTTATCGCGCGATACGTCGTTTCTCGCGGAAGTGGCGAGTAAAAGCGTGCTATAAATACACGGAGGAAACTCAGAGGCCGTGACTCGTCGGAAAAATATTTTCCATCGACGAGGACGGAAAATCGATCGATCGATCTGAGACCGTGCAGCGCCGCTCTAAAAAGTCCAGCACTGATCAAAGGATCCGTGGAAACTTTATACTCCGAGGCACGGAGGAAGCATTAAGATAAGTCGTTATATGTATACTAGCGACAAAGAACGTGCCTCGTCGATGGTACGAGTCAAAGGGGAGACTTTTTCATGGAATTACAGGGAACATGAATGAAACTCGGAGAGAGATCTAGTTACTTGTGAACCGTGCGTACCTATTCCGTGCGGAAGGAGTATAATTAGGCCGTAAAAGCAGTAGGAAGTGAAGGTTGACATACTTCACACAGTTCCTGAAGACCAATAGGGTAAATCCGGGAGACGCGATCGGGCCGGAGAGTTGGTCGAGTCGCTATGTTTCAGACTCTATGCGTAAAAACGCGTTAAAGTGCAGGCCAATTACTTCTGTAGAAGCCAAACAGTTGAGTGAATAGCGTCATTTCGCTTCCTTCTGTGCTTTTCTGGATTTATAAGGTTTAAAAGATAAATTGAGGTTACGTTTAACCTCTTTTGTCAAATAGCCGTGTAGAGAATCGTATTTAAAATATACTTCTAAATTTATTTTTGTTTAATGTTTGGGAATAATAAGATAGTAGAGATATTGAGGGACAATGCAGCCAAAGTATTTGGCCATATTAACTCTTCCTCTCAAAGCTAACGAGAAGACCATCTCTCGCTGCAGAAAGGAGAGATGGTCGAGTAATGATTTTTTTATTATTTTTATTTATATTTTTATTTTTTATCATTATTTTATTATTATTTAAGTTTATTATTAAATAAGTAATATCTGTATTAGTTTTAATAGCCATTTTATATTAGCTCGACCGCGTCTCCCGGATTTACCCTATGTACATTAAGGTGTCGGGCATACTAAAGTGGACAGACACTTTGGGCCCCTGTCATCCCGTAATGAGTGGCGAGTGACACATTTGGCGACCCGTACCCTCAAGAGTATCCCTGCACGCAGCACCCGAGTGCATCGCAAGTACCCCGCTGTACTTCTTCCACCCATAATGCCCGTGGAATGCGTCATTACGTAGGTGCAAGCCACAGCCTCGATGAATACCCGCGAGTAGCGACGCGTAATGTACGTCCGCATAGTAGTTACGTGACCGGGGAACGAAAATAGATGCACACCCGCCCATTTTCCGTCACGCCAACTTCTGCAGCCGCGAGATAAGCCTCGTTCTTAGGAACAGTAATTCCTTGTGCAGGACTAAAGAAAGGTAGCCGACTCAACGGCTAGAAACGCAGAATCACTTCCACGGATTCGTCTGACTCCTCGTTCGCGAAATTCCCCCTAAGAAAACAGTGGCCAGCGAGTGGCAATAGGATACGAGCGGAAGGGCAGCTTGAAATTAATAAGATCGTACAGAGCACTAATCCGATCAGCTGGAAAATTGATCGACACCCTCGTACGAAGTATCGAAAGGCAGGGCGAGGCTCAAGTTCTACCCCGGATTAACTGGATTCAATTAGATACCTTGATTTAACTTCTGGATCAAGAAATACGAGTTTCCACGACTACCGTGGCGGATGCGAGGAAATATTTGCGAAGCCACTCTCTTACCTTCCGGAGATCTCTCCAGAGAGCTTCCATCCTTTATCGAATTAATAAGCTATCGAAGCTGCCGGCTCTCGATACGCTGGCGTTGACAGCGTTACCTGGGATTAAGCGGTTCCCCGTTTCCGATTAGTAAATGTTTCCCGGGCGAAATTGCCGGCGAGGAGCCGCGACACCGCGTCCCAGCAACGATTGTCGGTGTTTCTGTGCTCTGGCGTAAGCTGCTTGGCGCTCGTCCTCAAAGGCTTAGGGGACAAGGTGGGGGGCGCCTGGCGAAATTATGCAATAACTGTGCCTCGCTACGAAATGCGGGCGCCGCTGGTAAGTCTACTTGAACAGTATAATGATACAAGAGCAGGGCGAGGCTCGTCAAAGTAAGCCGGGGGACTAAAAGGGACTTAACCCTCCCAGTGCATAATTCATAACACATTAGAGTCGGAGGCTCGGTGCGCGCTCGATCTTGATGCGCGCGTTAAACAGACACCCCCCCACACCCACCCCCTCCTCCCGCGTAATACGTTGTCCAATTAAACGCTGACGGGGGAGAGAGAGACGCGGGTTTGAACGGACCAAAAACTTGCCCCGGCCTGTTCGTTTCTCCACCGGAAAATTAAAATTCTCGATTGTCCCGTTGCAATTTAAAATGTCATCTTTCCGGTGCGGCGATACACCGACCCCGGTGAAAATTGCGAACTGTAATTTCGTTATTCCCACGGCCTTCATTTTTCCCGGCACCCAGACTCCCCGACGTTTTCTTTGATCATCCTGTCGCGCATCCAACGCGGAAAACGAGATTACCGTTTTACATTGTGCGCCGGGCGAGGCGAGGAGCGGGACGATGCTCGAGAGCTCTTGGAGGAAATTTCTCCCCCGGTGTCCGAGAAACCCTTTCGTTTAACAACGGGCTCCGTTTTAACGGTTCACACTGGGGCGCTCGGCGTCGCGGGGAATAGCCGTGGAAAATCTATCTCGGTGGGCGAGTTCGACGTCGCTGCGGAGAAACATGCTGCAGAAAGGGAGGGAAGAAAGAAAGTGGACGACGTATTTCCACTGGCATTATCCTTGGCAGTGCCATCCAGTTTGTGTCCGATAATTACGTGCCGTCTTGGAAGGACAGAGCGGAAGGTCAACAGGGGGGGAATCAAGCAGAATCCTCGTGCGCTCTGGAGCGCGATCAAGCGGCTAGATCGCGCCTGCGACACAAAAGCTCGGGGAAGAAGAAGAAGCCCCCGGGGCCGAGACGTCGTCGTCGTCGCCGCCGCCGTCCCTTTGGCTCGAGAAAGAGAGCAGACGGTCGAATCGACGACGACTCGGGTCGAGTATCGATTAGGTTGGTGTAGGTAGAGCGAAGTCACCGAGATACCAAGAGAAAGAGGCGATGGAAGGTGGCGGCGGTGGCGACGCCGCCGAGGATCGATCGTCGCCTCTGCCCCCCAGCCGAAACAAATAAAACCGTAACGAATGCTCTCGTGACCGGTTTCCAACGGACCCTATCACGTCTCCACGACCATCAACCCCGTGACGGCAAACGCTCGCCCGATCGATCCTGGATCGGGGGGCTGTAGAACGAGGGTGGGGCCCTGATTAGCGAGTCCAAGGGGTGACGCGACCCCTGTCCATTCGGGCAACCCTCGCTCGAGACGGATTCGAAACGGAGCCGAGCCTTGGGAATGCTTTAGCTATGGTGTAGATAAAAGATACGATCAAAGAGGAGCAGGGTGGATGTCGAATTGGCTTCTCGGCAGGGATCAGAGTCACGAGGCGAAGGAAAAACGCGGGATCCCTGGGTCGATTACAAGCTGCACTTCGTATTCCTCCTCTCTTGTCACTGGCTTCTCCGTCGCGTTCCCAGCGAGGCGTTGGGGAAAGTTCGGTCGCAGTGTCAATAAAAGATACGATCAAAGGGATGCTCCTCTATTGACTCGGTGGCGAGAGCACGAGGTCGATGAAGAACGCGATTGCCGCGGACAGGGCGATTTGTCGCGCTCGGAGCGGCGGATAATTTGACGCTGGTCAAAGTGCACTTCATATTCCTTGGAAAGTCGAGCGCACTGGCGGCCAGGGGATAATGACGAGCGCGCGGGTGGACGTGTCATCGATCAACTCCACGGGCCAATGTGTGAAGGCTTATAGAGCAGAGAATGCACAAACAGGCTGGCAGGGGCGAACGAGCACACAGTAGGCAAGGGATGATAACTCCACTGAGCCGTCCTCGCAATTCCCAAGTTTAATTTCAAGAACCAATAAACCAACGGGAACGATGACGATATAAGGGAGGCGGCATTAAAGTGTTTAAGGATGTATCGGACCTATCTTCAAAATGTTAAGTTGATGAAATTTTCAACGAATTCACTAAACGGTTGCTGAGTTATAACAATTTTAAATTTCACTGATTTTACTCGTAAGTGGTACCCTTATGGAAAAAGACGATCTTGACAGATAATACAGCTGAAAAAATACGGAAGAAATGGTACCAATGTCTTGATTTTTTTTGTACATGTAGTAGGTATATGGATAGATAAAAATGTCTGCCGAGTTACAATTGTTTTCACTACACCGTTTTAAAGAAATAAATTATAACTTGAGAAAATTGTGAATTCTGGGCATTTTCACTGCCGAAAGTTTAGCAAATAATGCTTGAGAAAGCATTTTTAAAGTGAAAATTTAAATAAAATTTTTTTTAAAAACAAGCTTTTATTAAAATGTACTAGAAAAAGAAAATAATTTTGATACCGGCCTAAATGACTGCCTTAGAAGAATTCACACATATGACCAACAATAAAAGCGTGGGGCGGAAATATTGAAATGTACTTTAATATAAAAATTTACACCCCACGCGTTTATTGTTGGTCATATGTGGGAATTCTTCTAAGGCAGTCATTTAGGCCGGTATCAAAATTATTTTCTTTTTACCCGACTGCGGCACGCAAAGGAGGGTATTGTGTTTATCAGGCTATGTTTGTATGTCCACGTTACGCTCTAGAGCCTGTATGGATACACCGATTTGGACAAATGAAGTATTTTTAGAATTGTCTTGACCTTCCGAATGTCATAGGATATATCATTTTCAAAAAAGTAAAAAATAAAAAAGATTAAAAAAATTTAAAAAACACGAGTGCTTGAATAGCGAACTAAAATGACAAAAATAATAATAAGATGACAATTTAAATTAACTCAATTGCATGGAGTCGGAGGCCTTAAATCTTTTGATGCAAATGCTTTGATGTAATTACATTCGAACATTTATTTCGAAATAGAAAATTACATATTGTGTTAATAAATATTTTGTATCGCTGTTCGCCCTAATTAGATTTGATGGGCTATTAACAACACTAACAGTATTTCCCACACGGACAAAGAGAGAAACTTATAAGTTACAAAATACGCTGAAGTTGAAATGTCACTATATAAGCTTGTTACCAGCTTGAAGCACTTACCTCTTTTTGTTACCAGCTTGAAGCACTTTCTTTAGTCATTGCGGTACATGCTTGGGACAGAAGAGCACCAAAGATTTAAGGCCTCCGACTGCATGCAATTGAGTTAATTTAAATTGTCATCTTATTATTATTTTTGTCATTTTAGTTCGCTTTTTAAGCAGTCGAGTTTTTTAAAATTTTTTTATTTTAGTACATTTTAATAAAAGCTTGTTTTTAAAAATTTTTTTTATTTAAATTTATTTTATGCTTTCTAGTTTTTCACCAATTCGATACCTGCTTTCCTGATTCCATAATCAAGTTGGAGACACGAAAATATTGTATTGTCAGCGGAACTACGTATGTGTTCAAAATTTCAAGTCGTTCGGACATGTGGAAGTGGGTCGAAATTAGCTGACAAGATTTCAACCTCACAAACTAACTAACGAACAAACTAACGAACGAACAAACTCACATGTGAAGCTAAATAAAAGCTTGTAAAAATACCTTTCTAGGAGTAAAAATAACACTCCATCTGTCGTTCGAGTTCTTTAGGTAAATCTAGATTTACTATGCGTAAGACGTAGATATTCAAGTATTTCAAATTTAATATACTTTTGCCTAATATTGTACGTCGGATGCATCCTTAAGCTGGATGGTGCGTCCCTCGTGTACTCTCAAACTGCCCCATTACTTCTTCCTCAGGGATGTTTTATAAGACGTATGTAGTACAGAGGGGTGAAATCGGTAGGCAGAAATAGTGGAAAGAGTCGCTCGCCAAGTCACCATTGTCTAGGGCACTGCGGAGGAACTGCCGCCACTGTTCAAATAGCTTCAGGGTGGGCTATGACGATCGTGGATGCCCAATCACTAGTGCCGCGCGTAGAATACGCGCTGCGGCTTCTCCAGTGATATACCGTACGCTTTATCGCGGATGGGACAGCAATACGGCGTCGGAAAGCGTGATCGATCATCGGTTGCAGCGGAACGGGCAAGAGTGCACGGCTGCAATGCCAGCTTACACGGTCGAGCGGCCGTTTTACGCTAAGGTTGGCACATCGGCTTGGCGAATGCGGGTTATTCAGTCGTGTCGCGATCGATGCGATTTCGCGCCGGTCCCTACATCTCTCTGTTTCGATTATTTTCCACGGGGGGAGGGGGGGAGGATAGAGGGGCGAGGTAAGTTGAGGCCATCGACCTCCAGCCGTCCACCGATAATCCGATAAACGGTCAGGAGTAGCCGGGAGAGTTCGCGTAATTGCTCGATCAATTTTCTTGCAGCGGCGAGAAGCGCAGCGCGGAGGACGAACGAGAAACAGATACACGGAGAGGGTTGGACGGGTAACGCGGTTACGGGGGCCCGAGGAAATCGAGAAACGTTGCTACTCGATCTGGAGAGACCGGCCCGCGCTGACAGCCCTCGACTGGCCATCTCCTTCGGCCAATTTGAATACAGAATCGACACGCACCGGCGTTATTAAGTCGATGCAGGCATTCCCGGCGTTCCAACCACAGTCACCGGAAGCGATCGAACCGAGTTTCACGTGGGACAATGGCACCGGCTGCGGTAAGAGGATTCCGGTAGCTGAATCGCGGCTGAGCGGAATTGCAAAGAGGCCTCCTCCCTGCCGCGAACCAACAATCGTCAGGCGTGTACAGAGGTACCCTTTGATTGATATACGCCTGCCGGTCGTCCGTGCCGTAGAAAAAGCTTGAATTACGAGGCTCCGCTGACCGAAACGCGCCGCGACGATATTTTATTCTCGTCCGAACGTTAATCACCGCGAGGACTGCCAGGCATTTTCATTACCGCAGCCGATGGCCGCCGTAAGTAGGATACGAGTGCGCGCCTGGCAAGCGATATTAAAGCGACCCGGACGAATGGGCTTCAGATGGCTCGCGGTAATAAAACGCCGCGAAAAACAACGTTAACCGATTTATAGAATAACGGACGAGCGGGCGGTGGTAGTCGTGAAAATTTCATTCCGATTTATGCTCGATTAAACGGGATTGCGAGCGACACTTTATATCCTCCGCCTTGCCTGGCGCTTAGACTCGCTGTGGGACGCGTCCAATTCTATGTGCGGGGACACTCTTTGGAATGAAATTTCGATGTTACGAGACTGCATCTCGCTTTCGATTGGGGAACCGTGAACGCTCGGGTAGAATTTGATGTACAGTTTGCGACGCGCGCTCTTAGAAATATGAAAAAGCTTTTTGTCACAGTGGTCGACTTCCCTCTGTAAGTTTGCACGAAAGGGAGCGCGGGGTGTGCGCGAGTAGTGGCCATTTTTCGTTACGTCGCTGTACAGATTGTTTCCCTCGTACCTACGTGGAACGTGCGAGGTTAGGAGACGATCTGTAAGTACCAGGGTATTCGGGTTAACTGCGTTCTGAGCCTAATGTACACTCATCGAGATGTGCGCCTCGATCGATGACGCGAATTCAACGACGAACCTGTGAGCTGGGTAACGAGACCCGACATCGTGTGCCTCGTCAAGATATCGTGGGTTTGAGGATCGATTACGAGAAGCGTGGACGGCTGCCGTGAGTTTCAAACGCAGCAAGATAAGTACCGTAAAGAATGCAGCATTTCGCACTGTCATCGATCAGAGTTGGACAGACTTTTTGAAGGAGCGAGTCGTTAGTGAGTCGCTGGATTGTTTGACGGAGTTTGCAGGGAAGTTAGAGTCAGTCCGGCTTGCGCAGAGTTGAAGAGTGACGCGGCAGAGTGGTTAGCAGATTGGTTATTGTTAGCAAAAGACTCGCACCGAGTCGCGCGCCATTCACGAAACAGGTCAACGGCAGACGTCGAAGGGGAATGAAAAACTGGATAGAAAATCTGCGGGGGCCCACAAAGCGCCAACAGATTACCTGCGCTTCGCTGTCTGCCTCTTTTCAGCCCACACATCCCGGGTAATTGCTCCTCCGCCGAAATGAACAAGCATCTGGACCATTAGCAGGCGCGCGGCTGAGAGAAAGAATCTAACGAAGCTCCATAGAGAAACGGTGGCAAATAAAACCAGCGGGGGTTCCCGGCTGGCGGCAAGAAGGCGGAAGGTCGACGGTAACTCCACTAATTGCCGGCGAAATCGCGTTTAATTGACGGGCAGACGCTTCATCAGCATTACCAGGAAGCCGGGAAGCAGGTGGCCACCGGGGCCCACCGTCTACTGGTTCCTTCGGTAAAGGGTACGAGGGGAGGGAGCGGAGGAGACACAGGGTCGCGGTGGATGAGGAAGATGCTGACGACGAGCTAGCTGGTCCTTGTCAGTTACTACCAAGAATTTTCTCCTGCTGTTTCAGCGGATCGTGCTGCACGAAACGTTACAACTCCCTTTCTTAGTCCAGTCGACCTCGAGCTTCTTCGACCGTAAGTCACCTCCCCCTATCTTTTCGGGGTCGAGTATCGCCGAGGTCGTCTCGTCGTCGAATGACGAGCAGATCGTAGCAGAGTCTGTGGTACCAGTCGCTCCGTCCCGCCCACGATGTCGACAAGGCGCCAAAGACAATGCCGTGCGAAAGGAAACGTCCCCTCTCGTTCGACACGTCCTGCCTAACGTTTCAAGCTCGCCAAATCACGGCTCCTCCTACGCGCGGCGGAATTTCCAGCGAGTCCCCTCGCCTTGGAATCGACGCCCGACACCGCTGGCCTGGTTCTCCGAGCCCCGCGTCAGCCGGCAATGTAAACCTTTGCCAGACGGTCCCGCGAACCGCCGCCCAGGGCCCTCCCGCGGCCTTGTATAATTCAGCGACATCGACGACCCGGGGAAAAGCCGTCGGCGGCTCCGCAAAAACCGCCCCCAATGCCTCTGAGGCGAATGTAAATTCCTGTTTTTTCTGAAAGTAAACCGATTAACAGAGAGGGCGGAACGGGGTGGTGGCGGGTCGCTTTATTCCCGTCGCCGGTTCGCCTTCCTCTTTTCAGTCGGCGTCCCGCGCAAAATCAATACCGTATTCGCGATTTATTCGCTGCCGCACGAGCGGGGCAACAGATGCGAGCTAACCGTCCAGGAAGAGGAGCAGGCGTTTTAACGGAAACATTTTGTCCAACGCGGGAAACATATATACCCGGTGTTTCAGCAACTGGCCGACGAACTTCGGGACAGTGTACTATACAGTGCGACTCGAGATTGAAGTTCCGCGAACGTGGATGTGGGGACTGAAACGCTTCCCTCGTAACTTACGCCCGTTCTTTATTTCCGCTGGAGTTCTGCGAGAGTGTGTACCTGGCAAGTTCTCTAGGGCTTGCCTCGAGAGCACCTTTAAAATACTCCTCCCCCGAGCGACCTCAGTGGATGGCCCGTAATTCCTGGGGGGATCGGGAAAGAGGTGTTTCATCGTGCGATGAAATAAATAGAAGACGCGTGGAGGCGAGTCTGAAATTTGGACGGGCACTTTCAGGTACACTTATCCATCGAGCACTTTTACCGGTTATTTCGGGGAGCGTGACCATCTATTTCGGAAGCAGCCTTTGCCCTGTCTACCGGAGGCGTGCGAATAGATCAGAGGAGGCTAGCATCCCGACACAGGGTGCCCGACCCGTCCTAACGAGGCCTCGTTGAGGCTTGATTTAATTTTCAGCCGGAGCGAAGGCTTTCGGTGGAAAGCTCGCAATCACCGAGTAATATCCAGACGACTCTTATAAAGGGATGGCCAGCCACGGTGCCGTGATGGACGTGACCAGCAAGACGGAGAATACACCGGGGATGGGTTCCGGGGGCGAAATAAAATACCCACCGCTATTGTGGCGCGGAACGGCCGCGGGGGTGAATAGCACGAAATCGTGTCGCAATGACGTAGCGATAATGCAAGGAAATACGAGTGTGTTCGCAACAATAGTTGCCCTCCCTCCCCCTTATCGCCGTTATGGACGCCATTAGCGTTCCCCTGGCCGCGCGGGTATGCACGTTGCGGCAAGTATTTTTGGAACGGTAATGCGTCCCATTGCGCCGCGAGATTCTTGGCAAAGTAATTTAACGTCAGCGAGTCGCGCTGCAGCGCGATCTTAATCAATTTCAGGCCACGGTAGGCGAGCATTCTCGCGAGAGCGCGCCTGGCGGAATGCACTTGTCCTCGGCGCATCTGTGTACACCCGAAACTCGAGCGCGCGACCCTCTCGAAGCGAGGTACCTGCCGATCGAGCATCAGCTCCTCAACTATGGACGTCGAGGAGATACTAAATAGCGCCGATCGATTCTCCGAGGGCTTCGAAACCTTGACACGAAATGCGGGATTTAATGTATGCAAGCCGGTGCATCCCCCTGTTATATAATACGAGCCTCCTGCACGGCGGCAATATGCGCGGCGAACAGGGTCGAGCTCGTCGGCTGAAAGAACGAAAAGTTGCTCGCCTTCGAAACGCGCCGCGCTCCTTTGTAACTGGAAACGCTCGCGTCTGCGGAGCCGGTGCATTGCCGCGCTTGCAACCCGGTGGCACCGATACGATGTAAAAGATTAATGTAATACGCAGTTGCCTCGCTGCATGCGGCGCGAGCGAGGAGACGGCGAGTCTTAACGAGGTCTTGTCGAGGTCTGATTTAATTTTCAGGACACGGAGGCATTCGACTGATAATGCGCGACCCGGCGCTGACGAGGATCGCAGCTGGCGCAACGTTCGCCGCTTGTTCCTTGAAAAATGGAGCGTCGCGGCATCTGCTCCGACGGCTATTAGCTAGCTACGCTAGAGACCTCGTTTCCCAAGATGAAACAACCAAGGGAATGTAATTCTCCCTGAAATAAATGCTTCGACGCGCTCGTAATATGCGACGCTCGGCAATTAAATTGGAGGCTAACGAGGGGACGCTATCCAACTGTCTAAAATCGATGTCGCCCAGAATTCAGGTAAAAGGCGCCGCCGACGCGCCAACTTGACACGTCGATTAACCTAACGACCGGCTAATCGATATAATGAAGTCGTCGTTATCGGTGGGCCGTAGCCTCGATGGACCACGGCGCGCGAATCATTATTCTTCGTTGCGCCAATAACGGCGGGCTCATTATGTAATTGATCCCATCAAATTATTGCTCATCGCCGCGGCAATTAATCCGACGCTGCACCCCCTCAATGGCGTGGCCCGGTCTAAGAGGATAAATTAGCGACGCGAGGAAGTGGCCAGGTAGCCGGGCTGTAACTAGCAGTCGGGGGGGACCTAAATTTATCGCCATCGCGATCCACGGGGATACTTTATTCATAAGGAGGCTCGTTACTCCCGCTGGTCGCATCTAAATGCACGCGGCCTCGGCGTCTCAGGCTTTGCATTCAAAGCGAGACGGGCCAAGTCGCCCAGGCGTGTTTACGTGTGCCACGGCGTAAAGCGTAAAGCTAAGTGGACCACGCGAGTGACCGATCCTAACGAGGCCTCCTCTCGTTGCGGCTTGATCTAATTCCCCGGACCGGCTGCCATTCGGTGAAAAGCCAACGGAGGTCGCCGCCGGATCCCGTGGATGCCTGCGCAGAGGGGTTTTGCGAGGGTTCCAGGCGAGGACGGCTACCTACCTCTGTTGGAAAAGAGAGGATCCTCCAGGCCAGATCAGCGCAATTTAAGAGCCGCAGTCTACGCTCGTGCACAAACTTAATCCGCCCTGATGCACGGAATGCGGAATGACGGGGAGGACCGCCGCTGTCCCCTTGCCCCGTGTATATCCATCCCGAGAAATGGAGTTTCTTCGCGGGAGCATCCCTCACGGAATACCGAGACACCGGTCTCCACCGGCCGGATATTTGTTTTTCCGGCTTGAATGCTGAACACTCTCCGCCGGATGAAGTATTCATAACGAAACGGGGACGTGGTACCTGGGCGCAAGAAGAGACGTCTCTTCTCCTCGAGGAACTTAATTGGACGGGGCTGAAAGACACCGGCAGGATTTCTGCAACCCTCGTATCGTTTCCCAAGCCCGCGATTAATTCCATACGGATCCTCCCCCGTCGACTTTAAACGAATCGATATCGGCGACTACTCAGAACAGACTGGTATCTGGTATTTCAGCGTTGAAGAGAAAGATCGACGGCCGTTATCACCGACGTACTTAGACCCCTCGCCTATCCGTGAATTATGAAACGAAAGGAAACGAGAAAATAGACGGCGAAAAGGGGACGGGGGCGAGTTGTCAAGCAGATATTGGACAGATGTCGCGACGAATGTGCAAGTGCGACCGCAGGAACGAACGCCGTGCGGAAACTGGAGCGGGAATCAGGAACGGTGACGACACACTGACGCGCGACCGTGTCTCGTAATTCAACACACCCACCGGCGTGTGTAATCTTGACGCGTACTCGATCCACGCTCGCGCGATCCTATGCAGGTGTAACACAACCGGCGCGGCTCCGAACAAGCAATTAACGAAGCGTTAAATGACGCGAGTAATCTCAGAATCCGTCTGTCGCCTCTCAAACAGCCGAGCGGAAGAATCGAGGTGAAAAAGGCGGGGAACGAAGACCCAACCGAGGGAACCAGGCAGCCATGGTAATTGATTAGTCGCGACGAAAAGAAAGGCCCGCTAATGATCCTTCCACAGGCCACGGCGCGTCGCGAAATTACGCCGCGCTCCAATGAAACCAATTTAACTACGGCGAAGTTCGCTTCGCGCCCACTGTTTCCCGTTTCGTTCGAGGCACGATTCGAGGAGACCGCGGGTAATAGTGCCACTAGGTAGCCGCGTTCTATACTTATCCCGCCGTCTCGATATCCTCCCCCGCCTCGTTCATTATCGACTTCTGCGCTAGAAGGCCGCGAAATTAAACCAGCCGCGGGGAGACTTTTGAATCCGCGCCGATTCGGGAGCGCCCGTGCTCGTTCAATTACCGTATCGCCTCTGGCGAGCTGCTTCGTATACCGTTGCGCATCGTGTTGCCTTCTGCAGCTCGAATTCTCCGATGAATAACACAAGGGCAGCGATAGGTACTCGATTGTCGATCGCTGACCGGAAAATGAGCCGGAAAATTGTTCCAACAGATCGCACGGAACGAGCTTCCAATCAGCGGTTCGCCCTAAATTATCCGTACCGAGCTGCGGAAAATTTCAAAGTTCTTTCTTAGCCAGCTAAGTTGACGCGGGGGTAGCCCGAAGGCAGGAGCGAGGCTCGAGGAGCCGCAAGTTCGATATTCCGTGGAATTTTTTAATTAGGGAATACATGGAATCGGAAGGAAAGGGGTCCCGATTGAAAGCCGTTCGAATTCCAAGGGCGAAACTTTTTTAATATGCTCGGTAAGGTTCATCGGAAAAGCGCGTCCGAGCGGGGAATTCGAGTTGGAGAAGTAGGCACTTAGGTTAAACTCGATGTATGATAGAACGCTCGCCGAGGGCGAGTCGTTATCATAGTTCCGGGGAAAACTCGGCAAGCTTGTTCCCTTAATACGTCCGAGCGTATTAAATTTTCATAAAACGAGGGTGTATCGAGGGACACGCCGTCCCTTGAAATATGACCGACGTTGTTATTCGTTGAGGCCACATCGTCGCAGCCGTTTCAAACTCGCGGAATTTATAACAGAGGGAGACGTGAAACGTCGCGAGGCACGTCGGCCCGTGGACCACCCTCGATGCCCAAAATCTCTTCACAAAGAGAGGGTGAAATTGAATCGGACCAGGGTCTTGACCGTCGCCGTTGCGTTTCGATCCAGAGATCGCGCTCGTCTACGAAAATTACGAGCGACCCCGACACCGTCGGTAAATCCCCAGGCGAATTTCGGACGGACGATTTATAGGCGAAGTTGAAAAGTCCCCGTGAGCGTTGCACAACAGGGATCCTCCGCCCTGTAACTTGGACCGTATAGCCGCGTTAATGACTTCTGTCCTGCGAGCAGTGTTTTTGGAAACGCGCTTGTTTCCCGTTCAACGGTCCGCCGAAAGTTTCGCCGCGGCAGGAGCCATTAATTTCCAGCTGGATTGCGCACGGATAAAGCACCGCCCGTACTTTTATTGCGTTTTAACAGTCTAACGGCCGCGCGCTCTTTGAACCGTGCGCCGGGGTGGATGTATGGCGGGGGGGTTGCGGGCGCGCGCAAATCGATACTTAATATCATCATCGCGGTGCCGGAGAATTTATTAATTCGAACGAGGCGCTGGTGCGCCAGCGGGGCATCGACTGATAGCGGGCGAAAAAAGAGCAAGGAGGTGGCCGTAAAAGGTGGTATTTCAATTTCGCCCGTAATGCCGCCTATAACTTTTTCCCTCTTCCGTGCCGTTTCCGCCGAATATCCGTGGAATAACCCGATCGTTGCAGCCGCGCGCCGCGTAAACACAGTCCAGGAATCTTGGAAACACGGAAACCGCGAATCTAGCGCACGATCGCGACGTGCATGTGCACACCGACGCGGAAATATATGGAGTCGGAGGCGATGCGAGGATGCCAGGGCAGAGAGAGAGAGAGAGAGAGCCAGGGACTGCAGGGAGAACGTGGGTGGAGAGAGAAGAGAGTCGAAACACGGATGGATGAATGCTAGAGGAGGTTGAGGAAAATGGTAAACGCAATGGCGGCGTGTGCCCTTCCTAGGACTCTGTTATATTCCAGTCAAAGGAGGGCGCAGAGGAATTTCATTGAAACGTCTTTCGTTTAGGTACTCATGAAAAAACTACTCCTCTTTAAACACGTGCAATAATGAAGTCATTCACCCCCGGCGCTGTAAAAAATTTCAATGTTCACGAGTCTTGGCCGCGTTTTCGTCAAGCTGACTCGCAAAACGGCCCCGCGAACCTCCTACAATGTAATCGTGTGATCGTGGAGGAGCTCTCGCGAGAAAGTCCCGTTTCCGAGAAGGAGGAGAAGGTAAAAAAAAAAGGAGCGAAAAGCGGGCAAAAGAGAATAAAAGAGAAGAAAAGAGGAGGTCTGAGTGGACCGGCTGGCGACGGCACTCGCGGCGCTATAGTGGCACTCGCTTCCGCCCTCGCTCGCGAGCCGACGGTCTCGTCTCGAGGGTTCCGCGGAGCTCCTGGCACAGACGACGACGACGACGATGCGGACGTACGACCTGCTCTATCCCAGGCTCACCTCCCGTGTTCTCATCGTCGCTTTAAGACACCCGCCGCGGGAAGCTTCTTTGACGCGATCGCTAATAAAACTCGTCAGAGGCTCCGCGCGGCTGGTTTCCTCGAGCTTCTTTCTTTCAACCCTTGACCCAAGTGTATTCTCGCGAGGACGACATCCGCGTGGCAAAAGGGGATGAAGTCGTTACATTCTCGCGACGACACCCTCGAGAAATACAGTTTGCGAATCGAATTGCTGCTGAAACGGGATTCAATGGAGTCGGGCGCGTTTGGGGATCGCGGAATGGCGCGACTTCTGCTTTGTGGTTAGCCCAGCGAGGGTGGGTAGACCGCGCAACGGGGTGAACGAACTTGACGAGCAACGGGGGCAAATGAGACGCGTTTAGGGAAAGAGATGGAGTAGTTGGGTAGTGCTCTGGAGTAGTTAGAAATCGTATCGGGAAGATGCTAAGTCTCCCTTTGTAAATACGGAAGGCTTGCCCGTCCCTCCACCGATCTGCAATACTTGAAGCTCCATTTGCCACCCAGCTGACACGCGCCACTAACACGTCACCACGGGCAGCGAGCGTGTAAGGGAACGTGCTCGGCGTTATTACAGTATGTATTTTCATTGTAGCAGACGGCGCGAGATGATCATTTGTCGCGACCAGACGCGCCTTACATACCAGCCAACCCGTCTGCCCAAGGATGCGCATAAAGCGGCGAGCAAAATGAAACGTGTAGCCTTGTCTCTGCCGCTACTTTATGCGCCGCGTATAATATGTAAATAACGCCTATATACTAACTAGACCGTCTTCCATCCTCCCTTCTTACAGCGGCCGATCGATGTTCCGCGTACCTTCCACAATATCCACGTAACGGAGGTTAGAGTGTCCCTTAGAAATGAAGGTGCGATAACATGTTGGGACGCCCGCTAATTTTATTCCTTTCGGTGTGCTAAGTAAGTGTGCAAAATTTCGGCACAATCGGATTATTCTGAACTCTGCCTCAAGAAGCTTAAAGTTACGATATACTATAAATTTTTTTTCTTTTTTTTGTCCACCTTCAGAAAATAATCGTTCACTTGGAACAAAGGTTGCTGGAATGTATAAATATTATACCGCCATAGTCCAAAGATTGGAGAAATGGAAAACATGTAGGTACCACCTTCGTTCTTCGATATATAGTTAAGTATTAATAATTTATCGATAAGATATCGATAGTAAGGCTGGGACTATTTGTCGAATTTTTCGGTATTCGAATATTCGAATACTTCAGTTGCTTAATTATTTGGCGAATATAATTCGAATATTCAAGTATTCGAATGCTATTCGAATATTTAACTACTAATATTTAATTTAACTACTCGAATACTGATATATTCGAATATTGATGTAATCGAATAGTATGGTGTGAATTGTAAATCAAGTTCTTTAGGTTCATTTGTCAGGGTGAAATCTTGTAAGCTAATTTTGACCCACTTCACACCATACTATTCGAATACACCAGTATTCGAATAATAACATTAGAATACTCAAATATTCGAATAATAACATTCGAATACTCAAATATTCGAATAATAACATTCGAATAATAACATTCGAATACTCAAATATTCGAATAATAACATTCGAATACTCAAATATTCGAATAATAACATTCGAATACTCAAATATTCGAATAATAACATTCGAATACTCAAATATTCGAATAATAACATTCGAATACTCAAATATTCGAATAATAACATTCGAATACTCAAATATTCAAATAATAACATTCGAATACTCAAATATTCGAATAATAACATTCGAATACTCAAATATTCGAAGTTTATTCGTAGCATTCGAGTACTTGTAAAATATTCGAATATTAAATTATTCGAATAGTCCCAGCCCTAATCGATAATAGATAGTCCCAACGTTGGCTCCATCGCACATTTGCTTATATGCAGGGTTGCATATAAAAAAAACAGCTGTTTGCAAGAGCGCAGTTTCGTTGGAAACTTTGAGCCGAAACGTTGTTTGATCGAGCCGAAATTTTGTACACATATTTACCATAGCAAAGGGAAATAAATCAGTGAATGTCGTCTCGGATCGAATTCTTAAATTTAAAAAAGAAAGTCATTATAAGGGACAGTTCCCACTGCAGCTACGTGCCTGTCGGCTGTTTTGACTAACTAATGGGCCCGCGAGAGCAAGGAAAAAGCCATCTCGAAACTCGTGTATCTTCCCTTCGACTTATCACCGTCGGGATCATTATTATTAAATCCAGATCTACATGTGGATTAATTAATCCAATAAATCGAATTATTGCTGACTCTAGCACTCTCTATAATAGTATTGATTTCTTTAATGGGTCTTTGCACACTTTTAAAAGACAGTTACGTAGGATTATCGGATAATGTCATATCTTGTGTACCATGAGTTTTTGTACATGTCTATTTTTTGTTATATTAGGTAAAGTTCCTTTTCTTTTGTGTAAACATTTTTGTAAAGAGGGCTTCGGTCCGTTTATAAATAAATATATAAATAAATAAATAAATTATTATTATTATTATTATTATTATTAAACGTCTTTATTGCAAACACAGAAGATAACAACAAAAGAAAGTAAACAAAGACACAAGCAAAGGCGAAGTTCAGTCAGAGACTGTTTAACAACTTAACCTAAAACGAAAACTTAACCTAGACATAAATTAGTACAAGCAACTTATTAGAGAAGAGAAGAAGACAGGATATACTGGCCAGCCGCAAAGTATGATATGTAGCATTATAACGGATGAAGCAACAGGAAAGAGTGACAAGCACATCTGAAAGAGAAGAGAGTCGGAAGCGCACGGATTTCGGAAGGAAGCGAATTATAATAATGGGGGCGACATAGGAGAAGGAAGCACGAAGGTAGTTTGTACGATGACAAGGGATGGAAAGCGTGTCTTGCGAGCGAGTAGAGTGAGCAGTGTGAAAGAAAGCGTTGGTAGGGAGGAGGTTGAACAGGTAATGAGGTGAGCGGGCACGCAAAGTCTTGTATGTAATGCAACAGAGATGGAGAATCCATCTCTGCCTCATCGGGAGCCAGCCAGATTTTTCCACCATCGATGAAGCTGACGAAAGCCAGCGTACTTTTTCCTCGCGCCCCATGCCCGAACAAGTTCGAATCACTCTGTTCGATATTCCCCGGCGGCGAAACTTGCTCGCCCTGCCACCACGAAATTCTCCCGCGGACCTCCGCGCCGTCGTCAACTTTCGCAATTGAAATTACTCGTGAGTTCCGCCTGGGGATCGTGCACTCCGTCCCTGGGTTATCGCGGGGCCGTAATAATCACCGGTGGTAATTCATCGCGTTATTGTTTAACGGCAAGAAATGCAGGTCGACCCGCCTCGCAACTTTCCTCGTATACGTGTCTCGCGTCGCGAGTTACCCGCGGCAACTCCGAGGACACGGTAACAGGGTAATGTGCATGCCGCTCGCGTGCTCCAAGACGCGGGGACCTGGCCTGTATTACCGCGGGACGCGCTAGACCGGCTAATTGAGTTACGGCCCCTCCGTTCGTCGTTGTTATTGTTAATTAATATACCCATTAATTAAGGGAAAGTAGATAGCTACCGATCGGTGTTACAGGGGGCGGAAAATATGGACGTTTTAAGAAAAAGCCCCGCATCTTCATATGCAGACTGCAGAGGGTAGTTTGCAGAATGCAAAGTGGGAACAAGTGATGTTCCATAGGCAGCGATGCAACGCTTCGATTGCAACGGAACGTGAGGGAGCAAGTGGAGCGTGCTGTTGTCTCACGTAGGGAGTCAACGCCGAAGCTCGAGGCACGCGGTAACGACGTAACATACAGGCGGCGCACGTCTATGGGAGCTACGAGCCTGTAATTCGTATCGCCGGTAAGCGCGCTGCGCCAAGTACATAACTCGGTTACCAGCCTCCGTGCACACGCAGCTGCACGCACGCCCGCGACACCCGAAACTCGGATCCGTGTCGTCGACATTGGGCGAAACACGAGAGCCGGGCAAACGGCGGCGTCGATTCGAATTTTCCTCGGCCATCCGGAAACTCAATTTCCCACGAGCCGACGTTTTCAAACCGGTCGCCGTAAAACTCTGGCCGGTTGCACGTCAGGCCGCACGAAACTGCCGGGCGTGATGGTAACGTCGTTACGCGATACGAGAAGCGACGTGGGCATCGCGAACGGGACACCGCGGCCGCGTCTCGAAATTTCGCGACGGAACGCCGAGCAGGGGCGTATCGGAGATCGATCCGAATGGTAACGTTACCGCAAACACTGCCACCCGATACGTACACCGAGAGTGGATCCGTGACCGCAAGCTGGGACGGTTAATCACGCTGCTTGAGCTCGAATTTAATATATCGCAGTGCACGTTGAATCGGCGCTCTCGCAAATTCTCAATTAATTCGACCGCTGTCATTGTTCAAATCAGATTTCCAGCGGCACGCGTCGCTGAACGGGGCGAATGTGTCCGACGTGTGTCGTTTGCGTCATGGAAACCTTGCTGTGTCCGGAGCGGCCCGAAATATCGTGGGAAAATGCGAGGTACAGAATCCGCGGATCGGCTTTCTCAGTCTGGAGTGATCGTCTGTACTCTATCGCTCTATACGACGCAGCCCGCAAAGTCGCGAACTCGCTGGCGACTCGAAACAGCTAAGCTGCAGGGGCAACGTTCAGGAGAACTGCATCTCGTTGTAGGCGGATTTAACGGCGGTCGATGTTCGAGACTTTCGGGGTCCGTTCGAGTTGATCCGGCGGATTCTGGGTACGTAAGTACGACAAGCCGATCGCGACGTCTGGAAATCCATAAGCTAAGCCGTCGTTAGCGATCGATGGGTGCAACCGCAGGCAAGCTCACCTTGCATCCAGTGTCACGGATCAACTGCATCGACCGCAGAGATGCTCCGAGCACGATCAGACACAACAGGCAGGCGAAAAGAGAGACGTGGAAATTTGCGAGAGCCTCGACTGTTCGTTTCTCGATGATAGCCCCGTGGTCGTTCGTTGTCCCCCAGCGACCCACATTCATTCCGAGCTCTATACAGTGGTGCGTGTACGCCGCGGGGGGAGAATCAAGTGCGATCGATTCCCAGGCGCATAAGACGTTTTAACTTAAATCTCTTCTAGCCTGGAGTGTGTGCATTTCAATGGAGCGAAGCGCCGGCGGTATGCGCTTTAAGACGTCCCTAGAAACTCGACCTATATTCTTCCGGCGACTCTTTGTCAGCCAAGAGGCGCGTCGACGAGGGAACGGATAGAACTCAGTGTCTTCTAAACGCGATCAAACTTCCACCGAGGGGAGCTTCATTCTTAATTTTGAGTAACACTGACGCCCGGCAGCCACGTCTGCGATTCCATTCGCTTGTTCTATTCTCGGATTCGTCACGTCAGATAGCCGGATTTAATTATCTATCCCAATTTAATCTCGCGTTTGTTCTGCCCGTCCAAAGTCGAAATAGATACCTCTGAAATGTCAGGTCATTGCTTAAGACACCTGACGCAGCCAAGTGTCGCGGAGACTCGTGACACAGCTGACCCATCTGTCAGATAAGATTCGTAATTGTTCTAATCATGTACTTTAACTCGCGTTATATACAGATCTGCCGTAACGACGTACAGCTTGCCTTTTTATTCAACCCCTCCGCTATCCTTCGCCACCCTTCGCTACCCTTCGCTACCCCCGCGAAACACCTACTTGTATTACTTCGCGGGAGTGTAACTGTTCCCATTGAACGACCTGATACGCGGAAGTCCAACTTTCCAACCGCCTCGTTCGCCGTTTCTATCGCGTAGAAACGACGCGAGGGATAAAAGATCGTGCCGTACCAGCCTGCCGTCGTCCCCGAGGCAGCCAGCCATTGCGTGAAATTAAACTGATTCCGTCGGAGCGGGCAATGGAGCGGTTTGTTGCATTACCGTGCGAACTACCCCATTCGACTTCGCTCCGTGTGTATGCATGGCAGAGTGGATGGGTTGGGCGCGAGTGGGGTTGCTGGGCTTAGGGGTTTGAACCTTCGGGTTGCTCGGGAAAGGACGCGGACGGGCGAAACTGCGCCGTTCCTCCGCGCGAGAATTTTCGCAGGCAGAAAGTACGTGCCACCTTCCGCGCGCGGACAAAAGTAGCGTCGATGCAATTTCACAGCCGTCGCATCGCAGGCACGAAGGAAATGCATTCTTCCGTAGCCAGGGGACGTCGACCGCGTTCCCATTCGTGCTTAAAATCGCGCGCGAATCTACGAGATTGGAATACGATTTTTATCTCCCACCGTTACGGCGGGTATTTAAATCGCGCCCGGGGTAACTTCTGACTTCGAAGAATATTAACACCGGTCCGATCAATCGCGCCGTTACTTCCTCAAACTTCCGCGGCGGGCTTTCGTCGAGGGCACTAATCATTAAGAAAGTTTGCGAGCGTGATGGCGCGTGCACTACTCCCTCGCGGACGCATCGACCGAGAGGGAAGTCGGCGATTCGCGCGGGGGCGACACGCGAGGAAACGCGGGGGATGGGAATCGATAAGCGCGCACGCGACCGGCACACACGATACAGAAGTTAATTCGATTAGGCGACCCGGGGCTAGAGGGTGGGGTGGGGGGGATATAGGAGCTGGATACGAACGAGAACAAACGTGTTTTAGATCCTCGATAACAAGCTCGGGGGGATGCATGCGAAACGGCGCGGCGGGCTTTGCGCGCCGCTTGTCCGCGATGACCGGGGCGAAATCCCCGACAACGGCGACGGAACGTTTATACGACAAGCACGGAAAAAGCATTCCGCCATTCGATACGTGGCCTGGCGCTCGTCGAATGGGATATGGGTATCTCGTGGCCAGAGAGCCGGAGATCGATTTCAAATAAAGCGGAAAAGCCAGAGAGAAAAGGGGGTGGCGCGCGGGAGAAAGAGTGCCCCCGCTATTATATTTGACTTTCGGCTTTCCTCCCACGTTCACCAGGTACCCACCAGCTCGCCGTGGCCTCTCTGTGCCTGGTTCAAAGGGCTCGCCGTGGCGGGGCCGAGGTACACGAGTCGTGACCCGAAACGATTTCCCTCCCACCGTTCCCCGTGCCGCGGGACAGCTCGCAAAAAGAGGGAACGTCTCCCCTAAGTCCGTGGATAAAAACGAAGAAAAACTGGTCCCCGCGGTATCGCGTGCTCCGGCGACGCAGCCGGCAGGGGGATGAAAAAGAAGCGTGCAGAGCAACACAGCTGTCCATGCTGCTATTCCGTAGCGGGTGGATTCCGCGCGCAGTGGTTCAGCCAGGTAAGAGAATAAAAAGCTCGAGGACAAAGCGTGCATCGCGTAGAACACCTGCTCCCCTGCTCGCGCTCCGAGGGATACGCGTCCTGGACGAGAGGCACGGTTGTCTCTCGGCAGGGTTTCCAGAAACCTTGGCTTACCCTCCTACCCAGGTACACCCGGGTATCTCGCTTACCCCACCAAAGCCAGACCTGCCTCTCTCCGTCTGCCCCATTACCTGGTCCGTGTCCCTCCCTATCTCACCCTGCCCGTCTCTGTTTCCCTTGCTCCCCCGATTTCGTTACAACGGTCGATGTAGCTGGCACCAGAGACCCCGTGAAATCATTCGAGTTCGTTGCCAAGACGACCCACCGTGTGTATCGCGAAAAATCTTCAGAGGAACCGACCCTGATCACCGACTCACCCGCGGGACGGTCGATCGAGCCACCCCCCCTCGCGTGTTTTTTTCATGCATGCGCCTGCCGGCGTAATTTTCACGGGGTTCTTTCTGGGTCAGGAATAAGGACGAGCGTGGAGGTACAAGGGCATAAATAATGTAGAGTATCTCGGTACATTAATGTTTTACCAATTTGGATATTAGTGGTCTTTACTTTTGGCGTGGTTAGCTACTTGTAGAAAATTTTCTGCCATCCTGGGGACGATGAAAGGTGAAAGGACTTGGGGAGACGGTAGAGGAGAGGGTAAACGAGATGTCTCGAGATGGCTCGCGATTCTTGGACAAGGGAAAATCACTTTGCACCTCGGCTGAGCGTCGCAGATAGCGAGGCGCTTAATTATTTCAGGCACTTTAAAGTTTGACGCGACTATTACGAGGGTCCGGGACGTTACACGGGACGATAGAGAGGACTCTCCGTCGTAAACTTCAGTTCGGGAGTGAAAGTTGACGGGCGATGGTGGACGGGTTAGAAAGGGGCAACAAAGATAACGGATTACCCTGCTCCGCCGCGCTGGACTTTCTTAATTCATTTCGACGACCCACGATAGCGGGTTGCAGCGCCGTTTCGCCACACCTCCCGAGTAGATCTTTGTTAAGCGCCAGGAGAACGCTCGCGAATTTTATTTGACACCTGATGAATGTGCCCGTGCCGCGAAAAGCTAATGAGAATTCCTAGATCGCGCGCGAGTCAGGTATGAAGCATCGCCTGTACAGATAATAAAACAGAAAGAGGGTGGCTAGCTGGCGGAACGAGTCGACCCAGCTATCTTCCGGCGAACGTTCGCGGGAACGGTGGGAAAGTTTGGAAAATTCCAGCGGTGTTTTCAGACTTCAGGCGGAGTAATCGATGAGAAGGATTGACCTGGGACAGTTCCCCTTCGGGGCACGAAATAATAGTCGAATCGAGGCACTTATACGCGAGATCGAAAGGAAATTGCTTTCCACTGGCGCCATTGTGCCGCGTTCCTTATCCTCAAAGTAAGATAATTTGTATTACGAAACAGCGGCGGCTTTTTTGGCCTGGAGAACGCTGAGACCGATACGGCGACGAAGAAGATAAGCGGGGAAGAGGGCACTGTCTCTCTCTCTCTCCCCCACTTTCTCTACGATACAAAGGCACGGCAAACATGAATAAACGCGAATAAAATGCATCGAACGATAGTTCCGTTGAGCGATGAATAATGCATGGTGGAATCTTGAGACGTACGGAGGACTGGAACTCGAATGCACGGACGGCGAGCTCGACGGCGACGGGTAATTGATTCGTTACGAGGCCGTAAACGTTTGATGAATGAAAACTAATATCAGCGAAAACAAAGCGAGACGGAAGCTTATCGTAGCCAGCGCCCGATTGATGTAACGAGGGGAACTATCCGGCGAAAGAATGCGATATATTTGCGCCGCGAGCGTGGAGAATCAACGAGCTGCTTATCCGCTTCGTTCAGTTTCGAGTGGTGAGAATGAACTTGAACGGGCACTTCAACGTTCGAGTAGAACGCGTTTCCGCTCGATCTGCCCGTCGGGGCAAAAACGCGTATTCGAGATCGCTCCGGCGCGATTTTTCCGAACGCGAAACTCCAATCGGCTTGATACTAATAACAGGCAGAGTGCTCGCTATCGACGAGCGATTTGCTTCATTGTGAAACTTCTTTTTTCATCCACGAAGCGAAGTAACGCTTCTCGTTCGCGGTCACGGAAATGAGATTTTTCTGTATCCTTCTCTGCGTGCCTCTGCGCATTTATCGCGACGGGGCGAGTGGAACAACCGCAAGGGCAACCCTTTTTCACGCGAAATCCTCTAAATCGGACCTGGCTGCGTCAAAGGCACGGCGCTTTTAGCGCGAGCCTCTGGTTCGAGGGAACGCAGGAGAGGAGCGTCGCGTCGATGCCATTTACGGACAGAATTGCTGGAGAAAGCGACGGAGTCTGTGGCGTTCGTTCGATCGTTCTCGAAATCGACGGATCGCGATCGGCACGGGGCAATTACAGAGCGTGCGTCGATGAAAGGCGAAGTCTCTGGATCGAGTATACGCGGGCGATCGTCTTCTTCGTTCTTCGTCATTGTAAATGAGCCTCGATGAGCAGTCATCACGATGATTGCCCAAGTATAAGGGAGTGTGGGGTAAACACGAACGCGGGGTAATCGCGAATGCGATGTTACAGCGTTTTAATAAATAAAAACGATGTTCCACTAGCTAATAGTTTAGGTCGTATCCAACACCGAGCAGAAAGTAATAAATACGGAACGCTCATGTTATTCAAGATAAACACAATTTATTATTTTCATCATGTTTCAAGTAATATTTTGTCCATTTTCAATTCATGTAATTACTGTTGAATTAATGAAACAATTGTTTTTTTTTAAGCTGGAATAAAGCACTTGTTTACCAACATTTTGTGACCAAGGCGTTGCATGAATCATGATTCTAGCCTCTGAAATAAATTCTTTTTTATTTTTTGATGTCGTGGGGTATTGACGAACACATCGGATGGGGTAATCTCGAACGTTTGAGATTAGCAACGTTAACCGATTTTGATGAAATTTTCAGCATATACAAAACTTACATAAATCTACAAAAGGGATTTTTGAATTTTCATTACAGGCTCAGAAAAAAAGTTTAAAAAACTACTTTTACTAGTTTTTTCGATATTCCGACCAATTGCAATTTTTTTCTAACGCACGAGAAGAGGAATTTGAAAAATACATTAGGTATAGGTTGTAGCAACATTTTTTATGGGCTGACCATTGAAATCGCGCTTTCTGTGCGACTTCTGCGATATTTAGCACTCTGTTCGTGATTACCCCACGGCAGTCGAATAATCTCGAACATCAAACGTTTTGCTTTTTCACTATAAAGTTGATTTTTATTATAATTTTTACAAAAATTCGTCACAGTACTTTATAGATGAGTAGTTTAAGTGTGTTTGTAAATAATAAACAAATTCATTTCTCACATAGTTTTCGTTTTGTTTGCTTGTTTGCTTAGGTGTTCGAAATTATGCACTTTCCCTTATGTGCGTAGATGTGTCTTTATAATGTCAATGTATTTCTGATGGTCGTCTGGTATAAGAATAAGATTAGTGGAATGGAGGAGAACCGAAGGAAACTAGCGTAAGTACTAGTGTAGTGTACTACTAGTGTAGTTTAAGTAATATGTTAATAAATATTATTATTATTAATGCAATATAATCTATGGAACTTCCTATAGAGTCGATTAATAGCATTATGTTTGCTCTAAAGTGGAGAAAGTTGTCTAAGCTTTCTCGCTGGGGCGTCGAACTTTGGAGAAGACCACACCAGTTTTGTTATTTAATACACCCAAGGTCTGTCGGAGCTATGTGTACAAAAAATACACGACCACTGGAATGAATAGGTGTTGTCGTTGAATCAGGTTGAGCGTGTAATCTAGTTTCGAGCCGTTCGATGTTTCCCATCTAACAAGGTGAATAATCGGGATGTCCCTACACGAATTTCGAATCCGGCAATAGGAGATACGAGAATGGGGGACATTTCGTGTCCGCCGACCTAATAGAAGAGGGTACCTACATAGAAGGGTGGCTGACTGCACGGGCCGGAGATACGACGGGAAAGGACAGACGGGGACGGTGGTGGATTACAAGTAAAACCGGCTGCGAGGAAGAAAGAGTCATAGCAGCAGGAAGACGAGGAGGAGCGCGAAGGAAGGAGCGGGACAGACGGACACAAGGGAAGACGAAGAGAAGACGAATCCGCCTGAATGTGTTGAAATAGAAGGTTGTAACGTGCCCGAGGTCTGATGGATCGAGAATTCGAGTGGAAGAGAGACAGGGAGACGAAGACATGAAGAGAGACGGACGATGGAGAAGGAAAGGGACAAAGAGGACTTCCCCGATCCCCTTTTGCTCATCACCCAGAACGTCAGCCATCTGGCATTATACATCCGTGCTTCCCTACGATTCTGTGCACTGTCCGAGCCGCGTATACTCGGTGGCGCCTACCCCGCGAGCTCGCAGACACAATTGCACGAGCAAATAACGTGTCCCGAACAGGATCGGAGCAAGGCGAGCGCGGGATACGTACGCGAGAGAGGAGGAGCCCCGATTCCACGAAAGGCTAGGCGATCGACGCACGGCACCGGGAGCCTTGGATCGCTCCAAAAGCGGAATATATCCGCGCGAGGTAAGAGAACGAAAGTGGCGTCGATTACTCCCCCTCGCTCCCCCGATCTCTTGAATGAACCGAGTCTCTCAGCCATGGCACAGATACGACGCACTTACTCGGCGTGCCGCACGTGCCTGTTGTGCATACGTAATGCGTATTGACACGTCGAGTGACAGCACGCGGACCATGTCACGCCGTCAGCCGCCGCGTCCGATCGATAAGCCGAAGAAGGGGCATCGCGGGCACCGGTGATCGATCGGCGATTTCGTTCGGCGATCACAGAGATCAAGAGGAGAGGAGGAGAGCTACAAAAGATAATGAGCAGAGTGTGCAGACTCACCGGCAATGGCGACGAACAGGAAGAGTATCCACGTATCCATGAGTATGCCGGCGAGGCGTAGCTGGAACTTGCAGACTGCGGACGCGAGCTTGTCCATCACGCTCCAGGATGCATGGCTTGATGTGGTCGCTAAGGCGGGCAGCTTCTGGACAAGATTCCCCGGGGTCGATTCTCCTTGGATACGTCGCACGGAATGCACTCACTGTCCACGTAAACGAGTATCCGCGCGTCACGCGCTAAAGCCCGTGGAGAGCACCCGCGGCGGTCTGACGCGTGTCGCGTCGTCTCACCACCGCGGCCGAACGTGTCCTGACACTGTCCTTCGCGGTTCCCTCACGGCTCTCCCACGGAGCAGGCTCGCATCGCGTAGGAGCGTAGTAGCGTAGGAGGAGGAGGTAACGCGGCGCCTCGGCTACGGGCCTGAGGAACTCTGCCAGGAGGCGCGCACCGGTGCGGTCAGCACGGCCGTATCTCGCGTAACAGCGACACGGATGGCCTGCACGCGTGTGTCCTGTTTTGCGCGTGTACGCGGTACTGTTACGTCGGTGTGCGCGCGTATACCGGTCGACGATCGAACGGGGATGAGGGTATCTATCGTGGTATCGAACGGCTCGTCGACGCTGCTGGCGAGAGACCGATGGAACCTCCTGACGCGGCGAGATCGCGTACGCGAAATTACATGCACGGGGAAGAATCTGTTCGCGCGAGCGACCGACGGCGTGCACGAGTACGGGGGCGAGCGTCGTGTGCTCTCACCGCCGCGTTGCCCGGAGTATTGACCGACTCGGCTCGGCTCGGCTCGGCTCGACACACGGTGCGCTGCGTTGCGGGCCACAGGCTTGGCGCGGAGAGAGGGGGGCGCCGTACGACTGATGGTACGCCACTGGATGCGCGCGCATTACGTGCCCTCGCGAGAGCGGCCCCGTCGAACGGCCTATGCCTACGCTACGATGCCAATTCAAGCATTCGACGGGCCTTGGATCCCTTTCTTTCATTTTTCTTTCGTCCTCTCTCTCTCTCTCTCTCTCTCTCTCTCTCTCTCTCTCTCTCTCTCTGTCTCTAGTCCTTTATTCTACGTCCCGGGACCTGTCGTCGTATTTCTCGGAGAACGCGTTCCGCGGGTAAACAAACGACCCAACTCGGCCTGTCCTCGGCGTTTCCCTTCTTGCACGATAGCTTTTTCTTCGAGTGCTGTGGTCGCGAAAGGAAGAAGCTGTTTATAGACAAACTGAAGTGACGTGTTCTTAGGGTAGCTTCGTAGCCACATACAAGGGTGATTATATTTCTTTAAGTGAGGCTTTATTGGGATGGCGAGGCGCCCAAGAAGCTGCCCCTAATACGATTTAGTTGATATCCACCTAACGATATTGCGAATTTAATAGATCTCTGTTTTGTTATTTCTCGTTAAACGTTGGTCATAGACAAAAATGCGTCGATATCGTGAATCTACTTGTTAGATCTCCGTTTCGCTTTCGATCACGACGAAACACTAAAGACCAAGCTATCAAGAAAATCCGCTTATCTTTCCAGCGACAGCGAATTCGCGACCGTAAAAGCGTTTTTCTCGAGTTTCCTTCTTTTTTCCCAGTTGATAAGCGTTATCTTGGAAACGCGCGATCAGCACGGGGCGGATAGGGGACGTGTAATGGAGAAAATCACTCGCTGTATGATGGATGATTGTATAAACAAAGACAGAGCAAACGGCCACTGCACGGAACCTGTTTACCGACAATGAGATCCCGCGATACCGCGATAACGCGCTATCGCGCCAGTGGGAGTACGTCTTCTATGGAAAAGGAATGTTCGCTGACGCAACGTTGTCGCGCGATATGGCTATGCCTCCGTTATAACCTGGCTGAAAAAGTCTCGGCTAAAGAGGGCTTGTCAAGAGACTTGTCTCAACTCATTTCTGTACTAACCTATTCTTAAACGCCGAATTGACTGATACTCGCCAAATGCATATCGAACTTGAGTCCCCAGAGAATCAACCGAGTGTCCCCTTTCTCCGGTAGAACCAACAACCACCCCTTCACCGTTCTACTGTCAACGACACGAGATCCAGGATTCCAGCAAGCAATATCGCGATTCAGGTTTCGCGCGAGTACGCCGATTTCCGATGAAAGAATACAAGAGGGCCTAAACTCTAAACGGTACGTCGAATGGTTGACAGAGGGGGTATTGAACGATACACGGACGCGTCGTGAACGGTAAACGTCTACCGGTAGTTTTATTCGACGATCGATACTCGGATAGCTCGTCCTACCGTGGAGAGATTCGATCTCGGTGGAAGAGCTCGACGTCTTCCGGACTTAGCAAAGAGATCTATGGGCCGGATAAGGATCCGGCTGAGATCCAGCAGGTTGTTCCACGTGGAAGAGAGGATTCGTCTGTGTATAGCGATCGCAACCCCAACCCCGGACACGAACTTTCTTCCCGAACACGAGCCGGCGACGGGGAATAAGGGGAGTTCAAAAGGAAGGAACGGATCCGTTCCTTTCGATTTTATCTCCGTGAAACTATCGAGCCGTGAGTCGAAGCCTCGCGACAATGGCGTCGGGTCGTAGTTAGCCGCACGCGACCCACCGAGCCAGCCTAACGACCGCCGTCGTACCTCTCAGCGGGGTGCTTTTGTTTAACCGAGAGCCGTTTATTAATCAATCAGTGTGTACGCCACTCGGTGCAAAGCAGTTGCACATTTGACGGTTAAAAGCCCCTCTTTTTTTTTCGCCCCGGTTCCTTTAACGAACACCGCCGCTAAACGCATCCTTTGATGTCCCGGTACGACGTCTTGTTACGAACGGATTTCAGCGGTCGTAATATCGACGCGTAACGCAATTTGCCCGTGCTCGTCGGAGGGAAACCAGGACGCTCGGAGCTCGAGCTTCCAATTACAGCCTGAGCGACGTTATTGCTCGCCGCGCGCAGTAGGTACTTGACGAATCGAAGGAATTTCTCCAAGGAGATGACCGGACCCTGTATACTCCCTCGATTATTCTACTCGCTGTTGCCTCGGGTAACTCCACCGCAGCCGTATCTCCTCTTCCGTTTCTTGAGTATAGAGCCACGCTGCTTAATCAGCTCGAAAATTTCGGAATTCTACATCGCCGTGGGCGACAGCGGCTTCGAACAATAGACGCACTGGCTGTTCGACGCAGCTGCATCCCATTCGGCTGCCAGCGAACGTTCTAACAGCCCAATTTACATTAACGGCCCCCCAGCCGTGTCAATGGGTCGATTCGTTTCGCGATGCGCCACGGTGGGATCGATGGCTTTTACAATTGACTCGGCGCGCGTGAATGTTAATAAACGGACAGAAATAATGCGCATCGGCTGTTACGGGGCGCGCGCGATATCAAAGGGAACCGCGTCGGAATGGAATTGCTCTCCGCGATCGCGGCGCAGATAGGATGCGGAAATTCTATTAAAATAAACGGCCACGCGTACGCGGAATATTGTCATTAAAATGTAAAGGCCGAAGAAGGTGAGTACGGACTGGAACGGCGTAATCGGCGACAATTAAAACGATTCGACGGCGGCGACGAGTGTTTTTGAGGGCGTTTAATGGGAGAAGACGACGTCGTTTGAAAAGCGAAATCCGTGGCGGTCGGCGGATCGAGCTGGGTGGGACACTTGGATGCATTAACTCCTCTTAAACTGTATAAAATGGCGCGAGTTTGGCGTCCTTCCGCGAGGCCAATCGCCGGCAGAATCGGCGGGCTCGCTGGCATAAATTAAACTTCTTTTCCGAGCGCTCGAACTTGATAGTCCACGTGCGAACGGCTTTTTTTTATCGTCGCCCGATTAACGCCCCATTGATCGTAGCGGGATATAGATAGGACAGACATATTTCCTCTTCTGCTTCTTTTTTGTAAACACGTGTTTCTTTATAATTTATTATCAATTGTGTATTCCATACAGTGACCTGCACAATTGGCGACACTCACGCATACACGCACGCATACTTGCAACGAAAAAAATATACACACGCATGGAATCCGCGTTTCAGGCGCGTACGCGCCCGTGTGTAACACCCACATACATATTTATTTTTATACATATAGAATAGAACGTATTTACGTCGGTATCCTCTCGTATATAAGTATATATATAACTATCGTCGGGGAGGAATTTTCGTTTTCTTCTTTTCTTTCCAAAATATATATGTATACATATATTTATATTTACTTCTCGTGGCTACCTATAGGACAAGAACGGTGGCAACGATCGTACTCCATCTGATTACTCTCCCCCGTTTCGCGTAGTTCTCGGTTTCCTGTGCGTCGTTAACTCGTTACGCGATACTCGTCTTCTTTTCGCGAGGAGTTGTGGTAACCCGGTAACAGCTACAGTTGACGCGCGATATCGAGTGTCGAGACGAGTAGTAAACACTGAGGCGGAAGGTTTGGAACGAGGGCGAAGTCAGAGGCTTTCGAATTCCCGATTTCAATCCATTCCCCAATAGACGGCGGTAATTTTAATTAACGATATCACGTTAGCCGCATCGACGACCCACTCTACACGCATCTGAATGGAAAAACCGGCGATCGTTCCGTTCGAACAGCAAGCCCACCTTTTATGACGTACAACGACTGACTTCGACGGCTCTCGCCACCACAGTGTTCACTAAATCGCGTGACCTCGTACTCCGTATCACAGTGACTCAACGTATTGACTATTTCACTGAAAATCCCACATCTTCCGTTCTCATTCCTCTCCGCTTTTAATTCCCTAAAAGCGCGCGCGCTGACGTCGCGAGCCTCGCGGTTACCTGTTTCCCTCCTCGAACGTCGACCGCTTCCCTTCCGTTCCACCTTGAAGAGCCTCGGTCGAATCTGCGGTAAAGTGGTCGCTTCTAATTGTCCCCGTGTCTCGCATGTAACCACAGGTGAGCTTCCGTTTCCTTTTGTTCACCTCGCGACTCCTCTTCACAATGGACGGCGATATAAAACGTGGCGCTTTTGTTACACATTAATACGACATGCGAGGAACGCTAAATATCCTGAGTGTCTAGAACCCCGCGCGGTACACGCGTTGTGCACAGTTCTGCTCTATCCTTTCTTCGCGGTAAACTGTACCTTCGATCCCTTTCAACGTAGACTGCGACCATTACTGCGGAAACTGTTGCGCGCTTCGACGTAATCCGTTTACAAGCACGTTCCCGCGGAACGAAATAACGCCCTCGCGCGCCGCCGGAGTATCGCGTTCCCGAAATTGATATTAATTTTAGAGAGATCCTCTGCGATACCGATCGTATCGGTTAATTACGAATCTTCCATCGCACCGAACGGACGGCGCGCGTTATTCGCGACGGCTGACGTTCCACCTTCGAGCGAACCGGCGATTTGTCCCATTTTACCGGGGACACGTGTAAATCCGCTTCGTACCCGCGCGACAATACGCCTACGCAGTATAGAAATCAAATCTACCCACCCGCGTGTTCGATGGATTTCGTTGGCACGCGATACAATTCGATAAACCCTCGCGCGCGACTTATACATCTTACGCAGAACGATAAAACGTGCTCGCTGAAAATTGTAACGGAATCGTAACACTGCGGTGTCGTATAAACGTTTCGAACGGCAAAATTTGTACAATGGTTGATTCGTTATTTCCTGCGCTGCAACTTTAAACTAGACTGCCTCTGAAATCCGATGCCGACACGTTACCTTGATTTTACGGATCTGGCGCCGCGCAAATGAAATTATTACGAACACGTTGCGCGCAATTGTTCTCGGCCCTCGTGCTACACACTTCGTTGCGCTATCAAACCTGATTCATCCGATATCGAGCCGCTCGTAAAACACGATAATAACGTTCCGCTATTAAAGAAAATCGAAGCGAGCATTCTACGCATGGCGACTACCCATACTCCTTCGACAGCCTTCACCGTTCCTAATACAGATTAATTTTTATCTCAAGGCAAATATGTTTCACTGTTACAATTACAGATGCCGCGAAATCAATCGGCCACTCGGGTCTAACGAGAAGCCGCCCCCTCGGGCACAGCTGACGAGGGTGGCATCGAGCCGGCCGTTTGATTTCGTCGCAACTGCGGTCGGTTGCGCCAACACGCCTGTATAGTGCACCTCTGCGTCGTGCGTATCGTAAAATTACTATTCGAGTTTCTCGCCGCTCCTAAGCGTAGGAAAATCACTTTGTGCGTACACTAAAAACATGATATCGTGATCGAACACCGATAATACGAACGGAGGACTGAACTCTCGATACGCAGCTCGCAATTCTTGCTGAAAAAAAACACGCGGCTCCCCTGCTCAACGCTTTTAAATACGTAGAAATTACTTCCCGCCTAGCAATCATCGTACGCTCCTCGCGCGCTGTACGCAAACTCGTGCTGATCATCGTTAAACGAGACGTTCCTTGCGTTAATTCGTTTCACGAGGTGAGGTTCGCGCGACGCTCGCTCGCCCTCTCCAAGGAAATTTAACGTCTGCCTCGTGTAAAAGGAAACACAGAAATGACTAACGATCAAGCTCGTTCGAATCGCAGTCCTCTCTTTGACAATCACGTAGATTACGTATTTCGTACTTATGAGGGTGTAAGGTGAATGTAATGTGCACGAAAAGTGATTCACATGTAACATTAAATTTCCTTTATACGCGCACTCGCTCTCGGAGTGCTCCTTAAACATACGTGTTCTCTTTTTTCCTCTATTTTTTTTTCTTTTTTTTTTTACACGTTTAAATACTAATGTAGGCCATGGCATTATTTTCTTAATATATATAGATATAAAAAGGTCTGACATAATCGAGGTGAAAAAATGCAATGTCAATTCCAATTCTTGGAGATTGCGCGATGATTAAATAGAAACGAAATTATCCAATATAATGCATTAGTCTCTCGGTTCTCACTATCTAAGATCCATGTTTTGTGTATTGTTTCTTCGAAGACTCGAGCGTGACAGATTTTTACGTCAGACCTCTGTGTGCACGAAAGCCAATAATCTAATTAGCAGAGGCAGGATACCGCCTCACATCGAATACTTTATTCCCGATTCAGAACATTGATTACTCATTAGGCTCCGGACGCCTAATGCACGATCGCTGACACAACCGAAACTCGTTGATTTAAAGAATTGAACCTCAAGCGAGAAAAGAGAAGAGAATTGTAGTAGGAAGAACGAATAGAGTCGCGGCATTTCGAATTTCTTTTCCCAAAGAAACGACAGGTCGCCGTAAAGTATATCACAAAGAGGGAAAGAAGATTAATAGCACAAAATTGCTGGATATAATCGAAAGGAAATAAATACGCTTAAAGCTATGAATTTCTCGACAGCTGTTCAAGAAATGAGCTGAGTAGATGTACGAGGACCGTTGTAGTCATTTCATGACAAGATCTCGCGTGAGGAAGTAAAAACATCTCTATAGGATTTATGCATCGTGCAATAAAAAACGCTCAATTCCATAGTGTCTCGTCGATGGTAGAAAATTGATGTGTACGCGCGTACAGAGACGTGGCCTCGTATTACCGAGATTACGATGATCAGTCAATATCTCCGACGAATTTTATCATTGTTACGTCTTAAACTGATGTCCGAATTGATTCTCTTTTTTAAAAATCTAATTGCATCTCGGAGATAGATAGCATTGTCTCCTTTGGACCAATGCATCTCTTATCGTTAGTAATTTGTACACTTAGTATATAAGAGTGGGATATATCGATCTCTCGACGCCTGTTAATAGTGTTAATGCTATGAAATTAAGTATGGATGAAGAAGAAAAAGAAAGAGAAAAATTCACGAGTCATAGGTACCTATGGACGATGGAGGACAGAAGACCCATTTTCTTTTCTTTTTTTTTTGGCAGGTGCGTTTCACTTTTGCGAGAAAAGTGACCCCTTTGAAAGGGTAGTACGTGATCGACCCCTAATCCTCGACATTTATAAAAGATTACATTTCCCTGAACGTCTCCGTTTCCTCCGATTCTTTTCCAACTCGGCCGGAGGTTGATTTCTGATAATACGTACGACCTAGGAAAAAATGATTCAAGCCTCTTAACTAGCTCCAGCCTGCGTGCCAACTAAGCGATAAATTCCCATCGCACTTCTCCTTCTCGCTTTAGCCCGTACCTCGTGGAATGCTGCGTCTACGTTTACTGGCGGATCTTTGGCAGAGGTCTCGATATAAGGTATACCCAGAAGGTGAGCCAACTCTTTCCCCTGCTCCTGCGTTACCTTTCTCAAATGCACCAAGTCGACTTTATTGGCTACCAGAAGCATCGGATACACATCTCTATCCTTTACCCTAAGTATCTGGGTATAAAAATTCGTGATATTCTCGTACGACTGTTTGTCGGTCACAGAATAAACTAACAGAAACCCGTCACCCTTGCGCATGTACTGTTCGCGCATCGCGCTGAACTCTTCTTGCCCAGCTGTATCTAGCACTGTCAGGTACAAATAAACCTTTGTACACGTAAGGATGCGTTGCATGCCTAGTGCGATGCGCCAAGCGTAAATTCAAATTGTAGCGGACAGCATGATATCGCACGACAGGATGTAGACTCGACGGAGAGAAGCGGCTTAAATAAATTGTTCTATCGTGAAAGTCACTTACCGTCTAGGACGCACCATTGCTTGTCTACCTCTGTATGCTGGATGTAACTGTCCTCGATAGTGGGATCGTAATCGGCGACAAATAGCTTTTGGAAGAATTGAATGGTGAGCGCACTCTTTCCAACACCTCCGTCTCCGACCACGACCAGCTTGAAGGTCATAATGTTGTCATTATTGGGAGGTCGTGTCATACCGCCTCTCCTTCTCCTACACCCTCCTCCACTGCTGTGCCTTCGTCTGCCTATTCTGTCAACTCTTCTACTATATTCTCAGCAGTGTGTCGGCTCGTGAATCGTCAATCCTGCCTGTCTGACCCAGATGCCCTGAAAGGGTTAGATCGCTCGAATCAACAACACTGACAGCACGCTGCTCGCGATTATTCTGATCCCTCTGACGCAGTACTAAATACAATTCCATTTACGCGGAATCTCTAAAACCGAGAAGTAACGCTCGGCGATGTATTGTAGCGGGTGTGTCAATTATGCTTAATGGGACGAAATTAGAGGTGGCAGTTCTGATGCATTACGAGAGTACAACGGGCTATAATACGCTCGTCCGACTATCTCTAAGCGAATACATTCTCGACGGAACAAAGAACGCTTCTTACCTTACATGATCTGCCACTCCTGCTTCGCGTTCTTCCAGCTGTCAGTCTCGGCTACTGTGCGCCGCATTCGTACCTACGTAAAAAGTTCGCTTGTGTTAGCCCTCAACGTCGCGCCGTGCGTACGGTAGGTCTTGGATACTCTTAGAACCGGGCGCGCGAATACAGAGCGACTCAAAACTCGCGTGACTGAAAAATCATAGGCTTGCCCGTTTATGCTAGCCATAACTCTAAGGTATTCTCAGTCGTTGCTTATTCTTAAGATCGTCTTAAGCATGCGGCATCCTCTACTAACCTCGTAAACTAGTAAAGGATGCCGCATGCTTAAGACGATCTTAAGAATTAAGCAACGACTGAGAATATCGCCCTAATGCTTCTATGACGAGGCAAATCTTGCCCTCCCACTCCCGTCAGGTACAAATGCCGACGGCAACTTCCACTTTATCCCATACACCCTCGTGAAAACAAGTGAAACAAGCGAAAACGTCTATTTCCCAAAATCAACGCGTTTTTATCCGTGAACTTATTTTTCCACTCGGATTCATGCAGAATACGGGGCGGATTCAAATACTTTTTCTCGCCTCCTACGTGGCGCGACTTTTGAATCGCTCTGTATCGCTCTGTATGCTACTACTCTAGCGGCGAATCAAGTAATTAACGCAGAGTGCCATGCAGTGATGCCAACAATTAATTTTATTACATTGGCAAGGCACGTTGCATTCTCGCGTTCAACTTCACTCGATAGAAGCTTACATGGATTGTGTATATAAAACGGGAATACACACGTGTAATTTATTCGAAAAGAAATATCGGTATTACTCTGCACCCGTACCTTTGATGCTGTAATTAAAGATCTTTTCCAAACGCCCTGTGTTTTATTCCTCGACAATCATTCGCACGATGCACGCTATACAACCATAACCAATTACAACCAACAACGTCACTTAAACTTACGGTTATTTAAATACTACTGGCTTTGGTAAGTATATACATATTAACGATCGTCATTCATAAATATTGCATTATGTCCGACAAGATTGGTTTATGGTTGATGGCTTTCTTAACGACTTTATTTACAACCGGTTATTTCCTGCTTTGAGGTTACGTACATGTATATAGAATATTGTAAACAATCGCGATTAAAGCCTTCTTCGCGAAATTGTAAAGCAAAGAATACGCCTGCATATAAAGGAGAGATAATCTGTGTCAAATAAACAGCAAGATCCTTATATTCGCAGTTGTTATTTAAGTTAGTACAAGGGCCATCATGGACGCGGACCTATATGACGAGTTTGGCAATTACATCGGCCCAGATCTAGCCTCTGACAGCGAAGATGAGAATGAATACGGAAATGCAGGAGATGATGCGGATGACAGAGAACGCTCCGACGAGGAGATGGAGGAGGACAAAGACGAGTCTAGGGATCAATCGGAGCAAGGGAACTCTATGGCAGTTGTACTGCACGAAGATAAAAGATACTATCCCAGTGCGCTAGAAGTTTACGGGCCAGAGGTAAGCTTGTCAATTTGTAAATAAATTTTCATGGATACTTTCGTAATAATCACCAGGTATAACTGTGACACACGATAGGTGGAAACACTGGTACAAGAAGAAGACGCCCAGCCACTGGATAAACCACTGATAGCACCGACCAGAAAGCCAAAGTTCCAAATAAAACAGCAGCAACTACCAGAGACAACTTACAACATAGAATTTCTAGCAGACATGATGGACGCGCCACACTTGATACGAAATGTGGTTCTACTTGGTCACCTGCACCATGGCAAGACCACCCTAGTGGACTGTCTAGTGAGACAGACTCACCCTTACCTGCACAGCGTGACCGACGAGAAGCCACTGAGGTGTAGTACTTGCTCAAAGTCATCCTAAATGCCAGCCGTGTTATTGACGCGTAATAGAAGCTAGCTTGTGTCGATAGGTACACGGACACGCTGTTCACGGAGCAGCAGCGAGGCGTGTCAACAAAGGCGACGCCCGTGACGTTGTTGCTGCAGGACGTGAAATCGAAATCTTATCTCTTAAACATATTCGATACACCGGGTCACGTGAACTTCTCCGACGAGGCGACGGCAGCGATACGATTATCTGACGGGGCGATACTGATCGTGGACGCCGCCGAGGGCGTGATGTTAAACACGGAACGTTTGTTGAAGCACGCGCTGCAGGAGAAGCTCGCGTTGACAGTCTGTATAAACAAGATAGACAGGCTGATATTGGAGCTGAAATTGCCCCCTCTGGACGCTTATTACAAATTGAGGCACATTATCGAGGAGATCAACGGATTGATAGCGCTCTATTCGGATTCGGAGAATCCAGCGTTCGTGTCGCCCGCGATCGGGAACGTCTGTTTCGCGAGCTCGGAGTATAACGTCTGTTTCACATTGAAATCCTTCGCCGCGCTCTACGCGAAGACTCACCTCGGGTTAAACGCTAATGAATTCGCGAAGAGATTGTGGGGCGACATATATTTCAACTCGAAAACACGCAAGTTCACGAAGAAGCCGCCGCATAACACTGCGCAGCGCAGCTTCATCGAGTTCATTCTCGAGCCGCTGTATAAGATATTCGCGCAGGTTGTCGGTGACGTCGACACGACTTTACCAGATGGTTAGTTGGCCCGCTAGAAATCAACGCAACAGGTTTTCAGCTTATACGGGCGTACTTATAGTAACTTGATTCCACAGTGTTAGACGAGCTGGGCATCAGATTAACGTCCGAGGAGATGAAAATGAACATTAGACCTCTGCTGCGGCTCGTCTGCACGCGTTTCTTGGGAGATATGTGTGGGCTGGTCGATATGTGCGTGGCCCACGTTCCCAGCCCTCAGTCACACGCACCGGTAAAAGTACAACACGTGTACACGGGCCCAATGGACTCGCCCCTCGCGCAGGATATGACTAATTGCGACCCCGACGTTAGTACTTTCAACTTCTACGCAGTACTCAAGCCCCGTACCGATCCGCGTAGAACTAAATAGGTAAACGATACTTTGCAGGGAAGGTTAATGATCCACAGCACGAAAATGTACCCCACCGAGGACTGCACGCTCTTCGTGGTCCTCGGGAGGGTGATGTCGGGCACCCTGGAGGCAGGACAACGCGTTCGCGTGCTGGGCGAGGCGTACTCGCGCACCGACGAGGAGGACTCCCGGGTCCTCACCGTCGGCAGATTGTGGATCAGCGAGGCACGCTATTCGATCGAACTGAACAGGGTTCCGGCGGGCAACTGGGTCCTCATCGAGGGCATAGACAGGCCGATCGTCAAGACCAGCACCATCACCGACCTCAACAACTCTGACGACCTGCACATCTTCCGACCGCTCAAGTTCAACACCCAGAGCGTGATAAAGATCGCGGTCGAGCCGGTCAACCCGTCGGAACTACCAAAGATGTTGGACGGCCTGAGGAAAGTGAACAAAAGCTACCCCCTGCTGGGCACCAGGGTCGAGGAGAGCGGCGAGCACGTGGTGTTAGGGACGGGTGAATTGTACCTAGACTGCGCGATGCACGACCTGCGTCGCATGTATTCCGAGATCGACATAAAGGTGGCCGATCCCGTGGTGGCCTTCGCTGAAACCGTGGTGGAAACCAGCTCCCTCAAGTGCTTCGCCGAGACACCGAATAAACGCAACAAACTGACCATGATCGCCGAGCCTCTCGAGAGAGGCCTCGCAGAGGACATAGAGGCGGAGCACGTCAAAATCACGTGGAACAAGTGAGTATGCGCCTCGAAGAGTGTGGGTTAGTTCAGCGACCTCGACAAAGGGATTTAGCCAATCACTATCTGACGGCCAAAAATGGTTTAAATTGCTACTAAACAACGCCATTAAATGTTGCAGGAAACGACTAGGAGAATTCTTCCAGACCAAGTACGACTGGGACTTGCTGGCAGCGCGAAGTATATGGGCATTCGGCCCAGATGCCACGGGACCCAACATTCTAGTGGACGACACCCTACCTTCGGAAGTGGACAAGACGCTGTTGAACAGCGCCAGGGACGCCATTATTCAAGGCTTCCAATGGGGCACTCGAGAAGGGCCCCTCTGCGAGGAGCCGATTCGGAACGTCAAGTTCAAGATCCTGGACGCTGTTATCGCCCAAGAGCCTCTCCACCGAGGCGGTAAGCGACCTCCGTTGCTCGCATAATGGAACGGAGGTGAATTGCAGTTTTATTTACAGGCGGTCAAATAATCCCTACTGCGAGGAGAGTAGCCTACTCCGCCTTCCTGATGGCGACGCCCAGATTAATGGAGCCGTACTTGTTCGTCGAGGTGCAAGCACCGGCGGACTGCGTGTCCGCGGTCTACACGGTGTTGGCGAAGAGAAGAGGCCACGTGACCCAGGACGCCCCCGTGCCAGGAAGTCCCCTGTACACCATCAAGGCATTCATCCCGGCGATCGATAGCTTCGGCTTCGAGACCGATCTGCGTACGCACACGCAGGGCCAAGCGTTCTGCCTGTCCGTGTTCCACCATTGGCAGATCGTGCCTGGCGATCCATTGGACAAGAGCATCACGATCCGACCACTGGAACCACAGCCAGCTACACACTTGGCTAGAGAATTCATGCTGAAGACGCGGAGGCGCAAGGGTCTGTCGGAGGACGTGTCCATCAACAAGTTCTTCGACGATCCTATGTTGCTCGAATTAGCGAGGCAAGATGTGCTCTTGAATTATCCACTGTAATAAATCACCTCTGCGACGACACCGCCTCATGATTTTAATGTAAAGACGTATTATTATAGAACTATTAATTTTTGTACGCGAGCCTGTGTTCTTGCTTCTCACCCTGCTGCAATTATCCCAATCCCTGCACTACTATTAAAGTAGTATATTAAAGAGAAGATCGAGCTGCACGATCTGCGGGGAATTAGAGTACGAGCCCAACTCGAAGGACGAGATGTTTCCCAAAGAAAAAGTTCGACAAATAAACATCCAACTCCCACAGTTCCGAAGCAATAGCGCCTAAATCAATTCCGAATAAAGGAAAGTTCACGGGTCCCTCCACCGCCTGAAATTTCGAAATAACACGGGTAACCTTCGAAGCTAGACCTGCATAGGAATAGGAACGAGAAGGTAAGCCTGTGTATCGAAGAATTTCCTTGTGCGCATTCCACACGGGCGTATTGCGAAAGACCAAAGCGACCGCAGCATATGGACAGGAGTCTTTCGTCTCTGCCTTCTTCCTCCGCGCTACTAGACTCGATAAATCAAGTCTCCCTATCGCAGGAGCAGTAAGCAGATCCCACAGACGAGACTCGAGAGCGGGTTCCTCCGCAAACTACAGCCAGACGTAAAGTTCTAGCCATTTCATGCTTATCGCGAGAAGCGTCGCAGCTGTTCCTACCATGGCCGTGGAATTTCCGTGATCCCAGTTTCCCGAGAGAGTTCCATCGGCTCGAGATGATTCTCGGTGGCGATTTACGATTCTCGGAGGAAGATTAACGAAAAGGGGGCCATGTGTGCAGGAAATGTCGGAGATTCGAGACGGAAAGGTGCAAGCGTCGGCAGGGAGCAGCGCGCGCAATCGGCAGGCGGAGCCGCAACTGCGCAGAGCCGGATGGGTGGTCGAAGTGGTCGGAGCTTGACGCCATTTTACCGGGTCTAACCATGCCCATGCGTCCGCCCATAAGCGGCGGATCGACCAGAGAGCCGTGCAGGCCCGATGGACGGAAAACCGGGTTCGCCCGGCTACGACCGTCTCTTTTCAAGGCGACGTCGCTGTGCGAAGCGGACTACCGCGTCGCCGCCGATCGATCGGGTCTACTTCTTCTTCTCTGCCGTCTCTTCCCCCCCCCCCCCCTTCCTCTCGGCACATACGTGCGCAATCGTGCGCCTCTTTCTCGCCGCGATCTCTGCCCTACGTCACGGATAGGATAAAATGATCAGCCACGTGAAATTCAACTTGCGAATAGAACGAGAAGAATTTCGCGCGGGTAGAGAAGCTCGCGGCAGGGAGCTACAGAATTTCGAACTCCCTCCGTCGATCCTCCGATCGGCGAGGGTGCCAAACAAGTTTAGCCGAATAAGATCGCTAAGAATTGGCAACAAATGTCCTCCTCTCATCCTTGGCACGAACAGAAAGTTTCCTAGAACTCCGTTATTCGCGCAATAGGCACCGCGCGGCACATCGAATCTACGTTGCTCGGGCACGAGACCGGAAGTCCCCTTGGAACACGGGTAAAAGTACCGTTGGCGCTGTGCTTCAGTGGCGTTAGGACGACTCGTAGCCGTTCTAGAGATTCGTATCGAATAGCGCGGATTCGCTGGTCGAATAGAACGAGTAGTCCGAGCGATAAGTGCGCGCAGCTTGGCCAATCAGGACCAAATGGTTACTGGTTCTATAAATAGCGGGACAATTTAAATTTACAATGGCTCTGGTTTATGTACTTGACGACACTCTTGGCGTTGCGGGATATTTCTCGATCACGGTTCGGCTGGTTCGACGCGCGTGTGCTGCGTTATCAGGAGAACCGTGGCTGTATGCGTGGCTATCGGCGTGACACGGAGCGACGCCTTTTACGAGCGAGCTGGCCACGAACGGAACACCGACCGAAGTTACGAAACTGGAGACCGAGGAGTATGACGGATCGAGTTCGTGCGTTGGCCTCTTAAGTATGAAATATCGTTCCGAGTTTCGCGGGACAGTGGTAGCTACTCTTTGACGAGGGGCTGGATGTCCATCGAGACGATTATGTCATTCAAAATTAGCAAGGGATAGAAGATAGACGAGCGGGGGTCGGATCGATGAAATGATCGAAGTGGTGGTCGAGGAGCTCTAGATCCCAGATACTTCTGTCTTCCATCAAACTGGAACGACGAAGCTGACCGCCGCGGAAAGTATAGGTGTTTGCACTTATACCTGGTAGTTTTGTAACTACCTACCATACGCAGTTGCCACTGCGACCCAGATGTGTACAAAGTTTTACGAACCTCACGGGTCTTTGAAGCTCCGCCGAGAACGGCGACAATTCACGTGCGACAACCTAATAATAATAAGCAGCCTCGCGAGGCAGTGCCCCGTATTTAGCAGCACGCAGTGCCACCGTTATGTCCCCGTGCGTATTTATCATGCGCTCCCGTGTCGATATAGTTTTATTGCGGCGCGGGGCAAGTCACCGTTCGTAACGTGACGCGGTGCTTTTTATGCTCGATGCGCCGGGACGGCACACGATGCGTCCGATAATTAGAGCGACGTGAAAAGGAACCCGGCACGGTCAGATGACGTTCGAGCATCGGTCCGACGAGTTTCTCGCGCTGATTAGCCTCGCGTAGTTTGACGTTTACGCGCATGTTCCGCGTTGCTTCCGAGCGTCGGGATAGCGCGTTCGCCTCGGACGATTTAAGAGCCCGGTAATCGCCGGCTCGCCTGTTGGCCGGCCATTTCGAGCGGCTGTATCACATTCGCGCGGTTCGGTGGATAAAGGTCCTTTGTTTCTCGACGCTCGCGGATGTAAGATCTGGCGTCATCTGGGCGCGACTTCTCGTGCCCGTGATTGGTGTTTCAGGAAGGGAGAGCGATAAAAACGGCAAGTGGGTGTTCTGAACGTTGCCCGAGCGGTTATTCATCGACGTGCGATGGAAAATCATGGCGCGTGTGTGACGTTGTTGGTCTGCCTGGAGTCTTGTACCGAAACGAATTCCGACCTCCGTCTAGGGAGCTTGGCGAGAAATAGCGGCGAGTTGTAAAAATGTCTGTCCTGTGGCGATCGCGATTCGGTGCCGATCGGCGTGACGATCGATGGGATTCCGTTAATTCGGAGGGGGCAGGTAGGGTCGAAAAGGGAGAGGATCCCAAGAAGAGGGAAAGGTCGGGATTGCGTGGAAGGACGAGGATCGAGGGGAAGGAGCCGCGGCCGGCTCGTCGACGCTCGCCGACGCTCGGCGTCGCTCGTGCGGCTCCGTCGCAGCGAGGCGGGGTTTAGGCGGGGTCGATACGCGGCCAGAGCCCCGTGTGTCTTCCCGTCGTTTCCGTGCAGCGTCGTTCTAATCGCGCCGTATCGAAAACTGGCAACGAGTGCCGCCGCAGTTCGGCGCCACCGCTGCACACACTTGCTTTGACCGCCGGTTCGCCGCCACCGGATCGCGATATCCATCGTGTATCGTCGCGCTGCCTCGAGAAGTTGGCCGAGTGCAGCGAATCGAGTCGTGGTGGCCCTGAGAGAGAGGGAGAGAGAGAGATATATATATATATAAAGGGAGAGGGAGGGGGGTGGAGGGAGAGCGGTTACGTTAACGTCGGTCGCGAGAGACGAGAGACCCCGTGCGAGTCCTCGGGAGTAGGAGGAGGAGGGTAGGTGGGAGGGACAGAGGGGGCGGCGTTGGGGTGACAGAGACGGAGGAGCAGCGCTCCTTGGTGGGGGGACAGAGAGGAGAGAAGAGAGAAGAAGAGGGAGAGAGAGAGAGAGAGAGAGAAAGAGCGCGCGCGCGCGCGCGCCTGTCGACCCACCGGTCGATCGACAACCACGTCGTCGTCGTCGACGACCGCGACGAGGAAGAACGTGGCGCGCGAGAAACGGGAGTGACGACACGCGAAGCTTGTGTACCAATAAAGCAGAGCGTGGAGGCAGAGAACGATCGAAGGTGGTCGAGGCGAAGGAGGAAAAGGCGCAATAAGCGGGGGAGTGGGGGGGGCGACGACTTGGAACGTGGAAAGGTACGGAAGGAAGGAAGTGGAAGGTGAGGAATCGGGGTCGAAATCGTGTGGTGGGTACATGTGCGGGGACATGTGCGCGCGGGCGCGGGCGCTGTGCTCGCGGCGAGCAGGGACGTGATGGTACGTAGTTGGCGGCACGCGAGTTATCAGGATTGCTCGCGGTCACGGGTTCGTGACGGCCACGGCGGGCTTGAACGACGACGACAACGGGAGCGCGCTATCGCGAGAGAGAGCTTCGGAGAGCGCCGCACGCCGACGGACGGACGTAGGAGCGGCGTTGCCACCTCTCCTGGGCCGCTGCACCGCGCGAGAACCGATACGGCAACCAAGAAACACCGTCGTTGCCACGTCCGCGCCGCTACGTTCCGCTGGCAGCCGCACGGGACGGCGGCTGGCTGCCCACCGACCATCGTCTCTCTCGCTTAGCTGGTTAAGCAGCACCTACACACGCTGGTAAGATCTCCTCTCTCTCTCTCTCACACACTCTCTACCTCTCTGTTTCTCTCTTTCTCTCTCTCTCTCTACCTCTCTCGGTATACCCGCCCTGAAAACGTGTAGTAGTCGCGCGAGAATCGACCAACAGCCCGATATACTGCGCCTCTCTCGCTATGTACCCGCGATCCTCTCCCAAAGATAGGAGCGCCGCGACGATGCTACCGCCGCGAGATCCTGTTGCCTGGAATAGCCACCGTCCTCTCTCCGACCGATACACTTCGCTGGAAGGGATATAGTGAGCTCGCAGATCGAATTAGACGCGATCACCCGTAACATGCTCGGTGGACGCAGGGGCAATGGGGGATCCAGCGGATTAGGTGTAGCCTTGGGTGACGGAATTCGGTAAACAACGGCTGGACCTATGACGAAAGAGGAACACATCCGCTGTGTATCTCTTCCAGCGAGTGTACGTTATTACGCGCTGCTCGGCTTTTACGCAGTCGGAGCAGAAGCGGGCACAGAATTTCGCCCAGGAGACATGACGGTTTTCATGTTTCTAACCCGTTGTCTACTCCGTCGCGATCGAATATCATTTCCTCCGCCGTGTCTACCGTGACCTCGAGCGTAAAGGACGTGACTAGAATCGGATAGCCACTCCGTTCGTGTACGGGCGATGAAAAATTGAGATCGCGACTCCCTCGAGAACTGATACCGCTCGCGAGGAACACCGCGAACGAATTCGGGTTCCTGCCGTCCTGGCGCCAGACCTTTCTCAAGTTCGAGTCCACAGGCCCTTCTCCACTCTCACCCCTCTCCCTTTCCCCCACCTATCCGTGGTTCCTGCCATTCCTGGTGACCCCACTTCGTGTCCCCGCCGTGTTCCCCGGCCTTGACGGATCATTCACGAACCGAAATTCCCTCAGCGCAAGTGGTATGTGTCGTTTGTCGACGCAGGTGGTCACACTTCCCTCTCGACGAATTCGCGGTAATGACCAATTTGAATTCACGAATAACCTCTCGACTCCTACGTGCTGCGATTGCTACGTAACATTCGACAATTCTCGTCACCTGATCTGATAAAAAAAAGATGGCACCATTCGCGTGTAAATTAGAGGGTTTTGCATACGCCTCGAAAAGAGTGGCTTCCCAAAGAAGAAGACTCCTACTATACCTATAACAGTGATCCGTACCGCGTGTCGGACACGTGGGAACGCGACTTAACATTATCGCGGAAGATCTCTCGCGGCGAGCTCTAAAAACCTAGTTTTTCCAAGCTGACGTCGTCGCGTGACCAGCCAGTTTCACTGTCAAGTACCTTTCACGCGAGGACCTCGTTGTTCGACTCGCGTACAGCTTCGACAAACGCTGCCATTCGCGAGCACTCCATAGTTCATTGGCCACACTTTTCGGAGAAGAAATAGCTGCTAGACGAAAGCCACGAATTGGTCAGCTTAGCGACTCCGGGACTTAAGTGTTAACACATTAGCCGCCTTCAGGTAGAACACCACACGCAGCGAACGTGTTAACGAAGAGCAGTCTGCTCCAAGAGATACCGGAACACGAGCCAACTAACCGCTCGCACATGACCGTCACAATCTATAGCGAGGGTGCACTTGCTCGGTGGAAAATATTATCGAGTGCTCGCAACAGGGAACGGAGGGAAAGCATCCCCTTTAAGAGATAGACCTTAAAGTCCCGGGCGTAACTCGTTTCTTCCCCTCCGGATATCGCCCGATATTTCATTATCCTAAATATATGGACGCCGTGCGCGAGTTGTCGCGTAAATGGAAATCGCTGCCTCGCGTGTACTCTAACCCGATTACGCGCGCGCACAGCCCCGCCGGCGGTACAGTGCGCGTCAACTGCCCGCGTTTCGGAATCCTCCGTGATTAGGACGCGTATCGATATCACTGGCGTCGGGTACTAATGCGGCCGTTCCGCGATTTAATTTTAGATAAGCCAGAGATCGCCGACGATCGCCCCAGAGACGGACCCCTCCGCTGGGTCTCGAGCTACTCGGGTTCGTGCGTGCATATTTTACGCGAGACGCGCAAAGAAAGGAAACGAGGTAGCGAGACTTTCGGTCGTACCACACGACGATTATATTCCGCGTTGTTATTAAAGGAGCTTGTAATCGTCCCTGGGTACGACAACCGCGGATTAACAATCGGATGGCACAGCTGTTTCAGAACTGAATAGACCGACATGGAGACGACGGAGAGGGAGAAGCCGCTGGTTAAAGACTTGAACGAACATATCGTGTGTCCTCTGTGCAGGGGCTACCTCATTGACGCAACTACTCTCGTGGAATGCCTGCATTCTTGTTAGTATTTCCATTTAGTTCTTCTCTCTCTATACGAATTCGACGATCTCGTTCGTTGCTCCGCGATCGATGGTCAACGAATTGTCGCGCGAACCGCATGTCATCGGCTCGTTAGCATTCATTTGCAATGTAAAGACGTAGGTAGGTGTTTATACGAAACTTGCGCGACGCTTCCAGTCTCTTCGATCGATGATAAGGAATTCGAGCCACTTCGAGAGCCATTGGAACTTTAGCAGCTTTGAATGATATTTCAGAAGCGACTCGAAGCGAAACGATGACCAAGTTGATTGGAAATATGTATGCAAGGGAGCACGTTGAACGCCCATCACTAGTGGCAGTGCCGTGCTTCGAACGGCCGTATCTACTTGCCGTGCGTGAAACACTCCATACGTTTATCCGCCCCTCGGGCAGGGTGGCTAAATTCGAGGAGGGTGACTAACCGCTCCGCGCTTTCTGCCTCTCTCCGCACCCTGTATTCTGGCTCCCCCGATCGGCGGTGATTTTGAAAACGTTGGAGGTTTCCTCGGCACGGCAAAATTGTCTCAATAGTGGGTGATGGCTTAAGTAATGGGGCCTTTTTCAGTATACCCTCATAATATGGTAAAAAAAGACGAGATTACACCTGATAATTTCATCATTCGTACTTTAATTCGGCAGAACTACCTAAAATAGTCTACTCAATTTTGTTCCTTTCTGGATTGATGTACATAAGTATATCCTGTATTTGATAACCGAAAAGGTCTTGTTACTCACGAGATGACGACGCGAGAAGGTGTAAAAAAATGGACAATGCTCAGTTTGCAGAGGCTGCATAGTCAGACGGCTGAGCAGCGGCGCACGAGCGTGCCCCGTGTGCAGTGTCGCGACGTCCCCGCCCCTCTTGCCGGACGTGAAACTGCAGCAATTGGTGTACCTCGTGGTACCGGGTCTGTTTCGATCCGAGCTGGAGCGGAGACGTCATTTCCGCCTCGTGAACCCCCAGTGTCCGCCCCTGGCGCCACCCTTGGGGGCGCTCGACTTGACCTTGGACGACTTCGTCAGCCTGAGCCTGTGCGAGCTCGACGAGCCGGAAGAAGAGGAGCAGTCACCGGGAAACTGTGCCGAGCCGCGGCACCCGTCCACCGCCGACGAGTCCAAGCGCGAAGACAACGATGTCGGGGTTAGGAACACGCGGTATCTAAAGTGTCCAGCAGGAGTGACGGTCCGGCACCTCTTGCGACTGCTGATGCTGAAGAGGGGCTGGGAGGAGGCTAGCTTCCAAGGGGTCAATGTCAACAAGATAGAGATGCTGTGCGAGAGGAGCGGTCAGCATCGAGGAGATGTCTCCAAGATGATGGTACTGGACCAGTCTTTGACGCTGATGGACCTCGCCTGCATATTCGGCTGGAAGAGGGTGAGTTCCTCTATCATCATCTATCTATCATGTACCCAAGTACCTACTATTCCTTTAGTCTGTGTGCGGTAACAGTAGCGGACGCGTGTATTCCTTTCTGCATTCCTTCGGCGTAGAACTGTCAGAGTTTGGGGTTCCCATGACGATGCTAGCATACCACAGGGCGGGCGATAATGTTCACGTTACAGGAGGGGCCGATGAAGCTGTTCTACCGCGTGGTGAGAAAGGAAGACGCGGCCTCGGCGCCCAGCTCGAGCCCCTACAACAACGACGCGGGCAAGCACGCGAGCGCGAGCATGGAAAACATCCAAAGGCCGCCGACGCCACCGCCGAGTCCCAAGCCGGCCCAAGAATGCGAAGTGGAGGCTCGTAGGATTTTAGAAAGTAGCGTCGACCCACCGCGGTCCCTGGAGGCGAATCTGGAACGCGACAAGGAGCCGAAGGCGAAAAAACCCCGTTGCGAGGTGACGCCGGTCATGAGGACGCCCGATCTCGTCCCGCTGCAGGCCAGCCACGCGCCGGAGACCTCCAAGCCCAAGGAGCTGGCTGGCCTGGAGCACAGGAAGCGGAAGAAGCGGCGGAACAAGAGGGTGATCGCCGAGATCACCACCACGCCCCGGGAGGATCTGCTGAAGCTGAAGGTGCGGCTGACGCCGTGCCCGCCGAGGATCACCTCCAGCACGGGGACCGGTCAGGCGAAGGAGAAGCTGCTGCAGATGAGGGCGGTCAGAAGGGAGAAGATCAAAGCTACCGCGCTGGGCCAGCAGAGACCGACGAGCACTTTGGTCCGCGAGAAACCCAACGGCGCCAAGGAGGCCATCGGTGACACGGAGGAAACTATAGAGGAGATAATAGACAGCATACCGGACGAGGTGGTGAGAATCGCACAAAATATAGGCACCCAAGGGGAGGAGGCCTCCGCGGCGACGGAGAGGATGGAGCAGAGGAGCGTGCCGTCGACCTGCAGGCCTCCAGCCAAGTCCAAAGAAGAAGCAGAGCCTGAGGCCGCGAAGGCAGTGGAGCCATCCGACACCGATCGTCCGAAAAAGGACGAGGAGATCCTCAGAAGACTGGGCCTGGTGGCGGTGAAGGAAGCCAGCGATAAGACGCCGAAGCAGCGCGTCCAAAGCAACGGCGAGAAGGTCGAGAGTCTGGACAGGGAGAAGCTGGAGAAGCAGCTACGCGAGAGCAAGGCTAACCGAGTGAGGAGCCTGTTGGCTGAGAAGCAGATGCGGGACGCGCTGAAGAGTATCATGTCGAAGACGAAGGAGGATCATCCCCCGGCTGTTCAGGTGAACACCGTCCCGAAGAAGAAGGGCCCGCCACCGCTGGCGCCGCTGCGCGTCGCCAAGCCCTCGGGCTTCGCCGCGTCGAGCGCCATCTTGGAGCCGAACAATTCGAAATACGAGATCCCGTTGGACCTGAGCAGCGGCGGGACCGTGCACAATAACGTTCTTGACCTGTCGGCCAGTTTATCGACCAGTAACTTCTCCACTTCGCCCTCAATGTCCACGTCCTCCTCCCCCTCTTCCTCGTCCTCGTCCACGTCCTCCTCTTCGTCCTGTTCCGCCACCCCGTTGAATCCACGGGCAGGACGGTCAACGATCGCTACGGGGAGCTTGCTGCGAGGGAAAGGGAAGGACGCGGACCAGCGGCGGGGTCAGGAATCTAATCTGGTCACGCTCTCGGACGCCGCTGTGTCTCTGCTGAGCGGGTGCATCGGCGACAAGAGCTCGGTGGACCCTCTGGTGCTCGGCACGGCCAACATCGCCAGCAAGGTGGCCCTTCGTATACCGCAGCCTCACCAGAGAATCTCCGGCTTCGGGATGAAGATCAAGCCGAACCTCGGCATCAGGCACATACCGAACCCCCAGGCAGTGGTCGCCTCGCAGTACAGGAACCAAAGAGCCAGCTACTTCAACGCTGTCTCGCAGCAGCCACCGTAATCGAGCAGCGCTCTCCAGAAACCAGCCCCTAGTTCCCCAACCCCTTTCCTCCGCACCCTCTCCATTAATCCATACTATTAATTACGTGTAAGAACGCTCCTGCGGAAACGAGATTCCTATGTGACCAACCCAAAGGCTGTACGTTACCATATATTTTCTCCCTCGCTTCCTGTGACGAGTTTTTCGCGCGGGCGTGAAGGCACACGGTACCCGCGCCCGGCAAACTAGAACGTTGGTCAATGGCAGTCAGAAGGGAGGTAAGAGCAAAAGATTCCACGGGCGCCGTTCCATCGCCCGTGACCTTTTCCTGTGTGTCTTCACCCCTCAAGGGGAAACTACGGCGGTGTTCGATCCGTTGTTACCTAGATCCATTAAGCTACGTATGTTTTGTAACGCATGTATGTGTGTCTACGACCAACCATTCAACGCAGGTCGTGCTGACGTTCTCCAGCTGACGAACGATTTTCCAATGGATAGTCGACGAGGATTCCGAGGAATTGGCGCAACGCCTCGCACGGATGAATCGGGCGTATACATATATACGTAAACGTAAGGTTAGGGGTTGTAGGGAGGGGTAGCGGGTGAATGGTTTAAGAATACGGTGGACGGATGACGGATAAACTTCCTTATCCCCGCGTGCTGTCTCTCTTAGAAACTTGGAGGAGCATGTACTTCATAGAGATGCCAAAGATGAAGAACCGTCGAAGAACGCGTGCAATGTATTAGTGCAATTTAATGATCGTCTATTATGATATAATATATAATACTAGGACCGATTTATCGCGGTGATAAGGCTGTAAGGTTGCATTCGTTGGTAAAGGGTAGATGCTAGTCGTGGCGGCGAGGACCACGCGAATCGGGTGAACGAAATTTCAGTCAACCCCCTGGGAAATTGTATACGGTGGCCCAGAAATAACTAACCAGACGTCGGGAGCTTATTCTACTCTGCAGAGTGGGTAAAGTAAGCATCCAAAGTTTGGCCACGTATCTCTGCGATATGTTGCTGAACACCCACGAAGATGATCTTTTATAAGTGCAAGTCGCAGAAAGCTTTGCAAAAGCTTTCGAACGCACGCTCTCGGTGCCCGATATCGAGGCGCGCTGTTGCGAGTCTGAAGCGTTTATTTTATAAAAAAAATATAACTCATATAGCTGTTATCGATTCGTGAATAATATATATTATCGTCCGAGACCTGTACGGTCAACTGCTTCGAAGACATCGGAGCAAGAAGCTGATCGAGCGCGATGGAAAGCTCGTTAGCGCGTGATATACGACGATTCTTACCGCTGTATCGGAATTCGTGCAATCGCTGAGTCGCTCCCGTGCCGTGCAAGGACAGCAATATAGCGGCGCTCGATTTAAAGGAAACCCGAAACGTTTACCGGGAATCCAGATCCCGCTCGAATGATCGGAATAACACGAGCGAGCGTTACGTAAAAAGGGACGAGTCCGTGTGATTATCCAATGGAAACCAAGGTGGGTATGTGTACTGCTGGACACTATTTTTTGCCGATCAGTCACGCGAAAAGTTAAACGAAATTCATGTTGAAGTACCTAAGTAGCTTTACTACTCGGCTTAGAGTTTTTACTTTTTGACCCGTTGAGTACCCGGGTACCCGGACATTACCCGGGATAACTTCAAGCAATTGAACGTAGTATTGTCTGTGATTGTCTGTGGTATAGTCTGATGTTAGCCAAATATGATCGAACAATACCACATTCAATGGCTTGAAGTTGTTTCGGGTAGACGGGTACTCGACGGGTCAAAAAGTAAGAGCTCTAACTCGGCTTCGCCCGAAATTGAGATTCTGATTTTATAAAAATGAAATTTTTTTGTGTGAAAATAGTCACATTCATCTGGATCAGTCAGACATAATGAGCTGGAACACATTTCGTGACCCCAGATTTTACCTTTCGAAAGTTTTTAGGCGACAGACAAACACACAAACACTTTCTGCTCTATATATTAAAATTAGTTAGAAGAAGATAGCGCATTATTTCAACTTGAATAACAAACTTTATGGTAAAAAAAATGTGTCGCAATAAATTAGCCCTCGTTATAAGATTTCTAAATTTGTATGTAAATTTCATGTATTCAAATTCTTTTCTCTATCTTATCTACTTCTTACATGATTTTTAAGAAAATTGTGTACGCCTTTTCTTGAGCATTTATGTTTCAATTAAGGCAGATACATGTATATGATTATGTAATCATATAGGTACTCGGCAAAAAATAGTGTCGAGCGGTATCTATATTATATGTCACGATACAGCTCTGATTCGAGAGTTTTAAACTACGCACTTTTGATGATTCAGAACTCGTCGACGAGGGGAAAGAACAAGCGGGAAGTGCGCGCGGATTGTCGGCACATTATATAACGATACTCGCGTAGGAAAGCAACGCATCAATTAATAGATATATGTATAGCCTGTACGATTACGGTGTCCAATTACCCAGTTTGTTCTACTACCGGCATGTGTAGCGTGCAAGCGTACCCGCAATTCGCGATGGAATCAGATGTTCGAATCAGTAACGAAATCCGCGTCAATTAGTTTCGTGGTGGGCCGTGATCAGTGGACGTCGGGGGAAGCTGAAAATCAAAAACTGCCAGTGGACGGGGATGAGGTCTCGACCGGGGGCCACAGCTCGTTAGAATTTACACGGCGAATTTGAAAAGGGACCCAGATTTTTACACGTTATTTTTCTACGGCCTTTTTTAAAACGAACACCGCGAGACCCGCGCGTTACGTTCCGTCGATCACGATCGATCATGATTTACCCGTTGATTACCGAATGCGTTCGATCTGGCGATTCGCGAATATCACTCGACTGTTTTCATAAAAAAAAGTTTTGCTACGAAGAACGAGGAGAGTTGCTTCGCGATTTAAGTGTCGGTACATCGAGGAAGCTTTCGTGTATTTTTCGTTGACACGAGACTGAAAGTTTAGTGAATCTTTTCTAAAATTCCGACTCGGAAAGACTTCAACGAGGGATCAAGAATTCCTTCGACGCGATGAGTTAGCCCTACGTTGCTCCTCGATTGTTAACGCGTACGATCTCCATCGAATCTCCGCCTCGAAGAGGATTTCTATCTCGATATCGTACTCCCGACTTTGGATACCTCGAAGACACTTCTTCGGACTGTTATGCCCAAGATAACGTATCGTGAGCGTAGAACGCCAAAAAGCGAGAGAGATGTTTAGATTTTAAAGAGTTATACGGGGAAGAGCCATGTTGTTTTCGATGTTTGGTTATTTCACGTGTATAGGTTACGTTCATTTTTTGTTTTGAAATTTTAGGAGTGTAACGGTTATACCGCTTCGGAATGTGAAGCTAATTATTACGGTTACTATCGATATTATCGTCGCCATGAATACTACATATTATGTAACACAGTACAGTATTTCCACCAATAAGCAAGCCGCGAATTGTAATCCAATTAAGAATGTCAATAACCGCTAAGAATACAGTTATCAAGATATCTCGAACCTTGTCTACTCCCACGTTTTGCCTTGAGTTCTGCTCGGGAAGACACTCGTTTTATATCTGTCAATCTATCCATCGAAACGGTCCTAAAATCACCACTTCGTTCAATAAAAAGGTGCAGGTTCATGGTAAACTAAGAATATGTCGCGGAGCTAATCCAGGCTATAAACGCGTATTGTATCAGCCAGCGTACCTATAGTACCATTGATCGTTCGAGTATCTAATTATCCAGGCCATTGCCGCGAGGTACTCGTTTGAACATTATCCCCTGCTGCGTCTCGCCGACGAACAATAGCCGGCGACCGTTTGTTATCGCTAATTAGCTGGCGCGGTTACTCCGATATTTTGTTGAAATTGTTTTCAGAGAATCGTGTTGCATCCAGTGTACGATCATTGCTCGTCAATAAATCGTGATTATGTATAACCATCAATGAGTGTACGTTTCATCGCACCCACCCACCTCGTATCACCCTTATCGCACCGTTTCGTTAAGCTCTGCGATATTCCCGGGGTAAATTAATCGAGGACATTGCAGCAACAGGAGTAACAGCTTCATTCCTGACAGTTTCCGAGTTATGGCGTGTGATATATGTACAAAATATTCTACATCTTTTCATGAAAATCGGATAAGAAATGAGCGATTTATTGAAAATTTCGCCAAAAATAGAAAAAAAAAGTTATCAACTCGGTAATTACGAGTAGATTTTGTGTGAAAATATATATTTTTTAATTACTGTTCTCTTTTTAATTTCACGTCAGAGCAATAAGTTTCTAAACAGTTTTTTCTAATTTACTCGAAGTTGGTGAAGATGGAGCTGCACCCCTCTTGCTGCAAGCTCCTTAATTGCGTAGGCCGTAGATGTCAAATTTACAAAGGCATCGAAAATTGTGGTCGTCGAGTTATACACGCCGAATACGCGTTGGTCCTCTTCCTACTGCATTGCTCGCCATTTTTACGTTCGAACACAAGTGGAGCACCCCCTTGCGCGGGCTTCGAGGCTGGTAGCACGTCGCACGCAGCACTCAAATCACCTCGGTACCCTGATATTCGGGAGCATTGCTTGCAAAGCTCCGTTTAAAAATGCCGTCGGAAAATCATACGGTACTTTCGGCTATTCTCCACGCGCGTGAGACCCACGACATGGTCATCTGCGTATATGACGTCCTAACCGGATCACCAGCGGGCCGCGGTTTACTTCAGGTTTATGACTGGAGGCATTTGGATCCCCGCGCGCTATAAAGTAGAGCTCTTACTTTTTGACCCGTCGAGTACCCGGGTACCTGGACATTACCCGGGATAACTTCAAGCAATTGAACGTAGTATTGTCTGTGATTGTCTGTGGTATAGTCTGATGTTAGTCAAATATGATCGAACAATACCATATTCAATGGCTTGAAGTTGTTTCGTGTAGACGGGTACTCGACGGGTCAAAAAGTAAGAGCTCTACTATAAAGTATCCTAATTCAGAAAACATCTGGCAAATACCTTGCAGACCTGCAGGGAACATTTTAAGCTTGATCCTTAATCGCTGCGAGCTAATTTCTCTGCGCTCGGTGGACAATAAACTGTATTCCGCTACATATAAAAGTTAGGTACAACACAGCGATACAAGACAGCCGGCAATTCTACAAGATTAGCCCGGAAAGGGGAGATAGGTACCGCGCGATGGCGGAAAGCAGCACTTAAAAGGGTCTCGCCGTTCCTCTAGATCGCAGCATGTGTAACGAAAGCATTCTAAAAGCGCACCGCGCTTCACCCTTCTATAATTCAATTAATTCCAATTTCCCTGTGATTGACTGGGATTCATTCCTGCCGCACGGTGCCCCGTTGAACAAATGGTCGCTGGCTCGCAAAATTCGGGGTTGCTTGCCCGTCGCGAGGGGGCGGTGGGGGGAGGAGACGAGGGAGCAGAGGGAACGAAGAGAGGGCAGAGCGAGGAGATCTCGGCAGGTAGAGGGCCCCCGCGGATGACCTTCGTTACCTTCGCGCCGAGTAGGTGGCAGGGAGCGAAGGTAAAAAAGGCGAGGAGGGCACGGAGGATGTCTACCTTCGGCAACCTACATTAGGTACGGGGAGACGTGGAGTCGGCCAGCGGCCGCGGGCCACGGAAACTCGACCGCTGATTGGCTACAACCTCCCCCAGGGAAGTGCGTCGAGAGCGTCGGAAGTGAAGAGGGGTGAACTCGCCTAGAGCCAAGGCGGTTGCACACGAGGCGAGAAGGCTCGCCGGGGGGATCGGCGGCGTGAATCCTCGTGCAACGATCCTCGGCATCGTTCCACCGGCGCAACATGTGCAATCGCCTCCCTTGGTAACCGCTCCCCTCGAGGAGATCTCACCCCGTCTCGCTCCCACCCCGGTTAACCGTGGACGTCGCTCTCCCTCTTCTCTTCTCGCGCCCTGTTGCCCCGGTCGGTACGCGCTAATGCCGCCACCCCTTCGATCCCTCCACAACCTCCCGTACCGTCGCGGCCTGCCCTTGTTGCCCTCCATCCCACCGCGCCATCCTTTCACTGGCTTCGCTTTACGCGTATACACGCTGGCCGGGGTCCGACGGAGACAGAGGCGGCGAAGGGGAGGCAGGGGGGAGCGGGAGCGAGAAGAAAAAAGCGGAGAGAGAAGAAGGGGATGATAGATAAGGCGGACGAAAGGGAGGAAGGGAGACGGGGACGGTGGGTCGTGGATGATCGAGGCGGGAAAGGGACAGAGGCGGCAGATGGAAGGTTGAAAGAGGAGAGCGACGGGGGTGGGAGAAGCAGAGAAAGAGGGATGGCGGCGGGGCGAGAGAGAGAGAAAGAGAGAGGGAGAGAGAGAAGGGACGCTGGTATCTGTACGGAAGGCCAGCACACAGGCAAAGCGGGCGCAAGTGCATGGCCGCGTCATCGGCTACGAGGGATACGCACACACTCGCGCGCACCCTCCTGCTGCCGAATGTAGTAGAGAATGAATAATGTACCCACGTACAGCCGATGTCAGGAGGGGCTCCAGGGAATGCAAGCATCGGCCCCCTGGCCCCGCCGCCGCGCGGCTTTGTAGGCCGTTTATCGAAGCGGCTGTCTGCGACAGGATTGCACGTAGGCGATCGTAGGCCGCGGCCGCTGATTACGATCCTCCGCCGCCAGGATGATCGGGCGTTTATGGCCGATCAATGAAACCACCCGTTATTGGCCATCGAGCATCGCCGTCCGTGGGCAGCATCATTGATAGTAGGTACCTTCGTGTAGGTAGCCCACACCTGCAGGTACACGAGGCAACACCTATCCCCGTATCGACGAATTAATGACCAACCCGGTCCCTTAAGGGCTCTGGCTTAGGCTCACCCCTAAAGACCCCCCCTTGGTCGCGAGGTTGCTCGACGAGGGAGGTGCTGGGTTTCCACGATTCGTCTTCGATCGAGCGGCAGAAGCGGCGAGGAATCGGCCTCGCACGGCTCCACGAAACACGTGGAAGGTTTCCCAAAAGCGTCTATCGACCGATAACGCGGCGCAGGCTCACTGGGGATCCCCTTCGCACGGCCACCAATACAGGCGTACGGATCCTCGAGACGAATGTTCGGCTCGGGCCGCCCACGTATCGCCTACAGGTTCCAGGCACCGCACGAAGAAGGGAACGGTTCGCGGAACGATGGACAAAGAACGCGAGAGCCGAGGAAGCGGAGAAAGGACCGAAGGGAGATGAGCTGAGCGGAGCCCGTCTAGCGGCGTCTCATTCGCTCGTGATTCGAGCCGCGTTCCACAGCCAAACGAACCGACCATCCGTTCAGGCCCTCCTGGTGGGGATAGCCCTCCAAGGGATCCTTGGCCACGGAGAAAGCCTCGGGAGGAAGCCCACGGCTCGCAGCGCCGTTCCCGAGCACGACGCTGCTTACCCGTCAGAGGGGAGACCCGCCAAGGGCTTGCCAGGAGCTGCCGGGAGGGGGGCAGGGGAACGGGCACGCACATGCACCATGCGAATATTTTTGTCGGCGTCCTACGACTGTTCCGAAGGGGAGAGGTAGAAGGGGGAACTGTTCTTAAAGTACACCCAGGGAGTGTCAGGATTGGAAGGTCGATCGGCGTGGTGGGAGTGCGCCGTTTGTTGGCTCATAGCTGACTGGTGTAATTAAAAACGCCCGTAATTAATGCTGCCGCTGCGGGCAACCAGGGGGTAAGTCAGGCAACCGTGCACGCCGGAACCTCCCTTGTGCGAGCACTTGCGCGATCACGAATGTAGGTAGTACACTTTAGGAGCACCACGGACGAAGGGGATCATCATTGGAGTTTTATCAGTATTTTTCCCGAATTTCGGTTCCCCTGCTAACATTCGAAGCTCTCGGGCTCTACGAATTCAGAGACACGGATCTCCGTCTCAGTTATTCAAAATTTTCATCCATTAGTAAAGTTCCATTGGTGGTATGCACGAATGCCAACCTGTTACTGTGCACAGGAGAGATTAATTACATATGCGCATCGTCGCCGCGGATTCTCGATGATAGAGAATCTACTCCACTCGATTGAGGACACCGTACCTACTTGTTCAGCCCTCGAAACTCATTTAGCTTCTGTGTTTCCCTTCGACGAGACTCTGCCGCCATTTTGGTCCTCTCAGTTTTATTCCCCTAAATTGTAGAAAATTTCCTTGAATTCTCCTTTAATTCTCGTGTCACTTGCATTCCTTATCGGCATTAGACTCGAGTACTCATCAAGAGGAATTATTGCTAACACTGTTAGTTTTTGTGGATGTTTCCTTACAGAGACTCTGGAGGATTCTCAGCTCGAAAGATCGCGCTCTTTTTAAGCGGCGTTTCACAGCTGAACAGAGGCCAATATATCGCGAGATATCTAATAATAATCTTGAAGATCGCGATGACTACGTGTCCCTGGCGAGACGAAAGCGTCGGCGGATTGAAAGATCATTGGAGAGCGCAAGCGCGCTGTACGCGCAAATAGCGAGCGGGTACACGTCACGGAGATCTGTACGCTGTACTTGCACACGAAGACTCGTATTCGGACACTCGGGTACGCGAATGCGAATGCAATCAGCGTGCACTTGCATGCAGCTGCAGTAATTCATGCCCCCTCCGTTACCCGCACAATGACTTTCATAGCTCTGTGCATCAGGAAAGCGTGGTTATTCAGGGGAAAGCAGTTACGAGCCGTCGAATTCAACATGTAGAAGAGGTCGCTTTGGTGTAGATAGGTAGGATATGTCCAAAGGGAAGATAAGTTTCAAATGTTGAATGATATCTACAGGGACAATAATCTTTTCGATACACCAAGTCGAAAGCTTAGGGGCGATAGTCAGAGTTGGGCAAAATGTAATCTAATTACAACTTACAAATTACGATTAAACTGTGATTGTGTAGTTGATTACACATTATTTTCTGTAATCGTTAATTTAGGTAGTTGATAAAATTATGGCCAACCACTTACATTAACGATTACTGAAAATAATGTGTAATCAACTACACAATTACAGTTTAATCATAATTTGTAAGTTGTAATTAGATTACATTTTGCCCAACTCTGGCGATAGTGTACCTATAGAAAATGGTTGAAAGGAAAAAATTTCGGAGTTCCAGGGTGATGTGTTGATAACATCTGCCTACGATAAGCAAGGGTGAAACGAAAGCGCGATTAGTCTACCTGCATAATGTCGTTAAAATCCAGATTAGATCCTCAGGGCGACGTGTCTCTGTACCGTTTTCGGCAGGAACCAAAATGGTGGAGCTCGGAGTGCAAGAGGGCTATCGCTCATGGTTTATGGGCAGAGATTAACCGTCGCAAATATAACAATAGGAGTAGGCATAGTAGGCCGGTTCTGGACCAATTAGTTGGCGAGGGGGTGAAGCGGGGCGAGGGGTATGTGGCACGTTTGACTTCAACAGTTACCATATTTCGTTCGCGCGTTCTTCACGCCGCCAAATGATGTCATCTTGCACGGCTGTCACATCACAGGAGATTCAAATTACACGTGATCACACGATAAGCTGCGATGTTAAGATTGAATCACATTTTGAAAAATTGTTAGCTTTAGAATGTCTGTTTGTTACATATTGGTTCGGCAGATCGGTGCGGGAGGGGATTAAAATTATTATTTCTCTGCGTTGGGGGAAAAAATGTCTGTTTGCTAAACATTGGTTCGGTAGATCGGTGCGGGAGGGGATTAAAATTATTATTTCTCTGCGTTGGGGGAAAAAATGTCTGTTTGCTAAATATTGGTGCGGTAGATCGGTGCGAGAGGGGATTTCAATTATTATTTCACTGCATTGGAGGAAAAATTTTCGAGGGTGGGCCATGTCTGAAGATCATTCCATCCCTCGGTTAGTTCTGAAAAAATTTCTGCTGTGGGTCAGGTCTGAAAAAATTTTCGGGAGTGGGCCATTTTTGTGGGCAAAATTTCTGGTTGCGATTCGACTCGTCCAAGAATTCGAGAATACAGGAAAAGGATGTTCTGTGATCTTGAATCATGCCTAAAGTTGCATTCGCTGCAAAGTAGGATGTCTTTGTTCTTCGCCTTCTTCTTCACTAACCATCTCATTCCTCTTTGCACTCGTCATTCGGTTGGACCGAATCACTTCCCCTTGTTCTTTGCACTCATCATTCAGCTAGACCATGTCACTTGAACATATACTAAACGTCTATAGTACCACTCTGAACGTGTATTGGACGTCCGTGGTACCACTCTGAACGTGTATTGAACGTCTATCGTACGATTATCATACGACTATCGTATCACTTTGAACACGTATCAAACCACTTCTTCATAATAATTACAGCCAACGTCTTAATCTAGTGTACAGCATATGCAGGAGGTTGGGTGGATGAGGGAAGAATGAAATTTTTATATACATTAAAAAAATGAATTATATTTATTTACGCATTTCTCTCTGGTGTTTAGACCACCAGTTGAATATTTTAAATGCATTTTCCAAGGCACAATGCTTTGTGTGTCTGTCACATCGTAGAGTATTAACTGCATTTAGCTTATTTAGAGATTTGATATTCTCGTAGTCAATGTCCAATGCTGTGGGTAATAGAATGATCACGACTGCTCTAGTATTTTCGTTGAGGAAATCCGCAAGCCAGTCGCGTTTCTGCAACCCTTTAACGTATATGATATGGGATGCGTCATCTTCTTCATCGGTCGCACCGACAACAGCTTTCGTAATTAGCTATAAATTATTTATTGTATAATAAATAATCACTATTTCAAGTGATGTATGCGTCACGGTAAAAGCATTAATTTAGTAAATGTATACAATTCCCAGCAGTTCCTAAGGTCGATATCAGATATATTGGCCGTTGAATTCGTTTTCGCGAACAACGATCGAGGAGAAATCAGCCACCACAATCTGACGATCGTGGATTTGTCAGTTGGAGTTGCGAGGCCCCCGAAGAGTGTGGTGGGGTAACGGGTACGCTGCTCGGCTCCGCCTGAACGTAGTCGTGTGGCTGTTATTTATTCTTAGCGTAGAGTATTGTGGGGCAAGAGTGCGCACTTAAAGTTTAGACTTCTCTAAAATCTTTGGTATTACACTGATAGTCATATCATTTTGTGAGAAATAACTACTATCCCTTATTATTCGATAGGCAGTGACTTCATGTAAATTTACCTGTCACAACTTATATAAAATAAATATTTCCAAAAAGTGTGAAATGCGAACTTTTACCCGATATGTGGGGCAAAAGTTCGCATGTTATGAGGTAAAAGAACGCAACGAGAAATATCCAAAGAAGTGTTTTATTTTCCTGCATAGGTACATAGTTGGGGTAATACAGTAAAACCCCTAATAGTTTATAATTAATTTTTTTAGGTGAAGTTAATAATAGTCGCAAATAAAATTACCCCGACCTTAGTGATTTGAACGGGCATAGAAGTTAATAAAAAACGTATTTTGGAAAAATATTGCGGATTAAAAATTAATAAAAAAAATCAAAAGCTGATATCAGCGTGGCTCAATTATCATGAACTCAAAATTTATTTCCATGTTTGTAATTGATAATTAATTTCAAATTAATTTTTTATAGTCGGTTTAATCAGTTTTCTTTAGTAATTTAGCAAACATTAGAAATAAAATAAGTTTAATGAATTTATAACACGCGTCGCATGTTCGCATTCGAACTCTTGCCCCACTGCATTTTGCGAACTTTTGCCCCCACAGCTATTTTTCCATTGTTTAATCAATCCTGTTATCTGTGAGGATAATAGAAAACTTCTATTAGCACTTTTGAATAGGAGAATTTCAGCTCTTTCAGACGACATATGAATTAAAAAATTTACTGATCAATTTATAGGAATAATATTGATTCCTAAAAATGAGAATATTACATCAGAACTATCGAATTCAGTACTTACCGCATTGTACGCTAACAAAACGAAGCACAGCTACACAATTCGACATTGGTGACTCTACCTTGGGTGACAATTGACTGTCGATCACCATTGGCAACTGCCATAACTCAAACCATGAAATTCGCATGGTGCGAACTCTTACCCGTTGCGAACTTTTACCTATCATTACTCTAATAGTTGTGTGCGTTACGAAGCTATGCATAGACCAATACGAGATGAAACTATCGAGAAAGAATCAATGTTCTGACTAATAAAACTCCAGAATTTTTTCGGAGTTAACGCACACCTATTCTGATATGTGTATTTCTACGCTGACAGTTCGGTTTGGCCTTTACGCCAGAAGCTTGGCACCATCCCCACCACTCCTGGCTCACTCTTGTTCTGCTAAGGCGAGAGCGAGATGGAACGAGAGCGAGTCAGAAAACGTTGAGGAAAGGAGCACCGAGGCAGGCAAACGGTGTGGTGGGAGAATATCCCTCACGAAACTCACCGGCCAATATATCTGATACCGACCTTAGTCAATGTATGCCTAAAATGCATATAACCTAACCTACAATCGTACGAAAATGCATACATTGACTGCACCACGCTTTTACTGTGGCACATGTATCCACCGCTAATACCACCGCATATTGCTTGCTCATGCACGATCGTATAGTCTAATACAGCCCTTTGACGAATGTGGTGCGAAAAATCACGCGATGCAAACGACGACTACAAGGACGATGATGATCGCAAAAACGTCAGTCGCTATTTTGCTACTGCCTAATAATGTTATTTGTCGTGGTCGACCTAGAAGGCTTAAGGCTGAACGCAACACATTCGTCGCTAAGGAAATTGCGATTCTCGCAAACAATCGCGACACAGAAACGAGGATCTGTCATTGGCTTTTCGAACCACCGTACTCCTACGCTCGTCTGTCACCGTTCGAGAAGCGTCAAGCGACCTGACTCACAGCGCATCATCACGGACTTCCGACGGCTGGGTGCCGTACCATAGGCTTCCAGAAATGCTCGCCCGCGAGCTCGCAACCGTCGACGTGGTGTTCGTGAAGGGAGTGGAGAAAAAGGCTTGGTTACTATAATTGCTCCTACGAATAGACATACACATCGTAGATATCGTTGAGATGTACGAGAAGAAGAAGAAGAACGACAACGACTACGACACCGACGAGGACAACGACGGCTCCGACGTTGACGATGATTATTGTGAAATCGTGCCTGACACAGTCGTTTCTAACCTGAAATCAATGCCTACAACGAACACTGTACGATGCGCTTTCCACAACGGTGGCGGTTGTATATGCGCACTGGGAAACGTTCGGCAAATTTGGAAGTATATGCACTGTGGAATCTAACGAGCGTCATACGTACACACGCGCGCGCGCGCACGCACGCTTTCACATATTCTACGTACGAAATCCAGCAATGTGCATAAACGTTCTGTTTTTGTTTCTGTTTCAAACTTCTGTTAAGTACGTGCTACACTTTCTTTTATCTTATATATTATATTTCTTGCATCTTACGTCTTGTATATATTATATTCCTTGTATCTTACATATTTTATGGACATTTAATGCATAAATAAACGCAATATTTTTTATGAAAATATGTTAAGGATTTTATTTTAACACTCCTTCTCCTCCAGTTCCTCCTCCTCCTCCTCCAGTTCCTCCTCCTCCTCCTTCTGCAACGACGATGGCTACCACCCCAACACCAACATACTCTACATGTATGGTTGTAAACCACCATAAAAATGGTACTGATCGGTCTTACCGACTTCATTCCATCGCATACGTTCGTGCCTGTACAGTTAGTACAGTAATTCGTCGTTATTGTCCTGTTTTTACCATGCGTAATAGTCCCGCTCAGTATCCCCACCATTTCTTGGAATCCTTCGGTCGAGAGTGAGAGAACGAAAGAGAAGACGGCAACTTCGTGTCAACTGTTTCGTTCCCTCTCGCTCGGCTCTTGGGTTTTCTCACTCGCGGCATCGGCCGCACGGAATAGTCTTAGAGCATATACTACTCTAAAGGAATAGTGTCCGCATCGCGTTATTGTCCCACCGCCAGCCCCGTTCCTCGGGACTTTAACGACGAATTACTGTATCCGCATCCGTTCAGTAGAATCAGCTGTAGTGCGTATTCACGTATTCAAAATGTTTAAGCGACGTTTGATCGACGCTTCATACATGTTCGGGAACCGCATGAATCACTGCAACGATACGGATTTTCCTAACCAACATGAACACCAAAAGCAGAATATAAGGTACGTAGTACCTATTTGCATACTTTTCGATTTACACGAAACCGATCGAAGCATTAACTCTGTGCGTGTTTCTGACAGCGATAAATCTGTAACATCAGTATCGACGAAAACCGTCATACGAATCATAGGACGCGATTATCCATTGACCTTGACAACCTACAAACGCATCGCAATTGGAATTCGCATCGGTCGAGATTCGTGCTGCGTTGAAATCGCGATAGTCGATAGCAAATAAAAACGAACTGTGTTTCCCCATGTCTACGTGGAAACATCTGCTGCATCAAGAACCCGAGATACTTCAACGTTTCCATAACGACACAACTCCATCGCATCAAGACCGTATCATCGTTGATCATTTACGCATCGACTTCACAACAGTCAACGAATTGCCAAAATATCGAATGGTGGTTCCATCATATATATGGCGGTACGCCAAATGTTCAAATACGATCGTTGCATCGATCATACGTTCTCGTGGTTGTCAGAAATTCTAAACTCCGTAAGCAGCAACTAAGCGTCCTTTGTCGCCATTATACGTGCCGCTACGACATCGACCGCGGACTATGAAAAACTCATTTCAGAAAGCGGATACTTCGAACCGCATTCTTTGTTAGATTGTGAATTATTAGCGTTAGGCATCGTTAGGATTCGATGATAGACGATGCTCGCAACGTACCATAATAATGTACACATGTCTATATACTTTCCCAATAAATGCAACACTTTTTTCATACGAATACCTGTATTGTCTGATACCTTACACGATCCTTTCCTACCCGCGGTAGATGTAACTTATCCCAAAATTAGCGCCCTTTTAATCTTCATTCCGTACTAGATACATTCTCCTGCAATGAAACTGTACTCGTATACCCATAAATCACATGAGCTACACAACGTCAACACATCTATATTTCCACTCGTGTAGCATATGCGTAGGTATTATTCTTGGGAGTGTACCTCCTGTCGTTACAAAACCTCCTATGTTTTTGGCGAGGTTATCGCGCGATAACCATGCACGTTTCGAATTGCATCTTCTACACATCATACCGCAGTATGTTTTGTACACGCGGACCGTGAGAGATAGAAACATATCGTGTCTCCCTCGCACTCTTAGTTCGAACGTCGCTGCTATCGCGGGCGCAATCGCGCCTTCGGACGATAGAAGCGCGCCGGTCCGCTTTGAATTTTCGCGGCTCAGAGATAGCGCGCGCACCGATGCAGCGTATTATTCTCGGTAGGGTACCTTCCATCGTTCCAGTTATATGTTTTTTGGCGTGCGATACTCATCCCAAGATTTCGACTTGCATCTTCTACGCGTCATACTACGGAAGTTGACCTTCGATTGTTATGCGTTTCAGGCGCGGTTATTACGCAATAGAAAATGTGTGCGCGCGCGCGCGCGTGCGTGTGTGCGCGCGTGCGTGTGTGTGCGTGCGGGGTGTGTGTGTGTGTGTGTGTGTGTGTGTGTGTGTGTGTGTGTGTGTGTGTGTGTGTGTGTGCGTGCGTGCGCGCGTGTGTGTGTACGTGCGTGCGCGTGTGTGCATGCATGTGCGTGCGTGCGTGTGCGTACATGTGCGTGCGTGCGTGTGTGTGTGCGCGCGCGCGCGCGCGTGTGTGTGTGTGTGTGTGTGTGTGTGCGCGTGCGTGCGCGCGCGTGTGTATTTGCTTCACGGGTCGTGTTCCCCCACCACTGACTCATCCCCACCTCCACGGGTGGCGTTCCCCCCACCCGCCTCCCCCTTGCCGCCGGTGTGGTACCCCTCGCCCCGCGTCACCCCCTCGCCACCAATTGGTCCAGAACCGGCCTACTATACCTACTAATAGGCGGGGGTAAATAACGCGAGTATCCCCGGTGTACCTTTTCGTCCCACTTTTTCCGAATCAAAATAACCCGAACAAACCGACAGGCCGTAGGTAAATGTGCATATTGGCCTGTCGATTATTATATTACATTCAGCTGTCCCATAAACTGCCTCCACCAGTCGACTCGCTGCAACTTCAAGACTTATTTTTTTCGTGCCTATTGTCAATACCGTGTTCTGAATGCGGGGCCATGACACCCTTAATTGCCTCTTCCGGGCCAGTTCGAGGGAATCGTACGGCGCTCGCGGTCATCCCGTGGGTAATTGGAGAGCCAAGTTCCAACATTTGTATTAATTACCGCGTCCGGGGTTTGGGGGGTTCTTTACACAAAAGCAGGTAGGGTGAAACGAAGAATTTCGGCACGATCGCCACGCCCATTGAATGCGCGTTCAGTCAACTGCATCTCGGGGTGGTAAACATGTCGGAGGCTACTTTTTTTACGTGAGAATGGACGTTGCAGGCATAATGAGTATCTAGATGATGATCTTAGAATCTTGGCCCGTTTGTTTTTTCTGTGGGATTTGATAGAGAGCGCCTTGCAACGTAGCAGAGAAACTAATGTATAGGGGATCTAACTATTAGACATCCCTTCGCAAGTTCATGCAGGTAGGTGACTGCGAATATTTCCCAAAAGTGTTTATGATTCGCCATAATATCTGTTGACCTCTGAGTGCACAGAAAGCTAATTTTTTCGAATAAAACACAGCTTTTCGCCATATGCATGGCGCGAAAATTACAGGTAGCCATGGAAATTCGGGGAGGACGTCCACAGTGGGGGCTAACGAGGCCCCAGACTTACAAAGTCTCAAGGCTCGCAGACTCGAAAGCCGACGTGACGCAGTAAAACGTGGCGCGGAATGTAAAAAGTCGTGGACGCTGGTAACGCGAAACGAAAGGCCGCAATAAAATTCCTACGGTTTTCTCGTAATCCGGCTGGTTCTCCGCGCCAGTCGGTCACTTGGCATTCGTCCTGCTCGCAGGATACCGGGCCGGGCACAGGTTTTCCATAGGCGAACGGGTTTATCCGGCGCGGGATTGTTCGAACGCGCGCGGAAATCCATCTGGCCGCTCCTCGGCCGTCGATTTCCGCTGGCGGAGCGGTGTAATTGGAGGGCCACGGGCGGAGAGCCGTTGCAAGAGGAGGAAGATCGCGAAGAGGCGAAGGATCGGGGAGCTACGGGGGTCGTTTCTGCGGCCGTGGAGGCGAAAGGGAATCAGGAGGCGCGCGGAACGAAGGAAAGAGGAAAGGAAGGTCGAAGAGAGGGGTAGATAGCTGAAGGGGTGAGGTATCGGCGGGCGAATAGAGGGGGAGCTCGTAACCCGGCTGGTAACACGGCGATCGTCAATGGGGCGAAGGGGAAGAGATATAGGAAGAGAGAGAGAGAGAGAGAGAGACGGTCCCCGTTGGTGTGCTCGGTATAGCGCGCTAGTGTCGGTACGTACCACTCGTTGGAGGAAGGAGGGGTGGCCAGAAGCGAGCAAAGTAGAGAGTGGAGAAGAAAAACGAACTCGCACGAGCAGGCAGGCTGGCAAGGAAACAGGGCAGCCGCGGCCGAGCAAAGCAAGCTGCCAGGCCAGGCAGGCAAAGGCTAGGCAGCCTAGGCAGGCGAAGCAACACCGAGAGCACGGGCACGATGCTCGAAGGGGCAGGAGAGAGCGTTACCGTCGATGGGGAGAGACAGAGAAATAGCGAGAGCCGCGCGGAGGGGCGACGCGAAGGGGGGAGGATCGGGGTGGAGAGGAGTGAAACGGAGCGGCAGGCGTAGCGCGAGGAGCGTGTGTAGAGAGCCTGCAGGACAGGAGAGAAAGCCGATGGAGGGGGTTGCGAGTAGAGCGCAAAAGGGGCGCGCGGCGAAGGGACGCGTAGGGACCGAGGGCGAGTTGGGTGGGGAGCGGAGGGACGGGAGGGGGCGAGAGGGGAAAGGGCATATCCCACTCGGGGGTTTCGGTTTAGTTTGGCGTGAGACGCCGTGCCGGCAGTGTGTTGTTTTGCGCGTTCGTTTCGCCGTTCGATGTCGTTCATTTCCGCGGCTTAGTTCGAGGAAACGCCGCGCCCGTGTCCCGCGGCGCCGTCGTACGGCTCCGATCACCGTGTATATTCCACCTCCTCTTACTCGCCGACTCCGCTGGTCGTGTGTGAGTGCGAGTACGTGTGCGACGAGAGTACGTTTCTCGTTCGTCTTTTTCGCGAGCCTGCCTCACCGCGGACTGTCCTGGCTCTGGCGTTCTTCCTGGAGCCCCGGCCGGATAGGTGAAAGTAAAGTCGGCCGCGTCGGTGGAGAGCCCCGTGTCTGCTCTCCGAATGCCCGTCGCCCGGAGGCTGGCCGTTCGTCGCGAAATCGTCAACTAAGCGACGTAGGCCCCGTTGCCCTGGGCACCCCGCGCGCCTCACGCTCACAACAGCCAGATCGGTGGACGAGTGCTCCCTCGGCGGAGGACGGGGGGAGGGGGGAGGGGGCGCCGGAGGAAGGTTCGCCCGTTTTCATAGAGGCCAGACAGCACGACAGGGAACGGGGGACACATTCTCTGTACGCGGACAGCGAGACCAGCATGCTCCGCCACCGTAGAGGATAGCGTTCGGCCACTACGATCTTCGCATGCCCGCACACGTAAGTGTATACACGCGCACGCACACCGCGCCACCCGGTACATAGTGCTCTCGAGCGTGCACGATTGTGTGCACGTAGTAGTAGAGAGACCTACTCGCCGGTTGAATGCTGAGAAACGATGGAGAAAGAAAGACGGACGGAGGGGGGAAAGCGCGAGGGAAAGAGAGAGACGGAAAGGGCGGTTTCCTCCATCTTTTTCTCCCCCCACGTCTCTTTTTCTGTCCCACTCTCCGTCTTTCTCGTTATTACTCTTTTTCCCCTCTCCTCGTGCTCTATCCTCTCTCTCGCGCGCGGCACCCTCTCCGTCTCGCCTAGCCGCGTCTCGCTCTCGCACGCGCGCGCTCCTATACAGGATGTCCCAAAGCACGCGGCAAAAATTGCAACATCATTCCTCTGGGAAAATCGAGCGTTAAGCGTGGAAAGTAATCTTCGACCGAGTTTGAAAATATTCGGAGCACACTCTTGTATATAGAATCTCCTAAAGTAACAACATTGACCAATTGGAAGATGATTTTTACAGAAGAAAATACCCAAAGATCTCGATTAACCGAATGAAACAGACATGCAAATTTGTGATTCATATCCACACTACTTATCACAATTCAAGGGGATATAAATCTTTGATTACTCTTTCCCCATCACGTCAATTTTTCAGCCACCGAACAGCGATGTCTCGAATACCTTTCACAATCGATTCCCACGATCAACCTTCGTAGTCCCTTTGCAACGTATCTCCCTGCAGAATCCTCCCGTTTCAGTCTCCATTTACCACGTGCTTTGGAGCGCCCTGTAGCCGCGCGTTTTCTCGTACCCGCGCTGCCTCGTCCTCGACGAAATCGCTCGGTGCGCGTTCGCGATACGCGCCACGACGGAATAAACATCGCTGGTACGCTCGGGGTGCTCGACACGAGATCATCGCCTGATCTGTGCTAGGCGAGCTTGCCGAGAGCCGCGGGACGAACCTAGGCCATTGTCGAAAAGCGAGGAGTAACGGTAGGCGACGGGCGCGGGGACAGGATCTCGAAAGCTTTCCATTGAAAAACTCGTCGCGCCGCTTTCGTCGCGTCGCGATCTCGCAACGTCCGTTGCCTACGATACACGAGAAAACGTGTCCCTAATGATTAATCAGCTGGCCGCCTCCGACAACCAGATCGCCGTGAAACGGTGAATACGCACGCCGCTAGACAATGGGCGGGAAATTCCTCGTGACGGATGAAATTCACCACGAACACCTCTGCGACGGTATTTTTCCCATTTATCGAACGAGCACGCGTATCATTCCGCATTGAAGCGCGGAGAAATCGTGCGAGAACAAAGCTCGGAGACCTCGACATTCGCGATATTCGACTATCGTTGCGCTGCGGGAATTGCAACTTCACGAAAGCGACGACCATTCGTTCCGTATCGGTTCAACTAGGAACGTGTCGCTGACGCGTGACGGTAGGCGACGAAAACGTGGATGAGAAAAAATGTGATTACCCAATCGCATTTCTCTGACTTCGCGCTTCGGGAATGGGCGAGAGTCGAAGGTTAGCGAGGCGAAAATCCACTATTCCGCTGTGAAGGAGGATTTTTTCGCCGGAGGTCGTTGAGACTGGGACGGACGATTGAATGCCTTTCTTTCGCGATCTCTGTACACACGGTCGCTAAGGTTACTTCGAATCATGGTCTCTTCCGGCCAGTAGGGTCGTCGTCTCCCTACTCTCTTTTCTTGGGGTACGAGGCGTATATAGAAGGCAACGCGGCAAAGAGGGATCGGAGAGAGAAAGAGAGAGAGCAGCTGGGGGTCTAATCTGTAACTCACATAATGCCCGCGATAAGGTGGCTAAAGTTTCGCGAAAGAAAATGAGAAAGCTGGAACCGAAAACGCGCGTGCTCGTTTCAAAAGGGTTCGACTCTGCTTGTAGATTCTGCAGAAAATCGAGCAGAATCTTGGATAGAGTATCTAAGATCTTTGTAGACATCAGCTACCTCAAAGCTCTACTAAGCAACCACTATTTTCTTCCAACTGTTACTGTCCTCTGAACTATAGTTGGTCCTTTTCGGAATTTAGAACATTCAAAAGCGCTCCGAAGTACCATAGATGCTCCGAAAGCTTGCAAACCGTCGGCTCAATTCCAAAGACCCTACCCTCGAGGATCTCCTATGGACGGAGCAACGTTGCTAGTCGATTCAGACACGATTCGAATAATCGACCATCCACCACATCGCCACTTACGATGCCGCTCGAGAATTTCTCTTCTTACCGGCCGATATAAATAGACGAAGTACTAGACACCGCAGAACGCCACCGTGTGTATACCTAAGGCGTGCCGACTCATGGTCCAAATGGTCCGGCTAATTTCCAACCGGCTAATTGGACTCGATGCGTGTCGAGATATCGTCCTCGAAAGAAACGCTCCATTTCAGTCATAGAGCGCTCGTGTGTCAGAACACTTTGCTATCAAAGCACCACTGGATCTTCTACTGTAAATTCATGCAGATAATCGAACCTAGGGAAACGAGATCTTCAGAGTTTAACTACCCCCAAGTCTCAATAAATGATCCAGGAATTCGAGCATCTTCGAAAGAACGCGAACGCGAATAAATTCATCGCAACAGCGCGACGACGAGTGACGTTAAGAATTGAGCGTAATTCTCGAGCCACTCCTCCGTGCTTTGATACATGCTTCCGACATCGTCGACGGCCTCGCGTACACGCGGCACCACCCAGCCTCGCGACGCTCAGGAATCGTCGGTGGAAGCGTGTTGTCCCGAGAGGTAATTCCCTGGGGAACGATAACGAGCATTCAGTCGCGACTTTATCCGTGGCACTCTGCGAAATACCGCGATATTCGATCAATAACCAGCCAGCATATCCGTGGTGCACACGCGAGGCACGAGGGCTGCTGCTCGACGAAACCGCCGAGCGGCCCAGCCAGTGGAAAAACGGAAAGGACGATCCCCCCCGGCGGGGAGGACGAGGATAAAACGCACCCGTCTACCTACGACGGGTGGTTGGAACCCGATGGAGGGGGCCGCGAACCAGGCAACGGGATTCTAGCTACCTGAGAAACCTTCGGGAAAGTGGGCTAAACACCGTGACACACGGCCTAACAGTTTTGCCACGCTCCTGCGAGTCGCCGGCAGACACTCGCGAATTATCGTCGCGAATCTTGTTACCCGAGATACCACAGTATCCTGACAAGTTGCTCGAGCTTGACTGCGGGGATGGGGGTCAACAGTGGGAAGAAAGTGCCTTCGTGTCGTCCAGGTTTTATAGAAGGCAAAGTAGCAATTCTTAGTTGTACCGTCGCAAAGAGGGTGAAGTCACTCTCGCGGGCTTTCAGAAGCCACTGGCTTCTCTCGTGGCAACATCTGCTCGCAGGGCACGCGGCAGAGAATTCGTAAACACTTTTCACGCAAACAAGATGCGGTGGTTTATGTGAGATAAATAAGAAGCAGGATCGTGGAATGAGCTGAGGGAAGAAATGGGAATTATGGCACGATTGGAGGCTCTTCCCTTCCCGCGGGAAAGGAACTGCCGCTTTCTTCGCGTTGCGGTTTTCTATGGGATTACAGGGTACGGTGTTTCTGGTTGCAGGTACCATCGCCACCGACAGTTGGGCTCCACAATAAGAAGAAATGTCGGGCGTGGGTAAGAGAGCGTACCTCCGCGAGGTGAATCCCTATCTCATTTGCCCCCTGTGCAGAGGATACCTCATAGACGCGACCACCGTCGTCGAGTGCTTGCATTCGTGTAAGTAAATTGAATCTTGCGAGGGATCGCGTTCCTTGCCAGAACGAACGGATAATGACACGTCGCCTTTTTTCTCGCCCCGCAGTCTGCAGGAGCTGCATTTTGAAACACCTCAATACCGAGGCCCACTGCCCCTCCTGCAAGCATGTGCTCAACAAAGCGAAGCCGAATATCAAGTAAGTTCGCCTCAGTCCGACACCTGAGAGTTGGACCACCTCGGAGATTTTTTCTTAAACGAAAATTTGTGTTTTCAGAGCTGACAAGGCGCTGCAAGATATCGTTTACAAGCTGGTCCCCGGTTTGTACCACAAGGAGATGCGCAAGAGAAGGGAGTTCTACAAGAGGCACCCAGAGCATGGTAATTCTTAAACTTGGGATCAGGCGAGACGAACGTTTGGAGAAATAGAAATGACCCAGTTCTAATTACTTTGTTGAATTGTTTGCTCAGCGGACTTTGCGACTCCAGAGCAGCGAGGAGAAGACGTGAGCGGAAGATTGATCTTTGCCCCAGAGGATGCGGTCAGTTTGAGTTTGGAGTACCTTCCACCTGGAGCGGATCCCCTGACGATTCTACTCAGCACTAACGACGAGATGAACAATTCAAACGGATCCAGTAACCAAATTAGCAGTAGTAGTAGTAGTACTAGCAACCACAGCACGAGCACGACGAGCAACAGGCGGTATCTTCAGTGTCCCGCCCTGGTGACTATCGCCCACTTGAAGAAATTCCTAGCTCTCAAGTACAGCGTCGACATGACGAGGTACACAATCGAGATTTGCCATCGACGTGCCCCTCTCCCGGAGCACTGGACGCTCATGGACGTCGCTTACATTTACGCGTGGAAAAGGGTACGTTAATTTACATTCCATTTCGCGAATGCCCCGTGAATGTCTTTCGGAATATCTAACATTTGAATATATTTCGCTTTTAGAACGCGCCAATGCGATTCTTCTACCGAGTGGCGTTAGAGGAGCAAAGATTAGAGGCGCCACCGCACGACAGGCCGTCCACGCCCGGTTTAGGTGCGAGTTTGCCTCCGGTGGATGCCACCGTTGTCGCGAAGGACAACGCCGGCACGGGCGAATCGCAAAACGATGCGGAATCCAGGTCGAAAGTCGAGCATGCGAAAGACCACGAAGAGAGACATCCGGTGGAGAAGCAGAATGAAGTTTCTAGCGAGAAATCTTTGAAGGAACAGGAGAAGCCCCCAACGGAAGCCAAGAAAGAAGAGCCACTGAACTGCGTGACGACGTCGACGCCCGTCACATCGACGACTGCTTCGATCGCGGCGACGAACACGACGACGACGACGACGACGACGATGACGACGACAACGACACCGGTGACCAACATTGTCGCGTCGGCTGCGTCGAGTAACGAGTCGAGCAAGCTGATAAAAACGCCCATTAAGATACTGAAGAACCCGGATGGGAAGTACGAGGTGCTTAGAAGCCCGTCTGTCACGTGGAACTCGAAGGAACAGGGCACCGCGAGCACGGAGGCCAAGCCCTCTAGCCCAGAATTCAGCGTGGTCAGCATAGGAAGCGGACAGAACTCGAATGGGGTGAAGATCACGTTGAAGCAGTGCACACCGACGAATGAGACCAGCCCGAAGAAGCCCACGGTCATCAGCAACGTTCTTCTGAACTGCGGCCAGATGGACAAGGACTCCTCGAGCGCGTTAATGGTGCAGCAGCTTCAGAGAGACAGGGAGAAGCAGGAGAAACAGAGGCGCAGAGTCACGTTCGTGGAACGGCCCTCGCCGGAGAAGGCGAGCAGTGCGTTGAAAACGACGTTGAAGAGGTCTGGGGAGCTGCAGGAGAAGAAGCAGTTCCTTCAGGGCTTCCAACTAGCCGCCAGGGAGACGCTGCTCGACGTGCAGTTGGTTCCTAGCTCGAAAGCAAGTGAGGCTACCAGCAGCGAGTCGCTGGATGCTCGAAGTAAGAGCAATAGCGCGACGAAGAAGGAGCAGGAGAACGTTGTGTCCGAGGCTTTGAGTAACGCTGACGGGCAGAGCAGCAAGGGCAATGCTGAGAATGCTGCTGCAAATGCAAGAGGAAACGCTGCTGATGCGAGTAAACGAGTTACTACGATGAGCGGAGTTAGCGGCAATTCGCGAGTGACCGCGAGCAAACAGTGCAGTGACGTGGACAGCCGTGGGTTCGGTTATGGGAAGAGTTCAAGCGCGCCGGTGAACATCAATCCGAGCAGTAATCACGCGAAGGTCGACGTGTATACGTTTTCTAATGATCCGCCGGTGGTTCCAGCGGGAGCAGTGAAAAGAAAGTGCCCGCCAGGGTTGCCCATCTTCGATGTAAAGAGGAAGAAGCAGCAACAGCACACTCCCAAGAAGCCACAGCCCATCGCACCTGTCCCTCCTCCGCTTCCACCGGCAAACCCGGTGCAGAGTAACGTGAAGTCACCGCGGAAGATCGCGACTGAACACGTCATCCCTGCCAAGAGAGCTGCGAGCATGATTGGAGAGGCTGGGCCTAGTAGGATCCCAGCGATGCAAACCTCGAAGCCTCCGACTAGCCCGGTTCTTTCGCACGATACGCGGAACATCCTGGATGGCTGTGGGCTGAACATCCCCGCCAGCCTCAGCATCACCCTCACCGACCCCAAATCTCCAGGAAGCAACGGCAGTTTCATCGAGCCCAGCGACCCCAAAGACAATAGGAAGAGTACTCTGGGGAAAGTGAGCCCCAGCATCACCCTGAACGACAGATCCGTCGACCCGCGAGTACTGAAGGCGCTGAAGGCTGGGCAGATAAGGATAACAGTGCCGCCCAAGCCCAGGCAGACCAAGCAGCCGGAGCGAGAGGTGTCTCAGCAGCGACAGGCGCCTCACGGGAAGCGGAAAAGGGAGCAGGAGTCCAGAGAGATCTTGGACCTCAGTGGAGGGAAGAAAGTGGACATGCATCCGTTGAGAATACCGCAGCCAGTCTCCAAGCTGAAGGCGAAGCCGCCGGTGAGGGTGCACAACGTGTCGAACATCTCGGACCCGGGGCAAGTGGTGACTTTGATGGGTGGCCACAGGTACTACAGGGCACCGCCTGGTTCCTTAACCCCAGCAGCGCACCGAGTCAACGACTGCCCAATGCCAACCCCGTCGCGTGCTCCGGTCTATGCGCCTGGGCTTTCGAGCCCCATAAGCAGCAGCCGAGCCAACACCAATCTATCTTCCGTTTTCCCGAGTCTACAGAGTCTGTACGCCCTGAGCCAAGCACCGAACCTCCAACAGTTCCAAATGGACGCCAGGCTGAGGCTACCACCCCGACCAACCGAGGCCAATTCCTCCGGCATTGGTAACACCGACAACCGCGGTATGAATAGCAACGTTCCTGGAAAGAGTCACCTAGCTGCACAGTGTGCGCCAGTGAAGCCAGCGAGATCGTCGGTCGCCCCCTTGGCGGTCCCCATTGCCAAGCAACAGCAGTCGAACGAGAGACTACCTCCGTCTACCTGCTTGAACCGACCCCTCGAGGCGAACAAGACGCCTGTGTTTCGCAGCAACGAGGCCCTGGACTCTACCGACGCTGCCCAACAATTGTCCGTCCAAACCAAGTTCCCGTCGACCGCGGAAGCCAGCAGCAACCGATACTCCCCACGAAGTAGCACCAACGGTGGCGGTAGCAGCGAGGAGAAAGCGTCCACCGAGGTGGCTCGCGATTCCAACTTGGAGGCGAGCAACGATTCCAGAAAGGAGCCCGATAATTCCCGTCAGACTCCCCACCGCGAGGCAGCTAGCCCCAGAGTGTCTTCCACAGCTTCCCCGTCGCCACCTCCAGGGGACACTGCCGCGAACACGACCAACGAGAGCGCTGCAAGTCGCAGCGATAGCGTGAACACTGCTTCGAATGGGATCGACAACGATGTGCCTGCGCCAAGCCCGGCGAAGAGCAACGCTGGCGCCGAAGTGTCCAGTAGCAAGTCACCTGCCAGTCCGGACTCTAGCTCGGTAACGATCGAAAGCCCTTCTACCAAGGGTTGCTCCACGGTGGATCAAGGCTTCCCGTCTCCCTCGGAGGGACCGAAGTCGTCCGAGACCTCGACGAAGACCGACAGCGGTGCCGCCAAGGACTCGACGAACGACAGCGAGAAGAAAGCTTCCTTCAAGCAGCCCGACGCGAAACAGTTGACCTCGGAGATGTTTCAGAAGAGGCTATTAGCCGCGTTCCCCTCCAACGAGTGGGCGAACAACCCAATAGCCGCTGAACACTTGGGCAACTTCCTGAAGAGCCTGAACGCGTCGATGAAAACGTCGGAGACTAAACTAGAAACCATTGCGGCGGAGAAGATGGAGAGCCAGACGGTGTGCAACGACACGGCGCATCTGAATAACGAGGCCTCGTCCAAGTCTCGAACGGACGTGGCTGAACGATCTTAACTACACGAGCTAGTCTGTGGATGGATGGAGTACTTTGTCCGCGGACGAAGACGAAAGCTAACTCACTGCCAGATATCCGTGATGTAATGTTTATCGAATGTCTCGTAGCGTGGATGTGTAACGATTTCTATCGTTCTATTCACACGCTTTAGAATCTTTTATACTCGGGGTATCTTGTAACAGGTGGTACAATTGACATTCGACTCCTTCGTTCGGAGCGAAGAGATTTGCCTTTGCATCGTAACGGAAGCTTTACCTTTTTTATTTCTACGCAGACGTGAGGATAAAGAACTATAGGTCGCAAATGAATCAATTTTTTAAAAATAAAAGACCTGAAGTGGTTTCCCACTAATTTCTTTCAACGATTAAGTGACCACCTATTATGAGACATCCTGTTACGGCGTAGGCGCCTCGCAGAATACAGGTAGACACAGCACACAGACGCTGGAGATTTTATTTTTTCAAATTTTTTAAGGACCCACACATCCTTCGAGAAATTTTAACCTACATATAGTCGAGGTGGCAACGTTCAAAGCAACGTTCCACGTTGTCGATTCCCAAACGTGTCGACGTAGCATGATTTTTCCATGTTTGATACGCAAAGAATTTTACGAAAATGATCCTATTTATTCGTGACGTGGAAAATTGTTCCTACCTCGGTCCACTGTAACCATACGCGAAGCGAATTGTTCGTCAAAGTACCTCGCACATCGTATTATAGTTTGTCCGAATTCAATTGGCTGCTTAAGACTTCTTATCTCAAATAGGGGAGGGTATAATCTATGACGCGAGAAAAGTGGGGGTCGTAGTACCGTTAAGCAGCCAATATCGACGTTGGTCCGACTGTAGGACTCGTTACCACGATTTATGTGACTTCTCCAACGACTATCGCTCAAATATTATTATAATAACCGATCATGTAAACGCAGGGTTGAATCAGGACAACGAAAAATTTGTCAGCCGATAGATGACCTGACTTTTCCTACTTCCTCTACAGTTTAACTTGTAAATCGTGTACGTAAGATGAAACACAGGGACCGAAATCGAAGGAGGAGAGAACTTGGGAGACGAAGAAAGCTAGAATACAATTGTTCGTACGACGTATGTACGAACGGCATTGCTATCGCTATTGTTAGTTCTTTATTTACCCCTTTTGCGTTACGTTTCACTATGAGTTACTACTATGTATACGTTGTATAATAATTGTTACGTTATGCGACTGTATTATATTATACCTGTATTATTTCTTGATTTGTATATATTTATGATTATACACTTGGTACGCCGTTCTTCGCGAGATTCGCGCAAAATCCTATTACTCTGTAAGCTCGAGAACGTTCTATTCGAATCGATTGAGAAACTTTCATGTACAAGTGACCGCCCGCCAGAACTTTCAATACGCAACCTGCATCGAATGCACTGTTGCGATCTATGGATATTCGTTTTGAAGTGACAGAGAGAGAACTGACATGTAATAACGAAGGAATATATCATTATATACTTGGATGCAGCATTGTAACATTTATTTTCTGTCTCGCCCTCGCGTCTAAACAACTGAACAAGTTTGAACGTGTCAAAGAATTTAAAGAAGTCGGCCATGTTAATGTATTGGCGGGTAGTAACGGTAACGATTAGTGCTGGTAATTATTTGTCGAATTTTTCGGTATTCGAATATTCGAATACTTCAGTTGCTCAATTATTTGGCAAATATAATTCGAATATCCAAGTATTCGAATACTGATGTATTCGAACAGTATGGTGTGAATTATAAATCAAGTTCTTTAGGTTTATTTGTCAGGGTGAAATCTTGTAAGCTAATTTTGACCCACTTCACACCATACTATTCGAATACTGATGTATTTGAATAGTATTCGAATAGTATTCGAATAATAACATTCGAATACTCAAATATTCGAAGTTTATTCGTAGCATTCGAATACTTGTAAAATATTCGAATATTAAATTATTCGAATAGTCCCAGCGCTAGTAACGATGCGATTTGAATTTTCTCGTTACTCGGTATAATTGTAAAATCAAAAACTCACTCAACAATTTCTGGCTGATAATTGGCAAGGGCGAGGGCTCGCGGCAACAATCTGTAAAAGAAATTATTGTCATTAAGAGATGAACTCTCGTTGGCCTTGATCTGTCGAGTATTAGAATCAGGCCATATCGAACGAATTATGAACAATGAATTTGGTACTCGAACGTTATCATGCAAAGAATACATTACCTTCACTTTATTGGAGGTGTTTCTTTGCTTTGAACTGTATTTCACCACTTTACACTACTTTCTATTCCACAAAATCGAAGCACTCTTTTGATATTCAAAATTTTACGGGACGCCGTCACCGCGCGCTACGGCGTTCTACAAAACACCGACTAATGCCTGGCGTTTCTAATGGCGGATTTATATGACTGGAATCATAGACATATATAGACGGAGCGTGTGCTGAGGGGGGTTGCAAGGTTCGCGGTAAGGGGACTGTCATACAGGCAAATCGGGTAGCAGTGGTTATGCATGCCGAATGCTTCCGAAGCTAACCGACGTGTCTGTATGACAGGCTGTATCTGAACCTCTGCCTTTTCCCCTCCAAGCTTACCTTCCCCCCGTCATTAGTCACAGCTTCTGCTCCGTCTATATATGTCTATGACTGGAATGCCGCTTTGAAAACGGCGCGAAATATGAACACTTGAAACGGAGAAACGCTGTATTCCATCACATGTTCCCCATATTTTCTATTAGTTGTCAAATTTATTATATTAAAAAGTATAAAAAGAAGATATTTTCTTTTGATTAGAATACCTCTGCTTATTTATGTTATATCATCGATCATGTTATAGGGCAAGATCCGAGGCAACCACCTAGTTTTTAAAAATAGACAGTGGCGCCGTTTCGGGGAGCTGAATCGCACGTGAATTATGCTTCTTTAAATAAACGCGTAACTTTAAGGTTATAAATCAGAGGAATGGTCGGGAATGGTGGCGAAGGAAATGAAAGGTTAACCTATTGTGCGTCAAGTGCAGCTCGTGAGCGGACAAAAGTTTATGCTTTGTTTGCGCACCGTGACTTAAAATGAGCAATACGAAGGAGAATTCCACGGCCCCGGCGAAAAATACAACCGCCGGAAACGCGAAGCCGTACGGGAAGATTGTGTTAACGTTACAAAATTGTCTTTTACCAGAAGAGAAGCTTAATTCAACGCCGTCACATTTAGACGGGCTGGACGCGGAAACTGAAACGGATCTACGAATACTAGGATGCGAACTGATACAGACGGCCGGTATTTTATTGAAGTTGCCGCAGGTTTGTGATTCTTTAAGCCATAAACAAAATGCTTCTAAAAGGCATAACCTCTCTAACCTATTCGCCATGTAATCTTCACTCTTCCTCTGTTGCTTTGGACAGGTCGCAATGGCCACAGGACAAGTAATATTTCAACGATTTTATTACAGTAAATCGTTAGTTAGGCATAATATGGAAACAACTGCAATGGGTTGTGTTTGTTTAGCTAGTAAAATTGAGGAGGCACCTAGACGCATCAGGGATGTCATTAACGTTTTCAATCATATAAAGCAAGTCTCCAGTCAAAAGTGAGTGCTCGACGCATAGTCTGCAACGCTCGTATTGAGCTACATACCCTGATAACCATCTGTCTCCAGTCTGGCATCAGATTGGTAGCAGGGTCTAGCTCTGGCATGAGAGCGCAGAGTCTGACGTCAGAACCGTAGCAGACAGCAGAATCTGCTGCGAATCTGCTGCCGATCTGACATCAAGCACTGACATCAGGCTCTGCACCTCAGAACGCAGCCAAATGCGGACACAGGCGACTATGGTTCTGATGTCAGATTCTGCTCCCCAGATTTGGCTATCAGGGTATATATATACATATATATATATATATTTGCACGTTCATTTATCTTGGATTCGTTCCAGGCCAATACAGCCAGTAATATTGGACCAGAATTATGTTGCTTTGAAGAACCAAGTAATTAAATCAGAGAGGAGGGTCTTGAAGGAACTAGGTTTTTGTGTTCACGTGAAACACCCTCACAAAATTATTGTCATGTACTTGCAAGTGCTGGGATACGAAAAGAATCGGGCATTGATGCAACAGTGTTGGAACTACATGAACGACTCGTTAAGGTCTGATGTATTTTTAAGATATCAACCGGAGACGGTCGCCTGTGCGTGCGTCTATTTGGGAGCTAGGCAACTTCAGCTGCCACTACCTACATCACCCGCCTGGTTTTCCCTGTTTAAAGTCAACGAATCCGCGATCAGAGACGTTTGCCGTCGTATATTACGACTTTATTACCGACCTCGCGTCAAGCCGGAACAATTAGAGAAACGCGTGGAAGAACTTCGTCGCCAGTACGAAGAAGCAAGAACGAAGGCAAGAGGCGGAGACGTTGATAGTCACACGCCAAGTCCGCCGCTGCCTAAGCATCATAACGCCTGGGGAGGATTTATTAGCCGTAGTGGTACACACGCGGCACCCGAGAGAACAAAATCTCCTAGGTATAGTATCGTCAAAACAATCTTAATCCATGCGCATTACTGACGGTGCGGCCTCTTTTTTGTTTTCCATTCAGGCGCTCGAAATCTCCGAGTACTTCGCCGTCCAGGGGTGAGGGAACGAAGCATTCCAAAAGAAAGAAACACAGTAGAAGCAGATCTCGAAGCCATAGTCACGGACGATCACGGAAACCAAAAAAAGCACAAAGGAGGCGGTCCGGCAGTCATAAATCGTCGCGCAGTCGTTATAGATCGCGTAGTCGGTCACGAGATAGAGACGTAGAAAAGTCAAGTAAACATCGCAGTAAACACAGACGACATTGAGCCATTCGATGTATAAAGAATTGTTTCATACTACGCAAAGGGGGACACTGCAATCCCATTAGCAGTTGTATCCATTTTGCAACGTAATACGGGGCCTTTTTACCTCTGTTAATTAATACGCAACTCAAATAGGAAAATTAATTTGTATGGTACATATCTTGAGTTAACTTGAAAAAAAAATAATTTAACTATAGGTTTGAAACAGATGTAAGAGTGTTGAAGTCTCGGAGTACCTCGAAGAGAAACTGGTACATTCTTGGGGAAATACTACAAGTAATACTTGAAAAGGCGTGTATTTAATACAAATGCAACTTGAAAATAAAGTTTTATATTCATGTAGTGCCGTGTATCATTTTATAAAACCCAGGTGGCGGGGCCCGTTTCTTTTCGGCGGTTAGCACCGCTGAAAAGTCTAGCGTCGTCAATTGTGGAAGAACGTGAACGATATATCCCCTGTAATACGGGAGATTCTCAATCGGATTTCCATGCAACGTTAAAGACTTGAGATTACGCAGGCTTTTCAATTTCGTAACGTCATTGATGTTCGATATATTGTTCCCATGCAAGTAAAAGATTTTTAAATTCAAGAATTTCAGAATATCATCTCCGATTCTCCCGATCTCGTTAAAGGAAAGATCGAGCCAGCTAAGGTATGCGGAGTCGTCGAGAATTTTCTGGGCAAGTTTCTCGAATCCATCCATTGAGGTGAGCAAATTATTGCTTAACCACAACGAACTCGTTACGAACCGGTCTGTTGTCGTTCGTAACGGCACTTTGCCTGTTCGTGATGCTTGAGGGCGTTTCGCTGCCAAATCTCTTGTAATAAAAGAACAGCTTTTATTTATACTATTCTTTATTCACGAGAAAACGATCACCTACACCGTTTTAACCCTTTCGGCGGTGAGTTGATGCTAAGTAGCGCTGGCAACACCGAAAGGATTCCAATGGCGCGTAGAACAACGCAACTAATTGCATTACCAATGCATTGTATTAAATATAACATACCTTTCATGGAGGATGCATTTTTAAATGACAAATCCAATGGAGCAGCTATCATCATCTCTTGTTGTTCATTTCGTCTGTAATCGGAAATTGAATCCACGTATGGAAGACTGATGTCCATTTCAATTTTTAAATGATAAATGTTATTCAGCAATCGTTCGCGCGAAAGTAGTTACCAATTTCCTATATTATCGTCTAAATTTATTCATTCTCGCCTAGAATTGCCATCACCATCACTTTTCCAACCCGTAAGATAGATAGTCACTTATCCACTAATTGTTACATATCCATAACTAACTGGCAAATTTACCGCGAATATTGTCTAAATTCAAATCGAAGCGTGTAAATCGAGAGGGTCATTAGTTTGAATGCATTTTTGAACACTCGAAGCTTGACACGGCAGTCCCTTGAAGCTTGCTCATCTTTTCGCGCCACTTTTTGCCGTTCTATCGTTCGCGTGATCACAGACATGAAACTAAACTTTTAACGGCGGTAAACGGAATTGAAAACATCGCTTTGGTGTCGATGTAAGTCGTCCGAGAAAGAAACTTTCGAACATTAGAGCCGATTAGAGCCCAAGAAATTCCTTTGAGACGTCGAATAAAAGACTAGCGAAGAAATCAGCTCGGCTTGTTATTTCACGCTGTACCCAACATGCCGCGAACGAAAATTGTTCGGAAATCGAAACAGGAACAAAAGTCCACGGAGGAAAGTGATTTATTAGTAAAAGATTTCGAGCGACAGGCGCATTTGCGAATATTAAAAATGGAAGCAGAAGCAAAAATGGCGATAAAGAGTTTGGAAACGTTCGTTGACGTTACTTTGGCACGGCTGCCGCTCGAGATACGGCAGATGACCCTCGGCGAGATACTAAGCTACGAGGACGACAACCAGAAAGAGAACTGCAACCATGTTTCGTCTTCCGTCGACGACTGTTTCTTACCGTTGGCTTCGGCGACGCTAAAAGGGAAGAAGAAAGCGAAAAGAATCACAGCTGCGTCCGATGACGGATACGTGACCGAGGGAGTTCCCGGCACGCGTCCCTCGAGGGCTTCGAAAAAAGTTGTCGAACCCACCACGAACAGAAGAACGCGTAGTTCCTCCAGGAACGGCAGGATGAAGCTAACAGAGATTAGTCTGGTTACCGTGAAGAAAAACAAGAAGGAACGCGGTAAGGAATCTATGAAAGCTGATACGTTTAAGACCCCTGCGCTTCTGAAGCCTCCGAAACATGAATACGGTCTCGTGACCCCGAAAATTCAGCCCAATACACCGTTAAATGTACTGAGGCGTCCACGGCAAGGGGAAATGGCCCTTAGTATGCAAGGTAGTCCTCTGTTGATTTCCGCCGTTATCCAGGAAGATACCGCCAACATTAACGTGCCTTTACGCAACGGCAATGTTATATCCTTGTTACCCAACGATGGATTACGTATGTCCAACATTCCAACTTTAGATCCAGAAACCATGCGACAATTAGAAACATTGAAAAGTCATATCGAGAAAGTTATTTCGAACAAATAAGGATCGCTATGCTAGCGAAATAGATTTTCCAAGGATGTATTTTATATTTTGACTGTTACGTATGCCAATGGAACGATTGATCTAAGATTTAAGTATGTGTATGAGACGTTAATTGTTACAGCTTTATTACTAGTAACATCGGCAAAGTGTATGGAACTGTATGCTCATCTGATGTTTAGACAGCATCTGCTGTTTTTCCTTACACCTTAGTCCAATAAGATATGTGTAACGTATTAAGATAATAGGAGACACGCATGGAAAATTACCTAAGAATGAACGTTTTAGAATTAAAATTCTGTACATTATAGTTAAGGTCAATATCGGTACATGTATATTACTTTTTACATTATTGTAATAAAAATTAAAAGTCCCAATGATTAAGCTGAATCCTAAATATTTCCATACAGTAAACTAGCAAGTTAAATACGAAGTTAGTATTTAGCTTGCGTACTTTAACGTCTAATTTACATTCCATTGAAACAGCCGTTTGTTTCTTATTACATTTCGTTCAGATTTTCATAAATTCCTTATAATTTTCGCCCGAAAATCTACGCATCTTAAAATGAGAAATTTATCATAAGGGCGCGCGGGTTGCACATTCGTATCCCACCCGTAAATGCACATGCGCGCACAAGTAGATCTGTCAAACCAGCCAAGCGTATTTGCACTCTCATAGTTTGTGGTATTAATAGTGTTTTTTAGATATTAATAGTGCATAAGATCATGTAAAGAATATCGTAGCATCGTGTTTCAACGGATGTAAGCTGAGACGCTTCTCCCGAAACTCGCTGCAGCTCGTCAGTTTCGCTATTCACTGTATAGCAGTCACGTTCAAATGTGTAAAAAGTGATCGAGAATGTCAAAGTACGGATCATTGGGTTCGTTAACACCGATTTCTAGGCGGTGCGAGGCAGATTCGTTTTCACTTTAACACGATTAAAGTGACATTTCATCGGCTCCTTATGCTTAAACGTTCGAAAAAGGCAACGAATTCGTCGCGTTTCTATATTCTTTATATGCTTGTTTCTATATGCCAACGACTCGTACATATTAAATAATGATTATGCGTAAAAAAATATAAGGTAACCTCCAATGAATTACGACAACGTAGTACAAGTCTTACGAAAGGTTCAAACAAACTAGGTTGTAACATAACAGTAGCTTCGTGCCGAATTGGGTTACAGAAGTAGCAAGCCAACTTTCAATTACGGATGAAATGATGTTCATCTAAGGGTAACATAGGTATGATTAAGGATCTCTCTTAGTACAAAATTCAACATGGTGCGTGTAATCACGGTACACAATTTTTTGGGGCAAAACGTCACTCAAATCGAGGAGCCCACCGCCAGCTGCACTGCGAATGCATCTGGCCGTGAAATGCTCCTCTTGGCCCTTTCGACGCACTGTGTCGAGGTATGGGAATTGATGATGTCCGATATAAAGCTGCGCACCGTCTTCCCAACAGTCGACATGATCAGTCAAATCGTACACTGCGCCAAAGGGGATTACGTCGTGACATTAGAGTCGAAGTATGCCAGAGACGCGAGCATTAATAGCCATATTGGGAAAGCCACTAGTAATTTTGTTAGAATTTATGTTAACTGGGCCATAGTAAAAGACCAAAGTCAGCCTATGCGAGCTAGAATAGCAGGGCGTGTGACTCCGAGTTTAAATAGACCACTGAATAGCTTGGAGATGATAGAATTACCTCTAAGTATACAGCCGACATTGATCGCATGCTGCCAAAGTACTGGTAATCTTCTAGTAGCGTCGGGAAACAGTGCTATTCTGCACGAATACAAAGTCGAAACGCAACAAGTATCCAAGATGAAGTTTATAGATTTCGAGGCAAGACCGTGGTCCTTGGGACTCTCGTTTTCTCCTACGCGCATGGAAATTGTTGAAGATTTTATATCGGTTATGGATAAATCAAACTTGTGCGTCTTTCGTCTGACTAATTCCATGTACGAGGATATCGATCAGCTCAGCTCTCTGACTTCAACAAATTCCTCGTCCATTGATAAAACTTCTATATCCACTGATTCTTCGCTCGTGGAGAACAGTAATAATACGGGGAACCAAGATGACGGCACGATATTGCAAGCACCGAGTTCGAAACATAAGAGTTCCGTGCAGAATCCTCACTTTGTCGCGTCGGAAAATAATTATACCAGTAGGGTAAACTCAAAATCCAAGGCTAAAAAACGTAAGAACTCCAAAACAAATGTATGGTGCAAACTGGATACAGGAGAGTTCGATAAAATGAAATCTAATAATAACAAGGGTGTCATAGATCTGGATCACTTGATATACAATGAAAGAGACGAATTGCAGAGATTAATTGCTCAAGCTATCGATGGAAATTCACAACCGTTGACTGTTACCTTCCCGTCGATAAGTTTAGAAAGAGCAGGACCCGGGCATACTTTAAGCCCGTTCATATTAAATCCACACGACATGAGAGTTATAATTAAAACAAACTCCCCCGACTTGGGCTGGTCAGAAAATTATACAATAAAAAACTTGTTATCTCTCAAGATCATGCCAACTAATAACAAGTCGAAGCTCGACGGGAATTCCGAACTATTCAGCTGCCTGCTACTCAAGCCATTATACATGAAAAAGGAGTGCAACAGTTTCTGCTTAAAGAAGTCGATTCTTAGATCAGATAAATACAAATATTTGCAGGGTGTGAGCTGTTTCCTGTGCACACTGCAAGAAGGATATCTTTATCATTTCTCCGCTACCAGCTCGAATCCTATGGACGCGACCTGCTTAACTACTTATCCATTTACCGCACCTGTTAATCACGTAGCACTGGAACACTCCGCCCTGCACGCCTTGACCGAAGCTGGCCTCGAATCATACACATTACGTTTATCTCATCACGTCGCAAGAACGACCAGCAACATCGATAATTATAACGTTACATGCCCGAGCGTCTCTGAACCCGTCTGTTTGATCGGCTTACGACCGTTCCTGGGGATACAGCAATTACTACAGAGCAAGAGCTACTTGGTTCTCCTGGCTAGAGCCGAGAACTCCTGGACCTTGTACTCCTTAATCTCACCTAAACTGGAGAACTTGTATTACGATATTTTAAATGCGGCAAAGAGTCACAAATCTTCTAGTCCCAGTACTTACAGACATTTATTGGGAGAAGCCCATGCGTTGATACGGCTGGCGAAAGACACTACTTACAATTGTTTGAATATCGACGAGTGCGAGGATACCGCAAGCAGAAACGGGCTGAAATTGAGAAACTTGTACAATCAATCTTGTGCCCTGCTCGGAGACTATTATATCCGATCGGAGTACGAGCCAGATTGGGATCTCTGTATACCCTACTACAAAATGTCTGGATTGAAGCCCTCGGAGGTGTTATCCAGAAAATCAAGCCAAGACGCGCCGGGTCTTGTTACATTTTTAACAGAGGTACTTCTGATGCTGAAAAGTGGTTCAGAAGCCGATGCTCTGTTCCAAGGGTTTAATATTGTAGAGATAATCTGTAAATTGAAGAAAGGGGACTTGCTGAAATTGATCTTTGGTAGTCCTGTATTGAGAGAGTACACTACAGAGAAGTTGATACATCTTTTACAATTGTACGAGACAGACGAGCTAGTGAAACTAGCTCTGGCACTTTTGTATATTCAAGCGGAGAAACAAGAGCAAGCGGAGAAAATTCTTGAGCCAGTTTCTGCGCAATGTATCAAGAGGGTGGTTGTCGAGCATTGGGATTTATTGTTTGACATGACGGCGATGAAGAAGAGGAGCCCGATGATCCCAACATTCTCTGATTTCGCTGGGACGTTGATGCGCCAGAAGAATAAGACTTTCGCCGAGATTCTCATACAGATAATAGAAGACGATGAAATTCTGTCCCTTCATCAGATTATACAAGTGTTTCTGGAGTATCTACCCTCGAGGGTAGGCCGAGATGGTCACAACGCAGCAATGGCGCTGCAAGTTTTCCTCGAGAAATACCTTCACAATTACATCAGTATAAAGTTAATCGCAGACGCGTCCGTTATAAATAAAAGTCATATACGTCAGGATTTCGCTCTGGTCGAAGCGTTCAAGCTATTAGTGCGATCGTATCTTGGCAAATTGTCTCAAACCAAAGTGTACAAAGTAGAGAATAAAGAGAACATTGATGAGAATTACGCCAACTTCATATTCTCCAAGTTTAGACCCGATTACCTAAACCGAATGCCTCCGTACGCGAAGGATTATCAGAAAATGTTGAACGCGAATAACTTCAAGGATCTAGCCAACATTGACAAGACTGACTCTGAGAAGAATATACCCGCGGAATTGTTCAAGTTACAATTGTTACTGTCGTGTGATTTCGTACCGAACGAATGCTTGCACGAGGTGAAGCAGTTCCTTGAAACCCAGGACATTGACGGCAGTTTGTCGTTGAAAACGCTCTGCATTCAGGATACGGAAGAAGTAACAGTTGTTCTAATGGAGAGCTGTCCACAAGCTGTTGTACAATACGCAAAGGTATATACCCCGTACCTTGGTATATTTTCAGTGGCTCGCACTGTAGTCCCCTGCTATTTTTACTACAGAATTTTAAACATCATTTTGTACTTTTAGGATATTTACACTACAGAGCTTGAATGGAAATACTTGATCGAGTTGACTCAAAATAAAATTTCTACATCGATCACGCAACAAGATTTGCATTGGATGTATTCGCAAATTATGAAAGGTAAAAATATTCATTTACAAGTACTTTGGAGTATAGTAGAGCTGCTGATGCATCCTTCTCACATTTCAGAAATTTTAAATCATCTGCCGCACACGTTATCCTTAGAAAGCTTACACCGAGTTGTCCCAAAAGACGACGTCATCGCATTCCAAAAATGTACCGAGATGTGCACTCAGATTATGCACGCGGAGCACGTCAAGTCTTTAATAATGGAAACTGGGCAACAGCTACTGACGACTCTAAAGTTATGAGCGACGGTTCTATCTAAATAATTGCATCGCCGAACAGCGATAGTCTAGGTCCAATTCATTTTATTTGCAAAAGAAAACTGCAACTGTCTTAAATGCAACGATAGGTGGTTTGTTGCGCAGGAATTATATAATTATATAAGGGGGATAGATTCGGGGCAAATCATATTTAGCCGAGTTTGTTCAGAACAATAATTAATTCTACATGTGATACGATTTTTGCGAAATCCTATTAATCGCAATTTAGCGCTTAATGAAAGTTACTTGACCTTCGAACTTAGTAGCCGATTTCTGCTTGGAAGATACGTTTGCAGTGCTGACTATTTCTCGAATATCCGTTTCGTTTTCGTGGATATTCGTTTTATCGTACGTGAAGTTCAAATTTGCAAATTATTGCTGTCAAATGTACAATTTCTTAATTACGGTTAACGCCTAGTCATTTATACGATATTTTAACAAGTGCACATTTCTTTAATCAAGCTAATCGATGTGTTCGACTTCTGTTACACTGATTGTAGTCACGCACAACATTTTTATGAAGAAAGTTTTATCAAAAAAAAAAAGAAAAAATGTCAAAAATCAGAGACAAATACTATAGATAAATTTATTCACCTATAATCGATTGTTGAGACGTTCTATATAGATATATTGTATTATGTCTAGACGTGTGTTATCTTTCCCTTAGCCAATGGATTAATTCATTCGTAATTAATGAAAGTTTATACAGAACAAAGAGTATGAAAATTAGAACTTTGCAGCGTTATATAAGTATAACGGTCGACTAAATAGATCGCTTTATATGTATTATTGAAGAAGCAAATTCTGTCGTACAGTATCGTGTATTTTTAACCGATGTTCAAATGTTTCTAAGCAATCTGTTAATTTTTTTTTATATTTTAACCGCTAAGGGCGGGATAGCATGTGTTTAGGGAACCACATAGATGGTTACTTTCTAGTGAATTCGTTGATCCTACGATGTAATATTTTCATCGCTGTCTAAATGTTACGAGATATGTAATTTTGATGTGCCTTTAGGACTAATTTCTCTTTGTTACAAATCTAATATAATTCTGTTAGAAGTGATCTACGATATTTATAAATTATGATAGATATAATATATCCGTAACTCATATCATATCGACCTTTCGTTGCATAACTATACTCTTTCAAATTGTTGCGATTTAGTTTATTTCAAGGGAGAACGAGGAATATTTCTATTACACTTTACGATATACGCATCATAAATTACTGGTTCTTGTTTAAGATCCTACAGTTAATTATTTTACTCAGGGATTAAACTGTTTTAATCCATTTTTATTGAATTCATAACAATTTTATGTACATATAATTTATAACCCATTTTCAATTTATGCGAGACGAAATAATAAGGAGCTGTATACCTGTTAGAAATGTCGAATCAAAATAACTTCTAAAAATATATAAAATATCTTAATCGGGTATTTAATTATTTAAATTACCCCCTCGTGTAGCAAAGGAATTGTATGTAAAACGAGTCTAATTTTCGTTTATATATACATATTTTAACTATTAAAAAATATTTTTTAACGATTTCATCTATGGTACCTTAAAAACAGTTTATACTTTTTTTTTTCAACAAATAGCTTCAACAAATTTGCATGCTCTTCATATAATTTCAAACTCTTTATTCAACCTCGGTAGGTCTCTAGAATAACAAAAGTTATTATGTGCATGGCGAGTTTTGTTATGGTTTTCATTAGAGGCATTTGTTGAATTGTACCTGTTTTCTATAGCTTCGTTTAGATGGTATTTGTGCATCAACGAAATGACAAGTCTTAACGTTGACCAAATGGTATTCGACATGGCTTTCGGCGATAAATTCTCGCCTTGCGTTCCACGGCCGGCTGCTTGCTGATTTAAAGCCGTTAGAAGGTGCTCACCTGCTTCTCTGCGAGCAGATAAAAAAAAAAGTTTCGCGATGAGCAAGAAAGTGATCGCCGCGTCAAAGAAAGCTTTACGTACTTGTATGCACCGAGATTGATGCAAGAAATTCCCAGATTGTAACGTGCTCTAATAAATCCCGGCGCTAATTTTAAGGCACGATGATACGCGTTTATAGCTTCTTCCGATTTCTGACCGTTAGCCAAAGTTGCACCTAATCTGTTCCACAATCTGGAATCCTTCCAAGAAACATAATATTTATAAGGATATGTTAGCAGCATTCCTCGCGAATTAGAGAAAGCTTTATTCCATACATACATTAGGGCGTGCTTGTAGCGCTGCCTGGAAACAATCGCAAGCCTTATCGTATTCGTTGGACAAATTAAAAAGTACTCCCAACCCGCATTGCACATCGGCGTCTATTTCATCCCGTGGATTCATTCGTGCAGCTTGGATATAAAGATTTTTCACCTCTTCGTGTACATCACTGGATAATATAATAATTTTATTAAACATAATCTTCCGTGTCGTTGATATTACCAGCTACTTACTCGAACAGAATAGACGATACGCTGGATTTTGGCTGTTGCTCGATGTTAGTCTTTTTTACCGAGAGATGTTTATACTTCTCATTTTTTAGTAACCACTCTTTTAGAGTTAAACACGCTTGATTCTGATAGGATTCGTTTGTGTACGAAACTGCAAGCGCCATCAGGGCATTGCTGTTTATCGGATCGAGGGTTAAGCAGCGTTTCAAAGCGGAAATGGCCAATGGATCTTGCTCATTTTCCGCTTGCGTTTTACCAAGAAGCAGCCAAGCTTCCGGATCGCTCTCGTCTTGCTGCACCGCCGCCTCGAAACAAAGTATAGCGCTTGGTAAATCTCCAGCCTCTAATCTCTTTTTACCCTCCTCTAATGCGTTAGGTATATCTTTCATAGGATTCTCCTCGTGAAATTCGTAATCTTTAAATGGATCATAGAACGTATCGTATTCCGAAAGCCACGGATGTTTCGTGGCCACCTCATCCGGGGACGATACCTTCTCCCATTCATTTTGTAATTGTAAAAACGAAGACTCATAATTATCTGCATCTAAGATACAAGTTATTAGTCGCAAACATAGAATTAGATATAGTGTAAAACGGAGCAGGTTAACGTTCAAGTGTATACAGACCTGAAGCGGTATTGTCTTTTTGAAATTCATCTATCCAATTACCAGCGACAGCTAATTCTTCTTCTACCTTACTTAAAACCTCGCCCTCTTCGTTGCTATTATCAGAGACTTTCTCCGCAGACTTTTCATCGTTTCCTTCGTATTGCTCTGTCCATTCTTTACTAGTGTTATCAAAATCTGGCAGCGATTCTTGATTACTATCTATTGGAACATCTCCTTCTTGTTTCATAAATTTCATAAACTTTGAATACGCAAAGTTAGGATTATCAGTATTTTCTATTGTTTCTCCCGTATTCTCCTTGTTTATGTCACTCTGTATAGCATCTATACTGTGCTCTATATATTCCTCAGCCCATTTCGGTCCTAATCCTAATTCATGAGTCTGTTGGATCAAGATGTTTGAATTCTGTTCAATCTCAGGATTCCAAATATCATCGGTATGGTGTTCCTGCATTAGAAATGGGATAAGAGAAGTTGCTTAATTACACAGCGGCTGGGTGCTAATGTTAGAATAGCGGGAGGAGAGCAACTTACGTTAAAATGTCGTCCCGATTCGAGATACTGATTCGCCCAAGCTGTATCTAAACCTGTTAATTCTTGAGCTACTCCCGGTGCTGCTATAGGTGGATGAATGTTTTGATCAATTTCACGCATTTCTTGTAATAAATTATCCATTCTAAATGTTTGAGGACACGAAGGATTTTCTTCTAAAAATTGTTTAACTAACTGATCTGAGTCTGAAGCCTGAAAGGGCTCCACAGGCCCAAAAGGATGACGTATTCCTTCTTCTTTAAACCCATGATCACGTACAAAGTGTGATGTAAGATGGATCAAAGAACTAGGTCCACCACAATCGCCCTCAACTAATTCACGAAATGCCATTTTCTTTTACGATTAATATTCACCTGCGTCAGTCCAAAGGAAATTGCGTTACTTTCGGGGGGTGGGGGGAGGGAGGCGAGCGTAAATTCTTAATAGTTGCGAAGCGAAATATAAATACATGAACCTTTACTCCTAATTATCATATCTGATAAGGCAGAATAAAACTGATGACTAAGTATGAAAAGATTCGTTAAGCAATTGCAGGATAGCGAGCAGAAATGGTATTTACTTGGTTCACTGTAGCAGGCATTAAATATTGTAGTGGAAACACGACTGAGACATGAAACGAGCTGTTTATCGCCAAAAATTCGCTTGCACAACGTTAAAATTAAACGATATTCATGCCTCTATAAGATAAAAGCAAAGTGATTACGAATTACCGCGTAATCGCGGGGGAATAAAGTGCACAAACCTCCTTTTGTTGTTAATGTAACTTGGTATTTCGATGGTATCGTTGATGTTACACTAAAAACGTGTTTTTATGTCAAGCACACACTCTGTCCAAGATTGCTCATTTCCCTGGGTATCGGGGCAATATCGGTAACATGCACCGAATAAATTCCGCTGTATAATGGTGGGGCGGACAGAATTATCATAGCAAATGTGCGAGTAAATGTTTGATACTAGCAAGATGCATATCGTGAAGACACTGTGCACGCACAGTTGGCACATGAACGTCAAATCATTGACAACTTGATGAACGACGTAAAGCCTTGAACATTTTTTTTTTCTTGTAACGACTATACATCGTTCGTATCAAGAGCGTCCAATTTTCAGCGATAACAGCTTCGACCGTACCCCCCTCGCCCCGAAACAGCGGCTCCTGCTTTAATGAACGCTCGTGTAATCAATTAAAGCTGTCGCGAATATTACGTTTGATGAACTCGTGAGAATGTTATGGGGGACCATTTTTAAGTTCAGTAGGTAACATGAAATGGGATGCAATGGAGGGACGCGGCTTCGTATCGGTCCAAGCCAATCAGCCATGATGTAAAGGAATGTATTTTATTACAGCGAAAAATCCACGCACGGGATAAATATTTCGTATTGTTTGTAAGAAATTCTTGGGTATTAGAATTGGACAAAGTATTCTTTCAAAGTATGCACTCCGCATTCGATTCTATCGCAACGCCATCCTACGACCGCCGAAGAAATCCAACTTTTTACCGTTCGAAATTCAATATAGTTTTGATTCACTTGTCTTTTCTGACTCCCTGTTTGAAATTAAAGAACGGAGAACGTGCTCCGTTCTGCTCGTTGAATCGTATAAATGAAATTATAGCAAGGGAGAAGTCAAATATGGCTGATTTTGCGAAATCTCAGCTTATGAAATATGGGTGGACGGAAGGTATGGTTCTGAACAAATCGCGATGCGTTCGCGCGAATTGCATTAATTGTAAATACTATTATACCTGACGCATTTAAAATGCCCGTACAAACTCTTTACCATTGTAACATGTTATGTCGGAGCGATTAAATAAGTTTGCAATTATTTGTTTCTAAGAGTGTTTGTACTTTTGTATCGAAACAGGTAAAGGCTTAGGTAAAAATGAGACCGGTATCACGGAAGCGTTAAAGCCAAAATTGAAGTTTGACGTTGCAGGAATAGGTCACAAGGATGACGATTCTAACAATTGGTGGGAAAGTGCTTTTAATAAAGCAGCTGACAATATCATAGTCGAATCGCAGACACACGGCGTTCTTATATCTGTTTCAAAGAAAAGTACACTCGACGAACCTTCCAAGGAACTCTCGAGTGCAAAGAAATCAAAGCACGAGGCGAGTTATGGGAAATTTCTCAAGACCTCTGTCCTTCTCGACGGTAACTTGATAAACGAAAGTAATTTGAATGTGCAGAAAGTAGAAAAGATCGTAGAGGATGTTGCCCATATTCCTTTAACGGACGAGGAGTTATTTAAAGTCTGCGGAGGGAGAACTGCCCACAAGGGAGCTAGGCACGGGTTAACGTTAAATGGAAAATTAAAAAGAATTGCTCAACAGGAGGAGAATTTATTAGGCACTGGTACGTGCGTAAGTTTATCGAATACGTCGCAAAAACTTAATAAATATCAGGAGCACGAATGTGAAATAGATAACAATGAAAATACATTGTTGCCCGTTAGCCTTTCACCCTTTCACGAACAAACTCCTCGAAAAATATCTAAAAACGCGAGGAAGAAAACTAAGAGGCGCATAAACGATTTGACCCATCGGTTGAACGTTTTATGTAATGTAAGTGATAATGATGAAAGAAGTAAACAGAGTGCATCCGATGATGCAATAACTAGGAAGGAATTAAAGTTAAAACGAAAGAGGAAGGAGAAAGGGAAGAAGGGTCCGCTGGCTTGCGATGTCGAGGTCGTTGAGAAAGAGGAAGGAGATAAGGAAATTGAGGATGCGTCATTTCCTGTGAGTGCAAAATTGGAGAAGGAGATAATAGAGAAAAGAGTACAAGGAAAATTAACTGACCATGGCGGGGAAATATTTGAGAATGTGTCTACGCACGCAAAGAAGAAGAAGAAATCCAGAAGGAAAAGAGATGAAAATTATCAAGATGGGAACATAATTAATATATGCGAGGATGTTAATTTAGATAGCTATCGGACAAAGAAATATAAAATGTCACATCAAAGCGATGGAAATTTACAGCTTCTTACCGAGGGTGATGATTTTAATATGATAGAGAATAAATTTAAGACAAAAATCTCTTGTACGGATCCTTTTGTAGAACCTCGCGAAGTTGGAGATTCATCTGTGAAATATTTAAAAAATGAGGCAGACCGATTAAATGCTAGAATAACGAAGAAGAAAAAGACCAAGCATTACAGGAAACAAAAAATTAGATTAGATAAAATAACAGAAAGTTTAGAGGCTGTTCATTTTGATACCGAGAAATCCACCGAGAGAAAATGTGCTAAGAAGAAGTTAAATACATTTGTAGAGGCAATGATAGAAACTAGTATCGCGATAGATAAAACTGAGTGTTTGAAGAAGACGGCAAAAAAGAAGAAGAAGAAGTAACATGGATCAAGAATGATAGCTAAAAAATATTGTACATAATTGTTTATGCATATAATAATTATCTTGCCGTGCATACAAAGCATTTCCTATGTATTTATTTTCTAAATATACAATTAATATTTTTGTATGCATGGTGTTCTCAATTAAAACTTTCATGCAATAACTTGTATAATATATTTTATTGGTCGCTGTTCCTTTCATTAATGAAGCGGGAGAAATGTACAATTAAACACAATGCCGTTTAGCTTTTATATACACGCCTTTATTTAAAGATACTTATTACAACGAAGAAAAAGATTGGACACGGAACAAGTATATGTAAATTTCGAAATATCGAGTGTAATGGTTGAACGTAAAAGAATAAATTTTTTTGTATTCTTCCAATTTCATTCTTTCGTTTTATTTTTCAACTCATTATTATGCACATAAATCTTTGACAATTCGACAGGAGCATGTAACAAATTGGTTGTACATTAGGGTGGCTCTTATTTTCAACTTTTGAATTTTCTTCAGGGCACCCTCCACAATAGTTCCAAATAATTAAAAGAAAATTGTGTAAAATTTGAGCTCGATCGGGTAACGGGGAAAAGGTGCTCCGGGCCCTTAAATATTTAAATAAATATTTAACAGCCCACAAAGTCAATTTTATATAAAAAAGTTATTGATTAAATAAAAAAATATATCCAACAAAAGATGTAGATCCGGACAAGAAGCATCTTTTATGTCTTATTTATCTTAAAAATTGGATAAAAAATTTTTTTTACTTTTTCCGATTTTTGTCGAAAACCGTTTGTTGCACGAGAAAAAGTAATATAACATAAAATATGCTCCTTGTCCGGATCTACATCTTTTGTTTGACATATTTTTTTATTTAATCAATAACTTGGAGGATATTATATAAAATCGACTTTCCGAGCTGTTAAATAATGATTTGAAGGGCCCAGAGGCGCCTTTTCCCGTTATCCGATCGAGCTCAAACTTTACAGATTTTTTTTTTAATTATTTGGAACTATTCTGGAGGGTGCCCCGAAGAAAATCTTGAAATAAATTTTTACCAAGAGTAAATAAGAGCCACTCTATTGTACATGTATATGAATTTGTAGAGACAATGTAAATTTTTCGTAATTACTAATAATGTATATACTTGTATATAGCTCGTTGTATAGAAAAGAAACGAGATAATATTTTTAATGGAAATTTACCGGTTAAAACGATCATCCTTCTTTATACAGATAACAAAGTTTGTTTAAACACTGAAATGACGATCTACACAAAAGTATATACGACGAACGTACAATTAATTAATTGCTACATAGCACCAAGGTTCATAACGTGCTAGGAGATTACTAACGAACAATTTTTCGAGCAATGTATTTGTACAAGATAAAAGAAATTTTCTAAGGCCACTAGGATGCTCCGCAGAGTCATTAGTAATCTTAGTTTCGTTTACACTAGTGAATGAATCTCACTCGACAAGCTCACTGAATATCAGAACGTGAATTCGTGTTTACTTAATTGAGCTAGTAATTGATTTAAACATTGACACACTAGGTATGTATCTTGCAATAGGATTAGCAAGAGATGTCATATTTTATAGTTATCGTTAAAATTTAAAATATACAAAATGATAGTCGATTTAATTAGTCAGAATGCTATAAATGCGATTATTATTATCATTAATATTAATCTTAATTGCTAAGTTACAATGACTCTTACAAAATTTTATGTCGTATCTTCGTCGCATTTATATTAAGCTACATTGAACTTTTAATAATTAATTGCTAAATGTATATCGTTGATGCTTAAATAAACATGATAGCATGGCCTTAATAATGATATTTTGCACAAGACACATTCGTCGAAGAACTGGAGGCGTGAACTCGCTAGCTTCAATTTTCCCAATTAAATACACTAAATTCCTTGTTTACAACATTGGATAGTGATAATTACAGCAATACGCATAATGCGTGAAATGTATTAAAAGTAAAAAATTTGTAATTTAGCTCTTTGAAACAATTACAAATATTCAAGTGTAAGAAAATATTGATATATCTTATCAACAGCATTGCGAATATACAAATTTTAAAGAAAATAAACTTTATTTTAAAGGAATCAACTGTCAAAAGTTATTGACAGTGCGTATAAGTAGCAAAAAATATATTTATATATATATGTTCATATAACAATTCTTCTAGAATGTGTAAAAGTCAAATATAATTTTATTCTGGAGAGAAATATCTTTTTATTTAGGCAATAGGTAGCATCGAGGTAAATGCGATGGTTCAAAAAATTCTAATTGCCAATCGCAAAATTTAACGCGTAGCGTAGATGATGGCAATTTTATACCTCGTTTACGTTCGATAATAGGGAATGTAAATGCATTGTCTAATCGAAGCTTCGTCATTTTTATGAAAACGCAAGCGCAATTTAAATAAAATACAAATATTCAATCACCGGGATATTTACATAATAGAGAATATAACATTAATGTCTTTCTATTCGGAGTAGAAACTTATCAATATTTAACTATACAATATAGTAATGAGATTTTAAATTAATCAGTTTCCGAGTTAATGAGATTCTAAAGGAAGCATGATAGAGCTCAGGAAAACGCCTGATAATCTACCTTTAGGAGTTCAGATATGTTTAAATTATCGTTAGTTACTATTAACTTCAAATTTCCCCTTAGTCATAAGTATCATTGGAAGTTACTCATTGTTTAAACAAATGATATTTTCCGCGAGATAATCTTTTAAATAGTGTCTGCTCGAATAATTAAAAGGGAAGAAAGAATATATATCGCTTTAACGTTAATAGGAAGCAACTGATAAAATATCAAATATCTGGATATTAAAGTAATTCTTCAAATTCGAGTAGAATTTCTATTAGTTCGAGTGGAAGTTCGAGACATATTTGGTACTTAATCATCAATGTTTCATACAAGTATGCAAATAAGTTGACTATACTCATACAGGAAATCTAATTGACAGTATTTCCTTAAGATCTACTCCTGTTTAAATGGAAAAATAGTGTATAAAACCTTCGTTATGGAACCTTTATTATTAGTACATTAAATATCAATTACGAATCTTTCTTGCCATAATGAATGCAGAGAGAGAGAGAAAAAGTATCGCGAAGGAAATAAATTAGTACAAAATATGATTCACCCGAGATTCAAACGCAGATCTACTTTGTGAAAATACTGATTCAGAATCTCATGTTAATATCCATTCGCTTGTTAACTCTTAATAAACATTAAATCAACAATAAGTAACAAGTTCAATGTTCAAAAAGTCCGATCCTTTTTTAAATACATCTATTGATGGGTCTCCTTTTCACAATGTAATATCCAATATTCCTACTATTCCTACTTAATGTAACTGATTTTTTATCAGTACGAGAATGATTACTGCACGTGAAATTTGTGTCGTTCAATTTATTCCACATCACGTACATGTTGGACACATTGACTTTATGCGTCGTAATAGCACTTTTTAATATACAAGGATCCAATTTCCTTGGAACGTAACTGAAACCAGGATGGTTTACGGGTCGTACCTTTGCGTGCTTTGCGCAGAGGCCAGTGATATAAACATCCTCCAAATGAAGCAGCGGTGTTGTTAATGCCGTGCGATATAATTTAAATGCCACATCTAGACTCATCACGTACCCAGTACCCGATAAATAATTAGGATATATTCTTTCCGAATACATATACCTTGGTGTATACCTAGTTAAACATACCGATGTGGACAATCGTTTGGTGCGGTCAATCGGTGTAATTGTTACTTACCATTTGTTATTCGGATCTAAAATAGGTTTGGCATTGCAGATGAGTGAGCCTAATAAAGTATTGGTAGCTTGCGATCTTGATTGTAATGTTCTCATTAAAATAGGGATATTTACAAACATATCGTCGTCTGTTTTCATGAGATATTTAGCTTGGCCGCAATTTGACGTCACCCATTTCAACATCATGACAGACTTTAGTGTTAAATTATTATAAGTATCGTAAAATTTCTCTTGAATAATATCGTTATACTGGTGGCTTTCTTCAGCTATTACGTTCTGTAAAATAATTCATTTTCAAGCTCGTTATCTCGTAGCTTCCGTTAGCAAAATTCTCATTTCACGTTAATTACGTACGTTGAGAGTATCATTGTCGCTTTGTCCCAAAAGAAATGCTATCTTTACCGTTGAATTATATACGCTATCTAGATTATTCTTATTAGCCCAAGTATGCCTTATAGCAGCACGGGCTTTGAGATTCGCGACAGCTGAACAAATAACAATAAGGAGATATGGCGACGGAGAGCAGATGCCAGTAGGATTTAAGACCAATGTTGTATTCTGTGGATGAATGTATGTACAAAGATCTCTCGAGGTATTATATGCCCATCCTGGCAATTGTGCTGTAAACGAGTTATTTAGAAATATTTCGCACCAACTCCACGAACAGAATTGAATTCACAAACTTCTTCCCCTTCGAGCTCTGGCTTTGTGCATGCTAATAAAAATACTCGATCAACTTTAGCGTTACTTCAAGCGCGCTGCGATAAAATAAATGGGAGAGGAAAAACTATTCTCTACGTTTCTTTCCATCTTCTACTAAATATTTCTGAATTTCAAGACAGAGGGAATTGCCCGCGATAATGCTACTGCGATAATACCTATCCGCGTGTACAAGCTCTACGTTCCATTAATAATCTCGCTTCCGTAAGCTCGCGTCGATGGAATCGACGGAGAATTTAAATTCGAAATTGATTGATAATCGAGAAAGAAAAAGATCAAAGCATGTTCGAACAACAAAACCAGTTAGTTTGCGATGCAACAGGATTTCAAGCAATGTTAGTGAATGCATACCTACGGAGGCTACCAAGTGAGAATCACTAGTAGACTCTGCAGGGGACGGAGTCTCACCTAAGCCTAGAAACGGGCTTTGGACTGAGTGGTACGCTGGTACGTATAATAAACCTAGCGTAGCCAGAATGACAAATCCTACTGCGAGTCGTCGGACAAATGATATTTTCCCTTTAATCATTCCATTATTTATATTGGTGGCTGATGGCAATTCCAGCGGCAATAGTCGCAATCTGTCCATCTAAGCACAAATAATACATGTCTCTTTATATCAAGCCTATAAAAAAGAACGGATTGACAAATTACGGAACTATACTAGGTAGATTGTTATCGCTTATTTTATAATTGCCCTTGCGATACACACGTCTTACGACACGAGCAGTTTATGAAACCAATTTCATGGTACTTTGGAACTGAATGGAACGATAAATCAAATGTTGACTTGAGCGTCGAGAAGCTAAACATCTGGCACAGAACGGGTTGGTTGTTTTTACGATAAAACCAGTCGAGTGTATTTCTGTAAATCGTATTGATTAAGGAACGATATGGATATAATGTTTAATTCGATTACTGCTGTATCAATAATTCATCGCAGTAAACATATTCTGTATGAACAGAGATGACTTAAAGAGCTTCTACAAGAAATTATTATTCACGTCACGCGGGTATTCGAGAGATTCGTTGTAAATTAAATACAATGGGTAATATAATAAAAAGTTGAATGAAGGAGGTGCAAGGCAATTGTCAAGTAGAAGTCCACTGTAAACATCCTTACCTTTGACGTGTGATGATTGCGTTACGTTGCATTTGACAGCTCTCCATTTAATTTTGTCGCAACGTTGAACTTACTCTTCATCGAGGCATCACGCACAATAATTATAACAACACAATTATGCGGGTGGTTAAAAAGAAAAGAAAGGACAGTCGTTCCGGTCTTTCTTCGTGTCCGAATACATAGAGATTCTATATCGAAATGGTCTGTCAGAATTCAGAATTCTCCTGCTTGTGCAGAACCATCTAGTGTTAATCGTTCGAATCTTACCTCTTTTATTCGATGGTAATTGTAGTGTTCGTATGGAACGAAGAATGATTACCATCGACGAAGTATAGAATAGACCTATCACCTTATGGGACTTCGTGTCACCACCCAAACTGTATTACCGACCCATAACTCGAGGACTGAATTTAGCGGCCTCTGCTCATGAACAGCGTCCAACTTAGGAACTACTCTGAAATGAGGTGAAATGCTGAAAGGTGTGCGTGATTGTATACGTGTGACTTGTTTAGAGTGACAGTTTGACAGAGGACAGGCTTTTGTTACGCTACGCTTTGGCTCGGTTTGTCAGCGACTCACGAGGATTCGCGTGGGTTTTTCTCCGAAAATCTATTTCGGCGATCTCTTCTTGAAAGCTTATACAAGCTATAAATTGCAAAATGACATTGATTGTTAGTACATTACGTGTAGTGGAACACTTAACTAACATTTTCGCGAGTCGTATGTTGAAAAATATTAAAAATTGACGCTGTTACTGACATTCCCACAAATCTCTGCACTCCGCGCATGTCTAAATAGACGGTGCCCATCCTACGACACGTATAAATCATTGAGAACAAGGAATCCAAACGTTTTTTTTAAATTTATATTCGTAGTTTTCGGCACCCGAGGACATTTTGCAATAGTTTATTTATTACTTGGGAACGATAGATTAGTAGTTAAAACTCTACTTTTCGTTACAAATTGATTGGCCCTTTCCTTATTAACTATTGTATGGGTTTAAAAATTGTAAAGAACATCTCCGATGTAAGTACCCGAGCGTATCGCTTGCGTTAAGGTCTGTTTTCATTATTCCTAGATATGTACATATGAGAAAACAGTTATGGTATTTTTTAAAGCACAAGTAAAAAAAAAGGTCCTGTTTTACAGACGTCGCGACTTGCGTGTGAGATAAAATGGGAGGGAAACGGCACGGAGGTCCTTTACGCGACAAACGATCATTCTGGCAGCGGCAACAAAGTATAATACTACATTGTCTTCTTGCATTGTCCGTGCGTCTGATTTTCGCATGTCGATGTCGGTCCACGGACAAGCTAGGCTTCTAGATTTTACTTTCTTCTACAAATTCTGCAAAAGCCGTAATCAGTAGCTAAAAGCGGAAAACATGTATGTACACATGCTAAGCTAATCATAAGGTGAAATTTTTACATTCTCTGTTTCGGCTCGATTCGAGCATTTACGGCATATTAGTGAGATTTTTTTAATAAAAGGAAAATCAAATACGACGTGATTCGGGCAAGTAGGTATGTACATATGTAGAGTTGCTATACGTCCTGTATATACGGGACTGTCCCGTATTTCACTGTTACCGTGAAATATTTTACAGAGTAAAATAAACCATTACCTACCCACTTTTTTCATGTTTTATTTAATTAGCATTTAAATGTTCCGTATCAAAGCTTGACAATTATGGCAACCCTAAAAATAAATCACTACCTACCCACTTTTTTCATATTTTACTTGTTTAGCATTTAAACAAAATAAAAAATGGTAAAGATTCGTTAAGAGCAAACGCCTGATTTAGCGAGCTCTGCTTGCAAGACATTTCAAGTCGCATTGATTTTTGCCTTCAGGTGTATCGCGTTTCTGGGAACGGCGTCTGTTTAAAAAAAAAGACGAACTTTTCGATGGTCTTGACCTCAACAATCGATGAGAAAAAGGCCGCACATCTACTGAACGTTCGCTATCGTATTATTTTCTGGATTTTAAAAAAATATGTTATTATTTTTCCTCTTTCTGTACCAATTTTTTGCCGTACCTTCCTCATACCAAACTGCGTCGTAATTGGTTTCATTTTAGTAGACAAATCTGACATACAATACAGATGTTTGCATAATGATAAAAATATTGAAAAATTATTTTTCCATTAGAGGATACTGCATATTAATGGCCCTGTATTCCTTCCAAGCGCCGACCAACATGTTGTTATAAAGAGTCGGTAGCTTCTGAACAATTTTAGAAATCTATGTAAACCTGATATCTATGTTTTCATATTTAGAAGAGTGATAGGAACTAGAGGAAATGCTGTATTGCGTTGTCTCAAGCGTAAATGTTGTAAAACGTTTATAAGACCGACTCGAAAAATCTGATCTTACCATATTTTATGGAAGAAAGAAAGTCAGAAAAGCATGTATTTAGCCGCGTAATATAACATTTTTAATAGTTTTCTTAGCAGGTTAGTCAATTGAATGTCAGGGTGGCGTAAAGTAATTATTTAAACATTTAAAGAAGTTCTTCGAAATATAAAAGAAATAATTACGGCTACAGTCCCTAGTAATAATCCCACTAAATATAAAGAATTTAATGAAATTTAATGAACTTTTTTCCCGCTTGGGACCGCAAGTCAAATTTTCCGCGTACCCAAGCTCAGAAATATCGTTCCAACTACCACTAATGTAGGGTGGGGAAAGTTCCCCTTTCATGCGGCCGGGGCCGCCCAGGCTAGGGAAAATGCGCAGGCTGGATGCGCGTGATTATTATGTAGTCCCCTCCTCGAAGTGACAGAAAATATAACCTATATGCTATATGACAATAAATGTTTATTGGCTATTTCGTTCCTTTACGCTACATTTGTGAACTTTTTATAACTTAACATCCTTCCAAAATATCGTTGTTACGCCGCAACGATATATTTATGAAATTGGGTATAGCATATAGGTTATAATTTCTGTCACTTTGAGGTAGAGGTGTGACTATCGAAATGTTATCGATATTTCGATATATCGATAATATGGTTAAGATATCGTTGACGCGAATAGACCCAGATAGCACACGACTTATAGACGACGTGTGCTATCTGGGAAAGCAGCTCAGGTATACACGAAAAAAGGTCAGCAGCGTAGAAAGCGTTGCTGGGCCCATACACGGCACTATCCAGCACCGAAAAACACCGTTGTGAATGGACGAAAATATCAGTGCTGAGCCCATTCAGTGTTTTTCAGTGCTGGACAGCGCCGTGAATTCAAATACAAACAAATAGATTCTGATTGACTTTATTATACAATTAATGCGTTGCATTCTAAGCGGAAGAAGGTCTGTACCGTTGGCAACGGTGCTCGAAAAGTGAGCACCGTAAAAACCGGTGCTGGGCCCATTCACGGCGCTATCCAGCACCGAAGAACACCGTTGTGAATGGGCGAAAACATCGGTGCTGAGCCGCTGAGTATCGAAAGCGATATCTTTAAAAGTATGAATATGTATCGTTGCTTTACAATGTCTTTAAAATTGTTATTTGCATCGTTGCTGCAACAAAGTGTGTTATATTCTAGAAGCCTCTTCTAGAAGAGGCGAATAGATCTATTCGTCTTAACGATATCTTAACGATATTGTCGATATATTGTTAAATATCAATAAGATATCGATAATCTATCAATAATCGATAGTCACACCTCTAATCAAGCATAGAAATCTGTAAACATGAGTCTAATAAAAGGCATGAATTTGGCAAACATAAATAAATTAAGCTAAAACTTATTATTTCGATGAAATGTACTAAAAAAATGACGTTATGAATAGGAAATTTTGATTTCTTAACCACGAATAATTACACTCATCGACTTCATAAATATATCGTTGAGGCGTAATAATAATATTTTGGAAGGATGTTAAGTCATAAAAAGTTCACAAATGTAGCCCAAAAGAACGAAATATCCAATAAACATTTATTATCCTGTAGCATATAGGTTAAGTATATTTTCTGTCACTTCGAGGACAGAAAATCCACTCTTCGAAGTGACCGAAAATATAACCTAACTAAGAGACTGTATAAATGTTTATTACGCGGTTGTATTTATATAATATTTATGATCGAAATTTATGGAAATAAGTGCAAATTATGCTTCTATCAAAATGTATTAGTAACCGGAATTATGCAACATGTTTCTTGAAATTAGTCTTAACGTTCATGCCGTTTTAGATTTTAAACGTTTCCGATAAAATTTAATTTCAATTCCTACCACTCGTAGCATTGTAATCTTATTTTAGACTGAATCGATAACGTTGGATGTGACACGAAAATGGTAAGGGGGCTCGCGAGCCCCCCGAGCGTGTGACACAAAATTACATTCCGTGATAGGTCTATTCTATACCTGGTCTGTGTGATTACCAAGAGAAGCCTCGTCCGGCTGTGATTTCGGTACATTATACCTGATTATTCTCATTTATACGCCTGAAATTGTTGCAACTCCTTAATTAACCGTTGTATGACGTTATCGTAAAGTGAGCAGATTAAGGAAGATAAGAAAGAGGAGAGAACGCGCAGAGCCGTGCTGTGTTTATAGAGAAAGTTAAGCAGGCTGACGTCGACAAGGATGAACCCTTCATTCCTTTAATTGTTATCGCTAATTCGCGTTAATTAAACCGATAATCAATAGGAATATTCTCGATAAAGTGATGTTTAAAAAGAATTAATCGTATTTCTCTCGCGTTTCGAAAGAAGGGAAGAGAAGGGAGGTTTGAAACTAAAACCTTACGTACAAATGCATTCGCGACATTAGCGTACGTCAGATTTACTGATCATCAGTCATGATTAAGGCTATTTTGGTATTCAATAATCATGGGAAACCTCGACTTTCGAAATTTTATCAATACTTTGTAAGTGTGATCGATGGATAGTATTTGGTTCCTGTTACCTATCCCCCTGTTGGATTCAATTGATAAATGTCTGTTTCCTTTCAGAACGAGGACATGCAGCAACAGATAATAAAAGAAACGTTCCAACTGGTTTCCAAAAGAGACGACAATGTCTGTAATTTTCTGGAGGGTGGTAGTTTGATCGGCGGATCCGATTATAAATTGATATATCGGCATTACGCGACGTTGTATTTTGTATTCTGCGTGGATAGCTCAGAATCAGAATTGGGGATTTTAGACTTGATACAAGTATTCGTTGAAACTCTAGACAAATGCTTTGAAAATGTATGTGAACTTGATCTTATCTTTCACGTAGATAGAGTTCATTATATACTTAACGAGTTGGTGATGGGTGGAATGGTTCTAGAAACCAATATGACCGAAATACTTACAAGAATCGAGGATCAAAACAAGTTGGAAAAGCAAGAGGTAAGTAGCCTTTTTTTTTATAAATAATACGTTAAGAGATAGGTACATGTGTTATATGTTTGAGCTTTAGTTGTACAGTTCGCAAGTATCAAAGATAACGGATTTTGTATATAAAAATAGCACCGCGTTGAAAGTTCAATTCGAGTCAACTAATTCGCGTGAATATCCCTTAACTTTTCGGGCCCGATTCGTTTTCTCAGTAGAGTAAAGGTGTATTGGTAAAATGTAGTTACAAATAAGAATAGTTGCCTGGGCTTGAAGAAGTTAACAGCCTATAGCAGTTTATTCGTTAGCTGTGCATGTATCGGAATGTTTCGTAGAGCATTTTTTCATATGGTGGTAGGACTGATTGACCTAACATGAATTTTAGGGAACTTACAAATCAGGACGATCTTGCTCACCTCGTCCGTTTGTCCTTCTGGGGCCCCCTCCCTAAGTAAATCGGCAGTAAAAAAAAAGATCAGACCATTCTGTACACTCTCATTCCTTTATATAGTTTATCTGTGATCTCTTCTTTTTTATATTTTTTTCTTCTTTTTTTTACCAAGAATTTCGAAACATAAGTCTCTCGTAGCTTTAAAAGATAAATAAATACTCATAACACGCATGACGGTGCTATCGTTTGTAAGTGTTTGCTCGGATAACAGTGCCTTAATGCAAATGTATACGTCGCTATGCTCTAAGAATAAAACATGTATTGCGTAGCTACTCGTTCGTCTTTACTTCTGTTAATTAATTCAAGTTTGAACATCCTTAAAAGTTTTTCCGTTTTCCATTGTTTCCATCCGTATGGTATGTGCAGGCGGGAATCACAGCAGCGCCGGCGCGTGCTGTTTCTGCTGTCAAGAATATGAATATACCGCAGCAGATAAAGGACATGAAGTTGCCTGACCTGCCACAGGCTATAAAAGATCTGAAATTCTGACCAGCCGTTACTTCGTTGGCCCCGAGCTGACTGGTTTCCTCTACGATTCCGAGTGCAACTGATACCGCAACAAGGGTTTTTTTCCCCCCCTTACAAGTGAACGAAAATGCACCGATACTGCCCACGAACGCTTTGTACGTCTCATCCCAACGGTACCAGAATTAGACAGTGAAGATGGCACTGACTCTCGACGCTCCTAAAAATCACCTCCAAACTGAAGGCGATTTTTATTGTGAAATTTAAACAGGATCTATAAATATCCAACTTCCGAAAATGAGAATTTTAAGTAACCAAAGTGCATTTATCAGCATACGCGAAAAAGTAAGTAAGACTTGTGTAAATCTAAAAATACTGATTCAGTATTTTACATTCATATTGTACCAAAAAGAAGAAATCTCCATTATTGTGTAATCCATAAAATTATAATTCCTCCACTGAATCATCAGAGATGTTAGATATCGATGTTGTATCGTATCAAATAAGTATTTAATAAATATTATAATACCGCAAGTGAACTTTCATTTCCCAAAGATTATCGATGAATCTCCGGTACACTTTAATTACTTCTGTTTTATTGCTTTAAAACGTGTTTGTTTTATTATTTATGCCTATAAGAAATTGAACAAATGTGTCACCACAAACAGCTGCGAAATAACAGAGTTATGAAATAAAAAATTACTTTCTGGACAAAGCAATTTCGTTTCTAACTGTACTCCATATGTATCCGGTACCCCTCTCCGTAAGCGCTGGCGGATACGGTGTATTTTTCAGTTTATAGTAATCCGACGGAGCGTGCATTACAAATTCCATGCATTCCAGTTTACGTGGCAGATCTTCTTCTGGACCTATAATATAGGTCTCGGGACTAAATCCTTCGTCCGGTGGTGGGCTGGACACAAAGTACCGTTCAATTATGTTTTATACATCTAAAGTCAATAGGCTCATATATATATATATATATATATACTTAGTATTTTACCTCGCCGTGGTGGGCAGAAGCCAAGTCACAGCAGCACTTTTTTCACAGTACTGATCTGTAAGTAAACCTCGTATTTGAGCATAATAAATTCCTCCATCGACATCTTGCATAGAAACTATATCGCCCACTTGGAAATAAGTGCCTTTGTAGAACACAAAGCTACTGGTAACGGGAGTTGCTGTGGCCGTTGGTGCTTTAACTGGCTGCAGGGGGCACAGGGAATAACGTAAAACGTGTAAAGTTAATTAGTAGAAGAACAAGTACACGTACAGTTTTCTTGAACAAGTTTCTCCGTCCTTTCCCCTTGGGCAGGATCTTGTGCGAGATACCCGTTTTCGAATTACAGTATCTTGTAATCCTCGTACTTCTCCTGGTAGGCTTCAGCAAGCCTCCCTTGTCCTCCTCCTCGTTCCTCGCGGTGGGATTCGTCTCGGAGCTTCTCTCGTCTTCGAGGCAGGTATTGCAAAGGTTACCGGTCTCGGTGGAGTGCCAAAGCGGGGTCTCTCGCGTCCCACACTTGACACATTCGGGTTTATCGCCGAGAGGCATTGAAGTCTAATTAATTCGATCTCATCAATCCATTCGCCGACAGAGTCAACCGATGAACGTTCCTTTCAATCTGCTCCGTGATCTTTTCGTCGATTGGATTCCACCGATCATCATTTTGATTACAAACAACGCGATGTCGAGGGAATGTTAATGCGATTCCATGCACGTCGCTGTTTAATGGCAAGCCGTCGAAATATCCGATCAAATTTATCTACATTTTTCACATTTCTTACAGAGGATACGCGATTGTTATACACAGTAGTTAGTTACAAAATGTACAATTTCTGCCGTTGCCAAGAAGAGAAAAATACAGCTAGTCGAGAATACAAAATCCCTAGAGTTTGGCAGGAGTCGACGCTGGACTATCTCTGGATATGTTAACGAATAAAGATGAATCTGTTTTTCAACATATTTATTTCCGATGACATAAATAACAACGTAGAATATGCAAAACAATTTATTTTTATTAAAATCTTATCGATTGGTCTTTCACACAGTGACATTATAACATACCAACTACATTCGTATTCAATTTTAATCTTGACATACAAATGTACTTTTTTTTTTATATTGCTATTCATTTGTGGTATAAAGAAGATAAAAGTATGATATTATGTAAGACTGCATTAGAATTGTTTTAAAAGTCGAGAAACACACATTCATTTAGGTACAACTACAAAGTGATGATCAATGAGAGCGTGTAAATATACTTTTCTTTTTTCTTTTCAACACTTCTTCTTCTCTATAGACTCGCTTCTAATCGTTTAATCTCTTTCGAGATCTCAGCTTTCCTCGCCAGCTTCTCAAGTATATCCTTCTCTGGATTCTTTAACGTTCCCGCTTTAATCTTCTCCTCCAAAGTTTCGATCTCTCTGACCTTTTTCCTCAGATTCTTTAATCTCTTTTGTGGTTCTGGCGTCGTACTTTCAGACTGATTCGCCGCGCTCGGTTTAGGTGGCGAATTTCGACTATTCTGTACTGGCTTCGCATTGGATTGCGCTTTACTATTCTGCAACACTGGCTCCTTCTTTTGTTCCGGTTCCGAGACCGTAGTTTTAGCCAAGTCTTCGGTTATACGTTCAGCTGTTTTGCTTTTACTTTTTTTCTTCTTCTTTTTAACTTCCGTTTTAACCTGCGCACCGGGCACTGCTTTAGCCTTAGCTGCTAGCAGTGCCTCGTGCTTAGCTTTGTGCTCGGCAATGAATTCTGGACTCGCGCCTATCGGATATATGGGTTTATTTTTTATCTGTTTCCCTTTGCTTTCATATCTGAAAAGACAATAACGAGGATATCAGATGCGGAAGAGAGGTCGATCCATGTATTTTGTAGACTGTCACATACAATGGAACTTCTTCCTGTGGTATATAGCCATCTTTAACACGGCGTGGCTTACGCCACGTGCCGTCTGGACGTTGACTGGCAGGGATGAATGTTCCACCTATGAAAATGTTCATACAAATAAAAACAAACAAAGCGATTTTCCTGAATTAAAATGCTCGTAACGTTTGACCAATTCTTTTGTATCGATCAGTCTGGGTCAAATTAAACCGAACGTTCATCTGTTACAGGCTGTCTTGATACTTGGCCATGTTTTACCAAGTTACAAATATCGAAATACGGCTTACATTTTGAGCAATATAGGTTGTTTACATCTTACAGGTTATAAATAGTTGATTCGCCGATGTAACTGAAGCGTTCGAGTCGAGCGAAAACAGTTATTACCTTGCTCATCTTTAATGTAAGCCGACGCCATCGTTATTCAATACGATCGTTGGCGGAGTATATTTTTTTTTTATTATGTATCCCTTAATTAATATTACTATCCGCGTGCCATTTTGCAATCGTGAGGACCTTAACCTTTCCCATATGCATCAAGCTTCCAAATTAATGATACAAATTTTTTCTATTCGATTCAGAGATGCCTCCACTTTGTTGTTCTTATAGGCAATGCAGATTGTTTCAAAATAATGTCGATAATAAAGGAAATGAACATATTAATGTTAAGTAAAAACTTGGTCACATCACAGACGAGGTATAGAATAGACCTATCACCTTATGGGACTTCATGCATCGACGAAGTATAGAATAGACCTATCACCTTATGGGACTTCGTGTCACCACCCAAACTGTATTACCGACCCATAACTCGAGGACTGAATTTAGCGGCCTCTGCTCATGAACAGCGTCCAACTTAGGAACTACCCTGAAATGTGTTGAATTGCTGAAAGGTGTGCGTGCTTGTATACGTGTGACTTGTTTAGAGTGAGAGTTTGACAGAGGACAGGTTTTTGTTACGCTACGCCAGGGGTGCACAAGGAGCCGTTTTTAGCGCCTAGCTGCGAGCAACCCACCTGTCCTGTTGCTAAGATTAGAATCGGTGAGGAGAATTGCAGTATTGTACGTGCGTGCTCGTAGGCTCGTAGCGTAAGTATATATGGCTGGGTTCCTTGTGGGGCCCCAGTGCAGAACAGGTCCCGTAATAAAATTCAGGGGAGTCATGAAATTTCCAAAATATCTGCTACTGCCGGAATTTGGTATGACTTGACGGTTCTATTTGACTGATAATGAAACATTTTTTGCTAATAATACTCATCTTTTCATCGACACATAAAATATTTAGAAGATTAATACTATACAAATAAATAACTCGGACACAAAGAAAACCAAATTTTAATTAACGATAACGATAATTCATAAATATTAGAAAGTTATATATGTACAAATATATACATATCTACACGCATGTGGTGTCCACCATTAGACTTAGCGTTATTTACAACCACAAAATTACATAACTAATAAATATATACACGTAACAATATACGGGGAGTTAACGAAAATGTAACAATAATAATATATACACAAGGATGGAAGGACAGAACAATACACGCAGACTTTGTGAAAGATACTAGGTGGAGTACATGCAATTATAAAAAATGATTATTGCGCTTTGTTGCCGGTAGCCGTTTTTGTTGTACCAGATATTCTATGTTTGGTTGTATACTTCGGTTTTGGCTCAAGAGCATTTTAAATTGTTATCCGTTATGAGTGTCCGGAACGGCGACTTCGCTTTCTTCAGGGTAGAAAATAACTGCTCGCAAACGTAAGTGGAACCAAATATTGCTAATATTTTCCCGACGCATTTGTGCAAATACGGATATTCAATTTGTGATACATTAATAATACCATCCGTCTCCTGATTTTTTTTTTCATTTCTACGTCACCTCTTAAATTTCTTAAGTCTATTTGTAATTGTGGTGACACTGTATCTATATTTACAGTTAGTGGACTGGTAACTACGTTCAATTCATTTTCGAGTGCATACAAATCCTGATACCGGTTTTGAAATTGATCACCCAACTTCTGTAATATAATTTCATATTGCTCAAAATTAGTATGCTGTGTCATAATTGATCTTAATTTCGGAAAATTGCACACATTTTTTGCCTGTAACTCTGCGTTCCACTTGAATTTTTTTTTTAAAATCGCAAATTAAGTTAGAAAATTGAAGTATGGTTTTATCTTTTCCTTGCAGCTGTGTATTTAGAATATTTAAATGATCTGCTACATCCGAAATAAATCCTAAATCACAGAGCCAATCTGTATTTTCCAACTCGGGAGCAGGATTTTCTGACATTTCCAAAAACACGGAAATTACGCTATGTAGGCGAAAGAATCCATCTAAGGTTCTTCCACGGCTAAGCCACCGTATTTCCGTGTATAGGGATATCTCCGTGAAGTCTGCGTCTATATCTTTTAAAAAATTTCTGAACTGCCGGCGTTTTAAAGGATTCATTTTAATATAATTAGTTATTCTGGTCACAACGGACATAACGTGTTCCATCTCTATACTTTTTGCACACAAATTCTGCTGGTGTATCGCACAGTGCATTGCCCTAATTTCCTGAGGAACTGCTAGATTTTTTAATTTGCTTCGGAGGCGGCCAACGAAACCACGATGTTTCCCAATCATCGCTGGAGCACCGTCAGTAGTGGCGGACACTAATTTAGTCCAGTCTAATTTATGATTCTTTAACCGCCTCCTCCACACAAAACAGTATATCATCTCCTGTTGTGGTTTCTGCTAACGAAGTAAAATCTAGCAGTTCCTCAGTTACTTCTAAATTTTCGTTAACCCCCCGAATAAAAATTGCCATTTGCGGAGTGCCGGAGATGTCCGTCGATTCATCCAGGGCCAAACTATAAACAATAAATGTTTTCCCTAACTCCCGCAATTGCCGCGTCACATCTGCAGCCATCTCTTCTATCCGCCGCACGATTGTCATTCGCGAGAGAGTGGTCGCTTCATATATTTTACGCTGCTGCGCATTGTCATCCACTGTCGCCAATAAACAATTTTTTATAAATTCTCCATCCGTATATGGGCGGGATGGTTTCGCTATTTCCAGCGCGATTTGGTAACTGCATTTAATTCCAGCGATTCTAATAGAATTATTTTCCTAGGATCAAAACAATGAGTTACTATAATGAATCTTAAAACAATGATTGATAATCGGGGCTATTCCACGTTAAAATTAAAATTAAAGAAATTGCTTTGATCCTAGGAAAATAATTCTATTAGAATCGCTGGAATTAAATGCAGTTACCAAATCGCGCTGGAAATAGCGAAACCATCCCGCCCATATACGGATGGAGAATTTATAAAAAATTGTTTATTGGCGACAGTGGATGACAATGCGCAGCAGCGTAAAATATATGAAGCGACCACTCTCTCGCGAATGACAATCGTGCGGCGGATAGAAGAGATGGCTGCAGATGTGACGCGGCAATTGCGGGAGTTAGGGAAAACATTTATTGTTTATAGTTTGGCCCTGGATGAATCGACGGACATCTCCGGCACTCCGCAAATGGCAATTTTTATTCGGGGGGTTAACGAAAATTTAGAAGTAACTGAGGAACTGCTAGATTTTACTTCGTTAGCAGAAACCACAACAGGAGATGATATACTGTTTTGTGTGGAGGAGGCGGTTAAAGAATCATAAATTAGACTGGACTAAATTAGTGTCCGCCACTACTGACGGTGCTCCAGCGATGATTGGGAAACATCGTGGTTTCGTTGGCCGCCTCCGAAGCAAATTAAAAAATCTAGCAGTTCCTCAGGAAATTAGGGCAATGCACTGTGCGATACACCAGCAGAATTTGTGTGCAAAAAGTATAGAGATGGAACACGTTATGTCCGTTGTGACCAGAATAACTAATTATATTAAAATGAATCCTTTAAAACGCCGGCAGTTCAGAAATTTTTTAAAAGATATAGACGCAGACTTCACGGAGATATCCCTATACACGGAAATACGGTGGCTTAGCCGTGGAAGAACCTTAGATGGATTCTTTCGCCTACATAGCGTAATTTCCGTGTTTTTGGAAATGTCAGAAAATCCTGCTCCCGAGTTGGAAAATACAGATTGGCTCTGTGATTTAGGATTTATTTCGGATGTAGCAGATCATTTAAATATTCTAAATACACAGCTGCAAGGAAAAGATAAAACCATACTTCAATTTTCTAACTTAATTTGCGATTTTAAAAAAAAAATTCAAGTGGAACGCAGAGTTACAGGCAAAAAATGTGTGCAATTTTCCGAAATTAAGATCAATTATGACACAGCATACTAATTTTGAGCAATATGAAATTATATTACAGAAGTTGGGTGATCAATTTCAAAACCGGTATCAGGATTTGTATGCACTCGAAAATGAATTGAACGTAGTTACCAGTCCACTAACTGTAAATATAGATACAGTGTCACCACAATTACAAATAGACTTAAGAAATTTAAGAGGTGACGTAGAAATGAAAAAAAAAATCAGGAGACGGATGGTATTATTAATGTATCACAAATTGAATATCCGTATTTGCACAAATGCGTCGGGAAAATATTAGCAATATTTGGTTCCACTTACGTTTGCGAGCAGTTATTTTCTACCCTGAAGAAAGCGAAGTCGCCGTTCCGGACACTCATAACGGATAACAATTTAAAATGCTCTTGAGCCAAAACCGAAGTATACAACCAAACATAGAATATCTGGTACAACAAAAACGGCTACCGGCAACAAAGCGCAATAATCATTTTTTATAATTGCATGTACTCCACCTAGTATCTTTCACAAAGTCTGCGTGTATTGTTCTGTCCTTCCATCCTTGTGTATATATTATTATTGTTACATTTTCGTTAACTCCCCGTATATTGTTACGTGTATATATTTATTAGTTATGTAATTTTGTGGTTGTAAATAACGCTAAGTCTAATGGTGGACACCACATGCGTGTAGATATGTATATATTTGTACATATATAACTTTCTAATATTTATGAATTATCGTTATCGTTAATTAAAATTTGGTTTTCTTTGTGTCCGAGTTATTTATTTGTATAGTATTAATCTTCTAAATATTTTATGTGTCGATGAAAAGATGAGTATTATTAGCAAAAAATGTTTCATTATCAGTCAAATAGAACCGTCAAGTCATACCAAATTCCGGCAGTAGCAGATATTTTGGAAATTTCATGACTCCCCTGAATTTTATTACGGGACCTGTTCTGCACTGGGGCCCCACAAGGAACCCAGCCATATATACTTACGCTACGAGCCTACGAGCACGCACGTACAATACTGCAATTCTCCTCACCGATTCTAATCTTAGCAACAGGACAGGTGGGTTGCTCGCAGCTAGGCGCTAAAAACGGCTCCTTGTGCACCCCTGGCGTAGCGTAACAAAAACCTGTCCTCTGTCAAACTCTCACTCTAAACAAGTCACACGTATACAAGCACGCACACCTTTCAGCAATTCAACACATTTCAGGGTAGTTCCTAAGTTGGACGCTGTTCATGAGCAGAGGCCGCTAAATTCAGTCCTCGAGTTATGGGTCGGTAATACAGTTTGGGTGGTGACACGAAGTCCCATAAGGTGATAGGTCTATTCTATACTTCGTCGATGCTCGGACTTATGTAACTCGGATGTGATCTACAGATCTGTGATCTGTGATAAAGTGAATTATATAATATGTTTCTGGACATTAGGCGTAAACATTCAGGCCGTTTTAATTGTAAATGTTTCCGATAAGATTTAATTTTAATTCCTACCACTCGCAGCATTGTAATGTTATCTTAGACTGAATCGATAACGGGCGAATTCCACTTAAGTATGTACGCCCAAATCGCCCGTGATTTTCATTAAGCTAGATTTTCCCGTACGCGACTAAACGCAACGTCAAGAATTTCAAAGTCGATTTTCTCGAAAATGAAGCGCGATATGAAAAAAAGTTATTCTTTCTTTTTGATTTGTAACAAGTAAATAAGTCGAGAAAAAGGAACAAAATTTCTTGTTACTGCGCTTCATTTTCGAGAAAATCGACTTTTAAATTCTTGACGATGCGTCCAGTCGCGTACAGGAGGTCGCGTACCTGCTCTGTGGTGACACAAAGTCCCATAAGGTGATGGGTCTATCCTATACTTTGTCGATGGTTTTATCGCAGACGAGGTATATGATAGACCTATCACCTTATGGATATTTGTGTCGCCACCCAAACTGCGTTACCGACCCATAATTTGAGGACTGAATGTAGTGGCATCTGCTCATGAACAGCGTCCAATTCGGCAACTTCTCTGAAATGTGTTGAAATGCTGAAAGGTGTATGCATGCTTGATACGTGTGACTTGTTTTTGTTAACGACTCACGCGGATTTCTCTCCGAAAATCCATTTCGGGGATCAAAGACACTATGGTGCTCAAAAATGGTATTTCTTCAAAGCCCAGTGTAAGCTATAAATTGCATGATGACATTGGTTATTAGTACTTTGCGTGAAGTAGAACCCTTTCACGTATCGTACGCCGAAAAGTATTAAAAATTCACGATGTTACTGACATTCCCGCGAGTTTCTAATACACTGTTTGAACATTCTAGTGAAGTAATAATAATTGAATTCTATTTGCCCCGAGCATTACTTTACCGCCGACCTTGAAATTTACAGTAAAATCTAATTTTTAAAAGCCTCGCAGAAAGGTGCACGATGTATGAGTGTCGTGGGGTGCATGGATGCAACTGAAAATCAAGTTACTTTTGAAACCCGCATTGCGAAATAAGATTTTGTCTAGCCCTGAGAAATTCATCGGTTCAGTGTTCGGTGAAGCGTGTGCATGTCATAGTGCATATTATTTCCTGATTTCCCAATTCGTGCAACAATTTCATCGATTACTAGACCATGTGGGAGGCCTTTTAACAGAATTTCACTGAGATATACCCGTTACCTAAAAGACTTTTTTAGAAACTGACTACTTCGTCGATGTTAGTAACTAAGGGGAAGAAACAAGTATGTCACTCATATTTCTCCAAATATTCCTCCAACTATTCATTTACACTAAGTTCAACTAAAATGTATTTATACATTATAAATAATACTGTGTGATATGTATAAGCATTAACATTCATTTATCGAACGATTAAACATTGAGAATAAGAGAGAATTCATTCGGCGTAGAAAATCATTTGCAAATCCAAGGCCAAATGTTACTAATTGCTTAATATCTCGAGTTGTATCGATCATAGTTAATAATAATTTATACTGGCCGGTTAGTGCAAATGTTGTTAACATTATTTGTCATAGCAATAGCCACTGGAATGGATATTTTAGCAGAAAATCCATTTTTGCCGAAAAATTCGTTGGATTTCGCAATTGTAATCAACCGTCGACCTTGTTTTGATCGGGGGACATGGTTTCCCGAAGTGTATATAGGGAGCTCACGGAGCTCCATGTACTCAGTCGTCGTCGGTCCTCCGGGCCTGTAGGACCTCCGGGGACCCTGGAGCTGGCGAGCCTACTGGACCTACTGGACCTACTGGACCTACTGGACTTCCAGGGGTCCTGGTCAGGGTTTCAGCGCTGGTCCTTCCTGCACCTCCTCGCGCCCTGAAATGGAGTTCCCGAGCCACCTGGACCATTCGGACTTCCTGGGAACCTGGTCAGGGTTTCAGCCCTGGTCCTTCCTGCACCCCCTCGGCCCCCTGGAATGGAGTTCCCGAGCCACCTGAACTTCCCGGGGACCTGGTCAGGGTTCCAACCCTTGGTCCTTCACCCCCTCGGCCCCCTGACCTAGGTTAGCTTATTCGGTTGGTGCCGATGAAATTTTCGGGTTCGTTAAAAGCCATTCAAAATGTTATTATTCTGCCAAGGCCAAAACCGATTTCTTTTCATTTTTATCTGATTTATTCGATTGTTTTTCATCATCTGTCCTATTTCATACATTCCTTCGTGGATTTTTGCATGAGTCGTTTTATTTCGTATATTTCTTCGATGGGTTTAAATGATTTAATTTATTCGATGCATTTCTTCGATACGTTTACATGATTTATTTTTTTTTGCATTTCTTCGATGGGTTTACATGATTTATTTTACATGATGCATTTCTTCGACGGGTTTACATGATATATTTTATTTGATGCATTTCTTCGATGATTTTGCATGATTTATTTTATTTGATGCATTCCTTTGATGGTTTTGAATTTGTTCCCTCTCGTGCATCTCGTCGATGGATTTATATTTCCTGCTCTTCTTCATGTAGGTATCTCTACGATGGTTCTGCATGCTCGTGCGTGCTCTTCTGACAATTTCAAATCATGTCGATCGGCACCAACCGAATAAGTATGTTCTTAGTTTTCTCTGAAGTCCACCATACTATTACTAACATAATGTAGTTGATTGTTTCAGCATTTCAGATCCACGCTCTCGCGGGAAGGAGGTTAATAAAATAATATATTTTAAAGAAAATAGTGAAAAGTGATAGTGAACAGTGGTAGTGAATGAAGACATCTAAGGAAGCCTAGGTTAATTTATTATAGCATGAAGTATTTAAGGCCCCATGTAAAATTGCCAAGTAGTCACTAAATCATTAACTTTGTTGCTCTTTTATTGGCTCCTCATCTCTGATGAGGAGGTCGCCGCTACTTCCGTTCACGGAAGCAAGCGACTGGGCATGGAATCGGTATGGGTGGATCAGTTTCATCCCCTGGTGTTCTTGTCGAAAGGGAAAAGTTTCGGGCGTAGGGGGTGTACCTTTTGGTACACTGCCTGCGTAAGTCACCCGGTCCGATTTCCAGTCTCCTCGTTAGTCGGCTTGAGTCAGGTCACACCTAGTGTTGCTCCTGACGAGTCGCTGGGTGCAGAAGAATCGTTTGGGAGACGTCGAGCGCTTTTCTCTTTCGACTCGGGCAGCAGGGTGGTAGGAACTGCGCCATCCAATACTCCTTTCATGTTCACCCGTAGTCTTTCCTTCTTTGCTGAATTTATTTTAATCGTGTGATTGCTTGACAGTTCCCTATATTCGATATCTAAACCGCAGGGATCCATGGAAATTTGTTTCCATCCATCTCTTTGGTTTAGTAAGCTAAGATTTTCATGTAAAATTGCCCAGTAGTCACAGAATTTTATTACCTTTGTTGCTCGTTTGCTGACTCCTTATATCTGATGAGGAGATCGCCGCTGCATCCGATTGCGGAAGCAAGTGAGTCAGCATGGAATTGGTATGGGTGGATCAGTTTCATCCCCTGGTGTTCTTGTCGAAAGGGAAAAGTTTCGGGCGTAGGGGGTGTACCTTTTGGTATACTGCCTGCGTAAGTCATCCGGTCCGATTCCCAGTCTCCTTGTTAGTCGGCTTGAGTCAGGTCACACCTAGTGTGCTCCTGACGAGTCGCTGGGTGCAGAGGAATCGTTTGGGAGACGCGGAGAGCTTTTCTCTTTCGACTCGGACTGCAGGGTGGCAGGAACTGCGCCATCCAATACTCCTTTCATGTTCACCCGTAGTCTTTCCTTCTTTGCTGAATTTATTTTAATCGTGTGATTGCTTGGCAGTTCCCTAAATTTGATATCTAAACCGAAGGGATCGATGGAACTTTGATTCCATCCATCTCTTTGGTTTAGTAGGCTAAGGAATTCATGTACAGGGAGATCGATGGAACATTGATTCCATCTATCTCTCTACGGGTCTCGAAACGCAGCAACCTCCTCGTGGTGAGACCTGGTAATCGGTGAAAACCGAGCCGATAGCTGTGATTGTCAAATATTCTAATTAGATCTAAGAATTTAACTTGCAATACTATGGTAGAATGTAAGAATAAAATATGTAACTTGAAATGTTTGTTCGTTTGCTTCTATCGGCCCCCAGAACACGAGTATATTGTTAAGGTAGAGGGATAAGTGCATGTTGGAATATTTCATCGAAATACTGGAACTGATGGGTTTTTGACAATTTTTAAAGTCCTCTCTGCTTCAGCACCTTATTGAAATATATTCCTTGGCGAGGTATTCCACGTTACATTGTAAAAGCATGTCTTCCACAAATAATGTTGTTTATATACATTTTTATGTTCAATAAAATTGTTTTGCGTTAAGTAAACTGGAATAGAACAGCAAGGTTCTGTCGTTGCCCGGAATACGTTTATAAAACGATCTTTAAATTGTTACTCTGACAGAATCATTTGTAAATCGCGGGTTTCAAATGATCTAAGTTTTACCCATGTTGAATTCTGATTTCTACCACGCGTAGCGCTACAATCTTATTTTAGACTGAATCGATAACGTTGGGTGTGACATGAAAATGGTAAGGTGGCTCGCGAGCCCCCCGAGCGTGTGACACAAAATTACATTGCGTGATTGGTCTATCCTATACCTCGTCTGTGGTTTTATGCTTTAGAGCCACTTTCAACACGTCGTTAACATAAAAAGTGACACTTGAATGATAAAAAAAATTTTAAATCGCCAAAAATCCTTCTCGCAAACATTATTTCTATGCAAAATGAAACTGTTTCCAAAATTTCAGCCATTCGGAGCATGGGGGTTTTCGGAACTACATCCGAGGAATCTCTGTACAGTGCTATTAACAATACGAATTGAAACTAAACCATCATCACGTGATAGAGTTTATTTACGTTCAATCGGTATTTCAGTTCGTGTGACACAACATCTATTAGATGTTAGGGGTCTATCCTATACCTTGTCCATGCTAAATCGACGCCAGCCGAAATCATTCATTCTTCACATTCCACTGGACTAGGACGTGTGCTGTAGCAAGCATGAATCGGATAGTGAGAAACTCGGCTCTTTTATTGTTCACGGAAGAATGTATGGAGGAGTACTTTGACGACTTCAATTTCTTCCACGGTAACAACATTGGTTTCATTGATCAAGCATTACTATTCAATTCTTTTATCGTTGAATGATAGTGTGTAAAATTAGTCTAGTCCGTGTAGATAGTGTTGTTTGATACTCTGCTGTACCATCTGGACCATCACGTGAACACTACGAGCGTAGAATTCAAAACGGGAAACTACTTTAGTGTTTGGACAAAGTAGTTTTTGCAACACTTTTATTTACTCATTTGCAAAAACAAACAATTAATTAACGTTCCCCATTCCCAGTAATTTTCGTTCCTCGAGTAGCAAACTTTGTAAAAGTGCTTGTTTTCTCGAGTAATCGAATTCATACTTCCGTACGATGTTCAATTCTTTTTTATCCGACGGTAAATTCAAAGTCGTTACTCGTTCGCGACGATATAGATAAATTCTCAAATAAATAAATAAAATGAATTTTTTACGAAAAAAATACGAGCCACTTATAGTAAAACATGAAAATTTTAAACATGTTTCAGTGGGATGCTTCAAAGCGACGCTCAGCAAAGTTCTGGGGCTCGGGATCATCGGCGGATCGCTTCTCGGTTAGATCATTTATTTTTCAGCAGTATCTGTGTTTATAGGATATAATATCGGTCATGGAATCAACTACTGCAATTATGAGTGTCCATCTATTAGAAATTCAAATACTGCTTATTACTTCCACACTGACTTATTTCAATGACACCTGTTTTTTCCTTCTAGTGAAGGTACCACAAATTGTAAAAATCCTTCAGAGTAAAAGCGCAGAAGGCATTAATGTTCTCAGTGTGTTGTTGGACCTGTTTGCCATCACTGCAATGGCATCTTACAGCTTTGTTAGTCGTTTTCCCTTTAGGTAAAACAATTTACAGAAATAAATAGTGGGTGCAATTCGTAGATCGTGTTGTTTAAGCCACCCAATGTGTTTCAGTTCCTGGGGGGACGGAGTCTTTCTAGGATTTCAAACCTTAGCAATTGCATTCTTAGTGATGCATTTCAGTGGTAAGACCATTCAAGCGACTGCATTCCTGGCTGCGTATTTGGCAGTGGTAATCACTGTTGTTAGCGGGTTAACTCCAGTCCATGTACTCTGGACTTGTCAGGCGATGAACATACCCATTGTACTTACCAGTAAGGTAGGTCACATATGAATGCTGGCCATTATATTATATATATATGCGAAGATAGCGGATTATTAATAATCCATACTATTTTTAGTTAATGCAGGCGCACACAAATTATTCCAATGGAAGTACCGGCCAGTTATCAGCAGCAACCGGTTTCATGCTTTTCTTCGGTTCTTTGGCAAGAATATTTACTTCTATACAAGAAACGGGAGACGCGACAATGATAATAATGTACATATGCTCGACTAGTGCAAACGCTGTTATAGCTGCTCAAATTTTATACTACTGGAAGGTGGATGTAAAGAGTATAGAGAAAACTAAGAAGCTGCAATAAGTGAATTATTCAGCAATTTGTATATTCACGATAGCAAAATCAAATATATTACAACGAATTAAAATAAATCAAACCAAACCATCTACACTCCGGGTAAAAATTAAAGGAACACTATAATTTCCCGAAAATTTTGGTCATTTTTAAATGGCTGTATCTCTGCGAAAAATGAGCACAAAAAGTATTTTAAAAAGGATTTTAATGCTTTGAAGTTTCTAGTTTTTGAACCAAGGACTCGATATTTCTTTCCATCCATCATGATACTGTTTTATAAGCGCAGGAAACAAAGTTTCAGAAATTTTTTCCTAGTTTGAATGATTGTTGCACGTTTTTTTTTGTTAGTTCAGTGTCATTTCAGTAAAAAGAAAATATTTTAAAAATTTAAGAAAAACATTTTTATTCAAACTCCTCGCAATGACAAAAACTGTACTTTGATAACTGGCATTAGCACCACTCAAAGCGATAAAAATGTTTTTCTTAAATTTTTGAAATCTTTTCTTTTTACTAAAATGACATTGAGTTAACAAAAAAACGTGCAACAATTATCCAAAAGCCGCAAGAACAAAGAAAAGGGGTTTGAAGAGAAACATGACGTAAAACAGGTATTGCTTCAATTTTTCAGACTATATCGTATGTTTAACTATCGAGAACAAATGGAAAATAAAATCTGATCGGTCCGGTTTTTTGCACAGTGTTTAAGGGTAGATTCAACTCGCAAAAAACGTGTACACTTGAATGCATCCACGATTTTCCTTAAAGTGGCATAATGTTTTCTAAAAAAAATGGTAAATATGCAATTTTTGGGACCAAAATGTATCTAATACGATTAAAAAAAATCTCATTAAATTGGCAACTAAAGGTTCTGAAAGGAAGCTTTCCAAAACACTCGTGAAAATTTATCTACGATCATGAGTTCGCAAGTTATAGGTGCTCAAAGCGAAAAGTACCTTTTTTGCTTTGATCACGAATAACTCGGTCAATAAAAATCATACAACAAAACCAAAAAAGGAAATTAAAGAGAAATGTTTGCTTCATAAGAGTTCTTCATTAAATTTACCGGAAAAATTTTTTTTGGCCATTTGAAAATGACCAAAATTTTCGGGAAATTATAGTGTTCCTTTAATTTTGACGCTGAGTGTATTTAATAGTATGGATATCGTAAGAAGAATTAGAAACCTTTATAACCCAAAATTCCATGGACGCCAATAGTTTTGTACCACATCGGAAATATGCAAATAAAAGTATTATAAATTAGTTACACTGGTTAACACTTATATGTAGTCAGTCTTTTTTCTTAAAAAATTGATTTAACATCGACAAAACGTAGATCATGCCATTTCAAACTGAACCGCCAAACCGGAAGTGACGCGTGGTCTTTCGATTTTCGATTCTCAAAAGTGGAGGGGGAAGTCGAATTCACGCAGGCGTGTTCGAGTCTATCGTTTCCGGTTCTGTCGTCGTAATCGTGACTTGTGTGCAGCGTATGGCGATGTAGAGGCGTGCAGTTGTTTAATCGTCGACAATGTTACAAAGCGGACCGTGATATAGTTGGAAAACACGTCAACAGATCGTCGGAAGATAATACGGGAGTGACGGTGAGTAATAAAACGGCTTCTTTTTTGGCTGGTCTAGCATGCCCACGAAAAAAACGGGCGTGGACGAGCGTCGGAATGAAAGAGGTGGCCATTTGGGAGGCGTCATGGCGCAATCTGCCTTCGCAATCCGGCTTCCCGACGACCATCTTGTTCTCGATAAATCAATATAACGCGCCTTTCCTCCGAATCCGAGCGTTTCTCTCGCATAAGACAGTATTCCACGGATTTGCTCTATTACGTGGTCGTTACGAGTTGGCCGGAGGAATATCAACGGCTGCAGGTAAATCGTTCAGGGAACCGGTTAGTCTTCTTGGTAATTCGCTTTGCGTCGGAGCGTGTTCTTGCGCAGACTACCACCACCCCCTTTTGGAGATACATAGAGATACGTATAATACGATTCACGGTGCTCGGAACCGTGCGAGGCCGATACGCTTTGTTTTTGCTGCTAGCATACGAGGGAACCGCTCAAATCGGTCCCAATACACCACATTTCTTTCTGGATAATCACACCGTGGAGAGATAGAAGCGATTTATTCCATTGCGAAAAAAACACGTGTGTCTGTGGCGGCTGTGTTGGACAGTGTCCATTTTTGCATGCCAATTTCGGTCGGTCGGCCAGAGTGGCAGCTATTAAATTCATTCAGATTATAGTCTGCGGAGTCCCTCAAGTGGAAAAACATTACGATTCTGCCAATTTTCGTAGTATTGCAGGGCTAGGTTGCTTGCAGTACTGAATCAAAATGGAATCAATGGATGCGCGTCTTGTGGCGCAAGCATTGAACTACCATGGCCAACAGTTGCAGAAAGTATGGGAGGGAGAACGCAACGAGAACGAGCTGGCCATGCTCAATCTCAAGGAACCAAATTTTGAGATCTATCAACAGCGACAAAAGACACTTAGGTACCTATATATGTATATATCTCGTTACGATCTCGTGCAGCCAGATCGGTTTTCCAATTCGAAACGCGCGTTAACTTTTGGATGCTTCTCTTTCGAATAGTTTTGGTGATAGAGGGAAAAGGCTGAAACTACAGCAGTTCCTTGCAAAGAAGGCAGACGCCCTCTATGATAAGTCAAATTTGGAGAGAACAGTCGAACCCATTAAGCAAGAATTGGGGGACGAAGGTAGAATTTTCTTTCTCTTCCGCTTTTATCTAGTTGCCCCGACGTTACGCGATCGTCTGTAATCTAATGCGTCATGTATGCTATTCCAGAGTTTTATGCAACAATGCCAGGCCTTGACACATTTGTCACCATGGAAAAGTCTCAACGCATTCGAAATTTTTTGGAGGTGATTATTTGTTATGTTCGAGACACGAGTCGAGGCATTTAATATAATTAAGAGACTTTAATAAAATACTTATTATCTTTAGAGTTTGGTCGTTGGTGACGTTATTTACGCGCAAGTGATGGGTAAAAGTGCTGCTGGGCTTCTTCTCAAGGTGCTTTGCAACTGCAGCGACTGCCCCAGGGTTGTTACCGACTTGGGAGTTAAGGTACGTTAGAACATTCGTCGTCCTTGCGATATCGATGCGTCTCGTCTGCTTTTCTATCCGTAGATAATATAGATCTTTTATGGTAAAATAGGCTCTGATATTGAACACGGCCACAGTGCCGGCGGTCGACAAGAAGGGTGTTACAAGAGGCTACATGGCAAATGATCTCATCTGCGTCGTAGTCAGTGAAGTTAACGTTGAAGCCGAGCGAGTTGTTGCAGTTATGAACGTACCTGCCCGTGAAGGGCAAGCCCCACACCCAGCTATGGGACTTATCCATTCCGATGACCTTCCGGAAGCTTATAAGTAAGTAACAGAAAAACGTCTGGATAAGTACATTTATTCATTGTATCTTATAATGCTTCACTAACTCTTATAAATTGACATGAACATCACTATAGGAAATTTTGTATACACGACACAAGTGGTAAAAAAAAAAACGTGTCTTGCGATGCATCTGTAGCACTTTCGACAGAAAATATTTTATTTGAGCTATTTGAGCCGTTCTCTGATTATTTGCTTGTTGCGATATACTTTGAGAGCACTGTTGCACTAACGGAGGCAGGGGGGAATTCTTCCCGACAATGGTAGTTCCGTGAATTTAGGATCGATATAATAATAACCGTGATCGAAATGCATCTTTCACCGACAGCGTAGTTATCTTGTTTGTAATTTGCATAATAAGTGAGGGTACAGACTTGTTGCATCATTAGTGTTTTCTTGAATGTTCTTTCGTTAAAAAGAAAAGGTAAGGAAACATGATACGGTGGCCGAAAGAAGTTGAGATTTAACAGATGCACTGTGATACTAACAAAAACAAGGTAAATTAGATTTGATTCCTCTTACACGTTTTTATGAATTTAGGTGCCAGACACTCTCAGTAACGTAAAAGTTGATAGTCAGTATGATGATGAGTTTATAATGTGATACAAATGATTCAAACCTTGAGCATTGGTTGACATGGCTCTGTTGCGCACAATATTCTATCTACGTTTGTGATATGTTACTCTCAAAGCACCAGCCAAACTATGGCGCCAAATGACATCAGTGTCTTTTGAGGTTGCATTTCCAGTATGAGATGTTGAGCCTTGGGTGGTCAGAGTGAGTGCTGCAGACGGTAGGTATAATAATGATTTATTGTTGTTTGGTCTCTTACGACAAATGAACGAGAATAGGATAACTGTTTTTAGCCAAGTAAGGAGACGTGTAGAAACAGCCTATAAACAAACCTTGAAGTTTTCCTTTAAAATAGTTCTGTAAGCCAAAGTAATTGTCACTGAAATTTAATGAGAAAAGTTGGATTGTATTATCTGTCAGTGTGATATCGATATATTCTTCATATGTACTATATTATACACAATGGAGAGTTAGATGTCGTAAAATTGTGATGGAATTAATGGAAACTTTTTTAAAGCAGAGACCAAACAACTAGAATCTTAATCGCCCGAACCTTTACCTTTAAGCCTCAAAAGAATCGCGCCTTGTCATAATAATGCCTCATTTAAACTTACAGCTTAAATTGACAAATAAAAAAATATAAAAAATATGATGTCATGTTCGAATTGACACCACAAAATGCAAAAACAGGCGACAGTACTACCTACATCTAAAAAAAAATTTTTTTGGTCAACTTGGAAGATAAAATATACTCAGGCGTGGCTCCCAACCTATCCTAGGGCTATGCAATTTATTTTATCGCACCAAAAACTTATAAAAAAATACCAAACCACCGTCGATTGATGATAGGCTGTGTGCTTTTGTGTTGAGAAATCCTCTGATTACAGACATGATACAAAATACTAGAAATATACGTCTTAGCGGTACATGAAAGGTGAGAGACGAGTTTACATAATAATGAGGTTGTGTACCATTGTAAATTTATAAATAAGACATTATCTGGTAATAAAGGAAACCTACCAACTTTCTGCAATGTATCCCTGTTTTGGACCCCTGCTGCTTGTTAACGGTACAAACGTAGATTTTGATCGACTCTAATACCACGGGGTGTCCGACGAATGTGTGTTTTCGCTTCCTTCCGAACGGAAGAAATCCTTCCTTCCGAAGCATCTTTGGCATTAGTGTCGAATCGTTGAATAATTCATGCAGATCGAAGAGAAGAACTGAAATCGTTGCGCAGGGGCCAACGGAACGGAACGAAACGAGACGAAGATAAAGGGTGTGCCGCACGTTAGCACACGTGCGAGGAAAAGCAGCAAAGGGCATGCATACTAATATGTTTAGCTATAGATAAGACGACGAGATGTCGAGAAACAAATAACCGAAGGAAAAAACTCTGTACAGAATAAGACACAAAATCCTCTGCCAGGAAAACGAATCGAGGGACGTTGTACGAGCATTCGGTCATCATGATTATCAAGTCTTTAGTTTTACCGTTAACGAAGTAGCTCTGGTATCCTCTATTGGCAAAGGTCCAAATGAGATCTTTGCATCTTAATAATCGATCGTTTCTCTCTGTGGTGTAGGAAAGCGATGGACAACAAAGGACAGTCGTACGATGACATGTTGGAGAATAGTACTGGCTTCAACAATCCGAACAACATTAAATATCTTTGCGACTTGATGGGTCTCGGGCAAGAGAACCACTCCAATATGGTTGGTTTAAGGTAATATATATCGACTTCACTTTCACAGATTTTCTTCTCTTTGGCGGCTAATTATATTTTCCCTACTACAATCTTCAAATACCTCGCTACAGAGAAAGGTTCCCGCCCAATGAATACGCGACCGAGTTAAGACAAGCACAGGCCAGTAAGTGGGCGTTCCGAAGCGTAGCCGAAGGTATAGACCATTTCAAAGCTGGACGCCACACAGAAGCCTTCCAGTGTCTGAACAAAGCACTTACCGTGGATCCGCGAAACGTCGAAGGACTGGTGGCTCGTGGTGCATTGTAAGTTACTTTTCACTTTCAAACATTATTGCATTAAACTTTCGGGTCATGTGTCTACTTAATTCATACGGATATCGTTATTCGCTGTTACAGATACGCCAACAGCGGCAGCTTCAAAAAAGCTATCGATGATTTCGAAACAGCGCTGAAGTTGAATCAGACTCACGCGAACGCCCGCAAATACATGGCAGAGACGCTCGTAGCGTTGGGTCGAAGTTACGAAGACGAGAAGAAATACGAAGACGCGCAAAAAGCGTACGAGAACTGCCTGGCGATCGCTCCATACCACGAGGAGGCCAGAAACTCTATCGAGTACATCAAGTCGAAGACGTTGACATCCTCTTTGAATCCATTGGACACGTTCAAGAGTTTCGAGGCCGAGAACGATGTGGGCGAGAATAAAAAGGAGAAGAAGAAACGCAAGAAAGAGAGGAAGTCGCGGTCGAAGAAGAGGCAGAGATGGAGTTCCAGTTCCAGTTCGTCGTCAAGCGGATCCTCGAGTTCCTCAAGCTCGGAATCCAGCAGCTCTTCCTCGTCGGGAAGCTCGCGATCGGCATCCCGTTCGCCTAGCCGCAAACGGAAACACAAGAAAGATCATCGTGGCTCGCTGTCGCCTCTCAGCAAACGGATGGCCCAGTACAACAATCCGCCAGCCGCCACTACAGCCGCGCACGACGTGATCGCTCCGGTTGCCTACAGTTCGAACGCCCGCGATAAGATGGACGATTACGAGATAAAAGTGCGAAAGTTCTTGGAACAGACCAAGGACGATTCCGACTACGAGGACAAGGTAAGGGGACCGACTACACATTTTCTTGGGTGGATCTCGGTATTTTTTGGATATTATATTGTTCATATGCACAGGTAAGAAAGTTCTTGGAGGAGACGGCTAGATGGAAGCGGGAAAGGGAGAAGGAAAAGAAACATTCGGAGAGTGAGAAAATGAAGAAAAAGAAGAAGAAGGAAAAGAAGGGGAAGGACAAAGAGAAAGAGGACAAGAAAAGCCGGAAGAAGAAGAAGAAGGAGGAGCGAAAGAAACGTAAAAACAAGGACAAGCTTGAGCGGGATTTGGAGGCGTTGAAAAAGTCTTCGTTGCCGGACTTGGAACAATTGGAATCGAAACTGAACGCGTATTATGCGAAAGTTGAAAAAGAGACTGCCGTCTTGAAAAGGTTGGAACCTTTATGGCCAAATCACGATAACGTTTCGTTTTTTGTTCTTCTTGTTTTCATAAAATACTTCCATCCCGGTATCCGATACTACTTGTAAACGTAGGGCAGGTATTATTTTCCATTGTTGTGCTCCTTTAGTTCGCCTTTCATTATCCAATTTCCCAAAGTTAATATAATTTTCAAAGAAACATGAATGGAATCGCGGTTTTTAACATACCGTATTTTATTTATGTTTTTATATTTACTAGGTATGTAGCTCAGTATAATGACATAGCTTCCCCTCTTAGCAACGCGGAGAAGCTCGCTGAGAGTTCACGAAGGGAGGAGGAGCTGCGCAGAGAGAGGGAGAGGGAGAGAGATGAGGCATCAAAGGCGTATCACGAACGGGAATCTAGAGTACCGATGACTGCGCAGCAACGCAAAGGTAAAATCCCCTCGACATTTTCAGGAGCAAAAGTCTATCGTGTTCGTTACGTTTCTAAAATCTAACGTTCTTTGATTTCCATTTCTTTTCGCAGAGATCCAAAGGAAGCCACTGACAGACATATTCGAGCAAGAATCACAATTGATCCATCCCGAACCAAAGCTACCAACTCTAGACACAGCTGCCCTAAACGCAAAGTGGAAAGCTGCACAGGCAGCTAGGTAAGAGCAACACCATTGGGGGGTGACCAACTCACTAGCGAATCGAAAGTTCCTCGTCAAAAAAAAAAAAATCATTTGCTTGTGCATGTTTAGACAAAAGGACGTGATGCCGCAAAAGTGGCAGGACGTGGCCCCGGAAAGCAAGAAGATGCATCCGAACCTGGACAGCGAGGAGGACGACGATAACGAATTGGAAGAGAAGCTACAGCGCGCGGCCCTGGAGAAGTCCATGAACATACGGAAGCAAATGCAACGCGAGCTAGCAGAAAAGAGAGCAGCAGCCGCACAACCGATGTCTGCGCCGACTCCGCCACCATTGCCTAAAGAGCCCCCGATGCCGAAACAGGCGCCAGTGAAATATCCCACGCCACAACCACAGAATAAGTTTCAGTCTTACAAAGATCCGTCGATATCTGCGCCACAGTCAACACCCGCGAAATTCAGCTCGAGTAACAACCTCGGCGGCAAGTTCCAGCCGATCGGGCAAAGTGGTAATAGTGGTGCTGGCCATCCACCGGAACCACCGCGTCCACCTCCACCAACGAAGAGCCAGAGCCAGGCGAAAGGGCCCAGAACGGACTCGGACAGCGAGGCGGAACGGCAGCACAGACAGACGCCCAAGAAACGCGAGTCGTCTGGCAGAGGTGGAGCCGTGACCAAGAGAATGAGCAGGGACCGACCAGCGAAACGTTCTCGCAGCAGATCACGTAGCGCCTCGAGCTCGGGCTCCTCGAGATCCCGCTCGCCCAGGAGAAGCCGCTCGCGATCCTACTCGAACCGCAGATCCGGCAGCTACGAAAGGAAATACAGCCGATCCCCATCGGGCACTTACAGCAGATCCCGCTCCAGGTCACGGTCCAGGTCGTACACGAGGAGTCGTAGCCGCAGCAGGTCCGGGGACAGGAGTTACTACAGAAAGAGGCAGTTCCGACCGTACAACAACCGCGGCACATACTACAAGCCCCGTTTCCAGGGCTTCAATAACCCCAACCATCGCGGCGGCGGCAACAACTTCCAGAATCGCAACCGGTTCTACAACAATCAGCACAACAATCGATTCGGCAACAGACGCGGAGGCGGCTTCAACAATCGCGGCGGTGGACGTGGGCGCGGCGGCAATCGTGGCGGCAGATTTTTCCACGGTAAGCAAGGCTTCCGCGACTTCCGGGACAGGCGGGACTTCAGAGACCGTCGTGCCGCCTCTCGCGATCGGTACAGCGATCGCAGCTACTCGCCCGATCCCATGAGGAAGGTGGACGAGGCGAAGGAGAAGATCAACAAGATGCTGGAGGGCGGAGACGACGTGATGGAACATCAACAGGGCGGAGGAGGATCGAACGTCCCTCCTAGTAAGAGGCAGCATGGACCTTTGAGCGAGGGCGAAGAGAGGGACGACGATGACTACGAGAGGTGGGGAGAGGGCGAGGGGGGCGACACAGCTAACAAGGTTGGTTAGGTCTCTTCTGTGTAGGCTTTCGCAAAAAAGAACAGCCTCCTTCTTCGTGATGACGATCATGATAATCCGGATGATGATAAATATGAGGAGTAAATGATGAGGATAATGGATAATAAGGATAATGATGATGATGCTAATGATGATGATGATGATGATATGATGATGAAATGATGATGAAATGATGATAATGATGATGATGATGATGGTGATGAGCCACACGTGCAAGAACCATGCGACCTAGGAGCCAACTAACTCTCGTTTGTTGATAGAATGAGGAGGTTGGACCTGTCAACGATAACCTGGATGGCAAGGAGTACTTCATTGAGCGCATGAAGCAGCGAAGCAAGAATGTTTTAATGCAGAGAGCCCTTGCCGCTAAGATTTGGTAGAAACCCCGTTGCCGTTGCTGCTTCTTCGATTCTTCTCCTTCATCTGTGATATAGTTACACTTTTCCTCAACGTTAAACATCGACCCGAAACACGTGAGACATAGACTTCATACTATCGTCGTACCGAGCGCACTCGGTACATTAAACACGAAGAAAATAAAAGAATGATAGAGGGGATTATCGTAGAGAAATGTAATAATTGGCCATGACGGTCGAGAGAAATGCCAGCATTCTTTCGCCATGCTCCTCGTTTCTATCTCTGTCAACACGCGCGCGCTCGTGTCCGCGCCAACGAGGATCATTGTACGTTCGCGAGACTTTTCGCTCGACTGTCATGCCGCGCGCATGAATATCTTACGTAGTAAATATTCGAGGTGAATGCGTACTGTAATTACGAGTTTCTCGTTAAGATCGAACAGCGTGTTAATAAGCAATCACGAGAACCTCCGTGTAACGTTCTTTTTTTTTAATCCTTAGCGAGCAGATTTTACAGATATTTCGACTGTAGTACTTATTCTTGTATCGTAGCGTCGGTTTTCTTATTTTTAACGGAACATTATCGCGTAAGTATTAAGGTGAAACGAAAAGAAAAATGAAAAAAAGAGAGATGCTTCTGCTGCGACGCGCACTTTCGAAGGGAAGTATTCGGTCGTATTTGACGTAAACGCGAGTGGCTTTTCATTATCATTCATTATCAGGGCTAGATTAGTCAAGTCAATCACTCAAGTTGTTTTTTTCCGAATCGTCGAGCCTTTAGCGTTCAAGTCCTTAGTTTCGAACTACCCTCTCAGCGCTTAACAAGAGGAAAAGCGTTGTATCATTTATGGATTTCATCGGTTTCTAATCGCGAACCGCCCAGTGCAAAGAAGAAGAGACTCCTTAGCAAAGGGATAGTTTCTCTCTCTCCTCACGTCGAGTATCCTTGGATTTTTCCATACTCTGCTTTCTTTCGGAACACGTTATCACAGCCCTCCCCCCGTCGCCTTTATTACGAATACTTATGTTAAGGTATCATACAAGTAATTTACTAGTAAGACACTTATATATGTTGTATGTAAACGAGTTGCTGTACAATTCAAAGATCCGCAAATACATAACACGAGAACAGAAAACCGCCAGATCTTTCCTTCCGCAGCCTCGTTAAAATTCCTCCCACGCTCGTTTCCCCCATCCTCTGTTACTTCGCATCAGTTTTTATCTCTGATGCTGCGTCATCATTTACGGAGTCCCCGTTTGAAGAGCGCGTTGTCTCGCCACCGGAGCTGCTTCTCTCATTGACAGCGCACCGATTTCGATATCGCGTTCCATTCGCGGCCGAGTATTTAAACTTACAGCCTCCCGATTAGCACTGGAATCTCTTTAACGCAGTCCACGAATAAAATGACGCTCTCTGTGCATCTCGTCTTGATCAGTTTGAGCATTTTCCCGCTGATGTATCGAGAAGTGGTCATGGCAGCGACATTGCACAGTAAGTTTCTTTTTCATCACGCCAAGAGTTAACGAACACTGAATCCATTGTTTCCATTTAATTTCCAAGAACCCGAGTTAGTGCAATTTGAAGACACGTGCGGAGAACACCAAACGTTCACTTGGTGCCAGGCGAATCCGACGTGCGAAAAGAGCTGCGATAACATCGATATTTGGGAGTCCGCGCCCTGCGTTCAGAAGAAAAAATGCATCAGCGGTTGCATCTGCGAGGAGGGATACGTTCGTGACAATCAACTGGGCATTTGCGTTTGGGAAAACAGCTGTCCCAGAGTCAGGCATTAATTCTTCATACGACGAGCTTGTATCTTGCAGGAGATGCAATAAAAAATATTCGCGTTTCGCTTTCCAGTTTTGGTGTTTTTGGTTGCCCTTTCAGTCCATTTGTGTTAATCAGCGAGGAAGTGTTATCAGGTTGCAGGGAATTAATCAATTTCGCTCGGGTGGTTCTAGGCCGATTTTTTCAAAGTCGCGCGAGGAGGTGCGTAGACGCATTTTGATAGAAACTGGTGGGGGAATGTGGCGGCGCGCGATATGATAGCGTTTTGAGATGGTTCAGTTCCGCGCCGTCTTTCACGTGCGCGACACATTTCGGGAAACGGGGAATCTTATCGCGGCCGCGGTTCACGGAGGAAGCATCGTTAAATGAATTCTGTGCCTGCTTTATCCTCGATTAATTAATGCCCTCGTTTCGCGTCTGCTTTGTCCTCGGTTATTCACATTTTAATCTTACAACTGCACGAAGACGATAGCTCTTATTTTCATTCTCTTGCGCGACGAGTCACGATTCTGTTAGAGCACGTTAAATACTTCTCGTTTCCGTCTTTTCCTTTCGAATTCTAAGTGCGCGAGTGTGCTGAGGTGCTCCAGTGGATATAATCATGGATAAGACAGCCGGCTGGATCCGCCTTCCTTCACGTAAGTTTACGAGATCCAATCGCTTTGCTACTCTTTATTTTCCGCGAACAAGACATTCCCCTTAGCTGTCGAGGCGAGCGCTCGGTGCGTGTCCTGCTCCTTATTAAACTTCAATTACCAGCGCAGCGGTGGCCGTGATTATTCTCCATCGGGGAGGCGAAAAAAAAAAGAAGCCAGTGACCACCTCGATCGAGCATCCCCGTGGGTCCACGTCCATTGTAATTTTAATAAGCCTTATGCAAATTACAAATGAAATTGTCAGCGGCAGGCCCGCGGTCCATTCTTCGTCGTTGATGGGGACAATTAGACGAGCTTTGTCCGGCGACCACGCGTTGTCCGGCTGCTCGGCAACTTGAGTCCCAACGAGAGGACCGCCCGCCAACCCCTAATGTTTGTATCCGGTCCCCAGGACGTTCGCTTCCGACCCGAGAGTGCCTCACCGCATGCTGACCATCGACTTCTTCGACTCGGCTGCTGATCGACGCAGTTACGGATGCCCCGCGTTACTCGACCGAACGGACACCGGCGATAATCGTGCATCCAGCATTTCGGCTTGTCTGTCCTTAGAAAACGAACGTAACAGCGCATCCAGCGATTTTCATATCAATCAACGACCTCGTGATACAAGCAAACGCAATTAGAGGCTATCGCTTATCGGCTGTGCAGTATCGAAAGCTCCCTTTTCAGAGAAAATCGCCGAAAGTCCACCCCCATCTTTCGCGGAAGAACAAGAACATTCCGCACGGGGAAAGTCGTAGGTTCTTCCGATCGCAAGGGGAAGAGGAAAGGCGGCAGAAGTGACGAGGCAGGGCAGAAATGCGGAAGAGTAGGCGGGAGGTTGGAAATCGAACGGAATCACGGAGGCTGGAGGTCGATGGTTCGGGGGGGGTGGAGATAAGTTTTTACGGTAGGGTTACTAACTTACGGACTCGGCATTGTCGAGTTCCCGGTGACGGGAGGACAATGCGCGTTCGGGACACAATGCTTCACTCTGGAATCTGAAGGCAGTCTTGACTATCAACCTGCAACCACCCCTCGCATCTGTGTCTACCAATACTCGCCCCTCTTGCACATACCACCCTCCCATTGCCAACCGCGTCTTCGTTCCGCGCGTCGTTACTTTCTCATTCCACCGATCCTGCCTGTTCGCGTCGTTCGTCCAGAAAAAAAGAATCCCTTTGTCATCGACGATTCCGGGGGTAGTAGAGGAATTGTGGTTGACTCGATGGACGGTCGTCCAGCGCATATTTTGTCTTCATTGCGGAGCAGTGCAATCCTCTCCGTGCCAGGACTCTCGTAACTCCAAGAGGTCAAGGCCAACAGGCTGGAGGAACCGTGGAAAAAGCGTCAGGACGAATCGTTGCTGCCCGAGGAGGACGCGAGGGGCTCCCGGTATGCTGCAACCCTGCAGTCGCGCGTGCAAAGCGAGGATGCACCTGACGGCAGCGCGAGGGAGAAAGAACGCGGAGGGCCGAGTGCTGAAAGACGCGAGAGCAAAGACGCGGAGCAAGAAAGGAGGCTTGGCAAGGAGGGTGGAACGGAGAGGGAGGCGCAGAGAAGAAGAGACAGACGGCCGAGCATTTCAATCGCTCTTAGGCTCTCTCTTTGGCTTGGCTTTTCCGTTTCTTTCTCTCACAAAGCCCATATTGTTTCGTCCCTACGTTCGTATGGACGCGGACTAAAATACTCCTCTTTTCTGCCGGCAGCACGGATACACCGAAAACGCAGGCCGCAGACAGGCGTACGTACGTGACACACGTATGCCAAAAGCAACAGCAACGTCACGACCATCGTCAGCGGCGTTCGCTGGCATACAATCCTTTCCCGTACATTCAATGCTCGTCGCCCACTCGGTATCCTTTTGTCGCTGTTTATAGCTCTATAGGCCCGGTATTCCGCCGTCCCGGTACTACCCGGGAGTACTTTCGAGTTTAATTCTGTATCGTCTAACTGGACCGTAGAGAGAATCGTCTGTTGGTCAGGGGACCGTGTATTTCGCGAATTCGTCGCGGTCTTTCGTCTCTTTTTGTGCCCGGCCCGCCGGCTGAATTAATGCTGGAATCGCGTCAAACATCGACGTACAGGAAATACCTACCTTGTCCCGTAGTTCATATTCCCTTTGCACGTCAGAAATAGTTTTAATTATTATAGACCGAAGGGAAAAATGGGAATCGCGTCTGATCATGAAATTCTGGATCTTCTGCGTCAGTAGTGTCGAGCACCGTCGAACGGCGATGGTGTCTGACCGTGAACGTCCGATTCCCCTGGCACTCGGTGGAGTCTCTAGCTCTAGCCTCTTACAGTAGTTACTCTTCCAGTGAATTATTCCGCAACCCTAAGCTTAATCGAGGTTGAACGTAAGGAAGAGCAGCTTTCCTCCGCGATCCCCTTAACTATATCGACCCAGAGTGTTCTGGTCCTTCTGAGACCTCGAAAATCTTTTTTCCCCGTACGTGCTCGGCTGGTCAAACTGCCCGAATAGCTGAACGCAAGAAGTCGACTCACCCAGCAACAATTCTCCCATCAGACAGATTCCATTCTTCGCCGCGTAACCTTCAGTTCTCCAAGAGTCTTTCAAACTGCAATCTTATTCTTAAACATTCACGGTACTAATTGGCGGAGGGTCAAGCGCAGGCAATTGCTCGGGCCGACAGTAAGCACTTGATCGAGTTTAACGCCGCGTGGTCCCCGAATGAAGAATTCCTGCCTAGAGGCGGATATCGCCCCTCTCCTCCCCCGAAAGGTTATACGAGGAGGCAGCGGGCTTAGAGCGCTTTACAGGCGGATACAGCAAGAGTGTCCTGCGCCCTATTGATAAACTCTCTTTCAATAGACGCGGATGCCGGCCCCGCTGTTGGGTATCGATAATATTGAAGCCCTGAATGCCGCTCGGTTGAATGTCACAATGCACTCCGGTGATTAATAGACTTCCGCGACTTTTATCGAAATAAGATGTCGCCTTCTGACAGGCCGTCGACGCCGTGGCGAGAGAGGCGCGCTGCTCCCCCTCCCGCCGCGAATTCCAAATGGAATTCCAGGCTTTCGACACACGTTGAGCGTTTCATTTGATACCCCCGTTGGTCCTTTCAACGCTCCTCTAACGCCCCGTCGATACACGCCCGCGAGGAATGGACAAGGAAGCTGATTGAACGAGACCTCCTCGACCAGCCAGTGTCCCCCGGATTTGCGTGAAAGTCGAGAAGATACGCGAGGTGAATCGCGTCCCGTTTCTACGAATGGAATAAAGCCGTCGAAACTGGGCCTCCTGCAGTGGCGCGTCGCCACCCAGTATAATAATACCATCTGAATGCGAGCGTGTATGCACGCGACGGCATATAGACGCAAGGAGAGCCACGAGGCTGGCCAGTGCTCTCCTTTGTCATTCGACGAAAGGCTTTGTACCGATTATCTGCATACGCTGCCGCGAGTAGCGGCTTTTCAGCCCCCTCCTTTCTCTTCCACATGGCTCTACGTCATTCCGCCGTGATTCCACGGGGCCGCCAATACGGGACGCCCTGTACACACAACGCGGCTCCGTGCTTTGAAGGCCCGTAATAGTTTAGCGTAATCCGGCGTACCTGACTTAGCTATTAGAACTCGGGCATGCCCGGCAACGGTGTAATCCACGGGCGTGTTTTCGTGCTCCCCCGGCCGGCCGCCGATGGCCAGGCTTCGATGGTTGTCGAGGCTTTAATTGGATAACCCGCGACAACGGGGACCGGGCCGTTATTTTTGGGTCTCCGTCGCAGGGAGCCTCGGGGGCTTCTTAAATAGGCTGGTCGATCGATCCCCCGCGGAAAGGGTACACGAATTAATTAATAAATCGTGGTAGCCGATCGAGGTACGTATCTCCAATATCCGTCTCGAGACAGAAACTTTTATCGGTCTCTCCCTGCGAGCTTTTCTCCCCGCAATGCTGCTCCTCCGGCTCTCCTTTTTTCCCCTTTCCCGTTTTCGCTATCTTTTCCTTTCCTTTTTAACTCCTCCCCCTCCCCAGCTCCTCCTCCTTCCCGTGACTACATTCTTTTCAGTATTCACTGTGCAGTTTCTTGTACCGATACTTCCTTCTTTCATCGTCGCGTCATTCAAGCTTTTGATGCCGCGGCGACAAAGCTCTTTACTTCTTTCCGCGAACGAATGAAAGCACGGAACGATGGCGATGTATACCCGCATATACGTATATACATCTGTATATACGTACATAGGGCTCTTTCTCTCTGTTGCGCCGTCTCCTTGCCGCTCCTCTCTGCGTTGCGAATATACCAGCGCACTTCTTCGCCGGCGAAGAATACAAGCGCAGCCTTGAAGTTTCGAGCATCGGGCGACTGGGTACTTTGAATATTCTTCTCGGCTCGAGAGGAAAAAATGATTGCTGGCCAACCCCCTCTCGCCTTCGTTGCACCCTCCACTTCGATTCGCCTTATCCTCGGCGTTAATTACGTGTCCCGCGTGGCAAAGGGGTTGCGGGAATCGATGCTACTCGCAATGGCCCAGGATAGCGCGCCCGACGTCGAGCATCCCGATTCGCGGAGGCGCGCGACGCGAGACCGTTAATACGTTATCGGGCGCCGCATTAACGCGTTAGGCGCCGCGAGCGCGGCGTTAAAACAATGCCGAAACGGAAGCGTTAACTTCGACTACACGAGTACGTCCGTCCTTAATGGATCAAGGTGCTTAATTCACGAGTATCGACGCAGGCGTCGCGATAGAGCCGCCGGTTATAATGCCATGCGATACACGGGGGTGGCGGGCGACGGAGGCTGGGGCGAGCAAGGGAGAAAGAGAGGGAAAGAGGGGCGAGGACCAGCGCGGAGGAGTGTACAGGGGAAGTCCCTGTCCACGAGCAACTCGCTCAATTCGCTTGTTCGCTCGCTCGCTCGCCAGCAGCGTCATCATAAGACCTCTTTGTTCTCCGGCAATTTCAGCGGCATTGTCACCGTCAACAATGTCCACTTGACATTCTCCTTCTCGCTCCCGCGCATTGTTAACCCGTCCCCCGCCCGGTCCCTCTTTCGATCATAAAGCTCGCAGCCAGCCGGCCGGCATGCGTCGCGATTCCGCTTGTGGACACGCCTTAAGGGGTCTTCTTCTTGGCCTCGCGGACGATCGCGCTCGATTCCCCTGCAAACTGGGTTACCGCCGCTCTTCCCTGCCCCATTTTTAACGGATGCACGAAACGTTCTTTCATCGTACCATTTCGTCACTTTTCGGTCCCGCGAATGGGACCGTCTTGACGTCCCTTCTTCAGGGGAGGGCAGAGCTTGCCGAGATTCTTGCGGGGAATCGACTGTGGCCGAGCACGCCGGAGGGGGTGGCGAGCTCTCGAATTGATCGCTTCAACAAAGAGTCAGAGGGACACAGTGACGCGTGATCCGGATTTTTTCTCCGAGCGCGGTGCCACGGTGAAACTAGCCCCAACAATGGGCGTCGAAATCACGTCGTCCGCGTTAGAGCTGCTTTAGCTGTCCGGATTCCGCAGTAGCCGCGACTCTCTCTCTCTCTCTCTGCTCCTCGCCACTGTCAGTGACCGTGTCTTTCTTTCCACCTTGCGCTCGCGCTTTTCGCAAATGTCCCCCCGTCCTACACTCTCCCTCCCATTCAGTCGCTTTCTCTCTTTCAGCCCCTCCCGCCCTCCGCACCCTTTCTCTCAGCTGTCTCTCTCTCTGTTGCTCTTTGTGCCCATCTGTCTATTGTCCACATTGTTACGCGGTGGCATCCTCCTTCCCCGCATTGTTTCGGCGCATTGTCTGATGGCGGCTCGCTCGCTCGCTCGTTCGTCCTCCTCGGCCGACGGCGACTCATTGTTTCCTCGTTGTTGCGCGTCCGTCCGTCTTTTCGTTCTCTTACCTTGAGCATTGTGAACTTTAGGCGTCGACTTCCGAGCCACTTCCTTACTTTGGGGAATTAAGCGGTTCCCCGATGTCCACCCAGGCCTCGACTCGTACCACTGCTCTCCCCCTTGATGCAGCGGGGGTTGCGTTTCCGTGGCATCATTCTTTGCGCTCTCGCCGATGGTCGATCGATCTTCTAACGCGGAGCGTTATGAATGAGTCTAATCAATGGCGGACACGTCGCCGGTCACATTGTCTTCGTATAAGAAAAAAATGAATGGAATCTGATCGTCCTTTAGAAGGTTCGAACTGGCAGGCTGTTCGCACGGGCTCGCGTGTGAATATCCAGGACATTTAAGTGTGGGGTTCATTCGAAGATGCATACACACCGGCGCTGGGGCTTGCGTGTGTACATTTCGTGAGAGTGGTGGCGCTTTACTTATGGAACGCATTGTTCTATTGTGCACGGGAGATGAGCGCATTACTGTCCCTTGTCCCCCTTTTCGAGCAACCCCGGGACAATATCGTGCCGTCGTTAATCAGGCATCGTTCCTGGACGAGCCACATAGTAATTCGCGGAGGTTTATGCTCGCAGAGCACGCATTTAGATTCACCGCCCGCTATAGCCGTGATACTAGCTTAGACGCGATACTGGAAACTCGATAACGTTAGTTATAGACTAGGGGCTTAACGGTTCGAGTGACGTCCCGAATCCTTGCTGCTCGGGATCTCATTGTCCCTGGCTCCACTGCCACGTTCTTCATAGTTTTTTCAATTTTCATACATCGATTACAGTGGGACAATCGAATCGGCGAAAAGTTGTCGCAAATGAAACGTACGTACCGGAATCTTTTTAAGTCTCTCGCGTAGTCATTTGAGCGCGGTGCAAAGGCGATCGCGAATGAGATTCTGGGGAAAGAAACACCCCCGATGCTCTCCATGGAGAATCGATATCGATGGGGTAACTCGCGCCTCTTTCTTTCGTCGTAATAACAAGAAGAATAGAGGCGCGAGTTGTGAACCAGTAAAGAGGTAACGGCGATGGCAGCGGGAGGAGATGGAGGACGAGAAGGTAGTGGAAGAAGAAGAAGAAGGGTGCTCGTGCGTGTAAAGCACGTATATGTGTACTCGCGAGCAGAAAGGAGTAGGAGGTAAAGTGTTCGCGACGAATCTACGGAATGGGGTGGAAGCACAATGCCTCCAACAATGACGCTATTGTGGAAACGAATAACACATACTCCTACGCTTTACCCTGCGCCTCGGCGGGGGTAAGCTGCATAGCTGAATCAAATGAATACAAGAGTGCCATCGCTAAGACACAGTTCCGCGCGTAGACGTTGCGAGAAAAATCTACGACAACGGTCGCAAAAGAATCCTCTGTTCGTACTACTTGCCGGACTTGGAATCTCGCTATCGAATTTCCAACCCCACTGCCAAAACAGGATATTTATCTTGATATTTGCCAGAGCTCGACCGATATCTCGAAACTTGGACGATAACAGAGACCGCAGTTACGCTGCCATTCGAACGACCATGGATATTCAGAACACGCGAAGAAACTTGCGCAGCTATAGCGGTGTGCCGCGTAACCCAGTAGTTCCGGTCGGTTATGCGTCAGACATCGCGCGTTCCGCGCTGTTTTCAGGAAACAACGAATATGAACGCGACACGGCTCGTCTAGACAACTTTCAACGCATTTATTCGACGATGCTCTTTACGTTCTTTGACACAGATTCCTCGGATGTCTTCTGCACGGTTCTTTCGCAACGACGTTGTTGATAATGTAAGATTCTAATCGAGAGTCGTCGGACGGGCATCAGCCGGAGTATGTAAAGTAATTCCCGTTTGGTGTCCGAACGAAAAAGAGAGGCGAAATATGGACAAGATGGGAAAAATAACCGTGTTCGTAGTGCACGCGTATTTAAAGTAGCATCATTGGGGATGGCTCGATGGGGGCAGAAGGTCGACGAAGTGGTCTAGTCGAGGGCAATACCGCGGAGGAGGTAGGTACGTAGGCAGATTTAATTAGCATGGACCAACGGAGGCCCCCGGGGGTTGCCGGGGGTGCGGACGAGGGCAGTTCGAGCGTTAAAGTTAAATGACGGTTGGCGGTTGCTTATTCTTCCCGGCAACTGATGCTTGATAATCTGCGAAATCTCCCCGCCGGCTCTCAATTCTGCTCGATAGTTCGCTGCCTGTGCAGGCCAATTCTCTCAATGGAACAACTCAGCCACGGACTGACTGGCTTAATTGTAGTTGCTACGTCTCCTCTACCCCCGATTTCGTTTTTTCCTTTTCCCCCCTATCCTGCGCCGTGGTCGGTTTCTTCGGGCCGACGTGCGTTCCGCGAAATCGTCGTGCAGGGGATGCTGGACACCCCGCGCCACCTTCCACCGCCCCTCTCCCTTAGAAAAGCGGAATTCAGTGCACTCGAAAGCTGGTTCTTGGCGCAGGAATTCATTTCATTATTTTTTAGGCGGAGGAGTGACGTTGGCCAAGATGCGAGGAATATTCACGCGTGAGAGATTTTAATCGCGCGATCAATCGCGGGGCGATATGATTTTTATGGGACGCGGGGGCTTCCTGTTTGCGCTTAGAATTTATTCAGCAAGCGTACATTTCGCGGAACATTCCGTGGAAAGGATCGTCATGCAATCGCGCGGGATCCGGCATTAACCTATTCCGCTTTGTCGCGTGCGTGTAGCATCCTCCTCCCTCCGGGGGATCCTCCGTCCCTTTTCCGCTCTTTTTCGCCGCCCGACACCCATCCCAGCGCCGGGCTTCCCCGCGCCTCGCCTTCCTCCGCAATTTTTCCGCCACATTTGCCTTTGTCTCGCGACAACAATGCATCGCCTCTACTGCGATGACATAAAAATATGTGCACCGATGTCTCTCTCTCCCCTCGGCCCCCCCCCCCCCCTTTCTTTCCGTCTGTTACTTTTCCGCTTGTCTCTTCTACCATCTCCAGCCACCCTCTCGCCGCTCGCTCTTCTTTCGTGCCCCGTCATAGACGAACGTCTGTCGGCGTCGGGCGAATTAATTCGGCTTGTCAGAGGACGGCTACCGACCCGCTGCAGCGATCGGTGATTTCCTCCCCGTGATTCCCAGCGGCTGCAAAACAGTGGATGTTGATCAGGGACACGACAAACTTTGAAATCTCCTCGCAGCTTTTTCCACCCATCTCTCCGTCGTGCCATTACACACCGAGTCGCGAAGTTGGAGACGTCTTTTGTTCAGCTCGCGCTACGAAGGACCCCGAAAGTCCTCCGTCCCCGATTACTCGTTGAAAACAGTTGCGCAATGATCGAACGCGAGCTGGAAGAAGCGGAATCGGCCGTGGTCGGGGCGCTTGATAAACAATCGCGGAGGAACCGCGGTCTCGTGCTTATTGCCACGGACACCTGTGCCCTGGCCTCAGTCCTTGGAGAGCCGGGCGTGAAAAGGAAGGGCCGCGGCTGTAGGAATATTGTTCTCGACGGCGACGCCGGGCGTCGTCGCTGGAATTTTCGTCGGATGCTCGAACAATGAGCATGCAAATGATCGGCCGAAGATCGATATCGGTCCCTGGCTGCGATCAGAATTTTCCCGCGACTGCCGGGTACCGGGGGCAGCTCTGCCCCTTCGACCCTCTCCTCCCCAGCCCACCCCCTCTGCCACCCCCCCCATGGGAGACAAAAGAGGGCCGGCGCCAGTTGACAATGGCCCGATGGCATTACGTATGCAGGCACAGGGCTCCGCTCTTTTCGAATTCGTTGCATTCTGCCTCTGCCTTTCCGCCGCCGCCACCAGCCCCTCCAACCCCCCCGCGGTCTTTTTCCTCCTACGCTCGCCCTCCGAGCCTCTCTCCATCGCCGTTCCGTTCTTCTGTTCGTCGCGTTCTCCTCGATCTGCACCCATCCTCGCGGGTCCATTCTGCAAATTGCAATTGCCAATCTGCCTACCTTTTGTTTGGTTGCTCTTTTTCTTCTGTTGGCTCTCCCAGCAATCCAGCGGCACCGGGAAAACGTTAATTGAGGGGCCACGACACGATGCTCTGCCCTCCGTGCACGCGGTGGATTCTTTTTAAGATTCTCCCTCCGCTTTTCCGTTTCCCCTTTCATTCTGTACTTCACCTATGACACATAGAGACACAGGGTGCTCGAAGGATGGAGGAACCCCTCGAAGATGGCTCCTCTGCACCAACTCCGTTCAAGGGTGCAACGTCTACGGGATAAATTCGCTCGCGAGACAACACGCGCCGTAAAGGCCGTTAAAGGAAATTGAAGGAGAGAGGAACAGAAGCGGGGGATCAGAGATGCATACTGGAGACGAGTGAGGGAGAGAGAGAGAGAGAGAGACGAGAAGGTGGGGAAAAGCGCGAAGGCGGTGAGACGAGAGCGACGGGTGCATAGAATCTAAACTGCACAATGGATGGTAATATCGAATGGTAGGGGGTCGGCGTGCACGGTGCCGGTCTATTCAATGCAATAATTATAAATTGGTGTCTTTCAACCGTCCGGCAAATCGGCGCGTAACGAAGCCACTGTAACTGCATCCACGGCGACAACTTTGCGCCGCTTTTGACTCCGCAGCCGCGCCCCCTCTCCCCGTTTCAGACACTCTCTGGACACGCGAAATCGCGAGAACACGTGGAACAGCCTGCTGTCCCGGATTTGTAAATATCCTCCGAGCGCAAGTTAGCCTCGTTTCAGCTCGGCAAAAATTGCGTTCCATATCGATCGATCGCTATCTGATGAGCTCGACTAGATCCGATTGAATCGCAAGGAAATTAACGACGGCGATCGATGCACTCGGTATACCTCTGTCCGCGTACTGCGCTTGACTATGTTAAAGCCGTGGCTGCGCGATGTCTACGTCTATTAAAAACTGTAGCAGCGAAATTCGGGGGAGTCGCTGGCAGAAATAATGCCCAGGAGATATTGATGCATGTACGCCTGTCGCGGGGGATACGTGTACACGTGCGGATAGTTGCGTAATTGGGGCAGAATACACGACTCGTCGCTACCGCGGTGCATGGAACCAAGGGCTCGCCTTAACATGGCGCGGAATCACGGAGCATGACCCCGAGGCAGTTACGAACTTAATGAAGCTGTTTTCCGTTTAATTAGAATCCCACCGTGATCCCTCCATTCTTAGACGGGTCCCGCGGTTAATCCTTCCTCCCGCGATATTAAGACGGCAGGCTCCCTCCTTACAAAGCGGACCGCGTGCACAATATCGCGGGGGCTATATTTACCGGGCCTTTATGCACTCGCAAGCTCGCGCAGGCAACCGCTCGCACGCCCCACCCATGTATTATTTACAGACGCCGCGTTCGCGATTTTTATTGCTCCGCAAATTCAGCTTGTAATCCCTCCTGCCGGAGTTCCCGCGGAATTGTATCGCGCCTCGTTCTCGCGGCACTCGAGCTTCCTATTTCTTCGTCCGACGCACTTCGCCCACGTGCCTTGGCGCGCCTTACGTCGCGACGTTCGAATTCCGTCGCTGTAATTACTCCGAATCGGTTCTCCAGGGGCTCGACCGGAACTATACGGCATTGTCCGGCTAGGGTAAGCGTGGTGGAGCGCGCGCCGGTCGCGGAAGACGATCGTGCAGGGTGGTGCTCCAGGAGGACGGTGTCGATTCGGAGCTGGAGACTGCACGGACGTCGGCGGTCGTCGTCGACGGTGGCGGCGGCCATGCCGTGGGGCCGGCGCTCTTTTATTTCGAAAACAATGGAAGGGCGCTTTGTTTCAGGCATTGTCAGGCGGACAGTAACGCGCGCACAAAAGTTATAATGAAACGCTATTTATTTAAATGTATAGGTGCCACGGTGCCACCGGCGAGCAGAGCCCCCACAGCTTTCCACCACCCTCGCGCGGTCTACGAACTTGCCTCTCTTTGTGTACGCCCGGGAACACCAACACCGTCGCGGCCACCAAGCGAGCCCGTTCTTATTCCGTATTCTTTTATCCCGCGCTATCACATTTACGCTGCCATTCTTCCCGCGGCAATTGTCTTCTTAAGGCGATATAGGGGACGGGCGCGTGCGCCCGCCGAGACGCGTTTTTATGCTCGGCGATTAAAAATCGCGAATCGATGTCTGGAGAACCGATGTTCGCCCTTCTAAAGACCGTCCCCTCTGCCACCCTCTCGCTGTTATCAGCCCTACTGGTTCATTCGTCTTTACGGAGACGGTTCGGCGTTTAATTAAAGAATCTTCATTTTTCATCGGTCGAAATTGCGCGGCTCCGTCGTTAGAATTTGAGCGAGTCGTTGAATGTCTGGCCGGGATCGCGCATTTGAGAGAGGCGCTTGCCCCGGCGATATTTCTCAACCGAGCAGCCACTGCACGAGAAAGCAGTGCCGATAACAATTGGACGTATTGACGATCCAATGAACACGGTAACTCGATATCTCGCTGGGGGACGCCTAATTGATTGAGGCAAATAGAATGATGATTTTATGATGGGCCGAGGCTACCGAGCTTCTATCGTCTTCCCTCTGCTGTATCCCGGGGAGCATTTTTCCGGCGTGCCTCGCGAAATTAGAATTCGTGTGATATGTTAAATAGCTGGAGATTACAGGCGGCTGAACGGACATCCAGGCACAATGGCAGAATTAACGGGGACGGGGGAATGCGAAGGTGCGTTTAAGTGGGAACAACTGTAACAATTAGATGCATATCCGGAGATCTTCGAGCCGTGTGCAATTAGATACCGCTGGACAAATGGCTGAATTATAAATTGCGTCTGGTTCGAAGAAGACAACGGTCCGGGGCTTAATAATCGTTTCCTGCGACTCGCCGACGCCTGCGCAGAAATAATCGCTAATTTGTTCCGTAATGAAATAACAGTTGGCCGTTTGAACGGTGTGGCTGGGCCCGAGTGTGAGCCAATCGTTGACCAGATTTCTCTCGGGCAAAGTGTGGCGATCGCGAGTGATTCCTCTTCTATTTAGACGGCGTCGTCTGCTTGATACCCAGATTCAGGGACAACCCACGGATTTCCCTGTAATTCTTCCGGGAGGGCACTTCTTTCATCGCGCGTGCAATTTATCGCGAGGCTTCGAGAGCCGCACGAAATTACGTCCACGGAATTTCGCGACAATGCCCGCTGGAAGTTCCATGGCATTCCAGCCGTCAGCCGCGATGCATATGAGCCACGGTGCATCCCTTTGCTTCCTCCTTTCTTTCTCCTCCCGATAGAAAGGAAACGCGTCTCCCCCTTCCTCCTCCTTCCTCTTTGCTTCGAGTTAAAAAAAAAAGAAAAAAATCGCGCGGCACCTGCGGACAGACGCGTCTTTTACGAGCACGCCTCGTGGCAGGGAAGAAAGGGGCAGCTCCTTTCAACGTGTCGAATGAATCGACAACGATGATATCGAGGGATCGGGTGTAACAATGCGCCTTGCCGTATGGTTCCAGCTCATTTTAGGGTGGAGAAAGCTGGGCCCTCTGCGCTCGAGGACGCGTTAAATGAACGAGGGGATTCCCATTTCCTGCGAGTCCATTGATTGTTCGTGAAATTTTCGAGGGACACAAAGTGTGGGCGATTGCAAGATTTTTATTATTTGCAAGATTACTTTACCTCCAGCTTGAAACCACCGGTCGTTCTAATCTTCAAATGATGTATAACATGGATTTTAATAATAAAATTATATTGAACAGTACATCTGGTCTATAGGTTACTAGTTTATCTTACTAATTTTAACAAGTTATTATATAATTTTAAGCTATACTGCGCTTGAGCAGCGAATAAAGTATTATATACAGTACTCTGGATATAAATTTCGATTTGTGTGACAAGAATTTAGCCTCTTGTATCAATTATCGTTCATGCTTAATGACCTCCTATTATTCTAAAGAGATTCAAATATCTACCTGCTGCGCGCCACGCTAGACAGAGGCGGTAGTGGGGGTGCGGCGGAGTGGGGATAGCACGACCGCGGAGCGATCAGTTCCATGGTACTCGCGGCGGGATGAACTGTGCTCCGTCGATCCTCCGTAATATTAGTTTGAAAGTAGTGTTTTTCCGCGTTGCCCGCGACAGTGAAAGTAACCGTGTGCCTCTACACTCAACGTAATCTCCTTTGGATATACTAGAACCCACATTCTCGTTCCAACAATATCGGAAAGAAGTCTCTACCCTGGACGAGTCGGAGTGACAAACGCCGTAATTATTTCGACAAATAACACGTCTGTACCCGCTTATTCCAATGACGGACCACGCCGTGACCAGATGAGAAGCTGAACTGGTCGAAAGTACACCTACGATTCATTGCAAGCCCACAAACAGTTCGTATGATTATCAATTCGAAGCTGGTCGTTTCGCGGGCTTCTCCCAAGAACCTAACCTATCGTAACCAACGCAACTATTAGACAGTCAATTTCTGATACGTTATTGCAAAAAGAGCAACCAATAGGAGCTCGTCATTCCCGTGGATCGAGAGTATTCTCGCGACGTGTTTCACATTTGACGCAGCCAATCAGGGAAGAGCGCGAAAATCGATCCCCGAATGCTTTCGATTCTCGATCAAGTATTCTCCAGCGGAGGGACACTGTGACCGTCACGGACTCTGTCTCGCCCGCAGTTATTTCGTCGGAGTTCCGCGTAGAATTGTGTTTACGTCGCGTGCGTTCGCTCGCGAACCGTTCGTTAGCAGCCGGGAGTGTTTTTATCGTCCGCGGTTGTGTTTATCTCGCGTTTTTTTTCGCCGCTCGCGCGTCTTAGTGCGGTCAGCCTCGAGGGGACTTGGCGTCGGTGTCCGTGTTTTTCTCGGTATCGCCGTGTGTGACTGACGCAATGACGCAAGGACAATGCTCGGAATTTCGGTTTTGAATTTTCGCCTGACACGCGTGACACGCGTCGTCGAGTCAACGAGTAGTGCGCGCGGATTGCCATGACGTTTGGCTTTGACGGAGTGGCCGCCGGTTGGAGTACCATGTCTCGATAGTCCCGGCCGGATCATCACGGCCGTGTTGCTGCGCGCCAAATTTCATGCGACATGCAGCGGTAAGTGCCCAATTTAAATATGCTGTTTAACTCGATGCTTGGCTGGCCAGCCCACGCCGGTGCCTGGGTCAATCATTTCCCATACTCGGGCTGGATTTTCTCATCGAATTTCATACCCATCGTGGTACGTTTGTTCGAATCTATATACGTGCGAGCAAACAGCACTGTGTTAGTGCAGCGAGCTTGCACCAGACGAGGAGGGGAGCGGGGCGCGATATTTTAAGAGATGGCGCGGTTTTTAAATGTAGACGTAGCGACTCTTGCATGTTTCCATTTCTTTTAGAACGAAATATATTGATTTTGAAGTTTTCTTTTGGATTTGCAGTATATGTATATTGGAATGTAATTAGAAATATTGCATTACGTATGTTTTTACGCCTTATTTTATACATATTAATTAACACTGGAACTACCAAACCAGTCGAAATGACTGGTTTTAGATTTGGTAATAAATTTACCATTTTTAAGTATAAAAGAAGTGTATTTTTAAGTAGTATAAATATGTATAACAGATTTAAACAATATAAAAATTAAAAAAAATGCATAAAGGTTTATTTTCCTTGCATAACGAACGTATTTTATAAGTAACTAGTCATTTTGACTGGTCTGGTAGAAATAGGTGTACATTAATTGTCGGTAATTCTAGTGTTAAAAAGGACCAGGCACTGCGAAGTGTGGCTTAGTCGGTCACTTATATGTATTTGAAACTTGCAATGTAGTATTTTAAGTATGTATCGTTTCTCCCGCTTTGTGGAGGAATCACGCGACACGATTACGCGATTTTTCCACCATCTACGATTAGATAAGTCCGTTATTCTTGTGTTTACACGGTAGCATAGCTGTAGTTTTCTTTCTTATCGAGTCTGTACGCCGTTATGTCTTCCTCGTTTCCACTCTGTGCTCCCTTTTCAAGGATTCCTCGCGAAGCAGACCGTTTCTTCCTACAATCTTTCGTATTCGAAAGTTCGAGGGGATGAACCGCGGTTTTGTCTTCGGGCTTGGGCGATCTTCGGAGCCTCCATGATCAAGGGGTAGGTGCATGGGGGTGAGACTCGCGATTCAGCCGAGTCTCATTTTTGCCGATCGTCGAGGGACCGTGGAAAAATCTCCACCCGCGACTCTCGCGGATTCGTTTCGAAAGCGAGATGCCACCACCATCCCCCGTTCCTCTACCCCCTCCCCCTCCTTCCCCCGAACTGTGCTCGGAAAACCACTCTTCGGTGGGCCGGACGGCGAAAAAAAAGAAGGAGCGCAGGAGGGAAAAAAGGGATAAATAGGGAGTCCTATCCCTGGGAAACGAGGAAGCGATCAGCGATGCATAAGCGGCGGCCGATACAATCGCGCGCCGCTAGAGAGAAATTGAAATTCTTATCCGAGGCGTGCGCGGGCTGAAAGGCTCTCGCGAATCGCATAAAGGCCTCATCAGAACGATCGCTCGAATATCCTCGTTCGAGTCCCGCCGAGGCGAAAAGCGTGGGGTTGGGTGAGGCCAAAAACGGGTGGCACAGAGGGGGTGGGGGTGGGAGGGAGAGAATAAAAATGGGGGTAGGAGTTGACGGAAGGAGAGGAGGCGGCGGTGGAGGTGGCGTTGGATATAGCTGCGGGTTAGGCACAGAGGGGAAGGTGGTGGTAGTTGGTCGGGGGTGGCGAGCGTAGAGGGTGGGCAACATAAAAGGCCAGCAACCCCTATTCCACGCAGGCTTCAATTGTTTCGGCTAGGCAGCGTTCATTTGTTTTTCTTTGCGTGCGCTTTTTGCACGCTCCTCTGCCCTTCTACTCCTCTCGCTTCTCTTCTTTCTCCCTCTCTCCTTTCTCTTCCTCCACTGCCTACACCTACTCTATCGTGTCACCCCCTCCTTCCCCCTTCCTCGCCTCCCCCCCTTTTTGTCTTGTCATCGGCTTCCTCTCACCTTGTCCAACTTTTCTCCTCCTCGTTTCTTCGGCTCCTCTTCTCCCTCCGCTTCATCCCCCAACCTTTCGTCCCTTCCTCTCGTGACTTTTGTTCACGCGACGCACGTCAAACGTAGACCGCCTCCCCATCCCCTCGCCGTTCGCTCGTCGATCTCGCTCGCCCTTTCGCCGCGCGAGGTGTATTAAAATCGACCATTGTTACCGTGAACGGAGGGGGGTGGCTCGCCCCGGCGGTTTAGGGGGTGGAGAAAGGGTGCCTCCGTCGGTGGTCTTCAATGCAGCCGCAAGAATCGTGCCTCCTGAAAGCTTTTGAAATAATATAGCCCTCTCCTGCGCCCTCCCCTATGCCTCCTTCGTCTGGAACGTGCGTGCGAGTCCTGCAGCCACCTGTGAGCGTGTGCTCATTCGGACGAGAAAACGCACGTGACTGGGTAGGTGCACGGGTGAAACCAGGCTCACCCATTTCCTAGTCTCTTTTGCAAGAGGACGCGATGATCTGACCGATCCACTATTGCGCACCCTGTAGATTCATTTATGGTAAAGGCAGGTAATATGGAACATCTGATTTCAAAAGCTTGTCAAATGTAGGGGAATTTGCTTTTTTTAATAAAACTGACATGATGGGACGAAGGAACTAATGCGTAATCATATTTACATAGTCAAGTGTAAAAAGATCCAATTGTTGTGCAATTATAGTAAAAAAACTGGAAAGAGTGAAAATCGGCTGTTCGAAAACTATTGTTGAATAATCAAGGACACACGTATTTAATGATAAATTATATCAAAATAATACTTTGTAACATATCTTCACTACAATATTTAACTGTTTGATGCACTTTTCAGAAACTTTTACATCCCACGAAATATATAAACGTTTCTCTTTCAATGATGGATACCCGACTAGTGCTCAATTGTCAGTATCATCGTCTATTGTGTCTAGGGATCTAGTAGGGTATACACCATTGCCTGAAGAGTTCGTTATTTCGTTATCGAAATTTTACGAAGTTCCATATTACGTGCCGTTCCATATTACCTGCCTTTACCCTACTTGAATGGCTCGTGCTTCATCTAAGAGTCATTCTTATCGATCACCATTCGGCGCATCTTCTACGAACTCTATCAGGACTAGTTCCAACTGCAATACCACTTATAAATTGCATGTCTCTCCCCGCATCGCTGTATGGGGCAGTAGGGAATTTAATTGTAGACCTAATCGATGAGGGAGCCATTCGATTCCCGGTTCCAAGATCGTTTGGGGGTGGCAGATGTTACCGAAATGATTGTAATTTACACCTGCCCGCAATAAAGGAGAATTCACGGCGGTGCTAGTCGAATATCTAAACCGATACCGCGGTGTGGGATAGTCGATGGTGAATTAGGCGGTGTCATCTGCAGGCGTGAAATTTCGGGTGGGTTTAACCGTAACGCCAACAGCTGACAGCCTCGACGCGATAGCCTATAATAACCCTATTGCTGAACATCCCCGATGACGAATCGTCGAATCGATTAATCAATGAAATCTCACCCACGCCTCCGCTAAAAAACAACGACAAACGGTCCCAAATTTTTTGTTCCCCGTTGGTCCAGCCCGAAACAGAACCACCGAGAGAGAGAGAGAGAGAGAGAGAGAGAGAGAGATTTTCGATAGGATTCAACCGTCCGCTCATCTTCCTCTTCCGCGGCGAAATTCCTGGACCCGCGAGTGCCACGTGGGGCACAGTTCTCTTCCCCTTTCATATTCATCTAATCGCCCGGCTTCTCGGGGCGACGTGCTCCAATAACGACCCCGCTTAATCGACGCGTCCGTGTAATTGGCGTTTGAGAGTAAAGCAGTCCCGGGTGCCGTCACGTCGCCGCGCCGGTCCGTTTGACTTGCCCGGATTTTATTCAAAAGAACGAACGGCTGGTAACGACTCATTAGCCGCGATTCAGGGATTCTTGCCCGTTGAACAAACTCCTTCTCCTTCGCCCGCCCGTGTCGCCCTATCGATTCCTGCCGCTGAATTCTCTTCATACAGGACGTGTCCCTCGCGGCGCGGCGTGCGCGAATAAATCGTGGCTTCGTTACACGCGACTCGAAGGCGGCAAACAAATAGGGTTAATTCCACGTGCGCCTGCTAGCCTGAATACGTCGTTTCCGAATGGAGGTAATTCCGGTGACAATGTGGCCTTTGATTTCATAGAACCGCACGGTTGAATGACTACCTCCAGCCCACCGCCACCCCCGTCGGCCACCCCTTTCCCCCCTCTGGCCCCTCTCGCGCCGCCCCCCCTCGGTCCCTTCAACTCCGCGGAAACCCTCTTCCATCCCGCTGCAGCGAATATACATATAATAAAGTAAAGTCAGCCACCGGCAGCTCCGGCCAACCCGTCCGAAAGGACTTTATTCAGTAACTAGCGATTCATGCGAAATCGTGAATCCGTTTCTGCCCGACTTCGCTTCCACCTGCCCTTTCCACCGTCTCCTCTACCTCGCTCTCCTTCGTTCCCTATCCCCGTAGACCACCCCCCCTGTTCGACGTTCCGTGTCGAGTCGCGAACGCTCAACTTTCACGGCCCGTAACGACGTATCCATTTTGGCGCCGAAGATATTTTCGCGGGGTCGCTCGGAAGAAATCGATTGCTCTTCGGAAACCCGCGCACGTCGTCGTTAGTTGCCCCTCGGTGTTGTTTATTCGAGTCAAAGAAGACTCTGGGCGCCGCGAAGATCGACAGGCGGTCGCGGGGGCGAGGTTTAAACAAATCGTCGCGTACGGCAAACGAGCGAAGGCTCTTTCTCTAATGCGGGGAAAAGTGTATCGCAGCGGGTAGCAAATCTACGCATTATGCAGACCGATGGGGAGGGCGGGAAGGTCGTGACGGGTGGTGAGACGGTGATGGAGGAATCGTGTCCCTAATTCTTCTCGAATTTATTTGGGAAGGGGTGAGAAACTCCGGTAGGGTGATCCGACACTTGTGGTATCACCGATTAGGGTGGCTATTCGTCCAAGAATAGGAACAAGCTCGAGTACATTGATTTCGTGATCTGGAATTAACCCTCGATGGCGTCGCGGAGAAGGATGTTCGAAAATTTGCGTCGCTGGAGTATCGCGTTTTTCCCCGTTTAGCTGGGAGCTCTCGAAGAAATTTTCAAGGGGCCCTGTCACGTTCACGTCTCGCGGATACGTAGACGATAAAGAGGGGCGGGGGTGGCGTTCGTCGCGGGCAGGTTGGGTGGTTGCTTTGCTAGAACGAGAAGAACGCGATGCCGAGGGACGAGGGGTTGGGGGAGAAGAGTTTTCGCCGCATTCGGTACTCCTCCGGCTTGGAAATATTTCCGAGGATTCAGCGAGTTTATTAAGGCTATTCAGAGCGCGTCTGCCTCTGAGACAGCATTGTGGATACAATTTAGTCTTATTCATCCCTTCGCGGATGTCTAAATATTTTCAACCCCCATCCCACCCCTCGCTCTTTCTTTCCCTTCCTCTCTCTCGTTCTGGGTCGCCTTGCGCCGGCACGCGGCCTCTTTCTATGGCTTCTATGGGACTTACCCCGACTGGCGCCGCGCCGCCTTCCCTCCTGCCATTGGCGGAACGTTTGAATCCCTTCGACCTGCAGCCGGGGGTAAAAAGAAAATCGTTTCAAGTGTCCGACTCGAGTCTCTTCCTCTCCATCTTTCGATTAAACGTCCACTCGGGAAATTTCCTAAATCTCGAGCAAGAGCGCTGCTTAGTCTCCCCGGGAGACATGCCATCGGGTGAATGAGGCGTTGATGGGGAACAGAATTGATTATTCGAGTCCTCGTTGATCGCGCAATGGCTGTCGAGTGAAAGGGACGATGATTTTCGAGGATGAAAAGGGGGAATGGATCGATGGCGAAGCAATTACCGAAAGGCTCGCACGCGTGGCCCGAAGAAATCGGCCGCGGGAGACATCGCATCGCATCGGTTCGATCTCGGACAGTCGAAAGGTTTCTCTTTCCGTTCTCGTCGGCTATACCGAAGCGTTCAAGCAGAGCCAATGCCTCTCGTTCCCTCTCTGTTCGCCGGCTGAAATTAATTTTCCATCCCTCCTTGTCCCACCCCCTCCGCTTCCTGGCCCCTTTCTCTTCAGCGTCGGTCTCGGTTGAAGCACGGTCGCGATGAATCCTTCGACATCAAACGATTCTTTCTCGAGGCGCGGCTCTCGGCGGCCATTGTCGCGGTGGATAACGCGTTATGTAAAGCGGGTTCTCCCGCCGCCGCCTCTCGCCTCTTTCCTCCCTTCGCTCCTGGACGGTTTCGCACAGTCCCGGACAATCAAAGGAATCCTATCTTCGTCCAACAATACCCACGGCCCCCGCCGCCTGGCCGATAGCTTTGTGAGCTCTCCGCCTAACAACCACCACGACGATGACGACGCCGACGCCGACCTAGCACGAATTTTGCGCTCTCGCTGATCCGTGCCCTCCTGGACCCCGCCAGCTCCCATTTGTCGCGAATATCGTGGCAACTTTTTGATCGGTGACGCTTTGGAAACGGATAAACGAGGGTGGTAGTAGGTACTCTCTTTCACGGGAACTTTTCGAGGAAATTGCAGAAGTTTACTGGAGAACAATTATCCGCTGCATATAGGAATATGGAGGTGCATAGGATTCAAAGTTCGGAGGGATTCTTCTCTCTTTCTGAATCCTTCCGATCGATTCGCTGCTCCCAGGCTTCGTATAATGTTCGATTTAAATTCCGCGATGCGTATTCATGACCTACTCCCGTTGCCAATAGTATCTCAAGGATCGTTTGAAATGCATCCGTGAAAAGGCGGGGGAGTCCTGATAAGGAGGGATTCTTTGCTGTTCCGACAGATATCATTTGGAGCCTGTTCAGTGGATAGGAGCGTTTAAACGCGACTTCAAAGGGCATCCTCAGCGCTGGTCAATCTTAAAGAGTGCCTGATCTTGAGAATCGAGTACTGATTGGTGCAACGTTCACGCGAGAGCACATGCACCTCGCGACGAAGGTGCAGGGGGAGGCGTGGATGATGAAGGAAGTCAAAGTAGAAGAAAAATGAAAGCCTAGATGGACTCGTCGCCCCTTGTCCCCCTGTTTGCCATCATCTGCGAAGGACTCTGAGGATCCCGCCACTCTTTGAGTCACTCTCGCTTCGCGCATTGTTTACAGAGTGATGAGTCTTCACACTGGCGCGAGCGAGCCTCCGCCTTTCTCCCTTTCTCTCGATCCGTCTCCCTCGGTCCCATTTCATTCCATTCTTCCGCGTTCCCGCCATTGTTCCGTCGTTCCTTTTATACGGAATAAAGTATCAAGCGGCCCGGCACAATGTACCCCTGTCTTTCTGGGTTCCCTTTATCTCTTTCTCTCTCCCCCCTGGCCCGCCCCGCCACCCCTTTCGCGAAATCTTTGTGCTATCGTCGCTCTTGCTCCTGCAACGACGCAAGATCGCTTTGAGCGCCGCCGATCGTTTCGCGCTCGTCAAACGATGCACCTGAAAAATGACGTCCCACGTCGGTTGCAACGTTCCACACATGGTTGCTACGGGTGGCGATGGAAATCATCCTCTTCGAGGATTAGTATCCATTATCATCATCTTCGTCGTCGTCGTCCTCCGCCTCGATCGATGTTGCAGCTCGAAACAGGGTTCGCTCTGAAAAGGCGCAGACCTCGGAGCGCAACGTTGCCCCCTGGTTCTTTGGGTTTTGCGCGATCGAAGCCGCGCTTCCAAAGGCAGCTCGCGCTGGATCCAGCAAGGGGTATTTAAATCCAGCATTCGTGGCGCGTAACGTCTCGCAATCTCGTCCGTGTCGAAAGAACTCGCCATCCCCTCGTTCCAAGTCTCCCTTTTCTTCGTCTTTGCGAGATCCTGCTGGCTGCCGGCGCAAGGAAGAGGATCCTCCTTCCGTTCTTTCGATTCCCCGCCCGTGTATCAGCTCCGCTGCCGGGGCGCACCGTGCTATTTGCTAATAAGAGTCTTTTCAGCGCGCACCTGGCCTTTGCGAAAGGCAGCGTCGACGGCCACCGACGTACAATTCCCGCAATTTAATGCGACCTGAATGCCGGTATTAATTAACAGCCGGCTGCATTCACGCGCCCAAGTCGCGCCAGCTTATTCTTATCTCGTCGATAGGCTCGTCCCGGCGTCTGAAAGCGCGGTGATTTCCTTCGCTCGGCGGAGCCAGCTGGTCGACGGAGAGGCCACCGCGTCTCTTCGAACGACTAAGTCCACCCACAGGCCAGTCGATCGTAATTGCACTTATCGTTTCGCTTAATAACCCCGCTAAACGGACGCCCTATCGCGTAACAATGGGTAGGGGGAGCTGCGTTTCCAAGTCATCCCTGGGGATGACTTGACCGAATCCACGGACACGCAGGGGTGTGCCCGGGGGAGGGTGGCGGGGGGCCTTGCACGCGAGCAATGAAAGTCAGGCTTGATCGATGGAACAAGGACAGGGAAGGTAGGGCCTAAAAGCTGATTTGTCCTCGAAAGCATGTGCACAGCGTGGGAGACAAATTTCTCCGAGGACTCGATCGGACTCTCTCGATAGATTTCACTCTCCATTCATCCAAGCCCCCCGTAGCTTTTGTATCGCTTTTTTACGCTGGTTTTTCTACGCCGCACGCGATGATTTCGGGGGTAGTAAGCCGATACGATAACATTCCCGTGGATCCCCGTTGACGGGGTGGTGGCCGTTAATCGTATTCAACCCGTGCAATCTTGGAAGCTAGTGCCAATTGAACCCCACTCGAGCGTAAGTGGGTGATCGGGCCGCGAATAACGAAACGAAGAATCGCGGAACGAGGGGGTGGTTGGCGGGGAAGGGGCGAGTGCGCGGGGGCGAGAAAGACGGCAGGAGCCGCGAAGAAAGGGGGAGGGAGAAAGAGGAACTCTGAAGAGACGACGCACACGACGTCGGGGCGTCCGTGCCGGTACATTCACGTACACGACGCTGCGTGACGTCACCGCATTGTTAGACGAGCAAGCATTGTAGTCACTATTGTGAGTCTCCGCCATTATTCTAAGACAATCGTCCGACACAATGAGACGGACGGGAGGATGAGTGGGGGAGGGGGATGGGGCGGGGGCGGCGGGGGCAGCCGATTCTCTCTCTTCTTTCTCCCCCGCGCCACTCTGCTCTCGCCCTTATACACTCTCTCTCTCTCTCTCTCTCCCTTTCCCTCATCCATCTCGCTGCGTGAAGGTACTCCTCGTTTGGTACTCGGTGTGTATTCTTTCGGCTGGCCCTCGCAAAGTAGTCGATCTTCTTCTCTCCCCCTCTGCTGATAGTTGCATTTTTGATTGGCGAAGGGAACCGCAGGCTCCCCCTGCGATCAGCCCGGCTTCCTCTCGCCGCAAAGCCCCCACGGTCTCCTCTCTGTCGCTCGAGACACCGGGGTAATGGAATTTCTTAATTAATCACCCATAGTCGGATGGGCGAATTCTTCTCGCGGTGACGAGCAACGGCCGCGAACAATCGCGGTGGATCGTCGATCCGCGGCGGGGGCGTTCGATTCTCGTTTATTCCGCGCGCCGGAATACAATGCGGAAGAGCTCGAGCGAGTCGGCACAGAGTGGTCGTCTAATCGAGTCAGCGCAATTAAACAAAGTCGTCCCGCGAGGTCGCGAGATTCGCGGGATAGCATGGCCTCCCCCCGTCCTCCGACCTACCCCCCCCTCCAAGTCCTCCGCCCGTTCCTCTATGCTGCCTCGGAGCTCGATTCTCTCTACGGGTCTCTCCCTCGTTCTTTGCGGCTCGTCGTGGAAGTGCAGGGGATGAAAGGAGAACAAGAGAAGTACAGACAATAGATTCGGCTCGGCGGTGTGTTGGTGGTGCTGCATTGTCGCCCGGCATTGTTGCGGCCCGGTTATTGTGTCGCTGTTTTGTGACCGATCGCAAGGTGGCGTGCCTCGTGTGCACGAACCCGACCACTACGGCTGCGATCGTTAGGCACGTTCGCGATTATTCGGAGGAACGATCGTTCGACGATAAACCGGCCTCGAAAGTCGCCACCCTCCACCCGCGAGGGGGAAGGTCGGCCGCGGAACGAGCGGCACAAAAGTTTGCGGATCCGGCCCTCCCCCTATTGACGGCAGCCCCTCGCGGAATAAATGAAAGAGGTGGAGTGCTCGCGCGTTGTTTTTTCACCTCGTTTCCCGTCCTCGCCAGAAAAGCTCGCTTAGACACTGTTCTCCACGGGAACTCGGCTTCCGATCGCGCTTTTCTCTTCCAACGGGAGGGGGGGGGGAGAGCACGATACCGGACCCTCCGTTTGCGACATGAAGACGTGGAGACTGCGTCGGGTAAAGATGGCAGCGTTTGAGAGCTGAAGAAGTCGGGCAAAGGGCGAAGTAGGCTGTCTCGAAAATGAACTATCAAACGGGGAAGGTTGGTGAAAGAGGCGGGAGAGTCGCGGTGCACGAAGTGCTAGAGTCGTGGATGAAGATAGGGAAAGGAGGGGCGTCACGGTGGTTGTCCTAAGGCTGTAAACTAAGGCGACCGCGTCGCGCATCCTTAGAGTGGCTGCACTTTGAGCGCGCAGCTCGGCGGCGTGCCGTGGCCGCTGCAGGCGGCGCAGAGAAGGCCATTGTGAGGCCCGTGCACGGCATTCACGGGAATGAATGCGCCCTCCGGAGCGACACAGTCTCAGATGTAAGACACAAGAAGCATAAAAGAGTTGCCATTATGCGAAGCTTAAATAACAGCCGCGCGCGGGCGGGCACTCGCCGCTCAACACCGAGCAACGGCCGTCCGTGTAAGCCGCTCCACCAACAAGCAGTTGCATTCTACGGCGAGGGAATTTCTATGGACTGTTTGTGGCGCTCCTGCCTTGCACGGCCACTTCTGTCCTCCGTGCCCTGGTCTCTCCCTCTTCACTAACGTCTCTCTCCTCTCGTCGCGATTCTTCCATTCCTCGACTTCTACTCCCGATTCGTCCTCCTCCGCCTCTCCGCGCCTTTCTTTGCTTCTTGCCCTCTGCGGCCTCTTCCACTGCCTTCCTTTCTCCCTTTCTTTTCCCTGGCTCGAGTTCACTTGCTTTCTTAACGCGGAAGCACGGCACAGACGCGATTTCGTAGACGTCGCCGAGACGCGTTTCTCGGCGAGCGAAAAGACGAGGAGCTCGCTTTCTTCGCCTCCACCTAGCCGTGCATCCTCTTCTGGTACAGGCGGCCGTGATAAATGCTAATTATTGGAGGCCGTCGCCAGCGTGGGCTCAGCTTCCTTCGCGAACAAGTCCGTAGGCAGATGAAAGTGCAACTTTCGAACGAGAAACGAGAGGTTAGTGTGTTGTTCAATGTCGTTGTTTATCGTTATCGGATAAGGTCGTGGGAGTCGATAGATTCGGAGGAATTAGCGGCGAGGATGAGGTACGGGCGCTGGCTGATTCAGGGCAAGTAGAAACAACAGGTGCACGCCAGACAAGTCGGTCTGGCAGCACGGAGGTTTCGATCCCTCAACCCCTTGACTCGGAACCCCTCCAGAAGCCGCGGTTATGTCAGGCGTTGGCCTCTGGCATTGCGGTAGGTTCCACGGGTTACCCTCGTCCCCGATCTCTGCCCCAATCCCTCCGGTTTATTCCGCATAGCGGTTGCTCGATGGTCTTGCATCCCTCCGCTTGATATCCCGATCGGTCCGCCTTAACCGATACCTCGACGCGGTTAACTCTTTCGAGACGATGAGGCGGAAAGCCACGAACGGCTGGAAAAACTTGTGCGATGGAGCTCCCTTTACTTTTCACTGCCAGTTCAGGCTACGACCGCCAACCCCTTTCGTTGGCCCGCGCGGGATATCGCCGATTCTTTCTCACGGCGCGGTGAAATATTACCCGTTACGGGGTTAGTGTCGTTTGAAAGCTAAACTAACCCACATCGAAGCATCCAGGTGTCTCTTTTCTCTTCTCTATACGTCGTCGGACGAGTCGATGGTGTAATGTGGGTGGTGGATCGGGTAGGTGCGCGCGCCCTTATTCGACTCTTTTGTCTAGGCGTCCATTCTCTGGCACATTATCAGGCCTATTGTCCCTCACATTGTTACCCCTACCACGACGTCTCATTGTTTTGCAATTTCCCCCACTTAACCGATACGACCGCCCCGCCGACATCCCTTTCCTCGCTTCTTCCCGTTCTCCGCTAGCCACCCCTATTACTCTGCTTTCGCTTGCCCCATTGCACCGCGCTCCTTTTCTCTATCGCACCCTCGGCTGCTTCTCCGCGTTCCGTCCGCGCCTCGAAAAGCTAACGAGACGTTCTTTATCTTAGTCCTCCGGAGAACGTGTTCGCAGTCCACGCACGGGGATCGCTGGAATGGCACAATCAATTTCGCATTTGGATCGCACAAACTCGCAAAGACGGTCCATCCTTCGGCCTTTTTACCTTCGCTTAGGCGTTCAATCCGCCTTGAATGCTATTTTTCGCGGACGAGTCCACGCGTACCCCTGGCGACTTATTAATTTTAGTAAAACGTTTGAAAGGGGGTGGCAAAGCGTGGCGAGACGCCTCCCCTGAATGGGATTAAAAAGAGACGAAAGGAAAAATGCGCGGAGCGGTGGTTCGCGCGGTAATTCGCCGACGCCGGCAGCGGAGGGAAAGTTTCGAAACGAGATTTTCAGTCACCGCGGCAGCCAGAAAGGACGGACGCCTGGAAAACAATAATTAGGAACGCCCGGTGCGCGAATCCGTACAACGTTCAGTCGAGAATATATATCCGAGCTTTCAGCTCTCTCCCTCGCTCGCCTTCCGTCCTCCACCGCCCCGGCCGCGCCACTCACCCCTCCGCTGGAAGCCCTTGGAACTCCGTAAAATAGACAAAAGCTCCGCTGCCGAACAATTCGTCTATTCTACTGCGCGGTTACGAGCGAACGAGCTTGAGCGTATAACATATTCGCGTGGACTCTCCTCGCCCACCCTTCGCCCGCCCCCGCCTCGCCACCCCTTTATCCAACACCACCCAGTCGCCGCTCCCGCTTCTCCTCGGTCCCTTTTACCCTCGGTGATCGTCCTTCGTCCTGTGCGTGTGACCGAGGACACTGGCATCCACACACGCTCCTCCATGTACCTGTGTACACCTTTTCATCGCGCCGCGCCATTCTGTCAGCGCAGTTCCCAACTTTTAACAGGTTCCTCTGTCGGCAGACGCGGCTATTTGCGTCCCCCTGCCTTTCCACCATTCGAACGCGTCTTTCGATTACCCGATCTCCCACCCCCAACCGCGTACTCTGATTTTATCGTCCAGCTCTTATCTATCTCTGTCTCGCGGTCCACGCGTCCCCCTGCGTCCCCTCGCTGGGTCTATTTGACCACGATCGGTGCAGAAAATCGTTTCCATGGGCCAAAGTCGACGTTGCGGAGACAAGTTTTTGGAGTTCGTGGGATATTTCACTGGAACTGACTAGAGCTACGCATTGCGTGGGCGTGATTCGGGGAAAAATTGAAATTATTCCAGCACGCGTTTAGGCTTTTAGGCTGTCGAGAGTCGAGCCACTGCGCGAGGCTGAATCTGCATCGGTAGCTTATTCAGCGTCGCGAGACCTCGATATATGTGTATCTCGAGCAGCCGCGCGCGAGCTTTCCGCGAGAGGACTCACATTGTACGAGTCGCATAGAATTCGTTCGTTCAATGCGCCCCCCGCCCCGCTCTTTCTCCCTCTGTTTTTCTATCTTCGTCTGCGGGTGTGCGTTTTTTTTTATTCCCTTTCTTTCCCTTTTCGGGTTCGAGCCTCTTTTTATGACCGCTTATAGTGCGCGATATATCCCGACGCTCGAGCGCGCGGCAGATTAATAAGACTGACGCGAGGTATCGACATTCGAATATAATGCCAGCGAACGAGCGTATCGGCCATTCGACTGGTATTTTCGTGACAGCGTCACGACGCCTCGTTTGTCACATTACGAGCCATCGACTTTTCCCCTCCGACGCCGTGGCCGCGACCGCGCGTGCCGCCGCGTGTGCCACGGAATTATGTAGCCAGATGCATAATTCCGTCGACGATTTCGCGACCGCCTGACCACTAGCGACTCGCGTGTTCCCGCAATCGCTCCTGACGTGCACGGTGATCAGCGTGTAGCGCGCCTTCTCGTTACCCGCACGTTTCTTTCTGCAACGATGTTTTCAAGACTATGCTTCCTTTCTCTTCGGGGATTTCCCACTGTTTTCCTAGAGATTGGCTGTGGGTAGAATTTTCATTCAAAAAGCTCACAGGTTTCTTCTCCGGATACTGTGATACCCCATCGATATGTGTTCAGCTACATATCCCTCTCTGAAATTCTCCTCGTGTTCTGCTTTGTTTAGGATCGGTGCGTTTGACGAAGCTGCATTTAGAAAGTTCTCAATGCGATTATTTGCGAGTATTGATGTGTTACGTATAGAGGAACGTTGATCGTGGCGAGGATAGGAGCACCGTTTCCGTCAGGGCGAAAGTCATCGAATCGACCGTCAAATCCGACAAAGGTGGCGGGAGAGTAGCCAGGAGGAAGGGTGGATTTCGGGGGTGGCGGTTATGGTAGTGGTCTGGTAACAATAGGTCGCAGTGGTAGTGGTCGCCACAATGCCGGCTTGCCTGACTTCTTTGCGTGTCAAATGACTGAAAAGCCGTGGGGAGTGCACGGGCGGAGGAGGTTGTGGGTGGACCAAGCGGATGGGGGTTGCAGGGCGGGTACACGGTGGTATGAAAGGCGTGCTTTGTTTGGAAACAATGCCGATACTCGGCTACATCCTCATCTCCATTCTTCGCCTTGACGCAGCGCCGCTCCGAAAAGGGTTGCCTTTATTCATCCCTGATTAAAGTTATAGGTTATTTTCGCTCTGTTTCGCCGGCAAATACTTTCCAAGATTCTCTCCGCGTCTGTCATCGGTCTCGAATTAAGCTAGAATCGTCTGCCGATGTAGTCTCGTCCCATCCTTCCTTCATCTACCACCCCAGACTCTAATCCCTAGTTCGCCCGAGTTATCTCATTTAAAAGGTGTTCACGAAACTTGTTCAAGAATACCAATTAGAAATCGATACCGAGTTCCTGTGACCACGACCCGCAAGAATCCTCCTCCACCAATCCTCTTGCATCCCGAGCAAGATATCGAACTGCTATCCACCTGCTATCCCTAAAAACTAGCGACTCGTCAGGCTTACGTAGGTACCATTCCCCAACAAATGCATCTAATTCGTCAGAGGATAGAGTCGATCGTGGCACGGGCTCGGCTCGTCCGATATTCTCCCCAACCTCATCGTTTTCTGGTTTCAAAGGAGAGCAAGCGCGGCCCATGCGGCCCGGGAGAGGAGACGTCGCCGAAGGAAAGCTCATAACAAACTATTGAAAAGCCGACGAATGAAAAATCAATGGCGGGGTGGGCACGGGCCAGACCGTCCCTGGGACGGGGTACGTACACGCGGGAGGGAAGGCTGCAGGGTGGAAGTTGGGGGGTGGTTTGGTGAATGGAATATTATTGGGGCATCCTTTCACGCGGACTCAACGGAAGCTAGAAGACCTCATCTGGCGAGCTGTATGGATGCCGTTCGCCCCGGCAATGCCGCCTATTGAACCGTTGCTTATATATCCACGTATTTACACACGTTCGCAGATACACACACGCGCCTGGCTGCACGTACGCGTGCTTGTTGCACACATCCACTCCCTCTCGCGTTACACTAACACCTCGCCCCCGTGTACGCGCGCGAGCGTATCCGGACGCGTGTATCGCGACGCTGCACGCGTGTGGGTGTAGGTTCTTACATTTCATGATTTATCACGCAGCTTTCAGCGGGCCTCAAAGCGTCCTGAAAGCGCGCAGATTGATAAAAGAAATAATAGAGGACGCGGAATAGAGGGACTCGATCTGATACGAGGAAAGAGTGCGAGGGGTGGCTCTGTTGGGGCGAGAGAGGTATAGCCAGGCGATTCCAAGGGTGGAGAACGACGAGAAGGACGACAAGATGAGGGGCGGGGAGCTCGAACGACGTTCCTGTGAAACAGGGGTGGTGGATCCTTTCGATACGCTCCAGCCCGCATCCCTCCACCCTTTTTCCTACTCGATTGCGTGTCTTTATACTCAACTGGCACGCGGGCTTTCCCGTTTCGCTGTCTCGCACCCAGGCACGTGTGCCTCTGTGCTCTTCTGGGATAAACAATATTCGTTTCGCTCATCGACATGCTTTTCCCCCCGGGGGGGCGGCGGACGTTTCGTTACCTCTGTGGCAGTTTTTATTTGCGAAATGTGACTCGCGTTAGCAACCGGGGGGGGGGGGGGTAGGCCGTCAGGTAAATAGTCAGCGTCACTCGTCCAATTCTGACGATACCGGGTCCGCGTAGTTTCTAGGATAGCGGAAACAATTGACGGGCGGATGAAAATTCCGGTATCTGGGAAGATGAACGCGTCTAATGCTCGCTGCTGCTCGCTCGAAGCACGCGTTCCTTTCCGCGCGGCGAAGTTAATCGCTCCGAAAGGAGGAGGCGTTTGCCTTAAGGTGCGCGTGCGACGGGAATGCAGCGGCGTACGAAGACGGGATAAAGGGGGCCGGGGATGGAAGAGAGGAGAGCCGGAAAGTTGCAAATGGGATAAAGGGGGATGGCGAGCCGAGGGAGAGATAGAGAGGAAAGAGGGGAAAGACAAAAGGGGTGGTAGAGAACTGTGAATCCCGTGGCAGCATTGTCACTCCATTCGCCGGGGTTGCAAAGCCGGGGCGGTTCCGACGCCACCACTACCATCCACCTACCACCACCACTACCACCCTCCGGCCGCTTCTCTCGCTTCAACCCCGCGCGCTAACCTTGTTTTACTGCCGTCTTCCGGATTGTCTACCGAATCGACCGAAGCAGTTAATTACTCGTTAATTCACTGTTCCCCGATGTTATTGTTATCTTCGGGGCAGCCTGTGTCGACGTGGTGATTATTAAAACACTCGCCTACCCCGTGCATCATCTTGCGAAAGAATTTTTCTCACGTTTCTCAAATTACAACATTCTGCGTACTATGCACATATGCGGTTACCAAAAAGCTATTTACGCACGTGGCAACACTATCTGTTCCCTTTTGCATCGTGAATAGTGTTTGTTTTGTTATCTGGCTCGGGGTAACGAAGATTTCTAAACAGCTGCTTGAAACGTTCCCCGCAAAGGGTGACTTGATCGTTGTCGCGTTATACAGTCGTCAACCCTTCATTGGGGTTGTTAAAGCGGGCGCCGCTGGAGGGACTGTCTCGAACGAGCGATTTATCATTATCTCGATAACCTAGCGAAGATAAGGCGGTGGACGCGGTGCCGTGCCGCGACTGTTCTATTCGCGCGGGATGCTCGTATGATTTACTATTTCCTCGCGCGCATCTGCTCGCTTAATTAACGCTTCTCCGATGCCGTTTCGAAGATACGTATCGTTCGCCGCGCCGCTGAAAGATGCAGCTTCGAAATGTCAGCGGTCGATGTAATTGTGTTTGGTGACGTGCTTTATTGCCGAGCGATAAACACCCGTGGATGCGATTTCTTCCTATTCCCCGGGCCGCGCTTTGATTTATCCGCGCGCCGCCCAGTTTTATTTAATCAGTCAACCTCGCGGCGCGCTTCGATTTATATTTCCAACGTGTCGCTACAAAAAATACCTCGCCCGCTCGACAACTTTAAACGAACAAATATTGGCAGTCGGGTAATTGTTATCCATAAATCATTTACCCGCCATTTTTCCACGGGGCTTTTTGTTCGGCCTACATGGAAACACAATTCGCTAGACAGTTCGCCAGGGATGGGACGCAGTCTTGTGGGTCGCGCGCATACCCCGGTGACGATGCTGTTTACACCCCCTCCGCGCGCGGCAGCGTTTAAAGGGAAAACTTCTCGAAATAATGGTCGGCTGACCGCGTTTTTCAATGGCTCCTGCATCGGCTCGTGCGCGTGGTTTTGGGTGATTACACGCGGGGGCAGCATATTGCGCGGCCCTAAGGGTGGATCGACTGGAAGCGCGTGCTGGGGGCGTGGTGTCGATTCGATGGTGCGTGCTGGGATTCACCCCTTCGTTGGTCTCTTCCTTTTCTTCATCCCCCACTTTTCCCTCGTCTTCGCGATGCTTAATCCTTCTCCGAGGACCTCGCTGAATTCCTCTCGTCCTCCCCTCGGGAAACATTGGATCCCACTTCGAAAAATTCTCCGACGATGCCCAACCCTGCCCCCTCTTCCACCCCCGAGTCCAGCGCAGCCGAGTGTCCAGGATAATCCATTGGAAAGGAAACTTGGGACAAGCGCGGGGCGAACCAGCACAATGGCACCGCGTCTCGCCGTATCTTCGGGTATCTCTGTTCGCGGACCTCTCATTGTGACCACGGTGCGGCGCAGTCAGCTATTATGTTTATTAAGTTACCGGGGTTGGGCTGATTCCGAGAGAGGAAAGGAGCGGAGGGCATCCAAGGGGGTCGGGGGAGGGCGAGGATGAGGCGGGGGAAGGAGGATGAGACAGGAGGTGGCTGGCGAGGGTTGGATGGTTTAGAAGCAGGGGGTGTATTGTGCCGAGCATTGTCTGCCCCATTGTGTGACATCACGGCCCGATAACTGCCGATAAGACCGCGCGCGGCAATGCTCGGCTAGTGTGCACGTGTACGTGCGGCCGTTTGTGTGTTTGCCCGCGGAGAGGAGCCAGATACGAAAGAAATATAATGTAGGTAGAGGCTATAGAGCGGCGGGTCGCCCCGGGAGGAGGACGGCTGATGGAGGTCGAGTGACTTTGCGGGGTACTCGCCCCTTTATTCTTCTGATTCCTCGTTCCTCTTCCGCGGATCGAAATCGCATGCCGCCGCTAAACGCTCCGTCCTTTGTGCCCCCTCGGCGCGTCCCCGGCGATAGAACCCGTCCAGCTGAGCCTTGAACTACTCCCGCCCCCGCGTTCACCGATACCACCCCCTTATTGGAAAGTGGAGTCGGCGTGGTTGCGTGCTAACCAAGCCGGGGGATTAAGTTCTCGCCTCCTTCGGAGTGGGAACGAGGGTGGTCCATAAGATTCGTCGTACAAAGTCCTGTTCTGCTGCGTTAGGGATGCGCGAACCACTAATTGTAAGTCCATTCAATTATTCCTCCCAATTGTTAATGAGAGAATAATTAAACTATCCAAGGGAGGATTTCCTTAACCATTTTTCTACGAACAACGATGGCTCGATTCCATCGACAGCAACTAGCCGGATCGCGGCGCGAGGCGGACTCTCTGGAAGGCATAGGCAAGCCGCTGTGCCGCGCAGCGCCGCGGCACTCGACTCGCTCGAAATTCCCGGCAATTTCTCCAACTTTGCTGCTTAACTCCGCCGGTCTCATTAGGACGTGATTTCTGTTCCAGGTGCCGGAGTCTCGGAGGCCCGTGGCGCGGATAAGTGGCACTTTCACCCTTTTCATTGCAGACAGAGCCGCGGGTGAGTAATCGTTTAAACCCGGGCGCCCCTGGCCCGTAGCATTAACGCCAGGCAAGGGGGCGGATGAGGGGGGGACCAGCACGTAAAAGAGAGCGAGAGGGAAGGAAAAAAAAGAGTGTCATTGAGAAGGAAGTAGCCCCCGGTCCACCACCCCCACGCGTGCACCCTCCTCGCTGACGTTATATTGACCCAACACAGAAGCGCGCATTCATGCTCGGCCGCGTGGCCACCGGCCGAATATGAATAACAATCAGAAACTATAACCCCTCCCTCGCGATCTATATAATGCCCGTAATGTATGTATACGGTGCCCTTTACGAGCGCGGAGCATTTTTATGTTAATCAGCCAATCGGGGGACGGGCCAACGCTTCGCCGATTTTCCCCGTCCCCTCCGCGCGCCTCTTCTCTATCCATTGTGCAAACAGAGATCGTCTCTCGAATTTGTTACGCGGCGACGCGGTGCAAAAAAAGGAACGGCTAGGTACGTAAAGAAGGAAATCACGAGGGAGCGTGCACGCGTGGACCAGCTTGTGGACCGAGTCCTCGAAATGGGATGTTCGACCCCCCGCAAGCGGATTCTTTCCGTTGGGGAGACGCTTTTTTCTGTTAATTCGGAAAAATGTCGGACTTGAACGGTGGTGAACGTAGGGGGTGCTGATCGATTCGTGACAGGGATCCGAACCGCCTAGTAACCCTAACCCTTACCCGGTTAACCAAGGAAGGTTTCTGTAACCCATACTAACCGCGGTGGAACGGTTCTTAAATTCTAGAAGAAACCAAAGTTACCTGGTTAACCCGCTACGAGCCGGTTACTAGTGAAATGAGACAGTCTTGTCTAGACTAGACAGTCACTTAAGGTAAGTCAGTGATATGTGAATCTAATACGGACAATACATATTCAGATCAAATGAAAACATAATGTTCAAAATATACGAGTATATAATCCACGCAGGATTGATTAATTTTAAAGGGTTGTTAGAAACGGAATTTATACTTTATTTGTTAAACTTCAAGAATTACTCAGCACCAATATCTTTTAGCATCAATATCTTCTACAGCCGTGTACGCGTTTCGCCTTATAGCTTCCATTGTTTAATATTTCCTAGCATTCGAATATTTCCAGTCATCTTGTCGACAGTCGGTCTCGTCTGTGCGACAGGTACTACCGAAGCACCGAACAACCAGGTCTTAAACCGGCACCGTCGCGACGGTGTGATATTTTGGACAAAAATCGGCCGACAGCGCAAATCGTGACCGAATTCAATAATTTTTTTTTAAAATACTCGTAAAGGACTCAACAATAACGGAGCACTGCAATAAAAACCATATCTGTTGGTCTAATCTATAAAAAACACTATTCAGCATAACATAACATAAAAGCATAAATTATGCAGATTAAAGATACTAAAAATTAATTTTTTGTAAATTTAACATTAGCTATAAAATAAAAAATTTACTTTACATTTAGAAACTTTACGTTTTAAATAAACTGTATAGCTGATTTAAATCTTATATTTTTAAATTATATTTCAATTTGATTCGTTTTGTATTTATTTTTAATATATAAATTTAAAAATAATTTTTTAATAATGGTAATTCGGAGTTGTTAGAATCGAATATTTTGTGGTAACTAATTTTATAATATAATTTAAAAATATAAGATTTAAATCAGCTATACACATTATTTAAAACATAATTTTTTGATTTTGTAGTGAATATTAAATTTACAAAAAATTAATTTTTAATATCTTTAATCTGCAAAATTTATTTATTTATTTATTTATGTTTTTATGTTATGTTATGTTAAATAGTATTTTCTATAGATTAGACAAACAGATACTAGCTTTATTGCAGTGCTCCGTTATTGCTGAGTCCTTTACGAGTATCTTAAGAAAAAGTATTGAAATCGGCGAAGATTTGCGCTTTCGAGCGATTTTTGTCCAAAATCTTACACTGTGCGTCGGCAAACGCTCGCGAATTCGGCATGGCCAAGTTAATCTTTGATCTCGCATATTTATTACTTTCCCGTGCATGTATCACCCTACCAATGAGTCGCCGATATTGAAATAAAATTCATTACTATTTGGAAACATGGTTACAACTATGGTTTTCACCGTATTACTCTAACCGCATTAACCCGGTTAACCGGGTTACTCGGGTTACAGACGAATTCTGTTACCCGGTTAGGCGGGTTAGTCGACGATACGGCGTACCGAACCGGGTACGGGTTAGGGTTCGGTTCCCTGATTCGTGGTCCCCCTGTTGGTGCGACTTTTTTCCATAGATCTCATGAATCCTGATTCGATATAATTGCGTGGCAAACTTGGTGCGCACATTCTCAAATATTTGTTGGATCAGCAGACAGATCAGATGGGGGGTGGTACGTGGAATGGATCTAGCCCTTTGAAACGGGATTGCTACTCGGCCCATTTTCGCGATCCTTCTTTCCTCGCTGCGTCTTACTTGCGCGGTTCCGCCCGGTTGCTTTAACGTCGAACGGTTTGAATATCTCTGGAAATGGTGGTTAGCCTCTTGTTCGCCGGGCATTCACGCGGATTTCTTCATCGGCGTCTGGCTGTCGGGCCGGCCGGGCGGAATAGAAGCGGACGCCGCGCGCGTTAACCCGTGCTCCGCGCATTGTACAACGATTTGTACGGATTTCAGTTCTTTTGCTGTGTGGGCGCGTACACGCAACGCGCCCGCCCTGAATCGCTCGTCTTGAGAGCCGCGCTGATGCTCTCCCGGGGGAGAGGGCACGGTGAGAGAGACAGAGAGAGAGAGAGAGAGAGAGAGAGAAGGGGAGAGCAGCGCGTAGATACAGAGATAGTTAGAGGGACGAGAGCGCGGGCGGAGGATAGAGGTGGAGGAAGAGAATCGCGGAGAGGATAGAGAGAAGAGAGAAAGAAGACCGTGGCTGGCCGTTTTGTGCGCGCCGCGCAAAAGATGCCTTTGAATCCTTAATTCCCTTTGAAACTCTCATTCTGGGAGCAAAATGGCGAGAACGAACCGTATTCTTCGGCTGAATGACGTATTGAGCGAGTTTTGTATGCCGTTGCGTCCGCGTGTGGCTCATCCGGAGCCTATGCCTGCTTATACGTAATACGTTCTCTCTTTTCTCTTGGTACGTTTCTTGCTCGCGAAGGAGAGGGCCCGCAGCCGTTGCTCTTTTTCATCCTTCTTTTCCCAACGGTTTTCAACCGCTCGTTCGCCGTTCCTTCATTCCTTCCTTCGTTACCCCCGCCGTGGTCGCGTTATTTCTCATCGTCTTTGAATGTCGCGCAATTTCTGCTGCCCTACTCGTAACAGCCTCCATAATTCGTTCTTGTGATCTTGTCGCGATCGCCATTCTAGTACGCGGACAGAGGACGTTTGCCGAGGGAAAACTTGGCCGGCGCGTAATTAGGCACCCGGATTCACGTCGCCGCGCGGAATCGGAAATTTCCGAGTGAGAATTGTCATTCCATCAGCGATTACCTGTCCGAGTTCCGTAATTACCTTCGTCACGCGGCAACTTGAATGAAAGAAGAGGGTCGCGGTCGGGGAAGGGCGAGAGAATAACGAGGGAGGGCCGCGGGATTCGAAACGGACGGGAAGGGTGGGTGATCTTGTGGACTTAATCGGGCATCGGTGCTTTCCTTCGCGAACAATTGACGTCTGACTTTGACGTGCCCTCTGACACTTTCTCCTGGCCCCCTTCCCTCCTCGCTCCCTTTGTTCGCCAAGAAATCGGCGGAAGGCAAAGTCGGGGCTTCGATCGATTGCCCTCGGTTCGCCCAAGGATTCCGCGACTGTTCCGAAAAAAATTGTTTGCCCCGTACTTTTCACCAACTTTCTCCCGAGTGGAATTTAAGCTGCAGTCACCGGGTGTAGAAAATGTCTCGCCATTGTTCTTTTCCGTGATCGTTATCCAAGGGGGTTGGACTCTTGCTGGGGCAAGGGAAGCAAGTTTCCAAGAGAGGTGTACAATGTTTCGCGTGCTTCTTGGTTTCTTTCAAAGAGGAGGCAATTCATGCGGCGCGGGTTTAAGGTTCTAGTAACGGAGTCGAGCAGCAGAACGGGACCCTACACTTTTTCCTTATTCCCGACGATGTTGCACGGTTGCTCTTGTGGAAGTTGGGCGCTAAATAGGGAGGAGGAAGGGTACTTCTCCAAAGGTTGAGGAAAGCACGATGTGTTTCTATAACTCAGCTACTTAGGAACGAGGCCTCGATTCGTTAGGCTGTCCACGGTTAGTCTATTCCACTGAATTCATCAACAGACCAGTCCCCGTTTCTCGAGACCGGCCGGAGCAGTCACGGCGCGGCGAGGTTGCGCTGCGAGTTCGCACAGATTTTCGAAAGTCGATTTAACGAGGTGTTGTTCGGTACCGTTCAGCCTCGTCGAACCGACGGCGGAGTCTGGCCGGGCTGCTCGGGCCCAAGAATTCCATATTATCGGCTGGGGTTCCTCGCGGATACAATTTCCCCAACACAATTTTCTTTTCAGTCGCCCGAGCGAATCTAGCCCGGTCTCGGCGGTGGGTGGCAAATGGCAAAGGGGGAGGGTGAGAAAGAGAAAGAGTTAGCTTTGATAGAGGGGTTGAGGTGCTATGGGGCGAGGGTGGGCGGAGGGGGTGAGGGCAGAGCAGCGCAGCCCATATTCGTGCATTGTGGCACGTTCCATCGCGTTCTCAACTGAACTGAACTCGACTCAACAGTGGAGGACACAATGGGCGGTATGAATAAGTATAACAGACAGACACCGGTACAGACAGACACAGGTAGCTCAGGCCGCAGTATGTGAATGAGGAACCCATTTGATAACACGCCTCCACAGCCACCCAGGTCCATTGTGTCGCTTCCTATTCAGCTGCTCTATGCCCTCTTCTCCTCCTATCCCCTCCTCGCCTCCTTCTACACCCCCACTGCTCCTGCTGCTACTTCCTCACCCCCTTGGTTCGCTGTCTTCCTCGCCATCTCCCCGCTCGTCCCGATATCGCCGTGAAAAATCTTATCCTATCGAGCCTCTGCACCTGCACGCGCGAAAAATTTCACGAAGGTCGGCTCATCGGGTCCACCGCTCCTCCTCGGCCACTACACGTGTAACAGCGACTAGTGGTCATGATGAAAAGGCTCCCCTGACCGTCCAATACCATCATCCGCTTCCTCTAGGATAGGGGACGAAGGTGGTAGCGCCGGTACCACGTGAATATAATTTTTATCTGTTTCCTCGGCAAGTTGAGTTATTACTTTCGGCAGCCACACAAGCTTTACGACCTTGTTACGCGGAGATCGGCCCGGATAAATCCTTTGCTACGTAGCACTTGGGTCTTCGTAAGAATTTTCATCATTTTTTATTAGCGTGCCTCGGTTCACCGCCTCATCGGGCTTTGCTTTTGACGTTGATCTTTTTGACGTACCCCTGAGAAACAGGAGCGATGCCATCGACCACCAAGGCGATTCGTTTTACGCGCCACAGATGTGGGTCGCCTGACCTTTGCAAGGGGTTGCATTTCCTAAGGAAATTTCACGCGGGACTATTAATCGCAGTGGGGGAAAGATAGCAGAGCAGTGGAGTGTGAAGAGTCAAACGCCTAGGAATGCATTCAGTATTATCTTTCTTCTCTGTACCTATGCCACTGAGAGCCTTGGCGCGCCAATGTAGCCAGAAGTTTGGTCTCTGGTAGGACCCGAGGGGTTCCCTCTGCAGACAGTCCAACTGTACTCAGAGCAGCTCATTAGACTCGTTCCATCCGCGGCACGTTAACAGCTCGCTGTGGTCCCGGTACTCTGGAAACGCGTGGCGGTTTCCCGGCGATTGTTCGGTCGATTAGTCGCGTTGGAAAAAGCGGCCTGCCCGCGAGGTAAGCCGGTGCGAATGCCGCGAATCGGCTGGCGGGGAATATTTATCCAAATAGAATATTCACGGGCGGAGTGGACAGATATTCGGCGGGTGAAAGCGAGTTTCCCGTCCGCGACCGTCGGTCCGAATCGATTTTCTAGTCAATGCCGGACCGGGTCCGCCAACAATGCCCCGATTTTCGGGATCTCGGTAGCATAAATAGCGAATAGCGAAGGTGCTGGTAGGTGTGCGGTGTAGCCGTGGACCGAACGGGCGCGGACTATCCAGCAGCGAGTGGTGCGCGGCTCCGCTCTGTACGTACGTGTACGTTGTACACCGAGTACCGACAACAATGAGGCAGAGACAAAGGCCAGGTACAATGCTGATGTTGAACTCGACTGATTTCGACGATTTTTGGCCTTTGCATGTGCATCGCGCGTTACTCGACAATGATTCCCGCATACGTAATCATCGGTATGGCCAGGGAAGGCTGGTACACTCGCGGAACAGTGGCTCTCACGCGCGCCCTCTTTTTCCCTCATCGCGGGCTGATTTCCCGCCCCGGCTTCAGCCCGGTCCCGTCTCCGCTCTCGCCTCCTCTCTGACCCGTCCATCCGGGGGCTTTTCAATGCTTCTCTAACGCACAATGACGCCGCGCCATCGCGATCCCGCGAGCCGTTTATCGGTTTAAATACCAGCGCCGACCGGATAATAATAATTGTAAGCGATAGCCGATTTATGCCCGTGGCTAGCCGTGCATCTAGCGGCCCGCTACAATGTATCTAATCAATGGCAGTTAATGCCGACGCGACGCGGCCATTTAAATGTGAAACTGATAATTACGCGGGTCTAGCTACTTAATATTCCCCGATCGCGCCGCTGTATCCTGGATCAGCTATCCCCCTCGGCGGTTTCAATTCGACCCCTCGGTTTATCGTGCATCTAGCCAACTGTGCACCACTTCCGTGGTGTTTAGATCATCCTACCGGGTCGTCAGTCTTCCAATCAATATCAACGATCATTCAAATTCTTCGCGTTACAGAGATTTAAGTTTGCTTATATCGAATCGTCGTGGAGCCTTGAACAACTGAATCGTGCAGAGGCGTAGATGATCAAATCGGAAAAGTTTGCAACGATTCTACAGACGCTTTGCGAAACAAGTCCTAGCCACGCTAGTAGCTCGGATCCTCTGAGAGGAGCTTAGTTCTCGGTTCTTTCGCGAGGGTTTTTCGAGGATCGCGAGCCAAGGGGGCCGATCGATTGAGCACCCCTGACCGCACCTGAATAGATACATTGTGCCGGGGCAGGCTATTGACGGGCGATTGTTCCCTCAACAATAACAACAATATCTGAATAGTCGTCGTGCACATCTCTCGCGCGTTGCACGCACCCACGCACGCACGCACCCACCCAACTCGCTTGCACGCGTGCACCCGTGCGCGCACATCCCTTTGCACGGCCCTCGCGCATCCCTTCACACGCTCGCACGCGCGCCTCTTTACACGATCGCACGTACACCCTTGCCCCGCGAGGTAGAGCGTTCCCTGCTGCCGCTGAATGTGGGGTAAATATCGGTCATTCTATTAGGTTTCTCGTTTTTTCTACGCATCCTGCGAAGCGTCCAGTGACTGTTTCCCTAGGCGTGTTCATCGTTTCCGTTGATCTTACATTTGGAAATTAAGGGGATGTCTGTTTAGAGAGTTTAGAGTTCTGGGAGAATCGGATGGATTTGGTTTCGCGGCCTTTGCGAAGCTCGGCAAGCGATTCGTTGCGGCCTAATAACGGGTTGAATAATCGTGCGTGAAGCCGTTCCGTTGTAAAATATTGTTTATTATCTGCTTACAAACAATGGTCAGTAAAGACTCTAGCGAAATGGCATCGGTACGATTGCACAATACTCTGCGAGCGCGCATTACATTTATCGTGAAAATGTATAAGCCAATTATAATTATAGCTCACTGGTCGATCGTTCGTAATATTATAATAGGTCGCTACATCGTTGCGCACAAAGCGGCGTATTTAATGGAATGCCCGTTAATAATTCTACTCGCGAGAAAAAAAAAACAGAGGTTCACAGCTGGAATTACCAACTTACCGTCGATTAATGGATTATTATCGACAGAATGGGGCGCTCGACGTACATTCGGCGTCGACAAAGCTCGTAAAAATGGGGACCGGGCGTGAATCCTATCGAGCGGCAGGTTCGTCTCTAAATGATTCGGTTCCTCCGTAAAAGCTCGTAATATTCAACGCGGTGAGTCTAGATCGCTAAATGTGTCCCGAATCATGCAGTCATCTCTAAGACTTTGCAACGTATAGGGGCGTCAAATATGACCCGTACGTTTTGTGAACGTTATCATCGAATCGCTCGGTGAACCCGTTCTTAAAGTCTCTTAATAATAAATATCCAGGAACGGTATAACATTCCTAGATCCTCGGTCGAGCCTTTGGCTGCGTATGCACAGGTTGCATAGCATAGGAGCTCGCCTTTTTCAACGCGTGTATATATATATTAAAAAAATAATATCTAAAAAAAGAGAAAAGAATATAAGAAAAATGACCACCGCAGCCCGTAACCGGCTATTCGATAATCGACAATGATGCGATCGCCAGATACACGACCGTAACGCGTCAATCCACCGACGAAAATCTCTGCGAATCTCTGATACGAGCATAGTACGGTGCGCCATGAAAGAACAAAAACCGCAAAATTTTCGAGCAAATCCTGGCCGATTATATCTGACGATCAATCATCCAGTCAGCGAGATACCGGCACACAAAAAAAATCTACCGCGTCTAAACTGGACGTGTCACTCTCGCAGCACGCGGATATATTATTTGTTTATTCGTTAGTACGGATTTCGAATGTTCGCGCGTTCGGTGCCTTGCGCGCGACCATTTAACGTTCCTTCGAGAAACGCGCCTGTAGTCGCCGTGGTTCTTCTACTGGTTTCGTCCTTTCGACTCGGTTCGAGCCGGCTGCCGCTTGTCTTGTGTTTATCACAGTTCGTTGCCCGCGACGTCGTCCCTTTCGTCGCGATGACGTTAAAACAGGTACGGCGACGGCTCGCTGAAGCCGCAGTCTTTGCAACTCCTCTGCGAAAAAGCACGAAAATGTTTCCATTCAGCAAAGTGAAAATCGAAATGATAGCGGCTCGACGCCTCCTGCGATCCTGACCCTTGGTCGCGGGGTTCGAAGTGAACATCGTTTCGAGATGGTCTTTGTCTGCGATTCTTCCGAGTCTCTTCGAATCGCCCATCTCTCAATCCGAAGGAGGACAGATATTCAGCATGCAGAACTTTCTAACGACGCGTTACCGCCAGGTCCACGATAAGGTCAAGGATATTCGGGTGTGGGACCTTCGAAGTAAAGTTCCAAAAGTACGCGAGGGTAGATTGTAACCTCATCTCGACGGGGACCTGTCCCAATTAACCGTCGCGACTACTTTTCATTCATCTTCAGATCATCAAAGATATGAAGGTGCTGTTCGTACTGGACCTGTCATCGCCGCCCTTGATGGGCAGGATCTCCATCGTGAGCGCAAAAATAATGCGGTTCCCTTACGAGCGTTACTGGCGAAAATCCTTCGAGCACTGTTTGCCCGTGTGCTATAAATCTCGGGCGACGGTGGATCCGGGAACGAGCCCGGGGAAGTTGGAGGTTGACGGAAGAAACGCGGAAACGCAGACGGAAAGCGCGAGAATTGAGAATCATGGAAGCGTGACACGTGGTAGCGACTGATATAAGAAGAGGCATGTTCGAAGATACCCTGGAATACCCTTTGACGCGTTTGTTGAATACGGAAGAAGGACGTGCGAGAAGATGTACGCTTAATTACGAGCAGACGGTGAAAGCTCCAAATTACGCGGTAGAATTTTGCACATCGAAACGTTTCGAATCGTTGAGAGAAGGATGTTCGTTCGAGCGAAATGTGATCTTCTAATCTATTCTAGGCTGCTATATATTTTGATACGACGCTTAAATTGCCTTTGATATTAAACATCTGATTAGTAAATCGACCTTGTTCATTGGAGCGCCATGAAAAATCCCTGGAGCATACAGGTGAACAGCAATTCTTGCTTACCACTGGATATTCTTCGGTTAGGCCGTATTCACCCAGGCGATAGTACACTGACCGATTCTCCATGAAGCTCTTGAAGTCGTATCGCGGCATCATGGGCACCCTCATTTGCCAGAACGGTTCCCTGATGTTCGCTCCCAAATTCAGTATGTCTCGTTCTCTGTAATAAACGCGAACCGGTGGCTCCGGCTGCGAAGCAAAGTTTCAGTCACCGATTGTCCTTGGGCGATAGTCGAAATTCGTTAAATTCAACTTATAGTAGAGCTTGTACCTTTTCCTCCGGTTTGGGAGCTTCTACGGGCGTTTCTGGCCTGGAATGAGCTGGTGTTTGTTCTGGTGTCGTCGATTCGATAGAAGGCACAAAGCTTCCGACTCCACTGGATTCACTGCTTGTGCTCGGTGAAATCGGTCCACAGCCAGTCAATGTTCTCAAACCTTGATCGTACAAGATTCTCGTTCCCAACACGCTGAACAGTTCGGGTTCCAGACCAGAGAGCGGTAGGGCTATCGATAGTGCCATTTTATGTTCCTTCTTTCGGAGCAATCTTTCACGAAATGGTTGTTGTGGGAAACTTGTACGTTGTGGCTTCCAAATCTTTCAATTTCGCCTTCGATGTTGCTTAAATTGAGACGATCGTCCGATAATTGGAGACCGTTTCGACGTCAACCGACAACTAACTGAAAGCCTGGGGTGTTCTCCTTCCTCCTGTAGGATTTGTTTGATGATATCTCGTTGTCCGTGTGCGCCTGGTTTGATTGTATTCGAAGGTAAACATGACCTTCTTAATTTGGATTGGAATTTTGAATGTCTTAATCACGGTGGCAGTGTGGTAGAAATGTTGTGCGTAATTTCCAGTTGCTTATCGAGTTTAATGAACGCCACGACAGATGGGTGATAATTTATGTTTAAGTTTGTAGGGTGAATTGTTTGTAATGAACAGGGAAAGTATTGCTAGCGTGCTGCTTGTCTAGTATAGGCACTTTTTAATGGAGGTATTGCTCATTTTCATGTAAGATTGGCATTGTTTCTGTCACAGAAACAATTACTTAAAGTCTTAACAGAATCTGTCAGTGCTTTGCTTTTTGTGTGATAAAGATGGGAACGTAAAGAGGTATTATCGACGGGAATCTCATGATCCTTCGTCGGTAAACCTTTGCAGTTTCAGTCTTTATCGGTATTCGGTACTTTGCTCCGTCGGTAATATGAGAAGTTTGCGTTTTTATCGACTGTTGCACACTTATAGAAGGAATCTGGGTTACCTGGTCCACTTTACAATCGCATTTCAATTAGATATTCGAACATTTTTGTGACTATTAAGTGGTATGCTGTTTGTTACTGTTATTTGCTCAGGACTTCTGCTATTGCACTTGTCTTTTATTGCACAAGTAACATTCTCGTGTTGGTAACACAGATCCTTCTCTTAGCGATGCTAGAGGGATATTCTCTTGTTGTTGAGCTTGGCCACTAGGTGGTTTTTCAGTTGACCTGCTCTTTTAGGATACTTTATTTTTGTTTAACTTTTCACTAGAAAAATAGTTTGTGATAATTTTGAAATGCCATGTCATATTAATTTTTACACAGAATTTGACACAGTTTCCAAGGTTTTACAAGAATTAGTCAGTGAAAGAAACGGATGTTACGACTTTCTCACAAGTGGTTGGTACACCTTTCAGTTAGTATATAAGGACGATCCAGGAGATGTGTCAGTGTGGTCCGGTGCTACTCAGGGACGTCTACTCAAAAGAAGACTTCAGGCCTTCCTTCCTCCTTCTCATCAAAGGGATTTAGTGGATGGGGATGTAGAGACAACAACAGCAGAAGAAAAAGGGGGGGAGCAGCAACAGCAGCAACAACAAACAACAACAACAAAGGCAAAAAATCCTTCCCCCGCCCCCCCCCCCCCCTTCTTCGTCGTGGTTCCGCTTCTTTCCTCACCTTCACCAAGGGCGGGAATATTAAGAGGAGAAAATAGGTGTTAGAGAGTTTTCCGAACCCCCCTCGCAGATTCTGGGAAATTGTTTGCAGCCCAACAGTAATAAACAAAAATTTGTTGTTAATCCTCTCTTCTCATGGGAGAGAGAGTAGTTGAAAAACACAAGTTTCCTCCCCTTCGTTCTACGAGGTTGAAAAAATCGCAACTAAGGAAGAAAAAATCGCATCTAAGGAAGAAAAAATCATCAATCCAGCAGCAGTAAAATAAAATGTGTGTATCCCCCAAATTTGTTTCGCTTTTCCCATGTTTGTTTCCCTACATATTCTCTCCCTTAAAAAACACAACACGGGCGTGGTGATGTCATATCATCTTGGGAAAGAGGGCTTCTTCTACTCCTCGAACTAATAAGCATTATTAACTAAACTGACTGTAGTAGACTCAAAGTGACCACTCTTTTTGCAACTTTGTGAAAGCACTACATCGGTGCCACGTGTATCTTGCAGTGTGTTGCATTCCTCTGCTGTACCGACCACTGCCTCTTCATCGTCGTTTCTCTGATGCACCGCTAGAGCATCACCACCCCAGTGCTTTTGTAACCCCTATTCAGGGCGTTTGCTGAATGCACTTTATGGTCTATTCTCCCGAACAATTCTACGTTGACTTCTACTCCTTACCCTAGCCATTAAATCAGATACTTACTCAAAACCACTATGCATTTGACTGCATATAATAAAGTAAACTTAGGGGGTGGTTCCATGTGTTTCTCTACGAAAGTTGAAGAGTTCCTTCGCTCATTTCGGGCACATCGATCGAAGCGAAGTTTGAAAGAGCCTGCTCGACTTCGACCTTCGAACTTGATGTTCGCGAAACCGAAGGGAAAGTGTATCGTGGGACTTGCGTTCACGCATTATGGCGTACCTGCCTGACCACGTATAACGGGTGTCCGATTCGAGCTAGCGGAATTACGCGACCCATCCGGCGGCCCTAGCAACGCACATGCGCCCTTCTTGGACTCTCGTCTCTCCAGTTTCTCTCTCCGGATGGTTGGGGATTGGCCCGGAGTAACACCCCCTCATAATGGGTTCACCCGTCCGCGCCGAGCGCGGGAGAGCGACCGAGAAAGAGACTGCGGGAGGGTGGAAGAGTGGCAGAAGGAGAGGGACCGAGGGAGGGAACGAGAGAAGGAGTAGCGGAGGGTAGAGAGAGCGGAAGAATGAGCGGGCTAGGGAGAGCGAGAGGATGAAAGACAGGGGGTGACGGGAGGGAAGAGGGCAACGGAAGCCATATTGATTTCCCTATGTTTCCCCGTATTGTTACTATAGCGCCCGGTGAGGGCGCGAGGAGAAGGCAGGTACCACCCTCGTCAACCATCCCGCGGCAGCCACCCTCAACAGCCACCCTACGCAGCCACCCTGTTCTGTTCTTCGAACCGACGCCGCTCGTCCGACGAGAGGCTGCGCCGGTGGACGTGGATTCTCTTCCGGCTTTTCGTTTCTTTCCCTCCCGCTCTTCTATTTTCCTTTGCTCGCCGCCTTCTGTCTCGCGTACGAGCTTTCCTCTGCTTTAGCCGTGCTTTTATTCCCGTATCGGTTGTTGCCGTTGTCATCCCGCCTCGAAATGTCAGCCTGGGGGATCTGGATATCTTAAGTTTCGCGAAGAACAGTAGAGTTCTCGAGTATCTTGGCTCGTGCACGTGATTCACTCTCCCAAAATATTCCCTCCCGTGTGGCCATCCGTCCATCAACGGGGTCGTTGGCTCATCGTGCACGCGATACGTTTCGTGCGTGGCTAAATGTTTCTCCTAATGTCGAAACACCCCAATTCTCGTCGCCCGGGGAAGGTACGCGAGGCGCACCTGGGTGGTCCACGGACGAGATATCAGCTGCGAAACTTCCCAGACGCGCACCGTTTTTCGGCGCCCTGTCCTTTGCTCTCCTCCGGGAAACGGGACGGTGGAAGCAGGGGCGAAAAGAAAGGGAGGGAAGGAGAGAGGAAGATAGCGAGACCGTGTGGTTGTTACCTAGTGATGCATGGCTCGGTAATAGCTACAATACAACCAGCTTACAAGAGGGGTTCCGTTTCCATCCCGCTCGGCGACTTGAGATTTATTGCTCCCCAGTGGATTGCGGATTCCCAGATTCTCCGGTTTGCCCTTATAAATGACTCCTATTAATTGACCGTGGGGCGAGAGAGGAAAACAGTGGAAGGGACCGAACGAAACGTGAATAAACGCGTATAAGGCACACCAACATCAACCGTCGAAAAGGGGTAACCCGATCTCGTGGACGATTCCGCGAAAGTTCGTCCGATCATCGTACTCGATGCACCCTGCAAGCTCGACGCGACACGTCGCGGACGACAGCGACTTCGACGCTGCTGGTATTACGCGACGCGTCGAAGACATGCTCCCGCTTTAAAGTGCCAATCAGGGATGAAAAAGGGAGGAGGAAAGGAGGAGAAGGCTGGACGTTGACGAGCTCGTGCCCAGGCCACGTGTCCGGTGTGCGTGAAGAATGAAAGCAGACACACCCACTGTGCACGCGAACGCACACCCCCGTGACCGTGCGCGGAGAGCCCCATAAACGCGATCCCCGGCACTAAAAGCGTGCTAATGCACTTAATAGCGAGTTGCCGTGCGTGCACGAGCCGCTGCGTGAGAACACGCGTGGGCGGGGTAGTTGTCAAAACACACGTGGAAATTGCGCGCTGTACCGCGATCTTCTTCCCTCCGCCGAGCCCGGGATTCGATCTGACGTTAATCGCCGCGTCGAAGAGATGGACGAGATCGAAATCGGATCCCCGATGCAGGAATTTATGGCGCCTCGTATCCTGGCACACGGGGGGGGGATGATCGCCGGCCGGGCGCAAGGTGTTCCGACTCGTGAAATTTATGTAAAATCATGCACAGTGGGCATATGCGTGGCTCGTGGCCGCGGTAACCGCGCGTAATAACGTAAGATTGAAGGTCGCAGGTAACAGGCCATCCGGCGCATCCTCATAACATGTAAAACACCAGGATTACGGGGATAATAACGAGCCAGGGTCGGTTTGTGTTTGTAAAGTTTAACAGACACGCTGGCATTCGACCGTCTATACGGGGCGCTGGATTGGCCGAGCGAGGGTGAAGGTAGGTGGCCGAGATAGTCGGGCGATAATGAAACGCCATGGCGGATCGCAGGCTGCCGACACGACCACGTAATTCTGCTGGACCGAGTCCGTGCCGCGCCGGAGTGGACACTGGGGATTCTCCGGCGCGCTACACCCCCCGCGGCTTTAATATCGCTTTATTAACCCACTTTGGACGGCGGGGCGCAGCTTCTCTTTGGGATCTTCGTGACGGACCCGATCGTAACCCATCCGGAGGAAAAAACAGCCCATTGTCGCCTCCGCAGCCATAACGCGTCAGTTGAACATGGTAGGTATATTGGGAAAACCGTTCCATGCCTCGCGATACGATTGAATACGAAGCTCGGATAGCTTAACGCGATTCTAAACACTCGAGTCCTGGTGGACAGCCACCCGAAAGCTTCGCCCTTTGAGGATTCGGTGGATGGATCAGGGTAGAGCCGTACACACCGCAATTATCGCTTTGATGTCTGTTGCGCTCAGTGCAGCGTCCGCTGTTGCCGCGAAATCACGGGAACCGGCTCGTTAATCCCCGATACGCCGGCTCCCCGGTGGATATTAATTTTTGCATCTTCATCAGAGGACCGAGACGTCTTCAGCCCGGGGTTCGTTGCCCCCGGTGGGTCCTCTTTGTGACCGTCACGCGCTTTGTACCGGACACCCCGTAGACGCGGTGAAGATGTCGCAAATTGGATCGTGTATATAGCCATAGCCGTGCAATATATCGCCGGGAGATCCGGCAATCCCACGAAACAAGGCTCTTGAATCACCGTACGCCTGACTTACGCGGGAGCCGGCTTAACGGACCAAGCCGGCTTCGTTTGCACAAACGAAGCCACCAGATGTCGATCTGAATATTTCACCCTGCCTCTCGGCGCGCTCCTTGATAAATATCGTCATTTCTTTCCCTCCCTGGGACGACAGGCGACACGGGCCACGTTAAACTTCCTCGACTGTCTCAGACGCCGCGCTATTCCCACTTCCACGGTCTTCTTTCTGCGCACTTCACCCCTAGCTCGTTCCATTTCGAGGCAAATCTTCCCTGGTGGCCGAAAGGCCTTCGATTTTCCCCGTTCTCGCTTATTCGATGGTTCCCCGCGAGACATTCCGTGGCTACGTCCAAATGATTCGGGATCAGCCAGCAGCGAGCCTAGCGTAGGAGAAAAAAAATGTAAATCTGGCGCAACCCCGGGAAAAGGCACCCTTTTAATCCACGAAGAGAGGGAGGGAGGGAGGGAGGGAGGGAGAGAGAGAGAGAGAGAGAGAGAGAGAGAGAGAGAGAGAGAGAGAGAGAGAGAGACAGGGGCTCACTCCCCAGCCGATAGGCGGGGGATTATCACGGGGTATCATATGGAGCCTCTCGAAAGTGAACGAGAAAAAGCGTAGGAACGACGAAGCCAGGGGGTGGAGGAGGGAGGAATAGAGGGAGAGAACACGGAGAGAACCCCATGGTTACCGGCGGCCAGAAGTGGGGCTCCCGTGGCGAGAAGCACCGTCAAATCCACCGCAAATGCTCTCGAGTACTTCTTCTTGGTCGGACGTGAGCGCAAGGGCGACCACGAGAGAGAGCAGGTGGTACTTGAACCAGTTGGGGACCACCGAGAGTGGCTGCCCGAATGTTGCTTGGTTGCGCGCACGATCGGCCAGAGTAACGAGGAAAAAACCCCGAGTACCACGCCGGACCGAGAAATATATTGCGTTTATCGTGTTTGTTTTTTTTCCTGCCACTTGACGGAAACCAGCGCACGACAGTTCACGCGTAGCTGAGGCTTCAATCGCGCGAGAAAGAGAAAGCCTCGGCTTTGACGAGGGTGGTCGCCGTCTACACGCCTTTGCGACGTAGGGGGGTCATTCCACGCGAAGTCGGCCACTTTTCGGAGTAACATTTCGGATTTTTGTGTAACTTGGATATCGACGTGCGTTACGAAAAGTAGCACGTTTCAATTTTCTTACGAAAAAAACACGTTCCATCTTCCGCCGCGAAGACTAACACATTTGACTGCTTCGCCACGAAGACTAACACATTTCGTACTGTTGCGGCGAAGAGTAGCACGCTTATACTGTTTCGCCACGAAAAATAGGACATTTGGGGATTTCAGGCGAAAACTAACATATTATCCGGTTTGGCCACGTACAATAGCACGTTTTGGATTATACTGCAGACTGCAGAAACTATCACGCTTCAGCGCGTGGTCAGTTTAAACGAAATCAACTGTTGAAAATATTGTTTAATAAATAATAATTCCATCTAATCTCCAAAAGACAACACATATGAAAATTTTAATCACGTGGCAAACCGCTCAAACGTGCTAGTTTTCGCAGCGAAAACCGAAACGTGATAGTTTTCGCGAGAACAAAGGCAAACGTGCTACTTTTCGTAAGAAAATTGAAACATGCTACTTTTCGTAACGGACGTCGATATCTTGTAGTCTTTAGGGATATATAAACATATCTCGAAGGATTTTTCAAAATGTCAAAAATTGTGTTTACTTTTTTTCAAAAATTGTAACTGTTGAACTAATAAACTGATCAAAATGACCTTTTGGGTGCTTACAGTGGAGATATAAGAGTACCTAATAAAAATTATTTCACTTAATAAAAACGAATCTTTGACCATTTATTTAGCAATTGTTCTTAACAAATGCAATTTTATAATTGAAGGCCCCTTTTTAAACATTTGGAAAAATAGGAGGATATAGCCCTGTTTGTTCTCTTTACGGACGCGTTTTCAAAAACGCGGACACTTTTTAAATTGGCCAAGTGAAAATTAATTTAATGTGACGCTGCGTCGCCCAGCACTAGCTCGACTGGCTGAGCCGTGCGGTACTAGCAGCGGTTAAGCGGCTATACCTGCTTTCTTATACAGAGTTCTCGCAAATGGTAAGTATTTGAAAAAAACTGAAGCAGGGAAACTTTTAATGTTTTTTATACCCAACATAATACGGTATGTCAACTTTTGGTGTTCGTGATATTTTCCGTGAACCGAAGGTGACCTTCAGTTTTTTTAAATTGAATGCTACGTATTTGATTATCCGATATGAAAGTGGCTGTCAAGACAAATTCAACCATATGGTATACTATGACTTTCAAGGCCACGCAAGGTTACGAATGAAAGAAATAGATACTTTAATATTGTAGTACGCACGGCTCAGCTAGTCGAGCCAGTGCTGGGCAACGCAGCGTCACATTAAATTAATTTTCATTTGGCCAATTTTAAAGTGCCCGCGTTTTTGAAAACGTGTCCGTAAAGAAGACAAACAGGGCTATATCCTCCTATTTTTCCAAATGTTTAAAAAGGGGCCTTCAATTATAAAATTGCATTTGTTAAGAACAATTGCTAAATAAATGGTCAAATATTCATTTTTATTAAGTGAAATAATTTTTATTAGGTATTCTTATATCTCCCCTGTAAGCAACCGAAAGGTCATTTTTATCAATTTGTTAGTTCAACAGTTACAATTTTTGGAAAAAAAAGTAAACACTATACTTCAAAGAGCTGTAACATCGACAATTTTTGACATTTTGAAAAATCCTTCGAGATATGTTTATATATCCCTAAAGACTACAACATATCCACGTTGCACCAAAATTCGAAATGTTACTCCGAAAAGTGTCCGACTTCGAGTGAAATGACCCAGGGACGAAACTTTGGGAGACTTCGAGCAAATTTCGGGGAACCGAGTCTGCTTTCCTGTACTATTTAACACTTTGTCTTATGTAGAGCTATTGCAACGGAGTTTCCCGTCACCCCGAAGAAGGGGTAGCTCGTAAGAAATGCCATAAAGGCGCACGGTCAATCAGGAAGCAGAGTGTGACGTCTCCACGGGGACACGTACACGCGTACATTAGCGTGCACATCGCTCGTAACGTGCGCGAATAAACAATAAACACGGCCGTGCGGAGACGTGTATATACACGCATCGGCGCGTATCGTTTCAACAGAGTCCGCGAGGCTCGGCTCGAGGGTGAGTCGGGGGTTGGAGCCGGTTTGTAACAAAATCAATAGAGGGGTGGCGCGCGAGAGGACACGCGGCAGAGACGAGTGGGGCGGCGCGGGAGGAGGGAGAGCCTCTGCGGGGGTGGTTTCCCTGGCGCAGGCGCAGTAAGGGTGGTGTGGAGGATGAAGGGCCAGGGGAGGGAAGACAAAACCACCCCGCCGGCTACTCCCACCCTCTGGATGAGGCGACGGACTGCGATGGAGTGCCTCCTCCTCTTCCTCCTCCTCCTCCTCCTCCTCTTTTCTCCTCCTCTGCCTACGGGCTACTCCACCCCCCGTGTGCCTGAAACTCCGGGGTTGTTTGCCCCTCGGAATGGTAGGTGCTGCCATCGAAGTCGGGGCGGCCAAGCCGCCAACATAGACCCGGCTAGAACACGCGTATCCTGGGTATTTTACTTTCGTTAGGACAGGAGAATGTGCTGTCGTGGAATTCAGCGAGGGTCACTCGATTTATTAGGGGATGAACAGTTAGTTTCTGTGTTCACAGATGTTTTAAAGGAACAGATAATCTTATTGGGATGCGGCGGCACAGGGACCGAGGGTCGTAAGAATTCAGATGCATCGTATTTTGATAAGTTTATTTAACATTCGGTCATACTTTCAGTGACATCTCTTGCTCTTCAGAGGCAACGAAATCCAAACCCTTCGTTTCCTCCCTTGAGATATCATTACGAGGTACTAATAAAGTGCCATTCTTCCGCCATTCGGTCTAGCTCTCACCCTTCGAGGCAGACTCGCCCGCGCATATTGTCACGCGCTCATAAGCGCGGCCCTTGCACGCATTATTTCACGCAGGGGAAGTCGAAAACATATTTGCCGTCGTCCCCGGGACAAATGCCTTGATTTGTGCCGAAAATCGGCCCAGCCCGAAATCAAGGGTCGCGATAAAAGCATTAGTCGCGCGGCTAAGTGTTTTCCCAACTTGTCCCGAGCCTCTCCCCCTTTGTCCTCCCCTTTTTCGTGCTTCTTCCTGGTCGTGTCGTTACATAAACGTTAGATCTCTGGTATCGACAGCTTGGTCGACCCTTCTCCCTCCGAAATTCCTAGCCAGAAGCCTCCGTTTTCACTGATGTCTCAGGAAAATTCCGGAGTGATGTTCCATTAAGCAGACAGTTGACCGGCTCGTCATCAAGCTGGAGCGTAATAAGGTCGTCGACATTAAGGGGACAGTGGTAAACGCTTCTAAAGGTCATGCTCCTCGAGGGCCAACGAGGAAAGGTCACTCGACTCCAGGATGTCCGTTTAATTGCCTCCACGGCCATTGTTTCCGCGTGCATGCAGGAAATTTCCACGTCGACTCGTCGAAACACTATTTATACGTAGCTCGTTGCCGCTCGCTTTGCCCTGCCCGCAATTAAATGAAAAGTGAATTAAATTCCTCGTCGACCGTTCGGCGACCGCTTTCGTAACGTTTCAATTCGGAGTGGTTGGATTCGGTCGTTGTATCGACACCGCAAGGGATGGTAAGGGTGAACGGCGGAAGCGGGGATGTAAAGCGAATAGAGGCGAATAGAAATAGATGAAAGTAAGTGAAAGAGAAACGGGGGTCGGGGGTGTGATAGAAGTCGGGAGAGACAGAGAAAGCCGGGGAGACGGAGATAGGGTACCACCTCGTCTGACAAAGGACGACAGAATCTCTTTGTTCTCGCGGCTCAACGGCTTCGCTCCGTGGCCGCGATGTTTTGTCAAGGTCACTCTCATTCACCCCCTTTGCCTGCTGCCCGCCTTCGTCCTCAGTTTTCAACTCGTCGCCGACGACACACGGAGAGACGTGTTTCACCCCGTTTCTAATTATCTTGGGCTCGTGGTCCACAGTCGTCTGTCATTCCTTCGCCTTCTCAAAGTCGCTGAAAAAATCACCAAGCGAGAACGCCCTGGAAAGTTGGTTAGTGGCGTTCAAGCTCCTCTTTCGTGGTAGGGGTGGAAACGTCACCATAAACAGTAGGCGCCGCGTTGCTGGTCACTGGAGAGTCTTTGTGAATCGTTGACACCGTCCTCAAGGCGATCGTCCAGGGGTACATCCAAGGGATGGACTCGACTCTTCGCTGACAAAAGTGTGACCGAGTCCATCGTACTTACTCCGCTGGTGAGCTGGTTTTTGGGATTGTCGTTTCTGAATGGTGACTTTAGCCCCCACGTATGAATGGCATTTTCAGATATATACCCGGCAACTCCCGTGCCCTCTCCTTCCCCTCCCTGCCGTTCGCTCTTTCACGGTTTGGCTTCTCTCCGCGCGCTGGACCAACGGTCCATTGTCGGCTCGGACTCAATGGATGATGCTGAAGCAGCGGGGGCGAGAAGAGGGGGAAGGATTGTCGTTGTAGAACTGTCCTCCTCTCCTCCGCCCCGCCGCGCTGCGCCGGCCAGTTCAAAAGGAAATGAGGTGCCCCGGACAGGACCTACCCCAACGAAAAAGAAGCCACTGGGCTGCGCGACGGAAAGAAAACCTCCCTCCATCCCACGAATGACGGACATTTCCTCTGGATCGGTCGCCTCCGACATCCTCTCGCCACCTCTTTTGCGTTCCTCGGAACGTTCGTTCTCGTGTCAGCCCCGGCTGATCTATTTCCACCGCGACTGCGCGCCTCGAACGTAATATATCTCGTCAGACATTTTCGGTGGAGTTCAAGGTGACTGATAATCGGCAGTAGTAGGCTTAAACAACTGGGTTTCATCCCGGCTCGACGTGAAATGTATCAGCAGGAGAGGAATAGCGCTCAGGATTCGAGGGATCGAGGAATTAAACGCGTCTTGATCCTCCCTTTATTTCGATGGTCGCGTGGCGCGCACAATGGCGACAGGGAGGTGCGGTTCGAAGGAATAAAGGAGAGGATCCGACTTTGAGACGAGTCCTCGATCCTCCAGGTGCTAGGAAACATGCGCTGGTCCTTCCAGGACCTCTTCCTACGACTACACCGCAACAGAAGGAGGTCTTTTTCTAGGGATCGCACTTTGGCCATTCAATTTTCACGCCACCTACGATTTAAGTGACTCGGTGGACAAATCCAGGTGCAAGTTGTGCACCGCTGTTCTTGCCGGGTTTGCGCCTCTCGAGGGTAAAAATAACAGTTCGGTTATTTTCCCTGCCGCCCTTGGAACTTGTACAATTGTTTGTGCCCATGTAGCTGTGAATACACGCGGGCCAGGTTACACTATTTACATATCTTCAGGTTTCTCCATTTACGCAAATAGTGTCTGTAATCCCAAATCGACTATTTTTTTTATACCACGCCTCGGTTTGCAAGAAGACGCGAAAATTGTGGGGGAATCTCTTTGAAAATCTTTCACACCTTGCAGACCTCCTGCTGCAGACATGAATGAGGCATCCAAGCGACAAAAAGCGTAGACGCACACTCGCACAAACAGAGGGCTCCGAGAGTCGAAGTCTTCGTGGAATGTTCGAAGGGCCCTTGGCCCCTTACCCTCGGAATGGCCATCGAAGCCTCATCGGTTCCGGTCAATTTCGAAAATTCAAGGAAAAGCCGTATAATTGAATGGCATTACGCGAAGAGAAACGCTACGCTTTCAGGGCTCTTGCTATTTGTCGGGGGAACTTTATTGGAGACCTTCTGAGACTTCTTGGTACGCGATGAATGAATAAGGGGAGGCTCTTGTTACGTGGAAATCACGTTCAAAGGAGGAGTATATCTTGCGTTCATTAGGTTAGCTCCGGGGATGAAACGCCACCCTGCTTAGATTTCAATTCGAATTCGTTATATTCAGAAAGGGATAAGGGATTAGTGGGGGAAAAATTAAAGATCGAAGGTTGGGAGCGGTGAAAAACTAAAGGCGGGTCACGTCGGATCTGCGAATGAAAAAAGTTGCCTTCCCTTCTTCCCTATCGAGGAAGATAACGAGGCGTGGACCTAAAGTGACACCTGAGGTGAGATCGTGACACGTTACGAGGGTAGCTGTGCTAGACATCCATCACTCCTTTGTGCAGTCGCAGAGTGACACCTGGTTCTTAGCCTTCCCTCCCTCTCGCCGACACAGTACACCCCTCAGCTTCTTTTGAAAGTTTGCTCGACGGCCACCGTAGCCGGAACCACCCCCGAGAACACCCTCGAGCAATGACGCGTAGCGGTTTAAAAATAAATAAAAGTTCACGGAGACTTAGGAGATCGCTAAGTCCTCGTAAAGCTGGGATTATATTTATTGATGACAGTCTATCCTCCCGTTGGAAAAAATTGGGAAAAAAGGATTTGGGAAATCGCAGGATGGATTGCAGTTGGTGATTGCGGGGTGAATGTTTGTAGTTGTAACTTGATTGTGCTTTATTGAAGTTTCAAAGAAATTTGAATGAGGTTGAACATCGTGGTATTAGGAGCAAACCGTCATTTGCTTCCTTAGAGTAGTGGTGAGCAACCTTTTGTCCGAAGTAGGCCACAAGTGGAAACCTACTACTCTACCTCAGAGCATATAGACATGAAGGTCTCATTGAGAGCTCGAAACTGTCGCGAACATCACGCGAGAGAGAAAGACATGTGTGAGGGAGAGAATATAGAGACCTAATCGACCGTAATGCGCTTGTGCTCGTGCGACAGAGGTAGGTATTATCTAGATAAAAAATTATTTAAATAACGATCGAATGAATGATACTTTATCTTTATTCGTTATTCGAGGTTCAAATAATCGAAGTTTTCTTTATTCGAAGAGCAACGAATAAATAATTTTTTTCGATGAGAATTTATTCGACGAATAAAGATAATTTTTTTAGTGGATAAGAATTTATTCGACGAATGAAGATAATTTTTTTATTGGATGAGAATTTATTCGACGAATAAAGATAACTTTTTTATTTGATGAGAATTTATTTGACGAATAACGATAATTTTTCGAGCGTGTTTAGTTGAGCCGCCGAGGGTCGAGCTTGGGGTCTTGGTGATAAAAGTTATTCGTGGCTTTATTCGAAGGCTTGGAAAAGGTAAATGCTACGGATGAAAAATTTATTCGACGCATTTATTCGAATAAAATCTTCGAATAAAAAATTATTGTTATTCGTCGAATAAATTCTCATCGAATAAATTCTTATCCAATCAAAAAATTATCTTTCGTCAAATAAATTCTCATCGAATAAAATTATTTATTCGTTGCTCTTCGAATAAAGATAACTTCGATTATTCGAGCCTCTAATAACGAATAAAAATTATTTATATTTTGTTCGTTATTTGAGATTTTTATTTAGATAAACTTTTGCTCAACTCTGTCGTGCGAGAGAGGAAGACGGGCGATTGAGAATCTATACTTCTCTCTCTCTCACACCAGTTCACACGTCTTTCTCTCTCGCACGATATCGGCGGATGCGCATTACGGTCGATTAGGACTCTATATTTCTCTCTCTTGCACCAGTTCGCACATGTCTTTCTCTCTCGCGTGATGTTGGCGACAGTTTAGAGGACAGGAAACATAAGGCAATGAGACCTCCAGTAGTATATGCTCTAAGTACTCTACGGGGGCCGCAACATTAAATACATAAATATAACTAATCCTATATCTTTTACAGTTCGAAAGATAAAGGGTCTTTTAAATTAGACAGATTTTTTAAACATTCAATAAAACACACAATTTACATTAATTTCAAAAAAGTTTTTATTGATAATTGAAGTATCAGTTATGCCATTTATATACGAAAAATATCTGACAAATGACCACCTCTTGCTGCTCCACAGGCCACCACTCTTTTGTTAAAATTTTGAATGACATTTTGACATAATTGTATCTCTATTTCACCAATGACACGAATAATTTCATCCTTTAGTTCTAGAATCGATTGTGGATTGTTTTTATAAACCTGGCTTTTCACATAACCCCAAAGAAAATAGTCCAACGGTGTTAGATCACACGATTTTGGTGGTCAAGTAACATCACCATTTCTTACAATAATTCTTCCAGGAAATTTGTATCTCAATAAAGCAATTGTTTCATTAGCAAAATGAGGTGTTGCACCGTTCTGTTGAAACCAGATATCCTCTAGATCAATGTCATTCAGTTCAGGCCAAAAAAATTCAGTTAACATCTCACGATATCGAACACCATTCACTGTTACAGCATTACCAGCAGCATTTTCAAAGAAATATGGTCCAATTACACCACCAGACCATAATGCACACCAAACAGTGACTCGTGGAAGATGTAAAGACTTTTTATGAATCACTCTTGGAGCTTCCTCACCCCAAATACGACAATTTTGTTTATTAACATAACCACCAATTTCAAAATGTGCTTCACCAGAAAAGATGATTTTTTGAGAAAAATCATCTGCTTGTTGTGTAATCCAATTGACAAATTCACGACGTTTTGAATGATCCAACGGCTTTAGTTCCTGTGTTATTTGAATCTTATATGCCTTCAAACCTAAATCCTTTCGTAAAATACGCCATGTTGTTGATTCATTGAGTCCAAGTTGTTGTGAACGTCGACTAATGGACATTTCAGGATCTTCAGCAACACTTTCACTAACCAAATCAATATGTTCTTGTGAACGATCACTGCAACCATATTTTTTTACTTTTTTATCTTCCACTGAACCAGTTTGTTGAAAATTTTCAACAATGCTTAATAGTGCTTTCAGATGGACGCTTATGTCGACCATAAATATCACGTAATTTTCTATAAACATTTTTCACTAAACGCTGATTTTCATCAAATAATTCAACAATTTGGACACGTTGTTGTATTGTGTACAAAGCCATTTTTATAAATGGCATAAGTGACACTTCTAAAATATGTCAAGACCTAGGTGAATTCACAACGCCATCTGTTTTATAGGAGAATTAAAAAAACCGCCGAATTTGAAAGACCCTTTATATGCCAATGTTCAGGCGGGTTGCAGGTCAGCGGCTGGCGGGCCAAACGCGGCCCGCGGGTCGCGGGTTGCTCATCACTGCCTTAGAACATATATACATGGAGGTCTCACTGATTGTGAGAGCTCGAAACTGTCGCCAACATCATGCGAGAGAGAAAGAGATACTTTCTCAATGGTGCGAGCGAGAGAGGTAGACCGGAAAATTACAATCGCTCGCAATGCGCATGCGCCGGTGTACACCTCTCACTCGCACCAGCTCGCACATGTCTTTCTCTCTCGCATGATGTTAGTCACCAACTGGCTCGACAGGAGACATGAGGCAATGAGACCTCCAAGAGTATACCTATGCTCTAAGTTTGCTTCAAGACCACATTGACAAATTTGAACATGGTCACATTGTCGTTAGGGGAATCGATTCCGGACGTTACAGGGCGAAAATTTCTTCGTGTCATCTTTTAGGCTGCTGGTAAGCCTGAGAGCAATCCTTGGGCTGTATCTGTGAATATCTTTCCGATGAATTTACGGTTTCGCGAATCTCTACACTATTACGAAGGGGTGTGTTAGAAGAGACGAAAGGGTGGCTCCGACAGTCGAGCCTTGTTTCTGTGAAGGATCCCTAACAGGATCCCGCGGGACACATTAGCTGGCTCAGTCGTTTCCAAAAAAAGGGACCTGGAGAACGGGATCCTGTGTTCACCCTCCCGTCGAGAGTTTCCTCATTGATCGCGTGAGCGGAATCCAGGTGTCCTGGTCCTCGGAGACCTTCATATTTCAACTCGTCAATGGCGAGGAAGGAGCCAGGTGCAGGTGCCCGAGCTCTTCCACGGCGGATTCTGGCGACCGAGCAATAAACCGGCTGCAAACGGAGAAAGGAGGGTGCGCGGGCGGCGAAACGAATTTCCTGGCTTGGACCTCCTGCTCCTGCACGCTGGAACATTGCCGATTTCCAAACGATTAGACGCATCCACCGTGAAGGGGTTGACACGCGACTGGGATTGATGACGGCTCGATGAAACGATGCTTCCCGACTCGCCATTTTGCGAGAGTGTTGAAATTCATCTGGTACCTTCGGTAGTTCGAGTTCTATCCTCGTGTTTCGACCAGGAGTGAAACGATATCGAATCAGTAATTTCCTGAGGATGGGAAGGGTTCCTTCGGAACAGCTCGCCGCTAGAATACGTCGATTAATCGGCACCTTGGCGACCAGATTCCAGGGCACAGGAGGCAAGGACAGCGTCGAGGGAACTCGTCAGTCTCCACTGACAGAAGGAGGCGTCAGTTCTCATTAATAACCGGTGACTCGGCGTTTATATAAATAAATTGTACGCGGTCGCAGCCACTCACCTGCGATTTGGTCGATCGCTCACTATCCTGACGTGAAAGAAGCCTCGCCGCCTCATCCACCCACCCGTCCCTCCCTCCTCGGGAATACACCGATCCATCCAGTGGCCTGTTCGCGTTCAGCCTTCATCCATTTCGTCTCTTTCTCCCGTTCCCCGTGGCCCGCGGCCTCTCTCTCTCCATCTACCTGGGGCCAGGGTCCCTTGGTCTCTGTTGCTCGCCAGCGCAAGCTTCTCAATCGGAATTCCAAAAGGCACTAGAGCAAAGCAGTGCGCGCCAGTGCCGGGTCTATGAATGCCTGGCCCCCGATGCTCGGTCATTTATTTCGGCGGCGGTGTACTACCCTCCCCTACCCCCTGAAATGGTCGAATGAATGCTGCAACCATCCCCCGCCACCCCACCCCCGTTGCCTTGTCTCGACACGGAGTTAGGATCGTTTTGAAAATCGAGGTCGAGGGCCAGCCCGACCAGCAGCCTCCTCCGTCGCTCCTCAGACCCTCCTCGCTCGCTCGTACCTCCTTCTGGCTCCTTCTTGCTCTCCCGACTCCGCTCCGCGCTCGGCGAATCCCTCTCGAGGTATCGAGCTTCGTGCCGGTGAAAAGGACCGGGTCGTCGACGACGACAACAACGACGATCTGGTTTTTTTACCCGTTGCCTTGCTGCCTCGCTGCCTTCTTTCCTCTCTCTTCCACCGGTGTCTTCCTTTAGATGACTGATGCGCGCTGGATAGAGTGCAGCCGGCACGAGGATGCTTCAGACCCTCCGGGAACCGGGGCTTCTTCGCGGAACGCGAGACGCTGAGCCGCTGCGGGGCAGGAGCGCGCGAACCGAGAGATCTCGCATTCTTTACGCGTTTTTAATCGCGGAATTCTTGCGAGGCACGTCAGCGAAATTCGCGGGGAGGCATTGTGCGCGAGCGGGAACGTGGAGCATGGACTGTGGCTTAGGTTAGAAAGGTCCAAGCACTTTCCGGGGTTCTATGCGAATCGAAGGGAGCGTACCGGGGGAAACCGTAAAGGGGTGGATACGCGGGATACAATTTGACATTCTTCAGTCGCCAAGCCGCGGGAAGAAACATTAAAGCTATCTTCGGCTACAAGATGCGTCTTCGTAACGACGTAATAAAACTTCCTCTTGCTCTTAACCGAATGGGCAAACTTTATCCTGGAAACTGCAAGTAACAGGGGCACCGTTCCTATTCCCTTTCACGATTCCCGTGTTTGCTCCTTTTGCTCTGTACAACGATTATTTCGGGGGAGTAGTAAGGGAAGTTTTTCATTTAACCACCCCCTAACGGCGATCTACACGTTGCTCCGCTCGACGAGCAGGTATTTCGTTTAATGGATGTTTAATTTTAAGACCGTGGAAAATGACTTCCATTAAGGGCCGATGGTTTCTCGGATGATTATCCGTATTCCTTGGGCCACGGGCTACGATTTACTCCGCCTTTCCATCACTTTCCGAGGTGCACGCGTCTATATAAGTCCCTATTGAATCCGATTCACTCGAACGGCTCGTGCATTGCGGATACTCGGTGGGGCGGGTCGATCCCGCCGTAAAATATTTAACGAGGCAGTTTCCCGAAGCGTCTTTGTAAACGTTATGAATATCGCAATAAAATATACGTATATAGAAGGGCGCACACAAATGCCCCAGGACTTCGTCTTCTTCGCGGAACTCTTTCCTTCCTTCGCCCGTTAACTCCTTCATTGACTTCCACCCCCTCTGGCGAACTCTTTCTCCCCCTATTCCTTGCTTTCCCAACTGTCTCGGTACTTCCAGTCGTCCAAGGATACCATAAAAACACTATGTCGACTCATAATGCGGATAGTTTACCCAACTACTGGGCATTACGCATCATTCTATCGTTCCCTCCTTTCTACAGTTCCTTTCACCTCTTCCCATTGTTTCAGATGAACCACGTGGACCACAGAAATCTTGAATGAGGATGTTGATGTTTATCAAGCTACCTGGTGGAGAACTGCAAAGTGCAGTCAATCTACTCGATGGGAATTTCTACGCGCAGCTCGGTGAGTGACTCCCCGCGTCAAAATTTTGGCAAATATGCTTTTCAGATACCCTGTGCACTTTACGAATCCGATAGGTGTCGACCGAGGGTGTTGGTTGGAAATTAAGCAGACTCGATAGTCTCTTGGATTGCTCGCAGTACACGCGATAGTATCGGGGGCTTGATTCCGCTCGAATGACAGGTTCCCACCGCGTCTGTTTACTCTCGATCCTTAGCCTGTGTTCGTTTAACTCCTGACTGGGATAAAGCTGGCAGGATCGCTCGGTAATTCACGAGGAGTCGTGGGTGTGAGGACGGGGTCGGGGTCTGGAGGGGGGATTGAAAAGGGGTGCGGCAGAGGTGCTCTGCAGAGGCGTGCATCCGGTAAGATTTAATGTGATCTCTCGCGTGTCCTCTCTCTCTCTCGTTCTCTTTTCTTTTCATTCCCCTCCCACCCCCGTTTCCTCCCCAATCAGCCTTTTTCCTCGCGCACCCGTTGGCGCGCTCGTCCTTCAGGCATTTTCAACCCCCGAAAAGCCCCGTCTGCTCGGTCGAGAGAGGGACAGCCGCGAGAGGGCCAGGCAGCGAGAGAGGGAGACAGAGTCGGAGGAGCAGCGCCGCGAAGAGAGATGATGGGTCCTGAGGGTGGAAGAGCATCCCTCTCGGCGGCGTCACCTCGAGGGCCCAATTAGCGCCAGCACGAGTGTCATTCCGCCGCGGTTTCCGCATACTGGCTGCCGTTGACTGGCGTTTTCTGCGGTTTCGTTTCTCTGCCAACGTAGAGGCAGACCGTTATGCAGCAGCGTGCGTGAGCCAGATCTTCACCCCCTCCGTTCGAGCTCCTTCCTATGGCTGACTGACTGACTGGCTGGTCTCCTCGGTTTTTCTTCCTTTTTCATCCCCCTCTCGCCCGGTTGCTGCTGAACCGGGGCCAGGCCGTCTCCACCCCGCGAAACGACGGAGGGAGAGAGAGAGAAAGAGAGAGAGAGAGAGAGAGAGAGAGAGAGGGAGAGTGCATTATCCAATTTTCTAGCAGATATTTCACGATATAATAATTGGGCATTCAGCGCGAACCTTCCCTTCTTCCCCGCTCGCTGTGCTCGCCTTTCACCGAGGAGGATCGTTGAATTATATTCCCCGGGCAATGGGTGAGGGGCTGAGTGCAAACGGGCAACGAGCGAGGGCTAACCCGGTACGGGGCACCAATGGAAACATTTTCCATCGTAGAATGCGTTGGATACCGTAAGGATCGTCTCTCTTTCTCCCTTCGCCTTCCCCCTTTCGTCGTCCTTTTCGTTATTCTTCGACCGGGGCTCTCCGGTTCCTCCGACGCTGTCTCTTGCAACCCCCTTCGCGCAACCCTGCGCTACGCCTCCGCCGGTGCCTCTTCTCCGGTTATTTCCATAACGACACTTTAAGCAACGTTAATTATTGTCGGCGTAATGAGCTCGAGGAAGTCTTCCAAGATGCAGACTCGCTCGCCCCACGCTCACCCGACTTCTCCGTTCATCTTCTTCTTCCACCCTCCCACGCCAACCGACCCCCCCTGTTGCCTGTTCGCCGAGTGTCAAAGGCTCCCTCCCTCTCTCCCTCTTTCTCTCTGGCAATCCTACGGGATATCTCGCGGATCTGCATCACCGCGTCTTTCCACGGAGCTGATCTCGTTAAGGGACCTCCTTCGTTCTAACACCGACGCCTGGTTGCGCCTTGTTAGCGCGTCTCGGCGAATTTAGCCCCGCGACCTGGGGCTTTTTCAACCCCACGTTCGATGACGATGCACCCAGAAAATGAGGTTTTAGGCTAGGATCGGGGGGCGTCAGGTTAATGACCCGCTCTTGGGTAGGAATTGCTGAAATTGGCAATCGAACGTGCTGAAGAATTTCATGTTCTATTGTGCAGCGGATGCAACATCCCTCGAATTAGTTTTGATATTGCTTGTAATGTGAAAAGGTAGTTTATAGTTTATATTGTTATTCTTTGTGAAAGTATATCTGTGTTATGGTAGGGTGCACCGTAGGAATTAAGAGACGGAGAGTGATCCTTTAAGTCCTGCGGAATTATTTCTCTCCGTGACGTTGTTGTGCCGAGGGCGACAATAAAGGCCGGCTTTGGGCCGCTTCAGCTGTCGATCAGCCGCTGTCAGCTCGCATTTTATTGACCGTGGCTCGATCGGGGTTCGTTATAATAGCTGTTTTGGGAATCTCGAGCGTTCGCACGAGACCGCCTCGGGAAATCCTCGTGGAATTTCGCGGCGCCACCGTTTCCATCGCTTCGAGTTAACAGGGGTGAGAACACCACCCTTCGTTCGATGCTTCTCTTCCCAAAAATTCTGATTCCTCTTCGTAATTGGTGGGCGGGAGAGTTTCACGCGAATCTCGAGCAGAGAAGGAACGTCGAAATCGTAAGGCAGAACCGTCATTGCGGAGAGGCTCGTAAAAAGGGATTAAAGTGGGCCGAAAGTGGGAATCCACAATGATGTCGTTAGGCCCTGCCACCAACGGCGACAACTCTTTCCCGTTACTTGGTGTACCGAGTGTCATTCAATTGCACATCCCAATTAAATAACAGGCAAAAGGGCGACGTAGCGTCGCGTACCGTCCCGACGCCCCCTAATTGCGAGCCTGGAGGAGGCTGGAGCAGCCATCGAGGAGGGCTGGAAAGTTGAGAGGACGAGAGATAAACACTCGGCTGGGGGGTGAGGCTCACCGAATCGTGGGATTGTATTAAGGGAAACCGACGATCTTCTTCTTCAATTTTTATGTCCCTTTCTGCCGATTATCGAATCTTTGGATACACACAATTTTAGGAACAGGAGATTAGGATATTTTCGCGTCGATACTTCTTCATCGAGAGTAACGCGTGATGGCTGGGAACATTAACGCGGTGGGTGGTGCTCGTATCCACGGCAGGGTGAAATTTCGAGTCGGCTCGCTCCCTGGGAAAAGGGGTCGCGGCTAATAGGAGGCACGCTGGTGTTGCTTTCGAATTTCCGAAAAAAGGAAGAAAAAGAATCGCAACGCGGATGCTGGGCGCGTTTGTATACACGTTACGACGACCCGCACGCGGTTGGCACACAGCTCGCCGTTTCTCTCTTGTGCGGCATTAAAGAGTAACGTAATTAGCACAGGCAAATGAACTAATTACCAGAATACGAACGACGAGCCAAGGCTGACAAAAGGGCTGGCTGAATTCGTCTCGCTTCCTTCTTCGCCTCCGTTCTGGCGTCTTTCTCTCCGTTTTCCCATCGCAGCCGGTGCATCCCGATGCAACCGTGGGCGACGACTGCCTCGGCGTCGTCGCCGTCGACGGCGCGCCGTGCCGCACAAACGGCCCTTCCAAGAATCGAAATGTTAATTAAAGGCTCCTCTCGCCGTGCTGAAGGAGAGAAAAAGGGACGCGACAGACGGCAGGATGCGCGAAAGGGGGTGGTCGACGGGGGTGCATAGATCTTCAGGGTCGTGACGCGACGGAGTTTCGCTTAGTAGCTTAGTAGCTTAACCTGTATTATGGTAAACAAACAATAGTCTACTCCAATAGACTTTACCATTCGTTTACTTATTTTCCGAGATAAGATCTACTCACCTAATCGTCGATATCTATCGACGCCTACTTGTAAGACACAGAATACTTATCAATGTCAACGTGTACAACTTTGAGACAATAGAATCCCATCACTACCTAATGCCTATTCGAAGTTCCCGGAAAACAGAATGATTTTCGCCGTAGAGACCGTTCTTTTCAAGGCTCGCGGAAAAAAGGACGTCTGTCCCTTTAGGTACAGCACTGGAAAGATGTCGGAGGCGAAGCGGAGGGGACGCGGATGGCAGATAGCGGGCGGCGGATGGCGCAAAATGGAAACGCCGTAATTAGTATGCGCGTCCGCACGTTATGCACGCAACGGCACTCGGCTCGCAACCACCCTCGCGGCGAAGCGTCTCGCGCACGCGCGCGCGCGCCCGCGGGGTGACGAGCGCAGGCAGGAGTGGTGTTGCAATTCGCACTTATGTTGAGCAAGTGCAAGCAACACCGGTGACTTCATCGAGGCATGCATCTGGGCGTCCTTAACGCGTGCATGCACCCCACACGTAGACGGGCACACGCCCTGTCGGCCGTGTGCGTGCCGTGGTCTTCGTCCTCGTGCTCCTCCTCGTCCTCGTCGTCGTCGTCGTGGCACGCATCGTGAGCACGGCAATGCCTCGCGACGCGGAAGTGTCGCCCTTCGCACTCGCGCGCAAAAGAGCGCCCGCCAGTTGGCTGACGGAGAGATCCGCGAAAGGGTGGAAAGGAAGGGCAAGGGAGGGAGAGGAAGGGAAAAGAAGGGAGCGAAAGCGAGCGGCGTGAAAATCGCGCGTCGCGAACCGCCTCGAGGAGCCTCGAGACGCACCGAGACGCCTGCCACCGGGGCATCGTAATTGAGAATTTAACGGGCTCTTGGACGGTTTCGCCGTCCCGCGGAAAAACACCACCACGGCTTTTTCGTTTCGCCACATGGCGAGCTGGGACTGTTTTTCCGCTTCTGCTCCTCCCTTTTTTTATTCTCTTTGCACGGGAATCGCGTCGCGCGCTCTTTCAGCCAGCCCCCCTCCCCCGCGATTCCATCGGCACGGCGATCGTTCTGTTATCCAATGACGATCGGGTGGTTCAAATTGAAGCGGCGACCGTCGCTTTGCGACGCGCTCGACATCAAACGCGGCCGAAATGCGTAGCTTTGCCAGCTTTGAGCGCATCCCGCGGCTCGGAGAGGAACAGAATCCTCTTTGACGGTACTTCTTTGTCACGTGCTCGGAGCTTTCATCGTTAATCCCCGCGCGACACTCGGCGATGATTCGCGACAATCAGCGGGAAATTAGCTCGCGAGCTAATTATCGCGTGTCGTGCCCGCGTGTCGCGACGAGGATTGACGAGGGAGGCGGGAAAGTTGATCCTTTTCAGGTGTTAGTCGCTCTTCGAATCGTGTCTTTGAGCGCGAACGCCGGCGCTGGTCGACTGTTGAGGCAAGTCAACTTGGTGGTTGGGGCGTTCCCGCGCGAGTTCCTCCGGCTTAATCCGCTCGGCGTTCGCGGATCAAACGCCAGGCGGGCGGCTCCGCGCGGCTGCTGCTCCCTTTTTCCTCTTGCGCGCTCCCGCGCGCGAGCCTTCCGCAGCTTTTTTCCTTTTCGTTTCGCCATTCGCCGCCAGCGTGCCGCTTAATTCACCAGCCACCAGCCGGACGGCTGAAAAGGCCGCGTCTCTTTCTCCCGAAACTCTCTCGGCGAGCTCTTTTTGTCGCGCCCGATGCGTAGGAGGCGCGTCAAAGCGACCTCGCGTAACGACGACACCTCGCGCGGCCTTTTCGCCGGAAAGCAGCCGGCTGTTTCGCGAATCGCGCGCCGAACGTCGCGGTTACCGCGGCAGCGTTTCAATTCCCGCGCGTCTCGGCTGCCTGCCTTTCATTCGATTATTTCTCAGAGAACTGGGGGGCGTGGATGAACTGAGCCGCGACTCAGAGAAGATCAAAGTCCTTCGATACTCCAGCTTCTCCATCGATTCTCCTACGGGGAGAAGTATCTCAATCGCTGCAGTTCATCGCGGATAGATTTCCAAATCGAAATGGACTGGCACCGTTCCTTGGCCCCTAATCCTCGTCGCGTCTTCAACGTCATGCTCACATTTTTCAGCGTGACAGTGCACTTTGCTTATCGATCTGAACTCCGAGCCGCGACGAGTGGCTTCCTTTCCGCGTTCGCGTCGTTAGCCTAGTTTTCAGCCGCTGCTCGCGAGATAGACGGGGGAGAACAACACGAGGTCCGGTGTAAATTAAGGGCTATAATTCACGCGCGACTCTCCGTGCCTAATGAGAGAACGCCCCGTCATTCGGCGTCATCTGCGAACCTTCGCAGGCGTCTCCATGCCTCAGCGTCTATCCAGTTTTGAAAATTGCTTTGTAACGCGGATCGATCTATCACGCAGTCTCGATGAGACTTCGACACTTGGATTTCGTCTTCCCTGAGAAAGAATCGCCGCGTAACTGCACCCCCTCTTCCTCTGCCCCCCTTATTTTCTAGCTTGCTCTTTCGCGATTCTTGAAATCAGCCGAAACCCTGAGCACTCGGAGACTACCAAGCGACCTTAAAACGTAGGAGAACGAGGTAATTGTTGGGCACTTCTAACGATTGAATGGAATAGAGCGGTTGAAAGACTGGCATTAGCATCCGAGACGATTCAGGGGACGTAGACATTTTTCTAAAGAGGGAAGAAATAGAGCAGAGCTGCTAGCAAGCTCAAGCAACGTCGAGATACGCAGCCAGCGGAACACAACGACACCCTTGGGGTCGCTGTTCATCATTGGCTGCACCCTTTCACGGTGCAGCGCGTGCTGCCGTCGCATCGCTTCATTGTTCATTAGCCTGCCGCTTCCGGTCGCCGTTGACGGGATCGAGCCTCGAAAAGAAATATATGAGCACTGTTCCACTCATTGTCTTAACATTCCTCCGGCCCCCAATTGTAACATTCTTCCCTCTTCTCTAAATTGACCCGCAACGAAGCTTGATCCACGGCAATGTGGTCCAGTTACATCTCACGTCCGTCCTTCATTCCAAATTATCTTAATCAACAATCCCGTTGCAACTCTCTCACCTTCGATTCTCCCCAGTGGTCACGACGCCGACGAACGCCTCGAAGATTCTACATAATGAAGCTGGGGGTGGTGGGCAGGGAGCGAGCAGGGTCGTCTTTCAATTAGGAAAAGCGAACCGGGGGCAGCGCGACGTAGGCGAACCAGGCGAACTCTAACTCGAGGGGCGGGCTGGAGCACAGGGGGGAGGGAAGAAAGTAGAGAGCAGAGATGGAAACAGAAGAGAGCAGGTCGAGGACGATGACTGCGTGAAAACGACACACGAAGACAACACTCTGGCCCGACACTCTCGGCCCTCTCGTTGTTAATCGTTGGTTGCACCCTTTCACGGCTACGCTCTCGCACACCACGTTCTCTCGCTCCTACCCTTTTGTCCATTAGCCTCATCCCGACGGGGACGCAGCCCCGGCGTTCCCGTTTTCCACGGACGTGCGCCCCGAACCGAGAACGTACCTGTGCCTGGAGGATTTCGCATAACGTGGCTGGCCAGGTGTGAACCAGCGTCCTATCCTCCGGTTCTCGCTCCTGGGCCGAGCGTCTTCCGCTACGATGGGAACATTCGCGGCGACGTGTCGCTGGCTTATTAAGGGGCCCCGCGAGGAGAACAATAAAACGGCCGGGCGGAAGCCTCCGGAGGTTTTTCAGCCTGAAGTGCCTGAGGTATCCTGGCATTGAGTGGGAACCAACTTGCCGAGGACGCTTCGAGACGCGACCCAAATGAGCACGCCCAGGGGATTTTGGATAACGAAGTCTTCAGGGTGTGAAGGGACCATTCCCATCTGCAAAATGAACGCCCACTGTGTCCGATAGCCTCGCGTCTCTCGTTGTCCTCTCGCTCGTTTCACGTCGATGCGTGTGGAGACAGGGGCTTATTAAGAACAGCACAAAGCAGGGGAGTATCGTGGAAAACGAAAAAGAAAATGTGCGACGGGGACGTGTTTGCTGACGAGGAATGCTCGGCCTGCTCGCGAACAGTAGACTCATTATTTTTGACATCCCAGCTTCCGGGTCCTTTCGAATAAGAAATACCTCGCTCTCGCATTAATCGCTTCATCGATGCATTCATTGAAGTACCACGACTTAAATCGTCGATTCGGTGCACCTTCGCAACCGCTCCCAACCCGCGCACTTGCGACGCGCGGAAATTTCTTGCGCGGCTTATAACAACGGCTCGCAAACAATAAGACGTAATTATTTGTTTCTCCGAGGCTGCGTGCACCGTCCGAGGAGCACCGGTGGAAATGAAATTATTTTTTAAAGTACCTCGTTAAATATATTTCCCTTGTTCGCCCGTGAACCGCCGAAGAACGCGAGCCCCGGCGCGCACAAAGCGAGCCAAGGAATTAAACGAGCAACGCCGTGTTGCTCGCCCTTATTTTTACCGCCCAAGCGTCGAAACTTCCAGGTTTTTCCGCTCCCCTGACGGACCTTTGTCCGGCCACCGCGTCACCACGTTTTCCGCAGAGTCCAAGTTAAGTCTCGGACGACTGACTGCTTCCTAAGCTTCTAATCAGTCTTCAAGTTCATAACCTCCACGAGCCCTGTTAATTTCGTCGAAATTCTCAGAGCAGACTTTCCCCTGTCTCCGCGACCCACGCTCGCCAGGCCCGCGAATCATCGTTGCTACCCGCGAGCTGGAATTTTCCTCGTTTGTTCTTTCTTCGAACATCGCTGGGAAATACAACAAATACGGGACGAGGACTCTAGAAAGTACCAGTGTTACCGGGATTATCATTGTGCTCTAGAGTGGTGGCGATTAATTTAATTGCATGCACCTTTCCCTCTCCCCTCGCCCCCCTTCTGCGCCCGCAATTCCCGCGTCCGTTCCCTCTCCACCGTGGAAGAAGCAATTAAGCACTTCGCGTGCCGATTGGCCGTACAATTAGGGTGAATTATAATATCGTAATAATTGCGACAATTAACGTTATGTACGAACTGCCCCCGGGATGCGAGGTTCCTCCTTCTCTCTCCCCGCTTTCATCCCTCTCTGTCTCAGTTTCCCCGAGTTTCACCTCCCCTTCTCCATTTTTCTTTCTCTCTTTTTTTCGGCTTCTCCGTTGCACCCTCGTCCTCCGTGCAAACGGCACGTTCCCAGTTTGTTCCTTCCGGACGACGAGATGTTGAAGGACCGGGCGCGATTCCCTCTCGCTGGACCGCCCAATCTGGAGCAGGTGCTTCTTCAGAAAAATGAACATTATTGTCTATACGTGCCATGTATTTGCCTGTAAATCTGCCGAAATGCCCAGCGTTGAAACGACCCAAAACGGGTCTCGGAGTGCTCGACTTGCCGGTTTCTTCGGCGCGCAACGCGACGCCTCTCGGCCTCTTTCGCGTTCGAAACGCTGTGATTGCCGGCGAGGTGGGGTCGCGCGGAACCCCGCCACCTTGGGAAGCGAGGAAACTCTACGGCTCCGTCTGGAGCGCGAGCGGGAACTTTCGATAATTGAAATAATCGAAGGGGCAGAGGCGTCGGTGAGTAACGCCAGCGACAACAGCAACAGGGCCCGAAGTAATCGCGGAACTAGTTGCAAGCTCTCAAGCAAATTACTGCTGGATTAATTCGTACGTTTATCGACGCCATTGTGCGCCCATCGATCGTGATTTTCCCCCGAGGTGCTCGGCTGCGAGCCCTCCGCCTCGTCTCTCCTAGCCAGCCCATTCTAGCCGGCTCTCTTCTTCAATTTCTTCAGCCTCCACCCTCTTTCTTGGTCCAACGGCACTCGAGTCGAGTCGACTCGCAGCCGAGGATTTCTGGGACATTCGGGAGGGACTCGACCAGAAGAGAGAAAGAGAGAGAGAGAGAGAGAGAGAGAGAGAGAAAGAGAGAGAGAGAGGGGGGCAGACTAGGAAGTGGTTGTGGTTGTGCAAAGGACACGTGTACTCGCGCGCATCTACCCGCTCGCAGACGTTCGTCCGTGTGATTGTACACGGAGCAACGGAGTCTGGAGCAGGAGCAGGAGTGCAGGACTTAGCGTGTACTATATATACAGAGGGTCTCCTTGCCCGAGCCAAGCCCGAGGGGTTTACGAACACAATAGTTTGAAATATTCGAGCGCCGGCAAGAAGTTGCCCTCGCGCCGGTAATTAACGAGTTAAAGTTTGGCGTCGCGACGTCCTCCTTCTCGCTCGCTCCGCTCGGCTCCTTCGTGCCCCGCTCGACTCCCGTCTTCGTCCGTGCAGCGTTATACTCTCGTTCCACCCTGCCATAAGACTACTCCCCAGCATCCATTAGTCGAGTGCCACGGGAATTCTCCTTTTGCCTGCCAAGAAAACTGAAGATTCTATTTTTCTGCCGCGGTGTTCCCCGCCGCTCCATCGACGTCTCGCGTCGACAGGGTGGGAGGGACGCGCGTGCCTCGTCCACAGTCCTTTCCGGGGTGGAGGACGGATCTTTAATCGATGAATTTTAGGGGAAGATGTTCGGGGTAGCTGTTGGAAAGGTGGACATCCTTTTGGCTATAGTTTTCGAGGATTGTCGGTGTACCAGTGTGCAGGCAGGCGGCTGCAGTCGGAGACAAATCGACAAAGTTTGCCGGGTATTAGACAAAGTGACTTGCCAGTGGCCGGGTATTTGGGGAATGGCTAAGAGGTTGGTACGGGAATGCTCGAGTTGCCGGGCGACGACTGAGAAGTCCCTTGGAAACTGTTCCTCCGCGCTGCAGGAATTCGTTGTGCTGAATTCTGTCCTGCTCCTCTTCCCTCCTCTCCCTCCAACTGCCTCCTGGGCGAATCGAAGATATTCTACGGAGACCATGCTCCTCGTCCCGGTCCCCGCCTCGCTACGGTGTTCTTTTCGAATCGATACTCGCTGGGAATTTAATTGCAACCGCCCTGAGACGAAATCAATCATCCATATTTCTCGTACCCTGGTCTGGCTGAATTCTATCGGCCATCTTCATGCTAAATCGTGGTTAATTCCCAAGCACCTTTGCATATCGCGGAATCATCCCCGTTGAAATAATCGCGGGGCCTTCGCCGGATTAAAACATCACACCCTCCGACCCTGAATGTATGCAGATCGCGCACCCGCCTCGCGTATACATTCCCGCGCCCGCCAGGAACTCGAGTATTTATGTATTCAAATCCCCGCGCTCATCGAGTGGGGCGTTTGTTGGCTCTTCTAATAGAACCGTTTATTCTCGCATTAGCATACGCACACACGGCTCCGCTCGCATATGCCACCGACACTATGCCTCTGGCCGAGCCCCACGCGCGCTATCGATTAACTCCCTTCCTGACGTGCTTCGCCACTTTTTCCCAGTTTCGTAAGTTGCCTGTGACCCACGGTGGTCAATTCTCTGGCAACTGGAGCCACAGGGATGGCGCGGTGGAGACACTTTTCACGAAGGGCCTGTGTCTTCTGGAATCTAGACGAGGCGATCAGAACATGCCCCCTACGATTTCCCAGGGCACAGGGTAAATGGAAGTCCAACCACCCTGTCAGCGACACCCCGGGTTCACTGTAACTCAATTAACCCCGCATGTCCGCGCGGTCGTAGCCCACAACTCGGACAAGCATCCGTGGATATCAATCGACCGGAAGAGAGCGCCGTTTAAAGAGCTGGTGGAGGAGAGGGTTGACGGTGAACGAGGAGAGCGGAGGAGCGAAGGAGAGTGAGAGAGGGGAGCTAGGAACACTCGGCTGGTAAACAAACTGTCTGAAACACTCCGGGTCGTTCCATTCCATTCGAGAACTCGGCGAGCCCCGCAGGTCCTCTCGACGGCATTATCTCGGTACATATTTAAGTGCATGACATGAAGACTGTCACCCCCCTTTCCTGGCGCCCATCCCTCGCCCCCGACGGTACCGCTCCACTACCCGCAAAACCCGCGCGGAGCGGAGTGCCCTCCGCAAAACTCATCCCCGCGTAGACTCGCCTCCTAGAAGTCCTCATTTCCCGGCTGCTGCTGTCAGACGCAGCCCTGGGCGGGTCATCAGATACTAGAGCTCGGATAATGCCGAACGGAACGTACACACGTACACCGATTCGCGCGTGCACACGTCCCTCCGCTCGTCCGTGCACCGTATTCGGGGGCTGTGCGCGCGGAAAGATGATAGGAGCGGACTGACACGCAGGTTCGAGACAACCGATGCTGTGCCACGAGAATTAGAGATCGGTCTCTGGCGCCCGGGGGGTGGTCTGTTTATTCCGATCGCGGTTTCGAAGCCTTTTGAATTCGCAGAATCAGTTATATACAAACTCGTCCAGTGTCTTCTTCGCGTACCAAGTCTCTGCTCCGAGGTTAGCGAAGATATTCGATCCCCATGCCGGACGATTCGTCAGAAGGTGAGGTATCGAAGTCAACAGGCAAATTCGTACAAAACGTCGAGCACAATCACCGGCATGCTAAGGGCGGTCGGAAGTTGGCGGCTAGGTGGCAGAAGGAATGGGTGAAAGTGGGCGAGACGGAGAGCGGACCAAGCCACTCTGTGTCGCCAGAAGGAGAGGAAAGGACGATAGACCACGAAAGAGGACTCAATACCGATTCAGCGATTCCGGGTCGTTTAGCATTCCATCGACAATCCGGACCGTCGGCTGCCGACAGGAAAGTGAGAGTCTCTCCTCCCCCACGTCCTCCTCCACTCTTTCTCTCTCTCTCTCCCACCGCCATTATATTCGTTTCTCGTCAGCTGACTGCTGATCGTTTCTGTCCCTCTTCTCTCTTACCCTTGCCTCCGTCGTTTCCCACCCTCCGCTCGCCCCCGCTAGTCGGCTCTGTCTTCCTTCCTCCAAGTGGTCGCAGGTTTTTCCTCGAACGAGCTCCTCCTAGCCGGATTCTAAGTCCCCCCTGTCCTCCCCCGTCGACATTCGAGGCATTGAGAGTGACGTCGAGGGTACATTGTCCCGATCTTCGGGGGAACGGAATACGTTGCAGCCACCCCCGACTCGCGGACGTCCCTCTGCGGGAACCCCTTTCTCTAGACTCTAGACGTCGAACCCGCGACTTGGCCACGGAGACGAAGGTCACTGCGAAATTGCGGCCCCGTTCGAGTGTCTTGCTTCTTGTATCCTGAGAATCAATGCGATCGGGAGAGAGGAAGCGGTTCCCCTTGGCCCGATGGTATACTGGGAACAGAGATAGGGTAAGGTTGCTCAAGTCGTACCCCTTAAGAAAAAACAGTATAAAACTTAGGATTTATCAAATAAATAGAAATTAAATGTGTTATTCAAAACTTGTGTTAATATAGTTGTTATTTATTATAACGAAATTAGAAAATCTAAATGCTTTCATGAAAAATAAACTAAATCTTTAAAAACTTACATCGGTACGACTAAAGTAACCGGTTTCCTAAGTCGTACCACCTATAGCCTAAGTCGTACCTAAGAATTCCATTAAGCAACAATAATAATTAACACATAGGTATTCAGTTAGTACAAACATCACATACAAATTTTTTTATTCTTTTGTCAACTCCAGCGCATACATCGTGCACCCATGATTTGCATTTCAAGCATTGAATCATATTTTCCTTCCGATCTTCTCCACAAATAAAACAAAACCAATCGCTTTTCTTCTTTTTAATTTTTAATGCCAATTTCTTTTTATTAATTATAGAGTTTCTTTTATTAGTTTCTTTCTATTTCTTTTATTTTTATGTTTTCCATATTCTGCGTTGACGTTATTTCGACTGACGAGGTAGAGCATCCACGGATTTCTTTGCTTTGGTTTATTACTGGAATAGGAGCTAAAATATTTAATTGCAGTTTTATTTGGTTTATAGGCGCGTCCGTTTCTTCCTCATGTAGGGATGTTATATTGTCTATGAGCTTCATTGAATCCAATAACTCCTTCCGATAATTTGGTTAACGCCTCGTCCATATCTTCTTGTTTCCATTTATTATAAATTCGCTTTGACTGCCTTGCCATAATTATGGCCTAAAAATAAGAATGAAAGCAACGTCAGTTGAGAGTAGGTAAAACCAAGAAGTAATTTCTTAAGTGTTACCAGTACGAGTTAGGAATCTCATATGGGTACGACTTAAAACACGGCACATGTTAAATTTAAAAGTAAACTTAACCTATCATTGAACAAAATTAATAGGATTTCGTTTCGACCAAACGATTATGTAAACTCTACTGAATTTATATTTAATAAGGAACATAATTTTATCAATAATTTACTTGCAAGATTAACTACCAAACATATGCAGAAAATTGTAAGAAAATTGAAATAAACTTACTTGATGGGAGGATTTATAACGAGGTGGTTCACAGCAGACAAATAATACGTAAGGCAACTTGGTCGACTCAGATGTATATTTGGTTGCCATTGTATGCGCTTTTGTCGCCATAGTGCGTTAAAAATTCAAGTGGTACGACTTGAGCACTGGTACAACTTAAGCAACCTTACCCTACGTGACGACACTTGCGGTTTCTTTTCTGGTATCGTGATTTCTAGAAGACGCTTCTGGTACCAGCGGGTGCTGGTGTCTGATACGATCGGGTGGAGATTTTTAGCGATTTTCGGGATTAAGTGTTCTTGTTAGGAAGTGGAAAAGTAGCCTCACCGATTCCCACGGCGTAAAGTTAACGCTGGGTGGCAGGGGTGTAGCTGTTTAATTTTGTTTATGCGAGCACTTTGGAAGACGTAAACACGGTATCTCAATTCACCGGCGTAATTTTGCCCTGCCGCTTCGCTGGCTGCGTTACGATTATAGCGTAATCATATCGGATTGTTATTATGGCTGATGGCCCGGCAGGGGTTCGCCGAGAAGGGTGGCCAGGCTTATCTTTGAAATATGCTGATAGACCATCCTCCCCGACCAGCCGTGGCTCCCATTCCTCCAGCCTCTCGTCTCCTCCTGCTCCTTTCTCCGTCGCCATCCTCGCCGCGACTACGCTTTATCGTGTCGGGGGCGCAAGAAATTGCCGGAGGATCGTCCCCTCCCCCCTCGTCTTTTTTTATCACGGCCAGATTTTCAATTCGCGCCCTCGAGTGGCTGATTTTTCGATCTCACGCGTGCACGGGGATAAGTGTGCTGGGGCTGAAATCGCTTCGGTTACGCCTACGATATCGAAGAAGCTTCCTCTGTCCCCTTTTCCTCCGCTCGGAGGGAACGCGCTTTCCTCTCTTAATAATCGTAAGAAATTTTTCCGTCTCGTCTTCCCCCAGAGCCACTGTCTCCCAGCAACCTCAGTGATCAATTAACAGAAAAGGCAACGCGTCAAGGAAGTCTTCCCACAAATCCACGGTATTTGGAGGGGTGTCATTGTCCCTCCGATCGAGTCACGAACGACATCATCAGCCTCCTCGTCACAGCGACGTTCGCATTAGACATTAGACTACCAAATAAGTGGGTACGTGCCACGTCGGGCCTCGCAGGAGAGCGGGGGCGGCCGCCCCCCTCGTTGGCACCCGCATGCCACCCCCTGGGGGGGGGGCGCAATCAGAACGTTTCAATCAACGGTCGCCCCGTGAGGGCCGTCGAAATCGGGCTGCGCGAGTCCGTGGGGTGAGATCCTCGATTACTCTGATAACCAACGGGCATTAAATCTTGGAGCGAAGAGGGCGGAAACCCCTTCTGCTCTTTGTCACTGTGCCGCGGTTTTAAGGCGGTGAGTCACGGGGCTCACTTTAAAGCGGATGCTGGATCAGAATTGCAGGGGTTTCTGGCTTTATCGGGACATCTCCCGAGGACGTTGCAAATGTCGGTCTTCGGGGGACGATCGTCGTTGGAAATCACCCGCCAATTACCTTGTTTACTGGCTCACCGGGGTGGAGAATCGCTCGAGGTGGACGTCGCTGGTACTTTCCAACTGAAAAATCCAACAGCCAAGGACCGTTCGCTCCGCGATTACATTTGCAATTTCGCTCCTCTTGCTCGGGGAAACGGCGGACGGGCAATCCGGTCCCGTGGAAGCGACGCTGAAATCAGTCGTTCAGTCAGCCAGTCAGTCAGTCAGTCAGTGATTTTTGGTTCTCTGATCTTTCCACGTACACGCGCACACTGGGACCAGTAGTAATCCGTGCGGACGCGAATGAATGGTAAATGAATGGGGCGCGGCGCCACGACGAAAAGTTAATCACGGCTCACCATATCGTTGTAAGGGAGGCTTTTCGGGGGTGTAACAAGGGGTTGCCCCTTTGGTTCCCTTGATTACATGGGCGTATCTCGATCGCGGATGCAACGCACCCCCAGCAGCGTCGCTGCACCATCGGGGCGTTTTCGGGACCGTATTTGCCCGCGCACCCCCTTCCCCACCCTGTTCGTCCTTCTTTCCTCCTCGTGGCCCATATGGTGCTGTTTGTTTTGTCCGGCACCGGGCCCCGTTAGCAAGCAATTATCGGCGTGGTGACGGGGATACGTCGCCACGGCTGGTCGCCTTGAAATTACTGCGATTACTCGGGGGGTGGTCGAGTCAATGGAATTCCGGGAATCGAATGGAATCGAATGGAACTCGCCGAGTTATGGGGGCCTGCGCAGTGCTCCATTGTTTCCCGAATAAAAGATCACGAAACTTACAAGCATCCCCTAGTTGGACGCAGTTGGCAAAAGTTACCAGGATCCATGGGAATCTTCAGACTCGTGGAACGTTTAAAATTTTAAAAGAACGAACGTTGCGACCAGCGACCGTCAATAATTATGGTAATGGACCGGCTGCGATCGCGGTGCTCGAGATCGAGTATCGTTCTCCGTGCATCGGAGCCTGATTAATTCGCTGGCCCTCGTAACAACAGAAGTCCAGCTGACGGCCGAACGTAACAGAGTTCCCTGCTCGTCAAGTGGATCTTCAAGTGGCTCCGTCCATCTGATCGAGAAGATCGCGACGTCCGATAAGGAGGTCGCCTAGCCTGTACGTCTAGCGACGTAACGAACGATTTTTATCTCGTCGCTGCTGTCGGCAGCACTCGTTGCACCGGCGGGGAGCCGCCGTATCAAATCAGGCTAAATGGATAGAAGGATGCGAAAACACGCGGGGAGAAATTAATTTCTGGGAATGGCTGCCGCGCGCACCCTGTCGCCCTCGCTCCTCCCCCTCGACGGATGTCGAAGTTTTCGAGTTCGATCGCCCACAAAAGTATTTCGATCTTCGGCTCTATGCGAATTGAATCGCAGAAGCGCGGTTCGAGGAGCAGCGGAGCGCTCCTTAATGAAATGGCGCTGCCTTTCCCGTTCCCCATGGGGCTGCCATTGTTTAGGAAGGTCTTGTAGTTTTTCAATAACTAAGATTGGATAGGGATACGGGCAGACTGTGCCAAGATATTGATACCGGTCCCCGGCTTCGGTTCCGACGCGTTATATTTCCGCTCCGCTTTAATGATACTCCCGTCCGCCGCGCCGTTGCAGCTTCGCTCTGTGACGCGGTTGGGAGTCTCGTTGATCTCCCTTTTGTTCGTTCATTTCGCTCGGGTTCGTCGTCCACGTTTTATTTTCGGCGAACGGTTACTCTCAGTGCACGGAGAAGGAGAGAGAGAGAGAGAGAGAGAGAGAGAGAGAGAGAGAGAAAGAAGAAGAGGAGCTAGAATCGTAGAGGAGGAAAGGAATGAAAAGTGCGTGGTGAAAGTTGCAGCTACGACCCAGAGGGAATGGAGATTCCGTGGTAGAACGAAGGGAAAGCGATAAAGGGGAATGTATCCGAAAAGGGACCGTTCAAAACGATATATATTATCGGGTGTCGCGACAGAGCTCGGCAGGCGTTACCTGAAAAAGTCGCGGGGCGCGAGAGAGAGCGGGGTCGGCTGAAAACTTTCGAGGGGTAACTCGATTTCAGAGATTGTTCTATCGGCAGTGAGTGCCAACCGGCAAAGTGAATTGTAAAGTAATTGCATAAGATTAGTAGCGGCAGGCGCGGAAGCCACTCTGTCGGTTACTTCCAGTTCAATGAGTCTGAACGACTTTACTTTGATTCACCCTCTCTTTCCCTTTCTCCCTCTCTCTATTACCCTCGCGCTCTCTTCGCCCTCCCTTCTCGTCCTTCCTCTCGCCCCGTCTCTCTTCCTCTGATTCCCGCTCGGTTGGCCCCTGTCTTTCGCCCTCTCTCGCCCTTTTCCACCCAGCCTCACTTTGTGTTCCATCTGCATTTCATCGAGCTAATTTGTTGAGATACCGCTTGCCAATATTTCAGTCTTTTTTACCCCATTGGGCCGAATAAAGGGAGGGAACGGCTCGAGCCGCGATCTCGAACCGGATAATTGCTTCCCGTCTCCTAACTCGGCAGCATCCGAGTCCTCTGACCAGCCATGCGCGAGCTCCATCGAGCAGATTCCCTGGCAATTTTAGCGGGGGGCTAATTAACGGGAAATATGTGGATTTATTAGCGGACGATAATGGTTCTGGGGTGCGATTCACGATAGGTATGCGTACTTATTACACTAGCATTCCCATCTTCTCACTTGGGGGAAGATTTATCCACTTCCAACTCTTGAAACCAGCGTGTCTAACAATCAGACTACTATTAGAGGAGCTTCACTCGCAACCCGCAACACCCACTCACACGATTCTCTCGATACTACCCCTAGGATTCGCACAGGGAGACCCTCCAGCTCGAATTAGGCACGATCCATTAAGAGATTCTTCTTCCATTCTCGTCGCGAAGGCGAGAGCAACTAGAGAGAGGTGGAGGAAGAAAAAGGGCTGAAGGAGCCGAAGGAAATTCGCCGCGATTGAAACTCAGCTCTCGTCCCGAATCCAGGGACGTGTACGAGTGGAAATTCGCCGACTGCGAAATGGATTTGCGACAAGGTGACGCTGGAACGGACCAGGAATTCTGATAAGGAGAGACCTCTCTTCCCGTTTCCCTCTCCATCTCTCTCTTTCTCTCTTTGGCTGCCGTCGCACCTCGGTCGAGGCGATTCCACGGAGAAAGACAGGCGAGTACGGAGAGGGCGAGGCAGGGCTGGGAAAGCAGACGGAAAGAAGGAAAAGAGACTCGCGCGGACAATGTCCGAGTAATGGCCGCCCCGGGCTACTTTTATATATCCTGGGAGACCCGTTGAAAGCTAATGTCCGTGATAACAGCTCGCCCCCTCCGCGTTCACCAGCTGTACAGCCCTCTAAGGCCTGGCCACCTTCGCCTCGCGAAATAAGCCAGCCAGAATTTAAAGGATACTATATACGTCTTCAGGATGCACTTCCGCGAAAGGAGTTTCGGCGTTGCCGGGAATGACGGATGCGCTGGCCGTATTTCCTGCTGTGCCGCTTTTGTGGCGAGCCGACGGGAAACGGCCAGGCGGCTGGTCATTCGAGACTTTCTCGAAAGCGCTGGTAATTCTTCTGTTTGCCGGATCACATCGTTGCTGCGTCTTTGGAAGCTGATCGTGCTGATCAAGAAAGGGCGGTCCCGTCGATCACCAAAGAGTCACAGTTTCTATTTTACCTTTTCCCGCGTAAACGTCCCCTCGAGGGGTACGGCAAAGGGTTGGAGTTAAAATCATAACGGGGGCTGGAAAAGTTACGTGTCCCCCGTTTGGCCGAATTTTCGAAACGCACCCTCGAGGACGATGCAGAACAGGGTATACAACGAGGAGCGATATATTTGTCGTGTCAACAATTTAGCGGAAAGTGGGGTGGCGTGGCACTCGACTTAATGCGCCGAGGCCTCGAACAGCGAAACGACGATGCCTTTCGAGGACCAGAGGAGGCGCGCAGCCCTCTGCCCGTGTCTCTGTTCTGTGCCACGGGCTTCTGGGGTCGTACGTGGGGTCGACTCTCTTCGGGGGGGATGGCTAATGAAATATCCGTGCCAGTTTAACCGAGTTACAAGCCCCGTGAGCCACCCCAAAAGCGACGACCCTAGAGCGGCGCTTCTCTCGTTGCAAGCACGAGGAAACATATTGTCCGCGAATAAACCTCTCCCTCTCGCTTCGTCAGAGTCGTCCGGACCCACCCCCTCGTGACTGTATTGTAGGAATTTTTGGAAACCGTCGCTATTCTGCACACCGTTGAATCCTCTCGCGATCCACGCTGCAAGGAGCCATGAATATCGTTGCTTTCTTTCATTCCTATACACGTTGCGGTGGTCAGGTGTCCGTTCAAGTGACATGGGATCCTGTAATGCAAAGTGCATCTTCTCTTCTCTGGACACCTGTTTCGGTTTCCCAAAACGTTCTTCTAAAAGTATTCAGATCCCATTTAACACGAGGGTAGCCACCTCTAGATTCCAAAGTTCCATGAAGGATTAGGCTATATTTTGACTTACGAAATATTATAAGTCCGGGAGAGTTTGACCACTTTTTGGAAAAGAAATTGTAGCATCGTTGTTTTTCACATTTTTGTCGTTTTGTGCAAATTAAAGCAAAGTCTAAGCAATTTAGGGTAGGGGGGAGTTACCAATATCGTAGTGGTCACCTAAATTGTACCTCATCAATTTCTCAGTAATTAATGAATGTAAACGACATCTGATAATAACGATGTCAGATAAATGCGAAATAAGAAATAGAAACAAAACCTTTTGAGCTTACACCCTATTTTGTGCGTGCTATAAATATTTAAAAAAATCAGGTATGATCGGTGTAACTTTTTACCAGTTTATTTTAGCTGATAATAATCAAACAATGCAATTTTCTCATGTATTTTTGTATTTTTCTAAAAGCGGGTTTAATGTAGAATATTTTACATTCATTTTAAGTACATATTACATTGATTATAAAGTTTAGATTGATCATGTTTCCTAAATCGTACCACTACAATCGTACCAGCAGGATTTGACAAATCGTATATTATATAGGTTATGTACATATATCATATACATAGGTTATTGCGGCTTGTGTGTGATCCATATACATTTGTATATGTAACTATATAATAATCATTACTTTATGTTGAATATTTTCTTCTTTATTTGTTATTGATACTATTTTTTCGTGGAAGTATGATTTTGGAAACCGAGGAATACGATTTAGGAGACTGGTTGCCTAAATCGTACCTTTTACAGTATGTGACAAAAAGATTAATAACAAATTAATTTGTTCTGAACAAAAGGCTAAGCATATAATAGTAGGTGCCTAAAAGATCAAGCTACAATATCTAATAGTCATTTGCGTTCAAATTAGTACTAAATATGAAATATAACGTAAAATGTCTTAAGTGGTACGATATAGGCAACCTTCCCCTATATATAAATTATAGTGTGCGATAATTTCAAATATTTATTTTCATTTTCAACCAAAAGCATTGGCACTGCAACTGGTCAGTCTTACCCGCATGTCGGGGTTAGACCGTCCACCCACTACGGGTGAGACCGACCTTGAAAAATAACAAAAAGTGTGGCTTACAAAAAGTGTAATACACGAAGAAGTTAATTGATATGTTATTTTTTCTTCAATTTTCCATGTAAATCGCAAACATTCTTGTACTTGGAGCATCTAGTATCATGAAACCAACGGCTTCAGTGCACACATTTAATCCAATCGTCGCTTTTCGAGATTTCCAAATAGTTTTCTCCGCATCCCACGCATTCGTTTTCGTCCCAGTCTTTTAACGACATATCACTATTTTGTAGAATGGAATTTTTGCTCCCCGAATCTGAAGATGGGTTTACAGTAAGAAAAACACATGTGGTCGGACTAATCTCATAATCAAGAGAGTGATCGACCACCTTATCAAAATAAATTAAAAACGAATACATACGTATTGTTGGTGTTACACTGTAGTTTTATGCATATTATATCCCCCAATATCGGAATAGTGTAAATAAACTTAACTGTTTTTCAAATATCACCAGCACTGTAACTTGGTCTAAAAACTTTCAGACTCGCATAAAGTCTTAAGTGTTTCCTATAATTTAAATATAGATTTGTGACAATGGTCAATGCAAGATCAACAAGCGCATTCATTTCTTTTGTGTCAATGACACACAGTGCCCTATCTCGCGTCAGTCTTAAAATATCAACACTGGCCGGACTCTCCCGGTGGTCGAACTCTCCCGGACTTACCCTACTTGTTCTTCTCCGATTTTCGTAAACGTAGCTTCGTCAGACGTGGATGTGGTAGGAATTAAATCACTCTGGGATCTTATCGACGCGTCGCAACCCCTCTTTATAGATGTACCTGCGTGCCAGGCTCGAGCACCCATTGCGTTTTCTCCCACGGCCACCCTTACCCTGCGCCCACGAGCTGAGGATCAACGCGGACCAACTGTCTGCGTGTTGCGTAAATGCGTAATACGCTACATTAACCCGATCCATCATGCGAGAAGGATCGACTTAGCGTATGTACATATCAGAAGCTCAAGCGTACACAACTCACCCTCGAATTAGTGTCGGACGGACATCGATACCCTGTTAGATATCATGACGAAGTAGTTTTTAATCCGCGACGTGGAGATCCTAGAAGCTTTCCTACTCGGATGATTCGTCCGGAATGATTTTAAATAGAAGCCATTGTCCGTGAACGACAGTGGCCGGTGTGGTAGCCAAGAGTGTCCAGCATCCGCGCCGCCAGATGGACTTTTGTTTAGGATTCAGCTTGTTAGAGGGAAAGTCGCGAGAATTTCGGCCGTTTATCATCATCAACACGGGCGCCGCGTGCATCACACATTTACCCGTGCGCGGGCCGCTTATTAAAGCTGCCTAATACACCCCCGCGCGGCAAGTGGAGTGTATTAAATTTAAATAAAAATACCGGCAGCCGTGTTCACAAGCCGAGCCTATAAATCAGAGGGACAGCCAGCCGACCGACCAGCTCCGGAGAATAATACCCCATATTTATGTTCTTCTCGGTAAAAATCCCGTCCACCTACCCCGTTCCGTTTCTCTCACCCCTCCACCGCGTTATCCACGCGAACCGCGCCCGGTATCGGCCGGTTCTCCCTATTCGAGCGTGCATGCGATGAAAAAGCCCCCGCTTAAACGGTTATATCTTTAGAAAAATATATTTCGCCGGGGACAGGAAGATACACGATAAGTTTCGCTTGATTCCCATTGGAAAATCTGGCCGGGCAGTTGGAGCCTTCTCGTTCCTCCCTTTCGTTGTCCACGAATTGGACCATCTCGCTGGACCCCTCGTTTTTTTTCCGCCGCGGCTTGAGATCGATGGTCCCGAGGCTCGATAAATCTCGCCGTTAATCGAGGCCCACGGGCCGGAATAACGAAAAGGACGGCCGATGACGCTAAATATGTATTTCGCTCGCTGCCAGGTTAATTTACACGGCAGCCCGCAGGATGCACCTACGCCGATATGGACGTGCCTTAATCTATGCGCGAGTGGTCAGCAGGGTGTGGCAGCAGGTTGGATTATGTGACCGGGAGCGGTAATGAGGACGGCGACAGGATAAATCACTCGCTCCTCGCGGCAAGGATAATCATAATCCCGAGCAATCCTGTTCCCGGGGAGTTCTTGTATGGGATGTTCAGCTTCCATGCCGCGGGGACACCGAATTCATTTTCCTCGGCTCCTTCCTTCCTTCCTTCTTCCGTCTCTTGAGAAATACCTCTCCTTTACGCGCCGCGCTGTCCCCTCGAACTTCTTTCCTCAGTTCCCTCGTTTTTCCCCGGGCTTCCTTCAACGCGGCTGGCCACAATTCGACGTCGCGTCGGCGTCCTGGGAAAGTCTCGCTAAAGAGGCGGATTTCCAACGCGTCGCGCGGCACGTTGCAATTAATCGACTAACCGGAGACGTTAATGGAAACGTTCCTTTATTTTCCAGCCCCGACGAGGTTGGTGCGGGGGGGCGAGCAGAAATTTATTAAGTCGTCCCGCGGGTAATCTGATTTTCTACTTGTATCCTTGAAAGGGAAGCAAAGGCGATTTCGCGCCACCTTTCCCTTTCTTCTCTGACCCTGATTGCGCCGAGAAAACCGCGGTGCCCACTTTTAGGCGGTGTAATCCGGCGACGGTATTTATTTCGCGAATCACGCTGCCGCCGTGTGTTTCGCAATGCGTTCTTTACGACGCGATTGTCTCGGCGAGAACGAGCCTCGTATCTTGTTCCCCGCGATTAACTTTGGTTCTCTCCGGTGCCCGGCCGAGACCAGTCCCCTCGGAGGCAATGAAACTTTATCGCTTGATGCGTGCCACCTCGAAAGTGCCGTAACAAATATCTATAAATATCAGGATTATGTAAAGGTGTAGCTCGGGTGGATGTCGCCCGGGCTCTCCCCGTGGTGCACGCCGTGCAGCACATCCTGACAACCAGGATACATGCGTGGGCACACGCTTCGGTCTCGTCCCCGTGTCTCCTGTATGCCCCCGTGGTAACCCGACTAATCCCATTAACACGTGCCGCCATTGTGTCACCGAGCCACGGCTCCTCGGATTGAAATATTTTGATCCTGCGAGACGCCGGCTCGAGGAAGCGGCCATTATCGGGAGACAGGCTGAATGCAGCCGTGATTGCCAGACTGACCCACGATCTTTCTCCTCCGACTATACTTCCAGGGCAGACAATTAAAAAGCACAATGAGCTCTCGAACGTTTCCCCGCGATATAGTCGATGGATTTGGACTGATCGCTCCCGATTCCCTTGGAAGAATTAGTGGCTCGTATAACAAGGTTGTCGTGCCGTCTGGATGGGAAAGTTAAGCGAAAAGTAACGTCTTTCCGCGTCATTTCCAGGTCTGCTTGCGAGACCGTTAACGGCATATTTTTGCCGGCCATAACTCGGCTTTATTGGACAATTAACGTTTCCAGCGCGTCCTCCCCCGTGGCGAGTTGCTCTCTGGCTACGAGCAGCAGCTCGCGCGCCTCTCTTTCTTATTTCCAATCTCGCCCCTACCCCCGCTGCCTTTCGCCATTTCTCTCGCCCTTTTCTCCTCTTTCTGTCTCCGGCCCGTGTCTGAGATAAGACTTTTTTAAATCTGGCGACACGGCGCGATGACGACGACCGGGGGCTGGCGATGCCGGTGGAATGAGATATTTCGGAATAATGAGCGTGGATGGGCGTGCCACCGGATAAACTGTATTTATGAGGCTTGCCTACCTCGCGGCTTTCTTCGTATTAAAATCCTTCCCCGATCTACGCAATAGCGGCGACACGGACGGGGCCATCTATATACCGGGTGTGCTTCGAGTAGCTCCCCAAGGGATTAAATCTGCTCGAAAATTCGGCGACGCTCGAGAGAGGGATCTCCGCGTTCCAATCTTCAATCCACTTCGAAGGGCGGAGGATCCCGACTTTCCAATTTCCCCACACGGAGCTCCGGACAGGCTCCCATCGGACGTGCAGCAATCACGAGATTCGAAGGCACTGCCTTGCGCAATCGCTGCCAATTTAATTACAATCATCTCTCATTATTCCACGTTTAAGTCCTCGTAATGCTCGGCCGCATTATTCCACCCGCTCAAAACACAGTGATTACCTCTTAACCGCTCCCTTCATCGAATCATCGCAGCATCCTTGGGCGATCTTCCCTTCTCGCGCCGCTGTCTACACGATTATCATGCTTTGGAATGTCCGCACCTTGATCCCGGACGGAGATCGACTGGATCTAGGTGGCCAAAGAAACTACGGCATTTGGCGATGATGGAGAAACTGGTCCCATCGCAATTTGTAGCGAACCGATGGGAAAACGAGGGAAAAATGATCCTGTTAGCGCGGGGCGCCAATGTTGCTCGACACTGCTTTGGCGAGGCGAACGCGCGACCGGGCTGATTGTCGCTAACAATCATGGTTTGTTATTTGGTCCAATTAAAACATCCTCCGCCTCTCTCCGCCTGCCGCCCTCGGCCCTTGCTTCTGTTGCTCCCGCGTTGCGTTTTTGTCCGACGAGACGCAACACACCCGGGCTAGAAAGGTTCATTGACATTGTGCGGGAGCGTGGATAAATTTTGCGTCAGCTTTGTCCGCTCTTTCTTCTCTCTTTCGTCTTGCTCTGTTTTCCCTCCGTTCCTGTTCCCGTTCGCCACCTACCTCAATTCACCCCCTCGCTCCCGCGACGTTGTTCCTTTGTTAATTAACTCACGGATCGACTTACATTCGCCGCGCCTTTCTTTCCCATTCCACGCGCGGATTAACGAGGAATCGGAGCTCCCGAGAATTCTCCATGGGAGATCGGTGAGAGGTTCTCGAACACTTGGTTTCGCTGCAAAGGGAGGCAGTTTGGATCTCGCGTGTTTTTCTTTCATCAAGGTTATTTCAACTGGCGGAATTTAATGCATTTCCCGTGTAGAGTCGTTTCAGGGGTGTTCCTGTATCAGAGCGCCATTTTGGGCTCCCTGTCACTAAGAAGTACACCCTTTCGTCTGCTTTAAGAAGCCCTCGAGTTCCGTCGGGCCACTCGAAACTATTTTCGTATCGCGATGAAAAGAAATCGATAAAGCTGGCGAAGGGCAACTCGAGTGAATAGACAAGAAGGGTTCTTCTATGGGCGAACATGATTTTTTTTCCAGAAAACTTCCGCCAAGTAGTCACGCTCCCATTCGTCATCTCCTCCGTGGCACCCTCAAGAAAAATTCTCCATCGATTATTCGCCGATTCTTGCCGAATACACTCTACTTTCTTCGCTTGGATATTGCCTGGACTTTAAAAAGAAATCCATAGAATTGTCGATGAAATTGCCTGGGATTTCAGTGCAATCTTAATACTTACAAGTTAATTTTAAGTTTTAAGAGTTGTTCTTAAAGTTGAAGCACAACCATTGGGTCATAAGAGTCGGGGGGTTGATTTAACGAGCCGAAAACCGTGCGAAAGCGACCAGGCGGTGTTTAACCCCGTGCTTCTGCCCTTTGATTTTGTACACAACGAACTGTCACCCTTTTTAGGGCAGCGACACGTGTCGCGCGCCGTTTTAAAAGTGCTGTCCTCGACGTGGAAGATGCCACCGAGGACTTTTAGCAGGCCAAACATTGCGTGCCTCGAGTTACCGCGCGTTTTTCCTGCCACAAATGCCTCGGCATGCGGGCTCGAGTACATATTGCTTTTAATACAAACATCTCTTATTTGCGCGGGGGCTGGCATGATTTCGCGGAAGGGATGAGGGGTAATCGTCGTGGCTCCGATAACTCGTGATTCGCCGTGGCGTGGTGGTGCAAATAAACGAGGGCCGAAGGGGTGGCTTCTGTTTATTCATCTCCGCTGCAACTCGTATTTACATTTCTACAAACAATCCTGAAGATCTATGTGCCTCGAGGACCCTGGACAATCGATTTCCCATATATCTCGCGTGAGTTTTTCCATCGCAGGGAGGGAAACCTGGCACGGGGGAGAGAGGACCGCTTTTGAAAAACGGGATCTGAAAGCGCGCGCGGACTCTTTTCCGCGCTATAATTTACCCATCGAACGACCTCCTATCGTTCTTCGCCGACCAACGTTTTCGATCATTCCTTTTTTCTAATCCCACGCCTCTCGCTCAGCCTCCATTATTTCTCGCGTGCAAGTCCGTCGAGAGAAGGGTGGGGCGGAGGGGTAGAGATTTTTTTGTCACCTCGACTCGGCGGGAAGAATCGAGTCGGGGTCGCAGGGGTCGATCGAGGCGGTCGGGGGTAGCGGTTGAGGCGACGATTTACCGCGAAATCGGAGCACGTGTTCCTGGCACCAGAAGCCAGTACTGACAACCTCCAATAACTCAAGCAAGCCTTCAGCCCGCCTCGACACCCCCTCCCCTTTAAATTGCAAGGTCCAGAGCGGCGCATTGACAGATGTACACACGCCCCCCTCGTGTCCACCGCTGTATTAAATATGTGGTCGCCGTCGCCACCGTCGCGGTCCTGCTCTCTTTGCTCGCCGAGAAATTAAGGGAGGAAATCGAGAGGGAATAATTCCCCGAGCGGTGGAAAAAATTCTGGCTGGTCGCGGGGACGTCGGTCGATTTATGCGAGGAAGAGTGCCGCTGCTTGGACGCACCGTTATTCAACGAACACCTTGTTCCACGCCTTAACGCTGGACGATGGATCGCTGATTTACGATGGTCGCTGGTCGATCCTGCCTTCTGCTCGCCCCTTTGATAGTATCCTCTTGACACCCATTTTCGAGTTTCGTGGTTCGAGTCAGGGAACCCAACCCGTACCCGGTTAGGCACGCCGTATAGTCGACTAACCCGCCTAACCGGGTAACAGAACTCATCTGTAACCCGAGTAACCCGGTTAACCGGGTTAATGCGGTTACAGTAATATTGTGAAAACCATAGTTGTAACCATGTTTCCAAATAGTAATGAATTTTACTTCAATATCGGAGACGTCTTGGTGGGGTGATGAATGCACGGGAAAGCAATAAATATGCGAGGTCAAAGATTAACTTGGCCATGCGGAATTTGCGAGCTTTTGCCGACGCACAGTGTAAGATTTTGGACAAAAATCGCTCGACAGCGCAAATCTTGGCCGATTTCAATACTTTTTTTTAAGATACTCGTAAAGGACTCAGCAATAACGGAGCACTGCAATAAAACAAGTATCTTTGTCTAATCTATAGAAAATACTATTTAACATAACATAAAAACATAAATAAATAAATTTTGCAGATTAAAGATATTAGAAATTAATTTTTTGTAAATTTAATATTCACTACAAAATAAAAAAATTATGTTTTAAATAAAGTGTATAGCTGATTTGAATCTTATATTTTTAAATTATATTATAAAATTAGTTACCACAAAATGTTCGATTCTAACAACTCCGAATTACCATTATTAGAAAATTATTTTTAAATGTATATATTAAAAATAAATACAAAACGAATCAAATTGAAATATAATTTAAAAATATAAGATTTGAATAAGATTTAAATTTTGCAAATGTAAAGTAAATTTTTTATTTTACAGCTAATATTAAATTTACAAAAAATTAATTTTTAGTATCTTTAATCTGCATAATTTATGCTTTTATGTTATGTTATGCTGCATAGTGTTTTTTTTTATAGATTATACCAACAGATATGGTGTTTATTGCAGTGCTCCGTTATTGTTGAGCCCTTTACGAGTATTTTAAAGAAAAAATTATTGAATTCGGTCAAGATTGCGCTGTCGGTCGACTTTTTTTCCAAAATATTACACCGTCGCGACGGTGCCGCTTCAAGACTTGGTTGTTCGGTGCTTCGGTAGTACCTGCCGCACAGACGAGACCGACTGTGGACCAGATGACGGGAAATATTCGGATGCTAGAAAATATTAAACAATGGAAGCTATAAGGCGAAACGCGTACACGGCTGTAGAAGATATTGGGGCTGAGTAATTCTTGAAGTTTAACAAATAAAGTATAAATTCCGTTTCTAACAACCCTTTAAAATTAATAAATCATGCATGGATTATATACTCGTATATTTTAAACATTGTGTTTTCATTTGATCCGAATATGTTTTACCCGTATTAGATTCACATATCACTGACTTGCCTTAAGTGACTGTCTAGTCTAGACAAGACTGTCTCATTTCACTAGTAACCGGCTCGTAGCGGGTTAACCGGGTTACTTTGGTTCCTTGTAGAATTTAAGAACCGTTCCCTCGCGGTTAGTATGGGTTACAGAAACCTTCCTTGGTTAACCGGGTAAGGGTTACGGTTACTAGGCGGTTCGGATCCCTGGTTCGAGTACGCAGTACCTACTCTACAAGAGATCAAGGGAATTCGTATATTCTCGTGTCGGCTCTGAAAATTTGATTGGTTTATGAAATTGCTCCAATCATCCTCAAACCGCGTCTCACAGCCGCCAGTCAAAAGGCTCGGAAAATACTTTCAACCCCAATCGAAATTGGGCGGCTTAATCAGGCCGAGACGCGAGGTATTGGATCAGCCGCAGGTGAGTTGTCATAAGGGAGGCCGCTTTTAATTGCACCGCGATCCTGGCGGGTGCAATCAATTATCTGACGGCATAACCGACGACTAATCTGCCTAATCCTGGCCGCAGAGGGCAGCCAGCGAGGCGCAGCGTAATCGCTCGTCGATCGCAATTACCGGGCTGCGGTTAATAAGGAGATCACCGAGGGCTGGTTTCCAGGCCGAAGGGGCGGCGCTGGCGGCAGACGGGGGTGGTTGCGAGAGGGATATATATATACATATATATGTATATACATATATATATATATACATATATATATATATATATGTATATAGAGCATAGACAAGCAAGCGAAAGCAGCCAGGGTTGGACCAGGCCAGACTCGGCCCGGCGAGCACATTCACTCGGCCTCGTAATCGGCTTACCGATTGCCAATCATCAGTCAAAGAGCCGACGACGGGAAGCAGGCCGAACTTACCCTGGATCTCTGGCCTTCTTCCTTTCTCTCTGGCCTTCTTCCTTTCTCTCTGCCCTCGTGCACCTCCATTTTCTTCTCCTCCTTAATTCCGCACTCTTTTTGCCCGCTCCCTTATCCGTCTAGCGTGCAGCGTCGCAGATTTTCCAAAGCACCCCAAGAACCTCCCGATTACGTCTGGTCTAGAGGACCTACGGCTTCGCCGACGCAGATAATTCGTCTAATTGTAAGTCGACTAATTGTGATGGAGGTGTTTAGAGATCCGTGGCTCCCGCGCGATCTTCCAACACGTCCTCCCCCGTGAGGAGGAGCTCCGCCAACTTTCCCTAGAAGTAACTTGTTTATTCGTCCGTGGATAATCAGACGCGACGACAGCTACGACGTTTCCAGGCTCCTCCTCGACAGCGAGTATCCGTGGCAGAGTATGACGCGCCATGTGCAATCACCGGCACGGCAGAGTGGCTCTAATTAATTAATACCCGGCTGTCGGGGGCTAGGCGCAGGCCAGGACGCTCCAGCAGCCACTAATTAGTGGCACCGCCGCGTAATTAGTGTTTACACGTCATTATCGGCGATCGAATTTGCCGGAATCAATTATAAAATATGTCGGCCACTCGTTGGCTCTCGAGCCGCTGGCTGCGCGCGGGTACAGAGCAGCCCTCTGCTTCCGGGGGTGTGCAATACCGTGCAAGGGTGTCGGCTGTGTTCGTGCCCGCAACCTGGCTGCCGTAACACCCTCGACACCTTTCCGCCCCCCCCCCCTCCTCCACCCACCGCCTCCGCGACAACGTCGATCTCCTCGTTTTTCCACGGACCCGAAAGCTGGCTCAGCTTGACCCGCATCGTCGAGCCGACAATTTCCAGGCTGGTCGAAATAGAATTCGAGGGAAAGCTGTCGATGGATAATTATCGCGGACCAATTAGGGTCGGCTCGAGCCTTGCGCGAGAGAATATCGGGGTAGAAAGACGGAAGGAGACTTCTCCCCACGGAAGTCTCAGCTCCTTTGGCTTTGTTTCTGGAATCACATTGGTCATCCGTGAACTCGCCACAATGGTGATACCAACGAGCCATTGATTGGCAAGGGAAAATAGCCCCGCTTAAATAGCATTCTCCATTCCATCTATATTTGTCTCAAAGAGGACGTCCGAGACTCATCCCTGAAATCGGCGCAGCTGCGAGTAACCAGCGAACAATGGATGAATTTGTACAGACTCGACGAGTGTCCGCGACAAGGGAGGCAAGTTTGTCGAACAATTATCCGTCCATCAATTAAAATCGTTTCGCTCGTGCGTCAAGAGGACCTCGGGAATGGGGGATGAGTCGCGGCTGAACGCAGGAAGGAAAAGAGCGTTTCGAACTGTCCCCCTTTTCCCCTGGCTCCTTTTCCAGAAATCAGCGATTTTCCAGGCTCGCGCTGTTTACTCGATTTTTTTCCAGCCATTCCCTCGCGCGTTTGTCCCTGCAAGACCCTCCCCCGTGCATGAACGGTGTCAGAGCCCGGCGTGGGGGGCGGTGGGCAGGGTAAACACTTGTAGATTTGGCGCACGTTGCCAACGAATGGCCAAATAATTGGTGAGTTTCGCGAATCGAGTCGGTGGTCGGATCGGCTTTCTCTCTGTCGCTCTTCTTTCGACCCGTGTGTCTACCCCCTGGCTCTCGTTCGGGCTGTAACACCGTTGCACGTCGTACGACTGAATGTTGGCATGATTGGCGCCTCGTGCGACAGCCTGGACACGACCGGAATTCCTGATTATTCCTGGCCGCCGCCGCCAGCAACGGTCCCCGGTGGCTGATTATTATTTTAGAACGTACGACGGGGTTTTGTGCTCCGTTACAATCCATCATCTCGACGCTATCGATACTGGCCGGCCACTGGCGCACGCTTCATCGACACATGAATCGAAATTGTCCCCCGTCTGCCTCAGGTGAAGCTATTTTTCCACAAAAATGTCCCCAGTGAAACTCACTGTTCCTATTCTAATTAGGTACCGTCGGAGGGACTGCGATTGAAATTGAAACACAATCGAGATTGATCCCCGAGGTGATCGTTCCCCCCTTTTTAAGCAGATACAGGGGTGATTTATGTGGAAAATAGGTCCACGTGACCCGGATTCGATCATCGAGCCCCCGCCCGTTACGAAGTCGGGTCAATTCTCGCGATAGCGTCGCGAGGGCCTATCAATAACTGGTCGGGATACTTTAAACTAAGTCTAAAACATCGTTCTCGGGGGACGGATCTTCTGATCGGGCCTCTAAAGCGCGCGATAAAATCCGTCCCAGTCATTCCATCGAGGTTTACGACCTGACGAACATCCTTTTAAATCGCTCCACGGAAGGGTCCCTTGAATCCTCGCTGAAAAGGGACGAAAAGAGTGCTGTTTTCGCCGACGAACAACGAGCTTGCAAATTTATTTCACGCCGATATTTCCAGCCACTTAAAATGTCACGGTTCTCTGACTCGTTTGCCGAAACTGCGGTTACACTACTAGCTACGAAGCTTGCGCCTGAATCGCAGAGAAATCATAAGCTTCGGTGCGAAGAATTTCTCGAAACCGCGTTTAATTTCCAGATAAATATGATAAGAACTTTGTGACGTGGAGGTTCTTGAGTTGCGCCTAGACAGAATCGTGGCGACGAGGAGCACACGAACTCGTTGGAGGCAGAAACGTGTGTGCCCCTTGACCCCCGCCACGCGTCACCAGAGACAGTTGTCGCGGCAACTTTGGACAGGTCGACGGGAGCTTTTTTGTCCGCAGAAAACGCGCGATTGTTCGTGTAAACGAGTCGTGCGGCGGTGATGTCGCGGACCACCGCGAGCACCAGCTAGGGGGCTCGCACGGCTACTGGAGCGAGGGGTGGCTCTCGCCGGTTCTCTCCGTGGACGTATGACGTTAGGAAACGGGGCCCCCCTTTGTCTGCGTGCCTCGTGGAATCGAATTTTGCGGCCCTCTTCCCTCGCCAGCCATTGTCTTAACCGCTTTAGTAATTTCGTCCACTCGCCCCAGCATCCCCCCGCGCAGATGGAAATTTTATTTCCGTTTTCGGGAGTCCTTTATTGCCCCCGTATGCTCCCTGTAAACCGATAGCCTGGCGTGAGGCACAATGGAATTCGGGACTGTGTTTCCTGGACGTACATACGTCCACCCTTTTCGCGCCCGCCCCTCGAGCGCTCGCTAACGCAGAAAACGCTCCGCAGCAATTTCGTTTGTTTGCGCGTATGCAAATTCGATCGCGCGTCTAGCGCGTGAATTCCGCGCCGCGCCAGAGCCAGGTCGAATTTTATCAAGGAGAGGGTACGTTCGACGTACGCGCCGCGACGCGATCCTTTATAGAGCCTCGAAGCGAGCTCACAGGGCCGAGATGTCGTAGGTGTATGCGACCTAGGAAACGTCAGGACACTGTCAAGGCGGCTGACACGTCGTACCCTCCCTTCGGGGCCCATTATTTAGCCAACATCCTGGAGCCAGGGGGGCAGACGCTCCTCGGGGGTGTGTTTCGATGCCTGATAGATGCCACACACTGTGAAGAGAACGGTTGCCCCCGGGAGCGCAGCTCACGTAAATATATGCGCGGTGTGTGATTGACGCCTACACGAGCTACCCGAGCTCTGTCGCCCCTATTTAGTTCATCGGGTCCAGGAGGGTTCGAACAGCTCATTTCTCACGGTGATGGGAATCAGGTGGACGATCTCGCTGCTGGTTTCGTCGAAATCTCAAGCCTTTATAAATCGAAGAGAAACAGTTTGTTAATTCCAAGTATTGTTCGCGGTTGGTCGAAGAGCGTTCCATCCTCGGCCGAGTGAAATGCAACGCTTTCGCGGCAGGGTGGGGCAAATTAGTTTATTATTGCCGGGCAGAGGGTAGTTTAAATATTGGAAGGCACTTTGCTATTACAAAGTCTATATACGAGGCATTGTCGAGAGCACGGCGGGGCGTGAATTGTGTGGCGAGGGGGTGTGTCCCCCTTCTTGCGAGGTTTAGGGTCGACCAAGCCACGTGGTGACGTGAAGTAGGTTCCACGGGCAGGGGTACGTAGAGGAGGATGCCGAATAGTTTCTCGCGGAAAGAACGATAGAGATGGGGAGCGCGCGCGTGTTAACTGGTGCTAAGTGAATCTGTGGCCGTGCTTTGGGGACGCACTTTATGACGGAGGGTTGAGAACACCGCCGGAACACCATTGAATTTCATACAGGACCACTTCTCTCGCTGATACTCGGCCCGAGCATCGACGATTACGCGCCAGCTAGCTCGCGGTATTATTTTCCCCGCAGGCCTTTCTTTCCCGCCTTCGGAGAAAATATTGTTAACGACTTATTTTTCGGTAGAGAACGCTGCTGGTTGGCTCGCGCGGCTGGGTGGGTGGTGCACAAAACCGGAAACTTTCCGGCCGGCTGGTCGTTATTAATAAAATCGTCGTTAAAAGCGGCAGGCGCAGTTTAAATAACGAAAATTGAAACTTTACATATTCAGGCCTGTTAGGGGGTGGCGAGGGTGCAGGCAGCGGGGCCAGAGGGGAGGGGGGGGAGGCCTCGTTTATCCGAACAACGCGAGACCATAAAATCCCCGGGGACAATGCGGACACGATAAAAAATAATTTATTGAAGAATAAAAGTTCCGAGCGCAACTTTTTTCCTTTTCTGCGGCAAGCCGCGTATCCGCGGCCTTTTAATTAAAATAACGCGTTCAAAAGGGAATTTTACTTATAGCCGGTGTCGCGATTGTTATTAATTTCACTCTGGCCTGTCTAATTGCGCTCGCGCCGATAATTCTTCGCCGCCACCGCCTCTGCCGTGCTGGAGGAAAGGCCAGGGCGCTCGGTCCCGTCGTTATTTTTGCATACACGCCGCGTGCAGGACAATAAACGACAACCGTCAGTCGCCAACCGACAGCGGCACGGCGAAGTCTCGCGCCAGGAGGTTGCAACCCTCCCGTTCTTTTTTTTCCGTCGCGCACCACCTTTCTGTTTCCACGGCAGCGCCGCTGAGACGGTCCTTTGTCCCGCGGCTGGTCGCCTTAATTATTTTTCGCACGCTCGCCGTCTTGATTTAATTAACGCATTACGGGGCCGCCGCGTCTTACCTTAATTGGGGGAATAATTTCGTCCGCGCGGTCCGCTCGGCCCTTCTGACCTTTCCAGCCACTAAGTAGTCGGGCCAGAGGCGGCCTTCCTGGCTGCTGACCGCGACGCGGATGAAAAGGCACTCGCGAGCGAATGCATAGCGCCTCGCGCTGCAAATCCCCCGAGCTTCCGCTTGGGAGCTCGCAACGCTGCATGTTAGAGAAACGTCACGGTGCAAAGCTTTCTCTTCTTTCAATTTAGCATCTCGACGCGTCCATTGTTTCCGCTTAGATCACGGGCAACGAGCGACGAGGGGTTGCCCACCACCCCCTCCGCTCTCGGACGCAAATGCGACAGGATACGTCGTTATCAGCACTCGCAAGGGCGGGGACGGGTGTATCGAGTAAAACAAGCCTGTTAATTCGTGGCATCCCTTCCAAGGATTGCTTCGAGCTTAATCCGACCGCCCTTGGCCTCGACGCCAGGGCGATATCGATATCGCGATAAAATCTCGATACCGACGTATGAACTCGTATATAATAAATCGGATTAACCGTAGGCAGGGACGCCGGCATATGCTTCTGGCAGAGGGGGGCCTGGCATATTGCGAGGGAGGGACAGAGAGAGAAAATTGTCGGAAATGCAGCCAGCACCCCTCGCGAGAGCGAACCTCAGGGGCGGCAACACGTCACGCTACCCTAATGCCACTCGCCACTGTGGGATAGTTAGAATATCATAGTTGTCTGCGTCGAGCCCGTGATTTCTCGGGGTTGGCCGGGTCGTTCCACCCTCGTCCGCGATCCCGCATGCACGTCACATCGCGTCGGGATGCTCGTTCTCCAAGTATTCATGACCTTGGGTCCGTGACGAAATTTCATTTCCCCGCTTCGAATCGGGGATGGCTTATGCCGCCTAGCGATGCTCCTTTGTTTACTCGTTAGCTGGAAATTGTATGGAAAAACTCGTACTCCCTCGTGACATTCGATTCCTCACCTCTCTCTGCAACCGTATCTCTGATAAAACTCCTACGTTGCGAGAAAGAATCTAATTAAATCCTCCGAAACCGTCCCGTTCTACGCTCACCGCGGAAAAGGGTAAAAGAAGTCCCTCGATTAATCCAGAACTAATCGACCAAGACCCCAGCAAACGAAATCAACGCGTTTCCAAGTAAAACAAACACGAGCGGCTATCAGAGAGGGTGGCGCGCGGCAGTAAATCTTCCCTTGGCGATTCGGTGGATCCTCGTAGACACTCAATGCATTAGAACCCTCTTGGCTAAGGGAAGTAGCTCCAATCAGAAGCTACTAATAATACCCCCCTCCTCTTCCCTCGGCTTCTAAGCGAGCCGTGGCACCGCAATGATCATTCGGACTCCCTTGGACCGTACGCGCCCTGCGCGTCCTTCTGCCACACATCGCCGCGACATCCCCTCTGCGACCCTCCGCAAGGGACTAATCGCCGGCACTGCTAATGATTTATAACCGACGCACGCGTGTACGTGCACGGGAGCAGGCTCGAGTGTGTGCGCCCGAACCGGCGAATCCTGTTGCGGACCCCCGCGGCGTTTACACCGTGGGATTTCAACCGGGTTTCGCTGGAGCGAGCAAGGCGAGCGTTCTGGAACACGCTCGAGCAGGCCAGGACTCGTGCACGATACCAACCGGCTTCCGGTTGGCCAGCGCAAAGCCACCCTGTGAGAATCATCCGTCTCCTCGTCTCACGATTAGCCTGAAACAGTGGAGATTCTTTTCTGCCTCGGCTGCGTTTCAGCGCAGCCCGTGGTCGCGAGCTTTTCCACTTTCCAGGGTGGCCTTTCTCCAACCCTCGCGGAATAAACGGTCCTGGGCGAACTGTTCCGCTTGGAGATGTATTCGCTGTCTCTTGGCTGCATTAAGGTGTTTTCTGTGGTAGAAAGAGGCTTTTGTTGGCGAGAGGTACCTAACTCTTTTCCTGGGGACATTACTCGTAGTCTATGGACTTGTTCATGATTCTGTTGGGTGGTGTAGATTGACTTCGAGGGAAGTTCGTGTAAACTCTGGGTAGTTAGACATTTCCTAGCAGAAGATTTCGAGTCTTTTTTCAGCACCGTCTGCCCCGACGGACGGTTCACCGGGGTCAACAGTCAGGGCCGTAACGACTCGGTGGGGTCAAGCTGAAAAGTGGATACGGTCCATTCCGAAGCAGACGCGGCACGGTCACGTCCCAGAGCCGTAAATCTCCCTAATTCGCTCGTTGAGAGTCCAGAGGCGTCACGGATGCCGTTCGGCCTGACGAATGGCCGTTGGTTTAATGAAGCTATATAGGTCGCCATTGTTGCGAAACTTACCCCCGAGACGAGCAGCCACTGAACGCCTCTCGAACCGACGAAATTCCGCGCCGCGATATTCCATGGGAAGAAAAGAGGCCAGCAGAAATGCGGCCCAAGTTCCGCGAGAATAAGAAACTTGGATAATGAGGCGCGAATGGTAATTGATACAGAGGCGCGATGTATTATCCCGGGTGCGATCCTTATACCAAACTTCATCCCACTTATTCTCAGCCAGACTCGTCGCTTTAACCTTTAACGAGCAAAGTAGCGAAATCTTAGCGTGCTTCTTTCTTGAGCGGTATCAGTTGACCCCAATGCAGATCGATCGATGAATGGTAAATCGCTAGGGGGGAGCTCGGCGAATCATTCGGTGGCCTGCCTCTGAAACGGAGGTTTAATCGAAGCGACCGCGGAACGTCGATCGTGCTCGAACGAGCTCGAACTTGGGAAGACATCGGCTTGTAACTCTTAATTAAAAATCTCTAAGAATCCGACGCGGAAGGAGCGGCGGGGACGTCGTAACGAAGCTTAATTAAAGCCGGCCGTTTTACTTGCGTAATGTTCTCGAAAGCGCCCAAGCTGCCTCCACCCCTCCGCGGGCAACTTCAAAATTACTTCGAAACCGCTTTAGAACACTCGACGGTACACTTTCCAGCCGACTGTGCCCGACTCCCACTCGGCCGTCTCGCGCTGCATCTCCGTCCCTTTTTGGGGCGGCGAACAGGTAACTGCATAAAAATCTCGGGCGCATTCAACGAGGGCGGATAGCTTCTCATGTTACGCCGACCACCATAACGGAATTGCTTTATTAGACAGCCTCTGCACTCCCTCTTCTACGCCCTTCTCTCTTCGCCCTTGCCTGCCGTCTTCTTCTCGGCTTCTTCGCACGTCCCTTTCGTTTCCACCAGTTGTTCCCCGATGTGCGCTTCCTCGTCCTCTCTGTGCTCTCTTGCTCGAGCTGCGATACGCTCGGCTCGTTCCTGTCCGGCTGCTAACGAGACAGCTCGCGAGCAGCCGGGAGACCAGCACGTCCACCCTAAGCCTACCTTCAACGACCAGCCAGGCTACCTAAACGCGTCCAACGGATCTACTAAATCAAGATGTACATTGGTCACGGTGTACATGGCGGTCGGCTCTGTTATCCATGCTTATGAAACATTGATTTCACGCGACTCGGCCTGCGCTGCTCTCACGACGCTCCCTATAGGGTGTTCCGCGCGTACGCGGTTATTTTCGAAGGATTCTGATGGAATGCAACTGCTACGGATTCTTCCATTCAGCAATTTCGGTATTGTGGTCGAAATGCATTGAATAATAGAAGAGTCCTCGGGTAAATTAGATTGATGGTCGAATGGATTATGGACTTGGAAATTATTGAAACTACCGTGGAGTGAAGATTTTATTCCATTTTTACAGACTTTGTGGATAATTGGGTTATTCATTAAAGAATGGTTGGACAGTCTCTAAATCAATTACAAGGGCGACTAGAAGCCTTGGAATCCAGAGGAGCCAGTGCCATGCCTCTGGGACGCGATATTAATGTCTCCTTAATGCGTTATTTTTTCCAAAACACCCAGTACACCGTCGTATTTCAAAGCATCCCCTGTCGCTCCTCCAAGAGGTCAGCCCATTTTCATACTCGCCAAACGTGTCGGTCCTTTCTAGTACAAGATCACCAACCGCGTTACGACTGGTTCCACGTGCAAATTCTGAAAAACAATTGCCCCTAGGACACGCCACGAAACCGAGCGCAGGGTTCAGCCCGCCTCGTCCATGAAATCGAGCAACCACAGGCGCTCGGAACATTTGGAAACCTCATTGTCGGCGGATAAAACCACAGAAATATACTCGAGTTTCGGTTTCGTTCGAAGAAACAGAAAGACCCCTGCGTTGCTCGCACGATTTCAATGGAGATTCGTTATCTGGCGGCACAGCTGTCGACGCTGGAGGAACGTGTCGTCTCTGGCCACGAAATTTCCGCGATTCTCGATACGTTACGTGATGGTACAAGTACGAAGGACATCCGTAGGACACGCAGGGGTGTCGGACAAGGGCGGCGGGTTATCGCGCACGCCACGGATCATTACCCTGCAGGGCCACAGGCAGGATACACTGTCCTGGGCCGAGCTAAGATTAATCACTCCGACCAGGCCAGGGCAATATCGGCCAGTATAACGGCGGCTGACGATAACTCGCGACACGTTCCTGCGAGATAAGACGTCCCGACATGACAGCCGCGAATTTTCAAACGCCTCGGACAACCGGGGTCAGCACGACGACGCGGGTAATTAACTGGGACGATGATGGTATCAGCCGGGCCCGTGTTTCGTGATGGCATGACATTAGAAGGACTGAGGCCTCAAAGTCAGTTAGATTATTCTGGTTCTGATGGACCACAACGGTGAATTCACGAGTCCTGAAAGCTTTCATAGTTTGATTTGTAACCGAGATTATTCTCAGTGAACTTTGACTTGGAAAGATCGATCCTTTATAGGAAGTATCCCTTGGTGATGCGTAAGAAAGGATGAAATAGCTGGGTGAAATAGGGGAAAGGGTTGTTTGATTCGGAAGAAGGGATCCACTTTGCCTCGAGCACGGTAGCCTTCGCGCTTTCGATAATAGACCGAGATGGTTCATCTTGATTCTTCGATCAGCGCCTGCCGAGTCACAATATTTGCCCTGCAAATAATCAGGAGCTGTTTTTGTCTCTGGTGTCGTTTCTCAGGACGCGGTTCTCCTCGCTGGACGCGCATTGTATGGTAGTCTGGTCGAGAATTTGTTGTACCCATGTACTGGGCCCCTAATTTTCGGACCGACGCGCACACGGCGCTGGGGTTGGTAAAAACTTGTTCCTTAAAAAGTGGGGTGTGAGCCGAAATACTGGCCGCTGGAATCGTTTTGCAAAAGATTGATGGTATCTCGAGGCTCGAAGCTGTTGGATCACGAGTGCAAACACAGCCTCTGTGTTAGCCTGTAAGCTCTTTTTCAATGTATATAAGGCAAGTGGTTAAACTTTTGGAGAGCTTCGATCGTTTCAAAATCAGCCGGCAGAAATTCACGTTGTCGCGGGCCGCGCGATGGTGGAAGCGTGTTTGTTCAAATATTCCCCATCCGATATCTATGTGGAGTAAAGAGTTGCCGTCAAGCACAGGCAATCGAGCGCTTTCTCCGCGAGGATAATTGTCACCAGCAGGAAATTCAGCTGGCGATAGCAACTTTTGCGAGCCGCGCGATCGGTCCCGCTTTCCGTCCTATTATTCCCGTGTAATGAAAGCGCGGAAATAGGATGGAAGAAGTTCCAACTTGCGCGGAACTATTGAAATAAATACTCTCGTTCAATTCTAGCGGCCCGCTGACCCATTTTTTCCCACCAGATTTCCACGAAAATTCGTGGAAAACTCCGTCCACTGAAAATCGTCGCTTCTTAGCGATCGGGGAAAGCTGAAACGTCGAGCAGGATATTATGAAATGCCAGGTCCACGGATCCTGTGCACCATGAGCGACCAATTTCACCGTTAGTCGAAGGCCACCTTTACGTCCGATTGCTTTTCCGCTTTTCTAACGTTTCCGTCCCGCACAGCAGCGAGATAGGGGGTGGGCCGAGGCGGCACAATGAGTGGCGTTCACCCCCAGGGCTCCACCAATATACGCTCGACAACAATGCGTCCAGGTAGCAGCTATATCCTCGCTATGCTAATATCAGGGACCCGCGTGTACACAATACCACTTCGCGTTGCGATATTTGCCGCAATCAATAACGCAAAGTAAGTACCTTTTGTGCCGAATCTGTACTTCGAGCTTCAGCTCCTTCCTTTTCGTATTAGATGAGAAAACAGCATCATCCGGAATCGTATCACTGCTCCTCGGAATTCACTTGGAATTCGAGCTTTCTCTCGCGCATTTAATAACGCTGCCGGTGGACCGTTGTTTATTGAAAACGGTGCGCAGCCACGTCTTTGTTAAGATCTTCTTTGTCTCCGGGCATCTTTCGCGAGAGATCGCGTAACGCCGCGATTCCAGGAAAGGGAGCTCTCTCTTTCGACAGACTCTCGCCGGAAGACGCGCGTTTCCCGCGAAACGACGTGCCCCGAGACGAGAACGAGATTCGTAATAAAGAACACCTGGCCGCGACGCAGTGGTCGGCTCCGTGTGAGGGTCCGTCTTTCCTGGTAGACGCGTGTCCACGCATCGTCACACCTGCTTACGTAAAGCCTAGCTGGCATATGCGTCGCCGCCATCCTCCCAGACTCTGGCGATCTCAACGTCGGCACGTTTTCACGCGTCGGCGGAACTTCCTTTTTCCTCCTCGACACGTCCTCCAGCCGCGACCAAGAGTGTGAGTTCACGCTGGGAACGCAGCTTAAACGCTCCCACGCGAGTCGCGTCCCTCTTCCACCTTCCTCGCCCTTCCGCATCTAATCGTCGTCTAGAGGTCCTGTTGGCTCATGTAAAATAAAGAAAGTACCTATATATCCGTTGAGTATGTGACATGTCGCGAACAGTGTATTTTAAAGTTCTCGAGGGGATCGAGGGAAGTAGGGGGCTTGTGGGTTGTAGGCCCTAAGATCGTATTCAGTGGAACAGAGCGAGGCCAATTCGCGAATAGTTCGCTAATTGACCCTAAGCATTCCTAATTGCTGAAGGAACTTTCGAACGGTAAGAGGATCAAGGCGAATCCTTGCTCCGCTAGGAATCTTGAGGTCGACGTAATAGGATCCCGCGCTCGGCCTGTCGGGCTCTCGCAGGGTAGATCGCGCAGCACGCCCGTGAATGACAGCCTTATTGAGCTGAAGGGTAGCGCGGCGGGGGTGTCACGAAACGCCCTCTAGCGGCTACTGGGCCCGAAAACTCGGTCCCACGCACCTGGGTCCCTTGCGAGGGGCCCCTGCCGGGCCCTTTTGTCATGGTAATGCCACGCAGTCCTCACCCTCCGCCCCGCCGACCCCTCGCCCGCCCTACCTCCGGACCTTCTCCCCTCCTCCGTGCTACCCTCGTCGAGGAGACCGACCAGGTGTTCGATTCTTGTGCCCGGAGGAGTTCCTCGGGACCCTCTGTCACCCGATCGGCAGGGAGGGATCTCGCCTGATCCACGACTCCGACTGAGAAACCGGGGAACCTTGACACAAAGGGGGAGGATAGGGGAGCACGCGCGAATATTCCTGTTCCAATGGCGTCGCGTTGGAGAGGAGCCTAGCCGGTATTACTGCGTCGTCGTTGTGGTCGCGACGCGATCGTGGGGATGTCTCGACTTTAAATTTAATGGCGGCTTGAGCACCATGAAGTACTACGTTATTGGGCAAAAGTTTCGTCTTAGTCGAAGACGCATCCACGTCGCTCTGCGCAGTTTTTCGCGATACGCGGGGTCTATCGGCGTGGAGGATCGCGGAGACGCCAGCCGAATCCTCGGCGCGATATCGCGTGAAGAGGAACGCGCAACCTGTTGAAACGCGGTTAGACGACGCTGGCAAGAGTAACGGCGGGGTTGACAAGCGCGTCGTTGCGAGAGCCGCGTGGCAATGGTAGTTTCCGGTGCGTCGATCTGTCGATACCTTTTCAACGGCTCAATCGGCCAATGGAAGGGGCCGCGAGGTCACGGGGGAGGACGTTCGCTGTGTAATATCGATGCAGTAGCAACCCCTTTCCAGCTTCCTGACTTCAGCCCCCTGCCTCGCGATATTGTACCGTCCCTCCCTTCCTCGTCTTGCAAGCGAAACGACGCCATCTTCGTTGACACGGAGGAAAGCGCCTCTATTTCCTGCAGGTACCACTGTATTCTTCCTGTACACCACGGGAATGGGCGCAGTAAATTGTCGGGCACGTGGTAACCCGACCGGGAGCAGACCAACCATCGCTGGCTCATACATAGAGGATCGAAGGGATAATGGATCGTTCGACGGGGCTGATTATTAGCGCCGACTGTCTTCCTTATTATTCAAACACTTTTATTCGCACCCCGTCTGGGTGGCGGGGCAGAATGCACCCAGGGTACACCCTGTCTGTCGTAAAAGACGACTAAAAGGGTCGATAAATCATCGTCTCGTTGCGTCGCGGACGGCGACGAACGTCGACGAGAGTTTATCGTTTCACTTAAAATTCAGCGCTTTGTGACGTCTGCTCTTCCCTCTTTGTTCAGTCCCTCGAGAAGTCTACGATTCTATTTCTTGGGCAAGGGGTGTTAGGCTTAAAAGCTTTGATTCGTCACTCGACTTGATCGCGACAATTTCGCCGAATCGATGCGGACAACCCTTCCAGCCTTCGGCCAACCCCTCGCCCGGAATCTCAACCCCTTGTTCGAATTCTTATCGCGCCTGGCACCACGCAATCTCTGCTCGTTACAATTATTCACCCCTTTCGCCGGGAAGAAGCTAGGGCTCGCGAAGACGGAGCTTCACCCTCCTGTTCGCGGCCAATTTGTCACAATGCCGCTTTCTTTGAACGCGACTTCGGAGTCCACGTTCTCCGCCTACGCCAGGATCAATTAGCCGTTGGAGGGAGGCCGGGAGGAAAGGTGTCGCGTTCCGAGCGAAGTTCCGTCGGTGGGGACACGAGAGAATTTCGATAGCGGCGAGTGGATCCAGGGTCGGACAAATTCGAGGGTGTAGTCTTTCCGCTTGTGCAGCGGGTGGCCAGGAACGGAACCGAGGATCGGCTGGTCTTTAGGTGGAGTTGGCTTCAGGGCAGAGACGGCAGGCGTCGCGGTAGCAGGGTTGGTTCCTACTGGCTCCTAATTGGGAGACCGGCAACTAACTCTCTTAATTACCGCCTCTACTTCCTCGCCTCTCCTCCGTTAGCCTCCACCTCCTGCGCCACCACCTTCTCGTCGGCCCCGTCTCCACCTATTGCCGTTCTCTTTGCCCCTTTCTCTCCCTCGTTCTTCGCCGTCCTCCGGCATCTTTCTCCTACGCGTCTCTCTTTTCCATCCTCCGTTCCCTCCGCTCCTCCTCGCTCGCCGCTCGCCCTCTCTCTGTCACTCTCAGCCACTTCTTGCCAAGGGGGAGCGCTGAAAGCTCCGAGAAAAGTTCCGTCGACTTAATTACACGGAATAATCGCAGGAGTGCGGAACCTGGGCCGAGTCGGTGCGTCCATTCCCACATTACGAGACTTCTAATGTGCCACAAAAGAGCCCTTTCCCTCCACCGTCTTGCTGGGCCTCGTTTCGCCGCCGGTAGCTCTCCTTTGCCCAAGCTGATTAGCCTAAGTCGAGCGTTGATTAGGAAATCCAGTCGACTTTCCAGGATTCTTCTGGGTCCTGCAATCTCCAGCTAAAACAGACACATCTTACGATACCTATTTATCTACTCGCGCAGTTCTACCCGATTAGCGATCCCAATTGTGGGGACACAAAAAGAATCTAATTTTAATCAGAATCGTCGGAGGGAAACAGGCTTCACGGTTCTGTGTGCGACGAGTTTTTCCGGCCTTTCCTCAAGTGGATCTCGCCGAGGAGAATCTGGTTCGCGCGCGACGGCTGGATTTCCCAGCGAGCCAAGTCGTAAAGTTCTCGTTACACGTCATTGTTGTAGAAAGGTGAATAAGGTGCGAACGAAGAGCGGTGTCGGCGGGTGGCGGTGGTAATCTTCAGAAATCTCCAGCTGCCCGTCGACATCTTCATCAACGACTGCCACGAGGATACGTCGGGCCGGTCTCACTTTGATTCTGGATCGCGCGGTTCTCACAGGGACCCGGCTCTCCGGAAAATACACGAAGATTCCCTGATAATCCCCCTTTGTCCCGTGCCAGGAAAGATCTCGCCCTCTTGCCGCTTTCTTCGTGCATGAAAACAGGAGCATCTTCAGGTTCTTTTGCCACCTTCCGCGAACGAGATATCGATCGGCCTGATCGTTGGCAACGTTTAGGGTAGTCGAGACAGTAATTGGGGGTAGTTTTGAACCACGCTCTAGCACGATACAATTTTACTTCTCTAACCAACCCTGTCACAAGTGTTAAATACTTCTCGGATTCTTTAAACTTTGAGCAAAGTTCCAGTAACTCTCTTAGGTAACTAGAATTAAGTACCGCAGCTCTAGTTGCCCAAGTCGACGAACCATTTTACGTGCGTCGACCGTAGAAACTTGTGTAGTCGAAAACCTCTGTATCTTCGCGCGCAGCCAAGCTTTTCTCGTCTGCGTACGCGAGAAGCACTCGCTATCCCTGGCTCTGCTCTCTCTCGAGCCTTGGTCGATACGAGAAGGAGAGTCTTTCCTCTCCTCTCTAGGACCGCGGTATCCCTTGCCCTGGTTCTCCGTCCCTCTCGCGGGAACCCCTGCCAAGGGCCGACAATAGGCCGCAGTAGTTCTCATTTGATTAATAACCCGCCCACAATGAGCACCCCCAGTGACTCTCAGTTGATTAACGATCGCCAGAGAGCATCACAATGCCGATGATGGTCGTTGCGGGATCCACGACGCTCGCTGGATTGGTGATCCACTCGGTGGAGGAGCCTCTGGCCGGGGATCGAACGTGGATCGCGGGTAATCCGCCACCCGGAGGAGCCTCGGCGGAGGAATTGATCGTGGATCGTGGACTGTTTCAATTTCGTCGTGTCGCGACCGGGGTACACGGTGTTCCTGAAACATTATACCAACCACCTGACGACTGTTTTGCGTTTTACCGTGGCGCAGGTAGTCGAAACTCGTTGGCCACGTATCAAATTATACGACCGTTTCTAACCGTCCGGTTTGCCTAACATCTCGCACGGAATGGCAGATTATTTCTGCTCGTGCGTCTCGCCCGAGGGCAGAGCCTCTGGCGGTGCGAGTCGTTAAAATCGGGCGGGGAAATTTTATTAACATTCGGAAGAATATTAATCTTCCCGGCCGTGTTTACACGAGGCGCTGGACATTTGCCTAATGCCTAGCGACAAAAGTGCCGACCCAGTCCGGTTGAAACGTCACTCGGCTCACGAGTCAAGCTACGAGTAAGTTGATGGACCGAGAACAGGTACCATTGTCGGGGGAATCGCGCGTGAATTCGATCGATCCTCGGTCAGATTTCCTCCCCTGGAGATCGTGCACGCCCGGCAAGTAGGTGTCCCGCGAGTAGAGCGAGCTTTCAAAGGTTCGTCCATGCAGTGTCGCGCCGAAGGGAGAGAAGAAGTCCCTTCCCCCTGGCCTGGCGTGCCAAGATGGCCGCTCTGGGAGCGTATCCTATGTCGTGGGAACCTTTTTACCAACTGGAGCACGACGGGCTTGCCGAGGGCTCGCAGGAATCCGAGCAGGTAGTCTCACGTGCACGGCTACCTACGGATTGTGAGAAAAATCGTTTCGCCCGTCGCTGGATGTGCGATGGCGTCTTGTCCTTCCTGGGATCTCGCCCGACTAGACTTCCCGCGTTGCGAGGAAGCCGGGAAACTCCCTCCGCCGTGGAAGTTTCTGGGAAGGAGCCACCCCCGTCGCGTTTATCGTCGAGATTACTCCTGACGCGTGAAATATATCGATGCGTGCGAGTATCGCGTAGAACATAAACCATGTCGCAACACTTTCCATATTAAACTCTCTACTGGCCACCACTCTATCTCCTGTGACAAGCAGCCCTCGTACCAGACGACCAACACCGAGCAACCAGCTCTGTTCCATTTATATGATCGACGCGTCAGACACGTCATGGTGGAAACGCATCCGCCCCCGCCTTCAAAGACTCATTTTCCTTCGCGCGAACAAAACGCTGGCGGGAACGAATTAACAAAGTCGATAAAACTTCAATATCAAAGCGATAGCTCGGTGGAGGGCGTCCTCCCCCGAGGACGTGAACGGAACGCGACATTGTGAGCAGCCGTCGCCTCCGTCGCAAGAAAATTGAATGATTTACGCGGCGCGCGGCAGCGACAACGGGCTAGCAGCGCGGTTGGATGCATATTTGACGCGGAATCGCGATGCACCGGTTCCTCCAGGGACGAAAGAAGTGGCAGCCATTTACCACGGGCGAGATATCTGCCGCTGATCTCTGGAAAGTAATTATTATTAAGGGGTGGAAGTTGCGAGGAATTGTGCCTCGGCGATGCGATCAATCCCCGGTGGATGCGGAGGAGGCTCGCGGGAAATCGGGACGAGGATGGGACAATAAATCGGTTTCACGCCGCGGGACAATGGCCGCGACAATTAGCAGCGTCGACACTAATTTGGACTAATTAACGCCGGGGACACGGTCGCGCCCGGCGCGGGGAAAAAGTTTCGAGGAGCGGCAGACAATGCACGCGTATCGGTGGATCATCGGCGGTGCTCGTTATTAATAAAATCACGCCGCGACTCGACGGATCGGTTTAATTACGTCTAATTAAGGATGAGCGACAATTATCGCCCGGCGGGTTCCAGTTTCCGTTTCGTGGAACGCTGCCCCCTTTCTTTCCGCGCCTCCTCGTTATCGTCCGCGATCGCTGACTCTCCGTTTGCCATTTCGATCATCGATACCGAACGCACCGAAGCTGTGCAATCGACTCCCGAACGTTACGAATTAACGCCCCGGAATCTTGGGTTTCTGGGTCGGTCCTTTAACCGATCTGGGAACACGAGGAACCGGGGGGTTCTCGACGAACCACGAAGCAGCCGTGTAGAGGAGCAATCACGAGGGGGGAGAGAGGCTTCGTCTGCCTACCGAAGGCAGAGAAATCCTGGCGATCGAGGCGGCTTCCGTGCCGCGAAGGGAAGGGCGAAAGGGACAAGATGGAAAAAGCGTAGGAGAGGCAGAAGAAGCGGTAGACGAAAGCTAAATCCACCGCGGGGGCCGCGGCGTGGTGGGCGGCGGTGGGTGTGGAACGATGCTTAAATTTCCGATATTTTAACCGGCGGCCGCAGCTTACTCGTGCAACAAGTCCTTTCTCCTCGGTTGCCTCTGAAAGCTCGGCTAAGTAATTTCGGTTACGCCATCCGGCTCGCGGCTTCCGCGCTGCCACAGACGGTTTTCCACCGCCTCTCTCCCCCTCCCACCGCCCCCCGTACGTCAGACTTGCCCCCCACCCCCCGAGTTCCACCGTTTTATCCGTTCTTTCCTTGGCTCGCCCCCGTTATTCGTTTGTCCGTTCGCGTAACAAACTGCAAGTCCGTGGAGCCGTGCGCGGTGTATCGATTTTCGATTCCTTTTCTCTCCCGTCGCTGGGCGCTACTATTTTTCCTACGGTTTTTATCGTTACGTACGTTTCCCTCCCTCGTTGTCCGTAGAATCGCTACGATTATTGATTCTCGCGCAAGAACTTTGCTTAGCAGCCCGGCTCAGCCCGTTCGTCCGAGCGTCAAGCATTTTCCTGGAATTCTTTCTGCCCGGTGGCGCGAGGAATCGCGGAGATGCCCCGGGAGTGGGAATTCCAGGGTACGACGACGGGTTCCTTCCGTCTCGTCGCATCTCCCCGCTCCATCTGCCGTTTCTCTTCCCAGCGGCAGGGTCCAACTTGTTTCCGAAACTCGGATTAACCGTCGAGGAGTAGAAGTTCGCGACGGCAGTTTCGCGCGCTACCCGCAAAACTTCTCTCCTCCTTTGCCCGCGCGTCCCCGGCACGCTCGCCCTCTGTTTTCTGATCCCTGTGCGCGCACACGCGGTCGCCCGCGAGCACGCGAAAGGGAGCAGATGCAGTGGCAGCTCGGTGTTTAGGGATAATTGCGATTGGTCGAGAGGCCAGGGCACGGGACGCTGCCACGCCATGTGTCTACCCAACTACTTGAAACTTCGCAGCGGCACGACGTGGCCGTCGAGAGAGGTCTCCTGCTAATAGCGGTCTCTGGAACGCGAGCACAGGCCACGCGAGTCCCGTGTGCACACGTTCCGCGCGCCAAGGATAGCGCTCCACGGCGAACGAGAACTTGCTTACTGGACCCGAAAGTGTAACGAGTTGCGCGTGGACGCGGGATGGAGTTCGAATTAGACGTGACGATTAATTTCCATCATTCGCAAATGGTGGAAGAGGGTGGTCGGTGCAGAGTACAGAGAGAGTAGTAACTCGAGGCGATGATTTAAGATTCCCATCGTGCACGGTGACGCAACAGTTTTTCCGCGGGTCAATCAATTATCGATCCCAGTGGAGGTGAATCGGGTAGGCGCGGCGGAGAAACAGGTCAATGCACCGATCCCCCGAAGCTGGTAACTGGCGAGAGCAAACGTTTGCCGTTACTCAATCAAGCCAGCATAATGCCGGTCTCGTATACGAGCGGCCAAACAGCCTACGGGGGTTTCACGATACACCATATGTACCAACACACCCTCGTGTTTAGTCGCGCCATTGGAACCCCACTAGCCGCGATCCGAGTTCTCGAGGAACGGGCTGGAAGCTTGCGGATCGACCAGCACCTGGGCGCGCGCAGGTTCCTTTCTGTACACATCGTGCACACAGGCTCGAGCAGCGCCAATATTTTGCTAAGGTTATGTTTGCTGGCCGGCTGATGTACTGGCACAGATTGGATTTGAAGTTTATAGGGCGGAAATTCTTTGGGGAGCCTCCCCCGGGGGGATCGCGAAGGCAAACGCCAAGAGAAGCGAACCGGACCGCGACGAAATTCCCGGGGAAGCTGCAGGCTCCTCGCCGAGGGGCTTCGATAGTTAAAAATTCATCGCGCCCAAGTAATTCTCTTTGCTTTGCTCTCCGTTTAGAATTTTGCGCCGGGGCAGAAATTACAGTCCAATTCCCGCCGTAGATCCGAGGTTTCATTGGGAACGCGTTCAGAGCGATTACGATTCTCCGGTTCTATTCCTGAAATTCCGCTGCTTTTCAGCCGGGGCCCTTTTTCGAAATTTCAAGGTTCTTAATTGCGTCTTCGTGAGACACTTTTGAAACGGTTGGAGCGATCGCGGTGCGAAGGGCCAGAGATCGGCGGCAAAAAAGGAAAAGGAAGCCGCGAGGGCGGAGGCGTGGACGACGAATTAGAGATGCAGAGCCACGTTCTCGTTCGTGGAGGATATTAAGCCGAGTCCTTAGCTTGATGGATGAAACGGGACTTACGTTACTACCCAGTATCCGGCGGTGTCCGTGCCCGTGCATCATCAATAACTCTCTCTCTGGCTCACCTATCGTTCCTCCTCGCCCCTCCGTGCTGGTGGACGCGATCGCGACACAGATGGTCGGATCGTCTCGGTCGTTCCCCGTGAAAATCTTCCCGCTGGATATTTAATGCGGCCACGCGGGACGGTGCGTGACCCAACGGGGATCGAAGGTGTAACTTTCGGTGAAGAGGAGACGCTCGCTCTATTCGTTAGTCTCACTTGTCATTTGTCAGGAATACGTGCCTAATGACGGCAGCCTCGTGATTATGAAATAATGGAACCTGTCGGTCGTGGTCGGACGACGAAGCCTCCTCTCGTCTGGACGCCATTAATGGCGTCGCGTAATCGTCGTCGTTAAGTCGACTCACGCCGCCGTCTGTCTCCGCGCTGTCCCCTCGCTTCTTTATTGGGCTCCGTTTTACTTACATTCTACCGGGTCTCGTAGCGCGGTCTCGCGAGCAACTCCACTCCTGCGGCCGTGTAATCGAAGGAGCTCGAGAGCAGCCTGCCAGGAGTCGCAGTCAATCGGTCCAATCATTGACTCGATCTACTTAATCACCGTCCTCCAAACAATCCGCCGCAGATTTCCACGCGGCGGATCTCGTTCCGCGGCTTCAACGAGTGCCAGTCGATTGAGCGTATTGGTATAAGGCTCCGAGGGCAGAATACTCGAAACGAGGCGGACAGAAAGGCGCGGGAAGGAAAAATTGAAACAAAGGGGTGCGGCGATTGTCCGGCGGAGAGGGCGGAGAGCAGGGGCGCGTTCCTCTCGCGGAATGATTTGGAGAACGGGCAGCCGATGCACGCGGCACCGCGGTATAATTACTGGTCGTATGTATCAGACACGCAATCAAGAATGAATTATCGCGGAACCACGCCTCCTGCCAGCGCTCAACCGGGCACAACAATGCCGGCGCATCACGAGCAGCGACCCGACTGTCGATGATGTGTGTTAATAGTCCCCCCGTGGCTTTCGCCCACAGTATCCAGATCCCGTGACACGATTTTTTCCGCGTATAGCCCGCGGCCATTCACGCTTCCTCCTCTCGTATACACTCGGTGAAAACGTTCCACACAGATTCGCGTCGCCCTTTCTTAATCTGCCACGGGTTGAACCTTGAATGACTTCCTTCAATGAAATCACGCTAAATTTCGGATATTTGTGTCCTTCTTCGCGAATTGTTGTTTCGTGTCTCGTTTCATCGTGTCTTGGAATGACGGTGGGGGTTGAATTGGGCAGGGAAGAGGAGATGGGTAAGTGTCGAAGACTACAGCTTCCTAATGGAAGCGAAACTTCCTCTCGAATGGCAAATGCCTGCTCCACGACCGGCGTTATTGATTTCGGTGAATTTCGGGGGTTGACGGGGATTCGATTGGGTCGGGGATGAATAAAAATAGAGCGATATTTAATTAAGCACGCCGGAAACGATTCCGATCGCGTGTACCGCGATGCCAGGCCTCGGAGCAATTAATTAATTGTTTAATTAGGTTTTCGTGCTGCTCTGTAACGCGCTTAATTTGCTAGTAATAATTTCGTTTAATATTCATAATTTAATTTATAAGCGCGGGGGATTTGTGCGCGATAAATTCGCTGGCCTGGATCTCGAATTTCTGGGATAAATTCTGCGCAATCGCGACGGCTTTTTGATGTACGAACAACAGGGTTGCGATGAAAATACTACATGTACCCAAACTTCACCGTAACATCATCAAATGGCCAAATACTTTCGTAATCGAAGTAGTATTCATCGAAATTTCTCCGACGAGCCACCGGTGTCTTCCACACCCTCTACCTAAGCACACCCCAAGGTATCCTCGCAGGCTTCCATGAAAGAAAGGAGCCGCGTTCCATGTTCCATGCCAGCTAGAATTCCGCGCCACCAATTCCAGGACCTTCCACCTCCAGCTTTTTTCCCCATCATCTGGAACGCTGCCGGATGACCCGGGGTAGTCTCGACCCATAAAACCCGAAATAACTCTTGGCCCGAGCCACCCCCTCGGCCGCCCCGCTCGGACAATATCAGAAGGGGGTCGGGCGGGAGGGCGGGAGTCGCGGACAGGAAAGGAAGACGGAGGGAGGGACGTAATAAATTCGCAATTTCCTTATTACGGGTAATGCCCCGGTCGGTGGGTGAGCTCGCATAAATATCCCTGGTTCCGGTGATCCCGTGACTTCCGGTCAGCCGCAATGACTTACGCCAGTCGAAGGGTGGTGCCAGGGGGAGTTGAACCAACATCCAGCCAACGAGCCGGCTAGCCAGCCAGCCATCCCCGCGCGGAGACGGAAAGAGGGAGGAAGGGGTGTACGTTTCGAGCTCGTTCGCAAAAGAGGGCGATGCTCGCGATGGAATTTGTCCCCGACGGTTCCGCCCTCGGATGACCACTGATAAATTTACTAGGTCCTCCTTCTATTTCTGCTGTCGCGCCTGCTGCACTCTCTCCCTCGTATACCCCTGCATCTTCGTTCCTCTGAGGATTCCTCTGCGCGTTCTTATACTTTCTTCAACTTTGACCTTACGTATTCCGGCGATATATTCTCGTGTCAGCTTGGCGGAGCAATATTGTTTTCTGCGTGATTCGATTTTTTAATCTTCTTTTGAAGAATTTAGTGGAGGCTACCTTCCCATCCCTGGTTTCACGGAGAAGCGACTCGTATCGGTTCTGTCTTTGTTCCGTCGTCTCAGAAGTTGTAAAGCGCCAGGAATCTGCAACCTGGCGTTTGCTTTCTCTGCTTCGTCAACCCCTCATCGTCGGGCAGACAGGGAAGAAACTTTTCCATATGAGAAATTGTGCTGGCCCAGGCTGTAGGGAAATTTCGGACGGCCCTCCCTATCTCGATACACGTTCCGAGGCTTGAAGTTTAATTCGTCGAGTAGCTTTGATCCTCGCGTCGCCGCGAGGAGGCAATAACCTTAATTGGCATTTTCCGTGCGCTTGATTTTTCACGGTGCATTAAAAATTCCCCCGGTAATCGAACTGAGAGGAATCATCACTCGTTTACAATCGTCTTCTTGTCGCTTAATCCCATCAAACGAGAAACCCATCGCTAAAACAGCGATGTCCCCAAGATTTCGCAGTTGTCTAAGATGTCTTCCCTGATTAACGGGTCGATCAGTCGTATTACTATCAACGACGCGTAACAAGCATCCCCCGCCGCCATAAAATTTCACCTCGAACGCGGCGGTCCAAGCTCCGCGCCCCCATTAAATTACCCCTCGTTGTGCTCTGAGCAGTTTCCATAAAACACGGGGCATATATTTATCCTCGGTATCTCTCCCCAAGGTACGATCATTCCGACAATCTGTTTCGTTTATCGCAGGCCATCCCCTCCCGCCGAGCTTCCTTCTCCCCTCGCGCCTCCTTGCCTGAGACACGAATGCTTCCGGCACGCCTAAACATCCGGCGAAATGATTTTTTTCTTCTCCCTTTTTTTCACGGACTCTCGCCCCTCGCACCAGCCCCCGCACCCGCGCTACGAAGGAGTCTGAGACACGAAGGGACAGAGAGGGACAGGCAGAAGAAGAGGGAGGGTGAAAAAAATGGGTGTCACGCTCCAATAAAACAAGCAATATCGCGATGTCCCGGGGCCAAAGGAGGACTTGGGTTATCCTGCGGGGGGTCCTGATTCCCGGTGCGCGTCCCAAGGTATATTGCTCCCGGATCATCGCGCCTGCATCGCATTATGGGGGATGATATCACCCTTTTCCACACGTACGAACGGACACGCACGCGCCGACTTATATTCTTCCTCGCACAATGCGGAATCGCCGGAACGGCGCTGATACGACAAGTATGAGAAACGTGCGGCTGTCTGCGAATTTTCGCCAAGAGCCGTCGCAAAAACGGGGGTGCAGGTGGCGCAGAGGGGCGACGGGAGGAATCGGCATATTGCGAGCTCAATATAATTCCTTTGTACAGCTTTCTGAGTGCAGTCTTTCACGCTCTTCGCCGAGCAGGATTCGCGGGTGTTTATGAAATTCTGCGCCGTTCGATTGTGACGAGATTTACCGGGATCGTGGGTGGATGGCTGTGATTTAACCGCGATTAATGCGACGTCAAGTCCGAAAGGAGTTAGCCCTCGAAACTCATTTCTCCGCCACAGAAGCGACACAGTCGGTAGACTGAAAGTATTCCGCCGTGATCCACGACCCCCTTTGAGCTTTCTTCCCCGCGCGCAGGTGGACGGGGCTGCGTTTAACCAGGCTAATGAATCTTTTCAATTAGGGATCCCCGATATTCCGCGTGGAACGCGATCGAGCCGCGTTTCATTAAAGGACGCTGGCGCGCAATCGATTGATGCGCGTCCCGCGGAGCGATAAATGCCCTCGACACAGAAGGACAATCGCCTCGACGTGCCGCAGCCATTGATACCTTTGGGGGATGGCTGCCAGGAAGGAAGGAAGAGAGACAGCGTTGTGAGCGCACAGCTACCGGGATAAAGGCCCGATCACGCGTGTAACGCGCGGATTATTAATCGCAGAATAATTTGACGCCCCGGCGACAGAGGCGGTGATGCACCCCCCGCCAGCACCCCCTTCGGCGCCGTTCTTCATCTACGTTCCAACCACCTCCAGCCAGCTCCACAACGAGGCGACGCTGCACGTCGGGCCCAGTTATTGGCTTCGCAGATTTGCGCTAATGTGTCTTCCGATAGTTCATAACGCTCGATGCCTGGCAAGGGGTTGGACTCTCTCTCTCTCTCTCTCTTTCTGTCTCTCTCCCTCTCTCTTCCCCTCTTCCTCTCGCGGTTCACGGAGCCGTGAACTCGCGAGCCAATGTGTCCCAGAGCGGAAAACGCAGCCCCCGTGGGAAGGACGAAGAAGCTCCATCGAAAGTGGCTAGTTACGAAACTTTTCACCTCGCGGGGAATACACTCGCATGCCAGACTGTTTTCGGGTCTACCGGTTGGGCGGAGTGAACTCGACGAGTTCTACTTTCGCGTAAACTTTCAGCGGGGGATTAATTTGTTGTTCTCTGTTTTATTGTTACAGCGGTAAGACGGAGTGTGGAATACCGATGCATGCTCCGATGGATTTCGACGGAGTGGACTTCGTGGACGACTTCGACCAAGGAGATCCGGGATTCGTCAGCGGTCTTGGTGAGTACTTCACTTCGTCATCTAACTTCATTTTAAGTAGCCTCCGTGAGAATAGCAGAACCTGAGGTAGAGATTCTTTGCTGAGCGTATGAATTTCCTCCGCCTATTCGCCACGCAAACTGGCACGAGGGCAGTCTTCATATTCCTCAAGTAGTCATTATACAATCGCCACGATTCTTCGCCGAAAGAGGCGTGAAATCCAAAGCGGCTTCGAGTCTCGTAGCGTGTAGGTGGAAGTGAAGTCTTCGGCCTTACGATACTTCGGAATGTAAGAAAGCGCGAAGTCAGGCTCTCTTCAGAGGGTCGCGAGGTAAGCATCATCAGGCGTTAATATGACGCGACGGGGAGAGATAGCTGGCTTCTAAAAGATGGGGAAAAACGAGAAATTCGCTGTACTCGATCCATAATCCCCGGCAGAAGCCGCGAGCGAAGGTGAGGAGCGTGGAGGCCGAGGAAACCGAGAGAGGCTAAAGGGTAAAGCAAGCAGCCAATGTTTAATGGAGGCTTCCCGTCGTCCCCTTGCTGCTTCTTCTTCCTCTTCTTCTTCTTCTTTCGCCGCGTCTTCGCGGCAATGTCGGTGGCAGTCGAGGTTGCCGGTGGAGGCGGTGGACGCGTCATTTATCTTTTACCCTTCCTCCTTCGGAGCACGTTCTCCACCTCTCGCCTCCTACCTCCGGCCACTGCTACTCTTGTTGGCGCCATCTTGGCAACTCCCACTCTCCTTTTCTCCTCTGCCGCTCTCTCTACCCTTCTCGTTTCTCCTCTGTTCGTCTCGCACGCTCTCCTCCTCTGCTGCTAGACCCCTAACATCAGAGAACACTCTCTCTCCCTCTCTCTCTCTCTTTCCTTCCCTCGTGCTCCCTGCTCAGGCTCCTCTTTGTTTCTCTCATTTTCCGCCTCCATTCTCTTCGTCCCGTACCCTCGGCCCGCCTCGCAGCCCCCCTTGCTCCTCCACCTTCGCCAACAACCGTTTCCCCCCCCCCCCCCGCGTCTTAAGCTGCGTGCCTGGAATAGTTGGCAATTATTCGACACAGCCTCCGATCCCCTTTTCTCCATTCTCCGGCGGTACACACGGTACGTCTGTCTCCGTTTCCACCTCCTCTGCGCGTCGCTCCTTTCCACCGTCGACGCTGGATGTCCGAAAAGATAGATGGAGCAGGATCGACCGGGCGGCGCGCGATGAATATTCATCGATAGCCGCCGTTGCACTCGCGTTTAGTTGGCGCCGATCGTCCCTGATATCGGCCGCGATAAGGGTGTCCGTTTGCCAGCGGACAGAATAGTTTCCGCGGTCGACGACGAATTGGCCAAACGAGCCGAATACTTGTGGCAATTCTTTCGTTCCTCCCTCGCGTGCCGAGCACGAGAACTTTTATCCCTTCTACTTCGTAGAGAGTTCTTCGAACAGAAGGATCTTGAAACAAAGGAGACTCGAATCAACCAACCACTCTCCGAATAGACCCCGAACCGTCAACCCCTTAAGTCGCAACCCCAAATCCACCAAATCGAGGAGTCTCACCGCCACCCGAAAAATCACCTGCCGCCGGTCGAATTTCCAATCTGATAACGACGCTTTGGCACCGATAACGGGCCACAGTTCGTTAAAATCGTGAACGGGGGATGACGAGCTCGGGGGCTCGCGCAATTATACGGCGTCGTTTTTTAATCGGGCCAGGACACGAGGTTACCGTTAATTACGGACGCGCGGGCACAGGACGATGCGAATTTCGAATTACCCGTGGATAGGCTTTGTTCCGCGCTTTGCCATTGTGCAGCCCGCCCCCTCTCTCCCTCTCTGCCCCCCCGATGGCTTTAAAACCATCCGCCACTGGTAAACGCGTCGCAAACGAACTTTCGGCCACCATTGTCGGTTGCTTCGATGCATCGCGGGATTTTAATCGCGGCTGCGCGCCGAATTTTCTCGCTGGCCGCACCGCGGACGCGCTTCGATCGATGGAACCGCCGGTGCGTGGATCCGTGACGCGTCCTCGATCGCCGGCAGAAATATTCCCATCCCCCTGTCGGGGACAAAAGGAAGTCGAAACAGGCGATCCATTCCGCTAGAGAATAATCGAGGAGCAGTTCCCTCCATCCTAGATCCTGTTAGGCTATAGCCGCCTCGATCCTCCGGCCAGTACCTCGCAACGAAGCCAAGTAGTTCATCAGCTCGCAACCGGTTTGCTCGTCGGCAACAAGACAAGTAACGCGCGCGCGTCTTCCATCGTCGGGCCGCGCGCACCATGGGACCTTAATTAGACGTTGGAGGCTTGATTTTTCCTCGCGGTGATCGATGGATCCGTCGGCGCGGAAATCTAGTCGGGGGTATACCGGTCGTTTCTAATTCCGTGCGGTGGCTTGCCCGCCAAAAAAGCGAGGCGTCCCAGTCCCCCGCGTCGAAGTGGCGCCCGTGGATCACGAGTTTCCACAGGTTTCGCAAGGTAGTCGTCAGTCCAGGCACGTAGCCCAGGGCCCTCTCGTGGAATATTAGCTGGTAGCTGGTTCGAGCCCACATTGGGTCGAGCTCGCGAACGACAGACGTGCATACCGTATTAAGCCCCCAGGGACTTCGCTGCCGCGTTACCAAACACCGACACACTCGCCCCGGAGCGTGTATACGCGTCGCGTCGGCCTGGCCAACACGGGGGCCGGTGATCGCTCGTGCATGTGCCGCGGCGTGCACACGCTCGCCCGAGTGTCTGCACGCCGTGTATATCGGCGCACCGTGTGCAAATACTCCGGTATTCATGAATCCTGGTGCTCGCCCACGGGATACGTGAGCTTGGACCACCGCGAGACCGACTCTTCGCCACCCTCGCGAAATATAACCTTGGCTGGCTAAGCCTGGACAGGGTTTCCGCTCTTCCGTGGGCAGTCGTTCGTTCTCTTCCCGACGCGTCGCGGATGACACTTGATTTCTCGACGGGGACGAGGGGGGAGTCGGGCTCGCGAGGATCAGGACAGGATTCCGCGCCGCGAGTCGGTGGGAAATTAATGGAACACCCATCGCTTTACGCGCGAGAGGCTCCGTTACGAGTTGAAAGGGCGAGAGCCGCGGTTGTCACGGATAGGAATCGGAGTCGAACGCGGCGGCTCGATGGGGGGCGAAGGTTCCAGGCTTCTGAGCGAAGCCTCGACGATCCAGGTCGACGAGTGGCAATTAGGCAAATGAATAATTTCCAGTGAATTAAGCCAGACTCGCTCGGCGAAAAAGGCGATAATGCGAAAAGCGACGTAAATAGAAAGAGGAGAAGAGGGAACAGAGTGACAGGGGGCGGAGAGAGATTGGGGAAGGAAAGGAGGGAAGGAGGGAAAGGTAGGGCGAAGGGGCGAGGGTGGTGGGCGGGGGAAGGAGTGAAAAGTGGCGGAACTAGGGAGGAGGAGAGTATCGTACGAGATGAAGGGTGAGAAGGGGCTGGCGCACGTGCATGCACTCTTTGCACGTGTGCGAGGTTACGCGCTCCCTCGTATATCCAATGTATATAAATGTATTCTACCTTCGACCTACCTTCGGTGCACGGCGAACCGTCGAGAGAGAAGGCGGGCGGCGCAATCAAACGTCAATCCCAGGCGAGTAATTCTCGAGTAATTTGTTTCCTCGACGCTGGAAAAATGTTTCGTTTCCCATCGTTTTCCCGGCCGTTCGCGCCTCACTTTTCAATCGCGCGACCAGCCCGGCTGCGAGCACGCCTGACATTCTAAGAAATAATTACGGAAACGGGTTCGCTCAGACAGGAATTTCATTAGTTTCCATATTCCTTCTTCTTCCCCCGTATTGTCTAAGGAAAGAAACTAAAAAGCCGCGAGAGCTGTCGAAACGAAATCTCGTTCCACTTGACGCCTCCGATAATTTGGGCGACTTTAAACCCGACCGACCAACTTCGGCTGGATATTCTCTCCCATTCGCCGTTCCTTTCGCCACCTGACAGCACCAATTCCACCGGAAATATGTAAAGCAAAACAGCGACGATTTGCTCGGTTCCCCTTCTCACCCTCTCTGTCTCCTGGATACATCCCTCCGGGGGCTGTGACTTACATCCACGCTGGATTTACGCGCGATATATTTGTTTTAAAGTCCCGGATCCCCGTGCTTCGTATCCGTTCCCCGCCCCATTGCCTGGCTTGTCGTCGTCGTCGTCGTTTTCGTCCTTCCCTCGTCCTCCCCCTCCTGCCCGCCGTCTCATGTATTTATGAGGGCGGGAGGGCAGAAACGGAGGGAACGTGTGCGGGAGTTATGGCCCGAATAAGTGCTCTCGACCTCGGACAGGGATTCTCAAACGGCAAGCCGGGGAATTTTTAGTGAACGGCCTCGAGTAGTTACACCCGTGTCGCGGGTCAGACAGAGGCTGTTGGAGGGAACGTCGTCGTCGATGCTCTCTCATCTGGCATCGCACTTGTGTGGTTGCGCTTGGGGAAGAAATTACGCCGCGGGATGATAGTCCTCGTTTCCTCGTTCAACTTTTTCCTCTAGCAATTTTCGTTATCTCCACTTAGAAAGGACGGGCGCGCAGCTTGCCCTGATTTCGAGGATCGTGCTGTTTGCAGACGTACCCCTCGCGTAATCCGTTTCCCGTTTGAGTGACTAGTTTTCCGGAGTTTCGAATGCCAGTATTGTTGGCTGCCCCAGAAGTTGATCGAGATCCACGCGGTACGAGAAAATCGAGGATTTACCGACCCGCCATGGGCAGCCATAGCGACGCGCGAGCCCCAATTCCAGCCTCGCGTTTAATCCCCGTCGATCTACCTGAGTTTATTCCACGCAGTCTCGACAAGTCTTCCAGCTCTCTTTGATCTCTGCCACCCCAGGCATCAGACATTGTTGTAATTGTTGCGCGAAGCGGGAGAGAGCGTCGCGCCGGCGAGGTTTCGCGACAGTTTTGGCGTTCGTTAAGTGCGAAGTGATAAGGGGGTTGCTGTGGAAAACGAACGAATCCATGGCTTCGCCGTTCCGTCGTTCCTCTGTGCGAGGATCGTAGGAGGATCTTTACACGCTTGGGTCTTTATACTCTTTCGTTCGTGTTCGCGGAAAAGAGGGCAAGTCGAAATTAGAAACGAATCACAAAAGATTGGCTATCATCCGGCAATGAGCTATTCCACGTCAAAACGGATAGAGGGAAAATTTAGTTTCACCGATTCTCTTCAAAATTACAGCATTTGTCGATAACCTTGCAAAAACAAAGTATATTGAACTTTAAAGGCCTATGTCAAATAGTTTTCGAAATATTTAATGTTAAAGTCTTAAAAATTGGAACAAAATCGGCTGTCGCGTCATCAGTTAAACTCTAATATCGCGGTTATTTTTAAAGATAATGTCTCCGTCATGGGCTCATTTTAAAGCTGAAGGAATGCTTTCTCAACCAATATTTAGAATATTTTGTTTATTGTTAATAAACTTGATGGAAATCGATGTCAAAGTTTCAAATCGCGATTTTACGTCGTTCCCACCCACGGTCCGGTTTGAAAAAAATACCATTCTATTCGTTGAACCCTCAGCTAATAAATAGGATTTTGAAAAAAGTGGAGAAATTGTGGGAACAGTCAACAAAAAAATAAAACTTACGATAGTGCACGCCGCTTGGAACTGCCCGGATCCCATGGTCAGGCCGCACGCACGCGTTTTCAAAACAATCGCCTAGCGTAGGAAAGTATTTATATACGATGCGACAAAACAAACATTTGGTTCAGTATTTTCAGTATTCTGGAGAAAAATAATAGGAATATCTGCTCACCATATAAAAGATTAGCAACACTAGGTAGCTTTTAGTGATTCTTCCTTTTCTTTTTTTGCATGTTGTGTACCGTACTCGTCGACCAAATGTTTGTTTTGTCGCATCGTATATAAATACTTTCCTACGCTAGGCGATTGTTTTGAAAACGCGTGCGTGCGGCCTGACCATGGGATTCGTGCAGTTCCAAGCGGCGTGCACTATCGTAAGTTTTATTTTTTTGTTGACTGTTCCCACAATTTCTCCACTTTTTTCAAAATCCCATTTATTAGCTGAGGGTTCAGCGAATAGAATGGTATTTTTTTCAAACCGGACCGTGGGTGGGAACGACGTAAAATCGCGATTTGAAACTTTGACATCGATTGCCATCAAGTTTATTAACAATAAACAAAATATTCTAAATATTGGTTGAGAAAGCATTCCTTCAGCTGTAAAATGAGCCCATGACGGAGACATTATCTTTAAAAATAACCGCGATATTAGAGTTTAACTGATGACGCGACAGCCGATTTTGTTCCAATTTTTAAGACTTTAACATTAAATATTTCGAAAACTATTTGACATAGGCCTTTAAAGTTCAATATACTTTGTTTTTGCAAGGTTATCGACAAATGCTGTAATTTTGAAGAGAATCGGTGAAACTAAATTTTCCCTCTATCCGTTTTGACGTGGAATAGCTCCAATGCAAAGGAATTCTCGCGAAGGAGTCGCGAAAGGAAGCGTTACGATTCATCCTATTTTTTTTCGCTCTTCCCTCGGTTTTTCGTGTAACCGTTGACGAAAAGACGAGCAGAAGGAGAAGAAGGGAGGAAAGTGGGGTTGGGAGCCGGAAGATGGAACGAACGCTCGCTTTGCTCGTCGAGCGACGTCTCCTCATTCAGCCGAAGTCTAATTAAAGTGCAGCTGCAAGTTAAATTAAAACACGATAATGTTGCCGCCAGTCCCACCTCCCCCCCACCCCCCGCTTATTCCCAGCAAGGCATCCGTCTTCCCTCGAAGAAGCTGAGAAGAGCCGGGGAACTTAAGCAGTCGCGCTGGAATCGTAGCCGAGCCATTCGCAAACTCCGCCAAGGACTTGGACGAGCGAGTTAAACAGTTGGGTGGCAGCGATCCCGCGAGCGGTTCTTCCCGCTCCGCTTGTCCCCCGAAGAAAAGCGAGCGGAATACTTACGGTATCGACTGGCTTAATCGGCTTCGAGACGACTACCGAGCAACTTCCGCGCGATAAAACTTCCTGACGCGTTTGCTTTGGTCTCCAGCCAAGCTTTGTCCTCGTGCCACCGCGAGGAGCGCCTCGGGGGTGCAAAGAGGAAGCTACTCAGGAGCAGGGTTCGTGTAATCGGTTACAACTTTCGTCCTATGGTTGCTTACAAGATCGTGAAAGCAGCGAGAAATAAATTCTATCAAAATAAAAAGTATAGGAGTCCTCAAGGATTCGCAAGTTACATCCTCCTACAGTGGTTTATCGTGGAGATTCATTTAAAGCCACGTCCTCTGATATTACTAGGCTTTATTGTATGCAGCAGGGTGTAACAGGTTGCATGTAATTACCCGCACAAGTTCATTACACGTGTAGTACAATGAATATCCCTGCAGCGTACAGTGGATGTGTCTGATTTGGAAAATGGGCGAACGACCAGCTCCCTCGCGACTGTCGCACCCGCCAAGTCTCCTCTGTCATTCTCGATAATCCCCTCCCCCCCCCCCTCCCCGCATTAGAGGAACTGGACAATTTCGCCACGGCGTATCTGAAAAAAAATCTGTCGTCCAATTTCGCCGTGCAGAAGCACAATAGGGAGGAATCCCCGAGGATTCTTCTCACCTTCGACCGTGGAATTCCGAATCGGTAAATGGGCCAGTGAAGATTCCAGCGAGGTGTCGGGGGTGCGGCAGTGTCTCTCAAAGCCTGAAAAGCAACCGGCCTGCGGGACCATCCACTTGTTCCCCAAAAACAATCAACGATCGCTCGATATCTTCACCCTTTTTCTCCTCCAAGCGACCTCCACTTTGTTGCGTCTAGCCACTCGAGCTTCATAGAAGTTTCCCCGTGTACTTCCCGAAGAGTGCTCTGAAGAGGAGAGGGTTGGGAGGGCGGGGAGGTGGTGAAAGGTTTGAGAAACACTGTGTTGGAGATGTCGCCGAGGTGGGGTTGATAGCTGGGCGGGGGAGAGGGCCTCGGAACCGGGTGCATTGTGGTCGGAGATAGAGATGGCTATCGGGGTGCGCCACGCGGTAATTGCCAGGAACTACGGGAGGAAATTAAAGCTGCCCCCGGTCTTCCGGCACCCCCATTGTCGGTACTCGCGACACTGTTCCCGGTAGCGTTCTATTTATCAGGAACGAGCCAATGGCTGGCCTCCGCTGACAAGCTCCGTGTCACTGTGTCACCGGAATCGAAATGCTCCCTCTGGCCGTTCTTCTCTCTCTCCTTTTCCCGCCATTTAACCGTGATTCTGGCCAAGCACGGGCACGCGTCTACGCGCTCCCATCAGTCTCCACTGTCCACCGCCGAGATTGGCCTATGCCTTCTATAGAGACGATCGAAAGGGGCGCAGCCTCCACAAGGATCGTTAAATGGACGCACCAGAGCCGGCTCCATTAACCGCTGGATCCGCTCAACTGCGTGCCGGGGGTGAAAAATGCAAAGCGGTCCTCTGTCGATTGAAAGTGGACTTTGTCTCTGGCACAACGCGTTGTTTGCCCTCCTCAGCCTCGATTCTGCTGGACACGGTGCTTGGAATGGCTGCACGGTATGCTTGATTCTTTGCCTCGAGGAGGAAACAAGTAGCCAGGTGTATCAGGGACGAAGCGTCTGGATGACGGTGGCGCAGAAGTTACCCCGGCACTAGGATCCTTGGAATTTCCAGGCGAAATTCTCCGAGGGTCGACTCGGTTATGTAGCGAACACCGTGATCCACAGAGTGGATTGATTATTCCAGCTCGCCGCGCATCGTGCCATCGTCTTTCACGCTCGCGCGTAGCCCTGTTTTCAATTTTCTCCTCGTAAACCGCCCTGCGAACGCGACGATACCACCACTTGCGCCACCTACAGCTGGTGAACCGCAGATGTACACTCGTGTGTGCTGCACAGACGTGGCGAGCCGCGTGCACGCAGCCAGCCAGCACGGCGACGAGTACCAGCAGTGCACCAGGAGGTGCACGTATGTATCCGGGTACATCCGTGCACAGAGCTGGCCTATGTACGTGTACGCGCGTACATAGAGGCACACAGGCAGCCTGGTTGCGGATAATTCAGGCAATCAGCGTAATGTTGCGGCGGTGAGGACCCTCCAGCATCCACTATACGTATATAATACGCTGCCTACCTACCCGGCCAACGGGGAGGCTGCTTAGGATGGAGCTGGCCCTCTAGGTACGTACCTGCGAGCCTCTATGTACTAGACTATCCTGCTCCATGTACGGACGGCTGCCCACGCAGGTTAGGTTGGGAAATAGCGAGGCAAGCCTGTAGCTTCCATACGCGGTGTCCTCGGTTGAAGGACTCCGAGGGTTCATGTGGATCTCGTGGGCGTTTGTCGAATGATAGATTAGCTGACGGATGTTTGTTAGCCATCAGGTGGACGAAGTGTGGATGGTCGTTGAGTGTGTCGATGTGGCTCACTTAGAAGCTGATGATAGGGAAATCTGCGTGTTCTGTGCTCGAAGGTATCCTGATCTGAAACCCGCGATGCTGAGGAACTTGTGTAGATGCCAGGGGTGGAAGAGGTGTAGAAGTATATTGGCAAGATGGAATGGTTTCTGGAGGTGGTATCGGTGTTCGATTTCAATAGGACACCGTGTATAGTCGCGCAATTCGGCCATCGAGCCGTTAGCTCTGCACGTGCAGCTACCTCCCCCCGTGCACCGGGGCTGGTTTCGAATCGTCGAGAGGGTGGACCAAGGGTAGGCCCGAGTGACAATGCATCGAGTACTCTCGAAATATTCCAGCACACGATGCACCCTCCTCCTCTCCCTCTCTCTTTCCTCCTCTCGATGTCTCTCCTTCCGTTCTGTCTGCGTCCGTCGCCGTGCTCGCTCTCCCTCGGCCATTACTCGATGATCATTTGCCATTTTGATGCCAGATAACTTGCCACCAGTCAGCAGGTTGCCGCGGACATATCGACGAACAGAAGCCCCCCCAAGTATTCGCTCGCAACGTTCCATTCCCATTTAACTATTCCCCATTCCCAGGCACCTGATTCTTCTTAATATCCATGTTAATCGATTCACTTGTTCGAAACTTGCTAGACGCTCAAAGCGACCAAAAGGGGTTCACGGTTCAACCACTTAGTCCCCATTTCCCTCTCGTAACTCGTCGCGTTATCCTCGCAGAGGATCTCCGGCCTCTCTCCTTTTTTCCTTACTAATTTCCCCAGCCGAAATCGAGAAAAACAACTGCTCCTCGCTGATAGCGTCACCGGCACCGAGGGGTTGGGCACCGGGATGGGGATGGAAAAGTTGCCGTCCCGGGGGTGGCGGCGAGGTCCTTCCAGAGGACTTAAAATCCTCGAGCAGTCGCGGGGTCCGACCGCCTCCATCCTCTCTCGGGATTCCTTCCTGGACGGGAGGGTGGGAGGGCAGAAGGGTCGCTTTCAAAAGACTCAAAATTACTTTCTGGATAAGCTGGATTAGGGTTCGCTCCAGTGCCGCGTCCCAGATTAGAGCCGACGACGCTCTCGCGTCCCTACTTACGATTTCGCTCTTTTCCCCGGTTGTTTTTTCGGCTCCGTTTCTTTTCCCGATCGGAATAATGACTTTCATGCACTCGTAGATGAACTCCGGATGGGTGGGGTGGGATGAAAGAGCGCTCTCGGTAACTTGGTCCCTGCAAGCGATCCAAGCGAAGCTTGTAAAAGTATCAGGTGCTGCGTACATCCGACCTCGAACGAAAGCTTACTAAACATGATCGTCTCATGGATGCACAAGGTGCAACGGTAAAAATGGCAAATACTTTTAAGGAAACTTCCCACGAGAGGAGGCTCCATTTTATTGGGCTAATTTCAACATGTTTCCCCTAAATTCTGGACTCGCTCTCGAAGGGGGTGGCTGGCCACGGCGTGGACCCTTTTCGGAAAATCCGGCACGCGGAATCTGGCTTCGAATTCGCATTGGTAGGCAGAGCGCGGAGCGAGCTTTAAGAGGGTTGCTTTTGTCGAGGCGTTCGCTACCCTTTAAACCACCTCCTGTCCTCTCTCCCACACGCCCATCCTCCCTGGGCCTTTTTACCCATCTCGCACCGTTCTCCAGCGACTTTCTTAGCCCCGTCTTGCTTGCTCCTTTGCACCCTTGCAAGTAACCCAGTCGCTTGTAGCCGAGGGGGTGAGTCTTCAGCTACGGCCGACGAAGCCCGAGGGCGAAACCAAGGAGACCAGATTAGGAGGGGGCGAATCCCGAGCGGCCGCAGGACTTTCGTGCTTTCCACCTCGTATCTCGCGCGCCCGCCATCCCCGCGCTCTCGCAAGAAACAATGGTGGAGGTTAAGGTGGAAACGATGGAGGACCGATCGAATCCACGAATGGCTGCGTGCCATGAAACTTTCTCTCGCCGCGCGCGGTTTTCAACAGTGTCGGGCAAAAAATCACTTAGAGGAAAATGAGGGGTGAAATGATGCGCTCGAAGGCAGAGGGATGGACGGAGGAAGGTGGCCACGTTTTTTGACAATATTTCGCGTAATTGAGCAGCGGCAATAAATTTCGCTTGAATTATGCGCGGGCGCGGGGGAAAATAACTGAAAACTGTCCAACTGTTCCCATCCATTATTTACATCGTTTAGCAAATTTTACTGCTCCCCGATGGCCCGGCATGGCCGGGCTGTTCTGTTGCGCGCGCCCCCCGCCGGCCCCGCTCGTTCGCGCGTGTGCCCGTGCGTGAATATACTCGAGCGTTTATTGGCAAATACAGCGGCGCGGCCGGGAGCACTGGCACGAGCGAACGAATTTACGATTTCATCGAATTTCCTCGTTAATCGACGGTATACGCTGGTTCCGGGCTTCACGCCCGGACGAACCGTTGCGAGCTGTCTGGTTAAAGCTCGACGAGATGGCCGCTTCGCGACCGAACGGCCCCTGCTCTTTTATTTCGCAGTCAACGAGGCTCCTCTTATCGAAAGTTCAAAGACTTTCGGGCAGACCCCAACTATAGACCGAGGTACATTTGAAATTTCCGTCAACTCCTGACCAAACACACCAAAGTCCTGACCGTTTTGATCCGGTACTTGCTAATATTAATGGCCCCAATCAAGTTTCCGCGCATGCAGCAGAGAACGTCGATATTATTCAGAGATCATGCCAGATAGGATCACGAGGAGTAAACCGGTGTTTAATCCTGAAATATTTCGTTGCATTGTCGCGCGCAGCGGCTGATATTTTATTTATAAACCGAGAAACAGCTCCCTTTTGTCCTCGGGACGAGGAATAATTTGTTTGGGTCGCATTTCAGAAGTCGAGAACCATTTTCACGGTTGCTCAGGGTGGTCCTCGATGTTGTGCCTAATTGCGGCCCTAATAGATCGTCAGGGGGCAGAGGAACGCCTCGATCCCTCCAACTTTCTAAAAGGTTGTCACGGGAATCCTGCTCGTTGTTTAACTTTCTTCTATCTTTAAGCCTAACGGCGGCCTGAACCCTCGGTGAATATTCATGAGGTCGTTGGAGTCTCCTCGTTAAACAGAGAACAAATTTTCGCGATGCTGGAACGGGCCTGTTCGAGCAAATTACATCGCTCAGGCGACACTGATATTTTTACACTCGAAACGGCGAACAGGAAGCGGCTTCATAAGCTGCTTCCTGCCAGCAACATCCGTTCCGTCCGGTTTTACAGCGAAATCTTTATCGTTCACCGTTTCATTGTTCCCACGTGATGCCTGTGGAAAGGTACAACGCGTTGCTGTCAAAAGTAACACGCTTCGATGTTGAGAACTCATATGACGCGTGCTACAGCGTTACGAAGGCCAAGCTAGGGTCCGCAGACGCGTGTCCTTCGATTTCTTAAGACCTCCCCCAAGAATATCATATTGTCCACTCATCCAGGGATCATCATAGTCGATCAGGCTTCCTAATCTTCACCAACACTCTCCTACGACACTCGGAACAACCAATACCCATGCTCGAAAGCGTGTACCAGTGACTGTCCTCTCGAAAAGCCGCAAGCCACGCGCGGGGTCTCGATCGTCCGCCATTTCATTGTATCGACATGGCCGCGTTGCGTTATCAGTGGACGTAATCAAGCAGGTACACACGACGACAGCGTGCGTACGTACGTGAGGTGCGTGGGTGCGCTGGCTAGCGTGTGCGTACGCGTCGACAGTGGCCAGAGAGAGAATAAGAGGGACAAGGAGGCTGCGAGTAAGTTCCCAGAGAGAAAAGGAGAGGGCGAGAGAGAGGAAGAGAGAGGAGTGGCCCTCCGATTGGTCCACGCCAGGACCCCAACCTCCGGCACGCACGTAACGCGGCCAGATCGATACGCACTGCCCAAGCCACGTTCTCTCTTCCTCTCCCTCTTCCACCCCCGAGGTCCCTCTCTCACCCCCGTGATCGCAGCTTTTCTCTTCTCCACTCCGTTCCCTCTATTCTCTGCCTCCAGCTTTTCCGCGCTTCTTCCCGCCTCACCATCTTTCTTCGCGCGCTTTCCTCTCCGCGAGCCGTCTCCGCCTCGGCTCTTCGTCCGCGACGATTACGCGTCACTGACTCCGCGAGACCCGACCGAAACTGCCCTCTGTCTCGGCCTCGTTCCTGCCCCCGGGGTGCTCCAAGACGCGTCATGCAGCGGCTGTTCCGTCGTCGAGAACCTTTGCTCCGAAACTGGCCAACACTCCACTCCTCTTTGCATCTCGCCTGGAAGATCTCATCGATCAAGTCGGACCGTGCTTTGGCACCGCTTATCCCTGGAATCCGTGGAAGCGGTAAGCCTCAGAGACGAAGAGGTGATAGCGGGGTGGTAATCGGAAACACACTCCGCGTTGTCGTTTCGGTTTCGAAATTGGATCACTGAGGGACCTCCATTGACTCCAATCTTTGAGCCAGCCACTGTGTTATAATCCCCATCGTGCGTGGGTCGACGTTTCGCTTGGTTCACAGAGGAATTCAAACACAACGATTGGAAGTGAAAAATTAAGAACATTTAGGGGGTAAGCCCTGAGGGGCTGGGCTTCTCGAAGACCGTGGCCCATCGAATCCGACTGAAAGGAAGGACACGCCGAGTCGCGACTTCTCACGGGGATTTGCCGGTCGCGTGGTCATTTTTCACGATCTGCCGGTCGCGGGCTCCGCTCCCGTAAACCGTAATCCAATCAAAGAAAAGTCCCGGTACAATGTGTCGTTTAATCGACGAACAAGGCGCCACGTTATTACCTTCCCCCTCGTTGGCCACAATGCTTCCTAGCGGATCGGCGAGCACAATGGCCGCGGCAAATGGATACGCACACGCTGCGTGGCCCCGTAATCAGGGGTCTCGATGAACGCTAATACCGGGTGTTCGTGCTTTCGCGGTGACTTTTTGTTTCCGCGACAACAATCTTCCCGCATTCCCGGACAAAGTAGCCTCCTGCGTCACAGCCCCTTCCCCTCCGCCCATTGTCTTGGCAGCTCCACAAAAACGACTCCCAGTGACATTATTAGGCCTTACGTAACGATCCATGAATACCAGATACTGCCTCGGTCAGCAATGGATACCGAAGAAGCATCGATTTAGTCTCCCCTCGTGCGCACCCTACGCCTTCGCATTCACCTTCTAATTGGCTGGACGATTGGGCCCTCTAGTGCGTGAGAAACTGGCTACTTGGGACCCCAGACTTTCCTCTTCGATCGTCGCTCAGCTTCAACGTCGCGTTCCTTGGGAACTTGTAAAATGTTTGTCGAGAGCAACAGGCATCGGCCGTTCTCTTTCTGGAGGAATCTCGGTTCGATTCGAGGAAGAAGGGGTGCATTCAGGTGGCAGTCAAATCCTCGTGACACGAGTCGCAGTTGTTATTACGCAGTACGAGACGAATGGATGTCTAAAATGCTCAGAGGTCCGCGCTAAAAACGAGAGTGACTGGCGGAGGGCGACGAGAGTTCAGGATGGAGGGTGGAAGGTGAAAATGCAAAATGAAGGGAAAAAATGGGTAACCCTGCGGGGGTGTAACTGGATAAGCCGGCGGTTTGTCGCTCGCCCAGCTTTTCAGTTACTTTTTTACACGTTGTCGTCAGCCCCGCGCGCTTCGGGGATGATATATGTGGCGCGTGATTTATTTCGCCGCTGAAGATACATCATGGCGGAGAGTCGAGGTGACTTTTGTGCGCCAGGCGGCCGACATTCGTGTCCGCTGGGTATCTCGAATCGGGGAGTATCGAGGATCGAACTCTGGATATCGATAAACTCTACCATAGGTTCTTTTATTTTTATTTTATTTTAACATCCTTTTTAGTATTAGTTTCACTTTCCAGGCCCATTAATTGCAAGTACGTCTTCATAAGCCGTTATACATTTCGCGATAGTACGTTCAGCTTTCGTAGAATCTTTTAAAAACTTGTCCCTCGTCGAGAAGGATCGCTCGACTCCTTTCGAAGACAATCCTCGAGTCGCTTTCGCCGGCTGAAAGCTTCTTCCACAAGGGGGATGAAAAATCGCCGGGATTTCCTCGTAATGCGCGTAAGCCACGCGTTTTTACGACTACGAGGCGTTCGTCCGGTATGCGTATGTAGCCGACTTATGTACACATAACGCGGCGAGGATGTTTCAGGACACGATATCCCGACGGGATCTCTGTTCCCGGGCATTAAGGGCGTGCGCGTGGAGCCCATAAACTGCAGCTCGTGTATGCCCGTTAAGGGCCCGACTTCCCTAAAAATCGGCAACGCTCGGGAGGGGAGGAAATACGCGGGTCTAGAACCCTACTTCCGGCCCGTGCACGCTACCCATCGCAGGAAACGCGGATCTTGGCCACGAAGTGGTGCATATGATTCCCTCGATGGGGAGAGACCTGAAGAGTTTCGAGGAACGAACGAAACTTTCTACGCGCGATTCTTCCCCGTGGCTGAGCGACGAAACGCTTTATCTCTCGCTGATCGTTCGATTAGGGGTGTGCGCGGAGGAAAAAAATAGACGAAGATATACATGGGACTCGTGAAACTTGCCCAAGGAAGGGGGAGGGTGACTTGATGAGAAATGCATCGGGGAGCAGTGGCAGGGCGTTTTTCCATTTCGACGTGTATTTTTCAGCGTGTCTACGGCCGCTGATAGTAATTAGCATGAGAATAATTGCCAGCCGGCTTTCTTAATCAAACTTTTTAAATAGGATCCTCCCTGCGCCTCGCGGAAACTCCGGCCGCCGGTTTCTTAACGTCGAATGCTAATCAGCTGGTATATCGTTGCCTTATCCAGCCTGGCGTTCACGTCTCTGACGGATCTCCTATGGCTGCAATTGAAAACCTGAAATTGATGTTAATTCCGCGGACGTTCGGTGCCGCGGGGATGAATGCTGCGATCGGCTCGCACCAGTTTGGCCCCCGATCTCGCGATGGAAACGACGTCCCGTCGTTTCGCTTTTCCTCGTTACCACTGTCGATCATCGTTCCCATCTGATAACACTGTCCGACAAGGTTTTTTTAAGCTTAATGAAATATATCTGTGGGTGACGGGAAAGTGAATTACTCAAGGCATTTCTGTTGGTCGTTATCTTTATTAAGGCAGTGGACGCAGGCAGCGGTGTCGTCTGTGCCGCTCTCAATGTTCGACTCGGATCGACTGCTTATGTGGGATCTCGGCGCGGATCTTTGGGGACCGTCGTCTCTCGCGCCGTACAGGATGTTTATGCAATAACGTATCGACGACGGTCCTCGCCGCTTTCCGAGAACCCTTAAGCTGCAACCGTAACGCGACGCATCGGCGCTGAAATTCGATGCATCGCCGATATCGCCGATGGCCAGACTAAACGCCTAGTCGTAATGAGGCGGCGTGCTCGTTGCACGTGCAGCCACATATCGTTTCCAATGAATTTTTGCTCGCTGAAAACGAATTTGGCCGTGAAAATAGCGTAGCACGTCAGGATTTTGAGAAAATTGAGCTTAAACATGCCAAAATAGCCTAGGGTAAATCCGGGAGACGCGGTCGACCTAATATAAAATGGCTATTAAAACTAATACAGGTATTACTTATTTTATCTGAATAAACCTAACATGTTCAGAATTTTATGCTAATTCAGAAAAAGTAGTCGATATTTACTTTAAGACAATATTTACTGTAAATTGGGTTGAAAACTGAAGTCATGACATCTGACCACCTCTCCCGAGGTGCCGGGAAAAATGGTTTTCGTTGCTGGCAGAGACCTATCAGATAATTATTCGTGAAAAAATAACAAAGAAGAAAACAAAATTATTTATGAGTGAATACAACTATAGATTCATTGATACTAAATTTGTTTACGCTAAACAAGTGAAGAACACATCAAAGATAAAGCAAACTACCTACCGGCGATTAACAAGGCAAATGAATACAAAAGTGAATAAATCAAATAAACAAGCAATAATAATAATAAAATAATGATAAAAAATAAAAATATAAATAAAAATAATAAAAAAATCCTTTCTGCAGCGAGAGATGGTCTTCTCGTTAGTTTTGAGAGGAAGAGTTAATATGGCTAAATACTTTGGCTGCATTGTCCCTCAATATCTCTACTATCTTATTATTCCCAAACATTAAACGAAAATAAACTTAGAACTATATTTTAAATACGATTCTGTATACCGTTGTTTGACAAAAGAGGTTAAATGTAACCTCAGTTTACCTTTTATAGCCTGTAAATCTAGAAAAACACAGCAGGTACCGAAATGACGCTATCCATTCAATTGTTTGGCTTCTATGGAAGTAATTAGGCTGCACTTTAACGCGTTGTTACGTATAGAGTCTGAAATATAGCGACTCGACCAACTCTCCGACCCGACCGCGTCTCCCGGATTTACCCTATATTTAAGCAAATGATTGCAAAATTACATGTTTTGTTACATATAGAATCGTGTTCTGTGGGGAAAATAACTAAACAATTATGTATAAGTCTCCGAAATTATTTTATTTATTCTAAAAATTTTTTTACAATATAATTTGTTAAACAAATTGTATAAATTAATTAATTTTACAAATCCTATGTCTGATTCAGAATCAGCGACCTCAAAAATCACTAACAATATATACAACTCTTTCGTTTCTTGTGTACAATTTTTGTACGGGGTTGCTTGCTTAGAATTTATTGTAACTCTTAAAGTAATATATGTATTTTGCACATTTTTTCTTGCTGAATTCGAGTATTTAGTCGGATTTTGGCCAGTACCTACCGTTCTTTTTATATATTGGCTTGAATATGGCCACACTAGGCTTTTTCGCATGTTCAACCTCGATTTTCTCAAAATCCTGACGTGCTACGCCATTTTCACAGACAAACCCGAGCAGCGAGCAAAAATTCATCGGAAACGATATATTTCATTAAGGTTATATAAAAATCGCTTTTTTTATCGGTCAGTGTAATTGGATATCTTCGATCTTAATCACTGAGGATTGACGTACGTGAGGCTTCAATTTCGGACAACTTTTTCGACCACGCTTTAACAAGCTTCCAGCTCCAGCTCATCGATCCACCCTATGAATAATAACACGTGATCATACACAGTACAGCAGCATCGTCACGCTGTAATTTGATTATCACGCGATTCGCCACGCTTTCGGCCGTTCGTCCGATCCGCATACGCGCAACGCGCCTCGACCACCCCTCTTGCCAGCAGCCTCCACCCTCAACCGGTCGTGTCTGGCCAGGCCACGGTAAAAGGCAACGGGAGAGCAACCCTTTTCCCGTTTTCCCAATTCGATGGGAACCCGAAAACGCGTTTCGAGCGTTTCGCGGGGTTCGACGGCACCGCGCGACGCTGCTCGACTGGCAGGGGTTCGCGCGAGCAGAGAGAGGGTTCGTTTACGTTAGAGTCCGTTTAAAAATCAATGTCCACGATACACAGAGGACCATCCTCTTCAATGGCAGGCTCGTTGAAAAGTGTTTTACGCATGTTGAGGCTCGGTTGACTTTTTTCGGCGGACTGCTCCAGAGATCCTTTGGGGCGGGTGTACGTTTCCTTTCGCTTTGCTATAACTGCAACATTTCTATAACGAGCATCATCGTCATTGGCTGATATCGAGGCTCGATTAGAATCGAAGGGGACTACTTTCTATGCGTCTTCGTCGTGTTTCCGAGGGGTCGGATCGACCACACAATTTTGCACGTTTATTGTCCGCTTTCACATGGATTTAACAGTATTTATTACCGTCTCGTTTTCGAACAGAACCTCCCTCTCCCTCGTTTATTTAGCGCTCTCGTGCGTCATCGTTCCGCTGAATTCGTCGGTCAATTTTCCACGATGGCCTGCGCCTCCACGCTGGCGCAACAGCACGAACGCTATCGTCCTTTGTCCAATCAAATTTCGACGACCACCTACAGCAATCCCAATATGCGAAAATACAGTGCCGCAGTATTATTCGTTAATTTCTACTGTCAGGCACAATCCTTAACCTAAAGTGGGCTATGACGTCTCGCGTCCCACAATAGCTGTACCCACGGATTGAAACTTTAATTTCGTGGTGGCTGAAAGGGGGTGGTAAATGGGCGAAGGCTCAGAACGCCTATACGGTAACCGAGAGCCAGAATTTCCAAACAGACCGAGGCATTTCGCAACAGCTAACTTCTCACGGGTACCACCTATCGTTCCTCGCATCCTTGAGCGAGTCGATCGAATATTCCGTCGGCGACGCGTCCTTTGTTCGACGAAGAGGAGCCGTGCAGGCCGAGGAACAGGAGAACGGGACGCGTCCGTGGAAACGGGGAAAAAAAGAGACGACACTTCGTGGGCCACGGGGGGTGGGGGGCGGGTTACAGGGAGGGGGTGCGGAGGAGGAGGCAGACGACGCGTCGTTACACGACGGAATACCATTATCCGGATAATGGGCCGGCAATTAGCTCGGCGGCGTGCATAAATCTTCGCGTGAAAGGACAGGATGCCCGGTATTTAAATAAATAAGTAGCCTCATTGTCCGGCCACGGGCGTCATCGGGTCACGCTGGAAGCGTGAAGAAGGGAAAAAAAAATGCTAATCAGTCCGAAAACTCCGCGGCCACGGGGGCCACGGGCGTGTGGCAGCGCGTTTTCTGTGACACGGCGGAACAGCGGAGAGGGACGGCTTTTCACCGCGACCGAGCAGAAGGAGGTGAAAGGAAACGCTGGAGGCTGGTAATTTAAGCGACACGACCGCCGACGAGAGGCCTTTCGGCCGTTTAACGAGGACAAATTTCGTGTTGGACGCGTCGCCCTCGAATTTCTCAAGGATCGCCCGTCGAGGCCCCACGATTCTGTTTCCCTCCCGCTGCATATGCATTCGCATGCGTCTTCGTGGACGCTCGGAAACTCACGGCTGGGCGAGATATGCATTATTAATGCGCCACGCCGATCGGGCCCTCGAACTTCGCGCCTTGACGCGCGACGAATCCAACGGAAAAGGAATCCTGCATCGCGCTGTCAGGTTGGACTCGCGCGGGGGTGGCCGGTGAGAATCGTGCGGACGATGGGATGGATAATCGAAGAGTGGATCGACTATGAGTAGCCTGGACCCCACGAGTCATTATTATTTAACTAACTTTTTGGGAGAGACACTCGTGGTGTACCTTTGGTGGACGATGCTGGACGAAATACACTCGCCGGCGAACATAACACACGGCAGAGAAGAGATATGGGAGGCAGAGACGAGGGTGAGAACGGGGAGAAAAAAGAGGAGGACGAAAGTTAACCGCAGTGGACGCGTGGCTGCACATCGTCCACCCTCGGCCGGGGGATCGACGCATCGCGACGCATCGGGGGTGAACGAGACCGATGTGCAATCTATCGAAAGATATTCATGGGGCTGGCCGTTGGCCCCTGTGCTCACGTCCCCATCAGCCATAACCGTCGCGTCACGAATGTCTTATTGATTGCATCCAGCCGAACGGAGACGAGCACAGGCAAAAACAGAGGATCCGAGAGCGTCCAGGCTGTGAGACAGAGAGAGAGAGAGATAGAGAGATAGTGGCGGAGAGGAGGAGGGTGAGGGAGCAGCAGGAAACGCGAGCAACCCCTCCAGCTTGATGTAACGCGGCGGGAATATGGGGAGGGGAAGTTAGCCCGGAAGCGGCGAATATGCGTTTTGGATCACCGCCGGATGTTCACGGAATTGTTGCTGTTATTGTAACTGTTATTGTTGTTGTTGTGCTTGCAAATTGGAGGCTGGAAAATTCGTACTCCACGTCGGACGATTTCACCTTTCTGCTTTGGCGAACGCGGAGACTACTTGCTCGGTCTTCTTCTCGCCGCCTGAAGGGGACAGGTCGTGGAATTGTGTCGATGTTGCTAGATCAAGAAAGAATAGTGGGTCGTAGAAGTGGTTCGACGAGGATACGATGGAGCAAACGTCAGAGGATACTGTCGATGAAATATTCGTGGACGAAATAACGCGGATGGTCAGGCGGGAGGGGGTGGGATATAGATCCAGATAGTCGCCGGCGGACGGCGACGTCATGGGGTTAAAGCTGCCTCTTGCGTCCACTCTTTTCCACCCTCGTTTCCATCCAGCCGTTCCGCGTCGCTTGACATCGACCACCCTTATTGGGAATCCGAATTCGGCATTTGCTTCTTTCATTTATCAGGATTGTCGAGCTTGACCAGCGATCTCTCTCGACAATCCTCTAAATCGGTCCTTTCGCTCGGACTCTATCCCCCCCTCTCTCTCTCTCCCTCCCTCGCAGGTTCCTTGTTCTCTCTTTCCGCACTCTCGAAATATTCCGACGTTCTATCCATCACCCCGGATTCACGCGGGAGCGGGCTTAACGCTCGCGCTCCTCAAGCGTTACTTTATAATTTATTTCTCCGCTACGCTGCCGCCGCCAGGTTTTCTATTAAAAACGTTCCGTCGACTATCGCCGGCCCGAGCAGTCGGTCGAAACCAGCGACAGAGCAGCCCTTCTAGCGAGTTTGAGCCGCACAAAGACCGCCCAGACGATATTCCCGTTTATCATGAAAGACTCGGCGTCGCGTGCCCTGGCAACGGGCATTTATCTGCTCGTCACCTACTCGTACGTGCGTAATGCGTAATTAAACGTATCGGTGGCACGGTCGGATTATCGAGTCGCCGCCTTTATGCGAGCGCCGTGACAAAATGGTGTTAATAGACCCTGACGTACCAGTTGACGGGTCGAACGGCTTCCTTTTTCCGCGGGACGGCCGATAAGGCCGCTATCGGCCGCCTGGGGAAACGACACGGCGAAAATCCTGGAAAAAGAAAAGGGACGTCGCATGTAGCCGTTGATAACACCGCTGCGTTCACTTGTACAAAAGGAATACCGGATTTCCATTTACAACGCGGACCAAGTTGCCTTTGTGTCGTTTCCCCAAACGTTCGTAGAACCTCGCCGGCTATCTCGCCATCGATCAGCTGGCTATCTCGCGCCGCAGATAACGTCAAGGGACAAGGTGCATCCTTATCAGTGACGTGTCTGCCACGATTCCTCGATAGACTGATCATTGCCCGGACGATTACCAGCGACGAAATCGTACGCACCCTCTCCCGCCAGCTATTTTCTATATCGGTGACACGGTCAGGTTATTGAATCAACGCCTTTATAGACGCACCATGACCACACCATGAGACACGAGCAGTGGGACGACCGGTGAAGAGCCATGGGACCGTGACTACACGAGACGACCATGGCATTCAATGTACTCACGCCGCGGCTCATTGTGCCCCACTTGACTTTGTTGTCGGGGCCCTTTTGTACCATTTCGCTCTCTCCTGCTCGCTCTCTTTATCCCCGTCGTCGCGTTCATTCTATTTTCCCGGAGTCTCAGCCTTTCTCTTTCTCTCTATTTCTCTCGGTGGCTCTCGCTCCATCTGACGCACGCTTTTACTTTTACTCTCGAACGCACGGCTTCCTTTGTCCGGTTAATTATCCCCGTTTTGTGCGCGTTAACCATCGGCGAGATTTCTCGAACGCCGAGCCGAATCTCCCTCGCGGAGGCGGCGGAGGGCGCGGGACAGGGTGGATACACCCCGGAACAAGACCAGAGCCGACAACAATCGCACTTTGTTTCCTAGTTAAGCAGCTCGACGTCGTGGGGTAGGTTGGGAACTCGTTGCGCTTCGATTCCGACGCGTCGTGGCAATGATTCAGTCGTTGGAATTTCAGCGGTGTATAAGTGCTGGTCAGTTTGCTAGTCCACTGTACTTTTGCACTTTGCGGCTTCCTTTGTCGACTTAGATTTACCGTTGCTCAATCAGCCGGAGGGGTGGTAGCTCCTGCCAAATTCTATTTCTTTAAAGATCAAGCATAGAAGGAAGGCAGTTACGGCCTCCACCGTGCATCCGTTTTCCCGGAGCAACGTCCCGATGATATATTAACCTGCACGGCGTGCACCAGCTCTATACGCATTCCTTTGCTTTTTTTCTTCAGCGGGCTGCACGTGCGTTTGACAGGTATCTATCCATTCGCGTTTTGTTTCGCGGCTCGCGTATTCCATATTTCGCTTTCGTTGTCTTCTCGACCGGAGAAAAAAGCCTTGCCGCCGTTGCGCGTTGCATTTTCGCGTTCAATTTTTTGCCTCACAATACGTGACGTTTTTAGTTTGATAGAAAAGCTCGTGTCTGGCATTGTGGCTGTTCCTGGGGAAAAAAACCGTGTCCCCGAATTCGTCATTGTCTCTGTTGCGCGTAGCGGAGCGGTAGGGTGGACTCTGTGGCTCTGTCTCCTTCTTCGACATTAATTTCGACGATAGAGCTGCGCGAACGATAGCCGACGAGGTTGCCAGCGAAGGACGCACGGGCGAAGAATCTGTTGGAGGGGTGTCGGCTCACCCTTGTCCATCAACGCGACCACGAGTAGCCCCATAGAGGCGTCTTATAGCGCCTCGTAGGGTGAAACTACCCCGGGCTATAACCGCGTTGCTAATCCGACGCATAGTTTATACGTCATTAAACCTCATACGTCGAAGGGTAGCCGCACGGGGTGGCAGGGTGGCACGCGAAGAATCCGCGGACGTCACGACGTATATTGCCGCCTACGGCGGTGGTGTGCGCCGCCTTTTCTATGGAGAGGGGGTGGCGGTGTTGCTAGCAGGGCAACGCAACCCTCCAGGGAGAGCTGTCACGTCGAATCATCCCCGGGAGATATGACAGAGGCCTTCTCCTGGCGACGAGGGTGACGCCGATCGGCGGTCGACCCCAAAATCGAGATTAAATGTCCATCCACCGCCCCCTTCCCCGTTTGTCTGCCCTGTCGCCACTTCCCAGGCACGATCGTTGGCTTCTACCGTGTCGTCCGCAGAATCTTTGTGTTTTCGGGGTGGAATAGGGACCCTGGTGGTTGAAGAAAGTACACGGTACATATTTTTATACGCCGAACGCGAAGATCTCTCGGGGTGGTATTCTTTAAAATCAGATTAGGCAGTTTATTCACACGGTATTATTCCTCTCGGCCAGATATCATTTCATCCTCATCGAATCCCTGCTCTCCCCCTCTTCATAGAAGGAGCAAGATCGCTCTATGATTTTACCCCGGGGGGTGGAAGGCAGGGAGGGAGGTTGAGCGAGGAAGACCGTGCAAAGGGCATCATTCTAATTGCCCCGGACTTCCTTTCATCCCCTTTGTGCGACCCTCGGGTGCGCTTCCTCATCCGTCCCCGTCCCCCGGCCTCACTTCGCCGTCCACCCCCGTACCGCCGGCTCTAAGTCATTTCTGCGATTAATTTTTCCTTCCAATTTGCACGCGGCAGTAATTAAGGGGCTGGGGGCGCAGTACATCATCCGGCGTTCTCGCCGATGCCACGGTTAAGGGGGTCGGTTTCAGTGCTCGCGGAGCAGACCGGCCTTCTTCGAAACAATGGCGGGTGTCTTGAGTGGTGAGATAGGATTTCGTGTTTCGAGAACCCCCGTGATATCTTACTGGGTAAATACAGGGTGTGCTGAAAATTTTCGCCATCTTTTCGATGCATTTACTACTCCACTGACAACGTTTTACCTTCTTTAGCTGGCAAATCCGCCTGTGCTGACGTCTGCGAGAGATAACTAAGCTGTCCGCGACGTAATTAACTGATATCCTCGGGAGATAACACTGATACAGTCGTCGATGATACATGGTTCAATTTTATTGAAAGGGTTTAAGTAGTTAAGTAGTACGAACGTCCATAGTTCAGACCAACAGTTTTACGGGGGATGATACCAAGAGATGGTTGGAGTTGAGATCCTGAAGCCCGGAGGATATCCTACGGCGGCAGCTCTTGGAGGTGTTTAATAACGATAATGCCCGAGATAGGGTGGTTTCGAGGATGGTTAAGGGGGTGGTTCGCCGGGTCGGGACTCGATTCATTCACAGGCTCGCTCGTTCGTGCAGAGTTCTTCCCCGTGAATGCACTGAATGCCTTCCTGCCGCTTTCTCTTTCTCTGTCCCCCCATCGGCCAGCCCTTTTCCTCTTTTTCCACGACTTTGTGCCAGGGATCATGCATCCATCCTCACTGCAGGCACGTCCGTGTTTGCATTTATGCGCTTATCGCTTCTCTGAGCACCAAGAGCCACCGGCGACCGGAAGTATCGTGCGCCATTCTGGAAACTTTCCGTCGCCAGGGACAGCAGTGTATCTTTTGCCGCACGGAGCACGCGCGACTTCGAGGGATTTCAAGTGCTCATAACGTTGCAAGTGCGCGCTGACCGTTTCTGCTCCTCGGAAATGGATTTACCTCAAACAACACCCTCTCGTGGCATCTCAGAGACGAAGGCACACCTCTTTCTGGGGCTAAAGATACCTCAAGGTTACCCAAGTTACTTTAAACGCAACGTACACCTTTCTTTCGCGCCGCGAACGGTAGAGCGGAAGATACGCGAACGCGAAACGCGGCAGCCACGGGAACGCAAAAGCCACCCTTGACCCTCCGTCAAAGAAAGGTGCATCAGCGCGAAATAGAGCAGCCAGGCTGCTAAAGCATCGCGCGATGAAAGCGTGTACGCGGGGGGCGCGGCGGATCCATCACAATTAGGTGACGATCCCATCAGCGATAGACGCGGGCCAGAGAGAGGAACCACGAAAATCGGGAAGCGAGTACCCGCGAAACCGCGGTCTCTCTTCCAGCGAGCCGCGAATAAAAGAGGCTGACTGGCTGGCTGGCTGACTGTGTGGGATCAGCACTGGGGGGCCCCCGTTACGACTTCGCCAGGGAATCCGCGTTTTACGATACACGACGGCCGGATTTCAACGGCAGCCCCGACGGGGAAGGGCGGGTGGGGACAGTCTCTCTGCTCTCTCTCTCTCTCTCTCTCTCTCTCTCTCTCTCTCTCTCTCTCTCTGCTCTCATTTCTCCCTCTCTCCGATGGAATCGACGAAGTGGTGTGTCGGCTAGCGGGGAGGTCGATTTTCCCCGTGTGTCTGTCGGTACGTCCGTCCGTTGGTTCGCTCGTCTGGCTGACTGGCTGGGTGGGTGGTTGGCTGGCTGGCTGGCTGAGTTTACTGCCGCTGCATCGAAACATGTAAGTCCAGGAGGGCAATAATAGATCCCACAATGCCACGCGAGCTTTTCAGGGCCTCCCGTAGGCGGTGTGGGTGTAGGTGGAACGTCGGACGGGTTAGGAGGGGTATGGTAGGAGGCTGGTTGCCGGTAGCGAGGCCCGCGAGAGGGGATGGAAACGAGGCAGCTCATCAACTAATGGCCCGGACCGGAACTGAACTACCTTCTCGTACGGACTCGCCTACGTTCCCTCTCATGCACGCGTGTGCACACGTCTGTGGATGCACGCGTTCACCCTCTCTTTTTCTTTTCACCTTGTCGGCGCACTCTCTTTCCCGCTCACTCGTTCGCGCGGCTCTGTGACGGTGGTACCCCCTCGCGCGTCGGCACCGGTGCCGCATAGATACGTTCGCCTTGCACGACGTCTACCAATCTGGATTGCGCCCATCCGGCGCTACTTCATTTCAGATATTTAGCGTTATTGCTGGATAAGCCTTTGCTCTAGCGCTACCAGAGGGGGGGGGGGGGGGTGGGTGGGTAAATGGAGGCAAGCATCTAGAAATTCGCGAACCTCCGCGGAAGAATGAACGACGACCTTCTCGCGGATGTTTCACTGCTGGGCGACGGCTGTGCGGGCGTCTGGTTCTCTACAGTGCCCATTCGAGATTGGCAAAAGTGCATAAAGTTAAGTGCACGCCGCGTCGCTCGGCAGCTAGCCACTATGCTAGAAGATGAGATTGCGACCCCGCGCAACTCTCTCTAGTTTTCTCTTTCTCCGCCTCTTTTACCCCCGCGGACGACAGTTGCCTTCCGCTTTCAATTCAGGCTTCATGCAATTTTTTCATTCCCCCCCCCCCCCGGTTGTCTCTCCTCCCCCGCGGGAAAAAAGGGAAATCCAGAATTCCTCGGGGCGGGGAACGTTTCTCCAGCGCTGACCCGAAAATATTAATCTTCCCTCTCGCGTATACTTGGCCCGCGGCGATTTACAGTAATTACCCCCGAGGCAAAAAACAGCGAAGGAACGTTAACGGCGGGGGGTGACCTTAACGGAAGCTGCTCCTCTCCTTTCGCGCAGCTCAAAGGAAACGCGATACCGAAGAAAAAGGGTTCGTTCTTGTAGGGTGAGTCGGAAGGAAGGATTCGCATAAATCCACCCTCCTCTGACTGGCCTGGAACCACCCCACGAGCAGGCCATGAATATTGATCAGCCTCGTTCCACCGTACATCGTCCTACTCACACGCACCGCGTCCTTCCACCGCGACTCTCCTTTCGTCCTTTCCACCCACACCGACCCCTCCTTCTTGAACGATCCCTCTGCTGTTTCGCAGGCCCTCCTGACCCGGCAAACAACGGACTCTATTTACGGCTGGACTTTATCTTGACGTGATCTAGTTATTCCAGACACGACCCACTACGCAGGATCATTGTGTGGCACCGACCCACGATCATTGAATCTTATTCTATCGTTCGTCCATCGTCGTGTCGCAGTCAGGAACACGTGCTTTCGAGCAACCCGCTCGTCAGCATCTGAAATTCTCGTCAAGGACCATCTACCGCTTCGATTTTATCTCAATCGCCAGTGTCGGCCACGTGTTCCTTCGATTACTTGGATATTCTCGGAGTTACTTTCCATATTTTTTTTTTTTAATTTCAACCCTCCCACGCTACTTTCCGTTTAATTCCCGAGGAGTGCACAGGAACCGTGGTCATCGTCATCGTTCCGGGTGCCCAGGCATTCCGCGGAGTCATCACCGCGCTCATCGGGGTCGTTCGAAGGGTGACTTCAACCCTTTCGCCGTGAAATTTTAAACGAACGATCGGGGTTAGGGCCGAGGAGTTTTTAACGCTTCGAGAGTTGCCATGGCAACAATGGCAGGCCGTTATTAATCCCTGGCGGGAGCGGCGAAGAATAGAGGAACGAAGGGAGAGAAGGAAAGAGGGCAGAAGACAGAAAGGGAGAAGATTCTCCCCCGTTCTCCCGGAGCTTCTGATCCTCTCATTTTCTGTCTCCCTCCTCCGCTTCGGCTCGCGGTGCTCTCTATTCTTCGCCACGTGAGTTCCTCCGTCTCTGTCTCGAGAAGACTGAAAACGGAGCAAGGGAGAGAGAGGCGACGACTGGAATTAGGAGAAGGCTCCGTCATTATACTCCCATCATTCATTCTTCCTCTCCTCTCCTTTTCTCTTCTCGCGGTGGCCTAACCTTGGCACGCCGCTCCTTCCCCGTTCGCCAATTTTTTTTCTTCCTCGCCTTCCCGCGCCGGCGAAACCACGAGGACACGTTCAAGAATCTCGCGGCGCACTGCTCGCAACGAGGACGGGGTTGGCGGCGAAGTGGAAGACGGGGTGAGAAAGCGGCTGGATATCTCCTCTAATATTCACGACGCGGGTATAGACGTCATCGGCCACTGTTCCACGTTCGCGAGCAAGTTTCTCTTCGGTTTTTTCGTCGCGCATCACGCCGTTTCCGGTATCGATGCATCGACCAACCATCGCGCGCACGTGGAGGAGCTCGTCGGAGACGAGCTTTGTTTCCTGCACGCGTACACACGTACTCGTGTCTCGCGTTTTCTCTCTCGCTCGTCTCCCTTTCTCTCTCTCTCTCTCTCTCTCCTCTCTCTCTTCTCCCATTCGGTCTTTTCACTCGCTTCCTTCCCTCCCCCTCCGCCAGTCTCATCCCCCACAGCCCACAGGCTTTCCACGTCGGTGTATTTTTCGATTCTCCTCTGTGACTCGTCGTTCGCGTCCTCCTATGTTTTCGTGCGCGCATAAAAGATTATATATGGCGGCGGTGTCTTGCACACATCGCGGCGAACGCGCGTGTGGTCCAGCCGCGCGCAGGCTCGCAGAAAAAACGAAGAGAAATTCAAAGTCGAAGGCTCCGCGGCTCGTTATTCATCGACGTTCGGCTCCGGCTGTCAGGGGGCATTATTTACGGGTTCCGCGGCGGGGCGAACTATTAATTCGGCCCGATGCAGGTGGTAAACGCGCGCCGACGTTCCGGGGCGGTTTGCCGGCTGCGAAAATCGCTTTCGATGCCGCGCACCGCCGGATCCTCTCGATTGCGAGGATGGCAGGCGTCTGGAGAGCAAAGGTGGCGCGCAGCTATGAACTTTTGAGTAGCCAGTTTATTCGCGTATCCTCGATTGATCGCAGCGGGAGCGCGGATGGAAGAGGGGCACGCTTTGAAACGCCGAAGACGCGCTCCACGGCCGTGAGGAGCACTCTCCGGAGGTGGCAGCTTTCGGAGTAACGTTGATCTAATAACGGGACAAACGTCGCGCGGATCGTGTCCCGAACGGGATTCCATTTCCTCCTCTCGCAGGATGGGACGCCGCGGGGACTGCTGGACGGAGAGACACAGGGAAAAAGGGGCACGGGAGGGGGAGGCAGAGAGGGAGGATCGATCCTGGCGTGCAAACCCCGTCTTTCGATAGCGTCGCCTCCAGCTAGTTGTCGAACAAAGCGTCCCGTCGATTCGCGCAAGAATTCGCTCGACAGCCGCTTAGACTGCGAAGCGTGCGCTGCGCGACGAGGGGGTGGGTCCTCGGGATTTACCAGGAAACTTTGAATTCTATGGTCTACCTTTTGTGACAGTTTGGGAAATTAGCCGGTGCTAGGAGGACGAGGACAAATTCCGCATCTGCATGCAAAGAACAGGTGGCGACGATGGAATAAACGACGGTGCCTGATGAATCTTTTGTATCGGACTCTAAGTTACACGTACGTGGATTGGGTTTCAAGGCATCTTTTCTCTCGAGGGTATCCATTACCCACTCGACTGAGCCCCGAACTGTCGTCCCAGATTTCTTCGTGCCGCCAATTACCATGGAGAAAGTGGAAGGCTGTCGATCGGAGCCCCCGAGGGTCGGCAGGATTTCAGGGTATAATCGGGAGAATAACGCATTAGAAGGACTCGCGATAGGCGGGATGCAGCGGCCGGGTTTCACGGATGAACGAGGGCGCCGGGCGTCGCACCGCCGGAAGTGCGTCTAATGCATCCGTCTGGGGTCACGCGTCATCTCGCTTCCGGCACGGCCATTACCTTCGGTAAAACGTTTCGCGGAGGGGAACCTCCACTTGTGGCCACCGCGCCTGCCCTCTTCTCCTGCTTCTCCTCGCCGATGATTCACACTCTTGCGCTCAATTTTCTGTTCCACCGATATGCAATAGGTCAGAGATCGCTTTTTCCTCGTGGATTCCAATTAAAAAATTGGGGGTTGCATCGTAGGGTGAACAATTGCGAGCGACCAGCCGCCCCTGCCTTTCAATACTCGCGTTCCAGTGCTTTCACCGCGCCTCCAATTTTCCACGCAGCAGCGGAAGAAAATGCTGGCTTGTAAATTTTTCACGTCCGCTGGCGCAATCAAGCCAGTCGCTCGCCTTCCATTACCGGGAACAGCAAACACCGCTGTTTATGCATTCCGAATAGAGGCAGCAGAGGGAGAAATTAAAATTCATCGTTCGACCACGAAGATATCGATTTGTTCTCCGCCCCCTCGCTAAAACGAAGCTGCTGTGCGCGCGGGGAGTCACTTTGTTTCAACGAATTTATCGTCGCGATCCGCATTACGGAGCGAAATTCCTGTGCTCGTCGTCCTGTTGAGCGACAGAGCGTAATTAGATCCCGAAGACGTAGCCTTAGATTAAGAGGAAAGTTGGTAAACGAGGGAGGAATCGCAAAGTTTGAGGAGGAAGGGAGCTCCATGGGATCAGGGAGAGTGGGATGGTGGCCGTGTCGAAAAAAGATCCACTTGAAGGAACGAGCCAATGGGACAAGAGCCCCTTTACCTTACGAGATTGGTCGGCGCATTGTTTTAAGGGAGGCCCGACGCATGCGTGATCCCATGCGTGGGTGGATCGACCACAGTCCACGGCCCACGCTCCCTGAGGATCGTACGCTCTCGATCCCTACGGATTCCACCAGCCTTCGGGGACCCTGGCAGATCGCTTTGGGCCCTACGTTCCATTCAGAATCATCTGATGAACATCCTTCCATAATCAATCATCACCCTGGGTGTTTTTCAGTTCCTTACTCCTAGAAAACTTATCTATTTCCTTAACCCTGGGACAAAAAAAATGGACAATGAGCTAATCAAAAGTTGTAAAATGAAGTTCCTCGCGGCAAGAAAAACGTCTGACCTCTGATTCCATTCCGGAAGCAATTCGATGCGCAGCTAGAATCCCTTAAACACCTTCCCATGATCGCCAATCTGTAAATCCTCGCCCATCCAGCCCGTAACGAGACTAATTAGTACCAGCAAACAGTGGCGCAGCTGGAAAAATCACCAGTCGATTAGCGCCGCGAGGGGCGACGGTCGGACACCACGACTAGCTTCTTTCAAATCCTTCCTGATCGTCCTTGGGCAACTGGGACGTGGCCCTTTTTCGAGCGTAAGCCGACGGAAAGGCTGCCGGCAGATAAATCGATAATCGTACCCGGTTTTTCGGGGCTTAACGCTGCCAGTGTTGCTTATTAGCGAAATCTCTCGGCAAGAGAGGAGGAGAGAGAGGCTGCCGAGGTAGATAGATCGAGGGAAGAAACAGAGAGGGTGGTTGTGGAAAAAGAAAGGCGGGCTTTCGAAAGGGGGGAGAAAGGAGGGGGGCACCTGCCTTCAAAAAGGCCGCCGACTTGATCCGAGCCGGCATTGTTAGCCATGGTGCACCATACCGCGAAACAAATACCACCGATACAACGACAGCCAGTGTAACGCGAAGGAGAGACCGAGAACGTCGCGTCGGTGAGATTAGCTCCGCTTATCCACCACCTTTACAGTCTCGCGTTCGTCTCCGAGCTTCCCAACCCCCTCAGCTCCGTTCAGGGCTTCAGATTTTTCCGCGATTTCCGTCCGCATTTACGGCGCGGCTCGCGTTGTCCCGCTGGAAAATAAGTCGCTTCCTTTCCCCAGCGCAGACCTCTTTCACCCGAATGTCTGCGGCGACGACGGGGCGGCCATTCAATGCCCGTTTCAACGCTGGTGGAACTCAAACGGGACTAATCGACGAATCGAATTAATTTCTTGTGGAAAATCGCGACGACACCGCGCCAGGGTTTTGGGTGGCACGCATGAAAGTCATCCGCGGCGTTATTGTTCCGTTATTACGTTGGTAAATAATGGCCGGTTCGGTCGCCTTCCGCGGCACAATGCGGCGACCGAACCCGCGAAGATTAAGCGGCATTCTCGCGTGCGAGCGGGGCGAGACTGCTCGAGCGGGAAATAACCAGCGAGAAAGAACGAAGGAACCGGGAAGGAACGGGGTGGGGGTGGCATTTGTTTAAATTCCAGCGACTTCCGTGGCCTGAATGAGTCGACTTTTGTGCATTATGCGTTGGCCCGCACGAAAATCCACGTGGTGACACGGTCGAGGGGAGGGTGAACGGGGGGTGGCGAAGAAAGGGGAGGAGAATGGAGAAGAAAAGAGAGCGCAAGGAGAGCGAAATTCGGAGAGAGTGCCCAGTCACTCTTTACGGTGAACGATAAAAGATTTCACCCAGGGCTGGCTGGGCTGGGCTGGGCTGGGCTCGGCTGGCTGACTGGTTGGCTGGTCCTGGCGAAATTTTGTCGAGAGTGGCCCCCCGGAGGGGGTGAAAAACGCGCGAGAGCGAAATAAAAAAAAAAATAGCTGGCGCAGACACACGACTCCCGTGTAGGCACTTAAAAAACAAACACCCACACACCGACAGACAGGGCGGAGAAAAAAATCGAGCCGAGCCATTGAACGGTGAACGAAACAACAATTCGGTCGTCCAATTAATCGCGAACAACGCGCGCCGAGAAGAGAAACGCACGATTCGAGAAATCGAATGGGGCACGCCGAGCCGACAATTTTTTTTTCCCCAACGCTGAATGGACCAATCTGCAAGGTTCCTGGACTTTTTGCTTTGAATTCTTGGCCCGGGTTACAGCGCCCGTGGCGCGCGAACGTTAAATACCAAAATCTTGGCTCCCTTGATTGAATCAGCCAGCCCTCTTATCGAGAACTCTGAGAATTCTTTCGATCCTCGCGCCACGGCCTCCCCCCCTCCCCCCCCCCCCATCTATCGCGTTGGTCTTTCCATCATCGGCCACGATATTTCCACGGCGCAGCCGCGAAGGATCTCCAGAAGGGTGGCGGAAAGGTAGACGAGGACAGGACATTAATAAGCGTAATATATTAGGGAGTCCTTTGTGAGGAGAGAGCGTCTTTCAGCCGCGCGTCAAGCCGAATCCTGGCGGGCCGAGGACCACGATGAAAGGAGAAACAGAGGGAGGATCTCCCTCTCTCCCAGTTGTTCGTTCAACGTAGGAGGAGAGAGAGAGAGAGAGAGAGAGAGGGAAGGTGATCCGCGGTGTGCAGGTTATATATGCGCGCGGAGAGCCCAACGGGATTCAAAACCATCCGGCATCCGGGCTCGAGACAAATGTGTTCCATGGCGCGAGACAAAACGCGTGACTCGTCGCCGTCATTCGTTAAGCCGTTTTCAGGCTGGCACCGCGACAGGACGGGGGAGGGCCTGTGTTCGAAACCAATGAAATCCCCGGTGAAAGACACCTCCTTCTGCATTCCTTCCTCAGTCATTACTCAAGAGGAATACGTGTCGCGAAGGACATTCCTCCTCGTGGGCCTTTCACAAGAGGTGTCGAAGGGGATTCAGCCGACGACACGCCGCGTGGGTAGAATACATTTCGTCGGACCCAACGACCGTCGCCGAGCGTCGTCCAAACATATTCACGAGTATCTCGTAATACTCGCGGCTCTCTTCGATCCGCCGTTAAATCGCATCGGGGGACAGGAGACGAAATAGAAGTGACCAAAACCAGAGGCTCGCAGACGGTCGATTCTGTCAGCGCGAGGTCCGCGCCGGGCCAGTAATCGCCGGGAGTTTTGGAGCGTGTCCACGCGTGTCAATGTCCCGACGAAATGAGATCTCCACGAGCGGGATCAGCGACTGGTATCGACGGCCCTTCAGCGCGCAGAACCTGGTCGTTTCTGTGACAGAGAGTAGCGAGCGGCGAACGAGAACGACGAGGGCGCAAAAGGGTGCGGAGGCGGCTGGCTGGGGGTGGTTGGCGCGGAGGAGAGAGAGAGGGGGGAGGAGGAGGCTGACGGCAGGGCCATCCTCGAATAACGCGAAGCGTAACACGTGGGCGCAGAGTGCCCGGAGAGAAGATAAACGGATTACGGCCGCTTTGTGTCAACGTGATCCGCTTCCCGTGCACCCGAATCCCAGTACCGTGCACGCCGTCCGCTCGTCCTCAATGGGATATTACGCGCTCCAGTGCTGGTAACACTGTTCGGTCTGCAGGATGTCGCTTCGACTGATAACCAATTTTCATTACTGTTAATTTAGGGGCCTGCGACTTGCCGCCCGCGAGCCATCTCTCTCTCTCTCTCTCTCTCTCTGTGTCTTTCTCTTTCGTTCCTTTCGGTCTGTCGTCGGGTAGAATTCTTTCGAAGCGTGTTAACCATCTGGCCGGCGCAAGTGATAGTCAATTCGTTCCGTTGAACTGGAGTCATTCTCAATCCACCCCCTTGTCTTGCTTAAGAATTCCAGTAAACATCGACTCGGGTATAGTTCTGCGCAGGGATCCGAACCGCCTAGTAACCCTAACCCTTACCCGGTTAACCAAGGAAGGTTTCTGTAACTCATACTAACCGCGAGGGAACTTAAATTCTAGGGTTCTTAAATTCTAGAAGAAACCAAAGTAACACGGTTAACCCGCTACGAGCCGGTTACTAGTGAAATGAGACAGTCTTGTCTAGACTAAACAGTCACTTAAGGCAAGTCAGTGATATGTGAATCTAATACGGGCAAAACATATTCAGATCAAATGAAAACACAATGTTTATAATATACGAGTATATAATCCATGCAGGATCGATTAATTTTAAAGGGTTGTTAGAAACGGAATTTATACTTTATTTGTTAAACTTCAAGAATTACTCAGCACCAATATCTTTTAGCATCATTATCTTCTACAGCCGTGTACGCGTTTCGCCTTATAGCTTCCATTGATTAATATTTTCTAGCATTCGAATATTTCCCGTCATCTGCTCGACAGTCGGTCTCGTCTATGCGGCAAGTGCTACCGAAGCACCGAACAACCAGGTCTTCAACCGGCACCGTCGCGACGGTGTAATATTTTGGACAAAAATCGGCCGACAGCGCAAATCGTGACCGAATTCAATATTTTTTTTTTTAAACACTCGTAAAGGACTCAACAATGACGGAGCACTGCAATAAAAACCACATCTGTTGGTCTAATCTATAAAAATGCACTATTAAGCATAAAATAATAACATAAATTATGCAGATTAAAGATACTAAAAATTAATTTTTTGTAAATTTAATATTAGCTGTAAAATAAAAAAATTACTTTACATTTACAAAATTTACGTTTTAAATAAACTGTATAGCTGATTTAAATCTTATATTTTTAAATTATATTTCAATTTGATTCGTTTTGTATTTATTTTTAATATATAAATTTAAAAATAATTTTTTAATAATTGTAATTCGGAGTTGTTAGAATCGAATATTTTGTGGTAACTAATTTTATAATATAATATAAAAATATAAGATTTAAATCAGCTATACACTTTATTTACAACATAAATTTTTTATTTTGTAGTGAATATTAAATTTACAAAAAATTAATTTTTAATATCTTTACTCTGCAAAATTTATTTATTTATGTTTTTATGCTATGTTAAATGGTATTTTCTACAGATTAGACAGACAGATACTGGTTTTATTGCAGTGCCCCGTTATTGCTGAGTCCTTTACAAGTATCTTAAAAAAAAGTATTGAAATTGGCCAAAATTTGCGCCGTCGAGCGATTTGTGTCCAAAATCTTACACTGTGCGTCGGCAAACGCTCGCGAATTCGGCATGGCCAAGTTAATTTTTGACCTCGCATATTTATCACTTTCACGTGCATGCATCACCCTACCAAGGAGTCTCCGATATTGAAATAAAATTCATTAGTATTTGGAAACATGGTTACAACCATGGTTTTCACCGTATTGCTGTAACCGCATTAACCCGGTTAACCGGGTTACTCGGGCTACAGATGAATTCTGTTACCTGGTTAGGCGGGTTAGTCGACGATACGGCGTACCGAACCGGGTACGGGTTAGGGTTCGGTTCCCTAGTTCTGCGGGTGTAACTGCTCCCCGTTGCAAAGGGAGGCAGCACCCAGCGAAGTCCACGCTTTCCACAGAATACCACGCAACTTCCGCCCGAGCAAGAGAATGCTCGTTCTGTCACGCGACAAGGTGACCCAGTCAGCCCGTTCGATGACAGGGACGAGGCTATTGTGAGCCCCGGGATCGGCAGTAATCGGTGTCTAACAGTCTCTCTTGCTGGCTGGAGATCAGATCGAGCAGAGACACGCCGAGGGAGATGCCGCTGGATCGGGAGACCTGGAGGGAGTCCCCTCGTGCGGATCCATCGCAGACGCATTCCCTTCTCGGAGGATATCTCCTCATTGTGCTCGCCCCTTAATCAACAGCTCCCTGCCGCCCACCCTGGCCGTTCGATGCTTATTGATATAACCCACCCCCTGCCTCGACCTTCCCTCGCAGCCATGTATGAGCCACGGCTACGGGGGCATCTACTTGATGTCCCGCAAGTACATATCAGCGAACCATTCGATTCACTGCTAAACTCAACTCAGTTATCCAAATTCACTTCACCATCTCCACCGAACTCCAACGCATTTGACGTCTCGCGATTGCAATAAGCGCGCAGTATTTTATTCCTGAGCATCCCTGGACGAGCACAGCGATCGATTAATACCACCATAATATCGCGCCCAGCGTCCACATAGCCGAAATTTAATATTCAATAAGCAATATTTGTTTCGTTATTAATACGTGTCGAATATAACGGGCATACGTCCGAGCGCGGCGCACACAGCCGTGGCCTGAATGGGCGTTTCATGCGACCGCCATGAGGTATTTGCATGACAACGGGGATGCGCGTATGTATGCATCCCTGTCCTCCGTACTCGCTAATTAGCCGGTACCACATACCGGCGCGGATTAACGAGAATATTGCATTTTTAATAGAGTTCACCCCCCGCGGCGAGCCGCGTCCTGGGGGTGGGCGATAGCCGCGCGCTGCGAGGGGTCGGAGGAAGGCAGTGATTTCAACGACGACCTCCGTGCACGGATCGTTGCCTGTTAAGGATCAGCGCGAGGACTTTGATGTCCTTCCCCGCGAGCGGGCCTCTGAAGGATTTATTAAGGACGCCGTAAATCGTCTCGAACGGTGCTCTCGAGCGGAATGTACTTTGGCCACCGATCGAACGGCTCCGTGTGTCCTTCGGGAGGTGGTGCTATTTGCGAAATCAAATTGGCGGTTATGATTCTGCCCTACCTTTGCGTCGACACTTATCTAACATTAAAATATTTGCAGCATTCGGTAATTTCTCAGATAGGGTAAATCCGGGAGACACGGTCGACCTAATATAAATTGGCTATTAAAACTAATATAGAAATTACTTATTTTATCTGAACAAACTTACATGTTCAGAATTTTATGCTGATTCAGAAAAACTGATCGATATTTGCTTTAAGACAATATTTACTGTAAATCGGATTGAAAACTGAAGTCATGGAAATGGTTTTCATCGTTGGCAGAGACTACTCACATAATTATTCATGGAAAATTAACAAAGGATAAAGCAAAATTATTTGTGAGTTAATACAACTACAGGTTCATTGATATTTAATTTGTTTACGCTAAACAAGTAAAGAATACATCAAAGAAAAAGTAAACTACCTATTGGCGATTAGCAAGGCAATTGAATACAAAAGTGAATAAATAAACTAAATAAACAAAAATAATAATAAAAAATAAAAAATAAACAAAAATAATAAAAAAATCATAACTCGACCATCTCTCCTTTCTGCAGCGAGAGATGGTCTTCTCGTTAGCTTTGAGAGGAAGGGTTAATATGGCCAAATATTTTGGCTGCATTGTCCCTCAATATCTCTACTATCTTATTATCCCAAACATTAAACGAAAATAAACTTAGAAGTATATTTTAAATACGATTCTGTACACCACTGTTTGACAAAAGAGGTTAAATGTAAGTTTGCCTCAGTTTACCTTTTAAAGCCTATAAATCCAGAAAAACACAAAAGGAAGAGAAATGACGCCATTCATTCAACTGTTTGGCTTCTAGACAAGTAATTGGTCTAAACTTTAACGCATGTTTATGTAGATAGTCTGAAATATAGCGACTCGACCAACTCTCCGGCCCGACCGCGCCTCCCGAATTTACCCTATTCGTGATGTGACGATGTTATTCGTGATTTTTTCGCGAGCAATGATGCATGGAAACGAAAGGGTTGCACTCCGGGGCGAAAATATTTTTCTCCAGTGGAGGGATCGATTTAGACGGTCAAAGAAAATCCCGCGTGCATCCCTGGGGTCCAGGTTGGTAGCTCTCTGCTCGCCCGTCCGCTCGACTAGCTCCGCTGATTGCTGCTGCATCTTTGATGACCTCGTCCAGACAGAGAAGAGGGTGAGGATCGGGGCCACCCCTGCACGGAATGCTGTGCAAAGAGTAAAACGTTGAGATTGATATTTTAACAGACGGATTACGTAAGAAGGGCACCCGGTGGGACGGGGAGAGTCGAGTGGTTTGCCTCCGCGAATAGGGTGCACCGAGGAAAGTGGATCTCTGCTGGCCACCCGTCGATGAATCTTTCAGGGGACCCTGACACGATATTTAACACATCGTATTTCGCAAGAGGACACCGTAACCTTGCGTATCTCCGTTCCCATTATCGCCCAGAGTCTCTTAAAACTCTTCCTTCCAACGTCTTACTAACTCGTCGTTTCCACTTTGTCCACAGATCGCGAGGGTGTGCCGTGGCGCCGAGCGTGCTGCTATCGGTGAGTGATAACACACGGAACGTAGCAATTATTCGCGATCCCGATCTGAGCACAAGCTGGACCAGGCTCCGCGGTCATTTTCAAGAGTTGATACCGTGGATATTAATTTAATAGCACACAACCATGGGAAATGATCTGAGATAGTTGGTGGTCCGTCAAGCACCTGCGCGCGATCGAAGGTGTAGGTCTTCCGGCGGCGAAATCAAAGTGAATCCTCATCGGTTTATAGCTCTATATATAGAAAGAAGGAACGCGTTCGCGTTGCGACCGGTATCGCCGACGAGGCGTTATTAATCGATTCGTTGCTGAATGCTGCTCGGATCTTTCTGACCTTGGTAGGCGAGTCTGAAGACCGGCGAGATGTAAATCGCGTACGTAGGTGACTATTATCCACCTGGACCGCGCCATTAATCATCGACTATTTAATTTACGCGCGGTGCCGCTTAGACGGACGCGTCGAGAAGTCGATCGAGCTCGAAAACGCCCGATTTAATCCGCCAGCATTTTTACCTGGCCATGTTTAACCTTTGTCCCAAAACGTGCCAACCTTCCTACTGTAAAACGGACAAATGAGTCTTCTGACGTCAGAAATGATCGCCTCGGGAATCGTCTTCTTTGTATTCTTCACTCTCTCTCTTACGTAAAAGACGCAGGTGACGTTCGCTTTGAAATCTGTCGCTCTCGAAGCTCGCCCGTAGTATTTTCAGATCGATAGTCGTGATCGGGCGTGCATAGGCGAGACGCGCTATTAATAATCGATAAAATTTCATACGCTCCCAATCATCCATCGGTGCTCGCGCCCTGGATTCTCCTTGGAGCCTCGATACTCCTCCGCGTACATACATATGTATCAAGCTATACCTCTAACGATCGATCCGACCTGTAGACGGGCTCGTCTCTGTGTATTGATCACGCGGGGACTCTGAACGAAACGATGCCACTGATCCGTTTTTGCCTGCGATGACGTATTCCTTTGGACAGCCATATTTATTCCGTTCGGTCAGGGCTTTCTTCAGGGACGAGCTTCTTTCATCGTATCATCGTTTCCATCGGAAAGGGACGCGGTATACAGTTCCCGGTCCATCACGAAAACACGTTTAATCCATAATTAGGGGTTGATCCGCGTCAAGGTATAGAATGTTGCTCCCGGGGTCATTTTAACGAAGCAACTTGGAGCGCCGCTGATGTACCGGGGAAAATATTCTTCGCGTCGATCGTCGGACATGGGTCGTGACGGGGCCTCGCGGTGACAACGCGATGGCGTAAAATCGCTGGAGACTCTCGCGTTAAATATTGTAGGATCTCATTAAAAACGGCCGCTTCGACGCGTCGTCGAATAATGGCGCTATTCCCTGCGGTGAATTCGCGCCAGCGACGGGCCTGCCTTTCGTCAATAAGCCGTCGCCGCTCAAAGAACCGTATTAAACAATATTATTATTAAACGCAGCGGGTCGGGCGCGAGTTTCACGCCGGGGGAAAATTATTTACGGCGATCCAGCGAGCGATTATCCTGCTCCCCTTTTCCTCCGCGGAAACGTGCACGGGTAATTAAGGGGAGGAATCCGTCAAAGTCATCAGGAGGATGTAGATCCTCGCTCGATCGATGTACATCCTCGCCCGAGCGTGTCTGATAGATGGCATTCGCTAATTATTGTTATTTCGCGAGGTAGCTACTCGATGTGTTGTCACCTGCAACTTGCAGTCTGCCGTGCAACGTTTCTCTGTAGTTTAAGAAAAAGGATGGGTGTTTTTGAAAAAGAGAGTACTGTTGGGTGGAAGATTGTTCGATGAGGAACGACACCGCGGGATTAGAAACAGAAGCGGTGAGAAAAAGTGCGATTAACGAAAGATTGACGCGACTAGGGAGCGTCTATACGGAGTATCAAGGACGTAATATTTCGCGAAGGAGAATTTACGTGGCGGGGGCCCTGATGTGGGCGAAATCTAGACGTGCCGGCAATCAGAAACACATTATCGGACGAGCGGCTCGGTAATACGTCCCGCTGCGCGCAGAAATATGCTCCGTTCCGCTTTGCCCGCCGCGCCCGCGGAACGAGAGAGGAAGGGAAATGAAACGGGACAGAGTGATCTTTGCCATCGACGAGGGAGGATGCAGGAACGCTGGAACCCCTTAGCTTGCCAGAGCAACGCGTTCCTCGCGTATTCCGGTTAGGGAGAAGGAGAACGGGCAAGTTGCTTAAGCCAAGCTCAAGGGATTCTCCTTATCTTCCTGGCGTTCTCTGGCTGGGCCACTGTTTATTCATCCCTTAGTCACATTTAATTCGATCTTTTTTCTATCCACCTTCAACACGGCTAAGAGTCTCGAGGTGGAAGCGCCAGCGATTCGAAGTTCGTTCGAGGGAAACTCGATGGGATTGAGTTGCCGCACGGCATGAAACGCGTCCCTATAGAATCTACTTCTTAGGCATTCTTTCTTTTTTCGTCGACGTTTCATCAGAAAATGGCGTTGTGAGACGTGTATCAAGTGCTATTCTTCGTCAGTTTCAAGATGAATCCGCGAGGCTCCCCCGCCGCGCGACAAATCCACGCTTCCTCAATTCCCGGAACGGCTTCCCTTGTCGATCGATCCCCATTCAGAGGGGGGAAACGACCGAAATATCATCGAACGCCAGCGACGGGGACGCCTTTCGTAGAATACTATGGAAAAAAAATGCCGTGAAACGGCCGCGTCTCCGTAGAATTCATTTTAATCATCTCCACCTTCTCCCTTCGCCTGGAGACTCACCTTCCGGCCACAGAGGAGAGCCTCCGCTCGCTCTTTCTGTCTCTTCTCTGCCCTCGTCCTTCTCCCTTCTCTCCCTCGGTGCTCTGCTTCCCTCTCCGTCTGCCCAGTAATCACGGTACTATTACAGCGAAACGTTTTTGATGAATTCGTCAACGAACCAGCCCCCGTTCCTCGATCCCGCTTCTTCCATTCTCCGCGTCTCTTCTCTCGACTCGAGAGACTCGGCGCTGTGACCACGGGTTCTTACGTGCCTCCGGCCATGAGGTGGCTGTGCAAGCCTCCCCCGGCGTCGGGGAAGAGGAACGACGAGAACAAAAAGCGGAAGGAAGTATGGAGCAGCCAGAAGAGCCGTCAGCCAGCCACGAAGAAACGGCGATCGCCCGAATAATATTTCGACGCGCGGATATTCCCCGGGGTTCGAGGGGGTGGCCGGGGATCGGGTCGAGGGGGATGGGAAAACTGAGGGAAAAAATAATATCTCCTCTTGCCCCGGCGCGCGTGAATGTGGGGCTCAAGATAGCCGCGGACTCGGGGATATTTTTTTCCACCGGCTAAATGGGTCGGCTGTCTTGAGTTCGCGGATTCATCTTGCGGATTCCTTTCAGGATGCAAGCGCAGCCTATTCAGGGAGCGGGTCGAGATGAAGGGATATGTTCGTGCGGCATTTAAAATCCCCGAACCGCCGAGCGGGGGGAGATCTTTTTGATCAATTGGCTGAAAAGCGTTGCTTGATTTTTTCTTCCCGATTCCGGGACCGTATTATCATATTCATCGGCGCAGCCCTCTTCACCAACCGCCGCGCGTTAATGCAAACCGAAATTTTGATCTTCGACCGGCGATATACCCGCTGAATGCCGCTTTTCTCTCAACCATGCAAAGCTCTCTTTATGACTCTTCTTCTTGTGCGTTCTCTTGACGAAGACAGCTTTCCTCGCGATTTTCTTCAAGAGAGTTAATTAACTCTGTTAATTAACAGCAGTAAAATCGTGGGCTTTATTAATACACGCGCACGTGTCGACATTGAGGATTACACGTACTGCCTGCTTTCGGTGGGAACAATTTAGAATTGGACATAATCTTTTGAATATCGTTCCCTCGTGCAAGACCATGTCCTCGAGTATACTTTCTTCACTGCCAAAAGAGAGAGTCAAGCAAGCAACATTTCCCACCGAAGTCTCGCTGCCTCTTCACGCGGTTCCGCCGAATTATTATTTCGCTTGCTCGAGATACTCGTAACCAGCAATCGCGATTCAGCGTCGGTGTTCGGGCCGGCTGGGAGAAGCGGTGCTTTCTTTATTCAGTCGGAGTCTTCTCTTGCGCCCTGGTATCAACGGCACGGAAAGAGGCAAGATCGAAATGCTCAGGAGAAGGGGAGGGAGAAAGAGCGAGCGGGGGAGGACAGGGAGGAGGGTAGAGGGAAATGAAAGGGGAAGAATCGAAAAGACAAGAGCGAAACCGAGCGGGGTCAGTCGGGGAAAGAGAGAAAAAGAGGGACGACGGCCGACTGAACCATTCAAAGTTCCCAGGAGGCAACAAAGGGCCAGCAACGAGCTGATCAAATTATCCAATTCATTTGGATTGGCGAGCGAGCGAGCGAATAAGTGCTCGCCGTTACCAAGAGGTCCACTTCACCGCTTTCGAGCACCATCCGCCTCGCTATGAGACGCTACCGTCCAAATTTATGCACGTTCCACGCTCTACGATACTCCGCCCTCCTCCCTCGTCCACCGAGATGCCGCTGAGACGATCCAAGGCCGGCAGCCGACTGAAAAACATCCCGGCCCTTTTCCTGCCTTTGTCTCGCTCGAAAAACGGAGCTGCTCTGATAAATAATCACGGGCATTCATCGTTTACGCCGCCAGATAAGCGGGCTCGTTTTCCATGGCGCACGTCCGCGGCCGGGATGTTGAACGTTGCTGGGGTGGTAATGAGGCGAAACGGGTTTATCTTGAATCGTTTGGTCTGCCGGGATACGTCTAACGTAATCTAGAAACCCGAGAATATGTTGCTCTGCACCGATGTACGTAACTGTACGTACGAAAAACTTGAGAACAAGTTCATCTAAAGCCTCTTGCACCCCTTCGACGAAATTGTCAATTTCGATTCGAAACGTGGAAAAAACAACATCGCCGTGGCTTGTCAGAGACTAAACAACCTCGATAAAAAAAGGAGGTAGAGGGAGAAAGGACTACAGCGAGGCACGAACCCGAGGGTCTGCCAGGAGAACGTTAAACGACAATCTCGACGTCAAACGTCGACGTTCAGGAAGCCGGGAGGAGGCCGCCCCTGGCCCCGCGGACCCTCCTTCTCGTCATATTTAATAACCCACGCGCACACAGGCTCGCGAAGGTCCACGTACGGGCATTAAACTCGGCCGAGTACGGAGGTTCGTTACGTACAATGCACCGCTGATTGACCAACCAGATCCGCCCTGAAGTGGCGCACGGTTGCCGTCGCAATATCGGATCACACCGTTGCCCCAATTGTCAGCGCCGCTATCTTTCCTCCCCCTTCGCATTTTCGCCCGCCGATTCCTTCGCTGTCGTCGATTCGTCGATGGGAGCCGGGACGACGCCAATATACTCCCCGGCGAGGGGGCACGTCGGAAGGATTGTCTGGAGTCTATCGATCCCTGGGAATAAAATTCGTGTGTCGGGCAAAATATTCGAATCACTTGGACGCCTGTGTCGTCTTCGTTAGGATCGCTTGCATCGTTAAATTAAATGAATGTTCCGTTAAAGCAGTGGACAGGCTACGGCAGGGGTTGCAGGAAACTCGCGACCCCTTCTGTCAGGAATTCAACGAGCCGAGGCATCGATGATTTATCGACTCAGGTGAACGGCAGGGGTGCTCTCGCGATAGGTATCTCCGCGAATCCGCGAGTCCTCCAACATTCTCGCCCTCCACCCTCGTGGTGGGGGGGGTTAGAAAGAACGATAAAGGGTGTAGAGGGTAGAGGGATCATAAATAAGAGTACGCGTCACGCGGCGATAATTCGTCTTCGCCTGGTCGACACCTCGAGGGCGTCCCCCCTTTTAAAATTATTATCGGCCGGGAAGAGCGAGCGAAAAACCTCGAATTCGACGTATCGCGGAAGAAGCGTCGATGAAAGGGGACGGAAGAGCGGGCGGGCAGAGAAACAAAGGGGGAGAAAAAGAAGAGAGATCGACGGGAGACGGATACAAACAGCCCCCGAGGAGGACCCCCCGGTTTGCGCCCGTGAAAAATCAGTGCGGTTCATTAAATCCGAAGAGAATGGCGGAGATGCTGTGTCTCGCTGCCACGCGGATCCCGGCTCGTCCGCCTTCTCGACCTGGTAAATATTTATGAACGCGATGAACCCTGTGGCGGAGGGTGCCCCGGCAGTTTCTAACTTCGCGCTCCCCGTATCCGCAAAGTGACTCTATTTCCTGGAAAATCGACGACGGTTTCGAATCTTCGATCTTCTCTGTTCCATCGTACGTCTTCGACCTCCGATCCAAAGCTCCTCGCGCGGCAGTGCATCGCTTCGTTACTGACATATCAATCGCTAGGGAGGGTCCAACGAATCATCCCCCGATGGAAACACTCGACGAACGCGGCGTCCAAGCGTTCCAGCAGACTCGCGACAGAAGTCGAGAAAGCAGGAGGCATTCCTGCGGCAATCGTGCGCCGGTGTCGTAATCAATGTTGTGATACGACGTTAAGCGGGCATCAAGTGGGCTGGCAGACCCCTGCCGCAGAAGCAGAACACCAGCGACGTCGACGCACCCTCCTCGCCCCGTGGCACGAGACGGCCACGAGATGGGGCTCGGATCCCGGGGGTTTGGGTAACCAACTCGTGAAATTCAATTACCGAGTCCGCGGGGGTGGCCCTTGCCGGAGGAACGCGCGCGAGAGGGTGGTCGAAGGGGGTGACGTCGGGCACCGTCGGCCTGGAGAACAGGAGGGTTCGAGGTGAAAAGGGAGGAAGGATTTGAGTGACAGCCGAGAAGGAGAAGCTGGGCGACGCGAGCCTAACTCTCGCCTATCTAACGTCGAATCTTACACCCTCCTTCACCCCCCGCGAGCCCCGTCCCCACCCGGCCCCGAATCGAGGAGGCAAACCAGGGGGGAGATAGGGAAATTGAAATTGTACCTACCCGATATACACGTCCCATTCTGTCCGACGAAATGGTTTCTGCCGAGAATTCGGCGCCAGCCTCGGCTCCTCGTGTTTCGGCGGACCGAGGAAAATTACGACGGCACTTCGGGGCTGTTTCGAAAATAAGCTGTCGCTCGCGACGAGATCGATGATCTTCCGGCGGTATCTTGATCGTCGATTCCTGCTACCAACGCAGCTTCTTTTCCTTTGGATAGGCGAAGCAGAGGCACTCGGAATTTGAAGATTAACTAAGGATTGCGAGGCTCGATACGTCGAACGGATGGTTTATTGACAAGATTGTCGAGTAGCAGCAGAGCCAAGAATCGCCAAGAACAGGTCGTGAGATGAGTCAGTCCATGACTGGACGCTAGAAACCATGGCTGGCGTCGCGTCGGTTTCATCCTCGGCCGAGCAATGATCATTCCCCATAGTGGACGTGCGGGACTGACAGACTGGAGGCATCGCGTTCATTAGCCGGCTATTCAGTTCAACGGGCCAACCGGTGAGGGTGGATTCTGACTCTGGTGGCTGCTGGAATGTCCGACATGTTACTCTATCCTCACACATAATTACACGCGCCTTCGCAGACGCGGCCGAGCCACCGTTCATCTTTTGCATCGGGAGGAATAAAATCACGGCCTTCCGCAGATCCTTCCACGGATCCGGTTCGTTACGAGCCTTCCACGCGCTCGAGATCGTTTCGCGAGAGCACGGTTTCATCGCCGTGCGCGACAAATTCTCGTGGCGGTATAGGGGAATAAAAAGGGAGTTTAGGTTACAGATTTAGAAGGGACATCTGCATCCACTGACTTTATAGCGCGGTGACTCGAATTTTATTTCGACGACGGTGGTCTCACTGGGAGATTCTCACGTGACTCCTCCGTGTCTCTTCCTTTCACGCGTCTTCCTCCACTACGAAATCGCGATTATTTCCGGGTTCCGACCGACAGAGACAAAGGGGTTGCCTCTCGGTTTACGATCTCTGCCGACTGGTGCACCTTGCTTTTTACTGCGACACGCTGGATCAGAGATGCTGGAATTGCATTCTTGCCGCCCTGTTCACCGATCTCCAGCGTCTCGAAATTATCGAGACCGCAAAGACACGACTGCCGGAGGGGGCTCGCAAACAATAGTGACACGAGCGGCAAGAGACTCGAAAAATATTTGAACGGCGCCGTCGGAATCGGACACGAATTCAAAAACTACCGGCCAGGATAATCGATAAGTACTTGGGAGCTCGGCTTAAGTTTCTCCGTGTAGCTGGGCACAATGCAGAGAGTCTAAGTCTTTGGGTAAACGCACGTCCAAAGTTTTTCCTCTTTTTTTTTTCTCCCCGCCGGCCGGAGCGGGTGGAGGGAAGATAAAGAGGGCGCGCTACTTACGAGGGTCCCGATGGTGACGAGGAAGAGGGCTGCCGCCACATTGTCTGCCGATTCTTCGAGGATGACTGGTCGTATTGAAAAACCGGAATCCCGAGGAGCGCTAATGTGGCATAACGCGGAGGCTGTGTCTAAATCTCTCCTAACAAAGATCCACGCCGTGGATTCTCGAATTCGGCCTGCAGCATCGAGATCATTGGGCTTCGTGGCTCCTCCTGGCGTTAATTAAAAATAGACGAGGGCACGGAAGGATATATCGCGAAGAAGACGATGGTCGAGGGTTTTCTTGGCACTTCTTCCATTTATTCTAGCATAGGGAAGGTTTGATACAGAATGATTACGTTTAAAAGCAAGTTTCATTTGCGTATTGAGTTTGAACGAGTTCCATGTAAGATGCTGGGCTTCTGCACGGTTCTCGAAGAGCTCGATTCCCAAGGTAGGGGGTAAGATTCCGGCGCTGTTTTCTCGTGGAATTCCTTTCGGATTTTCCTTCGAGACCGTGACGAGGAAAATCGATCGGGACACTCGAACAACCGTGATCCCACGATAGATCCCGACGCCGCGAACTCGAAGGACCCTCGTACGTCAGCCGCAATCGTCCCAATAAAAATATTTCCTCCCTCTGCCCCATCTGAGGAAACGCGCCCGAGCCCTTTCCGCGACCTAGGAGAAAACCTCGAGAAGAAATACGTTCCTCGAGAGTGGGGAATATTTCGCCATAGGCGGAGACACTTGAGATTTTTTCGGTCAGCCACAAATGGCGAAGCTCCCGATTTTCGTCAACGTCTTCGAGGTGGGCCGATAAATCCACCTGCAATTCATTCGCAACCTTCTAAAACGTAAATTTCTCCAGCTGCAATTTATTTCAACGAGCAACAGAATTTGTTTGCCCCTCGATCGAGGGAACTCCAACTGTTTTACCGTCTGCGCGAATAATCATCCTTCCCATTGCGATCGTTTTTCCCAATCGAGGTCCCAGGAAGTAGAGTGAACGCAAGTTACAAGTAGAAGCCTGCTCAACGCGGGCCTCAGGGGTGATTTCGCGGTGAAACGGGGGCGCAGGAAACAGCGCCACGGGGTTACCGCAAAATTGCCGTGAGAAAGCGAATCGCGTTCATCTCTCCTGGTACCTGCACGTGCGAGCAAAGAGCCGAGGCCTGTTTCAGGTAGCCGTGCGATGGGGTGGGTAAGGGTGCAGACTCGCGGCGGTCCAGGAACCAGGTTGTCGTTGCCTGGCACCGTGGCAGGACGTTATTGCAAGCGGATGGACCCGACAGACGGAATCTGGGGCCACAAAAGGTTCCGCCGCGGTCCAGCCACCCCTCCTCTCATTCACTCGCCATCGACTCAATGTAGATTTTTCCCATAGGTAAGGAGGATCGACGGGGGTGGGGAACGTGTCGATGGAGGAGGGGGGTGGGTCGAGGCACCAGGTAAGAAGACACCCCCTCAACGGGGTGAGAGGTATGCCGTACGCAGCCTCCGGAAATCTCTACTTACTCCACAGCCTGAATGGTCCCTCCTCCACCCCCGTTTCGCCCCTTTTTTTTTGCCGCTCAGCAGAGAGCTCTTTCTTTCGTGCCTCGCGTCGCCGGCCATAGTTCTTCCTCTCGCTCTGGTTCCTCCTCACGAGACCCCACCTTTGTGCAGTTATTACTGCAGGATCGAGGCAAATCGGGCTAGATCTGATCTACGCCCTCGCCTACCTACTTATCCATCCCGTCGCCCACTATGTACTTGTCGCTCGAGGGGGCCCACCCGAGCATTGCCGGACCCCTTTCTGATCGATCGATTTCCACGGGGCCCTCCTTACGCCTTTTTTGTTTCTCGAATTCTAAAGGAACTCCCCTTTGTTGGCACAGGGACGAGATCCCTGCGATCGCTCGATCGATCTCCCCGATAGCGCTTTTATTCGAGCTTTGTTTCGCGGTTTCTAGCAAGCTCGTTGCTCCTGGCTACTTAAGATTCCTTTCCTGCGGTTCCCGGAGAATCGTTCTTCACCGATGCTCTCGGTCTTTCAGCCTCTTGTCCGTCGATTTTCACTCTGAACTCGCTCACCCCCCTGTCCCGATCGCGGCTCGTTCTCGACAGGCCCTCGCCCCTACGAGTTTTGAGAATTTCGCGGTACGTAACAAACCATCGGTGTCCAGGGAGGGTAATCAATCAGGGGGTTTCGGGGCAGGATGCACCGACAGGAAAGAAACATTTCCTGAAAGCGCGGTTGGACCGTGGCCGGAGGAAAGGACTCGTGAGAAGCGATCCCGTTTTCTAGGACACGACAGGGTCCCGCTTCAAAGGATTCTCTTTCCGCGCTCGGCTCCAGCCGGGGCTGCTTCCTCCGCGGCGATGTATACTTCGATAGAGGGTGCACCCCTCGGGCTTGTCCATCTTGATTCGCGGCCGATTACGAGGGGAGAGGGTCCTCGAGAAAAGGGCGAAGAGGGGACCACGATGGACAGATAATGACACGGTGCACGAGGAGAGGGTTGCTGGAATTCTCTCGGCCGATGGAACTGTTTAATTTGGCCTTTGTGCGTCTCCTTCTGCTATGCAATTCCGTCGATCCTGCGGCCGATAGGGGATCCTGATTTTTCAGCGATAAGGACCCACCTTTGGAATATGATCCGCGAAAGGGGGATGGTGAAATTGAGCGTTAATTCGGGGCGTTGATGAAATGTATACGATACGAGGAGCCGGGGGGTAGATGATCATGGAAATGAACGAACGAGGTGGACCGAAGTGTGGACCACTGAATGCCATTCGTCTTTAATATTCTGTGGGTCCAAGGAAACATGAATTTTCCACAGTTCTTAGGTAATCGATTACGCATCTCCCACGTTCAGGCACATTTTTCTTCCATTATTTGCTTGTTTATCCGTGTCACTGGGACAAAGCCAGAGTCGCGCCTGGACTCGAGTGTGACTGTGTCCCTGAACAACCATGCATCATAAATTACCATACTTAAAAACCACGACCGAGAGAAAAGGAAAAAGGTCACCTTAGGGCAACGCGACGTGAAACGAATTTTTTCGAATCCTTCTTGTTTTCTTCGCGTGTTGCTCTAGCTGCGCCATTACAGATATCCAAAGAAAACATCGATGATGTATAAGAAACATTGATAAGAAATCTGCGGAACGTACGTGGAGACAAAGTGCAACAATTCGATTCGAAAATCTTCCAGTCCAACCACCTGAAGTATGTACATTTTTTAAGGGGTGTTTAAGGGGTGTCGAGGTCTCGTGGGGGGTCGAAAATCGGGGAAGCCTTTCTGCGCGGAATTCCTTAGGCAATCGGCTCGGGCGAGCGGCAGAGTCTCGAGTACTTATTCCTTTGGAAAGGAAACTTCACCTGCCATTGAACGCGTACCGATCTCCTCCTCACCTGTTGCGTATTGTTGCACTCCCGAGGCAACCCGATTTGCACGGTGAATGCACTTACGGCTCGTCTATCGAGGGCCGTATGAAAAACGTGACGCGAGGCCCTGTTTTTCAGAAAAGAGGACCAGCTCGCGTGCACGCGTGCGTCCTTTTCATCGCGAATTCTATTCAGCCGGGGCCGAACTTCATAGAAACGTGGCGCGATTGTTCGCCCGGCCTCTTGATCTTGATTCCCCAACAGTCCAAGTCAACCTGGCCACCCGATCTTTTTATTGAAAATTCGTTTAAATAGCCCCCGAGGGCTTCCTCTTTCTCGAATCGCTCCATTGGGGAGGATCGTCGGCCGAGGTAAACAAATGCGGGCCACTTTGTTGGATGTCAATGGACGATTAACACGCTGTGGGGTTAAGTGACACTTGAATGGATTAGGCTAATTTCGACTCATTATTTATTGTTTCTTTACCCTTTCTTAAGACTAACAGAATCCTTGATTCGTCGATGTTCTTTATGCATGTCAATGCAGTCCAACGTGCAAGGCAGTGGTAGACTCCATTGAGCAGGGGCGATTTGAAAAATGCCCATATCGATTCCAGCCGGATGAACGCAAATCGAATCTCGAGCGTCTGTCGTTAGCCGTGAAAATCGGATGACGACGAGTTTATAAACATTCGCCGTGCCGCGTATTCTACCCCCATAATCTCGTCTGCGCACCCCTCCAAGCAGTCGGCGAACCCTCTCGCGTTCACAATTACCTTACGTTTTACACTTGATTTGGCAAACAGCGCGAACCCCGCGCCTGGCCCATCGATGAGTTATTGCGCGAGCGAACTTTCTCCAGAAGGCTTTCCCTGGAATCTCAAGGTAGCGCGGTGGATGGGGGTTGGTATTTCTTATTGGCGCAACCCCTAGCTCGCCAACTTTTTGTCCGCTGCTCGTGGAATTCGAGCGGAAAGGCGCGTCACGCGCAATTCGTTCAACTTGCTTTCGTGTTTCGAGCTTATCGAGCACCTCTCGGAAGATTATTTTATTTTTCCACGGAGGAGGCTTTTCTCAGGAAAGGGGTTTGGTTTCGCACGCTGGGATACCTCGAGTTTTCGTTGAATTTTTGGCGGTCCCTAGCTGGAAAAAGTGGGGACGGCAGTGGAAGATGGCGCGACGCTGTCTGGCTCGGTTCGCTCAGGTAAACCCCCTCCTGGGAGTGCCAGGTGTGGAGCAGGCCGACCCGAAAAATATATAAATTATCCTTCGGGGCTTCCAGGAACTCCCCAGGGTGAAAATTTACGAGCAAATTAATCGTAATATCGACGGCCTGTGACTTTTTCGGCCTGCCGCCTCTCCGTGCCGCGCCACGGTTCTTCTCCCGAAGCCAAGATCGCAGATAACGTCTCGGTCTTGTCTCAATTAGAGTCACAAAAACGAAGATCGTTATCGTCGTCCTCCAACAGAATCTCGCAAAGATTTGTATTCACAAGCATCACAAGTGCACGGAGCTTCTGTCATCGGCGAACACGCGCGAATGTTAACCGCGAGCGGCTCCTCTTCAAAACGAGCGATTCAAGAGCTAAATTTCCGAGTAATTTTTAGAGTCATTAGAATCGGCCGGGAACGGAACGGGTGATCCAGCATCGTCTCACGGCCGGTCGCTCGCCGAAAGGACGATTTTTCCGGGACACCTCGACAAAGGATTTCCGAAACGCGTCGGTGAACGTCGTGTTCCATCCATCGGCCTACAAAAGCCCTCTTCCAACCAAATTTTCCCTCGAATCTCGCAGCCAGGTATGGAGAAGCGAGTCGAAAGGAAAATCTACGGTTCCTCGTAAAATCCTCGATGTCGAATTAATTTATCGCAGAAAACCGGCGCACGGCGTCTAAAATCAAACAAATAAACCTTGCTTGAGTTCCACGTTGAAAATCCAAGGCGAGCTTCGTGTCCCTGATTCGTAGGACGCTAGGAGAAAGGAAAAATCATAAATCGAGACGGGCTTTACCCGAGGAGCACCATGAAATCGCAAGCTCGGTGAGTCGGTACATCGTAGGCGCAAGGAGAGGCCCCGGTCAGTTTCAGAGCCATGAAATTCGGCGGTCGAGACACCTGCAAACCGATCTCTCTCCTCGAAGGACTCTGCGGGCATGATTTATGCCTCCAGCAGGTGGAAAGATGGCAAGAAAAGCGGCACGGAGGTGGAGACGGAGGAGGAACGCAACGAGAGCGAACGAGAGGGCGAAAGCACGCGGTTTTTCGAAACTACACGGCAACCGGGCCTTTGTTGGCAGGATTTTGCGATTCGCTAGGCCAACCGACCGGCTCAATATTCCTGGCCAGAGACCATGGATCCTCGAAGGATCCTCGCGACTAATAGGCTTTCCCCTGGCCGAGTTCGTCCTTCGAGAAAATCTCCGAAGGTGTATCAAGGAACTTCGCTCGCGGTTAGGCTAGCTTTGCGTTCATCTTGTCCCTCCTCCACCATCCTGCAGGATAATACGGTTTACTTGGATCGTGGATCCCGCTCGCGCGATCCTTCCGCCTGAGGAGGGTCGCTGAAAAAATATCCTCTCGTTCAGTGTCTGCTGCGGACGATTTCTTTGGCGTTTCTCTTTCGATGCACCGTCTGTTTGTCTTCTCGAACATTCAGTTTTATGGAGCAATAGTTGGAGTAATTTTTCTACGCTTTATTAGAAAATGTGATCGAGGCCGGGAGCGCAGCAGTTGTTTCCCTGGTGCACCGATTTCATTTCGAAAAAAAAAAAACAGTGGTAGTATTCGGAACGTTCCCACAGAAGGGACGGTTGCAACCCTCCTGAATCGCGGTTGATTATTCGCCCACCGTATTATTCGATAGTTTCGTCGGTTTTTCATCGGCCGTTGCTCGATGTTTCGGCGTTTATCCGCGGAACTATAGACAAACAGTGGCAAAAGAGTGATCACCTGTTGCTAGGGAATAAAATAATCGGCCGACAGTGCGTCGCACGGGGAATTATTTTCGTTATATCCCGCGGCCCTGATCCCACCGAAATTTTTCCACGAGCGAGTCTCTGTCGCGCAACGACCGATTACATTATTATACGATCTACGTATACACGTGCGTGGTTTCTGCGGCCGCGATAAATCATCGCCATGGGACGGCGGGTGGAAAAAACGAGAAACGCCGAAACACAGGGGGAGGGAGGGACAAACGATCCGCCGAAAATTATACCGGCATATTCGACGGGTATCAACGCAGCCTTTATTTCCCCAAAATGCTTGTGCATCGATCAAAAATCCTCCGCGAATACACCGATGCTCGTGATTTACACGATCGCGCGGCATCGCGTTGGGAAAAATGAAACGAGATGTGTCACGCTTGCCCCAGAAACATGGAAGAATTCCATCGCGATTGTCGTCTTTAGTCTGGATCAAACGACGGTGGAAAAGATCATCAGCCTTCAAAAGCTGATGCAGCAAATCCTCGGCGAGCGCGGAAAAAGAAATTGCAAAACAGAATCCACGCTTAACGATCGTCCCGTCTGCATGGAAAAAAAAGAAGAGGGCGCAGCGGCGAGCGAAGGCGCGCGTGAGAAAGCAGGGTGTCCTGCAAGAGTTAATGAGCCTAATCCCGCCGTCCTTACGGGCCGAGATTAGAGAAGATCCTGTCCGTGGACGAGCGTCACCGGTGCCACCTGTGTCCTGGCCGGCTGCTGGTTTCCTGCAGCGTGGCACACCTATTCAGAGGAGCCTGCGCGAGCCTCCTCGCGGCAGAAGAGACGAAAGAGAGAGAGTTCCGCGAGTAAGAATAACCGCTTGACAAACAAAGGGTCCGCCGCGATAACGAACCTGTCGACGTGGGCCTCGAACTCGTTCGGAACTCGTTTCCGTTCTCCCAGGTGGGGGGAAAAATCGTTAACTCGTTGCACTAGGGTTGCAACGCTTGCAGACGCATGCCTCGCGGATTTTCGATCGCTGGCTGCTGTATTCCTCGTGGCAATCGAGGTATTCGAGAGACTTTGCCACATCAGGACACGTCCTCTGATCCGTGAAATCGAATTCGATGATCCAATTCGTTCGTTAGGCTACTCAGTAGTCCTGCGAACGCGCTGACGACTATAGAGAGGCTCATTGTGAGCGATCTTTCGTTCGAAAGGTGTTCTCTTTCAGCTCGAATGTCCGCCGATTGAAAAGCGGCTAGGCACCGCCGAAACTCGAGGAGTTCCTTCCACGGTCTTCGGTGGCACGGTCGAGAGATGTCCTTTCGAGATGACCGTTCCAGGAGCATGAATGAAATTCCTTGCTACACCCGTCCCATTCATTTCTGCCTCGTCCTTCGATGAGATCGCCGATAAGCTGGTGTATTTATCCTCGCGCCACCCACTTCCTCCTCTGGTCCAGTTTCCCAACTTTTCCTGAATCGCGAGCCGCGCTGCTAAAACACCCTGCGCCATAACAATCTCGGAACTCGAGAACTAAATATTCCGCGCTGAACTTTGAGCGTTTAAAGCTGCTTTCATAGCCGATCTATCAATCATCCACTTTCCATGACTCTTCGATTACTGTTGCCATTCGAAACCGCGGTTAACTAGAAGGGGTGGCATAAAAGAAGGAAAGTGGAAGAGACTGTTGCGCCCTCCTTTGTATTAGAAATTCCTGCTCGAATGGGAAAGCTCGAAAAAATCTTGGGAAATCGTTATAAATTCCACGGACGCTTAGGGAACGCGCACCTCAGCTTTCCGATCAGGTACCAGCGCGGCTCCATTCATAGCTTCCCACAGGCTCGCAGTTTCCACGAAAGGCCTCCCGTGGATTTCCACGCGGCGGAGAAAAGAGATCTTCGGCGCGGAGACCGGCGAAAATATCGGATCGCCTTCGTTTCCATCGTCTTTGTCTCACCGGGCTGCATTTTTTGTCGGAATAACGAGCGAACGAGCAATCGGGAGCAGGAGGATCGCGGTACCGGGGGTCGTCGAACCGAGATCGCTCCTCGCCCCGAGAGGAGGGTGAATCCCTCGAATTAAGGAGGAAGAACGAACGAACGAGAAGGCAGGAAGGAGAGGGAAAAAAACTAAGAAGCGAAACGCTTTCGGTGGCTGTCTCGGTGTCGTGTTACTCTCTCCCCCTTCGTGCCCGAAATTACCTGCAGTCGCAGGCGATTCCTACGCTCTCCTTTCGTGACAGAGGGTGAAAGGGGACAAGATGGCGGATCGAGAGACAAGGGAGGACATGCGATCGGTCGACAGCGGGGAGGATGTCTCTGGAAAGGTGTCACCGGGCTCAATTGTAACTCGTTAACGCGGCCATTGAACAAGTCGTGGACGAGGAACGCCGGAGAACCGCCACCGTTCCTTTTTCGAGCGGCAAAAAAGTGGAAAGCAAACAATTTTCAGCTCCTTTTAGATCCGTCTCGACGGTGATTTCCATTGTGAGCCGGGGAACGCGCCGAATTCTTCCCGCTCGCTTTTGTTCTCCCGATTCGTGGAAAGGGGGGGGGGGGGGTGCGCGGGATCGATAAGGTTAAGCGGGTCAGCAGAGATCGAGGGCCGAACGGGCCACGATCAATTCCCATTTTGTCTCTCACTTTTTACGCGACGCGGAATTCCTGGCCGGATTATCGAAAGTGTCGAATGAAAGGGCTCGACCGCAGAGGCATTACCGTCGACGAGTAGTCCATTGAAGGACAGCACCGACTCGATTGCAAGTTCAACGATTCCGGTGTATCGACCGGTCCTTAATGGCCGGCCGAATACTAAATGGATCCAAACAGGGGCTAATTGTGCAGCAGCCTCTTATGAATCACCGCGACGGAAACCACGCTCAGACCTCGTCCAATTCCCTCTCAACCATGAGCCCGAATCTCAGTCATTTTATGACTTCTCGTCGATATTAACCGCGAGGATGAGGATTAGCATAGGGAAACGAGAATGAAGTAGAGGATGTATGAAACGAGAGCAGAGACAGGGGGAGGGAAAAATAGGAGAGGAGCAAAGGGGGAGAGAAAGAGAGACGGGGGGATAAGCAACGCCCCCGTCCGCCAACGTATCGCGTTCTCCAAGAGCAGATGTTCCCCAGGACTACCGGGATTCGGCGCTGGCTGATTGACAGCTGAATACCCGTGCCCAGGTCTACCTGGGACTCGCGGTGTCCTTACGTCGTCCTTCCAGGTTGCACGTATACTCGCTGGATGCTGTAATACCAAACCGTTAGCCCTCGCTGGGCTTTAGTTACCAGAAATCGAGGAGCGTGGCTTAGTCGTGGAGTCTGCGGCACACCCAGCACGATTCCACGCAATAATTCCACTCCCGTTCTCATGCCGTTTCTTGCCGCATCCAATATTTCCGTGTTTGCAAACACGTTCCCGATACTTCATGGGCTGTGGCCTTCTTTCAATCCTTCTCACGAAATAATGGCAACCCCATCTTCCATTCGGGGGGCGATTAACTTCGATATAATCCACGCTTGCTGGGCTATCCGCGGCACATAATATAGCTTTTGTGTACATTGGATCGTCATTTTGTTCATTAGGTTTCGAGTAGGATCAATGTGACTATTTACTTAGAAGATCTAGAGTTTTCTGAGAAGTAGAGGATATGTTTCGAGGATGCAAAGCAGTGGGGACGATCCCTTTTGTCCGAGGGACACCAACGATAAACTGACATAATCGAAGGGTCGACGTTCGGCTGGGTTATGATATGTCTAAGAGCTCATTGCACCGCGTAGCGGTCGACACGCGATAACCGATAAGCGTCCAAGTGCAGTCGGTGTCAGTGGATAAACGGCCATCGCGATACCTCTATCTTTTCTCGCGATCAATTGCAACGTTGCTAAACGTCCTTATCTCACTTTTGGATCCCCGCTGCGCTATCTACGTTGATTCGATTAACACGCCGCTAGAATTCGTCTGTAGGTATCAAACGCCGCGTGGCAAATTCCCGCGTTCTCTCCTGTATTTCCTCGAATATTCTGACGCCTCGAGAGAGAACAAGGGGCCGCGATAATAAAAGTTTGGTAACGGTGCCATCGAGGAAGCCTCCCGTTCATCGAAGGTGTCCAGAATTCAGGCCGCGGAGAAAAAAACGACGAAAGAAACTCGAGGGAAGATCCACGTCCTGCGATGCAAAAATACGGAATAAGGGGTGGCCGGATGGGGTGGTACACGTGAGCGTTCGAGGAGGACGTTTAACGTGGATGGCCTGGGGGGGTATAGTAGACGTTGCTCGGCGATAGCAATGTCACGGTGGCCACCGGAAATAGCCGGCACTATCAGCCACCCCGGCCGGAAGAAGCGCCGTCACCGCAGAAAGAGTTCCAATCTTCTATTCAGCACGTTCTTCTTCGGCCTCCGCCTCGACCCACCCCCTCGTCCACCAGCGACATATTCTCTCTCTTATCCCCCTTCTGCCCCCCGGTCACGGGTCTCGGTGTGTTGGCCCGATACAACGTCTCTGGCCCGAGAATGGAGCGGAGCCGTTTCCACCCCGAAAAGAAGGACGAAAGGGGTGGCAGAAGATGGCCGGAAGCCCGAAAGAAAGCAGATGCCCCGACAACTCCGACTTATCTACGCTACCCCCTGTCCTGTCCTTCTTTTCCTCGTTCCTTTACGTCCTCCTCTTCCGAGTCACTCGCTGCTAGCCACCCATTTCTTCCCCCGGGATATTTCCGTACGAGGTCGCGTAGCCACCGCGTGTGTCGTATCGGGGTGGTGCGAGACGGGGGGATGAAGCTGTAATTTTCTTCTTCAATTTTAATATTCCTCCTGTGTCTCGCGCGACCACTGAGATCTTTATCCTCGTTCCTTTGAGCGCGAGCGGAAACGCTGGTTAATTCGCCGGGCGAAGGCGCGTTAAAAAAGGGGCGTGGGCGTAGGAGGCACGACTTCTCCTTTTCGTCGTTTTGGAAGGCCCGCACCCCCTATTCCAGGCGGTAAGTAGCCGAGCTACTAGGTGGAGGCTGCGGGTGATACATCATGGGGTGTCAACGAGTGTCCCCGCCGCTGTAATCTCGCATCCATCAACCCCTCCGCAAGGCCGAAGGGACGTCCGTCCTTACGACGGTCCCCTGATCGATGTCCACCGTCCTCGAAGCAGCCTCGAAGCCTCACCTACGACCTCTCCCAAACACCCACCCCCCTTCCCCCTGAGAACTCTCACTGGGATCAATCGGTTTTTGTCCAACGACTCGATTTTCATTTATCTTTTCCTATCTGAAGGCTCGCATCGTCATCGCGACGCCTCGGCCACACGGGGCTGTCCTCTGACCCCTTTTTCAGCTCCTTCCCCTTTCAAACACCGTACCCTTGGTGAATTCTCCGATAATTCATTTGGTTACACCCTGGTTGTTTGTTGGGAAATTGTTTCGGAGCATCCAGAGCCGAGTTTAGGTGGTATCGATGGTTCGAAGATCCACGAAGGGGTGCGAGGTGTACAAAATACGGTAGCAATTTTTATTGCCTTTCGGATTTCATTCTCGGCGACAATAATAGAAATTCAGGGCGGAGCAGGTTACTCGGGGTGGCTCGGAATTCAGCAATGGGTAATCATGTCGATCGTTACAATGATTTATTGTGTTGCGAGGATCCTTTGTGGGGCCGTCGGTTAATCCTTCCCCATATTCGAGAGGTGACCATTCAATTACCCCACTCGACCGGAATTATTGTGGAGCCTTGCCAACCTGAGTGTCGTAAAGGGATTGCTAGCTGACTTCGTGTAATTAGTTGCCAATATTCAGGCGAACCCAAGACAAGCGTTCCTCGCCTTAGCGGCAATAAAACTACACTTCTAATTCCTGCGTAAGCCCCGAATTGCTTCATAAAAGCATTAAAAATCCATTATCTAAAAAATGCCTAGACCTTTCGGCAGCAATCTTTTTACGACAGACAATGTGGCGAGGTGTCGTTTCAAGTTTCTGTTGTTGCTAATTAATTCCCATAAACTAATTCGCTGTCGATTGGGGACAAAGCCACGTATTAAAAGAAGGATACCGCAGGAACGTAGAGAAAAAGGATTTCACGCAAATCGAATTAGTTGACGGGACAACAAAGCTATTACGCTAAGAAATATTATGGTTCGAAGGTGGCGAGATGGCAATCAGGATCTCCTCGTAGACAAAGGTGGCGGGGATGCCGAGGGTAAAGGACTCGTGGATGTCTTCGTCGCGTGTCCTGGTCGTCCTGCTAATTACTCGTTAATCCTCCGCTGGAACGTTCCTAGTCGCGAGCCAGTAAAGCCAGGATTATGGTCGTAGCAAAAGGATTATAACAGTGTCCTTGATCCGCAAGAAGTGAACAGCGAGCGCAGGTACCGTGTCCTTAGTCCTCCAGGATAAGACGTCTCCACCCTCCCGCGGAGTCAATTGTAATTTGCTATTGCTTCTCCCTTATCCTCTAATTTATTTACCCAATACTCTGCTAGCATAACACCAATATTTAGCAAATTGTAGGACATTTCAAAATCAACTATTACATCGATACCGAACTCTTCTACCTTCGTTTGCCCAATTTTTCCGACGCCCCACGATGATCGCGCAGAGGGGGATAAATTACGTCGCGGTATCGGTCACAATCGATGCTCGTATAACACGACGTGGCGGGAAATCATTTTCTGGCGGACCAGTTTACAAACAGTGCCAAACGAACCGGCCCGTGGTATGATTAATGGTGGCAAGGGTGTCGTGCGCTCGGAATTAAGCCGAGAGGAATCAGTTTCTGCGTTTATCGCGCGGCGATTAATTCGCAAGAGGCGCGCGGAACAACTATTTAAACCAGCCGGAAAAACCGGCGTATCTGCAGAGATAATTATTTCTCGACGAGCGTCAGAACGTTGCCGGCACAATGTCGGCGCATCGGCGGGCTCGTCGGGCCTTCTCGTTCGCTGGGAAATATTAGCGAACACGGTGTTCTTTCACGGGGGAGGGCAGAGAGGAGAAAGAGGAGAGAGAGAGAGAGAGAGGAGCAGTGGAAAAGGAAAAGGAGAGGGGGCACAAATTTTTCGGCGCAGCAGCGATTCGGTTGGTTCCCTATTTTATTTCCACCTCGCAACTACTCGACGTACCACGAAATTATTAAAGTGCTGGACCGTTCAAGCATCGCACAAGTGGCGTGGGCGCGCGCACGAACGAACGAGCGAGCGTCGAGTTTTTCAGCGTGCTCGACCAAAAATTTCGGCGTACTCCCACGTAGAGGCGCAGGCGCCATTTTTCACCGTGTCCCCCGGCCACCCCCGGCCTCCCCCGCTTGACCCTGAATTATTCAAGAACTCGAAGACCCGACGAGGACTTCATAAAAAATGCAGCGGCCGTGATTGCCGTGGTTCAGAGGGTAAAAGACAGAGAAACGAAGACAAGCGACGAGGCGGTAAAGCAGAGGGAGAGAGAAGGAGGGAAGGATTTTTTCAGACTTACCCCTGGCCTCTGACGATCGACGCCGTCGTCCTCTTTCACTCGGCGCTTCTCCTTTTTAACCCGTCGCTGGGTACACCGCGAAATAGGGCGATTATGTATGTCGCGGCGGGGATGGAAACGCGAAACGAGCTTTGTCTATAATTCAGCGATAAACAGAGGCGAGGGAAACGTTGCGGCACGGCTGAAAGCGTGTTTGTTTGCAAAACTCAACGACTGAATGCTGGATAACCGCGAAATCAATGCTGTCACAGCTGTGTCTCACTTTTAACGCGATCCTTACGGGGTGCCTGGAGTCGGGGATGATTCTCTGGTTATTGATTTCGAAGAAGCGTGTTTTAAATTTCGTCGATAAGGCTCGGGGGTAAAAGCTTGTGGTCCAAGGAGCGTACGGAGCGACGTACAATCGATCAGGCGAAATCCCCTCGTGTCAGCAACCCCTTAAACCCACCCACGGATCTCTCAGTGGTATGTAAAGGGTGTGTTTAGAATCCGACAGGGGGTTTTAGAGTGTCGCTGGGCTGGCGATTCGTAACAGTCGTTGCTACGTACTCGGTATAATGCGCGAATCGTGTCGCGTTTCCGGAAGTCGCCTGCGCAGGATAAATGTTCGTTTGACGAGGCCATGTTTCGACCGTTCGTCGAATTTTCCCTCGTGATCGGTGCCTCTGGATTTCCCTACAATCGACTTTTGAATTCGAGTTTGGAATAATGGAATCTTCGGAGTTCAATTTGTAAGATAATTCGAGAGCGACACGTGCGATCAATTGACGGAAACATCGAAAATCATAATCAGAATTTTCAGATTTTCTTTCGTGGATATCGGGGAAGTTTTAGAGCCGCGTTGCTCGGTTCGGAAGAGATCCACGGGGGTTAACGTTTAACGTTGAATACCGAATCTTCTCTGCGCGTGAAAGGGGAACAGGGGGTGGTGGGTCTCTCCCTGCTCCCCCTTGGGTAATAAAACGGCAATTTAATTCATACACTTGATAAACGCCGGGCTGACTGCCTGACTTTGGGAAGCTGGCGAAAGTCAAACGAACAGAAGGGCTTATTTTGCAAATCATCACCCCGCGGTAATAAAGCCTGCAGAAATGGAAGAGGTGGAGAACAAAGGTGTGACGCTGACGCGAGTCGCAATAATCTTCCTTCATCTTCCTTTGTAAACCCTCCACGTATTATTCTCGAGATAAATTGTTGTCCAAATACTCTCCTCGCATCTTCGAACAACAAGGTCTTTGCAAATGTGATTCTTAAACCCCTCGAAAGTCACCCCCATCAGGAGTCATTGCTTTATTCTTTGCGTGTCTTCATGTCGATCAACGATCACGCGTTATCCACAGCAGAAATAAGAATGAGAGGAGCAACTTAACGATTCTCGGTCGTCGCGCAGTAAATCAGCAAGCACGTTTCCCGTGGCGGCGCAAATTGAGAACCCGTGGCAGCGGGTCCGGCTGGGCCGCTTCACAGAGGGGTTGAAACGAAGGTGAAGGGGGTTTTTCAGGGGGTGCTCGCAGGGTGGTTAGTGGCATTCATCGCGATGCAGATGGCTTCCACCCCTCGCGGCAGCGGGACAGGGAGGGAAACGGTCGGGGAAACGAGAGGGAAGCAGGGGCTGGATGCTGCGCGTACGTGCACGCACTTTTTCCCGCGTCTCTTCGCCCTCTCTCTCCTTTCTTCCTCGTCCTCCATTCGTTTCTGCTCTTCGCCCGTTTTCCTCCCTTGCTCTCTGCGCCCTCTTTCACCCTCCTTTCGCGCGCCCTTCTCTCTCTTCTTCGTCCCGTCTTTCATCCCTCATCTCTGCTCCCCGGCCGGTCCCTCCTCGTCGCACCTTAGCTCCGACTAGAGCGCGCACACGCGTCGAGCCAATCGCCGCAGCGCGCTCTCCTAGCTGTTTGCCCTCCACGCGCTCGTGTGCGTGCAAGCGTGGGCGAGCGCTCCGTCCAGCGGGCGTAATGGTGCGTGCAAGCCACAGGCGGATTAGTATCTTCGCGAGGAGAAAGAGTTAACCGTCGACGATCGACCAGGCGGCGAGAGGAGCTTTTTTTGCTGCCTGGCGGTTTCCAGCGGTTGCCAATTAACGGCTGCGTGTAATTTACTGGATGAACGGTTCCCTCGTTTGCCCCCTCCCCCCGGAATTGCGTATTCTGACCCGGTCTATGGCTCTATTGTTCCCCAATGTTCAACGAATTCTAGCATTGTGGCGTCACGCCATAAATGCCGTAGGTTATGGTTACGACCTAATCAGTCGACGACTCTCTTCCTCGATTAACGAAGACTTTCCAAGCCCAGAGGGGGCTCGATTTGCCCTCGTGGCGATCGTTTCGCGCCCAACCCCCCGCCCAGAAATCTCGCTATTTCAATTCCCGAACAATGGTCGCCGCTTTCGCCTTACACGCACGATTTCTCCTAGGTCACAACAGCAGCCGATCTCGGGCAAACGAGATCGTCGTCTCGGATTTAATCCTCGTTTGCTTGCAAGGACTCCACCACCCTGCCCCCCCCCCCTGGCCCTTGATCGTCTTCTGCCCCGGCGTGTGTATATTATATACGCATCCTTGGCAGGCTAGATAGAGCTCCCCTGTATTTACCTGTCACCTCGATGACGATTCTGACGAGGGTATCTACCCTTGGACGCGTACCCTTCGTCCTTGACGCGATCCTCGGCCCAGGATCCTCGAATCGTGCCAAACTCGTCCGAGGAACCGCGCGCGTCCCTCGTTGTCCACGAGAGCAGCAAATTTGTTGTGTAGGTATTTTAAATTACACAGTCGAGTGGCCGGTGCCTGGCTTAGCTGGCTACTTTGCACGCTGATTCTTCTTTTTCCTCCAAGCACTGAATACGTATGAGCTCCTCGCGGCCGCGGCTACCGGAGAGGCGTGATTCGGAAACGAATATCTGTCGTTTAAATTTCAAAGTAGAAAAAGATCGAGCAGCGAAGCGCTTAAGAGTTGCACGCATCACCGAGATCTGGAGCGAGTAAGTAGAAGCGATTTCCACCGAGGCGTGGAGTAAGAGGAGGTAGAAAAAGGCCAACTCGGTGGTAATTATTTATCATCGATCCGGAGCCGCGCGCTCATTAGCGCGCGTTCGTGCGGGCTCGCTAAATTATTTCCTCCTCTCCCGCCAGCGGCGCGGGGAATCGTCACATTTTTCACGAAGATTAATCGAGTCGACAAACCGGGTCCGATCGGTGAATAATCAATCGAGGCGAGGCGGCCGCGAAGTAAATCGGCCCCGGCCGATTCCTCTGCCGGCGATTTGCATACGCGGAGGAACGTGTCGCGACGCTCGAGGAGACCCGTTGGCCCCTTTTCGCTGCCAGCCACCGCTGATTGTCATGAAAATTCTCCGCTGGAAAACGTGTCCGACGCGACAATCGCGTGGCGGCGGCTGGTTGGCGACGAGGGCACGGGCCCAGGGCGGTGGGTCAGGCGGGGGGCTCGGCGAGACGCGAAATTGGCATAAATGAGATTGATACGACTTTAAGTTACTCGGCGTGGCAGAGAGAAGGAGGGAAATACTGTAACTGGAGGATCCTCTCTTCGGTCACTCGTCACACCACTTTGCGCTCGTCGCCGAGAGACAGGAGCGTTCGGCAAGGTACGCCCATGACGTCGACCGACGCAATCCTCACCTCTTATTATGCCACACCGTGGAACGTGTTTTTTTTTTTTGTTGGGTAACGACGACGGAACGAGAGCTCGATGGACTTTGATCGAATTCTTAGCTAGGATCTGCAAGTGCCTTCAAGGACACTCTTCGTTTCTGAAGCCACTTGGATGAGAAACCTAAATTCTTCGAACCTAGCGTCATAATTTGTCAAACCACCCGTGCATGCCGGGGATCAGGGCCACGGGCGCTAAGTACACTTGCAGAAGGGTGCCACCGCGGAATCTGGGAGCGGCGAGCGTAGAACAAGTAATAAAATAATTTTAACGACCCGCTTGAATTATGCCCGCGGTACAAATAATAATATCTGCCCGGCACGCATCCCCGCAATAAATATCGAACCGGGGGACCGCCCCCTTGGCCCTCCGCTGGCCGGTTTCCATCCACCGCTCGCCGAACCCTCGTCTTCACGGTCTTACCTCGAAGGCTCACCTCAACTATATCGAGCAAAACTATGGGGCCCGGTTGTACCGAGGGGGAGCTTGCGAAAAACGGGGCCTGACCCTGGCCAGGGGCTCTCAAACTGCTGTTGCAGGCACGAGAGGAACGTGGGAATCGTGCACCAATCCTGCTGGCGCAGAAAAATTATTCCTTTTCAACGAAAATTTACGTAGCTTCTTCCATAGTCGATTAGTCTTGAGTGATCAAGGAAAGAAATTACTGCAAGCTCGATTATTGAAAACGAAAGGATGTGCTCGTAGCATTTGGGCGATACTGAGCTCCCGGCACACCCCACGTGTATTTTCTACCAGTTTGAAGCATCTGTTAGGCAACATTCGGGACGCAGAACGAATCTCTCGATATCGTATGCACCGAGGAAATAGGATCGTGTCCTGGGTGCCGTCGATGACAGGTCACGGATTAAGTGTAACATTGAACGTCGAGTTGAAAGGGAACGCTGCGATTTCCCATCGCATCCACGCTCATTTCGAAATGGAAAATTAGCCTGCGTCGAATCTGCGGTGGGACGCATGTCCTTCGTTCAGTGTCAGGTGACGTTGATTAATTTTTAGAAAAGGCTTTGTGTCCCGAACACCGCGCACCCTATTCCACGACGTTTGCTACTCGGGACCGCAGAAGTGTTGGAAAATTTGCCGCTTCCCTCGACGCACCGCGAGACGCCTGTGTAATTGACTTAATTACAACTGCTGCATCGTTCGAAGGATCCGAAACCGAATGCTGGTGCCTCTGGCGTGTTACATTCCTCGCGTGGCATCGCGTCGATGAATGATCGTTAAATTGGCCGACGACACGTTGAAGCGCCTCGTGATTTCAATCTCGCCGAGGCGTAAATTTCGAACGTTCCAAAGGGAGAGAAGAAGAGAAAAAGGTGAACGTGGCAGGGGAGATTACGTCGTCAGAGGCGAGGCGTGTTGCGCCGCGTATGCGAGCCGATGACAGCGCAATGAGATTCTGATTTGCGCGGACGCGTATAATCGTAGGAGAACGGGTTGCCCTGGCGCGAGCAGCCGGCCGAGCGGGCAGTTGCACGCGCGTCGTCCAGCAATCAGGGAGAATGATGCAGCCAGAACCGGAGGCGAGCCAATCGGATTCCCGCGCAATTTATTTGTACACCTGTGCGCTGGCAAGTCGCTTTTCAATCCCGCGGGACCGATCCCGGATCCCTTGCGCGCCGAGAACACCTCTCCCAGCGAGTTTACGCGCGACAAACCGAGGTGAGAAATCGTCCGCGATTATAATTAGTGACGGACGCGGATGATCGTGCTAATTGGATGCGCGGCTGCATCGAAAAACGCGCTTCAAGCCTCTATGTCCGCGTCAGACCATTTCGCGGTCGTTCCCATCGATGCCTCTCCCCAGCAGACGCAGAGGATTTCAACTTTGATCTCTGCTATCTTCTTAACACACGATAACGTTCTGTCTACATTTCGATTAGGTATCAACAGCTATGCGTGATGATTCCTGATAAGTAGCTTGGAGACGAGTCCAATACTCATTCTCGCTGGTGTAAATCGTTGCGACTCATTCGTGACTAACGTTACTCCTAGTGGTACGATACCTACGTTTCCAAAAGTTGTTTGCCTGTTGTTGTCCAGGCGAAAGATTGGCCCAATTACCCTGGTTCCTCGGTGTTTCATCACCGCCAAGGTATTAAGACGGATTAACGGGAACAATAAGCGCGCTCGCGGTTGCACTACCCCGGAGTAAACCCACCCTCTAATTCAGTCTTATTCACGGCACCCGAGGCGAACTTTTACGACCGTCGAATTTTTATAACGATGCACCGCCTCGTTTTCTGGACCAGGTAGCGCGGCAGACAGGTAGGACTGACCCAAATTTACGACGCTCCGCTGGAGGACGGGGCGAAAACAACCCTTCCGCGAACTTGCATCGTATTTGCTTCCGATTATATGGCCCCGGTATTCCCGGGAACGCTCCCCTGCGCAGGTGCCTCCGTCCTTGTTCTGGATTTTGGAAAAAAAAAACACTGCAAAAGGTCTAAGCAGAGAATCCAACTCCTTGGGGTTTACGTGGCAACTCGTGCCGAAATCCCCCGCCATAAATGACCCTCTTGCATAATATTCTCCCAGCTTGCAACCTGTATCTCACACTTTTCAACGTCATTCATCTCGCGGTAAAAGCAAAAGGCATGTGGAAATTCTTAGAGACAACAGGGTTGGATCCGCGCGATCGAACGGATAGAAATCTCACCCCCGGTGGCTGCTCGACGTTGGTCGGACCAGCGAGTTTATTCGGATCCCGAAGAATGGTAACAATCGAGCTTTGTAATCGGTCCTCGAAACGATAAAGACTTTGTTGGCCACCCTTCCGCCACCACCCCCTTGATTTCCACCCCATTTCTCTCTCCGTTTCTCTTTCTCCTGCACACAGTCCGCCTTTCTCTTATTATTCCGGCTCTAAGAGGAGGCCCCAATGGTATCACCTGTTGGCAATTGCACGCCCACGAATTCCTTCGCTCTCTCCTCGCTGTTGTTTCTTCCTCTCCGCTTCTCTCCCCCCGTCATCCCCGTCGCTTCGTCCCGCACCCACTCCCAGCGGTGGACGTTTTTTCTTGGTGCGGATAGAGAAGTTGGACCGCGGCGGACGCCGGGGGTCGACCGCCTTCGTATAAACGCGGTTAATGGGACGATGATAATGGTGAGCGACAATGGCGTACACAGCGCCATTGTGCCACGGGTTCACCTCGCGGTTTCTCTTTCGATACGCGAAAAATGGTTTCTCCCGCGTCGCGGAGCACGCTTCTCGTTTTCCTTTCAATTATTCTCGCCTCCCGTTCCTCCTCGATACCACCCAGTGGTCCTGCGTCAGCTCCGAAAAGAGACAATACTACTGACTCGTTTAAACGGGCGACATTCTCGCTAGGATAAGAAAGAATGACAAGGAGCTCCAGAATAATCGAGGAGCTACAAATCTGTCTGAAATTTCGTAACACAGTGGTCCCGCTAGCAGGAGGAAGCGGCCACGAAAAGAGCAAAGTGTTGATTGAAACGGAGGCGCCTCGCCAGCTCCATTCGGACAGTGGTACCTGCGAAATCCAATTATGCGCGCGTAATAACGGCACAATGATGTCCTCGTGCGAGCGTAACTATCAAAAGGAGGAGAGAACGGGACCGATAGGGAAAGAGGGATTGAGCGAGGGACACGGTGGGGGGACAGCGGTGACAAAAAGAGAGGGAAACCGAGAGAAAGAAGCATTGAAGTCGCGCGTATTCGATACGTACGTAGGTACCTGCGCGTACGTACGTATCCGCTTAAACGAAAGCTCGGCCGGCACAAAAGCGGCGTGCCATCGAGTATCACAAACATTGATTTGAATCACAAAGACCGCCCGCGGTATATACCATTGTCGAGGCCCGACTTATTGTACAGTTTCTCCTGCCTACCCTCCGTCGGTGCTCTCGATCCTCTTCCTCTTTCTTTTCCTCCTTTTTTTCGGTAACGACCTATCAATCCACTTATTCCGCGCGGTTTCTATGCCACTTGTGGCGTGCCCGGTCGCGGGCGCGATACCGCGGCTCCGGGCAACCCGGCTTCCCGCCGAAAGCGACCCTGAAATCCGCTGTCATCGTTCTCATTGACCAGTCATCGAACGATAGTACTTTGCACGCGGCAGATTGCATTGTTCCGCGATCAATGCCCCCTCTATCCCCACTGCCACGCGATAATATTCGTGAAATTTGCGCAGAACCTCCGCGATGCACTGTTGCCATTAATTGTCGATTGTCTTCCGGCGAAATGAGATTGTCAGAGGGTGTTAGATCCGGGTTGGAACGAGTCGATTAATATTTGCGGTGGTGAGGAGACTAGAGCGATCTTTAGTCAATCTCGTTCAACTTTTCTGTTACAATTAAATGGAATTTGGGAAGGGAAGGGCTGCGAAGTTGACAGTTTCCGTGACTTCCAACGAGGATACGATCGTTTTCGAGGTGAGCAAAGCTCTCGACCTGTTAATTAGTCGCGACCATTCGGACCGAGGAGATTCTACGGTCGAGACTCGCAGGTATTTTCGCACAGGTTTAGTGGCTGCTGGCTCGTTGCAGGTACCTCGCTCAGAAAGCCTGATGGCAATCGATCCGCAAACAAAAGCACCGCTTACGGTCGCTGCGGACGTACCTATGACGCATAGCGGTGCGACCAACACAATTAGCAATAAATTTTCGCAGGTTCGTTAAGCAGGTGTCAATATTCGGCCACTCTAGAGGAGTGATCGTCGGCGTTTCGCGGCGACGCTCGGCGTCATTCTTGCGGCTTTCATTACGCCGACTGTCGCGACCCGTCACAATGCTCCTCTGATTACCCATCCCCGTTTTGATTTATTGCCCGCCCCCCTTCATCGCCGAGACCTCTCCCCCGCGATCGCCACGGAATTTTTCGCGGCGACGCGGAGGCCGGGGGGTAACGACCGCGCGTTTCAACGATTAGGAGATCTATCGATCGTGAAACTGAGTCAGCCAAGAGACCTTGCTCTTCTTACTTATCGAGCTGATAATCTTATCGAGAACGTCCTTGCGGTCTTATCGGATAGACTTTTCTTGGCCGTGCATAATTGCAAGTAGCTTCTGAAACGGAATTCTTTCTCTTCGCTATTTGAGCTAGCAGTCTTCGTAAGGGCGAAGTAAACTTTGGTGAAAATATAATCATCGTTGCAACTACTGCAACGTCAACGTCCACCTCTAACGCCTTGGGGGAGGAAGTCTCTACCCCGTGGAATAGTCGCTGCATCCTGCGAGAGATTCCGCCGGAGGAGGATCGATCTCAAGAAGGGTGGCTCCGCTGGAAGGCAAAAAAAAATGGAAAAAAGAGCGAGTGCCATTCGTCGGAAGTGAACGGCGGTGAACGTTCGAATGGGATTCCACCGAGCCGCCGTTACATTCATTGTCGCTGACGCACGAGGCACGCCGGGGGTTGCGCTACGATTATCTATGACGCATTCTTCCATTATGCGTTTTCGCTCTTTCTCTCCCCCTTTCGCCCCGTCGATTCCCTCCCTCTCTGTCTGTCCATGGAGCCGCGGCAACAGGTCCTACGCAGGAACCCGCTTAAACGGAGTCGCATCGGCCGATGAAGGTTCTTTCAGGAGCGGCTGGTGAGCCTCTTTGTCGATTTCACGAACGGTGGGGCGGGGAGGAGAGGCGAGGCTTGGCGGAACGGAGAGAATGAACAGAGAGGAAAAAAGAGACGAGGAGAAAATGGGTCAAGTCGGCCGGATATAATGGCAGATTTGAATACGACGAACTGCGACACCAGTTAACGCTGCCGCGGGCTGCTAAATTAACTCACGAGTTTGTTTTCGATCGGTCGAGCGAGATTCGGGAGAGACGATCGTCGATCTCTGCCTCGAGTGATCGTTCTGGGAAGAGGAAACATCGATGTTGGCGCATCGAATTATAATTAAGAAAATGTTCGCGCATCTCTGACTAAGCATCCAGGCTTTCGCACGTTGTTGCAAAAATGAGGATCACAAAAGAAAGCGTGATACATCAGGAAAATCCGATAAGATACACCTAAGTAAGTGCCTACGCAGTTAGAATACACTTGCAAGTGCTCTCCAACGTGCAGCATCGAGTGGCTCGTTATTGTTTACTCGGTAAACATTCCCAAACATTTGCAGCGCTATTCACCCCCTTCCTGTGTCTTCTCCAAAGGCCCCGGATTTGCTCGGTGACCAGATCGATGGTCATAGAATCGATCTCACCCTTCAACAGGGGGTACAAAGCGTCCGAACGCGGAGGCTCGTGAACCGCGCAGCTGCAAGAGAATTTCTGTGCATCGAGGAGCATTCATCCCCCGCATCATCTCTCGAACCGCGAAACCTGTAACCGTACAAACGACTCCAACTCGTTACTCGCCCCCGTGGGGTGGCACGTTGGTTCGCGAGATTCGAAGGTCACTGGACCCGCGCGAAACGAGGAATCTGGCGACGCGATTCGCGCGCCCTAGGCGATCGCGCGATTGACAGAGCGTAAGAAGAGCGCGGAAGGGGGTGGCGGAGGATCGAGAGGAGCGAGGAGAGCGGTTTGCGCGTGGAGAGCAGGAGAAAGCGACACGAGGCGACTCTACGGGGGAGGCGATCCGCGTAGGAGCCATGGTCCAGCGGGCGGCGATCGTCAGAGGGGGGGGGGGGCGGTAAAGGGGTGAGCGTCGGGATAGAGGAACGCGTGGACGAAACACTGGCGACCTGGAGGAGAGGCGAGGATCGCGTGGACACGAGGCAGAGAGGCGAAGAGCATACGGTTGAACGTCGGTGGAAGAGAGAGCGAGGGTAAAGGGGGTGTATAAGGGGAGGGAGGGGGTGAAAGCGTCGCCGCGAGAGGTCGTCGGGGTTGTTGCTGTGACGTCACGGCATAATGGCGCCGCCTTCGTTGGAGGAGAGAGCCGCGCGATTGGTCGAGAGAAATGATGGCAGGCTTGTGTGCCAATCGATTGCCGTTGGTAGGCTCTGGTCTGGTCTGTCGGTCCGTTGGGTATGGTTGCTGGTAGCATGGATGGTAGGGTGTTTGGTAGAGGAGGGGCGGTGAGCGCGGAGCGAGCGAAACAGAGAGAGGGGGACAGCCGCCTCGGCAGGAAGTGAGCCCCGAGAGTGGGACCCCAAGGCGAAATCCACAAATGCTCAGACGGTTCCGTTCTTCCGTGGAGAGTGGAGGTCGCTGCTACTTGTTCGACTACTTCTTCTTCGTCGCCTGCACATTCGCCGCCGTATCGACGGGTGCACCAGCACGGCGGACGAAAGAACGTGCGCGCAGCTGTACACACGACACGCGTTCACCGTCAGGTGGACCTGGGAGCCATCGTCAACGTCCAACGTAACCGTCATCGTGATCGGACACAGTGACAGAGTTTTACCCGCCAGCGACGAAACGTCGACGCGCTCACCGGCCGCCTTGGTCGAGTTTCGAGGCAGTGATCGAACGGACGGTTTCCGGTGTGTTGGAGTTTTCTCAGGCCCGAGGGAAAATCCGCGAGGCTCGTATCGTTGCATCGTCGCGATCCGATTCGTCGAGCGTATCGCCAGCTCGCAGCCAGTCACGAGCGAGCTGTCGAGTTCGGAAGAGAGACGGAGCAAGGGGACGAGAGAGAGGGAGAGAGGGACAGAGAGGACACGCAGCGTGCTACCAGGGGAAGAAAGTGACAGTGCGTCAGTTCTCGGTGGGACTTTGCGGTGGATCTTACGTACCGTTGTCGAGGTAGCCGCGCTAGAGGAGAACTGTGTTGATATGAGCAGCGTCGAGTGTATACGGTGACCAAACCGGGGCTCACGGTGACATTTCGTGATTACCAAACATCGTACGGTGTTGTTCCATATACGGCAACTGCGAAGCACAACGATTCCCGAGAATCCAGCGGCAGTAATGCTCGATCGTGGATCCTACGGACGAACGGTGCGCGGTGATTATCGTGTGCTCGATTGACTGGCGTTGATTCTCATCTCGAGAGCGGTGCACGTTCTGCGGAGTGGCCACCGATGGTGGAAGGATCTGTACCGTGATTATTTTTTTCTTTTCTCGAGAGGGACACAGAGGAGGAGAAGGAGGGAGGACGTTATTCGGTGGACAGAGATAGAAAGTGAGACAGTGTCGGGTGGTGTTTTGCCACGCGTAATTCCAACAAGTGGTGCGATTCGCGGAGTAAGCGAAGGGAAGGATCGTATGATCGAGGGACGATCGATCGAGCCGGCTTCCATGTCACACGCTCGGAGAGGCGCGTATAGACTCGTGGTCGCGTAGTGTTCGCCGGTTCTTTCGTGAACACGGTGGAGCACCGGCTGACGTCCAGCGATAGACCGTTGGACCGTGCACAGCCTCGGCGTTTCGTCGAATTTCTTGACGTCGAGAGGTACCAGGAAAGGGCGGCAAGCTGTACGGCCACAGGGAGGAAGACATGCTCACGATGGAGACGGACCTGAAGGGCGGCAGCCTGCACGGTCAGATGCCACCGCACCCACATCAGGGTGTCTCGCCGATGGGTCACCACACGGGAGTATCGCCCTACGGCAGCCTTGGCTCGATAGTGCACAGTCCGGCCCTCTCCGGAAGCCCGCCGAGCACCGGAGGGCTCGGCCTGGGCCTACAGCACCACCATCAAACATCCCAGCACCACTACGCCTCGATGCAGGCCGCCCAGCAGCAGCAACAGCAGCAGCAACAGCAGCAGAGCATGCACTCGCTGGCGCAACAAGCTGCCGGGCAACAGCAGCAACAGCACCACCCCCATCAGCAGCAACAGCAACAGGCACAGGCCCAGCAGCACCATCAGCCGCCGAACAACAACAACAACACCAGCAAGAACAACAACATCGACCGCGTGAAGAGGCCGATGAACGCGTTCATGGTGTGGTCCCGCGGCCAGCGGCGCAAGATGGCGCAGGAGAACCCGAAGATGCACAACTCGGAGATCTCGAAGCGACTGGGCGCCGAATGGAAGCTGCTCAGCGAGACGGAGAAGCGCCCGTTCATCGACGAGGCGAAACGATTGCGTGCCGTGCACATGAAGGAACACCCGGATTACAAATACCGGCCGCGACGCAAGACCAAGACCCTGCTGAAGAAGGACAAGTTCCCGCTCGGCGGTGGAGTAGCTGGCGTCGGCGCTATGCTGGGTGTGGATCAGCGGCAGGTCGGGGCCACCGGTGGCCCGCAGCAGGCGCAATTGTCGCGAGACGTTTACCAGATGCCAAACGGCTACATGCCGAATGGATACATGATGCACGACCCGACGGCGGCTTATCAGCAGCACGTCGCCTACGGTGGCCACATGGGTGGCGCGGCTGCGGCTGCCGCAGCCTCGGCCGCCGGATATCCGAGGTACGACATGGGGCATCACATGGGCGGCGGTAGTCCCAGCCCCATCAACAGCTACATGAACGGTTACGGCGGCTACGGGAGCACCACCGTGCCAGGGGGCTCGCCGTCGCCCTATCACCAAGCTCAGCCTGGCTCTCAGATGTCCAGCCACAGTCCCAGCGGTAGCAGCATAAAATCGGAGCCGACGAGTCCGGCGAGCGGCGGTATCCACACGCCGACGCCCACTGGGTCGTCGTCGACGTCCGGGGCTGGTGGCCAGGTCGTGAAACGGGAATACATGGGCCAGCAGCAGGCGCAGCAGTCGCAGGGTGACCTCAGACAGATGATCTCGATGTATCTGCCACAGGGTGTCGAGCAGGGGGTCGTGCAACACGGTGCCGGTGTCTACTCGCCTGGACCGTCGCCGGACCCGCTCGCCCAACACCACTCCGCCATTCCGCCTCTCACTCATATGTAAGCTGATTTCTCTTGCATTTTACTCTTTGCCTGTGTCCGGGCGTAGACGTTTAAAGTTTGAGGGTTCCGATCGACATCTTGCTCGACGAGGGAGAAATTTCAAACGGGTGTATGACGTTGTTGGGCAACATTATGCAATATTGTTTGCGCTGTAAGAAGTTTGTTAAAAGCCGAGTCTACGCGAAATTCTCGTCAAGCAAGACTCGATCGTACCACCCACACTCACACCCCCTCCTCCGACCCACCACCCCCCATTTACTTTTAAGGGTAGGATAAACCTTGGTTACTTGGGGATCTGTTGAAATGGCATCCGTCCTAGATCCATGTGATTTTATTTTTGTACAGTAATTATTGGTTGTAGCTAGCTGTTACGAGTTAGATAGCCGGTTTATCCTTCTCGTTTATAAAGTAGCTTGGCAATGCCTTGTCGCGAACGATTCGGAAGCAGATGTTGACCCCTCCGAATCGTTCGCGACGCGCACCCCCTCTGAGAAACGGCGCTCGTCACGCTTTCCATTTGCAAACTCGCGTATGCCTCGCGCTTGCATACTAACATCGCCACGACATTTCCACTTCTGGACCCTGTGATTAGTCCTGAGTACGTAACAATTAGCACCGACATCCGACACCCTAGCCCCCCTGCTGTAGTTGGAACTAGCGGCGGGTAACGTCGAGCAGATTGTTACGTAATGAGATAATGTAAGCCCGCCCCTGTGCCAAGAGTCAATCGTGCAAAACGCATGAGCCAATTAGTCGCAGCGGAACGATTCCAACACACACCACGCACTTCTTAAATCTCCATCGATCTCCAGAGACTTGCAACTCCCAGGATACGCACGATCCTGGATCATCGGTGCTCCCTTCTCTGCTGGAACAATTAACGCTCGGTCTTGCCGGAACAGTCGATTCGAGAAGTCAGAATTCTTTTCCTTTTGAGAAAGGGCGTTGCCGTTCCTCTTCACCTCTCTCTCTCTCTCTCTCTCTGCTTCGGATCGCTTGGAAGAGTGAACGTGTTCGATTCGAGATCTAGATCGGCGCGTTAGATACACTCTTTAGAAATATTAGGACGCGTTTCCCGGTCGAGCAAGCTCTCTCAACAAGATTAATTCGTCGAGGGACCGCGTGAACGATATTCGGGAAGATTTACGGCGGAAGTCCTCCGAGGATGGTCCACCCGACGCGGTAGACAAACAGAGAAACTTTGTTCAACGTGGTAAGCAGGATGCAAAGCAGCAACTTTGTCTGCTTCATCTCTGCTCGCCTGTTCTCTCTCTCTCTCTTCTCTCGACGTTCGTTCGTTCTCGTCTCGACACTCTTCGTGCAGAAATTTCTTGCCTGATCGAATCTCCTTTCTTTCGCCATTTCTCTTTCATTTCCGTTCCTCTCGGCTTTCGTTTCCGATTTCTAATTGGTTTCCGCGTGATATGCTCTAAGGGTCCAGAACGTAGGGAATTTCCAGCGGTTCAGGCTCAATATTTGTTTCAACGTCGGCGTCTGTTCTCTGTTTGCCGTGCGTGAAACGAACGTTGAGTTTAAACGCCGTTGAGTCCATAGGCTGAGTCAAGAGAACGTAGTCGGCCGTGTTTCTTTGCCTTCGATCGTCGTCGCGTTTATTTTCTAATTACTTTGCTCCGGGATCGTTGATTTCTTTCCCTATCGTCGCAACGCGAGGATCAACGTTGCCGATTTCTCGATCAAGCACTCGCGTTCGAGCCAACAATTTCGATCTTAACCGATAGAGGGATACTTCTCGAAGGATCGATCAAATCACAAGAGGATAGAAAAACGAAACCTCGGTCGTCGCTTGCTTCTGACTCACCCTACCCAACGCCCGACAAAAACAAAAAAAAACATTCAAACCACCCCCAATACCTAACTCAAAAACAATAACCTCGTAGGATAGCTTAGAGTGACTCGCTTGGATGGCCGGCAGTACGTGTGGGGCTACCTTGAGAAAGGGTGACGGACAAAAAGAGAACGAACGAACGAGGGTGAGAAAAACGAACGGACTCGGGGAGTTCGTGGGGGCCGAGGCGGGATCGCAATTGGTTTCTCGCAATCTCGGGAGAGAATTCACGGATGGAAGAAGGTGAAATAATAACAGAGAGAGCAAAAGAGAGAGCGCGCGTGAAACGTTCGCCTCTCCGCCGGTACGTGTGTGGATCGAATGTCAAGGACTCGACCACATTTTTCCATGCCTTGTATAGATCAACGAGGGTCCGAGAAGAGACGAACGATCGGACGATCCAATCAGGTACACGGGAAGGAAGAGACAATCGACACGTGCGAAAGTGTGTAATATAAAGTTTTGTTGCGAAATCCTCGGATAAGAATGTATCCTCCGCGACCGGCGTGCAAGAACTTTCCGGTGGTTCCCTTGGCTTGCGACGAATCGACGCTCCTGCGGCCCCCGTACGTTCTTCGACCCTCGTCTCGTTGTAGGACGGTCGTTTTCCATCGGCGCGGCGACACGGAGGGAAACGGCGCTGTTCCGTGGAACGTAGAGACGCGTTCTCGCGGACCATGGGAGTGGGAGAGCTCGACGACGCGCGTCCTCGTTTCCTTTCGTTCCCCGAGGAGCTCTCGTTGCGCCGCGGAAGAGGCTCGAATAGGCATCGGTGCGAACGGATCGATCGATCTATCGCGCCGAACGTCGGTGATTCGTCGGCAAAAGTATTACGGTCCGCGGTCGTTCTCTCCTTCCGTGGACGAACGAGGGAGAGCGCACAGAGAGAAAAAAGGAGACGAGAACGCGAAACGATAAAACCTTACTGTGATAAACGAACGCTGCACGGACGTAGCAGGCGTGTAAGAATGAGATATCCAGGGTATAGCCGTGAGGGAAGTAGACGGGGCGACGATAGAGTATAGAGGGAAGGATCGACAGTAAGTGCGAAAGAGGAGGAGGAAGCGAGAAGGGAGAGATCTTCGCGTAGAGTGACGCGGGGCTTGACGTGTCGCGGTTATCGCGTGACTGTATATATATACATATTTATATACACACATGCATATATATGAAATATTATATATATATAGAAACGTATTGGAAGAAAAAAAGAGACACTTGTATTATATTTACCGCGTTAGCAATATTCCTTTTTTTCTCTCTCCCGGTTCAACGACGTCTCGTTCGACGTCCGTCGCCTGCGTCCATCGGTTTCCAATCGCGACCTTGCTCGCGCGAGAACGCGATAACGTCCCAATTAGCGAACAAACACGAATAACAAAGGAATGTTACGAAAGAGGGAAGGAACGAGAGCGTGAGAGAGTGTGTGCAGGGTGAGAAGCGTCTGGAGATTAGGCGACAGGCGCTCGCGAAGAACGAATGAGATGGTTCCGCATCGATCGGAGCGATAAAACGGAAAGAGGCGAAAGAGGACAGTATTTATTGTGCATATCAACTCCTACAAGTTGGTCCGGCGAATGTTGGAGTAGAATCTTTCGGTGTTTCCCGGGGAAAACTGTGTGTGTGTTCGTACGCGAGAGGAAACTTGTAGATTGGTCGTTAATCGTCCCCCGTGCTCCTCATCCCCTGCCCATTTGTACATAGAAAGAGAAAACCCTGTCTCCTTTTTGGTCACGCGAGAAAAGCTCGTCCCAGGGTATCATTAGAATCAAAGTCTGCCTCCGTGACCCGCCAGGGATATTGTGAGTAACGTAATCGTTACTCTTGCGTCATTATTTTTATTATTACTGCAGTGACACTAAAAGTATGATTATAATTATTATTAATATTATTATTATTATTATCAATATGTGCTTCTTTTCATTATTATTCGTATCATTATTATTATCGTAATTATTATTATTGTGGTTATCGTTTTTCCTTACGCCTCATTTTCCACGTCACCTGTCCACGCGTCCCTTTCGTTTCCCTTTATAAATTGGCCACCTCCCTTTCCCCGCAACTCGATATCGCGCATGACGAAACAAACTGTAATTCGCGTCCGTCGCGATTTCGTGCAGCCCCGCAGGCTGACGATCAGTCTGAGGCGGCGTTCGTTCGAGGGTCGATTAATCGCGACCGATCTGCCGAGACACCGAGACCAGCGGCGAACGACCGAAGTTTCTCGTTCGAGGTGCGCGAATAATAATTTGCGCGTCTTCTGTTTCCTCGAAGGGATTTGCTTGCTGCAACCGCGGCACGATCTGCGACCATAAGCTACCGAAATCCTCGATCTAGCAGCGACGGAAGATACTTTCTTCGAAGCCCTCGCGAAACGGTTTTTGCCCCGCTTTTTCGCGGCCTCGGAAAGGACCACTCGACGTATCCAGCGAAGCGAAAGGGGAGTTGGATTCGTCTTGTTTTAGAAAGTACGAAGCAACATTTTTCGCGCGATCGGTTGTCGCCTCGCGTTGAGGGATCAAAGCAGTTCTCCAGCCTCCACTGGAGAGCGCCGTTTGAACTTCAGCGTTCGATCGATGGCGGTGGAGCGAGTCGAATAGATATAAATCGATCGAGGATCTCGGGCTTTTTATAAAACGTCGCGTTGCAGCAAGCAAAGCTGGAAAGAGTAGGCCTGCGCTTGCGATCAGCGAATTTCCACGGGAACGAACGAAATAGCATCGTTCCCCGTTCGGCCTCCGTGTTTCGCGCGCTCACCCACGTCTTCTCGTGCATACGAGCACGCAAAGCGGACACAGAAGAGGGAAGAGTAACGATATATCGAATGCTTTGTACAAATTACCGATAATCCGTAATCCGTGGAGTTTTTAAGCCGCAAAACTCTGTGTATGTACATACGTTCGCCACGGCAACGACTCGTCGTGGCACTTTCGAATATATATATACATATGTATATGAATTAAGAGCAACTCCACAAGTGTGTTTCATTTCGACTCGATACCTTGCTCGCTCGCCCGAACTCACTCCCAGTTTCGGCGTCGTTAGAACGATCCTCGAGGAATCGAATCAGGTAATCTTCATCAGGTAACTCTCACTTCTATCAAAACCAAACCGTGTGACTTTTGTGTGTACCTTGCATGCCTTGCTCTCTGTGTGGTCGATTTCAGACACTTTTCCACCGCTATCCTTTCTGCTCTCAACATCTTTCTATTCTCTTGTAGTAGACAGGCACAGTGGATCTTCCAACCTATCTAGGCAGAGAACAGAGAATAGGCAACTTCTTTCGTGTAATATTTATTTTGATTTCATTTTATCATACGGATCACTCCTTTTATATACAAAGGTTTACACCTTATTGTCTGGAAGTGAATAAGAAGTTATTCAGACGCAGTGTGGTTAAAGTCATTACAGAACTTTTTTTTAAATAGATCCCATGCGTTCGCGGACGCGGAAAGTCAGACGCAAGGGACGTCGACATCGAAACGGATGGACGATAGGTTATCGCGATGAGACAACCGCGAAGAAGGCATTCGAATCGCGGGATAGTAGCGGGGCGCGTGGATTTGTCGGTATCCTTTTTCTCCCCGTGGCGAAACAGCCGTTTTTATTCGCGGCGTTGGCGCTCGCAGCGCGTCGCGAAATGTCCCAATAAATATAACGCTCGGGCACGGACGAGTGGAGACATTAATTCGTGCCAATAAATATTCCCATCGTTCCGGCACATAAACCTGGCGTTTGTCATACACACGCAGTCATTTCGGTTAAAAGGCATTCCCTCTGCCACTGAATGCAAATGCGAGTGCTCGTTGTGCGTGCCGTAGGGTCTCTAAAGTGCTTTCAATTACGTGTTCCACCTAACGTCCTGGCCTGGAGGGCCGTTTTCCTATGTTTTGCATAACCGGGATTTTCAAGTGTTTCACGCCCCACGAGGACGCGACGCGCGCGGCCCAACTTCGTCGTCGGCCAGGTATTCCTTTATATCCCGATTCTCTCTACGTCGTTTCTGCCTCTAACAAGCCTACGAACCTTTCTCTCTTTCTCTCTCGCCTCTTGCTCTACACCTCTCTCTCACTCTCTCTCTCTTTTTCCTCCTCTGTGTGGTGTCGATTCGGCTCTTTGCCCCGTAACCTGCATGCATTACAAGATTGAAAGGCACGGACCGTAATCTACGTTCATTAGAATTGATTATGCCTTGCCGGTGCTTCTGATTCGCGTCGACGACGGAAAATGAGAATGGTTTCTCAAATGTTTGACTGCCCCCCGAGTGGCGGAATACCGGGGCCCATTATGATGCGATTTGCGTTCGTCTGCGACTCTGCGTGGACCCGCGTCTCAATTCCAACGTTTCAGATTTCATCTCGTCGCGCACTCTCGTCCGGCGACCGTCGGCAACTCGATAATTAATTCTCGCTGTATTTTGCATACGCGATCCGCCGTTATCACACGCGGCTGCGAAGCCGCCAGAAAGCGCGTGGTTCCATCGAACGCGAACGGTGCAATATCGCGCTATTACTTTGCAACATGCAATAAACGCTCGATAAGGAGCACTTGTTTGTTACGGTAATGGTAAACGACGATCGAACAGCTGCGCTCGCTAGACGCGAGAGATACCAAGGATACTTCTGCGTCCACCGAAAGGCGCGTTCATAGACGACGAGCCAATTTATGGACCAATTCGATCGAAGCACCGAAACCAGTAGCTTTTCTCAACCTGTATCGTGACATTCAGCTGCGATAAGGAGAGATCGACAGGTTACACGAAAATCGAGTCTGATACCTTCGCGATATAAAGTCAGTGCAATCAGTTCCCGCTGCTTCTTTGTAACGCAATAGAAATCCACTTCGCCCGCGAAAAAATGTAGCTTTGAACTTTTGTAGATGTAAAGTCTTCTCAGTAAAAACTACGAAAATGCAAGAATTCAACAGAACTCGTAGTCTTCCCCAGTGTCGCAGTCAGGATTTAATCTTGGGGACAGTGAGTTGAAGGGATAAAAGTATTTTTAATGTAAATTCAATAAAAATCATTAGGTGATTATAAAAATTTATTTAAAGAGTAAAATCCAGTTTTCTTTTCTTTTTAAGGAGCTCCGTCATTGTGGGCCTCTTTAATCCCCCTCTGGGTTGCGCCACTGGCCTTCACTGATTACAAATTAAGCCTTTCGCGAGAATTGCCCTCTCCTTCGTCCACCTTTTTACGCAGGCATTCAAATCACCGCGACTTCGTGGCAAAAACCGCGTACAGAATCGTCGGTGATCGAAGGAATTTTTTCCCATCCTCGATTGCGAAGCCGCGTTTCCGTCCGGTCCAGGTCGCTTGACTGGAGTTAATAAATCACGGAAGTGATCGGCAGAGTGGAAGGATTTTTCGGGTAGAGCGGCTATTAGAAGGCAAAAACAGCTGTCCGTAAGTGAGCGTATAACTCTTCCCCGGAAATCCCATGTTTCACGGGTGGAATTCAGTTCCACCGGCATAACTTTTCCTCCGCTCGAAAAGCCGGTGCACGCGCGTACATGCGTCTTGCGATATGTACGTCTAAGTCCATAACGCCCACGCGGCGTCTCGCACCTGACTATTTCTCGGCTGATTTACGCCGTTCTCGACTCGCGCCCGAGGGGGATGTTTGCGCATACATTAGCGAGGAATTTTCTCGGTTCGCGCGAAACGGAACGCCTCGGTGGCAAAGGGAACGGCATTGATAAAGCTATCTGGTGAATAGAGCCGCTATTGCTAACCCGTGACCATTTAATTAATTGCCGGCCAAGAACACTCCGACGTCGTGATTAATCTCCGCGCTATCCAAGGTCGCGGCTCCCACGCGGGATCGAAAAAACTCTCTAATTGAAACGTACTAACTTTCGTTCGGGAATTTTAAACAGCCGCCGCCGCTTGGAATGCCGGGCTCCTCTCTGAATCACGTCGAGCGCCGATGCGGGGATTCTTTGGAACTGTTTTAGTTGTGCAACTTTCTCGGGTGCAGGGTATGTATTTCCCGGGTAGAACTTTTGGTAGAGCTGGTGCTAGGTGGGGTTGCTGAAATTCGTCGAGTTTCTCAGCTGGGGTGTCTGTTTAGCTTTAGGGCTTGCCAGTTTCGATAGTTACCCTGGTCGTTTGATTGATTTAAATGAATATCGACACGGGGGTCGAGTATCACCCTCTGGGGCTCGCCATCAATCTCGAGTCGCTTGGCTGGCACGGTGATCGGTGAGAAAAATCCCCTCGCGGGTGCTCCAAGGTATCGTGGCCTCGTTCTCTCTTGCTCCCTGCTCCTGGCCCGGGTAACCCTCGGAGTAAGATAATATTCACGGCCAATTACCTAAAACGCACTCCTTATAGAGCTGCGCCGGGTTATTGGCAGCCTGCCACTGTGCAATCGAGTATCCGGTGTGAAACGACCTTGTTATTAACGTTCAAGTAAGCTTTAGCAGCCCATAACCTTGCCTCCCTTGGCCGAAAGGATTCGCCAGGATTCTCGGTGAACGATCCCCGCGTAATCTTGTGTGCCTCCTTTTTTGCCGGGGAGCCAATTAGTCGATTGCTTGGCGGTTACGTTTTTACTTTGCGCAGGTTATTCAATTCTAGTGAAATCTAAGTTAAGTCAGCTCCTTCCCTACGACCACGATAATTCAGTCAATATTTGGTCCCACCCCGAAAAAGCCAAGATTCGCGTCCACTTTTTTTCATCGTCCCAGGAGCACGGCCCCCTTCCTTCTCGTCGTTTTTCGGCGCTGCTCGTGTTTATGGCACGAGCAGGACAGTTATGGCAACGAACGGCCGTCATCGGGAATCCAGCTGGACCTTCCAATTTGTTAATTGGCACGATAACGTACGCGCGATCGTATTTCTGCGGCTAACTTCGCCCGTTGCCGACACAGTCCCTGCGCGCATTACGAGCCTTTTTTTTTCCTCTCGTGTCCGGGTCGCATTTATTTGCACGCGTTTATTAAGCTCCTTAATCTGTTGCACGGCTATTCGGGGTCGAGTGCAGCATGATTATTTCGCAATTGATGACGCCCGCTAGTGTTTCGCGACGGACACCACGAGTCCTCCTATTTTGTAAGGAATTCCATCGGGGCCTTGAGAAAGCGCGATGGGATTTTTCCGTGGGATGCGAGACCACATCTCTTCGGGTCCTCAAATTTCCGCGTATTCCACGGGCAAGGTATTTCCCTATCTCGAGGCACGTGAATCGCTCGGAGAATTCCGTCGTGCCTGGAGCCGAAATCTAATCCTCCCTCGGCGACATTCCTCTCGTCACCCAAGGGGTTAGATGGCGAAAAGAGGCGGGGGGCTGGAGGGTCCGGGCATTAGGAGAGAGGAAGGGTGAAACGACGCGAGAGACGATGGCTGCAGACTGGTTCGACTAGCTGGCGGGGTCAGTTTATCGCAAACAAATGGGTTACGCTTGTTCGACGCCGTATTTCACCGAAATTTATTGTTTATTATTCCGCAGCACCCTGGATGATATAGGGCCGTGTTTGCCAGGAGTAGCGTTAATGTCGTTAATAGCACCACCGGTTCGACTGCCAACCACCGGCATCGCGGCACCCGATGCGGGGACAAAACCTCTCGGGGACGGGTTCCTCTCCCTCTCCCCCTCTACACCTTTCTTCCCTATCTATCCCTGTTCATCGGTCCTCGGATTTATTCTCGAATCGTCGCGGGTCCCAGGTGAAATTAAAGGCGATCGGAACGCAGCGGCTACGACTGCCCGCGAAAATTACGCCATTCCTTTGGTATTTATTGCCTCGCGAGAACGCTGACCCATTTCTCGGGCCCAGTCGAATCTTCGTCGTCCGAGGGACACGCGCTTTCCCTTCAACTTCGAATTTCGCCGACCACTTTAGTAATTTAAGTCGTTGAGGAACGAGGCAATTAAGCGCGAGTCATAATTTGGCTATTTTCCATCTTGGAGCCCTTCTCAACCCCTACCTGCGTCCCTTAATTTCTCCGGTAATCAGCAGGTACTTTAATTGGACGCAAATCCGATCATTACGTTACGTGGGGCTGCTTTCGAGACGGCGAGCCGATTTCTCTCTCCCTCCTCCTCTGTTTTCATTTCGCCGTTCTCGAGCAAGGACACACGACCCGCGTCACCCCACCCGTTCCAGCCTATATCACGCCAATCAGTTAACCCAGCGCGGTCGTCACGCTAACGTGTTCTTCATGCGGGACAAGTTCGCTGTGGTAAACAGTCGGACCTTAAGACTGATTCTCGAGCAGACGGTGTGACGCGTTCGATTCAATGTATGTGTGATAACGCGTGGAAGCATCCCGGGGAACTTGAAACAGTGTCTTCTTGTGGGAGAAATTTCTCCACGTGGAATACTCGTTCCGTGAGTTTTCCATCGCTATTATGAGTGACGATTATTTAGTAATTGAGCTTCGTTCGTTAACAACAGAATCGTGCCTTCACCAACAGTCCTCGTTAGATCACCGAAGTTAAACTGCATTGGGTATGGCGAATGTTCGAATGATCAGTTATCCGGGCATTCCTGTGTGCAGTTGCCGAAACGGTGGTATAGATTCCGCGAAACATTAAATACCAAAATAAACAGTATCGTATCCACGCTCTCGTAAACATTGAAGCGTAGCACCGAGTCGGCGAAGCACGCGAAAGGACAGGTCGAAAAACACGTGCCGTCCAGTAGGGGGCCATAAATCGCGAGGAAGGACCCGAAAGCCGGGGTCGCCTATCTCCCCCCGACTCCTCCGTTTCCACACCCCAGACTCGCGTTATTGCGCTAATAAAGCACTTAACAATTATTTTCCGGCCGGTGATTCTTCAGGGCGACCGCGGGCAGCCACTGATAAACCTGTGTCCCGCCCGATAACCCGTCCCGGCCGCATCGCCCGAGCCCAGCACGCCGTATTGCGCCGAGTTATCGTCCCGAAACGAAAACAGGAGGTCTGGCTCGCCAGCGTCAGGCCACCCCTAATGCGCGATTCGCATGTGCGCGTCCCTAGGAACGGCGACGAATCGCGGCCCGACGTCAGATCCGCCCGACGCTTAATTGATCGCGATCGCAATCGGCCGCCGCGATTTGTCTTAATTTCGGTGGCGACCAGAGCGCACCTCCATGGGTCCTTCCCCGTGTCCTTATCGGCCCAGGCCCCCGCTACGCCCAGGAGCCCGTTGCAACGCCGTCACGCGCCGGCGCTATCGGTCCTCCTCATCGTCGTCGGGGAGATCGCCGGGACGATTTGGATTTTGGTGCCGGCGGACACTAATTTCGCCGCTGAATGGCTCCCGTAAGCGATATAACGACCGTCTCGGCCGACGTCTTAATTATTCCTGGCCAGCTGCCTCCGCGGGGACCCTCCGGACATTGTTCCGATCCCTGTTCCTCCCCAGCTAGATCGAATGAATCGCGACTCGCGTCCTGGACAGAGGCACGTGTGCCTGTCGCGGGATCTTGATCGCGAATCGGGGATCGGCAATTCTTCACGGTGGTCCAGGCTCCGCGCGAAATCGTAGAGTTCCTGCGAGGCTTTCCCTCGGCACGACTTTCGCGTGCGCAATTGCCATTAATCCGGCGCCTGGGAATTGGTACTAAGCCGATGCTTACTAATTTCCATCGAGTTGGCCGATGTAATTTAACGAGTTCCTGGCGTGTCTTAATTACGGGACGGTCTAATCGTCGCGGCGCGCGCCTCGGCTTGGGAATTCATTTGAAAATCCAGCGCGTACGAGTTACATGAAATTCGAGTGGATCGATGGTAATTGCGGCTCTCCTCCGTTCCCGAAGAGTACTCCCGCGTGTCCCTTTTATCTCCAGAACGTGTAAACATTCCTCTACGCGTGATCACGTGGAGAATTAGAAACTCTTCCAACCTCGAGGCACCGGAAGATAGAAATTAGAAACATTACGATTAGCCCAAATCAAGCTACCTAGCCGTCCAACGTTCATCCACGAGGATCCACACGGACGCAGGCTTCTCGACACTTGCGAAACGCTCTGTGTATATATGTACATTCGGCGGTTGCGTACGGCCGGGCCGAACCGTGACTGTCATCGTATTTAATTAAAATGTCACGCGCGTGATAAATGTCGCGTGTGTCGCGTGAAAGAAATCGTCGTAGCCAGCCTCCTCTGTCCGTCCTTTCCAACCGGGGACCTGGCTCGAGAATAATAAATGAAATTTGCTATCCTGACACCTATACACCGCAAAGGCGTGCGTTGAAAATAAAAACGGGGATGGAAGACCGGGCGGAAATTAGCGAGACACGCATTCACAGCCAGGCTTTCCTGCCACGATTGCGTAACATCGCAATTTTTCAATATCTCTGGAACCTTAATTCGTCGCCTCGAGGGGTTCTTTGTTTAAGCAGAAGGGCATCGTTTCCTGTGCGGTGTCTCGAGAAGACGTTGGCGAAGTGTCCGAATACCTTATCGTGCTACAATGTCTCATTTAATGGCTGCTTCGTCCAAAGGCTCGCGGCGCAGCGGTACGTATCGGGAATATAAATTTAGTGGCACCATCGAGCGTCGCAAACAAACGATTACGATACATATTCCGCGCGGCAAGGTCGTAGTTTGTGTGTACACGACAGAGGATCGATAGATTTCGAGTATCTACGCGAGTCGTCGACCGAGTCTCCTCGTTCTTAGCTGCTGCGAGAAGAATCTTATGCATTCTTCTGGGAATTTTCCTTGTTCAAGGAAAAAAGAAGATTCTTCGAAAGTGCCCGATTGTAATTTCCTGCTCGTCTCCGTTTCTCCGCTGCCTTTGCCGCTCGGCGGCGAGACCAGGAGGAAGAGCTCCTCGCGAGAGGACGCATCGACGCATATTCCGCGCGTAAATGCACCGCTGCCTGATGCATATTTATCGAGCCGGGCCCCCCGGCCCTCGGGACTCTTATGCAATTTTCCATTCTCCCGCGAAGCTCTAGCGGGTTCCCGTTTCCCGCGCGGCGACTTAGCCGCCGCGCACGCACTTAACAGTCCGTGAAACTCCGCCTAATAAGATCATTCCCTCCGTTCAGTTACACTGTTAACCCGTTTCCATCGGAACCGTAGAAAATTGCGTGCTAATGACTGTCTGGCTGACTTTGTTGCAACCAGTCGACAGCCGCGCAAATCCGCCTGGGCCAGAGACTTATGAATATTTGTTGAGCCAGTAGAGCAACGATAATTGGCGGCTTCGGTTTCATCGACTAATCCGTGCCTCCATCGTCTGAGTTTCTTCCATTCACGTAACCAGCAACGAACAACCAGCGCTTTCGTTGCAAAGACAGTGAAAAGTGGAAAAGTGGAAATTCTTTCTCCATGAATAGATGAGGGTTGCTTTTGCATTCCGGGAGGAATCAGTACACGCTGTATGTATTATGTACATACATACATCCGCTGAAAGCCGTCGTCACACTTGGATCCCAGAATCCAACGAATCCGAGGAATGCACGCGTATCTGGGTGCGTTCATCGACGTTTCGTCGGAGCGTACGATCCGTTCTAACGTAATTCACGTACAACCTGCCCGCCGATGCCTGATGAATGACTCGGCAATTATATTCACATCGGCCCTCGCCGCGCCATGCCGTTCAACCCGCGTGCCTACGACGCGAGGAACACGCGCGGAGCCTCGCGAATTATTCGTATAATCGATCGCCCGGCTACGATCCCTGCCCGCTACTTTGCCAATTAATCAGCCGCGACACCGTCGCCGCTCGAGGCTACGGAATTGTCGAACTACTCGGGCCCCGTTCACGTGTCTGAGAACCAGGCAACCGGAGAAGGACGACGGAACTGTGTCGAGGACCTTGAGGTGCGAAAACGCCACGGGACAGCCAGTCTCTCGGGCGTCCAATTATCGCCGCATTCCCGTTTACGCGGCGCAGAAGCGCGAAAATGTTTTTCTCCGCGTATTTCGGGGAGGGGGGGGGGGGGAGTCGATAATAGGGGTGATAGTTCGGGGCTAATTTGCGTATCGAAAATCGACGATCGACCTCTGACGAACTCTCGTCGCGGCACACCTAAAAATGTCTCTCTCGAATGTCTCCCGATTAGATTCCGTTTCTGGGGAACGTTGGACTCGCCAAAGCTTCCCACTTCGGAGAAGCGAGACGCAGCGTTAATCGATGCAGGAGAGGGACAGCGTGCGGAATCGCGGCTGGTAATTAAAATTCGATGATCGATAAGGGGCCCGAAAACACGAGGCGGCGATAGAGGGGCGCGCGTTAAACCGGGCGTTCGAGGCGATAACGTAATTAATTCGCGCGTGCTGCGAATCGAGAAACGTTTGCCCCGATAACGGGATATTTTTCTTTCCGGGGAATCTCTACGCGAGCGTGTCACGCCGCGCGAAATCGTTATTTAAACGATGCGATCGCCGCGGGTGGAACTGCAGAGGGGGAGAGTGGGAAGGAAACGGGCACGGGCAGAAACGCCACGCTCACAATTAGTAGAAAGTCGCGAGGCGCGCGGTCGTAATTAATGAGACGACCGGCCCGCTCGAATCTTAATTATTTATCGCGACATCGTTGATTAATTACAGTCACATCGCGTTCCCTCTGGGTGATGTATCGCCCGCGACGTCCCGCGGGTGACAAATTATGCCATTTCTTTTCTTCTGTCCGAGCTGAACGGCCTCTCGCGACACTCGTCCTTCCCTTGCGTGCTCTTTCCAAAGGACCGCGGCGCTCTGCGTGGCGTGGAGATTCGAAGAGATTCTGTCACCGCGGTTTTAGGATTTCGCTTCCATTGAATGGCCCCGTTAAACGGCTCACAATGGCAGTAAAGGCGCAAACTGCTCCCTTTGCCGACTGCTCGTTGCGTACTCGAACATTAAGGACTTGCATGGTCGGTTGCAAGTGCTGGGAAATCGCGTGACGAGCTGCGCGATAGATACACGTCGATCATATCGCGGAATGTCCGCGGAGGCTACGCTTCCTTATCGCCAAGTGGTACCATTTACACGCGATAACGCGTCATTGGCACAGATGCCACACATAATTAAGACATTATGTCATTTTGGCGATAGTGTAGTCTTCTACCTCATTGCGTTTCATATTTATAGGGTTCCGTCTCTACTCTTTCGATATAATTTATCGATTTCACACAGCAAGCTTCCCCATTTCGATGGAAATTTATTGAGAAACTACGCTTTTTACCGCGAATGCTACATGCCCGTACACCTATTCTCCCCGTTAATTACTCAGCGTCTTTATGCTCCCCCGTTTGGCGAAATGGCGTTTTTTTTTTTCGGGGGAAACGAAGAAAGAGGAGGCCGTAGAAAAGGGAAGAAAATACCTTTCATCCATTCGACACAATCGCGGCTGAAAAAGTGCAACCCTCTCCGCGAAAGATTCGATAAACTCGAATGACGCTCAGGCTCACCTAATTACGCGATAAATGCGTGACTGCTCGCGCTGGATGCGCAGGGTGTCGCTGCTAATTACTAATTACTCATTAGAGCACGTGGGTGTGAAACCTTTCCCCTGTCTCCATTTCACTCTCCCCCTCACCCCTCTCTCTCTCTCTCTCTGCTCCTCTCCCTGGCACGTAAATGCAAAAAGTGTGCATTATCTTGGGTGGAGAGAGCGGTGGCGTGCGGCGGCGATAAATAGAAAGAAACGAAGGCCCGGTTTTCACGCGGCGGTCGAGCCGGTGACGTACAAACTCGTCGACGTGTGACGTCGAGGCCCCCCCTGGCTCCACGGTAGGGCTGCACGCCACTGTAATTTTTTGTAATTATTTTATGGTAATGAGGCTAATTAAAAGGTAGAATGCCTCGAGGGGCTTGCAGCGTTCAGAAAGGAGCGTGAATTACGCGCGACCGTATATATTGTGTGGGCGCGCGATGCCTCGCGTTTGCCTTTTGTCACCTCCACCAGCGATATCGCGGGGGTACGCTCGCGAGGGACGCGTGAATCCGCGGCGGCTCGATTCTTCGCGCGCCCTTTGTTCCCGGCGAATCGATCTTCTCGATTCCTGTCCTTCCTCGAGCTTGCCCATCAGCCAGACGCTTCATGCGCTCCCTTAAGCATCGCCTAATCGTCAATCCGTAAGTCGATGACAGAGATTTCTGCTATAAACCAGTCGAAATTTGTTGGGTATCGAGGGCACAGGAAGGCGCACGCGTGTAGGAAACTGTTGGCCAAGCGAAAATGCCGCGACGGAAGCGTTATCACCGACACGCGGTTGCCGTTATCTAGAATGTCAGAGTTGCGAGATAAAATTTTTTTTCCTATCAGATCCGGCTTTCGAGTTGCGTCACGGTCCGAGAGAGTAACTATTGCACGCGTCGACGCGCGTACAGGCGAGAAGCGACTCGCTTAACTCCCGCAACTCGCTCATTACACGTCCCGATACTCCGCGTAACGGCCACTCCTGTTCTTCCCGAGCGTCGCCTCGCCCCGCGACGGTACTTCTTCCCTGGGGACCGGCAAGGACTTCCGAAATGCCATTTTGCTTCTTTTCTTGGAATTGCGATCCGTCGTGGTCGCAATTATTCAGCGGGCCGCGCGACAGAAACAACCCCGGTTACCGCTTCAGCGTCGCGGGCGCTGAAGAATCCTCTAGGAAATGGGGGGAAAAAAAGAGGAAGGAAAGAGGTGGAAAAAAAATAAAGGGCTTCGTCGTGCTCGCGGAACCGAGCGACCGAGCGAGGACGAGCGCAGCGCTCCCGACTCGCGTACTAATTACTTAAACTCGCAATTAAGTGCACCCTCGCGGCGTCGGAGAAAGGATTCGCGGGAGCGTGATTCGCACCTTCCCCCTTCTTTTTTGCACTTCTCCCGCACCCTTTCTCGCTCTGTCCTCCTTCCCTCCTGCTCTGTTCCACTCCCTTTCCCTCCATTCGCCTTTACACGTCCGCTCATACGTGCTCGCAGGTGCACACGGACTTTCCTCCCTTTCTTCGCGACTTTCTTTCCGCGTCCCTCGATGCAGTCTTCCTTTGAACGTTTATGCCAGCCGAGTGTCAGAGTCACTTCTTCGCGCCGGAGTCCTCGCGGTTTTTAGGAAGCTGCTGTCGCTCCTAGAATCCGGATGTCCCCTTTGAAGTCTCAGGTACAACGTACTCGAATGCCCTCGCGGATTCGATGTTCGATTAATTAGGAGCCACAGAGGAATTGATTGCCATGAATTTTCGATGGCTCTGGCGCGGGATTCCCTCGAACAAGGGGATATGTCTCGCGCAGTTCATGGTCAGACAGACGCTTCCACTTCCATATCAGCGGACCTTTGCGAAACAGCACCGTTATCGCGGCCGATCGTTCTCCTCTGTGGCCTCTCCGGTGCATCCGATGCACCGCAGCGTCTGCGCACATGCATCGGCGTGCTTAACAATCGCGATGCACACACGTCCACGTGCATGTGGGACGCACAGATAGCAACGTGGTCACGCATGCGCTTCCAAACACCCGCTCCAATCCGGATTCGCGGCTGGTGAACCGGGGATGGAAGAAAAATGGCTTTCGTTCGTCGAATCGCGATATCGACTACGTACCAGTTGCGAAACCACCGAGCGCTGCGTCCAGTCAGCCACAGGGCGCATCGTTCTCGCAAATTCGAAGCGAGCAGGTTCACGTAACCATTCTTCGGATAGAAATGCCCTTCCTCGGAGTTTTAATCGTTCCTTTACTTCAATTTGCCTTCAGAGGATCCTTGTTTCATGAAATCCCGATACAGTTGCGTAAGAACCAGGAGACTATCGATCCCTGAATCCCTGGAATTCCAATTATTCCAGAGTGTGACCTCTGGTAGGCCTGGCCGGGGAATTTCAGACAAGTTTCAGTCCCTTTCTCGGTCACCACCGTTACCAGAGAAACCGAGTATAGAAGGGATCCAGTTCGCGTCGCTTTACTCCAAACTATCCGACATAAATGTATTTGCTAGTAGTAGAAGCTGCGTCATATACGGACATGGTCGTCCAGCGGGCGCTCCTCGAGCACTGAATATTTGCCAGAGGCAGTCAAATTTCGCGACCTCTTCGAGGCTGATCCTAGAATCCTCCACTCGATAAAATATACTGCTTCGAGCTGAATGAGTCCCTCGAACATGATATTCAACCGCGCATGAGCCAGCACACAGCACGATTCCTTCGTACCCCTAAATCTCGTTAGAAACGAGTGGTCAGGGGTTGAAAGATCTTCGTAGAAGTTTCATTCAACACTCATTACACCCCGCGTCTCGAGTAGAGAGAACCAGAGCAATCACTCTCGAGCGTAGCAACTTCGTATCGAGAAATCACGGAAAGAAACGACTCGTTTCAGCGCTACGTCACTCCGCTGCCAGCCCTCTCTGGAGAAAATATATTCACCAACCCGCGATATCGCTGCGACGAACGGTGGAGCCTCCCCCCTCGGAACAATTTAAGCCCGGATCCTCTTTTGCCAGCAAATGATCCATGCGCGTCACGCGTAATTGTAAACGTCCCGATAAAGACATCTCGTTACCAGCGTAGGCCAGCGGAAAGGGGGATGGGTGGAAACGTCGACGTTATTAACTTGCCATTCGGGCGTCGCTTTCGCGAACGGCGTGGGCGGGGGGTCGAGGAAGAAAGGGGGAGGGGGTAGGAAAATCGGAAACCGCGTGTCTGGGCCAAGCTGGCGTAAAGGCGAGTTTCCAGCGATCTCATTGTCCGCGGCGCGGGCACAAAGGGGTGCGCGACATCAAAGACGAGTCAAAGTTATCGCCGCCGGCTGTACATCCCCGATATTAGCCGTACGCGCGGCTAATAAACCTTCCCGCTCGTTCGACAGACCCGATCCCGTGATTTCTCGCGTATTCGCCACCGCGAAATGGGAAAAGAATCGCTGTCGGATTGGCGGCTGGCTGAGATTAGCGCCGCTTTTCCTACCGATGAAAAGGAGGAACAGAGTGGCTCTCAGCCGTGGTCAAAGAACTCTCGCGCGTGGAACGATTGATTAATTAAAGAGCTCGTCGACGCGTGAGTCCCCCGAGGCTTTTAAAAGTCGCGTTTAGGAAAAGAGGCATACATATGCATTAGTCTGCCCTGCGCACGGCGTGATCTTCGGACCGTGAGGAATTTACTTCAAGGGTCCGGTGGAATAGCTGGATTTTCGTCATCGTCTGGATGTCTTTTCTATTAGTTGCTACGTCGAAGAGAAGGGTAATATTGGACGGTTGATCTGGGGGACGAAGAAAATTGCGCAGGAATGCGCGGGGCCGAGCGACGTGAAGCGTAATTGCTTCCCTCTGTTCTCCCAGCGGATAATAATTCGCGGCGCGATGCGAAAAATGCCGATGACTCGACACCCGCGGCCCTCTCGTCAAGAGAAGACGCAGACGTTTGCAGACACTGCCTCCCCAGTCCCTCAAACTTCGCGCCTCGAGCCGGCGCTAATTAATCTCATTATCGGCTTAATCGCTCGGAGATGCGTATCAATTAATAACAGCGTGTCGATGGGTTGCCACGCATCGGCTGTCCGCGACAGAAAAGGAAGAAATCTCGCGCGGCGAACGGCCGCGGGCTAGTTTTTTCCAGGCGGACTCGATGCTGGCGAACTGGAGTCGCTTCTAAAATCGGCTGCAAGCGAGTTTGAGGAGACAGAACGGTGGAGAGCGGAGGGACTGCGCCACAAATCATCCTCGAAGAAATCTAATTTACGGGCACACGCGGCTTAGGACTGGCCTAGAGGCTCGGTCCAAACCGAAACGTGGGAAGTTGAAAAATGCGAATGCCCATTAAAGATTCGGTGACGTTGTTCGTTCGGCCGCCGATTCACCGGTTACCGGTTCCACGGCCAGCCTCATCGCGGTAATTTACTGGTCAGCTTACCGCGATTAGCCGGCTCCTTTGTCACTATTAACCTGGCCAGCCACGTCGAACGCTATTCACTATGAAATGGAAGCTCGGTATCGCTGCAACTATGACCGATTTTCGCAACGATTTATCTCGTCATGGATAGGGCATTCCTCGCCACCGAACACCTCTACAATGCTGGACTGTATCTAATAAATCAGACACTTAATTCGATGGCCGAGTCGTCTTTAGTTCTGCAAGTGGAAAATAATCTGTTCTCGACTACGTGTAACCTGGATATCCCTCGTGGTTTTCGCGTGCCCGTGCCGTGGCTAAAGTTCGAGGAAGGTGGAGAACGAAGGAATCCTGGAGTCCTGGTTATCCTAATATGACACGTTCAGACGTGACCAACAGCCTCCCGTCGGGACCAGGACCTTCATATATCCTCTACCTGGTGTCCTCGACGTCCTCGCTTTCTCCCCGCAGGGCCGCATCCACGATTTTTTACCCATTCGACGCTCAGTTTCTCAAAAGTTCAGGCTCTCAATCGATCCCCAATGCATCTCGTTCTCTTTCCCATTAAATCGAATCGTCGATTAAAAACAGCCAAAGGAACTTGCTTTCGAGGAAGAATCGAAGGGCAAAGTTGCAAAGAGGGCCGGGCCCCAGGTCGGCCGTGACGCGGCAATTAATACTAAATTGTCTAGGAGCAAGCCGGAACCGAGAATCTCGTTGGCCGAGCCAGATCAGGCTAAGCGATCGGAGAGATATCGCGATCGTAGATCGTGATAACGATACAGGGCGATAGGCGTGAGCCTGTTCCCCGTCCGATCGGCAGAAAAACGTGTCCGCGCGGATTCACTCACGCGTGGCGAACGACAGGTGAGGGAGCAATAAGAAGGAAGAAATAGTGGCCCCTAAACGTACAAGGTATTACATCCTCCCTTTAACGCCTATTTATTATTTCGCGCTGTGTGGACTGGATGATCATCGTTAATAAATGGTGGCGCGTTCGCGGGGAATGACCGGTCCGCACCGTGGCCTGATATACGAGCCCGCGTCACGTGCGCGGGAAACGCGCGGAAAAATTCATTATCCGCAGATGCGTCCGATTGATTAACGATTTTTAGCTGCCCCGTGCCCGCGCACCCTCCATATTACTCCAATGAGGCTGAAATTAAGCTGCTCCGCGGCCCACGGCGCGGCGGCGAATCGAGCAACTTTTCGTTTAACGCCGCTGCCTGACGTAACCCACCGCGTTAGAATGCACCAGCGGAGGATTGATGCCGATTGACGTCACCGGCAGCGAAGGGGGGAAGGCGAATTTAAAGAAGATCGAAGAATCTCGACGGTGGAAAGAGGTTTCGGATGCTGCATCTTTCTGGTGGCTGTTAACATTTCACCGAACGTGGGCCAAAGTAGGATAGCAGTCTAGGATAAATCCTTATCAGCGAGAGGTCATCCAGTTACTGGGGATTACTCTGTAAAAATGCTAAAGCCGCGTTAATTCAGCGAACACTCGGTCCAGCCGGCGTAAATCTATCAGAAATTTCAACGGACGTGGGGCTCGCGGTGAAATACTAGGAAACATTCCAGCATAATTCCCGGCAGCTCTTCCTGCGAGGAGAACGCCACTATCTCGCTCTCTCTCTCTCTCTCTCTCTCTCTCTCTCTCTCTCGCTTGCTCTGCCTCTCTCTCGTTCTCCCTCTCGGGTGGGCCGATATTATTTTTGAAAATCTCGCGCAAACGACGGCATTCCAGGGTGGGGCTGCCCCGGCATTAAATCATCCCGGTGGCTCGCGCGCTCGCGCCAGCAACGGCAGCAACGGCAGCAACGGTGGCTGTTGCTCGACGCGAGCGTACCCAGGGCTGGCCTGGCAGTTGCCAGCATCGCCGTAACCAACCTCACACCGTAACCTACCATGACATACGGTTTATTGCGAATGTACTCCAGCGCCGCTAATAAATTCCTTTTTGGCCGGCACCGACCTATTTGAACAGCACAGTGGCTGGCTGCGCGCGGGGACCGTTTTTTATTTCGCCATTTACTGATCGCCAGTACGCTCGTCCCTTCCAACTTAATTTCCCGCGTGTTTTCGCCGGGGAGGGGATCCGTGCATCGTTAAGGCGACGCCTCCCTGGAGCGAGTTCCCGTGCATCGCATTTTTTTTTTCGACAGCTTTTCCACCGGGGCCTCCGATCATTTTCATCGACCCTTTGTACGGCCGCGTATCGACGATGAATACCACGCTAGTCGCTGTCTATTTCGTTCGTTAGAGTGCATTTTGTCCGGTTTCAATGGTAATTCGAGGCTGTCCCGCGGCGCGATGGTTTATCGGATGTGTCCTTTTTAGGTGACGATCCGTTTGAACATCGATGCGTATTCGGTGGACTCTTCATTCGGCTTTTACCGGCTCCTGGCCCATTCACTCGCCTCCCCCGCGTCCAACCTGGTCATTTTTTTCCACGGTTGTTCTTTTGCCACCGTTTCGCGATTCTTGACTGACTGTTGCTCGTCGAAAAACGGTCATCATTGTCGACACTCCACCCCGTCGCGCGTGTAATAAATTAGACCGCTTTCATTCCACGGGAGTAATCGTCTCTGTGATTCATTTAACGTTACCGAATTTCCGAATGGACCTTGCACCGACGCTATCAAGCTTGATTCCAGAATCAATAGAATGGTAGCTATTCAAAAGACAATGGTACCTGCACCATACTCCCTTTCGATATTTATTTGAAAGATCGCGAAAACGATGGAACCTCGAATGTTCGAATGTTGGTCCTGGGCGAAGACGAGGTCCCGCGGAAGCGGAGGAGTCCGTCCCTCTGGAACGAGAGCAAACACTCGGTGTCCTGAAAGGCAGCATGGCGATCAAACACGCGCGAATCGAAGGGAGGACGCGTGGTGCGGGATACGAAACGAACGGCAAACACACTCGTGGACGTTGGGCCACGTCGAACGTGGCGCGAGAAAAAAGCACGTGGCGGTGGCGGTGCTGCGTCGACCACTCTTCCACGGTATACCCCTAATTAAGCTCGGTACACGCTTTAAGCATTCTCGAGTGGCTCGCCCGTGGTCGTGCGTGTGCTTTGGTTCGCGCGTGTTTGCGTAACGCTCGCCGGAGCTTCGTAAGTTTCGCGTGTACGATACGTCCGTCCGGCGCATTCTCGTGGCCTGGGGCCGCTCGAGTAGCTTTCGAGGATCCTCGAAACGCAGCAGTCGAATGCGAATCGACCCGGGGGGACGCTTAAACGGAACGTGGACTGCTTTTCACTACGCTTCTCTACCCTCCTCTGAAAATCTGCCTCGCCCTAGATCTTATCAGACTCGCGAAAACTTTGCGCCGAGCAGCCCTTCGGCAAGAAGCCTGTTACCATCGGCAAGATCGAAGGGGCGTGCTGGAAATTGGGATAGAGTTCGCGTCGAGGGGAACGGTCACGTTCGGGAAGAGAGAACATGTTACACGTACCGATCGGGGGAAGTTAGAGAAGTTCCCGGAGGATAGCGGTGGAAAGGACTCTGGTGTTCGACGCTGGTTCGAAAGCAGAGGAGGACTGCGGATTTCTAACGCGCTAAATTATGTGTTCCGGAGCGGTCCGTTTCTGAATGCTTGTGTAGGTAGTAAATTTCGTAGCGTCCGGCGGTACGTGGGTGGAGTTCGCTCGAGTAGCTCTCGAGGATGCTCGAAACGCAGTAGTCGGCCCGCGGATTTACATAGGGAGCGCGCAAACGTCGAAGATGGACGGGAGTTTCTTTAATTATTCATAGAACCCGGCAAATCCCCGGCGCGCGCTCGTAGAAAACGACAAACGGAATTCCCTTGCTCCCTGAATTGTCGTCGGAACGAACCACTTTAGAATTAAACGCGAAACGAGGCCACAGCGCTATCTTTCTTAAATAATTATCGTCAACGAAGGAGGAAAAGTGACTGCGACCCATTCCCTCGATACATTCAACAGTGGGCCATTGATCTCGACGAGGCACAAAAAACAGGAACCGCATTCTTCGATAGGTATTCCGTTTGATTCGGGTTGTCGTACTCGCCGGTCGATCATCCTTTTCCCTTCTCCGCGAATCCAGCTTTTTGTATTCGTGGGCGGAGACCCGGGTCTCGAGTGTTTTACAGGTGGCACTCGCGGTGAAAAGAATTTCGTCTTGCGCGGCACACGTGCCACGTAAACGGTCAGGATTTGAATTTGTAATCCGACGGGCTTTGTCAGTCCCGTGGAAATTCAATGCCTTTCCCGTTAATGGGCCCCCGAATTCGTGGCGGTGGCACTCTGCAGTCACGATCACAATGAGGCGCGAATCGGTCTTCCGTGACGATACTCTTGACGATTTTACGCGCCGAGGGAGTTCTGTTGATTCTTCACAGATATCGTGTCGAGAAAGCGAGATTGGCAATGGAATAGTTGGAACGAAGGATCTTCCATGCCCCTTGAGGATTCGACACCTCGATTATGCGATACATAACCTGCCACTCGATTAGAATGCAATAGAATTAGAGGTAGATCGAAGAAAAATAGCTCTCGAACGTTTTCCCCGGTAAACGCAGCAGGGTGTACAAGTACGTCGGAGTAAAATTCTATTCGAAACGTAGCCACGGGGATTGAAAGAAGCGCACAAAACCGGCAGCGTCTCGTCGCCGAGGGAAGAGAAAACGGGAAACGTTTTCCAGCGGCGGAGCCAGCCGAATCGACCTTAATTCCTCGATTGCACTCGACAACGGGTAGGGAAAACGTTCACGGTAATTTCCGCGACAATCGGCGAAAAAGTCGATCCGGGACGCGGCGATGAATACTCTTTTCCCGTGCATTAAACAAACTCGCGACGAGATCGACCGTCGCTCTCGAGGCCCTCTTCTTCGGGCTTCTGCTGCCGGCGCGCTGCTGCTCTCTCCGAGCGAGAAACAACCGCGGCTGGCAGGTACGCGCGTATACGCTTCCTACGGGTGAAATCACCGAGTAACAAGTGTCACCGTCGCTTCTAATTAATTAACGGGAGCCACCGCATCTGCTGCTCCCGTTCGAGGGAGCGATAGAGCGATATATCCTGTGCGCTCGTCTTCGCGCTTGCAATCGGCCTGTGCGCCTCTCTCCGCCTCTCTACGCCTTTCTGCCTGCGCATCTCTTTCCCGTTCGCCTCTCCGCCCCGTCGTTGCACCGCGCAACCCGGGATCTCCGGCGTATTCAGACGTGAAGTGCCGCGAGGGAGAAGTTACTGGAACGAGTTAACGTTGCTTAATGCTTGAATGGCGGCCGAGAATTAATCCGACGCGGCGGTAAATCGCTCGCGATCCTCGCTCTCTCGATCCAGCCACCACCGGTTAAATGGTTCGACGGCTCCCAAACGCGAAAAACCGATCGCTCGTGGCCGTCCTCGGCTCGCGACTTCGATTAAACTGGGCGACATACTTTTCCCATGGCCATCCTGGAATTATTCTAAGCGTGGCCCCGAGGAGGACTTTATGGATGCGTCTAGCTTTCTAGGGGATATGGAAAAATGGCCCGCCCACGCTATAGCACGCTCGTCCCCCCCCCCCCCCCCCCCCACCACCACTTACGCGAGAAATGATTCGAAATATTCTTCTGTCAGAACAAATTAATGTAGAGCGTCTTCCACTTGTCACACCGGAGTGATACTGACATTAAATGGGACGCGACGAGTCACGTAATGTTCCTGCAACTCGATATCGTGCGGGCTGGCGATATATGGGAGCTAATGGTTCGTCCATTACCCAACGTCTAAGATTTCCAGCCCGTAGGACGGATGAATTTTTGGATTACATCTGCGGCTGAGTCTTCGTTGCTCTCTGCCGTCGTTTCCTAGAAATGATTCACTCGCGCGGCAGGTGCTTTTCAGCTCCGCCGATCCCTGGGGAGTAAGATTGTAATTACGTTCCGCGTGCACGCGGACAAGCCGCAATTCGGTAGCAGAATCACCAGTGTCCTCCACGAATTAAGCGACCAGCCTGTTGGGAAAGCGAAGCACCCGACATCAGAGACGTCACCGAGAGTTTCGAGTTTCACCGGACAAGGTTCTCGCTTCTACTCTATTACGCGCTCGCAGCATCGCGAGACGCCAGTTTTACGACCCGTTTCTCTATCAAGCTGGCTAATTCGTCAAACACTGGATCTCTTCGTCCTAAAGATACGTTTTCCCAAGCAAGATTTGCCTGCGAATTTTCTACGTCGATCGTGTATCTCGCCGGAGATGAACGTGACCGCGTCTTCAAGTCAGCATCGATCGAGGGTCGACGGCATGGAGCCTCGAGAGAATATTTCGGCCAGCACACTCGGCTTCATGGAAGGATCGATTCCACGGTTCATCGATGACTCAGGTCGTCGAGGTGTTAACTGCCCAGTCACGATGCACATGTTCGGCCAACAAAACCTGGCGTGTTCTTGGCCGCGCGCGCCAGCCCGAACACGCGCGAAGGGACGCAGAGTGTCGAGTGTCGTGCCCGAGGTTATTGACATTGTTCACCAAATATTGGCCCCTCTCAGAGAGCTCTCTCCATAATTCTTCTAATTGTCCCTGTCCGAGTGCTCCCTCGGCCTAGCATCCACTACCATCTTCCTCCTCCAGGATAACGATCCAGGATACATTGTTAGTGGCCGGTCGTTGAAGGCTGAAGCTTCATTGGGAGCGACAAGAGGAAATGGTAAAAACGTAACGGGCCGCGTGGGAACGAGCCCCGTGGGTAAAATGACGAGTAATTCGCGGTCTCTGGGTATCGATTGCTGGTAGTAGGCCATCCTGTGTCCGCGATTTTACGGAAACCGGAGCGAAAGGAAGCGAGAAGTATCAGTGACGACGCAGCCGATCCTAGGTAAGCCGACACACCCACGCGCCCGTGAATCCGCGCCTGTGTCGGAGCGGAGATATGGTGGGTGCCCCGTGGTGTCGCGAGACCCGACCGTCGAGCACCGTGACCGAATCTGAATCTCTGAAACACCGACACCAACGGCGCCATGCGTTGCTGACGCAACCCTCTATATCCTTTGCTGCTCAGAAATCAAGAAAAAACAAAAAGAACAAGCCTTCCTATAGCTACAACAATTCGCTATCAGACACTTCCTAACATCCACCTGGTATTACACTACCGATGCTACTTCAACATCTCTTCTAAACCAACTGAACCAGAATCGGCAAAGCGATACTCCCCGAGATGCCCCGTCCTGCAGAGAAATTCGCGAACTACGCCGCGATGGAAAACGCGGTCGGAAATGAAGCGCATTAAATTGGAGCGGGAGCGCAAGGGGCCTGCTCACCTGTTTGCACCTGCAGAAGGCGCCACCACGCATCGCGTTTGCACGGAGAGACGCGTACATCACGCTGGTGTAAGTGGTGCGAGCAGCGCGATCGTGCGACGTCCGTGTGTCTCGCCGTGTCCATTGTGTAACTGGAACTCGTCGTGTTTTCGCAGGAAACGGAACAGGTGTACGCCGGGCATACGACACTGCATATGCAGTTACATCGGTTTCCGTGCTGCGCCTAGGCCCCGCTGCAACTCCTTCGAACGATGCAATTACGAGGTGCATCGGGGGAAGGACGAGGTCGCCCCGCGGTTTTCGATCTCGCGGTCGCGTGTATCGTGTTTAATCGCTGCGTTTTCGTGTCTTACTCTCCTCCAGGTGATCGAGGACGTTACTCTCTCTTTCCTGTTGATGGGCAGGTCTCCTGCGATGGATTCGACACCTGTCTAATTCAGATTCGAAAACTTGCGGGACATTTCGAAGCTGTCAGAGTATTCATCTCGGTTTCCCGTGCAAGCTTTTGCGATTTCGTTCGTCCTACCGGCTCCCCTCGACTTCCGTCGAGGCATCTGGCTCGATGACACCCACCGCGGGGACAAAACAACCCCCACCCGCCGGGCAAAGGGTGGGGCCGAAAGTTCCATTAACGACTCCGGCGATCCGCGAAAAGTTATCGGTGCGCGCGGTTCGTCGGTGGGCCTCGCAATTGCAGCGCGCCGCGTCGCTCTCGTTAATGGCTCGCGACTATTTCCCGACCAGCTCGGCGCGAGAACTCCGGGCAGAAGTTGGACGGGGGCTGGCGGGGCCCTGGGGGTGCGACAGCAGGAATTTCAATGGGAGGAAAATCTTGGAGGTGAGACGGAATAAACTGGAGCGCGCGTAACTCGCTCGCCTTTGCCGCTTTCCGCCGCTATAAATTCATAAACTACAAGTTGGTCCCTCGGCCGAGGGCCACCCTCCCGCCTCCCTCGGGCTCCGCCGTCGCCGCGGGGAGAGAAACTGTTGGAAACTTTCCTACGGTTACCTTGCCGCCTACGCAGAAGGGGAGGCCGCGGTCGGCAGGCGAGAAACTCGACTCGGTGCCTCGATAAATTCACGAGTAGTTAGTTACGGCAAGAAACTCCGCCGGTTTTGACGCACACCCGCTACGGGGGTGGCAGGGGGTGCGCGGTCGTGGGCGTCTTTCCCGTTGTGCGACCAACGACTGCCAGCCGCATTAAATTCGGAACCGCGGAAGTCGAGTTCGCCTCTCTGCGCCGCAAACTCTGCTTTTAGTAATTGATTCCCATCTCGGCTGCGATCTTTTTTCAGCCAGCCAGCCGAGGACTTGTCGCCTGCGGGAGAAATATACGCATATACCTATCGAGACACTCGAACCACGCTCGAGCATTTCCTCGAACAGCTGCCCTCGGATCCTCCACGGAAAACGGAAAGCCCTACCTGGCTACCTTCCGCCTCGGACCTCGGCTTCGAACTCGAGGGAGGTCGATCGTTTCGGCCGCTGCGAAAGGTGTCGGGCTGTTTGAAATTCTGGCGGCCCGTCGCTGCTACTTTGTCGGCGCTCGGCTATCGATACACGGGCTTTATTTAGCGGCGCGCGACCGAGTCCCCGTGAAGTCGGGAGAGATTATTCAGCGTGCATAGCGTAGGAGCCGCGCGCACTACGCTCGGCGGGCAGACGAATGAGTAAGTGCGCGTGGACGGCATTTTCCCCCTCATTTGGAATTATCGGGAGGAAGGTATCGATGCGCGTGAGACGAAAGCCAAAGCGTGCCACGTGGCGCGGCGCATTAATTAAACGATCGTAAGTGATCGTCCTGGGCATCGGGGCACGTAGGTGAGCGGCCCACCGCCAAGGGAAATTACACGAAAACGGCCACGTGCCACCGTACAGGAAACGGGAGTCGATGATTACAGGGAAATCGGCTCCCTTCGTAGACCCGTCACGTAATTTTCACGTAGGCGGCACGCCGCGATTCGACGTTCCAGGAACTGTACGCGACGCGCGACGTCGCTCGGGAGGATTTCCTTCTTCCAGGATCTCTCGGAAGAAACACGTCCCGCGACACGCTTACTCCGTCTGCATGGGGGAGTTGTTGGTTTCTCGAATCGCCGGTAAGGCGTAGGCCCGAGACTTCGCGCTTGGCTCTTGACCCTTTCGCGTCTCGCCACCCTAGTGCGTAATAAACCTTAAATCACGCTCGTAATTAGCGTGTCCCGGTGCGAGGCACACTTCGCGTGCCGATTACTCGAGGCTCTCTCCAAGTTCTCTGAGAAGCCGATTCGCGAGGCTCGTGTTCCGTGGAGAATGTTGTGGAGGTCGTACTTTGCCAGCAACAAAGTATGCATGTCGCTCGACTTGGGATCTTTAGAATTCTACGGTCGCGCACGGAGCTCTCGAACGTTTGACTACTTTGACTAAAGGGATCTTTGTGGATCCGAAGAATCGGGAGAGGGGAACGAGCGATGAAATCAGCTAGCAGAATCTGAGACCAAGACGATCTCGAACCGCCTAGACGCGGTCGAGACACGAGGTGGCTGTGACAGCCTGGAAATTACTACTCGGCTACGAGACGTATCTCTCCTGCCCCTTTATCTTGTGTACACCCACATCCCCTCGCGCACGGCTACACCCTTTCGTGGTTCGCGTTCGGAGATAGTTTATCTTGCCCTGCCGTTGCATCAGTCATTTTCTCGGCTGCTTCGTTAAAAGTGTCTCTAGATTCCAATTGCCATCGTTCCTCGTTGAAATTCATTAAGCAACTCTGATCCACGAATGTCGTTGAGGATCCACGATTTACCAGAGATGCGGGGAGGCCCGTCAGCGACGTTTTCGAGGGGCCCAGCAGGGAAATCAGCGCGTCGCGGTGGCGGCCCGAGCGTTTTGCGCCCCGTCGAACACAAACGTGGGTCGACGTGGTCGTGGCTACCGGATTTCACCCCTGGCTACACACTCTCCTTCCAGTCCACGATATTTCTTGCTCCCGCCGTTCTTAGACCGCCATTTGATCTGGCCCACGATAGCCAGGAGGAGGCGCAACTCAGCCGGAATATCTCCGTCTGTGGATGTTGGCCCAGAACGGCAAAACGAGGGGGAAAAAATTCGAGAAAAACGAGGGAGGGTAACGTAGGTGGACGAACAGAGGGGCGGAGAGCCGGGAGCGTTCGCTGTTCCTCCTTTCTCTCCCGTTTCTGTTGGCCAGACCTCCCTTTCGCTCACGATTTTCCCGGTCTATCGGCTTCGACAGGTCTCGCGCTCCGTCGATGCGCTCTTTTTTCTCCTGTTTTCCACCGTTTCTTCCATCCCCCTCTGCCCCTTTATCCCTCCAGCGCCCACAACCCGGCTTTTCCTGCAAAATCGCGCGGGTAATGCGGTTTTGTTTCCGCGAAACGGTCTCCCGTTTTGTCCACAAATTAGTGCCCCTTTTAGCGCCGCGCTCCCAACCGTCTTCTTCCCCCCTGCAGCTCCGGTAACGCTGTTTCCAGGAATTCAAACGAATCCCGTGCTCCCAGCGGCGAAACAATTTCCCGTGGAAAGGAAGGTGGAACGAAATTTCCAGCCCGTCCCAGGGAAATTGCCAGTTCCGCTATTCGCCCTCGTGCGCGCGGAATAATCATCTTACTTTGAACTTCCCTCTCCCCGAAGAGAACTTGGCTGCGCGGCATAAAATTCCCGCTACTGTGCGTTGAGATAGACTGTGCCTTCCTCCCGTAAATTGCCTCCGAAAATCAACAACACTCCCCGAGGAAGACTCGCCCAGGCACCTGGTGGAGGAGAGTCCAGAGATTCTCCCTGAACCCAAGGCATCTCCTAAGCTCCGTCGAGCCCCCCGTAGATCGCTGCTCGTGGATCTATAGCAGGAAATCTGTATCACGGAAAGCGCATGCGTCGGTGGCGTGATTCTGGGCGAGGCCAGGCCCGCGGACGAGCCTCGCGACGCTTAATTCAGTAGGCGGAGGACTGTCACGGAGGTTGGAGCTTTCCGATCTCTCCTAATCGAAAAACGAGAGAATGGGAGAGAGAGAGGGGGTTAGAGGGCGAGAGGAGAAGAATAGGTCGAGGAGGGGGCAGATGGGTTCGCGCGCTTGCGTGCCTCCGCTTTTGATTATGCGGCTCCACGATAGGATCTGACACCGGGCCATTTGCATGGCTATCAAGATAGCAGCCGTGCACGGGACACGCATACCATGCCGTGGCCGCGTGTGCGCGTTACGCGCCTGTTTTTCATTCCTTGCCACGCTAGTTACTCGAATGATCGGTCCCTTTCCTCCGTAGGGATTCCCTCGATCGTTTCCCTCCTCAGAATTCTCCTTCGCTCCCACAGATCGATCGACATCCCTGAAATTCCGAGGGGAATTTGACAGTTTCTCGTCACGATTGCCTGGCACCGTGTTCTATTCGCTGGGACATTTATTCGCGGACTAAAACAGAGCATGGTCAGGCACGAAGCGGAGTTGGCCGATGCTCACGTGCATGCACGATTAGCATGACAAGTGGAATGTAATTGTTCACTGTAGACGACCTGCAGACGAGTTCCACGGCTCGGATGGACCCCCGTGGCTCCTGAATCGAAACAAACTTTCCTTTCCAACTAGCACGATTCTTCAGCCAGTAGGAGCCGAAAGCCGTTTCCCGTTCGTTAATTAATTCGATTTTTCGACTGTGCACCGGTACACGCGACAACCAATTAACCCCTCCATCTCCCTTTCCCCAGATCGCTTGGGAGATTCTCGAAATCGAGTCGAACGGAACAAGCGTTCCGGCGATTCTATCTGGGCTTCGCTCGAAAAGTCCAGGTCCAATCGAACGCACGGATCCGATGGCCGCGCAACAAGTCACTGGGATTTCTCGGGGCTCCCGGGGACCGACTCGAAAATCGATTACAGGGTTTATCGATCCGGAGGGGGCTCGTTCCGGAAGACGACGCTGGCCAAACGGGAAGGGAGAGACGGTTATATAGGCTAGATTTGATTTAAATCTGAGATCATTGTGCCAGACACGGTGCCTAGTGCCAGAAGGAGAAAATGGAGGAGGAACAGAGAGAGAGGCTGGTCGGCATTCTGTGATTTCCATACAGGAAGCTCTGTAACGAGAAACCGCCGCCCTTCCCCCCGTCTCATTCTCACTCTTCAGCTCCCCCAGCGTCTCTGTGCGCCACCCGCTCGAAAACCAGACTGTCGGTTCTCGGTTTGTCCCGGTGTATGATTACCAATTTCAGGTTACCAGGTACAGGCAGCGTGCCGGTGAGACGTCAGACCTCGGCCTCGTCGCTCAAATAAACTCGACCTGGCGACCGCTGATTCACGCGAGTCCTCGAGGCTGCTGGCAATCGTTTCACAGTTGATGGTCATGTAAACATTCAGACTGTTGCACGATTTGAGAAATCAATTGTGGTTTTTTGCGAATTCGCTCCAAAGTCGTGATGATTTCGTAGCTCGAGCTGCAGCGCAACGTTTCGCCGTGTCCCAAGGAGGAGCTCGTAAAATCGTGATGGGAACGCGGTATCGAGAGCGGAAAATCAGGGGAGAGAGATTCGAGTCCAAGCATCCAGCGAGCCCTGACCAGGATCAGCCTCCGACCAGGTGCGCTTGTCGAGGAGAGCAGAGGGGTGGACGAGATCAGGGTGTTGAGGGATAGACGAGGGGCTCTCCTGGCGTCCCCCCGTCGCCTCTAACTGCGGAGGACCGCGCAGGAGGGGACCAGGCAGGGACACGGCTACCTGAGCTCCTCACGCCAGGACCTTCCTGGTACAAGCTTTGGGCGCCCAACTGTCTGCCGATCCTTCTTCGGTACGCGTCGGTGGAGCAGCGATTTTTTTCCACCATTCGAACGGGTACCTGACCAACTTCAGTGGCTCTCGATCCTTCCACCAGCAGCGCTTTCGAATCCGCTCCTGATTTCAGTGACGAGGAAGAAAGAGGATAGAGTAGGCAAACCACCGATGCTGAGGAATATTTTCAACGAATCCATAAACTTGCGAAATTGTTAGAGCTGCGCTCCGTTGGAAAGAGTCCCTTGGAAGGGCGAGCTGGTGATGTAACACGCGTGGGTGCGCGCTGTAAATTACACGCGTACGCGGAGGTGTCGGCAAACACCGGTACAGATAACCTCGGGGTAAGCGTGTCAACTCGGCTACCGGTGTTACGAAACCAAGCAAGGTCTGGGAATCTCCTCTGTTGTCCCTGTTAATATTTGAACAGAGCTGTATCGTGCACGTCCGACCAAACGCCAACTACCACGTCGCGCTGACAGCCGCGAAGAAGAGGCTTCTTCGGTCCACGGGAGTCGGTCTGAATTTCATACTTTTCGGACTCTCCTCTTTACGTCACAGCCGCGAAACTGCTCTCGGATTATCTGGCATCGCGATTTAATTCGAGCCTCGACGAACCGAGCGGTGATATCGCGACAGCGACGGAGGACGACGCTTTCTTCGAGCGAACCTTCCACGGCCAGCCGGGGAACTCTTTCGCGGTGGATTTTCGAGAGGCCCGTAATTGTTCCCGGTCCAAAGTCCCGTGGGAAGATAATCCTGCCTCAGTGGCAGAAGGGAAAAAAGGAAAGTTGCTTCTCTGGCTGAAATTCTCGGAAGTAGGATTTCTTCTGGCGGGGGCTGGGGCCTCGAAGAGGTGTAGCTGCCTCAGCGATTTTCACGTTCATGCTTCCAGGATTTACCAGCTCCTTTCATTCACCGGCTCCCTTGCACCTCGTCCCTCTGGGCGACCCAATTTTTTCAGTCGAATCTTTTACACGCGTCGATCGAGTGTGTACTCTGTTTCCCGAGCAATCCGGCTGATAATCCGTCGATAGGGCTTCGCTTCCTTCTAAGAATTTTGGCGCGCCGCGCGAATGGCGGCGATTTCTCTGATAAAAATTCAACAGGAGAGCACATGAATATTTATCCCGCGACGGAATCGGCGAGGAATTCGCAGGGTGACGGGCGAGGACGTTGTATCTGGCAGAACGTTCTCCTCCGAGCTTTCTCCGAGTCCTTCGTTACGTTCTGCGGCCACCCACAACCCCCTTTCGGGGATTACTTCCTATTAATATGCATTACTGGCGGTACGGTCGACAAAAGGAGCGAGAGCCCGACCGTGGCACTGTGATGTAAATAAACTTAGGCTTCCGGATCTTCTTCCTCGAGGCGGACACGCTTCTTCTTTTGTAATTGCTGCTCCTTTGTCTCTGGACTAATGCCCGGGGACCGCGGCGGGCAAACATTTTTCATCCCCCGCGTTCACGGCTCTCCCTTGGCTGATAATTGGGCGCCTAGGGTCGCGGGGGTTCCTTGAGACAGTGGTGATAACAGTATGCATTTATCTTGCACGCTAGTGTCAGAAATTCGTTCGCACAGTGTCCATGAAACGTGACTCTATTTTTGTACAGGCTTTGTCAGCCCTGGCAGGAATTGTTCCCTTGCACTCTGCTCGTAGATTCACTGTAAGCTTAATATTCGTTCAGTTTCTGTCCACTGTCAGCTCGCATGACGTCTTAACAACCCTTGCCGGTGGCAGGGGCGAGATAATGCGAATGAACCTGTCAAGGCCGAAACAGGATGTCCTCGGCGGTCTCCAGGGAAATCCTCTCGATCGACGGACGGGTTTCACAGCGACGGATATCCTCGAAAGACGACGCGTCGGCATTTATAAACAAATTCTCGAATCGTATATCACGGTCATTGTTCCGGGGGTCGCCCCTTCTGAGGCGGCCGCACAAAAGGATCGTAACGCCGATGACAAAGGAGGGAAAAAAAAAAAGAGAGGCAGAAGTGTCGATGAGTGCCATCCTTCTGAATTGATCGGCATTTGAATAAATTCACCTGCACGGTGCTCCTCGTGCCGCGAGAGAAGCGTCACAGGGGGTGACAGTGGCTCGAGAGGAGCACTGTGCATTCATTAGCAAGCGCGCGATTAAGTACAACTAAATCACTCCCTACGATCCCATCCATTCGAACAGTGTTCGGCTAATACCATTCTCCTTCCAAACGCCCTCCGTATTCGGATTCCAGGGAAACAGGAATACCGCGGCATTTAGCGAATCTCTGCGGCGTTTCCGAAAGTATTGCCACGCGAATTCTCCTCGCCGATAGACAATCAAAAAATGAGGGAGAGAACGGGGAAAGTGGAGTGTCGCGTCGCGACAACGTTTCGCGTACGCTTCACCCCCCCGGTTCCAGGGGGGATCGCGCGCGCAGCTTCAAACGGCGGAGAGCCGAAAACAATGTCGCCGTTTCATTTTTGCTGGCTCGGTGGAGTCTGGAAATCGTTGGCGAGCAAATGCGTAACTGAAATCTCAGCATCCAGACCGCCCCTCCTGCGCCCCCCGTTTCGCCACCCCTCTGGAAACGGGCCGCTGGAACCCGTGATGCCCCGCAACGACCCTCTGGCGCGCTCGTTTTTCCCTCCCCTTTTCATCCCCTGCCGGGGAGACGGGGGGCTGTGGCTGCGGCCACAGCTGCACGACTCCGGCCAGGTGTGCTCTCTCGCAATGTTGCCGCAAGGGTGAATTTCTCTCCCTTTCTCTCCCTCTCTCACCCTGTCCTCCGCGCCTCTGTCTCTCTCCCAAGCGCCCCTCTAGCCCCCTGCGTCCCCGTTTCGCCGTTCGAGCGCGTCTCGTCGCGCAGACCCCGATCGAGAGGCCGATTTTACGTCGAGGCGTTTCCCCTGCGTGGCTCTCCGCGGGATTCTCCGATCGGCAGTTTCGGTGGCTAGCGATCCCGTACGCCGAAACTCGTCCAAGTTCCTTAGACTCGAAGAAACGTGGTCGATCCTCGAGGCGCGCAGACAGGAACGTTTCCTGCACCACGAGACTGGGGAAAATGGTTCGCAGATCGCGTAGAGAATTACTGCTCGCCTTGCTTCTTAATCACAGGGAACGCGGAACTGCGAAACCGCCTCTCAACATTGTTGCACGCGGAACGACTTAATATGCCTAACTGTAGCGCGAAACTACTATAATTCGAATCGGATTAATGATCGTTAATTTCATGCGGGCCGCAGTAACCGTGAAAACTTGAATCGTAAGCTTTCCTTCGACACCGTGGCAAGTTTGTATTCCGAGGTGCATCGGCCGTTGATTTAGTCGTTGGGGGCTTCGATCTCGCTTGAAATTTGACGAAGATCGACGTGGAATTAAAGCAGGAATATTTCGATTCGTAACGGCGCATGGCGCGCTGGAATTGCGGTCGATACGCGAGCAGATTTCACGGGGACGAGTCGAAATATATATTTTTATTGGCGGCCGTGCGGGGCCAGGGCAGATAGGGAATTGCGGAAACGAGAAACCGGCGATATCCCGATAAGAACCGCGCGCCGGGCAACGCTCTCATTGCCTCAATTTCCACTTCCACTTCCACTTCCGGCCGCGATCGCTTTTTCCCATCAGCCGAGCCTAAAAAACACTCGCCCCCCCCATTGTCACGCGAAACCGTGAAGCAATAAAAATGACCAGACCGAGAAAATGCTCGTGGTACCGTAGCTGCCAGATTCCTCGTGCAGCAGTGTCGGGATTTTTTTATCATAATAATTAAGCATTAATTTTCCCGCGCGATCCTCTATTACATCAGCTAATTCCGTGTATTTTTACATTGGCCATTTTTCATTAATCGCGTGTTACGTCATGGCACCACCGGAAGCCCAAACGAAAACGAATCTGGGGCTCGATCGATCGCCACGGCAAGAGGGGGGAGAGGTAGAGTGAAAGAGACGGATAGGGGGGGAGCGAGAGGGAGACAGGGAGAGGAAGGAGGATCCATGGATCCATGGATCCGAAACGTGACGGCGCTCGGCTGAGCGTGTATCCCACCTGAAAACCGGAAACATGGGTTCCCCTGCGGAGAGAGAGAGGTCAAGCCTACCGGAACACCGGAACCGGAAGGGTGCGGAACCTAGGCGACCGACGACGTGCCGGACAGTGCTGGCTCGCACTGATTACCCGCTGATGAAACGTACCGGCTCGTTGACTTCGGCCAGGGTCGTCATTAGGGACGCCCATGCTTCGATGCGATACCGTAAAAATCATGCGATGCCCCCGCGACTCTGTCGATTCCCATAAAAACAATGCGGGCTGTCTGCTCCGCCGGCAGAACTCAGGATCATCCCGACGCTACTCCTCGTTCCCTCCATACCCGAAGCTTCTATCCCAACGCCTCCTCTGGTCACCGCCAAATGCACTCCTGCTCAGATTTCAAGCACCCTCCGACCCTTCGTTCAAGCCGATCGAGTAGCCGTAGCTCGATCCCCGAAAGCGATCCTCCGATCAAAGGGTGACCAGTATCACTGTACCTGAACGTGAACGGTGACTAATGGGCAGCTCGGGGCTTAAACAAAACGTCGGATCGACGGGGCCCAGGGGTGAAATTGGCCGGGCACCTAGCGCACCGCCGCGACCAACCTTCTAAACAAGAGGCCCCCATTAGGCGGAATGAGTGGAGGCAGCGAGCCACTCGTGATTAAAAGGTCGATTTGTTACACGGGGCCTGGCGATGGGGTATGAAAGTCGAGCTTCGGGGATACGGAGGAAGTTGTGCCTCCCCACCGTCGAGCCTGCCGAGGCGGAACGACACGAGGTCGCTTCGTTTCCACTACGCTTTATACGCCGAGGCTGTTTCGACTTCGTCGCTCCGATTCCGGAGTAATTAATTGCCCCTCGCGCGTGATTAATGTCGACGCGCTCTTCTGAAAGTCGCCGTCGATTCTTTCGTTTCTTCTTTTGGCTACCGAGGACGGAGGTGTCGAGGGCGCTCGGGAGGATGGTGTTTAGCGGGATTTAAACAGCCTCGATCGAGGCTGATGGGAGTTTCCTGTCGACACTATGGGAATCTCGTGGGGGGCAGGCCTAATTAATGCTTAGACCTCGCTGGTGGTTTTATGGGAAATCCGTGTACGCACCACCTGCCAAAACGGTCGATCGCATGGGACAGGAGACCGCCGTGATTCGCCTGGTCGTTTAATGACGGCGAGGTTGTGGGAACCCGGTCACGGGTGGAGCGAGCACTCCCCTTAAGTACAGTGATTACGTGACTGGGGACACGGTACTTGCGTAGCACTCGACGATTATTAACGTGGATCGATTCGGCTCTTTCCTCTCGAAAAAGAGTTCCTGTGGAAATCCGCGAGGGAAATCGAGCCGCTCGAGGAAACCGGATAACTCTCCTCCTGACGGAGCAAGGATTTCGTATCGCGAATCCACCTCCGACCGCCTCTTGTCCAACTACCGAAACCCGTGAGCAGGTCACTCAAATGATTTCAGCCAAATCCATCGACTCCTTTAGCGCTGTCTCGAACGTGTGACGGATGAAATTGTATAGAACTTTCATGTCGATTTCTTGGGCCACCGTTTCCAGGTTTCCGTCTCGTTTTAATTTTTTTCTCTCGCGGGTTAATGGAAATAGAGGCGTGCGCTGTTTGGAATGGATGAGGCAACCACTCTTCTTGAGTGTAACGATTACGTCGCGAGGGATACGGTAGTTGGAGTCGACGACTTTTAGTTGGATTGCCGGTAGATTGGTCCGAACATTCCCCCTCCGACAATCTGCCTGAAATCGCGAGTCCTTTTCGTCGGTATTTCATTTCGCCCTATCCTTTCAAATCAGAATTAATCTTTCTATAAAGAGTGAATTTCGCCGCGGTCTCTGGATCGTGGCAAATCTATCGCACCCCCGCCGATTGAAGGGAAAGGACCGTGTTCTCTGCGTAACAAATTCTCCGTTTCTCTACGGACTTTATTCCAGAAGAAAAAAGAACGCTGTTTCGGTGTAGGAATAGCAAACATCCAATCTCGAAATAATAAGTTTGATCGATGACACTCGCGCTGCGGAAGAGAACGAGTCGCGATGGCCGAGCAGAGAGGGTGATAGTGGCGAGGGGTGAGATTGCCTTGTCACCTTGACAAATGATCGGAGAACGAAAGGTACCAGGCAACGTTGAAACGCGCCACGTCCTTCCAGTTCCTTAAATTTTCGTCCTTTCTCCCTTCCACCGGCAGCGCGCCGCCCCTTTCTGCCTCTTCCTTCACCTGCTCGTCTCTCACGAGGCCCTCGAAGACAGGAGGACCGCCGCCCCTGCTGACGATCAGTCATTAAGCATCGACAGCCTTGACAAATAGCCGAGGCCCGAGCATATTAAATGCAGCGGGGATAATTTCACGGGGAGCTAACGCCCACAACATCGCGAGCACTCCGCGCGGCGTTTATTTTCCACGGGGCGATAGAATTTTCACCGATTCACTCGCCAATTCGATGTTTCACTTTGCAATCCCTTCAATCATGCATCGTCTAATTACTTTTCCGTCGCTCGGAGCGACTAATAGATTTTTGATTAAACCCCGCGAGCGTTCCGGTCCCACAATGACCCCCGATTTCGATTTTGTTGGTCGAACAGCCAGTTGCATAATTGAACGCGTGCGATTCGGAGGCGAGCATTATTCGCGACCTGTCGACGAGTCGAAACGCGATCCAGTGCTCGTGTAAACTCGATGTTCCTATCAGGCAACTGGCGATGCGTCTCGAGTTACGCGGATTAGGAGTCCACTCGTCGGGTTCCGCGTGTTTCCGGGAACACCGTCGAACATCGTATCAGCGATTTTTATTCCGAGGCCCGTCATGAAGCTGGTTTCGCGTGGCGACAAGAATGCAATGCCGTCAGGGAAATTTCCAATGCAATTCGTGTCATTCGAACCTTTTAACGCCTCTCTGTCATCGTTGTTATTAGGAGGGGAGCGTTGCTCGCATGGGGTGATCGAGCAGTACGTTTTCTGGCTCCTCTATGGGGGACATAATTTCATAGGGAACGCATATTTCGTCGAGGCGATACAGGAATAAAAAAAAAAACCACAAGGAATCGCCCCGTTCATCGAGCGAACGTCACCCACAAACCGCAGTGACGGGGGCGGTTCACCCTCGCCGCCAAAAATCACATTCCTGTCGACCCCTCGGCATTGCTACGTGGTACCGTGTCGAATTCGCATTCCCATGCGCGCTCCTGTACAGTCGTTCGCAATAATCGCGTGTCCCTGCACTTTCATTGAAAAATGGCAACCCCTAAGAATCTGCAGAGACGTCGGAGGATTAATCAGCGGAGTCTTCCGCTAAATTAGACGGCGAGGATGGTGCTCGTAGTTGCACTGAAAATTGGAAAAGCTTGCGACGCCGGTGGGAAGGGGGACGAGCCATTATTGCGACGGACTGTACGCGAAGACACGAGTTACGCAAAGCACCAGGAAGAGTCACGCAACGGAAGAGTCACCGCGTGCATGAATGCGTAATGCCTGCGGACAGTGATTTCCACCCTCGTCGACCACCACCGCCCCTTTCCACGGCCAGATGGGGTTCTCACGAGTCGCCCTTAATACTGTTCATAATCGTGCCCGATAATGCTCGCTGTCACAACACGCAAACAATGGCCCGCGGCCGATTGAAAAATCAAAGGATTACTCGTGTTCTCGGTCCGAAGGGGTGAGGGGGTGGGGGGTGGTTCCTCGCCGAGCAGAAAGAGGCAAGGGTATATCGAGCGAACGGGAGCCCGGTCCCCCGGCGTCCAATTTAATTTCATGAAACATTTATGCAGATTCGACGAGCTAGGTGGTTGGGAAGAGGCGCAAGGGACCGTTCTGTCTACAATCGAACCCGGTGGAAGGCAGGTCGCGGGGGTTGACAGCCGTGCGGGTTGGAAGCGTTCGTCGCGCGGAGCGTGGAAAAATTGCCCCTGAAATTCCCGCGACGTGTCTTTCAAATCGCGACGCGACGGGCTCGACTCGAAACCGTCACATTTTTATCTCTCCCCGCCGCGACGCGGAACGCTCTGCCCCGGTGAAAGGGAGTGTCGGCCTGACACGCGTTTAATCGACGATACACAGATGACAATAACGCGAAACGGTGCGGCGCGTTCGCTGAAATGCGACAAAAAAAAAAATAATAAAAGGTGAGCGGGAGCCGGATGGGCCGGCGCGGGCGGGCGAGGGGGGAAAAAGAAGGCGAAGAAGAAGCAAAGAGTAGGGTGAAAGAGTGCGCGTCGAATAAATTTCCCGCGTGCACAACGGATAATGTATCGTCCGCCGTGAATGGCCGACGAAAGCAGTGACACGTTTTATTATAAAACCACCGCGATGCAAGTAAATTTATCGACACACGTCCCGCGAGGCGAAGAGCACCAGCGCGCGTTACACCCTTGTCTCCCATTCAACGTCCACTCGACATCGCCGACTCGATAATGATCAGTTGTCGCGCTAGTTACCTTCGCCAATGGTAGGTACTTTTTTACGAGTCCACCTGGAACTCGCCCTCCACACTTTGTAGAAAAACGGACCTCGAGCTTCGGGGAATCGTTAGGCTTGGGTGTTAGGTAATTGATAATGAATGTTTAAAAAAAATGAACATATTCTCGTTTTGTGGTATTAGGTACATAGTTTATGGTCTGCGTTTCATTTATCAAAGGTCCAGTGGCTGTAATAAAACCTTGCAAAAGGAATTACTATTTAAGTAGGCAGGTTTATCTCATTGAATCGGCACTTCGGCGACACCATAACAATACACATTGATATCGAGTTTGGACGCCCGCTGCGAAACGTACATATCGTGCCAGTTGTGTTTACACTTTCAAGAAGGAAGGATGTCGATCGCGAGACTCCTTTCACGTCGCTTGAATATGTCTCGCGTCTCACGTGTGAAATTGTGGCGTGCGTTCGCGGTGCAGCTGATGCACTCGGTGCACGCGCATCCTCCGGTATCCTTCGACGGGCGTAAACTTTCGTTCTTCCTGTTTCACGCCGCGAGTTAGACATTTTTGAGCGAGTGTAGTGCAGCGACAGAGTTTCCTTAAATTTCTGCGAAGACTTTGGTTTAAAGTTTCTTGAATCAGTGATCGCAACAGCTCACGCTAGCGAATTCTGCGGAGTTTTTGCGCTCCGAGATCGAGCCCACTGTAGTTTTCCTCGATCGACGATCCACGCTTTAAGCAACCATAAGCTCCAGAACTCTACCGATGTTCTACATAAAGGGGGATCCTCTGTTGCAGGTCGGAGAGTGATCGCAAAATGTTGAACCCAGAAACCGGCTGTTACTCAGAGTCCGTTCGAGCATGGTGAGTCCACAGTAAGACCTTTTTAAAAGAAAGCATAACGTTAGACTTTAATTTACCAGGCTCGTGAGTGCGACTGAGACCTCGTCGTAAGACACGCTTACGTTCGAATCGAGCGAGTTGTAATCTCCCTCGAGTATCTTGGCTCGCGTGCCGCCCGGGTTCTCATCAACGCGTAATCTTAATTAAGTACAAATCGCGGCGTGTACGAGGACGTGTTGCGCGTCCAGTTACAGGCATACCTTCAGATAATCAAGCAGCTTGCTCTTATATCCCGTGCTTCTCGTGTCCTTTGTCCCTGCCCACGTATTATTCAGATAATCCCTCGATATTGAAATCGTATCCGATTTTATCGCGATATTACTGTACATTCCTTGTTACACATTAGCGTATCATAATGACACGGTACATATTGCGCATTTAATATCGCTTTATACAAGCTTGCGAGAACGAAATTGAGTGTGCATGGATAATGTCGGGTTAGACTTTCTCGCGGAATCTATATTTAAAATAGTTTCTTCGTGTACTGCTCGTGGTATCGACAACGCAGTTAATGTAGCGTTGCAATGCAGTCATCAGCTTGCAAAGAAAGTATCTGAACGGCTTTCCTGTCTGCGTTAACTTCTAATCGGGGTTGCGTGCATCCTCGATGCAAGTGCAACCTCACGCCCGTGCGCTGCACGCATCGGTGCAGCCTCGATGGCGGTGTAATTGAAATCAAGTAGTTTTTAATCCTGTCACGGGGAGAGCGATGTTCTATGAATTATCGCGGAACGGTAGTTTGTGACACGAAGCGTTACATGATTGATAGGCGTCGATAAGATTAAATACCTGCGTGATCACTCGAACTTTGCGCTGTTTCTCATTACAGCTGAAGATATGCTCCAAGATTATCACGTTTGTCGAGTTGCTTCGGTGTCTAATCGGTGCATATACCAAAAATGAGATGTCTTCTACTTTACTCCCTCGAACGATCGCCCTTCTTAATTAAGAAACTGTGCTATTGCGCCATGATAATTCCACGATACGTTCAATTTCTTTGAAAGTAACCAACTGCATTTTGCGCCGTATGAACGAGGAAATATCAGAGTACTCTTGTTCCCTCTTCCCCCCTTTGAAAGCCCCCCCCGCCCTCGTTAAAACCGCGAAACAAGAGATTGGAAAACGCGCGTTGGCGCCAGAATTCGTTATTTACATTCAATCATTATCACGGAGCGTTCAAACACGATCGCCCTATACGTTTCGGCTTAATCGAACAATAATTTGCCTGTTTGTTCTTTCACCTGAAAAACAGGAACCGATCGAATCAGCCGTAAATATGCTGGCAAGGAAACAAACAAGGGCCGCGGATTCGGTCCAAATTGCGCGCATGAATTTTAACGAACGGTGGTCGAACGATTTCACGTGATCCCCTGCCCGCCGTCCCGCAACCCCCGCCGCCAGAACTCGAAATATCGAGCCGATTTTTCATAATTCAGCCCGTGGTCGGGCGCAAAATTCAATCCCAGCCTCGGTCGTCGTTATTTCCGCGCTGGTTTTCGCTGTTTTTGCCATTATACCCGTAAAGGTAATTTCCCGGGCGGCCCGACCGCTGCTGATGTATTTATAACGAAACGAATTAAACTCGCCGCCGCGCGAATAGGTAACAAAACGCCCACCGCCGCCCCCCGTCCACGCTCTCGGCTGGCTGGCGAATCCCCGCCGGAAATAAAATACCCAAATATTTGCGCGTTTAATTCGAACCACGCTCGCCTCGAAGCCGCCGCTGCGCGAGGGTTAATAATGAAACGTTGCATTGTCCGCGAAAGGGTTGCGATCCCGTCTGCGCCTGTCCCTCCTCCACCGACCCCCTCCCCCCTTTCCCTATTTGACACGTGATTACGCGATCGCAGAATATCGAGGCACGAGTTTCTTTTATTTCTTGCATTAATCATCTTATCCAGCGCCGGGAATTAGCCAGTACGGAGCGCGAGAGGTTCCCTCGGGGTAGCGAGGGAGGTTCGCAGGGATTTCGCAATGAGCCTCGTCTTCATTTGTTTCGTCGCGTCAGAGGGGAGCGAGTGGAAGGCAAAGAAATGTATTAGGAGAGTTTGTCAGGGACGATTTATCCGCAATCGCGTTGCCGCTTTTCTCGGGACATTAGGGACACGATCACCGGTTCGGAGGAGGATCGTTGGCCAGGGGGGTGCACCGGCGGTAGGGCCTTAATGCGATTAAGGTCGTTATCAGATGTCGCCGGCGTTTCTTGCGCGATGACGTCGACGTGCTCGTTTGTCATCGCGCGACGCTGTCACGGGGGTTGCGCGATTTACTTCCGCTTCCCCCCCCTCCCCCCCGTTCGCGCCCTTCGTTTCCTGTCGGCGATTTTCTCTGCAGCGGTTCGCGCGATTCAATTCCGGTCTCTTCGCGCGGATTAAACCTTCTTCGAATTATTCCACAGGAATCTTCCTAGGTTCGAAAAATTTCCCAGCTCCTTACAACACCCTGGACATAAAAAACAACTAATTTAATAATAATAATAATATGAATAGTTAGGAAGCTGCCCATATTTCCATCGGTAACTCCGCTCGAAATTCTAGTCATGCAACGTAGCCTCAAAAAAAAAAGAAGTGAAAAACGACAGGGAACAGGATGGTGGAATGGCAAAAAATCGATTTGCAAAAGGTCGCGTGCGACACGCGGCCGGACATACGTGTCGGGAGGCATTTGGAGATTCGTTAAGCCTCGTCGCCATCAGCACCCACCCTCTCGCCGCCCTCCGCGTAACATCAGCTCAGCGTCGCATTAGCAGGGGCAGGGGAGGGGGCGAAAGTCGTGGACGAGAAAGGAGCTCGCGGACGGAAGAATGACGATATCCATTCGGGAGCGTGAAGAACGGGAAAGCGAAAGGCGAGAGAAAGAAAAGGAATGCTCCTCGTGGTCAGGTTTCGAGACGAGGGTGTGGCCAGGAGATAGGGATGATTAGATGCTACACCCCCGCAGGCACGAGCCGAGGGTGCCGCGGGAAAATTCATGGAGTTACTTAGCAGTCTTCCAGGCTCACTCGTTTATCTTCGCCACCGAGGGAGGGGAGGGAAGAAGGAAGTCGTTACGTTGTCGAGAGGCCGCCGGGTCGAGGCTGTAATCCTAATTAATAATTAATTACCACGGGAGGGGAATAAATGGCCGATTGAATTCTTCCTGCGCTAAAGGAGCAGTTTGATTTATCGGAACGATTCTTGTTCTCCGTGTCCGGGAAACTCGCGCCCAATGAAGGGCTCGATTATCCTCGGGAACTTGGCTCCACCGCTCGCGAATCTCGCGTTTTCCCTCGGCCACAATGGCATTCAATTTGAAACCCCGTTGTGATTAATGACAGGCATTTACGAATTAAGACAATCCTTTGTGAAATAGAAAAATTCCCTCCCTCCCATTAGGGGGAAGTTATTGCCCCTGGCTGCGGGGACGTTTACCCCGGGGAGGAATCCAAGGAGCCCGGAGGAAATTTCGAAAGGATTTCTCGCAGGAAGCTATCATCGGCAATAAATTCCACGGTCGACGTCCAGATAAATAACTATGCTTCCTACGGTCCTCGGCCTTCCCAGTTTCCACGGAGCCGCTGGGAGCGGAGAGAATCCACGGCTAGAAAAAAAGTTGGTCAAGTTTTACGAGGGCTCGGCGGAAGGATCGGACAGGGTCGAGAGAGGAAGGTCTGGTTTCGGGCTTCCAGGACCACGTTCGACCGAGATCCTTCGGTAACGTGGCCAAAAGTCATCCTCTCGTGTCGTTACATGGCCGACTCCACCCCTGCTGCTCCCCAGTTTGTCAAAACGACCCTTCGGTGTCGCTTACAAGACAGCAAATTTGTCCTCCGATAAGCAAAACAAACAGGGTGGACGAGCCGCTTCTTTTCGTCCTTTTCCTCGCTTTTTGTCCGCTCCTCTGTGTCTCGACCCGGGTCCTTTGAGCTGGTGGAGGCGACTGGAAGGGTTTAATTGGTGGCTCGTTCGATGGGAGGATTCTGTTTTATAAAATCGTCGAATATGTCAAAGGCCAGTAACCCTCGGCACAGCGTAAATCAATTAGAAGCTTCCTTTGAAGAATTAGAATGTAAAGTAATCAAACTTTTACTTTATGTGTAGAGGTGGAAGATAGGCGACTTTTTAATCTAGTAATTTTGGAGTGTGAAGTGGTCGGCGTGGATGACATGTCACGCTAGAGGGATTCTACATTATGGATCGATTCCGCGAAACCTCTGTTTCAGTCGCTTTCTCGGGCTAGGTCCGGTGAGGGGATTTGCATACATTAGATTTTATCCTTCCGAGAACGTTCGTCTTCGAGATGCACATATTTATGGGGGTCCCGCGTATAATGGCCCCGAATTTAGGATGGAATCTACGGTGGTAACTTCATTATGGCCTCTGATTTAGGGGTCCCCGCGTTAAACGAGTATTTTTTCAGTCCTGGAAAATATTCCACCCGTTCGAGTGTCCTCCTCGTGTATTCACTAACAATACTGAAATAGTGGATATCGTTCGGGCGAAGCCTGTTGAAATTCTGCTGAAATTTGTCGACGAATGTTCAAGTAGCCTGGAAATTTTCATCTTAACAGCGTTTAGTCGATGCTAATGGCTCTTAACAGGTCTTCGCTTCTGTCACTGTCAGAGGCGCTCCCCGCCCCTCTCGCCCTTTCGTTCTAACGACATTTTAATACACCCCCGACAAAGTGCAGAGCGAATTCGATGGAGAAAGGATTACGGGGCCCCGGGTACGATAAAAATCGAGAGGCCTGCGTGTCTCGATTAGGTCCGGGTGAAGGGATGGTGTTGCGCAAAGAGCGCGAGGCGCACAGCTGCGCGAAAAAAAGGGGGGCTGTCTGGTCCCAGCTGCGAAACAGGGTCATCGGTGTCATTGGGGATCTAGAAACGATCGCGCGCGTGTCGAACGAGACGTCGATCGGGCCTTCGATTCGACTCGGGCTCGACCTTCGATCAGCCCGAGCCTGCGGAGCGAATCGGCGATCGTCTCGATCGACGATTGGCGAAACAGGTGAAAGGGAAACGGAGAAATCGATGCGCTGCTCTATGAAACTGGATCTATCTCGAGCTACAAATTCAAATGGCTCGTTCCTATCGTTAGGACCGTTTGCTTCCCTGTTAGATACTTGGACTCGCCTTGATTCTGTTCCCTCGTCGTTGGAGCTAGGCTAGGAAACGGGGTTGTCCTCGCCGCTGGTTAGACAAATGAAGGTGCCTGCTCCGTTGCTCGCGCTGCTCGCGAGGAGTCTTCCTTGGAGCGAGCAGCCGAGACACGCAACGGGTAATTCAACACCTTCGTTTCACGGCCGACGCAATCACGCGACTCGTGCTGCCCGCCGAGAGGGAAAAGGAGAGCGAGAGGGACCGTCCTAATCGCGATCGTTGAATAGGATATTCTTCAACGCCCTGCATCGGCCGGGGATTATTAATTCGCCCTTGGCGTCGAGCAGCACGCGCCCGGCCTGCTTTGACACTTCAGACAACGCGGCAGAAAAAAATTGTCCGTAACCAAGAGGATGAAAATCATCGAGAGGACGCATGCAGACGCGAGAGTATCGAGAGAGGAGAGAGAAAGAGCAAGACGAGGTGAGAAGAGGAGACGAGAGGGGTGATACAGAGAGGCGTTAATAGGACCACCACGCCGGGGGATTCGATCGGAGAGGATTCTCGTCGCTCCTTCTGCTGCAATATAATGCACGTGTACACACGCGCGCATAGGTGTGTGCGAGAACGCAGAAGCAGCCCTCAGGGGGCTGCCGAGGGGTAAACATCGTGTAACCATCGGGGTAACAACGAGGGGTTTGAGGGCGATTGTGCGGCTCTGGGGCTTGCATACGATTCCATAAATATTTTATTGGCTCGTCATTCGATTTTATTGCGGCGGCCAATCGAATGACACGCTGGATTACGCCGCGGGTATTTCCTGGCGGAAGTCTCGCACGGATATCCGCTCGACCCTTTAGCTCGAGTGCCACTCTCAATCCTGTTAACTACAGAAAACATCTAATAGTAACTCTTTCCAATCGTAACACTTAAATACCAAACCTCTCTACGCAATTTCCATGATAATCAGTGGAACTAGTCGGCGAAGACAAAGGTAAACGAAGCGACGAGTGATTTCCCTTGACGGGGGTCTTTGGTTGGTCAGCGATCATCGATGGAAGAAGGGACGCAGGAAATTCGGGACCCCGGTAATTCCAAAGAGGCCGCCGCTGTCTAGTCGATTTTCCGCGAGATCGCACCAGCCAGCGGTCTCCTTTTCCACGGGGAAAACATATTTTTCCGAACGCAAAGAGGAGGCGCGTCCGTTGTCGCTGCGTCCTGCAATTTCCTTGCCCACCCGCCCCTGGCCCCCTCGGTCTGGCCGGTGCGCGCTTAATTAAGCCGAGCCACTTAGTACCGTTGAATGCTCGTTGATTGGCAGTCGAGGTAGCCGACGACGAGGACCCGAAGCTCAGGTACGCGGAGCCATCCGCGGCTATCTGGCAGCCGCGAGTCGGCCACTCAGTCAACATCAGACGAATGCTGAGTTATGTCGAGGGTCCGAGCTCTTTTAAACTCGCCAATAAATCGGCTGCTCTTCTCTCGCGAAGGCCTCTTCGTCCCGTCCCGTCCCTCCTCCTCGCGCTCGTGCTTGGCATCTTTCTTTCAGCTGCTTACCCGTTCCTCTTTTCCTCGAATCCTCGTGTCGTTGCACTTTGCTCGATACTTTTACGTGATTCCTTGACGCCTGTCCGTTGCACGTCGATGAATTTCTGCCCAGTTTCGCAGTCGGTGTTTACTCTTATTGGTAAGTCGCCTCTTTGTCGGTGCTCCGAGGGGTTGTTCCCTTTCATCGGATTCTTGGGTAATGGCTACCGAGATCCTTCGTGATTCCAGTGGTATAAAGGGATCTTTATTTTCCTCTGTAAATTGCTTAACATCAGCCCGCGACTTTGGATCTCAGTATCTTTTCGGCCGCTCGGCCCAGCTTTCGGCTAATTTGCGTGGCTACGATTTATCACCGGCTCGGGGATGAGCTTCCCCGAAGATTCTCGCGCTTCGAAGTCGCGGCAGGTAGCATGAAATACGCTGCTGGCACCTACCTGCACCAGTCGGGCCCAGCAAGGTGCGAAAAATATCGGCTCGCTCGCCCGGTGACTCGACAGCTTCCTTTTCCCTTCTTCTTTTCCTTTATTTCTCCGAGAGGCCCCTTCTCCCTCCATTATCTTCCGCGCGTCGGCCCGCGGGATCGATTGTATTTCTGTTAGAGATTAGAAACGGACCTGTGTACCCGATATCAGAGCTCGTATTAATTACTCCCCAGCCGGCGCTGTAATTAATTTCTCGGCCACCGCTCCTCGTCAAACTATTCTCAAGCCCCCGAAAGCTCTCCACGCTGAATTTCGAGTCACGCTTCGATCTTTCAAAGACACAGTCTCAAATCCTATCCTGCATAACTCGGACTCTTTCAAATGCTAGAGCAGGTCTCAAATATATGTCTAAAGTCCGTGAAAAGAAACAGCACTATGTATATAGCATTTGCATTCAGTTTTAAGTCTTCATATTTCCCTTCCATATTCAATGCAACGTTTCGTTCGGACATCTCGATAAGCAGAGAGCTCGAAGCACGATCGAGGCAGTCGGAATTGCGCGTGAAACTCGAGCCAGTTACAGTGTCCAGAGGCAGCGCGCATCGTGATCGGGAATCTTGGCGCGGCGTCGTCACCGATTAATAATTACGGCATTGTCGCCGCCGCTAAACGCTTTAATCAATGTCATCGGGCCAATTTCCGATCGCCGTTGGCTTCCACAGCCTGTCCCCCTCTTCCTCCATCACAGGCCGGCTACTCCGCAGGAAATTACGCGGCACGATCGAAACGCAGATGGAAGTCGCAATTTATCAGTTTCCAGGCCGCACGGCCGGCCGGAGATCGCGATTTCGATTTTCCCTCGAGCACAGGTGTGAACCTGCCTCGACGCCGCTCGAAAATCGATCGGTCCTGCCGTGGATCAGCCTCTTATCATCCGTCACGTCGCTTGATTTATTCGCTGCCCTTGTTCCCGCGCTGCGAACACTCGTGGTGATCACGATCACTTCGTGGGATATTCCATGGCTGATGAAACAAACGGAGCTTCGTTATTCCCAAGTGCCACGAAGTCTGTGGACAGTTTAGGAGAATAGTCAAACGCGGAAGGGAAGAATGAGAGTTCCTATAATTCTCCCCTGTTAATGAGATCGATTTTTAGCTTCCCATCGTTTATATTCTATATTAAACCGCCCTCTTCAATTTCATCTACGTTCGATTCTCGTTCAGACGATTTATACCCGATGATTTTCAAACCACTGTCGAGGGTGGAGCGTTCGTTTGACGACTAATTAAAGCGGACAGCAAGGGGCCAGCGTTTCAGCGTCCCGTTGCAGCGATAATTTCTCAATTTTCTGGGACGCGAGTTAGGAGAGATCGCCGGTTTCCAAGCTAACGGGGAGTAACCAACTGACGCCTGCTGGCTGCTCAAGAGATCTCGAGAGTTTTCCTCGGCTCTTTCGCATCCGGATAACGAGGTTTACTCTTAACGGTTGCGTGGGTGCCTGATAATTATCGCGCGTGCTACGCCGCGCCAGCGTCGGCAGCGACAAAGCGCGTGTCTTAAACTGGTTGATTGGAATTCTTTCGGGGAAAATTGATATTCCCAGCCGAGTAACAATTGCGATAATTATCCGCGCGATACGTCTTTCGAAAGGGGCTTTCTGTGAAAGAGACTTTCATGAAAGTTCTCAATATCTGCCCACGTCTCCATTAACTTCATGCTACACGGTTTAAACGCTTTAATGAGAGGGAAATCGTGGGTGGCTGGTTTCGACTGATCCATCGACTGTGCAGCCGCGATTTATGGCACGGAAGAAGCGGCACGATCAGCGATATTTTCGCGGCAGGTCGATCGAGTATAAAGAAAAAATAGGTGGAAAAAGGAAGGGAAAAGCGTGCACTCGACCTTCCATGCATGCGCATACGTTGGAATATCGCCAGTTTCGCCGGTTTCGAGTGGCCGACGGGTTATTCGAGTGCCTGGCCGCTTGTGCACGTGAATATTGTCGGCTCTCTCTCTTATGCGAAACTACCGCGAGTATCTACGATTCAGTGCATCCTACGTGAGCGAGCGTTTTGCACGCCGGTTGCGTTTCCTGAACGGTTAAATGGCCAGCGGCGATGTGTCGCTCCGATTCTCCACAAGATCTTGCGGATATTCTTGCGTACGTCCCGACAGAAAAGTCGCGCGATAAATTACCAAGCCCCTCTCGTTCAGATAATAGAAATCATACTGCACTTGTTCCTATTATCGCTTACCTTTCTCGACAAAGCCGCGCGTCCTTCCAGCACCGCCACGATTCCCATTAAATATCGAGCGCGCCGTTTTAATCACGCGCAGTGGGTCGGGCGAAAAAATTCCCCCGTGGATGAAGACGTATCTCCGCGAATTATGATCGAGGGGCGGAATTCGCCGGGCGCAAAAAGATGGTAGGCGGAAAATCGTGGATTTTTGTCGGCGACTCGTCGAGGCCGAGCCCGCCATTGTTTCGACAGGGAGAAAAACAGGTACACTTGCGCTTGTTCGCCTCGGGAACGCCTCGTTTGTGTACCCAAACGAGTCTATGCAGCCGGTGCAACGAGCCTCCCTCGAAGCTGCACCGTCATCCAGCCGGAGGTGCGAAGATTTTTCACGGAATTGCACGCCGCCTTAAAAGCTCGTTACAATCGGCGATTCCTCAAAGTGCGGGATTGACTTGCGGAATCGCTGGACGATCGGTGATTTTCGACGGGGCTCGCTGGGACAAAGGGGGCGAAGCTCGCCCGCTTTCCGAGTGGTCCAGGTGCACGGGACGAAAAAGTAATTAACGCGAGATCTTTGAGGGTGGTGCGTACATCGTTTATTCGACAGGGTTCGGTACAAACGTTTATGGTGTCGGTCGTTACGTAGATAGCACCAAGCGTCGTTGATATTTTGAAACTACGTAGGTGTTTGATATTGCACGCGGCTGAAAGATACTTGGGTTGCAGGAATTCACACAAACTCGAACGACGCGACGCCCCGTCTGTTCTTCTGTTAGCTTGCTCGTTTCGAAACGGTAGATCGCGTTGCAGTGGAAATTGGAAATACTCGGGGGCTACCTGTCGCAGGTGCCAAAATCGTGCAGACGCTTTTCTTCCGAGAACGTTACCCTCTTCAAGGACGGAAGCACCTTATCCCGTAAGCCCTTTCGGGGCTACAGGTGGCTGCTAAGCCGATTAGATGCAGCGCCGGGGAACAATTTGTTGTTGTCGAAACTTAACCCTTGTTTCGCGCCGACCGCTTCCTTTCCCTCATTCTCTTCCTCGGGGATGTCTCTTAACGCCGATCGACTGATAAGCCGTCGACGACAGACGTGGATTACGAACGATCGCCGACAAAATCCTCTGGGAGCCTTACATTCGGATGTTCGATTCTCGCACGGTAATTGGAACTTAAGTGTCTTCGAGCGGGAATCTCGTTTGCTTCGTCGCGAAAGTTAATTGACCTTCATCTTGGACGATTTGGGGCGATAGTTTTGGGACACCCGAGCAGAATAATTGTGCAGGAAGATTAGAAGAAACTCTTTGGTGCTCTGGATCAAAGTAAGAGCTACATGCGAGACGTAGAAAGGCAAGCTACAAGCAATGTAATAACGAGGAGCCTGCAAATAGGTTAACGATTAAGCGGTTTACGAGCGCGTGTTCGTAGGATTTCTCGTTCGCAAGAGCCGGTCAACAGGTTGTTCCTCGACCAGTCGACTTCCGGCGAGTCTACGACAGGGAAAGAGGGACACTGAGGGGAGAAAGGACGCCTCTCAATTGCGAACGATTTAAAGCCGCCATTGGCCCCGACCTCTGTTCATCTGCAAATGAAAACTTTCCCCATCTTCTTCTGCTTCTGCTTCTGCTTCTTCTTCTTCTCCTTCTTTTTCTTCTTCTTCTTCTTGTTCTTCTTCTTCCTCCTCGTGCAACTCGAACGAAGAGCACTCGCGATGGAACTTGCTTCTCCGACCCTCAGCTTCTGCTCGGTTTCCTTATTTCCACGCGCGAGCTGCGGTCCGACGAGCAATTACGTCCCGGCAAGTATTCGGCCTGCTGGAACTCTCGCGCGAAAAGCGAGGCAAGTCGCCGCGATGCGGTTGGAAACAGCTCGTCGAGTCTGCGTGCAAACTTTAAACGACGCCTTTCAGTTTTCCCGCTTTCGACACGGTTTCGCGATGCAGAGGATTCGGTACAGTTTGGCGGTTCCCTTTTGTCAGCCCGCTGCATATCGAACTTTCAAGCGGTCTCATTATCAGTGGGCATGACTTCGGAGATGAAATCAGCGCGGCGTGATTCGAATGCGCCGGGTTCACCCCTCGACTCCGTCCCACTAATAAATGCAGCAATTTCTCGGTGCAGCGGATGCGATTCCGAGAACCGCGGTCGATCAGGAGCGATCGAATTCTCGGAGTGGAACGCGTCGAGACGTCTCAGAAGCGTGCATCGGCGACGGTTGCGACATCCATGAAACTCGAACGTGGAGCTCGAAAGGGAGCCGTCGAAGATCGATGTGTCTGTAATCACACGGACGATGGTCGCGGGAGGAGTGAGAGAGAAAAAGAGAAGGCGAGAGCGAAGGGAGGACGGCAGAGGCGTCTAATCTGTCGGCAGTGATCAGGACCCAGTATCGATGATGAAGTCTACGGCGTCTTTGAAGTCCGCCGTGCTTCGCAACGGGGGAGCGAGCCGCTCGAATCCCTCGATTCCTCCTGATCCTGATCCTGCGCCGGCAGGACCACTCGGTCTGTCCGGACCCATCAGGCCCCGTCTGTCTTAATGCCCGTCAGAAATTAAGGCGCGAGAACGGATCGATCGGAATGCTAATGACATCGATACTTGTCGATATACCTGCCAGAGAAATAAGAGGAGCCATGGAATTCGAGAATGAGCGACGAGGCTGTCGCTAATATCCTAATTCCAATCGTCCGAGGGATCCCCAGGGATCGAAGGAGCCCCGCGTGGTCCTGGAAAAAGTGTCAAAATTCCTCCTGCCTCGCTCGCAGCTACGTCGCATCCACCTCGAGCTGCATTTTTCCTGTTGCGTTCTCTCGCTAGACTTTAGAGCGAACTTACAAATCGACCGGTATCTTTTACGAGCGGGGTGGGAGGTTGCAGGACGATGCTGTTCATGGAAGGTCCGAAAAAAGCCAGTGGGTGATCGATTGGGGCAATCCAGCCGGTTGGTGGAAACGTTACGAGCTCCTTCTTTCGTTCCGTCTACCCTCCTGGTGCCCAGCAGTATCCTAGCGATGTCCTGGCTGTCCTGTGGTGCGCGTCGCCTCCCCCCGCCGCTCCTCCTCGCCCCTGCAAAGGGCTATATTGCCAGGATACTACGACCATAACGTGGCCAGGCCGTAGCTAGACAAAGCTGCCGACCATAAAAGTGTCCACCCTGATGCTCGATGCTTGGTTTATGGCCACCGTGCCAGGAACACCCGAGGGAACGAGCAGGTAATCGGCAAGGACTCGCCGTTCCTACACTTCTTCGGGCGCAGTCCTTCCTCTTTCGTCCCCTTGGACACCCGTCTACTCCTCTCCTCCTCTCTTTTCTCCTCGTGTTCCTTCGCCGTGGCCTTTTTCCTTCCCCGTTGCCCTCAGCGTGACGACAGGGCGCACCACGCCTACGAGCCCTCGGGTCCTGACTAATTGCCGTTAATCCTGCGCGATGGATTGTCCTTCCGTGTCGTCACTTTTGTGCGGAATCGTGGTTCGCGCGATCTTACCAGTCGATACGAGCCTCTCCGCGTGAACGCCCGGTGGCACGAGGTGCTCGGCCAGCCCTTTCAACAGTTTCAACCCACCGCTTGCTAATTTCTCCCCCTCTTTGCTCTACCTGTCTTTACTCTTTGGCTAAGATCGAGGAGCGAGACGCACCTCTCCCAAGAGATCTTCAAACTGGGCCTCAACACGTGTCCATTTTGTGGCTATAGCTACAGAATCGTTCAGACAGGCTTTCTAAAGTCAAGGAAAACTTATCCGGGGCATTTGGAAATTTGGCTAAATGAATATCAGTGACTCGAGATAAGGGAAGGGCTGAGAGACAAATGGGCTCTACCGCGTCTTTGTTGGCTCAGCAGGCTGAAAGTCGATTGGCAGTTTTCATGGGCGTTCTGTCTGTGAAACCGCAACGATACTTAGCCGCCCATGAAAACTGCCAAAGACAATGGTCAGGGTTAACGAGAGGATGAGACTGTTTTGAGCGAAGCGGTACAAACAGACCCCTTAAACGACAGGGATGCTCAGCTGCTCGCGACCTGAGCCGAGCCCAGGAAAACATAAATTTTCGGACTTTCCTTTACGCTTTCCCCTCGCGATTTCTCGTGCGACCGGAGAGCGCGAGAGCGGGCCCTTTCCCCGCGTCGAGCTGCGAAATTTATGACGCTGCATTTGCATTTCCGGTGCCGCGCGAACCTCGCCGTTCGATGCTCGCTCCGCGATCCAAATCCTCGAGGATTCCTTCGGTGATCGGGAGCGGCGAGCTCGCGAATTACCTATCTAAATCATTGTGCGAACTTTCGAGAAAAGAATCGAGAGCATCGACCACAGCTTAAAAGCCTCTATCGAGAGCCATTGCTGTTTCCGCGACGATCGCGATCCCACCGCGTACAGGCGGAAAACGGAATCCGGAATGAAAAACGCAAACGTCCCCGATAACGAGCCGGCTCGATTCCGATCGCACGTGTTACGAGCCACTCGGGGACTGGACCTCGTATCTCGTCCTGGAACTGACGTAAACTCCACCTATTCCCCTGCAAGCGTGCACCGTATCTCTGCGAACCGATACTCCGCAATTTCGAGGATGCTGCCTATCTGTATCGTCCATTTCCCGCTCGCGACCGTGTTACCTCTCAATTCCCCATTTATACGTATACCTACTTCCACCAGAACATCGAATTCACAGAAGTTCTCCAACACCTCCTAAATTCAAACTAAAATCCCATTTCAAAATCCATTTAAAACGATACCCAAGAACTCCAGAAAACAGACGACGAAAATCCTCCCTCACGAAGCTTCCACCGCCCATTCGAAAAACATCTCTACTCCGCGAGACACCCCGTTCTCCACCCCAAGTCGGCCGAAATACCGGTCCAGCGAGTATCCAGAGGGCTGGCGGTGGCCAACTTCCGGCGATCGATACTCGTAGTGGCCGTGCACACGGGGACAGAGGAAGGCGCGGGCCAAGGGAGCGACGGGACGGGAACGGTGGTCTACGTAATTTTACGCGGTCCATTGTATCGCGACGAATCAGATAGAGGACGCCGCTCGACGTGGACAATTCACCAGCGCGGAAAGTGTCCTCGTCTGTTTCCTCGGTTCTGAGAGTGGGCCGTGTTCCTCCATCCGGTATCGTCCACTCTCAGACGACGACCACGACGGTGCGGCGTTTTATCAGCCAGTGAAATCGGCCAGATCGGCCTCCCGGATGGACATCGGAAAGTTTACGCTCGCCCGTATCTGGCGGCGGTGGTTTATAGGCCTCGCGGACCAGTTATCGTTCCGATGGCTCGTTATCGAAGTATGTACGTTTTCACGTCCGGTCGGCTCGATTCTTCCGCGCTCGTAACTTCGATCGCCATTGCCGCCGTAAAAATCACGCGCACTCCATCGCCCCTCCGCTCCCCAGCCAGGAAAACGGTTTTGTTTCGCTCGCCCGTGCTGTTTTCCAGCCGCGAGCTTTGTTCCCCGGGACGCCCGCGGATCCTCCGCGATCGCGTCAGCTTCTCGCCGCTTTTGTCTTCGGGCGCGTGGTTTTTTAGTTCGCTTCGGGGGACGGTTCCGTGACGCGGTGGACGGGACTGGTGGCTCGAAAGGGGAACCGGGGTTGTTTGGTATATTCTTGTCACTTTGGTTGAGAGACGGGTGGCTTTGTCTGGGAATTCGATCGGAGTTTTCCGTGTGTTTTTTTTTTTCGAAGTATGTACTGTGGGATTAATGAGATACCATCGACGGGCAATTAACTCTAACGTGGGAACAGAATATTTCTATCGTACGCGATCTCCCCGACGTTCGCGCAAACATTCTGCTTCCGCGAGCTTAGCAGTCGAGCCGCGGAAACGCGAGAATAATTCTGTGAGCGCGAGCAGCTGTTTGCTGATCGGAATCGCGGCGGAACCCGCAACTCGGCCCATCAGAGCGCGTTTGCGACATCAATTGCACGGAACAACATCCACTGGCAATAAAACCGTTTCAAGTGCGCTTCCTCCTCGGGCGCAGTCAAAATCCTCTCCCTAGATGCAAATTTCTCCAGTTTTATGGCCACGACCCTGAGCGAAACTTTCACGCAAGCACGGAAGTCAGAATCGCGCGAGGTCTTCGGGATGGTTGACACATCTGCCTTGCATACCAGACACACGTGACGAAACTTTCGTCTGGGTTGGGTCCCAACACACCGCGGGCGATCTACCCAAGTGGTTTACAGTGTAGCATTTTCATTTTTACCCCCAAGGACAAGAAAAATCTGCGAGTGCGTTAACCCTGATACCGTTCGCTGCAAAGCAACATTTCTCACCTGGAAGAGAAGATTCTAAAAGCTTCTCCGCATCCACTCGCACCTCGACTTTCAATGAGCACATTCGAGGGCCACGCAAGGGCAAGCTTCCATAGCGGTCAGAAATCGCGAAGGAGACCGTGTCGCGGGTCGAGCAAAGTGCCAACATTGTGCCAGTCCGCGTACAGCCGCGGAACAAATCTGCCCGCGGCCGTTTCGCGAGTGTCCCCTTACGAATCGGTTCCAAGAAGCTTTCGTTTCGCGAAACGTCACCGTTCGCGTGCTCTCGCGGCCGCTGCACGTGCTCGGATCCCTGTCCCTACGTGCCAGCGCACGTGCACCGCTGCATTCTCCATCCTCGAGTTGCACCGCCGTCACTGGACGCCAGCGCGATGCACTACGCTCTGCATTCTGGAAAATCTCTCGTCTTTCCGTGACAGGCACATTTCTGGAGGATCCTTTCGCGCCTGGTACATCAGCGTTTCTAGAAAACGCTAGCTTTAATGGTAGCTCTGAGACTCCATCCCGGTTTTCTAATTTCCCCGGCTGATCTAGTTGGCTACCGTCGATTTCCAGCGCGATTCTTACGAGTTCGCCAGAGGCTTGGTCGGGCTCGACGGGGCCAGGAATTGGATCAGCTTGCCGTGAATTTGGTTGCTTTCACCGGGAGGCGCAGCACGCGATGCTCCACGGCCGCGAGACACGCACGGGGACCCACACAGACCCCTAGCTCCGAGAAATCGTAACTTGGCGTGTTTATCACCGGCAGACCGTGCTCGGCCGGCGGCGTTAGCGCGAGGAACGACTTCTTGCGTGGGGCGTTAAAATCATATGGGACTTTTTTAAAAGCCCTCGGCCACGGGGACCTCCCGCCCGGCTGGCTTCTCGCCCCCTCCGTCCACTGTCCCTTTCAACCTACCACCACCCACGTCATCGCGAGCTTCGCAGAAAATCGTGTCACGGTTTCGTTTCGCCCTCTCCGGTCGTAATTAAAATGCACGCGCGCCAGGAGTTCGAAGCTATTCGACTTAAGGATCTAAGTAGTAAAGATCGTGGCGATAAAATTTGTGGAGAAGATCGCGGAAAAAGTGGAGGGAAAGGTGGATTGCTGGAGAGACGATTAAAGTTGGGCGAAATTTGGCGAGAAGGCCCAAGGACGGAGGAGGGAAGTGGTAAGGAGTCTCCGGTGTCTCGTCCTCCTCCAGCCTCTCCGCTCGTATCCTGAAGGAGGGCCAAGAGTTCGCGGTGGGGCCGTTCATCAGCGGCAACTTGTCACGCCGCTGGGCATCGGGCATAAATTCCACTCCGTAATGTGACAGGTCCTCGCTCCTACCCCCGAGGAAACCATCCTACGGCACTGCGCTACTATCCACCGGGTGTCCTGGAATTTTTCCCTCTCCTCTCTCCAGGAATGTCTAACCAGATCGTTAACAAGTTCGACTAGGGATTCGGTAGGGAATCGTCTTCTAATGTTCCTCCAATGTTTCTCTTCGAAATCATCCACGTGGAAACTGACTTTGACTCAATAATGATAGCTTGTAGATCAGTGGGCTCGTTGCGGCGCTTCCTCCTTTCCGCCGGAACTCGATAGCAATCGAAATGGCCGCTGGAGTGTCCGGTGGGCACACACCACGAGCACCTTCCATTTCGATATAAATCAGACACGCTGTTGATGGAATACCCCAACTCTCCGTCAAACCTTTCCGCAGTGTAGCTACAATTTCTCCCTCTAGAATTAGGATAGGTTTCACGGTACTCAAGCTACCCATCGAATAATTGAGGGCGTTCCCTGAAATCGCCCAATTTCCATGGGCCGCTCCGACAATTCCCAAATGGAGGTAACACGGAGAGATATCTCGATCGAGGGGGTCGCGTTGAAATCGCCGCAAGAAACGCGAGCACTGGCGCGATTTACGTACGCGGCCCGTGCAAAATGTATCCAGGAATCGCGGACACGTGGACGGGAAGGAAGGGACCGGGGGTAGGGGGCTGCATAGAACTCCGGTAGCTCTGGTACCAGGTCGCAAAAGCGACTTAATGTCCCCATTTGTCCTGCGGCTCTCCGGAGGCGATTCATCCTCACCCTTTGTGCGTCCCCAGGACATGGCGTCCCATATAAGCGACACACCGTATCACCTCCGCCCGTTCCACCGTCGCCCTTTCATCCTGGAAACTGTAACTCGGAAGAAATTAACCGACTGGACGCCCCGTGCTTTTTCGCCGCTGCCTGATTTATTCGTCACCGGCGCTGCGGCGAAAATATTCCCGAAAAATTCTGCGATTATTTCACCCGCCCGGTGGGTGCGCTACTTTCCATCAGCTTCTTGAAAGACTTCGGCTCGTTTCGAGGGAACTTGGGTATAATACAGAGTCGAGATTAGGCGAAGAGGAACGAGACACTGTCGCACGTCCTTGGAGTTGAAGTCGAATTGAAAAGGTGGACGGTGGGAATGAATTGAAGGCACGGGACAATTTCAATGGCGTCGTAATTACGTTATTTGTTTACCACGGAACAGCACCTGTCGCATTAATGGCTCCGCGATGGACGTCTCTATTATACGCGCATAGATACGCGCGCGTTAAGTCGCGGCGTGTCGCCAACACGCGAATCGCTCGTTAGGAAGATTAGGTCACTAATCTGGCGTTAAGACCCCGAGACTCATTAGCTCGGGAGACAAATCATTAAGAGTCGACCGTGGATCGAGGGCCCGTTAGTCGCTAGGCCGACCTGTCGGCAGTTGGTAATCGCCTTTAAGCTAATTCCCTTAATAACTTTATCGTCCTTTCGGTCCCTTGACAGCGAGATCGCTGCTGGTCGGATAATCGAGCACCGCAAGGGAACGACAAGCAAAATTCAAACCGTGTCTCTGTTTCTGGAAGCGGCGAACCTTACGTAGAATACTTTCTCTGTTGTTTTAAACATTTTTACCAATCGTCTAAGGTCGAGTGAAAGATCTTACGGTGCTCGATCGACGACTTAATTCAGTACCACTCGTAGAAATTGAATCTGCCATGGAAATTGAGTGGGAACTGTGGTTGAAATGGATCGAAAGGAACTCGAGGACTGTCGGAGGCGTAGCTAGGCTTCAACGAGACGACGAAAGCAAACGGTACATATTAATCTCTGGTGGTACAATGCGCCCTGGTCCGTCCCATTCTTCAGCTAGCTGCTCATCGGTCTGTGGACCGAGCCGTGACCAATCCGAAATAAATATTGGCGATTATTAACGCGGCGCGCGCGGAGAACAGCCGGCTGAGATGGACCAGGAGATGCTACGCGTCGTTCGTGAGATGGTTGAGACGTTAAGTGGGCCCATTAGCTACGTTCCTAGGTGGACCGTGCCCCGATGATGGCATTCCTCCGTGCTCCACGATCCCTTCTGCCTCCTCCACACTTCCAATCGCTTTCTCTCACGCTGCCACGTGTACCTGCCTCGAGGAATCCTCGTCGACGTCGTTCCCTCGTTCCACCACGTTCGACGAATTTATCGCGCCGTGGTTACGTGGCCGCGGTCAATCTCCAGCTGCCTCCAAGACAGCTCAACCCTTCCTCCGAGTAACTCATCACTAAACGCATACCATTGGCAGGCTTCGTTCGCCCTTCCTAACAGTAACATTTCGCCGTGTACCTGTATCCATTGACCTTGACTACTCGCGGCAAAGAGAATCGCGCGTACAACGCTCTGCCCACTTGGAACCGAGAAAATCCTTTTCCAGCTCGATCTCCAGACGTCGCCTGCCACGATTAATTACCCCCATCGCGGCCACTAATCACAGAGGTGTCCCGTGCGAGCTTCCCTCGCCCGAGCCGCGCCGTCGCGTAGACAAACACTATAGAGGCGCGCGATCGATCATTCATAAACCCCGTCCGTCAGGCCGCGGAGGGTGTGAAAGGGATAAAGTCGTCATCGTGGATCAAGCGTAGAGGAATTCGCTGACTCGGCCCCGGAGGTCACCACCGCGGCTCTCCAAGGTGACATCTTCATCTTCTCCCCTCGGTCTCGCGCAGGCCAAGTCGAAAAAGGACGCGCTCTCTCGCCCCCGCGTGCCCCTGCGCGCGCCCGTGGAGGTGGACGCAACGGAGGATGACTCTGCCGACACGTCTCCATGGCCAGTTTCGATGGCGTGCCTCTCGGACGGGGCCCCAGCCCCTTTGTCGGTCGATCACGAGACACCTGGGCACCGGGCTCGGTTATCTTGCTCCTCTCTCGGCCCGCTCGGGGTCATCGAAAGGGTATCCTCGATCTCCGGGCCTCTCCAGAGCTCGGCAGAGCCGCGGAGAAAGCACGGGCCAGTTAACACCGCGGTGTCACTCCTCGCTCGACGTGTTTGGCCAATGCTTTAGGCCCAGTTAACGCCGAGGGCGGTGCTCCTGTGATGTCCACCAACGCGATACGCTTTCGCGGACTCTTATCGATCTCTTTGGGACCTTGTCTCTCGGGGATTGGGGAATAGGACTCTCAGCTTATGGAAAGTAGACCTTTTTGGGGAGTACTGGCTGTGAGGCGTTGTGAAATAATTATCGAAAAGGGGTAGTTTAGATATTCTGAGCATCTTTTCGAAGGGAAAAGCGCTCTCGTGGTGTAAATGCTGTAAATCGTTAGTCTTGAACTTACCATCTTACCAAGTATGTATCCCTTTTGCTACTTAGGGGAGAGTTGCTAATATCGTACTGGTCACCTAAATCGTACCTCATCAATTTCTCAGTAATTAATGAATATAAACGACATCTGATGATAAAAATATCAAGTAAATGCGAAATAAGAAAGAGAAACAAAACCTTTTGAGCTTACATCCTATTTTGTGCGTGCTATAAACATTTAAAAAATCAGATATGATTGATGTGACTTTTTACCACTTTATTTTAGCTGATAATAATCAAACAATGCAATTTTGTCCTGTATTTTTGTATTTTCCTAAGAACGGGTTTAATGTAGAATATTTTACATTCATTTTAAGTACATATTACATTCATTATAAAGTTTAAATTGATATTTATAAATAAATTGACCATGTTTCCTAAATCGTACCACTACATTCGCACCAGTAGGATTTGACAACTCGTATGTTATATAGGTTATGCACGTATATCATATTCATAGGTTATTGTGGCCTGTGTGTGATCCATATAGGGTGACTGTACCTAATATCGCCACTGTTCCTAATATCGCCACCCGCTATATCTCGCAAAGTAAGCACTAAAATTTATCGGTTATGCACTCAATTAGTACGTAAACATATGTAGGATGACATACTGTAATTGCAGCGTCATATGATCAACAATTACAGAAAGGGAAGGATTTTAGAGAATCTTAATAGTGTAAAAATTTATTGGACTGCCACAATTTTATATCCCATTCGGAGAAGGCAAGTCTAATAATTCCATGAATGCAAGAATATGTACTAGAAATACCTAATTAATGATGTACTTAAGGAATGAAATCGATTCAAATATTTTCTGTGATGAAAATAGTGTTTTTCTTTTAACAGAAAGGGTGTTCTTAATACCGCCTACCGGAGAACAATGGTTTCGATGTAATGTTCGTTACAGGTGGGGGTCGAAATGTGCCGAGCAACCGAAATAAACATTATTTGTCCAATATATATATCGGAACGTAAAAAATAAAATATTTTAAAAATCTATATTTTCTAATAAAAATAAAATCAAAGATGGATAAAAAAAACATTTATACAGAAAAAAATAATAAAAGCACATGTGAAAATGACTTTAAAAACTCATATATACATGAATTAATCAATATTTCTTGAGTTGACGATATTAGGTACACTTTTTTCAGGACCCGATTTTTGCATGTCTTACGTTTTTTTGAGTCCTAATTAAAAATTTGTAGGTTTCAACGATTCTAACTTATGCTACATGGAAGATAAATAATTTCTCTTTACTTTGAAGCGGACTGCATGCAAAAATATCAATTATTATTCAATTGACAGCGATTTAACTTTTGCCTGGCGATATTAGGTACAGTCACCCTACATATGTATATGTAACTATATAATAATCATTACTTTATGTTGAATATTTTCTTCTCTATTTGTTATTACGGGAAGGTTGCCTATGTTGGACCACTTTTTTATTTTTCCCTCCTACACGGACATAACACATTGAAGAAAGCAAACAGAAACGGGAAAAAGATCTACATTTTATGTAGATTTTATCATGTATTCAGTGTGTTGATAAAATATGTGATTAAAATAATATCTCAAAAAAAAACTAAACTAATGACTTCGGTCCATTCTAGGCAACCGGTTTCGTAATTTGGACCACCGGTTTCCTACTTTGAACCGCTCCTAAAAATCAATGAATTTAAATATACAATCTAAAAAACACTGATCAGGGCATTGAAAAAAATAGAAACAGGAAGCAACAAGCATCTTACGGTGCACGTAGTGCAATAGTACGTTGTTTTGATGGCTTTTTTATATTTGTCCCCGCATAATTCCCCAGAATATGGGCCGATTTTGATGATCCCTTTTTTATTCGAAAGAGGGCGATACTCCGGTGGTCCCATCCTACACTGCATCAACATTGGCGCAATATTCTGGTTAATAATAAAGACTATTGTCACCTAATTATTATTAGTACGTACGCACATATCTCCTCAGCATGTTGTGTCAATATATATAAAACTAAAAATTTAAAAATAAAAAAATTAAAACCGACTTCAAAAAAATAAAATTGCTCTAAAAAGTAAAAAATAATTTTTTCCCTTATTTAATCTATGACTCTCACATTTTTTAAGTCGGCGCCAGATTTACACAATGTAAATGATGAGGCACCGACTTAAAAAATATGAGAGTACCATGGATTAAATAAGGGAAAAAATTATTTTTCACTTTTTAGAGCAATTTTATTTTTTTGAAGTCGGTTTTAATTGTTTCTTAAATTTTTTTAGTATGATTTTAACTATTCGCTACTGTAACATAGATTGTATCCTAAAATGGACCGGTCCAATTCAAGCAACTAGTGATGGTCCAATATTAGGCAACTTGTTGGTTACATCAAAAAGATATGTTTTCATTGGTATAGTTATACGAATATGGGAAAGTAAGAACATGAAGTTGTAGCTAAGACAGCACACTTTACACTAGTATCATTTAAAATTATAGTACTTACAAGTTGTTGAAAGAAATTCACTTGAAATAGCACGAAAAATAATGATCGCGCACCACGTGTTTCTATATTTCGACGACGGTGGACGACAAACTAATGAATAACCGTATCGCTGTTCTCGCAAGTTCCATCTCCACTTCCTAAATCAATGTAGCTAAAAAACCGCTGCAAATATATTTGTTTATCGAGATATACAAATGGTCCAATCTAAGAGCTGGTCCAATATAGGCAACTCTGCCCTAATACTATTTTTAAGTGGGGGTACGATTTAGGAGACCGGTTGCCTAAATCGTATCTTTTACAGTATGTGAGAAAACGATTAATAACAAATTAATTTGTTTTGAACAAAAGGTTAAGCGTATAATAGTAGGTGCCTAAAAGATCAAGCTACAATCTCCAATAGTCATTTGCGTTCAAATTAGTACCAAATGTGAAATATAACGTAAAATGTCTTAAGTTCGTACGATATAGGCAACCCTCCCCTACTTACTTAATACAGGCGGAAATGTGTTCAAAGCACCTGTCCATCTTAGATTACTCAGTTTTCCTCTCGCATTGCTTTCACGACCTCCGTACATTCCTTCTACCCAGAATACCCTACCTATTACGTTGTTATTTACACAATTAGTCGTTGGAACACAGAGCAGAGGAGGCTGGAACGAAGCAGGGTCGTAAATCGTTTCGAAACGATCGCCGAGACACGCTCGACGGCGGCCGGGTGCACGTGCCCGTGCACGCGCGTCTACTTATTTTCGGGGTTCTTCGGAAGATTAAATTTACACATAGTAGCGCCGTGAAACAATGCCCGGGACCGTTTGCACGCTCCTGCAAATATTTGAGTGGCGGTGTTTGCCTTCTATTCGCGGTAGCCAAGGGCCCGAGCCTCTATGTACACCGATTCCCCTCGCGCACTCTTCCTGATCGATGTTTGCCCCGGCCACTTGGCTTTAATTGCTCGCGAATCGCGGCGTAATGACTGGCTGCGCGCGAGACGCTGCTTCGGGGGGTGGCGTCGAGACGCTCCGCGTCCACCTGTCCTCCACTTCCTCCTTTTCCTGGGAAACCGGGGAGATCGAACACGCGGTTACATCGATCTCGTATTTTTCAGGCATGACAAAAACGGGATAAGAAATGACCAAGCCCACAAATCTCATAGACAAGTACACTTTTATTAGTCAAGTATAATACATCCAGCGCACATTTCATTCTACAAATTAGAAGGCAATAAAAGCAATTGGCGACGGGGTATAACGGGGGAAAGGGGACGGAAACGCCTCGGCGAGGAATAAAAGCAGCGGGAACGAGACTGGAGAGGCGCTCGCGGGGATGGGTAAAAAGTATCGAGAACGAGGAGCGGGATTAGCAGAAAATAGAGGAGAAATGATGGATCGATAGCGATAAAAACGCGGCGACGAGTAACGTGGTCAGTTATTAATGTAGCCCCGCGATGTCATGGCCGATCGAGAATCGACGGAGGTCGCGGCGGGGAAAAACGGAGTAAAAACGTGGCCGTCGGGGTGGTTTGGAGATGAGGTCGCTCGCCGGAAGTTCCGTCGCACCGGAATTCATAAAAACTAGCGGCGCGGACCATCGTTCTCTCCCGGAGCTGTCCCGGTTCAACCCTCTCTCGCCGTGTTCTGGGGGGGGGGGGGCGGGAGGGGCGAGCATGATGAAAAGCGTCACCGAAGAGCAGGACGAGGCGAGGAAACGCTGGTCGTCGACGATCCTCCGCTTCCACGTCCGGGGATTAATTCCTGAAACACGGAAGGAGCAAATTTTTACTTAACTTGGACAGCAACGGGCGAGAATTTTCGTGCAGGTAGACTTGCTGGGCAACCTACCCACCTTAAACAAAGAATATTGAGAAAATACTGACGTGATAAGATGGACAAAATTAGATTCGAGTCTTGGGAGTGGTAATTAAAATTAGTGAACTTCTACGCATCGCTTTCTGGGATCTATTAGCTCTTCTTCTTCTTCTTCTTCTTCTTCTCTCCCTTCTGTTACATTCACTGGAAGAAATGTTTGTTTGGCAATCTCTCATTGTGACCGAGGGTAAACGACATCCTCCGCGATGGAGGCTCCATTTAGAGATGAATCGCGCCGTGGTCCGTCTCGTTTACGAGGGAAGATGCAAATTCGGGGAATCGATCGGTGGTCGTCTCGTCAGGGTCAGAGGCGCGGGGCTCGAGCGCCGGTCGGGGTAGTAAATAAAAGTCCAGAGTTAATTTTTTTCGAACAATGGGACCGGGCTGTTGTGGTCGCCGGGGGAGGGTAGACAACCCCGTTTTTTTTACATCGCTCGCTACCGCCCAACAGGGTGCAATCCCGTGTCGCCGTATAAATCGAAAGCTAATGGGATTCACGGCCCCAATCGGCTGGCCACGGAAAAGTCACCAAGGGAAGCTATTTTTTCCACCGATTCAGAGCGAATGTAATGCACGGCACTCCCCAACAATTACTGCTTCATCCCTCGGAGCGTTGGATGTTCCAAGATCAAATTGTGGTCCAAGTGTTTTAATTAAGTCAGAACCTCCGTTGCTCAGGAGTTGGTACGAACTTCGGGCACAGTTGCACGCATCTGAAAGTCCACCCCCCTCCCCCCTCGTTGCACCCTCGCAGCGGATCCAGGCTCTAAGACGACATTTCTAACGAGCGTTGTGCCCGTGCAGCAGGAAATCCCGCGGCGCGTCTGGCGCGCGACTTCGGCACTAATTAACGCGTCCGCGAATCAAAGACGGGGAAAAACGAATAAGATCCCGGGCGAGGCCGAAAACGGCGCGGCAGACGTCATCAAGATGCCGCGCTGCCAAGGATCCCGTAATTAGGGGAAGCTGATTTTTCATTTGTCGGGTATCATTGAGCCTCTGCTCATTAGCCGTCGGCGTCTGCGGGCGTCTACGGCGTCGACGGCGTCGGTGCGCGCCGCTCGAACCAGCTGAGCATCCGCAGCTGAAGGATGCCTCTGGTTGGTTAAGCTGGCTCCAGTCTGGTTGGTCTTTGGGCTGGCTGATAAAGGCGCATCCTCCTCTCTTCCGCTCTCCTTTTCTCTCGTCTTCTCAGTCTCCTCCAACGCCACGTCTCTCGCTTCTATTTGCTCCGTTTTCTACCATTCCCTCTCCCCCATTCCCCACCTTCTCATCTCTTTCTCTCTCTCTCTCTTCACTCTCGCCTCTGTATCTCTGCTCCACTTTTTCCTTCCGCGTCTCTCGTCGCTGATCCACGGATCTTCGAATTGCCGCGGTGGCAACGAGTGGCCGGCTTGTCGATTATTTCGCGGCGGTTTTCAGGCAGCGAGGGGCACCGCGAAGAATGATGTATATACGTGGGACGTTAACGAAGCGGTATCGTTACTCGCTGTCACGGGGGAATCCTGCTCGCAGGACGGCGATGAAATTCGACGGGGAACCGCGCAGACGATGCAGATTCATTAGGGAGATTTCTAGTGTCTCTGGAAAGGCTAGGCAATTCTATCAGACTACGAACTACCTAGAGATGCTTCTCTCGAAACGGGACAAAGAACTTTTGTGTCTTTCCCGAAACAATTGTGCCTTGACAGATCTTAGAAGCAAATAATTATGTCTTGGTTGCAAGCGGTTAGTGGAGATTTTCTTGAGGCTTCAGGTTCGGTAGAGAATGTACCTTTCGGTCGAGGATCCTTCGCCTTTTATAAATCAGAGGACATTCTCCTTGGAGCGCGAAAGAAACCCGTCGCAGGGTCGCCAAGGGATCCAGCGATGATGAATTAGCGCGAACGTGACGACGTAACTGTCATTCCCGAATCAATCCGAGCCGTCTCGAGGCTGTTTCGCGCGTGGGCGTGAAGCGATCCACGCACCGTTAAGTAACGAAGCCGACTCATTACTTCTTCTCGCGTGACGTTCGTGCGAGGCGAGTAAATGAAGGGGCGGGGGGGGGGGGCGAGGAGAGAAGGAGATAAGGGGATCCCGGATCGGTTCTCGCTCCTTCTCATCTCGTTACGGCCATCCGTCATTTTCACACCTCGACGAAGATCTATAACAAGGGGTCTCGAGCGCGGGCTCGACGCCGCACGAGGAATTTCGAGGATTAAATGGCCCTTGTCGAAAATCCTCCGCCGCGACGCGAGGCTGACCTTCCGAGCGCGATCCGATGGCCACAAAGCGGGGTGATTAACTGTACGATTTTACTTATCCAGCGGCGGAACCGGCCGCGAATGTTGATGAGTTAATTTTCCTTCGGATCGCGAGTACTTTAAAGAGATTTCCATTGACGCGACTAATTCGACGGCGGACAGTGGTCTCTCGATCACGTTGATTATACAAAAGGATTCGATTGATCACTCAGAGCAGTGGTGGTATGTGTTTCAGGGATTGGAACGCGACGGGCAACGTCCGCGTACAAGAATCCTGGCCAACGTGAGCATCCTTCGGCACGGCGAACTCGAACCTCTTCAGCACCGAAGGATCAGGCTCCTTGATTGTTTCGCGCCTGACGGTGAGTCCATCTACCCTCAAACAACACAGAATCCTCTACCACGCGTGCGACGTAATAGTTCTCATCGACGGGGCTAATTAACGGTAACTAATAGGGAGCATTACCATCGGCACCTTTAATCCCGCCACCCTTTTGCCCCACTTTTCTGCTGTTAATCTAATGAGCGTGATCAGTCATGTACACCGCTTAAGATAATTGGAGGATCGGCTACGCGAGTGACTTTATCGCCGTGGTATCCGAACGTCTCACCGGCCAGACGATGAGTAAAAGTATCGGCGTCTCGGGCAGCGTGTTTGTCAGCGTTCCGCGCGAGTAGTTCCATTACTAGCGACGGTTAATTACAGGGCGAAAGATGGATGTCGAGTGTGGGGAGGAGTGACGTAGCAGTTAAGAGATTAGCTATCAACGCGACGACAGAGTTTGCCGACGAAATTACAACCTCTCTGGCTCAAATCAGATCGAGCCGGGATTTGTTCTGCGCGCTCGTTTTCCGCGAGAGGGACAGGTTAGAATGATCGAGAAAGCAATTACACGGCAGTTAATTGATTCGAAGTAGCAATCCGAACGTCGAAACCGAGATCACCATGACACGCCTGCGTCGCGACGGGCCTCCACGGGGACGAGCAATCGAAGATCTGCTCGATAGAGGCCTCTCTCACGCCACGGTCGATTCCATGGGCCGGATTAAAATCGCCGATCGAGTGTTTCGCCCCAGTTTCGCCTGACAGGCCGATCTGCGCGGCGGGTCCGTTCCGCTCGGCTAAGCTAGACGATCTGTCGGTCGATCGAACGGCCCGAAATACCAGGGATCGGTACTTTGTCGCCTCCTCCTCTGTCCACGATTCTAATTCGCGGCGAAAGTAAATTGGAAAATCGTTTTAGCTCCCACGAGCCACGAATTCTTCTTCGCGTTCATCCCCGATATTCGTTTGGCTAAACCAGCTCTCCCCATTTCGAAAAGCTTCGATGGAAAGTGGTCTAGCGATTGAACCAGTCGACTGGTAATTAGCAGAGGGGCCTGAAATTTTCTGCTGGTCGAGGCTAGATCTTAGTCTCTCTACCCGTTCCCCCGAACTTAATTAAAAATTGAAACGTCAGGTGGCTGAACGTCAGAGAGGCTGGTTCGTAGGAGGAGGTGTCATCCGGGATTTTTTCGAAAGGGAAAGCTCGGAGGGTGAGAGGAGAATGCGCCTCGTCATCCGATGGATCCCCGTTCGATAGCACAGGAACCTTGAAACCAGCCTCCGAAGCTTCGAGTTGAGACGACAGCTATGAAATCGCCGGTGATTGCTCCTCTCTCGTTTCATCCCTTCGGCGGCAACCGGTCTTCCTGGTCCTCGAAACCCTTTTACGAGCTAAGCCCTCTACAGTTATTAGCTGACAGTCACCAATTCCCTTAATTGGCACGCGTGCTGCTAGAAATCGTCCTCCACCACCCCGAGAAAGTGTTCCCGTCGAAATATTTCCCTATCAAAGCGATCGGTTTTCACGTAAAGCTGGAGGAGCCACGAAATATATCGCCGGTGCACTACCTCGTAATCGATTTCCACGTTCCACCGATCGAAGGCCGCTGGAGTCGCGACGCCGATTTTCCTCGGTCGCGGATTTCCGCTGATTCATGGAAACAACGAGTTCCGAGCGAAAGGGGGGCAGCGCTGGATCCTCGAGACAAGATTAACTCGTCAAAGATGACGCGTCTATCCCCCCCGCGCCACCGTCTCGCTCTTTGCCCCGTAATTTCTGGAGTATACAGGACTAATGGGTTATTTCAGGTAATTAGCCGCGGGGGCCTCGTTTCTTCCTCGCCACCGCAAAAACCCACGATCCGGGCCCCGTTCTTGGCCGATTTCTCGCGTACACCTCTATTTGCGTACACCGCTTCGATTTCTTCACGCACGCCCCTTCGACGCGCCTTGCCCCCCGTGTAAAAACGGCGTCTCCGGCCCGAGGTTAATTGCGACGCGCCCCCTTCGTCGAGGAATTTATTATACAGTGTCTTCGTGATTCTTTCACGCGTGTATTCTCCTCTTAATTCACAGCTACGGCCGTGAAAAAAGTATCTTGCTAGTAGACCGATGAATAGCATATAGATGCCTACTATATGCATATTAAATTTCACAACGATGCCTGGATCGTTGCCCGGTTCCCTCCACTCGATCCTCCCGCGATCCTCTCGAAGACACGCCAAACTATTACCACCCCTATCGTCAGAGTATTCAATGCCCGCGATGAAAACAAGCATCGGCACAGCCCCGAGCGACAGCCAATTAATTATTCCGACGCGATCTCGTACAATCTGGCAAACAGTCGTCGCGCAGGACGCAGGGTATCGCCGGCGATCGGACGTCGGTCTGGACAATGGCGGAGCATTTATCGAGAGAAACGATCTCGATCCCGAGATAGATGCCCGGGGGGGACAAGCCTCGTGGGGAAGGGCGGCGGGACTGTGTAATCGGCCGATTAAGCGCGACCGCGGGCCCCTGGCCCGTGAATTTGGCAATTACGGGCCAGTGCTAATGACGAGCGACCCGACGCGAGGTGTAAAAAGGCGTGAGAGGTGGCGGGGAGGCTGGCTGGCAGCTCGGGGAGAAGCCTGGCCCTGCCGAGTCACGGCGTGTAACGAACTTGAACCGTGGACTCGCCGCCTCCTGCTGCCCAGCTCCACGATCCCCCCCCTTTTATCGACGGCGATGCCAAATCCTGGCTGACCGTTTCACCCTGTCACAGGGTGAGACGTCATTAACGCCCGATACCCACCTCGAACCACCGGGAACGAGGTTACACCTTGATTCTTTAATTCCCGGCCTGGCTGTTGCTCCGTTTTCTCGCGGAAACAGGGCTCCCCGGGCGTGTTTCTTGCGGCGATCCGATCGCGGAAGGTTCAGTCGACTGCAGTCGATTCTCTAATTGACGTTTCTGTGTTTGATGATACGGGACGTTGGGGTATAATATAGGAGTGCAAAGCGAGGGTTTCGAGAAAAAGACAAGAGGTTAGTTTGGTTTGTTTATTGGTGAACTCTTTTAAATTACATATCTCTTAAACTAGTGGGTTTTCGTTACAGGTGCTTTGGTACGTTTGTATGGGGAATGAAGGGCTGCATGTAGCCCCGTATTAGAAAGTATGTGGTTCTATTTAAAAAAATGGAGATGGCCTCTATACCTCCTCTACACCTCCACCTATCAAAAAACTATCTCCATCAGATCATGCAGCTCTTTAAACCATTCAACTTTTGTTGGAAACTTTTTTTAATATCACGCCTAGAAAGGTGAAATATTTAAGGTTCGCTATTATGCCTGACTTATTGTAGGGTCGTACTACTGAATTTTCCTGTGTCCTACGTTTACACACTTCTAAACTTGGCTAGCTTGATCGATCCGCGTTAGTGGTCTTTTATTTTACATTGCTCGAGGATAAATTTAAGACGGTTTTGATTCGAATCGAGGGGGGCTGAGGGCGAGAGGGACGAGGAGGATTTATCGAAGAGCGATTAAAGACGAGTGGCGAAAACGGTGGTAGCAAAATCGTGGAAGATGGTTGAGAAGGGCGGAGAGCCGAAGGTGGCTGGTTCGTTAATTACTGATTTTCCTCGGTCCGCGTCACTTTTTAATTGACGCCAGAAATTGAAGCGGAGCGCGGGGTACACCACGCTCGCTGGGTGCTCGTTCTCGCCGAGTCATCCTTCGTCCCTTCTCTCCTCTCGTCCTTCTGGTCCGATCGTCCTGCCAGGATCGAAGTAACGCATCCATCCCGCTGAATTCCAATCAGTTTAACATTCCGCGTCGACTTTCGTCCCTCGTTTCGCAGCCGTAAAAGAAACTTCGATGATTCGAAGCGACACGGAAGCCCAGAAAAGTGAAACTGCAGGCACGAGTGTGTAGGATGAAGGCGGATCGGCCGATTAGATTGTCGGGGCAACTGGTCCATCAATTAACCCATTCAGATCCCCAGGCAGACACCTCCCCCACCTTCTTGAATCCATTGTGACGTTAAAAATGGCCGCCGCCCACGAAGTCGAAGGAGCCACGCGGCTTGGACAGCCAAGGTCGCTGGAGAAACACGCAGATACGGGGCCACGAAGCAGTTGGGCACGTTTCCCAGCTCCTGGACAGGTGTTCCGGCCGCGTGTCCCGGCTGTCAGTTCCCGGTTAGCCGAGACACTGCCAGTGACACGAATCTTTGTCTCCGCCGCTCAGCCGCTCGCCTTTTCCAACCCCCGCCTTCGGAGGAGCGGAGCGTAAAAAGCAGAGGAAAGGGGTGGATCCGTTTTCTACCTGTTCACCGGTTCGTGTCTCTGTTGATGGAACGGTTGGTTGGTTCGTTCTGGCCGGGCTTCAGCCTCGTCGTGTCTCCGTCAGCTAGTTCCACAGCTCCGCCAGCCTGTCAGCGGCAGCCCGCTTCTCACCCTCGTAAAAATAATTACAGAGGGTGCGGGGGCGAGGTTACAGCCCCGCTATTGCCGGTCCGGAGCGAGCTCGGCACTATTGTGCCAATCGGATCGGCTGATAAACCGCGGGGGTACGGAGCTTAATAAAAATTCATTTGTCACGGGCCTTTGGAGATGATGCGCGAGTCTCCTCGTCGTCGTCGTCGCCGTCGTGCTCGTATTCTTCTTCTTCCTCTTCGGTTTCTTATTCCCTGGATTGCAGGACTCTTCTGCGACCGATTGATTCGCCTTTACAGAACGAGAGACATTTTATTCAACTTAATCGTATTCCAAGTATAATGTGGGCTATACTCGTGGGCAAAGACAAATCGTTTTCTCAGGTGAATTTAATCACCTCGATAGGGAGCGTGACAATGCAATCGCGCCGGTAAGCTTAATCGATATCTCATTGAGAAATTGAATTTGTAAAAAATACGAGGACGGAGTGTAACGCGAGGGAAGGTAGCTCCCTGTCGAGGGAAATCGAACCACTAGTCGATCCCAACCCCGAAAACGCTGCGTCCCTCCTGGGAACGGGATAGGGGTAATTACTCGCAATTATTAATTACGCGATACGCGTGCTGCGCGTGCAGAAAGAGGAGGCGAAAGAGGAAGGCGCGTCCCGTGGGGAGAGACGAGTTAATAACGGTTCTGAGATCGTTCTGGCCTGACGCCCCGCGACAATCGATGATCGTCGATCCGCGGAATCGCGAAGACAGGCGCGTCTCTTTTTCTTTTACCCCCCGGGTCCCGAAGGATCGGCATGCATTTGCCGGGAATAAATTAATACTGCCACTTCGACGGTGGCACTGAAGGCTGATCACCGATCGAGCGATTGCCTCTCGTTTGTCCGCTTCACAAAAGTGGAACCCTCCCATCCTCTTTCTCTCCCTTAGTCCCTCCTGCCCTCCATCCCTTTCGCCCTGATTCCAGCTCACCCATTGTTCCCGTCGCGTCTCGTCTCGCGCGCGATCTTTTCGGGAATTGAAACAGTTAAACATGCCGCTTAGATTTAAGATCGTGATCCAAGTTAACAGAAATTCTGTGTTGCTTCTTTCAGAGTGGGAACACCGTGCACCGAAACGCCGCGCGAAGCTGCCCCAGCCCAGAACCAGTTACGAACATATGATTAAGCTCGTTTTAATAAGTTTTTATGTAGATCTTACGCGTAAGGATGTATAATAAAAGTAAGTGTTGAATAAACGAGATACGTTGAAACAATTCATCGTCAATCAGTTCGCTCCCGCAACAGTTGGCGCTGCTGTAAACACAACCCCTCCCCGTTCTTCGCGTCGTGGCTACATCCTTACATTCATTCGACGCGTCGCATCGCCAGTAGGCACTTTCGTTTCGTCCTGCGAGCATTGTCGAGTCGCTGGAGCTTCACCATTTTCGAGGCGGTACCTATTTAGTTGCTAGCAAGGCAAACACGAGGAACTGAGACAGAGACACAGACGCGGGGGATAGCCAGGGACGAAGAGCGAACAGAGAAGCTGCTGTCTTCGCCATCGAGTCGTAACCCTGGCGACGAGACACCCTGGCCATCCTTGGTTCTCTCTCCGAGTTCCTCTCCTCCACGGGGATGAGCAAACTCTCCCCGTGGTGTAACCCACCCTCGACGGATAGCAAGTTGCAAGGACGAGGGTTGCCGGCGAGGTCTCGCCTGATTGGCGGCCGTGGACTATCGACCAACCCGCGACCGGCCCTTTGTTTTAGCCACCACCCTTCGTTATATCGAAGGTACCTAACCCGAACCCGAGCAAGATGAGCACGCTCTCGAGAGGAGATTTCTTTTCCCGGCTGCGCTTAGGGAAAATCGAGCTGCCTCGCCGGAAACCAGGGGGGTGGGAGGCTTCGCGTCCCGATAGACTATAGACGGGGAATTCTTTTAATTTATCCCGACGTTGATTATCTAGGGACGGTTTTAAAATCCTTGCGAGGACAACGCTGAAGAACGGCCAACCACATCGATTTAGTTTTGTAATAGATTTCTTTAAGATTGTTATTTAAACGATTAAATAAATACTGCGTTAACCTCATATTTTGTGTTTTTTAATCACTCCCATGTATTTTCAACGTATTCCTTATTCGTCACTTGTTCCGCTTGTTCGTCATACGTTTCCTAAATCTTTCTATACACTTCTCACACTTATGTAGTTCTCACACATTTCCTTACATAGGTATTATCTAGGGTTTATGCAAAATCCGACTTTTGAGAAAACCGGTTTTCGACTTTAGAAAAAAAGGATAATTAAAATAGTAAATACATATTTGTACTTACTTTTAAAAATTTCAGTTTTTTTAATATTTATGGAATTACAAAAATATAAGAAAATAAAATATACTCTATCTATACAAAACCAATTAAAGAAAAATAATCCGTACAAATCCGTACAATTTTTGAGTTCATTTAATATTTATCAATCTAAAAAAATATAACCATAAAATACATTGCATACAAAACCAAATGAAAAAAACTAAAATAAATCAAATCCGTACAAAATATAATTTACAAATCCCTATTTCATTCAGTATTTTTCTTCCGAAAATATGGACTCATGAAGATTAGTTTTACAGTAAATTGTTACCTACTTAATAATGCTTGTGTCCGAGGCGATTTCAACTTCTAACTTGAACATTTTAATGTTAACGCTTTTAATTAAATAATTAATTAATTTTTACATATTAATTCTAGTATATAAAACCGGCTTCTTAAATTTAAAACCCAGTTTTCGAATTTTACAAGATTATAAATAAAAAGGTTTTTAAACCCGGTTTTTAAAAACCAAGAAACCTCGATATTATCAACAAGTAGCCCACTTCTTCTACTTATGTACACAACAATACCTCACACGACATACCACATTATACTACACAATACAGAACATACAAAGGTGCAAATAAAAAATCAGCGACTCACGAAAAAGCAACAAAGTTGCAGATGACAAATTTTTTCAACAATGTTGTAAACGAAAGTTTGGTGTTCGGAAGGTAAAATCCTGGTTTGCAACTTTGTGCGTTTTCGCCGGGAGCCAAAATCTCGGTTTGCAACTTTGTGCGTTTTCGCCGGGAGCCAAAATCTCGGTTTGCAACTTTGTGCGTTCTCGTCGGAAGCCGAAACTCGGTTTGCAACTTTGTGCGTTTTCGTCGGAAGCCAAAACTTGGTTTGCAACTTTGTGCGTTTTCGTCGGAAGGCAAAATCTCGGTTTGCAACTTTGTGCGTTCTCGTCGGAAGCCGAAACTCGGTTTGCAACTTTGTGCGTTTTCGTCGGAAGCCAAAACTTGGTTTGCAACTTTGTACGTTTTCGTCGGAAGCCAAAATCTCGGTTTGCAACTTTGTGCGATTTGGTCGGAAGCCAAAATCTCGGTTTGCAACTTTGTGCGTTTTCGCTGAAAGCCACAATCTCGGTTTGCAACTTTGTGCGATTTCGTCGGAAGCCAAAATCTCGGTTTGCAACTTTGTGCGATTTCGTCGAAAGCCAAAATCTCGGTTTGCAACTTTGTGCATTTTCGTCGGAAGCCAAAATCTCGGTTTGCAACTGTGTTGCACTGCAAAATCGCAAACGTCCGCGCACGGCTCGACCCACAAATTTCGATTTCCCGCAAAAATAGGATTTCTAACTAGCACACAAGCCAAAATGAACTTCCCTTTTTCCACAAATCCCAAAATTTTAGCAAAATTTGTTTTTGTGGGAAAAAGGAAGATCATTCTGGCTAGTGGGTTAGTTATAAATGCCAATTTTGTGGGCAAATCAGAATGTGTGGATCGTGCCTTGGGTGAATCTTTTCGATTTTGCAGATTTCTGCGTGCTCCGCGGGGTCGTTCTTAACAAAAAAATAATTTTTTTAATCGAAAGCCTTTTTGAGTTCCCCCGAGGCCCGAGCCAAGCAACATTGTATCGCTCAACCGTCTAACCTGCCGCCGGGAGTTGCTCGGCGATGTACATATCACCGATTATGCAGAAACAGTATCAATGTGAAAGTGATTCTGTCGATTAAATTGGCGGAAAATAATTTAAATCGTACTACCTTGAACGAAACCGGCTTTCAATTCTGCATATAAATTTTGTGTTTACACACACGATATTACTATCGTTAATAATTATAGTTCAAAGTATGCCAGGTTTGGTATCTTTCCATCTTTCCTTCCTACACTCCCGGACCTCTCTATCTTTCATTATTGCTAATACTACGTTCAGCGAGGCTCTGACGCTAGACGCAGCTCTCGTGCCGTATTCCTTCAAGACTTCTCGATAGAAAGAGAGAACTCTGTGGCAACAGCACGCCAGAGACAAAGAGAACAGAAGACGTGGCAGCTATGCGTCAAAAGTTCGACTACACAGAGTACCTGGAGATGTCACCTATGTACAAGTTCTTTTTATTGGCCACAGTAGTTTCATTAAGGTCCGCCTGTTTACAAGGGACGTTTCGATCGATTCGGACCATAACAAAATTGAGACGGCAGCCTTCAGGAATGATTAAAGAATCATTAACAGCGCGTAGTTAGAGCAACGAAATCTTCATTCTTCTCTCCATCTCCCCAATTACGGAGGCGTCGATGTGCTCACTCACCCCCTGCCGCTGACCAGCATTCCCTGGAGTCCCCATTTTTTTAATTAATAGAGCGTGCTACAACGAGCCGGGGATGCCTACCGGGTATACCTCATCCACATGTACACAGGCATACACGCGAGGTATAGAGACGAACGCACGCAGACAAAGGAGGGCGCGACCGCGCGTCGAGTCGTTTTTCATCGTCGGTGTTTGCCTTCGTGTTACCAACACATACGAGGGCACCGAGAGGGCTGCGATTCTAGCCGAAGGAAGAGAGAAGAGAGGAGAGAGTAGAGAGAAGAGGAGTCGAAGAGGAACGAGCTGCCGGCAGGAAGAAGGGGGTGGGCCGCGGAGGGTTTTAATGAGGATGAGCGAGATAAACCCACCTGCGGCTCCGTTTCGCTTCATCCACCCTCGCTCTCTCTTTCTTCCTCCCAGCTTTCCTTTCCACCCTTGTTTCTCATCTACTTCGGATTCCTCACCTCTCCCCTCGCTCTTCTCCGACTACTCTATCCCCTCCCTCGGATCCCCGGATCGGTTTTGAATTTTCAACAAAATTCACGGCGCCACCGTTGCTGCGAGTTGCGGGCGGTGCAACGCGTTGAAAATTAAACGGGGAACGGTGGGCCTCGGCTTTTGTCGCGCGACTCTCCTAACGGATTGATGATGCAGCACATGCATGCAACGTCCTCTCTGCACTCTGCTCGGCATAATTAGCGATCGACGTCGATTAATAAGCCACCGGCGATATATCGGACCGCGGATTAATTAATTCCGCCACGGTCTGCTCGATTTTGCCACCGGGTAGACTCTCGACGCTTGCGGTGATTTGTACGGGTGCATATTTAAGCCGAGGTATCGCATATATACCCCCCATCCACGCGATATTAATATTTCCATTGATACTTATAGTTCAGCTATTGTTCCGGGACAAAAGTGGAGGGAGAGATCGTATTATTTGCCGGCGCCGTCGTCACGATATTTTTGTCAAAGTTATTTTCTGGCTGTCAAACGGTGCCAAGAACCGTCCACCGTCCAGCTTATAAATTCCTGTCGTCGTTGTCAACGTTCTTGATACCTGTTCTTGCCGGTGGAATCTCGCGACCGAATGAAAAAGACAAAGGGTGTCAGCCCACGAGCAGTTGCGAGTAGAACGCTCCTCTTAATTTATCGCGAAGGTATCGATCTACGAATCGGGATAGCTCGTGGTTCCTCGGAGTTAAAAGGAAGCTCCTTTTTGCGGCCATTGGTCCGAAGGGAACGTCCACGTCGATTGCTCCGCGCGGCGAGGAAAATTGAATTGGGAACGATTGTACGGAGCGAAAGGAATCCGTGTTAAGTAATCGGGGAATTAAATGGTGGGCAGTTACACTCGGCGCAACACCAATTAGGAACACAATCAATAATTTACGAGGCATTCTTCGCGAGACGCGAAGAAAAACAAGATGAGCCGTGGCATCCTCGTCGCGCGAACTTTAATTAACGCGTGTGTGGGGCCAGAACGGCGCGGACCGGCGTCATCCTCGTCACGCTTTCCTCGGCCACGGCGTCCGAACGATCGGAGAATTGTCAGATTGCAAAAGGATCGAGCCGATCTCGCGTCACGTCCTCGCTGCGTGTCTAATGAAATGAATCGAGCGAGTGTGGCATTACACGCGCGATTTCGTGTCCTGTCGAAATCACTTTCTATCCTCCTCGCTTGACGACCAGACCAGTGGCGTCTTCCCTCTTCTCTTTTTCCGGAGGAACGACCTACACCGACACCCGCGGGTATTTTAATCGCGAGGGGAAAAACTTTGACGAGAACGTTTCTTGCGGTTGTACTTGACATCACCACCGCGAAATTCCTAATCAGTTGCTATGTTGCCGAAGGCATTTAAAGTAGTTAAAGTAGCAACAAGTCAGAATACAGGAGAATGTGTTGTGATGTATTATCCTTTGTAGACAAGAATTACAAGAGCAATAAATCGATTTAAACATATTTTATGGTTTTAATGTCTATACTCCTCCCATGTACAACCCTTGCATAATTCTCGCTTAAAAGTCGCATAGGGTTAATCCGGGAGACGCGGTCGGGCCGGAGAGTTGGTCGAGTCGCTATATTTCAGACTCTATACGTAAAAACGCGTTAAAGTGCAGACCAATTACTTCTCTAGAAGCCAAACAGTTGAATGAATAGGGTCACTTCTGTTCCTTCTGTGTTTTTCTAGATTTACAGGCTATAAAAGGTGAACTGAGGTTACATTTAACCTCTTTTATCAAACAACGGTGTACAGAATCATATTTAAAATATACTTCTAAGTTTATTTTCGTTTAATGTTTGGGAATAATAAGATAGTAGAGATATTGGGGGACAACGCAGCCAAAGTATTTAGTCATATTAACTCTTCCTCTCAAAACTAACGAGAAGACCATCTCTCGCTGCAGAAAGGAGAGATGGTCGAGTCATGATTTTTTATTATTTTTATTTATTTTTTATTTTTTATCATTGTTTTATTATTATTATTGTTTATTTATTTTATTTATTCACTTTTGTATTCATTTGCCTTGCTAATCGCCGGTAGGTAGTTCACTTTATTTTTTATGTTTAGCGTAAACAAATTAAATATCAATGAATCTGTAGTTGTATTCACTCATAAATAATTTTGCTTCCTTCTTTGTTATTTTTTCATGAATAATTACGTGAATAGTCTCTGCCAACGACGAAAACCCTTTCTCCCGGCACCACGGGAGAGGTGGTCAGATTTCATGACTTCAGTTTTCAACCCGATTTACAGTAAATATTGTCTTAAAGCAAATATCGACCAGTTTCTCTGAATCAGCATAAAATTCTGAGCATATTAGGTTTGTTCTGATAAAATAAGTAATATCTGTATTAGTTTTAATAGCCATTTTATATTAGGTCGACCGCGTCTCCCGGATTTCCCCTATAAATAATTAAAAATAAGGAGAAAAGCGGCAGAAACAAGTCACAGAATTTTTGATTGGACAAGATTCGGTGTAGGCGCAACGAACACATTACTAACGAACGTTAACATTAAAATGAACGATGTGAAGTTGACGCATGCAAATGAAGTTCGCTAAGGACTCGGGTAAGGTATCGATTAGTCTTAATTAACATCGGTGAAACTGGAAACTTATCAGGGATACCGGATACGTATTCGGTAGGTATCGTTGCTCGTCGCGCAAGTATTGTTGCTAGAGGAAAAAGGTGGGACGCGAATGGAGAAAGCGCAGGAGGAACACCTCGGAACGGGGCTGGCCCGTCAATCAGCCCCCTCTCCCTTGCCAAATTACTGTCAAACGCAATTAGAATTGACGAGGGCGGCTAAGCCAGAATCGCGAGGCAAACCCTCGATAACGATTTCAAGCCTGGGGCAGCCTATCCTCAGTCGCAGTTTTCTCTCCCGTCGCTAATTAATACACCTCTCTCTTACCGTACGTCAATTCGACTGCCCCACTTTCCCTCCCCCAGCCCCGTGGCCCGCGAGTTTGCCCCATTCCTTTCAGCCCTTTAACGCGCCAACCCTCGCCCCTTCGAATATTTTCTACAACGATCGTTGATCGCGACAGAATTCGCGTTGCCGTCCAACGCAGAGAGTGTACTCCCGCTGCGGGAGATTGGAACGCAACTAAATCTGATGGACAGGAGGGAAATAGTTTGTGGGGTACGCGCGGAGAAGCGACGGATATAGAGAACCTACGTGCGTGGTTTTATGCTAGGTTCACCCGCGAAATCGTCCTGGAAATTGCAGCGCGGAGGGACGCGGAAAAGTTCGCCAGCGACGGGGAACGGAGGAACAGAGAATGCATTCTGCGGAGCTGGAGGAATATACCGAATGTCGAGTGTTATTAATGTACACGTCTAACTAAAGGCACTCCTGTCCGCGTGGTCGTTTTGCAATCGCTGCCGATACTCGACGGTCTGTCGCACGTCGACATCGATAGGGGCGAAAAAAACTGTACCCTTCTCTCCATCAAGCGTTCTAGAGCCGCCGTGGCTGGTCGAAATATGATCGACACTCGTTAATCTCGAACGTCCGCGTTCACCCTCGCAACGAGTTCACCTTTGCACAAAGGCTCGCAACCCTTGACGCGACGGCTCGACGAAATTCCCCGACGATCAAGGATACCTTTAACGACACAGGGACAAAGTTTCCACGTCTTTTGTCTGCGGCTACGCCCGATTTTTACGGCGCTTATCGACGCGACAGAAATCCACCAGACGCCACAAAATAATCACGATCCATCCGTTTCGTTTTCGCCACGAGCCTGTTCTTACCACTTCTTCCCTAGCGAGAGAGAGACCATCCACCGGGCAGAGGCGACGATATATATTAAAGAGATGCTCTTTGGCAATAAACAATCAGAGGCAACGGCCGCAGGCAGTTAGCAGGAGCATTAGGGTGAATTATTCCGGCCACCCAGCGTAAAAACGCCCATGAATCACGGGAATCGTGGGCTTTTTGCCCGCAGTGGCGTAGGATCTTGCTGCTCGCGTCTCCATTTTGTAGACAGGGTAGCGTGCAATGGATTCAATATACCAATCCGTGGCTTGAAGCAAAAGACTTGTCGCCTTATTTTCAAAGAAAAATGGGAAATGAATCGTTCTTGCAACGTCGAATGACATCCAAGAAACTACCCCCGATATACTCACGCAAACGTTCTCCCCGGTTCGCGAATTCCGTTCAAAGAACCGTAGAAAATAACGAACCTAACTCTCTATCGCCAGTGACAAAGTCGTGGAACGATATCCTCAAAGGGGACAGCTGCAATTGCATCGACAGCGACTGGTGGCGGCTCCGGAGCTCGCCCCTCCTCGAAACAGGAGCAACTCACGAAGACAAGGGTGCACACGTACGCGAATTACCCGGGGTCGGCTCTTTTTCATTACGGTAAGAGCCGATTGCATTTTTTTAGGTCCCCCCTCGCGGCCCAGGGGGTGTCCAATCTGGAGAATCGCGTGGAAGGAGGGCCATCTAATCACGTGTTCCTGGCAATCGTGTCCTGCAACCCCGTCGCGCCCCCCGGCCCCGGGAGCCCACCATCTTGGACGCAATCCTGGCAGAGAACGAGGAGCAAGACCGACGACGGGGGTGTCCCTTTTATCTGAAGGCCGTAGGGACGGCCGGGGACTTTTCTCCTTCCCTCCGCCTCCACTTTTCTCTTTACGCCTCCTCCATTTTTCGCCCCGTTCTCGCTCGCTCCTCTCTCTCCTTCGACGCAGTCCGCTCTTTCACCATCCCTAGGACGCCTCTTCAATCGGGCTTAGCCGGCTGGCGTAATTAAGCCGCGATTGAAAATTAATCATCGCGGATCGATTTCGCGCTTCGCCGTCCGAGCGTCACCGGGAAACGATAAAAAGAAGTTTTCGCGGGGGCGCAACGTCCTTTGATGTAACTCCGACCCCCCCAGACTTTCCCTCATTTTCTGTGCGTGGCAAGCTCCTTACGCCAATTATGCCCGCGATTTTCATCGTCACACTTTTCCTGGCCCCCCTTGTCCGTTCATTTGGCGGGTCTCCTGGCGAAAGGAAGGTAAGAGGATTTTTTTCGTCGCTCCGTGGAGAGGATATCCGAGATTTCTGGTTGCGGCTGTCGCTTGTGAGATCCCTACCAGCGTTTTGATAAATCCGTTTGCGAGAGGGAGCCCTCAACTCGCGGGAATTGAGCGCTCTTTACATATTCCACCCTGTCAGCAGCCCTGTTCCTTCGCCCTTTTCCGCGGACTACGTACTCTTAAAACAAAAGGCGTCGAGAACGTGCAAGCCTCCTTGCAGACTCGCCAATTCCCAAGGAACCGTCGCAATTACGGGCTAAACCGAATTCGCCCGGGGAACAAGACGGAATTAAAAATCCTGCAGCCTGAGCATCCGGTGTCCTGAGAAAAGAGGAGCCGCGGGAACGAGGGAAGAAAGGGACCTTAAAAATCCAGGATCCCGGCGCCACTTACAGCGAGCAGGAGCGGCGTAAATTGTCAGTCGGGACAATTCGACGAAATCACCGATCAGCGGGGCTCCTTATTTCTGGTTGGAAGCGAACGCTGGCGGAATGGCTCGCGGAGGAGAGAGGAATTAAAGGCTCGCGCTGGTCAACGAGTCCTCGCAGACGATCCAGGCGACTAGCCAGCCAACTTCCTCCGAGTCTCTTCCCGGCGAAATCCCAATAATCCACGATGAGACACAGATTGAGTCCCCTGGAGACGGTGGAAAAAAAAAGCGAGCGAAGGAAACGGTCGCCAGGCAGCGGGGCTGGATAAGAGACGGCGCGGCGTGGGGTGGCGTAACGGGGGAAGAAAATTGGAATCCTTCCGGGACGAAGGATGATAAAATTGCGGATGGCCAGGTGTTACCGTAATCCGGATCGAGACGAGCCGCGGACCGTCCGAGAGCTAGGCGCACACATACCCGCGACACTTTGTGCGGACAGCTATACGTTTTCTTGTTCCTTGCCGCCCCGCGGGGATTAGAGTCGTCTCGGTTTCCCTGGAAAAAAGCAAGCCGATGACGCTTGCACCGCGTCTCCGACAGGTTTAGAAGGCAACCGTGCTGCAAGCGGAGAAGCTTCTCGCGGTAGCTGAATTTTAAATAGGCTCGATCCGCTTGGCTTTGTACCGAGTGGGTTTCTATCGAGAATGCACGATCGTGTTCCGAGGAGTGTCAAAGTGGGATAGTTTGGGATAGTAGAAGCTCGGTGGACAGTCGAGACGAGGTGGAAGCGCGCGATACCAATCGCCAGCCACAAAAGTGCACGGTCCCACAATCGAGGCAAAGCACAAAACCGAGGCAGGATACTTTTCATTGGCCCACTGTGACCCAGATACGGAGGGCACAGTCCAGTGGTCGCCTCGAGATTCGACGCGCATCGATAACGCCGGCAAGGAAAAGGGTAAAAAGAAAGTGTACCGCGACGATCCTTCCCTTGGTGTTCGATCGCTATCCGGAGCGAACTGGTACCGGGCGTGGAACTTTAATTCCGAGGGAACTTATTACTGCGCAACATAAATCCTCCGGCTCCCTTCGACGTGGGGGGACGAGGAGGAAAGGAGCGCCGATACGCGCGTCGATTTAAAAAGACGCGATCTCACTTGGGCCCGCTAACGGGCCGCGATTATTCCCCCGTCCGACTGCGAAGGACGAAGGACGAGGAAACGGGGGGACAGCGCGCGAGCAGCGCTCGTAATTTGTTTCGAGATCGTATCTTCAAAGTGGCCCCCACACTGGTCGACGGGGGAGGAAATATTCCTGGGATCCGCGGACCGTGGAACGGGACACTCTGGGCGTGGGTCGATCGAGAAGGCAGCGCAAGGATCGCGACAAGGACGAAAGGGAGGAGCCCCGGTGGTTTCTTCGTCTCAATCTGTCCACTGCTCGTAATCTGAGGGACGACAGGGCGATCACGATTGGCAGACTTCTCTTCGATCCTTTTTTGCTTCCTTTGCTTCCGATCTCGCAGGTTTGTGTTTTCTCTTTCGTGGATGGAGGTGGGAACAGAAGGAGTCTAGTAAGGGAGAGTGGGGTAATTGCGAACACCTAAGCAAAAAAGCAAACAAAACGAAATCTATATGAGAAATGAATTTGTTTATCATTTACAAACATACTTAAACTGTTTATCTATAAAGTGCTATAACGAATTTTTTAAAAATTATAATAAAAATCAACTTCATAGTGAAAAAGCAAAACCCTTGGTGTTCGTGATTACTCGACTGCCGTGGGGTAATCACGAACAGAGTGCTAAATATCGCAGAAGTCGCACAGAAAGCGAGATTTCAATGGTCAACCCATAAAAAATGTTGCTACAACCTATACCTAATGTATTTTTCAAATTCGTCTTCTTGTGCGTTAGAAAAAAATGCAATTGGTCGGAATATCGAAAAAAATAGTAAAGGTCGTTTTTTAAAACTTTTTTTCTGAGCCTGTAATGAAAATTCAAAAATCCTTTTGTAGATTTAAGTAAGTTTTATACGTGCTGAAAATTTCATCAAAATCGGTTAACGTTGTTAATTACCCCATCCGACGTCAAAAAATAAAAAATAATTTATTTCAGAGGTTAGGATCATAATTCAAGTAACGCCTTGGTCACAAAATGTTGGTAAAAAAGTGCTTTATTCTAACTTAAAAAAAAAATTGTATCATTAATTCAACAGTAATTACATGCAGTGAAAATGGACAAAATATTACTTGAAACATGATGAAAATAATAAATTGTGTTTATCTTGAATATCATGAGCGTTCTTTATTTATTACTTTCTGCCCGGCGTTGGATACGACCTAAACTATTAGTTAGTGGAGAGGGAACATCGTTGTTATTTATTAAAACGCCGTAACATCGCATTCCCGATTACCCCGAGTTCGTGTTTACCCCACTCTCCTTTATAGTCGAGGAAACGAAGGAGTTTTGTGTAAGATTCCTATGAATGTAGGCTCCCAGTATAGGCAAAGGGTTAAACCTGATCAAGGTCGCGAGGCAAACTCACACTTGCAAACACAAATATTCCCCAAAATGCTAGGCTTTACGACTGGCAGATAGCGAGACATAAAATTGCAAACGAGACTGTCCACGAGCCTGGAAGACCAAGGTTCGATCATGCGTGGCTTTTTCGCGAGTCCTGCGAGCGAGCCAGCGGGATCAGGTCCACGGTCCTGTATCGTATATCGCACATATCGCATCGAAGGATCGGTGTAAGCCGGTAGCAGTCGGTTCTCTGGGCAACAACACCGAAGTGGAGGCAGCAGCAGCAGCAGCAGCAGCAACAGCAACAGCAACAGCAGCAGCAGCACCGCCACACTCGATGCGCACAATTAATATCGAGCCGTATCTCTGATCTCTCATTATTACCTGGTGGCTGGCGGTGTGTGAGGGTGTAGCCGTTCCCGCAGGAACGAGGCTGCTCGACGAGCAGCCATAGCTGTGTTGGTATCGGCTACCGTACACCCCGGGACACCAGAGTCGGCCATGCATCACCCTAACGAGCCGGGCATCGCGTGCCGATCTGTATTAAGGATTTATAATCCTCCGGACGCCGGAGAACTCCTAATGTCCTGGCTGAGCGGGAGATATTCGCCTATAGGCTCGCACGATCGCGCGCTGCGCTTCCTCCCCCGCCCCAACCCCCTCGGGGACAAATAGGCACACCCACGACGATTTTTCTCGTTCCCCTTTTCTCGAAATTTTTCTGGCGTCGGCGCGCGGGTACCACCGATCGCTCTCGGTACCGAAGATCACCGGAGATCCCTAGAACCCACCGACGGAGCCCCAACAACAACGTCACAAAACTCGCGTTCCAATCCCTAAATCCCAGATAACGCTTGGCAATTAAGAAGTCTCGTTCCTGCTCGGGGCAGGAGCTCGGGGATACCTTGTAGCCATCCATCTGGTCTCGCTCCGGCGCCGATTCGATCGGGCCAATTTACAACGGGACGATTTACAAGGGCAGAAGACGAGGGGTCCAGTTAGACCGCTACTGGAGACCCCGGAAAGCCGACCTGGCTGCGTCGGCCAGACACGGTGTGTCTCTCTGCCTAAACACATATTAATTAGCCCCCGTAGACGGCAGGAAGACATAACTCGTTGAGGGATGGGTGGAGGCCGACGTGGTCGCGGTGCAGTTTCCGAGTGTCGTGTTACGTCTCTCCTCTGCGGTGTTTCCCTGGCCCGTGGCCCGTGGCCCTCTTCCAGCGCGATCGAGGGGCCTCTCCGTGGGGCAGGGAGGACCCGCGGGTGGCCCCAACCGGGCCTCGGGATCGTAGGCACCGTACGTGGGCTCGGTAGAAACCGAGCACGACGCTACCGGCGCATTAATAACACTGGTAGCCGGTCATATGTTAAACGTCCACCCTGTTATGCACGCCGCTACTGCCACCGTCGCTGGGTCAGATCCTCGGGAGGGGCAGGAAAAAGGTGAACGGAGGGGGCAGGATGCCGTTGGTACGTTTTACCTACAGCGACGTGCTCCTCCGTGCAACGTGGCCAAGGTGCAGATCACCGTCTGCCTACCTGGACCCCTCTTCCGCCTCCAATTCTCCACTCGAGCTACTCTTTTCGTTGCAGGGTGGAGCGAGGTCTCTCGGTGACGATCGTCGGCAAATTGGCCGATGTATGCAGGGAATGTGGCGAGATTCTTGTGGAACACTTAAGGGGGTATTCTGGTCTGACGGGTAAAAAAATTTTTTTTCTGCATTTTCTACTGGTACATTATATGGGTAATACGTGTACAACAGGGTTTTTTTCCAATTCGTAATATTTGCAGAGCTACAGGGTTCAGAATAAGTAGGTATCTATACGGCGCACTCACTGAGCGGGACGGACGACGCATAATAGTTTGTTCCTGCAAGTGTATTTCAGCAAAGTTTCAGCGGACTGTTCTTTCTGGGGGGAAGAGGGAGGGGTTGTGCATTTTTGTGCCTTTTAGAACACAAACATCGACCATTTGGATACAAGGAGACCGTTACCCTCCTAGGTTATAACTTAGTTTGGCTTCGAACGTTGAGTAAACTTTAAACGCGATTTTCTCGAATCCATGTTTTTCGAATCGGTGACCGTCATATTTCAAGTTCGGCAGGACCAACTCAGTCCAAGTTTTGCATATATTATCAGCACACGTGTAGCTATCGTCCCTACCAGAATTATGATAAAATATTTTGTTTTTAAACTTTCACAGACCTTTAAAGTTGAAAAAATGTGCGAAAATCGAAACTTAATTTTCAAACCGCCGTCATTTGCTTAATTTTCAATATTTTTTTATCATTCTGGTAGGGAGGATAGCCAAAGGCATACAAATAAAGAATCTCTTTACATTTTCTGTTTCTGGTCACTAAAACGAACCCAATCCTGGTCACCGTGATCCCATGTTTTTTTTCACAATTAATTTAAAGCAGTCAACTGCGTTTGATTTTAATTTCTTTCTATTGACAAAATTTGTAAAGATAGTTCAAATACCAATAAGCATGTAGCAATAAACTAAATAATAATAAAACTTATGGGTTCTTTGCAAAAAATTCCGAAATAACGCGACGAAAACGCCTCGTCAGACCAGAATACCCCGTTAAATGGTGTTACATATGTAGCTAAGTAGTGCTGCTCTCGTGTTCCCACTGTTCTGACGTCTTTTTTAGCAAAGGGTGACTTCAAAGGGTGTTTGAAGTTCAGGAAAAAAGGAGAAAAACCGAAAGGAACCAGAAGACCCCTGACTCTACGCAGTATCTGTCCTCTCGATGTCTTTCTTCCCCCTCCGGGCCCTTCCTCGTTAATTATTCGAAGCGTGCACGTATACCGCTGGAATATATGCGATCGTAGAGATATATGCTGCAGCGTCCGAGGCGCAACGTGACGCTCGTCCGAACAGAGACGTTAGAAAGAAGAGAAGTGGCAAATATAAATTCACCTTACGCGTCTTACCAAGTAGTACGGATCTCTTAGTTTCGCAGTGGCCTAGCCAGTATCGGAAGAATCTTAGGCGCGAACGGGCCAGAAATAATTAATAGGCGCGGTCGAATTGCGTTTCGGAGGAACGGAGGACATTCCTGGACCCCCCGAGCTCCTTGGATCCAGGAACATAAATAACGGAAGACGGAACCCGCGGTGGGTCCTCACGCACCAGGAGGAGTCCTTAAAATCCGACGTGCTCCTCCCTCGATTAATTGCAGGAGATCCCTCCCCGACACGATTAACCCCTCGCCATATTTCCCGCTGTTCCTGATACCACGCGCTCTCTTCCGACCTTTTACTACCACTTCTCTTACGTAATCTCGCGCACACGCTCAATCTCTAAATTGTGAACGAGCACAGAGAAATCTTCGCAGCGATGCTGGCTGCAAACAGAGCGCAACACTCGCGAGAAGAGGAGCAAATATTGTTATTCACCTGACATCGATAGCGCGCTATCGTACGTCGAAGCTTGAAAAGGAGTTGCATGAATTGCCGGAAGTATCGTCGAACGTACCGATGCACCGTCGTTCTTTGCCGCTGAATGGAGAGCGGAAGTTGGTAAATTTATGTCTGGAATTCGTTTGCATGCACGCGCGTCTGCAAGGGGGGAGGTTGAAAGGGAGGCAGTCAACAGGCAGCACGAAATTCCTTAATACCCTTCAAAAGCTCTATCGAAACGTTTGTAAAGCCAGCCAAATCCACTACAATCCCTTCGCGTTCTCGCTTAACACCGAGCGGAGCATCTTCTGCGAGAACAACCTTCTAATAACTCTATGCATTTTATCAACCGCGTCCCGTGTACGGGGACCGTGAAAAAAGAGTGGCGCCCTTTGTTTCGAAGGAATTTTTCAATCCGGTCGGAACGGTGGCGGCTGGAAATGGAGTGGATGGGCTCGTGGAAAGTCCGTGTACCAACAGGCGGAAATAAATCGTCGGTGGTTAATAAGCTGACGCGTTGTCTTCCTGATTTATGTAGCCCGACGCCTCCTCTTCGGCCAGTAAATTGCTACACGCATATATGCGTGTACGGGCAGCGTAAACGCGTCCTGTAAGGACAACACGGCGGGGGACACACTGTACGTGATCAGGACACCGGTATCCTGGAAGCTGTTACGTTGACACGATCCGGTTGCCTCGTAAATAACAACGGAGATCGATATCTGATATACGAGCATCGGAGCCGTGACAGTTTTTGATTTAAGGAAACCCGCGCGCGCCAATTAACCGACTGGCGATTCGTTTATTCGCCCAGCCCCTCCCCCGTCGCTTCCTGCGGTTTATTAAATGTTGATCGATTCGCGGACCCTGTGACAGCGAAACGTACGTACCTTTGCCTACCAAATTTTTCGCTCTTCGCGTCGTAAATCTAAGTCTATCTCGCTCCGATTTTTCTCAGATACCTTGTATCCCGCTGGAAAGCTAGCGGACGTTAATGCACTCGGGCGAAGAAAAACTTCTTGAGAGGCTTGCCCCGTTGACGGACACTCGTTTTCGTTAGTTAAAGCGCCGCGCTGGATAAAAAGAAAGGCGAAAACAGGCCAGCCCGTCGAGCGTAATCTACTTTAGCCTCCCGCAGACAATCGTTACCGTGAAATTAATAACCGGGCATATTTCACAGTTTTATCTACACATCCCCCATTTGTTATTAGCGGCGCGAGAAGTTGCACGGTGCATCGGAGGTTAATCAACTTAACGAGTTTGCTGATGGACTACCCCGTGGACTTCGATAACTCCTCTAATGGCTCGCACGACGCCGCTTCGCCATGGTCAATTAAGTCCATAGAACCGTTTCCGTATCTTCGCCCCTGGCCCGGTGATATCGGGGGTTCTTTCTTGCGATATCCATGGAACTCCGGACGCGACTACGATTGCTTAATTGGCAGTGGCTGGGCGATAAGAATCAGCGCGAATTTTCGCCACTGTAGGGTGAGAAAAGTGACGAGGAAAACGGAGCCCTTGAGCCGTAAGAAATTATACCGAAAGGAGGTTCGTGAACGGCGAAGGGCAGAGGGCGGGGAGGATGCATGGATCCCCGCAACGTTCGATCGATTCGAGTTGGAGGCCATGAGCCAGCAGACACGGTGTTCTGGGTCCTTGCTGGCGCGGCTTGGGCGGAGGAAGGTGTCGATAATTGCTTAATTGACGGCGGTCGCCGATAAGCATCGGCTGCGAATTGTAACTATAATAAGTAAGACTGCCGGGGTGGGGGGAGGAGGACGTAGCCGCGAGATCGAAAGAAGGTATCCACGTCGTCGTATCGATGGCCCCGAAGAGACGAGGTGCGTACACGGCTGACGTGTCTTTTCTCCTGCTGAACAAGGCCTCGTTGTGGAAAGGTGTCTCGACTCTCGAGCAAAGAGGCCCGAGATCTCTCTCCTCCTCTCCACTCTCTTGTACCGAGTTCCTCGCAACGTTCGACACCGCGCGTCCTCCTTCGTCTTCCTCCGTTTCGTCCTCCTCGTCCTCTTCGTTCCCGTCATCGTTCACCCTTGCCTGTCCCTCTCACCCCCTCCTCCCCTCCCTCCCTCTCACCGCGAAGGGGGGACCGAGAAGAGATATTAGAGATGCCAGATAGCTTTATTAAAGGTGAGACGATGCCAGTGCGAGACACCAACGAGCCGGTCGCTTTGATCACACGAATTATCCTGACTCCTCGACTCGGTTCTTTGCCTCGCGACGCGCGTCCTCGCCGTGGCCCCACTCCTTTTCTGGCTTGTTTCGCCCGGAAACTCGGGGAACCAGGCCTGATTATTTCGCACCGCCTTTCCAGCCACCCCGTTTGCCACGCTTCCTCCACTTGCTTTGACTCTCTGCTCCTCGGTTGATCGACCGCCAACTTGGATCGCGTCGCTTTCTGATCGGATACCTGATCCTGCCCTTGCGATTCCAATTCTAATTGTACGATCCAGAATCTAGAATACCGAGAAGCTACTTGTCGTTGCTCGGGGACCTGCAGATTAAAACTCCTCGATAATGTCGAGGGGCACGTGCCTGGCAAGTAGAATGCTTGCTCGATTCGAATGTAATCGGCGATAATTTCGACGGCCTCGCGTCAGTAACAGTGAAGCGTCCTTAGCCGAGATCCACTCGACCGTCTAAACACTTAAATCGTTTTTTGCCACTCGCCAGCGTTCCTAATTTAATCGGAGGCGTGCCCGGCGAGATCCGATCGTGGTATTTATGTCCACGCACCATTGTCCGCGCGTCATCGCCATTATGGACATCGCCTATAACGTTCGCCTCACGTTCATGTCCGTCTGGGTGTCAGGATCCTCGACGAAATTAGATCCCCTCCGTTTCACGCCCGTTTCCGTCCTTCTTCCTGGCCACGGTTAATTATGCCCCCGTTGCGTTGTCGCGCGGACCTGTCTCCGCGAGCTACGTACCTACGGCACTTTCGTTCAGCTTTATCGGACACCGGGTCGCCCCCTGCGAAATACCTCTCGAAATTGATGCCTGACGGCTCAGGGAGCCGATACGCGATCACGGACAAGTCACCAAGCCGTTCTTAAAATTCTCGCTATTTCAATCGGCATAGAGCTGAACTAAGTCGAAACTCCCCTTTAGAATCTTCTCCTCGTTCCTTATTGCTTTCCTATATCCTTTGGCTGGTTCGAGTGATTTTTTAATTCTTCTCTTTAGTGGCTTTCCTTCTGAATTCTTCTTATTTCTCTACACATTATCCCTGTTCTTCGCGCCTTCTTGACGATGCCGCGTACCGATCGTTTCGTGGCTCGGATTGTGCTGCCTCGCCTCGCGGTCTGACAGCCGGCACGTCATTACACGATGACTCGGCGATCGTGAGGTATGGTGAGACGGAGAGGGAGAGTGAAAGATGGAGGAGAGACAAGGATCGATCCAGGAGAGGGAGGAGAAACGAGGATGATAGGTATGGCATGCACGAAGTTCGGCTCCTTCTCCTCTGCAGCCTCCAAGCAGACTCGAAAAACGCACCTCGTGAGCGCGATACCTGCGGAGCGTCCAGGAACAACACTCTTTTTATAACGATTCTGTGTCAATAACGTTCTGACCGTTGAATGCGCAATCCTCGTGTGCCGCAAGTGTCGAGGGAGATTAATTAAATTAAGGATCTAATACCACCCAAGTGACTCCAGAGGGACTGACGCAGAGTGCACTAAATGGCGCCGTAGGTTTTAGAGGCGTAGACAATTTGCGAATTAAAATCGATCGCGTCATTATCTGGTCGTCCAAGGGCGGAAAAAGTTTGCTCGCAGAGTAATTCGAAGCGTCCGAGGAATTTTATTTCATTTACGAAAGATACTGTACACCTGATCCTGCGGAGTCATCGGCTACCTGGCTGGAACATGCCAGGAACCGGCCACGAGGTGCGAAGCCCAGCGGGTAAGCCAATCAAAACATCTTATTAGGAGGACGAAACGGGAAGGAGGAAAGGATAAGGGATATCTACGATGCAACCTCATGCTATTTTAGACGATTTCCTAGAAACGAGGTGTCGGATTAACCGCGCGAGTTCCAGTTCCAGACCAAGTGCCTCTAAATAACAAGAAACACTATGATTTTCTTCCTCCGCCATCGTCGATCCTTCCGGTTGCTTCTAAAACGTTTGTTGATTACTCCGCGGGGGGAAAAAAGTACATCGGGCCGGAAGAATGTCCGCCAGACGCGAGTCCGGGTAATCAGTGACGTTTCTGAAAGTTCGCGCGATAGCGAAAACTGCTGAGACCTGTTAATCGACGTAACTTCGAGGAACCGAAGAGCGGGGAGGAGCTCGCGAAGATAAGACGCTCGGACATTTTCGTGAATTAATTACTACCTTGATGGGAGCCCGGTGCACCGAGATATTAATCATTGACGCCTCGTCTTATCATCCGTTGCCCCTGACGCATCTATTTCCCCGTGAAAAAGGAAGAATGCCTGTGACGCGAAATTTTGTTGGAAACTTCAGACGGACTTGTACTTGCCACGCTCAGCGCTATAATCCAAAACTCGGGAAGATGACAGAATTGATAAACGTCACAAAGTAATAACGGCGATTAATTCCTTAATTCCTTAGGAAGTGTACGCAGGCCCCTGTTTACTCTTAACAACGAATTTCGTAATTGCAAAAATGCCTGACAGAAGAAGAGGAAAGGCCGCATCGCGTCTTCCAGAGCCGGCTAAAGCCTCGAACAGTCGCGAAAATCGAAGCGAGAGAAATGGTACGAAAACTGGGAGCGTGGAATCTTGAAAAATAATGAAAATGGAGTCGCGAGGGGGGCGAAGTCGGTAGAACGGGCTGGAAAGACTCTGAAGCGATCAGGGAGGGGGAAGAAAATCTGGAAAGAAGCTGACGAGGATGATGGCGGGGTGGGGACGGGGGCGGGGGCGCGCTGCCCGATGAAAACTGGAGGCAGTTCGCCGCATCCAGCGGGTTCGTATTTTCCCTCCTTTCGCGAAGGTTACTAATTAATTACTGTGATTAATCAGAAAAGTTCGTAATTAGAAAGTTTCTTGGGGAAATTAAAATGGCGGAGAGTGACGGAGCGAGTAGTCTCGAGCCGCTTGCTGGTCTGCCCCGAGGGCTGCCGTGGCCCGAGGCCAACATCGCGAGAGTTTCCAATAAACTCATTAATTAAGGTGGATCGCCTCGTAGCGTTCGTAAGAAAGAGGGCGAGGATGTGGAACATGATAAAAAGGCCCGTGGACAGGATAGAAACGGATGTCTCGGCTGATTATTCGGAATTACCAGAGACTCTGCTTATTTTCCAAGACTCAACCTTCGGCCCCAGAGGTCGAGGAAAGCTCCTTTCCTACTTATCCACTATACCCCCTCTGGGGGTGGGGGGAGAGAGCACCGTCGAGGAGAAGGAGAAATCCTTTGACGCTTTCGAAACTTTGGCTGTGGGTAAAAAATCGACGGCGGAGGATCGTTGCAGCACCGCAGCTTCTTTGTTCGTCTATTTGTTTACTCACGTGTGAAAGGATGTCGTGGTTAAACAGAAGCGTTTTCGTGACACGCGAGCGTCTCTGCTCCGGTCAATGCTTTTGCACCGGCAGGAATTCGGTGGTGGACGTGGTCACGCGATTTACAGCCCTTGGGGCTACCGTGGGTTCACACCAGAATTATCGCAATGAACGGGAAAGAGGAACTGGTCCAAAAATTCGAGCGGACGTGTGGCAACGACCATGAGTGTTCGTCGCGGCAGCCGATTAATTTCCCCCATGGCATTCCCATGAATCTTTTCGACGATCTCCACGGATATCTACACGGTCGAGCGTCCAGCGCGTCAAAAATTTCTGAATGGGCGAATTCGAAAGTCGCCGCGCGAGAGCGCGAAACAGTTGAAATGCAAATGCAGCTTGTCGCCGTGCAACAGGCCAGTTGGTCGCCTCTGATAGCTCGTATCGTTCTGACCAGCCAAGTCGGGTCCATTCTTTTCCTCCCGTCGCTTCATTTTGCCCGGATTTCCGGGGCACGCACCCGCGCTCGTACGCGCTCGCTAAATAATGCTGGAAACGCTGTGGAAACCGGCTCGCATGCCGGCGAAAAATCGCAGCAATTGCCGACGATTAAACGCAGGACGCGTTTAGTTGGAGGAATCGAAGACTTCGCTTACGCATCGAGGACAGTCTGTCACGCGTTATCTTTGGCGCAGATTGAACACGATCAAGTGAACCGTGCCAGATTGATCGCTCGATTAGCTTGCGCATTGACAGATCGGTTTGGTGGCGGCTGCCGGATCATTTTTTAAGTTGTTCCCCCGCCATTCAGGGATAGGGTGCAATGAAATCACGTCGCACCCCGGAGGGACACGGGAAGGGAGTTGTCTCTCGATCCACCCTTCGTCGCTGCCACCCGTCTGACCGCAGATTGAAATTCTTAGGCTCTCCAGCGACCGCGGCTCGAGGGTGGAAACGAACCCGTTTACCCTTCGAGATTTCGTTATTTCGTTATTTAGCATCGTGAATCCACCAGCCGTGGCTGGACACTAATGGCCTTTGACTCGGTTTGCCTTCGCCCCGCTACCAAGGATAATTAAATTTTTCCCTTGCGCAGACAGATGTACAAAAGCACACGCGAATATCGCTACGACACATGACTGAACTTAAAAGCACTTGCTTCCACGATACTGGAAATAGTTAGAAGATCGTTTGATCGAGTGACAGTACCAAAGTGTTGCTATTACTATAAAATATTTCTTACGACGTAACAATGCTCTCTCTCTTTCCATTCCCTTTCTCCCCATTGCATCGTTACTTTTGTCCACGTTGTACGCGCCGTTGCACGAATGATTTGCGAGGCCGTGGGCGCGTTTTAATTTTGGGATATTGGTAGCATTAAGCCCGTGAATACGCCTGATAGTCGGTCTCTGGTACGCGCGGCTCCCATCTACAGGGTGTGTGCGAAATATTTTTCCATGGGGGCTGCTCGTGCTCGCGGGGAACGGCCCCAAATGTAATATTAAATCCGTCTTGGAGACACTTTACTTCTTTACACCTTCCTTATTACAGAAACAATTTTTGCAGCTGTTTTGTAGCGGCAAACTTGCGCCATAACACGAACCCGCGTTACAATTCTATTTCGTACGCGAGCGGGTCGTAGAATTTGTATGAGACGTTTAAATGAAACGGTAGAACGCGGAAAAATCATTTTCAGGTATATTGTCCTGCAAATATTTACTTGCGTAATATCTAATTTAATAGCTAATGTCTCATTTTTAATTTGTAGCGTAGAATACAGTTAACGTTGTTAATTACTCCCAGCTACCGACACAAATGGTCCAGTGCTAGAAGACCTGCCTTGGTTAAAGTCCAGCAAATTTTTTGAGCGGGCGCGGAGTTTCCAGACACCCCGTGTATAGATTATAGTAGGTCGTAGTTCGAGAACGTATCTACCCCTCGTGCGACGAGATTTCATTCGGGGCTCAGGCTGAGATCTTTTAATTTGAGGCCAAATTCCTCTCGAGGATGAAATGCGGGGAGCCACCCAAGTGGTCGTATTGCAAGGAGGGTGGCACGTCTGACGGTTGTTTGCTACCCACCCCCCAGTCCACCGTTCGAATTCTAAAACACCCCTGTTTATGAGAGCTTTCCCCGCTAATACCGATGGTTTTGATCTGGCCGAACGGTGGACAGATTCGGAACTTCATTTCCACTTGTCTGAGTTTCACAACGTCTCAGGGATCGCTGTAAAGTGTAATCGAAGAAGAAACGTCGCGGAAAGGAAGGGGGCTGAAGGTTCGAAAGTTCGAGCGATTGCAACGGGATCGCGCGATTACGTTGCCTCGACGAATTAAATTAAAATTCGAGGTGTTCGACTTTTTATCGCCGAATGCCAGCTTTGCAAATTATTCCCGCCAATTAAAAGCGACGCTTTAGCGACAGGTTAACGCGCGTTACGCGCTAAAATATGAAAATTATAAATATCGAGCAGAGGGGTCGTGGGCCGAGCGTTGGTGTCCTTAAAATAAGTATCGATAAACGTCACGGTAAAATAGAAAGTAAAATCCTTTCGACCGCATTCCTGGAGGCCTGGTGCGAGACCGGAGGAAAGAAAAATATGAGAGGAGGGCCTCATAGGTGGCCCCGCGGCCTCACACTTTGCCAGGATCGCCTACGACTTCTCGTGCTGCTGCAGGTGCGCGGAGACGCGTAATATATTACAGCAAACCGGCCACTTTTGGGCATATAATGAAATAATGAACACTTTGCATTTCTCCCTTTCGCCCCTCGTTCCCATCTTAACGACGCCAACTTAGTAAGGCTGACCAACTTTCACGAGTCACCACGATGGAAACTGTCGATGGGGATTCGTGAATCGTAACACAAAAGGTACTTTGTGGCCGCGACGAAAGGAGGAAAATATCACGCGTGTTGGAACGAGGTTTACGACTCGTGCTTCGTACTTTGAAGTAATTCACGTGCTTCCTATTTTCATTTCTCCTTTTTAAACTGTATAGGTAGTCCCGATGCTGGAATCGAGCAAAGATTTCGGGCCTCGTGTTTGCCGAGCTGGTTCCGTCTGCAAACCCGAATATTGTATGCTACTCGCGCGTCGTACTTTACTCCCGGTTTTCTTCTTTCTCTTCTTTTCTCCCGCCTGGTTTTATTTCCCTACCGCGAGGCGAATTTGGCGGGCAAACTTTTTCCTCCCCGCGGAACCGAAAGTGGTTTCGTGTAATCAACGAGGTGAAATTTATCGGGCAACATTGCAAGATAATTCACGCCCCACATTCCAGCCCCGCGGGATAAAAACGAAGAGGATGGGAGGTCCTCTTAATTATGTTCCTGGTTAAACGACCGACTGGTCACGCCCCGTTCGAGATACTCCAGCGAGCTTACGTACGTCCGGGCCGTGGCTGTCGATTTACTTGAAACATTTCGCAAGTCGAATTCCCTTAAAAGTTCGGGGCTGCGGTTAGCCCAAAGTTCGTCGAATTCACGTGGCAATTCACGTGCCAAATGACGGCGCAAGTTTTCGCTACAAAAGAACGACTAACCGGCCACAGATGGTAATTAAAAGGATCTTCGATTTTAATCATTCCTTCTCCTCCTCTGGCCAAGGTGTACAACGAAAAACATCATCGATATCTCTTCTGCCATGGCTGTTGCGATTTTATTTCATTTGGGTGCTAGTTTCGGCGCTGAGTGACAAGACCACTAAAGATTCAACTACTGAAGTGACACAACGAGTAGGGTAAATCCGGGAGACGCGGTCGAGCCGGAAAGTTGGTCGAGTCGCTATATTTCAGACTCTATACGTAAAAACGCGTTAAAGTGCAGACGAATTACTTCTCTAGAAGCCAAACAGTTGAATGAATAGCGTCACTTCGCTTCCTTCTGTGCTTCTCTGGATTTATAGGCTATAAAATGTAAATTGAGGTTACATTTAACCTCTTTTCTAAGTTTATTTTCGTTTAATGTTTGGGATAATAAGATAATAGAGATATTGAGGAACAATGCAGTCAAAGCATTTGGTCATATTAACTCTTCCTCTCGCAACTAACGAAAAGACCATCTCTTGCTGCAGAAAGGAGAGATGGTCGAGTTATGATTTTTTTTATTATTTTTTTTATTTTTTTTACTTTTTATCATTACTTTATTATTATTTTTGTTTAATTATTTCATTTACTCACTTTTGTATTCATTTGCCTTGCTAATCGCCGGTAGGTAGTTCACTTTTTCTTTTATATGTTCTCTATTTGTTTAGCGTAAACAAATTAAATATCAATGAATCTATAGTTGTATTAACTCATAAATAATTGTGCTTTCATTTTTGTTATTTTTCCATGAATAATTATGTGCGTGGTCTCTGCCTACGACGAAAACCATTTCTCCCGGCACCTCGGGAGAGGTGGTCAGATGTCATGACTTCAGTTTTCGACCAGATTTACAGTAAATATTGTCTTAAAGCAAATATCGACCAGGTTTTCTGAATCAGCATAAAATTCTAAACATATTAGGTTTGTTCTGATAAAATAAATAATATCTGTATTAGTTTTAATAACCATTTTATATTAAGTCGACCGCGTCTCCCGGATTTACCCTACACGAATTGTGTAAACATTCGATTAAGAGAGGCTTCTCAATATCTTAAGCGGCCCTTACTGTGGAGGAAGGTTGAAGAATCAGCTAGAAGTGAACTTCTCCACAGCGACGCACAGTTGCATGATTAAACTTTCGGGCCAGATTGGAGGCTCGCAGCAGCGGCGTTTTCGAGGTCCGATGTAACACGCGTATGCATTAATTTCCTCGGCGCGCTGCAACGAGAATGCATAAGTAAGGAGCTTATGGTGTTCGCCCACACACCGCCCACCGGAACCCATGTACAAGTCAAACATTGTGCAGACGTTACGGGTGTTAAGTGGTCCGTCAATTGATACCGGATGCAGACGGTGTGTTGTAGGCTTTTCTGGAAGCAGCACTGTGCAAATCCTCGCGCAGCGCTTACACGTTGTAACAACATTGCGTTAAAGTAGCTTCGATGTAACTATTATCCACACCGATCTAGACCATCGTGGAAAGTGTCTTGAAGCGAAACACGAAGGCATTCACTGTTTGTCATCACCGTAAAATCCACCATTCAAGCACTTCTTTAGACAATGCACCGTCGAAGAATGACATTGGTCAGCGATCATCGACGCGGCAGGTTAATTGTTCGTGCCGCTTGGACAGCTCGACGCCCGCCGACTCCAATGTAATTTCCATCTTGCCCTTTTTTGTCAAAGGGTACGATCGTATCGAAGTGTACCGGGTGGAAGCAGCGTATCACCGCGCGGCGCAGCTTTATCTCCCCGTCGCTGAAGAATCTATTTGGTGGGCAGCCAAAGCAATAACGTAAATCCTAATGGAAATGCAAAGATTAATTAAGAATCCCATTCTACCGTGTCCCCATGTGGGCGTCCCCAGGGAAGATCATCGGTTCGTCATTTTCTACGTCCCCCTCCATTCCTCCCCGTCCCTTTGTCAGCGTTTAGGGTGAGTTCACGCACTCTTTCCGTCGATTCTCAACTGATTTGATAATGAAAGCCATTAGGCCTCCTCTGAATCAGGTATCCCTGTAACAAGCAGCTGAATCCTTCTTCCCGAGCCGCCTCCCTCGAGCTCCCTCTAAGAACAGAGTCCACGGATCGGCAAAAATTTCGCGTCGCTCAACGAAAAGTAAACCGCTGTTTCAACACAAAGAAACGCTTCTTCGCGGCACTCAGCGCCCCAGCGCGCGTTAATCGCGCTGTTAATTAACCGGAGGGAACAATGTCTGCGGCACGAGTGGCGTATCCCCGCAAATTACGACGTAACTCGTTGCATCGTAATAACAAACATAAGCAACGAGCGTCAAAGTGCAAGGATCCTCGGGCAGCCCCGAAAATTCTCGACGGCGGAGGGTGTCGTGGCGTCGAGATATCGCGATTCACCCCGTAATGAACGAGGGGAGCGGACGCGAGCGCGCCTGTATGCGTGCACACGAGGAACATCCTGCGACACGCGGGCCGCGTCGAAGGAAGCCAGAGAACAGCCGGCCACCGGCACAATGCGTGTCTCCCGGGACACGCTTATCTGAAATTACAACGTTATACATCCCCGTCAGGTCCTGGACCAGCCGCTGGAAGCCTGCACGAGCTCCTAGAACTGTCCGGGGTGCGTGAGTCCATCACCGATCGAAAAGGCTTCGTGCGACCGTGGACACGCGTTTATAAACTATCCTATTTCTTTTTACTTCACCGAGAAACTAAACTCAAAACGATTATGTCCCATTACATATAGATGGATGGACAGATCAATCCGTTGGCAACAGATAATATCTGTTAAAAACGAAATAATGCGTGTGCATTTATGTAACAATTGATACAGGAATGGAAGAGGTAACGAAACTGTAAAGCGAATCAGAGAATTGTTAAATAAATTGTTTCAGTGATATAAATGTAACGAATTGCTCGTTCTACCATTGATATGAAATCACCTCTGATATTTTATTCACGTTCGGCTGCTCGCCGGCGACTGAATTGCACCGAGTTATATTTACGCGCGCTTCGACGTTATGGGGGTAAGGACGCGCCGATCGTGGTCGTGTTTGAAGCTCGTTCAGGCAATCCACGGGGCGTCGTTAATTCAGAAATTCACCTAACACGTATTTTTATTTAACCTGCGACCATTTGGACCTCTCCTCAGGTGCACTTACGGAACATGCCGGGTATCGACCGGCGAGCGACGAGAACAGCCCATCAAATTATCGCGCGAAATTCCCCGTGAGAAATAGATACGCGGACGGTGATCAAATTTTAACGAGCTCTTACGCGACGCGTCGACGGGCTCCAAGCCGGCCGGATTTTTTGACACACTTCAACACTTCGTCGCCAGAAATAAAATAAAACGCTTAAAAAATTCCCCGCACAGTGGCCCAGCTCGCGCAAATCGTGCTCGCCTCGCGCGCGCGTTTCACACACCGCGAGACTCATTAAGCGATCTCCCTGGTCGCCATGTTCGCCGAGCTCAAACGTCCCAGTGAATAGTGCCGTCGTCGCGCCTCTTCTTTTTTTATACACTTTTCCGCATAATTTGTCAGGGAACGCGCGACACTGGTATCGCGAGCGAGCGGCCTCGGATCGTCCGGAAGAAGCGTTGAAAAATCAAAAGACCCGCGCTTTTCAAAGTTCCCTGGTCCTCCCGCGATTCCTCCCGCCTCTCGCGACTTCTCGGACGGTCTCTTACCCCTCCGCGCTCCCCTGAATGCGTTCTTTAAGACGGTGCCCTCCTCATTACTTCCTCGACATTCGGATTCAGAGGAGGAAGCGCGTGAGTCGCGCTTTTCTCGCGCCTAAATGCTCGTGAACCGCGCGCGGAACGTCGTTTCCACTCGCCACAGAAGGGAGAAGTCCCTTAACCGGCTCTCTGGGGTCCTTCAAAGATTTCTTCGCGTTAACGACTCGTCCGCGGAGGAGGAGCGCGAGGAAGAGGACGAGGCGGAGGAGGCCAGGCGGGAGTTGCCGCTCGTTGCACAGCGCGTCGCGCAGAAAAACTCGATCTCCTCGTTTGGGGGCGAACGTGTTAATATCGAGCCTTGTTAACGCGATAATTAACCCGTGACCGGTGACGCGGCACCGAGTGTCACCGAGTAATTAAATCGCAGTAATTTACACGATGTAGCGTGGAATTACCGCTCCGGGGAGCGTCGTCTTTTTACCTTTTCCTGGAGCGACGCGCGATGTAACGAAAGTGGAAAGTGGCTGGCGGTGGAGGAAGACGAAAACAGCGGTAATAACCGTCGGATCGATAAGAAGCAGCCGGGGGATCTTCTCTAAGCGGCAACTAGACCGCTCGCCCCGGTTTTAATTGGAAATTTATCAATTGCTGGTTGGAAAATATTCGTCGGGGACGGCTAGTTGCTTCCCGCTGCGTTATTAACGCCGTTTAGGCGTCGATTAAACGCGAAACCGAGAGGACAGCGGGAAAGAGATTCCGAAATAACAGCTTTCTAGCTAGCGGCTGACCTTTTTTTCCCCGCCAGCCAGTCGAATTCTCTTCCTCTCCCTGGGCCTGACGAGAAACCATTATGCAAATGAAGGAGCACCTCCTCGAGAAAAGGACCCACGCGAAAGATGGAAGGAAAGGAGAAAGCAAGTGGGATCGCGGCGGTTTATTTATATTCAGGCTGATTTCCAATTATCGGGGATACGAAGGAACGAGAGCAGAGCTTCGGCAGCGTACGAACGGGAGGACGGAGGGAGCGTGCGTGATCAGGATTCATCTTTGTGCTCGCATGTCCTGTCGCAGTTTGCTGCCGTGCCTTCTGTTCCTCTTTCGCGCCTCGACCGGTAGCTTCGCCGCGTCTTCTGCACCTCGCTCCACGTCCGTTCTGCCTCGCCTTCGCCTTCGTTCTTCCCGTGCTAACGTCCGCCGGCTCCCCCACGAATATTTCGCCAAAAACGATGCGGCCGGGCAGCAGAGAAAACAAAGAAGATCATCGGACTCTATCCTGCCCCGCGTCACGCGCGTACCGTAATTATCCTGTCTAGAGGCGTACTGTTAATTGCTTCCTTCCTTTCCTCGATGGCTCGGAACTGGAGCTTTCTTTACCCCCTCCCCTGGAAAAATTGACTGGAACGGTTCGGTTGCGTAGCGTCGTTAAAGCCGAACAATCGAGAAAGCGAAAGAATAATTTCGCCCAAGTTTGTTGGGGCAAGGGAATAAGAAGGGAACGTTCCGCGACGTTTCCCCGGGACAAACTGAAACGGAGGCATCTCTTAACTTCGTTTCACCCAATTGTTACGGCGAGTAGCAAGACTTACCCCGTCATCCCCGGGATAAACGAGGCGCGCTCCCCGTAAAAGTAACGCCCTCCCCTGGCTGGCGCATACACACGGAGAAACCTACAACAACCTGCTGGTCGTTGGAGTGAAAAGACCGCGTCGAGAGCCGCGGCGTTATTATCATACCTTCCCTTTTAATAGGAAACTTCGCGGACGGTTGGAAGGCTCGCTGAAGGGTGAAAGGGGTAAGCGATGCTCCCGGGGAAAGGGGAGGCGCGGCTTGCTGGCTGGCTGGAGAAGGATAAAAAATACAAGACAGCCGAGCGAGCCCGCGCCGAAGGAAAGAGACAGAGTCCGTGGGTAACGGATGGAGAAAGGGACGGGAAGATGAAGAAAGATAGAGCGAACGAGGACTCTCTCGCGATTAATGAGCGGTGTTTGTTGTTAATTGCTGCCGCCATTAGGTTGGCATCTCCTCGCGAGTTTCCACCACCCCCTAACCGTCCTCCTCCGCTCGGCATCCCTGTCTTTCCACCTGACTCCACGGCCTCCTTCTTTTTTCTATCTTCCCACCTTCCCGTCGCGCTACCATCGCGGGGTAATACATAGGGCACGGTTATATAATAAATACACGCGCGCACACAGAAGCAGTTTTCTCTCCGTACGCGCTCACCAACACCCCCGCGCTTCTGGATCAGTACATAATGCCGTCCAACTATATACATTTTTTCCTTCTGTCTGTTTATATAGAGTGCAGAGGATACATAGGGACGCGCACATCTAAAACCCGCGGAGCTAAACCTACCACCGAGTCACCCTCGAGCGGCTCCTCGAAAGCGGAGCGCGCATGTTAATGATCGCCCGCCACGGCCTTTATCTTTTCCACCTCATTTGCGCGCCACGAGTGGGCCCGGTGGGTTGCGACTCGCTCCCGCGAGGAGGGCGGCCCGGGGAAATAGGGGCGGCGGGCGGGTGGTCGGGACGACGACGACTTCACCCCCGACCACGTCCGCTAAAATATTTGCTCACACGAAGATCCGCGCGGCTGTGCTCGAGAGAGGTGTACGTGTATCGCGCCAGAGAAGCTCAGCTGGAGATGAGACCCCGCTTCCACACCCCCTTGCCGCATTTTTTCAGACCTCATCCCCGTTTTCCCTGCCCGACCATCGACCACCAGCGTTACAGCGAACACCGAAGGAGCTCGAACGCAGGATCTTCTTACAGGTACGACTCGGTCGCGCGTCTGCGTGATCACGAGGGGGTCGCGCGTATACGGCAACGACCCTCTCGCTCCGGCCCCTTCATCCCTGTCTTTTGCAACCCCCTTCCTTCGCACCTTTCATCCGGCGCCGCGCGGTTTCCCGCTGCCTACTGCTTGGACGACGAAGCGATTTACGAAGGAATTAAGACGCGAGACCGACTAACTGTCGCGCTCGGGTCGCTTCCACCATTTTTACTCCACCCTCTCGTCCGCCACACTTGCCGCGCATTTAATTATCCCTTCGAGCCGTACGATCCCGTATTGTCCCCTTAATAATTCGAATCTCTGCATTGTGCTGTTGCTCGGGATTAACGTGAAATAGCAGGAAACAGAGTATCCTAGTGATCCTCGAGGATAATTCTCGGCGAAGGAAACCAGGAAAGAAAGACGGGGATCCGGCAAGATAAAGGCATTATCAAGAAAGGCGGCGGTAACAGCTCGCAGCAACTTTCTCCTCCGCGGCAAAGTAATGCGATAATTACTCGAGCGGAAGTAATAAAATTAATCTCGGTACCGCCTCGCCGCGTTTCCACCCCCTCTGCGAGGCAGCGTCTCCTTTTAACCCACCGTTGAATTTTGGTGGCGCGGGACGGCTCTGCCCCCTTATAAATCAAAGCCAGTTTAGCTTTTAATAATTCGACGAAGGGGGTGGCCGACCGGATAATATACGCCCCAACTTCCTCCTTTATCCTCGGCCAAGAAGAGTGCCCCGTTAATATCTGCGACGACAATAATTCGTAACAGTTTTCGCGCGAAGATGGAAGAAGAATTTCCTGGAAATTCGAGGCTGTGCGGCCCACTCGTTTCCGTTCGAGTTCGTCTAAATTCAAGCATAAAGCATTTAGCGAATCTAATGGCGGGGCAAACGTTTAAGCAAGGACGCTCAGGTTCACGTTCGAAAGTAACGGAATTCGCGAAATCGGTAGGAAGGCACCGTGGGCAAACTCTGCCCCTCGGCCGAAGAAAAGTTTGAGGGAACACTGGGTAGGTTGCTCCGGTGGGCTCTGGCCATCGGGTAAGTATCAGTAAATAATCGCGGCGGACGTTACATTACTCGGCGGAATTTATGATTCGGGCCCGTCCGGTCACGTTTGCCGGAGGGCTCCTCCTCGAAGACGCTCCGGAAGAGCAAAAAGAAACTCCGCCGAGGAGAAAGAGAGATGGCATAGAAGAGGGGAAGCCTGCGTCGGGGCAAGCAGGGGGGAAAGGTCGAGGTGATGAAAAAATCGTTGGAACGGGGTGCAAGGAGGACCAGCCCCTTAAACGACTCGCGAGCCAATTTGCCACGGTGTGTCCGCGGGACGATAAATATTAGACAAATTTACAGAGGGGCCGGTGCACTTGTCCCGCTAAGTGCATCCGTGATACGTGCGTTGATAAACGATTGTAGGCTTTCCCGAGCTTCTCTCCGTGCAAAAAGCATCAAAGGAAAAACGGACTGATGAGACGAGGAAGGAGCTTCGATGTGGATGCACGTGGATGCGAGAATCAAAGGAATCAGAGACTGGGGAGCAAGAAGGTTGCACCGTCGCGAATGTAGGAAAAAGAAGACGAAAGGGGAAATAGTAGAGAAAGAGGAGAAAAGAGGAGGTTGACGGCTAGGGCCTCGTGCACGGGCACTTTTCTAAATACCTCCAGAGCCAATTTGCCACGGCACGTTCACGAGGTGATAAACCCTAGGCGAATTTCAGATGTAAACGCTGGATCGTACGGGCACCCATCGGCTCGCAACACGAACAGCTTTAACGAGTATCGGTCGGGTGAATGAAATTAGAAGCGAACCAGACCGGGAACGTGGATTCTCGCAGAACCGGTCGTTCTAGGACTCCAACGGCCCCCAGCACCTAGAAAAGTCGACGGAGATCCGGAGGGACAGTCACACGCGATGCAATTTTCGAGGAGGGACGGTGCACCTTGCGACAGTGTGTTGTTACTGGTCTGCTTCGAAGAAGATTGCCCGAATTTCACCGCAAAATTGAACTTCCGTTCTCGAGCCACTCTGACGCGAGTCTTCCGTTAAAAATTCAGAAGTCGACGGGAGGGGGCTCTGTAAATGCCGGCTGACGATCTCCGAGGGAATTAATTTAATACCTGAGTAAAATCAATCAGCGGGAGCTGATGTTGCTCGCGAGAGTGGGTGCTGGCCGAGCTGCAGCCGGCTGGCCGAGCTGTTGAGGGTGAAAGGGGGAAAAGAACGGGAAGAAGGCAGTGTTTGCTTTGCGACGCGGCGGGGCCCGTAATCAGTGTAAATCAGGGGACACGTAAATCACACCCTCTGCGGTAAGAGTCTCTCTAACGGGTGGTGTAACGCAACGGGAGGAAATAAGCGCTCGTACGCGAGCAGCAATTCAGAGGTTGTAATTGGTAACACTGTTAGCGCAGCAAAGTTGTGAACTCTTATAAATAAAGTGGCTGAACCCGGTGGCTAACCAGAACGTTGGCGCCGTATGATTCAAGTGGAGCATACCCGAATTGCTACGGTGATTTCTTGATTACTATAAATTGAATTCGTTCAACGGCCTTTTAGGAAGGCTGATAATTAAGAAAGATACAATAAACAACGTGTACTGTACTTTCGGGTACACGGGTATGTGAATCACGTCGGCGGGCTGCGTGTGGTCGCCGGTACCGCCCCCGATAGCTTGCCAACCCCCATGCAAGAGGAAGAAAAGCGAGACGAGAAGCGCGTACCACCTGTTAATTATAAACGATGAAATTATTAATATACGGATAATTACACCGTCCGCCACGGCTACTAAATACATTCGACGTCAGCAGTTATTCAAAACTGCTACAATTCCGTGACGTTTCGAGGGACGATTTTTAAGTCGTTGAATTCGAAGTTGCCCGACTCTGCCAGCCCCGTTGGAATACTGGATGCACTCGTACGGGTACTCGTGCCTTCCCTCGCAACCGGAGCGTACGTGTGCACAAAGCACGTGTACCTTCGTGACTGATTCACTGCACGCTCGAGCACGCTCGAGGATCGGTCGGTAGAGAGATCCGTGGATTGGAAATCCGTAAATCATCGGCAGGAAGAGGCGTTTACGCGCAATCGAATTAATTGAAAAGGCACCGTGGTCCCTCGCCGTACTCTTTCTTCCTTTCTACCTCTACCTCCCCTTCTCGGCCCTTTTACTTCCTTCTGCCTTTGCCGCGCGCTCCACTCCAGCCCTTCCCATCGCTCATTCTCCACTTCTGCCCTTCTGTTTCTCCCTCCTCCCTGTTTATCTTCCCTCCGCTCTTTTTCAGCGCGGAACACTCGGGCTGCGAAAACACCGGCGTTCTCCGAGGTCACGCGCGAATCCAAGCGCCGTCCGAGTTCCATCTCGCACGAAACGACCGTTGCCGTTTCGGCTGTCCTAAGTAGTATCTGGAACGGAGCGACGGGCGGTGGGATGCGCCGTAATTGCTCGCACAGGATCCGCGGCTGATCCCGCCCGATGAAATTCGAATCGGGGAACGATCGTCTCTCCGTTACTGATCCCTCTTCGCCGGGCTTCTTCCACGGCGCGCGGCGCCTCCATCTTTCTCCGTTGCACGCGAAACCTCCGGTATCGGGATATCTATCTTCTTCAGATTCCAGCCCGGTCAGATACACAATATCCCGATACCTTATCGCCCACATGATTTCTGGTCCGTCTACGTCGAAGAAACACACGTACGCCGCGCCGTCCTCTCTCGTATCCTGATGTACTCGGCTCGCCTCGTCTCTTTCCCACCCTTCCGTCCAGCACGCTTCTCTCTGTCCCTCCCTCTGCCCGGCTCTCGCTTACCATCTCAATAACGCGAATGACTGAATGGCCCCGGAGCCTCGAAATCCCGGCGAGATAACCTTTATTGTAATTACAATAAGGCATTATGCGCGCTCGAGATCCACGGGGGTCGGAGGTCACACTCCGGCTGAGGTCTTCACTCGTACCTCGCTCCGAGCCTCCTCCCGCCCCCTCCCCTCCCCCGCATCTGCAACGTGTCCTCCTTTCTTTCCGTCGTTTTAGATCGATATACCCGACCAAGATCGCCCGCGGTGAAGCTTTCTGTGCAGCGGACTGCAGCGAGAACGATAATGTCAGCCACGGGCACGGTTAATCAGCGTCTATTAGTTTAATTAATTGAGACGTTACTGTCAGCGGCGGACCGGCTGCTGTTGATGAGGACCTGGTCCGTATTATGGACCAGCTCCTCCGACAGGCGATTCCGTCATTACCGCGCTCGGAGAAATTGGGCATGTCGCCGAAGAGGGCGGAGGAACGGGCGCCCGGCCGACCGGATGTGAAACCGACGCGGGATCCTCCGCGATCGGACGTACGAATTACCAATTTCGTCGACGCGCCCGACGACTCTGCGATCAAAGAAAACGGGAAGAAGTGCCAGGTAGAAATTTACATACATCCCAAGATTTTGCTCCACGCATGGCGTGACACTGAAAGAAACCGCGCGCCACCGATATCATTACGTACAATCATCATTATGTCTCGAGAGAGGAGCAATCTTCTGCTCCATATACTGTCAGCCGCGAACGGTGAAAGGAAAGGGGTAGCCAGAAAAAGAAACTCTTCGGACGCCAAAATTCACGATATTCCTATCGCCCTTTTCACTCTTTCTACTAGAGCGGATTGCAAGTTAAAAGGAAGGTACGACACCTTGGAAGGTACCATTTAAATAGTCACGTTTAACGACTGTAGAAACGTATAGTGTAGCCTGCTATTTGTATGCAAGCTTGCGTCGCGCGATTCTGTCTATCGATCATAGAAAACTCGGATGCACCGAAATGGCGAGCGCGTCGAATGCACCGAAATCGTGGCGCATCGCGGCGATATTATCGGGAAGGAGTGGCTGCGCGTATGCGAGTATCGCGTTTCATGGCACGGCCATCTTTATATACGCAGACGGGCCACGCGTGGAAGGTCTGCGGTAGGCGACATGTTCACCGGACATGACTTATTGCCTACAAGCGCCACTGTAAATCTCGACGTTACAACGTCTGCTTCTGCCACCGAGGCGCAAGGGCGGCAACCGCACACCGGCACACACGAGAGATCTTTTCAGAGACCGTGTGGGGTTGTGTGCTCCTTTCCTCTAGTATTAAACGCGAAATTGAGCTCCTTTCCATCAGAGTTGGGCATTAACTAAATAAAAAGTTATGTAAATAACGTATCAAGTAAAAGCTACTTTAACTTTATTGGACCTCCGAAAATCCGTGTTAAGATTTTAATATTTTTAACTTTTATTCCTTAGTCGAAATTTTTATTTAAATACAAACTTTGCCACCCCTGCTTTTCTGCATTCATTTTTCTAACTTATGTAATAAAGTCTTCTAAGTTATGTAAATAACGAATCAAGTAAAAGCTACTTTAACTTTATTGGACCTTCGAAAATCCGTGTTAAGATTTTAATATTTTTAACTTCTATTCCTTAGTGGAATTTTTTACTTAAATACAAACTTTGCCACCCCTGCTTTTCTGCATTAATTTTTCTAACTGCGGCGGTCATAAATCTCCTATTTGTAATCCATTCGATACCGTGAAATTAATTTCTTTAACGGCGCTTGTATATTTGCAGAGCATCGATCGATGGAGAGTTTCATCTTGCTCCTCTTCCGCCGGATAAGAAATTACCGTTTAAAAAGCGGGCGATGGTTTCTGCGGAAATAAACGCCGCTACCTCCGCCAAATAGTTCCCACAGATTTGACAAAAGTTCGGTTGAAATTACGTGGAAAATTACAGGTCCAACTTCCGGCGCTAGCGGAAACCGTCGAAGACGCAGCCCCGTTCTCAAGAACTGAACTGCAATCAACGATGATGGACAAGTGAAATCGACAATCTACATAAGAGCCAATGCTCTGGCTTCCTTGATTTTTTAAAACGGCCTTCATTTTTATTACAAATATCAATTTCAGAGCAACTTCCAAACTGGAGTGTACGACACAGAAGCATAATATCAAACGCTATTCAACGTCCCAGTTTTTCTGTTCAGAGATGCAACTCGGACATAAGAAGCTCTAAGTGTGTCGAGTGCCCCGGGACGTAATGATAAGGTTACCCTAATCGTCGACTGATTTCAGGTCTCTCCACGCGGGAATCCTAATTGAATTAGAAGATCCTGAGGATTTTCGAGGCGGATCTGGGAGCAGGTTAACCCGCCATTTACCGGCAACCCTTCATTTCGAATAGCGAGAGCGCCAGGGTCGTTTCGGGAGCACCCTCGACGAGTCTGTTTGCTTGGCAAACGATGAAATAACGAATCTCTGTTCTGCGGACTCCGATTGTCCATGAAATTGAAAATGCAATTGGATAAATAAATTCCAGTTGACGAAAGTGATCTTTGCAGCTCCTTTTAGATACCCTATGCTATGATAGTCTCTTGAATCAATTGCCCAAACTTGATAGCTTGCGACAAGGTCTCTAAGAAGAGTGTCTTAAGAAACAAAACGCCTTCATTTATCGTACCATTATCAATCTGTACATGTATTCCCGCTTTCTTCTCGTAATGAAGATTTATTACGTTATCTTCACCCACGCTTTTATTTCGCCGGGCGGTTAATCTTGCTGGTATCGTTAAGCGTGGCAAAAACTGCGGCAAGGTGGAATCGTTAGGTAGTTCCCGCGGATAAAAAGCCCCATTAAAACCAGACACTGTTCGACAGAGTTTCATTCTGCGGCGTGAAAAAAAGCCCCGAAATGTTCTCTGTCTAACGGCGATATCGTAGGAGTACTAATGGTAGAGCGCCAGCATGAGAAAAGGAAGGGGCAAAATCTTGAATCGTGAATTTTTCGCGTACTCCGAGCGTGCGTTTCCTGGAACAGTTAATTTCACTTCGTCCTCACGTGCAACGAGTGATGGTCCACGAAAAAGCTCGGCACAAGGAAAAAGGACGGTCTGAGGAAGGAGGAGAAGGGAAGAAGAAAACGGGGCTCGATGGCCGCGGCATGTCGCGTGATGAAAGAGGCCGTGATCAGGGGCACACGCACACGCGTATTTGCATCTCGTACACGGCTCCGCGTGTACGCGGTGACCGAGGGATTTTGGAAAGACGAAAATCTGTGGCGAAAAATGTAGCAGGCGAAAGCGCGAGAGGCGATCCCGAGTTCGTCCAAGGCTTGCAAGAGTTGCTTTAGCGATGCGTGTCCACGTGAACCGTCGCTCGTGACGATTTTTCGTGAATCGAGCGAACGGCGTACGCAGGTAGGGTAACAGCATCTGAGGATGTAGCAATTACGTCTGGACTCTTTGCCACAGATGGACGGGGACCGCAGCCGCGGAACGCCCCTTGCGTTACACATATGTTACAAGTTCCCTTCTGTCCCTCTTTCCTTTCCCGTATCCTGGCCCCTCTTCGCTCTTCTTGCCGCTCATTCCTTCCTGACCGAATTCATATTCGTATGGTCAGCACGAACGACGTTCCTGTGGGAACAGCGAGGCGATCGTCCTGGCGAACGGTGACGAGAGTCGAAGCTGAGGAATGGAGTGAAGTTGGAGAACGCGCTTGGGTGGGCGAGGGTGTGTACTGGGTAACGAGCGGGCAGAGAACTAGGCTAGACGAAATTAGAGGAAGACGTCTTGATGATATTCTCCGAACACGTTGGGACAGAGATTTCCAAAGGAAACACGAATTACGCTGGCGGGGCAAAGCTCGCCGAAGAAACGTCACATTAGCCTCGAAGTGTCCGTTCCAGTTTTGCGACAGTCGTGCGTAAGACGATCGCTGGATAACGGTGGCCCTGAAGACAGCGGGTAACCCCATAGCCGTGAACCTTCTTTTCTCGTGTGCGGTTGACAATGGAAATCCACGATCGTCTCGCGGGGGTCCGCACGCGATGACCTCCGCGCTTCCTGAGGACGCTTCTGAGGAGGATACGTGTCTAACGGGAGCGTGGCTCCACTTTTTCTCTCCACTTCGAAGGCTTCACCCTTTGTTCCGTGACGAGTGGCCGGCAATTCCACCTAGGCGAAATCGGGGCGTTAGACACGCGAAAGGAATCGCAGAGGAATAAACGATACGGCCGCAGACCCCGCTTCTCTGAATCGCGGTTTATCGACACAAGTTGGCAGAGCAAACTAATCCACGCGATATTAAGCGTTAGTTGATTGCCTCTCGACAGGACACTCGAGCCCTAATGCACCCCCCAGGGATCGTGAAAGGGATGAACCGACGGTCGCGTGTATTCCGACCGGCATGGTCGCGAGATTACAGGCCGGCTCCAGGCTGACTTCGATGTAAATCAATCTGCTGCGGAGCTTCCCCGAGGCCTTCGCCCGAAACCGTTCTGTTTTACGGCGGAAAGGTGAATGGCAAGCGTACGAGGCGTCGGATGGTTCGCCCGAAACTATGCCTTCTTGTTGCTCTCCTGTGCTCGGCCAAGTATACCGGTATACTATGGTCTCGAAGCTAGGAGGGAAAGAAAAAGGGAACGAAAAAGGAGGAGCGCGGATGGCTGGACTACCGTTGGCCGTGCATCAACTAAATAGAAGACGATCAGCGACAAAATCGGGCAGGCTGCATTTATTGAAAATTACTCCTCGCGTGCGAGCTGCCCGAGAAAATGAGAGGGACAACGGGTGAAGAGGTGCAATCGAGCGGTCGGTCGTCCCGGGCTCGAGATTATGCTAACCGAATGGCGCTTCCCTTAATCAGTTGAAACACTTTAGAGTGCAATATCTTCGGGTTCTGACCATCCGGCGTTGGGCCTCGCCTGCAGGCGCTAACCGAAAATTTGCCAGAGGGACGAGCATCCTGCTAATCGTAAGCGAACTCAAGCTATCGAAGTGACATAGAACTAATTCCAAGTAAGGGGCAAGAAATCACGTGCAAATATTCAGCCATCGACGTTCCTAATTCTTCTACAAGCAACAAAGTATATTCCATGCACGAGTTACCCCCGAAATGAGCAATCAGCGAAACGGGACAAAAGGAAACGCGGGGCACGGCCATTTAATGTCACGACCCATCCAATTTTCCGGATTCTAATTCGGACAGTGGTCAACGAGTTTCGTTACATGCCCTGCAGTCTCGCGTCCTCCGCAATGAAAAGGGGAACGGAGCTGTGAACGCCCCATACAGGGACCGTTTTCGTTTCCATATTTTCCGCCTTAATTAACAACGTTTTCGTTTATTACGCTGACCACTTCAAAGCAGCAATTCCTTTTGAAAGGGATTCCGTTCCGTTTGAACGACGCTCACGGTTATCATGCCCATTGGTCGTGACGTGCCCACTGTCCTCCAACTTCTGCAAGCTGGGATTATTAAGTAACTTGAAATTGTGCTTCTGCAGTCCAGCTTTAAGTAGGAGGATCTAGGGGAGCTACGGGGACTAGGATCCTGAATGCAGCGCATCACCGAAAATTCTGAAAGCTACGGAACGGCGAAAAGGGGCCGCCGCTTTAGGCGGTCGTGTTTTCGGCGAAGGCCGTCGGCATATGCGGCTCGCGTGCATCAATGCAACCGTAGGGTCGCAGTAACAGGTGCAGATGCAGAGGAAGCGATCGTTAGCCCGACAGCCCGCGGTGCATGTGCGCCTATTATGATTTCTTTCGTAATTAGTCTGCCCCCCCCCCCCTCCTTCTCCCACGTTCCACGTGTGCGTATTCGGCTGTACCTATTATTTATTTCGTTGCACGCATCCATGGCCCGGGGAACATGTGCCACCCTTTGTCGCTCGCGATCCTCCGTCTTCTGGGACACCGGCGATAATGACGACGGCCTTGAACTTCCAGCCGAAATGTCGTTACGCATCCTCTTCTCTTCCCTAGCATAATCGTCCGTAATATCGCTCCCGCAAAATGTAATCCAATTGCGCGCGGCGCACAAATTTGTTCGCCAACCCCTGCATCGGGCCATGCCATCGTTTCATTTATTGGCAATGAAACGATTTACATGCTCACGCGTTAACATTTCAGCCTACTAATTACTTGCGCTTACAAACGCGTAATTGTCGCATCGGCTCCGGCAAATTTACCGAAAGCGTTGCGCGTTCGATTAATGGGATCTACGATGCAGTAGATTGGAGCGAGTATTTACTCCTCGATTTATGGATCTTACAGTGTAAATCGTAGGATCGATCGGACTTGATCCTGGTGAGGGTAATGCTAGTGGGGTACAGTTTCATGACTCCTTGATAGCTTTGGGCCCGTCAGTTACAATCGAAACGGGACAACGCTCGAGTTATGGGATAGATCCAAGACTTTGGGAGGTATATATCCAAGAAAGCGTCTTGCCAAGGGATTTCACCGAGGGTTGGCTGTTTGCGCCTCTCGACAAATAAGGGGAAGTCGTTATCCCCTGGATGGGAGGAGTAATTAACTGCTTCTACCTCCTTTCTGTCCGCTCCACCTCTCAGCCAGCATCCTTCCTTTCCGGCTTCGGCTTCTACTCGAAGGAGCAGACTTAAGGAGGCCCGCTTAGGCTTTCACGGGGTCGTGTCTTCATTATTCACGCTAATCTGCTTTCGCCTCGCGCTCCTACCGCCTCCATTCTCACCCCTTGCGCCTCCCAGCCTGTGACTGGTCCCGGTTAGTTTATAATTTAGTGAAAATTATACCGGTACAATCTATCACGGCCGTGGCTCTAGATTTGAAACATTGTCAAATAGAAGAAATTATAAAAGCAGGGAGACAGAGCGCAGACATAACATTCGTTTCGACCCGGAACAATTAAATCGTGAACCTGAGAAAATGTAAATTTCGATGAAAACACACACGAACATCGGTGTTCAAGCTTAGCAAGGGAAGATTCAACTTAGCAACGCGTATTTCCAATTTTCGTTGCGGACCACCTTCGGTAGGAACCCCGCGGTGCTCGCCAAATTATGATGAATTGTTTTCTCTCTTAACTGGGAATGCCGACAAACGTTGCACCGTAGCACCCCGACCGAGATGATCTTTCACCAATTTCGAGTCGCTGATTGATCGTCGTAATCTATCGGACCATTCCCGTGTGAACGGATCGCCCCGATGGAACCGGATAGTTGAAAGATCAACGGACAGAAATTTCGTGAAAACGTGAGCGCGAGAGAACTTTACAAGGGGCGAGCCAAATAAGATTTTCTGAAACTTTCCATTCTGAAAAATAACTTTTAAATTGGGGGAGACCTTTACAACAATAGTTACTAACATTATTCACAGGCATACTTTATGCATGTATAAACTATTACTACGCCGTAAACACGTTTGCTTCTCCCTGATGAATGTAACAGTTTCGGGTAAGTCATCATGTTAAAAATATATGTTGCGTTACAGATTTTGCTGTACAAACTTCGTTTTACAACCGTGGTATTATTTTTCGCAGCTTTGCTCTACATAGTACCCGAGGCGTTTACAACTCGATTCGATTGCGATAATACGACGACCTTACGATGTAACATAAATATAACTTGTAACAAAACTTGTAGAATTCCTGTAAAAATGCAATTTCCATTGCTTGACACTGAAACTATCAGAGCTGTGTGATTGCGTACTAGCTCACATGAATGATTGCGTCGAGGTAGAGCCTAAAATCGGTAAATCAATAACGCCAGATTTAAGAATGCCAAGGCATTTGAATTTAAATTCAATATCGGGGCATTGAGAAACACACACAAGGAAAATGCTCA